>OU745248.1:5000-2505000 GCA_916618015.1 Xestia c-nigrum
ATAACGCGCGCACTTTACACGCGCGTCTGTACTTCATCCCTTATTTTCGGAGAAAATCCTCAAAATTATTTGTTTTTCCAAATTTTCCTTCACATTTTAAATTAGATTATAGTTGCAATAGTCCTCACCCTTCTTCCTGAATTCTGGTCCGCGTTCAGTGTCCCGGTCTCCAGGTAGTGGGGTGAAAATCCAAATTTTTTCTTTCGAAAACTGGTTTTTTGACCAAAACTCAAAATTTTTGTTCGGTCCATAAAACGTTTTATTCCACAGTTAGCTAGCCCGCGCGGAGACGCGTCTCTGGACACCTCGCCCGCGCCCCTAGCCCGAATAAAACATACATTTTTCTAAAAAATTGTTATTTTCATACATTTCTATAAGTACCAAAATTCACCTAAGGGAGCCAGTCAAAACGAAAACGTCGATATTTTCTATTCCAGACGTGCGATTTTCGATCTGTTTTCAGTGTTTTCAGACCTAACTAGGCCACCGCCTACGTATTGACCATAACGCGCGCACTTTACACGCGCGTCTGGACTTCATCCCTTATTTTCGGAGAAAATCCTCAAAATTAATTGTTTTTCCAATTTTCCTTCACATTTTAAATTAGATTATAGTTGCAATAGTCCTCACCCTTCTTCCCTGAATTCTGGTCCGCGTTCAGTGTCCCGGTCTCCAGGTAGTGGGGTGAAAATCCAAATTTTTTCTTTCGAAAACTGGTTTTTTGACCAAAACTCAAAATTTTTGTTCGGTCCATAAAACGTTTTATTCCACAGTTAGCTAGCCCGCGCGGAGACGCGTCTCTGGACACCTCGCCCGCGCCCCTAGCCCGAATAAAACATACATTTTTCTAAAAAATTGTTATTTTCATACATTTCTATAAGTACCAAAATTCACCTAAGGGAGCCAGTCAAAAACGAAAACGTCGATATTTTCTATTCCAGACGTGCGATTTTCGATCTGTTTTCAGTGTTTTCAGACCTAACTAGGCCACCGCCTACGTATTGACCATAACGCGCGCACTTTACACGCGCGTCTGGACTTCATCCCTTATTTTCGGAGAAAATCCTCAAAATTAATTGTTTTTCCAAATTTTCCTTCACATTTTAAATTAGATTATAGTTGCAATAGTCCTCACCCTTCTTCCCTGAATTCTGGTCCGCGTTCAGTGTCCCGGTCTCCAGGTAGTGGGGTGAAAATCCAAATTTTTTCTTTCGAAAACTGGTTTTTTGACCAAAACTCAAAATTTTTGTTCGGTCCATAAAACGTTTTATTCCACAGTTAGCTAGCCCGCGCGGAGACGCGTCTCTGGACACCTCGCCCGCGCCCCTAGCCCGAATAAAACATACATTTTTCTAAAAAATTGTTATTTTCATACATTTCTATAAGTACCAAAATTCACCTAAGGGAGCCAGTCAAAAACGAAAACGTCGATATTTTCTATTCCAGACGTGCGATTTTCGATCTGTTTTCAGTGTTTTCAGACCTAACTAGGCCACCGCCTACGTATTGACCATAACGCGCGCACTTTACACGCGCGTCTGGACTTCATCCCTTATTTTCGGAGAAATCCTCAAAATTAATTGTTTTTCCAAATTTTCCTTCACATTTTAAATTAGATTATAGTTGCAATAGTCCTCACCCTTCTTCCCTGAATTCTGGTCCGCGTTCAGTGTCCCGGTCTCCAGGTAGTGGGGTGAAAATCCAAATTTTTTCTTTCGAAAACTGGTTTTTTGACCAAAACTCAAAATTTTTGTTCGGTCCATAAAACGTTTTATTCCACAGTTAGCTAGCCCGCGCGGAGACGCGTCTCTGGACACCTCGCCCGCGCCCCTAGCCCGAATAAAACATACATTTTTCTAAAAAATTGTTATTTTCATACATTTCTATAAGTACCAAAATTCACCTAAGGGAGCCAGTCAAAAACGAAAACGTCGATATTTTCTATTCCAGACGTGCGATTTTCGATCTGTTTTCAGTGTTTTCAGACCTAACTAGGCCACCGCCTACGTATTGACCATAACGCGCGCACTTTACACGCGCGTCTGGACTTCATCCCTTATTTTCGGAGAAAATCCTCAAAATTAATTGTTTTTCCAAATTTTCCTTCACATTTTAAATTAGATTATAGTTGCAATAGTCCTCACCCTTCTTCCCTGAATTCTGGTCCGCGTTCAGTGTCCCGGTCTCCAGGTAGTGGGGTGAAAATCCAAATTTTTTCTTTCGAAAACTGGTTTTTTGACCAAAACTCAAAATTTTTGTTCGGTCCATAAAACGTTTTATTCCACAGTTAGCTAGCCCGCGCGGAGACGCGTCTCTGGACACCTCGCCCGCGCCCCTAGCCCGAATAAAACATACATTTTTCTAAAAAATTGTTATTTTCATACATTTCTATAAGTACCAAAATTCACCTAAGGGAGCCAGTCAAAAACGAAAACGTCGATATTTTCTATTCCAGACGTGCGATTTTCGATCTGTTTTCAGTGTTTTCAGACCTAACTAGGCCACCGCCTACGTATTGACCATAACGCGCGCACTTTACACGCGCGTCTGGACTTCATCCCTTATTTTCGGAGAAAATCCTCAAAATTAATTGTTTTTCCAAATTTTCCTTCACATTTTAAATTAGATTATAGTTGCAATAGTCCTCACCCTTCTTCCCTGAATTCTGGTCCGCGTTCAGTGTCCCGGTCTCCAGGTAGTGGGGTGAAAATCCAAATTTTTTCTTTCGAAAACTGGTTTTTTGACCAAAACTCAAAATTTTTGTTCGGTCCATAAAACGTTTTATTCCACAGTTAGCTAGCCCGCGCGGAGACGCGTCTCTGGACACCTCGCCCGCGCCCTAGCCCGAATAAAACATACATTTTTCTAAAAAATTGTTATTTTCATACATTTCTATAAGTACCAAAATTCACCTAAGGGAGCCAGTCAAAAACGAAAACGTCGATATTTTCTATTCCAGACGTGCGATTTTCGATCTGTTTTCAGTGTTTTCAGACCTAACTAGGCCACCGCCTACGTATTGACCATAACGCGCGCACTTTACACGCGCGTCTGGACTTCATCCCTTATTTTCGGAGAAAATCCTCAAAATAATTTTGTTTTTCCAAATTTTCCTTCACATTTTAAATTAGATTATAGTTGCAATAGTCCTCACCCTTCTTCCCTGAATTCTGGTCCGCGTTCAGTGTCCCGGTCTCCAGGTAGTGGGGTGAAAATCCAAATTTTTTCTTTCGAAAACTGGTTTTTTGACCAAAACTCAAAATTTTTGTTCGGTCCATAAAACGTTTTATTCCACAGTTAGCTAGCCCGCGCGGAGACGCGTCTCTGGACACCTCGCCCGCGCCCCTAGCCCGAATAAAACATACATTTTTCTAAAAAATTGTTATTTTCATACATTTCTATAAGTACCAAAATTCACCTAAGGGAGCCAGTCAAAAACGAAAACGTCGATATTTTCTATTCCAGACGTGCGATTTTCGATCTGTTTTCAGTGTTTTCAGACCTAACTAGGCCACCGCCTACGTATTGACCATAACGCGCGCACTTTACACGCGCGTCTGGACTTCATCCCTTATTTTCGGAGAAAATCCTCAAAATTAATTGTTTTTCCAAATTTTCCTTCACATTTTAAATTAGATTATAGTTGCAATAGTCCTCACCCTTCTTCCCTGAATTCTGGTCCGCGTTCAGTGTCCCGGTCTCCAGGTAGTGGGGTGAAAATCCAAATTTTTTCTTTCGAAAACTGGTTTTTTGACCAAAACTCAAAATTTTTGTTCGGTCCATAAAACGTTTTATTCCACAGTTAGCTAGCCCGCGCGGAGACGCGTCTCTGGACACCTCGCCCGCGCCCCTAGCCCGAATAAAACATACATTTTTCTAAAAAATTGTTATTTTCATACATTTCTATAAGTACCAAAATTCACCTAAGGGAGCCAGTCAAAAACGAAAACGTCGATATTTTCTATTCCAGACGTGCGATTTTCGATCTGTTTTCAGTGTTTTCAGACCTAACTAGGCCACCGCCTACGTATTGACCATAACGCGCGCACTTTACACGCGCGTCTGGACTTCATCCCTTATTTTCGGAGAAAATCCTCAAAATTAATTGTTTTTCCAAATTTTCCTTCACATTTTAAATTAGATTATAGTTGCAATAGTCCTCACCCTTCTTCCCTGAATTCTGGTCCGCGTTCAGTGTCCCGGTCTCCAGGTAGTGGGGTGAAAATCCAAATTTTTTCTTTCGAAAACTGGTTTTTTGACCAAAACTCAAAATTTTTGTTCGGTCCATAAAACATTTTATTCCACAGTTAGCTAGCCCGCGCGGAGACGCGTCTCTGGACACCTCGCACGCGCCCCTAGCTCGAAAAAATTTTGCCCACCCACCCGCCCTCTGGTCTATAGGAAGGTAGACGTGGGATTTTTGGCAAAATTTTATTTTTCAAAATTAGTCTTTATAATACATTTAGGCCTATTTATAGGGATTTCACAAGGGAAAAGCTCGTTTTTAACCATTTTGACAGTGTAAATAAATTTTTTAGACATTTTTTTTTAATTTTATTGTTTTAGGCATATTTGTTAATTGTTGTGACAGTCGTACCCTAGGGGCGACCATTATTATATGACATTCTTTTATTTCGATTTTAATTTGATTATTATTATATACTTATTGTGTTCCCCCCTCTACAGGGTCACATAAGTACCAGTGTGTTCTCTAAACCTCTCCTCTAGAGCAGATATTGTTGTTCCGTTCCCCTCTTTACAGGGTTCGACACAAACAATACCTGCTCCTAAATTCATAAGATGTACCGCACCCCGTCCAGCACCGTGAGGGCTCCAGGCTCTAGTGGCTCGCCGCGATCGGCGGAGAAAGCGGTGTCTTCGTCTGTGGCCGCGAGGAGGAGAATCTCCTTCGGAGACGAGACTCCTTCTGCGCCGCAGGGAGGCCCTGCCACTCCGGGGACGCGCCGAGCCGCTATTGATGCCTCAAGACCGCTCAAAAAGCCTGAGGCAAAGTGCCGCAGTCGCATTGAGGAAGCGAGAGCTTGCCTAAACAAGGCAAAGCTTAATTTGGGCAACTCTCGAAACCTCAAGGCCGAGATAAAGACTGCGGTGCTCGAAGCCATAAACAGGCTTTATGAGCTGGTTAAGGAGTCCGAACGAGATAAGGCCCCTACCGCACCCGTTGCCGTGCCGGAGCTCGCGCCCACTGCCGACCCTGGACCCCATCCCATTTCCGCCGAAGTTCTTGCTGGCCAGACTGAGCTCCTAAACAGCTTAAAGGAGCACATCTCGGAGTTAAGAGACAACTCCGAGAAACTCGACGCACTCCGAGACAGTCTGGCCAGCAGGGAAGGGGCGGTGGAGACAACCTACGCGAGTGTAGCGGGCGTCATTAAGAGCCACACCGGGGCTCAGGCTCTGGAGCGAACGACGCTGCACTCGGTGGTTGTTTCCTCGACCCATGAGATGGATACGGGGGACGAAATCTTGGAACGGGTTAGAAAGGCAGTTGACGCGAAGGAGGGTTGGGTGCGTGTCGAGAGGGTCCGCAAGGCCAAGGACCAAAAGGTTATAATGGGGTGCGCTACGACGGAGGAGAGGAGGAAACTAAAAGTTCGTTTGGAGAAGGCCGGAGAGAGCCTCGTCGTCGAGGACGTGAAAAATCGGGACCCGCTTCTGATTCTTAGGGATGTGCTACTCATGCACAGTGACGAGGAGGTGCTGAGGGCCCTTAAGAATCAGAACCGGGAGATATTTCACGGGCTCGGCGATGATGAACAGAGGGTGGTTATAAAATATAGACGGAAAACACGTAACCCGCACGCGAATCACGTTGTGCTTGGTGTGTCCCCTACGGTCTGGAGAAGGGCGATCGAGGAGGGAAAACTCCGCATCGACCTTCAGCGAGTTCGCGTTGAAGATCAGACGCCTCTGGTGCAGTGCACCCGTTGCTTGGCATACGGGCACGGGAAACGCCTGTGCACGGAGCCAGCCGATCTGTGTAGTCACTGTGGTGGGCCACACGTCAGGGCAGACTGCCCGGATAGACAGATCGGCAAAGCAGCGGTTTGCGTGAACTGCACCAGAGAAAAACTAGGGGCCACCGAGCACAACGCATTCAGCAAGGAATGCCCAGTGCGAAGGAAGTGGGACGCATTCGCAAGAGCTTCGATAGCTTACTGCTAAAGTTGGCGATGCGACCACTTCCAGGCACAAATTCCAGAGCAATTCTGCCAAAGTGAAAATCAGATACGTTGAGAAGACCACTAGCGCTGGCAGTACTCAAAAAATTAACTTGAGTCTGTTTAATGAGAAACTGGTTCAAGTTAAGATGGAACGGTTGCCAGCGCTAGTGGATTCGCTTAGTCATGTTGAACCCCGAAATGCACTAATAAGTGCTAATGCATTTTGTAAAAGACGCAAAAAAATGCAACAAAAACGAATAAAAAAAGAAGTAGTAATGATAAAGGTTCTAAAATAAGTGATATTTAAATATATTATGAATATATATTTTAGATATTACAAATACTTAAAAATTTAATAATTTAATAAAAAACTAAGAACAAAAAAGGTTAGTGGGTCAATATACTCTGGTGTTATAAAGGGCATAGATAAAAGAAATGATTATAGATATTAGAAGTTAGGAAACCAATTTTGGAAAATAACATAGAAAAATTAATAGGTTTCAAAAAATTAAACATTTATTATAACAAAGACATAATGTAGGTAAATGATGAAAAGGTTACGTAGAAAAATTATACAAATAGGTGTTTTAATACTAGATAATTATAAAAAATACGGAAAAACCAAACGCACATCAAAGGGTCTCTCCGGCCACCCATAAATGTAAACAAGAGAAAATGACAGATGTTAAGGGCTCTGATCATGTTAGAGGAACACTGGCTGGGGCAGGAGTGGTTTTTAGCCGGTTCGAGTCCGGCACTACCTCGACTGTCTCACAACCTGTGAGATAGTCGAGGTGTCCGCGGGGATTTCCCACTCCTGCCAAAACAAAAAAAAAAAAAAAAAAAAAAAAAAAACCTAACCTAACCTAACCTAACCTAACCTAACCTAACCTAACCTAACCTAACCTAACCTAACCTAACCTAACCTAACCTAACCTAACCTAACCTAACCTAACCTTTTTTTTTTTTTTTTTTTTTTTTTTTTTTTTTTTTTTGACGCTGGGAAAAAATGCATTACGCATACCCACTCATCGGGGGATGAGAGGGGTATGTGGGACTCCCCGGTCTGACCCGGTATACCCACTAAAACGACCCAGCGACATTCCCGCTTCGTCCAAGTGGCGGGGGACTGGGAAACCGGCATAGCCTTTACGTCCAGTCCTCCGCCGACGATCGCCCTTCATGGCGGGCCCCTCACAGGGACCCGGGAATGACTGACGGAGGTGGTGACGGGTGCAATGCGGGCGAAGGCACCCCCGTGCCTGTCGCCCGCCCGTCGCCACCATGAGGAGGGAGAGGGCGTTGCCGTCTCCGACCCCTTCTTCGTCTGCGGAGCGGCGCAGCGAGAGGGTCGTCCTCCCGCACGCGCTCCGCCTCCTCCTTTTGCGAGATTACGTCCTCGCAAAAGGAGGCGACCGCTGCCCAGGCCTCCTCGCTCCCCAGCATGGCGTTGACGACGCCGGGAAGCGAGAGGTCCGGTCCGATTACCGCGGTCAGACCGCGGCGCAACTCGGACCAAGCTGGGCACACCTCTAGGGTGTGCTGCGCCGTGTCCTCCGGCGCGCCGCAGTCGTGGCACGCCGGGGTCTCCTCCCTCCCGATCCGGTGCAGGTGCGATCCGAAACAACCATGGCCGGACAACACCTGCACCAGACGGAACGAGAGGAAACCGTGGGACCGCTCGAGCCAGCTCCGCAGAACCGGACCGAGCGCGTCCAACGTCCGGCGGCCAAAGGTGGCGGTGGCGAGGTCCTCTGACCAGTGAAGGACGATAGCGTCCCTCGCCTCCCGCCGCACGGCCTCTCGCTCTTCGGCGACGGGGCGCTCCCCGAGAGCCTTCCGGCGCGCCGTCCACTCGTACACTCTGGCCAGCACCCATGCCTCCAACTCCCAAGGCGGGGTGCCAGCCAGGGCGCATGCCGCCGAAAAGCCCACCGAGCGGTAGGCCCTCGCCACCCGCTGTGCAATGGCCCTTTGGGGCCTGCGGATGGCCGTCGCATTCTCCCTCCTGTGGAGGGAGTCCGCCCAGATTGGGGCCCCATATAGGGCCATGCTCCGCAAGATGCCGGCATACAGGCGCCGGCATTTCGCCTTGGGCCCCCCCAGGTTCGGCAGGAGCCACGAGAGGGCGTCAGCGGCCTTGAGCAGGCGCGTCGACAGCCCGCTGAAATGCGGGCCGAAGCGCCACCTGTCGTCTAGCACCAGCCCCAGATACTTCATCTGGGGCTGGACCCCTATCCTGACGCCCTCCACAATTATGTGGGCGTCGGGAGGGCAGCGCTGCCGAGGCCCGCGAAAGAACACGGCCTCGGTCTTGTGCAGCGCCACCTTCAATCCCAGGCGGCGGATCCTCTCTGCAACCAAGGATCCGCCAGCCGAGGCCAGACAGGCCGCGTCCGCGAAATTCCTCCCCCGGGCAGTGAGGAGAGTGTCATCCGCATAGCAGATGACACTCGTGCCCTGGAGGAGGGCTCCGCGCAGGAGCCAGTTGAACCCGATGTTCCACAAGGGGGGGCCAAGCACCGACCCCTGCGGAACACCGGACTCTGCGCCGTACCGCCTAATGGTGGCCGTCTTGTCAACTAGGAGGACCTCTCTGTCCTCCAAGTAGCTGGCCAGGAGGTCCCGCAGGTATTGGGGCACTCCGTGATATCGGAGCGCCTCCAATATCGTCGAGTGGGGGACGGAGTTGAAGGCGTTGGCAATGTCGAATGACACCGCCAGCACTCCGTCCCCCGCCTCCACCGCCTCCTTCACCTGGCCCTTGAGCAGGGCCAGCGCGTCGATCGTCGAACGCCCTCGACGGAAGCCGAATTGGGCGTCCGACAGATCCGGCCCTACCCCCCGCAAATGGCTATCAAGCCGGGAGGCGACAATCCCCTCGAACAATTTACCGACCTCATCGAGCAGGACGATGGGCCGGTATGCCGAGGGGGAGTCCACCGGGCGGCCCTCCTTTCGGAGGAGGCATAACTGCCCCTCCTTCCACAGTTTCGGGAACCTCCCAGCCGTAAAGCACGCGCTGAAGAGGTCCCGAAACCTGTCCTCCATGCCGGAGGCGGCGATCGCCAGCAACCGTGCGGGCACGCCGTCTGGTCCGGGGGCCGTCTTTTTTGCGCGGAGGCTGAGAACCCCCCCGTATAACTCCGCCACCGTCACCGGGGGGATGTCCTCCTCCTCCGGCAAAGCCGCACTCTGCGGGGGATCCATCGTTGGTGGGGTGAAGTCGGTCCTGCGCGGAAACAGGGACCGAACCACCCCATCCAGCAACGCTGGATCGAGGGTCTCCGACAGTGGGGGACCATAAGGGCGTAGCTGGTTCCGCGCCGCCTTATATGGTCTCCCATAGGGATCCCTGTCGAGACCCTCCAGCATCTCGGCCCTCGCCGAGTCTTGAGCAGCCCCCATTGCAGACTTAAGGACCACCGTCGCCTCTCGATAAGAGGCGTATAGGCGGTCCTCTTCTGCCCGGTCCCGGTTTCGGGCGCTGCGCCGTCGGCTCCGCGTGTAGGCCCTTCTGGCCGCCACGCAGGTGGCCCGGAGTCCCTCCAGCTCCTCCGTCCACCAATAGACGGCACGACGGGGAGGCGGGCGGCGAGACCGAGGCATGCTGGAGTTGCACACCTCGGTCAGGGACCCTCTGAGCTGGACCGCAGCGGCGTCTACGTCCAGCACCTCGACAGGGGGCGACAGCCAGTCCTGGAGGAAGGCCGCCTCCTTGGCTGCCTCCCGGTCCAGGCGAGTAAGTGCCCACCGCGGGAAGGGTGATTGCCCAGCGCGGGCCATCCCCCTCCCGCCCTGCTGGGTGGAGATGTCGAACCGCACATATCGGTGGTCCGACAACGTCTCCACCATCTCTACCCGCCAGTTGACGACGCGGGCGGCCAGCGCGGGGGTGGCAAACGACACGTCCACCACCGACCCACCCTGTTGCCGCACACACGTGTGGACCGCCCCCCTGTTGAGGAGGGACACACCGCTTGAGGCCGCCCAAAACTCGACGGCGCGTCCCCGGACGTTGCAACCTGCGGCCGGGTTGCCCCAGGCCGTCGACTTGGCGTTCAGGTCGCCCAACACCAGAACTTGGCGTGGCGCCGCCCTCCCTTTGACTGCGGTGAGGACCTCGAGGAAATCCTCAAAGTCCGAGAGAGGGCGGTTTGGGGAGAAATAGACCCCTACCAGGGCCATGTCTCCCCAGGCGGCGGCCACGTATCCCGGTCCCCTCTCTAAGAGCGAGAGGGGAGGAGAGTCCGTGGAAGACCGCGCCACCAACGCCACCAAGCCGTCCCGGTCGCCTAGCCAACGGCCAGGGACCGAGTAAGGTTCGGCGACCACCGCCAAGTCCACCAACCACTCAGCCATGGTCTGCATCAGCAGATCCTGGGCTGCCCTGCAGTGGTTGGCGTTCGCCTGGAGGATGCGATGTTCGACCCTATCCATCAGTCGGACATCGCACCCCCCTCCGCAACCGCCGCAGGAACGACGGGGATAGCGGCAGCAGCAGCAAGCCTGGTCGGTGCCAGTGCTTTGCCACGCTTAGGGGGAGGATTGCAGTTCCTCCCCTTCATGACGTGGCCTGCCAGGCGGCCACTGGCGGCACACACCGCGCAGTGCGGCGTGGCGGCCTCGCAAGAGACGGCTTTGTGGCCGTTCTTGCCGCAGCGGTAGCATGTGTCCGTCCTATCCACCGTGGACGGACACATGGGCCGGGTGTGACCGATGCCGAAGCACCGGAAACACCGCAGTGGCTGGTCTTCAAGTGCCCGGACTGCACCCGAGCTGAAGCCTACATTGAGCCGTCCCTTGGCAAGGACGGCTTTGGCAGCAGCGATTGGGCACTCGAGGCGAATGGTGCCCATGCCGCCACGGCCGGGCCTTATGTCCCGGCCTTGTACCGCCGCGGCGCCACAGCCTCCTATTGCTGCGACCGCCGCCACTACCTCCTCTTTAGTGACGGAGTCGTCGAGCTCCGTCACCTCAAAGGCCGCCGTCTTGACCGGTCGGGCCACCTTGGCCGAGTCTGCGATGACCTCCTGCAGCTTTGCTGCGAAGAGGTCCGCATGGGCACTCCCCTCGGCCCCCGGGAACTCGAAAATTCGAGCCCCGGCTTGTGTCCGCCGGCAAGAGACGCTGCCGATACCCAACTGGGTGGGGTCGGCATTGGCACGCGCCCGCACTAATACGGACGCGTACGTCTCCCCTCGCTCCGCCGCCTCCGCGGTGAGCGTCACCACGACGGCAGCAGTTTTCGGGGGGACTAGCTTTCCCTTCCCTCTCCCCTTCCCCTTTCCCTTTCCCTTGTCGGTCGTCTGCGACCGACTGGGAGCGGTGGTGGCGGGGACGGCAGGTACGGCCTTCGCCGACTTTTTGCCCCTGCCCTTTCCCTTGCGGACCACATCCGTCCACTCGTTGGACGGGGTGGTGGCAGGGAGAAGGGTGTCTTCCGCTTGGGAGGAGGACGGCCCCGGCTCGCTCGGCTGCCTCTTGTCCGCTGCAAGCGGTGGTCGGAGGCTTTTCTCCGGCAGGAGCCGGTCCTCTATGCCCGCTAAGCAGGCCCTTGTGAAGGCCCTCTCCTCCATCACAACCTTGCGGATGATATCCTCAAGGTTGGAGGATGGGCCTTCTGCCGCAGGGCTCGTCCGGGCCTGTTGCGGCTGGGCCGTGGCTTCAGCCAGCTTTCGATGAAGCTGGCTGACCTCCGACTGCAGGCGATCCACCTTCGCCTGCAGTTGCCGCGTCTCGTCGGTGGTTTTGCGACGGACCAGCTCCGTCACGACACCGCGCAAGCTCGCGGCCCGGCTCTTGAGGGCCTTTTGGAAGGTCCCCTTTAGGTTTGAGGACTTAGAGGCGACCTCCACGATCTCCTCCTCGTCCTCCTCCGCCATCCTCTCAAGCTCGGCGAGAGAGTGGTCCGCGTACAGGACGCGGGACGCACCGTACCCGGATTTGGCCCGGGCGGCGTGCGCCCGCTTCTCTTTGGCGGCAACCTTCTCCTCCAGCTCTTGCTGGAGCTGCGCTCGCCGGGAGAGGTCCAGCTGGCGTTGGGCGTCCGCGAGCCCAACGTTGTGGGTATCCGCGGCCACGGTCGTCGGCTTTTTTGCCTTCGACCCAGAGGCTACGGAACCCTCGGATCCACCACTTAGGTGGACACGCTTCCGCGACCGAGAGCCGCTCGCGTCCGACACACCAAATAGCGAGTCGTTGTCGGACGACTCATCCGCCAGAAAGCCTGCCGCAGAAGGCGCGCGGCTAGGTTCAGACGCCGGAGCGTCGGAGTGGCCCTGAGAAGGGCCTTTTGGTTGGCCCTGAGAAGGGCCTTTGGCTTTGGGTTGGCCCTGAGAAGGGCCTTTGGGTTGGCCCTGAGAAGGGCCTTTGGTCTTTAAAAGTCGCCCGGAGGCGCTACGCGTGAGTTTCGACATAGTCGCCAACAGTTCGCAGTTCGCAAGTCAAGAATAAAATCGCTACGAGAGCACAGAGCACTTTGGCCGTACCCAGTCTGCCACTCCGTTACGGTGGTCAGAACTGGGCCGTTTCCAGGGGACGCGACGTGGACGCAAGCTCTGTGGGGTGGTCCCCCAACCTAACCTAACCTAACCTAACCTAACCTAACCTAACCTAACCTAACCTAACCTAACCTAACCTAACCGTCGATATTTTCTATTCCAGACGTGCGATTTTCAATCTGTTTTCAGTGTTTTCAGACTTAACTAGGCCACCGCCTACGTATTGACCATAACGCGCGCACTTTACACGCGCGTCTGGACTTCATCCCTTATTTTCGGAGAAAATCCTCAAAATTAATTGTTTTTCCAAATTTTCCTTCACATTTTAAATTAGATTATAGTTGCAATAGTCCTCACCCTTCTTCCCTGAATTCTGGTCCGCGTTCAGTGTCCCGGTCTCCAGGTAGTGGGGTGAAAATCCAAATTTTTTCTTTCGAAAACTGGTTTTTTGACCAAAACTCAAAATTTTTGTTCGGCACCTAACAAGTTTTATTCCATAATTCGCTAGCCCGCGCGGAGACGCGTCTCTGGACACCTCGCCCGCGCCCCTAGCCCGAATAAAACATACATTTTTCAAAAAAATAGTTATTTTCATACATTTCTCTAAGTACCAAAATCCACCTAAGGGAACCAGTCAAAAACGAAAACGTCGATATTTTCTATTCCAGACGTGCGATTTTCAATCTGTTTTCAGTGTTTTCAGACTTAACTAGGCCACCGCCTACGTATTGACCATAACGCGCGCACTTTACACGCGCGTCTGGACTTCATCCCTTATTTTCGGAGAAAATCCTCAAAATTAATTGTTTTTCCAAATTTTCCTTCACATTTTAAATTAGATTATAGTTGCAATAGTCCTCACCCTTCTTCCCTGAATTCTGGTCCGCGTTCAGTGTCCCGGTCTCCAGGTAGTGGGGTGAAAATCCAAATTTTTTCTTTCGAAAACTGGTTTTTTGACCAAAACTCAAAATTTTTGTTCGGCACCTAACAAGTTTTATTCCATAATTCGCTAGCCCGCGCGGAGACGCGTCTCTGGACACCTCGCCCGCGCCCCTAGCCCGAATAAAACATACATTTTTCAAAAAAATAGTTATTTTCATACATTTCTCTAAGTACCAAAATCCACCTAAGGGAACCAGTCAAAAACGAAAACGTCGATATTTTCTATTCCAGACGTGCGATTTTCAATCTGTTTTCAGTGTTTTCAGACTTAACTAGGCCACCGCCTACGTATTGACCATAACGCGCGCACTTTACACGCGCGTCTGGACTTCATCCCTTATTTTCGGAGAAAATCCTCAAAATTAATTGTTTTTCCAAATTTTCCTTCACATTTTAAATTAGATTATAGTTGCAATAGTCCTCACCCTTCTTCCCTGAATTCTGGTCCGCGTTCAGTGTCCCGGTCTCCAGGTAGTGGGGTGAAAATCCAAATTTTTTCTTTCGAAAACTGGTTTTTTGACCAAAACTCAAAATTTTTGTTCGGCACCTAACAAGTTTTATTCCATAATTCGCTAGCCCGCGCGGAGACGCGTCTCTGGACACCTCGCCCGCGCCCCTAGCCCGAATAAAACATACATTTTTCAAAAAAATAGTTATTTTCATACATTTCTCTAAGTACCAAAATCCACCTAAGGGAACCAGTCAAAAACGAAAACGTCGATATTTTCTATTCCAGACGTGCGATTTTCAATCTGTTTTCAGTGTTTTCAGACTTAACTAGGCCACCGCCTACGTATTGACCATAACGCGCGCACTTTACACGCGCGTCTGGACTTCATCCCTTATTTTCGGAGAAAATCCTCAAAATTAATTGTTTTTCCAAATTTTCCTTCACATTTTAAATTAGATTATAGTTGCAATAGTCCTCACCCTTCTTCCCTGAATTCTGGTCCGCGTTCAGTGTCCCGGTCTCCAGGTAGTGGGGTGAAAATCCAAATTTTTTCTTTCGAAAACTGGTTTTTTGACCAAAACTCAAAATTTTTGTTCGGCACCTAACAAGTTTTATTCCATAATTCGCTAGCCCGCGCGGAGACGCGTCTCTGGACACCTCGCCCGCGCCCCTAGCCCGAATAAAACATACATTTTTCAAAAAAATAGTTATTTTCATACATTTCTCTAAGTACCAAAATCCACCTAAGGGAACCAGTCAAAAACGAAAACGTCGATATTTTCTATTCCAGACGTGCGATTTTCAATCTGTTTTCAGTGTTTTCAGACTTAACTAGGCCACCGCCTACGTATTGACCATAACGCGCGCACTTTACACGCGCGTCTGGACTTCATCCCTTATTTTCGGAGAAAATCCTCAAAATTAATTGTTTTTCCAAATTTTCCTTCACATTTTAAATTAGATTATAGTTGCAATAGTCCTCACCCTTCTTCCCTGAATTCTGGTCCGCGTTCAGTGTCCCGGTCTCCAGGTAGTGGGGTGAAAATCCAAATTTTTTCTTTCGAAAACTGGTTTTTTGACCAAAACTCAAAATTTTTGTTCGGCACCTAACAAGTTTTATTCCATAATTCGCTAGCCCGCGCGGAGACGCGTCTCTGGACACCTCGCCCGCGCCCCTAGCCCGAATAAAACATACATTTTTCAAAAAAATAGTTATTTTCATACATTTCTCTAAGTACCAAAATCCACCTAAGGGAACCAGTCAAAAACGAAAACGTCGATATTTTCTATTCCAGACGTGCGATTTTCAATCTGTTTTCAGTGTTTTCAGACTTAACTAGGCCACCGCCTACGTATTGACCATAACGCGCGCACTTTACACGCGCGTCTGGACTTCATCCCTTATTTTCGGAGAAAATCCTCAAAATTAATTGTTTTTCCAAATTTTCCTTCACATTTTAAATTAGATTATAGTTGCAATAGTCCTCACCCTTCTTCCCTGAATTCTGGTCCGCGTTCAGTGTCCCGGTCTCCAGGTAGTGGGGTGAAAATCCAAATTTTTTCTTTCGAAAACTGGTTTTTTGACCAAAACTCAAAATTTTTGTTCGGCACCTAACAAGTTTTATTCCATAATTCGCTAGCCCGCGCGGAGACGCGTCTCTGGACACCTCGCCCGCGCCCCTAGCCCGAATAAAACATACATTTTTCAAAAAAATAGTTATTTTCATACATTTCTCTAAGTACCAAAATCCACCTAAGGGAACCAGTCAAAAACGAAAACGTCGATATTTTCTATTCCAGACGTGCGATTTTCAATCTGTTTTCAGTGTTTTCAGACTTAACTAGGCCACCGCCTACGTATTGACCATAACGCGCGCACTTTACACGCGCGTCTGGACTTCATCCCTTATTTTCGGAGAAAATCCTCAAAATTAATTGTTTTTCCAAATTTTCCTTCACATTTTAAATTAGATTATAGTTGCAATAGTCCTCACCCTTCTTCCCTGAATTCTGGTCCGCGTTCAGTGTCCCGGTCTCCAGGTAGTGGGGTGAAAATCCAAATTTTTTCTTTCGAAAACTGGTTTTTTGACCAAAACTCAAAATTTTTGTTCGGCACCTAACAAGTTTTATTCCATAATTCGCTAGCCCGCGCGGAGACGCGTCTCTGGACACCTCGCACGCGCCCCTAGCTCGAAAAAATTTTTGCCCACCCACCCGCCCTCTGGGTTATAGGAAGGTAGACGTGGGATTTTCGGCAAAATTTTATTTTTGGCATTTCATTAAGATTTACTCTGATAAGGGATTTTTTATCGTTTTTAGGTATTTTTGGACTTTTTTATCGTATTTGACACATAATCGCTGACGTATATTAATAATTATTTAATATTGTATTTATTTTTAACTGATTTTTATATTGTTATTTGTGTGTACCCCCCTTTACAGGGTTACAGTGTTGTCCAGTGTCTGACCTTTTTAGTCTCTCCTCCCGAGTAGATATCGCTCTGACTCCCTCTTTACAGGAGTCAGTTCGGATAACAGCAGCTCAAAAAGTTGAATATGTTCCGCACCCCATCTAGCACCGTGAGGGCTCCAGGCTCTAGCGGCTCGCCGCGATCTGCGGAGAAAGCGGTGCCTTCGCCTGTGGCCGCGAGGAGGAGAATCTCCTTCGGAGACGAGACTCCTTCTGCGTCACAGGGGGGCCCTGCCACTCCGGGGACGCGCCGAGCTGCTATTGATGCCTCAAGACCGCTCAAAAAGCCTGAGGCGAAGTGCCGCAGTCGGATTGAGGAAGCGAGAGCTTGCCTAAACAAGGCAAAGCTTAATTTGGGCAACTCTCGCAACCTCAAGGCCGAGATAAAGACTGCGGTGCTCGAAGCCATAAACAGGCTTTATGAGCTGGTCAAGGAGTCCGAGCGCGACAAGGGCTCTACCGCACCTGTAGCCGTACCGGAACCCGCGCCCACTGCTGACTTCTGTCCCCCGTCCATTTCCGAGTGTCTCGCGAGCCAGACTGAGCTCATTACCACCCTCAAGGAACACATCTCGATTGTAAAGGAGAACACCGAGAGGGTGGAAAAGCTCCGAGACAGTCTGGAAAGCAGAGAAAATGTGGGGGAGACCACTTACGCGGGTGTAGCGGCCGTCAGCAAAACCCAAAATGGGGCACAGGCCCCGGAGCGAACGACGCTGCACTCCGTAGTGGTCTCTTCCACACACGAGATGGATACGGGGGCAGAAGTTCTCGAAAGAGTGCGAAAAGCAGTGGATGCGAAGGAGGGCTGGGTGCGAGTAGAGAGGGTCCGGAAAGCCAAGGACCAAAAAGTCATCATGGGGTGCGCAACAAAGGAGGAGAGAGAAAAGCTCAAAAAGCGACTGGAATCGGCCGGAGAGAACCTCGTCGTCGAGGCGGTAAAGAATCGGGACCCGCTTCTGATTCTTAGGGACGTGTTGCTGCTACACAGTGACGAGGACGTGTTGCGAGCCCTTAAGAATCAGAACCGGGAGCTATTTGACGGCCTCGGCGACGAGGAACAGAAAGTTTCGATAAAATTTCGCAAAAAATCGAGAAACCCCCACGTTAACAGCATTGTGATGAGTGTTTCCCCTGCTATCTGGAGACGTGCACTCGAAGGAGGCAAACTGCGTATTGACCTCCAGCGAGTGCGCGTCGAAGATCAGACGCCTCTGGTGCAGTGCACGCGGTGCCTTGCATACGGTCACGGAAAGCGTCTCTGCACGGAGCCAGTTGACCTATGCAGCCACTGCGGCGGTCCACACCTTAGGGTGGACTGCCCAGCTAAAGACCTTGGCGAAGCAGTGGTGTGCGTGAACTGCACCAGAGCCAAGCTCGGGGAACACTCGCACAATGCGTTTAGCAATGATTGCCCGATACGCAGGAAGTGGGACGCATTCGCACGAGCAACCATAGCCTATTGCTAAAGTTGTTGATGCGCCCACTTCCGCGTATACAGTGATAACCAATCTGACACAACCAGATGGCAGACGCATTGAACGAACCATTGAAGTTGGCTTAATGGATGGGGGTAATTGGAGTTACTTTCGTCAGAAAGTGGCTTCGATTATGCTAGTTTGTAGGTCAGCTTCAATGGAATCGACCTGTTGTGTCAGATTGGTTGCAAATCTGTTTCGTACATGTTCTCATATGTTTAGAGTAGAAAACTATTATATAGTGTTATATAGTAAATATATATTATTGATAATAAGTGAACCTAAACACGAAATAATGAAAAATAAAACGAAACAGGGGAACAAGAGGAGAGAAATAATGGGGATAGAAATTCTGGAATTAGTAAAAAAGTAAAATGTAAGAATTGCAAAATAAATTTAAGTAGTCGAGTTGTAAATAGAAACACGTAATAATGAAAAAATTTAGTTAAAGAGATATAAAATTATTAAAGGAGACAGTAATAATTAGAAGTACAAAAGACGAAAAAACGTAAATACAAATATATAAAGTTCCGAACAGTATTAAAAGCAACAGTAATAATTCAACGCATTCAACGCACAAAGCGTGGTCTCTTCGGCCTTTTTAAAATCAGTCGCCAATAAAGTTTTAAAAATTAGTATAAAAGGGCTCTGATCCATGTCAGAGGGACACTGGTGGGGCAGGAGTGTGGTTTTAGCCGGTTCGAGTCCGGCACTACCTCGACTGTTGCACAAGAGAAATTCCTGTGTGATAGTCGAGGTGTCCGCGGGGATTTCCCACTCCTGCCAAAACAAAAAAAAAAAAAAAAAAAAAAAAAAAAAAAAACCTAACCTAACCTAACCTAACCTAACCTAACCTAACCTAACCTAACCTAACCTAACCTAACCTAACCTAACCTAACCTAACCTAACCTAACCTAACCTAACCTAACCTAACCTAACCTAACCTAACCTAACCTAACCTAACCTAACCTAACCTAACCTAACCTAACCTAACCTAACCTAACCTAACCTAACCTAACCTAACCTAACCTAACCTAACCTAACCTAACCTAACCTAACCTAACCTAACCTAACCTAACCTAACCTAACCTAACCTAACCTAACCTAACCTAACCTAACCCAGTTGCACTCGATCTGTCGAGCTGGAAGCAGCGAAACTCCACGCGCTCCGCACTAAAAAATTCCATTTAATGGGTTTTTCTCATTGTATTTTATCAAGTGAAGTGTCATTCGACGCGGAAACCTAAGCCGCATAAAGTGCCGAAACCAAATTGTGCCGGTCAACAGTGCCTGAACACTTATATGTGAAAAACCTCAATTTTAGAGGTTAAGTGAAAACGTGAAAATCTTGGATCGCATGCGCTGCGAAAACGGGATCGGTAACCCCCAACTTTTTTGCTGAAATCCTGTGGGCATCGTAGTCCTCTACCACCTGGGACACCCGGCGTTGACCTGCCATCGTGCTTACGGGAGTTATTCAGTTTTTTCAAAATTCCACGTGGCCTGAAAAAACTGAACCAGTGGACACAGCGGCGTGAAATCTGGTGACAACGTGGATCGCAATCAGGAAAGGCGAGTGCAACTTAAATTAGAATTTTATGTCATATACATAACTATATATGACAGTTACAAATCGTCAAATTTGAACTACAATAACTCTGGACTGAAGAAACTTTTCAAATTTTTTCAACTGCAGCCTGGTGCGCGCTCATCACTTCATTACAGACTCTAAGTTCTAGATTTTTAATTTTAGTAGTTTTTAAATTATAAGATATTTTTAATGAAAACCATATTTTCAAAAAATTCTGACCTGTTTTTAGGATTTTCAAAATTTTTATTATTGGTAATTGTAGGTCTTTATTTTATATATTTTGTCTGAATTTTCCAGAATTTTCCATAGCGTAGTTTCAGAGTTACTGAATTTTTACTGTTTTTCGGCGATAACTCTAAAATAAATTTAAAAAATTCAACTTTGACGTTAGGACAGGGTCTATCATATATATTACGACCTATTTAAGCCCAAACTCGGGTCCCTTATCTTTTAAATTGGCTGATTCGACAAAAACTCGCCATCTTGGTTTTTGGGTTTTATTTTTTAAAACAGGCTATCTCGGGAACCGCTGGCCCGATTTTACTCGTTTTTTCAGTTAGGCACGTAGTATTTAAGTAACTTTAAGTGTGTTTTGCTTTCAGCCTGTTTCAGGACTTAAAATTTTTAGTCGCTGAAATTGCTTTCAGAATAAACCTGAAGTGACGCCGAGCTGTATACCCAAAACCCCGTCCCTCTGCGACGAAGGGTTCTAAAGTTACGGGCTTTCTAAAACGACGTTTGACAGCTCGGCGGCCATTTTGTTTAGCTTCAAACCGTCATAACTTCTGAACCGTAAGCCGTAGGAGATTGCGGTTTTTGCACTTACGGCCAGGGACTCATCACCTTCCATATCCCAAGATTTCAGGCGGTTTGGAGCTAAAAATTTTCGGGACCCTGAAAGCAGTTTCAGCGGACAGCGGAGCTCAGGCCAAGTTGGGAGAGCCCAAACTCGGGGGGTCTGCGACTCTCTCGAAGGAAGTTATCCGTTGTCAAAGTGTGTCTTTGACAGAACTGCGGCCATTTTGAAAAAACTTAAAACAACCATAACTTCCTAACGGAGAGCCGTAGAAGGCCGGGATTTCCGCTAGTCATACGGTCATACCATAGGCCATAGGGTTAGACGTTTTTCAGGCGTTTTCCTGAAACTAAGATTTTTCAGGCTGAAAGCCGATCCAGTGGATAGCTCTTATCGAGCCAAGTACGGAAAGCCCAAACACCGCGGTTTTTGGGCCTGTGGTTCTGGAGATATCCTATTGTAACCATTTTTGGTTGCTATCTTGGCAAAAAACCAAGATCTTCAAGTCGGGATATCTCCGAAACCCCTGGGTGTAACTGCATCGAGTTTGGGGTCATTTGGGAGGGCTCGGAGAGAGCTATCTTCTGGATGATACAAATCGACTCTATGTAGAGTCCCTCCAGAATTCACTCTTTTTTGAAGAAATCTGGCTACTGGGGATCTTGTGACTGTTTTCAGTGCTTGACCTGCTCTTTAAGCGAAGGAAAGAATACGACAACTCTATGTAGAGAAAACTTTTTCGACTAGCTGAAGATTTTTTGAAATCTTAGATCTTTTTAAATATATTTTCTTTTTACTTTTACTTTTTCATATTCACTTTTACCTTTTTAACTTTTACACACTTGACGCAATCCTCCGACATGAACGCATTCAGGACCCCGCTCAAGGCGAAGTCAGCCGATGGTGAAAAATCGCCTAAGCTGACCATTTCGCCACCAAAAGTGAGACGCAGCGATGGAGAATCGGAGGCCGCAGGGCCCTCTAACGTGAACCCGAACAAAACGCCCCCCCCCCAAATCACCAAGACGGCGCAGGCTGGCCCTGCGAGACTCTTACAAAAGCCTCTCCAACCAAGGCTTGTGCAAGTTCACTCCCCGCCGAAACCTCAATACGCGGACCGGTCGGCAGAGGCGAAGGCCTGCTTGACAAAAGCAAAAGTTATGCTCAACACCTCAAGGAACACCAAGAATGAGATTAAAGCTGGCGTATTCGATGTGCTGGACCGGTTGTTCCAGCTGGTCAAGGAGGCCGAAAAATTGGCCAAGTCAAAAAGGGTGGGGCCTGACAATGCACAGCCTGAAGGCCTAGCCGCCGACCTCACTTTCACCAGCCTAGTAAACACAGACCAGAATAACAGCCAAATCGAGGCCCAAATAAGGAACCACTCATTGCTGCTGGAAAGCCACTCCAAGGGGATGGAGGAGCTGAAGGCAGCAATCGAGCAGCACAAAGCGAGTCTGCTAACTGCCACCGCCACCAACACCTACGCGAGCGTAACCCACAGCGGAAAAGCGAACCCAATGCGAAGTACGCTTCACTCCATAGTGGTTACCTCGACTGACGAGACAGAGTCTGGTGACGAAGTTATGGAGAAAGTGCGAAAGGCAGCTGACGCCAAAGAAGGCTGGATTAGGGTGGAGAAGGTGAGAAAGGCGAAAGATCGGAAAATCATCATGGGCTTCCAGACAATCGCTGAAAGGGATAAGCTTAAGGAAAAAATAGCAAGGGATAGGCAGGACCTCCATGTCGAGGAGGTGAAAAATAAGGACCCGATGTTGATCCTCAAGAGCGTCCTCTCTGTTAACACAGATGAGGACGTTCTCAAGGCTCTGAGGAATCAGAATCGGGACGTATTTCACAACCTCGATAAGGAGGAAGACAGAGTGGTAGTAAAATTCCGAAGGAGGACTAGGAACCCACACACGTGCCACGTTGTGGTCAGCGTCTCGCCAACCATCTGGCGACGGGCAACGGAGCTCGGATGCCTGCACGTGGACCTCCAGCGCGTGAGGGTCGAAGACCAGACCCCACTGGTGCAGTGCACGCGCTGTCTGGGCTACGGGCACGGCAAACGATACTGCAAAGAACCGGCGGACTTGTGCAGTCACTGTGGCGGCCCGCACATGAAAGCAGAATGTACCGATTTCCTAACGGGTGTCTCACCCAAATGCCGGAACTGCACGGGTGCCAAGCTCGTGGACGTTGGCCACAACGCTTTTAGTTCGGATTGTCCAACGCGCGTTAAATGGGACGAGATAGCCAGGTCCACAGTAGCGTACTGCTAAGGGCACTCACGCCAACCCAAACCCCTACAAGCTTGTACAGGCCAACCTCCAGCGGAAAAAACTGGCGACCAACGAGCTTCTCATTGAAGCAAACAAGCGCGGGGTCGCCATCGCTCTCCTTCAGGAACCATACGTAGGCGGGGCAAAAGTAATGAGGAGTCATAGAGGCGTTCGGATCTTTCAGAGCACTGACATCGGAGAAGGGACTGTCAAGGCCGCAATAGCGGTCTTCGACCAAGACCTCGTCGTCGAACAGTACCCGAAACTCACCACGAACAACATCACCGTGGTGGGGATCCGCACCAGTGCCTGGAAGATCACACTAGTCTCCTTTTACTTCGAGCCAGACCAGCCAATCGAACCATACCTCGACCACCTCAAGCGTATTGAGGAGGAGGTAGGTTCCAGAATGTGGATTCTGGGAGGCGACGCAAA
The DNA here is from genome assembly GCA_916618015.1 of Xestia c-nigrum. Lineage (NCBI taxonomy): Eukaryota > Metazoa > Arthropoda > Insecta > Lepidoptera > Noctuidae > Xestia > Xestia c-nigrum. The sequence goes on from OU745248.1 coordinate 28,137, forward strand.
CGCAAAAAGTACCTGGTGGGGAAGCTTGACCATCGACCGCAGAGGAGAACTAGTGACCGGAGTTCTCGATGAGCTGGACCTAAACATACTCAACAGAGGGGAAATTCCGACGTTCGATACAACCAGAGGAGGGGTACGATACTCCAGTCACGTAGATATTACAGTGTGTTCGACAGATATCTTGGACCTAGTAGATAACTGGAGGGTAGACGAGGGCCTCACGAGTTCGGACCACAACGGCATTGTTTTTGACATCAAAGTAAAAAAGTCCAAAGGCATCCAAATCAATAGAACCACTAGGATTTTTAATACAAAAAAAGCGAATTGGCCCGAGTTTCGTGAGAAACTCGGCCAATTACTGCAAGCTAACTCCATTAATCAAACAGAAATTGATAAACTAAATACTGCCGAGCAACTAAATTCAATAACTAATCTCTATACCACAATAATAAAAGACGCATGCACTTCTACAATGCCTGTTAAGAAACTAAACGAAGTGCTTACATTGCCGTGGTGGTCCGAAAAACTCGAGGAGATGAAAAAAGAGGTCGCAACCCTGAAAAATAGAGTCAGGAATGCCGCACCAGTCCGAAGATCGAAGGTCGTTGAAGAGTACCTGAAACTGAAAGTTGAGTATGAGACGGAAGCAGCCAAGGATGAAATCGAGAGCTGGAAGAGCTTCTGCTCAAGACAGGACAGGGAAGGGGTCTGGGAAGGCATCTACCGGGTGATAGGCAGGACCAAGGGAAGAGGTGAGGATCAGCCATTGGTGGGAGACGGAGAGGTCCTGGACGCAAAAGGCTCAGCCGAACTGCTGGCAAAAACATTTTACCCCGAAGACCATCCAGGTAATGATAGCACCTGCCATAGACTTACAAGAGGAAAGGCCGAGACCGTGAATGCTGGAGGGCATGGTGAACCTTGCGAGCCACCATTCACGAAGTCTGAACTAATGGCAGCGTGCGATTCATTTAATGCCAAAAAAGCACCAGGAGCAGACGGACTAACAGCCGACATCTGTTGCCAGGCTATTAGAGTCGCCCCAGAGGCAACTTTGGCTCTCCTGAATGGCTGCTTGAGAACCCACCTCTTTCCCGAAGCTTGGAAAGAAGCTACTGTGATAATTCTAAGAAAGCCGGGAAAAACCGACTACAGTTCCCCAAAGGCGTACAGGCCTATCGGCCTACTACCCATTCTCGGCAAAATATACGAGAAGATGTTGGTGGCCCGCCTCAAGTTTCATCTAATCCCAAGGATGAGTACTCGCCAGTACGGATTCATGCCCCAGAGGAGTACCGAGGACTCCCTCTATGCGCTAATGCAACATATACGCAGTAAATTGGCACTTAAGAAAATTATAGTCCTAGTATCATTGGACATAGAGGGAGCCTTCGACAGCGCATGGTGGCCGGCCATAAGGCTCCGTCTGGCTGAGGAACAGTGTCCAGTCGGCTTGAGGAGGGTCATCGACAGCTATCTCAGTAACCGAACGGTCAGGGTTAGGTACGCGGGGGAGGAGTGTTGTAAGGCCACAAGCAAGGGCTGTGTCCAAGGCTCAATTGCGGGACCAATATTTTGGAACTTGCTGCTGGACCCTCTGCTAAAGAGCTTGGAAGCCAGGGGTGACTATTGCCAGGCATTTGCAGACGACGTTGTGCTGATTTTCGATGGTGACTCAGCGTTGGAGATCGAGGGACGTGCCAATGCCGCTCTCGAACATGTTCGGGAGTGGGGTGCTCAAAATAAGCTTAAATTTGCCCCGCACAAAACCAACGCGATGGTCATAACGCGCAAATTAAAATACGACACCCCGCGCCTGAGCATGGGCGGGATAGACATTGCCATGTCCGACGAGATCAAGATCCTGGGTGTCACCATCGACAAACAGCTCACATTCAACGCACACGTCGCAAATGTGTGCAGAAAGGCGATAGGCATCCATAAGCAACTAACTAGGGCGGCAAAAACCAGCTGGGGTCTAAACCCTGAGGTTATAAGAATAATATATGTGGCCACCGTCGAGCCAGTAATCCTGTACGCCGCCAGTGTATGGGCACCGGCTGTTGACAAACTAGGAGTCAGGAAGCAGTTGGGAGCGGTTCAGCGTGGTATAGCACAAAAGCTGTGCAAAGGGTACCGGACGGTCTCCTTAAACTCCGCGCTAGTGCTGGCTGGGATACTACCTCTCGACCTGCGAGTCCGCGAAGCGGCATCGTTATATGAGGCCAGGAGAGGGGTGCCTCAGGCAGCACTTTGCGACAGGAGCGTCGAGCAGACCGTCTCGGCAATGGAGGCCCCACACCCCGCAGAGCGCGCCGAGTTGGAGCTCGTAAGCCTGGTAAACCAAGAGCAATTAAATGCCCAGAACGAACTTGAGGTTCGTATCTTCACGGACGGGAGCAAGATTGGGGGCAAGGTTGGGGCGGCACTATCCGTATGGAGCGGTGACGCCGAAACCAAAACTCTCAAGCTTGCTCTCCCACACTACTCCACGGTTTACCAGGCTGAGCTTCTCGCGATATGCGTCGCAACCAGGGAGATCTTAAAGCACAGCGCGCAGTCGTTTGGAATCTTTAGTGACTCTATGGCAGCCCTCCAAACCGTACAAAATTACAACCGCCACCACCCTCTGGCTGTAGAGACAAGAGCCAACCTTAGGGCCCTGTCGATCCAGGACAAGGCCGTTACCTTGTTTTGGATCAAAGCCCATGCGGGGTTGGAAGGTAACGAGAGAGCCGACGAACTAGCCAAGAGAGCTGCTGAAGGTTCCAAGCGAAAGCCTGACTACGATCTGTGCCCGGTTTCATACGTCAAGCGATGCATCCGAACGGCAACTCTTGACGTGTGGAACCGGAGATACTGCGCTGGCGAAACGGCTTCTGGGACGAAAATGTTCTTTCCAGATGCGGTGGCGGCGTACGGAATAGTCAGGAAGCTAAAAATCAGTAACATAACTACGCAGATAATGACGGGGCACGGTGGGTTCTCGGAATACTTGAATCGCTTCAAGTGCAAGGAGAACCCATCGTGCATCTGCGATCCTGACATTGCTGAGACGGTGCCACATATATTGTTCAATTGTCCCGTATTCGACCAGGAAAGGCTTGTGGCCGAGCACGTACTCGACACTAAACTTAATGCCGAAAGTGTGTGGCCTATAATGAGAGGGAAAAAGAGGGAGGCGTTTTTAGAATATTGTGTAAAAGTTTGTAATAAGGTAATAAAGAGAAACAAAACAGCATAAGTAAAAATGCTTACATAATATTATATAGAATATTAGGGTCAAGCATTGGAAACAGATGTAATAAAAACTGCTCAAAAGCGCCTGTAAATTGACGTACCTATTAATAAGTTGCCATACTGTTAAATACTAGTTTAAGTAGTCGTAAGTCCTGTTGTGGCAATAAGATTTAAACCAGAAATGTAAACTAAAATAGTCCTAAGAATGATGCAAATAGAAGTAAGAACAGAATATAAAACACCTGTAATAGAAACCTGTAATAGAATTAAGAAATGAAAACATAATTAGATCTAAGAAAACATGTAATATAAATAAGAAATAGTAATAAAAGTAGATATATAAACGTGTAATAGAAATAAAATAGAATTAAGATTGTTGAATGTAAAATATGTAGATATAAGAACCAATGTTAAAAGAAATAAAATTACTTTTGTGTTGATGTGTTTAAACCCAAAATAAAGAATAAATAAGAATAGAGTACAGATTAGGGAATGAGTAGAAGGGCGTCCTACCCTTGGATACAAAAGATGATAGAATGAAAGAAAGAAAAAGTATGCGGAACGAAAGTGCGAGAAGAATTAAAGCGAGAACTGGTATGCACGTAAAGCCTAATATAGGCTCCAATTATGTTGGAGGTAGAAGTATATAAAAAAAAAAAAAAAAAAAAAAAAAAAAAACCTAACCTAACCTAACCTAACCTAACCTAACCTAACCTAACCTAACCTAACCTAACCTAACCTAACCTAACCTAACCTAACCTAACCTAACCTAACCTAACCTAACCTAACCTAACCTAACCTAACCTAACCTAACCTAACCTAACCTAACCTAACCTAACCTAACCTAACCTAACCTAACCTAACCTAACCTAACCTAACCTAACCTAACCTAACCTAACCTAACCTAACCTAACCTAACCTAACCTAACCTAACCTAACCTAACCTAACCTAACCTAACCTAACCTAACCTAACCTAACCTAACCTAACCTAACCTAACCTAACCTAACCTAACCTAACCTAACCTAACCTAACCTAACCTAACCTAACCTAACCTAACCTAACCTAACCTAACCTAACCTAACCTAACCTAACCTAACCTAACCTAACCTAACCTAACCTAACCTAACCTAACCTAACCTAACCTATCCTAACCTAACCTAACCTAACCTAACCTAACCTAACCTAACCTAACCTAACCTAACCTAACCTAACCTAACCTAACCTAACCTAACCTAACCTAACCTAACCTAACCTAACCTAACCTAACCTAACCTAACCTAACCTAACCTAACCTAACCTAACCTAACCTAACCTAACCTAACCTAACCTAACCTAACCTAACCTAACCTAACCTAACCTAACCTAACCTAACCTAACCTAACCTAACCTAACCTAACCTAACCTAACCTAACCTAACCTAACCTAACCTAACCTAACCTAACCTAACCTAACCTAACCTAACCTAACCTAACCTAACCTAACCTAACCTAACCTAACCTAACCTAACCTAACCTAACCTAACCTAACCTAACCTAACCTAACCTAACCTAACCTAACCTAACCTAACCTAACCTAACCTAACCTAACCTAACCTAACCTAACCTAACCTAACCTAACCTAACCTAACCTAACCTAACCTAACCTAACCTAACCTAACCTAACCTAACCTAACCTAACCTAACCTAACCTAACCTAACCTAACCTAACCTAACCTAACCTAACCTAACCTAACCTAACCTAACCTAACCTAACCTAACCTAACCTAACCTAACCTAACCTGGTAGCTGAAGACCTGACGAGCTCGGACCACAACGGCATACTAATAACAATTAAATTAAAAAAAGGGAAGGGTATCCACATAAAAAGAACGACCAGGATCTACAACACCAAAAAAGCCAATTGGGAACGTTTTTATGAAAAACTGGACCAATCGAAAATAGAAAATAGTTTAAGTAAAATATATATAGAACAAATTAACAATAAAGAGCAATTAGACAATACAATAGAAAAATACACAAAAACAATAACCGAAGCCTGTAAAGAGGCAATACCAATTAAAAAGGGAACCCAAACACTCACCTTGCCGTGGTGGTCCGAGGAACTCGAAGCGATGAAGCACGAAGTTGCCACTAGGAAGGGAAGAGTCCGATGCGCGGCACCGTCACGTAGAGATGGTGTGGTTGCGCAGTATCTGGAAGTGAAGGCAAAATACGAATCTGAGGCCATAAGGCTATCCACCGAAAGTTGGAAGCAGTTTTGCCAAAAGCAAAACAGGGAAGGAGTCTGGGAAGGGGTGTATAGAGTGATCAAGAACACTGCCAAAAGACAGGAGGACATACCACTCAAACGGAACGGGAAGGAAGCAGGCCAGGAAGGATCTGCGAGACTACTGGCAGAGACATTCTACCCGGAGGACGCAGAAGAGGATGATACCCTAGACCATCGTCGGATCAGAGCTCTAGCTGACCGTGTAAACGACTGGGACCATGGTGAGAACCATGACCCGGAGTTTACAGCGGAGGAGCTCAGGTTCGCGACGGAGAGCTTCAATCCGAAGAAGGCACCCGGAGTGGATGGCTTTACAGCCGACATCTGCCAGCGTGTCATAGCCAGAGACATGGACCTGCACCTAGCAATCCTCAATAAGTGTTTGCAGATCACCCACTTCCCAACTGCGTGGAAGGAAGCGATTGTCGTGGTGCTGAGGAAGCCAGGCAAGGACAACTACACCAGTCCCAAATCATATAGGCCAATAGGACTTCTACCGGTGATGGGCAAAATACTCGAGAAGATGTTGGTTAGAAGGCTGGTTTGGTACCTGGCACCCCGGATGAGTCCTCGACAGTATGGCTTTATGCCACAACGTAGTACCGAAGACTCCCTCTATGACCTGATGGCCCACGTGAGAAGCCAACTCCGAGAGAGGAAGCTTATCACGGTGGTCTCGCTGGATATAGAGGGAGCCTTCGACAGCGCGTGGTGGCCGGCCATAAAGGTCAGACTGGCGGAGGAGAAGTGCCCAGTAAACCTTAGAAGGATTATGGCCAGCTACCTGAGTGACCGTAAGGTTCGGGTAAGGTATGCCGGTCATGAGTTTGCAAAGAGCACTAACAAAGGGTGTGTCCAGGGATCAATAGGCGGTCCCATTTTGTGGAATCTCGTATTGAACCCATTGCTGGAGAGCCTCTCGCAGCGTGGCATCTATTGCCAGGCCTTTGCGGACGATGTGGTGCTCGTGTTTGTCGGGGAGACAGCCCAGGAGATCCAGGGACAAGCCAATGCCGCTCTTGAACACGTTCGGGTGTGGGGTGCCATGAATAAGCTCAAGTTCGCGCCCCATAAAACTTGCGCAATGGTAGTCACCAACAAGCTGAAACATGACACGCCACACCTGACGATGGGGGGGATCGACATTGGAATGTCCCCGGAAATTAAGATCTTAGGACTCACTGTGGATGCCAAGTTGACTTTTAATAGCCACACGGCTAACGTTTGCAAAAAGGCACTTGGCGTCTACAAACAGGTATCGAGGGCCGCGAGAGTGAGTTGGGGTCTCCATCCTGAGATAGTCCGGATAATTTACACCGCCACGGTAGAGCCCATCATCACCTACGCTGCTAGCGCCTGGTCTTCGGCATCAAAAAAGCTGGGCGTTCAACGCCATTTAAACGCCGTCCAGAGGGGTTTTGCCCAGAAACTGTGCGGAGCGTATCGCACGACCTCCCTACACTCAGCGCTGGCACTTTCCGGCATATTGCCATTAGACCTTCGCATACAGGAGGCAGCCGCCCTTTACGAAGCGAGGAGAGGAGTGACCCTATCGGAGTTGGCGGATAGGGAGGTTGAGTGCAGAGTAAAGTTCTCCAGTATACCTCATCCGGCAAAACATATCGCATTGGAGTTCGTGAGCTTGGTAGATCAAGAGCAAGTAGATTCCCACAATAACCAAGAGGTCAGGATATTTACAGATGGAAGCCGGATCGAAGAGAAGGTTGGAGCAGCGCTAACCATATGGGATAGCAATGCAGAAACAGGTAGTGCTAAACTCAGTCTGGCTCCATACTGCACGGTCTACCAAGCGGAACTCCTTGCGATATGCAGAGCCACGGAGGAGATCCGGCGGAGAAGCGAGGAGCGCTATGGAATATACAGCGACTCCAGATCGGCACTGGAAACTATCATCAACCCATGCACAACGCATCCCCTGGCGGTTAAAACCCGCAAGAACCTGGGCGCCATTATGAACCAGAACAAAGCTGTGTATTTGTTCTGGATCAAGGCACATGCGGGACTTGCGGGCAACGAAAGGGCGGATCAACTGGCGAAGGACGCAGCCTTAAAATCCAAGAAAAGACCCGACTACGACTCGACCCCGATCTCATTCATAAAGCGACGGATCCGAATAAGGTCGATAGATGAGTGGGATCGCAGGTACAGGGAAGGTTCCACGGCTAGCGTAACAAAACTTTTCTTCCCAGACATAACAAACTCCTATAGAGTGGTAAGACGAATTTCCCCCACAAATATTATCACCCAGGTGCTGACGGGGCACGGTGGATTCTCAGAATATTTGAACCGATTCAAATGTAAGGAGACTCCATCGTGCATCTGCGAGCCTGGGACACTCGAAACAGTAGAGCATATATTAACAGAATGTCCCGTTCACGCCCTTAAAAGACTTGAAATAGAGAACGAGCTCGGGTGTAAAATGGTAGCCAAAAACTTCCACAAACTCATTTCTAATAAAAAAACAATGGAAAAGTTTATTGAGTACTGTATAAATATTGCTAAACCTGTTATTAATAGAAATAAATAGATAATAAATTTACGCTAAATATATATTAATCTAGAATATATAAAATAGTGTATAAGAAACAAATGTATAAAATAAACAAAAAGATGTTATAAAATAAGGCAATAGAAATAAGTATAGATATTAAAAGAAAAATAGTAATAAGTTTTGTTAGAATAAGAATAACTAGCTGTGTAACCCAAGTAGAGTAAATAAATATAAAGATATGTATAAAACTAAGGTAAGATCAAAATGTAAAACTAATAGAGCAAATAAATTTAAGAATATGTATGTCTAATATAAGAAAATAATTGTTTAACTGTAACCAATGTATATATACAAGGAAGTTTACAAATAAAAATAAGATAGTTTTCCCGAATAAAGAAATCCCGTTGTCAACCCATTCCCCCCAATAGTTTAATAAGGACTCTTATTATGTAAGAGGTTAGCTCGCGGGCCGGGCCTTGCGCCCGGACAGGAAAAAAAAAAAAAAAAAAAAAAAAAAAAAAACCTAACCTAACCTAACCTAACCTAACCTAACCTAACCTAACCTAACCTAACCTAACCTAACCTAACCTAACCTAACCTAACCTAACCTAACCTAACCTAACCTAACCTAACCTAACCTAACCTAACCTAACCTAACCTAACCTAACCTAACCTAACCTAACCTAACCTAACCTAACCTAACCTAACCTAACCTAACCTAACCTAACCTAACCTAACCTAACCTAACCTAACCTAACCTAACCTAACCTAACCTAACCTAACCTAACCTAACCTAACCTAACCTAACCTAACCTAACCTAACCTAACCTAACCTAACCTAACCTAACCTAACCTAACCTAACCTAACCTAACCTAACCTAACCTAACCTAACCTAACCTAACCTAACCTAACCTAACCTAACCTAACCTAACCTAACCTAACCTAACCTAACCGAACCTAACCTAACCTAACCTAACCTAACCTAACCTAACCTAACCTAACCTAACCTAACCTAACCTAACCTAACCTAACCTAACCTAACCTAACCTAACCTAACCTAACCTAACCTAACCTAACCTAACCTAACCTAACCTAACCTAACCTAACCTAACCTAACCTAACCTAACCTAACCTAACCTAACCTAACCTAACCTAACCTAACCTAACCTAACCTAACCTAACCTAACCTAACCTAACCTAACCTAACCTAACCTAACCTAACCTAACCTAACCTAACCTAACCTAACCTAACCTAACCTAACCTAACCTAACCTAACCTAACCTAACCTAACCTAACCTAACCTAACCTAACCTAACCTAACCTAACCTAACCTAACCTAACCTAACCTAACCTAACCTAACCTAACCTAACCTAACCTAACCTAACCTAACCTAACCTAACCTAACCTAACCTAACCTAACCTAACCTAACCTAACCTAACCGTTATATTGTTATTTTTATATCGGCTGTGCACCCCCCTTTACAGGGACACAGTCGAGTCCAGTGTTCACCTTTGTTTACTTCTCTTCCCGCGCGGATATCAGAGAACGGGCCCCCACTTTACAGGAGCTCGTTCTTTTGTAGTGTCTACCGCACGACACAAAAATGTTTCGCACCCCATCCGCAACCTTGAGGACGTTAGGCTCCGGGGGCTCGACGCGATCGCCGGAGAAAGCGGGAGATTTGTCTGCCAACGCGAGACGGAGAATCTCCTTTGGAGACGACACTGTTCCCGCCTCGCAGGTGGGCCCTGCTACTCCGGGGACGCGCCGACCCCCTGTTGACCTTTCAACACCGCTCATGAAGCCTGAGGCGAGGTACCGCAGTCGCACTGAGGAGGCGAGAGCTTGCCTGAACAAGGCCAAGGTTAACTTGGGCAACTCTCGCAACCTCAAGGCCGAAATAAAGACTGCTGTGCTCCAAGCCATAAACAGGCTTTATGAGCTGGTGAAAGAGTCCGAGCGGGATAAGGCCCCTACCGCACCCACTGCCGTACCGGAACCCGCGCCCACTGCTGACTTCGGTCCCCATCCAACTTCTCTGGAGGTTCTTGCTGGCCAGACTGAGCTCCTAAAGACCATAAAGGAGCACATCTCGGAGTTGAAAGACAACTCCGAGAAACTCGACAGGCTCCGAGACAGTCTGACCAGCAAAGAATGTGTGGGGGAGACAACCTACGCGAATGTAGCGGCCGTCAGTAAGTGCCACACCGGGGTGCAAGCCCTGGAGCGAACGACGCTGCACTCCGTGGTTGTCACCTCAACACAGGAGACGGATACGGGGGCCGAAATCCTCGAAAGAGTGAGAAAAGCAGTGGACGCGAAGGAGGGCTGGGTGCGCGTAGAGAGAGTACGGAAGGCCAAAGATCAAAAAGTTATAATGGGGTGCGCAACGACGGACGAGAGGAGTAAACTAAAAGCGCGACTAGAGAAGGCCGGAGAGAACCTCGTCGTCGAGGAAGTCAAAAATCGGGACCCGCTTCTGGTTCTTAGGGACGTGCTATCAGTGCACAGTGACGAGGAAGTACTGAGAGCCCTTAAGAACCAGAACCGGGAGATCTTTGACGGCCTCGGAGACGGGGAACTCAAAATGTGTGTGAAATTCCGTAAGAAGTCTCGAAACCCACACGTGAATAGCATTGTGCTGAGTGTCACCCCAGTCATCTGGAAGAGGGCACTCGAAGGAGGCAAGCTCCGGATTGACCTCCAGAGAGTGCGCGTCGAAGACCAGACGCCTCTGGTGCAGTGCACCCGTTGCTTGGCATACGGGCACGGCAAACGCCTGTGCACGGAGCCAGCCGATCTGTGTAGCCACTGTGGTGGGCCACACGTCAGGGCAGACTGCCCAGAAAAACAGATCGGCGAAGCAGCGGTGTGTGTTAACTGCACCAGAGCCAAGCTGGGGGAGCACCGGCACAATGCATTCAGCGACGATTGCCCGGTGCGTAAGAAGTGGGACGCATTCGCGAGAGCAATGATAGCTTATTGCTAAAGTCGTCGATGCGCCCACTTCAAAGCACAAAGAGAACCCTTCGACGCAACCAGATAGCAGATGCATTAAGCGAACCACCAGGGTTGACTCAATGGAAAAAGATAATTGTAGTCACTTTCTTGAAAAGCTTGCTAAAATTATACTGAACCGTGGGCCAACTCTGGTGGAATCGTTAAGTTGTGTCGAAACTGGTTCAAAACTCTGCTCACTGCACTGTGTTTATATTTAGGAATGATTTTGACATATATACTAAGTATATACAGAAAATATCACAAAACCAGAATAAAAGAAACTCATAAGTGCAGAAAAGTTTTAGGAGCATGATGTAAGGGTTAGGGACAAGAGTAAATATAATAAAAAATTAAAAATTAATCTAGACATAACATAGTAAGTAAAACAATGGTAAAATATAGTGTAAATAGAGAAAACATTTAAAACTAAGAGATATTGTAGTTGCAAACAAAATTATGTAGTTATATAGTAATGAAAATACAAAAATTATATCAAGTGTAAGAAAATAGAAATAAAAATAGGAATAAGAACATACAAAAGAGTGTGGTCTCATCGGCCTTCTAAACACCAAGTCAGTCGCCATACAAGTTAAACATTTCGCGGAAAAGGTCTCTGATCATGTCAGAGGGACACTGGTGGGGCAGGAGTGTGGTTTTAGCCGGTTCGAGTCCGGCACTACCTCGACTGTTTCACAACCTGTGAGGCAGTCGAGGTGTCCGCGGGGATTTCCCACTCCTGCCAAAACAAAAAAAAAAAAAAAAAAAAAAACCTAACCTAACCTAACCTAACCTAACCTAACCTAACCTAACCTAACCTAACCTAACCTAACCTAACCTAACCTAACCTAACCTAACCTAACCTAACCTAACCTAACCTAACCTAACCTAACCTAACCTAACCTAACCTAACCTAACCTAACCTAACCTAACCTAACCTAACCTAACCTAACCTAACCTAACCTAACCTAACCTAACCTAACCTAACCTAACCTAACCTAACCTAACCTAACCGTTGATATCTTCTATTCTAGACGTGCGATTTTGAAGCTGTTTTCGGCTTTTTTAGACCAAACTAGGCGTCCGCCTGTGTTCTGACCATATCGCGCGCACTTTACACGCGCGTCTGGACTCCATCCCTTATTTTCGGAGAAATTCCTTAAAATAAATTGTTTTCCAAAATTTTCCTTCACATTTTAATTTAGATTATAGTTGCAATAGTGCTCACCCTTCTTCCCTGAATTCTGGTCCGCGTTCCGTGTCCCGGTCTCCAGGTAGTGGGGTGAAATTCCAAATTTTTTCTTTCGAAAACTGGTTTTTTGACCAAAAGTCAAAATTTTTGTTCGGCACCTAACAAGTTTTATTCCATAATTCGCTAGCCCGCGCGGAGACGCGTCTCTGGACACCTCGCCCGCGCCCCTAGCCCGAATAAAACATACATTTTTCTAAAAAATAGTTATTTTCATACATTTTTGTAAGTACCAAAATCCACCTAAGGGAACGAGTCAAAAACGAAAACGTTGATATCTTCTATTCTAGACGTGCGATTTTGAAGCTGTTTTCGGCTTTTTTAGACCAAACTAGGCGTCCGCCTGTGTTCTGACCATATCGCGCGCACTTTACACGCGCGTCTGGACTCCATCCCTTATTTTCGGAGAAATTCCTTAAAATAAATTGTTTTCCAAAATTTTCCTTCACATTTTAATTTAGATTATAGTTGCAATAGTGCTCACCCTTCTTCCCTGAATTCTGGTCCGCGTTCCGTGTCCCGGTCTCCAGGTAGTGGGGTGAAATTCCAAATTTTTTCTTTCGAAAACTGGTTTTTTGACCAAAAGTCAAAATTTTTGTTCGGCACCTAACAAGTTTTATTCCATAATTCGCTAGCCCGCGCGGAGACGCGTCTCTGGACACCTCGCCCGCGCCCCTAGCCCGAATAAAACATACATTTTTCTAAAAAATAGTTATTTTCATACATTTTTGTAAGTACCAAAATCCACCTAAGGGAACGAGTCAAAAACGAAAACGTTGATATCTTCTATTCTAGACGTGCGATTTTGAAGCTGTTTTCGGCTTTTTTAGACCAAACTAGGCGTCCGCCTGTGTTCTGACCATATCGCGCGCACTTTACACGCGCGTCTGGACTCCATCCCTTATTTTCGGAGAAATTCCTTAAAATAAATTGTTTTCCAAAATTTTCCTTCACATTTTAATTTAGATTATAGTTGCAATAGTGCTCACCCTTCTTCCCTGAATTCTGGTCCGCGTTCCGTGTCCCGGTCTCCAGGTAGTGGGGTGAAATTCCAAATTTTTTCTTTCGAAAACTGGTTTTTTGACCAAAAGTCAAAATTTTTGTTCGGCACCTAACAAGTTTTATTCCATAATTCGCTAGCCCGCGCGGAGACGCGTCTCTGGACACCTCGCACGCGCCCCTAGCTCGAAAAAATTTTGCCCACCCACCCGCCCTCTGGTCTATAGGAAGGTAGACGTGGGAATTTCGGCAAAATTTTATTTTTCGGATTTTATTTGTATTTAGTCTTTTAAGGGATTTTTATTGATTTTTAGGGATTTTTAACTATTTTTAACGTAATTGACCGAGTCTGCAAAGGCTCACAATAGTGTTGACAAAATTTTATAATTATTTATTATTGTATTTATACTTTCTAGTTGATTATTGTTTTATTTTATTACTGTCTGTGTACCCCCCTTTACAGGGACACAGTTAAGTCCAGTGTCCACCCTTTATAACCTCTCCTTCCGAGTAGCTCGCTCTGACTCCCTCTTTACAGGAGTCAGTTCTGACAACAGCTGCTCCTATATTTGAATATGTTCCGCACCCCATCTAGCACCGTGAGGGCTCCAGGCTCTAGTGGCTCGCCGCGATCGGCGGAGAAAGCTATGCCTTCGCCTGTGGCCGCGAGGAGGAGAATCTCTTTCGGAGACGAGACTCCCTCTGCGTCGCAGGCAGGCGCTGCCACTCCGGGGACGCGCCGGGCTGCTATCGATGCCTCAAGACCGCGCATAAAGCCTGAGGCGAAGTGCCGCAGTCGCACTGAGGAGGCGAGAGCTTGCCTGAATAAGGCCAAACTTAATTTAGGCAACTCTCGCAACCTCAAGGCCGAGATCAAGACTGCGGTGCTTGAAGCTATAAACAGACTTTATGAGCTGGTCAAGGAGTCCGAGCGAGATAAGGGCCCTTCCGCACCTGTCGCCATTCCAGAACCCGCGCCCACAGCTGACCGTAGTCCCCATCCCATTTCCTCCGAGGTTCTTGCTGGCCAGACTGAGCTCCTAAACAGCTTAAAAGAGCACATCTCGGAGTTAAGAGAGAACTCAGAGAAACTCGATGCACTCCGAGACAGTCTGGCAAGCAAGGATAAGGTGGAGGAGACAACCTACGCGAGCAAAGCAGCCGCCAGTAACAGCTCCACCAGGGCCCAGGCCCCGGAGCGAACGACGCTGCACTCCGTGGTTGTCTCCTCCACTGAGGAGATGGATACGGGGGACGAAATCCTCGAAAGAGTGAGGAAAGCAGTGGACGCGAAGGAGGGATGGGTGCGTGTCGAAAGGGTCCGCAAGGCCAAAGACCAGAAGGTCATCATGGGGTGCGCAACGACGGAGGAGAGGAGAAAACTAAAAGCGCGATTGGAGAAGGCCGGGGAGAACCTCGTCGTCGAGGAAGTGAAAAATCGAAACCCGCTTCTGGTTCTTAGGGACGTGCTGTTAGTACACAGCGACGAAGAAGTGCTCAGGGCCCTTAAGAACCAGAACCAGGAGATCTTTCACGGCCTCGATGACGAGGATCAGAAAATCTCTATTAAGTTTCGCAAAAAGTCACGTAACCCGCACGTGAGCAGCATTGTGTTGAGTGTTACCCCAGCTATCTGGAGAAGGGCACTCGAAGGAGGCAAGCTCCGTATTGACCTCCAGAGAGTGCGCGTCGAAGATCAGACGCCTCTGGTGCAATGCACCCGCTGTCTTTCGTACGGCCACGGCAAGCGCCTGTGTACGGAGACGGCCGACCTGTGCAGCCACTGTGGCGGTCCACACCTTAGGGTGGACTGCCCAGACAAGCACAGGGTCGAAGCAGCGGTGTGCATAAACTGCACCAGAGCCAAACTGGGGGAGCACTCGCACAATGCGTTCAGTGATTTGTGCCCAATACGTAGGAAGTGGGACGCATTCGCTAGAGCATCAATAGCATATTGCTAAAGTTGTCGATGCGCCCACTTCCACGTATACAGCAATAACCGGTTTGACACAACCAGATAGCAGACGCATTGAGCGAACCACTAGGGTTGGCTTCATGGAGAATGATAATTGGAGTCACTTTCATAAGAAAGTGGCTGGAATTAGTCTGGACCGTAAGTCAACTCTAGTGGAATCGTCAAGTTGTGTCAGACTGGGCGACGAATTCTGCCGTCGTTTAAGTATTTTCATAGTACTTTTCATTTGTATTTTAATTATGTTTTCTTTTGGCCTTATTATTATCAACAAAAAACTTAGGTAAATAATATCCTATAATATATAGTTAATATATACTTTAGATATTATAATAGTAAAAACAAATAATTATAAAATTCGTTCAAAATTTAACTACGGCACACAAAATAAATAGCAAAAAGCAGAATACTAAAAAGGGCACAAATACGGGTAATTGACAGATATTGGGAAGAATAGTAGATTCAGTTCTAGAGATTAAGGAAATATAGTGATGTAAAAAGTAAATAAATTTTAGAAAATAAATATAGGTTAAAACATTATTTAGTAGAGTAAAATAGTTGGTACGAACAATAGCGAAACTTTTAGTATTAATCGATAGAAATATTATATAGACAAATAATAGAAATGAGTGTGGTCCCCTCGGCCTCCCATCAACCAGTCGCAAAATAAGAAATACTCTCGCTAAAAAGGGCTCTGATTATGTTAGAGGGACACTGGCTAGGCAGGAGTGGTTTTTAGCCGGTTCGAGTCCGGCACTACCTCGACTGTCTCACAAGAGAAATTCCTGTGGGATAGTCGAGGTGTCCGCGGGGATTTCCCACTCCTGCCCAAACAAAAAAAAAAAAAAAAAAAAAAAAAAAAAAAAAACCTAACCTAACCTAACCCAGTAAGACGTTTGACAGTTCGGCGGCCATTTTGTTTAACTTCAAACCGCCAGAACTCCTGAACCAGAGGTCGTGGGAGATCGTGGTTTTTTGATTTATGCTCAGGGACGTATTATCCTACCCACCCCACGTTTTCAGGCGGTTTGAAGCAACAAATTTTCAGGATCCTGAAAGAGGTTTCAGCAGGCAGCGGAGTTCAGACTGAGTCATAAGAGCCCAAACTCGAGGGGTCTGTGACTTTCCTGAGGGAAGTTATCTGCTGTCAAACATTAGGTTTGACAGGACCGCGGCCATCTTGGACCGTCTTCAATTGACCGTAACTTCCCAACGGAGAGTCGCAGAGAGCTGGGATTTTCGCTGGGCTTACTAGCGAGACATAGGGCACAGGTTGGGACCCTTTTCAGGCGTTTTCAGGAGCCAAGGATTTTTCAGCCTGAAAATTGTTCCGGTGGATTGGTCTTACCGGGCCAAGTTCGGGGAGCCCAAACACCAGGGTTTTTGGACCGGTGGTGCCGGAGAAATCCTATGTGACATTTTTCGGTTTTTTATTTCGATAAAAAACCGAGATTTTTGAGTTGAGATATCTCCGGAACCCCTTGGTTTAACTGCACCGAGTTTGGGTTCATCTGAGAGGGCTCGGTGAGAGCTATCCACTGGACCTAGTAGATTGACTCTACATAGAGTCTCCTCAAAAAAGGGTCTCTATTTTACGATTTTTGCTGAGTCTTATTTCTTTTTCCCGTTTTTCTT
Organism: Xestia c-nigrum; assembly: GCA_916618015.1. Taxonomy (NCBI): domain Eukaryota; kingdom Metazoa; phylum Arthropoda; class Insecta; order Lepidoptera; family Noctuidae; genus Xestia; species Xestia c-nigrum. Next base: position 45,015 of record OU745248.1, read on the forward strand.
GTCAGACACGCTCTCTAGAGTGATTTTACTCATCACCCACCCCTCTATACAGGGTAGGTACACTGACAAATCGCTTGTTATATACTATAACAATATTTTATTTTATTTATATTATATTAATATTGACAACTTTCTCCGTTCCATCCGCTGTGCCCTTTACACACAAGCTACACAACACATTCACACACACACAACATGGTACTAGGAATTCGCACCCCAGTAAAAGGGAAAGGGCCTGGAGCCAGCGACAGCCAACCACAAGGGTCTACATCGCCTCCCCACCTAGGAAATGAGGGGCAGTCTGGAGCGAGCGAGGTTCCGAAGGGGTTATCCCTGACGTTCGGCAGAAAGGAAGCGGTCCGAGGTACCAAAGCGGAAACCGCCGAAACACCACTGTCGTCGGCAGGGACCTCTGGCGCTGTTGCTCGCACCATCACTCCCAGCCCCGTAGGCCCGTCAGTACAGGCGCTGGACGCTGCCAGGACCTTTATCCGCAGACCAGAGCGAAAGAGAAGATCCGTAGACATCATGGAAGGGTACAAAAAGCAGCCTAACACCTTCGCTGCTCTGTCAAACGACCAACTCCTCCAGGAAGTAATGAAAACTTTTGAGGACATCCCAACCAGGGTGAAAGACTACCCTCAGATGAGGAAAGACATAAAAAACTTCCTGGAGACCCAGTCCGACAAAAGTCTGCGGATCTTGTTTGAGCTGAGTAGGCGGGTAAAGGCCCTGGAAACTGCGCCCAGAACAGTCCCACCTACAAAGAGTAACACCACGCCTATTTCACCCGGAGTACCGGAGAACATATTGGGAAGGCTGGAAAAGATGGAGACTATAATAAGTACGCGCCTAAACGAGCTCGAAGGCAAAGTGGAAAAAGAGTTCCAGGACATGACCGCACGTTACGACGATTGCGGTGCCGACCTCATCGACAAGGTCGTCGATAAGGTTCTCGAGGTCAGTGAGAAGGTCGACGCAGTCCAGGCGACCTTGGACCATACCTCAGAATGGGTCAAGGTCACTGGTCGGGCCGCGGCTGTCCTCGAGGAAAAAATCGAGGGCGTTGCCGGCGAGGTCGTCACCAGAACCGACCGAATAAAAGAGGTCATCAGGGAAGTGGCAAGTGAGCCAAAACCCGACTCGATGTCCTACGCCAACATCACAGCAGCCAGACCCGGGCACCGGCCGGCGCTTCACTCGATGGCGGTCACCCTCGAAGGCAGTCAGGAGACTGCAGACGAGGTGCTCGCTAGGGTGAAGGTGGCGGTCGATGCCAGGGGTACTGGCCTTAAAATAAATAAAGTGCGGAAGGCAAAAAACCAGACGGTCATCCTGGGGTGCGACACAGAGGCGGAGTACAAGAGAGTGAAAGACAGGATCGAAAGCCGAGGTGGAGGATTAAGAGTAGAGCCCATGAAGAATAAAAACCCACTCGTCGTCCTAAAAGACGTCTTCTTGGACAGTGGCGATGACGAAATGGTGCAGGCGCTCTACTCTCAGAACGAGAATATCTTCAGGGACTTAGACCAAGAGGACATGGATATAGCCATTAAGTATAAGAAAAGGACAAGGAACCCCAAGACGGCGCACGTTGTCGTCCAAGTCAGGCCAAAAGTATGGCAGAGGATGACGGAGGCTGGAGCCCTTTACCTTGACCTGCAAAGGGTCAGGGTGGAGGACCAGTCGCCGCTCATCCAATGCACTAAATGCTTGGCGTTTGGACACGGCCGGAAATTTTGCACGGAGAGTGCGGACAGGTGCAGTCACTGCGGAGGACCGCACTTACGCGAGAAGTGCGAGGAATTTATCGCGGGAAATGAACCGCAGTGCTGCAACTGCCTGCACTCAAAGCTCCAGAGGACCGACCACAATGCCTTCAGCATGGAATGTCCGGTCCGCAAGAAATGGGACTACCTGGCTCGGACGACAACGGCGTATGCCTGAACTGTTTCTTAGGGCTTACACAACATACACAACACACACACGAACACACCGATACAGCAACACAAACATGGAAACCAACGCATACAAACATACACAGATATATAAAATATATAATTATATATACGAATATATCAAAAACACACACATAACACTAAACACGCACCACAAACAACACGCTACAATGATGAGTAAAATAAAAAATCGGAACAAGAAAAGACAATAAATATGTATATCGTAAGCATATATTATATATTATTGCCGCAACCTTAAAGAATGTTAAGAAATTCTTATTGCAAATAATCCACAAAGCCCCTATAATAGCGCAGAAACTGAAATGGCAAATAGATTGTTTGAAGCCAAGAAGGTAATAAATTATATTTAAATAAAAACACTTGTTGAAATATGTAATGTTTATAGCAAATATTAAGGAAATGGACACGATTAACAAAATTTTGTAAAACATACTAGATTATTAAGCTAATCTGGCTAGACTTATTGTACTGTATAAGCCATAGAATAAGGAAGTATTTTGTTAAACTAATTATGTAAAAGTAAGCTAGAAACGTAAATAAGAGTGTAATTAGTATTAAAATAAAAAAGTTGTTAGCTTATAAGTATATAACTAGTAATAAATAGAATAGGAAAGAAACTGTAAACACCTTAACAGAAATTGTAAATAAAAACAAGAGTTGAGTTCTGAATACCTACCCTTAATAAAGAAATATAAATAAAAAAGTAGTAAGAATAGCGGGAGTCCCACCCGGCTTAGAATAAAAGAGAAGCATGAAAGAAAGATACAGTATGAAGAATGAAAGTGCGAGAGGAATAAAAGAGAGAACTGGAATGAATGAGTATATTAGACCAACAAGATCCCGTTGTTCCCATGAACGGGGAAAAGCACAAAAAAAAAAAAAAAAAAAAAAAAAAAAAAAAAAAAACCTAACCTAACCTAACCTAACCTAACCTAACCTAACCTAACCTAACCTAACCTAACCTAACCTAACCTAACCTAACCTAACCTAACCTAACCTAACCTAACCTAACCTAACCTAACCTAACCTAACCTAACCTAACCTAACCTAACCTAACCTAACCTAACCTAACCTAACCTAACCGTCGATATTTTCTATTCCAGACGTGCGATTTTCAATCTGTTTTCAGTGTTTTCAGACCTAACTAGGCCACCGCCTACGTATTGACCATAACGCGCGCACTTTACACGCGCGTCTGGACTTCATCCCTTATTTTCGGAGAAAATCCTCAAAATTAATTGTTTTTCCAAATTTTCCTTCACATTTTAAATTAGATTATAGTTGCAATAGTCCTCACCCTTCTTCCCTGAATTCTGGTCCGCGTTCAGTGTCCCGGTCTCCAGGTAGTGGGGTGAAAATCCAAATTTTTTTTTCTTTCGAAAACTGGTTTTTTGACCAAAACTCAAAATTTTTGTTCGGCACCTAACAAGTTTTATTCCATAATTCGCTAGCCCGCGCGGAGACGCGTCTCTGGACACCTCGCCCGCGCCCCTAGCACGAATAAAACATACATTTTTCTAAAAAATAGTTATTTTCATACATTTCTATAAGTACCAAAATTCACCTAAGGGAGCCAGTCAAAAACGAAAACGTCGATATTTTCTATTCCAGACGTGCGATTTTCAATCTGTTTTCAGTGTTTTCAGACCTAACTAGGCCACCGCCTACGTATTGACCATAACGCGCGCACTTTACACGCGCGTCTGGACTTCATCCCTTATTTTCGGAGAAAATCCTCAAAATTAATTGTTTTTCCAAATTTTCCTTCACATTTTAAATTAGATTATAGTTGCAATAGTCCTCACCCTTCTTCCCTGAATTCTGGTCCGCGTTCAGTGTCCCGGTCTCCAGGTAGTGGGGTGAAAATCCAAATTTTTTTTTCTTTCGAAAACTGGTTTTTTGACCAAAACTCAAAATTTTTGTTCGGCACCTAACAAGTTTTATTCCATAATTCGCTAGCCCGCGCGGAGACGCGTCTCTGGACACCTCGCCCGCGCCCCTAGCACGAATAAAACATACATTTTTCTAAAAAATAGTTATTTTCATACATTTCTATAAGTACCAAAATTCACCTAAGGGAGCCAGTCAAAAACGAAAACGTCGATATTTTCTATTCCAGACGTGCGATTTTCAATCTGTTTTCAGTGTTTTCAGACCTAACTAGGCCACCGCCTACGTATTGACCATAACGCGCGCACTTTACACGCGCGTCTGGACTTCATCCCTTATTTTCGGAGAAAATCCTCAAAATTAATTGTTTTTCCAAATTTTCCTTCACATTTTAAATTAGATTATAGTTGCAATAGTCCTCACCCTTCTTCCCTGAATTCTGGTCCGCGTTCAGTGTCCCGGTCTCCAGGTAGTGGGGTGAAAATCCAAATTTTTTTTTCTTTCGAAAACTGGTTTTTTGACCAAAACTCAAAATTTTTGTTCGGCACCTAACAAGTTTTATTCCATAATTCGCTAGCCCGCGCGGAGACGCGTCTCTGGACACCTCGCCCGCGCCCCTAGCCCGAATAAAACATACATTTTTCTAAAAAATAGTTATTTTCATACATTTCTATAAGTACCAAAATTCACCTAAGGGAGCCAGTCAAAAACGAAAACGTCGATATTTTCTATTCCAGACGTGCGATTTTCAATCTGTTTTCAGTGTTTTCAGACCTAACTAGGCCACCGCCTACGTATTGACCATAACGCGCGCACTTTACACGCGCGTCTGGACTTCATCCCTTATTTTCGGAGAAAATCCTCAAAATTAATTGTTTTTCCAAATTTTCCTTCACATTTTAAATTAGATTATAGTTGCAATAGTCCTCACCCTTCTTCCCTGAATTCTGGTCCGCGTTCAGTGTCCCGGTCTCCAGGTAGTGGGGTGAAAATCCAAATTTTTTTTTCTTTCGAAAACTGGTTTTTTGACCAAAACTCAAAATTTTTGTTCGGCACCTAACAAGTTTTATTCCATAATTCGTAAGCCCGCGCGGAGACGCGTCTCTGGACACCTCGCCCGCGCCCCTAGCACGAATAAAACATACATTTTTCTAAAAAATAGTTATTTTCATACATTTCTATAAGTACCAAAATTCACCTAAGGGAGCCAGTCAAAAACGAAAACGTCGATATTTTCTATTCCAGACGTGCGATTTTCAATCTGTTTTCAGTGTTTTCAGACCTAACTAGGCCACCGCCTACGTATTGACCATAACGCGCGCACTTTACACGCGCGTCTGGACTTCATCCCTTATTTTCGGAGAAAATCCTCAAAATTAATTGTTTTTCCAAATTTTCCTTCACATTTTAAATTAGATTATAGTTGCAATAGTCCTCACCCTTCTTCCCTGAATTCTGGTCCGCGTTCAGTGTCCCGGTCTCCAGGTAGTGGGGTGAAAATCCAAATTTTTTTTTTCTTTCGAAAACTGGTTTTTTGACCAAAACTCAAAATTTTTGTTCGGCACCTAACAAGTTTTATTCCATAATTCGCTAGCCCGCGCGGAGACGCGTCTCTGGACACCTCGCACGCGCCCCTAGCTCGAAAAAATTTTTCACCCGCCCTCTGGTATATAGGAAGGTAGACGTGGGATTTTCGGCAAAATTTTGTTTTTGGCTTTTCGTTAGGATTTGCTCTTATAAGGGATTTTTTATAGTTTTTTAGGTATTTTTGACTTTTTTATCGTATTTGACAGACATTCGTTGACATATATTAATAATTATTTAATATTGTATTTACTTTTTAATTGATTTTTATATTGTTTTATTATTTCTTGTGTACCCCTCTTTACAGGGACACAAATATAAGTCCAGTGTCAACCCGCAAAAGTCTCTCCTATTGAGTAGATCGTTCTGACTCCCTCTCTACAGGAATCAGTTCTGATTGCACCTACTCCTAAATTTGAGAATGTTCCGCACCCCATCCAGCACCGTGAGGGCTCCAGGCTCTAGTGGCTCGCCGCGATCGGCGGAGAAAGCGGCGCCTTCGTCTGCGGTTGCGAGGAGGAGAATCTCCTTCGGAGATGAGACTCCTCCTGCGTCGCAGCGGGGCCCTGCCACTCCGGGGACGCGCCGAGCCGCTATCGACGCCCCAAAACCACTCATGAGGCCTGAGGCTAAGTGCCGCAGTCGCACCGAGGAGGCGAGAGCTTGCCTGAATAAAGCCAAGCTTAATTTAGGCAACTCTCGCAACCTCAAGGCCGAGATAAAAACTGCGGTGCTTGAAGCCATAAACAGGCTTTACGAGCTGGTTAAGGAGTCCGAGCGAGATAAGGCCCCTTCCGCACCCGTCGCTATTCCGGAACCCGCGCCCACTGCTAACCTTAGTCCCCATCCAATCTCCATCGAGGTTCTTGCTGGCCAGACTGAGCTCCTGAACAGCTTGAAGGAGCACATCTCGGAGTTAAGAGAGAACTCCGAGAAACTCGACAAGCTCCGAGACAGTCTGGCCAGCAGGCAAGGGGTGGAGGAGACAACCTACGCGAGTGTAGCGAGTGTCAGTAAGAGCCACACTGGGGCTCAGGCCCTGGAGCGAACGACGCTGCACTCGGTAGTTGTCTCCTCAACCCAAGAGATGGATACCGGGGACGAAATCCTCGAACGAGTGAGGAAAGCAGTGGACGCGAAGGAGGGATGGGTGCGTGTCGAAAGGGTCCGCAAGGCCAAGGACCAGAAGGTTATCATGGGGTGCGCAACGACAGAGGAGAGGCGAAAATTAAAAGCGCGACTGGAGGAGGCCGGGGAGAACCTCGTCGTCGAGGAAGTGAAAAATCGAAACCCACTTCTGGTTCTTAGGGACGTGCTGTTAGTACACAGCGACGAAGAAGTGCTCAGAGCCCTTAAGAACCAGAACCGGGAGATCTTTCACGGCCTCGGTGACGAGGAACAGAAAATTTCCATAAAATTTAGGAAGAAGTCGCGAAACCCGCACGTGAGCAGCATTGTGCTGAGTGTTACCCCAGCTATCTGGAGAAGGGCACTCGAAGGAGGCAAGCTCCGTATTGACCTCCAGAGAGTGCGCGTCGAGGATCAGACGCCTCTGGTGCAGTGCACCCGCTGTCTATCGTACGGCCACGGCAAACGCCTATGTACGGAGTCGGCCGACCTGTGCAGTCACTGTGGCGGTCCACATCTTAGAGTGGACTGCCCAGATAAGCACAGGGTCGATGCAGCGGTATGCATTAACTGCACCAGAGCCAAGCTGGGGGAACACTCGCACAATGCGTTCAGTGAGTTATGCCCAATACGTAGGAAGTGGGACGCATTCGCTAGAGCATCCATAGCATATTGCTAAAGTTGTCGATGCGCCCACTTCCACGTACATAGCGATGACCGGTCTGACACAACCAGATTGCAGACGCATTGAGCGAACCTCTGGGGTTGGCTTAATGGAGAAAGATAATTGGAGTCACTTTCATAAGAAAGTGGCTGGAATTATGCTGGACCGTAAGTCAACTCTAGTGGTATCGTCAAGTTGTGTCAGACTGGGCGACGAATTCTGCCGTCGTTGCAAAACGCCATTAGTACTTTTCATTTGCAAAATAATAACATCTAATTTAGGCTTAGAAGACAATTAATAATATCTGAAAATATAGTGAATTAATATGCTTTAGATATTATAATAATAATGTAAAATAAATATAACACGTCGTTCAAAATTCAGTTTAAAGGGCATAAAATAAGGGTTAGCGATGAGTATATAAATATGGGTTAAAATAGTAAATTTAGGTTGTAGGGGTATAAATATTATCTTTAAAATAGTAACAAAAACAGAATTTAGGAAATAAAACAAATATCAAAAATCTTACAGTTTAAAAAAAATGGAAATTCATTACGGATCAAACAAAAATTGAGTGTGGTCTCCTCGGCCTCTCATCAATCAGTCGCAAACAAGACTTAACCTCGATAAAAAGGGCTCTGATCCCCATGTCAGAGGGACACTGGCTAGGCAGGAGTGGTTTTTAGCCGGTTCGAGTCCGGCACTACCTCGACTGTCTCACAAGAGAAATTCCTGTGGGATAGTCGAGGTGTCCGCGGGGATTTCCCACTCCTGCCCAAACAAAAAAAAAAAAAAAAAAAAAAAAAAAAAAAAAAACCTAACCTAACCCTACCTACCTACCTACCTACCTACCTACCTACCTACCTACCTACCTACCTACCTACCTACCTACCTACCTACCTACCTACCTACCTACCTACCTACCTACCTACCTACCTACCTACCTACCTACCTACCTACCTACCTACCTACCTACCTACCTACCTACCTACCTACCTACCTACCTACCTACCTACCTACCTACCTACCTACCTACCTACCTACCTACCTACCTACCTACCTACCTACCTACCTACCTACCTACCTACCTACCTACCTACCTACCTACCTACCTACCTACCTACCTACCTACCTACCTACCTACCTACCTACCTACCTACCTACCTACCTACCTACCTACCTACCTACCTACCTACCTACCTACCTACCTACCTACCTACCTACCTACCTACCTACCTACCTACCTACCTACCTACCTACCTACCTACCTACCTACCTACCTACCTACCTACCTACCTACCTACCTACCTACCTACCTACCTACCTACCTACCTACCTACCTACCTACAAAAATTGTTTTATTCGTTTCATTTATTCATATAATTAACAACTTTAATAAGATTTGTAACGTCACATTCCTACCTAGATATAAGAAGTTCTCTTGTTACCGTTCATAAGATTTTTTTGTGTATCTGGATACCCACTTTTAAGTCATTTTTTATTAACATAACAAGGATATTCTAATAACACAAATATAATTGTTGATACCCACTTCTATCTATCGGTATTCAACAGAGCTTACTGAAAACTTTTTTTTTTTTTTTTTTTTTTAAACCCCTTTTTTTTACTGCAATCTGTCCCAGATTGAGGACAATCAGCTGTACTTTGGATATCTCGCAGTTAGACTTGCCGGGTATGCATCCAGCGATGCACCCTCTCTTAGGCTCAACTTGATGTTATTGTGTCCTGTCCTGTGGTATTCTTTTCTTCAGTCGCCTCACATGAGGTTTCCTGGACATAAGCAGTCTTGCTAGGTTGTTAGGATGCTTGGTTAGTCTGTACTGATATCTTTTGGTTTGCCTAAACGCCTCTTCTTCGATTGTAGTGACTTGGAGATCTCTGTGCAGGATATTGTTTGTAACGTACCAGGGGGCCTTTGTAATTAGCCTCAAGACTTTGGACTGGAACCTTTGGAGAATTCCCAAGTTTGATTTTGAGGCAGTCCCCCAAAGTTGTATGCCGTAGGTCCATACTGGCTGAAGTATACATTTGTAGATAAGCAGCTTGTTCTCTAGATTTAGTTTTGATTTGTATCTTAGCAGTGGGTATAGCTGTCTCAATAGTAGGCCAAGCTGTTTTCTTTTGGTAAAGATGTGTTTCCTCCAGGTCAATCTTTTGTCAATATGCATACCCAGATATTTTGTATCATCAGTTTGTGGTATTTGAGTGCCATTCAATGTTACAGGTGGACAAACTCCCCGACGAAGCGTAAATGTTACGTGTGCAGATTTTGATTCGTTTATTTTAATACGCCATAATTTTGTCCATTGTTCAACAAGTCTTAGGTCTTCTTGTAGGAGTTCAGACGCTTTTGATGGGTCCTCGTGACATGTCATTATTGCAGTGTCATCTGCATAGGTCGCCATTGTTGTGGTCGTCCTGCTCGATACTGTTAGGTCTGCCGTAAATAACAGGTACAAGATAGGACCAAGCACACTTCCTTGTGGTACCCCTGACAATATAGGGTTCAAGTCACTTACTTCACTTCCCTGCTTTACTAGGAAATGCCTGTCTGCCAAGTATGATTTTATTAGGGTGTAATAACTGGTCGGTAATTGAGTCTTTACCTTATACAGGAGGCCCTCATGCCATACTCTGTCAAATGCCTGAGTTACGTCCAGGAATACAGCTGAGCAGTACTGCTTAGCTTCAAGAGTGTTGTGTATTTTTTCAACCAGTCTGTGTACTTGCTCCACTGTGGAGTGCTTTGCGCGGAACCCAAATTGATGTTCTGGTATTATTTTTCTTTCCTCAAGAATGGGTAGCAGCCTTTGTAGAAACAGTTTCTCAAACAGTTTTGAAAGTATTGGTAGGAGACTTATAGGTCTATATGAGGTTACTTCTTCTTGAGGTTTCCCAGGTTTAGGGATCATTATAATTGAGGCCACCTTCCACTGTGGTGGGAAGTAACTTCTTCTCAGCATAGCATTATACAGCTGGGTTAAAAAGGATATAGCATTGTCCGGTAGTTCCTTAATGCATTTGCCTGTTATGAGATCGTAACCTGGTGCCTTTTTCGGGTTTAGTTTCTTGTGAATCATGTACCTTACTTCACCAACAGTGATCTGTATAGTCTGTTGTCTCTGTCTCTGTCAGTGTATCTGTATACCCACTTTGAAGTCATTTTTTATTAACATAACAAGGATATTCTAATCACACAAATATAATTGTTGATACCCACTTCTATCTATCGGTATTCAACAGAGCTTACTAAAAACTAACACATAATTTATACTTCGTGAATATGTTTTTTATGTGACGTCACAATAAATGTAACTCATATTGAGGTTATAGTTTAAGTGTTCATTTTCCTGAAGAAAAGAAGATTGAAACTAAACCTCAATTTAGGAATTATTAATATCGCTAAATATTTTGTAACACGTCTAATTAACACTAGAACATTAGGGATTAATATTTTGTATAACCCCCATTATTTTCAATGCAGTCAAGTAGACGTATGCGGCTTAAAGTCACCCAAAGGGCAATGGAGAGGGCTATGCTCGGAGTTTACTTGCGTGATCGCATCAGAAATGAAGACATCCGCAAGAGAACCAAGGTCACCGACGTAGCCCGAAGAATTGCTAAACTTAAGTGGCAGTGGGCAGGGCACATTGCTCGCAGAACGGATGGCCGATGGGGTCGAAAAGTTCTGGAGTGGCGACCGCGAACCGGAACAAAATGGAAGTAATCCAGTGAAAGTCTAAATATTCCCGTGCGAAATGTAATCGTTCTTCTTTATGTCTTTCTGTCAAGAAGGGCATTTTAGCTGATCTTCTGTGATGCAAGCCTTCAGCGTGGAGGGCACGGCGAACAGTTTGCGGTGACTCCGAGTGTGTCGTAGGTGTGAAACCATTGGTTTCATTCTCGCCCACGATATGTTGTCGCTGCGCTTCGCTAATAAGCGACGACCTTCCACTTCGCTGTCTACTTGCAAGGCTCCCTTCTTCCTCATACCTTTTGATCCAGAGACTTACTGCATTTCTCTAAACAAAAAAAATGATGTTAGGCAGCTGTAATAAATACTAAAGTGACTTCATTCACTCTGCATTTATAAATCCAATAATAAACACTAATTATTTATCTTGCATGATAGATTGAAAAAAAAATTAACGAATTAAGTAAACCACAGGTCACCAAATAAATGAACAATTTATAATACCCATTCGTTTTTAAATTTTTAATGTTTAAGTTACAATTCATAAATAATTATAATACTCACATTTAGTCCTATTAAGGCCACTTTTATGAAGCGCGGATAATTCGCGATAATAGCTCGCCTTAATATTAATATTTGCCCGCATTTTAAGAATCACACCAACAACAATACCGCTATCTATTAAACCACACGTCACTGACCATCAAATACCACATTATACATATAGTGTATTCTGTATGACTACAACCAAACGACAAAGTTCATTCCGATCAAGTTAAAATATTCATAAAACTCATGTCTACCTCACAGAAATCTAACAAAATTCTTGACTTATTTTTCTATCTACCTCCCTAACTTTACGAAATGTGTGAACAAAGCAAACAAGTTAAATAATATAATATTTCTGTAGAGTAAAAACTTACAAAAAGACTAAAAGTAACTGTGCGGGATTTGAACTCACGGCTTACTGATTCGCTCTTAATTCTGGACGGGCCCAACCGCTAGGCCATCATGATTGTCTTAGATATTGGCATTGAAATTATGAACTACAACTAGTTGCTGACAATATCTATTTTGTTGAAAGTAGAAGGTCGTAAGTCAAACTAAACGTCAAGCTATTGCTTTGTGAGATTGCTTATCGACTTTTGGTCGGCACTGTACCTACCTACCTACAGCTGATTCTTAGTTTCCCATCACATTTAGCAGACTTTGGACTGGCAATTCATCGAATTACTTACAAATAACTTATTTTATTGACCATAACAATGAATTACTGTTTTTAAATTAAGTAAATTCATCGAATTACTTACAAATAACTTATTTTATTGACCATAACAATGAATTACTGTTTTTAAATTAAGTAAGTTCTTTAAGTTGGTATGTTTAAAAAGTTTGAATCGACCTATTTACAATAATTAAAAAGCTATTGACAAGAAGTCTTAATTTTTACCGTATTCACAAATGTGTATTACGTTCGTTTGCACTGCGATTAATGTGTCTATCACTTTTAACAATGTTGAATGCACTTTTTATGTGGGTCTTTAATTCTTCACGTGTGCTCGCGTGTGGATTATCATTGAAGTAGTCCAACACTCAATCTTCAATGTCACCGGGTAACCGTGGCCGGCCGACATCTGGTTGACGAGGACGGAACTGGCCATAGTCTAGCAAGCGCTGGTAGACCCCCAGGATGGTTTGGATAGCAGGCACTCGTCGTTGGTCACCTTACAGTTCACGGTACCGGTTACGAGCTGCGGTTAAACTTTCACCGGTCATGATGTAGCACACTACCATGTCAAGATACTCCCTAACCGATTAGAAAACGTAAACGGCATTGTTCACACGAGGCTGCGCGGGCGCGCGTAAGTAGCGAAATGACAGAGAGCAGCACACCCTTCCCGCGCGACAGATATCGGACGACTAAACTGGGCGGGAAGGGTTTGCGGGGATGCGGAAAGGGCAAGCGAGCCGCGTTGCTATGGCGACGAGGCGCCGGCGCAGCCCTGCGTACAGTGCACATCAAAATGTTTTAATAAATTGTTTTTTGACGTGACAACGTCTTAAATTAGGTTGCGGCTGGGAGTCACTTATGAAAAAGTGTAACGCCCGGTAACGTTACGATGAGTCACCGAACGAGAGAGAGGCCCGCCGAATGCCTTGCGTCTCTCTCCCACTCAACTATGACGTTTTTCAATAATAATCTTTGTACTAAAATGAAATAATTGTGGAATTTGCATTATGTCTTGGAGAGGTCAGGAAAAGGATGGGTGGGGTTAAGTAACATCTGTTGAGGTCGGGAAAAGGATGGGTGGGGTTAAGCAACACTTGGTGAGGTCGGGAAAAGGATGGGGGGGTTAAGCAACACTTGGTGAGGTCGGGAATAAGATGGGTGGGTTAAGCAACACTTTGTGAGGTCGGGAAAAGGATGGGTGGGTTAAGCAACACTTGGTGAGGTCGGGAAAAGAATGGGTGGGTTAAGCAACACATGGTGAGGTCGGGAAAATGATGGGTGAGGTTAAGCAACATTTGGTGTGGTCGAAAAAAGGATGGGATGGGTGGGTTAAGCAACATTTGGTGAGGTCGGGAAAAGGATGGGTGGGTTAAGCAACACTTGGTGAGGTCAGGAAAAGGATGGGTGGGGTTAAGTAACATTTGTTGAGGTCGGGAAAAGGATGGGTGGGGCTAAGCAACACTAGTTGAAGTTGGGAAAAGGATGGGTTGGTTAAGTAACACTTGGAGAGGTCGGGAAAAGGATGGGTTAGGTTAAGCAACATTTGTTGAGGTCGAAACAAGGATGGGTGGGTTTAAGCAACACACATAGTGAGGTCAAGAAAAGGATGGGTGGGTTAAGCAACACTTGGTGAGGTCGAGTAAAGGATTGGTGGGTTTAAGCAACACGAGGTGAGGTCGGGAATAGGATGGGTGGGTTAAGCAACACTTGGTGAGGTCGGGAAAAGGATGGGTTAGATTAAGCAACATTTGGTGAGGTCGAAACAAGGATGTGTGGGGTTAAGCAACACACATAGTGAGGTCAAGAAAAGGATGGGGAAAAAATTTAGTGTAACATTTTTTCGTTACGCGTCACATTTTTCCGTTACGCGCCATCTTTTTCAATAATAATCTTTGTAGTAATAAGCTAAAATGAAATAATTGTAGAATTTGTATTTATGTCTATGATAATAAAAGCCTTTTATTAAACTTTATCTAATTTAACTTTATTTAACCTATTTCTGTAAAGTTGCATATAGTAAATTATTTTTTGAAAAATAACGTCATAAAGAAGTCTCACTTCTTGTTGACGTGACAACGTCCTATAAATTGGTTTGCCGGGTGACACTTCAAGAAACTGCGTTACGCTCCGCTCACGTTATGCGCTCACAATGAGAGCGAGTGAGAGGCACGCGTCCCTTCCACTCGGGCATGGTTAGCCCGCCTAAGAGCGAGAGAGACAGACATAAAAAGTGAAAGGCACGCGTCCCTTCCACTCGAGCACAGTTAGCCCGCCTAAGAGCGAGAGAGACAGAGCGAGAGAGAGAGAGTGAGAGAGATAGGCATACACACCGGTTCATTTCATCCTTCTTCCTACTATACGAATGAATATTCACATTAAAATTATTTTACCACTCAAAGTCGTTGTCACGTAAAACTTTCGCCCGTATACCGACTTTACAGGCAACCAATTTTTTTTTGGGTAAAAACTAAAAATGCTTGAATATTTTTTTTTTTTGGAATACCTTAGTTTATTGATACCGAGTACGTACACGAAATTCTTGCAGTTAATTTTTAAACACCTTATATAGCGACGACCGGTTTGACACAACCAGATAGCACCACTAGGGTTGGCTTCATGGAGAATGATAATTGGAGAAAGGGCACAAATAAGGGTAAGTGATGGATATTGGGAAAAATAGTCAATTCAGTTTAGGGATTTAGGAAATATAGTGATATGAAAAATATATAGACAGTGCTCCCCAATCTGCCGATCCTAATTTATTTCGCGACTTAGTTAAGAAACGAGGAATAATCAAAGGCAGACTGACAAAATTTGCAAGTTATTTAACGTCTTTAGAATCTAATGAAACGCCATCCTCTAGAGATTTCATTGATCTTAAATTACGCGCTAGAGGGGCATCCGATCTACTTAACGAATTTAATGAAATTCAAAGTAAAATCGAAGAGTGTGTTTCTGATAGTGATATTCCTATTCAAATAGACAACAGAGAATCGTTCGAAAACTCTTACTATAGCATATTAGCCCGCGCGGAATCGATGCTAATCGATGGTGAGGTTACGGACGGTTCCAATAAATATTGCTGTAGCGAACAAGCGCAGACAGTTAAACTTCCCACAATTTCATTGCCTACCTTTGACGGTTCGTATGAGCACTGGCTGGAGTTTAGAGACACTTTTTTATCGTTAGTTCACAATTCTAAACGTATCAGTAATATCCAGAAATTCCACTACTTAAAGTCTTCGCTGAAAGGCGATGCTGAGATGGTCGTAAACTCCATAGAATTTTCCTCTGATAATTATCAGGTTGCATGGGAATTGTTGCTAAATAGGTTTAATAATAATAGATTATTAGTACACAACCACGTAAAGGCCTTGTTTAGTATTACCGCGTTAACTAAGGAATCGCCCTGCTACATTAGAAAGCTTATTGATACCGTACTAAAGAATTTGCGTGCATTAAAAATGCTAGGTGAACCCACCGACTCGTGGGATACGCTTATTAATTATACTATTGTTTCTAAACTGGATAAGACGACCGAACGCGAGTGGGAGACGCATAAGTGCCCGTTATTACCGACCGATAACAATTCTAAACGCATAATTAGAGTGGATGAATTGATCGGTTTCCTTAAAAACAGAGCGGATATGTTAGAAACATTGCAGCTTTCACATAATAAAACACATAATACACAATTTGACAATAAAAAACAAAGTTCACAATCACGTAACACATGCATCACACTGCAATGTTTCTACACATAAACCGAAGGACAACCGTACGTCTCGCTTCAGACGGTCTTGCGTGAAATGTAATGGTGCACATCCACTTTATTCTTGTGAAAAGTTTATTGATAGTGACTTAGAATCGAAAATAAAGTTA
The DNA here is from genome assembly GCA_916618015.1 of Xestia c-nigrum. Lineage (NCBI taxonomy): Eukaryota > Metazoa > Arthropoda > Insecta > Lepidoptera > Noctuidae > Xestia > Xestia c-nigrum. The sequence goes on from OU745248.1 coordinate 61,088, forward strand.
ATTCGCGAGCACAAACTATGCGAGGATTGTTTACGTTCGGGGCATGCTCTGGATAAATGTGCGTTTGGGCCGTGTAGGAAATGCAACCGCAAACATAATTCACTAATTCATAATGATAACGCCGATAGTTTAGTCACATTCCATTCAAGTATCGCGACTGCGGGCTGCGCTGGGAGTGAAGGCGCTGTGCCTGCGCCGGCGACCTCCGACCCCGCTTCCTCAATCGTCGCGGATTCGCCACCTATTCACGTAAACAAGGCACATATGCATAATAAATCTATAGGCGTACACTCGGTTCTATTATCCACAGCTGTGATCGAAGTAGCCGACGTTCACGGTGTTTATCATCAAGCGTGCGCACTGCTGGATAGTGGAAGCCAACGGTGTTTTATAACTAAATCATTTTGTAAATTAATAAACGTACCGATGTTACACTCCACTTATGAAGTTAGGGGTGTAGGTGATTCAGACAGATCCGCAATTTTTTGAGTCTAAAACCGTAGACATTTTGATAGGCGCAGATAGGTTTTGGGACTTGTTAGGAGAAGGTAAAATAAGACTTCCCAACGGCCCTTATCTACAAAATACTAAGCTAGGTTGGATTATTTCTGGCACTATTAGTGATACGCGCAGCGCAAGGCGCATTCACTGTAATATAAGCAGTTCGTTAGATTCTCAACTACGTTTGTTCTGGGAGGTTGAGGAGCTTCCTAAAGCCAGGAAAGCGCGCACTCAGGAAGAGCGTGCATGTGAAGACCATTTCATTCGCACTACTACGCGTAATGGCGAAGGAAGGTTTTGTGTACCTATGCATTCCATTCAAAGAGTCACCTGATGTTTTAGGCGAATCATACACGCAAGCCGAACGTTGTTTTATCGCATTAGAAAAACTTTTACAGCGTTCGCCTGAATATAAATTATTATACACGCAATTTATGGCAGAATACCTAGACCTAGGTCATATGAGTCCTGTTAGCTCTTATGAGCGTCTGTGCTATTTCATGCCGCATCACGGCGTATTCAGGGAGCATAGCACCACAACCAAGTTGGGTGTGGTCTTCGACGCCAGCGCCCAAACAACTTCTGGAAAATCACTTAACGACTTGCAATTAGTTGGTCCGGCAATACAAGGCGATCTTATTTCTATTATTTTACGCTGTAGACAGCACAAGTTTGTCGTATGTGCGGATGTCCAGAAGATGTTCAGAAATTGTTTGGTGGCCGAAGACCAACGTAACCTTCAAATGATTCTGTGGCGCGATGATCCATCGCAACCTCTAGGCATATTTCAACTAAATACGGTCACGTACGGAACCGCCTCCGCCCCTTTTCTTAGTGTGAGGTGTTTAATGCAGCTGGGGGCTGAATCTTCTGACCCTGAGGTTCAAAGGGCTACTCAGGAGGATTTCTACGTGGACGACTTACTAACAGGTCATAATGATGAGTCTATTTTATTACAATTATGCGAGAACATAAATGAGAAAATGCGCTGCAGGCGGGCAGTTTTCCACTCCGAAAGTGGATTTACAACTTCCCATGCGATAATAATGAAATATCGAATCATTCTGTAGAAATTAAATCTAACGAAAACATTAGTTCTAAGACGTTAGGTATAAGTTGTGTACGGTTCTACTGTGCCTACGGGGGTGTCTCTAGGGGTTGTATCAAGGAAACTGCACAAATGTCTATTACGTATGTATTGTGACGTCACAAGTTATACAGATAGGTGAACCTGCCCGTCGTGTCCGGAGGTAAGGGAGTGACTGGCTAAGCGGCGGGCCGCATGGCCGAACTGCTGACCTAAGCTCTACTACAATGTCGCTACAGTATTCCCCCCCTTTTTGAAAAAAAATGAAATCACAAATCAACCCCGAAATGAAACTGAACTACCTTGAAAACTAAATTACAATTCATGTTGCAACGTTATCTATGTTACCTCGGACTCGATCGAGCTTGAAACAAAACACGGTGTACAATTACAATTCGAAGAACCGTTGGGTCTGCTGAATACATAATATTAAACATAAAGTAGGTATGTTGTTGTATTACATTTCTGAGAGTTACATTTTATTATATTTTATGTGTTTAGTACCTTTTACATCAAATAAATTTTTAAGTATACATATCTTGTTTTATTTTCCTGAAAATTACATTATAATTACAAAATTACATTCCCTTAGTTTCATTACACACAATTACATTCTGAAAATTGAACATTGTTAAAATTAGAACTAAGTTTTACTTACAAATAATAAAATTATGAGTGACGTGACAATTGATGAATTCACCATAGTTGACAAAATAACATTGTCCTTCAAGAATTTCTATATTTATCCAATCACTATTGTAGGTTCGTCCAATTTGCTCTGTGTTTTTGTAGCTATTTTCCGTATGCGTTTCATCAAAACTTTATCAATCCTTGCGTTGAACTTTCTGTATACGAAATATACTACCATAAGTAGTAAGATAATTGCCACCATTATGACGAATATGTAGACGTAATTGAGTCTTGACTCAATTCCTGACATATTAACGTTTGCTTGTGCCGATACTTCGGCTTTGTTTTCTGATTTACTTGATGGGTTTCCCATTTTTCTACGTGCAAACTTTAAAGTTGTCTTAACAATACAACGAAAATTGTACAAATAAATTGCTAAACTGTAAATACCAAAAAAAATGAACTTAGGTAACCTAATAAAAATGCTTAGGTGGTACAATCATGCGGCCACTACGTGTGATATAAGGCTTCGGCTTTGTTAAACCTCGCGTAGCGGATCCGCTCCGCTCGTCAGCGACTTCTCCGAATTTGTCGTTAAATGTTACTTTTAAATTACCTGATTTTTTTGACGTGTCATCTTGAGTATACTTACTACTTGTTGCTTTCGAGTCGGTGTCCTTGATCATTGAGCTATCACTGTTCAAAAGATAAGCAGGTTTAAGTCTATCTATTGAGATTCTACTCTGCCTATTTGGTAACTGAAGTAAAAAAACTTTGTCGTTCCTATCTAAGACTTTATAGGGTCCCTCGTATGGAGGTTGCAACGATTGTTTAACTAGGTCACTGCGAATGAAAACATGCGAACAAGTTTTGAGATCTGGGTGAACAAAAATAGTGTGATTACTATTATTATTGTTCGGTCTTGGTCTCATGTTTCTAATAGTTTCTCTGAGCTTCATTGTAAAATCGTAAGTATCGTCAATTGGTTTATCTGTGGGATCGTAAAAATCTCCTGGTAACCTCAAAGTTTGACCGTAAGTTAACTCTGCTGCGCTAATACCTGTGTCGGCGCGTGTGGCTGTTCGAATACCTAACATTACTGTTGCTAGTTCGTCAATCCAGCCTCCGTGGTCCAGTTTTGCCATAAGTGCGGCCTTGAGGGTTCGGTGAAACCGTTCGACGGCCCCGTTGGCTTGTGGATGATACGGAGTGGTCCTTATCTTGTCTACACCTAACATTTTAACTAAACTCTTGAATAAATTGCTCTCAAATTGTCTTCCTTGATCGGTTGTAATCCTAATTGGACAACCGAAACGTGAGATCCAAACCTCATATATAGCTTTACTTACCGTTTCAGCACAAATTTCCTTAATGGGATGCGCTTCCGGCCATCCGGTGTGTCTGTCAACGATGGTAAGCAAGTATCTGTAGCCATCTTGCGTAGTGGGTAGTGGACCTACAATATCCACGTGTATGTGCTCGAAGCGTGAAGCCTGTGGAAATTTTCCTAACTCTGAAAGAGTATGTCTATGTACCTTTGATTTTTGACATTGAATACATGTTTTCGTCCAAATACCTACATCCTTGTTCATACCTTCCCAAATGAAACGTTCTTTCATAAGATTGCGTGTTGTCCGTACTCCGGGATGACTCAAATTATGAACACTATTGAAAGCGATACGTCGAAATTGATCAGGTAGGTACGGTCTGATCTTGTCAGCTGATATTTCACAATATACTGCAATGTTAGTTCCTGGGAAAATCATTTTTTTAAATATAAGTTTGCTATTAACCTTTTTCACAAGATTTTCTAAAATCGGGTCAGTTTCTTGAGCTTTTGCTAACTCTGTATAATCTATCGTAGTGGGACACGAAATTGTCTCTATACGCGACAGCGCGTCAGCTACGACATTGTCGGTTCCATTGACATGCCGTATGTCTGTCGTGAACTCGCTTATGTACAGTAACTGTCGTATACGTCGTGGAGTTTCTTTGTTATTTAGAAGTTTTGTAAAAGCAAAAACTAACGGCTTGTGGTCTGTATACAAAATTATATTTCTACCTTCTATAAGATTCCTGAAATACCTGACTGACTCGTAAATTGCCAAAAGTTCTCTATCATAGGTACTGTATTTTTCTTGAATTAAACTTAGTTTCTTTGAAAAATAAGCTATAGGTTGCCACGTGTTATTTTTGTGTTGTTGCAAAACGCCAGCTATCCGGTTGCAAGAGGCGTCAGCCATGATAGCTAGTTGTGCGTCAGCTAACGGAAATGCTAAACGAGCAGCGTTCTGTAGGCTTCGCTTACATTGCTCGAATGCTTCGTCAGCTTCTGGGTTCCACTGAATGCTTGTTTTGTCCCTACGTTTGCTCGTTGGCAACAATTTATTTAATGGAATTTGATATGTGACACCTTCTGGAATGTGTGCACGATAAAAGTTAATCATACCTAAAAATCTTCGTAATTCATCTACTGTTTTAGGTTTGGGGTAGTTACTGATTGCTTCTACTTTTTCAGGCATAGGTTGTATTCCGTGTGTACTTACCTCGAAACCGAGAAAATTAATTTTCTTTTTTCCAAATTCGCTTTTACCTAAATTGATAGTGAGTCCCAATCTGTTAAAACGTTCGAATACTTGCTCTAAATGTTGTCTGTGCTCGACCTCGTCTGAGCTTGCTATAATGATGTCATCAATGTAACAAAATACAAAATCAAGTCCTTTAAGTACCGTGTGATCCATGAATCGCTGAAAACTTTGAGCTGCGTTACGTAGGCCAAAACTTAACCTTGGGAATTCGTATAAACCAAAAGGGGTAATAATTGCGGTTTTTTCTATGTCCTCGGAAGCTACGCTGATGCAATGGTATGCCCTATTGACATCTATGTGCGAAAGTATTTTTTTGTTTGCTAACAAATAGGTAAAATCGTGAATTCTTGGAATAGGATACCTATCTGGTTTGGTAATAGAATTAAGAGCTCTATAGTCTCCACATGGACGCGGCTGGCCATCTTTCTTTGGTACGACATGGAGAGGGCTTGACCATGGGCTATTTGATGGTCTACATATGCCCATCTCTTGCATGATTCTGAATTCCTCTTTAACTTTCGCGTATCGGTCCGGAGGCAAAGGCCTCGGACGAGAGTGGACAGGAGGGCCAGACGTTTCTATGTGGTGTACTACTGAATGTTTAGGCGTGTCCTTGAACGAAACTGGGCGAGTAATATCTGGATACTTCTGTATTATGTCATAAAATGGGTGATGTTCATCAATTGTCTTGATCGAGTGATCATATATATGCTTAACAACTAAACCTCTAGTTTTTAATTGAGTAGTATTATCTATTAATCGACGTTTATCTAAATCGACCAGTAACTTGAAGTGTTTTATGAAATCAGCGCCCAAAATTGGTTGCCGTACATCTGCAACAATAAATGTCCATTTAAATGAACGTCGTAATCTTAAATTTAAAGTTAGCGTTTTCACTCCAAAAGTTTTGATTTGAGTTCCGTTTGCTGCGAATAAACTAAAAGAATGTTCTGAATTGATATCGCGTATTTTACGACACTTAGGAAGCACTGAAACGTTAGCGCCTGTATCAACTAGAAAATTTAGTCCTGTGTTTGAACAACTTACTGAAAGGCGGTTATTCGACGTGTCTATGGATCCGTCCGCCGTCGTCTCCATGACATCTAGTTTCCCTGTTGCTGCTGTTTGTGCTGCTGCCTCTTCCAAGCGCAAGGTTCTACGCACTTCTGCGCGTCTCCCCCGAACTTGAAGTGGTAGAAACAGAGCCAATCTGCACACGCGGGAGATCTCCTTGTCCTGAAACCTGACGGTGTAGCCGCACGGCTACGGTTACGTCGTACTGGTTGCTGTTGGTCACGCCCACGACTACGCGATCGAGAGCGGAATCCCTGGTTACGCATGGACTTGATTTCCTGATGAATCTGAGCTATTTCTCGTCGAATGTCGTCTACGGGAAAATCTCTACCTTCGTTACTCTGGGAAACTTCCGAAACGAAGACTGATTTGGTGTTCTCCATAACCTTGTCTGCCACTGCTGCTAGAGAGTTAAGGTTCTTGGTGTCGGCGACTGCGAGTACAGCACGCACTGAAGGAGGTAAGTGACCCTGCCAGAGTATAGATAACGTTTCATCTTTGATCTTGTCTCGCGCTAACTCGCGCATGCGTAGTAACAGCTGTGAGGGTTTCTGATCCCCTAGTTCTAATTCACTGATGAGCTTCTGTACTTGGCGATTTTCACTCTCTTCATAAATGTATAGCAAGCGTTCTTTAAGTGCGTCGCATTTACCTGTAGCGGGAGGTGTAAGAAGTAAATCCGATATGTGCTGAACTACATCCGGTCCAAGCTTGTGTACCATGATGTTGAACTTTGCTTCATCTCCTAAGCGTTGTGATGCCAGAATGTTCTCCGTGTACTGGAACCAGATTCTTGGGCGTTTCGGCCAAAAGTCTGAGATCCTGGTAGTCAGTGATACTGAGTTGACGTTCTCTTCACCAGCGCCACCGCTAGAGCTTCCAGCACCTTCGGCATTATCACCACCGGCCATGGTAAGTAACTATTTTTGAGTCCAGTAACTAAAGTTTATTTATTTTCACAGTGCAGTACACGAGGGCACGTTAATGTAATGTGATACGGGACGGGCAGGCCACGTGAGTCACTCCGAGCGCGCGTTATCAGGTGCAAAAGTTACGATGTAAGAAAAAATACTAAGTGTTCGCTGTAGAAAATAATATTGTTCACTAATGTTCAATTCACTAAAACTGCGTGTTCACTGTTCAATCGTCGGAAAGTCACCACTGTACGGTTCTACTGTGCCTACGGGGGTGTCTCTAGGGGTTGTATCAAGGAAACTGCACAAATGTCTATTACGTATGTATTGTGACGTCACAAGTTATACAGATAGGTGAACCTGCCCGTCGTGTCCGGAGGTAAGGGAGTGACTGGCTAAGCGGCGGGCCGCATGGCCGAACTGCTGACCTAAGCTCTACTACAATGTCGCTACAGTTGGAACAACGTTAGCGATCATTTTTATTGACGTGACAACGTCTTATAAATTGGTTTGCCGGGTGACACTTCAAGAAACTGCGTTACGCGTTACGCTCCGCTCACGTTATGCGCTCACAATGAGAGCGAGTGAGAGGCACGCGTCCCTTCCACTCGGGCATGGTTAGCCCGCCTAAGAGCGAGAGAGACAGACATATTTCATCCTTCTTCCTACTATACGAATGAATATTCACATTAAAATTATTTTACCACTCAAAGTCGTTGTCACGTAAAACTTTCGCCCGTGTACCGACTTTACAGGCAACCAATTTTTATTTTAACACGGAATTTCATAATGATAATAAACCTGTCACTAAAAGGTTTATTCTATCTAGTATTTCTCAAATTTTCGATTGGGGGTGCGATGCCAGAATCGGGGTGCGATGCCAGAAGTCCTCCACGTGTGCCTGGCGGCTGCTGGTTCCTCTCGATACGTCTGGAGGAAACAGCAGCCGCTGGGCCGGTGCACCCCGGGTGCGGCAGTGTCCCTCCTCTTGGAATGAGAAGAAATTCTCATTCCTTGGGATTGGCACTGCCGCGGCTAATGAGTCTGGCATCACGAGCGGGGTCCAATTTGGACCAATCCTCCGCGTGACCCTCTGTTAAGCAGAGGGCACAGCGGAGGACTTGACCATGCCGCCGAGGTGCAGGCGCACCAACGCGGCATTCGTTGTCTCTCCTCTGGGAGCATTCCCAGAAGAGACAACTTTCGGCGGGTTCGCTGAGCCGGGTTGGCCGGACAGCGAACGGAGGCATGCCTAATGCCACCGTCGAGGGCTTGGCTTAACCGCCTGGCCCAGAGGAAGGCTACCTCTAAGATAAAAAACCACCCAATCCTAAGTTTTGAGGCGCGGCGAGAGGATGAATGGTTGGAGGGTGTCCAGTCGTTAGCGCCTCCCCTGTAGGGCACCGGCCACACCCTACAGTATTGGGCTTACCCAGGTACAAGGCTCTGCCTGGGTGGACGAACCATTCCTTTATTACTCGTGGGAACAGATATGGAAAAAAAATTAAACAAAACAAAAACCGCCGGCAACGGCAAAAACGGAGAAGGAGAGGTGAGGAGGGATGCGCGGTCGGAGTCCGACGCCGCATCGAGTGAGGCAAGCGCTGCGGGAGGCTCAGGGAGCTCCCGCCGCGAGAGGGCCGGGGCTGCTGTGGAGAACAATAAGTTCTTCCGCAAGCGGCCCAGGCAGGACGGCGACCGGTCGTCGTCCTCTGAGGAGGGGCAGATGGCCTCTGCTCGCAAGATCCCTACCGGCAAGCGCGGGGGGATCCGAGGCAAGAGGGGGGTCCTCTGCCTCCGAGAAGTCGGCAAGACCGGCCGAGGAGGGGCGCCGGCCGGGCATGACAGCAGCCCAAGGGTCTGGCAGCGAGGCGGGTGCACCTGGCGGCTCCGAGGCGGAGCGTAAGGCCAGGTTCACCAAAGAGGTGGAAGCCGCCATAAAGACGGTGGCTCTGAAAGTTAAGACATCGTCTAAACTCAGGGCCATACCTGCGGCTTCCGCCTCCATCATGGCGGCAGCGGAGGCTAATTTTGCGGGGCCTCCCCCTCCCTCGGCAGAGGGAGACGAGCTGGCCAAATTGCGGGCCGATTTGGCCCGCCTGACGGCTGCCATGGAGCTTCTCCAAAAGGAAAATGCGAAGCTCCAGGCGGACCTGGCCAGTCTGCGGGAGCCTGGCCCCCGCGTGGCACCTCAAAGCGGTGCGACCCAGGCGCAGACCACAAGCGAGCCTGTGCCGGTTGAGAACCCTCCCCAACCCCCTACACCTCCCACGGCTGAAGCCGGATGGCAGGTGTCCGGGGACAAGAAAAAGAGGCGGAAGGCGGCCAAAAAGGCCCGTAAGCAGGAGCGGCAGCGCGAGAATAGGGCAAAAAAGGCCGCGGCTAGGCTTCGCGCCCCAAAGACCGCAGCTGTAGTGATCACACTACAGCCGGAGGCGGAAAAGAGGGGCGTTTCCTACCGCGACCTGCTGGCGAAGGCAAAAGAGACGGTGAATCTCGGTGAGCTCGGGATCACCGGGGGCCTCCGGCTTAAAGTCACCGCAACGGGAGCGAGGATGCTGGAGATCCCCGGTGAAACTAGCGGCTCGTCCGCTGACGCTCTGGCTGAAAAGCTGAGAGCGTCCCTAAACGCGGACGAGGCCCGAGTGTCCAGGCCCGTCAAATGCGCGGACCTGCGCATCTTGGGTCTGGACGACTCGGTCACCGAGGAGGAGGTGTTGGCCGCCGTCGCTAGGTCTGGGGGGTGCTCTGCCGAGCAGGTCAGGGCGGGCACCCTTTTTTTTTTTTTTTTAAGGATGGGAAATCATCTAATGACCCCCCCCACTCTGGGCGGAGCGGGAGGGAGTGTCAGACTCTTACTGACTAAAAACCATCCATGTTCCTTCCTCGCCTTTTACGTTCCGGGGCCGCGGTATCTCTTTCTAACAGGCCCGCAACCCCGGCAGGCTTCGGCCCTTGCGGGCCCCTCTCAAAGGGGCGGGCACCCTGCGTCCGGACCCCACGGGCATGCGAACCATAACGGTGAGCTGCCCTGTGACGGCGGCAAAATCTATTGTGGAGGGCCGAAGGCTGGGCTGGGTTTCGGCGCAGGTTAAGCTGCTGGAACCCAGGCCTCTGAGGTGCTAGCGCTGCCTCGTGGGGCACCACGTGCCAGTGCGGTGCGCCTCGGAGGTTGACCGCAGCGGTCTCTGCTTCCGCTGCGGTCAGCCCGGCCACGTGTCGGCGACCTGCAGCGCTGCGCCGCACTGTCCTGCATGTGCGGCGGCTCGCAAGCCGGCCGATCACAGCGTCGGGGGCAAGGCCTGCACTGCGCCCGCCAGGCCCAGAGCCAGAGGGAGAGGAAGGCCCTCCGCCGGCTCCGCCTCCGCCAACGTCACCGTCGCGACCGCCGCTGCCGCTTCTGTGACTGCCACAGCCGCTGCCGCTGTCGCCACCGCCGCCGCCCCGAGCACGGCAAGTTCGCCTGCGGAGGGGCCCTTACAGGGGGCCCGTGGGCAGGAGGCGATAATGGAATGCCAATAACGGCACCATTACGCCTCCTCCAGGCGAATATCAACCACTGCGCCTGTGCTCAGATTCTGTTGCTTCAGAGCATGGCGCAGTGGTCGATTCACATCGCTGTGGTCGCTGAGCCGTACTTTGTTCTGCCCAGGGAAGACTGGGTGGCGGACCTTGACGGCTCAGTGACCATAGTTTCATCGGCCGCCGCCGGTACCCCGACCCTTGAAAATGTCAGGAGGGGTCGGGGGTGCGTAGCAGCACGGTTCGGGGAGATCGACGTGGTGGGAGTATGCTTCTCCCCGAGCCGAACTCTCGCCGAGTTCCACAACTCTCTCGCAGAGTTGAGTGTCGTCGTCGGAAACCATTCCCTCCCCGTGCTTGTCCTCGGGGACTTCAATGCCAAGAACTTGGCTTGGGGTTCTCGTTGTACAGATGTGCGGGGAAGGATGGTGGAGGACTGGGCCCTGGAGAAGGGCCTGGACGTCCTTAATCGGGGTTCTGTTCCCACGTGTGTGCGGATGCGGGGCGAGTCGGTGGTGGACATCTCGTTCGCTAGCCCCGCTCTGTCGCCGCGTGTCGTTGACTGGCGTGTCATGGAGGGGGTGGAGACATATTCCGACCACCGGTACATCCGGTTTGACGTCTCCACCCAGCCCTCAAGCGCGCCAGTCCAACAGGCCCCGAGTGGTCCGCGTTGGGCGCTGAAGCAGCTGGACCGAGAGCTCCTCCTGGAAGCCTCGATCGTGCAGGCCTGGGTGACATCACCGGACAGGCCTGCCGACGTTAATAGCGAGGCAGAGTGGTTCCAGGAGGCCATGTCCGACATTTGTGACGTGGCAATGCCCCGAGTCCGGCCAGGAAGCGCCCGACGTCAGGTGTACTGGTGGTCGCGCGAAATAACGTCTCTACGCGAGGCGTGTGTTGAAGCGCGGTGCCTGTACGCCAGGCATCGCAGGCTCCGCCTCCGCCCGCCGGATGCGGCAGCCATTGAGGCGGAGCTGTACGAGGGATACAGAGCGGCGAAGACCGCCCTCCGAGACGCTGTCCTGCGGGCCAGGGAACTGGCCCGCTCGGAGATGTTGGAGACATTCAACAGAGATCCGTGGGGGCGCCCTTACAAGATGGTGCGGAATAAACTCCGCACCTGGGCCCCCCCGCTGACGCAGAGTCTCCGGCCAGAGCTCGTGGAGGATGTGGTGAGCGCTCTGTTCCCCTCGCGGGGGGAACATCCGGCCCCGCCTATGGCTCCGCCACCTGCGGTGCCGGAAGAGGACCCAAGCGACGACGACGACACTCCGGAAGTGACTGGGGTAGACCTGAGAGTGGCGGTAGGGAGGCTCAAGGCCAAAAACACCGCCCCGGGACCCGATGGCTTGCCTGGCAAAGCCTGGGTCCTGGCCTCGGATGCGGAGGCTATCTAAGCTAATAATAATCTCTGCCCTTTAAGTCGGGCCCCGACTGAAAGGGCAGAGAGGCCAGTTCCCGCTTCGTTGGAAGACGGGGAAACTGGTCCTCATCCAAAAGCCGAGGCGCCCTGCGGACTCTCCGTCCGCATTTCGGCCCATCGTGCTGCTCGACGAGGTGGGCAAGCTCTTTGAGAATTGCAAACCGCCTCGCCGAGCACCTAGAGGGGATGGGGCCGAATTTTGCGGAGAACCAGTTTGGTTTCCGCAAGGGGCGCTCTACAGTGGACGCAATCATGCGCGTGAGAGCCCTCACGACGGGGGATGCGATATCCCGGGGTGGAGTCGTCTTGGCGGTGTCTCTCGACATCGCCAACGCCTTCAACTCCCTGCCCTGGAGCTGCATCAGGGAGGCACTCCGGTATCACCGGGTGCCGACCTACCTTCGTCGTGTGGTCGGGGACTATTTGACGGACAGGGCCGTCATCTACCCCAGTCGCTGCGGAAATTGGAACCGGCGAGAGATGTCGTGCGGTGTCCCACAGGGATCGGTTCTGGGACCGCCCCTGTGGAACATCGGTTACGACATGTTTTGTGGTAGAACTCAATGTAACGGACTTTAAACATTGTGCTGATGGATGGATTGAATAGTACGGGGGTCGTGGAGGTGTTAAAATCTTACAAAAAAACTTGGTATTTAAAAAAAAACATGTCAAAAAGTTGTAACTTTGACCCCCCATATCTCCGTAACTAGAAGGTATGGTGCAGAACAAAAAAATGATCGCAATGATGTAGAGAACAATTGCCTTTCGGCTTCGTGAAGAGGTGTTTTACACCCTTTATAGTTATTTTAAAACGTATCAACTTTATACAAAGTAAAGTATTATAGTATAAAAAGATCAAAAATATTTTTATTTCAGTTTTTAGTTTCTAGTTTTTCTTTTTTTTTTGTATTGCATGACATATTGAATTATATCGTGTTAAATTCTAAATTGTACCCATTTTTTTTAGTTTGTTTTTTGAAAAAGGGGGATGTCGGTATTGTAAGACAAAATGATTAATGTAACTGGGGGTAGGGAGGTAATGAAATGTACTGAGATGGAATAAATGATTAGTCGTTAACCTGAGCTGGTGTTTTGATTGACCTACAAGTTTTACAGACCCATACAACGAGGTGCTAAAAATCACATACAAAAGATATCGTAATTGCTGTTGTACCATTATTCGTAAACAAAAACGGAAACATGATAGAGATCCACTTTCTAAAGTGGACAGGAATCCTAAACAAACGTGGACAATCATTAACAATATATCACAACGCAAACCTAAAAAAACAAATAATTCAGAACTGCTAGAGATACTCTCTGCCCCTCAAAGCTCTGTTGACAAGGTTAATGACTTCTTCTGTAACATAGACAAACTTCTAGCTGAAAACATCACAACTTCTCAGTCCTCAGCAGTAAATAATATCAACCCTAACTCTTCCTCGGCAGACAAGCCTTTGCCCACATCTTTTGTTCTTCTCGACACAGACCCCGACGAAGTTCGAGCCACTCTAATGAGCTTGAAATCGCATTGCCCTCCCGGATGGGACAAAATACAAGTCAATTTTCTGAAACCAGCCCACGAACAAATTTTACCAATTATAACTCATTTAATTAATCTATGCTTCAAGCAGGGGCTTTTCCCGGACGCTTTGAAAGTAACCCTTATAACGCCTGTGTACAAGTCTGGAGATAAGTCTGACCCGTCTAACTATTGACAAATTTCGGTCCTACCGGCTATTTCAAAAATCTTTGAGAAACTGATTAACTCACGCCTAATTAAATTCCTTTCAAAATATAAAATACTCTCGCCTTCTCAGTTTGGGTTTAGACAGGGAAAGTCTACTGAGGACACAGTTCTGTCACTAACTTCTGCTCTGGAGCTAAGTGTCTTGTTGTTTTTCTTGACCTCAAAAAGGCCTTTGACACAGTGTCAGTCCCTTTACTTTTACAGAGGCTTGAACACATCGGCATAAGGGGACCCACACTTGGAACTTTTTAAATCTTACCTCAAAAATCGCAAACAAAAGGTTTTGACGACCCTATTGGCGTAGTGGTAGTGACGCTGCCTTACGTTGTTAGGGTCCTGGGTTCGAATCCCGGTAGGAGCAAATGTTTGTGTGATGAGCACGGACATTTGTTTCCGAGTCATGGATGTTTATATGTATAATAAGTATGTATTTACAAACAAAAAAGTATATATGTTTAGTATATCAACTATCTAGTGTCCACGACACAAGCTTTGCTTAGTGTGGCACTAGGTGGCGCTGTGTGTTTATGTCCAGCGATATTTATTATTTATTTTTATTTTAACATTGCGATGTACACCAGTGCCGAGTCAACCGTCACTTTCGGAGTCCCGCAGGGCAGTGTCCTAGGGCCGACCTTATTCCTCATCTACATTAATAACCTCTGTAACATGAGGATTGATGGTGGGCTCATTTTTTCATACGCCAACGATACTGCCATTGTCTTCACTGCTAAGACTTGGGATAATGTTTGTGGGTTGGCCGAGCGTGGCCTTGCGAAGATAGCAGCTTGGCTAAACCATAGTCTCCTCACTCTAAATGCCTTAAAATCCAACTACATCTACTTTACTAAGTATAATAACTCGCAACCGTCTCAAGATTTCCAAATAAAAATCCATAACAGTCCCAACCCCCCAACCCCGGCTGCTCTTGCTTACAAATTGACAGGTTACAGCACACCAAATATTGAGGTGTTATGATTGACCAGCGCCTGTCCTGGCACTTGCACGATACTATTCATTTGCAGAGCTGTTTGTATATTCTAAAGTTACTATTTTAATTTGTATAATTTTATTTTATTTTATTTGTAAGTTTTGGATTTTTATTTTATAATATATATTTTTTGTTGTTTTTATTAGTCTTGCATGTTAACATTGTCTACATTTCAATTGCATAAACTGCCAAATGGAAGTGCGGAGTCTCCTAACACAAGCAATTTCTTGCTTAAAAGGTTATCTCCTATAAATGAATACATCATTTATTGGAGATAACCTTGCTAAAACGCCTATAGAACTCTTTGCGGGTTTAGAACTCTTTCGGGTAGTAAGTTCAGCAGCATAATATGCAGTAAGGGAAATAAGGCGGTTATACACTATACTTATTTCCACAGTATTATTTTTATTTATTATATTTTATGGCATCCTGCTGTGGGGATCAGCAGCAGACGTTGACTCAATTTTTATTTACTACAAAAGAGGGCAGACGAGCGATTACTTTCACGATAATAATGTACAGGGCACGCCACGATAGTGGCGGTAAGTCCCATCTTTGAGTAGTGGCTGGAGAGGTGCCACGGCGTCCTCACCTTCTGCCTGACGCAGGTCCTCACCGGACATGGATGTTTCGGGAGGTACCTGCACCGAATCGGGCTGGAGGAAACGCTCGGGTGTCTCCACTGCGAGGATCGACCGGAGGACACGGTGGAGCACACGGTGGAAGTCTGCCCTGCGCGGAGCACCGCCGTGTCCTCGTAGCGGCGATCGGCGGCGGCGACCTCTCGCGTCCGGCCCTGTTTCAATCCATGGTCCGGAGCGAAACGGAATGGGAAGGCGTCACCTCCTTCTGCGAAGCAGTCATGCTAGCGAAGGAGGTGGCGGAACGAGAGAGGGAGAGAGCCTCTCTTCCCGGGCGCCGCGGGAGACGCACCGGGCGTCGGAGGCCACGTGGTGGCTACCGGCCACCGTAGATGCGGGCCTGTGGACGGTTGGCTATCGGCTAGCTAGCCATCCGTCCGTCTAACGACGATGACAGGCCGTGTAGACGTCCACGCGCGCCTCAAAGAGATGTCAGCATAAGGGGAGGGGCCCGCAAGGGCATGAATTCTCTTTGATGACATTGTACCCAAACAAAACATAAACAAGCAAGTATGTCTGCGCCACAGATTACATAGAGAAGTCTGCGCCCGCGTCTCTGTTTGTCTGTGTTGCCAGTACAGTTATGGCACAGATTGACGAACATTACGGTTGCGTGGGGTGTCGATGTAACTATTATTTTTGTTTTGCTTTTCTATTTATTTTTATTTATATTTGCTCGTTTATACTTTGTTTATACTTTATTTATTTTTTATTCTTAGCCGTAGCTGACCTCACTGACCTCACTATCTGACATCACTTTGGGCCCTATCAGAATATCAGCGCTGTGACGTTTTATTTTAAATGTTATAGCACCATGCTGAGATAGGAGCCTTTTGGTCTTGTACAGGACAAGTTCTGTTTCGTATTTTGTTTGTTTTTTTCTTATGATATCGTTATTTTTTATTATCTCATTATGTTTACTTTTAACTAGTGTTGTAATCACAATTTTACCATTTTTTTATTTTTTTAGTTTATGTTTTGTCCTGTCGGGCTAATAAATGCTTTTTCTTTCTTTCTTTCTTTCAAGGGCCGAAGCCTACCGGGGTTGCGGGCCTGTTGGAAAGAGATACCGCGGCCCCGGAACATAAAGGGTGAGGAAGGAACATGGATGGTTTTAGTCAGTAGGAGTCTGACACTCCCTCCCGCTCCACCCAGAGTGGGAGAAGTCATTTGATGATTTCCCATCCAATTTTTGTTGTTCTGGTAACGTGGTCGGTATTAACGAAATCTAAACGGAAAGTAGCTTGCTCCATTGGCTGTGAATCATTGATTTCGGGTGATATTCTGCTAGAATTTGTATGTAAGCTTATCATTCAGCTGATGGCCTCCAATTTCCTTTGTAATGCAGACTGCGAGTACAAATGAGTTTGTAAGTTTAGTAGTTACAGCTGCTGCTGAAGTTCAAAGCATCTAAAATAAGTACTTACTGTAAAACCCAGAATCAGAATCAGAATCAGAATCAGAATGCTTTATTTGTAAACATAGGTCAAATTATAATAATGATGATACAGGTAAGTGGATCCTCTATGTTTTGCCCAGAGGCGTGAGGCCTGAATCGCGGTGTCAAGATTCTCCGTGATTTAATTACCTCTGCTAGTATATTATTTTTTTGTGAGGCTGAACTGGCATTGCATTTGTGGATTACGTCCATCTTGAAATTATCACACGAAACTCGGTTACTAAGCTTGCGTGTAATAAGACAGATTGTCATTTTTTGGATTAGACGACCAACAGTTCCTCACCTTCGTTCGTTCTTCCTGGGAAAAGATTTTCAGGACTCGTCCTATTTATGTGTACACTTGTTGGAAATAAATCTTTGTCTAAACCAAACTTCTCATCGTGCCCGATAACGGTGACCACACCTCGACAATGTCTTTAAAACTTAACATAAAAAAATCAGGCAAGGTTAGTTTCTGAACAGGATCATTACTTTCCTCACTGTTCAAACAGTGAGGAAAAACCAACTTTCCTCACTGTTTTAGTAGAGGAAAGACACTTCTTTCGTTCGGGAGTGGTGAAAAATAATTTACCTACCTACTTTTAAAGTTGCCATGACCCGTGAGAAATTGGGCAACACAGTGTCCTGTCCAGCCGCTCACGAACAGATGGAAAGAACTGGTGGAGGTGTTGGCCTTTGATGGAATTATCCCACCTACATTGCCTACCTTTGTAAGTACCACTTTTATAGTACTTAACATTAGAGTTGCAGTTTTGGATGAAATAAAACAATGTGATCGTAATGTTAGTCTTTATTACAAGACGAACGAATTGCATGTGAATGCAAAATAGTCTCGTGTGCCTTACCGTGCTTACCTATAAATAATATTTGTAACTTTACAATACTTAACAGTTTCGTTCTAGTTCATATATCTATGACGTCACCAACTTAATGCTAGGTTCCTCTTGCTCGGAGTACCTACGTTAGTGTTGAGCGGTGCCGGCGCCGGCGCGACGCGCGCTTTTTCCATGTTCATTGCATCATCACGTTGGGGCACGTAATAATACACTTTGCAGCTACAGGAAACTATTCATACCTACCAAACTTTTTATTTGGGTAGGAAGTAGGTTTATAGCAAAAAAAACCATTTGACAAACTTGAGTAGGCAACAACCTGAACCCTCTTTGATGAGCAGGGCTTTTACAAACCTTTTAAATTCTTTGACAGTTTTTTGTATGACATGTAAAGAAGCTGACTAAATGTCTTTAGCTCCAAATGCTTGCAGTAGGTATTCGACAAACGACACACTATATATAATTACTAGCTGACCCACGCATCTTCGTCTGCGTCTGCGTCAGAAAAACGAAAGGAAAAATAAATCCCCATTTTTGCAACATTTTTCATTCCTGCTCCGCTCCTTATGATCGCAGCGTGATGTCATATAGCCTAAAGCGTTCCTCGATAAATGGACTATCCAACATAAAAAGATTTTTTCAATTCGAGTCGGTAGTCCCTGAGATTAGCGCGTTCAACCAAACAAACAAACAATCTCTTCTGCTGTATAATATTATATAGTAAGTATAAGTATAGATGTAGAATGGATTTTGAGTGTAAGTAAAGCAAATTGTAATGGAGTTTAAGAAAACCCAGTTCTGGGTTAAGCTCATGTCATACTTACATAAGTATTTGAGATGTAACATTGCAAACCAATTTTTAAGTTAGTAGGTATTGTTTCGTGTCATTGCTGTCACGCAATGGGGTAGAATTAACCTTAATGACCGGGGAATGTATTTTGTACATACCTACCTCTGCAATGCGTATAAGTAACTTAAAGTGCTAAATAGGCGTCGGTGGTGGATTTATAAATAAAATTGAAGTATCTGTTTTTAATTTCAAAATAACAGCTTTTTACTAAATGTATAATTTAAAAAGTACGTATATCGACACTTGTAACAAAAATAAGTAAAATTTTTGTCTGTGTATCGGTAGGTCTGTTTGTTTCGGCTAATCTCCGAAACGACTGGACCAGTTCTGACGGGACTCATATTGGCAGATAGTTGATGTCATAAGGAGTAATTAGGCTAGGCTAATTTATTTAAGTAGAAAATAATTAAGGTTCCGTGTAAAATAGGAAGTAATATGTTGTAAACATTTTCTTACTTTACAAATTAAAGGGGAACCATTATTACGACTTCAGAAACGAATATCTTCTCAACCATTGAATGAATTGCTTATAAGTCTGTCTAGACGACATTGTAATTAGCAATAATTAAGAACTTTAGTTTTTAATAATCGTAAGTAAGTATATTAGGAAAACATAACCATTCACAAAAATAAGTTTACCCTAAATATTATTTTAAAAGAGCTCTCGATAAACACTACAGACATACCTACATATCGTAGTTTTCATTTTCATTCCTCAGTTAGATGGAGGGGCCCTTGGTTTTAATTAAAATTCTTCTTCACATCGTATTTGAGTACCGGTTCATAGAAGGCAATCGGCTGTGAGTGCTGTGACATACGGACCAGCATGCGGCAGACAGACGGACAGGACGAATCTATGGGTTCCTTATTTGCCTTCTGGCACCGGAACCCTAAAATTGAATCATTGTATTTTTAAGAACAAAAAATAAGACATTTAACATGTCATAGCTAGGTTCCGAAGTTCGTCGGAAACGTCATTTCACATTTTCGATAAGTAATACAAAGTGTGAACAGCAGTTTCAATATACTTAATTATTATGTGCATCACCTACCAATGTAAATTGTTTAAGAATAACGAAGTGAAGTGACCTACCTTGTACTAACAGGGTGACTGGATCTGGACCCGCCATAGCATATTCGCTATAGAGGAGGTCATTTATTAAATTCAACCTGTTATTTTTTTATTAGGATATTTACTTTCCCTAGCTAAAGTTAGTTTTGGAGATTGGCATGTATTTACTTTTTTATACTTGATTTTATACATGATTTTTTAAAAATTTGCTCTCCAGCATTCTAAACTTTTTTTGCGTTATTTTAGTACTTAGTATTTTTTTATACTTGTTGGTAGTCATAAACATAGGTGACTAAAATAACTCGGAACTTTCCTTAAACTAGAGTTGAAAATTTGGTTAAAACACAACAATTTACGTTCAATTTTAACATGAAAAACAATTTCAATATTTAATTCTAATCTAAGTAAATTTAAAAATTGACATATCTCCTAAACGATGACACTTTGTTAAGGAAAGTTAGGTCTAATCATTAGTAAATGATTTCCTCCATATGCGAATTTGCTACGGCGGGTCGAGATCCAGCCATCCCGTATAATCTAGATTAATGTCGTAAGTCTTGTGTACTATTTTCGTTGAATTAAGTATCAACATTGAGCGCGTACCACACAGCAGCAGTACATGATGTGTCAGAGGGGGGGGGGAGGAAGACGAGGGGAAGGGGGAGCACCGGCACCGGCACAATTATAATAATGTCGTATTTACAATTTCTGTACAAGTCGTTCGAGTTCCTATCTATATCTAAAGTACGATCAGACCGTCAGTTAAGTCTACGAGGGGTCGTGACACTAGCGTTTTGCTAATCGATATTATATTACATGAGTTATGTACACGAGTGTGTAGCGGTGCGGGGTGCGGGCGCGGTGCGGGCGCGGTGCGGGCGCGGTGCGGCGGCACTGTTCACTTGCTCTCCTCGAGCAGCACCAGGTCGTCGGCCACCACGTCGGACACGTGCAGGTACACGATCCAGTACATCAGGTTGAAGCACACGAAGCACACCGGGAACACGATGCGCGAGTACTTGTCGATGTCCGAGGGCGTCATGCCCAGGAACTTGCCGTAGTCCTGCAAGCACACGCGAGCACTCGTACACACACACTAGACACAGTACAGTAGCAGGCAGCAGGTAGCACACAGTACCTTGGTGGGCTGCAGCGTGTGCAGCTGCGGCGCGGGCGCGTCCTCGATGGAGCTCTCGAGCGTGCCGCCCTTGGAGTGCGCCTTGGGGTCGCGCACCTTGTAGCGCACCTCCTGCAGGTGGCGCCCGCAGCGGTCCAGCGAGGGGTGGTGGTGGCGCGGGGGGGGCGGCGGCGCCCCCGCGCTGCCCAGCGAGTGGCGCGGGGGGGGCGGGGCGCCGCGGCCCAGGCTGCCGCCCTTGTTCAGCGAGTGCGCGTCCCACGGCGCGGGCGGCGCCATCTCCGCCGGGATCTTCTTCTCTGACATTATCTTCTGTATCGCGACGAAACGCTGTTTCCTCATCTGTATTCTCTTGGACATGTACCCCACCGTCGCGTACTCTGAAACGTTACAGACTCGGTTAGCGAGCGCGGCGGGCCAGCGGGAGAGTAGCTCGCTACTCACGCTACTCACCGAGCAGGCTGGTGAACACCATCACGAAGCAGGTGCCGAGGTACACGTCGATGGACTTGACGTAGGAGATCTTGGGCAGCGCCGCGTTAGTGGAAGACATGAGCGTGGTCATGGTGAGCACGGTGGTGACGCCGAGCTGTACGCGCGCCGGCGTGGCGTTGCGGTTGAGCCAGAACGACACCCACGAGATGATCACGATGAGGCCGGATGGGATGTAGATCTGGATGAGGTAGTAGCCCATCGAGCGCACGAACTGGATCTCGCACGCCAGGCGGGAGTAGTTTCCTGAGGTCGTCGATGGTAGAGTACAGGGCTCGATTAGCACACGAGGCAGAGAGAGTGGCAACTAACGTTCAGACTAAACTAAGTCTACTGGAAGAGCATTGTATTACACGCAATCATGCGTTACTTAATGAAACGTAAGGAAGTAGTTCGCACCTGTTGTGAGAGATATCTCCATGGCGCGTTGGCGATGGCCCAACACCTTGAACTGCGGGAGCGACACTTCGTTAGAGACGCCCACCGAGTTGGGCCCCTCGTTCCATTTGTACCGGATGTCCCTCATGGTGTAGCCGACTGCGGCGCAAAGAGGGGTAAGGCGCGGGCTCACTCGACGCGGACGCGTGTCGCGTGTCGGACGGAGCGCGCGGGCGCGGCGGTCGTGTCGCGCGGGGGGGCACGAGCGCGGGCGCGGCGGGGCGGGGCGCACACTACTGCGAGCGGTTACCTCATACCTGTGCTGAGCGTGATCACGGTGGCGCGCTGCCGGTGGCCGAGCACTCGGAACTGCGGCAGCTGCACTTCGCTGCTCATGCCGACACTCGACGCGCCGTCTTTCCAAACGTACAGTATGTCGGTCATCGTGTATCCGACTCCGGGGACATGCCAAACACAAAACGCTATCACTCGCGCCTCGAAGCGACGCGCCGAGCGCGCGGCCCACTGGCGCCGAGACGAGCCGGGCGACGCGGCGACGATGCGCGCCGCTCGAGTCGACCCGGCCGATGATAGAAAAATACGTCGTAACTACCGTGCGCGACTACGTGTATGTGATGGGTGCGTGCGGTGAGGCGGTGAGTGAAGCGCATGCAGTGAGGCGGGTGAGGCGTGCGTGCGGCGGGGGGGTGCGGGCGGAGTGTTGGCGCCGTGCCCCGTCGCGCCGAGCGCGTGGACCTGCCCGCGCGGGTGCTGTAGGCGGAGGGCGCGCGCCGTGCGGTGCGCGACACGACGCAAGCCGGTGCCGTGCGCGGCGTCGTGTGCGGCACACGGCCGGTCGAGGGTTGCTCCGTGATCACAATACACACATACGAACATCGGTGTACATCGTATAAGTACGTTACTATTTTTCTATCATCTGTGAGACGGTAGCTTCTGACGAGTGTTTAAATCTGTCAAAATTTTACAATTCTCATGTAAAAGTTTTTGAATACATTATTCCGATTAATGTGGTCGCCGTCGTCTCACCCTACACGAAGAGTTACAAACAAAGTGGTATTAATAGAACACAAAGACTTGCACAAAGTCGTCTCAGTACTCGTGCGTCGAGGCACATCGGATGGTACTCAAACAACTTGCCAACGTGCAGCGCAAGGACGGCAGCACTAAATAGGTTCAGACGCGCTGAAGTAAGTCGGGCGCCGAACGGAACGAGGGGGACACTTACAGCTCTCGATCTCGATGTGGCACAGCTGGCGGTCCATGGGGAAGTACTGCAGGTTCATGGGGCAGGAAGCCGTGATGGTGAGCCTGCAACAGACGTGAGCGGCAGTGCGGTGCGGGGGGCGGGGCGGGCCCGCGCCGACCCGCGCACTCACCGTATGCTGCGCGTGATGGAGCCCGAGTGGTGGATGCGGATGAATTCATTGCTGGTGGTGGCGGTGTGGAAGTAGGACTGCTTCTCGTTCACGAAGAACGTGTCAGGCACCCAAATGTTGCGGATGAACTCGGAGCCCACGGACAGCTGCTCCACGCCGGCACGCTTCTTATACGCGAGCCGCGGGTCCGTCCAAAACTGTCTGAAGTAAAAATCCAACGTGAAGTCCTGAGGGAGAGACATCGCACGTTATAATATGGGCGTCACGGTAATACACAGTATAACAAGTTCGGTGCGACATACTTTACGGGTACATAGACTATACTAAGATTGAAACACTGTACAACATCGAATACACAGAAAAGAGCGACAAGCTTCAGTTATTGTTGCTAAGAGTGAAAAGTGCACGCAGAGTGTTGTCAGACGTCAGACGCCAAACGTCAGAGTGTGAGCACACGCTTTCCGGACTGCAGACCGCGTGCGCGTGCAGCACCTGGCGGGGCGACAGGCGCGAGGCGCCGCTCACCGCTCACCGCAGCCTCGGTTTAATTAGAGCTCAGTTGCATTTTATTGCAGAGCTTAAAGCCGAAGTAAAATGCCACGTGATTACTCACTGACTTGAGCAAATTTTCATAAAACGTGAACAAATTTATGATAATTTAGTGAGTATGTAGTATATAACAGCGCTGAACTAGTTAAGTTCCAAGCGGGCAAGTCACGAAACTCACGGAAGAGTCATTAAAGTAGGCAGCACGCGGCGCCCACACGCGCCTCTCTCCTACTAGCTGAGCTACTCGTGGCCGAGCGCCTTCATATAATGTAATAAGTACAAGAGTGTAATCGGTAGTGTGGAGTGTTTTGTTGTGTGGTGAACATAAAGGTGCTGGTAGCGTGCGCGCGTCGTCTCGTACGCGCGTGGAGCGGCTGCAGCACCGTGCGTGTGACCACGGCACCGCGCGCGCAGCCAGCTGCTGTCCTTAGCGGTTCAATGTTCACACATGTCGCTTATGATACACAAATTACGTACTACGATTAGATTATGTTAAGAGAGAAAGAGGGGACAACTAGTACAAGTTTATAAATTGTAAGAAATCATCGGTGCTAATGCTCAAACTGTAGACACCTAGTAGTACAGGAGCGCGCGCGGCCGGGCGGCCGCCACCTCGGCAACCTCCACCGTAAACTCAGACTTTCTCATTACTGAACAAGGAACATGTACGCATTTAATCGTACTTCCAGCTGCGTTTATTACATATTGTATTACTTACTATATGTAAGAGTTAGGTGAAGCAAAATGAAAACAGAGCGTCGAAGTGCACACCTTCTATTGATCGCGGAAAGGCAAAAATAAAGTCGAAAGCGAACCGCGCGCCGCTCGCGACTCGCGAGATCCACCAAGAGCCTGGGAATTCTTAATTTCATGTGATTACACGACTTACGATGACTTGAATGAGCGATGGTGTGTGGACGTGAGATTACTCAGCGTTACTTATTTAATTTAGCACTGAGTGATGGCAACAAACTGTACTTCACTTAATATCATGATTATATTTTTTGTTGTGTGTTTTCAAAGTAGGGTAAAATTCAAAAATGCGTTTTTCTAAATTGCCGCCGTATAACGTTCCGTTCTCATTTTCTAAACTGGGGTGGATGTTGCCTACTCCACGTCGTCGGTGGTAACACTTTGACTTGTTCCGGTCTTGCTACCACACTGTACGCTCGCTGGAAGCAGCGCGGTGGAGTCGCGTGGAAGGGGCAGCCGTGGCCGGCGCTCGGTGCGTCTGTATCAGTTCACAACAGTAATGCCACAGTCAACACGAGCGTTACCAGTCATCGACCAGATCACTAGGAAACAACACGAAAGCGAACAGATCCATTAACGCGACATGCTCGCAGCCTCGCGTCTGGGGCTGCTGCGGGTGCGGCGCGAGAGGTGCGAGTACTGGGGCGAGTACCATGAGCACTTCCGACACGGAGCTGATAGAGAGCACATACATGGTGACGCCCACCTCCACCGGCGGACCTGCAAGCAAGCCCACATGTAGTACTAGTTCGATCCGGCGGCGCGGCGCGGCCTGGCCGGCGGCGGCGCTCGGCGCGTCCATGCGGTGCGGTGCCACGTGCCACGTGCCCCATGCCCACATGCCCACGTGACATCTTACTACTTAGAATAGTACTGCTAGCTAGGTACCATTTGCACTTCCGACAGAGAGCTGATGGACAGCACGTACATGGTAACCCCCACTTCCACTGGTGGTCCTGGAAACGACATCACATTCATAACACGACAACGTATCGCATCCATCATCTGGAAGCAAGCTACGCTAATCGATAGGTGCCAGCCATTTCGCTACACTTCGACTGGTCCTGCACAACAATAAGTGCACTAGAACCATTGGCTTACACTTAAGCACCCATTGATCAAAATGAAACGACCCGAACGCGTCTGGTTCTTGAAACTCATTCACAATGACTCAGACTTAATTTCGTGGCTCGTGGCACCTGCAAGTATGGCCATAAAGCATTGAGGCAAAACAAAATGTCAATCAGACTGGTCAAACAGCGCGTGAGAAGGTAACTGCACGTCATCACACTGTGCGGTGGTCTGAAATGTTAGTTGATGCAACCAGAATGCTACACAAATCATCTTTATGCAGAAGAATTTTAGAGCAGAGCTATGTCGTAATGACTGCTGCTACTCACAACCGATTGTAAGTAAGATGTCGATAGGTCTGGACCTCCGTGCGTACCGCGTTGTGATTCCCTTGGGTTCACTTACTGAGTTTAATTAGTCATGTCAGTATTTCACCTTCGCCTCAATTAAACGCAGGCACGCAGTTAGTCCGATGTGAGCTTATGAGCTCACAATAATTCATTAATATAGGTATATTCTGGTCAAACTGGTACCTAGTCTTCATGTTCCATCGCACTGCATTGCCTTTATAGTTCGGCAGTCATTTTGTCTGCATCAACTAATTTAACTAACTACATTCCGCGATTACCACAACGCGTTTTAAGGTCAAATTTTAAGTACCGTTATAGCCAAAACGCGTTGTGGCCAACATGGCCAGAAACCACTGCACGAATTTCGGATTGCCAATGAGATTTAAGAGCCAAAACGCGTTGTGGTCAATGTATTCGTTCAATCAGGGTCTTCTATCCTTGCCCTGCATGTTATGCATATATTATAGTATTTAAAATAGTCATAAAGCTACGGCTACTTCACATTTATTATTGATAAGCTTTAGGTATCTCAGAAGTCCATCAAACTCAAAGTAAGATCAAGCTACCATATCGACCGCCCACATTACCGTGGTGTCTGGACGAGGAGCTTGTGCAGGGAGCTGCGTATCCAGATATTGATACCTCACGTTAGTACAATCGTTTGTAGGTATTATAGTTACATCAATAAACTTAAAATCAATAAACTTAGAATATTTACGCCGTATGCGTTTTTGCGTCAGCAGGCACCTTTAATTGTTTATCATATGACGGCTTATGACTGTCCATTATAGGTAGGTACCTATAATTTTCTTAGTAATGTATTCTTCGCAAATTAAATCATTGTTGAATAAACAAAAATTAAGGGACAATATGAAGTGGCAAGTTTGGTACTTGATCGATATTCCTAACTGGATAGCTCTACTGCGCGCCACGGTCAACGTTAGCGTCAGGAATAGGATCAGGACGACCCGTCAATGCGAAGAGGACTTTGGACAATTCGGTGTTCATAACGGAAGTAATGATAACGATCGCCACTAACCTCCATAGTTTGGTCTCACTCTCTTGTCATAACTTATGCTGAAGGAGTCCAAAATAGAGGATATATTGACGTCCCCGAACATGCTCCCGCCGCCGCCGCCGCCGCTGCCACAGGAGGAAAACGACACATGTCAGAGATGCGGAGAGAGGCAGCGTAGGCTAGGGGCTAGTAGTACTCACGCGACTCGGTCGGCGTGCGGCAACAGTGCAGCGGCGAGCGCGAACAGCAGCGGCGCGCGGCGGGCGCGCGGCCGGAGCGCGCTCATAGCGCGTGGAGTGCGGGCGGGGTCGCGCGGCGCACTGCCGGCCGCGCCGCCGCGCCGCCCGGCCAGCTCGCTCCGCCCGCTATCGACCCGCGCCGACCGCGCCGACCGCGCGAACCGACATCCCGCGCGCTGCCAGTGCTGCCACAGTGCCACACTCATCTCGATCGCTTGCTGTTGCAACCTGACGTCATGGAGCGGCGCGCGGCGGCCGCGACGCCGACGGCACCATCGGACGCTCGCAGTACGGCCTCATCGCACTCATATCTTTTAAATATTCAGGCGCTTTTCACTTTCGTTTGCAGTTTAGGACAATAATCACAGATTCTTTTACGGCACCTAAAGATTGAACGAGTGAGTCTTTTTTTAAATTACCATGAAATAATGTCACCTGTATCTTTAATACCATGCAATATTCAGCCTGGCACCGCTCAATATGGGTCCTATAACGTCGGTAGGTAAAGCAAGGATTAAATTTTGCACTGATCTATCCGTGTGCCACAGTTCATGGAGTTCCGTACTGCCGTTGATGTGTGAAGTCGAGTCAAACAAAGAAACACACATTATTTTACACTTTTATTTTTGTTTAATCATGAACCATTAATAAGTAGGTAGTATAATTTATAACGATGGACTAAACGAGCGGTGGTTTGACTCTCGAGCTTGCGAGGGAGTCAATGAAAGCGAGGGTATATTAAATTGGCGTTTAGTCTCGAGGTGCAAACTGAATGACATGAAGCAGCACGTGGTTCCGCAGAGGATTATTTTATAGAAAATGAGAACAAAAAGGAAACCAGTGAGGAAGAATCTAATAGTGGCGATAGTGATATAGACATTCTTTTAAATAAAGAGTTGAGGATTATTGATATTCGTAGTGACATCGAAAAATCTGCATTTATTCAGTAAAAGAGGTGACAGACACCACTATAATACTAGAAATAGGGACGAACTAGTTCAGCCACATTTTAGATTCCACTTTCATGGGGTACTGTTTAAAATGTTACAATAAAATACCTCCCCACATTCTACAACTGAATGAGAAGAAATTTAAATCTTGTGTGAAACGCAAACTATGTAGTCAAGCATATTATAATTTGGGAGATTACATTGATGATAAAAATGCTTGGCTCAAAGCCGGTCCTGCTCCACAACCATAGGAGCAAACTAATTGATTCCCAGTCAAGTTATTGTGGAAGCTGCAGAAGATTGTAAAAATATCCATGCATTGTACAGTATAGATTCCATCTCTTAATATTATATAATTGCATACCACATGTGTGAGTTCTATGTATTGTAAAGCCACCATTTACATTTAGGTACTTAAATATTAGTTATAAATATTCATGTTTATCACCGATATTGAATTTATAAACACAATTTGAATATTCAAAAAATGTTATAAAGAAAGACGTAGATCGCTTTTCCGAAATAAAATAAAAAAACTGACTCTGAGTCAGAGGTGAATGTTTTTTTAAATTATGCAATGAACCAATTTGGACTAAGTAGGTATATGTATCAATTATCTGTGGCAATTTTACTTTTTGCACATGTGTGGAAAAAACATGGAAAATGCACGCGTGTGAAACACTGCATTTTTAACCTAATTGTAGTGCGAAAAGAACCAGTTTTCGAGGAAGTGTATTGAAATTTTTTTATTTATTTATTTTTTAAGTTGATTTAATCTTTTCTCTGGACGCTCTTAATGTGGACGTCTTTCTACATAGTTCTCACATTTGTATAATCACAACATGAATGTAACCAAGATTTTGTAACAATATTTTGATTGAAAAAAGAGTCCATGGAGTTTCTTGCCCGTTCTTCTCCGTAGAGATCTACGCTAGGGAATGGGCAACTACAGTACTTTCTCAAGTTTATTAGATTATGCCTTGTGACTGTGACTGTAGCTTTGATTAAGTTTTGAATTTTTGACATTCAAAAGTGCCGTAATGGTCTAATTGAAATAAATGATTTGAGTTTGAGTTTGAATTTACGGATTCGTATAGAGACGGCTCGGGGAAGTAAAAACCATTTTTCAAATTTGGTCCCCTTGCCCCCATTCTTCCCCCCTTTAGGCGGATTTCGGAAGTTACGAGATTTGGATCATTTTTTTTTCAGATTCGTTTCAAGGGGCAATCAGTTGGTCAAAATCATTTTTCGAAACTCCCCCCGCTCCCCCCCTTCAATCCTCCCCCCTTCGTATCTCGGAAATCAGGACACGTAGAGGCTTTTTGATTTGACTTATACTTTATTATTGAGGGGCGTTGTAATTTGTATACCCTTCCCTCCCCAACCTCCCCTAAAATTGAAAGGGCTGTAACTTCATAACGGTTAGAGACAACCATTAGGGCGGGAGCACACGATGCGTTGCGGCGGCGGTGCGGCGCCGGAGCGGTGTCGCTGCGTCGTTTTACATAGAAATATCTGTGGTATGTCACACGATGCGCTCCGGCGCCGCACCGGCCTTGCAACCACCGAGACGAGGGGGGAGGGGTGAATGCGTTGCGACGTCGGAGCGGTACCGCTCAGTTCTTTACTGTCCAACGCTGCTGGGTCGCCGGCGGCGCTGCTGCGACATAATAACGTTGCGGCGCCGCGCCGCACCGCTCGTGTGCCCGCTGTTACGGTAAAATCTTTGCGCTGCGTTGCGTCGTCGCAGAGTCGTACAATAACTGTCAAAATGGCAATGCACAACAGTGATTGTATGGCGCAACGCACTAGTGGGGTAGTGATTTGTATGTAGGATGACGTTTGTGGCGCCGCTCCGTCGTCGCACCGCACCGCCAACGCATCGTGTGGCCTCGCTCTTAGGTGTTTGAACAAATGTTATTAGTAGGCGTCGAAATCTGTCCGATGGTGGTAAGCGAGCCGGCGGCCCCCGTACCGTAGGGAAAAGGTCAAGATAGCTTTCTAGTGGTAGATAGGTCCTGTAGGTCCTGTAGCGCAACAAAGGTTGAGTGGGTGAGGCGTAACTCTGGGGCGACGATGAGCAAACTTTAGGGTAATGTTTTTTGAATAGGGAAATGTCTGAGCATGTTGTTTTTTTATTTTTATTTTCGTTTTTTATTGAAATTGTTTTTAAAATGTTTTATGGGTTTTTGAGGGGTTTCCAAATCTTTAAAGTGCTCTAATGGATTTTAAAAATCTTTTAACGATTTCTCAAATTTTATGAAGGTGAGGCGTAACTCAGGGGCGACGACGACCTTTTTGATTTTTTACCCGGTACCTATCTCTTAAACTATAAAACTTAATCCCGCGATATTTATTAATTTCTTGGGGAATCCTTCGAGTGGGGTATCAAAATGACGGGTTAAAACTTTAAAAGATTAAAAGTAGGTAATTCGAAATGGCATATCGTACGAAAAGTGACAAAATCGTTGGTACCTGTAATATACAGGGCGACTAGATCATGACCATAGATATAATATTTCTGTGATCATGACCTTCCATAGCAAATTCGCAAATAGAGGAGGTCCTTTGCTAATTATTATTACCATGCGTTCCCTAGCAAAAGGCGTTCAAAATTCGTTATTTTTCCTTTTTTTTTTCCTTTTTTTTTCTCGTGGTGAACTCGTCGTGTGTGTCTGTGTGTCTGTGGCATCGTAGCTTTCGAACGGATAGGCCGATTTTGATTGTGATTTTTTTGTTTGAAAGGTGAAAGTTGGCGGTGTTCTTAGCTAGGTATGCTTGATAAAAATCAGTCTAAGATGGCCACCGCCACGAAATGGTGGATTACATATTCAATATGGATATCAAATGTAAGGGCTTGACTAGTAGAATACTATACGCTATACTTAATACATTTCAAGTCCAAGATGTCCGCCACCACAAAATGGCAATTTACATATTTTTCACAACTCACTCAATATGGGTATCAAATAGAATCATTTAAGTAAGTACCTACCTGGAATTATGACTACACAACTATTAAACGAATTAAATTCCGTCAGTGTAACAGTTCCCTTTTCATACTTTGATATAGTGATACTTAATAAGTAATAACAAAATTGCAAAAAAACCGACTTCAAAAAACACAAAAAAGTTAAAAATAACTTTAGCTTCAGAAGTCCGTGACAAAGAAACTAAATCTATAAAAAAAAGTTCACCGACTTCTGAACCTAGTTATTTTACACTTTTTTGTGTTTCTTTCCTTTCATTCCTAGTTGTTCTGTATAACATTTATGATATAATTGTGGCAAAAACCAAAAAAAGGGATTATGTGCTGTATGTATAAGTCACCGTAAAATTGTCAAACAAGTTATATTGTAATCTCTCTAGCGATATTGTAAACTCTCGAAATATTGTAAAATGAACATACCTACTGCTTACAATAAAACGCATTAGTTTTGGGTGCTAATTAAACAGGCTTCTTTTTATTATCATGAAATAATCAAAAATGTATGTTGCCTTCTAAATTACTAAGTCAGCCACAATTAACGAGCATCTAAATAATACTATCTTAGCCACTAGTTATCTTCTATGTAAACCACTCTAAATACAACTCAGCATGATGGTTATTTTTTAGCATCTAAATTTGTAACATGCATTCTAACAGTAAACTTCTAAAATACTATTAAATGACATCAAAACTTATATTTATCTAGCTTCTATTTTTGTAACTCAGTACGTTTAAATGTAACTCATCCCATATTAATTGATCGTCAAAAGTTTGCTAAAAATGTCATCAAATAGTACTTATATTGGCCACTTTATATTATGTCACCGTAAAATTGTCAAATACTTACGTTATATTGTAATATCTCTAGCGATATTGTAAAGTCTCGAATTATTGTCAAATGAACTGCTTACAACAAAACGCATTATTTTTCGTGAAATGCATGCGATGGTAGTCAACTTACGCGGTGTGGAGGGAAGGAGGGGTCCCCCTTGCCTAGTGGCACAACTCTCATGAAAAGATAATGCACCAGCCCTGAGAAATACCGATTAATATAACATAGCCTTAAAATACTTTATATTCCCCCTACAAAGCGTAGTCGACGGAGCCCCGCTTCGCGGGGCCCCTATTTCCGAGTGCAGGGTTTAAAGGATCCTAACTAACCTAACGGGGGGGTGCTCCAAGTCCCGATTATGGGGGCAGAGATACTTCCGTTCTTATGTTCAGTCACAGATAATTATAATACTATCAGTTGACAATAATTCGAGAGTTTACAATATCGCTAGAGAGAAACACGTTATATTGTAATATAATGTGTTCGACAATTTTACGGTGACTTAAATAACTAGGTCTGTTTCTTTGTTCCCACAACTCCTACTTCAAAATAGATGAACCAAGTACCTGCATTATTTATTAATAATGAATTGCCTGTTATTTAATACGTTAATTATTAAAGGTTATCGGATAATTATTTTTCGAAGTGAATTAAGTATTTGTTAAACGTTGTTGTGATGATGATGAAATGATAAATCATATTTTTATTTGTCATTTCATATAACTCATTTTGTTTAATGGTTAGTACATAAATGCTTTTATTTTCGTTTAAGGGGGATGCTTCAAAGTAGCCCGCGGAATTCAAATTTTCTTACGTTTTTTGTAATTTGCAGGGCAGTGATACGTTGTATGTTGTTAAACATATCGGTCGCAATACAACCCTCCAAGTTCGTAAGTCCTCGGAGTAAGAGTAGATGAACGAATTTTTCACGCTCTAAGTCCTTCTTCGACTCTTATGAACTTGGAGGGTTGTATTGATGATTTTGATGACTATAATTCTGCAACTTAATACGTCTCACAGGCGCGACCGATATGTTTATCAACATAAAATTTAGCACTGCCCTGCAAATTACAAAAAACGTCAGAAAATTTGAATTTCGCGGGCCGCCCTGACGCTTTCACCTTTCTTTTACAAATCTTCCTTGGTCGCCGGATAGATGGCGTTGGTCCGACTACGTTACTGCAAGGAACAGAACGTCACATAATTTCTTGTAGTCCAGAAGGGACCTAATGATTATATTCGGAAGCTTACGCAAACGAAAGTGTCAGTCAACGAGCTACATGTGACGTGTGTTTTTTCAAGCGTTTTGGATCCACGCCATCTATCGAGTTCTGGAAACTATAAATATTTTTTTTACTCTCGAAAAGAAAACCTCTCATTGTTACTTTGTCACTTTTCATACACGCAACCCTGTGATGCAACCGAAGGACAAAAGAAGTAATGGTATCAATAGTTATTGTCTATGATCGCCAGAAAGCACTAATGCTAACTTAGTGCAAAACAACGGGGCACCCAATTTATGTCAAATTTGACATGAATTTGACGCAGTATTGTGAGCTGCTGTCAAAAGATGACGTTTGGTTGTCAAACAATTACAAAATAAAAACAGTGTGCGGGCGGTGGCGGAACAGTGTGTGTCGTTAGTGTTATTCGCGTGGCAGCGCAACTACCGGATAGCGTCTCCGAGCCGGGCACGGCATGCCAGCGATCTAACGGCGGCGTCTCAGAGTGACCGTGCCAGCGCGCAGCGAGCGAGCAGCGCGACGCATCAGGTGGGTTTGTTTACGTCGCGCCATGTGACCTGTGCTAACTGCGCCGCGGCCTTCGCTGTCCGCCGCTTGGGCCACGTGCTCGCCGGTGTAATCCGGTTAGCAGCGAAGGTCCGCGGCGTTGACAGGCTTGTTTGTCACGCAGGAGCAGAGCGCGCCCCGAGCACAGCGGAGCGGACGCCACGGCGACATGAAGCCTCACGACGACTACAGGAACGGCGACGGTGAGCCCCTCACAGTACACTACACAGTGCACCGCACAGCCCACACTCGCACAGTCGGCACAGTACAAGCAGCGCGACTCGTAGCAACAGTGCGCAGCGGCGGCCGCCCGCGCGCCGATCATTAAGATATGCAACTTGACCTTGAGCCGCGTCGCTTCACTTGAATTAATGTCGATTTCGAATACGACATCGTCATTACATTTCCACTCAGTAGATTCAATTGTTAGTGTTACTGTACTTGCAACCTTTAAGTTGGCAGCTATGAGTCCGCTGCACTGAACTGATCTGCTGCTCATGCCGTTGACCTCTACTTGAAGGTCGTAGGGAGGCTGGCAGAGTTGTGGAATATCATCCCATATCAAGATGGTTCAGCTCTGCTTGAATAGTAGCTATGTATGATAGATCCTATTTATTATTGCATTTTATCACCAGGAAAGTTACAGAATAATAGTCATTGTGTTGTAAGTGGCAGGTGTGTGTAGTGATGTACTCATACACATGCTCATACGTGTGTGTGAGTCTGTAGTTGGCACAAGGCAGTACCGGCACAAAGCAGTGTGTACGCGGAAGCAATTGGACCAATTGATGATGACACATTGCTCTATTGGAACTTATTGTTGCTAATCATGGGATGTCTCACACACACACACACACACCCACAGATCTACTGAGCTAGCCATAACACACATGATGGCATTTCAATAAGAATGCACTCCTTGGTAGTACAGCTAGGTATTACAATCATCACTGGAGTCATAACTCATGGCTTATCATTGGTGTATTAATATTATTCCGTCACATTGTTATGAAAATGTTCCCTTGTAATGATATAAGTAGATAATGTCTTTATTTAGTTTGATACTGAGATAACAAAAACTGATATAATTTTTAATTATATGATAATGCATGGTCTAAAAACCCACATGTTTAATGAAACTGGTGTGTTTATGTCTCACTTGTAAACATACTGCATACTAAATGTGCAGTGAGAACAACAGCTAGGTCAAAAATTATTAGGTACATCATAAACTATGAGCAATAACTAAACAAAACAGAAATATAAAAATATCAGCTGCATATCAGTATGAGTTGACACATTAATGTGCCTACATAATGAGATGACCTGAATAGTGCAGCGGTAGTGAGGCTGCCTTACGTTCCTAGGGTCCCGGGTTCGAATCCCGGTAGGAGCAAATGTTTGTGTGATGAGCATGAACATTTGTTTCCGAGTCTTGGATGTTTGTATGTATGATAATAAGTATGTATTTACAAACAAAAAGTATATATGTAATATATCAACTGTCTGGTGTCCACGACACAAGCCTTGCTTAGTGTGGCACTAGTTGGCGCTGTGTGAAATGTCCAACGATATTATTATCTATATATATAAAAATGAAACCCGTTTTCCGTTGTCACGACATAGCATGAAAACGGCTTGACCGATTTGGCTGATTCTTTTTTTGTTGTGTTTGTTATTGTCAGGAGAAGGTTCTTATGAAAAAAAATGTAGTAGTAGGTAGGTAGGTAGTAGTAGTAGGTAGGTAGGTAGTAGTAGGTAGGTAGTAGTAGGTAGGTAGTAGTAAGTAGCTTTTTCCCTCTTATGTGACGCAGACGAAGTTGCGTGGGTCAGCTAGTTATTAATATATGAGGCTTAGGCGGCGCGGGCGCGGCGGGCGGAGAGGACAGCTCGGAGGAAGAGACGTCGGCGCTCGAGAGCGAGCTGTCCGTGCGCGACGACGCGGCGCCCGCGCGAGTGTTACACGCGCTCAACGCGCTGCGCAAGTCGCGCCAGCACTACGACGCGCTACTGCTGGCGGACGGCGCCGAGCTACCCGCGCACCGCGCCGTGCTGGCGGCCGCCTCGCCCTACCTGCTGCACGCGCTGGGTGCGCCCGCGCCCGCCAGCGCCGCGCCCGTGCCCGCGCTGCGCGTGGACGGCGTGCAGCCCGACGCGCTGGCCGCGCTGCTGGACTACGCGTACACCGGGCGCCTGCGCGTGCGGGACGCGGCCGCCGCGCGGCGTCTGTACCGCGCCGCCTGGCGCCTGCGCCTGGAGCCCGTGCGCGCGCACCTCGCCGCCGCGCTACTGCGCCGCCTGGCGCCGCACGACTGTCTGGAGCTGCGCGCGCTGCCCGACCTGGGCGCCGACCAGCTGGCGCAGCTCGACGCCTACATCGCGCAGAACGTGAGTGACTTCACTTATCCTACGCTCGGATACCGGCGCCGCTCTGACTCACCGTGAACGATGCCTGGCTACCGTTTCAGTTCGACGAGGTGTGCAAGAGCGGCGCGTTGGCGACCCTGCCTCTCATCCGCATTGAAATGTTGCGCGAGACCAGCGCCGAGGGCGGCGAGGAGACGGCATTCGCGGTGGCGGACGCCGCGCTCATCTGGCTGCGCGACCAGCAGGCCGTCGACGCCGACGTGAGTATCCGTACCGCCGACGCGTACCGGGTGACCGAGCGAGTGAGTCTGAGAGACTCACACCGACCTTCTGTGTGCAGCTGGACGAGCTGTGCTCGCGCACACACCTGCTGTACGTAGACACGCGCGGCGCGCTGCGCGACTGCGGCGAGCTGCCGGCCGCGCGCGGCGACGCGCCCGAGCTGCAGGAGTACCGGCGCGAGGCGGCGGAGCGGGGCCGCGCCACGCGCCGCGCGGCCGACGCGTCGCCCCCGGGGCTGGCGGCGCCGCCCGCGCTGCAGCTGGGCGCCCGCACGGCGCGCGCGGACTGCGCCGTGCTGGCGGCCACGCGCGTGCCCGGCGCGCGCACCACGCGGGCGCTCCTAGCGCTGCGCGGGCGCCTGGCGGCGGCGCGCGTGGCGTGGCGCGACGTGGGCGCGGGCGGCGCGAGCGTGGCTCGCGGCGGGGTGCTGGGGGGGGCGCGCGAGGAGGGCGAGGCGGAGGGGCGGCGCGCGCGGCTGGCACTGGGGCGTGCGGCGCACGGGGCGGCGGTGCTGGGGGGGCGGCTGCTGGTGTGCGGGGGGTACGACCGGGCGCGAGTGCTGCGCGCGGCGGAGGCGTACGACCCGACGCTGAACGAGTGGTCGGCGCTGCCGGACATGCGCTGTGCGCGCGCGCGGTTCCCGGCCGCGGTGCTGGGCGACGCGCTGTTCGCGCTGGGCGGGTCGGACGGGCACGCCGAGCTGGACTCGGTGGCGGCGCTGGAGGGGGGGGGGGACGCGCTGGGTGTCGCGCGCGCGACTGCCGCTGGCGCTGTCGCACGCGGGCGCGGCAGGTGTGGAGGCGCGGCGCGAGCTGTACGTGGTGGGCGGGTGGTCAGGCGGCGTGAACCTCAAGCGCGTACTGCGCTACGACCCGGACAAGGACGCCTGGAGCGAGGCGCCGCCGCTCAACGCGGGCCGCTCGCAGTGCGCCAGCGTGTACTGGGAGGGCGCGCTGTGGGCGCTGGGGGGCTGCGACGCGTGGCATTGCCTGGCCAGCACGGAGCGGCTGCGGCTGACGGGCGAGGTGGGGGAGGTGGGGGAGGCGGGGGAGGCGCGCTGGGAGGCGGGCCCGGCGCTGCCGACGGCGCGGCGCAGTGTGGGCGCGGCGGCGTGGCGCGGGCGGCTGGTGGCGGCGGGAGGGTCGGACGGGGCGGCGTCACTGCGGCGCACAGAGTGGTTGGGGAGGGCGGAGGAGGGATGGCGCGCAGGCCCGGAGCTGCGACGACCGCGCGCGGCGCTGGCGCTGGCGGTGCTGCAGGACGCGCTGTACGCGGTGGGCGGGTTCGACGGCAAGGAGTTCCTGTCGTGCGTGGAGTGCCTGTACGAGCCGGGCGGCGAGTGGACCACGCTGCTGGCGCCGCCCGCTCCCCGCACGCCGCTCTCCCCGGGGGGCCCGCTGGCGCCGGTCGCGCTGGGTCCGGTCGGGCCAGTCGCGTCGGTCGCGTCGGTCGCGTCGGTCGCGCCGGTCGCGCCGGTCGCGCTGGTCGCGCTGGAGAACGGCGCCGCGGACAGCGAGTGACAACATTTAACTAGTTGTGTGCTGCCGCGAAACTGAACCGCTACCTCAAAATTAGCCGCCTGTCGATGCCTTTACTTCGCATTTGAACATGTAAATGATAAAGTTAGCCCTGTCTGTATATATCGGCCCTCACTCACGAGTAGTCTAAATTATTATAATTATTATCACAGAGTTATAACTCTAGGGCGGGATAGTGTTTTCTTGTTCGCGTGCTTTCCCGTGCTCTCGTATTATTGTTACATTCCTATTTTGTAAGATAACGTGTATCCTCCGTAGGACGTGGTTTGTGTATTGTTAGGTATTAGTTTCTTTGTAAGATGATAACTACATGAAGTGTATCTGTAAGCGCGGCCGGCTGTCGCATGTCTGCGCCGGCCGCTCTGTGTTTATGTTAATACAACGTATCTCCTCACTCGCTGCCTTTCAATGTTCACCGAGCTACCCATTTATCAGAAAACCCCCGACACAATGTAGGTACTTACTTGCTAAATATTAAATATAAATGAATTCGTTAATTCGGCATTTTTTGGTGGCGGCCATCTTGGCTTTTTAGTTTATCATAGTGTATAGTATTCTACTAGTCAGCCTAGTAAAATACTCGGGAGTGTTCTTAGCTATGTTTGTTAAAAATCAGTCCCAAGATGGCCGCCGCCACACATTTTTTCACATCTTCAAAATGGGTATCAAATGAAAGGGCTTTACAAGTAGGTAAATGAATGCACACTATAGTGCAAGGGAATGAGGAATACTAACTCACGAAATGAGATGATGAAAGTAGAGTGATGTGATGACCGGTATGGCGGTACCTTAATAACTAAAGAATTATTGTGTTGGAGGGTTTTTAAATTTTAATGTACTTCATTACTTGATATGTTTTGTAATGTTCATGGCATCTGGCTCAGATCAAAGAAATAGCCAGATAGAACGTGCGCGACAAAGAAGGTGACGCCGGTTTTTATTTATGTGTGCGCGGCAGACAAGAGGCCCGTGTAGGGACACGCGCGTCTGTGTGCGTTTACGGTTGCCAGATATTAAGAAATACTCCCATATTTTTGTTCAGATAAATTGTTCCCAAATATTGTACTACTATTTTTTTTTAAATTGGAAACGCGATTTTGCTTTATGGTTATACCCAGATAGCAAAAGCGTGTAGTATTTGAACAGAATAATAATAAGGAATAAAAGTAAATATGCGCAATTACTTACTATTTAATTAATTTATATCAGACAAGAAAACACTTTATATCGCTTTTTGGTAATTTATTTAATAATCTATTTAAGTATAGGTATTTTAATTAAAAAAGATAAACAATTTGTCATAACAATCAACTCAATTATATTATTTATTACAATAATAATTATTTTGGACACATTAAACCTTAACAGCCTTTGTTTTGCACCAATTTCTTATAATATTGCCGTTTAGCGTCTGAACATCGAGCATTCGTTTCTAATTTGGCTATGTAGTGCAATCGTACCATTAAATACTTTTCTATCAAAACTTTTATTAAGTTTATTTTGTGATCAAGTCCATAGCATTGATGAGCATCCTCCAGATTTATAAAAATAGTTACATTTCCAATAAAACTCTTTAAAATTTTTGAAGTTACGTGCCTATAATCATTTTTAGTTTTTATTAAAACGTTTTCTTTTAAAATTTTTCGTATAACTATTTCAGCCGCTGCGCAAACTTGATAAGTATCTACGGAAGGAAAAATTAAACCTCCTCTATCTCTTAAGCTAATCAACTTATGAAAATCTTGTTTTTCCAAAGATACCAAATGTGTCAAGCTATGTTCACATTTGATTTCTTTTCTGACGTACCGAATGACACATCCGGCAATATATCCGACAATCATTTTTTTCATGTCATTGAAAACTGGCACATCTAAATACTGAGCTAAATTGTTGACATCGGTGGGCAGGTCCTTTAAAAAACTTAAAGAATCACTTTCAGAGTCTTCGCTGTCTTCTTGTCGGTACGATGAAGTCGTTAAATTAATAATTTGTGTAGCGGAAGTACAAGTCAATATTGCAATATTCTCCAGAGGAATACAATTTCCGGTTTCTAGACTTCTCATCTCTAAATGCGTTAGTAATTTTCGATAAATAGCCTTGAATTGCTTAACATTCGGATTGTCATTATGCCCTCCATGCATCCTCACGCAACCGAAAAATATTTCAAGATGGTCTTGGCTCAGTTTGTAAGTGGGTAAATATACCAGCGTTTTCTCTTTTTCTATCAGGCGCTCGTATAGTGACTTTAAACTTGATATATTTATTAAAGTTCCAATGAAACCAGGCTTACATTTGGTTTCTACCAGTTTCTTATAAAAACGCGTTATGACATAAATTGGTCGACGATCTTTAATTACTTTTCTTTTAGTGACACTCTTTATCTGCAAGTTTAGAATGTAATCCTGGAGCCGGTCCAGCAATGCATAAATTTCAGTTTTATTTCCAGTATACATAGGTTTTCTATAATCAAAATGGGACATCGATCTTGAGTTGTAAATATCGAACATATCGTTCATTAACTCAACAAACTCTTCAGTGGGTTGCGATCGTTCAAAATCTGGAAGATTTAGATCAGTTCTACAAAACTGCAGTGCTTTAGCAACACTCCTACTTAACGTCTGCGTAGCAAGTTTGACCTTCATTATTTGATTTCGAAAACATATGTGTCTTCTGGAAAGTTTATTTGCTAAATGTAGGCCCTCATCTTCCTGTAACTTGTTTAGTTTACTTATGAAGTTCCAGTCAACAATTTTTTCATTTTTATTTAAAAATTCTTTTTTTGCTTCCAGCTGATTTCGAATTAATTTTATGACATGGCTGGGATCTAAAAAGCATGATACTTCACTATTATCTGAGGGATGCTTAAATGTTGTTTTTATGTTTGCAGTATCAGTTATACTACAACCAAGTAGTTCCATAGTAGTGAAATTTGTAGCATGCCCATCGAATGTTAGTGATACAACATTAACTCCAGCTTCATGACATTTCA
The DNA here is from genome assembly GCA_916618015.1 of Xestia c-nigrum. Lineage (NCBI taxonomy): Eukaryota > Metazoa > Arthropoda > Insecta > Lepidoptera > Noctuidae > Xestia > Xestia c-nigrum. The sequence goes on from OU745248.1 coordinate 101,545, forward strand.
TCAGACAAAGTTTAACTAAATTAGATTTCTGTTCCCCGGTCAAATTGTTTGTCAAAAAGTATCCCAAAGGTATTTTAAATCGACGGTTTATTCCTACTAACATAAATACAAATGCTTGAGATGCCAAAGCAGTAGACTCCGTTATTTCATCTCCCATATCGACAACCCCTATATACCGTTTACCATCCCACAGCTTCTGCTGTCGCAACGCCATTTCATCGAACATAAGTGCGCAAATAAGTTTATGAGGAGAAATTTCTGCCATTTTTTGCAACGCTGTGAAAGCTTCTTGGGTAAATCCTGGTTCGCTTTTAATGTGGGTGTACCATTTTGCCAACGTTTTAGGGTGAGGCAAGCAACTATTGAAGGTTTTTCTGACGTAGTCATAGCCCTTTGGAGAGTAATAATTTAATGACAAGCAAAATTTTCTGATGGCCGGTGAATATTTACATATTTTTTTACCGGAGCGACGCATGTATAAGTTGTGAAAAAGTTCAGTTGCTATATTATTCTCACTTAGTAAGTTATGAGTGTCGCAATTTATTAAATTCTTATCTTTTAATTCCTTTAAAATATTCTTCAGTGAATTGTGTCGTTTTTGCAGACGGCGATGTTTTCGTTGTAATGTTTTTAACTTACGTTGAGTAGCAAACCGTATCAACTTTTGTTTCCTTAAATCTTTTCTTAATTGGCTTTTTCTGGGTGTATCGAATATGGAATCGTGGTCCGAATCTCTAATTTCAGGTACTACGGAATCATTACTAATGGATTTTTCGGGTAGTAGACTTACTTCGAGTAAGTTTGAAGGACCAGCTTGGTCCTGTGAAACAATTTGGCTCGTTAAACTTCCAGCAATATTAGATTTTTCTGGTGATGATGGCATCGCGCATAAGTTTCTTGTCGGTTTTGATGTTTTTTTAAGTAACCGACGACCTTTTTCGGTAAAGTAAACGTCATTCTCTTTAAAATGCAATGAACATACAACGCAAAATTTTGAAGGAAGCCATTCATTATCCTGCCTGCTTTGGCGAATAATAGTGACCCATTCATCGTGTAAAACCAGATCCGTCGGCAATCTGCAAAAACATAATTCAAATAATTGTAGTATAACCAGTGGCGCAGTAAGACCTAATCTAGAAGGGTGTGGGGTGGGGAAGGGCTGGCACGTTACACTATGTACAAAATTAAAACGATTTATCGGCCAATAGAAAAGGCTCTACTCACGATATTGATTGCATTGCAACTAATAATTCGAAAATCAAAAATATCACTAATGCAAGTATGGAAACCTTTAAAATGTAGTATGTCACATGGCAAAGGCTAATTGTTGCAATTAAACACTAAAAGTAATAATAAAATACTTCATAAACCCCAATAAGCTTGAAATATTAAAATTTTAATGCGCAGTACACCGCGCGTGGAACATTAGAATAAATAATAAAATAATCCAGCGGCGCGAGCGCGGCATATCCTTACAAGTACCAAAAAGTTTAAAGGCATGCTCTCCGTCCCTCTTTCTCACGCAAAAATACGAATACAGCCCTGCGCCCCGCTAGTTGCGTAGTACAATTAGTATCGTTAGTAATGCCGGAGGTTAAAATATTCGTCATGAATTGAAATGCACTCTTTAAATACAATATTTCCTTATACGCAATTACGTATGTATAAATTAATCGATATTTTTATGCACAATACACATTCCCCTAATTCAGGGTAATTTTCCCGTCATAAACTAGCAACACAGACGATTTACCGTTAAGGTTTTGTGTTTCAAGTGAGCCGAAAATATTTTATGGAAAATAAATACCAAAACAATAAAAATTACAAGATTTACCTGTGGAAAGATATTCCATCTTGTTTTCTTAGTTTTTGTGAACTACTTTTGCAGTGTTTAAACACACAAGACGGCATATTTTGACGTAAAATGACAGATCACTAGTGACGTGTGAGCGAGACGATGCGTAGCTTGGTACTGTCGCGAGTTTGTATTTGCTTTTGATTTTGTATTTGCTTTGGTGGAACCACTCGCGTGTTCTGAGCGCTCTATCTGGCTATTTCTTTGATCTGAGGCATCTGGCAACCGAATTTGATGAAGCGGTCTGCCATGAATAGTCAAAATGTATCGGACATTCACAATAACGTAAGTATCGTCTCGTCGGTGACTTGTTTGATTGATTTAGTTTTTTATCACCGACTTCTGAAGCTTAAGTTATTTTTCACTTTTTTGAAGTCTGTTTTAGTTTTTGCAAAAATGATTTTATTTTACACTTTTTAGTGGTTCACAGGTGTCACTGCGTTCCGGCGTGATGTTATGTTTTGAATTACTGGTGTAAACAATATACAAACATGAGATTTCAGCAATCCCTGTCCATTTGTTATCATTTGTTGAGGAGTTCCGTTGCCTATCTCCGAAATACTTCATCAGATCTTCACCAAATTGAAATGGGACCACTCCGAGCAACTACTCTTTCAAATACTACCCAAATCGCTACAAGTGTGCCTATAAAATTTGAAAAGTTCTCTCTATTTCTCCAAGATCCCATCATCATATCCTGACGTCTTGATGATCATGGGACCACCTGGGAAGTATCAACGTAGTACCCTTTCAAACGAAAAAAAAAACAATATAAATCGACCCAGCCATGTTCGAGTAATCGGGTAACATACATAAATGAAAAAAAAAACAAAAAAAGTTCCGACGAATTGAGAACCTCCTTTTTTAAGTCGGTTAAAAATAATTTATAGGTTTGTATTCTTTTAAAATGCACTCTGTTTTAAGTAAGTTTAGGTTTTCCTAAAGTGTTTACTTATATTGTTTTTTCACAACATGCAAACAGGCATACTCCATACACGCAGCAAGTATGCACAATTGCACATGCAAGTATCAAGCAAGAAGCAAAAGTGCAGCAGGCATGGCTTCTGTCACAGCTCCGGCGCGGTCCTACAAGAGCTTATCGCCGCAGAGTGTCACCGGTGTCACGATCAACATGTGTAATGTCTTCTAATCCTAATTTTGTTTATGAGATAAAATAAAAATAACGAATTGTGGGATTAGGTATTCACCTAGCTCTGTGTGCTTATTACGACTCTGTATTCAATGTGTGTGTTACGCTGGCAAAATGTTGTGCATTTGAGACCTTAACAAATAATAAGAGTATCATGAGGAGCAATTTGCTTACTACCTAATAGCAAAATTTGCTTGAATTATAGTTTTAAAGTTATTTGAGAAAAACACATTCTGCTGAGGTAACACTTGAAACGTTATCATGGCAAAACCGATTTTTAAAAATTCGTTTAGCCCGGGAACCAAATACATGAATAGATAGCTTTGGTTGCGTAGTAAATAGCAAATTTTGTATGTGATATGGATCTCGAAAACGGCTCAACGCAGAAGATTGAAACAAAAACCATCAAGAGAACTTAATTTGCTTAAAGCAACTTAATCAGACTGGCAACCCCAGCAATGTTTACATCAGGTCCGTAATTAATATTGATAAATAATCCTAAAGTTCTAATTAGAAAAGTGTAAGTAGTGGTTCCATTGAGTGCAAGGATTATAATTCTCATGTGATATTATTTGTGACGACTTACAAGTGGCATAACAAATACGAAGACATAAAGACGTGACTACACCTCAGTGCTAAACGGAGTACGTAAACAATAAATCAGTGTTCATAAGACTGCAATAACACTTAAACACCCAATATTATTGATCAATAATGCCTTTATTGTTTTGGTTCTTTAAAACAACCAAAACAATAAAGGTAAGTAGGTACGCCTACGACGAATGTGCAGCAATCAATTACATCTGTGCGGAATAAAAAATGCAGTGAATAAAATTGTTTTAAGAAGTGGAATCATTATCTCCAAAAAATATTCAAAATGAAGAAGGAAATAAATTAGTATTAGACCCGACTACAAACACTAGTTTTATTCACCAAAATGCGACGTAGGTAAATAGACCCCCAGAAACTTCACAACAGAATAGGGTATCAAAGTCTGTAGAAAGCGTCAATCCAACAGAACCTAATCAATTCCCAAAAACGATTCCATTCAAGGTCAAACTTTAAAAGAAAAGAAACTGGAAAACGTGAAAAATTATACGAAACACTAAATAAACAAGAAAAACGTAATCATAATTGCGGATCAGCAGGGATGCTACTTTAAAAAAAATCTGCAAAGACTCATCGGTAAAGATTATCAAGTCAAGAGGAGCGTCGGAACAAAAACCGATATGTCGCATTTATGCCATTATTTTTTTTTATTTTTTTTCCGTTGCAAAATGTTGTATTACATAATTACATACCCTTCAGGAAATAAATCTATTCAAAAACAGACATTTCCAGCTTTAAAAAATATCACAAAACAGTGGTCCAATCAAAACCCGACACATACATATCTAAGGAGGTTCAGTTTCTGGTTGTCGTATCAAAAACCGATAATTCCTTATGAAGTTTAACATAATTTAATAGTGGTCGGTTCAAATGCCGAAATACATGTTTTCAAATAAGCTTAATCTTTATTTCGATTCTTTTTAAAAATCGATGCTCTGTACGTATCTTAACACTCTCCGTAAACACCCCTCTTACGCTGACGTGATTGGCTACCTGTCAATGCGAATTGCTATGGTATAAACAAGTACTAAATGATGAAAACATTGATGAAGACGAGGAGAATGATGATCACGAGATTCAAGATTGTGAAGATGAACAATGTGATTGCCTAGAATACGAAATCTCGAATATTGTTTAAGAATTTTAGTTAATTACGATTTTGTATAATAATAAAAATTATAATATCTACCTATCTGTTTTTATTTAAGTACCTACTTTATATAAAACAAGGCAAATTTACTGTAATTCTCAAATTTATACCATGTAGGTACATAATTTGAAAACTAATTTGCAGTTAATATGATTTGGTTTTACCAAAACCCGATAAATCTATTTTAATCATTTCAAAAACCGACATATCCGAATGATCGCGTCAAGAACCGATATATCCAAACTTGTTCACCCAATATCTCGCCAAATTATGTATCTACCTTCCGTTTCGTTTCACAAATCAATCTGGGTCTCTTTTAACTTCATATTGACATAATTTATTTTTCCACAGCTGTAACATTAAAAAAGTTACAAACTTTTTTCTAATTTTTGTAAAATACGGTAACTTGGATATATCGTTTTTTGTTCCGATGCTCCTCATTTAGTGTTTCTAGAAGCCTGGATCGAGCATCCATAAAGTTGAAATCAGTAGACTAAATAAAAATGACTTCGTAATTTTATTGTGATTCTGAAACATTTCTCCGACATTTGTTTCGCCGTTGATCGGTTCACCGACAGAACGATTCACTTTTCATTTTTTCTCCGACAGAACTTTTCAATGACGAACGATTCGCCGACAGAACGATTCACTTTTCATTTTTTCTCCGACAGAACTTTTCAACGACGAACGATTCGCCGACAGAACGATTCACTTTTCATTTTTTCTCCGACAGAACTTTTCACCGGCGAGCGATTCGCCGACACAACTGTTCATCTGCTTCTGGGTTATAAAACATAGGTATTCGACATGTAGACCTGTTTCCGTTTATTGTTTTAAAGAAATACACAAATACACAAAATACAATCAATAATACAATATAATACTAAACATAAAATTAAACACTGGACACCTCGCCCGCGCCCCTAGCCCGAATAAAACATAATTTTTTCAAAAAAATAGATATTTTCATACATCTCTGTAAGTACCAATATCCACCTAAGGGAGCTAAACGGAGGGCACGCCACGATAGTGGCGGTAAGTCCCCTCTTTCAGGAGTGCCTGGAGAGGCGCCACGGCGTCCTCACCTTCCGCCTGACTCAGGTTCTCACCGGACACGGATGTTTCGGGAGGTACCTGCACCGAATCGGGCGAGAGGAAACGCCCAGGTGTCTCCACTGCGAGGATCGACCGGAGGACACGGTGGAGCACACGGTGGAAGTCTGCCCTGCGTGGGCGGAGCACCGCCGTGTCCTCGTAGCGGCGATCGGCGGCGGCGACCTCTCGCGTTCGGCCCTGGTTCAATCCATGGTCCGGAGCGAGACGGAATGGGAAGCCGTCACCTCCTTCTGCGAAGCAGTCATGCTAGCGAAGGAGGTGGCGGAACAAGAGAGAGAGAGATCCTCTCTTCCCGGCCGCCGCGGGAGACGCACCGGACGTCGGGGGTCACATGGTGGCTACCGGCCACCGTAGATGCGGGCCTATGGACGCTTGGCTGACGACGACAGGCCGTGTCGACGACGGCGCGTTCGTGTTCCACGCGCGCCTCAAAGAGATGTCAGCATAAGGGGAGGGGCCCGCAAGGGCCGAAGCCTGCCGGGGTTGTGGGCCTGTTCGAAAGAGATACCGCGGCTCCGGAACATAAAGGGCGAGGAAGGAACATGGATGGGTTTTAGTCAGTAAGAGTCTGACACTCCCTCCCGCTCCGCCCAGAGTGGGAGAAGTCATTTGATGATTTCCCATCCTAAACAAAACAAAAAAAAGGGAGCTAAACGGAAACAGGTCTACATGTCAAATGCCTATGTTTTATAACCCAGGAGCAGATGAACAGTTGTGTCGGCGAATCTCTCGCCGGTGAAAAGTTCTGTCGGAGAAAAATGATAATTGAATCGTTCTGTCGGCGAATCGTTCGTCATTGAAAAGTTCTGTCGGAGAAAAAATGAAAAGTGAATCGTTCTGTCGGCGAATTGTTCGTCATTGAAAAGTTCTGTCGGAGAAAAAATGAAAAGTGAATCGTTCTGTCGGTGAACCGATCAACGGCGAAACGAATGTCGGAGAAATGTTTCAGAATCTTTTATTGTAATAGGAGGTACCTACAAATGATAAAAATCCGGAAGAAACTCAACTCTGTCTTAGTAACTTTTTAAATAATACCAGAAATACTAGCTATGTTATGATTTCTGAAGTTCTATTTAACTCTTATTTAAACGAAACAAAGTTGAATAGTGAAATTAATGATTAAACGAACTTACGAAGTTCGATCATAATTATAGAAAGTGCTTCGTCCGAAGAGATTAGTAAAATAGAATATTATTGAACACAATGTAGTAACGCTTAGGTGTTTTCACTTCTGATGCTCTAAAAGTACGCCATTATAGCCCTACGAAGCGGGATTAAAGTGACCGTTTATTCCCTAGGGAGTAAAAAGTAATTAAAAATGGAACGAACGAACTCTGAAACATAGTCACAGAAGAGTAACTTATCAAAGGTTTTATTTAAACGAATTGGCTTGCCAATAGACAGCGGTTTATTGAAAAAAAAAAACAAATCAACTCTTCAACACGAGAAAAAATTATGGTTGTTGGTGTGCCTCGTTGATTAGGAAAAGTATGTGCAATGCCTCTGTTGCTAGCCGCTGCCGTAATGTAGGTACTAATTACACTACTTAACACTTAAAAAATATCTGACCCAATTCATATTATTTCATAATAAGCTTGACCAATATAAAAATACTGTATGCATTTTATTTCGATATCACATCTGGTTATAGAGATAAATATTTTTTTATTTTTTACCTACCTACAAAAGTTAAAATGCGGGTAGTCCGGATCGAACTTAACGTACAGGTAAGTTCGTTTAATTATACTCGCACCACGTCCTCGAGATAAGTATCCTGAAATAAATATATTATATACACAATGTAGTAACACTTAGGTGCCACCGTTCATACACTATAGTTGAGAGTTTTTTTTTTTTTTTTTTTTTTGTTTTATCTCGTACTAGCAACCCCGTCATTATGTCATTCGCTTTTTAGTGCACGGCCGTTCAACATCTTTTTTCAAATCGTTTTACAGAACGTTACTATGCCGAAACGTAAGCATAATAAAGATTACGAATATATTAGTGATCAAATCAAAAAGTTAAAAAAGAAAGACTTAAACGTGCTCGGAAACAACGTGAGTCATCATCTAGTGCATCGGAATCCGAAAACAATAACGAAGGTGAGTACTTACACTTTATAACATTCCACAATAAAGTTTTGTTGTTGAAAGGATATATGGGTAATTATCCTTATTTACGTTATTTACACGTATGCATACCTACATTTACTTTAATGCGACAAAATGCAATCGAGCTGATCATCGGACTGTCTCACGCACTTAATATATTAAAGTACCCACAATACCAATTATAATGCAAACTATGCGCGTAGTGTTAATACATATTGATATTAACAACAAATGCACCTCGAGCTGATCTTTGGACTGCCTCACCGCATTTGATACCTACTCTAACGTTTTGTTAGGGAGGTAAAAAATTTCTGCCATCGGGCATGCCTTTGGGCTGTTCCACGGCACAACTAAGCCATCGGACAAACTTATGGGTTGCTCTACGGCATAAAATCTTAATGCACCTGCTTTGATTAGTCCATAATACATTACGTACCTATAAGTGATTAACACTGCTCTGCTGTGAGTAACGGTCGGTAGCATTCAAGCTAATTTCGCAATAAAATATTTCAGACTGTCAAATAGAAGACACTATCTCAATCACTGAGCATGAAGTTAATAAGGACATCGGCGTTACTCATTTACAAAGCCCAATACATTTAGAAATACCATCTAATCAAACCTTGGACCAAACATTGGACCAACCCTTGGAAACAACATTGGTCCAAACATTGGAGCCAACTCCTGGGCCAATATTAGAGCCAACATTGGGCCAAACCTTAAACGAGGCAATCACTGCAGAATATGAAGAACCTGCTCTAGACAAAGACTTGCTAGAAATTCTTGGCGATGATCCCACCTGCGCAGTGTCATATGGACCAGATATCCACAAGGAACTGGCCAGCCGACTACAACATGTCGCAACGTCTGGGCTTACCAAGGAAACCAGGACAGAATTGCAGCAGCGTTACCTATTGCCAGCAAATGCTATACTTCTTGGCGCTCCAGCAATGAATCCCGAAATAAAGGCAGCACTGCCTGAGACGTTAGCCAACCGGGACAAAGCAATAGAAACGAAACAAAAACTTCTAGCTTCTGCGATCTCCTGTGTAGCGTCAGTCACTTCACAAATACTTGGGTCCCAAAACAAAAACACTGACCTGCTTAAAAAGTTAATGGACGCAAACAAATTGCTTTGCGATTTACAGCATTCAGACTCCATTACCAGAAGAATGTTTAGTACTTCAGTCCTTAAAAAAGACGTCAAGACGCAAGTAATAAATACAAAAATCGACAAATTCCTGTTTAGCGAAAATCTACCCGATACTCTCAGAACTGCAAAAACAGTATCAAAATCCAGCGCGGAAATAAAAAATAATGCCAATAGAAATAAACAGCCACAGCCATCGACATTCAAGGCGAGTAATTTAAACTCGAAAGCGCCGGCAGCGCCGACCCGGAAACCGCCGCCGGCGAAACGCAAAAAACCCGGCCGCTACCTACTCGACAGAGTCAGCCCGCCAGATCATCCAAAACGTCGTGGAAAACCAGCCGGTATCACCGATAGAAGAGGTACAGTACGCAGGTCGATTATCTAATTACTACAAACAATGGTCTTGTATCACTAATGATAAAACAATCCTGTCATGGATTCGTGGCTATAAACTGAACTTTTCCGAACCTGTACAACAAAATTGTACTCCAGTGGTTCCAAACTACTCACTTAGTGAGTCTGCTCAATACGAAGCAGCAATATCTGACCTCCTTCGCACCGGGGCAGTATCGACTTGCGAGCCTTGTCAAGATCAATTTATCTCTGGCATATTTTTAAGACCAAAGCCAAATGGGAAGACGCGTTTCATCCTCAATCTAAAAAACTTAAACAAGTTTATTGTAACTAACCACTTCAAATTAGAAGATTTACGTACAGTTCTTAAACTAATTTCAAAGGATTGCCTAATGGCAACCCTGGATCTAAAAGATGCCTACTTTTTAGTTAAAATACACGAAGACTTAAGAAAATATTTACGTTTTATGTTTAAAGACACAATTTATGAATTTAACGCCTTACCATTTGGCTTGAATACAGCTCCTTACATTTTTACCAAGATATTGAGACCTGTTGTCAAATTATTACGATCAGCTGGCTACTTATCATCTATATACAGGGTGGCCGGAACATTGACGTCCAAAAATAAAATTTAGGTCCCTCGTATCGTGGGGTATCCGAATCACCCCCATGTATGTACCGCGACTTTTCATAGTTTTCGAGTTACGAATTTATTTCTGATTTTTTGAGAATGATCGACCTGACTAATCTAAATAAAACTTAAAAAAAAAGTACATGGCTTTGTCGAGATTTTTTTTTTTCAACTGAATCTTCGTGAGTAGTACTTTTATGCATAAAATAATCAGCTTCGTAACTGTGATGAAAGTTATGAAAAAGTTGGTCTAAAGTGAAAAAATGACGTTCGGTAAATTATGGCTTAGCATTTCAACTTTAAATAAAAAAATTAAACAGGAAACTTCATGGTTCCTAAGTAGGCTTCGAGAATGCGCCAGACTCTCAGCTTTCATAATCATAAAAATTAGTACTTAATGGGGCTACTTTGGCTTAAATCGGCCTTCAAAAACTGCGAGGTAGAAAATTCTTAAAATTAGCCATCTAATGAATGTTTTTATTTTCTCGTTCCTAAGGTTAATTAATGAAAAGAATACTGAAAACTTACCAAAAAATTAGTTTCAGAGTTAGGTAAGAAATGTTTTTAGTAAGAAGTGGTTTTGAATAAAACACAGATGATAATGTGAAAAAAAAGTAATTTATTTTTAACATTAATTTATTTTCAACCTAACCCAACCTCTGAAACTAATTTGTTGGTAAGTTTTCAGTATTCTTTTCATTAATTAACCTTAGGAACGAGAAAATAAAAACATTCATTAGATGGCTAATTTTAAGAATTTTCAACCTCGCAGTTTTTGAAGGCCGATTTAAGCCAAAGTAGCCCCATTAAGTACTAACTTTTTTATGATTATGAATGCTGAGAGTCTGGCGCATTCTTGAAGCCTACTTAGGAACCATGAAGTTTCCTGTTTATTTTTTTTATTTAAAGTTGAAATGCTGAGCCATAATTTACCGAACGTAATTTTTTCACTTTAGACCAACTTTTTCATAACCTTCATCACAGTTACGAAGCTGATTATTTTTTGCATAAAAGTACTACTCACGAAGATTCAGTTGCAAAAAAAAAATTTCGACAAAGCCATGTACTTTTTTTTTAAGTTTTATTTAGATTGGTCAGGTCGATCATTCTCAAAAAATCAGAAATAAATTCGTAACTCGAAAACTATGAAAAGTCGCGGAACATACATGGGGGTGATTCGGATACCCCACGATACGAGGGACCTAAATTTTATTTTTGGACGTCAATGTTCCGGCCACCCTGTATCTTGATGATTTGTGTTTAATAGCAGATTCATACAAAAATTGTTTAGATAATGTCGAAATTACTAAACAATTTCTTACTAGCTTAGGATTTATAATTAACTCAGATAAGAGCGTCGTGACTCCCTCTGTAACATGTAAATACTTTGGCTATATCATCAATACACACGAATTTACCGTACACCTACCTCCAGATAAAAAAGAACGAATTATAAATGAAATAAAAAAACTAAAAAAATTAAAATCATGCTGTTTCATATTATAGTCTATGATCTTAGTTTTTAAAGAAGAAAAAGAAATATTGTCTGTGGTTAGACTTCATGTCATGTCTGCTTTATGTACAATACACAAGTCCTCGTCTCCCTGAATTTTATTTGTAAGAACCCATTGCATCACGCCCGAAATATAAAACATGGTGTCATCGTGAGGATATCAACAGGGAAATAGAAGAATGGAGACCAATATTTTTCTGGGTAACAGTGTCAAACCCCTAACAAGACAAAATGGTAACATGGCTGAACATTGGAAAAAATTGGAAACAAAGATTCGAGATTTACTGCGATGCTAATGACATAAAGAAACAGTCAGAAACGAAGCAAATAGCAATATTTTTGAATCTCATTGGTGAGTATGGATTAGAAGTCTTCAATTCCCTAAATATCGATAGAAAATCTACAACTATAGAAAATGTGCTGAATCACTTTGACAAAAAATTCAATCCGCAAAGCAACATTACAGTGGAAAGGTATAGTTTCTTTACAAGATTACAGCAACAAGAAGAATCTTTGGATAACTACGTCACGATATTGAATAATTTAGCCAAGTCATGTGAATTCAACGACTTAAAAGATTCCTTAGTCAAAGATATGTTTGTTATCGGAATAAACAACTCAAAAATAAGAGAAAAATTATTACAGCAAGAAAAACTAATACTTGAGGATGCTTTAAAAATTGCAAAAAGTATGGAATTATCTCAAGAAAGGTCTACAAAAATAACAAAGTCACAAAGTCATCAATCTTCAGAAAATATGTCATCAGTTCAGCAAGTGTCAAAAATAAACCACAGAGGCAGGTCAAAGTCAAGAAACAATTTCAACAATTTCAATAATTATAGACAGAGAAGTAAGTCAAATAATAGAGATTATAATCAAAACTCTGTGAAAAGACGTGACAATTCAGTATCGAAAAAGCCTTGTAACAGATGCGGACAGGTTCACATTTATAAATGCCCAGCGGAAGGAAGAACGTGCAAAATATGTAAGAAGCAGAACCATTTTGCTAAATATTGTTTTTTCAACAAGGACAGACAGGACAAGGGTCAACAACAAAAATCTAGTGTAAGTTGTATTAATTATGATGACTCTTCTTGTAATGACAATTATTTTATAATTAATAAATTGACTGACAATAATAAATGTAATAATAGAGAGGATGAGTGGAAAATTAATGTAAATTTAAATAATATTTTGACAAAATGCCAAATTGACACAGGTGCCGATACTAATGTTATTTCTAAAGACACACTTAATTCTATAATGACTCAGACTAATAGGAAAATACATATTCAAAGAACAAATAATAAGATTTTTTCATTTTCAGGAGAAATAGTTCCAAATCTAGGTAGCTGTGTGATACAATGTGAATTTGAGAATGGACTGAAGACTAAAATATATTTTATTGTAGTTGACTGTAAATGCCAAACAATTCTAGGCTGGAAAACGTGTGAAAAACTTGGTATTGTCAAAAGAATTTATAAAATTCAAAATAACCTACAACTTGATTGTGACAGGTCAGTACAAAGTGTCGTATCCAAATATTCTCATACATTCGAAGGTATAGGATGTCTTCCAAATGAAGTTCACTTGGATATCGACGAAAATGTGAAACCAAAAGTATGTCCTATTCGTAGAATACCATTTTCTCTTCAAAATCGTTTAAAGTATGAATTAGGAAATATGGAAAAGATGAAAATAATTGAAAAGGTCACCAAACCTACAAAATGGGTTAATTCTATTGTTTTAGTAGAAAAAACAAACGGTTCATTGCGTGTATGTCTTGATCCGAGAAACCTAAATGTTGCTATTCAAAGACCTCATTATCCTTATCCTACATTTAATGATCTCAGGTCACAAGTTACTAGTAGTAAAATATTTTCAAAATTAGACGCAAGTTCTGGCTACTGGACTATCAAATTGGATAAAGAGAGCAGTGACTTATGTACATTCAACACACCTTTTGGTAGGTATAAATTCCTTAGACTCCCGTATGGTATAGCTTCTAGCGGTGAAATATTTCATAGAGTAATGAATGATCTCTTTGGTGATTTGCCTGGTATTGTAATATTTGTCGATGATATTTTAGTTCATGGACGAAATGAGACCGAACATAATGAACGGCTTGAGTCAGTTTTCAAACGTGCTTCTGAAGTCAATTTAAAATTTAATAAACAAAAATGCGAATTTGGTCTTTCAGAAATTTGTTATGTGGGACACATTTTTAACCAACATGGAGTGTCACCAGATAAGTCAAAAATAGAAGCAATTACTAAAATGCCTTCTCCTCAAAATGTCAAAGAACTTCAAAGATTTTTAGGTATGATTAATTATTTAGGTCAATACATTCCAAATTTAGCTGAAGAAACTAGTATTTTAAGAGATTTACTTAAAAAACAAAACTTATGGTCTTGGACACAAAATCATGAAAATCAGTTTAATAAATTAAAATCAATTATTTGCAAGTCCCCAGTTCTTATTCATTATGATGTCAATAAACCTGTTAGAATGTCAGTAGATGCCTCTAAAAGTGCAGTTGGTGCAGTCATATTTCATGGTAACAATCCTATTGCTTATTCATCTAAATCTTTAAGCAAATGTCAAGAAAACTATGCACAAATTGAAAAAGAACTATATGCAATTGTTTTTGGATGTAAAAAATTTCACCAATATGTTTATGGAAAACCAATTCAGGTAGAGACAGACCACCAACCTCTAGTCACACTTTTTAAAAAACCATTATCTGAAGTACCTTCACGACTTCAAAGAATGATGATTACTTTGCAAGCTTATGATTTGATAGTATCTTATACTAAAGGCTCAAAAATGTACATTTCAGACACTCTTTCTCGAGCACCAGTCGATAATGATAACAATCTTGATGATAATTTAAAAGAATTTGAACAAAACTTGGATATTCATATTAATTTACTAACCTCAAACTTAGCAATTTCTCAAGAAAAATTAGATAAAATTTTAGAATGTTCAAACAATGATATAAAGTTACAAATATTGAAACAATATTTTTTCCAAGGATGGCCTCAGTCAAAAAACCTATGCGATAGTTTAGTACTCCCATATTGGAATGTCAAAGAAGAAATTCATGTCATAAATAATATACTTTTTAAGAATAATTCTGTCATTATTCCTACTTCAATGAGAACTGAAATCTTGAATACTTTACATGAAGGACATTTAGGAATAGAAAAAACCAAAAATTTAGCTCGTGGTATTGTATTTTGGCCTAACATAAATCAGGATATAGAAAACAAAATAAAACTGTGTGAAACTTGTGCTATGTATAGTTTAAATAAATCAAAAGAATCACTCAGGTCACATGAAAAATCAATTTTCCCCTGGCAAAAACTAGCTACTGATCTATTTGAATATAAAAATCAAAAATATTTACTTGTGGTAGACTATTATTCTAACTACATTGAGATAGCTAATTTAAAAAATGATACTAGATCTTCATCTGTAATAAATAATTTAAAATCTATTTTTGCAAGACATGGCATTCCATTACAATTAGTCAGTGATGGTGGACCACCTTATAACTCAAAAGAATTCAAACAATTTCTTCATGAATGGGATGTTGAACACATTGTCAGCAGTCCATACATGGCAAGATCAAATGGATTAGCCGAAGTCTCAGTCAAAACAGTCAAAAATATCTTAAGAAAATGTGAGGAATCAGGTACAGATCCCCACATCGGTCTATTACAACATAGAACTTCTCAAGGTTCAAACATGTACTCCCCTTCGCAACTACTCATGTCAAGACAATTAAGAACAAAATTACCAAGTCAAATTAGTCAATTAAAACCTAAAATTGTTAAATTTGCTGAATATTCTAACATTAAAGACAAAAACTTACAAAAAACTAAAAATTATTATAATAAAAGTTGTAAAAACTATCAAGAATTTCATGTCAAGGATAACATTTATTTTAAAAAAAATCCGAAAGACATTATTTGGACAAAAGGTCAAATTATCTCTAAAGCTAAACTCCCTAGATCTTTTATAATACAAGACAACTTTGGTAAAACATATAGGCGAAATTCTCAACATATTCGACCTGATTATTGTCAACAAAAACAACATAAAGAATCTATTAAGTTTGATGATCTTAATGGTCAAAAAACACAGTCACACTTTCAGTCACAATCGAGTCAGTCTTTTGAAAATGAAAGGGATGATGATGGTTGTCAGGATTACACATACATAATAACTCGTAGAAAAACAAACTCATTCTCAAGTCCTAGTCAAGTTCATAATAATTCTTATTGTAGCAATACAGAATCTAATGTTGAATCAGAAAATTATCAATCTATAGAATCCAATCAGTCTGAATCAAATGTAACAAATCAGTCAGTCATAAAGTCACCTGAATTTGTCAATGTAAATGATGATGTGTCTTGTAGTCAAAGTCTTTGTGATCACTATGAATATCAAGATGAATTAATTTTAACTAGTCCTCCTCAGTCATGCTCAAATGTAATGCCTAATATTATAATATCTCCTGACGAAAGAAACTATGTTTCAGAGAATGTAAATAAGTATAGTTCTAGAGGAAGATTACTCAAAAAGACACAAAAATTTGATTTATAGGATAATTTATTCACAATGTATATACATTAAATTCAATATCACTCAAATAAATTTAAACATTGTATTGAAATAATTTCACATCACGACAACGCTAGTGTATTGCTTATAAATGTATTGATGTAATCAATTTATTATTGTATAATTTACTTATCACTTCATCTTAAACGATAAACATAAGTTAATAATAAATGTAATTTGTATTTCAGCATTAATCTTGTAAATTGTAAACAACAGGTTATGCCCAGTTGTCAATGTCACTTGTCAATTTAAAAAAAAAAAAAAGGGGCATGTTTCATATTATAGTCTATGATCTTAGTTTTTAAAGAAGAAAAAGAAATATTGTCTGTGGTTAGACTTCATGTCATGTCTGCTTTATGTACAATACACAAGTCCTCGTCTCCCTGAATTTTATTTGTAAGAACCCATTGCATCACGCCCGAAATATAAAACACATGCAAAATCAGATACTTTGCCCAACTCGTGGGACTACTAGTTTCTGCTTGCCCTGCTATAGAGTATCTACGGATGGCTTTACACAAAGCAATTAGAACGCTGCAAGTTCTTGAATCTTAGAGGACACGATAACTATGACAGGACTATGCAAATTCCTTGATCATTGCAACCAGATCTAGATTGGTGGTTACAGGCCATCCCTCAATCCGCTAAGCGAATAAGGGATGATAACTACAGCCTGGAGCTGTTTTCTGACGCCTCAAAAACGGGGTGGGGGGCCGCCTGTGGAGGGGAGACCGCCAGCGGTTCCTGGTCCAATGAGGAGCGGTCATACCATATCAACCACCTAGAACTTATTGCTGCGTTCATCGCCCTCAAAATATTCGCAAAAAACCATTCTAATTGCCAAATCTTAATGCGAATAGATAACTCCACTGCCATTAGTTATATCAATCGTATGGGAGGCATACAATTCCCACACCTAACGAAAACGTCAACAGCTATATGGCAGTGGTGTGAACAACGGAGGATCTTCGTTGTAGCTTCCTACATCAAGTCGGTAGATAACGTCGTGGCAGACGCAGCGTGACGCGCGAGTCACGGCGCTCTCATCCAGACATAGAGTGGGAACTAAAAGACACTGCCTTCAGGAAAATAGTCGATAAATTTGGCTCACCTCAAATAGATCTTTTTGCCAGTCGTATCAATAAAAAGTGTGACCTATACGTGTCATGGCATAAAGACCCGGATGCATGCACTATTGACGCCTTTACCATAGAGTGGACATCCCTATTTTTCTATGCGTTCCCTCCTTTTTCCATGATTTTAAAGACACTACGAAAAATAATAAATGACCAAGCCAGGGGCATTCTAATCATCCCCTTATGGCCCACACAACCGTGGTACCCAATATTTAAACAACTATTGAAATCAGAGTTACTTATTTTCAAGCCTAAAGAAAATGTTTCCATTTCCCATTCCAGCAAGAGCAAGATTCATGCCAATCTTTCCCTGGCTGCAGGAGTCTTGTGCGGAAGGCGTTACTGAGACGGAGTTTACCACCATCATCCATAGACATCATGATGGCATCATTAAGTGACAACTCCATCAAGCAGTACGAAGTATGCCTAAAACGATGGCATAGCTTCTGCACCCACAACAACTATGACATCTTTGAGTCATCAGTCCCAACAATAATTTACTTTTTAACACAATCTTTTAACTCAGGGGCACAATACGGAACTTTAAATAGCTACAGAGGGGCACTATCTCTCCTTATAGGATCGCATATATCCTCAGATGACAGAGTAAAAAGGTTTTTCAAAGGAGTTTTCAGGCTCCGCCCTCCTACACCTAAATACAATGTCACTTGGGATACGTCCAAAGTCCTTGACCACCTAAGTACTTGGTACCCTAATGACTCTCTATCATTGGAGAAACTATCTAAAAAATGCGTGACGCTATTAGCCTTGACATCAGCCCATAGAGTGCAAACTCTTCATAAAATAAAAAAAAGTAATGTAGAATCTCTCCCATCACAAATTAACATTAAAATACCAGATCTAATAAAGACTTCAAAAGCTGGTAACAACCAGCCCATGCTTTGTATACCATTCTTCTTTGAAAAACCAGAAATATGTCCAGCTGCTACCCTATTATGCTACATAAGTAGAACTGCCCCCCTTCGCAAAACTGATAATCTCCTTATTTCTTTCAAAAAACCACATAACATTGTCACAACACAGTCCATCAGCAGATGGATCAAGGCAACTCTAAAGGTCTGCGGCATTGATGACTCCACATTCACAGCACACAGTACACGCCATTCCTCTACATCTAAAGCACTCCAACTAGGCGTCAATATCGATATCATCCGTATAACGGCAGGGTGGAGTGGTACCTCTGCTACGTTTGGAAAATTCTATAATAAAACTGTAATTAATAATGATGATCAGTTATCTTTAGCTAAAGCAATATTAAATAACAACTCGACGCCTCCAAGCAATAACCCGGTAATCGAAAAATCAAAATTTTACAGGAGAAAAGATTTACTGATTTTGTTAAATATCTTTTCAACGAGTGGGACTATTGAAGTCATTGATGTATTAAATGAAAGCTATTTTTTTGCGAAGTCTACCTGTGCCATTGATATAAAAATCCTTTTATTCAAAACCTAGTTATTTATGAAAATAAATAATACCTGAAATTTTATACATACAATATTACAGTAATACTACTTACGGGGTTATTGCAGTAAATTTATGAAATAAAATATTTCATAACATTACATTATGGGCTTCTACGGCGTTATTTTTTATTTTATGGCTGATAGATAACTTGTTTGTACGGAGTTATTGTGGTAATGTCAAGTAATTTAAAAAAAGGTATTAATAAATAACATTGTTATTAAGAGGAAAATTATAAAAACAGTGTTATTGTTACCACTCGATACCATTTTTAAATTTAAATGTAATATTTGAAGATAATAAACGAAAAAATACAATAATTTCGATTATAAGTAATTTTATTATTTATTATAATCACAGAAAGTAATTTAACACTTTAGTTCGACGTGAACATTCATTAATAAAAATAATCCAATAAAAATCAAATCTTGTAATCAACTTTGAGCTACATAAACTCTTCAATTTAATTCTTCTTCAGAAATGTTTTCTAACTATGTACAGCCAATCCCTGTTAGATAAAACTGAAAACTAAGACACGCGCTGCTTCTGCAGACGTTGTAAGTCACACTCGCTAGTAGACCTGCAGTAGATCAGCAGCACCTGGCGCTCACATACTACAGAGAAACTTAGATGCGTGCCTCGCTATGCCCTCCACCCCGCGCCGCTGCTGCAGATGCGGTGAGTCATGAGTGTGACGCGGGGCGGAAGGCTTGGCGGGACACGCATCTAAGTTTTATCCAACAGGGATTGTCTGGACCTAGTTCTAGCCGGAATGATATCGGATAGACCTAGTTTTATCCAACAGGGAATGGCCGAACCTAGTTGTAGCCGGCATGATGAAGGATAGACCTAGTTTTACCCGAAAACAATCGGCTCGTACTAGGTTTAACCAAGAGTAAGTGGCTACACCTAGTTCTAACCGGCTAAAACTAGGTGCAGCCGCACTTCGGGTATTAGCCGTAACATATACAATAAAATTACAATAATTCCTGCCAGTGCAGTACAATTGCCCCTGTATTTGGTAATAATAAGGTGAGCTAGTTTTCAAACTCAGCTCCCCATTGACTGTATTAAGATATGGTACGGTTGTGGTATCAATTTTTTTTAATCTGCTTGCATATGGGCATTTTACCTCAATGATGGTTTCAGGACCTTATAAGGCATCTGGAGAAGCTGCAAGAAAAGGTCGTTCCTTGCTAACAAATAGTCCACATGGTTCAATGATAAGATCGTTTGTCTCACTATATTGTTTTAGAGCAATTTTTTCATTTATTGTACCATGACTGGTAGCTCTGGATAGGAAAGGTTGCTTTTGTTGCAACTGGTATGCAAAACTCTCCATTGTAGATTCTTTTAAGTGACAAATGGTGTGAAAATTGCTAGCAGGCGTTTTTTCTTTCATTATGCCATATAATCCTGGATGATTGCTCTCTTGTTGCTTCCTCTATTTGCAGAATTTGCTCTTCGGTAATATTGCACAGCTGTAAATTCCTAAGGACTTGAGTTGTGTTGCAGCGTCGGCGGCCGCAGCGCCAAGCGATTGCGCGAAATGCACGGTCGCGGGCGCGGGCTGATTAGGTGGTTGTTGCAATGACGGCGCGTTATTATTATTATTACTAGATATCTAAATGCAACAAAGTATGATGGGCCTTTTTACAGGATTTGCATGTGTAAGTGGAGTTACAATGCGAAGCGGTAGCGATAAACTTAGGCAGTTTATACATCCTCGTTTGGATTTAACGAAATCGAAACAACTTTTGGCGGGAAGCGATTTAAATGTGGGACATTTGTATAACTGCTGATGATCAGACTTGTTACACATTAAACAAGACTCAACCCCCTTGCTGTCACTCGTAATAAACGTCTGTGATTGGTAGGTATTGCGCCGGCGGTTATGTTTCGGATTGTTATTATTAATGTGTTGTTCCACTGCCGAGGCAGGACCGCGGTTTGATTGTGACGACGCTAGTGCTAAATGTCATAACGGTATTTCGCTCAATGATATTCTTCATACAGGGCCGAATCTCCAGGCTGACATTTTTGTTTTGCTACTTAATTTCCGCTTGTTTGCGATAGCGTTAGCTGCAGACATAAAACAAATGTATCTCAGAATTCTTCTTCAATCTGATCACCGCAAATATCAAAAGATTTTATTCCGCTTTGCGCGCAGTTTAATCGAGTCGCGTTCGGTTTAAAATGCAGCCCTTTCTTAGCTATGCGCACTGTGCGACAGCTAGCGATCGACGAACGCGATCGTTTTCCGCGAGCCGCTGATGTGGCGTCTCATGAGCTGTACATGGACGATTTAACCACTTCTGTCCCTACAGTGGACGAAGGAAAATCTAAAATGCAGAGATCTGAATGCAACTGTTTACGTAAACAAACTTTACGCACCGGGCCGTGGCCAAGTACACTTGTTGGGGGCGTGGCATATACCTAACACTGTCTATCAGCAACTAAAAGAAAGAGACAACCACTCTTTACAAACTATTGCACGGCTAGACAAATACAGTAATATCCAGAACAGAGCTAGGTGTATTAAAATTTGGAATAAATTTACCGTATTGAAATATTACGTACATTAATGAGCCAATACCAAACTTAAATAACATTGTTAGTGAATATTACGGAACACGTATTTTAAAATTATTTCAACAAAAACCCCATAAACACGTTTACTAAAAATTTCATGAAAATGATTTACGCCAATAACCCGGTAATCGCAACTTACCAAAATAAAAAATAAATAGTTTTTTTGTACAGACCTATAACAGGTTTTTTGCCGAAATATTATTGTGTCTAAATTCCCAACAATAAACACGTGTGTCATGATTTCTTTGTAAATACCAATAGGAAAAATCTGAAAAAAATTGAGAAGGTGTATTCCAGTCCATAGATGCCGAATTTGACATAACAGCATAAACCTCGTAATAGTACATTACCGAGTTCTTGTTTGGGGGCATCGACTAAGTTATTCAAATTCCTAAAATTTTTCAATACTTTATTTACAACTATTTAATCCTTCCAATTACAAAAATTGTTATGATTGTAAACGAAATAACACAGTAAATTATGATTTCCTACTGATTATAACATGATATAATTATGAGTGATACCATAGCGGTTACTTTACAATTGTTAATTTACGTACAAATATGTAATAAATATTCGTAATAGTAAAATAATCCGTTATTATTTACTATTCCTAACTGCGATATATTCCCGAAATATGCTCTCAACGTCTACATTGTGTATATAATATAATTTTATTTCAGGATACTTATCTCGAGGACGTGGTGCGAGTATAATTAATGATTAATCGAACTTACCAAGTGAAATCCTACTAATATTATAAATGCGAAAGTTTGTTTGTATGGATGTATGGATGTTTGTTACTCTTTCACGCAAAAACTACTGAACGGATTTGGATGAAATTTTGCACACAGATAGTATATAACCTGGATTAACACATAGGATACTTTTTATCCCGGTAGTAAGATCCTATGGGACACTTATCAAACTTCACGCGGGCGAAGCCGCTGGCAGAAGCTAGTTCTATCATAATTATACGAAGCACCACGTCCGAAGAGATAAGTATCACCCCCAACCCCATTAAGCTGCCCTTGTAAAAATCGGCAATATCACATTCAAACCAACTCCAAACTAAATGACATAATGACGGGGTTGCTAGTACGAGATAAAACAAAAAAAAAAAAAAAAAAAACTCTCAACTATAGTGTATGAACGGTGGCACCTAAGTGTTACTACATTGTGTACCTAACCCATACACAGTTTATCAGTAAAATAACGGTCGCACATCATTTTCCCCCTATGAGATGAATAATTTAATTACAAAATAAAATAATGTCTAACTCCGATTTCCTCGTATTCTATATCTTTTGCTCTTCAAAAACACTGAAGACACTGCAGCGGTGTGAACGAATGTAAATTGAATGAATGATGAATATTAGTGAAGTAATGGAATCATGAACTCTTTTACAGTACTAAAAGGTACCTACTATACTTGCATTGTGGTTGCTTTATATGTCAACAAATAGAGTTAGCGTTACTGTTACATCAACTGTAATAAGCCAAAATGGTCACACCTGACACCGCTACAGTTGTACTATACAATTGAATGGAGATATAATTGCGCCACTTTCTTCGTAGGTGCACCTCCTTAGGCCTTTTATTTGACCACTGATTAGTTTTTACAAAACGTTCTATGGACTTCTATACAACTAACTTTTGCTGGTTGGGGTGGTAATTATTTTAAGCGACGAAATAGTCCCTCAGACTAAACTGATGCATAAAAAGTGGGTAGTCTTCCAACGGTTTTCTCCTTTTAATTACGTCTTGGTATATGCGGCGACATAGTCCTACAGACTAGTCTGTTGCATTGGACGTGATCGTTAGTGATCAGGGTAATTGGTTAGGTTAGTAATATAACCGTTAATATATATTACCAATATTCACTTTCCAAATGTGGGTACTTACTATCTGGGTTCTCAGGTGGCGCCGGCGCGGGTGTAGAACTCCTCGATGAGCATGAGGACGAACTCGAAGACTGGCTCGAAGATGAGGAAGAACATAACCGAAAACAATTACGTCTATTGCGGCGCGAACGTTCCATTTCTTTTCCTAATTTTCTTATTTTTTTTGTCTAATGAATTCTAAGTTATTTTCGTTAGCGCGTTTTGGCATTATTACTTTATTACTGCTAGGCCGTCCTAGCTCGGTCGACTGGGTTCATGCAGGCAGGGAAGTATTAGGGTAATAAATTGTGTTGCCATAATGGGTATAACTAATACCCTCTAAACTATAGTAGTGAAGTGGTAACACCTAAGCGTTACTACATTGTGTTCAATAATATTCTATCTTACTAATCTCGAGGACGAAGCACGAGTGTAATTAACTAATACGGAATTCAGCCCATGTTCCAACTCTCTATACAGCCACTCAATTAAAATTGAAATAACATAAAGTTAGTACTTATTAATGAACTAGCTGACCCGCGCAACTTCGTCTGCGTCACTAAGAGGAAGAGCGGGTTACAGAGAGTGGGTCGTAAGCACCCATAATACAATTTTCAAAGAGCACATCACACACATCCTTCCGCATAATGAAAATGCGCTCCCGGTACATAATCATTATTTTGCTGCGGAGTTATTTAAAGTGTATCTCCCAAGATATGCATTGAAGTCAATTTACGTACCCAAGGGCAATTTTGTTCAAAATCAAATACTTGTGATTAACAACGTATTTATTTGAATAAGAATAAATTACCATGTTTACAAAGACAGCTTTACATCTTCATACTTAGACACTCGATGACAGTTATACACCAGCTAGGTCTGCAGTTCTAATCAAGGTGCATTAAATGAGCCGCAACACGATATAGCTGCTGTAAACCGTTGCGGACTTCTTACAACTGCTTACCGTTTAAAATTTCAAACTCTACGTCCCTACGCTATGACGCCGTGTCTTAAAGTACACAACCTCTTCAAAGCTTAGAAACCTTCAAATGCGGTATTAATATTTTACGGTGACTTTCGAGACATTCCAATTTTAGTATTTGCAATTTTGCACCAAATTTTTATGTGAGATCAACCTTTTTGGAATAAAATCGTATTGGGTTTTGAAACATGTATCAAAATAACTTGTAGTTTATATCAAAATCTCGAAGGAGTATTGATATCAAATTCGAAACAAATCACCGCCAAAATAACTTTCTACCCCTTTTTAACCCCGTTAGGGGATGAATTTCAACGCAATATGAAACGCGTCCATCAATTCTGTTAATATTGTTGATTGCAAAGTTTGAGTAGATTGGACCAAGGAATCACATTTTCCCATACAATCTTTGCCCCCCCCCCCCCTTTTCAGTCTCTTAGGGGTATAATTTCAAAATTCTTTCTTATCGTATGCCTAAGTTATACAGAAATACACCCTCCAAGTTTCAGGTTTCTACAATCTGCGGTTTAGGCTGTGCGTTGATCCATCAGACAGTCCTTCAGGACAAAGTATTTTTTATTTGTAGATAGTAGGATTTGTACTCGTTTCTAATGTATTTGTAACTTTTCCGGCTTTGTGTCTTATGTAAAATAAAAAATAATTATTGGCATCAAAAAATGATTTGTGTAAAATAGCAATTTTCTGGCTAACTATTTCCCCTACACTGCCCCGCTGAAAGTTATTTTTTTGCGGTTTCTGACTTTTTGAGTACTCTAACCTGGGTTGGTTTGGAAGAACTTCTTGATTAGTGTCGGAAAGATTTCAAGATCGATTGGCATCAAAAAAAATGTTTTATGTAAAATGGCGATTTTCTTGCTAACTGTACTTTATTTTTTAATTGAATCTGTGAACGGGGATAGATATTTTGTGAAAAAATTACGGATTGTTACCTAAGACCATTTTTGTGTAGCTGCAGCTCCCCTTACTGCCCCGTTTACCGTTTCCACCCTGTATTACCAACTACTTATACCGAGGAAAGCCGATTTTCTTGAGATCCGCTATTTTGACGTATTCATTTCAAAAATGAAATTTCAAGAAAATTGAGAAATTACATTTACCTGTATTAGATTTGAAGTATTTACAGCAACTTTTAAAGGTTTCCACTTCAATGGATTTTATTCTATACGTGTATGAAGTTAATTAATTTTAAACACAAAACCCTCTTTTTTACGTCTCTGGATATTTTTTTTTTAAATGCTTAGAGGTATTACTTTATTTTTAATAATAAGTATTTACTCTGAGTTTCATGAATCTAGAGCAATCTAAAATTTTTTTTTCATACAAACTTTACCCCCCCTTTTCACCCCCTTTTTCCAAAATTTTCCATAATTTCTATAGCCTAAATGTTATTCTGGGTTTATTTAAATAGATTAGTGAAGTTTTCATCAAAATCCGTCCTGCAGTTTTTACGTGATGCGCGGTCAAACAAACAAACAAACAAACAAACACGAATTTAAAAAATGGTTTTAATATGTTCAGTTACTTATTTTAAGTCACCCTGGTCGGTTTTTTTTTTAATTTTCAATGTACAGATTTTTTGGTCTCAACGATTTTATTATATGTATAGAAGAAAATGTAAGTACTTATTTTTTAAACAACTTCATTATTTATTTATTTAGCACTTCGAGCATATGGTACAGAGGCGGACTTAAAGCCTGATGGCACTCAACTATTTCTTAAAATAACATAGATTTGGGTAAAATATTTTCCATTTTTTTTTTAACAATGAAAATAAAAAAATAGTGGTTGATTAGGCGGCCGGCCACAGAAAAAAATAACATAATAGGCGGGAAACCGGCAATACGACCTTGATTTGTTTTTTCGATTGATTTATGTTTATTTTCCTTGTATTCGTAATGAAAAGAAGTGTTTACCACGGGATAAAGACTTATTTAGTCCCTCGAACTATTAGAAGCGCGGCAGTGTCCTTCCTTTAGGAATGAGAAGAAATTCTCATCCCTTAGGATCGGCACTGCTGCGGCCAATGACTCTGGCATCCTGGTGTGTCTCTGGTGACCCTCTGTTATGCAGAGGGCACAGCAGAGGAGTGAGGGCGGGCTCGGTGTGCACTTACTCTGCCTCCGAGCATAGAGACAGAGAAGGACGCATCCTGCGTCCTTCTCTGTGACCGTCGATATCGTAATCCCGTATCGGAGTGTTGTGCAAAAAGAAGGGCAAGGCAGCGGCACAGGTGGCGACTGTGCCAGCGCTAGCGGCAGGCGGGCCCTCGCCCTCCGTCCGGCCCTCACAGGGGCCCCGGAGGGCTCCTCCAGGCGAACATCAACCACTGCGCCTGCGCTCAGGATCTGTTACTCCAGAGCATGGCGCAGTGGTTGATTAACATCGCTGTGGTCGCTAAGCCGTACTTTGTCCTTCCCAGGGAAGATTGGGTGCAGACCTTGACGGCTCGGTGACCATAGTGTCATCGGCCGCCGTCGGTGGATCGGGGCCCTTGAAAGTGTCAGGAGTGGTCGGAGGCACGGTTCGGGGAGATTGTCGGGGTGGAAGTCTACTTTTCCCCGAGCCGAACTCTCTCCGAGTTCCACAACTGTCTCGCTGAGTTGAGTGTCGTCGTCGGAAGCCATTCCCTCCCCGTCTTGACCTCAGGGACTTCAATGCCAAGAAATTGGCTTGGGGTCCTCGTTGCACAGATGTGCGGGGAAGGATGCTGGAGGACTGGGCCCTGGAGAGGAGCCTGGACGTCCTTAATCGGGGTTCTGTTCCCACGTGTGTGCGGATGCGGGCGAGTCGCTGACTGGCGTGTCATGGAGGGGTGAGACCTATTCCGACCACCACCAGTACATCCGGTTCGACGTTTCCACCCAAACCTCAGCGCGCCAGTCCAACAGGCTCCGCGTGGTCCGCGTTGGGCGCTGAAGCAGCTGGACCGGAAGCTGCTCCTGAAAGCGTCGATGGGATCGGGACTAAGTGACCACTTTAGGTTCTTGGGGGGTTTCAAAATCTGAATTCTCAAAATTTTATAAAGGTGAATACTTCTCAATGTCACAAAATAGAAACCACCCAAATACAGGTATTAAGCTCAATTACGACTGACTCTACATCTATGTCCATCGTTACGTTACGGGAGAGCTAGGTGGAAGATGAAATAATACGATTCTGTGTCGACTGCAAAAATATATTCGTTGCGTAGTTGATCTATGTACGTATATAATATTACGAACTGCGCGGCACCCGCGTCACTCGTCAAGCTCCGCCTGCGTCTCCAGCAGCAACTGCGCCAGAGAGTGCCGCGCGCCCGCGTCCAGCCGCGAGAACTGTTCGCGGCGCAGCTCGCGCGCGCACTGCGAGGGCTCGCGCCCGCCCGCCGCGCGCAGCTCGCACGGGCGCGCGCGCGGCGCCAGCACCAGCGCCGGCTCGGGCGCTCGCAGCGCACGTAGCGCCGAGCGCGCCAGCACGTCGGCCGGCGCCGCCGCGCCCGCGCCGCGCCACGTAGCCGCCGCCGCGTCGTAGTCCGAGCGGTAGAAGGCGAGCGCTAAGCGCGCCGCGGGGTTGAAGCGCCCCGTGTTCACCTGCGGCTTGCCGCCGCCCGGCGCCAGGAAGCGCGGGTGCGCGTACAGCGAGAACCGCGCGAACGCCAGCGGCAGGTACCACTGCTCGCCCGCGATGCTGTTCATGCGCACCTGTAAGCGTCGCGGTTTCACATTGTACATATCGGAACCGTATGCGGGCAGCGCTAGAGTGACCGATCGCGTGCAGCACTCACTCTGTTGAGGAAGTCTTGGTTGAACTCGGCGTGCGGCGGCAGCAGCAGCATGAGTGCGTCGCGCGACACGTGCGGCATGGCGGCCGTGAGCGCCACACTGCCGGCACGCAGGTGCGCGTCGTACTCCGGCACGTCGCGCACGTCGCCCGGCGCGCCCGGCGCGTCCAGCACGTGCAGCTGTGCGCCCGAGTGGCGCCGCCGCACGGCGTCCGCTTCCGAGCGGATCGGGTCCATCGCTGCCGTGTCGTTGGCGCTGCCCACTATCACCTGTGGATCGACATTTTACTAGTTTTGATTCGACACGCTCCAACCGTACCTCGCCGACCGGATCGCACGTATAATAGGTTTACCACGATGAGCGCGGTGTTCTTGTCCTGGTCGAGGCACACGGTCTCGTAGCGCGCGAGGAAGGCGCGCAGGTCGCGCAGGGCGGTGTGCGCGGCCGGCACGGGCAGCAGCAGCGTGACGCGCGCGCTCTCGGTGACGTAGCGCACCGGCACCAGGCGCGCGGCGCCGAGCGGGCGCACGACCTCCAGCAGGCGCAGGCGCGCGCCCGCTCGCAGCAGCAGGCGGTAGCTCAGCGCGCGCGCCGGCTCCCAGCGCCACGCGCCCTCCAGCAGCTCCGCACTCCCCGCGCCCCTCGCGCCCGCACCCCCCGCCCCCGCGCCCCTCGCGCCCGCACTCCCCGCACCCCCCCAGCGCCGCACTCCCCACGCGCGCACCGCCTCCAGCACCAACTGCAGTACACGTCACGTCATGAGCTCAGACCGTACAAACTCATTTGAAACTAGGATACACATCATTTTCAAAAATTATTGTATTCAGAATCAGAATTCTTTACATTGTAAACACAGGTCAAATTACAAAGGGTGTAAAACACCTCTAAACGAAGCCGAAAGGCACTAAGTAATTCTCGCTGTCATTGCGATCATTTTTTGTTCTACACCATAACTGGGAACCTTCTAGTTACGGAAATATTGGGGATCAAAGTTACAACATTTTGTCATGTTTTTTTTAAGCGACTTCTAAAAAAGCAGGAGGTTCTCAATTCGGATGTTTCTATTTTTTTTATGTTTGTTCGGGCATAACTCCGTCGCTTGAAAGGGTATTCTTTCCAGATGGTCCCATAGCCACCAAGTCGGGATCTGATAATGGAATCATGGCGAAATCGAGGGAACTCTTCAAATTTTGTATGAAAACGTGTTGCGATTTTGGTATTTTCTACAACAAGTGAAGCATTTGCGTTTGATAAGAACCATTCTACTATCAGATCTGATGATGAAAGAGTCACGGAACTCCATAATGAGACAATGTACCCTAGTCGTGTTTGGGCTTGCTGTAATTGTAACGGTATGCACTTTCCATGTATATCAAGCACATGTGAACTTTTTTGCAAAAATTAAAACCGACTTCAAAAAAAAAACGCTCGGTTGACTGCTTCGTGATGAGGTTTACACCCTGTACATGTATTGTAATTCAGTTAATTATTCGCTTTCCAGGAAATGATTGTCAGTAGTAGTGACAAGGTGTACTCACGTCGAGCGCGTCGCGGTCGGCGCCGGTGATGAGCGCCACCTCGTGATGGTCGTCCGGGTAGAAGGCGTGCGTCGCGTTGAACGACACCCAGCGCAGGTGGTCGAACCTGCAACACACGACACGTGAGTACATCCTGCAGCAGCAGGCAGCAGGCAGCAGGCAGCAGCAGTAGGTACCTGGAGTCGGGCGTGGGCGGCGCCAGGCCGGGGTCGGCGCGCAGGCCGGAGGGCCACGTGGCGTTGCGGTAGTGCGGCGGGTGCCGCGCGGCGCCGCGCCACAGCGCCGCGCGCAGGCGCGTCACCTCGGCGCGGTCGCGCTCCAGGTGCACGCGCGACACGTACGCGTGCAGCGTGTAGAACGACTCGGCCCTGGTGACGGGGTACACGGTGACGGCGTCGGCCAGGCCGGGCGTGAGCGCGGGCGGTGTGTCGGGCGAGGGCGCACGCACGGCGCGGTAGGTCTCGCCCTGCGCGGCGGGCGCACATGCGCGGTGCGCCGCGTGCAGGACGCAGCGGCCGATGTTCTCGTGGTGGTGCGGCGAGTACGAGTTGCGCACGCACCAGTCCAGCTCGCCGTGCACGGCGCGCAGCACCGAGTTGGACAACAGCACGCCACCCTCTGCACACATGGGACAAGCTCATACGCTCAGTCTTTATCATCTCACATTATTTGAAAACAACACTGATTGAATGCACCGTTACAAACTTACAACCATTGACTACTTTAAATATTATAAAATTAATTCAGACATTTCAGTATCAGCCGAACACTAGTTATGAGAGCAACACATTGTAAACAGAAAATATTAAGGGGCCGGCAGAGCCAGCGTAGTTCATACAAACGTAATAACAAAATAATTTGTAAATCAAATATATTCTTAAGTCGTAGTGTGTATTTATTTCGATTTGATTACAACATTTCTATGTTCCTAAATATACATTTTGAAAGTACAATGATATAAAGACGAGATATGGGCAATTTTAAATTTCTATTGAAAACTTATTTTCCTCATAGCTCTTGTATAAGTCAGTGTCCATTCAAAATCCCTACTAATATTATAAATGTGAATGTAAGTTTGTTTGTTACGCTTTCACGCAAAAACTACTGAACGGATTTGGATGAAATTTTGCACACAGATAGTTTATAAGCTGGATAATAATCAAACTTCACGCGGGCGAAGCCGCTGGCAGAAGCTAGTATTATAAATTTGAGAACCTAGATATTTTGTAATCCAATTGAAATAAATACACACTAGTTTATGAATATGATTAACAAATTATTTTGGTAAGTATTACGTTTGTATGAACTATGCTTGCTCCGCCAGCCCCTTAATATATTCTGTTTACAATGTGTTGCTCTCATAACTAGTGTTCGGCTGATGAAACGTCTGAATTAATTTTATAATATTTAATGTTTCAGATACATACAAAAAATAAAAATTTCATTATTTCATTATACAGTTGGTAATATCTGCTTTTAAGCATAATGATCAGTACTTTGTAATATAATGGTCTATAATACCTCAGAATGAAGTGTGTTGGTAGTAATAAAACATTACTGAGACCTCACTCCCTCAATCAAGCATACTCAATCATTGTCTTACTTATTTTTGATCAGCATCTGACAATAACATAAAATAAAAAAATACTAAGTATTTATTTCCACTTGCATTCTTAAATTGAATACAACAACAATAACGCTCAATCTTTGTAGTGATACTTGGTTTTAAACATCCAATAAAACTGTGGCACCTTTATTAACTACTAGCTTCTGCCTGCAACTTCGTAAGCGGATCCTGTTGCAAAAAAAAGTATTTATAAAAGTATCCTATGTTACTTCTAATACCTCCAAGAATATGTTTACAAAGTTTCATGATGATCGGTTGAGTAGTTTTCGCGTGAAAGCGTAATCAATCAATCAAATACTTTATTTCGAACAAGAGTCCATATTGGTTAGTAGCGAGTACTTAGGAGCTATGTTAGTATAACAATAAGAATAAAAATCAATTCAACACAACATCACACAACAGCCCAATTAGACAGTCCAAATTTGTTGTTCCTGCAACGAGATGCCAATGTATACGTTTCTACACTAAACTTTCGAACCATATTCAGGCAGTAAGCCTTTTATAAATTCAAATTGTTTATAAAACGAAAGCTATGCCTGAAAGCCTTCTATCATGTTAATCACTATCTCGAAGATAAAAAGGCTTGGGATTAAGCTGCTCCAATTTGCTCTGTGAATGTTGAAATTTCAGACTTCGCTTGTTTATTATTGATTCCTTTTACTTTATACACTGTGACATTGAATGATTTGACATGAATACTTAGTTCAGTATTTTTTTTTTTTTACTTTACTTATTTTTATTTTATAAGTGTGTGTATATTTGACATGAATATTTACTTGTGACTGTCATGACATTTAATGATTTGACATGAATACTTAGTTCAGTATTTTATTATTTTTTACTTTTGTTTTTGTTTATTTTATGTGTTGTATTTGACATTTCGTATTTTTATTGACATTAGTTTTTGTAAATTATTATTTATTTTATTTAATAATTGTGAATGTGAGGACCTGGTGGGTCACTTTTTGTTGTTTTTTTCCCACGACTGTCTGGCAGTTTGAGTACTATAAGCGACCTACCCAAATGTCCTTTCTTTCGTATTGTTCGTCGTTTCGTTGAGCTCCTTGAGTTAAAAGTCGAGCTACATGATAACTGACAAATGCTTGCACTGACTCAAATCTGTACGGTTCTTTCTTCAAAAGAGCATATCAGACACTAATCTGCATAGTTCTCATGTAAGTTGAACAAGATTGTCTGGACTTTAAAAGAGACTATGACCTCTGAGTTTGTTTCGGCTGTTTCTTCTCAGAGTAGTCAGGTACGAAACACCGGCCCCATCTAGTTTAAAAAATAAGGATGTGTAAAAGTGTTTGTGAAAACCAATTTGCAACCAATATCATTTATCATTTAATACACTGTAACCTAATAACCAACTAACAAACCAAACCAAACCAACCAAACCGACCTGTAACCTAACAAACTTACATTCACATTTATATAATAAGTAGGGATAGGGAAGTAGGGATGAGTAATACACTAAATACATGGACGAAAACTAATTAGTAAGTGAATGTTGCAACTTACCAAGTGAGCAGTAATGGCTGTCATCTTCTGCCACAGTGCCCATGTACACGTCCTCACTGACACTCAGCTGT
This sequence comes from Xestia c-nigrum, assembly GCA_916618015.1. Classification (NCBI taxonomy): domain Eukaryota; kingdom Metazoa; phylum Arthropoda; class Insecta; order Lepidoptera; family Noctuidae; genus Xestia; species Xestia c-nigrum. Next base: position 134,436 of record OU745248.1, read on the forward strand.
GACACTAGCTCTGTCAGGCGACGGGCATTCACAAATGCAGTGTCTGACACTAGGAAGAAGAAGTCATACTCCTCCAAATAGTTATCAGCTAAATACTTGAGTGCATGAAATGGCTTCAGCATCTCCCTTGTGTCAGTGAAGCCCACAACGTTGGCCAGTCCCGGCACAGAGCTCATGGCACTGGCTGTGATGAAGAACTTCAGTGCAGGCTGTAAACGAGCTGTGGTGTGATTCAGTGCTGCTATTTGGCTCTTGAGAGCTTCTTCAGAACTCAGCACTCCGGTTAGCAAGGATCCTGAAACAATAGGTTGAGTTCAAGCGTTGAGGAGCACTAGGACTAATATGATATTACGAGGAGTTAGTGGTACGTACCTCGCATGCCGAGCTCGGTGCTGTAGTAGCGTGGGCGCTGCACGCTGCGGCCGGCGGCGTGGCCGGCAGGGCCCAGCGGCCGCTCCTCGCGCTGCGGCTCGTAGTCGTCGGGCGGCGCGGCGCCCAGCGCGGCCTCGCACGCCGCCACCGGCGCCTCGTCCAGCGGCACCAGCGCCAGCGACACCCAGAGCCCCAGTGCCAGCCCCACCAGGAAGTAAGAGTTGTGTTTCACCTGCGACACTACGTAGCGCGACAGCATTTTGTATGCGGTCAGCGACCTCGCAGCGAACTGACGAACGACACGACACTGCACCGATCAAAATTACTACTCCGCCCGTGTAGTCGTGACCAAAATATAGACGCTCTTTGTTAATTAACAAATCGCGTCGATCTTTATCATCAATTAGTATGCTTTTAATCTCGAGGTCACATTTGTAGCACTTAATTTTATGTACGGGCTACGATCACGAATTTACAATCATCTATCGCTCGCTGCAAACATTATTTTAGTTAGTTCCGTGCAGGCGTTCCATTCCACATTCTGCTGCTGGCTGACGCATAGTACTCATACCATGTTTGGGATGGTATATCATACATAACTAGTGCTTGGTCATACATAAATAGAATTGTTTACTTTTTCAACGATTCAGGCAATCTCTTTACACGTCTATAAATTTATTATTATTATTCAATGCTGCAGATAATTATGTCGTAGGTATTTGTAGTACAATTTAAGTAATACTTATGTTGTCATGCAATGCTAACTTTGTATGCTTTGTACGGTGGAATTTTAAATGGAACACACACTCAAAAGAAAACACGACGACAACGATAATGACACTGACAGCGGTTGTCATATGTTAATCTACGTTCGTTCGTTCGTCGTTTGCTCTCTAGTTTGCTGCGTTCGTGGCTACTCATCTGATAGCAAAGTCCCAGGTTAGTCGAGGAGTCGTTGGTGGCGGGGTTGCGGGCCTGTTCGAAAGAGATACCGCGGCCCCGGAACATAAAGGGCGAGGAAGGAACATGGATGGGTTTTAGTCAGTAAGAGTCTGACACTCCCTCCCGCTCCGCCCAGAGTGGGAGAAGTCATTTGATGATTTCCCATCCTAAAAAAAAAAAAATAAAAAAAGGTAAGTTCATCTAGAATAGACTGGTCATCTCTAAGTCGCCATGGTTTATTTGAATTAATTATTTTGTTTTTGAGTTGTATTTTATTTTTGTTTTGCTATGGACACTTTTATCGTGCACATCTTGCTACATTGTTCTCACATAATATACCATCTCAACATGAATGATGTAACCAAGATTTTGTAACAATATTTTGATTTAAGTAAATCAAAATCAAAATCAAAATCAAAGCATTTATTTCAAGTAGGCCAGTTACAGGCGCTTTTGAATTGTCGAAACAAAGATGATAATTAAATGTAGCTACAGTCCCAGTCACAAGACATAAAAACTGTGAAAGTACTGTAGTTGCCCATTCCCTAGCGTAGATCTCTATGGAGAAGAACGGGCAAGAAACTCCATGGACACTCTTTTAAATCATAATGTTGTTACAAAATCTTGGTTACATCATTCCTGTTGAGATGGTGCATTATGTGAGAACAATGTAGCAAGATGTGCACGATAAAAGTGTCCATAGTTAAAACTAACAATATTAATTAAAAAATAAAAACAAAAGCCGTGGCAACCAAGAGCTGACCAGTCCCAACCGACAGCGCCCGTTCACGAACATGACGCATGTATCAGCACCATTCAACTCAACCATTTTGAAGGGAACTAAATGACCCGACACACGCGCCACCATCAGCGGGACATTTGAGTGAGCATGACATACTCTTAACCGCCAGGGCACATTCAAGTCAAAAAATAAAAAATAAAATCGTAGGTTTCCAGCGAATGATAGCATTCTAGTACATGGCACTCACACAATATGGGATATGAGGTTATATAATACTAAAGATATTGAATTTATACAATGCAAAGATAGTTGTACAATCTTCAGCAGCTCCAACAATACCATTTAATGCTATCCATTTATGCGCCCCTGTCCTTGTGGAGCAGGACCGGCATTGAGCCAAGCATTTTTATCAGCGATATAATCGTCTAATTTGTAATATGCTTGCTTACACAGTGTGCGTTTAATGCAAGTTTTAAATTTGGTTTCATTTAGTTCAAGAATGCTTTGTGGAATTTTATTATAGCATTTCAAACAGTACCCCATGAAAGACGAGTCTACTTTAGCGAGTCTGAAGCCAGGCTGAACTAATTGGTCTCTATTTCTAGTACTGTAATTGTGTCTGTCACCTCTTTTACCAAAAAGATGCAGATTTTTTCTGACATACATTATGTTTTCGTAGATGTATTGACAATATACAGTCATGATGTTAATTTCCTTAAACAGTTCCCTTAGAGAATCGCGCCTACGAAGATTGTATATGGCTCTGATGGCTCTTTTCTGCAGAATAAATATAGACTCAATATCAGCAGCCCGTCCCCACAGCAAAATGCCGTAAGACATTATGCTGTGGAAGTAACTAAAATAGACTAGTCTAGCGGTATCTACATCAGTGAATTGACGGATTTTTCTAATGGCATATGCTGCTGAACTTAAGCGCCCCGCAAGAGATGTTAAATGAGAACCCCATTGAAGCCTTGAATCAAGCGTAAGCCCCAGGAAAACCGTTTTATCTACGAATTCGAGTTTCTCTTTATTCAATATTATCTCACAATCACTACTTTTAACATTCGGTAAAGCAAATCTTATGCATTTCGTTTTTTTTTCATTTAATACCAAGTTGTTTGCTGTGAACCAATTATGGACTTCAAGTAAGGCATTATTCACGTCATTTAGATTTTGGGCTCGTCTATTTATCTTAAAAATTAAGGAAGTGTCATCGGCAAATAATACCATATTTTGAGGTTGGTTTTTCAGTAAATAGGGTAGATCATTTATATATACTAAAAAGAGGAAAGGACCCAATATTGAGCCTTGCGGAACCCCCATTTTTACTTTCAAGCCCTGTGAATTAACACCATTTATTTGAACATATTGCAGTCTATCACTTAAATAAGATTTTACCAAACTAAGTGCAAGTTTACCTAGTCCGTAATGCTCAAGTTTCAAAAGCAATGTGTCGTGATTTACACAATCAAATGCTTTGGAGAGGTCACAAAATATTCCTACAGCGTCTTGGGAGTCTTCCCACGCCATGAATATGTGCTTTAATAAGGTTACACCGGCGTCAGTTGTACAACGTCCCTTGGTGAAGCCATACTGTTGATCGTGTAAGATTCTGTTGGTGTTGAAATGATTGAGCATTTGATTAAGCATTATCTTTTCGAACACCTTACTAAAAACCGGCAACACGGATACAGGTCTATAATTATTAGTATCTTTACTATCCCCGGATTTGAAAAGCGGTATGACTTTACTGTATTTCATTAAATCAGGGAAAACTCCTTGGTCTACGCACAAATTAAAAATTAAAGCTAAGTATGGAGCTATCGTCTCAAGTATGGAAGTACAAACTTTGATAGACATTCCCCATAGATCTTCGGTCAGTTTGATTTTTATTTGCCGGAAAGCTTTAATAACCGTCATCGGGTTTATATGTTTAAATTTAAATTCAGCCTGGCATCCAGATACATTCGCTTTTAATAAACCAATTGAGACTTCAGAAGAGGAATTTAGAGCCTCCGTAGTTTTTAACGGTATATTGGTGAAGAAATTTACAAATTCCTGAGCTACTTCCTGATTGGAGCTTTTAGGCCCACATACTGTATCTAATGTATAGTTAGTATTACGTACTTTCTTCCTGTTAGTCTCGCTATTTATGACTTTCCAAACTGTCTTAATTTTATTTTCTGCTGTTTTAATCTTGTTGCTAATGTGCAGGGCTTTGGCAACCTTGCATGAATTTCTAAAAATTTTTGAATACTGAGCAACATAGTTGTTAAAAGTTTCAGTGTTTACATAAGGCTTAAGGCCATAAAGCTCAAATAGTGTTTCCCTACTTTTTCTGATACCTCTACTTGCCCAATCACTAAATATAAATTTAGGGCAAATGCTTTTAGTCTTCTTTTCAAAATTTTTATTGAATTCAGTGTGAACAATTGAAAAGAAATGATCATAGAATTGATTTATATTAATATCGTCATGGCTCATAACACTTAACTTGTTCTGTAGGGAAATATTGTACCTATTTAATTTACTATAAGTTATAGGTCTAAATTTAATATCAACTTTTTGCAATGGTGTATTACACCTGAAAGTTACAGTTTGTCCGCTATGGTCAGACGGCAGACTATTTACTACGGCTCTATCTAAGTATTCACAATCGCAGAAAACATTATCTATACAAGTAGCAGAAGAAGGCGTGACTCGAGTGGGTTCTATAAAAACGTTAGTCAAGTCAAAAGACTTAAAAAGATTTAATAACCGACTGCTATTTGAATTATCTTCTAAAATATTGATGTTGAAGTCACCACAAATAATTGTAGATTCATTACTGGTTGTAAGTTTTGCCAGGACATCTTCCATTATTGATTCAAATATGGAAAAGTTTTGATAGTTTGGGGGTCTGTACACACACACAATTACATGCTTATCTAGCTCAACACAAGACAGTTCGACGCAATGTTCAACCGAAAGACCTACTATGTCAGCACGTTGCTTATATTTAACACAATTTTTCAGTAATATTAGGGAACCTCCACGCAGCATAGATTTACGGTTAAAGCAGCTACCCACCATATAATTCTCATAATTAATAAGCATTTGGTAATCTTTTAACCAATGTTCAGTAAAGCAAACAATGTCAAACATACTTTTCTCTAAATACAATTCAATTTCTAATAATTTGGAAGAAATGCCTTGGATATTTTGGTGGAATAATTTTAAAGAGTTCTGCTGAGGCCCTTTTTTACGACCTAATGGAGTGCAAGAAGATACCTTGCTGTTGGTAGGCTTAACAATATTGTTAATGGTACCTTCTGTTGTCTCACTTCCTAGTTTAAATTAATATTAAGATCTGGAGAGAGCCCCGAGACTCCCGATCCATCGCCAGACAACATGATCCTATCATAACTAAGAGCTAATTGAGAAGTTTCCACGGTGACATATGGATTCTCCTCCGTACAAAGTTTGTAAACATCAATAGCACTAATGCTATATTTATTTAAGGTCACCTGTTCATTAGTAATAGTACTAATAGTCGCAGTATCAATAATAGAACTAAACTTAGACATACTACTTATGTCTGTGTGAATATTAAAAGCTAATAGCCGAGCTATTTTGTGTCTACAACTAATAGGTAGATACACTTTACCCCGCGTTGATCTGAGTTTATCAATAAAAGTGTTAATATCAAGAAATATAAGTTTGTCACTATAGTGACCTACTAAAAAATGCATGTGTTTATTTAGCATGTAAATATAATTGTTTTTTCTGTTTCCAAAATTTTCAAAATATGGAAAAGCACACAAAATGACTTTTTTACAATTTAACTTTAACAATTCTGAAACATAGTTAGTGATGTCTTCCTTTTTAACCCTTGAACTATTCCCAACACATATAGTAATGGTGGTACTAGGATCACAAACACTTTTTGTTACAGATGCCATAACCTGTTTGTAGGTTGACCCTGGCATACAATTGTTTTGGGTACAATAACTCAGGTTATTACTAATTAATTTACCTAGCCCCCTACCCATACTATCAGAGAACATAACTGAATGATCACAAACATTACTATTTGATTAAAAGAGTGTCCATGGAGTTTCTTGCCCGTTCTTCTCCATAGAGATCTACGCTAGGGAATGGGCAACTACAGTACTTTCACAGTTTTTATGTCTTGTGACTGGAACTGTAGCTACTTTAAATATTCATTTTTGTTTCGACAATTCAGAAGTGCCTGTAACTGGCCTACTTGAAATAAATGCTTTGATTTTGATAGAATAATTTTATTTGTACTTACATATTTCGTCATGCAATGGCATACAAATAGTAGGAACATCTTAATTATACTTGAAATAATGCAGTGTAAATATACCTACCAGTGGGCATGATAATCCTGGACTTTCCTTGACGTTTCTACAAAAATGGCGCGAATTTGCAAATGGCGCCTCTACTTTACCGCACGCTCCGTTGTATGGTGCGTCATTAACCGACTTCTAAAAAAGGAAGAGGTTCTTAATTCGGATGTTTCTATTTTTTTTTTTTTATGTTTGTTCGGGCATAACTCCGTCGCTTGCCAACCGATTTGGAAAATTCTTTTAAAATAAAAAATCAAAATCAAAATATTTTATTTCACATAGGCCTGGATGGGCACTTATAAAACGTCGAAAAAGGTGCACGGTTCGCGTTGGTCGATTCCATGGAGAAGAACCGGCAAGAAACTCCATGGTTACTCTTTTCAAATCATTTGGTATATTACAATATTATTGTTTCATTACAGCATTAGTACTAAAGTATGGGGGGACAGCGTAGGCCCGACAATAGGTCGTTGCTTGCTATACAAAAAATGTAAAACAAAAGGAATATTTAACAAAAGTTAAACAGCATCCGGGAATCTAAAAGGCCTTCAATGTTCACTCATTCACAAATAATAGGTAAAAAAGCATCTATACAAAGGTAAGTAAATAAAAAAATAAAAAGAATATTTAATTAAAGAACTAAATTAAACAAGTGACACAAATATTGTCATCAGTGCTGTAACTATTCTGAGCAAAATATGAGAAAAAATGATTTGAAAACTACTGTAATAATCTGAATCAAAAGAAAAAGAATAATGAGATTGAGAATAGTTAGAGATATCCATAAATCTGTGCCGTTTATGAGCTACCAGGGAAGCCGCATGCGCAGAAGGAATCATAGCCAAACTTCTTTGTCATCAACGTAGTCCTTGATTTTGTAATATGCTTTTTTCATAAGGACACGTTTAATATAGTTCTTGAAATGTTTACACAAATTTTACTGGGGAGGATCCATCTGTCACCATGGAAAATTCTCAATTAGGGTTTATTAGTGATAGGGTCTTGTTGTCTGAGAATGGCACGGGTGTCTCCGGCCTCACTCCAAATTTTAATATGAATTTAAACTAGTAAGTGAGACAACAGAAGGTACCATTAACAATATTTTTGTTAATCCTACCAACAGCAAGGTATCTTCTTGCACTCCATTAGTTAGTAATAAAGGGCCTCAGCAGAACACCTTAAAATTATTCCACCAAAATATCCAAGGCATTTCTTCCAAATTATTAGAAATTGAATTGTTTTTAGAAAATAGTAAGTTTGACATTATTTGTTTTACTGAACATTGGCTAAAGGATTACCAAATGCTTATTAATTATGAAAACTATATGGTGGGTAGCTGCTTTAACCGTAAAACTATGCTTCGTGGAGGTTCCCTAATATTAATAAAAAATAGTTTTAAATATAAGCAACGTAATGACATAGTAGGTCTCTCGGTTGAACATTGTGTCGAACTGTCCTGTGTTGAGCTAGATAAGCATATAATTGTGTGTGTGTACAGACCCCCAAACTATCAAAACTTTTCCATATTTGAATCTATAATGGAAGATGTCCTGGCAAAACTTGCAGCCAGTAATAAATATAAAATAATTTGTGGTGATTTCAATATCAATATTTTAGAAGAAAATTCAAATAGCAGTCGGTTATTAAATCTTTTTAAGTCATTTGACTTGACTAACGTGTTTATTGAACCCACTAGAATCACAACTTCTTCTGCTACTTGTATAGATAATGTTTTCTGCGATTGTGATTACTTAGATAAAGCCATAATAAATTGTTTGCCGTCTGACCATAGCGGACAAACTGTAACTTTTAGGTGTAAAACTCCAATGCAAAAAGTTCAGATTAAATTTAGACCTATAACTTCTTGCAAATTAAAGAGGTATAATACTTCCCTACAGAACAAGTTAAGTGTAATGAGCCAAGAGGATATTAATATAAATCAATTGTATGATCGTTTCTTTTCATTAGTTCACACGGAATTCAACAAAACTTTTGAAAAGAAGACAAAGAGTATTTGCCCTAAGTTTATATTTAGTGATTGGGCAACTAGAGGTATCAGAAAAAGTAGGGAAAGGCTATTTGAGCTTTACAGCCTTAAGCCTTTTATAAACACTGAAACTTTTAGCAAGTATGTTGCTACGTATTCAAAGATTTTTAGAAATACTTGCAAGGTTGCTAAAGCCCTGCACATTAGCAACAAGATCAAAACAGCGGAAAATAAAATAAAGACCGTTTGGAAAGTTATAAATAACGAGACCAACAGAAAGAAAATACGTAATAATACTTTTACATTAGATACAGCATGTGGTCTTAAAAGCTCTAATCAGGAAGTAGCTCAAGAATTTGTTAATTTTTTTACCGAAATACCAATAAAAACTACGGAGGCTCTTAATTCCTCACCTGAAGCCTCAATTGGCTTATTAAAGGCGAATGTGTCTGGCTGCCTGGCTGAATTTAAATTTAAACACATTAACCCCATGACAGTTATTAAAGCTTTCCGGCAAATTAAAATCAAACTGACTGAAGATTTATGGGGAATGTCTATCAAAGTTTGCACATCTATACTTGAGACCATAGCCCCGTACTTAGCTTTAATTTTTAATTTATGTGTAGACCAAGGAGTTTTCCCTGATTTAATGAAATACAGTAAAGTCATACCTCTTTTCAAATCCGGGGACAGTAAAGATGCCAATAATTATAGACCTGTATCTGTGTTACCAGTTTTTAGCAAGGTTTTTGAAAAAGTAATGCTTAATCAAATGCTCTATCATTTTAACACCAACAGAATCTTCCATGATCAACAGTATGGTTTCACCAAGGGACGTTGTACAACTGACGCCGGTGTAACCCTATTAAAGCACATATTTGCTGCGTGGGAAGAGTCCCAAGACGCATTAGGAATTTTCTGTGACCTCTCCAAAGCTTTCGATTGCGTAAATCACGACACATTGCTTTTGAAACTGGAGCATTACGGACTGGGTAAACTTGCACTTAGCCTGCTAAAATCTTATTTGAGCGATAGAAAACAACATGTTCAAATAAACGGTGTTAATTCAAAGGGTTTGAATGTAAAAATGGGGGTTCCGCAAGGCTCAATATTGGGTCCTTTCCTTTTTCTAGTCTATATAAATGATCTACCCTATTTGTTGAAACACCAATCTCAAAATATGGTGTTGTTTGCTGATGACACTTCTCTAATTTTTAAGATAAATAGACGGGCCAACAATCTAGATGACGTGAATGATGCCCTACTTCAGGTCCAAAATTGGTTCACAGCAAACAATTTGGTATTAAATGAAAAAAAAACTAAATGCATAAGATTTTCATTACCGAATGTTAAAAGTAGTGATTGTGAGATAATATTGAATAAAGAGAAACTCGAATTCGTAGATAAAACGGTTTTCCTGGGGCTTACGCTTGATTCAAGGCTACAATGGGGTTCTCATTTAACATCTCTTGCGGGGCGCTTAAGTTCAGCAGCATATGCCATTAGAAAAATCCGTCAATTCACTGATGTGGATACCGCTAGACTGGTCTATTTTAGTTACTTCCATAGTATAATGTCTTACGGTATTTTGCTATGGGGACGGGCTGCTGATATTGAGTCTATATTTATTCTGCAGAAAAGAGCCATCAGAGCCATATACAATCTTCGTAGGCGCGATTCTCTAAGGGAACTATTTAAGGATATTGGCATCATGACGGTTCATTGCCAATACATCTACGAAAACATAATGTACGTCAGAAAAAATCTGCATCTTTTCGGTAAAAGAGGCGACAGACACAATTACAGTACTAGAAATAGGGACCAACTAGTTCAGCCAGGCTTTAGACTCGCTAAAGTAGACTCATCTTTCATGGGGTACTGTTTGAGATGCTATAATAAAATTCCACAAAGTATTCTTGAACTGAATGAGACGAAATTTAAAACATGTATTAAACGCACATTATGTAAGCAAGCATATTACAAGTTGAGCGATTATATCGCTTATAAAAATGCTTGGCTCAATGCTGGTCCTGCTCCACAAGGACAGGGGCGCAAAACTTGATAGCATTAAATGGTATTGTTGGAGCTGCTGAAGATTGTACAACTATCTTTGCATTGTATAGATTCAATGTTAGTATTATATAATAGCATAGCCCATATTGTGTGAGTACTATGTACTAGAAAGCTATCATTCACTGGAAACCTACTTTAGTTTTGACTTGAATGTGCCCTGGCGGTTGAGAGTATGTCATGCTCACTCAAATGTCTCGCTGATGGTGGCGCGTGTGTCGGATCATTTAGCTCCCTTCAAAGTGGTTGAGCTGAATGGTGCTGATCCATGCGTCATGTTCGTGAACGGGTGCTGTCAGTTGTGACTGGTCATCTCTTAGTTGCCATGGCTTATTTGAATGAATTATTTTGTTTTTACTATGGACACTTTTAACATGCACATCTTGCTACATTGTTCTCACATAATCTACCATCTCAAAATGAATGATGTAACCAAGATTTTGTAACAATATTTTGATTTAAAAGAGTGTCCATGGAGTTTCTTGCCCGTTCTTCTCCATAGAGATCTACGCTAGGGAATGGGCAACTACAGTACTTTCACAGTTTTTATGCCTTGTGACTGGGACTGTAGCTACTTTAAATGTTCATCTTTGTTTCGACAATTCAAAAGTGCCTGTTATTGGCCTACTTGAAATAAATGCTTTGATTTTGATTTTGATTTTGATTTTGATTTTGAACTTTCCATCGGTCAGTTCTATAACTGACTTTGGCAACTTGTTATAAAAGCGTATACTGTTTATAATAAAAGACTTGCTAGTTTTTGTTAATCTGAATTTAGGTATTACAATTTCATGTTTACTGCGTGTATTTTTATTGTGGAAGTCGCTTCTAATTTTGAAAAGCCCTCGATTTTTGCGGACATATAAAATACATTGAAAGATATAAAGTGAAGGCAGAGTTAGTATATCGATCTCTTTGAATTTTTGTCTGAGTGACTCGCGAGGACCCATTTTATAAGTCGCGCCGACTGCCCTTTTTTGTAGTATAAAAATGGAGTCAACGTCTGCTGCTGATCCCCACAGCAGGATGCCGTAAGACATAATACTGTGGAAATAAGCATAGTAAACTAACCTAGCTGTGGCTACATCCGTTAACTGCCTTATTTTCCTAACTGCATATGCAGCTGAGCTTAACCTACCTGAAAGAGTTCTAATGTGCGCGCCCCACTGTAATTTTGAATCTATAGTAATCCCTAAGAATACAGTTTCCGCTATAACATCAAGTTTATTGCCGTCAAGATTTAAATTAAGATCACGTTGTGGTACATTTGGTAAGGAGAATCTTAAACACTTAGTTTTGCTTGCATTCAATAAAAGATTATTAGCAGCGAACCTTTTTGAGAGAACGGTTAGACTTTCGTTAACATGTTGGACAAGCGTATCCTTTCTATTTATTTTAAAAATTAGCGAGGTGTCATCAGCAAATAAAATTATATCTGATAATTTGGCCATCATATAAGGGAAATCATTAATGTACACAAGAAATAGGAAAGGACCGAGAATTGAACCTTGGGGCACGCCTATCTTGACTAGAGACCCGGAGGACGTCGCCCCATTTACATTTACTTTTTGCTGCCTGTTTGATAGATAAGAAAGAACCAGATCAGCAGCTTGACCACGAATTCCGTAGTGGTGTAATTTACACATCAGTGTGTATTGTGTTCCACGCAGTCAAACGCTTTAGAGAGATCACAGAAAATGCCAATGGCATCTTGGGACTTCTCCCAGGATTCCAAAATGTGAGTGATAAGTTTAACTCCCGCGTCCGTTGTCGATCTGCCCTTCGTGAATCCAAACTGCTGACTGTGCAAAATCCCATTTGAGTTAAAGTGATATAACATCTGGTCCAGCATGATTTTTTCATATATTTTACTCAACGCTGGAAGCACAGATATAGGTCTATAATTAGAAGGATCAATCTTACAACCAGATTTGAAAATTGGTACTACTTTACTAAGTTTCATTAGATCAGGAAATTTACCGCTATCCAAACATTGATTGAATATGCCTGTTAGGATAGGGGCGATTGATTCGATAATATCTCCAAGAACCTTGACGGATAAGCCCCATAAGTCTTCAGTATTCTTTATGTTGAGACTTTTGAACGCGTTTATAATAGTAGCAATACATATTGGTTTAAATGTAAAGTTTGGTATATCCGCAGTAAAATTTTCTTTAAGCAAATCTTCAGCTAATGTAGATGAAGAAGGGAGAGATTTTGTAACTTCTAGCGGAATATTAGTGAAGAAACTTTCTAGTGTCTCAGCCACTTCTAGCTTGTCAGAAATGGTCTGATTATCTATTTTCAAGGACAATTCGGTCTGATCACGTTGTTGTGACTTTCCAGTTTCTTTGTTAATAACCTGCCACACTGTTTTTATTTTATTATTAGAAATACCAATTTTATTAATTATTATCTGTGATTTTGCTTGAGCGCAGACACTTTTGAATATTTTTGAATAATTTCTAACATAAGTATGAAAAACTTGATCTGAGGTTAGAGATTTTTCGTGATATAAATTGTATAAATTCGACGCCCCCCGCGAATAATCCGGTAATCGTAAAAGTGTAAATGTTCAGGAGAAATAAAAAACAATTTTTCCTTAATAACTCCATTAAACAACAAGTTTCAGAGACTTTTTATATCGCATATGGAAGCATTTTTTTTCAGCTATCTGGTTTTTTAAACAAAATTTAAGTAGTCCCAAGGGCTTCGTTATTATTTAGCTGGATGCATTTTACTATATTAGTGTAGGTCAAGCTCTGGTCAGTAATGTCACTTACGATATTGTTCGTGTAAATTTATATTTTCGACGGCAACAGTAAAATCTTGTTGCGCTATTATTCGTGTAATTAGTTTTTTATACTGAACATTTGTAAAAATCAATTACTAGGTTATTCGTTTGTTTAACAGTAACGTACATTTTATTGTTATGACTATTACTGTTTATTCGACTGGTTTACTTAAGTATTATTTGATGATTATTATAGTATATTTTATGAAATAAAGGACATTCTCGTAAATGAAACAACTTTAGTTAGTTTGACAAAACACGATAGTTATTATTATCATAAAAAATAGACACTGCACTGAAAACACGGCTATTGCACAATGTTTGCACAATCATGAAAATTATAATGAGGTCCTATTACAGTTAAAAATCTTAGTCAGAATTCTCATCGGGACCTGATTCAGTATCACAAAAAGCTTCAGTTCCTATAAAAATGGTTGATAATGGTGGGAAATTGCTTGGGACATACACAGGCTTAGGAGATCATTATTAAAAGCTTTGTTAATAGGGAGGGGTTTGTGGTATGCTGGCTTTAATTCAATACTTTCAATTGTTTTGGAGACCTGTTTCTGCCGACGCTGTCTACTTCTGCCTGCATCGTAATCCAATTCAATATAATCTTGATCAAAATCATATTTGAAAAGAAAACAGTTAGGTTTACTGTATCACACACAGTGACGGATTAACCCTTAATCAAATTAAGCAATTGCCTAGGGCATCACGCCTGGGGGGGGCACCAGAAGAAGCACAGAAAAAAATCCGTCACTAGGGCATCACGTCTCATACAGAAAAGATTAGCATGGCCCCTGCGCAACGATGACATGCGAAATCGTGAAGCATTCCACATTTCTCGCGTTCTTTGAGGCGGCGAGTCGTCCATTATCTGAACGCGCCCCAAAAGGTGGTAGCCGTGAAGTACCGTGGGTACCGCACGCTCGCCCGCCGAGGCGGCGGGCCTGCTTGCCGGATTGCCGCCATGAGATCTGGAGGCGACAGTCCTCACGCGCCTACACGAATGGCGCGCGGAGGCGCTACGCCGGGGGGAAACGCCGCTCAGCGGACAGACCTCCGGCACGATCTCATGGCGACATGGAGAGAGCGACTGTCGCAACCCCGTGCAGGGCACGCCACGATAGTGGCGATAAGTCCCCTCTTTGAGGAGTGGCTTGAGAGGCGCCACGGCGTCCTCACCTTCCGCCTGATGCAGGTCCTCACTGGACACGGATGTTTCGGGAGGTTCCTGCATCGAATCGGGCGGGAGGAAACGCCCGGGTGTTTCCATTACGAGAATCGACCGGAGCACACGGTGGTCTGCCCCGCGTGGGCGGAGCACCGTCCTCGTAGAGGCGATCGGCGGCGGCGACCTCTAGCGCCCGGCCCTGGTTCAATCCATGGTCCGGAGCGAGACAGAATGGGAAGCCGTCACCTCCTTCTGCGAAGCAGTCTTGCTAGCAAAGGAGGTGGCGGAACGCCAGAGGGAGAGAACCTCTCGCCTCATCCGCCGCGGGAGACGCACCGGGCGTCACCGGCCACCGTAGGCGTGGGCTTGTGGACGGTGAGCTATGGCTAGCTTGCCGTCCATCCGTCTTATAACGACAGGCCGTGTCGAGGGCGCGTTTGTTTATTATTCATTTTATTTCGTCAGTAAAAGTCTGACACTCCCTCCCGCTCCGCACAGAGTGGGAGAAGTCATTTGATGATTCCATACGAAAAAAAAAGGGCATCACGTCTCACTCTTACGTCGCAAAAAACTACACCAAAAAAAAAAATGTTACTAGGACTAACTGAAAATTCGCGCGTTTTAAGTTGACATAGAGTCTGACCTAGACTACTAGATACTAGACCTTTTGGCGATTCTAGTTGACATTCGGATGGGGGGCCCCACAGGCGTGGATCGCTTAGGGCATCAACTAGTCTTAATCCGTCACTGATCACACACTAACCTCCACATCGGACCATCATACTTTTTCTCCTGTCTTATCTTGAAGCCATCTTTTGGGTTCAAGATAATACTATATACTTGGTCCGGGGTGTACAAAACTTTGTGCATGGGGTCGCTTTCATTTTGGCTATGCCCACCAACAAAAAACCGATGGGTAATGTCAATTTGAAGAGTCATTGCAATGTAAAGATACAATAAAAAAGAAAAAAGTATCTGTTTTTATTCTGGCCATAACAACCATCATCATCATTCTCTTGCCCTTATCCCAATTTATTTGGGGTCGGCGCATGTCTTCTTCTTCCATACTCCTCTATTTTTCGTCATCTCATCAGACACTTCTTTTCTTACCATATCCTTCTTAACACAGTCCATCCATTGTTTATTTGGTCTTCCTTTACTCAAATACCCATCCACATTTATACTCAAAACCTTTTTTCACGACATTTTTCTCATTCCTCCGCATCACATGCCCATACCACGACAACCGATTACCACCCAACTTTTCAGTCACCGGCACCACTTTCAGACTTCCTCTGATATACTCATTCCTTACTTTATCCATTCGCGTAACACCACACATCCCCCTTAGCATCTCCACGACATGAAGATGCCTTTCATTCATCCCTTTTGTGGCCCAACATTCTGATCCATTCAACACAGCAGGTCTAACCATTTCTTTATAAATCTTCCCCTTCCCCTCTGGCCATAACACAACCATCAGAGTAAAATATAATTTTGCGTATACCTTTTTCGTGTATGGTCTTGACAAATTGAAACTAGCAACTCCCTATTTCGATTTGCCACCCTTTTTACCGATTTGAGCTTACCAAACGTGAACCCAAAAATGGCCACGACGGTTTCATCTTTATGTAGTGTTTCTTTTTCTTCTTTTTTAATTTCAAGAACTCTTTCTTTCATATTCAAATGTTTCCTGTAATTTTCTTCTAAAGACGCCTTTTCAACGGAGTCAGCTTGCTGATATTATGAACATAGAGTACACTGATCCTTTTTAGGCTTAGAAAAGGAATAGTTGTAGTTTGTATTAAACACTCTTTCACATTGTCGTTTTGAAGCCATCTCAACAATATCTGGATAGTTCTGATTTGCAAACCATGACTTGTAAAGTCGGTAAATTTTTGAAATATTAAGAGATTCAGACAAATATTCTCGGTTAGACTCTTTTCTCATGTAATGCGATTCTACTTTGGGAAATAAATCAATATTATTCCTGATACTGTCTTCTGTATCTAGCTTCATTCGATGTGGTCTATTCTGATAATAAGCCTGTATTAGCACTTACTTAAATAAGGTAGAAATCTATTTACGCGAATAATATCGTAACAATGTTTACTGTCAAATCATATTGATATTTTTTTTCGTAAAGATCTAAAACCATATTATTCGTTTAAAATACATTTTAATGATTTTTTATGGAATATACGCGTAGTTTTTCATATCTTCGTAAATAAAGATAGAAAAATTCTAAAAAAAAATTACATGGTGTATTTTAACTTCTAGATGCCGAAAAACGCATAACATGAAAAACCCCGTAATAGGTCATTACCGGATTATTCGCGGGGGACGTCGAATTATCTCTGCTTTTTCTTATTCCCGCGGTAGCCCATTCACTAAATTTTGATCTAAAATTGACTTTGACTGTTTTCAAAGGACATGTTTTATTGAATTCTTGGCAAACTGTAGAAAATAATGTGCCATAGTTTAAATTGGGGTCTTTTGAATCAAAACTAGCGTTTGAAAGGTTACTTAGAACATTATCTATTATTAAAAGATTTTAATTTATTTTTATTAATTAAGAGGTCTTATTCGAATAGTTTTAGCTAAGTGCAACTTTTTGTCCAAATCAAAAGATACAAGTTGACCAGTATGGTCTGACCTAACGCCACTAATTAAGAACGAATTTTTAACGTTACAATTAGTAAATACATTATCTATGCAGGAAGCTGAAGTTGCCGTTATTCTAGTTGCTTCATTAAATAAATATTTTAAATTGAATGATTTAAACAATGAGATGAGCTTACATTTTTCGGGAGAATCGACTAGCAGATCAATATTTAAGTCACCACAAACAAAAACTAATTTATTATCCCTGAAAAGTTTACTTAATATTTCTTCCATTGTGATTAAAAACAATGACAAGTTAGATGCTGGTGGTCTATAGACACATAAGAAAGTATGGCCTTCAACCTCTGCACATGCTACCTCACATAAGCGATCAACAGAGTAAGCAGTGATATCCTTCCTTTCCTTATGTCTGAGAGAACTGTTACAAAGTATCAGGGTACCACCACCCACTGTGGATCTGTTGAACGCGCTGGCAACTGAAAAATTACTAACATTAAACAACATCCTATCTGGTTTTAACCAAGTTTCACTAAAACATAAAATATCCATGTGGTATTTATCTACTAACATTTCCACGTCTAAAATTTTGCCGGAGAAGCGATTTATGTTCTGGTGGTAAAGTAAAATATTACTATCCGTCTTCTCTTTTGTCGGCTCTAATAGTTTAAAGAATCTACAACAGTGTTATCAAATAATACTGATTTATCACTTAACCTAGTCTCGTGTATATTAAAAGCTAACAATGTAGCTAGTAAATGTTTACTAATCTTGGGAAGAAACATATAATGATCCCGAATCAAAACAAAATCCCTAACAAAATTGTTAGTATCAAAAAACAATAAACGGTCACTATGACGACATGACAAAATATGCATCAAAGTATTTAGGCTAGAAATATAATCATTTTCTTGAGCAAGTAAATTGTCAGAATATGGAAACGCACATAATATTAATTTGCCTAGTATTAACTTAAGTAGGGTGTCAATACCATTAACTATGTCCTTTTTTGATATACTAAGACTATTTCCAACTAGTAAAACTACAGTACTTTGCTCATTCAATTGTGTATGTTGAATTTTATGAATGAGCTCATTAAAATGCAGGTTATGGTGGCAATGGTTCAGTACTATATGATTAGAACGGTTATTTAACAAAGATCCAAAACCTGTTCCTAGTCTATCAGAGAACACTAAAATATTACTTTGGGTGGGGTTCAAAGTTGCTTGGCTATTATTATTTATGATGGGTAAGGGTAAGGCAGCGGGGAGAACATGCTGAGACATGGGAGGTGGCGAAGTGGCAGCACAACTACAGGAGAGATTGTTGGTCAGTGACTCATACCTCTCTGCGTTGTACTTCACCAGGTCCACCAACTCACAAGCTGTGATGGTAAGGATGACGACTTGTGTAGTCATCGTACCTAGGTTCTGTTTTGGCTCGCATTGATCGTCTAGTTTGCTTGTTTTCGTGATTGAAGATATTTAGAAAAGTCGAACTTTCTTAATTAACCTTTGATGAACAACACTGTGTTTAATCTAGGAAGGATCGAACTTCCTTACACCATTGATTTAGAAACAATACTGTAGCATGAGAGTCATTTCGGGGTTTTAATCAACAATTAGGTTTAGATTGACCTTAGGTCAATCTTGAGTACACTCCACTGTTCGAACAATGTAGACTTATCAATCATTCTACTCGATAACGCGGAGCTTGTCTTAGCTCTATGTTATTATTCAGTACAATACTTATTCCGTCTTCTTCGGTTTTAATAAGGATTTTACGATTTACACTCAGTTAGGTACGTTAGAATGATTGTGTAAGTTGATTCATTGTGTGTTGTGCTATTTATAGCGACCACCTGTGACTGATATCTTCAAGCATGGGGAAACCCTACACCGCGATACGGTCCTTAATCAATGTTATTGGGGGGCAATCGACTCCCTATGTCGCTACGAAGCGTTGGTGATTCCCTCATTCCATATAGGCGGGTACTTGCATTTTTTTAGTTATTTGCCACATTCCCTTTTGGGCAGGCATCCCCCAGAACCATGGATTTTATATGTGTTTATATTTGAGTTATATTTAGATTTGGCCAAATCTAGGTCGGGAGTCGAATTGCAAGACATGGCATGTATGGTATGCTAAGTTATCACCGCCAGAAGTGTCGATCAGTCATGTTACTCAGAGCCATCAGTTTATCGGAGTTGAGAAATTTCATGTGTATTATATCACAACACAACCGAAATGTCCCTCTCTCACAAGAACAGTATTTCTCCTCTTAAATAATCAAGTGATTATTGACTTGAACCCACATAATTATATTATCAACTGCTTAATTCCTTGTTCTGTAGCTGGGTCGCTGATACTAGTGACTTGAATCAAAGTGATGTTTAAGTTATAGTAGACTAGTGTCTCTGCTCGCTCAGGTTAGGATTTTACTGAAGTATGCTAATTTAAGTTTAATTCAGCTCTGAAGGAGCTTGAGTCTCCAATTAATTAAATTATCTGGCTTAGGTCGGGATTTCTATCTCAGACCTAGTCTATAGGAGTACAAATGATTATATTTAGATAAATCCAATAATGTAAATATCGTGTTAGGTGAGGGTCAGTATGCATATAGAGAATCCACTATTGGAGGTTCGAATTGATCGATTATTCTGATTTAAGGCAACACTACTGTTAAGACTTGGTCTTAGTTTTATCTGTTCTCCATTATTAAATTCTCTATACATATAATTTTGGAATACAAAAGAAAGAGTTAATTATTGTTTGTATTATTCATTTATTTGCGATAGATGTACGAAAGAACCTGTTTGTTTAATTAGGCCTAGGTTCGCTAAGATGGTGACGAACCTAGGTCGAGTGTCCCATTCCTAAACCTAGTCAGATAAGGGAAAACGGAACATCTCAAGCGAAAAACCCTTCTGACATATACAAATTAAGTCTGCACACATATATGTACATAATATTGACAATTATCTATATCTTTACAGAAGTCTCAAACAACCGAGAGAAGAGATAGTATACACATAATTGTTTTATATTTAACCAAAGATACTTAAGTCACAAGATCCCATAATAATTCACAGTTGTGTATTCAAATTTCTAGCTTAAGCCATCTCGCGTAATTCAAGGTCTGCGTGATGTACACTGCTTAGGCACGGTAAAGAGATTTCTCCGCTTGTTCTTCAGTCGAATCCATACTTCTACACAAACTAACACTAAGAGATAAATCGCCATTATCGAGAATAGTGTTAGGACCAACTTGTCCATTACTGCCCAGAGGTCCAGACCTCGTCCTTTGTCTTAGTGAATATAAGATGTCGCAGTTTGTGGTAGCCTCCATTTTATTTGGGTCGTTAATTACGTGGCTGTGATTAATTCGAGTGACTGAAGTTATTGTAAATTAGCTTGGGATCTTGCTCTAACACAAGATTTGAACTTAGAATACTTTACCAGATATAGCTCTGTCTCTCCGTCTCGAATTTCACTAGATTCTATCTATCTAAGAAGTATTAACCCACTACACTAGGTAATACATTGTTTCTAATACAATTTAAGATACTAAAACACTGCTTCTACTTTAATACAATACAATCTTCAAATTAAAGCTATGGCAATTCGACCGTCTCCGCTCGCTGCCAAAATCGTAAGGGGCTCGTCCACCTCGTTTCTCTCCCTGCCAAAACAGTCAGATTGGCCCCGCCTGTAAAGTGAAAATCAAAGCAAGGTAATTTGCTCATTGGTTGTAATAAGCAAGATGCTCGCTTATTGGTCAATAGCATGGCGTCTGGTCAATTCCCGCCAAATCTCACCAACATGTGTTTAACATCCCACCAGATATTACGAAAAGGTCGCTTCAACTTACAATTTATTGCCCCTTGAGTGTCGTCTTGCAATATTATTTTAAGACTAAATTCAATAGATTTTTATTTTCTAAGTGTTTTTTTGGGGTTCTTTTGCTTATCTTTTGTTTCTAAATAATTTCTTTCATAGATATTTCAATAAGCAATTTTGACAAGGGTTGAAGTTTATGGATGGCTATAAAGTGCGTTATTTATTTCTTCCGTATGCGAAAAAGAAATAGTGGTCCGATGAATGACCATCTCACACTCCCCCAAATAGATTTGTTTAATCACCTAGTACTTATATATCTCTCCATCAATTACACTAGGTCGTTGAAAAATCTATTTCCTTCTCTACATTCTCACGCTAACCTTAAATTTCCCACGTCTATTTGTTTTGCTTTCAAGTACGATAATAAACCAATTCAACTTGATCTCCTTTTTTGTTTAGTTTGGGTTTACTGTTTTATGACGGTGGCAACGCATTCATTTGTCTCCTTTGTTCGTCCTAAACCATAACCAAATTTTACTTTATTTGTTGTTTTGGTAATATCGAAACAAGTGAATCGCATTATAATTCCCTTTGACCTTGTCAGTATGAACATTAATTAAAGTATATACATTACTATTTTTCAAGACACATTTCCTGCTATTATAATTTGGTTTAGTTTTGCAGAAGCATCTTTTATCGACACATACTTTCTGAACTTGAATTTATTCAACCTCAAAATACTCTTGTCATTTACCACATTTCTAGTTATTCCAGAAGACCTGTGCATGCTAATAATTTAGTTTTACATACCAGAGTCTCTTAGAAGAGTATTTATGCAATAGAGCGACGCTACCTGCGGTGCTCTCTCGTTCTAAACTCAGCCTTATGCAGCTGCCACTGGACAAAGGCCTCGCCCAATGCTCCTTACTGCTTAGCCAGCTGTCAGCTGATCGTACTCGTATCCAGGAGTACTTGTAGCTGAAATAGTCCGCACATAGACATATTAGACTTTGTTCCATTTTATCGCCCTCCTCTGATTTTAAGAGGAAAGAGCAGTTCTGAAATTCAACTATAGTTGGAAAGCTATATCAGAAGATCAATGCTATCTATTCTTAATTATTTATCATTTGCTCTTTGGTGACTACCTTTTCTTTACATCGGTCTCGCACTACCTGTCCCAACGATACTTTGAACAAATTAATTTCAGGCCACAACGTTTTATTAGTTAATACATCGGTGGTCCCTTTTTTTTTTCTCTAGATAACACGTCAGCTACCGTGTTTGACTTTCCCTTTACATGCTCAATTGTGTAATCGAATCGCCCTATGTAGTGTACCCAGCGTATCATACGTGCGCTCAATAGTTTGAATTTTTGTAAAAATATCAGACTCTTATGATCGGTCCTAATTACTAACCGTGCTCCTCTTAAATAAGTTTCAAACTTAGATAAACTTAAAATGATAGCCCATAATTCTTGTTCTGTAACTGTCCATTTACGTTCCGTCTCTGACAACGACTTACTACAGAATCCTATTATCTGTTCCTCTCCTACATCATTCAGCTGGAAAACATATCCTGAAACTCCTAGGTTACTGTTGTCGGTTTGCAAATAATAAGTCTCCTTAGGATTTGGATGTGTGAGGAATATTGTATCTACAAATAATCTCTTAAATTTCTCAAAACAATGATTTATTCCTTGTGTCCATGACCATTTTGTATTTTGTTTTAATAGGTCACAGAGTGGTCTAACTTCTTCGCTATATCTCGTGATAAACCTTCTATAATAATTGATCAATCCCAAAATCCTCGTAATTGCTTTTGTGTTCGAGGTACTGGAAAATCTAGTATGGCCTCCACCCGTTCTGGATCCATATGTACCCCCTTCGTATTTACTATGTGTCCCAACAACTTCACTTCTACTTGATCACGCCTAATTTTTCTAATTCACTTAATTCCGCTTTAACTTGTTCCCTATAAGCCAAAGGTATTGGATAACTATGCTTCACAAAAGGCATTTCATCCACTAACTCAATAACGTGTTCATACCTATTTGTCAATCCTAGCTTGTCTGCAAATACTTTACAATGTTTGTCTAGTACAGGTAATAATAGTTCCTTTTGTTCACTACTTAAGGTTGAATCGTCTAGGTGATTTTCTTTATTGTTTCCACCATACGTTTCTTTACTCAACTTGTTATACTTTACCGGCTTAGTGCCTTTGTTTAGCATCAAGTTAATGGTTGCTGCATTTGTCTCTCCCCCTAACCTTTCAAATTTGCAATCTGAATTCAGTCTTACGCAAGACCTAACTCCTAAATGCTCTATTGTTAACGTCCGTTCGCTTCCACAGTTTACTACTCCTTTTACTCGTTCTAGCCAGTCATATCCTAGTATAAATGATCTAGGTAACCGCCGCATAATTAAAACAGGTGCTTCGACTAAGGTACTACCTAATTTGAACTCTATTAAACCCATCCGATTTGTACTTTCGCTCTGCGATCCGAACGCTCCTTGTATTTGAATAGCAATCTCAGGTAAAATTTAATTTCTCCTTAGAATAGACTCGTATAATTCTCTAGTTATTCCGCTAATCTGGCTCCCTGTATCGATAAGTGCATTTATACTTCTGCCGTACAGTCTCACGCATACCTCAGGTAATTTAGGAAAAGAGTAATCAATCTCTACGTCTATCGACTCGTCGAGTTCGTGAATCATTGTATACGTATGAAATTTTCTCACCACGCAAAGCTCACACACAATACCTATCTCGATGCACTCGGCTACGTTGCCAAACTGATTTCCTAATTAAGATTCCTATGCTTTTAATTACTGAGTGATAATCATATCCGTCACCGCCTGTGTTAGGTTTTAGTAGTCGTTTAAGGCCTCCTTTGCCAACTCCTAAACTCTGTCCCGACTTCCATCCTTTGTTAGTTAAAATTTTGTAAGCTACTCCTATCCTGTCGCGTTCTGAGGTCACTTTGTTTCCCGTGCTACAAAATATTATATTATTGGACCTAGTTTGTGTAGGGAATTCTAGTTTTTTTTTTGTTTGTCCCTCCCCCACATGTTTCGACGTGTTAAAACCTTCGCCCTCCTTTACAAAAGCGATAGCCGGTCTGACGTTGGTTCTCTCTTGCAAATAAATTCTAAACTTCATGTTTCTAAGTATCTTATCACTATTAATATAGATACTCATACCACTCTACTCACCAACATTCATTCTTCCTTATACCAATGCAAAACTTTCAATTTTATTGTAGACAATTGTATTGAAATCTGTCCGTGTATTAATAAGACACGATACTTGCATTAACAGGGAGTCGAACCCATAATTACTGTTGTACTGGAACACAATCAAAAGTCTTATAAATCGCTACCTACTTAAAGCTAGGTACTTCCATATATAACATATGGGAACTGAACCCACTAACAGTGACACAAGAATTTAATTACTTATCAACTATTGCGCCAGGAGGGAATCGAACCCAAAATTCATGACAATGGAATACATCTTTGTATTATTGTATCAACTGATAAATCATGCGGGAATTGAACCTGCTACCAGTGGTTGAAGGATTCAATCACGACAACTAAACCATAGTCGTAAGATCTGTTATTTACTGTAGCCGTAGTAAGCTCTAGCTGCGCCGTCTCTCACAATTCCTAGAACCATAAAATTACGTTGTGTTTTTACAGTATTAACCCATTCATTCTATTGTATTTATTTTTCTACTAACCGTTTAAATCCATATAATGTTAATTAATTCGTCCGTTTAAGCAACCTTCTCGTCAGACATCTGGTAAATTGCTAAGGGATAAACACAAGATAAACACACAAGATGAAACAATTAATATCTCCGGCCTCAGTCTCCTCCTGAAGAATTGAATCTAAGAAATAAGCTAATCTATGAAATAAACTTAAGGAAAATATTTCCGGCGTTGTAGTCTCTTCCTTGGAATCCTGTAGATTGTACATTTATTTGTAAGACATACAGCTTATTTCTGCTCCCCCTATACATAAGATAAATGTAAATGTACAACATATTATACATAACAAATGCACTGTGTGTATTTTATCTCTCCTCTCAGTATTTCTAAAATCTCTCTCACATCACGATCACGATTCTTAATTTCTACGTTGTGTTATTTTTTATTTTATATAAATAGATCTAGTCATATCGTTATTTCGAATATGTACTTAGATCCTGGGTCACGCGGCATCAAATTCTGTGATGGTAAGGATGACGACTTGTGTAGTCATCGTACCTAGGTTCTGTTTTGGCTCGCATTGATCGTCTAGTTTGCTTGTTTTCGTGATTGAAGATATTTAGAAAAGTCGAACTTTCTTAATTAACCTTTGATGAACAACACTGTGTTTAATCTAGGAAGGATCGAACTTCCTTACACCATTGATTTAGAAACAATACTGTAGCATGAGAGTCATTTCGGGGTTTTAATCAACAATTAGGTTTAGATTGACCTTAGGTCAATCTTGAGTACACTCCACTGTTCGAACAATGTAGACTTATCAATCATTCTACTCGATAACGCGGAGCTTGTCTTAGCTCTATGTTATTATTCAGTACAATACTTATTCCGTCTTCTTCGGTTTTAATAAGGATTTTACGATTTACACTCAGTTAGGTACGTTAGAATGATTGTGTAAGTTGATTCATTGTGTGTTGTGCTATTTATAGCGACCACCTGTGACTGATATCTTCAAGCATGGGGAAACCCTACACCGCGATACGGTCCTTAATCAATGTTATTGGGGGGCAATCGACTCCCTATGTCGCTACGAAGCGTTGGTGATTCCCTCATTCCATATAGGCGGGTACTTGCATTTTTTTAGTTATTTGCCACATTCCCTTTTGGGCAGGCATCCCCCAGAACCATGGATTTTATATGTGTTTATATTTGAGTTATATTTAGATTTGGCCAAATCTAGGTCGGGAGTCGAATTGCAAGACATGGCATGTATGGTATGCTAAGTTATCACCGCCAGAAGTGTCGATCAGTCATGTTACTCAGAGCCATCAGTTTATCGGAGTTGAGAAATTTCATGTGTATTATATCACAACACAACCGAAATGTCCCTCTCTCACAAGAACAGTATTTCTCCTCTTAAATAATCAAGTGATTATTGACTTGAACCCACATAATTATATTATCAACTGCTTAATTCCTTGTTCTGTAGCTGGGTCGCTGATACTAGTGACTTGAATCAAAGTGATGTTTAAGTTATAGTAGACTAGTGTCTCTGCTCGCTCAGGTTAGGATTTTACTGAAGTATGCTAATTTAAGTTTAATTCAGCTCTGAAGGAGCTTGAGTCTCCAATTAATTAAATTATCTGGCTTAGGTCGGGATTTCTATCTCAGACCTAGTCTATAGGAGTACAATTAATGATTATATTTAGATAAATCCAATAATGTAAATATCGTGTTAGGTGAGGGTCAGTATGCATATAGAGAATCCACTATTGGAGGTTCGAATTGATCGATTATTCTGATTTAAGGCAACACTACTGTTAAGACTTGGTCTTAGTTTTATCTGTTCTCCATTATTAAATTCTCTATACATATAATTTTGGAATACAAAAGAAAGAGTTAATTATTGTTTGTATTATTCATTTATTTGCGATAGATGTACGAAAGAACCTGTTTGTTTAATTAGGCCTAGGTTCGCTAAGATGGTGACGAACCTAGGTCGAGTGTCCCATTCCTAAACCTAGTCAGATAAGGGAAAACGGAACATCTCAAGCGAAAAACCCTTCTGACATATACAAATTAAGTCTGCACACATATATGTACATAATATTGACAATTATCTATATCTTTACAGAAGTCTCAAACAACCGAGAGAAGAGATAGTATACACATAATTGTTTTATATTTTACCAAAGATACTTAAGTCACAAGATCCCATAATAATTCACAGTTGTGTATTCAAATTTCTAGCTTAAGCCATCTCGCGTAATTCAAGGTCTGCGTGATGTACACTGCTTAGGCACGGTAAAGAGATTTCTCCGCTTGTTCTTCAGTCGAATCCATACTTCTACACAAACTAACACTAAGAGATAAATCGCCATTATCGAGAATAGTGTTAGGACCAACTTGTCCATTACTGCCCAGAGGTCCAGACCTCGTCCTTTGTCTTAGTGAATATAAGATGTCGCAGTTTGTGGTAGCCTCCATTTTATTTGGGTCGTTAATTACGTGGCTGTGATTAATTCGAGTGACTGAAGTTATTGTAAATTAGCTTGGGATCTTGCTCTAACACAAGATTTGAACTTAGAATACTTTACCAGATATAGCTCTGTCTCTCCGTCTCGAATTTCACTAGATTCTATCTATCTAAGAAGTATTAACCCACTACACTAGGTAATACATTGTTTCTAATACAATTTAAGATACTAAAACACTGCTTCTACTTTAATACAATACAATCTTCAAATTAAAGCTATGGCAATTCGACCGTCTCCGCTCGCTGCCAAAATCGTAAGGGGCTCGTCCACCTCGTTTCTCTCCCTGCCAAAACAGTCAGATTGGCCCCGCCTGTAAAGTGAAAATCAAAGCAAGGTAATTTGCTCATTGGTTGTAATAAGCAAGATGCTCGCTTATTGGTCAATAGCATGGCGTCTGGTCAATTCCCGCCAAATCTCACCAACATGTGTTTAACATCCCACCAGATATTACGAAAAGGTCGCTTCAACTTACAATTTATTGCCCCTTGAGTGTCGTCTTGCAATATTATTTTAAGACTAAATTCAATAGATTTTTATTTTCTAAGTGTTTTTTTGGGGTTCTTTTGCTTATCTTTTGTTTCTAAATAATTTCTTTCATAGATATTTCAATAAGCAATTTTGACAAGGGTTGAAGTTTATGGATGGCTATAAAGTGCGTTATTTATTTCTTCCGTATGCGAAAAAGAAATAGTGGTCCGATGAATGACCATCTCACACTCCCCCAAATAGATTTGTTTAATCACCTAGTACTTATATATCTCTCCATCAATTACACTAGGTCGTTGAAAAATCTATTTCCTTCTCTACATTCTCACGCTTACCTTAAATTTCCCACGTCTATTTGTTTTGCTTTCAAGTACGATAATAAACCAATTCAACTTGATCTCCTTTTTTGTTTAGTTTGGGTTTACTGTTTTATGACGGTGGCAACGCATTCATTTGTCTCCTTTGTTCGTCCTAAACCATAACCAAATTTTACTTTATTTGTTGTTTTGGTAATATCGAAACAAGTGAATCGCATTATAATTCCCTTTGACCTTGTCAGTATGAACATTAATTAAAGTATATACATTACTATTTTTCAAGACACATTTCCTGCTATTATAATTTGGTTTAGTTTTGCAGAAGCATCTTTTATCGACACATACTTTCTGAACTTGAATTTATTCAACCTCAAAATACTCTTGTCATTTACCACATTTCTAGTTATTCCAGAAGACCTGTGCATGCTAATAATTTAGTTTTACATACCAGAGTCTCTTAGAAGAGTATTTATGCAATAGAGCGACGCTACCTGCGGTGCTCTCTCGTTCTAAACTCAGCCTTATGCAGCTGCCACTGGACAAAGGCCTCGCCCAATGCTCCTTACTGCTTAGCCAGCTGTCAGCTGATCGTACTCGTATCCAGGAGTACTTGTAGCTGAAATAGTCCGCACATAGACATATTAGACTTTGTTCCATTTTATCGCCCTCCTCTGATTTTAAGAGGAAAGAGCAGTTCTGAAATTCAACTATAGTTGGAAAGCTATATCAGAAGATCAATGCTATCTATTCTTAATTATTTATCATTTGCTCTTTGGTGACTACCTTTTCTTTACATCGGTCTCGCACTACCTGTCCCAACGATACTTTGAACAAATTAATTTCAGGCCACAACGTTTTATTAGTTAATACATCGGTGGTCCCTTTTTTTTTTCTCTAGATAACACGTCAGCTACCGTGTTTGACTTTCCCTTTACATGCTCAATTGTGTAATCGAATCGCCCTATGTAGTGTACCCAGCGTATCATACGTGCGCTCAATAGTTTGAATTTTTGTAAAAATATCAGACTCTTATGATCGGTCCTAATTACTAACCGTGCTCCTCTTAAATAAGTTTCAAACTTAGATAAACTTAAAATGATAGCCCATAATTCTTGTTCTGTAACTGTCCATTTACGTTCCGTCTCTGACAACGACTTACTACAGAATCCTATTATCTGTTCCTCTCCTACATCATTCAGCTGGAAAACATATCCTGAAACTCCTAGGTTACTGTTGTCGGTTTGCAAATAATAAGTCTCCTTAGGATTTGGATGTGTGAGGAATATTGTATCTACAAATAATCTCTTAAATTTCTCAAAACAATGATTTATTCCTTGTGTCCATGACCATTTTGTATTTTGTTTTAATAGGTCACAGAGTGGTCTAACTTCTTCGCTATATCTCGTGATAAACCTTCTATAATAATTGATCAATCCCAAAATCCTCGTAATTGCTTTTGTGTTCGAGGTACTGGAAAATCTAGTATGGCCTCCACCCGTTCTGGATCCATATGTACCCCCTTCGTATTTACTATGTGTCCCAACAACTTCACTTCTACTTGATCACGCCTAATTTTTCTAATTCACTTAATTCCGCTTTAACTTGTTCCCTATAAGCCAAAGGTATTGGATAACTATGCTTCACAAAAGGCATTTCATCCACTAACTCAATAACGTGTTCATACCTATTTGTCAATCCTAGCTTGTCTGCAAATACTTTACAATGTTTGTCTAGTACAGGTAATAATAGTTCCTTTTGTTCACTACTTAAGGTTGAATCGTCTAGGTGATTTTCTTTATTGTTTCCACCATACGTTTCTTTACTCAACTTGTTATACTTTACCGGCTTAGTGCCTTTGTTTAGCATCAAGTTAATGGTTGCTGCATTTGTCTCTCCCCCTAACCTTTCAAATTTGCAATCTGAATTCAGTCTTACGCAAGACCTAACTCCTAAATGCTCTATTGTTAACGTCCGTTCGCTTCCACAGTTTACTACTCCTTTTACTCGTTCTAGCCAGTCATATCCTAGTATAAATGATCTAGGTAACCGCCGCATAATTAAAACAGGTGCTTCGACTAAGGTACTACCTAATTTGAACTCTATTAAACCCATCCGATTTGTACTTTCGCTCTGCGATCCGAACGCTCCTTGTATTTGAATAGCAATCTCAGGTAAAATTTAATTTCTCCTTAGAATAGACTCGTATAATTCTCTAGTTATTCCGCTAATCTGGCTCCCTGTATCGATAAGTGCATTTATACTTCTGCCGTACAGTCTCACGCATACCTCAGGTAATTTAGGAAAAGAGTAATCAATCTCTACGTCTATCGACTCGTCGAGTTCGTGAATCATTGTATACGTATGAAATTTTCTCACCACGCAAAGCTCACACACAATACCTATCTCGATGCACTCGGCTACGTTGCCAAACTGATTTCCTAATTAAGATTCCTATGCTTTTAATTACTGAGTGATAATCATATCCGTCACCGCCTGTGTTAGGTTTTAGTAGTCGTTTAAGGCCTCCTTTGCCAACTCCTAAACTCTGTCCCGACTTCCATCCTTTGTTAGTTAAAATTTTGTAAGCTACTCCTATCCTGTCGCGTTCTGAGGTCACTTTGTTTCCCGTGCTACAAAATATTATATTATTGGACCTAGTTTGTGTAGGGAATTCTAGTTTTTTTTTTGTTTGTCCCTCCCCCACATGTTTCGACGTGTTAAAACCTTCGCCCTCCTTTA
The DNA here is from genome assembly GCA_916618015.1 of Xestia c-nigrum. Lineage (NCBI taxonomy): Eukaryota > Metazoa > Arthropoda > Insecta > Lepidoptera > Noctuidae > Xestia > Xestia c-nigrum. The sequence continues at coordinate 165,126 of OU745248.1, forward strand.
CAAAAGCGATAGCCGGTCTGACGTTGGTTCTCTCTTGCAAATAAATTCTAAACTTCATGTTTCTAAGTATCTTATCACTATTAATATAGATACTCATACCACTCTACTCACCAACATTCATTCTTCCTTATACCAATGCAAAACTTTCAATTTTATTGTAGACAATTGTATTGAAATCTGTCCGTGTATTAATAAGACACGATACTTGCATTAACAGGGAGTCGAACCCATAATTACTGTTGTACTGGAACACAATCAAAAGTCTTATAAATCGCTACCTACTTAAAGCTAGGTACTTCCATATATAACATATGGGAACTGAACCCACTAACAGTGACACAAGAATTTAATTACTTATCAACTATTGCGCCAGGAGGGAATCGAACCCAAAATTCATGACAATGGAATACATCTTTGTATTATTGTATCAACTGATAAATCATGCGGGAATTGAACCTGCTACCAGTGGTTGAAGGATTCAATCACGACAACTAAACCATAGTCGTAAGATCTGTTATTTACTGTAGCCGTAGTAAGCTCTAGCTGCGCCGTCTCTCACAATTCCTAGAACCATAAAATTACGTTGTGTTTTTACAGTATTAACCCATTCATTCTATTGTATTTATTTTTCTACTAACCGTTTAAATCCATATAATGTTAATTAATTCGTCCGTTTAAGCAACCTTCTCGTCAGACATCTGGTAAATTGCTAAGGGATAAACACAAGATAAACACACAAGATGAAACAATTAATATCTCCGGCCTCAGTCTCCTCCTGAAGAATTGAATCTAAGAAATAAGCTAATCTATGAAATAAACTTAAGGAAAATATTTCCGGCGTTGTAGTCTCTTCCTTGGAATCCTGTAGATTGTACATTTATTTGTAAGACATACAGCTTATTTCTGCTCCCCCTATACATAAGATAAATGTAAATGTACAACATATTATACATAACAAATGCACTGTGTGTATTTTATCTCTCCTCTCAGTATTTCTAAAATCTCTCTCACATCACGATCACGATTCTTAATTTCTACGTTGTGTTATTTTTTATTTTATATAAATAGATCTAGTCATATCGTTATTTCGAATATGTACTTAGATCCTGGGTCACGCGGCATCAAATTCTGTGATGGTAAGGATGACGACTTGTGTAGTCATCGTACCTAGGTTCTGTTTTGGCTCGCATTGATCGTCTAGTTTGCTTGTTTTCGTGATTGAAGATATTTAGAAAAGTCGAACTTTCTTAATTAACCTTTGATGAACAACACTGTGTTTAATCTAGGAAGGATCGAACTTCCTTACACCATTGATTTAGAAACAATACTGTAGCATGAGAGTCATTTCGGGGTTTTAATCAACAATTAGGTTTAGATTGACCTTAGGTCAATCTTGAGTACACTCCACTGTTCGAACAATGTAGACTTATCAATCATTCTACTCGATAACGCGGAGCTTGTCTTAGCTCTATGTTATTATTCAGTACAATACTTATTCCGTCTTCTTCGGTTTTAATAAGGATTTTACGATTTACACTCAGTTAGGTACGTTAGAATGATTGTGTAAGTTGATTCATTGTGTGTTGTGCTATTTATAGCGACCACCTGTGACTGATATCTTCAAGCATGGGGAAACCCTACACCGCGATACGGTCCTTAATCAATGTTATTGGGGGGCAATCGACTCCCTATGTCGCTACGAAGCGTTGGTGATTCCCTCATTCCATATAGGCGGGTACTTGCATTTTTTTAGTTATTTGCCACATTCCCTTTTGGGCAGGCATCCCCCAGAACCATGGATTTTATATGTGTTTATATTTGAGTTATATTTAGATTTGGCCAAATCTAGGTCGGGAGTCGAATTGCAAGACATGGCATGTATGGTATGCTAAGTTATCACCGCCAGAAGTGTCGATCAGTCATGTTACTCAGAGCCATCAGTTTATCGGAGTTGAGAAATTTCATGTGTATTATATCACAACACAACCGAAATGTCCCTCTCTCACAAGAACAGTATTTCTCCTCTTAAATAATCAAGTGATTATTGACTTGAACCCACATAATTATATTATCAACTGCTTAATTCCTTGTTCTGTAGCTGGGTCGCTGATACTAGTGACTTGAATCAAAGTGATGTTTAAGTTATAGTAGACTAGTGTCTCTGCTCGCTCAGGTTAGGATTTTACTGAAGTATGCTAATTTAAGTTTAATTCAGCTCTGAAGGAGCTTGAGTCTCCAATTAATTAAATTATCTGGCTTAGGTCGGGATTTCTATCTCAGACCTAGTCTATAGGAGTACAAATGATTATATTTAGATAAATCCATAATGTAAATATCGTGTTAGGTGAGGGTCAGTATGCATATAGAGAATCCACTATTGGAGGTTCGAATTGATCGATTATTCTGATTTAAGGCAACACTACTGTTAAGACTTGGTCTTAGTTTTATCTGTTCTCCATTATTAAATTCTCTATACATATAATTTTGGAATACAAAAGAAAGAGTTAATTATTGTTTGTATTATTCATTTATTTGCGATAGATGTACGAAAGAACCTGTTTGTTTAATTAGGCCTAGGTTCGCTAAGATGGTGACGAACCTAGGTCGAGTGTCCCATTCCTAAACCTAGTCAGATAAGGGAAAACGGAACATCTCAAGCGAAAAACCCTTCTGACATATACAAATTAAGTCTGCACACATATATGTACATAATATTGACAATTATCTATATCTTTACAGAAGTCTCAAACAACCGAGAGAAGAGATAGTATACACATAATTGTTTTATATTTAACCAAAGATACTTAAGTCACAAGATCCCATAATAATTCACAGTTGTGTATTCAAATTTCTAGCTTAAGCCATCTCGCGTAATTCAAGGTCTGCGTGATGTACACTGCTTAGGCACGGTAAAGAGATTTCTCCGCTTGTTCTTCAGTCGAATCCATACTTCTACACAAACTAACACTAAGAGATAAATCGCCATTATCGAGAATAGTGTTAGGACCAACTTGTCCATTACTGCCCAGAGGTCCAGACCTCGTCCTTTGTCTTAGTGAATATAAGATGTCGCAGTTTGTGGTAGCCTCCATTTTATTTGGGTCGTTAATTACGTGGCTGTGATTAATTCGAGTGACTGAAGTTATTGTAAATTAGCTTGGGATCTTGCTCTAACACAAGATTTGAACTTAGAATACTTTACCAGATATAGCTCTGTCTCTCCGTCTCGAATTTCACTAGATTCTATCTATCTAAGAAGTATTAACCCACTACACTAGGTAATACATTGTTTCTAATACAATTTAAGATACTAAAACACTGCTTCTACTTTAATACAATACAATCTTCAAATTAAAGCTATGGCAATTCGACCGTCTCCGCTCGCTGCCAAAATCGTAAGGGGCTCGTCCACCTCGTTTCTCTCCCTGCCAAAACAGTCAGATTGGCCCCGCCTGTAAAGTGAAAATCAAAGCAAGGTAATTTGCTCATTGGTTGTAATAAGCAAGATGCTCGCTTATTGGTCAATAGCATGGCGTCTGGTCAATTCCCGCCAAATCTCACCAACATGTGTTTAACATCCCACCAGATATTACGAAAAGGTCGCTTCAACTTACAATTTATTGCCCCTTGAGTGTCGTCTTGCAATATTATTTTAAGACTAAATTCAATAGATTTTTATTTTCTAAGTGTTTTTTTGGGGTTCTTTTGCTTATCTTTTGTTTCTAAATAATTTCTTTCATAGATATTTCAATAAGCAATTTTGACAAGGGTTGAAGTTTATGGATGGCTATAAAGTGCGTTATTTATTTCTTCCGTATGCGAAAAAGAAATAGTGGTCCGATGAATGACCATCTCACACTCCCCCAAATAGATTTGTTTAATCACCTAGTACTTATATATCTCTCCATCAATTACACTAGGTCGTTGAAAAATCTATTTCCTTCTCTACATTCTCACGCTAACCTTAAATTTCCCACGTCTATTTGTTTTGCTTTCAAGTACGATAATAAACCAATTCAACTTGATCTCCTTTTTTGTTTAGTTTGGGTTTACTGTTTTATGACGGTGGCAACGCATTCATTTGTCTCCTTTGTTCGTCCTAAACCATAACCAAATTTTACTTTATTTGTTGTTTTGGTAATATCGAAACAAGTGAATCGCATTATAATTCCCTTTGACCTTGTCAGTATGAACATTAATTAAAGTATATACATTACTATTTTTCAAGACACATTTCCTGCTATTATAATTTGGTTTAGTTTTGCAGAAGCATCTTTTATCGACACATACTTTCTGAACTTGAATTTATTCAACCTCAAAATACTCTTGTCATTTACCACATTTCTAGTTATTCCAGAAGACCTGTGCATGCTAATAATTTAGTTTTACATACCAGAGTCTCTTAGAAGAGTATTTATGCAATAGAGCGACGCTACCTGCGGTGCTCTCTCGTTCTAAACTCAGCCTTATGCAGCTGCCACTGGACAAAGGCCTCGCCCAATGCTCCTTACTGCTTAGCCAGCTGTCAGCTGATCGTACTCGTATCCAGGAGTACTTGTAGCTGAAATAGTCCGCACATAGACATATTAGACTTTGTTCCATTTTATCGCCCTCCTCTGATTTTAAGAGGAAAGAGCAGTTCTGAAATTCAACTATAGTTGGAAAGCTATATCAGAAGATCAATGCTATCTATTCTTAATTATTTATCATTTGCTCTTTGGTGACTACCTTTTCTTTACATCGGTCTCGCACTACCTGTCCCAACGATACTTTGAACAAATTAATTTCAGGCCACAACGTTTTATTAGTTAATACATCGGTGGTCCCTTTTTTTTTTCTCTAGATAACACGTCAGCTACCGTGTTTGACTTTCCCTTTACATGCTCAATTGTGTAATCGAATCGCCCTATGTAGTGTACCCAGCGTATCATACGTGCGCTCAATAGTTTGAATTTTTGTAAAAATATCAGACTCTTATGATCGGTCCTAATTACTAACCGTGCTCCTCTTAAATAAGTTTCAAACTTAGATAAACTTAAAATGATAGCCCATAATTCTTGTTCTGTAACTGTCCATTTACGTTCCGTCTCTGACAACGACTTACTACAGAATCCTATTATCTGTTCCTCTCCTACATCATTCAGCTGGAAAACATATCCTGAAACTCCTAGGTTACTGTTGTCGGTTTGCAAATAATAAGTCTCCTTAGGATTTGGATGTGTGAGGAATATTGTATCTACAAATAATCTCTTAAATTTCTCAAAACAATGATTTATTCCTTGTGTCCATGACCATTTTGTATTTTGTTTTAATAGGTCACAGAGTGGTCTAACTTCTTCGCTATATCTCGTGATAAACCTTCTATAATAATTGATCAATCCCAAAATCCTCGTAATTGCTTTTGTGTTCGAGGTACTGGAAAATCTAGTATGGCCTCCACCCGTTCTGGATCCATATGTACCCCCTTCGTATTTACTATGTGTCCCAACAACTTCACTTCTACTTGATCACGCCTAATTTTTCTAATTCACTTAATTCCGCTTTAACTTGTTCCCTATAAGCCAAAGGTATTGGATAACTATGCTTCACAAAAGGCATTTCATCCACTAACTCAATAACGTGTTCATACCTATTTGTCAATCCTAGCTTGTCTGCAAATACTTTACAATGTTTGTCTAGTACAGGTAATAATAGTTCCTTTTGTTCACTACTTAAGGTTGAATCGTCTAGGTGATTTTCTTTATTGTTTCCACCATACGTTTCTTTACTCAACTTGTTATACTTTACCGGCTTAGTGCCTTTGTTTAGCATCAAGTTAATGGTTGCTGCATTTGTCTCTCCCCCTAACCTTTCAAATTTGCAATCTGAATTCAGTCTTACGCAAGACCTAACTCCTAAATGCTCTATTGTTAACGTCCGTTCGCTTCCACAGTTTACTACTCCTTTTACTCGTTCTAGCCAGTCATATCCTAGTATAAATGATCTAGGTAACCGCCGCATAATTAAAACAGGTGCTTCGACTAAGGTACTACCTAATTTGAACTCTATTAAACCCATCCGATTTGTACTTTCGCTCTGCGATCCGAACGCTCCTTGTATTTGAATAGCAATCTCAGGTAAAATTTAATTTCTCCTTAGAATAGACTCGTATAATTCTCTAGTTATTCCGCTAATCTGGCTCCCTGTATCGATAAGTGCATTTATACTTCTGCCGTACAGTCTCACGCATACCTCAGGTAATTTAGGAAAAGAGTAATCAATCTCTACGTCTATCGACTCGTCGAGTTCGTGAATCATTGTATACGTATGAAATTTTCTCACCACGCAAAGCTCACACACAATACCTATCTCGATGCACTCGGCTACGTTGCCAAACTGATTTCCTAATTAAGATTCCTATGCTTTTAATTACTGAGTGATAATCATATCCGTCACCGCCTGTGTTAGGTTTTAGTAGTCGTTTAAGGCCTCCTTTGCCAACTCCTAAACTCTGTCCCGACTTCCATCCTTTGTTAGTTAAAATTTTGTAAGCTACTCCTATCCTGTCGCGTTCTGAGGTCACTTTGTTTCCCGTGCTACAAAATATTATATTATTGGACCTAGTTTGTGTAGGGAATTCTAGTTTTTTTTTTGTTTGTCCCTCCCCCACATGTTTCGACGTGTTAAAACCTTCGCCCTCCTTTACAAAAGCGATAGCCGGTCTGACGTTGGTTCTCTCTTGCAAATAAATTCTAAACTTCATGTTTCTAAGTATCTTATCACTATTAATATAGATACTCATACCACTCTACTCACCAACATTCATTCTTCCTTATACCAATGCAAAACTTTCAATTTTATTGTAGACAATTGTATTGAAATCTGTCCGTGTATTAATAAGACACGATACTTGCATTAACAGGGAGTCGAACCCATAATTACTGTTGTACTGGAACACAATCAAAAGTCTTATAAATCGCTACCTACTTAAAGCTAGGTACTTCCATATATAACATATGGGAACTGAACCCACTAACAGTGACACAAGAATTTAATTACTTATCAACTATTGCGCCAGGAGGGAATCGAACCCAAAATTCATGACAATGGAATACATCTTTGTATTATTGTATCAACTGATAAATCATGCGGGAATTGAACCTGCTACCAGTGGTTGAAGGATTCAATCACGACAACTAAACCATAGTCGTAAGATCTGTTATTTACTGTAGCCGTAGTAAGCTCTAGCTGCGCCGTCTCTCACAATTCCTAGAACCATAAAATTACGTTGTGTTTTTACAGTATTAACCCATTCATTCTATTGTATTTATTTTTCTACTAACCGTTTAAATCCATATAATGTTAATTAATTCGTCCGTTTAAGCAACCTTCTCGTCAGACATCTGGTAAATTGCTAAGGGATAAACACAAGATAAACACACAAGATGAAACAATTAATATCTCCGGCCTCAGTCTCCTCCTGAAGAATTGAATCTAAGAAATAAGCTAATCTATGAAATAAACTTAAGGAAAATATTTCCGGCGTTGTAGTCTCTTCCTTGGAATCCTGTAGATTGTACATTTATTTGTAAGACATACAGCTTATTTCTGCTCCCCCTATACATAAGATAAATGTAAATGTACAACATATTATACATAACAAATGCACTGTGTGTATTTTATCTCTCCTCTCAGTATTTCTAAAATCTCTCTCACATCACGATCACGATTCTTAATTTCTACGTTGTGTTATTTTTTATTTTATATAAATAGATCTAGTCATATCGTTATTTCGAATATGTACTTAGATCCTGGGTCACGCGGCATCAAATTCTGTGATGGTAAGGATGACGACTTGTGTAGTCATCGTACCTAGGTTCTGTTTTGGCTCGCATTGATCGTCTAGTTTGCTTGTTTTCGTGATTGAAGATATTTAGAAAAGTCGAACTTTCTTAATTAACCTTTGATGAACAACACTGTGTTTAATCTAGGAAGGATCGAACTTCCTTACACCATTGATTTAGAAACAATACTGTAGCATGAGAGTCATTTCGGGGTTTTAATCAACAATTAGGTTTAGATTGACCTTAGGTCAATCTTGAGTACACTCCACTGTTCGAACAATGTAGACTTATCAATCATTCTACTCGATAACGCGGAGCTTGTCTTAGCTCTATGTTATTATTCAGTACAATACTTATTCCGTCTTCTTCGGTTTTAATAAGGATTTTACGATTTACACTCAGTTAGGTACGTTAGAATGATTGTGTAAGTTGATTCATTGTGTGTTGTGCTATTTATAGCGACCACCTGTGACTGATATCTTCAAGCATGGGGAAACCCTACACCGCGATACGGTCCTTAATCAATGTTATTGGGGGGCAATCGACTCCCTATGTCGCTACGAAGCGTTGGTGATTCCCTCATTCCATATAGGCGGGTACTTGCATTTTTTTAGTTATTTGCCACATTCCCTTTTGGGCAGGCATCCCCCAGAACCATGGATTTTATATGTGTTTATATTTGAGTTATATTTAGATTTGGCCAAATCTAGGTCGGGAGTCGAATTGCAAGACATGGCATGTATGGTATGCTAAGTTATCACCGCCAGAAGTGTCGATCAGTCATGTTACTCAGAGCCATCAGTTTATCGGAGTTGAGAAATTTCATGTGTATTATATCACAACACAACCGAAATGTCCCTCTCTCACAAGAACAGTATTTCTCCTCTTAAATAATCAAGTGATTATTGACTTGAACCCACATAATTATATTATCAACTGCTTAATTCCTTGTTCTGTAGCTGGGTCGCTGATACTAGTGACTTGAATCAAAGTGATGTTTAAGTTATAGTAGACTAGTGTCTCTGCTCGCTCAGGTTAGGATTTTACTGAAGTATGCTAATTTAAGTTTAATTCAGCTCTGAAGGAGCTTGAGTCTCCAATTAATTAAATTATCTGGCTTAGGTCGGGATTTCTATCTCAGACCTAGTCTATAGGAGTACAAATGATTATATTTAGATAAATCCAATAATGTAAATATCGTGTTAGGTGAGGGTCAGTATGCATATAGAGAATCCACTATTGGAGGTTCGAATTGATCGATTATTCTGATTTAAGGCAACACTACTGTTAAGACTTGGTCTTAGTTTTATCTGTTCTCCATTATTAAATTCTCTATACATATAATTTTGGAATACAAAAGAAAGAGTTAATTATTGTTTGTATTATTCATTTATTTGCGATAGATGTACGAAAGAACCTGTTTGTTTAATTAGGCCTAGGTTCGCTAAGATGGTGACGAACCTAGGTCGAGTGTCCCATTCCTAAACCTAGTCAGATAAGGGAAAACGGAACATCTCAAGCGAAAAACCCTTCTGACATATACAAATTAAGTCTGCACACATATATGTACATAATATTGACAATTATCTATATCTTTACAGAAGTCTCAAACAACCGAGAGAAGAGATAGTATACACATAAGTGTTTTATATTTAACCAAAGATACTTAAGTCACAAGATCCCATAATAATTCACAGTTGTGTATTCAAATTTCTAGCTTAAGCCATCTCGCGTAATTCAAGGTCTGCGTGATGTACACTGCTTAGGCACGGTAAAGAGATTTCTCCGCTTGTTCTTCAGTCGAATCCATACTTCTACACAAACTAACACTAAGAGATAAATCGCCATTATCGAGAATAGTGTTAGGACCAACTTGTCCATTACTGCCCAGAGGTCCAGACCTCGTCCTTTGTCTTAGTGAATATAAGATGTCGCAGTTTGTGGTAGCCTCCATTTTATTTGGGTCGTTAATTACGTGGCTGTGATTAATTCGAGTGACTGAAGTTATTGTAAATTAGCTTGGGATCTTGCTCTAACACAAGATTTGAACTTAGAATACTTTACCAGATATAGCTCTGTCTCTCCGTCTCGAATTTCACTAGATTCTATCTATCTAAGAAGTATTAACCCACTACACTAGGTAATACATTGTTTCTAATACAATTTAAGATACTAAAACACTGCTTCTACTTTAATACAATACAATCTTCAAATTAAAGCTATGGCAATTCGACCGTCTCCGCTCGCTGCCAAAATCGTAAGGGGCTCGTCCACCTCGTTTCTCTCCCTGCCAAAACAGTCAGATTGGCCCCGCCTGTAAAGTGAAAATCAAAGCAAGGTAATTTGCTCATTGGTTGTAATAAGCAAGATGCTCGCTTATTGGTCAATAGCATGGCGTCTGGTCAATTCCCGCCAAATCTCACCAACATGTGTTTAACATCCCACCAGATATTACGAAAAGGTCGCTTCAACTTACAATTTATTGCCCCTTGAGTGTCGTCTTGCAATATTATTTTAAGACTAAATTCAATAGATTTTTATTTTCTAAGTGTTTTTTTGGGGTTCTTTTGCTTATCTTTTGTTTCTAAATAATTTCTTTCATAGATATTTCAATAAGCAATTTTGACAAGGGTTGAAGTTTATGGATGGCTATAAAGTGCGTTATTTATTTCTTCCGTATGCGAAAAAGAAATAGTGGTCCGATGAATGACCATCTCAAAGCCTCCTGCATGCGCTCACTCAACATCTGTTGACTACACTCATATTTACAAAAGATATCCTTAAGTGTATTTTCCCTACTCAATAATAATAATAATCCTACCTTACGTCCGAGCTGAACACCTAGCACACGTGGGGGGCGGAACGCGTACTGTACACCGGTACAAAAAACTTACGCGGCCAACAAGGAGGTAACCCTTCATGGAGATGAGTCATAAAAAAGTATATAATTTACGGTCGCTTCCCGGGGAGCGCCGGGGCGCATTCGGAGCCGATGCTGAATGCCACAGCATGCGAACCATCGGCGGTGACGAGTTGAGCAAGCGGGCTCTCACCGAAAAACTAGTTACAGCTGGTCGTAGTAAGCTGAACAGGCGGGCTCACTACGTCGATGCTACAGCCGATTCCACGGGCGATGATACCATTTCGTTATTCTCATCCATCCCTTCAACTCGCCCATCGTACATGACAAGAAGAACAACTAGCTTGTCCACCACTACAACGCTTGACAGTGTTGTGCAAGAAGTCAACCTTGACTCTGAGCTTGCACCCGCTACAAGCGCTCCTAAAACACGCAGACGATGGACGCCAGAAATGAATAAGTTCATACTGCGTACTTATCTTCAACTTACCTCATTAGATACAGATAGAAAAACTTAGCTTGAGCCGCTCCACCTAAAATTCATAGAGAAATATCCGAACATGCAAGTCAGCAGACAAAGAGTAGGAGATCAACGCCGAGCTATAATTCATAACAAATTACTAACACAAAAAACAATAGATGAAATAGAAGCTGAAGTAAGAGAGGAATTAAATCAATTACAATTAATTTCTGAAACTCAATTCCCCACTAATCATACTCAGTCATTAGCTACAACTACACAAACACAATCTACAACACTGGAATCACCGAGGACACAAAATAAAACGCAAACTCGAATGAGATGGACCAATGAACAAAATGAAGCGATTATGCGGTCATTTTATCGGGTTACAACTTTAGAGACAAATCAAACGGTGTATCGAAAACTCATGTATGAAGATTTCATTACAAAATTTCCCTCACTAGCTCATTTGACTGAGCAAAGAATAGCTGATCAGAGGAGAGCAATAGTGAATAACAAATACATTAGTACTGAAAGGTTAAATTTATTAAAATTAGAAATATCGGACGAATTACAACTAGACAATAGCAACTATAATAACTTAGCAATCATAGTCAATGACAACACCATTGAAACCCAACCAGAAGGTCCAATAGTACAAATATTAAATAACGATCAAGTAGATGTAGCAACAGATGGACTACATAACTCTCAAACAAGTCTAGAAGACAGAGACCCATTAATAGACGCAACTTTTCAACAGACTCTCCAATTTTATATAGCAACTAGTCCTACAAACAGAATATACATCCCCAAACAAAAACGGTCTAAGAATTTGGCCAGAATAGTAGATTATATTAACAAAATAATACTCCCTGAAAATGTAAATAAAGACACTGATTTTCAGACCTTACAGACTGTCATATACAGTGCGGCATGGACCGCAGCTAAAGCTAACGGAGCAAAGTTAACACTTCAGCCAAAGGAAATAAACACTAACACAAACCAAAAAAAGATATACACGCCCCATTGGCAAAGACGTTTAGAGCGAAAACTAATAGACTTAAGATCAAAGATAGGCAGAATGACACAATTTATTAACGGCAATAGAAGCAGAAAAATAATAAAACATGTAAAATGTATTAACAAACAGTATAAAATCCACACAGTACACGAAGAACCAAACACACAACCTGAACACACGTTAGACACATTAAAACAAAAACTCGCAGTGGTCACAGGCCGGCTACAAAGGTACAAAGCATGCACCCAAAGAAAACGGCAAAACACCCAATTCACCCTTAACGAAAAACTTTTTTATCGTAACATCAGACAGGTTTCCACCAATGTTCAGAATATCAACCCTAGTGATGACGATGTTCAAAACAATGTAGACTTACAGAACTTACAAAATTTCTGGGCAGGAATATGGGAACATCCTATCGAACATAACACCCAAACCGATTGGATACAAGCTGAACTGTCTAATGCCAGCACAAACATTCAGCCAATGACTTTCGAACATATATCCCCACAAATATTTCATGAAGTGCTTGCTCGGTTACATAATTGGAAAGCACCCGGATCAGATCAAATTCATAGTTACTGGTACAAAAAGTTCACAGCTATTCATAGCTTTCTTTATAATTACATAAATAATTTCATCCAGGATCCCAAAACAATTCCGCCCTACTTAACATCAGGTACAACATATATGATCTCAAAAGACCGCAACGACCTCTCTAACCCAGCAAAATATAGACCAATCACATGCCTGCAGACTTTGTACAAAATAATCACATCTTGTATGTCCTCATTAATATATAATCACATTGACACCAATAACATCTTAGCCGAACAGCAGAAAGGATGTCGAAAATTTAGTCAAGGTTGCAAGGAACAACTAATCATAGATTCTATTATTCTTAAAAAGGCTCAGAAGTCCAAAACTGACCTCTACAGTATGTATGTTGATTATAAAAAAGCATATGACTCTGTTCCCCATTCATGGCTAGTACAAATTTTAGAAATTTACAGAATACACCCAACAATCATCACTTTTCTGAAAACTACGATGACAACCTGGTCTACTGTCCTTAGAGTCAATACTTCAACCGATGCAGCGGATACCCGTCCAATCAAAATACTACGAGGTATTTTTCAGGGAGATGCACTGAGTCCGTTGTGGTTCTGCCTTGCCCTAAACCCTCTGTCAAACATTTTAAATTCAACCGGCACGGGATTTCCCTTAAGAGATACAACCCACGAAGGACAGCATGAGGTACAAAATAACACTTTAAATCATCTACTCTACATGGATGATATTAAATTATATGCTAAAAGTGAAAGCCAATTAAATGAACTTGCAAATCTAACAGAACAATTCACAAACGATGTTAAAATGGAATTTGGTATAGATAAGTGCAAAATAAATTCAGTTAGAGCAGGACAATACTATCAACACCAGTACACATTAGAAACAGGAGAACACATAGATCCATTAGATGAACACGATACATATAAATATTTAGGATACAACCAATCACGACAGATAAACCACAAAGAAACAAAACAAAAATTAAAACAGCAATTTCAACATCGATTAAATACAATTCTGAAAACACAACTATATGCAAGAAACACAATAAAAGCACTCAACACATTTGCAATTCCCGTGCTTACCTATTCTTTTGGTATTATCAACTGGACCAAAACAGACCTAAAAAACCTACAACGTAAAATAAATACTACCATGACCAAATTCCGAAAACATCACCCAAGATCGTGTGTGCAAAGGCTTACACTGCCAAGAAAAGAAGGAGGCAGGGGGCTAATCGACATTCAAAATTTGCATAATAAACAGATAACAACCCTTAGACAATATTTCTTTACCAAGACAGAGTCTTCTACACTTCATAAACAGATAGCAAACAACGACATCCACTTTACACCTCTAAATTTAAAAGATAAATCCGAACAGAAAAACGAGAAAGTTACCGATAATAAAACCAAACTCCTTGAATGGAGCCAGAAGTCTTTACACGGAAGACATTACCAAGATTTAAGCCAAATTAATGTCGACAAGGAAGCGTCGAACGCATGGCTTAAACGAGGTGAGCTCTTCTCGGAGACTGAAGGCTTCATGATCGCAATACAGGACCAAGTAATTGAGACTAAAAATTATAGGAAATACATTATTAAAAACTTAACCACTGATACATGTCGAAAATGCAATAGGTTACCAGAAACCATCCAACATATTACAGGCGCGTGTAAATCAATAGCCCAGACAGACTACAAACATAGACACGACCAAGTCGCTAATGTCATACATCAGAAACTAGCATACCAATACAAACTATTAGACTCCATAGTACCTTACTACAAATACACCCCCGAAACTGTGTTGGAAAACACTTCGATAAAATTATATTTTGACCGAGGGATTTTCACGGACCGAACCATACACTTCAACAGACCAGACATCACATTAATAAATAAAACAAACAAAACTGGATATCTCATCGACATAGCTGTACCAAATACACACAATATACAAACTACTATTGCAGAAAAATTATCTAAGTATACCGAATTAAAAGAAGAAATAACCCGCATCTGACATCTGCAAAAAGTAACAATAGTCCCCATAGTGTTGTCCACAACAGGAGTGATTCCCAAACAACTCCACCAGTCACTTACTTCTCTGAACCTGCCCTCTAACACATACCACCTGCTGCAGAAGGCAGTGATACTAAACACGTGCAGACTGGTGAGGAAGTTCCTACAATGTGAATCAGAAAACCCGCCCCAAACTTTTTTTCAAGCTCCAACACAAATACGTAATCTACCTATCACTACCCCTTTAATTCTTAACCCAGCTGATAATCACTTGGCTTAGGCCCGTGCTATCAGTAATTTCCGGCTACCCGGTTAGCCGAGCAGAATAAACGAAAAGATTTAAATAATAATAATAATAATCGTTTATTTATCAAAAGGGGCACACTTACAATTTAGTATCAGAATCAAGTAAAATAGAGCACTGATGCTTATTGCCTGAACTAGGTGGAACCTGTGTTTCAGGCTAGAAGGTGCATAAATACCTACTTAAAATAAATAAATTAACATTAAGAGAAATGTAAAAGTAAATGACTAAAATTACGACTTACATAGAAAAAAAGCAAACAACATGTCAGCAGTTTACTTGCAGACAATAAGTAAATCTTCTGTTTGTGCATAGGTCATGGGTTGTAAAAAAGTAATAATAGCCTTTTTACAGATAAAATAGTTCAACTTATATATACTTAGTTTTCTATTTAATCTATTGTACAGAAATGGGCCTAAAAATGTAAAGAATCTTTCCACAAAGACATGTTTGGAGGTTGCTTTAGAAATGCATACAATATCATTCCGTCTCTTGTTAGTATTGTCAGCATTGTACGTGAGCATGGTGTGCTGTTTTAATACCAGGTGCATAATAAATAGCTGGCGCACAGTCAGCACGTTGCAGGATTTATACAGCTGATCTGTGGGAAAGTAAAAGGGATGGAAATTCGCCACCTTTAAAATTGCTCTTTGAGCTCTTTCGAGGGGTAGCAGGATAGTTTTTGATGCGCCTCCCCAAGAAATAATACAGTAGTGAATTATAGATTGACATAGCGCGAAATAAACTTGTGTGATTAGTTTAGGATCTGCAAAAGTTCGTATTTTTTTAAATACATATATTAATTTGCGCACTCTTTTAACGAGATTTTCAATATGATACCTAAAAGAGAGTGTGTCGTCAATTATAACCCCTAAGTATTTAATATTACTGGTTTTGAGGATAGAAGGACAATTGCAAATGTTGACTGACCGATTATCACATTGATGGGCATATACATGGAGGTTCGTAAGTGTGTGAGACTTGCGCATGGAGAAGTGGATGTATTTTGTCTTATCAGCATTTAGTGTTAGTAGATTGCTTTGAAGCCAATTAGTCACAGTATTAAAGCCAAGTTGAGCGTTTTCAAACAGTTCGCTACTGTTTTCAGCAAAAAATATTAGCGCCGTGTCGTCAGCATATGATATGATTTTGCCGTGATTGATATTTAGGTTACACAGGTCGTTAATATAAACCAGGAAAAGGGTAGGGTAGGGCCCAATATACTTCCCTGGGGAACACCAAATCCAGTATTTTTCAGCTCATCGCTCGTAAAATTGTCGATCCTAACACACTGGTATCGATCGTTTAAATAGTCAGCAAGTAATGTCAGAGGCGTGCCCCTTATTCCTATGGCCTCTAGTTTCCTCAGAAGCACAGAAATAGAGACAGTGTCAAAAGCTTTCGCTAAATCAAGGAAGACTCCCATGACCTGGTTGCCTTTGCCCAGCTCTTCTGAGACATAATTGGTAAGGCGATGCACCGCATCGGCTGTGGATAATTTGGCTCTAAAGCCAAATTGCGCTGGTGACAAGATGTTGTTTCTTTCCAGGAAGCTAACTAGTCTGCTGTTTATAATTTTCTCTAATATTTTTGAGATTGAGGGGAGTAATGAAATTGGCCTATAGTTATTAACCAAGTCCCGGTCTCCAGATTTATGGATAGGGATAACAACAGCCTTTTTGAGACATTTAGGGAAAATTCCTTTGGAAAGACAGTTTCGAAAAATATGCGTTAAGGGAGGTGCCAATACATGCTTAAAGAGTTTAAGGATCCTGTTGCTTATATTATCCCATCCAACTGCACAGTCATCTTTAAGACCAGAAATTATTCGGGATATTTCGTTTTCATCAGTATCCAGCATAGCAAATGACTTCAGGTTGCAGCTGTTGTTCAGGTTTTGGAAAGAGTTATGGGCGCAATGTTTCGGAATCTTTTCGGCCAAAGTTTTCCCAACATTAACAAAAAAGTTATTTACTTTGTTAGCTGATAAAAGAGTTGAAGGATTAGTATGCAGTAACCTCGAATTTGATTCACGTTGTTTAGTCATGTATGTAACGTAAAATCAATAACAAAAAAAATAATTCCCTTTGAAGGTTTTGTATGTCAACATCATACATTTGTGTACAAAATTCTAACTTACTATGTATTACATACATTTAATTGGTTTTTTAAGTTTCTGAGTTCTCTTCTGAGGTTAATATTGTATTTTTTTGTTGGAAAGGGTATTCTTTCCAAATGGTCCCATAGCCACCAAGTCGGGATCTGATGATGGAATCTTGGCGAAATCGAGGGAACTCTTCAAATTTTATATGAAAACGTGTTGCGATTTCGGTATTTTCTACAACAAGTGAATCATTTGCGTTTGATAAGAACCATTCTACTATCAGATCCGATGATGAAGCCAAGAGTCACGGAACTCCGTAATGAGATAATGTACCCTAGTCGTGTTTGGGCTTGTTGTAATTGTAACGGTATGCACTTTCCATGTATATCAAGCACGTGTGAACCACTAAAAAGTGAAAAATTTAAACTTTTTTGCAAAAAATAAAACCGACTTCAAAAAAAAAACAAAACACTGAAAAATAACTTTAGCTTCTGAAGTCGGTGATCTTTGTTTGATTGCTTTAGTTTTTTTGTCACCGACTTCAGAAGCTAAAGTGTTTTGTTTTTTTTTTGAAGTCGGTTTTATTTTTTGCAAAAAAGTTTTTATTTTTAACTTTCGAACAATGTATACAGGCTTCGTAAATTATGCACTTTTTGAGCAAGTGTGTTGAGTAAGTTTTTGATCAGTGTTAGTAACAGGGTTGATCGGCATCAAAAAATGTTCGTGTAACGGAACGGTTGTGTTTTTTTATTTTATGAAAGAAAACAACAAACAAAATGTGGGGTTGTTAGAATGTATTCAAAGACTAGCTGACCCACACAACTTTGCCTGCGTCACATAAAGGAAAGAAAAACCTCAAAAAAAGGAATAAATCCCCGTTGTTGCAACATTTTTTATTTATGCTCCGCTCTCATAGCATGACGTTATAATTATAGCCAACTATCTAACACAAAATGATTTTTTCTATTCCCATTTCTTTTTTCTGTTCCTAAGATTAGCTCGTTCAACAAAAAAAAACTTTTCAGCTTTATAATATACTAGCCGATGCCTCGGCTTCGCCCTCGTAAAATGAATTAGGTAGGTACTCAAACCATCCTCTATCCTCTTTAATAAACCCGCATCAAAATCCGTTGCGTAGCTTTAAAGCATACATAGGGACAGACATACGAGTACAAGATACGGGTACGGGTGGTAAACCTATTTGCAAAATAGACCCAATTAATATGAACACCACAATAGTCTCAATCTAAGCTTTTCACTTTGCTTTCAAGGACTACTCTGAAAAGTTTCCTGAATAGTTTAGAATGTAAGTAAACTCGGCTCGGGGGATCTGGTGATCTTCCTCATGTCGGGAAACACTCCTGGCGTACATTACACTTTGCGGCCGCATAATGCAATATTTTGAAAAGTCTTTGAAAGTAGTTTATAAACTGATTATTGTATTTCCCTAAACCAGAAGAAGTTACATTGAAGTCTTACTAGCTAGATGTGGCAAACTAATTATCCGTTTTTCATATAATGCATTATCCGCCGGCAATCAAGAGCATAACAGCTTACTCTTTGTTATTATTTCTCGTGGTTGTGGACTCTTTTTTTGTTGCACTACCTTGTTCAAGCCACTTGCATTGTTGAAACAGTGGCGTAGCAAGAGGTTCTTCTGTCTAAATCGGTCGAGACGAACTTGTACAGACTGTACTTCGGAATGCGTGCGCAGGTGCTCCACGATCTGATCTCACTATTAACAAAAGATTACCGGACTAGCAGACGTACTGCGGCGTACCATCCGCACTTGGTAGCTATTCCGACGAGTCGTACAAAGCGCTTCTCCTCCATTTATTTATTATGCGCACTGCCAAAGTGTGGAACTCTCTGCCTGCTTCTGTGTTCACACCCACATTTAACCCGCCCGCCAGCAAAGCAAGAGTAGGTAATCCATCATCTTCTGGGCACGCTCGTTCCATCACAGACCTCGTCCATCGCTTCCCATCAGACGTGATCGAAGTCAAGAGCAGGCCCAATTAGTATTAAAAAAAACAGTGCAAGCGGCTTGAACAAGGTAAGTAAGTACACTAAAGTAATTCTCAACGATGATGTGGCCCGTCCAACCGTGGCCGATGACAATCTGCCTACTAAACAGAATCGTGGTATATTATGTTCTCTTTACGGAATCTTGTTGTTATACCACAAAAGTGTTTACATGCACTTGCTCCAGACTCGTTCGTAGTGTGTCGCTTCGTTGACTAACACTTCTAGTAAGTTGCAGTTGCATGTCGTGAGCATGCTGTATGTGAATGCGTTAGTATTCCGAGCGCTCGCGACGATCTGGAGACAATGATCGCGCATGCGCGGCACGTACTCCGATGATCTCGTGAAATTACCACAGAGCAACTTACAATTTGATGGAATATGTGTTTACCTGTTTCCTTACAATAATGTTATCGTATTATTAGTTTTTCCTTTATTATTTATTATAGATGGTTATATTTTGGGTCTTCTAGTATCGTATTGGACGAGTCTGTAATGATGTTATAATTGGTGGTAAATAATCTTCGATCTGTGATGTTCGCGAGTGTTGATAAGAACTGCACTGACTGATACCAACAGGAAAGTAGGTATCATACGGTCATACCTACGTACGGCATTTAGAATGGGTATCAAACAGCAAACTTGTATGAAGGTATGAATAATGTAATTACGGATAGTCGTAACAGCTAGTTATTGGTGCGTAACTTGTGTGTAGTCTTGCGAGCGAAGAGCTGTCTGCACTCACAAGACTACACACTACAACGCGACGCGACGACGTCACCGTCGTGTCGATGGACTAAATTATTACAGACTAGTAGTAATCTAATAGTGGCTTGTCACGTGGTTAGATGTTGCAGCCATCATTTTAGTAGGGGTTTCATTCAAAACGTGAAGTTGGTGCAGCGAGTCCACTAGGCCCGGCGCCTAACGTCAGGCTGCTGCCAGCACAAGTCAGGCGCAGAAGGTGAGGGTGGCACTGAACTGTCTCTGCAGTCACTTCTTCATACTAACATTAATTTATTTTTATCCAATCGACTCCCTCTCGCGCGTAGAAGGCATGTGCCCAAGAGAGAGAAGCTTAGATTGATATCACTATGTGCTATACTTATTAACTCCGGACAAATGTGAGTTCAAAATTTTAATTGATTTGATTTGATATTTTGTTGTTTTTGTTTGATTTAATGGTTTTGACACACACTATTTAGTTCGAGGCGGCCGGCTCCCACAGTCGCAAGGAAAGATTTAGAGTGCCCATACACTGGTCGACCTCATCTATACTAATATTTTAAAGCAGAATATCTATATCTAGACCAAATATTATAAAGCAGAAGAGTTTGTTTGTTTGTTTGGTTGAACGCGCTAATCTCAGGATCTACTGGTTCGAATTGAAAAAATCTTTTTGTGTTAGATAGTCCATTTATCGAGGAAGCACGCTACGACCATTAGGAGCGGAGCAAGAATGAAAAATGTTGCAAAAACGGGGTTTTTTTTCCTGTCGTTTTTCTCTGTTATGTGACGCAGACGAAGTTGCGTGGGTCAGCTAGTAATCAATAAAAACTAAAGTGTTTTTCCTGTCCTATCCTGTTGTCTAGAGCAGCGGTGGCCCAGTGGTCCCCGCGGCTTCGACTAACGAACAGTAAGTCGTGAGTTCGAACCCAGGCAGGCGCATTACTTTGTGTAATTTATTTCATCACCACTGCTCTCCAACCGATGAAGGAAAACATCGTGAGGAAACCGGTATGTCCTAGAACAGAAAAATTCGAAGACATGTGACATTTACGAAATCCACGGAATTCCGACCAATACGAACTGGGCCCGCGAGGTGGATTATAGCCCTTTCCTTCTCATAGCGAAGGAGGCCTGTGTCCCAGCAGTGGGAACATTAACAGGCTGATGATGATGATGATGATGATCCTGTTGTCGCTATGTAGAACTGCTAAATCCCTAATTTCTTCAATCTTCATCATCCCTTCCGATTTCGTAACGTAAGTTTACTTGTAAAGTCTTCTGTGCGTAAGGAAGTAGGTATCAACTTTAAGACTAAGTAGCTCCACGGCATGTCGCTTGCGACCTTTCTGTCGGCTTGGCAGCGCCGGCAACTCAACGTGCTTTATTAGCTCGCGCGTCCTCTGATCGCGCACAGTCTGCTTGCCCCCGGCCGCACGCGGCACCCGCGAGATCGCGCTCATTTTTGTTAGAGTTTTGAAAATCTAGACTGCGCTAACGCATGTCACCGTATCACACTTTCTTTCGTATTAGTTACTTGATTATTTACCTCCGTTGTCTCTATGATTGCCAACTGCTCATCACGTACGGTATCATAGCGGAGTACTTGTGTGTGCAAGTGGACACAGTCTCGTGTGTGACATGACGGTGAAAGTGGCAGCGGTAGCGAGCGCGGGCGCGAGTCGCTTGCACGCCTACGTGCACCAGATCCTTATGGTCGTTCTGAGTGAGTAAAGTCTCCTCTTTATCAATCTTATTTAACAGGTCAATCAAAAATGGCCACTGTTTCAAAGAAATAGGGCTCCATTAGAGCCATTACATAAAGTCGTGTAGATCCTGGTTGCACAAGGGTTCAGCTGGGCTCTTGAGTAGACCCGAAGCTCTCCTTCCATTGTGCTGCTGGCCTGGACTGGTTTTACTGAAGTGCGGCATGATCCTCAGCGGGCCAAGCTGGCCCGGTGGGCACCTTACAAGGTTTCACCCGAAAACAAAAGTAAAGCTTTAGGAATTCAGTAACGCTTGAAGGTTAATGTGCTTCATAAAAGTAGTAGATAAAGAACGAGCCGCAGTCAGTTGGTGTTGTCACGTGACACGAACAGTCCTCTGCTGCAGGAAATATAGTGAACAACTATTTGTTGTCACAAGTACCACGTCGCGGCACTGTGTTATTCAAAACATGATATGTTCACGCCTATTGCCTCGAAGAGTTGGTAGTCCTTTAGCTTTACCATACATATCACACATTCTCCATTCTCGGGTCCATTCTGTACACAAATTGGAAATACCCAAAGGAAAAACACTTATTGCGACGCTGTTGTTTGTAATCTTTATAAAATCCCAGTGCTAATTATTTTTCTTTTGTATACCTGAACTTTCCCACTCCTGGGCCTGGTACCCCATTTTTTCCACTTTTCTCGATGTTGCGCTTCTTCTCATCAATTAACGAGAAAACCATCCACGGGGTCCCGCCATCTTCTCCTTGGTCTGCCGCTACCCTATCTAGGTGTCTCAGGGCTCCAGTTTTGTGATATTTATTTATAAAGTACCTACAACATAAACCAAATTATAATCCAAATTAAAACTAAATTATAATCCTTTTACTCGCTCTTCTCATATGCGGGCCCAGGCATGTGACAGATATGACCTGCCCAGTCCATTTGTCTGGGTTTAGATATTAACATAATGGTCGCGTAAGACATCCGCGGTGGTCACGTTTTAGAGTAGGTACATACTTATTAAGTGCTTCCCATACCAACACCAACCGGAAGGTCATCCCGCACTGTTGCGGACATCGCAAGGTAAACAGATGACAATTTTGCAAAACTCAGTAAATAGCCGCCAAGATTTAGCGCCAGTACACATACAGAGTGCACGGCAGGTTGCGTACAACGTACACCATTAGTGTGCCAATGTTTGTGTGCAATGTACGCCGCGTTGCTTCACTATACGAACGAAGCTGCGAAGCTGCTCACCTTTCTCTGGTCAGCGACAACTAGCGTCGTCTGTCAACAAGAGCAGCGTGTGAGCAGAGTAGGTACCTACATACACACTGCCCGCTAGCACGGAGGCCAGTATACGATTGTTGCTATCACAGTCGGCAGAGGTCGTGATAGTTTCGCCTGGTGGGCGATATGCCACGGGTTGTGATCATCTATCCTGATATCCTAACCTACCTATCTGATCTCCACAATCCTCATAATAAGTAACACGATATACTTTCGTAAAATTGATTGCCAGACTCGGGCTTTTGAACAGTCCTAAAGGATGGTAGTGATTTAAAAATGAGAGCCGGGACCAACGGTTTAACGTGCTTTCCGAGGCATGGAGGTCATAGTATGGTCACATTGGTCACCCATTCACGAACTATTTAAAACCTGATATCACTGATGCATACAAGCTGCTCCGATAAAAAATTAAGAATCGACTAAATATTTTTTGATAACCTGATGTTCGACTGGTGTGAGACTATTTTTAACCGACTTCCAAAATAGTGTAGGTTTTTTTTTGTTTTCTTATGTAGGTATGTTCAGCGATGTCTTATCCGATTGTGAAGCGATTTTTGCATGTTTGCTGTCAGGAGCAATTTAGCACAGTTGTTTACATACACCTCCGTTTAAATCGTGTTATTAACAGCTAAAGGACCCGTTGGTAAAACCAAATGATCACAAGATTGTTATTGGGAATTACACAATTATTAATGATGAGATAAACTGTGGGATATTTTATCACAAGGCTTGAAATTGTTATAAAAATGTTAAGAAAAACTTAATGAAGTGTTGATCGTCAATTAGTCAAAACAAAATTTCCGCTCGTCAGTGGGTGGAAGGTTTTGATGGGTCAACACGTGTCCGGTGTTAGTTACCTACTAGCCGCTCGCTGGTAGATCATTGATCACTAAACGTGTTGTAGTTTTTGTTGATCTTTATTTTTTACGTCGAAGGAGATGCCTGACACGTACTCTAGTTACTACGAGTACTACTCAGTTTTACAATTCAATACGAGTATTAATAGTTTATTACCTACTTTTTAAGCGAGCTTTTGCAGGCTAAACTTTTCTTTAGCCCGTTTTTGTTCAAGACCTTTCTGTGACCGTTTTACTAGTCTGAGGGCGTGTGGGCGCAGGGACTGACTTATACTAGATCCTCTGGTTATTTTGAGTCGTTTTCGTATCTTTGGCACTCTGCATTTTTCTTCATAATCAATAACAATGTTTTAAAATGAATGGTACAGTTACTTTGTTTTGTTGCAGTCAACGTGCCGACGATATCGTTTGGCCTGGCGATAGGCTGGGTGTCGCTGGCGAGCGGGGAGGGTGGTGAGGGGGGCGGGCAGCAGGTGGACGAGGCGCAGGCGGTGGGTGCGGCCGCTACCACGTTCGTGGCGTCACTGCTGGGCGTGCCGCTGTGTGCGCGCGCGCTCGCCGGCGGCAGGAAGCGCGCCGTGGTCGCCACCTCCGCCGCCTTCGTGGTAACTCGTGCTACATCGCTGACGTGGTCCATTAGTCCAGTAGTGGCGCGTGAGGACGTTGCCTAACGTGTGTTGTGACTGTGTGCAGGTGTGCTGGGCGCTCAAGCTGTGTGGCGGCGGCTGGTGGGTGGTGGCGGCGCGCGCGTTTGCCGGGCTGGGCGGCGCCGGCGCATGGTGCCTTGCGCCGCTGCTCGCCCGGGAGGTAACCTCACGTACCGAGTGCCGACAGGTCGCACTATGTTGTATGTAGCAGAGCAGAAGCCTGATGATAATTATGTTGTCGTCAGATGTGCGAGGAGGGGGTGCGGGGCGCGGCGGTGTCGGCGCTGGTGCTGGCGCACAACCTCGGCTTCCTGCTCATGTACCTGGCTGCCGACCTGCAGGTGGCGCACAGGTAACGTTCATATGCGGCTACCTACTGTACGGCACGCAGTGACTGGAATATAAGTCATTCATTTTAATAAAGAGTAAAATGTACAGGTTCGGGATCAACAGGTTCATACCTTATTGACTACATGAGGTAACAGCGACCCGGATTGTATGGGTGTGGTCAACACGGTGGACTTTTGCCTAAGTAGTATTTTGTAAAGTTAGTCATATCTGTTTTACAGTTCAGCACGATCTTTTATCGAGTGGAGTTATTTCAAACTTATAAAAGAGGTTGTCGGAGCGGTTGTGTTGTTATGATGAGGGCAGGTTGTACTAGTTGAGCCTGTCGACCGTGAGAGCGGAGTGACACGGGTGTGGCACGTTGCAGGACGGTGCTGTGGAGCTGCCTGGCGCTGTCGGCGGCACACTGCGCGCTGTTCCTGTTCGTGCCGGAGTCGCCGCCCTTCCTCGCCGCGCAAGGCAAGCCCGACGTGAGTACCGCCGCACGTGCGCGTTGTCCTGACCGCTCGGCGTCCTCGTGTGACCGGTGTGACCGTGACTTGTGTGTGCACGCAGGAGGCGCGCGCGGCGCTGGCGTGGCTGCGCGGCGCGGCGCGCGACGACCCCGCGCTGCTCGCCGAGCTGCTCGCGCTGCCGCCGCCCGACCAGCACATGCAGTCGCCGCTCGCACTGGCGAGGGACATGCGTGAGTACACCACGTAGTTCAGCCCCCAAGCCTCGCGCGCAACTCCACCTGTACCTTGAGGGACCTGTCCAAAGTCACTACTAAAGCTTTCTTCATGGCAGAGTTCCGTTCGAAACTCATTTAACTTCCACAGACACGACAAAGAAAGAGTATACCTAGAATAGTTAGCGCGGTAGTAGCAAACGGAGACTTTACGATCAAAGTTAAATATGACTCACAAGACCGAGAGATAGTCGGGTCTCTTGGGTTAAATAGTGAATAATGCACCGACATTAGTTACACGTGATGCATGCGTATGCGGAATGCTATCGTTTGTCCCTGACGGCCTCGTTGCAGTCGTTGCTCCAGTCTCCAGTGCTACTGCTTAGTTTGAGGTCTTACTTTGTAAACCATACCTAAGTTGGGCTAAGTGTTATTCGGTTTATCCCTCTGCCTTACATTTATACATGTAATGTTGGTATCGGCAGTGAGTGACGTGCGTCGGCGGCGCGCGTTCGTGCTGTGCCTGGTGGCCGTGGTGGGGCAGGAGGCGTGCGGCGTGCTCGCGCTGCTGCAGTTCGCCGAGCACGTGTTCGTGCTGGCGCGTGAGGGGGGCGCGGGCGGCGCGGGGGAGGGGGGCGCGCTCGGCACGCCCGCGCGCCACGCCGTGCTGCTCGGGGCCGCGCAGTTAGTGGCGTCTGCGCTAGCATTGTACCTCGTCGAGAAAGTTGGCAGAAAGGTATTCAGATAAAGTACATTAGTGTGGGTTGGAAGCGGAAGTTCTGTTCGACACTCGAGATATTTGAACTGTTCCCAGCGGCTGATGGTGTGGTGCGCGTTGGCGACGGGGCTGTGCCTGGCGGGCGGCGCGGGGGCGGTGTGGGCGCGCGCGGGGGGCGCGTGGGCCGGCGCCGCGCTGGCGGCCGCCGTGTTCGCGGACTCGGCCGGCCTGCAGCCCGCGCCCTACGCCATGCTGGCCGACATGTTCCACTACCAGGTATGTATGCGATGACTTGTCCACCCAGCATGCAGTTCGTGAATGGACGCCGTCACTAGAGACGGGTCATCATCTGGCAGCGACGGTTCATACTAGCCGTATTTGTTTTAATTTATTGTTCTTGTCGTTGTTTCGCACACGCTTGTAGCGTGCACCTCTTTCTAAGTTTATCGATTTTCTAATAATGCTTGATTAATAAATTACAATGGTAGTGGTGGAGTTACTTGGCCATTCCGACCGATACATTTCTACGCTCTAGAAAGGAGTTGCTCTTTCTGCATTCTTTTCATCAGTCATTATGATTTGTAAAGGGAAGATATATTAATCTGTTTCGTTACAACGTAAGTTTGAATGATATTAGCGAGTTAGTGTGTAATGGTTGTGTTCGGTTGCAGTACCGCGGGTGCGCCGTGACGCTGATCAGCGCGGCGGCGTGGGGCGGGAACGCGCTGGAGGTGGGTCTGTTCCCGCTGGTGGCGCGGGGGGGGGGGGCTGGGCGCGGCGCTGGCGCTGGCGGCGGCGCTGACGCTGGCGCTGGCGCTGTTCGCGGCGTGTGCGCTGCCCGAGACAAGGGGCCGCACGCCCGACCAGATCTATGACGTCATCTGCCCGCCCGCACCCCCCGCACCTGTCTGCGACACAGTGCGGACTGAGAGGTGCAGTGCACGGACTATCTCCACTAAAATGTGAAATCTCTTTAGCAAGACTGTTTTTTGATCACCATCGACGGTTGACGTCACGACCCGGTGTGATGTAGTAGGCAATACAAGCGAATGAGGAACTGATCTTCCAACTGCTTTCCAGGGAAACTGTTGTTCTTAGACCGGTGTTTTGAATGATGTTTTTTTTTTAACAATTTTCCTTGCTACACCTGTCTAACGTGCATGTAGGTACTTATGTAAAGATCATTTAAGTAAAAACATCATTAATTCATAAACCTGTGAACATTGTCAAAAACCTGGGACCACTATAGTCACTTGAAAAAAAAGAGAACTGTCCTAGGTACAACAGACGAGATCTGCCTTGGATTGTTCGAATCGAGATAATA
Source organism: Xestia c-nigrum (assembly GCA_916618015.1). Classification (NCBI taxonomy): domain Eukaryota; kingdom Metazoa; phylum Arthropoda; class Insecta; order Lepidoptera; family Noctuidae; genus Xestia; species Xestia c-nigrum. Next base: position 192,618 of record OU745248.1, read on the forward strand.
TTTATTTGTTATACACACTTTGCACTCGAGTGCAATTACACGTAACTTTTCATCCCACCTCAGCGAGGAAACGCAAAAAAAAATGCGCATTATTAACAAATTCAGTTAATTCTGTTGGCGACAAATAAACTTCCTCGTCGCTAGATAATGAGTGGTCATTTTAGGGTTTTAACTTGTTTTCAATGTGAAACGATCACATGAATTCTACGAGTAACTTAGCATCCATAAAAATTGATGGACAATAAAAATAAATCATAAAAGCCTAAGAAGTTACAACAAAAATAAAATTAATAATAAAACCTTAGAAAGTACAAACAAATTGTCACTGCACTCAAAAAGTTCGTTATTTGTTATTTTGTTATTTTGAGTGGAAAATAATAAATTACTTACATTTTTTGAGTATGCTCACATGTCGCCTGCGAATCGCAACTAATTTCACGTTAGTATTGAATTATAAATGTTACGTTTCAAGTACCATAGACATCGGTTCTTAAAAGCACTTGAATGATTGTTGAAAAAAATATGATTGTTTGAGGTACAAATAGGTCCGAGGTACAACAGGTTCCTTACAATGAATTAGTACATAAGTATACCGTACCGTACCTTATGTTTGAACAATGTGATATTAAATGCTATATTATTAAATGTTTGTATTAAATATGTAGTATGTATGTAAGTTGTTTTAAAATCGTTTGTATTAAACCCCAAACGTAGGTATTGAATGCTAAGAAGTCTGGTCAACAACTAAACATTATTCATTAGCTATCAGTGTCCCACTGCAGGGCAAACACCTCCCTTCCCACCTCCCACTTATCTCTCAACCCCCCCCTTCTCTCTCTTTCTCTCTTATCTCTTATGTCTCTGTTGTTCGCCAATCCTTGTGGAAAGAGTCGAGTTCGTCCCGCCATCATTAAGTTCAGCAGCATATGCCATTAGAAAAATCCGTCAATTCACTGATGTGGATACCGCTAGACTGGTATATTTTAGTTAAAACTCAAACTCAAACTCAAACTCAAATCATTTATTTCAATTAGACCATTACGGCACTTTTGAATGTCAAAAATACAAAACTAAATCAAAGCTACAGTCACAGTCACAAGGCATAATAACTTGAGAAAGTACTGCAGTTGCCCATTCCCTAGCGTAGATCTCTATGGAGAAGAACGGGCAAGAAACTCCATGGACACTCTTTTCAATCAAAGTATTGTTACAAAATCTTGGTTACATCATTCATGTTGTGATTATACATATATGTGAGAACGATGTAGAAAGACGTGCACATTAAGAGCGTCCAGAGAAAAGATTAAATCAACTTAAAAAAATTAATAAATTCAAATTAACCGTGGCAGCTGAGAGTTGACCAGTCTCAATTGACAGCGCCCGTTCACGAACATGACGCATGTATCAGCACCATTCAACTCGACCATATTGAAGGGAATTAAATGACCCGACACACCCGCCACCATCACCGAGACATTTGAGTGAGCATGACATTCTCTCAGCCGCCAGGGCATATTCAAGTCAAAAAAAAAGATAACTAAATGTAAAATGGTGGCTTTACAATACATAGAACTCACACATGTGGGATGCAATTATATAATATTAAGAGATGGAATCTATACAATGCAAGGATATTTTTACAATCTTCTGCAGCTTCCACAATAACTTGACTGGGAATCAATTAGTTTGCTCCTATGGTTGTGGAGCAGGACCGGCATTGAGCCAAGCATTTTTATCATCAATGTAATCCCCCAACTTATAATATGCTTGACTACATAGTGTGCGTTTTACACAAGATTTAAATTTCGTCTCATTCAGTTGTAGAATGTGGGGAGGTATTTTATTGTAACATTTTAAACAGTACCCCATGAAAGAGGAATCTACTTTAGCAAGCCTGAAACCTGGCTGAACTAGTTCGTCCCTATTTCTAGTATTATAGTGGTGTCTGTCACCTCTTTTACTGAATAAATGCAGATTTTTCCTAACGTACATGATGTTTTCATAGATGTATTGAGAAGGTACTGTCATGATATTAATTTCCTTAAACAGCTCTCTCAGAGAATCGCGTCTACGTAAATCATATATGGCTCTGATGGCTCTTTTCTGCAGAATAAATATAGACTCGATGTCTGCAGCCCGTCCCCATAGTAAAATACCGTATGACATAATACTATGAAAATAACTAAAATAAACTATCCTCGCGGTATCAACATCGGTAAATTGACGGATTTTTCTAACAGCATATGCTGCTGAGCTTAGGCGTCCTGCAAGAGATGTTAAATGAGGCCCCCATTGTAGCCTTGAATCGAGCGCGATTCCCAAGAAAATCGTTTTATCGACAAATTCTAGTTTCTCTTGATTTAATACTATGTCACAATCACTACTTTTGACATTTGGAAGAGCAAATCTGATGCACTTAGTTTTTTTCCCATTTAGAACTAAATTATTTACAGTAAACCAATTATGAACCTGCAGTAGGGCGTTATTTACGTCGTCAAAATTAGTGGCACGTCTGTTTATCCTAAATATTAAAGAAGTATCGTCTGCAAACAACACCATTTGCGGGCGATTGTTAAATAAATGGGGTAAGTCATTAATATAAACTAAAAAGAGGAAGGGACCCAATATCGAACCTTGTGGTACACCCATTTGATCAGCGCACTTCTTAGCGTTACTTCCATAGTATAATGTCTTACGGTATTTTGCTATGGGGACGGGCTGCTGATATTGAGTCTATATTTATTCTGCAGAAAAGAGCCATCAGAGCCATGTACAATCTTCGTAGGCGCGATTTTCTAAGGGAACTATTTAAGGATATTGGCATCATGACGGTTCATTGCCAATACATCTACGAAAACATAATGTACGTCAGAAAAAATCTGCATCTTTTCGGTAAAAGAGGCGACAGACACAATTAAAGTACTAGAAATAGAGACCAACTAGTTCAGCCAGGCTTTAGACTCGCTAAAGTAGACTTATCTTTCTTTTACTGTTTGAGATGCTATAATAAAATTCCACGAAGTATTCTTGAACTGAATGAGACGAAATTTAAAACATGCATTAAACGCACACTATGTAAGCAAGCATATTACAAGTTGAGCGATTATATCGCTGATAAAAATGCTTGGCTCAATGCTGGTCCTGCTCCACAAGAACATTGTATAGATTCAATGTTAGTATTATACAACATTATTTTTTGTTTACACTAAACCCGAAAAGGGGTCATTGTACTCATCATTTTGAACAACTTTTTCTATGGGACGAACCTTGAAATCGCGAAAAAAAAAATTAGCTGTTCCCTACATTTATGTTCGCATAACTCCGCCAAAATGCAGGGAACAGCTGATTTCTTTTTCAATGAAAAAGTTGTTCAAAATGATGAGTACAATGACCCCTTTTCGGGTTTAGTGTAAACAAAAAATAGTGTTGTATAATCGCATAGCCCATATTGTGTGAGTACTATGTACTAGAAAGCTATCATTCACTGGAATCCTACTTTAGTTTTTGACTTGAATGTGCCCTGGCCGTTGAGAGTATGTCATGCTCACTCAAATGTCTCGCTGATGATGGCGCGTGTGTCGGACCATTTAGCTCCCTTCAAAATGGTTGAGCTGAAAGGTGCTGATCCATGCGTCATGTTCGTGAACGGGCGCTGGCAGTTGTGACTGGTCATCTCCTAGTTGCCATGGCTTATTTGAAAGAATTATTTTGTTTTTACTATGGACACTTTTAACGTGCACATCTTGCTACATTGTTCTCACATAATTTACCATCTCAACATGAATGATATAACCAAGATTTTGTAACAATAATTTGATTTAAAAGAGTGTCCATGGAGTTTCTTGCCCGTTTTTTCCATTGAGATCTACGTTAGGGAATGGGCAACTACAGTACTTTCACAGTTTTTATGTCTTGTGACTGGGACTGTAGCTACATTTAATTTTCATCTTTGTTTCGTCAATTCAAAAGTGCCTGTTATTGGCCTACTTGAAATAAATGCTTTGAATTGATTTTGATTTTGATCGCCTTCTCCATCTGTCCCTGCCACGTTGCCGTATGCTGCTGTTTGGAACCCATTGAAATACAATAAAACATTAAAATAAAATATTATAGTGTGCCCCTGAGCTGCACGAGTACGAAGTAAAGCGATGTACGAGTACGCTGTATAAGAGCGTACACAAATCTGCGGGCACTCATATTTGCTCTAACAGACAACGCGCTCTACTCTCGTTCCATGTCTGCGTGATCCTTGAGGTCGGTTGTCAAATCATGCCCCAGGTACTTTAAATTGACATTTATTTTTCAACTCAAAACTACCCATCACTACCTACTTCCTCTAACAGAAAGAAAAGTATTACCGGTTTTAGAGAAGTTGCGACCACACAATATTGAAAAAGATATATATATATGTCACCGTAAAATTGTCAAATACGTTATATTGTAATTTCTCCAGCGATATTGTAAAGTCTCGAATTATTGTCAAATGAACATACTGTTTACAACAAAACACATTATTTTTCGTGAAATGCATGCGATGGTAGTCAACTTACGCGGTGTGGAGGGAAGGAGTGGTCCCCCTTGCCCAGTGGCACAACTCTCATGAAAAGATAATGCACCATTCCTTCGAAATACCGATTAATATAACATAACCTTAAAACACTTTATATTCCCCCTAAAAAACGTAGTCGACGGAGCCCCGCTTCGCGGGGCCCCTATTACCGAGTGCAGGGTTTAAAGGAACCTAACTAACCTAACGGGGGGGTGCCCCAAGTCCCGATTATGGGGGCAGAGAAACTTCCGTATGTTCAGTTGACAATAATTCGAGACATTACAATATCGCATGAAAAAACTCGTTATATTGTAATATAACGTGTTTGACAATTTTACGGTGACATATACAACATTATTTTTTGTTTATACTAAACCCGAAAAGGGGTCATTGTACTCATCATTTTGAACAACTTTTTCTATGGGACGAACCCTGAAATCGCGAAAAAAAAATCAGCTGTTCCCTACATTTATGTTCGCATAACTCGTCAAAATGTAGGGAACAGGTGATTTTTTTTTCGCGATTTCAGGGTTCGTCCCATAGAAAAAGTTGTTCTAAATGATGAGTACAATGACCCCTTTTCGGGTTTAGTATAAACAAAAAATAACCCTGTATACAGGGTGTAAACCACCTCATCACAAAGCCGTTAACCAAGCATTTTGTACATCAAACTAAGTAACTTTACGCAAAACTTATTGCTGGGAACAACTTTTTTTTTTTGAGATTATAAATCATGTTTTGTTGTAGAACTCAATGTAACGCACTCAAAACATTGTTCGGATGGATGAATTGAATAGTACGGGGGTCGTAGAGATATTTAAAGTAAAAATAATGCGATAAAAAGTGGTATTTAAAAAAAAACTTGTCAAAATCTTGCAACTTTGACCCCCAATATCTCCGTAACTAGAAGGTTCCCAGGTATAGTGTGGAACAAAACAATGATCAGAATGACGAGGGGAACAAGTGCCTTTCGTTTTCGTTAAGAGGTGTTTTACACCCTTTATATCGTGTGCATAAAACAGAAAATTTCATGAATAATATTTTTTACATTGTCTTTTTTAAGCTTTCACGATCAGAACACATAAAACACATAAAACTAAAGAAGACGGGTATGGAAGCACGGCACGGCACGGCACGGCACGGCACGCACACGCGCGCGGATTGCACGGCTGGTGCAATCCGGTCGAAACGACGGGATTAAATTAAAGGTAAATTCGCGATAAATACCCGTCTTCTTTAGTTTTATAATTTTTTACATTAACTGAAGGCGTAAAAAGCAAACATATTCAGCACAGTAAAGTAACTAAGTACAGCGGTGCCAATCGGCAGGGTGTTGTGTACGGCGTTGCCATGACAACCGCCGTCGATACCGCACAAACAGTCGTCACTCGTCTCAGTAGTAATAGTGATCGAGTCATCCCTGAACTGTGCAGCAGTTAGTGGTGTTATCTGTGACGGCCACCGCGCACCCCGCGCCAGTAGTGCCCGTTCATCCTTTCATCACACGAGTCAAGATCCAAGGAACGTAAGAACGTACCCACAGTATAAGTTACACTTAGGTATGTGAGATCCTGAGAACAGAAACCGGGTGAGTAACTATACCTACCTATTGTGTATGTGACAATATTCTACAGACAATACCTTATGTATTGATTTTAATATTACAGGTACCTAGTCAGCAGTTAACATCGATGTTAAAATCAAAGGTTAACCTTTTGTACGCCATTGTCACATATACGTGACAAGCAAGCGCGAGCCCTGTACGCCAAACGTAACAAATATGTGACAAAATAGTAGATGAAATTGTGGCTTGGCGTGGAGGGCACACGCGAGCGTTTATGCTGTGGCGGTCAAAGGTTAAACAAAATAATTATTGATCGTCGGGTGAATACAAATCGTTTTTAGAAAGAAAATGATTGATTATTTCCAAAAAGACTTTATTTATTTATTCAAACTTTATGTACAAGAGTGGTACATAGGCCTAGGCACAGAACTTTCAATTTGTTTCATAATTATTATGTGATAGCAGTACCTGGATCTTACCAGAGGGTATCGTCCATCCAGTAGCTGGATAGTGAGAGGCCGTTAATAGGCAGTTTCGGATTAGACCAGACGCCAACCATGACATAGTTTGGATAAGGCTAAGGAGATGATGGGCCAATTCCAATATAGGCCATTTCAGTTGCTCATTTGCCAGATCAACAGCGGCGGGCCAAAGGACCCCGTACTTTAATTTAGAAGAGCTCAATTTAATGTACAAGTTTAAACAGTTTCAGTCCACGATGGGTCTACTGGACAAGCTGTCGGTGTGGCTGGGGCGCGGGCGCGCCGAGGTGACGGTGCTGGTGCTGGGGCTGGACAACAGCGGCAAGAGCACGCTGCTCTCCGCGCTGCGCCCGCCCGACGCGCGCGCACCCGCCGGCGCCGTGCCCGCACTGCCCACTGTCGCGCACACGCAGGAACACTTCACCAGTGCGTACTGTCACGTGCGTCACGTCGTCACGTCGTCACTTGTCACTCACACAGCTCACTGCGCAGGTGGCGGCGTGACGTTCAGCGCGTGGGACGTGTCGGGCGCGCCGCGGCACCGCGCGCTGTGGGAGCGCCACTACCGGCGCGCGCACGCCGTCATCTTCGTCGTGGACTCGGCGGATCACCTGCGGCTCGGTCGGTGCTCTAGCGTGCGAGCGTTACTGCGACCGCTGGCTCCACCATCTAATAGTCTCATGAAGTCATGACTACGTTTGTGATCTATGTTGAATTTCAGTCGTGGTACACACGACCAAACTAAACTTAATCGTTTCAATCATTTCTTTACTCACTGAAATTACGAGCAAGCACATTCAACATATTATTATCTAAAAAAAAATGTTCGTCTATAACTAGAAAAATAATTTAGAAAAGCTGTTTACCGACTTTAAATACAAATGCAAAAGTAAATGATTCCATTTGGGCGAGCGGCCCGACGCGCGACGGACCATATACATAGGAAACTTCACGCTCGGAACTCTGTGCACTCGGAACTCGCAGTTTAAGTATGTTTTTTATTTAGTTAGAAATGTGTGGGCGGCACTTCAACCGATGTGCTGATCGTACGTAGGCATTTGTTGATGTTCACTTCCTCGTCCTAATTGATCTAACTTAAAATGTGGCCACTGGCATGATTATAGATGCTTTTGTCTTTCTTTTCATTCAGTACCATATTGAGTTATTCACGCTGTCAAGGTTTTGTGATTGTGCCAACAACATCATCTATTTCTGTTGATTTTTGAGTATTTGATTTCATTCGTATAAAACTGTATATTCAAAGTCGAAGGTTGAGGAACGTTCATTGTTATTTCAGACCGAGCTTTTATTCTAATTCCACATATCTCCAGTTTCAGCAGAAGTTCTCATGGTTTACGTAATTTAACTCCTTTAAGAAGTCGCAAAAGAAGCCGAATTTCCGATGGCGTAGTGTCACTAAAGACGCACTATAACGCACTTTATGTGAAACCGCACAGCTGTTCATGAAACATTATTTAGTTTTATGTTGTGTTATCAATGTGACGTAACATTTGATTGAGCATTAACTTTTAAAAACCGGCCAAGAGCGTGTCGGGCCACGGTCAGTGTAGGGTTCCGTAGTTTCCCGTCCGTCATAATAATACATACATTCACTTGACCAAATGTTAGAAGAAGCGATTGTGACATCTTATTGAATGGCAGAATAATTTATTATTAAAAAAAACCCTGGGAATCACGTTATATGATAAATTACAATGGGGTCTTCATATTCCATCTCTTTTGCTCGGCCGCTTATGCTCTTAGCAAGATAAGACAATATTAACAGGCGTAGAAACAACGCGCTTCCTATACATCTTTTGCCTACTTTTACAGCATCACGTCGTATGGCAGTTTACTGTGGGGCCGGGCTGCCGACATTGAATCAGTATTATATTTGCAAAAGAGATCTGTCAGAGCCAATAATAATGTCTAAGGGAACTATCTAAAAAGGCAGCGCCTTGTCAATAATTTTATTAAATTAATGCGTTTAAGAAATAATATTGATCTTTTCAACAAAATAAGTAACAGATTTGTCAACTTTTGAGTTAAACGGCATGCATCTCCACACGAAACTAATCTTGAAACTATGTGTAGGTAGGTACTATAAATATCTACTATACAGCGTGAAACTTTAATGGTTATTTTCCCGCGGCAGGACGATTACCCATCAGTAGCACTATCGAAACGCAAAGTTAAACTTAAATATTTTTCAAATTATTATTATAACTTATTGGGTTTTGTGTTTTATTAAGTCAGGAGTAGTGGTCAGCTGATTTATACGCGAAGTGCAACGACCGCACGGCTGTTCTGGACACCCCCGCGCCCGCCCCGCGTTCCGCGTATTTATTACTGTTGGTTCAAGTCGCTTTCGAGTTTTGTTTATCACAATTGTTAATCTGCCATTTATTGAGTCTATTTTTTTTTAAATATATTAATCGATTATATATTATTACCGATACGAACTCATTTCGTTTCGGGAAAACAACCACTAAAATTTCAGCTTCTGTATTAGAGTTAGACTAAGTTCGGTGGTGAGAGGCGTGATGTGATCATGTGATGGTGGTGGTCTGTGTGTTGTCAGTGGTGGCGCGCGAGGAGCTGGAGCTGCTGCTGGCGCACCCCGACATGTTCGGGCGGCGCGTGCCGCTGCTGGTGTTCGCCAACAAGAGCGACGCGCCGCACGCGCTCGCGCCCATGCAGGTCGCCGCCGGTACGTCAACTGCCACTGCCATAACGCTGACCCCTAGTAGTAGTGTTGCAACACCTTGCTTGTTTGTTATAATATTGCAGCATTGGGTCTGGAGCGCATCGCGGACAAGCCGTGGCACATCTGCGCGTCGTGCGCGCTGTCGGGCGCGGGGCTGGCGGACGGCGTGGCGTGGCTCGCGCGCCAGATCCGCGACGCGCACCTGTCGCGCGCGCACACCTAGCCGTGCTGCAGCGAGTACCGGAGGGCCTTGTACTTGATGACTGAGTGGTACCTACACTATGCTACGGTACTATGACTGATTTTAATACTCAAAAAGTCGTTTCACGTGTTAAAAGAGACGAAAAGGTGTAAATGAATGGTGTATTTTAAATCACAAGCTAAGAATGAAAGGATGTGCTGACCTGCGAGGAAAGTTGGACACAGCTGTTATAAACAAGCTATTTCCGAGCGCGGTGACTGGGGAAGGGTAACTGCGAGCGTCGCGACGTCGCCGCGGTGTCGCGCGTTCTCCACTGCAAAGATTGTTTGCTTGGAGCTGAGTGTGCCATAAGCATGGATCGTGGCGTGTTCTATAAGTTATTCAGTGAAAGAAAACCATTCATACATTTAAGATTTGTGATCCTCATATAGATCTACCTTACCTAACCTAAACAATTAATTCATCCATACACTGTAAATCATAAATCAGTTTTTCATTGAGTTTTTGAGTGAGATGTATTTTGCGCAAACTGAATAGAACAAGAAGGAAGATAAAATATGGGAGTTTAATGTTAGGAATGATCACGTGACGGTGAGTGACAGCATGTGCGACTAGAGACGAATGATGGACGTTGCTTTCGTCCGAGCGGGAGTTAAGAGCAGCAGAGCTCTGACTCGATGTTCAAAACGAACAGAAGGGTTCTCTTTCAGCCATCAGCTAGTATCTGGGAATGCGCGTTCCACAAAAAGGGCCACATTTGTTAAAGTAGTCTAGCCAAGAATTTGGACAATATTGATTGCACTATTTCGAAAAAATGACATAACTATAAATACTCGTTAAATGTAGGTCTTAATATTAATAAAACAATTGATTGATGTTATGTCTTGTTTTTGTTTATCCTTGTACTGTTGGCAGCATATTTTTCGTACCAAAGCGCTACCTAAGGTAGGTAATACCCACCCCCCATACCAATAACACGTAGGTACTCAATTTGTGTTCAAAATTGACAGAAATGCAAATCAAATCAAATCAAATCAAATCGTTTATTTGTGATACATGGGTTAAATGCAGGTGTTCATTACATAATTATAAACTAATAATGTTCATACCATGATCAGCCACTTGGGCATACAAATTATTAAATAACAATCAAAATATGAGTCGAAATTCTAATTACATTTAAGATTAAATATTGATTATATTATTACTGTTATTCATGCATGACAGACACAAGACAAACAACAACAATTAATTATCGTCAAGCGGACACGATACTTTTAAAAAGTTCTAGTCGATAAAAAATCATCTACAGAGTAATAACACTTCTCCACAAGAAATTGGAACAATTTGTTTTTAAAGTTATTAATATTGCTACATTCTTGTACGTCATTAGGAATTCTATTGTAGATCTTCGTGGCCATTGCAAAGACACTTTTCCCAAAGAGGGTTGTTCTATATTGACTCGTAACGTTGTTATACAAATGACTTCGATTTCGCGATCTGAGCTCTAGTGTAAATAGTGATGGATGATTTCTTATAAAGAGGGCCACTTCAAAAATATATAAAGATGGCACGGTAAGTATGTTCAGTTTTTTAAAGTAATCCTTGCAGCTATCAGTTCTGTTGAGACCACACATTGCTCGCACGCACCTTTTTTGACATTTAAAAACTTTGTCCCAGTTGGTAGCATTCCCCCAAAATATGATTGCATATCTTAGTCTAGAAGCCACATTACTATGATATGCTACAAGCAATGTGTTAAGATTGACGTTTTTCGCTAGCATGTATAAACTATAAGATGACTGTGACACTTTCTTGCAAACAAACTCTATATGACTTTGCCACTTCAGATTGTCATCTATATGGACACCGAGAAATTTTGTTGTAGTCATCAATTCAACTTTTTCACCATTGAATTCTATTTGAGTTTGTATAGTGTTTTTCGTTTTCTGTTTAAATTGCATTAATTTAGTTTTATCGATATTAATTAATAAATTATTATTTTGTAACCATTGAATTATAGAAATTAAACTACTATTAATAATATTTTCATCATTGTATACAACAGTGCAGTCATCAGCAAATAGTACCATACGATCTGAAATAGCTTTTGGCAGGTCATTGATGTAGATAATAAAAAGTAGTGGGCCCAAAACACTACCCTGTGGAACTCCATATTTTACTTTCCTGCTCCGTGACATATACTTTATTTCGTGTTTTGTATTAGGACAAACTTTGACAATACTCGTAGCCTGAGTTCTATTACTGATGTAAGTTTTTGAATGCTGCGGTCTTGTGAGTGTATAAACAGCCAGTGTGAATTAAAAAAAAAACTAAGTGGTAGGTACCGCCCGCGACACTGACGCGGGGGATTCCATAGATACAATTTTAAATAAAATATACAGGGAGGTATTTTTCATTACCACCTGCCTTCAAGGTAATCTTCAAAAATCGGTGAATACAGAATTGTTTTGTTTTAAAAAATCAAGGAGGATCCTTTGAGAAAAAATTGCTATCTCCAGTATTTAGAGTACTAAGTTTTGACTGGTATTATAGTCATAAGTTAGCAGTATCAATTCTTCAAATACATAAGTAAGCTACCAGAATTAGAGATTATATATTATGTAATTGTAGATTATTTTTCTCTCCTTTCCCGTTGCCTTGGAAAGTTTGTCTAAAAGAGCAACAGCATCCATCCGGTCAGCTCAGTTGATAACTCGGCAGTACACGACGCGCGCCGTCGGTGTCGCTAACTTAATAATAAAACAAAGTTTTTTCATTTCTGTTGTAACGACTCTTTCAGACTTGCGTATCATAAATATCTTCGTCCAATTCGCTGTTGTCTCAATGCTACGCGACGATCTGACGCTCAAAATGGAGCGATAAGAAGTTTTCAGTTAAGACCGTGAGTTTGAGTAAACCGTTTGACTTTTCTGTGAATGTATTACTCAATTAGTGTACACAGAGTAGAGTCGCACAGTCATGAGCGCTTAAACGTATTATATTATGTATGCACATAACAATTAATAGGAGTGAATTTCTCCTACTGATACAATATTTCGAAACTCAAATAGGTCTCATCTCAAACTTGCAATCGAGGGAGAGCCGAGAATGTGAATGTTGGTGAGTAATCGTGATTGAGTGACTGACGGACTGTGCTCACACTGCTTACGTCTCAATCAGTGGGTTTAAAATGATATAAATCTGTTTAGTGAGCATACAAGCAGCCCTCCTCGGCTGCAGCACGTCCGTGCGGACGCTCGTAGCAGCGCGGAGGCCGGTCGGCTAACGATGCGAGTTTCTCTTTGTGCGTCCTAGTAATTGAGTATCTCAGCTTACCGACTCTGTTCGTGACGGCTTCTAATATATATATTGCGGCCGTTTTCCTAATGATTTCTTCGTCCCGAATCCGCCATGAAATACTGCTGGAAGTGGCGCACAATGGCGCACAATCACGAACACTTGACGCGACTTCCGCTCACGACTTGTTTATAATTAGGTTATCATTGTTACAAAGTTCCTCAGCTAGATTGTTCGAAAAGTTTACACAGCGCTATGACCGCTCACAGAATTTATGTTTTTATTTCATCGCATTTTAAAAAGTCTCCTAATGATATTTGGACGTCACCGGTGGTCCTTTGCTTTGTTTGTTGAGAAAGCAAAATCTGTAACAAGTTCTGATGCCACGTTGCCAGCTGGGCCCAACTAATTTATTAGGTACCCCTACAATCGACTCTATAAGATCACCGTGAGACAGTAGGTACCGCTATAGTTTAATTAGCTACTTATTTAAAAATCTAAACAAACTAATAGCATGGCCATTTAAAAGCGAGGTGTTAATTAATGGTGGTATTGTTACTAAGTAATGAAGGACAGTGAGCGGGAAGCGCATGAAGGGGGGGAGTGTGCGAGCGGCGTGAAAGGAGACGGAAACGATTACATATATTCTTGGACCTGAATGTAATGAGATGAAAATGGCATGAATTAATAGATTAATAGAGACTTATCAATCATTTGCTAAAATTTCTGTAAGTTTTGACAATCTGAGAGCCGTGTAATTTGAGGTTTAGTAATAGTGAGGTTATGTTACAGTCTCTCTGATTACTTTATAAGTTCTTATAAGTAGCACTAATGTATACAGGGTGTAAACCACCTCATCACGAAGCCGTCGACCAAGCATTCTGTACGTCAAAATACGTAGCTTTACGCATAAATTATTGCTGGGAAATGACATTTTTTTTTTGGAAGAAATTTCTAGATTTGCGGTAAATGCCGAGCAAGCCGCAAGAAATCAAAATCAAAGCAAAATCAAAATCAAAGCATTTATTTCAAGTAGGCCAGTTACAGGCGCTTTTGAATTGTCGAAACAAAGATGATAATTAAATGTAGCTACAGTCCCAGTAACAAGACATAAAAACTGTGAAAGTACTGTAGTTGCCCATTCCCTAGCGTAGATCTCTATGGAGAAGAACGGGCAAGAAACTCCATGGACACTCTTTTAAATCATAATGTTGTTACAAAATCTTGGTAACATCATTCCTGTTGAGATGGTGCATTATGTGAGAACAATGTAGCAAGATGTGCACGATAAAAGTGTCCATTAGTTAAAACTAACAAAACAATTCAAAAATAAAATAATTAATTAAAAAATAAAAACAAAAGCCGTGGCAACCAAGAGCTGACCAGTCGCAACCGACAGCATCCGTTCACGAACATGACGCATGTATCAGCACCATTCAACTCAACCATTTTGAAGGGAACTAAATGACCCGACACACGCGCCACCATCAGCGGGACATTTGAGTGAGCATGACATACTCTTAACCGCCAGGGAACATTCAAGTCAAAAAATAAAAACGTAGGTTTCCAGCGAATGATAGCATTCTAGTACATGGCACTCACACAATATGGGATATGAGGTAATATAATACTAAAGATATTGATTTTATACAATGCAAAGATAGTTGTACAATCTTCAGCAGCTCCAACAATACCATTTATGCGCCCCTGTCCTTGTGGAGCAGGACTGGCAAGTCATGGCAAAATCCAAAATACAATTCCAACTCAGACGTGTGAGCGATCTTCGGTGTGTCCAGTATAGAAGCAGGTGTCGTACTAGGAAGGCAGGGTCGGAATCCGTAATAAACAAAGTAGTGGTCGTTGACTTATGACTATAATACCAGTCACAACTTATTCTGTCACTTGCGGGGTATCTTCCGTGGTTGTTCATTGTTCAGTTTGAAACAGTGTTTACAATGCCAGTGATAAACGATTAACACTTATCAAGTAATAATACTTTCAAACGGAAGACGATTTGAAGGATGGATTTTAAATTCCAGCCCACTATTTAAAGAGGCGTCATGTTACTCGTATGTACCTGATTGCCCTGATTGTAGAGGCTGTATGTACTAACATACTGCCTGCTCTGCAGTCTCGACTGTAAGCAACGAAGCATGGTGGAACATCCTGGCAAACATAAGCTAACAGGACCAAACATCCTGTGCTTACTTTGTCAGTCGGGAGGACGCGCCGGGCGTCGGCAGTCGGGAGCCGACCGCGAGCGAGCGCGCCGCGTGCTGAGCGTCACCACGTCTAACATCGACGAGAATTGTTTGATAACTGAAGTAAACTAATATTGTATTGCGAAAAAGGTTTTTAAAGTTTAGAATACTACTTAAAATTAATTTCAGTTAAAACAGAGTTTTGTTTGCGGTAATTTGTTTGTTGTTGATTTTTAGTTCACGAAAGTTTTAACATGAGGAAGTTGTTTCCGAAAATTATTAGTTCAGTTATTATTAGCTGTGAGATGAACGCGGTGAGTTAAGCTGGAGTGTTAACAAGATAATGTGATTAGTGTGCTAAACACATCGCGTCATGTGGCAAGAAAGTGTTCCGTAGTATTTTTCAGCGCTTCGGTGCTGTCATCATAGAAGTCATTCTATATGGATCAGATTTTTCTCTAGTGTGTCTAAAACAGTATTTCAAAATATTTAGTCAAGAAATACAAGACTATCAATAAAGTCCATCAGAAGTAAGCCCTTCCCGACTGAGTCAGTCCTACAACTGGCACAGCTACCTGTTGACCGACAATCGAAAACTCCTCCTATTGTACCGAACATTACTGCTAGATAAGCTTCATGTTACGCATTTTATTAATACCATCGTTTGATCAGATGCCCTTTGCACTAGTAGAATGTAGTTTTATTTCGGAAGAGATAGCGTATCTTCAAAACATTTCATAAAAAAAACTTAGGCTTGTAATGGGTTTTTTTTTATTTTTAATTTTCTATTATTTTGTGCAGTGACTTCAGTGAACAACGAAACGAACGAAAAGAACATTAATACTTCTAGTTTGTATTTCAAGGATGGTTTATCACGAGTGATGTGTGTTGAGTACCATACTGTACTATCAATGTAGTGTGTGTTGTATTACAAAAGTCGTGGACACACAACATAGGAGAGTGACCTGTAGACACCCGGTGAGTTCATCATTTTTACAATAATTTTAATTCAACACCTGTTGTAATATCGCTAATTGATGGAACCGCTAAAGACTGATAATAAGCTGCGAGGTGCGTGCTCAGCGCGAATTGGAATTTAATAAAGTAACGATTTGTATTATAGAGCTTCACCTCAAACCAATTTACTCATACAACGTGTAACGTCAAATGCGTAAATCTTGAGAATAGTTTGATCAGAACCACGAGGAGAAATAATTGAACCACTTTTTTAATATACTAAGGTCACATTTTTCCAAAAATCTTCATTAAAAATGTTCCTCTGTCTACATGTATTATTAACAGGTCAAGCCGTCACGTGCGCAGACCCGCCAAAATAGGTAAACAAACACAAATGGTTGTCGTCCAATTTAAATTTTCTCAGTAAATCTTCTTAGTAAATCTAAAACAGCACATAAAACTTTTTTTTTTTTTTAATATATAAAATATTAAAAAAAAAAAAAGTTTTATGTGCTGTTCTCTGTATCTCTCTCAGAATAAGGCCAATTAAATTAAAAATCATTTGGGGTGTCTGAGGTTTTGCGCATTGAAAGTTACACATTAAATATTAAAAACACTCCACTACTGTCGCTCATGTTAAAGGCTTCCACTACTGAAGGAAGTGGTAACACAAGCATATCGACACATCACGTCTGTAAACCCTATAGCATTAGGCAAAAGTGTACATACATTATAGTACACCCCTTATTCATGTAATAGTGGGTGACCCTATGTATATCTACTCGACACTAATGCAGACTCGGGGATTCTACTGAGAACTTTCTGAAGTAATTTTTTTTAAACATGATCTGAGATTCGAGACAATTCACTCTCAGCAGTATCGCTTGCAAGCACTAGAGCACCGAGGTAGTCAGTGGTCTGTGTCTCTCCCGTCCGTGTGCGTAATTTTCCAAATTGCTTTACCAGAATTCTGAGCTAACTTTATTTCCGTTCTTACTACTAGTCGTATCGCATGTCGTACTACTTTTCTATATACCCTAAAGTAATTACTACGATATTTTAATATTGAATCGTCACAATTTTCTTTGTCTGTTGTGTTGTATACTACTTAAGCTGTCATCAGACACCACCCGCTACAAGAGATTACATAGAGAATGACCGTGCACTACTGTGTAATCTGATTTAAAGTCATATATAAACAGAAGATTTGTATCTCCAATAACGTCATTTGCACGATTCAAGCGCTATATTCTAGTTCCGGGCGATATCCTGTCGACGGAGGACTATCGAGCTCCAGTCGCACCGCCTCGCTGACGTCACAGCACTCAGAATGCAATCAACAAACACGCGCCCGCCACCCGCTACCCGGCTCCAAGGACCAACTCGTTAGGACTAGCGCTACGAGTAGTACTAACAAACTGGTCCTTCGGGACTAAGGCTCTTCGTTAGTCAATAAATTAATGTTGTTGCAATAGAAAAGCACGACTTTAAAAAATAAACTTAGAGTTATTAGATGTATTACAGAGCTATCCCTATGGAAATATTTAGCTGAAAGACGACTGTACGAGCGTACTGCTCGGAGGTATATGCTCATGCCCATGTTGGGCATGGACGGGTTGATGGGGTTCGTTAAAGTTAGAATACTGACTTTAATCAGAACTACACCCCGTCCGTGTGCGTATTAGGGTCTGACGGTGTCGGCAAAATTGTTGTTCATGTTATTACGTATGAGATGTTTATACCATATAATTATGCCTGTAGAGTAAGTAAGTAGTGGTAATGCTTTTGATGATGAACCAGCTTGTGCAGTGATAGCCACTTTACTTTGTACTAGGATTTGTTCATGTATCGCGGGTGCGTTAACAAACTTAAACACACATGCAAAAACTGCTAGACCCGGAACAACTATCTGTAGGCCATAAAATTAAGTGTTCGGTGCGGGGATCGAACCCGCGGCTCGCGACGTGGCAGCCAATCGCTCAGCGACTCTGGCAAAAGTGCCGTCGAAATCTTCTATAATACAAAAATGAATCGCAAAATGTGTTGGTAAGCGCATAACTAAACAATGCCTGGACCGATTTCACTAATTCTTTCGTAGTGGTAAGTAGTAGTAGGTAGGTAGTAGTAGGTAGGTAGTAGTAGGTAGGTAGTAGTAGGTAGGTAATAGTAGGTAGGTAGTAGTAGGTAGGTAGTAGTAGGTAGGTAGTAGTAGGTAGGTAGTAGTAGGTAGGTAGTAGTAGGTAGGTAGTAGTAGTAGGTAGGTAGTAGTAGGTAGGTAGTGGTAGGTAGGTAGTGGTAGGTAGTAGTAGGTAGGTAGTAGTAGGTAGGTAGTAGTAGGTAGGTAGTAGTAGGTAGGTAGTAGTAGGTAGGTAGTAGTAGGTAGGTAGTAGTAGGTAGGTAGTAGTAGGTAGGTAGTAGTAGGTAGGTAGTAGTAGGTAGGTAGTAGTAGGTAGGTAGTAGTAGGTAGGTAGTAGTAGGTAGGTAGTAATAGGTAAGTAGTAGTAATAGGTAGGTAGGTAGTAGGAAGGCAGGACAGGACAACGTCTGTCGGCTAGTAATAAATAAATATTATGGCCTCAGAACTGCAATAGTAAAGTGACACGAAAAGCTTTCGTCAGTTCCGTTTAATTCCCACGTACTAGGGCGAGCCACTTGTCGTCAACTGGACATAATAAAAACAGCAAATTTCAGAGAAAACTTACTTAACTTAATATAATTATCATAAAATTAGACACCGTTACTTAGTAGTCACCTGAGAAATTCCCAATAACCTTGTCCACTATGGGAACAGAACCATGATCTGAGTTAACAAATCAACCAGGATCTGAGACGACGCGTGGTGTGAGGCAACGCTTACTTCCCACCGGAGCCGCCAGGGGCGCCCCCGACGCACAACACACTTTTCTTGTTTGCGTTGCGGCACAAATATCTAGGTCTAGAATTAAAACAATCAAGGTCGGTTTAGCCTTCAGTTCGATTTTATACATGATAAATAACTAAGAAAATATATTTAAGGTAGAGTTACATATCACATAACATATGTGGTGTTCCTGACCTTTAGTCCCAGTCTTATTCACAAAAATTCTCTAAAATAGGTTTTAAACACTTATTAGTTAAAATGTTACCCAAACCGAAACAACCTAACCTATTATAAAATTCTGTATTCATAAAGCTTCAATCATCAGATTTATGTCATTCGGAACGGGTTTATGGACGATCGAATCGATTACAGCGTATTTCGGAATGCAGCCTTGGAGCAGCCTTTTTTATTACATTAAAATCAGCTGTTGCACGTTTGTCGGCCATTTTTCTGTTTATTCAAGGTTTATAGTTGAGTCGACCCCGTTTTAAGCTATGAAGCCGCTATTGAATACTTAGAAAGCTGTTTAGCGTTATTGAAAGTTTTTGAATATTGATTTTTGGGATTCTCATTATAACAAGCTTATAAACCTATTTTAACTTTTTACGAATAGGAACGTAAATGGAAAAAAAAATTGTACCTCCCAAATACATAAGTTCCTCCTTCTATAGAAGTTCCAGCACATCTTGACTAGTTACTTACTCTACCCACTGTAAATCCTAAAACTAATAGAACAATGATTTTTTTAAAAAAACGTTGCCCGGCCACTAGGCATTTTGTTTCGTTAGGGAATCGAACTCGTGACACGCAACGCTGCAACCAATCGCTCAGACACTTCAACAAACGCGCTGTCGAAAAATCGTTTATAGTTTATCTATAAACAGACACACTCCACGGTCCTGCTTCCACATCACTTACTGTCTGAAGCGTACCCGTAACCTGTCATCTGAGACGAGTCTTGTAATCTTGTTTGTCAAAAAACAAAATGTTACATAAGTCTCACACAACACACTGGGTCGGACCGACACTTAAACAGATAAAAGTTCCTTAAAATAAAGAGAGAAAAAGTAAACAAATGTATAAATCAGACGACGTGACGTCATCAAGTAGGCGGCCGGCAGCTACGAGCTACGCCGTAACCACGTAGCGCCGCTACGACGCCTACGCGCTACGAGTCCCGCCATACATCATAATATTCTCCCTTATCAATACTTTATTGATGTAAATCGCTAGCGCTATTTGCAAGTAAATTAAATCGATGTACGATGTAACTCTGTACCGTATTTTAAAAACGATAAGGTTCACAATACAGCGGTCGCTAATCGCCGGCGCCCTACGTGATAAAATGCTATAATAAGGAGCAATGGAATTCTACAGCGAACCAAAGAGGTGAAGCAAACTGTGTATATGTTATTTGGTATAACAAGTTCTCCCGGATCGGGCTGTGTTATTAGGTTTTGTCATCAAAAAAATCTCATAAGGATTTGTGCACGTTTTATGGCATTAGGCTAGCCCTATAAAACATGGGAAGAAGAACACAATCGGCAAAATAACCTTCAGATGCAAAAAAGAGCAAATCCTTGTAAAAAGTAGAAACATTAAAATTATATGAAACCTGTCCTAACCTAGTTGTTTTCAGAGTTCCCTAGCCAAGTGGCGAAACGGAACTCTCATAGATTCATCCGGTCCGTCTGTCTGTCTGTATATCTGTCCGTCCGTATGCCACAGCTATTTTACTACGAAACTTGACACGATGACATAGTAGAAAGGCCAATGGTTAAATACCACTGTATTTGGGGCTTATTATTGTAGCCAACCTCGATTATCTGTAAACGTGCAGATATAACGGTAATCTCGCTAGATGACGCACTAGGCAGGTGCGCTGAACACCCCGAGCACGTGAGTCATCGCTAAGTGAGATAAACTCACAGACGACGTATCGCCTGAATACACTTATCGATTACTATTGAGTTAGATGTAGTTGTTGAGCCGAGTCCGGTTCTTACACATCAGATCGCAGCGTCTAGCTGGATCTACATACTACACAAATTTTTCTTCTTGGGGCTTCACAGATGAGTTCAAAATATGTTTGGCCTCAAATGCACCTACATTAACTTCGGTCACTGATGCAGCCTATTTGTGACTTTAACCATTTATGAAACCCCCCTCCCCCCGGTTATGAAGATAGCCCTCCCGGCATCCTTCCGGCCTATTTATCACTTGAAATAAACTTATTCACAGCACAACTACGCCTAGAAAGATCTGACTCAGTCTAACCGTATTACACTAAATATAAAACCAGCTGTAATAAATAAGTCGTAACAATGATATTATTGTAAAACCTAGGGGCATAATAAATCTCTTATGAAATACAATCATACTTGTTTGGTACCCGACCCCCGCACCGTCGCAATGGCGGACACTTTGGTATTAAATTCGATATTTATTTCTGTCGCCCATTAATTACTACAATTAGTAGGAACTGAGAGGTGTTTCATTAACAAAGGATCTGCTCACTTTGGTGCGGACGCTCCTGTTACAAGCGCCGGGAACCATGTTCCCACTATGGCGTGACGATTAATTTGTCTTTTGTTTTTAGTTGGCCGTAGTCATGGACGACAATTATTCTGTCCTCTTATATTTTATGTGAAGACCTCCGTTTAAATACACAAGCCATGGCACTTATAACTACACGATTATCCGTCGTCACGACATAATGGGAGCGGGGCTTTACACACTTTATGTGTGGAAGTTCATTTTTGTCACATTTATATGCTGTGTGTTGCAGTGCTGAGTAGAACACAAAAAATTATACGACACTCCCAAATTTTTATGAATTTTAAAATATTTTTAATTGTAAGTTGTTGTTGTTGTTTCAATCTTCATCCATGTAAGATGATGCCCTTGACCAACATTGACTGGAATAAACATAACATTTATTGATGAATGGCATACAGATGGTTCACTATCAGCCGAGCCCGGATACAGAATCACTTGAACTCTCTCAACACACTCTTGTCACTATCATAGTCACTTCATGTGGCCTCCAAAATTCGTTCATTCTGACTGATAAAACATTGTTAAGGGGCCATTTTACGCCAAAGACCCTGAGCGAGTCGTTTTTTATTGTGTTTTATTCGAAGATATAGCACGAAAACATGAATTTTGCTGCCTTCCGATACACGATTACTTGCATTTTACTGCTTCCAATTAAATCCCAAAGGCAAATCTAAATGATGATCTAATTTCATTTCAATTGATTTTTATTTGACTTTGAACACTAAACTTTTTTAAGGCTGTTAAGGATGTGACAAGCAACGGCCACCACCATGTGAAAGATGTATCAAGTTGTGTTGTTTTTTCCAATAATCTTGGTGCGTTTTGACGCGGGGTCAAGAGCGTGTGACGGGCGGTTGATCATTCTCACAGACGGGTAGACGCTATTGCGAAGCTCCTCCCACTCGCTCAAAGTCGTTGGCGTGAGGTAGACCCCCTTTTTTTTTTAGGATGGGAAGTCATCAAATGACTTCTCCCACTCTGGGCGGAGCGAGAGGGCGTGTCAGACTTTTACTGACTAAAACCCATCCATGTTCCTTTCTCGCCCTTTATGTTCCGGGGCCGCGGTATCTCTTTCGAACACCCCGGCAGGCTTTGGCCCTTGCGGGCCCCTTCCCTATGCTAACATCTCTTTGAGGCGCGCGTGGAACACCAACGCGCCGTCGACACGGCCTGTCGTCATTACACGGACGAACGGCTAGCTAGCCCATAGCTAACCGTCCACAGGCCCGCGTCTACGGTGGCCGGTAGCCACTACGTGGCCCCCGACGCCCGGTGGGTCTCCCGCGGCGGCCGGGAAGAGAGGCTCTCTCCCTCTCTCGTTCCGCCACCTCCTTCGCTAGCATGACTGCTTCGCAGAAGGAGGTGACGGCTTCCCATTCGGTCTCGCTCCGGACCATGGATTGAACCAGGGCCGGAGTCGAGAGGTCGCCGCCGCCGATCGCCGCTACGAGGACACGGTGGTGCTCCGCCCACGCAAGGCAGACCTCCACCGTGTGCTCCACCGTGTCCTCCGGTCGATCCTCGCAGTGGAAACACCCAGCTTTTCGAATTATATACAAATTCGTGTGGAAATTATTTTTAAGCTGTATTAAAGATACTGTACCGTAGATTGTGTACTTCAAAATGCTAAGTTTTTGGGATAGTCGCATCCATCATACAAACAATATTTCATTACCGCGGTAAATGTTCTACGGATAGAAATAATGCGTTCCATAACAGCGTCAGTCGTATTTGCTGCAGAACTAATCCCGGAGCGAGAGCTCTCGGGGCACGGTATTAGAGCGAGCGTGGCCATAGCTGTGATCGTATAGCGAGGGATAGCTATGTTCAGCATTGTATAGACTATGATCGTTGATGGCCTGTTGATATCGCGCCATTCTTAGTAACGAGCTCTGTTGTGAGAGAAATGTGATTTAGTGTTGCCTACAATAATGCACTTTAGTGAATAAGGTCTACCTTAGTATTATTATTATCTATAGCTTTAATTAGTCTCTGCAGAGCTAACGCTCGAAATTCTCGCTTTCGTCACGCAGCACGCAGCACGCGCGTGGCATTTGTTCCCGTCGCGTCGGTCGCGGTGATACGTAATATGCTCCGTACGTTGCGGCTTCCACAGACATGTTTGACATCAAGTGCGTACTGTAGGTAGTGGGCATTCATCCATTCAATTGGCTGCTTCATTTCAACGTAAGACCATTCCTTGGCTTGCGTCATTTCAGTCCTAGTAAATAATTCAATTAAAAGCATGTCAATTCTCATTAAAAGCATTCCCTCGCTATAAATAGGAATGATTGAAAACCTATTCAGTATTTGGTCGAAACCATTACCACCGCATGCAATTAATTTGTTGGTATGAATGTGAGTCATTAGCGGCGCCGGTCAGTTTGTGTCCAATTTGAATTTGTTTCACATAGAAGCGTCACAAAGCTCCGCTCGTGGGCTGAACGGAGCAGGATCGAGTGGTGGGAGCAGGCTGGGTGAGGGGGACCAGGATAGTGCGGACAAATTGATGTGCTCAACTATGGGGTAGTAATAATAATGTAAAACCTTTGTGATTACATTTAACTGGCTGACTTCATTGTGGCTCGTATCATCTCACTGCTGGACAAAGGCTTCTGCCCTGTCTAGCGCTGTCAAGGTCCAATTTACTGCTACGGTACTTAAATCTTTATTTCATAGTGACGTGTTTCCAAAATATTTTCATATTACGGTTTAAGACATTTATTTCTCAAAAAGAATACAATTCACTTTATATGAGAAATACAAGGTAATCTTAAAACTAAATAAAAGAATTACTTATAAAAAAGAACGTAGGTAGGTACTCGTAAATAGATAAGTTGAGTAGTAGACACTGGTCACACAATTTTACTTTGTTGTGGGTAAGAGAAAAAAGTAAGTTACTATTACATATAGATTCTTGAAGGCAAGTCAATAGCAATTACATATTAAACTATTTATATTAGCTGTAATGTTTCGGAAATACATATTAAATATCCTAGTTAATTTTATATTTAGCAAATTAGTAAATAACGACAATTGATGTAGATATAATATATTAGACTGGTATAGTAGATTAAATTTAAATTTAAAACCTAGAGAAATCTTTTAAGATGTGATGCTTTATGGTTTTTTTGTATAAAGTAAAGGACTGTATCTCTTTAATGTCATTAGGCAATTTATTATACAACTCTGCTCCTTCGTATAGTATATTTTTCCTTCCGTAATTAGTTCGAGGTGGTCTTAAGGAAATGTTGTTTCTTCGTCTAGTACTACGGCCTTTTTTTGTAAATGTTATTTTAGAGTGTATATTTTTATTTAAAATCTTATGTACCAATATGCATGTATTATATTTATATATCTGTGACAGTGTCATCAATTTAGTTTCTTTGTAAATTTTTTCTGTCGGAGTTAGGTAGTGGTAATGGAATAAGAGTTTTATTATTTTGTTTTGGCAGGTTTCGATTTGCTTTAAATGTGTTTTAGCCGCAGTGCCCCACACCTCTATTAGATATTCTAGGTGAGGTTTTACCATTGAGTTGTAAATGATATACCTAACAGATGTCGGCAAACAGCGGACGATGCCTCGAAGCGCACCCATGACAGACGATAGTTTAGATCTTAATTTATCTAGATGTGTTTGCCACGTCAGATGTTTATCTAGATGGAGACCAAGATACTTCTCTGAAGAAACTTGGGTTATAGGTTCGTTATTTATGTTTAGATTTGAGTTGTTTGCGACATTTTTGTTCCTAGCACTAAAAATAATATAGTTTGTTTTAGAGGTATTAACAGTCAGCAAATTGTCTTGGAACCATCTAGAGAGAGTGTCTAAGTCATGTTGTTTGATTAATAATTAATAAGAACATTAAGTATATACTAAACATACAAAACAAGTATTTATTCACAATACTACAATATACTTTATTGTTTACCAACAATTTAACAAAACACTTACAGAAGTATAACATTGAAGTCACAACGCGGGTCAGGCTTAGCGCTAACAAGGGATCTTTCAGAAAACAAAAAGTATAGTTTAGAAGAGCGACACGTACTACCTAATAGTCAGCAAAAAAGTAATGCAATGGAAAATTACAAAGTTGTTTGAATCGAGTAAGTTACTAAAGTTCAATTAGTTGCGTCAAAGTGAGGAGGGATTGAAGAGGATGTTGAAGAGAACACTTTGAGTTTGAGATTAACTTTAGTGTTTGAGCTAAGAATTCACTTGAGCAGATTAGCCAGTTTACGTGGAGGCTAATATAACATCCGTACAAAGAAAATGTTACACTACCTTTGCTTTACGTGGTTGCCTGGTGCCTGAGAAGTTCACTTACACTGGCTCCAGCCGGTCGATTCTGTAAGATTCGAACAACAACTCGCATCTCACCTCGCTATTCACTCTCACTTCGCCTTAGGTTCAAAATGACCTTGATTTTGCATTCTGTAAGCATCACCTAGCCGCTTGCGAAGTGAAGTGACCTCCGGATCGAGTATGATGGCACTAGTGACTTCCACACTCAACAAAATGTTAATCTAGTTTTATCGATTTTAGTTTTTTGACAAAATTGTTGAGTTTT
This sequence comes from Xestia c-nigrum, assembly GCA_916618015.1. Taxonomy (NCBI): domain Eukaryota; kingdom Metazoa; phylum Arthropoda; class Insecta; order Lepidoptera; family Noctuidae; genus Xestia; species Xestia c-nigrum. Next base: position 218,573 of record OU745248.1, read on the forward strand.
TAGCACACAATTTTGGCTAATATGATGTCGCCATTAAAATTTCTTGGTTTATGGAATTTGAGGCAGCTAAAAAGTAAAAAAACAGAAAACTCTAAATTCCATTCATGAATATTTACACATCCCGAACGAAAAAAAATAATATGTCAGTGTCAGACAGGCAATATTTTGACATTGGGTTGCATTCATAGCATTCAGACGTATAATAAATCGTTGCATTAGCTAGTAATATCTAATCTGTGGTCGTTGCATTGTTGTTTGTTTGTTTTGATCGTTCCGAGCCGAAAATAATTGTAAAATAATCATAAAGTAAGTTTATATTTGTGGTTGTGAAGTTTAAAATCGATATTAATCAAAATAGTATTTTGTTTTCTAATACAACAATAATGTTTCAGTATAAATTAGACACGTTCCTCTCATCCATCGGCTCATGTTGAAACTCTGGTACAGTTTATGGAAAGAAACTCTGGCATGGCGAAGGGTTTCTTGAGAACACAAATTGCCAGGTAGCGAAGTCGACGCCAGTGGGACGAACTAGCCGTGCGCCTAAATAGTTTAGGTGGCCTAATTAAAAGTTACCAAAAGTGGACCAAGGTTAGCATCGCTGTTTTTACTACAATGTTAGTTAGAACCACAAGTGACATAACATTTCTCAAAGTAAACCACTTAACATTCTTCAAAGTAAACCACGATCATCAACAAATCTTGGTTTAAAGTGTGTCCTTTGATTTCATAAATTTTATCTTATTGTTAATTTTACTCAATCAATTAAGTACTAATAATAATAATAAGAAAATGGAGTTTATTTAATATAGTTTAATTGTTGGTTCCGTGTGTGAGTACAAAATAACTATCAAAACTTTATTGTTCAAACAAATGACAATGAAAAACTGCTATTTAAGATTGTTATTCACACATTTAATGTATGTATGTATGTAATTGGTGTTCTTTTTTCAGCATCACTTCACACATCTTCAGTTGCTGCCCCTCCACCATCACAACGGCAAGCGGAATTCCCCACCACTACTGAGATGTTCCTGAGGGTGGAAGAACAGCAGCTGGAGATACAACAACTAGATGCACAAATCCTGCAGTCCTTTCTGGAGAGGAGTGTGGAAAGAGGAAGAGCCATGGATGAAAGGAGTGCAGACAGGATTTAAGTTGAAGCTATGGCTGCCATGGGAAAGGGCTGCAAGCATTGGCACAGGCCAACAATAGAAACAATAGACATAGGATGTAGTTATTCAAATTAATTATAATAAGTAAAAAACTATTAAACGGGTAAAAGAGCGGTTTTATTGTTTTTTTTTACTATTTTGTCCATTGGTGATTAATTTGATTTGGTTTGATAAATGATGTTTGTTTTGTAAGTAGGTTTAAACAAACACTTTAACATGTCACTTTTTTGAAACTACCTCTTCTAGTCTCTCTTCTTCTGAAATTGTCACTGCGGGCATTCCTGCATGATTGCATGAACATGTGTTGTGGAAAACACAACATGCAATAACTATATTAGTCTGGATGATAATTGAGCACTCTTGTGTACTAACAAGCTCCTAAATCGTCCTTTTATCAGACCAATAATTGTGCTCTACTGAATTGCAAGCAGTTAAATGACGGTTATTGTAGAAAGCTTCAGGGGAATTATCTTCAGCACCACTAATTGGTGTCATAAGGTTGGAGCGCTGAGCATTATCCTGAATCACCTGAAAAAAAACTAGTTAGTATCAAATTAATAACTATGTACTTAGTTTTTATAAATACTTCCCTAATTAGGCTTATGTTTTGTAGTAGGGATACTTACCAAGCAAAATAACTTCTTTACCAGCATTGTTAACGGCTCTAAGTGAGCTTTTATTTCACCATAGTTAAAAATGAAGCTATCATGAGTAGTTCCACTATGTTGGATTCACATTTAAAATATTTAGATCCACATCTGTTATCTGAAAAAAAATAAAAATAAATATTAAGTAGACTAATTTTATTGCATGGTTCTTATTAGTAATATATTACAACATTGAAATTCACTTTACCAATTGCACATTTCTTGCATGGTAACCTTTGTGGCAGTAGAAACGCTTTTCATTCTCAACTAGTTTTTTCAATGCCACCAGAGTGCCATCGACACATTCAAGCGCTGCTGGAAAGCCAAACTTTTTGTAGAACCTGCAATTTAAAGTAAGCACTAACATTATTAACTATCACAAAAATGTAAAATTAAAGAAGTTTAATTGTAATAATGTCTTTTAACATTTTTGTCTTTCTTTCCTATGTTCAGGGAATCTTATACCTATATTTTTTTTACTTTTGCCGGATTATTATTAAGAGCATCCATTACTTCATATAAACAATGAGATGCTGATGGTTGCGATAAATAAAATATGTCCTTAATTTTCATTTATTATTCTGTGAAACAATAAATCCAAAAAAAATTAAGTAATCTAGATTTAGTAAAGAAAAAAGCAGGGACCACTGTGGTTATTACATGCATAATAATAATATCATTGGGTCCTTAGACTAACATGAAAACATAGCTAGCAGGGAAACAACCTTAAATGGGAATACTCCTTATTGTGGAGTGTTTTCATGTTATAAATGGTAAATTGTGTTGGTGAGCTTGGTTACAAATCTATCAGCTAATTGTGTAAATACTTATAAAGTTACTTGAGACCTACTTAAATATTAAAATAAAGCACTTACTTTTACACGAGTTGAAAGTCCTTTGCCTCGACGTTTTGTGTGTTTTATCAGAGGCAGTAACTCATACTCTAGTTGGTCAATTAGTTCCTTTGACAATTTTTATACGCAATATAGATAAACTTCTAATTTGGTTAGATTGTCAACGTTTTTCTAGTTAATCCAAAGCATGAGCCTCGTCTAAAAGACGTTTTTAACCACAAATTATATAGTTAGTGTACTAATTATTAACACTGTGACATAAACATATTATTTTAACACTGTTTTTGGAGGATTTCTTATAATTTCACTTGTAAAATAGATGCTTTTTATTTGACACTTTGAATCGAATTCGTGTTCGAGGTGAGCGTCGAAGTGACGGCGGAATTACCTTACAGAATGCCACTTACTATGTCATCTCATACTTTATCTGTCAAAATATCACGTTTGATTTAGTCCAACTCACTGACACGCTCGCAAGGGTGGCGCTAGTGTAAATTCGAATTATCAACCGAGTTTTTAGAATGCCAATTAAGAAACTCACGGCGGATTCAGTTTCGAAGTTAGGAATGAGTTCTTACAGAATCACACTGCTGCACAGTCAAATACAAAACTGCACTATTTCAACGATTGCTAACAATCATACTACGCAGAAAGTTTTACAGTGTCGAAAGTAGGACACAACACATGCATACTACCAGTGTACAGTGTACTGTAGTACAGCTGTTTGGTTGAAATAGAACTGGACTTTTATCATCGGACGCACAATTGTGTTGGTTACTGGTAGAAACTCGTAGAAAACGACACCGCGCTATGCTCCGAAGGAAATTTATTTATTTAACACTTCAAGCACATAGTACAGAGGCGGACTTAATGCCATATGCATTCTCTACCAGTCAACCTTTGGGTGATGCAGAGACAAGCAGTGGTAGGTGTACCTACATCTGAAAATAATCCGATTAATACTCAGGTAAACAAAGATATATTAAATACCATAAATATACTCGTATATACAGGGTGAATTTTAATAAATGCGACAAAATGAAATTGGAGCTTCAGTTACAGTAACGTAGTAATTATAAACTGTTTTTTCTACAAACTAAATCGTTAAAAATAATTACGCGATTATCGTTTTCAAAAGGTCCATTTATGTTATTATCTTTATTTAAGTACGAATTGTCGGTATTCCAGTAAAATTCAAAATAAATAAGAAACATTAAGGCAAAATTAGGTAAATGACCGCTATACCGCACTGCGATGAGTCGGACGAGATTTTTTGATACTTTTATTATTTTAACGGTTTTCGTAACACTGATCAATTATTTTTTAATTTTACATTTGATATTTTATACATTTTCTTGACAACACGTATTTTTGTATATTTAAATTTGTCGCATCTATTCAATTTTACCCTATATATGTTGGAGGAAGAGGAAGTAAACGAAGAGTTGATTATTGGTTGCTTACGATCAATCGATTGCTAATTTAAAATAACTTGTTAAATCCTAATTTAATGTGATTTGTTTTACTACATTTTAATATTGTGCAAAATCTAACTTATTTCTTTAAAAGTCATTGCAGTGTATAATGTCTAATCTAAGCAGAGGATAAAATATCTAGAGTGGGTTCGAGGTGCCATCTTTACGGTCTTGATGGGCTTGACACATGCGGTGACAGAGCAACGATTGCTTGGAGATGGTTTGAAGATCGGTGGTGGATCGAGGATCCAGGTGGTTCGCTTGTGATGTAGTTAGATTGGTGTTGCGAACCTGCTGCTCGAATATAATTGCTAAGCAAACTAGTTATTGTAAAATATTGCCATTAAATTGTGTGAAGCAGTGATTACTTTGTTTTGTGCTCGCATTTCACCCAAATGACGCCCACTAGACTACGTGAACACTGATGATGTCGAGGAGGATGCTGCTTCTCCGACATATATATATACTGTTCGATGCAATGATTGCAATCGACCACGTTTTGCTGACCTAGCGATACGATGCGGACGCACGAAGTGCCCCGCGAGCTCAGTGCATAACGCACAGCAACCGAGTGCATTCATTTCCATCATTTTAGCAATAACTTAGCCTAGTTACCTCAATAAACCCGTTAAAGTTGTTTGAGTGTTTAACTGAGTAGCGTAGCGATTCGCTATAGGTACCATTACATTTTGGTTCTTCGAGCCGGATGAACTATCTTTGTCGTCTTCAAGGGCCAGTCCAGAGTTTAGGTCCCGACGAACAATTCTGCGAGAAGGAGAAGCTATCCACTTGCAGGATCATCAAATCTAGCTGTGAAAACAAATGGGTTCCATTACACGACTTTTCTACCTATTTGTATTTCTGTTGTACTCTTTGACAGTCATATGCGACGACGACCTACAAACGAGCGAAGTCAGCAAAGCTGGACTTATTCAACTATCTAAGCAATGCATTGTGAAGGGTCATGATATAAAATAAAAATAAAAAATATCGCTGGACATTAACACACAGCGCCATCTAGTGACACACTAAGCAAAGCTTGTGTCGTGGACACTAGATAGTATATAACACTTTATTCTCATCAGCAATTAGAGAATGCACTTAACCTTAAGCCAAATATACTCCATATAAAATTAACTCCTAAAAATCGAATCATCAGTAATCTTACGCTATAATGTTGGGATTGAGAATAGATTCAAACGCAAGCTCGTATGAAATGATACTAACTTTATTATGGATAAACATTGATTATATAGGTTACATCGGTTGTACTATAATAGGTACATGCTTATACACTACATCTCCCTCCATATGAGAAAATAAAATAAAACATTTATGGCTTTATTTTATTTTTTAACTTAGTTCTAAATTGCTAACAGTTTATATATAGCTTAATATTTCTTGACAATATTAATTCTCCATTAATTTTACACAATTTGGTACTTAATTAACAATCGATAATAATAAAACACATATGTATTAGAATATTACATAAAACTATCTATACTAGGTTTCATTAGGAATATACAATTTTGTACGGTTTTTATGAACAGTATCGGGTTTGCCGTCTTTTAGTATCTGTACATTTGGTGATTCATCTTTCAAAACAATATATGGGCCTAAATAGACATTGGATAACTTATTACCGGTTTCATTTCGAATTAAAATCAAGTCGTCCTTTTTATATTTAATGGGATTTGAATTTTTGTCATATCTTTCCTTTCGCAATATTTTGGATTGAATCAAATTGTCACGAGCTTCTTTCAAAGACACCTGTAGTCGATATTTTAGTTCTAATGGGTAGCTATCATGATTATACAGTGGTTCTATGGTTTTCGTTAGACTACTGGGTAAATTACATTTTTTACCGAATACTATTTCAAAGGGCGTATATTTGGTCTCGGAATGAACTGATGTATTGTAACTAAAACTCCAATATGGAAGCCAACTGCTCCATGTTTCGGGATGATTATCTGTATGTATTCTCAAATACGCACCTAAATTTTTATAAGAGTTTTCGAGTGCACCAATGCTCTCGTGATGATAAGCTGTAGAATTAATTTTATTTATACAAAGTAGTTTACATACCTCTTTCATTGTGACAGACATGAATTCGGCTCCTCTGTCGGTTGCTATTTCCTTGGGAATTCCATAACGTAGTACAAAGTTGTTTACGAAGGTTTTTGCGATTTCAGTACTGCTTTTGGTTACTAGCGGATAAGCTTCTACATATTTGGTTAATTCACATTGTAGCGTTAATATATACGACGAATTATGCATATCTGTGTCTAATGGACCTACTAAATCTAAAAAAAAATTTTCAAAAGCAGTGTGGGCTGTGGTTGATATTACCATTGGCTCTTTAATACGCACTGAGTGCTTTTGCTTTTGACATTTGTCACAACTCTTTATAAATAGTGTAACATCACGCTCCAGTCCTGCCCAAAAATAATACTTTTTTATATTATTGACCATTCGTCTGATACCTGCGTGGCCACTTGTAGGTAACAGATGAAAGTCGTTGAGAATAACTCTTTTCTCGTCTTTATCCTCTATCCGTTCAACATCTTTTAATACACATAAACGTGGACCGGTCCAATTTCTTATTATTTTTATAGTTTGTGCTAGTTTTTCTATAAAAGAATTATTTAATTTAACCCTTATAATATACACTTCATTTATATTTATCTTTTTACAAAACTTTTCCAGTTCTCTCGCAAAAGCGTCTGGCGTCAGTTGCGATCGAGTAGCTGGTCGTATGTAAATAATCATTTGTTTCGGCACAAACATTAAATTTTCACTTTCCTCCACTACCATTTGTTCTTCCCTTAATTTACGTAAGGTCTGATTACTTATAAATCTGAGCTCAATAGACATCTTTGGTTTACTATGAGTTTCCACAATGCTTGGTTGATCAGACCAGTCATCAGTAGAGACTATAGTATCCGAAGTGTCTTGTGTAGGAAGTAACCTTCTTTTCTGTGCTCGCGTCATCACATTCATCATGCTTTCATGCATGTCTCGCAAATCCTTAGATGTTATGACGACTCGAGACAATGCGTCTGCAGCTGCATTGTCCGAGCCTTTAACATACTCCACACTAAAATCATATTCTTCTAATGATAATCTAAATTTTAATAACCTACTTGATGGTTCTTTTATATTAAATAAATATACTAATGGTTTGTGATCGGTCTTTATTTTAAATTTGCGACCATAAAGATATGGCCTGAAATGTTTTACAGCCCAAACTATCGCTAGTAATTCTTTTTCAATTGTCGGGTAAAGTTTTTTCGCTTTGTTTAAAGTTCTACTAGCATATGCTACTGGTTTCCCATTTTGATTTGCTAAAACAGCTCCTATTGCTAACCCAGATGCGTCTGTCTGAAGGACAAACTCATTCTCGTTTGAAAAATCTGGGTACTGTAGTACTGGTGGTGAAATTAATTTTTGTTTTAATAAGTCAAATGCTTTTTGACAATTCTCTGACCACTCGAATTTAATATTTTTCTTTGATAAATTGTTTAAAGGTTGTGTAATTGCAGCAAATTTTTTTATGAATTTCCTGTAATAATTGGCAAAAGCGACAAATCGCTTGACCTCATCCGAATTACTTGGTTTTGGATAATTTTTCACGACTTCTAATTTTTGTGGGTCGGGTAAAACACCCTCTGACGTTATAACATGGCCTAAATATAACATCTCCTTCCTCAAAAAATTACATTTGACTGGATTCAATTTTAGTTTTCTTTTTCGCAACCGTTCAAATACGTCTAGTAAATTTTTTATTGCTGAATCTAAGCATTTTCCATATACAATCAAATCGTCTAAATACACAAGACATTTGTCATATGTTAAACCAGCCATTGCTATGTTCATCATTCTCGAAAATGAATTTGGGCTTGTTTTGAGTCCCATTGGCATTCTGGTCATTTGGTATTGACCGGAATTAAATGCTGTATATTTCCGGCTTTCTTTTTCAAGGTTAACATTAAAAAATCCTTGGTATAGATCTAAATGTGTAAAGTAAACACATCCTGAAAGTGAGTCAAGTATATCTGTAATATTCGGCAATGGAAACTTGTCATCTTTAATGCAATTGTTCAACTTTCTATAGTCAATGACCAAACGCCATTTCTTTTCCCCAGAAGCGTCTTGTTTCTTAGGTACTAACAACACCGGACTAGACCATTCACTTTTACTGGGCTCTATTATATTTTGAGACAACATGTCATTTATTTGTTTTTGGACCTCTGCTTTATGAGAGTGTGGCAATCTGTAGGGTTTTACGTAAACGGTGTCAGCATTTTCTTTCAATTTAATTTTATGATTGTATATTGGTGTAGTAGTCAAGGTGTCGCCTGGTAAATAGAATATATCCGCATACTTAGCACATAATTTTTCTATAGAAAGCTGTTCTTCTGAATTTAAATGTTTCAAGTTTAGCTGAGATAACAAAGACTTTACGCGCTCCGCGTTACGTAAACAGCTATCAAATGTACATATATTATATTCACTTAGCTTATGTATAGCTGGATTAATTTCATTTAATGTTAGTGAATTTTCAGTTGTATTTAATATTTTAATTGGAATCTTGCCATCAATTGGTGATCCTATACTACTAGCCATAAAGACGCCTTCGCATAGCTCTGTCGCACAGACTACGCACTCTTCATTTTCATTTGTTTGTACATAATGTATAGATTCCAACCTCGACGGTATGTTAAAAGTTTGTTTTTCTTGACTACTTAAATTTAAAATTATTCTAACATTTGTTGAAGTGTTTAGATGTAATTGTTTATGTTCTAAATTGATGCTCGATTTAAACTTGTTTAAAAAGTCATAACCAATTATGCCATCTGCCTTACATGGTAAGGAATTAAAAACATAAAACTTGTGACTGAAATAGTGCCCCTCTGTCTCTAACTGTAAATAAACGAATCCAATTGCTTCGACTTTGCCCCCAATACCATTTATTGAAGTTCTCCATTTGTGTATTGGAATGTTTTGTTTTATAATCCCACTATAGCCAACGGCTGAAATCGATGCTCCAGTGTCAATTAACCAAGAATATTGTAAGCCATTTAAGGATAGCCTAGCAACTAATGAATTATCATAAGCAAAAATATATTTACTTTTAGTCTCGAAAAAATTGTAAAACATTTTCCTTGGCAACATCATCATCTTTATTCGTCGTCATCACCCGTTGGTTCTGATTTTTCTGTGAACTTTTATTGTTATAGTAACTATTATTAGACTGACCTCGATGCCCACGTCCTGAAGAATTCCCTCGGAAGGGTTCCGATCTGCCTCGCACAGCTCCGCGCTGGTGATGGTATCCTCCAACTCCTCGTCTGTTGCCGCCGCGTGGATGGCTGCTATTATGATAATACCTACCTCTCGTTGATGGACAGTGACTTCTATGATTGCCCCTATAATTATTGTAATTTTGTCCGTTAGACCTTCTCATCGACATGATATTTGAAGACGTGTAATCTGATGATGAAGTTTCTTCATCTATCGCTGCCTGTATGGCATCATTTAGGGAGTCGTAATTTCTTGCAGCTATGATCGTGCTCAACCTGCGGTTTCGCAATCCGTCGGAAAACCGTTTTATTGCAAGCTTTTCATTTACGCGTTTTAATGAATCGTAGATTTCCTCGTGTCCTTCGGACTGCGAAATCGTGAGGTCAACAAATAAACTCGATAGTTCTTGGCCGTAGTCTGTTATAGTTTTTTCGTTTTGCTTAATTGACTGTAATTTACTAGATATAGCCGTGAATGATTTTTTGGGTAACAAATGTATCTTCATATCCCTTAATAATTCAGAAACGCTACTATATGTTTTAGCAAGTCTTAATTTAGCGAATTGCGATAATCGACTTTTTAGTACAAACTGCATTAACTCATTCTTTGAAGTTGCATCTAAAACTGAATCGTAATATTCTATTCCATCTATCAATTGTTTTGTAACTAACTCAGTATCATTCATTACTGGTAGTAAGCTTAGCGCTATCTTTAAATCGAATTTAGACATCGTGGCAGAAATTATTGGCACACTTTTACATAAATTAGTAACATCTAAGTACAAATCATAAAACTTAGCTACACTTTTATCTATATCTTCAATTTCTGATACACTTTTAAATTGCTTTATTCTTTTTATTTCTTCTATATAATTATTGTATTGTTCATACAAAATATTAGCTTCACTTAACTTTTTACTACATATATTTTCTTCTTGCCTCCTACTGGGGCCTATTTTAATTAAATATTTTCGTATTTTCAAGAGGTCACTATGTAATTCCTCAATAAAGTCTGCCATAAAATTATATTGCTACCGATTAATCTTCGGTACATACAAATTATTTAATAATACATACCAATATTACTGCATACATACGGATACTGTCACTATAATATTATACTTAAAAATAAAGTCTATAGTTCATTTTACGCGTGTACTTCACTGCTGCGGTGTTATGATTTACGATTGCGCACTTTTAATATATGTATTACGATTACGCACTTTTAATTTCTTACGATTATGATACGCACTTTCACTGCACTAATATACCTTTCTTTTTTTTTTTCCCGTGTTTACGTGATTTCTCCCTTTACGCGATTTCTCCCGGCTGCGTCCCTTTACGCTGACCACGAAGTATACTGGCGTATCTTCTCAAGACCAAGTCGTTCACGTGTCTCTCCACCAATTTTGCGTGACATCGCCGATACATTTTATACACCATAAAAATGCTTCCTATGCCCAGGAGCAGTGCAATAATTAGCAGTATTATGTTGGTGGTACTTGCATGATATAGTAGTTGTTCCGTTCTTGCCGAATTTTGGCCACTGCCGGCTGCTGTTTGCGCGATCACTACCTCTTCTTTCGTGTTACTTTGCGTGGTGCCCATTTTTTACTTTTTCTGTACCGCGAGGAAGATATTGCGCCCAAGAACACGACAGATCACTGTATTGTCTCTTTGAATTCTTCATATTGATCGAAAGTTTATTAATCACTAGCCGTATAAGGTCATGGTATCAAATTCGCACGCGCGAGGCTGACCGCTCTGGCAGGGTCGCCATATAATGTTGGGATTGAGAATAGATTCAAACGCAAGCTCGTATGAAATGATACTAACTTTATTATGGATAAACATTGATTATATAGGTTACATCGGTTGTACTATAATAGGTACATGCTTATACACTACACGCTACCTATCCAAAATTTCCAAAACATCTTTAAAGCAACTCGGTGAACAAATTGAATCTATGAAAAAATCTGCCGAACGGACGGAAGTTTTAACAACACATGACATGCATCAGTATGCGTTGTTGTATAGCCTATTAGCAGCTGCTATCGCATCGGTCCTGTGGTTCCTGAGGGGGAGGGGTCGGCGGACCAGTGGTCCAACCGCCCAAGGGCGAGTCGAGAGCGTACCGGCGAGTGTGAGTGTGTTTAAACCAATCTGAGCAAGAGCAAGGCTCGAGTGTAAGTGCGCGAAATCAACCCCTGTCCGAACAGGGGTCAAGTATCAGTGATAGTGCACGCGTATCTAATTTTTCTAAATGGTGGTCTAGTATGCGTTCAAAGAGGCGACGCATGTCGACGTTTCCCTTACCTAAAAGGCAACCAGTGTTCTCTATAAATGACTCAACCGTTTGAGCATCCATATCTAGCTATAAGATATGATTGTTCCATTACCTTGTCAATCATTTCTCATCAAATATTGTCTTAATTCCTTAGCATTTTAAGCTCACACTCACGTAACTCTTTATTTTTCGGACACTTATGTATGTATTTACGTCATTAGTACATGCGTGGCTTGCTCACATAAGACACTTACTTAGTTCAACGCTGTCAACGCTATGCACGTTGTGCATGCTGTACACGCTGATTCTGAAACATTTCTCCGACGTTCGTTTCGCCGTTGATCGGTTCACCGACAGAACGATTCACTTTTCATTTTTTCTCCGACAGAACTTTTCAATGACGAACGATTCGCCGACAGAACGATTCACTTTTCATTTTTTCTCCGACAGAACTTTTCAATGACGAACGATTCGCCGACAGAACGATTCACTTTTATTTTTTTCTCCGACAGAACTTTTCACCGGCGAGCGATTCGCCGACACAACTGTTCATCTGCTCCTGGGTTATAAAACATAGGTATTCGACATGTAGACCTGTTTCCGTTTATTGTTTTAAAGAAACACACAAATACACACAAAATACAATCAATAATACAATATAATACTAATACATAAAATTAAACACTGGGCACCTCGCCCGCGCCCCTAGCCCGAATAAAACATACATTTTTCTAAAAAATAGTTATTTTCATACATCTCTGTAAGTACCAAAATCCACCTTAGAGAGCCAGTCAAAAACGAAAACGTTGATATCTTCTATTGTAGACGTGCGATTTTGAAGCTGTTTTCGGCTTTTCTAGACCAAACTAGGCGTCCGCCTGTGTTCTGACCATATCGTGCGCACTTTACACGCGCGTCTGGACTCCATCCCTTATTTTCAGAGAAATTCCTTAAAATGAATTGTTTTTCCAAATTTTCTTTCACATTTCAATTTAGATTATAGTTGCAATAGTCCTCACCCTTCTTCCCTGAATTCTGGTCCGCGTTCCGTGTCCCGGTCTCCAGGTTGTGGGGTGAAATTCCAAATTGTTTCTTTCGTAAACTGGTTTTTTGACCAAAACTCAAAATTTTTGTTTGGCACCTAGCAAATTTTATTCCATAATTCGCTAGCCCGCGCGGAGACGCGTCTCTGGACACCTCGCCCGCGCCCCTAGCCCGAATAAAACATACATTTTTCTAAAAAAATGTTATTTTCATACATCTCTGTAAGTACCAATATCCACCTAAGGGAGCTAAACGGAAGGCACGCCACGATAGTAGCGGTAAGTCCCCTCTTTGAGGAGTGGCTGGAGAAGCGCCACGGCGTCCTCACCTTCCGCCTGACGCAGGTCTTCACCGGACACGGATGTTTCGGGAGGTACCTGCACCGAATCGGGCGAGAGGAAACGCCCGGGTGTCTCCACTGCGAGGATCGACCGGAGGACACGGTGGAGCACACGGTGGAAGTCTGCCCTGCGTGGGCGGAGCACCGCCGTGTCCTCGTAGTGGCGATCGGCGGCGGCGACCTCTCGCGTCCGGCCCTGGTTCAATCCATGGTCCGGAGCGAGACGGAATGGGAAGCCGTCACCTCCTTCTGCGAAGCAGTCATGCTAGCGAAGGAGGTGGCGGAACGAGAGAGAGAGAGATCCTCTCTTCCCGGCCGCCGCGGGAGACGCAACGGGCGTCGGGGGCCACGTGGTGGCTACCGGCCACCGTAGATGCGGGCCTGTGGACGGTTGGCTATGGGCTAGCTAGCCGTCCGTCCGTCTAACGACGACGACAGCGGCGCGTTCGTGTTCCACGCGCGCCTCAAAGAGATGTCAGCATAAGGGGAGGGGCGCGCAAGGGCCGAAGCCTGCCGGGGTTGCGGGCCTGTTCGAAAGAGATACCGCGGCCCCGGAACATAAAGGGCGAGGAAGGAACATGGATGGGTTTTAGGCAATAAAAGTCTGACACTCCCTCCCGCTCCGCCCAGAGTGGTAGAAGTCATTTGATGATTTACCATCCTAAAAAAAAAAATGGAGCTAAACGGAAACAGGTCTACATGTCGATTACCTATGTTTTATAACCCAGGAGCAGATGAACAGTTGTGTCGGCGAATCGCTCGCCGGTGAAAAGTTCTGTCGGAGAAAAAAATAAAAGTGAATCGTTCTGTCGGCGAATCGTTCGTCATTGAAAAGTTCTGTCGGAGAAAAAATGAAAAGTGAATCGTTCTGTCGGCGAATCGTTCGTCATTGAAAAGTTCTGTCGGAGAAAAAATGAAAAGTGAATCGTTCTGTCGGTGAACCGATCAACGGCGAAACGAACGTCGGAGAAATGTTTCAGAATCGTACACGCTATACAAGAATATTAGCTGCGACTATGCCACGGTGCACCACGCACGCTACAGTTGCACATAGTCGGGCGGGAGGGTCGTGCTTGTAGGGTGTACTGCAGTGGAAACGTAGAGTTAGACCCACGTTGTCAAAACTCAAACAAATGAATCCACGCAGCTAAAATGCGCCGCGTGGCCGTGCACGGCGTGCACTACAGTGGGTTTTACCTTTGGGCCAAGAAAAGCGAAAGAAGGGAAACGACGAGTTTTGGTCCTGGAGTCCTAGGATCTCGGTCATGTGGTCACAAGTCTCGGGTTGCTTGTATTAGAATGCTGCAAATATTTAGATTTATCTATGTTTGAGTATAATCACATTAACCAGTACTGAGGCGTGCTAGAGATGATTGAGTGAGCTCAGTTTATCCCTCTTCCATTGGGCTTGATACTGATTGAACACAGATTGAAACATTTATGGATCACTGATTATTTGGTCCTTTTTATTCAAAAGACTTTTCTTACTTACTTATTCGTGATAATCTAATACTAGTAAAAGTATTTTTAACTTTAATGTCGGATTAAAAGTAAGCATAGATCGGACCTCCACTTCTGGTACAGTTTACATCAGACACTCAATTGATAATCTCAGTTAGCGTGGAGTATGCGCCGACGCTTCGATGTGTCGGAATCAAAGCTTTGCATTGTTGCAAAGGCCGTTATTATACTCATGAGAAACTCGACGATATCATTTCTCGATTTTATCATTCCTCCAATATATTGCAGACGATACCCTGAAAGTTTACGACCACTACCTTCTATACAGCGGTCCAAACGGCAATAGGTACACGCGTTACGTTTTTCTTGTGTGGTATCATAGCTCCCTTGAGACGCCTTGAAATAGATTGAGCTTCACTGTTTAGTAAACATTTATGTTCATAAGCCAGTCTCAGTCAACAGAAAAAATAAAAAGGGTCTTACTTTGGCAAAGAAGAAATCTAATCCAGTCAATCTGTCTTCCTCAAAGACCCTTTCAAAGTTTTCACTAACTCACTCATGCTTGTTTTATCTTTACTATACGAGTACAGACAGCGCGGCGTGGATCATATTATCCATACAATAATGACTGTGGTTCTGCGGCGATTTTTGTTTGGGGAATTATCGAATCACCCCTCTCGCTGGGCGGAGCGGATAGGAGTGCCACTTCTTAACCCTTTGTGTTCCGGGGCTACGGTTTCTCTTTCGAACAGTCCCGCAGCCCAGGAATGGTAGTGTCCCCTCTGACTTATCGTTCAGTAAATGGTGGTGATTGCGAGCTCACACCGTAACGCGCAGCCTGGTGGGATAAATAAATAATAAATCATTTAATAAGGACCAAACATTTTGTACATTTTATGTACCCACCAAACTGCGTAACAGTTTGTCGGCGGGAGAGCAGGCAATCGACATACACTTGAGAACTAAGAAACTGTAAATAGATTTTTTTAACAGTATTTCAGTACAACTACTACTAATACCAAATATATTTAAACATGTCTACGATGGCATCACTGATCGACTAGCTAGAGTCGACCGAGTGCTGTCGGTACAATTGTGACGGACCGAACTTTTCCATAAACTAATTTTTGATTCAACAAAGGATTACAGTTTTTCTATGATATATTTTCTTCAGATAGTCCGTCAAAGTTGTCTTAAATCACTTTGTAGTAAACTGCACTACTTTGTATTTATAACAAAAACTAGTATAGCTTATTACTACACATTTAAAGTCTAGTCTTGTCTAGACACACAAAACATCTTGTTGCCACGAATTTGTAAAAAATACATTTAATTTAACCTTACCGAAGAGTGTCTGGGTCACAACCTTAGTATCGAACCTACCACGTCACAATCTATAGACGACCTTACTTGTCAGAGCGCATCAGTATTCTATGCCACTAGTACTGCTGAAATACAGGCGGATTTGTATGTATATGGCTAGGTAGTATACTTGGTTGGAATCATCGAACAATAACGTCATCGTCTCTACACTTTCCGTGAATGCGGACTATTAATAAGACAACCTTTACCTGTCAGAACAAAAACGACCAGCTCCATGTGAGCTGCAAACCTCCTCAATATAAAATGAACTGAGCAGAAATTTAATGTAAGGTAGCAAATTACTGAACAGAAATGAACTGAAAAACCGATGCAGTAAACGAATTGATAACTTCGTTATTAAAATAAATCATGAGAAGATACAGCAGTTATTCCCTTAGCTATCATTAACGATACCCGCGGGGTAGGACCTCCTACAATGAAGGAACAGTTAATGGCTTGTTTTATTCATACTCACATGTCGTCGCTAACCGCGTCCGATAATCTCGTGACGACAGTTTACAGCATTTATAGTGATCGCGGAAACTGAATATTGTTGTGAGTATTCACAATAGATGAATACACACTGCACAGTCTCATACTCGTAGCTCGTAGCGCTACGGCGTAGATTGCCGTAGCACTGCTACGAGAATGTAGAATGAATCTCACGATGCGTTTAAAATATTGACCATTTCAAGGAAACAAGGACATGTTTTACACCTTTTTTTTGGGATGTTTGACTGCTATTCGTAACCTTGTGTATGAAAACTCGTGGGAAATAATCGCCAGTGTCAGGTGAGGTAATCAGCAGAACATTAAATAAATAAATAAATATCGCTGGACATTAACACACAGCGCCACCTAGTACCACACTAAGCAAAGCTTGTGTCGTGGACACTAGGTAGTTGATATACTACATATATACTTTTTTGTTTGTAAATACATACTTAATATATATATAAACATCCATGACTCGGAAACAAATGTCCGTGCTCACGCACATTGTTACACAAATCGTAGTTTTCGAGTCCGAATAACTGGCGTTGCTTTTTCTTTCGTCCCTGAATGACTGGATACGGTAATTAATAGCAATTGCACGCTCCGTTAATTTTGTTTTTTATGTACGTACTGCTGAACATGGTAATGACGCGGAAATGAAGAACTGCCTTCGAACGTGTAATTCATTAACTGTCAGCGAAGTAGACACAATAGTCAAACAATGGTGTCTAACCGTTACGGTCAGGCTTGACAGACCAAGTCGTATGTCGTGTATTTTTTTGGCATTACGAAAGCGAGCGAGATACTCATACGAATATCCGAACCGAAATCGAATCAAGCGTTTGTGAGTAACTACGGAAGGCGCTGCACTACCTGAGAGCAAGTAGCCACACTCGACGCAAAGCATGCTTCTTTTGACAATGATCACAAGATCTAGACAATTACGTAGTTTCGTATGTTAGAGTAACAATACATCTTGGTTCGCTGTGAGCCGACACACTCAGCCGGTACAGCGTCGCAACCTTTCAAGAGAATATCTATTATAACATAAACAGTAGTATTTCAGCAAATCTACCCATATACTGAAAAGTTGTTATTATTGAAACATTGAAATTCGCTAAGGCACGGCTACGACATTTAACAGTGTGGGTTACAAATGTGAAATAAGTATGTCGGTTAGTTAGTTTATATGTCGGTTTCGTTTGGATGTTTGTAGATTACCTGTCAATGTTAAGTAAGGGATGCTTTTGCTCCTGATAGGTCGTTCCCATGGATACATGGGCTGACATGGTGGCTGAAATGGTTATTTATAAGCAGGTGAAATAGGTCACTTCCTGCAGACGACGCCTACAAACATACTGAGCACGGAAATGAGTATAACTAATAATGATTCTTGTGATGTTAGAAAAAAACATTTTTAAGTGTGATTGTTTCGCAAAGAGCGTAAATTATACACTTTATGTAAATAGATTAAATACGGCAGATATGCGCAGAGTGCTTCTGGTAAAGCAAATTGATATTTTTTTTCCTGTTTATTTTATCTTTGAAAGTAATACTTCCTCTCTATGTTGGAATACCAATTTTAATTAAACGGACCGAAAAATGGTATTGTAGGTAATTCTTGGAAAAGAGCGTTTTAACTGATTTATTAATCAAGACCAATATAAAAATATTTACATTATTGATCGGTTTTCTTTGCAAGTACCTATAAGTTTTTATACTCACTTTATTTTATTTACTTATTATAAGTCTTCTCAACAATGAGTACACTGTTTCATTATAATTTGTCCATTACAAACTTAAGTCAAAGCGCCTCATAACTTACAGAAAAGCACTGCATGCACAGACAAACATACAATTTTAATCATTAATCAAAACAAGAAATACATAGTTTGGAAAAATATTGTTATTATTTTACTAGCATTATTACTATTAAAACAATCAGTGAAAAAAACCCCTGTTATTTAATTTAAAATATGCTAATTTAATGCTTTTTCTTTATTTATTTAATACTAGCTTCTGCCAGCGGCTTCGCCCGCGTGAAGTTTGAAATTATCCCACGGGATCTTATTACCGGGATAAAAAGTATCCTATGTGTTAATCCAGGTAATAAACTATCTGTGTGCTAAATTTGATCCAAATCCGTTCAGTAGTTTTTGCGTGAAAGAGTAACAAACATCCATACATCCATACTTACAAACTTTCGCATTTATAATATTAGTAGGATTTGAACATATTAACCAGTCACGTGACACTGACTGCACTTTACTTACTCACGAGTAACTTGTTACCTGAAGCCTGGTTACGATTCATGTAAACATTTTGCGAGTGTATGAGAGCCAACCGAGCCGGACCGAGCCCGACTGAGCCCGACCGAGCCAGACTGAACTGGACCGAGCCGACTCGAGCTGGACCGAGCCGCTACTGTGGTTTGTCTACGTCATGACGAAGCAATACAACTTGAAGTTATACAGGTGTATAACTTCAAGTTGTAACTTTAGAGCGAATGCTATTAATATCACATAACTTCTGATATTACAATTAGCACTTTGCTAGATTTCAATTGAGAAAGCGTCGCATGTTCAGCGCTACTTCAGCGGTGGTTTATTTGCTTTCTTGATTTATTTATAAAGCTATTATGACTCACCTCGGGTCACTCTAGTGAAGCAAAAAAAAAGCAAATTATAAACCAGTGAAAGCTCATGTTTTTTTATTGTTATCTTTTTAATTAACTATTTCATTTATGTTTTAAATACAAATAACGAGGATGAATAATTTAATTCAAAGTAAAATTATCTAGATATCTTATCTAGGCATTGCAAATAGTCAATGTTCCTATACTTGTGTATAATCGTGATATAAATTGATTTCTAAAGTCAAATTACCCAATTTTTTACTACAGAAAACGTTTTCACCGAATTCTACCTCAGTGCACTTCGTCTCGTGATCTGACCTCCTCTGTTTTATTTCAATTATATGTCAAAAAAAATAACTATCAGTATTTTTTTAAATATTTGTCTTGTTATATTCTTAATATTTGGATCAATAACAAATTTCGATTTTATTCACTTAGAAACTAAGAGAAACCGTTTCATACGTGAATAAATAAAAAGATATTGATGATTAAAAAAAAACGCCTAAAATGTTTCGGAAAACCGGCAACCAAAAAATCATAGATAATTAGCACTAAAATCATCTGTAAGGATATTTGTGTTTAACCTTTTAAGAGATTATTAGATTTCATACTAGCTTCACACAAATTTTTCGTAAAAAAATATTAGTTTTTTTCGTTTTTGAGTAGAATGAACTCGGGTGTCTTTTTTGTATATAGTAATGACTAGTAGAACCTATATCCGGCAAAAAAAACCGGCACTTGCAAATTGAAATCCTTAAGCCGCGCTGTGACCCAGTCACACAATGTAACGAGTATTGTAGTAACTGTAAACTACGTCGTATCGTAATCTGTCGCACAGGTCGTGTGTATTTATTATTCGGGTGCAGTGAACAGAAACGCTCCATGAGGTGTGTTCAATCAAACTTAAAAAAATACTGTTTTTTTTCTGTTCCATGCTGTTAATACCGCGTACTCATGTTTGTAAAAACACAAAGACATTTACTTTTCTTAAATCTGAATTTCAGAATATAAAATCCAAACTAGTTGTAATTTAAAATAATGTTTTTTTTTTTATGCAAATATGAAACAATTAAAAAATTGTAAGGTTATATTGAAAGTTTCCAACTCGACAGAATTGACATTTTCAACTTAATAACGAGTAGTTTCATTCCGATATTTATTAACATCCTCTGTTTAACTTTGGCATTTGTATTATTCCCTTTATTTATTTCTCTACCATATATTTTACAATATTCCTCTCTATTATTATTTGATGCTCCACATTTGGTTTATCATTAATAGCTCATAATATTCGTGATGATGTGGTATTCAGATAGGAACAACATAGATAATAAACAAAGCGGAATTCTTCAAAATAATATAATTATCATCGTCATCTCTTGTTCTTCTATCTTTCTCCGTCCCATTACCGACCGGTGCTACGACCGCCTGCAACGTTCGGCACATTATACAGAAGCTTGTAAGAATATTTTATTGATAGTCTGGACATAAAAAATATCCATAATGGTAAATGCCAACTGAATTATTTTGAGGTTTTCCGGGAATTGTACTTCTTTGCATTACTTTACAGACAATTCGAAGGTGTTTATTCCTTTGCCGGATGCCTTTCTTCATCGCTTCGCATAACTGTGGCGCCTCGACGAATTTTTCCACCGTACCTCCTCTCTTCCCCTCCACAGATCATAGACGGCGCAGCACCGTACCACAGACTACAGCTATGTAAGAATTTACATTCCCTTCACTTACTGTAGTCGTAGATTACTTAACGTTGACTTAACGTCGCCTTGAACAGACTTTATGTTCCACGAGGTTTCAAGTTGAAAGTGTAGCCATTTTGAGAACAGGGGTCTCCGTTGTCCTGCCGGGGGTGCGGGACTGTTCGAAAGATATCTGTGTTCTGTGTCTATGTTCCGAGGCCACGGTATCCCGTGGATGACATAAAGGATGAGGTAGGAACATGGATGATTTTTAGTCAGTGAAAGTCTGACATTCCTCATCAAATGACTCCTCCCGCTCTAGGCGGAGCTCCGAGACATTTGATGTTATCCTACCCAAAAAAAAGGGGATGCTGTATTTTTGCCCTAAGCTAACTACACACCTCCTTTGGTGGCGAGACACCGTTATATCGATCAATCAAACGCTGAAACAAAACCCAACCTTGCTTTGCGCGAATTCCTACAACTGAATTGGGTGGGTTTCAGGCATAGAAGCGGTGTAAAGATATGTTTACAATGTGTACAGTACCTGCTGTAGGCCACGTTCGCTCTGCACGCGCGCCGCAGTGTGAATGCAGTGCGATGCATACTGGATGAGGCGCCGCTCCACACGACTGTGTTGATGATGGAACATCTAGTGCATATTGAATAGACGCCTCCGGTCTGAGAATGTCTAAAGAATTAAATTCTTTTACATGATGTTAAAAATTAAGCAAAGAGATTTGTGTCCGGTTGATATTGTCATTGTCAGCGTCTATCACTCTTAATCAAAACTGGCGAAATGTAGGTAAGTAACTATAAGTATACCCTACTTAACTTTTCGGTAGAAATAGTCGTGATGTTATGTTAAATAACTGCTGGATATGGTTCCACGACACACTGCCACTCTTTAGTGACAGTGTTTCTTTCCATTGTACATTACTCAACGCTTTAGTTAAGTTGTGTTAGCTATCAATCAGACTAAAGCTGTCAATTTAAACCTAAACCCGACTGCTAGTTAGTCGGTACAATATTACTTTCGTATAGATTCCAATCAGCGTGTTAAATATTTTGTCTTATTCCTACGTAGTTATTTTCGCCCTGAATCGCTACACGATGCTTGTTCATTTGTGCCTTTTCTCAAATATTTTGAGGTCGGCTTCCAGTCGCTGGATGCAGTATTTTACTTGGAACGACTGCCTATCTGACCTTCACAAACATACCTACCCTTTGGTAAGACTGGTTGTCAGACTGTCGGCCTGTAACGTCTGTCAAATATCAATTTTACTGTAACACTGTAACATACACTGGCTAAGTACCACTGAACTAACAAAGATAAAGAGTTAACTAACTTAATACCACTAACTTAAGCTAGGTAACTTAATACCTACATGTTTAGTGCTGGTGGCAGGGATGTTACACATATACCTAAGAAGGATGGTGGTGCCGTCCCACAGCAGCCCACGGTCTAGTTACACACGTGTGTTTAGTTTCGCTTTGTATACGTAAGTGTGGACGGGATCATCCATTGTCAAATCAAATCAAATCAAATAATTTATTCGCATAATATGGGTAAATAGATGGTAAATAATTGTTACATTTCAAATCTAACAATAAGGATCCTCATATAAACCATTTCTGGTATACGAAATATAAATCGCAATGACACGCGACAAATGAACTGTGGCCGCGTGGCAAACACCACCTTGCACATCCTACATTGCCAAGGATAACGTCTTTGTCGACAACTTTTCAATGAAGTATAAAAATGTTAGTAAAACTAGAGACTTTCGTCATTGCACCGTAAAGGTAAAAAAGGCCGAAGGCTAAAGGTTGACTGGTAGAAAATAATAAATTTATCTGATAATTATAACCCTGGACAATTGACATATTTCGACTTCAATGGCGCGTAGTTACTGTGAGTTTGTCAGTGAAGCACTCAGTAAAATTCTCAACATCCCCCGCATGCTGTACTGAGTCGCCGGAGGGGTGTTGCGGCGGGGTTCCTGCCTGCGAATATCTCATGAATTTCTATTGTTACTCGTGCGCGCTTTGAATTACAGAAAAATGTGGAATTTCTTCAAACATGTAGGGTAGGTAAGGAATTTTATGAAATACTCTACTCAGGTCACACAAAATGTTCAATAAAATGGTACAATGAGTGTTTTGGTCGCACTGTGCACACTCAACTGCACTGTGAGCACTCAGTAGACACGCTAAACAAACACATCATCATCTGCCTAGCTTTTTCCCAACTATATTGGGGTCGGCTTCCAGTCTTACCGGATGTAGCTGAATACCAGTATTTTACATGGAGCGACTGCCTATCAGACCTCCACAACCCAGTTAGTACCGGGTAATACATACGCACACACATAACAAAGGATCCTGGAATCCTCGAAAATAACGAAAACCTTTAGAACCGATTTTCAGAATGAACTTTCAAAGTTCGCGAAATCGATAAAAAACGTCCCTTGATAGAACACCCTAAATTAATTTCTCATATTATTGACAAAGTCGCTCTCAATCACCTACTTATGCTGTCATTTACTTATGTCACCCTTTGTGATACCTTGTCTCACAATACGAAATATCTCAGTACTTATCACAAGCACGTGGGTAGGTGTGGTGAGCAGCTGCTAGTGACCCCACACGACGCGCACGTACCGGCTTGTTAACCCAAGGAGGCGACGTGTCGGGATATTGTACAGAGGTGATCGGTCACAACAAACTGATTGACGAAGGTTTAATACGAAAGGAAAACAAAATCGTCACCATGAAAAAGACTAGTATCTACTAGTAGCTGTGCGCTTAATGAAACTTCGCAGTGTAAGTCAGTGTTCTCATGTAGTTAAAAAAAAAGACGTGTAAAAGTGTTTTTAAAAACCCACTTGCTGAATAAAGATAAAGGATGAGAAGGCACATTTTAAAAGGAAAATAGTACAAACACCTCTAGTAGTACCTCGAAACAGATAAACGTTGTGACAGAAACTGCTACACCATGGCGGTGAAAATGTATAATAAACTACCTGAAAAAATAAGAAATTAATAGTAAATTTTGATACAAGTGGAGAAAGTTTGTTATTGTAGTTCAAGGCGGTATTAACACACGAGCCGTAGGCAAGGGAGTTTTTGAGCCGAGAACTGCAATAACAAATGTCCACGTGTATCAAACGACATTTTTCAATACACTTTTGATGAAATCAAATAAAAGACTGTAAAATATATGTGTCATGAAATATTACGAGACTGTGATTAAAATTTTATTTTTTTCGCGCTTTGCATTCGCCAGGTTGAAGGAGAGGCAAATATATGAAGTCGTTATACAGCCTAATATAAAAATAGTTTTTTTTGTCAGTTTTGAATTTAGAATACAAATAAATGTTAATTTGTTTATAAAAAGTAAATAATAGTTTTAAATACCTAATCATGTTTATCTATGATATTGAATTTATATACACAATTTGAATATACAAAAAATGTTTACATAGAAAAACGTAGATCGCCTTTCCGAAATTAAAAAAAAAAATTCACCTCTTACGCTAAATGTTTTTTTTTAAATTTTGTATTGAACCAATTTGGGCTAAGTTTAGGTATAGTTAACGAGGAAGTGTATTGAAAACTTAATAACTTACCACCACTTTTTTAGTGGTTGACAGACAACTTCATTATTCTGACTTTTTCTGTTTATTTTGGTTTTCGTAAGTGTTTTTGCAGATTATTCGCATTTATTCCGGTTAGAGAGGGCTTAGCTAATTAAACTACTGTAATGTAGAGGTTCTAAGAAATAAATCAATGTACGTTTCATTATTAAATGTTACAATTAATGAGGGTTGGCCTAATCTCCGAACAAAGTAGATAATATCTCCTTTCGTGTGAACATTTAGCAGAGTGAGTGTTCTGCTCCACATACTGTATCACGTGAGGTCGCTACCTGTTGCCGCTCCTCATTGCCGAATTAACTCCTCGACACACAACACGCCACCCGCGCCGTGGTCACGACAACACAGTCCTGTTCTGTGACTGTTCAATGTAATGTTGTGTCGTTACAATTATTAGGTTGAGCAAAGAATTATTAGGCTTTTCCAACAAAAACTTCTTAGGAGTTGAACTCTTATTTTATGTGATTTGAAAACACCGCTGAAATACGCGTTTTTATACATTTGTACCTACTTCTTCGAAAAATAGTTACGTTTTACTTAAGTGAAGTAGGAGATGGAAGTTCGCTTTCCTGCCAGTGCAGCAGTGCAGCAGTGCACTCAAAGTGCAGTGAATATTTAGTGAAAGGTTCGCTCTCGACATTCGATTCGAGATGCGGTCGCGAACTTTCATTCGCATCACTCCTCACTGAACGGAAATCGAACTGAAGCTTGGCTATACTACAACGTCCCCGCCACGCCACTATAATATGGGTGTGCATTTTAATAGGAACTGATAGTAATTGATCATAATTTCAAATAAATATAAATATCGTTTGACATTACACACAGCACTGTCTAGTGCCACACTAAGCAAGGCTTTTGTCGTGGTCACCTGATGTACTACATATAGACTTTTTGTTTGTAAATATATACTTATTATACATATAAACATCCATGACTCGGAAACAAATGTTCATGCTCATCACAAAAAAACAATTGCTCCTACTGGGATTCGAACCCGGAACCCTAAGAATGTAAGGCAGCCTCACTACTGCCTCGCCATTCGGGTCGTCACAATTTAAATGGCGTATAAAGTTTATTTGAATATTTAACTTGATTTTTGACGAACGTATTTTCTCGTACCTTTATTTACTGGTTAAAAAAACAGTTTCATCAAAAATATTCAATGTATAAATTTTGTCAGCTCTGCGATCTAATACAGTTCTATGACAGACGTATATGTATGTGTCGGATTTTGTGCATTTTAATTTAAAAAAATCCCGACCGTAAAATGACCTTTTTTTCGGATGGGAAATCATCAAATAACCAAACCCATCCGTTCTTTCTTCGCCCTTTGTGGTCCCCGGTATTTCTTTCGAACAATCCCGCAGCCGCGGCAGGGCCGTTCATTATATTACTTTATAGTGACACTCACTCACGTCGTGGAGAATGTTATAGCTCAGTGGCAAAATTGTGTAAATCGTTACAACAAGCCAATCAGACATAGCTACTGTTAGCAGTCATTTAAGCCATGTGCTGCTGGTAATTGCTTGTTACTGTAGCCTCTGTTTGTACATCGAGCGCTAACGACCCACACACACACACACAAGTTCTTATATTTTAATGTGGAGTATTTGCATGCACGTATTGCGTTTCATTGAATTTCAGCGAAATGAACTAAGATTGTCTGAAACGGGCCGTTTGTTTAAGTGATTTAATAGCAAGTTTGAACATCAGCACTGGAAACTTTCGAGAATGTAGAAGAATCTGCCTCATTATAACTACATATTATAAAACAAAGTCTCCCGCCGCGTCTGTCTGTCCCTATGTATGCTTAGATCTTTAAAACTACGCAACGAATTTTAATGCGGGTTTTTTTAATAGACAGAGTGATTCAAGAGGTTTTAGTATATAATTTTACGCAGGCGAAGCCGCGGGCATCGGCTAGTCATAAATATAAGGTATGTTTAAGATAAACCAAGCAAACTTTTTTTTTCTGTTCATGTAATATTTACATTATTTAACATAATTATGGTTGTTATAAATAATACATTATTTCAGTCCCACTCAATAATATAAAGCTCAACATAAAGTCATCACTTGTTTTATCTTCCATCAACCCTTGTAAGTACTTTATCTGAATAAATAAAGCGTTCTAAGCATCTCATTGCTTATTGATTCAAAAGAGAATTGGTTCCGCGAAAGGCTCAGAAGTCAAATATTTAATGAATGCTGCAAATGACAGCGAATAATATGTATTTAAATTAAATAATGCGAATAATTGAACGCCTTACTGTTTACTAATAAATATGATGATCAAACGGCATCGACGGACTTTGCTCGGAGTATAGCACGGAGTGGTCAGTACGTGCAATTGTTTGCTACGCCCAGTATATTGCTCGCAAAAGAAACTACGCCGTCACGATACGCTAATTTAAACCTTATTCTTCAGGTATACGGTTGTGAAAGGATTGACACATGCTCTGGCTTCTGAATTGTGATTTACATTCTAATCCATTACGCGATGAGTGACCTCGTGACCGACTCGTACATGAAGCGGGCCGTCAATGTATTGCCAACTTTTGCCTTTTTGTTGCTTCACATGTTTTTGGAGTAACGCTGAGCCTTGCATCACTGGCATTAGCTGATTAATAGAAGAGCTACGATGTCAGAAAAAATGGTCATAAAAAGATATTTATTGCAAAGCTTTTTATTTTCTGAAAGGAACATCTTTATACCTCCTTATTCTAAAAG
The DNA here is from genome assembly GCA_916618015.1 of Xestia c-nigrum. Taxonomy (NCBI): domain Eukaryota; kingdom Metazoa; phylum Arthropoda; class Insecta; order Lepidoptera; family Noctuidae; genus Xestia; species Xestia c-nigrum. The sequence goes on from OU745248.1 coordinate 245,746, forward strand.
ATCACATTTAATATTCGTGTATTGAGGGAATGGAAAGGGAAAGGAAATAAAATGATGCTCTGTGAGTAACGCCTCCACTTTTCATAAGTTTGCTACATAACATGTATCTAAGTTTAAGTAGGTATAACTGGCTTTAGTGAGAGGTATACTTAACATTCAGAACTATGGTTGCTCACAATGACTGACAATTGGACCAATACGTTCAAAACAACAACGTTTAAGAATCACAAAGGCACCCAATAATTTGTCTATATATGCGCACTCATTTATATAACGCAAGTTTACTGGAAACTTTTCGACTAGTTAACTTACCAAACAGTTGTACACATGACTAACATAATTATCACGTCTAACCGAGTATTTGTTGCCAGTGAAACCATCTCACCACGTGCAGTCAAAGTGACGACAAATACCTTTAAAACAACCACGAGAAATATTGAAGTCTACTGTAGAATAAGAATGGCGAGAATAACTCCTCTCTAACAGCTTAACTTTCTCACTGACACCAACACCTTCATATGAGCTCATGATCGCAATTAGTGACCTGTAAATCTACTAAATCTACTACTTTAGAAGCATTATATTTGTGTGACTAATTTGTTTTAGATTATTTAACTGTTTTGGCAAATATCATTGTACAACTGACGTTAAAGACGGATTGTATGTTTAAAAATTGCGAACATGGCGCAGAAAATTTCTAAAGTAACAAACTTTCATTTCGAAAATATCCCAAGTCTTTTCACGACACTAACTCGTAAAAATTAAAGAAGTCATTACAATATAAGACAACTAAGAATGAAGTTATTATCACAGTAATATTACTGCTCAATGTACCGCCTTTTATCATCGCAAGTATAGCATTAAAGTATACAATATCAACTGTTTACATTTAAAATTTACCGCAGCTTTACTCCACTTCCATTGCGTGGTTTTACGAGGTGTGTTCAAGGTGCATTCCCAGCGACCGTAACGGTTTACAGCACTCTTTTACGACACTTATACGATTTCATTTGCACCTTACGAGTAACTGCGCACTTTCAGACGCCTTATCGTATTTCAACGCGGTTTCACTTATATGAAAGTGTTTCATTCAGTAAACGCTGCGTTTATATACCTGAAACAAATAAAGGGTGTAAAACACCTCTTCACGAAGCCGAAAGGCACTTGTTCTCCCCTTCATTGCGATCATTGTTTTGTTCTACACCATACCTGGGAACCTTCTAGTTACGGAGATATGCCCCGTTCAAAGTTACAACTTTTTGACCAGTTTTTTTTTTGACTACAAGTTTTTTTGTTAAGATTCAGATGATGTTTAAAGGAAAAGTCTTAAAATATAACTTGTATTTAAAAAAAGTTGTCAAAAAGTTGGAACCTTGACCTCCAATATCTCCGTAACTATAAGGTTCCCAGGTATGGTGTGACACAGATAAGTAGAATTGCAATGACGAGGAAAACAAGTGCTTCTCGGCTTCGTTAAGAGATTTTCTACATTCTGTATATTAGTAAAAAGATGACGTAGCTAACATAGCCGTGACAGACTGACAATCGGGCTGTTTATTCTGTGGGCTGAGTTTATTTTAGAACAAATTTATAATTTACCTCGTATCTCTCTTATTTTAGACAAACATTTGACGAAGCTCGTAAAAAGTCGCCTGCCATTTGCAGCTCTCCTCATACATACCTAGCTACCATACCGACCTAACTCGCTTCATTGATCACATTGAGTAGCGCGTTCATCAGTAGCGTGTCACATACAAACAGTGAGTTTGCTTCACTTAAAACGCACATGGTACGGCTTTTATACAGGGTGGGATTTTTCAATCCTGCTAGGAGGGAAAGTACTCTAAATATTAGAGATCGCTATGTAAACAAAATGGGTTAACATAGCCTTATTGGACAAAAACCCCTAAATAAAAAAATAAATAAAAAATATAGAAAAAAAAAGAAAAGAAAATAAGCCGTGAGAACGAACCTAATGCCACTAGTCCCGCAACAGTCGCAGCTGAGCTAATCGTTTCACCGCTCACGCTTCGCTCGCTCGGAGCTCATCGGCAATTGTTTGATTCTTTTGTGTGGTTGAAGCGAGCAATCAGTCGCTCGGCTACAATTAGGTCGGCGGCGGACTGTGAGGGAGGATACTTTGCGTTTCGACTGATACATGAACAGTACGGAGAGCGGACTGTTGGACGTCGGGAACAGGACTTATCTTGTTGTCTTCATGTTCAATCGAACATTACGTCGAAATTCGATCAATATACGTATTTTTCTACAATTTTCCTTTGGAAACCACTTTCTTGTCTTATGAAACAGTTCCTACAGTTTCTATAAAATCATCTCATCGGTTTGACTGATCCTTGAATGTGATGTTACACTTAATGTTTGCATTACTTTACAAAATAAGGTATCAAAGCAAGATTACAAAAATACTTTAATTTAAAACTTCAACTTAAAAATGATTTACATAATATAGACGTAATACCCGGATCGCTGCTAATAGAATCCCTCCTCTCTCCACTCGCGGTCCATGCAGGGCTCTTCACTCACAACTACGCCCACTTTACAAAACCATGTAGGAGAGTTTCAAACATACTGATATCTTATAACACTTCCCAAACTTAAATCCCTCAGGATTCTGAATTGATATTCAATATTTGAGTTGTCAAGTTCAGTCAAATATCGTAGCAGCTGCGATGGGTCTACGGCTCTTTAGTACGGCGTAGCGCTACGGCGTAGCAATACGGTGTAGAATTACAATGCAGCGTCTCACTCTCAGCGTAGCAAAAATCTGAAGCAGTAATTTTTTTTTTAGGTATACTTTTTTATTTATTTAATATAATATAAAATAATCATAATGGTACCATAAGTTAATATTGATGTTAGTTCACAATAGTCAAACAACATAAAACCAACTGGGAATCGTCAAAATATGTTTTTGTACTCTTAGATTTACAGTGCAACTGAAAAACACATATAACCCTACATTACTGATCCTAGCCAGCTCGTTATCTAATCCTAGTGGCATTTGATAAACGTTATCATTCACTTTCGCGATCACTATAAACAGTACACGCCCGTCCCGGGATTATCGGGATCCCGGGATTCACGACCGAGACGTCACTTATTGCATTTCGTGTGTTTATAAGTCGACGCAGTTATTTTAAGCTGAGACCGAGGTGGATGAAGATGTGTGTAAATAAAAACATTATAAAATATGCTTTTAGTTTGGTGGCGGGATGCTTCGGGTGTAAAAATGCCCTGAGGAAGATTTTTTCAGCGAGCGGCGAGCAGGCTTACTGTGGGTCTTGGCGAGCAGACTCACTGTGAGTCTTAGCGAGTCGGTTCACCCTGAGTCATGGCGAGTAGGCTCACTGTGAGTCTTGGCGAGCGGGCTCACTGTGAGGCGCGCACTCAGTTACTGCCATTAACTGCGGTAAGGTAAGTTTATACAAGACAACTGTCTCAACGTCTCGAGGGGCTGTAGCCGTTGTGATACTCAAGACTATAATATAATTTTGTATTTATATTTGCATCCGGGGAAGAATTGGGCGTTGTGTTAATACCGTGAGATTAAACATTTGAACGTTTAATTAGGTACTGTTAGCTATACACATAAGTAACACAATGGGTAAACGACACAGTCTATAACCGTCGGGACCCACCTCGTAGAAGATGGTGGGAAGAGCTAGAGGACTAACGACTAGTGAACCACATTGGCCCGCAGGGACAGAAATGGTAGTTATAGAGAGAGGCCATTACCCAGCAGTAAGATGAAGCGACATCTTACTTCTGCTTAGTCGTGTGCCATCCTCACAGTGACGGTAACACGCGACTAACTAATCATTGTGATTTGAAGACTCACGAATGCAGACACAATTATTTGTTTGTTATAGGCACAATTCGGGTTTTTGGTAATCCATTTCGGGAATTTGTCCGTTATATTCTACGCATACAATACACTTGTCTAATTCTTCAACTGTCGCATTTCGCTATTCAGTGCGTTCACTAATTGCGAACAAAAGCTATTGCATATATTACGCAGCGATGTTTCATTACTGAGCTATTTATAGACAAGTGGGGCTTTAGAAGTTCAGAGAGAAAAACACATACAAGTTTCGCAAAGTTGTTTGTTGCATTAAATGTGGGGTGCTAACAATACAAGAGGAGTAGGTTGAACAATGTCCTAAATATGGTAATCATAAATTTGATTGGAATAAGCCTTAAGTCAAACTCATAAAGAAACCGTCACCTGTACGTTCATTTATTTTGCAGTAAAGCAGTGGCGTCTGGTGTGCACCATTTCTTGGTATTCAGATGATCAGAAACGTTGTGCAACTGAAGTAAGGTGTCACATTGTCTTTTTTAAACTTTCACGATCAGAACACATTATAAAACTTAAAAAAACGGTCCATCAATCCGGTCGAAACGTCGGGATTAAATTAAAGGTAAATTCGCGATAAAAACCCGTTTTCTTAAGTTTTATAAAGGTGTCACAGCTAGTTTATATTTAGTGCTTGTAATAAAACTCGATGTATAGAAACTGCGGCTGCCGACTAATTACACAGATAATATTGTGATATTTATATCCCAACAATACCGGCGGGCAGGCAATATACAGTAAATTACCACAACGGTATTAACGTTAATTGTCCCTGTGTGGAGAGATCGAATGATACGCCAATCATTTAACAAAAGGTTGAATAAGAGAATGCCACACTGTTGGATCTTTAACGCTGGGCTCAGTGCCAACTGTCGAAATTCGATTTGTCCTATTTAGATATCGCTTAGTGAAGAAAAAAATGCAAGTAAACTCACGGTCTATCATCTTTTGAGAAAGTACATGATATTTAATAATGTCAGAAAATAGCATCAAAAAATTTCGAGAGCACTCAATATTTGATGATCACGAAAGATACACTGCTTTGCGCCCCCATAAGCAAGTGTGGTAGTAACATTAAAACCTTTACAGAAATAAAATGTGTGTTCATTTGGTTCAATATCTTAACATCCCATCGGCAGCGGTATCTCTATCTTATGTAAACCATGTTTGTATGGAAATGTCAACACATACAATAGATATACCTACATTATTTGATTGGTACAATACAGTGGACTGCGCATTCACTTGCCATCTGGAAATGTATAAATGTACTGTGTTGAGCAATAAATATTTGTATTTGAATTTGATTTATTTGCTACCTTGACGTGATTGCCGTGAAAGATGAGAGAACGATAACAGTAGATGCTGAGGACATCGGAAACATTTGACGGAACTTTTTTATGATATGTTATGATTACATAGTTAAGATCTTCATTGATGCGTTATGTTATTATTGAAATTCATGTCCATACCTTCAGCAATAGTGACACCCCAGTGTCATTAGACGATTTCCCAATAAAGCTTTCTCCGACCTGGGAATCGAACCCAAGCCCAAACCAAAAATCTAACCTCAAACCTAAACCTCAATTGCTCACAGAAGGGCTTCACAATTATAATTTTTAACCGACTCTCTAAAAAAGGAGGAGGTTCCCAATTCGGATGTTTCAATTTTTTTTAAATTTTTATTTTATGTTTGTTCGCGCATAACTCCGTCGCTTACCAACCGATTTGAAAAAACTTTTTTTCTTGGAAAGAGGATACTCTTCCAAATGGTCCCATAGCCACCAAGTCGAGATCTGATGATGGAATCTTGGCGAAATCGAGGGAACTCTTCAAATCGTATAGGATAACGTACAGCGATTTTGGTATTTTCTACAACAAGTGCAGCATTTGCGTTTGATAAGATCCATTCTACTATCACATCTGATGATGAAGCCAAGAGTCACGGAACTCAATAATGAGACAATGTATCCTATTCGTATTTGGGCTTGTTGTAATTGTAACGGTATGCACTTTCCATGTGTACCAATCACATGTTAACCACTAAAAAGTGAAAAATAAAAACTATTTTGCAAAAAATAAAACCGACTTAAAAAAAACAAAAAAGTGAAAAATAACTTTAGCTTCTGAAGTCGGTGACCTTTGTTTGATTGATTTAATTTTTTTTGGCTTCAGAAGCTAAAGTTATTTTTCACTTTTTGTTTTTTTTTAAGTCGGTTTTATGTTTTGCAAAACAGTTTTTTTATGTCTTTTTTTTAACGTTCATAATAAACTTTGTCTATCATTATATTATTACCTACTGCTCATACATTCAGTTTCCAATTACCGTGTCGACAAGCATCATCCACAAAAAAGGGCCGCACTAGGGGTTCCTTAGCCCACGGCTCATGTAACTTACAGTAATTTATTATTCCCTATGAAACTATTAGATTCTGTGGAACTGCTTCGGGGCACGTCCGGGAACATTATGGGAGGAAATGTTCTATACGGATACCTTGATATTGGGACTCATTTGTAAGTACCGAATATATTTAATGTTATTTATGACCGGGGCTCCGCCTTACAGGAAAGTTTTTGAGGAAAGGAAAAGTAGGAATAGTAACCTACAATTATGCCTATATTGACCGCCAGTCTCGGAGATAAATGGCTGTGACATACCGAAGGGACAGACAGACAGATAGATAGACAGACACGAATCTGTAAGGATTCATTTTTTGCCTCTTGGTGACGAAACCCAAAAATAGACAGATGATGATGATATTTGCTAACAGACAACATTAACTTAATATCACAACAATAAATCCCGCTGTGATCCCACGAGGCCGCAGCAACAGGTCGCGACAACAGTCACACATTTATATAATACCTACGTCTAGAGGATACGTCTCAGTGTGCTATAGATACTCTTTTATATATCTATTGAACAGACTGGTCGGCACCGCTTCTAATATCGCGCTTGAAAAGAATTGCGTAGTAACTGAAAGAAGTTAATCTTTAGTTCTCCCTACCGCGTTAACAAATCGGTTACGAATCTGTTTCATGGAATAGTTTCTGGCTCAATCTCAGTTTCAACACTTACATTCGACTAAGTACAGTGACGATACATCTGGCTTCCAACGATTCAAATCCTTGTTTTTACTCAAATCTTAATTCTGCATTGGCAGAAATAAAGTTAAATTAACTTTGGCAACTCATCCAGGTGTTAGCATTAAGTCATGTTCTGCAGTTCTACCGGTCAACGCCTTCTCACCACGCCGACGATTGATCTCTTCCATTTATATCAATTTTTTGCGTTCTCAGTTGCGAATAAACCTCTTACTACAACCCCGCCCCCTCCGCCAGCTTCACCCCGAGACACCCCCGGGGAACGACCAGCTGTTATTATTATCAGTACTGTGGCGAAAATAAGTGTAACGGCAAATAACAAGTATCAATGGAACTGCGGATCGAATACAATGCTTGATCTGTTCACATTGAAGGACAAATATTTGGGACACTCGGCAAATATCGAATGTTAATGAAACTACAAATAATGTGCGCCGTTTTGAAACATAGCGCTTGTTAGAAACATTGCCTAGTTAATCGTATCTATTTTATTACAATGAATTTACTGGATATATATCTACCACCCTTACTGCCAAAAGTAATTTATTTATTTAAATCGGGCGTTTCGATAAAGTACGATTGCGACTAAACAAAGATCATGAACTATGAGTGTGACACAGAAAACCCCACGGGAACAAAGTATTCCTACATATTTTCTTCTTCTCAAGGTAACCCTGGTCATCAATACTATGTTCTACCTGAGACCGTCATGTGCATCCGTTCAGCCGTAAAGCGTGAAATGTAAGATGTACAAAGTTATTTGGTATTTATAATAAATTAGTGTAGATGAATAAGATAATAACACATAGTTAAATAATACTTGGAAAGTCTACATGTTTCATGATAAATTTCTCCTGACGCAGATGTACGTCAACGTGACATACATCTGTGTGAGGAGTACACACGACGTACATTTTCAATAATATTGTATTACCGACACAAATATGAGCACAAATTATACTGATACCATTATATATTATATACACAATAGTATATTTCAGAAATATATTGTATTATAACAAGAATATAGTAATTATTCGTGTAAGCCGATTGTAGTAATCATTATTTATTTACATCTGATTGGTTCGTTGCTATCAATGTTCCTATTATATTATTATCTTTTTATGGTTTTACAGTTCGTAGAATACAGACAATGATATTAGTTAATTATGGGACTGTCCTGCTTGTACAATCAGACCATAACGTCTCATAGCTGGGACGCGGGCCTCCCCCCATGAGAGACGAGCGAGCAAGCGAGCTCAGTACGGGTTCCCTCACGATGTTTACTATAATCGCTTTAGGAGCAGAAGTTATTATAAAACAAATAACGCAAAGTTAAGTGCACAGCTATGTAGTAGTGTGCACTGTATGTACACAGTACTACGAGTACATGTCAGTTCGTCTAACTGCTGAGTGGTTCTCTGTGAATAGCTGTGAATTCATTGAGCCGTGACAATCATCTGATAGGTGGGATGTACACTCGGCCTCGGAATTGCTTTTGCTACTGTTTGAATGAATGTTGAAAATAACAGTTTGAGCGTTAACGATTATTTTAAAAACTAGCTTCTGCCAGCGGCTTCGCCCGCGTGAAGTTTGATAATTGTCCCATGAGATCTTCTACCGGGATAAAAAGTACCCTATGTGTTAATCCAGGTTATAAACTATCCTTGTGCAAAATTTCATCCAAATCCGTTCAGTAGATTTTGCGTGAAAGAGTAACAAACATACATCCATCCTCACAAACTTTCGCATTTATAATATTAGTAGGATTGGGTTAAGATAAGCATTCGAAGTACCGACACGTACCGATAGGCCAGTTAGTGGATTCTGTTGAAATCGTTGTAGAAATTCGAAACAATTTGTGAGCGATCGCCACCTGTCACCCTAAGGACTAGAATTTTTGTAAGTTTTAATTTATAAGGGTTTGTTGTCAAATATGGTGAAGCAATTGCGAGGTTGAAAATACTTACCCACCTGTAGTAGTCCCCCCCCCAGCATAGTGGTCCTAATGTACGGGAGGCCGACTGTCGGCGGCGGCGCGCGAGGTTCTATTGTGGCCGCGAATTTACGAGGAATGTGGAGTGACCGGTGACCGTGTGAACGAGTCATTTGGTGGCGAGGCTGATGAAGGGATGATGGGTTTATAACAGGTAAGCATTTGTGCCATTGGATATATAAAATAGTTTTCTTAGCTATCTACAAGTATATCATTTACAATTTAGTTAAAAATGTTTTTTTTTACTTACTCGTAGCTACCCATACTTAGACAAGTTTTGAATTTAGAATATTACTAACTTTTACCTATACCTGAGTGCGAAGGGATAGTTGTGTTAATAATTCTACTTTGAAAACACAGTCTCCTGTTGTAGTATAAGTTTAGATTTTTATTACGTTACGTTTCACAAGTATAACCCTATCCGTGGTGCTAGGCATCTGGGCCTATCCCAGTTGTAAACGTCCCTGTTGGTGCCTATTGGCCTTGTTTTTTGTTTCGTTCTGTGTCCTGGTGATATGAAGGGAAGCGGAAATTACAGGGATCCAAAACAGTTAAACTCATTCTCTGGGACTGCGTCAAGCTTCATTGTCTCGGCGCTTTTCTTATCACTGTTGATTCTGGCTCTCCGGAGTTACAGTGGTTTGGGAATAGTGTGGCGGGCTTCTCCCAAAAATAGGTAAACCACGCAACCTTTTAGTTAAAGTCTTCAAAAATCCGGAGGCCATTTCAAAAGACACAATGCACTGGACAGCGAGGAGCAGAACAAACGATACTCTTGTCGTTCCTTTTCCTCTGAATAACGAAGCAATATTAGTTTGGTCTTCTCGCCCACAACATAGATACACTCAACTACGTGTACGTGTTAAAATTAGCAACGCCTTTATTCCGTAGCAGTAAGATCAGTTTTTGTAGTTCACTTATATGTGGGGTTGAACACAATCTGATTCAATCGTCTGCGTGATACATGCATAACATGCATCCAATGCTATATAAATCTATGTCGGGAGCAAATAGTCGCACTGAACGGAGATTCGTGTCGACGGTCGGCGACGATTCGACGAGTTGTTCGCAAGTCGCAACTAAATGAGCTTGTCGACGAGTGGTTGTTTTTATTTGCCGCAAGCACTGGCGCTTAACGTATTGCAAGTAATGCGAGCTAATTTTATTTTAAAAGACTATCGGTTCCAGTATGTAGGTTTAATTTGTTACTGAACTGAATATTTTTGAGAATACCTGTACCTATGTAAAGAAGGTTTTTAAATCCATTCTAGTATGGCAACTTGACACTTTGTCCATTCTAGCCGCTTGCTGAAGTTAGTCGGCAATAATTAAAAACATTAAACATATGAGTTGCTAGAATAAAAAGGAATACCTTTTATGTACGATAGTGCTCAAATGAGGTTTATGAAACCCAAACGCACTACATGAAGGGGTACTTACTCTTTGGGTCTGTCCTAATAAACCCTTTAGAATACAATATATTACTGTGAATCCCTTCCAGGCGCCCGTTGGGATCCAACGTATTGAAATGTTTTTGGGAGAATCCTTTCCTCTCCCATTCATTCACTCGTTCTTTGATTTACTGGCGACTCACATAGAATAATAACAGTTTGGCGACACAAGGTTCTTTTGGGGACTCAATCCGGTCATAGACAATAGGTTATTGTTATATTAAATGAGCATACAAAACCGACATAAATAGAAGACACACCGTCAAAACACGACGATGCTTTAGTGGGTTTATTATTTTGTGAACTGAGAGCTGTGCAAGTGTGCATGCAACCTGACACACACGATCGGTGCTTTAGGCGGAAAAAACATATTTCACAATTGTGTAGGTTGCATGTACATTGTACAGGCAAGGATAACTGTACAGTTTTCTCCGCCACGCGTTAGCCTGCACATGCATGACCTTTTTATGTTATGCCTGTGGCCGGCTTTAGTCGAAATTAACGCCGCCATTTTGTCTAGTTTATTAAGTCTCACACACCGATTTACAAATGTTTAACAACAGCGCCTCCTGGTGATGTATTTCAATCGAAGAACCATACAGCATTATAGACTTAGCGGTAATCTGGAGAAGAATTCGGTTTGTAATCGGCTTCTAGTTTACTGAAAGTGGGTATATTTAGAGCGGATATTCTCGTGTTTCAATAAAGTAGAAACTCGACCTCTTGTCGTTATTAGCAGCAGAAATTAAATGTTTTCCTGGAAATGTTATTGAGAGCAAGTTAATAAAAAGGTGCGCAACGAAACGCTCTGCTGACACCGACACAACATGTAAATATACACTTCCCGACTAAAACACGATGGAACAAGAGAAACTCAGGCTTTTATATTTATTTCATGTGATTGTAGTCGATTGCGTTCTGTAGTATCTGCCCACACTTATGGGAAATGCGTTTATGTTTGGGTGTAAGAACAGGCTGAATGTGCATTTGTGGGTATTGGTGATGTACTGCCAGCCTTCACCATCCCACTGCTAGATAAAGGCCTCCTTCGCGATTTCCCGCTTTAACATTGTTTTGATTTTCTAAGGCTGATCGTAAATTACTCTAAATAATACTTAAGTAATACCTCTTTGTTACCTTTTTCAGTTAAGTCTTAAAGATGGTTGTTAAGAGCAGCACACGGAACAGCAGGCGGCAACATAACGAGTTTATGGAACAATCACAATAAATATCGAATAAATAACATTAAAACAAAAAGCTAAAAGCTTTCCATAAGAGAAGGGCAATGATCTTCTTAATATCTTCCATTTCCGACGTATTCAAAACTAAGAAATGGTTGAATCGTAATGTTGCTAGCTCCTTGTAAAAAAGCCAAGCTCATCATCATCATCATTTCGGACGAAAGACGTCCACTGCTGGACATAGGCTTCCCCCGTGTCGCCACATTGATCGGTCCCGTTCGACTCGCACCAAGCGGATTCCGGCAACCTTCACCAGGTCATCTGTCCGCCTAGTGGGAGGTCTTCCAACGCATCGCCTTTCGGTTCACGGTCGCCACTCCAGAACTTTTCAGCCCCATTGGCCATCCGTTCTGCGAGCAATGTGCCCTGCCAATTGCCACCTATGTTTGGCAATAGGGATGCACACTCTGGAACTAATGGCCTAACTGGCCCTTCGTGTCCAATACAACAACGCGTTCAGGGCAGTGTTGGGGCTGCCCCGCTTCTGCAGCGCCTCGGGCATGTTTCCGACTGTTTCCACGCCACCATGCGGCGCGCGGTGCGCGTCTTTGGTGCGCAGGGTGCGGGCTAGCTCCAACACGGTCCTGGCGATGATTGCTCAGAGACTGGATTGCCCCTACGTTGGCCACTGTTGTAGCAGGCATATTGCTGTTGCTTAAGGCGACGACATCAGCTAAATAAGCAATTCTATTTGTGGTGGTTCAAACTTCGTTTGAAATACTGTAAGAATAAAGTTCTAATTAGCTTGCACTACAAAGTGGTTGTTACTTCAGTCACTGCGGGCCGAATAGTGCGAAATGAGTATTTTCGATCGATTTAAAATGAGAACTTAACCATTTAATAATAAATAATCCATCAGTAGATGTAGTTTAGCATTTGCAATTTTATGTTATATTTTTAAATATAATTATCATTGTCAATAAATGGCTAAACTGCTTTGAAAGAAAATTAAGAGGTATGTTTGAAGATTTTTTGGTGCATTAAATTTTGACAAATTATGTTTTGAGTTCCATCAGTGTATGCAAAAAGGACTTCAAAATATAAAGTTTTTTATATTTGTTGTGTTTTGTACCATTGACATTTATTGATTTGATCTGACATTTATTTCTGATATATTAATTATTTTTGTCATTAAATTAACTTTATTTATTTATTTATCAATCAGCTAGCAAGCGTTTTGTATACTATTGTTTTTGTGTCTTATATGGGTCAATGATCTGAATTAAATGAATTTTATTTTTATTTATTTATTTTATTTAATGGCGCTACCATAGCTGGTTCCAAGAATCGTCATTGGTTGAAAATCAAGGGATGTCATTTCATATTTTAAAATGCCTTGACCTCGTTGGTCAGATTGAGACCAGCTGTGGTGGCGCCATCTACAATTAGATTTAACGGTCTTCCCTATTCTTCGGGCTACGTCGGTAACCTTGGTTCTATTGCAGATGTCTTCATTTCTGATTCGATCACGGTCACGATCATGTGAAATGAAGACATCCGCAATAGACCCCATGTAGGTTAACACAAATATCTACAGATAAATATTCACCAATATAAGACTGTACATTAGTTTTTAAATTATTTCCAAACTACCTTCACTTACTTCCTAAAACTAAGAAAGTTGAAAACGTATCTGGATAACAAAGTCAAAGCAGCTATTAATTACTGAGCAGTTCTCTGCTCTGTACTTCCCTACTGGCAGCACTCTGCCATGAAATAGATGGAAACAGAACGTCAGCTTCGAACCTAGACAAAACTTCACGTACAGATTGTGTGCTTGCGACAGTTCGCACTCATTGCGAGGTGCAGGTTCTGTTCCAATTTGTACTCTACTATGTCCTCGCTCTACCCGTTGGTTAGTGTGGTAGTTCGAAAAGACGAGCCTTTTTTTTTTTTTTTTTTTTTTTTTTTTAAGGATGGGAAATCATCAAATGGCCCCCCCCACTCTGGGCGGAGCGGGAGGGAGTGTCAGACTCTTACTGACTAAAAACCATCCATGTTCCTTCCTCGCCTTTTACGTTCCGGGGCCGCGGTATCTCTTTCGAACAGGCCCGCAACCCCGGAACAGGCCCGCAACCCCGGAACAGGCCCGCAACCCCGGAACAGGCCCGCAACCCCGGGAAAAGACGAGCCTCGAGATCTTTTAATTAGCCTCTGCCTCACCCTGCCTGCTTTGTGAAAAGATCTGTGCAGATAAGTACCGTCAAGTAGTTTCCTGAAACACAGCTTTTTCCAGACTTAATTAAGAGAGAGTATGTCGTGTCCTTGTTTATTTAGCTTCAATAAGGAATATAAAGGGTGTAAAAAACCTCTTAACGAAGCCAAAAGGTACTTGTTCTCCCCGCCATGGCGATAATTTTTTTGTGCTACATCATACCTGGGAACCTTCTAGGTATGGAGATATTGGGGGTCAAAGTTACAACTTTTTGCCTTTTTTTTAATGCTAGTTGTTACTGTAAGATTTTTACTTAAAGCATCTTCACGAACTCCGTACTATTCAATCTATCCATCAGCACAATGTTTTGAGTGCGTTAGATTGAGTTCTACCACAAAACATGACTTTTCACCCCAAAAATTATGGCTTCGTGATGAGGTTGTTAACACCCAGTAAACGTTTTTTGTATTCCACATTCTATTGATGACATTGAGTTTCAAGTAGGTTCTGAGTGGCACGTTGCGGTGGCACTGGACACCCAGACCATTGACGTTTTATACTTTTAAAATTGTTGATATGTAAAAATCCTATTATCTACACTTATAATATTCTGAAGCAGAAGAGTTTGTTTGGTTGAACGCGCTAATCTCAGAAACTTCCAGCTAGAATTGAAAAATTCTAGCTGGTTGCGTTGGATAGTCCATTTAACGAGGAAGGCTATAGGCTATATAACATCACGCTATGATCAATAGGAGCCGAGCACCATTAAGAAATGTTACAAGCGGGAAATTCACGAGAACGAAGTCGCGGGCAGAAGCTAGTATTATATTACTTGATGTTCTTCGTTTAGTCTAAACCCAAAAAAAAGCTGGCCCATTTTTTTCTTACTCTTTGTCTTCGGCACAACTTTTACTCTCCATTTAACATTATTGCTGCTGACAAAAAGCCTTATTTTCATTCAGTAACTAAAACGACGCCGCCGTCTGTACGCTTTAAGGATGATTTACATTCTAATCCATTACGCGATGAGTTACTTCGTGGCCTCCTCTTACTGAAAGCATGCGGTCAATGTATTACGAGTATTTGCCTTTACACGCATCGTATATTTCGAGGAAAATTACATTAACTGATTAATATCTGTACCTTGTAACTTAAATAAACTGTAGTCAGTATCAACAGTATCAATGGTCACAATGAAGGATATTTGATATGATTCAATTAAGGCTCGGCGGTTTGTTCGGTCCGTAGGGACGCGCCGGGAAAAGGGCAAACTAATATAGTCTGTTTATACAAACAACGATACAAAATGTTATTTTGTGAGAATACTACAATGTTTTTCCTGCATTAACCTACCCTATACCAACGAACTACATACATGCGCCAAACCGTTAAATGATGTGGTTGGAACAACAGACCGGCTCAGTAACGCCTAGTACTAGGCGCGCAGCATGTGACAGGAGGTACGGTTATAGCGTGTGTCTGTGAGACATAACAGTGTACAGTACAATAACAGACGTGCTGCGTACTTTATCCCACAGCGCACTTTACTTCTATGTGCCCGCGTACTAAGGGGCTTTACTTGCTAAATAAAGTTTTAAAGCGTGAACTCCCACTATTTCCTTGAGTATGTAATATTTTACTATTTGAAAGGCATAGTGCCGAGATGTATAAAATTACTGGAAACTGTATTTACTTCGGACAGCTGGCTTGTTCTGAATGAAAATACATGTGAATAAAGGAATTATTTTCTGTTTTTATTGGTACGAGTAACAGTACTTTCATGACCTGACTTATGTTGTTTTTGTAAAAAATATACTATTTTTTTTCAATATCTCTACAGTACTGCACGATTCCGTGAGTTCTACGGAATCCGAATCCATGCCGTCGCCAGCTAACTTCACATGAACACACCTCAGGAAGTAGACACAGATATAAAATTCGTCCCAACGACCCACCCTATCACCGGGTAATTTGTGAGAAAACTTGCAGTTCAGCTGAGTTCAGTCGCAAAACAGGGCCATCGAAACAGTCGGATACATATCTCTAAAATCTAGGAGATTCATTAAAGAGAACACGGATCACTTGGCGCTTCATATTGTAAGCACATGGGATCCGTTGGTCGTTCTTGGTTTTAATTAAGAATTCATGTATTGTAATTAAGAATTCATGTATTTTTTTCAATAAATATCCCCCATTTAAATAGTTGCACTCGATATTAGTGATTGTAACAGTGATAGTGTTATAAAGTCACCCAACTTTTGTGGATAAGGCGATGAGAGGGTGAAAGTGTCTTCAACAGCGATTAAGGACCACCATCAGCATAAACACCCTATAATCAGGTTGGCTATAAATTACCCTATACAATAAGTCGACAGTACACCAGAAAACACGGCATCCCGCCCCACAATAACAAAAATAACAACAGTAAGAACGGTTGTAAATTCAAAGATCACATTTTTCAACATAAACAAAGAACAGATGACTCATTCGGCCAATCGCCAATCAGCTAACTAATCTGACAGCAAAATCTTCGTCCAGAAACTTAACTTGCTTTACTTGAATACCGATCTTTTGAGATTGCGTTCCATTACCCACAGATAGCATAAGACCAAATATTAATAATAAACATGGAGGAATATGACAATGTTACTTACCGTAAAATTCACCGTTCCAGTTCATTAAACGACGTCACCAAAGATAGTTCGGCGCTTTTTGACGCGACAATGATGAGTATACCTAACACATCCTTAGATTCAAGTCAATCTGGCCTGAATGACAAAATCAAAAAACTATCTGATGATTTACTAATAGCGCACCAAGAGATTGAAAATCTAAACACTGAAAATTTTCGACTAAAATCAGACTTACAAAAATATCTAAAAGAGATAGATACTTACAAAAGTTTATATAACACGGATAGCAAAAATGGTACACCACGTACTGATCAGAAACGCAAGCAAAAACTAAAAATTGGTAAAACGCCGTCTTCAAATAGCGAACACACGATGACATCCCCACCTGCACATACAGCGAATGAAACTACCGAGACATTTAAAATAACAAGACTTTTTACAACTACCCCTCGATGCAAAAAAACAAACAATATTATAGACGTTCAAAGAGAGGAAACTGGATCGAGTACTAGAAATAACATGCCTCATAAAACCAATTCTACGCAACGAGCAGAGTCGGCAAATAAGACTACACACAAAATATCCCAGACAGTCATTACAGTGCATAATAAACCGAAATTATGCATCATAAGTAGCAACAACGTGAATAATGTATTGTCACTAGCCGAAAACACGTTTGCAAAGACACAAATATGTCACTATCTTCTGCCAAATAGAGGAATTAAAAATCTGTTTAGTAACCTCACTTTGAAATTAGCTGACTACTCAAGAGACGACCACTGCATAATTTTTATTGGAGACGAAGACTTTGGACAAACTAACAACTATCTTGACTTAACTATTTATATTAGAGAGATGTTAATGACTGTGCAACACACTAATGTTATAATATGCCTACCGACCTATAAAAATGACCCTTCTACTATTATGTATAACTCACGGATTGAAACTTTTAATAACTTACTGTATCTAGACATTTATACTCATAACTATGCTATACTGTTTGACACTAATCTAGACTTGGTTTTTGATCGTTCCATGTTCAAGCATAATGGATCAATTAATTATTTCGGAATGGTAAATATATTTAATAATTTAAAATGTTATGTTTCACAGACCGATAATCAGGAACACAATCACAATGATTCCCAAATTTTTTTTCGAGAATGAACATAGTAAACAACAATACACAAATATCAAAATCTTCCATCAAAATCTATGCGGAATAACCAATAAAAAAGATGACCTTGAAATATATGTAAGCGAATTATCAAACCCACTAGATTTCATATGCATATCTGAACATTTTCTGAATGACACTCTCGCAAAGCAGTTTAATTTTATTAAATACAGAATGGGGTCTTATAATACGAGACTCAAAAAGAATAGGGGTGGCTCTACGATTTTAACACTCAACGATAGAAACGTGGATGAACTTCAAGTGTGTAAGCAATTATATAAAACCGATTATTTCGAAGTATGTGGAGTCAAAGATATTGAGACAAATTTGTGTGTTATTTGCTGCTATAGGACTCCTTCAAACAGTAATTTTGATAGCTTCATGGATAGCCTTGAAAAACTGTTACAGCACTTCCTCAATAAACTATGTGTAATTTGTGGAGATTTCAATATAAATGTCTTAAAAGATGACTTAAAACACAATTCTTTTTTATCGTTACTGACGTGCTATAATTTCCGCTATTTAATTAATTCACCCACCTTCAAAAGGAATAATTCAGAGTCATGTATAGATAATATTTTCACCAACCTACCTACCAGTTTCATAGACTACACAAATGTGGATCACAATGGGTTGTCGGACGGACATGCAGGCCTATTCTGTACACTAAGTCTGGAAAAGGTTGACTATAAGAGGAAGACAAATTACCTTCGTCTTTGGAAAAGAAAATATAATGACGAGAAAATAGATGAATTTAGGAACAAGGTATTAGAGGCTAACTGGAACACAGGTATTAACACATTTATCAGCAAATTCGGGGAATTACACTCTTACATCTTTAAAAAGTACAAAGTGAGAGTTAATATTAATAGAAGTAGAGGTTCCAAATGGATAACTAAGGGAATTAGAATAGCTAGCAAAGTAAAACGCTTCCTTAACACATTGGATAAGACGAAATGCGACAATTCGGTTGTTGAATTTCGTAACAAGTATCTCAGAACTTATAGGAAAGTCTTAAGTTGTGCAAAAAGGATCAGTGTCAGGAAACAAATAGAAATGGCATCAGATTCTAGTAAGATAATTTGGAAAATAGTCAATCGACAGCAAAATGCTACGAAAAAACTTGACAATGGCCAAATTATGCTAAAGATAGACAACACTATTATTGATAATGCTGTAGATGTAGCTAACGTTTTTTCAACAAGGTTCGATAACAATGTCTGCCTCGAAGCTTGTGATCATAAATTGGCAATTACATATCTCACTGAAAGTACCAGCAGAGTATACTCTAACATGACTTTTGATGCAGTTACACCCCTTGAAATTTTCAACACTGTTAAGAGGATGGTCAATAAATCGTCTACAGGCTATGACGAAATCCCCCTGAAAATGATTAAAGATAACATTGACATATTAGCAACTCCACTAGCATCATTTTATAATAACTGTATTGAGGAAGGCCTGTTCCCTGATCAGTTTAAAATTGCAAGGATAATTCCAATTTTTAAGAAGGGTTCAAAAACGGATCCTGGCAACTACAGGCCGGTTTCCCTATTGCCTGTACTATCAAAGATTTTTGAAAAGATTATGAAGGCTAGACTTATGAAACACTTACAAATGCAACGCATCTTAAATGGAGAACAATTCGGGTATCAAAAATCATTGGGAACAGCCGATGCTGTTGAGGCATTAGTCGATGAGGTTATTTGCCATCTTAATGACAAACACAAGGTGGCAGGTTTATTTCTGGATCTTAGTTCTGCCTTCGACACGGTGGACCATGCAATTTTGCTGGCCAAGATGGAACATTATGGTATACGGGAAAACGTTCTGAAGCTATTTCGATCTTATTTGCATAATAGACGTCAATTTGTTGAGATAAAGTCGGTAGTGGATGAAGAACAAAAAATATTGAACTCCAATTTAATGACAGTATCTCGAGGTGTACCTCAGGGATCTGTACTAGGTCCAATTTTCTTCATCCTATTCCTTAATGATTTAGTTGAGTACATAAAAAAACGTTTTACAGACACCAGTCTAGTTATTTTTGCGGATGACACTAATGCGATAGTGTCTGCAAAAAACATACATAATTTGGAATTGAAGATCAATAACTTAATAAAAGCTTTTGAACACTGGTTTGGTACAAACAATCTCAAGCTCAATGTAAACAAAACTAAATGTGTACTATTCAGGTCGAACGTTCGGAACAACGCTAGTCTTGAGGTCTTGTCATGTGGAAACAAAGTTGAAGTGGTTGACTATGTAAAATTTCTAGGTGTTCACATTGATGCATTGTTAACCTGGAAGGTTGAGACATCGTCAGTAACGAAGTCTGTTAGCTCGGCATGCTACGCAATTAGAAGCCTGAGGGAAGAACTGACCTTGGCCCAGCTTAGGATGGTTTTTTTTTTTCGCCTTGGTTGAGTCCAAGCTGAGATACAGTATTGAGTTTTGGGGAAATAGCTATAAGTACAATATCCACTCGGCATTTGTAATTCAAAAAAGAGCCATAAGGACAATGCTCTGCTTAAAACAGACGGATTCGTGCATAGAATTTTTCATATCACTAAATATTTTGACTGTGCCATGCCTGTATATACTGGTGCTGCTAACCAGTCTTGTTAAGAACTTGCCCAAATTTGAAACTGAAGACCAACGACTAGTTAGAGTTAATACACGTAGAAAAGACTTGTCCAACACAATCCAACCGAAATTAAACGTTGTTCATCACAGTCCTAGGTACCAATCAGTATTTTTATATAACAAGCTTCCCTTAGAATTCAAAAGCATTAATAGCGTAAACTTATTTAAGAACAAATTGAAAACATATTTATTGAGGAAGGGTTACTACAGCGTTGATGAGTACCTAGATGATAAGCGACAACCTTAATATTATTGTTCGAAATTGTAAATGATCATGAATGTTGAACGTTATTACTTTGATATTTCTTCTAAACAGAGTATTGTTTTTTTTTTTTTTTTCTTCCTTTTTTGTCCTTTTGTAGTGTCATTTTGTAGTATTACTTATTTATTTATTAAAACTTTATGCATAAGTAAAAACTCTAGAAATGCGGACTTTATTGTGTTACTCATAGATATTGTATGACATCATTAGATATATATTATCAATAGTATCTGTATAATTTTATATCTGACATTTTATTTCTATAATTAGATGACATAATATTACCCTTTTTATAAGTATTTGTTTTTATTCATATTTGACATTCTATTATTATTATTGATTATTCACAGAAAATTAGACGACATATTGTTATTAATCTTTTTAACACAATTTATTTTTTTATTTCATTGCATTATTCTTAGGAAAAAACATTTATTTGTTTTCAGATTTTCCTTTTTATTTGACCATTTGTTATATTGTAAATTATTTTTATTTGAATGGGTATGGACTATTATTGTCTTGAATTTGTTATTTTTATTATCTTTACATGGTTTTTTATTTTTCCGACTGTTATGTTTTTAAGGTTCCGTTTTATAAAGTTTCTACACAATGTATTTTGTTCTGAAATAAATGACTTATGACTTATGACTTATGGTCACCATTTGGGAAAAGTTAAAAAAAAATAGTGATTTGAGATTCGATTAAAGTCGAAAGTAGCGAGTTGTCTGTTCGATGCATTTACTAATGTGTGACTGGCCGAGGCATTTGTTAAGCAAATACTTTCATAATATTTATTTTAAAATCAACACACGGAGCCAAACACTTACAAAGCTATTAACTTTCTACATTTGGCATTGAAGGACAAAACGTAAAAACTTTCAAGCTCATAAATCCCTTATTTTAATGGGTATGCCTAACAAGCTTCTCAAATGATTCTTTAGAAACTTAAAAATATCCTATTTCTACGAGCGACTCATAATAGATAAGCACACGTGTTTGTAATAAACTCTGGTCATTGGGTAAAACCCGGACGATCATTTCAAACAATTGAAAGATTCACAAAAAAGGAACGAGCCGTGGGATTTTGCTAAAAAGGCGGGGGACGAGGGCCAGGAGGAGGTAGGCCGAAGACAGTCGGTTGGAGACCGCTAGAGGGTTGAGACGATAAGCTATTTGAGCTAAGTTAGGACTTGGTTAGTACCAAGAGGCTAGGTCGAGTCGAGTGCCAGTGAGTTGTCGGGTGATTGAATAAGTTAAATACATGCGGGTTGAGAGCCTAGTTAGTTGAGACTAATCTAGTATGTGTGTGTGTTTGTTGGGAGCGACTGGGTGAGTCCTATTACAATAATTATCCTAGGCTGATGATGTTATTATAGTTCTTAAAACTAAACAGACAGACATTGTGTTGTTGAGGAGTTTGTTCCACCACTTCTTCTCCTCATCTCCAAGGCACTAGGAAGTGGTGAGGGTATGGGCGATTTGGGGGCTGTCTATAGAATTTCAATAGAGTAGATCTCCAACTCTATTGCAAAATGGTTCTTGAGTTTCGATTTATCAACTCTATCATCTGGTAATTCTTGAATTATGTATTCAATAGCTCTAACCATCAATTCAGCCAACTTGCGTTTTGAGTTTGATCCTCAATTCTATTATGGACAACCATATAGTGATTCGAGAATAATAGTTCTTATCTCTGACAAATGATTCGGTCAGCCTGACACAAGCACGTGTCTTGCAGATGCACTAGCTGTACAAAACGAGCACATGATCCATGGGGTGGGATTGGAATGGTTTGATACCACATCTATATTATAACCAGTCTTCGGACTGTTAGGGACCATGACTACTGGTTAGCATGATGATTGACGTTCTGCCGCTGAAAAGCCGCCTTGTCACGTTCACCAGTTCGAAAGAACTGCTAGGGACAATGCTCACTAGGAGCATGATGCCGACGATTGCCGCTGAGAAGCCGCCTGCGTCACTTATGGAAGTGTTACTCTGAGTACAATATGTGAAGATGTGAAGTATCGTGTGAGTCACGACTGACCAATTACCTATTACGCTAGCGTAAGGGTTACTAACAAAAACTATTGGTTGCCATATGAATATACTTAGCATCTCTTAGTTATGTTTTACACTTTTGAAACCACATTCAATACACTTCAATAACTATGAATTCCATAGTCTGATTTACTATATCTTTCAATCCTGTCCTTGATCTAATATTGATGCGAGGCATTGGACTGCTATAAGTTAAGGAATTCATTTATCATAGTCAGGGGAAGGTGACCAGCCTGGAGACGAGTCCTACCGGATCGCGCGGGGCGGGGCGCGATCCCTTCTCCTTAGGGAGAAGCTGACTATAAATACTAATAAATAGCATGATTTAGGAAAAACGAAAATTTTATCAGCCTAGGGTAGTTTAGGAACAGTCACAAATGCATCGTAATATCTTCTCCATTGTTATTAACTAATCGTTCACAGAATTCACTGTGCACAATGTGAAAAATTGCATTACCTGACTGATCATTGGCTTTGATTACACATTTAGCCTTATACAATTAGTTGACACACCATTCAACAACATATAAACGCACGCGCACATATATGTTTATA
Organism: Xestia c-nigrum; assembly: GCA_916618015.1. Taxonomy (NCBI): domain Eukaryota; kingdom Metazoa; phylum Arthropoda; class Insecta; order Lepidoptera; family Noctuidae; genus Xestia; species Xestia c-nigrum. Next base: position 268,908 of record OU745248.1, read on the forward strand.
TCTAAACACTTGTGTATGAATAGGCAATCCAGTTGTAAATGTTTAACTTTACCAATTAATTACTTTACAACGTTAAACAGTGTTCAACAACTCGTCGGCTCTGTAGCGATCATTTACGGGTTAAACTTGTGTTAACGATAACTTCGAGAGAGTTCTGAACAGCTGTACAAGTACGTAGGATTCGATAGGACTCGATTAGATAAATTTGACAGTTATTCTCGATAAAATGAGTTTTTGAATCCATAAAAACTCATTTTATCGAGAATAACTGTCAAATTTATCTAATCGAGTCTTATCAAATCCTACGTACTTGCACTGCAGATCAGACTGTTTCAACAACAAAAGTTAATGATTTATGATCAGCTGAGACGTTAATAGCTCTAACAGCTTCTTCTCCTGTAGACTAGATGATTCTCTATTACTTTATTAAGAGTCACTATATCATACACGGCTGTCGTTATAATGCTATACATGGTCTGCCTAATATTTTCCATATTATGTTGGGGTTAGTTTCCATTGTAACTAGATGCAGATAAATACTAGTATCAACGCCACAATACCCCTTGGTAACACCGGTTCTTAGACTTTGAGGCTTCTGATTACCCATAACGACTGTTAAAGATCTACAAATGAAAGGTATGTTTAACTGCTCATAGGGCTTTCAGACGAAAGTTAAATTCCTATACTTAAAACCAGAAAATAATTTCGTAGTTTTGTTCCAGCAAAAACATACGTAGCAGAACAGTTTAGTTAAAGTTGGGTTATGTTATTATAATAATTAATTTAATTCTCTCTCATAAATCTTCCGTTTGATGGGCGCCAGTGATACTATCTCACAAACGATCCGCTTCAGATGTGTTATCATACAGCGTGCTGCTGCGGTACTTACAGCGTTTTGTAAGGACGCGGAAAGTAAAAAAACAAAGCGACAACACAACATGTTCGGACGATTCAACAATTATTGTTAAAAACACAAATGTAAATTTGTTGAAGAATAAATAAATAATAATAAGGGCGAATGCCACAAAATAAACTGAACGCGATCAGCGCCACGGGTTTCAGCTATCACTGGCGATGTTCCATAGTGTCCACATTGCTATGTGAACAAAGTTACGCGAGTACCTGCAGCACACAGTCCGAGCAGGCTTCATCACAGCTCAGCGCGAGCTCACACAGCTACGTCGACAATATTGAACTTGTACAAGTCTGTAAGTAATACTTAGCCTTCATCTCTACGTAAGTCGGACTAGCTGGCCGATATTGAAACAGAAAAAGTATAAGCAGTCGATGAAATCGCTTGGAAACGTCCAAGATGAAAGTATCCTAAACTAAAGACAAGAAAAATAACGAAGTACGAAAATGACGTCATCTGTGTGAACGACGGCTACGCGGTGCTACGAGATTCGTAGTCACGTAGCGCTGCTACGACGCCGCCTACGCGCTATGAATCCCGCCATCATAATAATTCATAGGTCTCTTATCAATACCCTATTGATATAAATCGCTCGGCGTTATTTACATGTAAATTAAACCGCACTTCATACAAATAAGTGCCGTATATCAGAGCAGTAAGACTCAGAATGTAGTGGTCGCTATTTGCCGCCGCCGTACGTGCTAAAACGCTATAATAAGGAGTAATGGAATTCTGAAGCGAAGCAAAGAGGTGAAGCGAACTGTACATTCTAATTATGTCACGAAATGTTGAAAGAAGCGCTTCAATGGTCTAGTGGGCTATTGCTGAGCCAGAGGCCCTGGTTCCGACTTGTTACTGGGTTTTCCACCAGTAATTACTTATTAGTGACCCGGAATCTGGGCACGTCTGGGTCTGTGCCCGGTTGATGCTGACCTTTTCTTTTGTTTTGCTACGTGTGACGTCACCAGATCATCACTGTGTCACACACACAGTGTGTACGTGTGTGTGAGTGTGTGACAATTGGCGGCGTCGTGGACAGCGCGGCTCTCCCGCGCTGTATGAGTACTCTCCAGCCGTTTGAGGTGCACCCGAAAATATATTGAGAATAATGTTTCGTATAGAAAAGCGCAAAATCACGTTGAACACGAAAAAAGTTGCCTATTAGAATGTTTTATGTTTTTATTTGTTAATGTTTGTCTCACAGAACAAGAACAACAACGTGTTAAGTTTGACGTCAGACTCAGTGATCGTCACTAACGCGCCCTCTAGTGGCAGATCTTATCACTTCAGTGGATTCAGGACAACTTTTTTTCCCCGAAAAGAAACAACATTTAGAATGAATACAGAAACCTCAATTGTCCTATTTTTACTACAAATTATCCAGTTATTTAAATACAGATTAAATCGCCCGTAGAAAATTAAATCTTGTGGCTTAAAAATAAAGTTGGATTTGGTGTGTCTTACTGTTAAACGTTGCGTAGTAAAAGACCTGATTAAAACATCGGCTGCTTAACTTTATGCAAATGTCGCGAACCCCCTCTCTTCCCCCTCCCCCCTCTCTACTGAGGGCACTCCCTCCATCTCTTTGAGTACTAAGTGCTTAAAGATTTTCCTCCTACTTTGTTGGTTGGCATCCCTTGGTTACGACACTTTCAAAATAACTGGAGGCAAACGCACGCCACGCAGAACTTTTAGTCACGTAATATCATATTGTTTCGATAAGTGTCCAGTTCCTAGCGAAGCTGTATAAATAAGCTGCGAGTTTACTGCAACATGTGCAGTGAACTGCCGCGCGGTCGCAGCGGTCCGGTGCGAGTGTTCACAACTAGTTTCATTAAAGTTAATTGTATTTGTTTTCAGCTGATGTTACTTTACGGAGCAGGGTAAAATGTATCAGAGCGATCCGGAGATCGATTTCATAACCCTACATGCAATCCTTTTAGTTAGGTTACAATAAAATGCAGCTCATGACTGAAAAATATATACGATTTTGTAACTTTTTTGCAACTTAGTATAGTATTGTTTTATTTTGGAGGCAACACACACAGTTTTGCCGGGTTCTCTGTAATGTCATCTTCGCCAAACAGTTTCAGTCGCTTGTTGCACCGGTGTCGTAACCGATCGGGAACCGGTTATCATACAAACGAAGTATTACTCTGTCAAGAAAGTAACGGGAAAAGATCAATAATAAACAAAATGCTTTATATTAATCCAAATTTATTTGATCACCTTCAAAGTATGCTCCTTCAGAAACGATACATTTACGCCAACGTAATCCAATCATCAAAACATTTTTTAAACGCTGTTTCCGGAATTAAGTTCATTTGTAAGGCGCTACTCCGAAACTTGTTGACTAGTTGACCGAATGTTGTGTCGGAATTGACTCGTTCTAGCTTGTCCTTAGCCACTCTCATGCGATTGAGTTTTTGGAGAAAATTCAGGTCTTTTGGTACTAACCGAGCGGTAACATGTTTCATACCCAAATGATTAGTTTAAATGGTACGGATAAACTCGTGAGATACAGAAAGTTCGGCGGCTATCTCTCTCAAAGTTGAATGAGGATTTTCAGTCACTCTTCCCTTCACTTTTGTGATGTTAACTTCAGTTGCAGACGTTGATGAAGTCACACCCTAGATGTGATATAACTAAAAACAGCATTGTATTTAATGTGAATAACAGATGCAACTCAAACTCCGCGCCAAAATGGAAAACAGTGCCAATCCAACAATACCACAATTTTAATTTGCAACCATAAACAAATCATCCATTCCCGATACTTTTTTGACTGAATATGTGTGTTCGTACATGTGGTGGTGGAGGTTACAAATAAAGTAGGAGACTATACACACAAAACATTTCACAAACAGATACATTGTACTCTATGTTAATACTACTTCAATAGTCGAGGCCGAGCGGCACACACCGCGGATTATCTGGAACTATGCGAGGCTTGCGAGACCCTCAGTTGTGAGCCGTGCGAGCTCACTACGTGCGTCGCTAACTGAGATAAGCTCCACGTAGACGAGAAGATCATGTGAATACATAAGCATATGTTGATCGATTACTACTGAGGTTCTTTGGACTTAGTTTATCTCATAATGATTATCCGCAAATCAAGGATGCTGGTATCGCTGGTGATGGTTCCTGGTGATGGTCTCAGAGCTAAGTACACAGATATCAATCTTCAAGGTTAAGCAACGCCTGCCAACATCAGTCCCTGGATGGGTAAACATTAACTTTTTACGTTTGAAAGCATGTTGTCCAGTTTGTCCCGGCTCTCATTTAGATAGTTATTTGGATAGTCAGAAGAGATTCTTGAAAGTCTATCAAGCATTCTAAGGTTACGTACGTATTATGAATTTAATTTAATATTGTCCACCATTCTCAGTATCTATGAAGGATTCGATATTCTTGCCTACTTTGTTTGTGTAACAAAATCTTTATTTTGTAAAACGTAATCGGATCACAAGAGCAAGGCAGACTATTTTTTGGAGATTATAAAGGAAAATAATAAAATAATTCGTCCGTGATGAAATCTCTCGTTACTATGGAGACAAGCGACGCGACTAGGATGGTGGATTAAGTTTGTAAACCTATTATACAGGGCGGAAGGGACACCGACGCGGCCATACCACGTATTTTTTTATTTAGTTAGTTTTCTACCGCAGACGTGGGGGTCCGCGCTCTTATTTACATTTTATGTATTGTTTAATTGATTTAGAAATAATTAAAACTACGATCGTGCTCCATCATTGGACACGTTACATTACATTAAACTAAGCTTATTATTAGTAACTTATGATCTACGTGAGTCCATCAAATACATATATATATTTATATTTAATTACTAATTAAAATTAACAAAATTAACAAAAATCTACACCAAGCTGTTTCATAACTGCATGGCAATGTGAGTCGACCGGCAGCAACCGTCGGCACCCGTTCACGGACATGACCTGCACATCCGCGCCGCTTAGCTCAACCATTTTGTAGGGAACTTAGCGACCGGATGTGCAGCGCCACCATCGGCACTGTTTTTACGTGAGTATGACAGACTCACCTTGCCATGCAGTTTTACATTCTCTTTTTTTGGTAACAGAGTTGTTTGGGAGTGGGATGTATTGGCTTTGGGTTTTGGGGTTAGGATGGGGGTTTTTTGTTAGTTACGTCGTCTGATCAGGGACTTCGCTAGCCTGAGCAAAGCTTCCACAACGACTGTGTCTCGATGCTGCATGGCCGTCTTCAGGTTGTACTCAACGACCGTTTTAGTTGGCGCATCCATCGCTCTCTTTGCAAAGCGGCCAGTGGCGTCATCGGCGTCGTCGGTGTAATAGACGCAACTGACTGTATGTCTCGACACCGCCACTACCGCGTGGGAAATGCTGTCGTGGATTTGGAGTCTCCTAGACTTGGTGTTGATGATAATCACGCTGTCGAAGGTAAGACCCTGGGCCTCGTGGATGGTTAGCGTGCGCGACCCTTCGCCGGAGCCGTATCCCTGGCTGATGAGAACAGCTTTCTCTACTTGCGTATGAACCAGAAATAGGGTGTTTTGGGCGGTGCTCGGTATTTGCGCTCCTGTGTAACCTTTCACGCCATACCACGTATTAGTACATCATTCAAAATAAAGGGTGTAAAAAACCACTTAATGAAACCAAAAGGCACTTGTTCACACCGTTATTGCAATCATTTTTTTGTTCTTCACCAAGCCTGGGAACCTTATAGTTACGGAGATATTGGGGGTCCAAGTACCAACTTTTTGACAAGTTTTTAACAAATACAGATTTTTATTAAAATATTATTACTTTAAACACCTCTACGACCCCCATACTAATCAATCTATTCACTTTTACAATAATTAGAGTGCGTAATATTGAGTGCACAATACAACATTTTTCATTCCAAAAAATAAGTAGTAGGTATATCAGCAATAATTTTAGCATAAAGTTACTTAGTTTGATGTACAGAATGCTTGGTTGACGGCTTCGTGATGAGATTGTTTACACCATGAATGTTTTGGACCGTACAGCCACAATGACAATGAGAAATAAAAAACAATACTTTTTATTTTATTAATAAAACAACAATGTATGCGACTGTCCTTTTCAACTTATTATTGTTTATGAATTTGATAGTTTGACACCGGGCCGTGCGGACGTACATTTCTTATCCACGTCTGAACAGACCGCTGCCTGTCCGTTCATCTTGGGCCGTCCAGAGTAAATATTCAATTTATGTTTAACACCTCAGTGACAGATGAAGTTCAGCTCAACTAATACTTCTAAACTAGTTGGAGAACTAGTTTCTAAACACACAAATAAACAGAAATATGAACTAAATTAATGGAATATCTAGAGTTCAAGACACAAAATTGGACGTAGTTAAGCAGAAAGGACCTAATCCACATCAAGTCAATTTTTAGTAATGGGCGTTTGAAGTTTCAGCTGTAATTGCTCTAAGAGGAACATTCTTTTTTTTTTAAATGTATTTTTTTTATTCTAGTAGTCTAATATTGTAATTGTTAAAGTAATATAAACATTATTTTTTTCAGTAGGATTTGAGATATTAAGCAAAATGTGGGTTGAGTCCTTGCAAAGAAAAGCAATTTTTAAAGAAGTCGTAATTTGTTTTAATTCATCAGAAAAAACTCAAGCCACAAAATAATTTATTAAAAATAAAATTAAATAATTATGAAAAAATAATGTATTCAATCAGCTTCTTTATGTTCTCTTTGATATAGAAAAAAAATAAATAAACTTAAAAACGGTACAGACATGGGCATAGAGAACTTCATTATTCTTCCTCCAAATCAAAATCCAATTTTAGTCCATATCCATCTACATCTTAGTTTATGTCCGTTCCTGTGAGGTTATTATAAAACGCGTGGCAATCTTCGGTATCAAATTATACATAGATTTGAGATCTGCTAGCTTTGCTTCGGCAATAGCCTTTTCTTGAGGCCACAGACCTTCGAAATCTTCTTCTGACAATTTGATCAAAACACCTTTGATCTTTTTCGATACATCTAAGGTTTGAATCTCTCCACTGTCTGATATCATGGTAATTAAGTAGGGATCATCTTTTTTCAAAATAATTTATTTTGTAATCAGCCAGTTAATTTTATTTTTATTTATACATATTTTACGATTTATAAACTTTCTTCTCAATTTTCTTACTGCTTAAAAAATCTTGACTTTTCATTCTAGTTACGTGAAGAGGGTTTTTATTTTTAGCGAAGTTCATGATTTTTATACATTCTTCTGCAGTATAAACTGTTTCATGATTCTTTAGCTCACATTCTATTTTACTAAAGTCTGTGTCGTTAGGGAGAAAATAATGTCCAACTCTAAATATTTAAACGTGATTGTTTTTAGGCTCGAATGTCTATTCAATACAGTTTTCAACGGTTTTCAACAGTTTTTTGGTGTAGAAAACTTAGTTCTTTGGAGCGATTCCTGTAGGGGATAAAATAGAAACATTAAAATAGTGCTAATGTTGAAAACTGTACTGAATAGACATGCGAGCCTAAAAACAATCACGTTTAAATATTTAGAGTTGGACATTATTTTCTCCCGAACGACATAGAGTTTAGTAAAATAGAATGTGAGCAAAAGAATCATGAAAAAGTTTATACTGCAGAAGAATACATAAAAATTTTGAACATCGCTAAAACGAAAAACCCTCTTCACGTAACTAGAATGAAAAGTCAAGATTTTTAAGCAGTAAGAAAATTGAGAAGAAAGTTATAAATCGTTAAATAAAATAAAATTAACTGGCTGATTACAAAATAAATTATTTTGAAAAAAGATGATCCCTACTTAATTACCCTGATATCAGACAGTGGAGAGATTCAAACCTTAGATGTATCGAAAAAGATCAAAGGTGTTTTGATCAAATTTTCAGAAGAAGATTTCGAAGTCCGGTGGCCTCAAGAAAAGGCTATTGCCGAAGCAAAGCTAGCAGATCTCAAATCTATGTATAATTTGATACCCGAAGATTGCCACGCGTTTTATAATAACCTCACAGGAACGGACATAAACGAAGATGTAGATGGATATGGACTAAAATTGGATTTTGATTTGGAGGAAGAATAGTAAAGTTCTCTATGCCCATGACTGTACCATTTTTAAGTTTATTTTATTTTTTTCTATGTCAAAGAGAACATAGTGAAGCTGATTGAATACATTATTTCCTCATAATTATTTAATTTTATTTTTAATAAATTATTTTGTGGCTTGAGTTTTTTCTGAGGAATTAAAACAACTTACGACTTTTTTTAAAATTGCTTTTCTTTGTAAGGACTCAACCCACACTTTGCTTAATATCTGAAATCCTACTAAAAAAAATAAGTTTATATTACGTTAACAATTACAATATTAGACTACTAGAATAAAAAAAATACATTTAAAAAAAAGAATGTTCCTCTTAGAGCAATTACAGCTGAAACTTCAAACGCCCATTACTAAAAAGTGACTTGATGTGGATAAGGTCCTTTCTGCGTAACTACGTCCAATTATTTTGTTTTTATTACTTCCCCGCCTTTAGTCGTGGATAATTTTTAAAATTTAATACTAGTATATTTTTAACATATGCACTTGTTACAAATTATAAATACGAAAGTCGTTTCAGTTAAAATATAAGTGTATGAGTCAATCGCTAAATCTTTTTCTTATAAACGACTTAACCTTCTTGAGTAAATTTAGGTTATTAAGAATTGTATGGATGTTTCATATAAAACTGTTTTTCTGAAATAGCCTAAGTGTTTTGAGTCGTTTCTAATAAACAAAAGCAGAAGTTTGTTAGCAGTAAATCTAAAACACAGAAACGACCCAAATTGTTTAAGTCGTTTCAGTGATTTTCAAAGATTAAATTGTTAGGCAAAATGTTATTCTCAGAAAGGACCCAAACTGTTTGAGTTTTATCTGATAAATTATCTTTAAGAATACGTACATAGAAATTGCATTACTCAGAAACAATTCAAGCAGGTTGGGTTCGTTCAGCAAATTATTTTTTTGTGCTCTTCATACATGTGGGATGAGTCGGGGTAGTAAAAAAAATTGTTTCCATATACATTTCGAAAATAAAGTCTTCACTGTATGATAGATTCGACCCTCAGGAGTACGATGGCATACTTAACTCAATTTCGACCAAACTGTGGGTTAGGTCCTTTCTGCTTAACTACGTCCAATTATTGTTAAACTCTAAATTTGAATATGAGTTAACGATCAGTTTTATTAAGTTGGGCAGTTGTAATATTTCAGATAATATCAATTGATCTACCGACCGAACGGGTAGCTTCATAGCTTCACGAGCTAGCGAACGATCGCACTTTGACACAACTTTCAAATGTATTCAGCGCTCAGAGAAACTTCCATAGAAAGCTTAAAATAGTAATCAGTGGGTCGGGTTAACGTAGGGTACTTAGAATGACGTGTGAAAGCTGTTATTTGTGGTGTCTTGCGGTGAGTGCGGCGGTAAAGCAGTAATAAAGCAGTACAGTGGTGCCGCTGAACTACCGTACAGCTTAGTTTACGAGCACATTATGCACTATTTAATAGTTAGGGAGGTTTACCACACTGGTGTGAGTACGAGGTACTTATACATACTTGAAGGAACTTGCAAGTACTTGAGAGTGTGATAATGATTTCAAATATAATTGATTGTGTAGAATCGGGATGTTTTTTTATTCATAATTTCACAAGTTATGAAGTAAGATAATAATATCTGAAAAAGAAACCAAGTAGGAGATAAAATATGTATTTAAGACGTTCACTGGTTTGTGCTAAACCTCAAAAGCTAAATAAAGTAGTACAACTATGTTGTATAACATAGAAATGGCGCCGCGGCGGCACCGCGCGGTGAGGTCGCACTCGTCGAACTTCTGACAGTTCTTTGCGAATTTATTTGTTCAAGGACTTAATAATATTAAGTAGAGACTGAAACAGAAAGCAGTTTTAGTTTATGCACGACGATTCAATTCAATGTTCACATAAGTTCAGGTTACATTTAATTTTATTTTTCGGTTGCATTCATCATTGTGCCGATGCTTCATCTATTCTAAAAGATGGCTAAGATTTGGGATGTAAAGATAAATGCGACAGATATAATTATACAACCGGACACGTAATTATTGTCTTGTTTGTTAGCTCGAGTAATTCCAGGAGCTTCATCAGTCGGGCTGTACCAGCTACTAGAGCCACGGCTTACACTAAGTTGCAGCACACAACATGAGACGAGCACGCGGGACTTAAACTAAGACGTGTAATACAATGTGTAGGTACAGTCGGTACTACTCCGAGAGATCCTTTCACATCTCTCACACAGACGGAATTACAACTTAATCGCGTCGTGTGGTTTTGTGCTGCTCGTGTCCACTGAATGGAGGTTACAAAAACGTTAACTAATAGGTACAACACCTAAAATTTACAAATTACTCAATAGTCATTAAACCTTGCTGATCTGGCAATGTTTATGTCCTAAGTTGTTGATTTATTGTCTACTCATTCAGAGCCGTGGTACCTATTCGTACTTGACAGTTAACAGGAAGCCCCTCAATTATTCTCATCTTTTAATTAAAATAAATACTCCTCGCTGTCATTTACAGCGTTCATTAAAATATTTCCTTACAGAGAGCTTCCGCGGAACCGGTTCTTAGGAATCCATAAGCAATGAGATGCTTAGAATGACTTATTTATTTAAATACAATACTTAAATGTTGAACTTGATCTTATTGTGCGGGATTGGAATAATGTATTATTTATGAGAAAATTGCTGATTTATCATAATTATGTGAAATAAAATGTGAATTCTCTGGTCTGTACTGGGGAATCACAGCATAAAAAGTAGCAGTGCTATGTCTATCAATCAATCAAAGCAAAGTAGGTCAGTTACAGGCACTTTTTAATTGTCGCAACAAAGATGAACATGAAATGTAGCTACAGTCCCAGTCACAAGACATAAAAAACTGTGAAAGTACTGTAGTTGCCCATTCCCTAGCGTAGATCTCTATACTCAGCAGAGTGGGTGGGGCCAGGCTTGGAGATGACCACTCATGTACTTACGACCGGAAAATAATATTCATTAATTTGATTTGTTAAATTGATTAACTAGTAGATAAGATTAATCTTGTGGGAGACTGATAGGTTACTAATAAACACTGTTTTTTAACAACTTTTATGAAACTACTGAAGGCTGCAATTGAATGAAACGCAAATGTAACTAAAGCAATAAAATGGGAGTAAAACAATTTTTATGTGCGTGTAGGTCGTTAGCGCGCGATGTACAAAGGGAAGTCAGAGAGGTAATTACGAACATCACATGGATCGAATGATTGCTGACGATGTTGATCACTGATTGGCTCTCTGTATACTTTTATACAATTTGTTAAATTATAGTTCTGTACAGTACTTTAGCAGTCAATCTCTTTCATTTGAGACCCATAATGAGAGAGTTGTTGAATAAATTCGCCATTTTGTGGCGGCGGCCATCGTGAACAATTTTTATTAAATATAGCTGAGAAGACTCCCGACTAATTCACCTTTCAAACAAAACAACAATTTAAAAATCGGTTCATCCGTTCGGAAGCTACGATGCCACAGACACACACACAGACACGGTAAACTTATTACTATTTATTTATTTATTTATTAGATGGCTTCTCAACAATGAGTACACTGTTACAATATCATTTGTACATCACAAACTTAAGTCTAAGCGCCTCATCACTTATAGAAAAGCACAGCATGCACTATATTATGCGGAGATAAATATACAATTAAATCATTAATTAAAACAATAAATACATGGTTTGGTAAAATAATTATGCAGGTTACTTTTAAATAACTATTGTTATTTTATTGTGTTATAAATAAATAAATAAATAAATTATAACACCCCGTCGAACCCCCGAAGCGTTCTGTGAATATAACCTGCACACTGAGGGCACTGGCAGACATGTTAGTATGTAAGACTTACTGAAAACGTAACATTACGCCTTTATATCTCGAAAAGGTAGGTTGGCAAAATATAGAAAACTCACATTTTTGGTGTACATTTAACACATGCTACCTACGTGCCTGAAAGATATTTTTCGACGGCATGTTAAACACATGACAAACAAGAAGAAGAACACAACTTCTGATGGACAAAACACTTGGTCAGCGTGGCAATCGATACACACACCATATTTAGCACCAAACCTCGCGACCCCTAGACCAATACTTACCAAACCTCTTTAAAATTGAATAGTCAAGAATAAATTAATAGTCTTTTCCATGTTTTGATATCCTATAAGACTCATACCGTTCCTCATTGACGTCGCGTGAGTGTGACAACATCACACAGTGTGAACCATTCGCAGAACAGTGTTTAGTTGTTCGCAGTCACGGCGATAATTACATTGTCTGTGTCGAGGAGTTAATTCGGCAATGAGGAGCGGCAACAGGTAGCTGACGCGATCTCGACCTCACGTGATACAGTATGTGGAGCAGAATACTCACTCTGCTAGATGTTCACACGACGCCCGCTTCCTAGCAGTAGCGGTAAATCGTTCACTGACAAATCGCACATTCTAATCCTATCTTCTAGAAGTCTTTGCTCAAGAATTTCAAAGTATTCCCAGAAGAGGAAAAGATTTTAATTTATCCCCAAACGAGTTTAAATAAAAGCTTGTGTGTGAGAGTTCGTCAGTTTTCACGCCACATGGCTTATGTCTTTATGGTAAAGTCTTTCTCGTGGTAACAATTTCGTTTTGTTTTCGTATTAATTAAACCTTCGTCAATCAGTTTGAGTTCTGAAACTTCTGTATCAATATTATTACGTCACCACATCGCGGCGTCGCACAGTGGATCGTCCCCATACAAGAGGTCGGACATAGAATTAAAAATTGAAAAAGTATTTAATTGAAAAAAATGAAATATACAGTTGCATTACTCTATTAAGGAACTACAAAAAGTCTTACTACATTTTTTTTATTTGACCAGTACTTTATGAGCAATTTGATGAAAACTATTATTTTTCTATGGAAATGGTCACAAAAATGTCTGTAGCTCACGATTCCCTCCTTGTTTCGATTTGCGGCTTTCACTACTGTTATTTACCCATTTTATGCCACATTTTCTTCAAGGACACATGGTGCCCCCAGCGACCCCCTTCCGAGATATTTTGCTTTTAATAACTATATTTTTTATTGTATAACTGATGAAATGGAGGTACATTAAGTATATTCATTACTGAGAATAAGTCATCCCTAAGTAGTTCCTTAAATAAAAGGTACATTTGCGATTACTTTAATGACTTATGAACGCTTATGTTGCCATACAACAAAATCGTTATTGAGTCCTTAAGTAAAGATTACCAGTACTTGCTTAATCTAATTAGTTATTGTAATTACTATGTTAACAGCCCTTAATCTCTGCACTGTGATTGTCTAATGTCATCATTAGCTTAGTAATGACTGAGTCGCATTTACAATAACACATCGAAAAGAAATAGAGTTTTATGATCAATGAGAAAATATGTAGGTATAAATATATTTTATTTATACATATAATATAACACTGTAAACATAATTTAAAAATAAAACAACTATGTACCCTAAAACAAACTAAACATTTAAACAACTACTAAGAACTAAATTAACTGGACGTTAGTATTTGACTTCAATGTGTTAAACAAATGGTTATAGTCACGAATATCTTTATGATTACGAAGAGCAACGTAAAGATCTAGATAAGTAGAAAACCCACGGAAAGCCATAATGACAACACTTGGTAGAAGTTATAATTACAACTGAATTACATTTGCTAAACACACTCAAATATATAGGGCAGCAAGTAGGCAACTAGCAATGAATTTGATAAGCTAATAATAACATTAGACAATCACAATGCAGAGATTAAGGGCTGTTCACATATTAAATACAATAACTAATTAGATTAAGCAAGTACTGGTAATCTTTACTTAAGGACTCATTAACGCTTTTGTTGAATGGCAACATAAGCGTTCATAAGTCATTAAAGTAATCGCAAATGCACCTGTTATTTAAGGAACTACTTAGGGATGACTGATTCTCAGTAATGAATATACTTAATGTACCTCCATTTCATCAGTTATACAATAAAAAATATAGTTATTAAAAGCAAAATATCTCGGAAGGGGGTCGCTGGGGGCACCATGTGTCCTTGAAGAAAATGTGGCATAAAATGGGTAAATAACAGTAGTGAAAGCCGCAAATCGAAACAAGGAGGGAATCGTGAGCTACAGACATTTTTGTGACCATTTCCATAGAAAAATAATAGTTTTCATCAAATTGCTCATAAAGTACTGGTCAAATAAAAAAAATGTAGTAAGATTTTTTGTAGTTCCTTAATAGAGTAATGCAACTGTATATTTCATTTTTTTCAATTAAATACTTTTTCAATTTTTAATTCTATGTCCGACCTCTTGTATGGGGACGATCCACCGTGCGTCGCCACCTCGCCACCTCGGGCTAACGAGTTGATACATGCGGCCCGCGCGGGGTTAACAGTTCACTACACACAGTACACACACCGCCTGCGATACAGTTTTTCTTTCGTTACGTAAACCAAAATTGACGAAGATAAGATGCTTTTCAAATTCTCAAAAGTCACGCCTTGGTATTTTCTAGTGAGTTCTGACGTCAGGAGCCCCCACTCCAGTGTTTTGATGCATTTTATCTTTGTCAATATTCAATGATTTACAAAATCAAAAATACGTGTTCATTATTTTCCAATAATCTAACTGACGGACTAAATAAATTTGCAATTTTTTGATCCTGTCGTCATGCTTAATTGGTAAAAAATGTTGAGCGATTCATGACTGGTAGGTAGGTACCCATAACACTTAAGCCAGTATTACAGAACGTCACTCAATATTCAAGCATTACTTTAAATAAGATTCAAGCCATTTTAATTATTGGTTTTATGTCATCTATTTCTTTCATAGGTCGTCGATTTCTGCTGAAAGTTGACCTCCTCGGTGGATCGTTCTCATTTATTTGTTCACTGATATTGGGCAAGTGAACAAACAAGGCCCGACTAGGCTGGTTAACGTCGATATGAACTGCGTAGGAGAACTTTATTAATATAACAGGCATTGGAATCTATACGAACTAGGTATGAATGTCTGTACTTTTCGCTAAAAACCAATTGACCTTTAGGAATATGGCGGGTGCTTATAAAAACGGACGAAATTATTTTTCTCTGTAGAATTAAGCTGTCAGTTTTTGTGGTTTAAATTGACAGATCCGAGCCTGAGTGATCGTCAGCGGTATTGGTTTTAGAGCTAAGATTTTACACAAAAATACTTTTGTTTTCACCGTTTATTATAGCGTCATGCGTCAGTGAGTTGTGAAAAATACAAGACAGGACTTTGACTAACTGTACGACGATATCTACTATTGTTTAACACCACTGACTGACTTTTATGAAATGCATACCTTTGACAGCAGCGCCTCACCTGACGGTTCCATCATGAACACGTCATGTTGTGTGGAGCCTTATCTAGTATTCATCGCACTGCATTGACACCGCACGCGAGATGAATTCACACGAGGCTCGCGTGCCCCTCAGCGGGCGCTGTGTCTACAGTGTGAACATATCTTTAAATTGCTTCTCCGTATGAAAGGGCCCGTTTAAGATGAGAATCACCTTGACCTTTCAAGTTTCGAAGAATCATAAGGAAAGAGATCCACACCTATAAAGGTGTAAAGACCTTTTAGCGGAGCTGAAAGGCACTTATATTGTCCCCGTCATTGCGATATTTTTTTTTGTACTACACAAATAGCTTCTAGATACCTAGACATTGAGGGTCAATGTTCCAACTTTTTCACAAGTTTAAAAAAATGCAAGTCTTACAGTAGGTTTTTTTTAGCACAATGATTTAAGTGAGTGTTTACATTGAGTTCTACTACAAAACGTGATTTTTCACCCAATAATAAAGCCTTTTCCCAGCAATATTTTTTGCATAACGTTACTTATTTTGATTTACTAATGCTTCGTAGTGTGGTTGTTTACACCCTGTTTATAAACTCTTTCAGATATATTTGAAAGTTTATGTTTTGTTAAATTGATCGATATATAATGCTGAAACACAAGCTATAGTAGAGTTCCTTCATTGCTATTGTGAAGCAACTTGGCTCCGTCACACCATGAGTTACAACACTAAATCATTTACCTATTTCCTTAATCTTGCTTTCTAAAACAATAAGTAATCACCACAAGGCGACATCGCGCAGTACACTTTCAACGTAAAACCTCGTGGAACATAAACTCTGTTCAACGCGTTAATCCAAAGTTAAGTAATCTACAACTACAGCAAGTTTATAGCGCAGCAACTCTTCATAATGCTCAAGTTGTATGACGCAGTGTTGTTCTGTGGGGGAGGCATCCAGCGACCCGTCTCAGAGTGTGTGAAGGGATGAAGAAAGGAATCTAGAAGAGGAATGAACACCTTCATAGAGAAAAAAATATCATCATTATCAGCTTATTAATGTTCCTACAGCTGGAACACTGACTTCATCTCTTTGAGAGGAAATGGCATATAATATATCACGCGGGTCCAGTGCGGATTGGTAGATGTCACATGTCTTAGAATTTTTGGTTCTAGGACATGCTGGTTTCCTCACGATGTTTTCTTTCACCGTTTTGAGAGTAGTAGTGGTGAAATAAATTACACAAAGTAAAACGCCTTTCTGGGTTCGAACCTACGACTTACTGTTTGTTATTCGGGGCCGCCACCACTGGCCCACCGCTGCTCAATTACATAATTTATTATTTATAATATTTTTCTCTTTTTCATCCAGTTAAGATTTCTGTTTCCAATTGTGTATGATAGGTGTAGCATATTTGTGTTGTATGTCTCTGGTACATTGTGCCTAACGATGCACAAGCGTCACCTGCTGGTGACATGTGCTGACGTAAACCCGAGCCGATGATGGAACGCTCTGCCCTCTGTGTGATGGCTAATGTGCTATGATTTATTGGTCCTAAAGAGTGGCACATGATGGTGATCAATTATATTGATGGCTGCCGCATTGTCCACGATCACGTTGTTCCTATCAGACTGTAAATCTAGATTAGTGGCATTGTGTCAGTTACTAAACACAGAGTGAGGCATCCACGTGCTTCGGAGAGCACAATATTATAATGTTGGGTTAAGCAACTTTGCTTAAAGTTGTTCAAGCAAGCTAGAGATGTATGTGTCGGGTATCAGGAGTTATTCTATTAGGCTCTAGTCGTATATAGGCAGAAGAAGAGTTTCGTTCAATGGGTTCTTTTACATTTACATGTTATAAGAGAAGCTATTATTTTGTCTGATCGAAGCATTACCATTTCATTATGCCTTAAGTTTGATATCATTCTGTCTCACTTCCTGAAGGCTTCAAATCTATTTGGCAGTCGTAGCTTCGCAAAACTAGCTCTGGTATCGTAACATAAATACGTGAACATACAACCACCACTATACCACCTCCATATTTATGACGTTGTTTACAGTTACAACGTTACAACACTCGTTATATTGTGTCACTGCTCGCTGTCGCCGCGCGCCGGCTCGTCGCTCAAGTGGATTCGAGACGCCAAAACTGATATCACTGTACACTTTATCGTTTAGGAGTTAAGACGACGACGCAGATTGCGATGCGACTTGCGACATTTAATTGACTGCCGTGGTCTCGTTTTCAGCGCAACCGCTGTCGCAATATATTGTGTCGTTTGAGCAAGTAAGCAAAAGGCTTTATAAACATGATGACTTACTAAAATTGTTCCAAATATTAGTTTGGTATCGTCACAAATTATTACGAAATGTTTTTAATACAATCAGAAGATTCAATAATTATAAAAATTACTTCCTACGTTACTTCAATTCTACGTTATTTTATAGAGTGGACCAAAACCAAGTAAAGCTATAAAGTTTCATAGCTTTATTCATCCTTTCTATAAACGAATATTTCAGTCAGCCGTACTTCTCATTCGTAAATATTTCCCTCAAGTTAACGAGGGTACAATGAGCTGAACATTAAATATTGATCGGTGATAAACTGGAGTATCAACAAGTACCCTGTGACGTCACAGCATCACATTCAAATGAACAGTAACTGTGCCAAAGGCGCAAGAAATGTTTTTATGATGACTATAAAAGTTTACGAAACCCGCCCAAGTCAGAGGAGATCGCGGAGAGCGGGGAGCGGGGAGCGGGGTACAGACTGGGGTAGAGTTTATTAGATGCTGTTGTTTTCATATAAAAAGTAACAATTTCATCTCAGTGATAGCAGCCTAGAGATGTGTCCGTTGGGCTACCAAGGTCTCAAGTTCGAACCCACGACACATCTCTGATTCATGTGCATATTGTGTACATATTATCACGTGAATCGGCGAAGAAAAACAATGTAATTCCTTACATTGTTTTCCTTCGCCGATTCATTGTTTCCACCAGCAATCCTGAGAGATATTTTTCTCTCGGTCAGCGACCACACGATAAAGAAGAATAAGGAATGTAGAAAATCCATTTGGTTTCACATATCGCCTTTTTTAACGCACACATAATATGTTTGCGTGCACAAGAAAAATAAGAGGTTCTGTCAATAGCCAATGTTTGTATGATATTGAAAGTCATTGATGATACAAATAATAACAATAATTATCTCGAGTCAAAGTTATAATTTAATTAATAACAACTTTTTATGCAAGATCTTGTATTAATAAGTGACCCGGGGTGAGTCATAATAGCTTTTTAAATAAATCAAGAAAGAAAACAAACAACAAAGAAGTGCCGCTGAACATGCGACGCTTTCTCAACTGAAGTCTAGTAAGTGTAACATTGTGAGCTGACGTGGTTGATATTAATAGCACTCGTCTAAATACAGCGAGTTCTACTTAACAAGTTATACTGGGTTTGCGATTAACTTTCCAAACATGTAAACAAATGTGTTTTTTGGGAAAAAAAAAACATAACTATCGTTATCATCATTTCAGCGGAAAGACGTCCACTGCTGGACATAGGCCTCCCCCAAATGTCACCACATTGACCGGTCCCGTGCGACTCGCATCCAACGGTTTTCCGCAACCTTCAGCAGGGCCCAAAACAGTTCGATTGAATCATAAAAAATGCTAGCATTTTGAAATGAACCTTCTTATTGACTAGCTGCGTTCAGCTGGAAATAATATCAATGCAAAGCCTCGAATGCAGTTTAAGATTGCTAGTAAAAGCAGTTGTTTCATTACTTCGTTATAAAAACGAAACTAATGATTTAGGAAGAGGAAGTTGTTCGGAACTTTTAGTTTATTGTTCTAGATGAGAATTGTGTTATTGTTGTTTCTTGGTAGTAAAAGTATTCAAAGTCTTTAAATAGTATTAAAATTAAAATGTGTTCTTGGAAACAGATACTTGCTGGCATCGTAATATCTACGGTACAGTAGTATTTTATTTATCTGGAATAATAAACGAGTACAAATATCGTTTCCAGGAATGGTACTATTGGAAATGGAAATGTTTCATTAAATTCTGTGAATTCGTATGGCAGCAGGAGATTCTCAATTCGAAGCGCGTATATATTTTTTTATGTATGACTTTTTACAGAGAAGTTCGATTTGAATAATTCTTTTTTTATTGGAGAGCGTATATTTCAAAGTGAAAATGAAAACTAAAATCCCTAAATGCAAATAGGTTGATGGTTCTTTTTCCACTGATTTTTTCATTCTGAACCGATTCTGTTTCAATTACGCTCACAGTATTTAGTTCTGATGACATTACAACATAATAGAGATCTGAATTTTATAAATTGTTGGAGACAGAAGACAGTTGCAGCTTGCAGGAGGTCCTCAACAGTTTACAGCAGCTGATGCTACACGAATTGTAACATCAAGTTTAAGTTTAGGCTCTATTCATGTTGTCAAGTTTGTTAGGATCGATTTTTGTTATTCCTTCACTTAAAATCTTGGATAAAATATTAAACAGATTGATTTTAACCCTATCGCATATATTGGAGTAGTAAGAAGTCTAGCCTCTTTTGTTGACAGTACATTAGTGAGAACTTTAAACCTAACTGTCATCGAAAATCCGACGAATAGAGACGGACGCCTGTTGCATGACATTTTATTTCTTTTGATGTAAAAGTTAAATACTTTGTATCAATTTGTTTTTCCCAGAAGAAAACTCCGCCTTACTTTACCAGGTTTAGTCTATTTACATAAAACAGTATAATTTATGCTCTTTGTAAAACAATAAGTGTTTTCTTTTGTAAGAACATCAAAAGAATAACAAAATTATAATTATTCATACTTCCTGCCGACTTCTGTATGTTTATAGACGTCTGTAGTAAGTGGTCACCTTTATACTGCATTGTAAGACTGATAACATCTGTGTTTGCGTGCATGTGCTTCTAGATGGAGGCAGGAAGCTTGGCCGTACAATATCGTGATATTGTATGCAAGCCACGAACCACGGAACTATAGTTAGAACATTTATTATCCACTTACTTACACTGTCTTGTAGAACTCGTGGTCGTAAGTGTGATATCTGAGAATGGGGGGTGCTTCGAATAGCTCGGGCATAGTTATCAGAGTACTCGTGCAGTTTTGAAATTCAGTGTAATTCTTGATTAAGTTCATAAAACAGAAAACGCTTTCTCTTTGTTTCTCTTCCGTTTCCCTACATATATTTGAAGCCAGTACATCATTTCCGCGTCATTACGGACCTCAGCAGCACATAAATAAGAACAAAGTTAACGGAGCGAGCGACTGCTATTAATTACCACGTCCAGTGACCGCGCAGGACGCACTACTTTTTTATTCTGACTCGTGATGTTCTACTTGTTAACTCGGAAACAAGCGACTTTCCTGAAGACTTATACACACAGACATTCAATTAAAGCGATTACACTACCCTTGGTATTTGACTCCAAATTACAAATATTTGATAAATGATATTTATATTGCAATTAGGTTTTTACAAACACTTTTACACGTCCTCTTTTTTATAACCAGATGGGGCAAGTATTTCGTACCTGACTACTCTGAGAAGAAACAGCCGAAACAAACTCAGAGGTCTTTTAAAGTCCAGAAATAACCTTGTTCAACTCACATGAGAACTATGCAGATTAGTGTTTGAGATGGTCTTTTGAAGAAAAAAGTACACAGATTTGAGTGGACCTGTCCAGTCAGTGCAAGCATCTGTCAGTTATCGCGTAGCTCGACTTATAACACAAGAAGCTCAACGAAACGACGAACAATACCAAAGAAAGGACATTTCAGTAGGTCACTTATAGTACTCATACTGCCAGACAGTCGTGACAAAAGAAAAAAGAAACATGTTTACATCACGTCTGCTGAGTTTCGCTAGCCAATCTATTTAGTCTGTCAGTTAGAGTGGGGGGCTCTTGACGTCGGAACTCGCTAAAAATTATACCAAGGCGTGACGTATTGAGAGTGTTAAAAGCGTCGTATCTTCGTTAATTTTGGTTGACCTATTTGGTCTCGTATATCCTATTGCAATAACTGCAATGGTCAATATTGTGAACTCATCGCAAGATTAATTCTACGGTCTACGCCGTAGCTTGTAGTAGCAGTGCTACGAGAGGCACAGACTCTACGCCGTAGCACTAGGGGCGAGACACATACTGTGTGTGTATTTACCTGGTGTTTACTTATTGAAGGTGTAGTTAATATTAAAACTTTATACTGAAACGCATAACTACAGTCCACGTAATATATTTCACGTACATTTGAGTCAATAACTGGCAAAGATGTGGTCGGATTTGTATAAGCATTATTGTTTGGGACTTTATCGGTTGACTAGTTGAGAATTCTTCAGGCATTACAAACGCATTTGTGTCTTTTTTTTCGCTGTTAAAAGTTTAGTATTATAATCTTATACTCAGGATTCACCGTAGTGACGCTGATGGCACTGATTACGTCCACGCCTCACATGTAAATAGCAATAAAGCCTTTATCTAAACCTAATCCTTACACCAACTTTACTTCTGTCATACAAATGTATATGCAAATCCGCATTTAAACTTCAGCAGTACTTCTGCCATGGAATACTGATGCGCTCTGACAAGTAAGGTCGGCTTTAAATCGCGATGTACTAGGTTCAATGCTAGGGTTGCGACCCAGACACTCTTCGTTTAGGTTGAAATAAAGTTAACTTCTTACTACAAATTGCTGGTGATAAAATGTTTTGTATGTGACTAGATTTGTAATTATCTAAATTTTAGTGTAATTCGTCAGCCTTTCAAAATCAAAAATCAAAATCAAAATCAAAGCATTTATTTCAAGTAGGCCAGTTACAGGCGCTTTTGAATTGTCGAAACAAAGATTATAATTAAATGTAGCTACAGTCCCAGTCACAAGACATAAAAACTGTGAAAGTACTGTAGTTGCCCATTCCCTAACGTAGATCTCTATGGAGAAGAACGGGCAAGAAACTCCATGGACACTCTTTTAAATCATAATGTTGTTACAAAATCTTGGTTACATCATTCCTGTTGAGATGGTGCATTATGTGAGAACAATGTAGCAAGATGTGCACGATAAAAGTGTCCATAGTTAAAACTAACAATATTAATTAAAAAATAAAAACAAAAGCCGTGGCAACCAAGAGCTGACCAGTCCCAACCGACAGCGCCCGTTCACGAACATGACGCATTTATCAGCACCATTCAACTCAACCATTTTGAAGGGAACTAAATGACCCGACACACGCGCCACCATCAGCGGGACATTTGAGTGAGCATGACATACTCTTAACCGCCAGGGCACATTCAAGTCAAAAAATTAAAAAAAAAAACGTAGGTTTCCAGCGAATGATAGCATTCTAGTACATGGCACTCACACAATATGGGATATGAGGTTATATAATACTAAAGATATTGAATTTATACAATGCAAAGATAGTTGTACAATCTTCAGCAGCTCCAACAATACCATTTAATGCTATCCATTTATGCGCCCCTGTCCTTGTGGAGCAGGACCGGCATTGAGCCAAGCATTTTTATCAGCGATATAATCGTCCAATTTGTAATATGCTTGCTTACACAGTGTGCGTTTAATGCAAGTTTTAAATTTGGTTTCATTTAGTTCAAGAATGCTTTGTGGAATTTTATTATAGCATTTCAAACAGTACCCCATGAAAGACGAGTCTACTTTAGCGAGTCTGAAGCCAGGCTGAACTAATTGGTCTCTATTTCTAGTACTGTAATTGTGTCTGTCACCTCTTTTACCAAAAAGATGCAGATTTTTTCTGACATACATTATGTTTTCGTAGATGTATTGACAATATACAGTCATGATGTTAATTTCCTTAAACAGTTCCCTTAGAGAATCGCGCCTACGAAGATTGTATATTCCTTCGCGCGCCGCCGCACCGTGCGGACGTTTTTGTGGTGAATCCTCGCTCCTCAGTGACTCGGTTTTTTAGTGTGCTAAATAGTGATTGGTTGAACCCTTGAACTTTTGATTCCTTGTCACTCTTAAAGGGTTTTTATGAACTGGCTCCTCCCAGTGGGTGTCGACAGAGTAAGATAGAAAGATATCAGTGCATTTCGTCTAAAAGTGAAGGACCCCAATTTGCTGACCTACCATCGGGTTCGAACCTGCGGCGTAACAAGCAGAAGTCGCGTGCTCCGCCATCGAGCCAGCTACGTTACTCACTCGAGTGACGAACTTTCAAACCGGCTCAAGCGCAAGCGGCCCGCAGTGACGTCAACCACCGATCCAGTCAGTGCTACGCGCTACGCCGGCCTCTACGAGTTGCTACGAGGCGCGCATTCGCTACGACGCTCACAATATTCATCACTGTACGTACTACTGGCTACGCTTTAACGCTACGGCAAACAAGCGCTCCGCTTCCACTAACCGGCTTTTTAATTACTTTGGCCTCCGCAAAATCTTGCATATCACGACGCGCGCATCGCTTTTGGTCTTCATAAATTATCCCTACCAGCTATAAATAGCTGTACCGGTGCATCGATGTTCCGAGTCCAACGTTCTCCCTCTTCAAGCAAAACAAACCCACCGACGGAAACCCTCTCTGACTCGGATATTCCATCTACTCAAAAGGAAATCGTCTCAACGCCTTATATAACCACCAGGCAGCACAAACGAGCCCGTGTTGATGGTTCCCCTAAGCATTTCCTGGACGACTTTAGAAAAGAAATAATGGACATGCTTCATTCATGGAAAGCCGAACACGACTCCTTTTTATCAAAGCTGGCTCAAGACATAAACGACCTAAAATCCCAGTGCAAAAATATTCAAAAATCGAACCTGGAAATCGAGCGCTCCATGGATTTTATCAACAAGTCGTATGAAGCAATAAAGAACCGCGTGGAATCGCTCGAAACAGAAAACAAAGAAAATAAAAACTACCTCCTTACTCTCGATAAAAAGCTGAACGAACTACAATACTCAACCCGTAGCGCAAACATTGAGATACGAAATGTCCCGCAGAAGGAAAACGAAAATGTGCAAGACCTCACCACTATTGTGACAAAGATTGGAAACCTTCTCGAAACACCGCTGCAGTCTGGCGATCTTCGGGATATATACCGAGCCCCAGCAAAACCCGGCACCACCAGAAATATCGTCGTTGAATTCTCTAGCGTACAAAGAAAATATGACGTCCTGTCCTCAGTAAGGAATTATAACAAGGCGCGTGATCTCGGTGAGAAACTCAACACCCACCTCATTGGTTTGCCTGGAAATAAACAACCTTTCTATGTAGACGAACACCTCCCACCATCAGGAAAGAAGCTCTTCTTCCAGGCCCGTGAATTCTCCAAACAGAACGGATTTAAATTCTGCTGGGTCAATAACTCTAAAATCTACTTACGAAAGGAGAAGGGTACGAAACAATTCATCATCAACTCTGAACAAAGCCTACTCGACATAAAAAACAATCAATGACTAGACCGTGTAACCTCCTTAATCCTTAAACGAACTTTGCCACGTCATTCCTCTCACCCAATAATACACTACACCAAACATTCACTAATCACACACCCCGTCTCAGAAATGTACACAAAACACAAAAACATCACAACACTCACAACTCCCGCTCACGTCACTAAAATAAATAGAACCCAGGGCCATCGTACAAACCTACCAACTTCAAAGCTTATCAACAAAATCCGTATTCACCCTCCAGCTTCGTCGCGTCACAATATCACCCGCGTTTGTTGTCTTAAACATTTCAATGACTGACACAATCGATATTATATCCGAAATTGACTCCTTCAGTATAGCCAAATCAGCTCTTATTCCCCCCGATCAGTGTACTACTCTACTTAAGAACCCAAATAAATACATAAAAATCATTCATCAAAACATAAGGAGTATCAAGAAAAACCTAAACTTGTTTATATCTACACTTGCACTTACGAACGTTGAATTTGATATCCTTGTGCTAACAGAATGCTGGTTAAAGGTCGCTGGTCCGTTACCAAAAATAGATGGATACATTACCTTCTCCACATCAAGCCACACATCACAAAATGACGGAGTAGTGATCTACGCCAAAAGTCAATTGAATGTTAAGGTTTCAGAACCACAATTTCTCGATGCCAATTGTTTGGTATGTCATGTCAACAATGACTTATGTCTTATTTCCATCTACCGCTCCCCATCCTATAAAAATATCGACAACTTCCTGGATAGCTTATCCAATTTAGTACATCCTCTACCGCTAAACAGTAACGTAGCCCTAATTGGAGATATTAACATCGATATAAAAGCCAATAATGTAGATCGACTATCCGATCAATACCTTACTCTCACAGCGTCTCTCGGTTTACTACCGACGCATAATATTCCTACCAGACAAAACAACTGCCTCGACCATATTCTACTAAGAACGAAGCAAATGGCTGTGACAATGGTAATAGACTCCCCTGTGACGGACCATCTTCCTATTATACTATGCCTTGACATGGGGAAACCCAAAGTCGACCCTTCAAGATCCAGTAACAAAATTGACTATCCATCTATTCTAGACTCCTTCCAAAACACGGATTTTACACCAGTACTAGAATGTTCGGATACAAATAGGGCTACAGATATGTTCATATCAACTGTTTCGTCAGTGATCAAACAACACACAAGGCTAATCTGTGTCCCAAAAAGACAAA
This sequence comes from Xestia c-nigrum, assembly GCA_916618015.1. Lineage (NCBI taxonomy): Eukaryota > Metazoa > Arthropoda > Insecta > Lepidoptera > Noctuidae > Xestia > Xestia c-nigrum. Next base: position 294,965 of record OU745248.1, read on the forward strand.
GAACAATTAAGCCCTGGATTACACCGGGCCTATTACGATGCATAAGGAACCGGGACAAAATGCACCAAAAACTAAAAAAATCCCCTGACAACACAATCCTCAAAATCACATACCAACGTTACAGAAATTTTTGTAACCGAGTACTACGTAAATTGAAACGGGAATACGAAAAAAACGAACTTTTAAAGGCTAAAGGCAACTCAAAAGCAACATGGAACGTCATTAAAACAATTACGCATACCCGACAAGACAGACAACCCGCTCGCCAACTCTTGAAACTCAAAGATGATCCCACTGCATCCGCCAACGAGGTCAATAATTTTTTCGTCAATATAGGTAAAAAACTGGCTTTGCAAATCACACCCAACCACAACATTCCCTTGCCCGAAAACTCCAACTCGCAACCTAATTCTCTAGTCATTCTAGAAGTCAATCACGAAGAAGTAGAACGTATTATTACGTCTCTTAAAGGGGATTGCGCAGTCGGATGGGACGGCATATCGTCAAAAGTCATAAAAATGTGTAAAAACACACTTATACCGCCAATCACGCACATATGCAACCTCGCTATAAATACAGGTACCTTCCCACGTGCATTTAAGAAGGCCCTCGTTCACCCCATCCATAAGGACGGGAATAGAGAGGTCGCATCCAATTACAGGCCGATATCCGTACTGACAACACTTTCAAAAATTTTGGAACGCATCCTGAACAACAATTTAGTTAATTTTTTCCGCAAATATGACATAATTGCAACAAATCAATACGGTTTCCGACCGGGTATCTCCACGGAGGATGCCGTAGCAGACTTTACTGATCAAATCACAAAAAAAATGGACTCCAGGATGAAAAGTTTTGCCATTTTCCTGGATCTATCAAAGGCCTTCGATACCGTCTCTATTCCCATCCTTATCCGCAAAATGGAAGCCGTCGGCATACGGGGAAATGCACTAAACATTTTTCAAGACTTCCTTACCGATCGTAGACAGTGCGTTAAAATTGAGTCGGTCATCAGCAGCGAGGAAATTATAAGTTACGGCGTTCCGCAGGGTAGCATTATCTCACCATCACTCTTCCTGCTATATGTAAACGATCTATGCAACCTAAAACTACAATACTGTGACACGTTTATGTATGCAGACGACACTGTACTACTTGCCTACGGTACCGACTGGAAAGCGGCTAAACTCAACGCTGAAGCCTCACTTAGAACAGTAATGGCCTGGCTTTCCGTTAACTTGCTGACCCTCAATATATCCAAAACAAAAGCAATTGCGTTTAGAATCACCGCTAAATCCGCACCCCGGGCTGCGGAATCTTCCTTAACAGCACACGTATGTCAGGATTCAGCCTCCCCTTGTACATGTCTCCCTCTTACGTTGGTATCCTATACCAAATACTTGGGTGTACACATAGATGAGAGACTGGACTGGCACATGCATTTAGGAATATTAAAAACCCGATTAAGGCGTCTCATTTACATTTTCAAAAACCTCCGCGATGTAGCCGATATGAACACGATGAGACTGGTATACCTTGCCCTGTGCCAGTCTATTCTCTCTTACTGTATCCCCGTTTGGGGTGGCACCGGTAAAACTGCCATGTTGGGCCTCGAAAGAGCGCAAAGGGCTTTATTAAAAGTTATGACCCACAAACCTCGTCGATACCCAACACTAACTCTATATAAAGACTGCAATTGTCTCTCTGTTAGGAAACTCTTCATCCTACGCATAATACTCAGGAAACATGCCTCTATTCCACACGCTAAAAATAAAGCAGTGCGTAGCGGGAAACCTATTTGTAAATATGCTCAAATTAAAACAAGCTTCGCGACACGACAATGCTCTTTTTTAGCATCTAAATTATACAACAGCTTAAACAAATCTTTAAATATACACACGTTAAACTTATTTAACCTAAAAAGAAAAGTTACTAATTACTTGCTATATTTGACATACGACGAAACTGAAAAATTACTCACGCGTATTTCATAACACGTTACCTTCGATTACAGCTCCACATAACACCCCCACACAAACCACACAAACTCACACTATATACACCCCCACACAAACGCACAAACACACTCACCCATACACGAACACTTACGCACACCCATGGCAATCACCTTTTTTCCACCTTTTTTCATACACTTCTTAATATAAATACATCTCGGTACCTAGTAGATAACCCTTTTACATTTACTATTATTACATCTTTGCTGGATTTTTTTTTATCTCAATTTAAAAAAAAAAAAAGAAAAAATTTTTTATTCCATTTTTGTTTACCTAACTGTTCAACTTAAATTGTAACGGCTGAAAAGACCACAAGAAGGAACCACTGGCTCTGAAGATACAGGCTATGCTTAGTTTCGGAGTCAGGGATACTTATACTTGATTTGCATAATATTAAGCCCTAGCAATGATACCCAACGAAATTGTAAACCAATGTCTAATCTCCTACTTTAAGTCACTACTGATGTACTCTTAGAATAAGATCAATTGTAAAAAGGGTTTGAATAAACATTTATTATTATTATTATATTATATGGCTCTGATGGCTCTTTTCTGCAGAATAAATATAGACTCAATATCAGCAGCCCGTCCCCACAGCAAAATGCCGTAAGACATTATGCTGTGGAAGTAACTAAAATAGACTAGTCTAGCGGTATCTACATCAGTGAATTGACGGATTTTTCTAATGGCATATGCTGCTGAACTTAAGCGCCCCGCAAGAGATGTTAAATGAGAACCCCATTGAAGCCTTGAATCAAGCGTAAGCCCCAGGAAAACCGTTTTATCTACGAATTCGAGTTTCTCTTTATTCAATATTATCTCACAATCACTACTTTTAACATTCGGTAAAGCAAATCTTATGCATTTCGTTTTTTTTTCATTTAATACCAAGTTGTTTGCTGTGAACCAATTATGGACTTCAAGTAAGGCATTATTCACGTCATTTAGATTTTGGGCTCGTCTATTTATCTTAAAAATTAAGGAAGTGTCATCGGCAAATAATACCATATTTTGAGGTTGGTTTTTCAGTAAATAGGGTAGATCATTTATATACACTAAAAAGAGGAAAGGACCCAATATTGAGCCTTGCGGAACCCCCATTTTTACTTTCAAGCCCTGTGAATTAACACCATTTATTTGAACATATTGCAGTCTGATTGAGTATCACGTGAAGCCAAGCACGCTTTTTGAAGTTTTCTACTCAGAAACAGGCTAAAGGATATAAATTGAAAGGTCAGGTACTCACAGGACGCTGGGAACCAGGAGATCACCACACTGTATCACTAGCAGTCGTATTTCACGATATTTTGGTGATTTAACCGCGCGCGCGCGGATTTTCTTGCCGGCCGGCTTTTTGGTTGAGTTCGAACTGATGTTTTGACTGCACGCCGTAAGATGGCGGGAGCGATGCGTTGTCCTTGTCGCACTCACAGCGAGTGCAAAATGGCGGCAAATTTAAAGTAGGAAGGAAACGGGAAGGATTGGGATATCATCCAGAAGCCTGTTCATATCCCCCCACTTGAAATCAACCGGGGATTTCATAAGATAAGATAGATGAAGTTCGAGACTTACGGCTTTCGCAGATTCATTTGTCATCACGTTGTTAAAATTCTAAGTTTAAAGATAAGCTGATAAGAACAAAATAAGTTAAAATGTAAGATATAATTTTGATATACATATACAAGATAATAAAACTATAAACTAAACTAAACTATATAATGTTTAAGTGTTTTATGTGCGTTAATATATGTAAGAAGATAAATTAATTACTTTGTTCTATAGGAAGAGGACAAATTTTGACAGCAGGTCTTACAAGTAAGCCTTTAGAGGTTTTGACTGTCACAACACGAGTTATGTCGTCTTTACCCGGATGGAGTTTTACAACGCGACCCAACCTCCATTCGTTAGCAGGTAAGTTGGGTTCATAAATGGTTACAAGATCGTTCAGTTTTGGCTGACGGTTGCCGTGTTTGAACCATTTCATTCGCTGTTGTAAGGTATGCAAATAGTCCCTTTGCCAAGTGCGCCAAAAGCTCTGTGATAGGCGCTGTAATAGCTGCCAACGAGTACGTAATGTCTCGTTTTCGGTATACACCGGTTCAGGCAGAGATACTAAAGGTCGACCGATGAGGAAGTGACCAGCTGTAAGAGCGTCAACCTCGCCGGGATCAGAAGATAGTTCTACTAAGGGTCTAGAGTTTAACATGGCTTCCACCTTCGTTAAGATAGTATAAAATTCTTCAAAGGTAAGAATTTGGGATCCGATAATACGTTTGAGGTGGTATTTTGTCGATTTTATACCGCTCTCGAAAATACCTCCGAAATGAGGACCGGAAGGAGGATTGATCTTCCACATGATTCCTCGAGAAGCGAGGTGACTGGAAATGCTGTCGCTTTCGCGGTGGAGCATTTCGCTAACTTCCGACAAGTAACGTCTGGCACCCACGAAGTTAGTACCACCATCTGTGACTATGGAGTGACAAAGTCCTCTCCGCGATACGAAACGATCTAAGGCCGCTATGAAAGCTTCAGATGTGAGCTCAGTAACCAGCTCGAGATGAACGGCCTTGGTCGCGTGGCAGACTATGAGGCAAAGATACGCTTTGTAAGTTTTAGCGTTACGACGTCTACTTTCTTTTATCAAGAACGGACCTCCGAAGTCGATGCCGATTGTTTGAAAACAATGACCCGGTTGTAGTCGGGAAGATGGAAGGTCACCTTGTAAAGGTTGAAGTGGAACAGGTTTGATTTTAAAACAGGTCACGCACTTAGATAACCGCGATCTGATAAGATTTCTAATGCCGAGTATCCAAAATCGACGAATGATTAAAGATTGGAGTAGGCGAGGCCCACAATGAAGATATGTTGTATGATAGTGATCGACAAGAAGAGTACTCAATCGAGAAATCTTAGGTAAGAGGTATGGATGTTTGACGTGACCTGGTAATGACGCGTTCTTGAGGCGTCCCCCCACTCGCAGGATTCCGCGAGTGTCAAGAAAAGGAGATAGTTTAGATAAATGTTTGGGTAAAACTTTCTTGGAAGCTATTAGATATGTGACATCATTAAAACTTTGATGTTGAACATGTTTTGTTAAATAATCTAAAGATTGGGTTAATTCAGTGGTTGTCAGATAAGGTAATAAGTTACGCTCAGAACGTTTTGCTTTCGCGTTGTTGATGAAACGATAGATCCATGCAACCACTCTTTCCACTTGAGAAAGAGAGGAGTGGCGTTCCATGATGGAATCAAGCAAACCAGCTTCACGTATCACACTAGTGTGACACGCGCGTGATGTGGGCTTAAGTTCTGGCACATTATCGGACACTTCAACTGCTGAAACAGGCCAGTTGCAGAGTTCGTTGGACAGCCACTGAGGACCAGACCACCAAAGGTGAGAAGAAGATAAAGATAAGCATGATAAGCCACGACTACAGATGTCGGCTGGGTTGTCATGGGTGGACACATGTCGCCACTCATTTGGCACAGGACTGTCGCTAATAAGGACCACTCTGTGGGCAACGAAGGTCTTAAGCTTGTGTGGTTCAGTGTTCAACCATGACAATACAGTCGAGCTGTCTGTGAACAAGATAGATTTATTCAAGATGATTTTTGGACTAAGCAAAGAATGAATGCGATTGATTACTTTGGAAAGTAAAACAGCACTGCAAAGCTCTAAGCGGTTGACAGTCAACACTTTTAGAGGTGCTACTTTGGACTTAGCAATTAAAAGATAAACTTGTACGTCGTGAGAGGTAACGACGCGAAGATAAACACAACATCCATATGCTTTTGTGGATCCATCACAGAAACCGATGAGTTGAAATTCCTTAGACTGAGAAGGTATAATCTTACGAGGGATTTCTATTAGGTTTAAGTTATGAAGATCCGCTATAAAACCTTGCCATTCTAGAGCTACATCTCTGGGCACAGGTTCGTCCCATGAAAGATTAAGACGCCACAAATCTTGAAGGAGCAATTTGGCTTTTAAGATAAAAGGTGTGAGCCACCCAAGAGAATCGAAAATACGCGCGATGCTAGATAAGATGGAACGCTTAGTACATTTATTGTCCTCGATTGGGGACTGTGAGTAACTGAAATTGTCACTCACAGGATCATATTGGACTCCTAAGATTTTTAACGTTGCTTTATCACTTTCTTCAGAGAAAAGTTTAGGTGTTTGACAATGATCTACAGGCAAAGTTTTAAGAAAGGATTGTGAATTGCTACTCCATTTTCGGAGCTCAAGTTGAGCACAGCCTAATAAACTGACTAGTTGATTTTTTAGTTCTATCGCTTCGCGTACAGATGGCGCGCCGGTCGTAATATCATCGACATATGTGTCGTGAAGAAGAGCTTCAGCTGCGCGTGGATACGCGGCGCCATGATCGGCTGCTAATTGGTGGAGGGTACGGATGGCCAGATAAGGTGAACTACTAACTCCGTAGGTGACAGTCGCGAGTTCGTACTCTTTAACTGGATCACTAGGAGATTCTCGCCATAGTATGTATTGTAAGTTCCGATCCTCCGGTCTAATCAATATTCCTCTATACATCTTTGAGATGTCACAAGTTAAAACTACTGTGTGTAATCTGAAACCGGTGATGATATCTACAATATCCACTTGAAGCTTAGGGCCAGTGAACACAATGTCATTTAAAGATAGACCGTTAGCAGTTTTAGAACTAGCATCGAAAACTACTCTCAATTTAGTGGTCGTGCTCTCCGGGCGAATGACGCAACTGTGAGGGATAAGATAACGATTGAGAGTAGGTACCGCAGAGTTAGGTACGGAATACATATGATTTAAATTCTCATACTCGCGCATAAAATTGACATAATCGGATTTGAGTTGAGTCTGACGATTAAGTCTCTTTTCAAGATGAGTCAAACGCGACAACGTACTATTGTAAGATTCACCCAAAGAACGCTCGCCATCCTTTAAGAGGATAGGTACGACGTATCGTCCGTTAGGTTCGCGATAAGTTAAATCAGTATACATGCGATCACAGGAATCATTCTCGGGTACGGTGATGACAGCGCGTGGTGGTTCCTCCACTTCCCAAAATTTTTGAATTTGTTCATCTAATTTAAACGTGGTGGCCACTAAAGAGCACGCGGTGTTTAAAGGTGCAGAATTAAAGTTTACTGCCCCTGATAGAATCCACCCAAAAACGCTATGCAGAGCGGTAGGTAAACCGGGCCCCAGATTGATACGTTGACCATCATAAATTTCATGGAATAGCTCCGCCCCAATTAACAAATCGATTTTGGCGGGAACATCATAGTCGCGATCGGCTAACACTAGATGGTTGCAACGTTCTCGAACGACTGATGGTACTTTAACGCTAGGTATTAGAGCAGTAATGTTATCTAATACGACTGGCTTGATGTTAAACTGTGGAGCATCGCCATGTATAGGTCGTATAGTGCATTCCGTCACCCCCTTTACTTGTGTGACTGAGTTTTGTCCTAGTCCGGCTATACGAAGATTACACCGGCGGAGTTTTAACCCGAGAGTTCGCGCGCACGCAGCGGTGATAAAACAATCCTGCGCCCCACTGTCCACGAGTGCACGCACGGTACATTGAGTGCCGGCGGCGGTGTTGAACGCGCGCGCCTGACATGTCCCTAGTAAAACCATATCGCGTTTGGGAACGGCGGCGTGAGAATGAGCTGTAACGTTCGCTCCAGTGGTTGCGCTGGCGCTGGATGGCGCTGGGTCAATATGCAATAGGGTATGATGACGTAATCCACACACAGTACAAGACATTTTAGATACGCATTTGTCTATGACGTGATTTGTACGTAAACAATTAGTACACATGTTGTTTTTACCTTGTACTGACACGAGTCGAGCACGAGAATCTAAGGATTGAAAGGTAGGGCACCGATAAATCAAGTGCGCTTCACTGCAATGAGCACAAGTCACATTTGCAGGTGGGATGGATTTTGCGAGATAAGATGAGCGTTTTGATCCGCTGCTATTTTGCCTACTAGACGCGGGCGAATGCTTTTTCCCTTCAAGGTTACGAGGGTTAGGATTGTTATTGATATTAGATTTAGAAGATAAATGAGTAGTTTCTAAGATTTTAACATAATCTTGAAGAAACTGTAACAATTCACAAAAAGTAGGTATTTGTGAAATGTTTTTCTGAGATTCGAATCGATTACGCGTGTCCGAGTCCAGGGCGCGCGAAGTTAAACAGAATAAGATAAAATCACCTAAATTTTCAATTTTTAAACCTTGGAGTGCATGGTATGCCTCATAAATAACGTTTGTCAATGTTTGTAAATCTTGGAAGTTACCCGATTTTAAAACTGGCTGGTTGAAGAATTTGTCTAGATATGTTAAAGCTATAATACGCTTGTTTTGATAACGTTCGATCAAACTATTAAAAACTACTTCGTAATTATCAGCAGTCATCGGAAGCCCTTTAACAATAGACAAAGCCGGGCCTTGTAAACAAGACGCTAAATAATGAAATTTCTCTATTTGCGAAATTGAATTATTATCATGAATTAAAGTGGTGTAAATATCATAAAATGTTTGCCAGTTTTCTATTTTACTATCGAATTTAGGTAACTCAAGTTTAGGTAGCCGCGCGTTAATGAAGTCCGACGCCCCCGCCCGCGCGGACGGCGTCGTCCCCCGCGACGACGTCCCGTCGACGTTCCCGCTCGTATCAGTGATCTGCAAGTCAGCCGCTGCACTGATTACGGCATAGTACAAATCGTCAAACGAACTCAAAGACTTTTGACACACTTGTGCATCAGGTTTCATGGCTAACTCCAAAGTTTGTATTTTACTACATACCGCAACAAATTCTTCGCGAATTGAATGAATTCGAGTATATCTCGCCTTGAACGACGATACCTTTGAACGATCTTGAATCATAGATTTTGATAAGTCGTAAAGGATTTGAATATCACGATAAACATATTCGCGTTGAGATTGAAGAAGTTTAAGTTTACCCTCCTCCATTTTGTTTTGTAAGTACCTAGGTGCCTACGTAAAATAATGTTAGAAAGTATGAAATACGAACCTAAGTTGAGATTTATTAGGTGTAAATCAGTATCTTTAGGTGAAATAGTATTGTATTAATGTTTATTAGTGTATAAATACCGTGAATAGTTATAGATAATAAGATTACAAACAATAAATTACGTAAATTACGTGAATTATTGTGATATAACCCGACTAAAATTAAGATGACAACTGAATCCGCGTAACTTATACTGCGAGTATGACCAACACAATTTTGTAGGATAATACTTTTAAAATGCGAAAATCTAGCAAATCTCAGAGTTTTTGATTGAAATTGAACCTGAGAATGCCTGAAAAAACTGTAATCTACAGGTATTCGCGCTCGAAATGGACCACAAATATGATTGAGTATCACGTGAAGCCAAGCACGCTTTTTGAAGTTTTCTACTCAGAAACAGGCTAAAGGATATAAATTGAAAGGTCAGGTACTCATAGGACGCTGGGAACCAGGAGATCACCACACTGTATCACTAGCAGTCGTATTTCACGATATTTTGGTGATTTAACCGCGCGCGCGCGGATTTTCTTGCCGGCCGGCTTTTTGGTTGAGTTCGAACTGATGTTTTGACTGCACGCCGTAAGATGGCGGGAGCGATGCGTTGTCCTTGTCGCACTCACAGCGAGTGCAAAATGGCGGCAAATTTAAAGTAGGAAGGAAACGGGAAGGATTGGGATATCATCCAGAAGCCTGTTCACAGTCTATCACTTAAATAAGATTTTACCAAACTAAGTGCAAGTTTACCTAGTCCGTAATGCTCAAGTTTCAAAAGCAATGTGTCGTGATTTACACAATCAAATGCTTTGGAGAGGTCACAAAATATTCCTACAGCGTCTTGGGAGTCTTCCCACGCCATGAATATGTGCTTTAATAAGGTTACACCGGCGTCAGTTGTACAACGTCCCTTGGTGAAGCCATACTGTTGATCGTGTAAGATTCTGTTGGTGTTGAAATGATTGAGCATTTGATTAAGCATTATCTTTTCGAACACCTTACTAAAAACCGGCAACACGGATACAGGTCTATAATTATTAGTATCTTTACTATCCCCGGATTTGAAAAGCGGAATGACTTTACTGTATTTCATTAAATCAGGGAAAACTCCTTGGTCTACGCACAAATTAAAAATTAAAGCTAAGTATGGAGCTATCGTCTCAAGTATGGAAGTACAAACTTTGATAGACATTCCCCATAGATCTTCGGTCAGTTTGATTTTTATTTGCCGGAAAGCTTTAATAACCGTCATCGGGTTTATATGTTTAAATTTAAATTCAGCCTGGCATCCAGATACATTCGCTTTTAATAAACCAATTGAGACTTCAGAAGAGGAATTTAGAGCCTCCGTAGTTTTTAACGGTATATTGGTGAAGAAATTTACAAATTCCTGAGCTACTTCCTGATTGGAGCTTTTAGGCCCACATACTGTATCTAATGTATAGTTAGTATTACGTACTTTCTTCCTGTTAGTCTCGCTATTTATGACTTTCCAAACTGTCTTAATTTTATTTTCTGCTGTTTTAATCTTGTTGCTAATGTGCAGGGCTTTGGCAACCTTGCATGAATTTCTAAAAATTTTTGAATACTGAGCAACATAGTTGTTAAAAGTTTCAGTGTTTACATAAGGCTTAAGGCCATAAAGCTCAAATAGTGTTTCCCTACTTTTTCTGATACCTCTAGTTGCCCAATCACTAAATATAAATTTAGGGCAAATGCTTTTAGTCTTCTTTTCAAAATTTTTATTGAATTCAGTGTGAACAATTGAAAAGAAATGATCATAGAATTGATTTATATTAATATCGTCATGGCTCATAACACTTAACTTGTTCTGTAGGGAAATATTGTACCTATTTAATTTACTAGAAGTTATAGGTCTAAATTTAATATCAACTTTTTGCAATGGTGTATTACACCTGAAAGTTACAGTTTGTCCGCTATGGTCAGACGGCAGACTATTTACTACGGCTCTATCTAAATATTCACAATCGCAGAAAACATTATCTATACAAGTAGCAGAAGAAGGCGTGACTCGAGTGGGTTCTATAAAAACGTTAGTCAAGTCAAAAGACTTAAAAAGATTTAATAACCGACTGCTATTTGAATTATCTTCTAAAATATTGATGTTGAAGTCACCACAAATAATTGTAGATTTATTACTGGTTGTAAGTTTTGCCAGGACATCTTCCATTATTGATTCAAATATGGAAAAGTTTTGATAGTTTGGGGGTCTGTACACACACACAATTACATGCTTATCTAGCTCAACACAAGACAGTTCGACGCAATGTTCAACCGAAAGACCTACTATGTCAGCACGTTGCTTATATTTAACACAATTTTTCAGTAATATTAGGGAACCTCCACGCAGCATAGATTTACGGTTAAAGCAGCTACCCACCATATAATTCTCATAATTAATAAGCATTTGGTAATCTTTTAACCAATGTTCAGTAAAGCAAACAATGTCAAACATACTTTTCTCTAAATACAATTCAATTTCTAATAATTTGGAAGAAATGCCTTGGATATTTTGGTGGAATAATTTTAAAGAGTTCTGCTGAGGCCCTTTTTTACGATCTAATGGAGTGCAAGAAGATACCTTGCTGTTGGTAGGATTAACAATATTGTTAATGGTACCTTCTGTTGTCTCACTTCCTAGTTTAAATTAATATAAAGATCTGGAGAGAGCCCCGAGACTCCCGATCCATCGCCAGACAACATGATCCTATCATAACTAAGAGCTAATTGAGAAGTTTCCACGGTGACATATGGATTCTCCTCCGTACAAAGTTTGTAAACATCAATAGCACTAATGCTATATTTATTTAAGGTCACCTGTTCATTAGTAATAGTACTAATAGTCGCAGTATCAATAATAGAACTAAACTTAGACATACTACTTATGTCTGTGTGAATATTAAAAGCTAATAGCCGAGCTATTTTGTGTCTACAACTAATAGGTAGATACACTTTACCCCGCGTTGATCTGAGTTTATCAATAAAAGTGTTAATATCAAGAAATATAAGTTTGTCACTATAGTGACCTACTAAAAAATGCATGACTGTTTATTTAGCATGTAAATATAATTGTTTTTTCTGTTTCCAAAATTTTCAAAATATGGAAAAGCACACAAAATGACTTTTTTACAATTTACATATTTTAGTTTTCTCTCATTACACAGTGTGGTTTGATCATGTCGAGATGAAGGATATACATTAATCTTATTGTACATGAACGTGTTGAATGCATACGCAGTATGTAAGGATGCAGCTGGAGCGGTTCTGAAGTTTCTGTCTACAACCATGAGATAAAGTCGTTAGTTCATGTAGGCAAGAACATATATATGTTCGATGTTCATTGTCTGCTCTTCCGGCGACCGACGCGGGCGAGGGTACGCAATAAGCGCGATGTACAGAGCTATAGGTCTTGCACACACTAGCTCCGCAAACATTAATACTACTAATAAAACTGACCCACACCACGCTGTGCTTAGATACAACCCTGTCCTTATGTCTATGTTAACGTACACGAACATATTATTTTCTTATTTCTGTCGGCTCATATTACACTGGCTCATAAACATAACTTATGTTTACTTAACAGCGTTGCTCAATCTATTGCATCACTATGCGATACATTGAGGAGCTTTGAGGAGGTGCTTTTTGGGGCTGCTTTAGGGAGCTTTATTTATTTATTTAAACTTTATGCACTTAATGTACAAAGGCGGACTTAATGCCTTGGGCATTTTCTACCAGTCTACCTTAGGGTGATGCAGAGATTAAACTGTAGGTGCAAGAGTAAAGAAAATTATGAAGACTATAATATAACAATAAATACATATATAAATACATACAATAAATTATAAAAAGTGAGGAAAGATAAAAAACAATAAAAAAAAAATGTTGATGAAGAAAGCAATCAAATTAAATGTGGGATAAGTCTGCCAACTTTTTATGTAAGTGCTCGCGAGCTTTCATTTTAAATGTGAGCCGACTGGTAGCTTTGATACAAGACAAGAAAACTAAAACGAGTGTACCTCTTGTTGATTAGAACGCTATAGAAGGTTGCGATCGTAAACCGTCAGGGTATCGTCTGAATATATTGGAGAAAAAACATAAAACTAAAGGAAATAAGTACCATATAAGTCACCGGAGTCCCTCCTGTAATGCTCCATTCACGACCTCTGATGATACGTTGTGACGGGAATTGTATCACATGAGCTTGCATCGAGTAACTTGCGTGTGTTACTTGTTTCGCTAACAACAGGCGCCGCGTTCTTAAAGTTAAAGTAAAAATCAAAGTATTTATTAAAGTATTCAAAAAATAAAAGGCTCGTTTTGACATTTGTTAGCGTAGTAGTAATAAAGTTCAAATTCCGATAGCGGTGTCAATTTACTATGTATTTGTTTGTTTGTATGTTTGTTAAGATTTAACTCAAGAATTTCTCAACCGATTTTAAAAATTCTTTCACCATTAGAAAGCTACGTCTTTATCAAGTATATAAATTATATTGATATAATGCAATCTAGCCAATCCGTCAAGGACGTGACGGATTGGTCAGAAAGGGCATATTGCAAACAGGATTGGAAAGCCATGGGGGAGGCCTATGCCCAGCAGTGGGACAGATCAGGCTGAGATAAAAAAAAATGCAATCTAGCCTAGTTATCACAATTGTCTTGTCCTCAGTCGCAGTCACGACACGGGTACGGGTGACACGGGTGTTGTATTCTATGAGCGTGTCGCACGTGGCCGCACGTTGAGGAGCTTAACGCACTAACCCTGGAATTATTAGCCTCTTATCTGGGATATGAGAACTAAACGATTTTATGTGAAAGCTTCCTTTCGGGCCACTCATAAAACTGTCATGTAAAATATCGGAGCATTCCTTAAATGTGCTTCAAGTCAATATGTTACGTTTTATAGCCAAAGCGAATAGTTTTTACTGTATTTTATTTTATTAGAAATTCTTGACTAATGGGCCGTAATAGAACATATAGTATATAGTATCCATGTACTTTTATGTACTGGATGAAGTTTATTTTAGTTAAGGCGACCAGATGAGCTAAATTAGCAACTCTATTTGTGGTGGTTCAAACTTCGTTTGAAATGCTGTTAGAATAAAGTTCTATTCAGCTTGCACTACAAAGTGGTTGTTACGTCAGTCACTGCGGGCCAAATAGTGCAAAATGAGTGGTTTCGATCGATTTACAAAAAATCTATTGTTTGGACTAAAAACCAAAACATTATAATGCTATTATTATATTGCTTGTAGAATTATTTGCCAAAAAACCAGGATGATCGCATGTATATTAGTATGTTTTTTTTTTTGGTTGAAAGAAATTTTTAGAGATAAGTTCGTGTTTTTTTTATCGAGTCACATTAATTGTATAATGTTTTCAAAACACTGTCATACTAGCATATATCCTGAAGAATATCATATATTTTTCTGGTTTTGTTTATAGCAGTGAATCATATACTTTTAGTCATTATAAAACTCGCGTTTAGCTCACGTAATCGCCTTAAAAGATATGTTTGAATACAGACAAAGCAAAAAGATTATGTAAGCGAGTAAGATCGTGGAGGTGACATTCTGATGTATCTGCCTACCCCTATGGAAAATGGCGTGAGTTTATATGCGTACGTGCAAACTAGTTTTCCCTAAGAGTTTAATAATGACTAGCGTATCATTGTAACGCTTCCATTTACACATATATTGTAATCATGAAATATATTTTACTGTCAATATCCACCATGTAAGTGGAATATGTAACATAGCCCATAAGATTAACGCGATCGTAATATTAAATGAGATAGCGTTTAGGAGATTGCTCTCAAAGTGTCGGCGCAGACTTCACGTAAAGTGAGATTGGCAATCGAGTGTTCTAACGAAAATTCTATCGGAAGTAGTAATCGGACGTGGGCTGCGGATTCATCTCAACAAATAGGAAAAAAACCTAAGTGGGTATTCACAAGCTTTCAGTAACATGGGAGTATCAGTTCAGTATTTTTTCTAAAGCATTCGAGTCATTTTTTTCTAAACAGACTTGCTTTCTATTAACACACACGACAGAGTACAAAATATAGATCCAAATCTTTTTCAACAAGTTGCCAATTATAGTAACTCAATAAATTGTGACCCGTAAACATCACTGAACGGAATACTGATACTCGAGGTGCAATCTCAATTAGTCTCAACGTTTAATCGTAGCGGGATCAACTGAGCTCACTCGCTCATCTCTAGTACGCCTCAGTACTGTTTACTGTGATTATACGTTCACGACGGTAAATTACAATATCTGCAGCATTCTGATACAATCAGCAGGAGATTTGGGTAAACAAGGCGCATATTAAAGTAAACTTTACAGCGATTTACGTAAGTTGTGTATCCATCTTAATTTTCTTTTGTTTCATTTATTATTTATTTATTTATTCCATAACATAACACTCAGGTAACATACGACTCATATTCAAGAATCATCATCATCATCATCATCATCATCTGCGTAGCCTTGGCCCAACTATGTTCTGATTGGTGTCTATTCTGACCAAAAGTAGCTGAACACCAGTTTTTTACTTGGAGCTTATCAATTCGACCTCGACAACTTTACCATTCAACAAACAAAGTTATTGTTGAAAATATCACTCATATCAATACGTGCTAGCTACGTACATGTGTGTGTACATCTATCATTCAATGCAGTAGAATAGAACGCTGTCAATCCAGTTTGTATCGTCGACGTTCTATACACGCGTGTACGTGCACATACCTTTGGACACGTCATCACATACCTATGTACACGTAATCACGTATCTATGTATACAGCACACGTACGGTGCGAGTTTTATTTCACAGTAGGAGCACATCACTCGTCAGTACATTTGATTACTTTTCGTGTGTGTCAGTTAGATGTGTCTGTTTGTTTCCCAAATATTTTAATTTTATTGTTAGCAGCAATAACTTTGGAGCACTGTCTGTGACATGTTCTTGCGGCTTCGAACGCGTGAAGATCACCGACTGTCCCTCGGGACATTCTATAACAATATTGTAAACACAGTATTTTATATGTTAATCCAGGTTATAAACTATATATGTGGTAGTTTTTGCGAAAGTTTATACAATATATTATAGTTTAAACGAGATACACATTCAAACCCGCAATAGTCCATGCTTACATTATGATACTAATAAACATATGAACAACTAGCGGACGTCACGCGGTTTCACCCGCGTAATTCCCGTTCCCGTGGGAGTACGGGGTAAAATATATCCTATGTTACTCGTGGATAATGTAGCTTTCGAATGGTGAAAGAATTTTTTAAAACGGTCCAGTAGTTTTTAAGCCTATTCATTACAACCAAACAAACAAAGTTTTCCTCTTTATAATATTAGTGTAGATATAGTGTAGAAAAGAAAATCCTAATAAATAACAGATAGATCCATACCAAAAACTTCGCTAATATCTCGCAACGTTAAATTGTAATCTCTCTAGCGAGGTTGTAAACTCTTGAAATATTGTAGATAGAGTTCACTTCTTGCGCACTCAGTGTCCATGAGTTTTATTAGACAATTATGTCAAAAATTTAGGTTATATGGGTTTTTTACATATTTGGGTTGAGAATCGAATACCTTCCCTCAATATGTCCCTCGTTTAACTTAACACGCTGTATTATTGGTAGGCAGTAGGATAGGATTTCATTGTGTAATAGCTAATGTAAGTTATTATTTATTTATCTATTTAACACTTCAAGCACATAGTACAGAGGCGGACTTAATGCCATAGGCATTCTCTACCAGTCAACCTTTGGGTGATGCAGAGACAAGCAGTGGTAGGTGTACATCTGAAAATAATTCGATTAATACTCAGGTAAACTACAAAGATATATAAAATGCTATAAATATAAAACTAAAAATTTTTTTTTTTTTTTTTTTTTTTTTTTTCCTAGCCTATCGTGTGTCCCACTGCTGGGCAAAGGCCTCCCCTTTTTCCTTCCAAACCTCTCTATCCTGTGCGGTATCTGGCCATGTTCGCCCCGCAAACAAGATCAGATCGTCACACCACCTTCGCCGCGGTCTACCTCGACGGCGATTCCCTCCGTCAGGCGTCCAGTGAGTGACGATCTTTGCCCATCTCTCCGGGTGCATTCTAACTACGTGGCCGGCCCACTCCCACTTCAGCTTGGCTGTTTTTTCTCCGACATCTGCAACCTGAGTTACGGAACGCAGGGTCGTGTTTTTTACGCGATCTGTACGCTTCGCACCGATAACACTGCGTTCCATTGCCCTTTGGCAAATCTTGAGTTTGGACTTCTGTTGTTCAGTAAGTGACCAACTTTGCGCACCGTAGGTTAGGACGGGCAGGATGCACATATCGATGAGTTTTCTTTTCAGTGTCATTGGAAGACTTCCCTTCAAGTGTTCTTTAAGGGCCCAGAAGGTCTTCCAAGCATTTTGGATGCGTTTTTCTATTTCTTTATCTTGCCTACTTTTGAAAGACACTATCTGGCCCAAGTATGTATACTCATCGACATATTGTAGCACATGCCCGTCTACCTCGACCCTACGTTTCGTGCTGTTGGTCATAACCTGGGTTTTAGATCTGTTCATTGAAAGTCCAACCTCAAGACTTGCTGCGCTCAGATCTTGGAGCATTTCTTCGAGTTCTGAAGCAGATGTGGAAAACAACACAATGTCATCAGCAAAGCGGAGGTTCGTTAGCTGATGGCCGCTAACATTTATGCCTCGAGACTGCCACGAAGCGGGCAGTTTGTTAAAAACCTCCTGCAGTGCACTAGTGAACAGTTTAGGTGAGAGTGGGTCGCCTTGTTTGACACCCCTTTCAATGTTGAAATTCGGACCAGAAATATGTAGCTTGATGTTTGCGGTGCTACTTCGATAGATGGTGTCAATGAGGTCAATATAAGTGTGCGTTATATTTTGGGACTCCAGGGCATTAATAACTGATTGGTGGTCTATACTGTCGAATGCCTTGGCATAGTCCACAAAGGCCAAGTATAGCGGTTTATTATATTCACAGTATTTTTCGATGACTTGGTTAATGGTATGGAGATGATCGGTTGTAGAGAAGTTGGGACGAAATCCAGCTTGCTCGGGAGGTTGGTGAAGATCAAGGGTCGAAGCGATGCGGTTCTCTATAACTTTAATAAATAGTTTATATAAATGTGAAATCAGACTTATGGGGCGATAGTTAGAAATGTCAGCTTTGTCTCCTTTTTTATGTAGTAAAATTATGTTGGAGTGGCACATTTCAGAGGGAATCTGTCCGGAGTATAAGATGGTGTTGAATAAAGAAATGATGTGAGGTATTAGAACGTTTCGTCCTAGCTTTAAAATTTCTGTTGTTATGCCGTCCGTCCCAGGGCTTTTATTGTATTTCATCTCGCGCAGAGCTCGTTCAATTTCATAGGGACTAATAGGATTAACGGAGTCGGGGCAATAGTAAGCGAAGTGTCTACACTGTTTTTGCTGATCCTGGTACAGGTTTTTGTAGAATTTGGTGGCTATATCAATTATTTTGCTTGAACTACTTTGTTTTATGCCGTTTTCATCGTTCAGGTTAGAAATCCAAGTTTTTCCCTTGGCGATTCCCTGTTTGGCATTTCTTAAAGTGGCATTACTTAATAAAGCTAATTTAATCATGTTTGTATTACAATCCCTAATATCTTTTCTGATGCTTCGTTTAACCAATCTATCTACTTTATTGTATTCTATTTGATTATTTTTTGACATTTCTCTTTTCTCTATTAGTAAAATTGTTTTACTGCTTAGTTTGTTATTGTTTCTTCTTTGACATTTAATTTTCTTGGCGGCTGTTGAAATATTTACTATTATGTTACTGTA
The DNA here is from genome assembly GCA_916618015.1 of Xestia c-nigrum. Classification (NCBI taxonomy): domain Eukaryota; kingdom Metazoa; phylum Arthropoda; class Insecta; order Lepidoptera; family Noctuidae; genus Xestia; species Xestia c-nigrum. The sequence goes on from OU745248.1 coordinate 313,883, forward strand.
TTGACTCTGAGGGTTTTGATGTGTATCAATCGGCAGTAGGGCAAATGAATTTTTCAATTCTAAATTAAACTTCTCCATATTCGTAATGAGAACATCCTTGTTAAGTTTTTTGATGCGGTTTTTAAATACAGCTTTACGGTTTAGTTTAACATTAAGTACAATCTTTGCTCGTACTGGTCTATGGTCCGAACTAAATTTAAATGTATTAATAGTACTGACATCTTTTACAATATTATTGTGACTGGAGGAGAGCACAAAGTCAATTTCGTTTTTTGTTCTCCCATCTGGCGAGACCCATGTCCATCGACGCTGTGACTTTTTAGGGAAAAAACTGTTCATTATTCTAAACCCTTGTCCAAATGCGAACTGGATGAGAGCATTTCCTCGATCATTTCTAGTTCCTATGCCATGTGGACCGAGAATTTCTGGGTTATCTAGGTCTTGTCTAACCCCGATCTTAGCATTGAAGTCACCAGTAATGACATTCCATGTGCTACGGTTTTCTTCGCACGCTTTGTTAAGAACATCATAGAATTTTTCTAGTTCGTCATCGCTGTGTGAAGATGTAGGTGCGTAAGCTTGGACAATGGTCAAACTATGTTTGTCTGTGATGCTTAGTTTGAGAACCGCTACTCTCTCCGAGTATCCGAGAAACTCTATGATGTTGTTCTTCCACTTTTTAGCCACCAAGAAACCAATTCCATAAAGACTTCTGGTGGCTCCAAAATGATAGAATATAGAGTTTTCTCTTTCCTCCGTATCCTCTCCCATTCTTCTCACTTCTGACAACCCTATCACATCCCATTTTATGTATTTCAAAGCATTTTCAAGTTCAACTAATCGCTCATCTTGCATTAACGTGCGTACATTATAAGTCAAAATATTTAAGTTTGTATCGGAGTCCGTTTTCGAAGTTGCTTGGTTTTGTTGACGGAGGATCGATCTCACCCGGGGATTCTTAGCACCCCGTGCTCTGGAAACCCATTGACTACCGTCATTGTCGCGAAGTTCTCCAGAGCTGCCGGGCACTTGGGGCCTGAGGTTATGTTGTTCTGTCATGGATTGAAAGTTTATAAAGGGGGGGTTTGGACTATAGTCCACCACGCTAGTCCAATGCGGGTTGGTGGACGTTGCGCCAGAGCCTCGTTCGTTGGGCAGCAGGGTGTACCACGGGCAGGTGAGGTTGGCTTGGGTCTTTTGAGATGGTAATAGGACTAATATAGGACTAATATAGGACTAATATAGGATAATAGGACTAAAAATAAAAAAATTAAATTAAATAAGTAAATAAAAAAAAATCAAACTATTTGTATTACTGTAAAAAGAAAATTAACACGGATATACTAAAATAAAAAGACAAACAATGGAGAAAACACTACTAGCAGAACTTTTTTTTTTAAACAAAACTGTCGATGTTATAATACCTAAACTATCATATTAATTCTACGAATGTTACATTTTGGTTCCATAAGCCTGAACTAAAAGAGGCTAATCAATTCAAATGTCTCCTGAGCTCAAACGCTAATGTTAGGTAATACTCAAAGGGTTCTCAACTCGACGTCCTCTTCAATCCCTCCTCACTCGAGCACAACTACTTGAACTTTATAAACTGGCTACATAGACGCAACTTTATCATTTTCATTCACTTAGAATTTTTGCTGAGCTCTTTAAATTGAAAATTGCCAACTGAATAAATCCTCAAACTTTTTTCGCTAGTCTATCGAAAAACCTACAATTTTTTAAAAGTCTTCTAAGTGATACGCAACCAAGAATTGAGTGTAGATAGTGATACAGGTATGTTTAATAGAGATAACACTGACAGGATTGAGAGGCATCAAGTTAAATCCAGCACGATATTGATATCACAATACGTTTAACACTTCAATAAAGTTAATCGAAGAGGCTTTATATCGCATTTCCTCATAGTTGAGCACATCAATTTGTCCCCTTCCCCTCCTGCTTCCCCCCCCCTGCCTGGTCCGAGCGCGGCTTTGTGATGCCTGTATTTGAAACAAATCTAAATTGGACACAAACTGATCGGCGCCGTCATTGACTCACATTCATACGAACAAATTTATTGCATTCGAATAGGTACTAAATTAGTTTTCAATCATGTGTACCTATAGCGATGGAATGTTTTAATGAAAATTGAGCTTCATCAAATAATATTTTCATGGAAATAAACATTTATATTTCCTTATAAAAAGAGTAAAGCGGAAGTGCTACTAAATTGAAATGAACCGGACATTATTTCAATGTAAAAGAAGCGGTCGTAGACAGTAGAAACATAAGTTTGTGATGTACAAATGATATTGTAACAGTGTACTCATTGTTGAGAAGCCATCTAATAAATAAATAAATAATACACTTAGTATCTAAGGTAGTTTCCTAGCTCCTGCAGCAAATAGCTGATAAGAAATTGTATAACCCCAAATAGCCTTTTCGATGAATTATTTTATGGAGTGAACATCAATAAAAATCACATTCCTCTGAGGATAGAGCTTGCAACATAACCCGTGCGATATCAACAGGTCGTGTTTACGATCAAAGTCTTACAATGTACAAATATTAGTATTGAAGCACAGTGTTTTTACTAGGACTACGTTCTCACAGTCCGTGCTGCACCATCATACTAAAACCAATGATGCACCCTTCAAACCATACGTAGAAAAAAATAAATATGAAGATGCTTCTCGAAAGTTTCAGAGCTCCGCTCATGTCGAGTAGGGTTGCACCAGACAACGCCGTTGCAATCTAAACCTTACAGCTTGTTCCTAGATTTTAATATGCAACGTTTTTCCCGAATAGGAACCACAATTTTGAAGTATTCAGCAAGGCTCGAAAGTACAGTGGTTAGGTTATTTCGAAACCTTTAAAGCTGGCCGTTGCGCGTCGTAGCATGTTTTGCAATTGAAGACCTCCCGTTCAAGCCGCGCTTGCAACCACTACCACGAGCTAAAATGGTGGCTAAAGATTTGTGTTTTCCCTCCTCGTGCTTACCACCACCCAGTACTTGTTAATATTCGTCTCGTCAAACAAGTTAGTCATGATCGCCCACATTTGCTCCGCGGCTCACTCAACACTAGACACAAAGTGTACAAACATTCCGCTTCTCTTTGATCGCGACACATCTCGCGGTGGACGTGTCTAATTAGTCGCGTCGCATCACTGCCGCCACTCCCCGCCCCCCGCCACCCCGCCACCCCGCGCCACTTCACACAGAGCTGTGGTCAACAACTGGAGAGGCGGGGGGACAGGGTGTAATCTGTGTAAAGTTACAGTGTGCAGGGTTTAAAGTCTAGGAGTCAAAGGATAATTGGATTTGATTATACTCAAACCATTTAGGTCCATGTTCACCGAAAAGATAACCGTCTGATTATCTGAAACCAGCTGTCACTGTGACATGTTGCCATACAAAAATGCGTTTTAAACAGCTGTTTTAGATAATCAGGCTGTCATCTTTTTGGTGAACATAGACCTTAGACCATTACGGCACTTTTGAATGTCAAAAATACAAAAAACAAAGCTGCAGTCACAGTCACAAGGCATAATAACTTGAGAAAGTACTGTAGTTGCCCATTACCTAGCGTAGATCTCTATGGAGAAGAACGGGCAAGAAACTCCATGGACACTCTTTTAAATCAAATTGTTGTTACAAAATCTTGGTTATATCATTCATGTTGTGGTCATACATATATGTGAGAACGATGTAGAAAGTCATGCACATTAAGAGCGTCCAGAGAAAAGATTCAATCAACAATTTTAAACAGTAATTAGAGTTGACCAGTCTCAACTGACAGCGCCCGCTCACGAACATGACGCATGTATCAGCACCATTCAACTCAGCCATATTGAAGGGAACTAAATGACCCGACACTAAATAGAGATATAGTTCGTGTCTCCCGATGATCCATAAAAATGTCCCGTGCATGATGATATTGAATTAATGTATCTTCTAGTACTCATTTTCATATGTAACACGTATATGTACGCGTGATACAAACGTTTTACGCATTAATTGTGTCGAAGGAAACATATTTTTTTAACAAACAGCTTTATCAAACGGAACCAGTCAAAGGTTACAAATGTCAAAGCCGAGTTGGTTCAGCTTTGGTATTAATTTGTAACCCTAAACTAAACTTTCAACGTCTCAAACACGGAACCCTAATGTTTGAGACTCACAGTCATTCTACTAGTTTCACTGATGTTATCTAAGTATACGGCAAAATTCAGATCTCAACATAATGATTTATCAACAACATTTTCGTGGCTGAGTTCTGTAAATGTGTATGTTGTACTGAGTGAGTGCAAGTGATTCTGTGTCCGACGTCCGGGTGATGGCTGGCGCCGCGCGGCCGCGTCCGGACCGGTAATGGACCATCTGTATGCTGTGCAGGGTCACGATAACAATATAACATGTGCTGTTTATTCTGGTTTTTATTGGTCAAGGATCTTTCCGGGCTTGAGATTGAAAGATCACTGTTGTACGGATATGTTTATGATTTTGTTTTGTACTTGCATCGACAATAATTTCGTAACTTCATACCGCGGGACCCAAATGACCGGGACCAATTCACTAAAGAGCCGTGGTTCGTGGGTATGTTTACACAAATGGATAACATGTCGTGGATTACTGACCCGCCGAACTGTAACTGTTCGAACTGAACTGTTTAATCGAGCCGCAGTTACACCTATTCAAGTTTATATTTGCTTGTGGAGCAAACAGGAAATAAAACTACGTTTCATCTATACTAATCTATACTAATGTTATAAAGCTGAAGAGTTTGTTTGTTTGTTTGTTTGAACGCGCTAATCTCAGGAACTACTGCTTGGTAGTTCAGTTACTTTAGTTTAGTAATTGAAAAGATCTTTTTGTGTTGGATAGTCCATTTATCGAGGAAGGTTATAGGCTATATATCATCACGCTATGACCAATAGGAGCGAAACATAAATGAAAAATGTTGCTAAAACGGGGAAAATGTATTCCTTTGTGAGCTTTTTCTCTCATATATGTGACGCGGACGAAGTTGCGTAGGTCAGCTAGTGCAAGATAAAATCACCCAGTAACGTTATCATTTTGTATTGTTACAGATTCCCCACTTTGTGTGTCGTGTTCTCGTACTAACGAAGGATTGGAAACAGTGAAAAAAGTGTACTAGCATATTGTGCGCGCGATGTAGTGTCAACAGCGCGGCGCTTTTAACAGGACCGGCCGCATAAATGTGAGTAGATCCTTTGTTAATGAAACACCATTCAATTACACTCATTGTAGTAATTAATCGGCGGCAGAACATTTCGAATTTAATACCAAAGTAGTCGCCATCATGGAATCATGCGGCGGTGCCATGTGCATGAGTCGTCAGGTAAAACAAAGGTCTGATTTTATAGTGTCGACGGGTATTACAAATGAAATCGATAATTTATTACACAGTTTATTTATTTAAAACTGATATTATGTTTATTGGCATTATTAAGAAAAGACTGAGTCTTTAAAACCTGTTACAGATCTTTGTAATAATAGTTTTGTTAAAGACACTGAGTTTGTTTAAAGTTCTTAGGTCGGAGTATAGCCAACCTTACATGCGGTTCATAGACGGCTCAGGTACAAAGGCGTGCACATGCGCTCTTGATGGCCATTACACCATCAGAGTGCGGAATTTGTGTCAGTGAAGTTTTGGTGAAATATATTAATTTGAACTGTTTTGACATCGTTATGCTAAGAAGACTTAGATAAAATGACGTTGATACGTAATCACTGTGTATTTTATAAATTCAGGTAAACTCCGCGATGCGATGAGTAAGACTCGGGCTGAACTTAGCAAACTACATCTAACTCAATAGTACTCGATCAGCTCACGCTTGTGTATTCAGGCGATACGTCGTCTGTGAGCTTATCTCACTTAGCAACGCCTCACGTGGTCGGGGTGTTCTACGAACCTGACTAATCTACGGAGATTACCGGTATACCTGTACGTTTACCAGTAATCCTGGTTGGCTTCAAAACTGTGCCGTGAATATAGTGGTATTTAGTATTTGCACACATCACTTGATCCGTAGGATTAAACTTCGGGATAGCGTTAGAAGACGTTACGAGTGTATCATCAGAAACAGCCCGACAGAACATTACCAGCAGGTCTATAGTTTTGTTGCTAAACAAATGTTTATTTTTCCCATCTGCCCTTTCCTCATAAAACACGTAAGTAATGTTGTTTATGAGTCCGCTGACTGTCCTCGCGACTTCTTTGTGACAAAACTCAATTTGTGCTTGACGTCGTGTTGGAGAGTGGGAGGGGGTGTGACAGATTTACATAATGTTAGGAGCTGATAGTCTTATCAGACAATTTTTATTCATAATTCATTGCACTCAATGGAATGGTCAAAGCCATTTTTTTTTTATTGAAAATTTTCTCATATTGAATGAGATCACTCCTGTCGTCCCCAAAGAATATAAGTACTTCAGGACCAACTCCTGGCCGCCAATGAACACTAACGGTTGGACAAACCTTAAAAAATGCCCGACCTTTAAATCGAACTCAAGACTTCATCCGCTTGCGAAAACGAACATTTAATATAGTAATAATAACTCTACATATTATTCTCAAACAGAGGAGGCCTGTGTCCCAGCAGTGGGAACATTAATAGGTTGATGATGATGATGATTATTTTAAAATGTTTAGTGTGAGGATATCCGCCGCGATTATTAAAAACAGTGTGTACTAAAAATGTTGCATTTAAAAAAGCTTAAATTAATACCAATTTCTAATTTGTATGAAATCAAGCTTGAGTTTTAAAAAGTCTACAAAGTCTAAATCTACTTGTAAACATATTCCAAACGTATTGGAGTACTAAATCAAATCGATTTAAAGTGTCACATTTCCACGCATTGGAAGCAAATATTGTACCAAATTGATACTCTTTGGAGGTAAACTCAATTTAATCTAAACTCCACGTGATTACGTTCATTACTAGAAGCTTTGATTAAATTGGGTTTCCTTACTCGAGAGTTAAATGCGTATGTTATGTAGAACTAGCCTTGATTTATAACTTGGGCGAGAACTTGGGACTTCTGAATTGATACGACACAGATTTAAAGCAGTCAGATCTTTTGTAGAATTTCTTCGACTTAAAATTATTTTGCAAACAAAAAGTCTCTATAATTATGTCGCTAAACGATGTGTGTGTATGTGTGTGTGTGTGTGTGTGTGTGATGTATCTAAAAGATCAAGCAGATAACGAGGTTTAAGTAATTTTACTTACTTCTTTCTTCGTTTCTTGTTCCCTTTTCATACACAGGAATAATAAACAATATTCTGTTCTGCTGTACAAAATAACAAGACACGATTTTAAACTAAATGTATAGTTGCTGATATTTATGCGCTTACTAGAATTTGCACTTCCGCGCAAACGAAGCGTTATTCTTGAAAAATAACCAGAGTGCACACCGTCAAACGTGTCGGTCGCGTAGTTTGAGAGTACTCAGAGCGCGGGAGAGCCTCGCTGTGCACACAGCGGCCAATTATCTCAAACACACACACACACACACACACACGTACACAGTTTGTGTGACACAGTGATTATCTGATGACGTCACACTCACACAGCAGAACATTTTATAACCTATCATCGTACCTGTAATGTCAGAGGTTTACATTACGTATTACACTACGCCAGATTTCTTTCTTTCTTTCTAGTTAGGCTACAGGGCAACAAAGCTTTATTTCTCATGTTATTATGGACCCTATTGTCATTAACAGGGCACTTATCCAGATTCAACTGAGAAATTCCTAGTGGAAAATACTTAGTGCCTGATCCGGGAATAGAACACAGGGTTTTGATCAGAAAAATCACTTCCCAACACTCGATCAATGAGGTGTTTCTTCGAACATTTCGTGACATAATTAGAATGTACAGTTCGCTTCACCTCTTTGGTTCGCTCCAAAATTCGGATGCTTTAATATACGGCACTTATTTGTATGAAGTGCGGTTTAATTTACATGTAAATAACGCCGAGCGATTTATATCAATAGGGTATTGATAAGAGACTTATGAATTATTATGATGGCGGGATTCATAGCGCGTAGGCGGCGTCGTAGCAGCGCTACGTGACTACGAATCTCGTAGCACCGCGTAGCCGTCGTCCACACAGATGGCGTCATCTCCTGCTGTTGTTATTGTTCTTGTTTTTATATACATACTATGTTTATTCGTAGTCTCTACATATATCTGCCATCCAGTCTGGGCTTACGCAGAGATTTCATTTTGAAAGTTTGTATGAGGGAAAAGTAAAACGTACTCGACTTGTACAAGCTGAGCTGCGAGCACAACCTACAGTACTGTAGGTACTCGTGTACCGGCTGATGTCAGTTGTGACATAACGCGTGACTTCTCACACTATCATAAGTACTATAGTCAAGCGAACTGTGATATTAGTTTATTTGGACTTTCGTTTACTGTTTGGTATTTGCTCTTTATTAAATGAGTACCAAGTAAGTTATTGATTTTCTCTAATAAAGATGTGGCCGTTGATTACTGAGTTTTACATCCTTCATAATTTTTCTATTTCAAAACCTTGAACAATGGGGAACACACCATCAGGCATGTATGCCTCAAAGAGTTGGGCAGAGTTGTGAGTACAGACACATTTTACTTTATAAATTTCAGTTCAATGTAATAGGGTGCGAGGCTATTACAATAAACTCAGTATAAATCCATGTAACATGCAATAAAGAACATTGACGAAAGGTCCATTACCAGACTGAGAGGAAACAAAATAATACCAAAAACGGACACATTTTTCTGTCAACCACAACGATGTTTGTAAAAAGTACGAAAGCTAAAGACAGTGCTTGATATGTGGCCCAACATATTTTATATGTTGCATTGTTTCATGAAAGAGGTAGTGGGAAGCACGTCAGGTTGGTTTGAGTAAGCACGGGAAAACAGTACATGGGAGGAATTGGGGGAGACCTTTGCCCAGAAGTGGTTTAAATGTGTCAGACCAAGAGGCTGGATGCCAAATAAAATCAAAAATTGATTTTATTCGCTTTTGCACTCGTGCGCTGTCGATACCGACTATCCCGATTTTATGCGACTTTAACAATTAAAATAAACTACTTAAAATAATCATTGCAAGTGAATCTCTACTTGTTAAAGAAGCTTCTTACACAAACCAAAACATAATACTATATCCATTTTTTTTTTACGATGTCATCAAATGACTCCTCCCTCTCTGGGCGGAGCGGAAGGGAGTGTCAGACTTTTACTGACTAAAACCCATCCATGTTCCTTCCTCGCATTTTATGTTCCGGAGCCGCGGTATCTCTTTCGAAAAGGCCGCAACCCCGGCAGGTTTCGGCCCTTGCGGGCCCCTCCCTTTATGCTGACATCTCTTTGAGGCGCGCGTGGAACACGAACGCGCCGTCGACACGGCCTGTCGTCATTAGACGGATGAACGGCTAGCTAGCCGATAGCTAACCGTCCACAGGCCCGCGTCTACGGTGGCCGGTAGCCACCACGTGGCCCCCGTCGCCCGATGCGTCTCGGCTGGGAAGAGAGGCTCTCTCTCTCTCTCTCTCGTTCTGCCACCTCCTTCGCTAGCATGACTGCTTCGCAGAACTTCGTTGAACCAGGGCCGGACGCGAGAGGTCGCCGCCGCCGATCGCCGCTACGAGGACACGGCGGTGCTCCGCCCACGCAGGGCAGACTGCCACCGTGTGCTCCACCGTGTCCTCCGGTCGATCCTCGCAGTGGAAACACCCGGGCGTTTCCTCCCGCCTGATTCGGTGCAGGTACCTCCCGAAACATCCGTGTCCGATGAGGACCTGCGTCAGGCGGAAGGTGAGGACGCCGTGCCTCTCAAGCCACTCCTCAAAGAGGGGTCTTACCGCTACTTTCGTGGCGTGCCCTATAATACTATATCCTAAACCAGAAAAGGCATTATTTACGTCTGATTATCCTTTTAAATCTGTGATATATATTCATTTTAACATAGTCATCGTTATTATTTGATTTAATTATCGCCAATCTTGCCCTAACTGGGCCTGTCTTACTTTAGGCGCTTGCCTATCCATTTTCTGATGGGAAAACCTATAAAACTTCAACCGACCTGGAACTGGAACTGAAGTTCTAATGCTCAGCTACTCCAAAAGCCTTACAAGGCATTAATTTATTGAACGAAATATTTATAAATCAATCGAGCAGTCTTGTTATCGTGTACAGTAAACAGGCCGCCGACAGACTGTTGCGCCGTGGCACGATGCCCGCGGGAAATCATCGCAGACGTCTAATCTCACAACCGCGCACCCGGACCGCGCGATTCGGTGAGGAACTGTCTCTTTGTGATGATCTTGTTAACATAATTATTGGATGTTTATCCTTGCAACATAAACAAACGTGGGTTCTGTTGTGAGGTTTTGCAAACGTTCTTTTAAGACCAATTCGCCATTGAAACAGTTCAAAGGCGAATTGGTCTTTGGATAATTCATTTATTTCCGTTTCCCCAGCTGACTTTTACCTACGAACATTTCGCCGACAGAAACTTGTAATTTATTTTACTTTCGACGACAGCCTATAAAATGTTTTACCGACACGATGATAAACCTATACCTCTTTTAATCACAGACACCTTTTGTAAAGGTTTTTGAAGATACTACGATGTGCAATTTGAGTTATGGTTTAGATAACGTTTGATTATTTGTTGCCCTGACTCCCCTGACTCTAAATAATTGTTCAAACAAGTATGTATATGCAACTAGACTGATTAAAATTAAGAAATTTGCTTGCTCGTGGGTTACGAAAAGTCGAAGCAATGATAAAAGTTACAGTGCCTAATTTGTGGCTTCAATGTTATTATAAGCAACAACTTCTGAAAAGATTAACTAATATCAAATAATAAATTTTATCTAACGTTGGCAAAAAAAACACAACGCTCGCATGGTCGGCTTGTGTCATCTAGCATATCTTATTAGCATGTTATCTGAATTTCGCTCTGCTCATGTTATATCCGCCCACCTCACTTCCCCACGTGCTCGTAGTGTAGAACACCGCTCAGGTAGAAACGTTTATTCAGATTAGAACGCTAACACTCGCCACAATCTTGCTCTACACTCTTTGAGCACTAACCACACAGCAATAGCTTCAAAAGTTGCACTATAGTTCCCAAATACGTTAGCTGTAAACATAACTAAAATGTAGACTTCTCTTTGTATAAAGAGTGCCATGCGACAAAGATTGCTTTTGTTGGTTCTTCGTACAAACGGGTGATTCCTGTTGCTGAAAAGTATCCGCAATCGTGTTAGTTCAATGTAATGATTTAAATGGACTTTAATTCAATTCGGTCTTAAGTTAAATAAAGAGGTAAATAAAGAGTTGTTACCAAAAAAAAACCAAGTTATACCCCCTGTTCTAATCTACATATATAGCTGTGTAATGTATCGGACACAGTTTTTTTAATTCAGTGAACCTTCTGTTCCACATGTCGTGTTGTCGTTTAGTTCTTCCTACGCCACATCGTCACAAAATGCTCTTAATACCGCAGCAGCACTCTGTATGGTAACGTAACTGAAGCAAATCGTTTGTGAAATCTTATCACCGGCGCCCACCAAACAGAACATTTGCGAGCGAGGAATATAAATGCTAATATCACTCCGCTTTGTAACAAAATCTAGCTTGAGCTGAACGTACTGTTTCTCATCTTTTTAGGTTTTTGTTGAAAATTATGGAAGATTGTTTTGTTTTAAATTACGTAGAATTTCGTACATAGTACGACAGTTTATGTGGTCAGTATAATCAGCCCATAACGTTCCCGGTTGATAGGCACCACATGTCTTACTTGCTTCGTACCGTGTGGGTACATAGTATAGCTTTTTGTTCTCTAGCTCAATCTAAAGCTAAAAAAGTTGTCAGTACAAAATCTCCTGTATTTCCACAGTAATTTATGCATCTAAGTGTTTCGATGGCCCTATTTTGAACTCAGCGGAACTGCAAGTTTTCTCACAAATTCCTCGGTGACAGAGTCGTTGGGACGAAGTTTTATATCTGTGTCTACTTCCTGAGGTGTGTTCATGTGAAGTTAGCTGGCGACGGGATTAGTTTGTTGTTTTTCTATTTCCGAAGAACTCACGGTATCATGCAGTATTGTAGTGTAGAGAGAATTATTTAAAATTATTTGTAATAGTTTAACAAAAGCAACAAAAAACAGAAAGTATATTCCTCATTCACTTGCATTTTCATTCGGATAAAGCACGCTGTTAAAGTAAATACAGTAAGTTAACATATCTCGGCACTATGCCTTTCAAATAATAAAATCTATTACTTGCAAGGCAACAGTGGGATTTCACGCTTTAAAACTTTATGTAGCAAATAAAGCCCCTCAGTACGCGGGGCGCATAGAAGTAAAGTGCGCTGTGGGATAAAGTACGCAGCACGTCTGTTATTGTGCTGTTCACTGTTATGTCTCACAGCCACACGCTATAACCGTACCTCCTGTCACATACTGCGCGCCTAGTACTTATGTTACTGAACTTTATAGTCGGTCTGTTGTTCCAACCAAATCATTTAACGGTTTGGCGCATGTATGTAGGTCGTTGGTATAGGTAGGTTAATATACCGGAAAAAACATTGTATTATTCTCACAAAATAACATTTTGTATCGTTGTTTGTACAAATAGAATATATTAATTTGCCCTTTTCCCGGCGCGTCCCTACGGACCGAACTAACCGACGAGCCTTAATTGAATCATATCAAACATCCCGCATTGTGACCATTGATACTGTTGATATGACTGTAGTTTATTTAGGTTACAAGGTACAGATATTAATCAGTTTATGTAACTTTCCTCGAAACACATGACGCGTGTAAAGGCAAACGCGCGTAATACATTGACCATCCGCTATATATAAGAGTCGGTCACGAGGCAGCTCATCGCGTAATGGATTGGAATGTAAATCATCCGCCAGGCGTCATCGTTTAACTTATTGAAAGAAAATAAGAGTGATTTAGTAAGAATACTGTGAAATGGAGAGTGAAAGTTCTGTAAGTACTCGTATGTTTCTAAGTTCTAGTACTGCTTTAAGTTGAGTACAAGAAGTTCAATGTCATCTGCGAAATGTGGAACAGGAAAATGTTTTTTTCCAAATTAAAACTTGGCTAAACCCACGACATAATCTATCTCTTAATTAAACCTGCAAAACTTCGTATGAGGGAACTACTTCTAGCTACCAACTCTTCACACAAAGCATGCAGGTCAGGGTGAGGCAGAGACTAATTAAAAGATGGCTCCTCTTTTTGTAATTAGCAAACTGCGTTAACTAACGGCTGGTAAGAGTGATGACACATAACAGATAGGAACAGAAACTTATCTTCTTAAAACAGTCGCACACACACATGTACGTGTGCATTCGTACGGCGATCACAAATAAATGCAGGCCGCGAATGCACTTTACTCGCTGTACGTCTACAGGGTGTAACAAAAAGCCGGCAACCGAGCTTTTTGTAATCAGAAAGTATCACAGTAAGTAACTTTACTATATCAGCACAGCTGAGCGCGCACTGGCCCGTAGCTGACGTCATAAGGGCTTGACAAAATTTACGTCACCTGTCTTATAAGATGTACAACTATGTTTAGTTCCACCTTCATAGTTATAATGAAACTACATACAGGGTGTAAACAACCTCATCACGAAGCCGTCAACCAAGCATTTTGTTCATCAAACTTAGTAACTTTACGCAAAAATATTGCTGGGAAAATACTTTTATTTTTGGGGTAAAAAATCATGTCTTGTGGTGGAAATCAATGTAACCAAAAATAATGTGCTGGTGATGTTGGGTGGTGTAGGTGTTGAAGTAAACATCTGACATTTAAAACCTGTATTAAAAAAAAAACAACAAACCTGTCCAAAAGTAGTAACTTTGACTCCCAACATCTACGTAACTAGAAGGTATGGTGTAGAACAAAAAACGTTGTTACACCCTGTATGTGCGTGAGGTTTTGCTCGTTGTATGAAGCTGACCTTCTGATTTCACATATTTAGTAGTGACATGATGCCAGTAGTTACTTTCAGGGAACTGCTCAGTAATAGCTACTTTGACATTTTTCACCCAGAAACGTTTTTAACTTTCTAAAAACAGTTTTTTAGTTAGGAAACAAATTAAAAATAATGAAAAGTGTACGAGTGAATATTTAGTTGCATAAATGCACGATATGTGAGATTTATGTATGCAGTTTAGCAGAAGGAAGGAAAAGTATATTCCTTGGTGCCAGTTCATGAGCTCAGTCACATTGTTATTTTCTTTTTCGGCTACGTACCCACTCAGTCCTTTTCTACCCAAACATTCTTAATGTTTGGTACAAATACGAGACATTATCCTAACTGCTTGGTTGTAAAAGTTTTAACAAGCATTACTTTTGTCAGTGCACGCTCAGTCTAGATTATTAAAGTTTGTTCTTTTTATCACATTGTAAGATTCATTAAAACTTTACTTAGTTTCATAACAATCGTTTGTTCTCATCGAAATGTCACGTGTCGAGAGGACGCAGATTTAACTATTAGTGACTAGCTGACCCACGCAACTTCGTCTGCGAACATTTTTCTCCTAATGGTCGTAGCGTGATGTTAAATAGCTTATAGCCTTCCTCGATAAATGGACTATCCAACGCAAAAAGAATTTTTCAATTCGAGCCGTTCTTGAGATTAGCGCGTTCAACCAAACAAACAGACAAAGTCTTCTGCTTTATAATATTAGTATAGATGATACAGTATTGATGTGACACAGAGCTGCGGGTTTATAGATACGGTCGGGTTTGTTAAAAACTCCAGATCACTGCATAAGTTCATGTTTTATTTATTTATTAAATAAATGAATGTGTGACTCTGTTTTAAAATGTTGCTGTTGCAATTGTCTACAAAGTACATATCGAAATAAATAGTTTTAATTGAACTAGGACATGCTATATTCCTTTACTTTTTATTTGTAGATACCTATTTGTCCTGAAATGTCAGTCTTCAAGCCATTTTTATTGCTAAATAAGATCGCTTTGTTGTTCGTCTTTTCATTAACTCTCTCTCCCACATTTCCACGAAAAGAAGTAATTTCTACTCCTAATAACAATGGAAGGTCGAGTTCATCCTTTGTTAAAACACAAGAATATTTTCTGTGTTAAGAATTTATGGGTAGACTTTTATATAATCTTATTAAACTAAATCTCAAGACATTTTATCGTTAAGTGAGTGTAATTTTGTTATTCCTTGTACGTCTCTAATAAATCACAAAACCATTGAATGAATGGGAACGGAAGGCGACCACAAAAAGATTTCTAAGTGTTGGGTACCAATATGCGGCTCCAAGGACCATGCAGGAATTTATTGGATTAGAAAGGGTTTATTAAGAAAGAGCCAAAGTGTTATCCCCTTCATGCCATTGCGAGCATTTGGGTTTAAATTCCCCATTTGAGTTCTATCGCAGATACTTGGGTGTACTTCAGACATATTTTCCTTTCGTTTTCCTATCCTTTTTTCAGGATGTGTTGCCAGTAAACCTTCGTCTTTGGACCCTATCGATTCGTTCGGGAAGCACATTTTTTAACTATTGTGTTCACTTCGTTCGGAGTTGAGGGTAATGGTAATACGTTCGGCACCTGGCACAACATAGAACTCGACAATATTTTGAGAAAAATGAGTCCTACTACCGATACACTTGTGCTTAGCCTTACGGGGCAGACAGGCGTGAAGCTGTGCTGTGTATAAACCTCCTTTACCTCTCAAAATGTTCAGAGTAGTATCATTACAATTTGCCTATAACACAACTGTTAGATATCACAAACAAGGCCTCTGACAACGACGCGACTATGTCTTTATAACTTTCACTTTATGCTCCATCGCTGGTTACATCTCTAGTTGATAAAACGCAATGTATAAAAAATGTGTAAATTTTAGTCTGCGGGTACGAAACTTGCGTCGGCCGGAGCGACGGCGGAGCGGCGCGACAGCGATGTAATCAAATGTATTAAAACATTACGCGCTGTGTACGAAACGGGCGATGGCGGAGCGGCGCGATCGAGCGATGCACGGGCGGCGGCAGAGCGGTGGCGGCGCGGAGCGACGAGAACAAAACTAGTTTGATTTCGCCGCTCGCGCGGGTACTTGCATAGTGTTGCATTTTATCACAACACTACTACGTGAGCGCGACTGCGGGGCAGTTTGTTTCGTACACACGTGACACGCAAGACACCGCTGTCTCATCGCCCCGCGCCGCGCCGCACCGCCCCGCCCCGCTGTCGCTCCGGCCATCGCAAGTTTCGTACCCGCAGACTTAGAGGTATTTACCTACTCCGTATCCCTTCTTGTTGTGGTTTCTTTGAATTCTGTCTGTGTTGTCGTTATGTTGATGTGAGTCAAAAGTAGCTGTGTTGTTCGTATGATATTTCATTTGATTTCTTCGGTGAAAGCCTTCCAATGTGTTTGTTTTAATGGTTTCCTTTTAAAAATAAGAGTAGAACATATGAATCTTGTGAAAACCACAAACGGTGTTATATAGAACCAACATAATCGATGCTTGTTCGCGATTTCCGTCAAATAAAAGAACGTCACGGCGAGAAACTCATTCAGTACCGACTTGCGACACAAATCTCCGCTCATTAGCTTCTAGCTAGGCTGTACGCAGGGGCCTGTTGGTGAGAGCAGGAAAAAGAATCGTAATTCGTTTTTCTGAATAAAAACTCCTGTCATTGTGAGGAAGCAGCCGCTTTCGTAGCGTGTGTACTGTCCTGGTGGGGTTTATTTAGACTCAGTAATTGCTAGGTTCTTATTAATTTTGGAGATACGAGTATGTTGAAACAGTTTGCCACATACCAAAGAATATGTTTTATTTGAGGAATGTTTTGCTCAAATATCAGGGTTAGTAGGTAAATTTTGCGGCTATATTTCGCTAAACTGTAATTTATCTAAACTATTTTTTTTGTATCGCATACCGGTCTGGAATCTCCACGCCCAAAGTGAGTTTTTATCGTGAAAATAATAATATTGTGTCGTGACAGTAAAATTGCATTAAATGTGGAAACCAATAACGCGCATGAGACCATACCAATCTAGACTTGACAATTGTTAACATCATTCTGTATCATCGCGAGTTTATTCCTTAATCAGGTGAGGCAACAGGTAGCCGGCTCGCCACGCCGCGCCGCCTCGAGCCAGCGCCTGGGGTCGACGCGACGCGCGACTTGTCTTGCCTCGCATGGGGCCGACCGACGTCTAACGCCGACACCTCGCGCCTCTCGCCTTGAGGCGTCACCCGTTGCCCTGGTAACAAACCGCTACGTATACAGGGAGGATATTTTGAGGCGGGAGGAAGTTTAGTTCCTTCTCAGGTTTAACATAATTCATGAATAATCTAGTTTCTCGAACTGGTACACTTTGTTGGTTGTTTCTCGTTGAATTCTAGTTTTTGTTTAAGTTACGGTGGATTCCTGTATCTACGTGATTATACATTGTTGATAATCTTAAAATTTCCAAATTAGAAAGTCTAATTCTGAGTTCAAAGCTTGTCTGAATAAAGGTTAATTTTAATTAATATAAAAATATTCTGCAGATGTGCCGATAGTCTCCCTCCCGTACAGTAGGCCAACTGTGCTATGTGGGGCCTAGTACTCCTAGTACAGGTCGGTAGGCACAGTCGACCACGCAAATGCTTTATCACTTTTGACGACAATTCCAATAAATTGAAACTTATGTAAGGTTGAAAAAACCGAACTGTCACTTTGACACTTGAACTTTAAGACCAGCAAGTGACAAATGCTTTGAAAGCGTTTTTTTCTGAAACGAATTCCAGCCGGATTGCCTTGTCAAAATCAATTAATACTTTTTGCATTTAAGTAGTACAATTTAAAAAGTTTTTCAATTTCTAATGTCAATGACCTCTATAAATATTTGTACGTCTTCAGGCAAAACATAGCGCGCTTGTAAACGTTTTAAAACAACTATTTCGTTAACAGATGATAAGTCATTTAGACTTATGAAACGACGAAATTGAACTTTTCTCAGCCCTCGTCATTGCATGACGTGTAAGTGAAATTCAAGCTGAGGTAGGTAAAGGAATTCCAAGGCCGACTGTTCATCCCAGCTGTCCATTGATTGTCACGGCTCAATGAATTCACAGCTATTCACAGAGAACCACTCAGCAGTTACACAAACTGACATGTACTCGTGGTACTCTGTACATATAGTTTGGGAATATCCACCTACCAAGGCTCTCGTATTCTCCGAAAAGGTAGAAAGAAAGGATAGCCACAATCTTCAGTTACCAGACCGGAACAGCGTAGGTATACGAGTTTAATGTTGTTCGTGTGACTATTAGCAAAGAAAATGATGTGTTTTTATTTTTACGAATACTCAAAAAGAAAACAAATTTAAAATATTTTATTTCACTTAGGCCTAAATCATCATCATCATTTCATTGTAATATTGTCAAACACGTTAGTTAGATTGTTATCTCTCTAGCGATATTGTAAACTATCGAAATATTGTCAACTGAACATACGGAAGTGTCTCTGCCCCCATAATCGGGACTGGGGGCACCCCCCGTTAGGTTAGTTGGGTTGCTTTAAACCCTGCACTCAGGAATAGGGGCGTCCGTCGACTACGCCTTTTAGGGGAATATAAAGTGTTTTAAGGTTAGGTTATATTAATCGGTATTTCTCAGGAATGGTACATTATCTTTTCATGAGAGTGGTAGGTACCACTGGGCAAGGGGGACCCCTCCTTCTCTCCACACTCCGTGAGTTGACTACCGTAGCATGCATCATCATCATTTCAGCCGAAAGACGTCCACTGCTGGACATGGCCTCCCCCAAGTGTCGCCACATTGACCGGTCCCTTGCTAATCGAATCCACCGGTTTCCCACAACCTTCACCAGGTCATCGGTCCACCTAGTGAGAGGTCTTCCAACGCATCGTCTTCCGGTTCGCGGTCGCCACTCCAGAACTTTTCGGCCCCATCGGCCGTCCGTTCTGCGAGCAATGTGCCCTGCCCACTGCCACTTAAGTTTAGCAATCCTTCGAGCTACGTCGGTGACCTTGGTTCTCTTGCGGATGTCTTCATTTCTGATTCGATCACGCAAGGAAACTCCGAGCATAGCCCTCTCCATTGCCCTTTGGGTGACTTTAAGCCTTTTGATAAGGCCCATTGTGAGCGACCACGTTTCGGTCCCGTATGTAATCACTGGCAACACACACTAGTCATAGACTTTCGGCTTGAGACACTGCGGTAAGTTGGACGAGAAGATACCGCGCAGCCTCCCGAACGCTGCCCAGCCGAGTCGGATTCGACGATTGACCTCTTTCTCGAAGTTAGACCTACCTAACTGGACCGTTTGTCCTAGGTATACATAATCGTCTACAATTTCGAGTGTAGAGTCTCCGATCTTGATAGGAATGGGTGTAACATGGGCATTCAACATGCACGTAGCATGCATTTTACGAAAACTAAAGCGTTTTATTGTTAGCAGTATGTTCGTTTGACAATATTTAGAGAGTTTACAATCTCTCTAGTTATTTTACAATCTAACGTGTTTGACAATTTAACGGTGAAAATATATACATAAGAGCAGTGATGACTCACCGGTTCATCCAACATTACGAGTTATAGGTAGATCGTGAGTTTGAGACTGCAGCTCTTGAAACTGCGAAAGAAGAACTGTGTCTGCGGAGAGGATCAGGCCACTGCAACCTGCAAGAACATTAGTAGCGTCATCATGTCATGTAGGATAGTCCCTTAACTAACGAATAAATTATTGTATGTCTATTCTATTAGCCCTAACCGAATAAAAATATATAAATAGGAAACATTAATAATAGAGATCCAATCAGATAATTATGGTCATGAATTAGGCTCGTACTAATAATTATGTTCTTGTAACTGTGACAGACACGTTTGTGATAATGTATTATTCGATAAAAAAATGTGTTTTTGGTATTGTTATTATTCGGTCTCATTTATTTGTGTCGATAGTATAATATTGTCTGCAAAGAAACCATAAACTCATAACTAATTATTTTTACGAAAGAATATAATTCAAGACATCTTTTGATTACATTCAGTTCGCTTCATCTCGAGGCCTGTGTGCCAGCAGTGGGAAAATGATGGGATGATTGCTTTCACTTCACAATAAACGGTTTAACTTTATCTGTTTCAGTTACTACACAAGGCCTTTCAGGCGCGATATTAGAAGCGGCGCCGACCAGTCTGTTCAATAGATATAATAAAGAGTATCTATAGCACACTGAGACGTATCCTCTAGACGTAGGTACGAGTATTATATAAATGTGTGATTGTTGTCGCGACCTGTTGCTGCGGCCTCGTGGGATCACAGCGGGATTTATTGTTGTGATATTAAGTTAATGTTGTCTGTTAGGAAATATCCTCATCTTCGTAGTTTTCCTCAACTCACACTCGATCTGGATACAGCTAAAAACCACAGTATTCAATGCAGTACTTTACACGGACCGACCGCTTATCTGACGTCCACTGCCGAGTAACTGGGTAACACGATGTGTTCGTGGAGGAACTTGATCATTTGATCAGTTCCATTAAGATCACTCCACTAAATCACATGTCAACAAAGACAAACATCAATAATTTAGATGATGTAGTATTATGTGAAACTAGCTTTTGCCCGCGGCTTCGCTCGCGTAGAATTTGGTCTGCCACATTAAGTTACGTGACATTTTTTTTAAAATACTGATATTTTTTTAATGTACCTTCACATCGTACATCCCAGATTTCTAACTTCAAAATTAGTTTCCATACAATCTTTGAACTCCTATACCTAATATTTAGAGAGTATCTCTTGAGGGTGGAATTATCTGAATTCCTTTCTAAGCTTTGCTCATTATTTTAAGCTATAATAGAACTCTGCAAATTTCAAAATGCTAAGTCCAGTGGTTTCTTCATCAATCTTTACCTATATGGTGTGTTTATAAAAAGTATGCTGGAGATTATCCTATCCAGCACAAACGGATTACTAAACACTAGCAACTAAACAGGTCGGACCAATGTTACTCGCATTTAATCACTACATAGTATAAAACAAAGAAGCTTTTTTTTTCCCTTTGAATGATTAATTTTTTTGAAACTACGCAACGTATTTTGCTGAGGTTTTTAGGGTTCCGTACCCAAAGGGTAAAACGGGACCCTATTACTAAGCCTCCGTCGTCTGTCTGTCTGTCTCCAGGCTGTATCTCATAAACCGTGATAGCTAGAAAGCTGAAATTTTCACAAATGATGTATTTCTGTTGCCGCTATAACAACAAATACGAATAAGAATTAAGTACATATTAAGGGGGGCTCCCATACAATAAACGTGTTATTTTCGCCGTTTTTTACTACTCATAAAAACTATACATCTAAATAACGAAATTCTATATTTAAACAAACAATAAAGAACAATTCTTATACGACTGAATTAAAAATCGCTAATCGCTATCTAGGATAAACGACGAAGAATAAATGTCATGACAATAAAAATGCATAGAGATCACAACCATCAATGACGTCTGCCCTCACGCGTCTGCCCGCGTTCGGGTCGCGCACTCGGCCATGCCTCGTCATTGCTTGGATTGCATTGTTCGCCCCTCCCCCGCGACTGCGACGCCGCATCGCGCTCCGCCCGTGCTGCGGCCGCCGCCGGCGCGGCGCCGCGGTGTTAGGCGCTCCGTTCAAGTCAATCATATCGTGATAACTTTTAAACTATTCGGACAAATTACGGCTGAAAGACAAAGTTTATCTACATTAAATACTTAATGCGAGAAATGTATTCATTTTGATAAGAGTTTGATAATTATATACTAAATGTGCATTGTAAAATAGTACCAAATTTAATTGGATTTATGGTTCACAATTTTGGTTGTACTGGCTTGCACATAAAAGGTAGATATATGCTGTCGCGGACTTTTATTTAGATCTACTTAAGACAAACAATCCTGCGGTACATCATCTTTATGTAACTCCATTGGTTTAGGCAGCGCACGCCAAGATAGCTCTTAGATGGAAGATTTTTTTCCGACTTAATTGACACGTATCGTTATATTATGACCAAAACTACATAAAATCATTATAAATTGTAGCCTATGTGTTATTCTGATGAATAACCTATATTACTGTAAAGTTTCATCCAAATCCGTTCAGTAGTTTTTGCGTGAAAGAGTAACAAACATACATCCATCCTCACAAACTTTCGGATTTATAATATTAGTAGGAAGTAGGAAGTAGGATTAGTAGGATAATAATTATAATAATAATAATATAATATAATATATAATATAATATAATATATAATATAATATAGTAGGAAGTAGGATGTAAATAGGGACATAGCGAGTATCGGAGTGCCGCGGAGGGCTCACACGCAATACATATGTTAAGCAGACCCGGGCGGATAATGTGATGACATATATATGGATGGGGCGCGGGATCAAGGAGATGTACTGTACACGTCGGGGTAGAGGCTCTGACCTAGTATACAACTCATCGGCAGTAATAGAATAAAGATGGACGCACACTTATCCGCGCCGAAAGAAGTTTTTCTCATACGAATGACGTTATCGATTCGTCCGATTCGACGCGGATAACTGTGCGAGGTTTCATAGAATTTCATACAAGTAATTCTAAAATTCGATTTCTTCGGCGCGGTTGATTGTTTCGGCGCGGATAAATGTGCCACCTTTAAGCGAACATAAGTAACTCAGCAATGAGGCAAGTGGAGTTTACACTTTACTTTACATTATCATCTGCCTAGCCTTTCCCCAACTATGATGGGGTCGGCTTCCAGTCTAACCAGATGCAGCTGAATACCAGTATTCACATGGAGCGACTGCCTATCTGACCTCCAGAACCCAGTTAGTACTGGGTAATACGATACCACTCGCTAAACCAGGTTGTCAGACTTTTTGTGCCGATGACTATCTGTGACGACTGTCAAAGATCTAAAAAATGACAGCTGGCACCAACAGCTTAACGTGTTTTCCAAGGCACGAAGGAAACTCGGGATGTAAGGGTGGCCACCCATCCATATACCAACCTAGGCAAGCACAGCTTAACCCAAATATTGTTAAATTTATTTAGCCACGAACTCCTCGCTTTACTTTACATATTACACATATTTCGTCACATGTCGTATCATCCCGTGATAATAAATAACATTTGCTAACTACTTGCTTAACTACTTCTCTTTTGTTTTGAGTTCACTTTACTAACTTTAATATTAACTGAACTTCATCAAAGGAGCTATTTAAATGGTCGATAAAACAAGAAAGTTTCAACTTTTACTTTGAACAATATTTTGAACTTTGAATATTAATTAATCATATTGTACAGCTACTATTAGTATACTCTTGTAAAACCAAGAACTTGACTGATTATTTTACTGAAAATTAATAATACTGATTTATTTACTCTTCGTCTGTGCTAACTTTTCCCAACTATTATATATTTTAGTTAGTTTACCAATATTGAAATGTAATATGAGGGACTGATTCAATCTCACTGACTGCCGTAGCTTCAAATGTAGTTGTCTGTTCAGTGAGATTCAATAAAAACAATGTTTTCAAGTACATCCGTATTTCAAAATGAGCGACAAACTCTCTCACACAACATCTGCCGGTTTTTTCCCGACTATATTATGTTCGGCTTCCAGGCTAACCGCATGCAGCTGAATACCAGTATTTTACATGGAGCGACTGCCTATCCGACCTCCACAACCCAGTTAGTACTGGGTAATACGATACCCCCTGGTAAGACTTAGACAAACTCAATGACAACAAAAACAATGTCGTACCGTCCCCGCGGTCCGCAGTGACAACTGACGACTCAGCCGCCGTGATACAATCACAAGAGTTGACAACCCCTGTCCCTGCTTGAGTGCCCCCATGTTGTCGGCCGCTTGACACGGGAGACAGCAAATAAACATGGTAATTTGTGTTACATCGATTTAACGTCT
Source organism: Xestia c-nigrum (assembly GCA_916618015.1). NCBI lineage: Eukaryota > Metazoa > Arthropoda > Insecta > Lepidoptera > Noctuidae > Xestia > Xestia c-nigrum. The sequence continues at coordinate 337,870 of OU745248.1, forward strand.
GTTCTTTTGACGGATTAATTTGAAGTAGGTAAATAGGTATTTACAAAACGCTCGTCTCATATAGGAGCAAAACATGTTTTTCACATTAGATGCTAAACGTGTCAGTTACATAACTGTCCTGGTTTCTGAATCGATCCTGAAATTGAGAACTTTACTTATTATTTTCATTCTATAACGGTTTTTGGTTTATTTGGCTTACTTGGCTTATGGCTATGTTATGTTATGGTTATAAAAATAAATAAATAATATGTCTGTTTGTCAATACAGAAATAAACAATAATACTGATATCCAATAGCATTATTAAGGTTACTTTTCCTCCCGGAAAAAAAATCCCGGATGGCCGGGTCCCGGTCGTAGATAGCATAATAAAATACAGAATACATTTCCTTTAATAATGCTCTCTGGCGTGCCCGGCAGCAGTTCAGCAGAATCTAATAGTTTCGTAGGGAACAATAAATTACTCTTAGTAACATGGCCCGTGGGTTGAGAACTCCTGGCGCGGGACGTTTTTGTAGATGTTAGTTTTTACGACTCGATGATTGCGAGCAGAATACACGAGCAGTTATATTATTGTATGTGCGTATCCTCTGGAGAAATAGTGGGACTAGACAAGTGCGAATTACCTTCGAAGTGATTTGTATTGTATCAATTCTACAATGACTTTATAGAGGACCGACATTGTCTTCAGTACATTATGACACTCTTTATGGTGTTACTCTTTACATATGAAAGAAGAAGACACCCAAGAAGACCCCAAATAATCTTAGGATAGCGGTAGGAGAATGACGAATAATGACCATATTCGCATTAAACAAGTATTTAACTTTGTAGGTACTATGACTGTTTTATTTTAGTTAATTACCAACAAAAATAACTAAACCCTCTGCTCTGAAAAAGGTCGCTTCTCGTCGCCGGGATTAGGCATGATGCAAATCAGTTGTCCCTTCGAAGCAAAAAGCTGTTGACACCAAATGGTTCTTTGTCTGTTTAATGCATTTTCATCGTTACCCTGAATCCCCTGTTCATTTTGTGAGTACTCCCAAGTGCCGACAGACAGACAGACATGCCAAGTTCACAAACAATTTGCAGTGATTTGTTTTGAGAGGGATCTGTGTTTCGGCGATGTTTGGGAGAGTGCCAGATGAAATCAATATTAGAGGTGCTGTCAGGTTTTTTATTGTGAAATTGTGTTTATTGAGAGTAATATGCGTGTATGTATAGCTTCTTCAGCGGCTAGGATCGGCTTGACTTTAATGAAGGTCACACACGCGTAACTAGATACTACGTATTTAAAACATCCGTTTGTTTTAGATTTCTGTTTCGTAAAGTGCAAATTCTATCAAAGATCAACACTTCACCGGACTTATGGCATGAAATCGCGTAAAAATCAGCTGTTCTGTATATTTCGCCTAACTGGTCAAAATGTACTGAACAACAGAATTTTATTTCACATTTTCAGGTTTAGTCTCATATAACCCCTTCGGCCGTCTACGAAACCGTAGTTTCGTAACTAGTTTCGTCGATGAAGGAATTATTTTTCAAAAGTTGTTTGTTATCATGAGTACAATCACATGCTTAAGTATCGTACACTAATTGCCAATCACCCTTATATCTTGGTCAGGTTGCCCGGTTGGCTTCAACCGGTTCCGATTCAGTGACGTTAAGTGCGGCACTCGCATATACATCTAAAAAGTAGTCGACTACCAAAACTCCAATTACGCTCCTAAACTATGTTCTTTTTTACTAAAAGAACCTTTCCTGAATAAAAAGAAGACAACACTTTACGAACTAACATCAAAGACTTCGTAACAAGTTGCTCCGCGCTCGGACATGTCGCGATCAGCTCCCTCATACAGACGTGTGCGTCGCTGACCGCGCGCTCTGATTGGTCGGCTGCTGTGTGTCAAGTGCTGTCTTGGAGGAAGGTCGAGTGAGGTCACAGATGTTGAGACTTGTTGACGGAACACGGCGGCGTCCATTTTGTGAAGGTTATCAATACAATCTAGTAGGTCAAGAGTGACGACGACAACACTGATATTAGTAAGTATGACGTTAATCACGGTTTTGTTCAAACGTCAAAAGATCCTGATAATCCTTATAACTGTAAAACTCCTTTAATTATGTTTCAAAATTATATAAAAGAGTTTCTTGCCCGTTTTTCTCCAGAAAGATCTACGCTAGGGAATGAGCAACTACATTACTTTCACAGTTTTTATCTCTTGTGACTGAGACTATTGCTACATTTAATTCTCACCTTTGTTTTGACAATTCAATTTGTTTTGTCCTGTAGTAAACTGGCCTACTTTAACTAAATATTTCAATTTTGAGTTTGAATAAATGATCAGAAACATAAACGTCATATTGTATTCGTCTTTGTTCGGAAGTCACAAACTTGAAAATAAAACAGACAACTTCATCCTTGCAATAAAAAGTTCCGTCAAATATTTACGATGTTATGTTAGCGGCATCTACTTTTATCGCTCTCGCATCTTTCACTATATTTACGTCAAGGTTAGCAAATAAATCAAATAATGTATTTAACTTATTCTATGTATTGACATTCTCATACAAACAAGGATAAAAAGCTACCCGCGCTACCGATGTGATAAAATATGCAATTGAATACACAAATATTTTATTTCACCACAGATTTTATTGTTATTGTCACTCTTGTTAAATGAGGCACAAAGCAGTAATTCTACCATTAATTAAAAAGGTAAACATCGTAATAATTCGGATAAATAGGGTGTATTTGTAAATAATTGGCTCGTAAAACAACCGTTTCAGTGCCGGGGGACAGTCCTGTAGGGCCCACTAACAATGTATGACGACGAGGCATAAATAATGATCTCTATGACAACATTGGTGAACTCTTTAAGTGTAGTGAATACAGTACCAGTAAACAAAAGCCTGTATTAATATAATTTACTAGATCTGCAAAAACTTAAGACGAATTACTGTAGAGGTTTAAGTGGTTTTACATCATCCTAGCCACTAATTAATACTGGCAGCTTGATGAATTTGGATATATAAATTATAAAAAAGAAATAGAAAAGACAAAAAAAGGAATTGTCGGTGAGACAGACTTCAGATACAACATGTACTTAGTATTGAAAATAATAAAAAAATGTGTAGAGTATCCTAAAAAGGATTGATATTTAGTAGAATAACACGTCCCCCACGCTTCATTACAATATTTTCAAGAAACGTACGACTTCTTAAACATACATATTTTGTACACCATACAGTTGGTCTTCACGCCACAATTTCCTGTTTGTCGCCAGTTACAGTTGACTTCCCACGAAATGATTTCATTTCCCGCCGCCTTGTATGTAATGGAGGTATGTTACTAGTAACGTGATGTTGACGTAGCGGTGCCGGGACCACCGAGACATTCTGCTAATGCATAAATATGGAATGTTTAGCGCAAACTTTCTGTAGCAAACTTGAAGTAACGCTCAAAGGATTTTTACTCGAAGCAAAGCTAAGTTACACCAAGAGTTTTTAGTAAAAGTTAGCCAAGCGGTCTTTCGTTATCTTTGGTACAGTATAAATTGTGAATGTGATTATTCAATTTACAAGGTAGGTGTTTTCTTTATGGATCGTAGTTGTATTCGCTTGCATCATTTTTTCATTGCACTATGTGACTGTTCCTAAATTACCCTAGGCTGATAAAATTTTCGTTTTTCCTAAATCATGCTATTTATTAGTATTTATGGTCAGCTTCCCCCTTAGGGGAAGGAGCAGCGCCCCGCCTCCGCGCAAGCTCTGTAGGTTTCGACCTTTGACTGGATGGCCTCCCACTGACTAGATGGACTGAATTCCAAATATGAGGGATTTGTCTTAGCCCTGTCCCTTCCTTAGAGGCTAGGGGACTGGGATGGGACACAAGGTGAAGTTAATATTGGAATTCACTGTTATATATATACATGAATAATATCAAATCTAATGAGGCAAAACGCCAATAAAGTATGAAGCTAATAAAACAAGAGGACGCAAAGATATGATATATGCTAGAAGTTTGATAAGGAATCGTTACGCTTGTGCTTAAGAAACTATTAATTAGTTCGATACGTTACTTTATTAGATTCCAAAAGTAGATGCCGCTTGCAATCGCAAACGGGCCCATGTACAAGTACATGGATTCGTTTTACAACGTTTGCCCGGCGTACGTGTATTGTTAGACCTAAGCGCATTGTCCTACTAAGGGCACTGCTACGAACTCCAACAACACACGTTCCCTAAGCACTTTCTAACATGTCTTTTCCAATCCTAAGACTTGGGTTGTGAGGCCAATGCCATTGAAGAAGACAGGCTTTCATTATCTTTAATTACACGTACACTCTCGTTGATAAGCACCCTTACGGCTATTTACCCCAGTTACTATATTATAACAATTGCACAAGCGTATCGTAGACTCAGTCTGTAGCAGAACATATTGCAATGATATTGGTGGACGCCGAGGTGGAAAATATATCGTCACCTCACATTTCTTTAAGCTGCCCCATGTCTTGGTTATGTGTCTCGCCAAATAGTGACGATTCAGTAATAGGCCTACCAGTGGCCGGGTGAGGTTTTAACGAGACACAGTCCCTAGCGTTCCTTAGAACGTAGCTACCAATTCAGGTTGTGATACTTGGTGATGCCTACCCCACTTAGAAATGCACGCCAACAACCTCAGAGCAATTTTCTGAGCTAGACTTTAACAGGAAGCAGTATTCATCAGCAGCGTTTGATTGTCTTGTAACACAAGTACAAGTTAGTATTATAATACTAAACATTATAATTTGTTTTAGACCATTTGTGAATATTATGGTGCTGTCACTACTAAACAATATACTATGTTCTAATCAAAATGCGAACATTACGATTCAGCCTTCCATTTGTCAGTTAGAAGTCGATAGTCGTCAATAGTCGATTGTATTTGGTTACAATGTACATGTTGTATGTACGTTGTAGAAGTGTAAGCGGTAGGCTTTCTTCGTCTCCCTAGATCAAACGCAGCATATGAATATTTGCTCAGGTACGGGTTAGGAGGTGGACACATAATATACATGAGATAATAATATACATTATGATGACGTGATGCAATCGCTCCGTCATGCTGCAATAAGTGAATACTGTCAGCCCTTCCACGCTACCGTCCAACTGCAATTTAAGCGAGGATTTAATTATAGTTAACACTTACCACGTGTTCTTTAAAGATGGTCAGTCTTCAACTAACTTACTGAATACTGTAGTTTCGCCTTCGCCGCAGCCTGGCTCCTTTCACGTAACAACACTCACTTTTGCTAGACTTAATATGACTACTTATTTTTAGCTTATAAAATATTATTCGTCCACGGGAAGTTGATGCGCGTTTTAATACCGAAACTATGCTAACTTTCCGAGTTTAATCTAGGACGTCCTAGTGCTTTTACTATTATAGACCGGTCTATCCCGCGAACTCAGCCAGACCTCTCCATGCGTCTAAGGCCATCTCTCGCTCACCTCGATTAATCTAAACCGATCTTTCAATCCAACTATTATAAACTTTTACAAACATTATCACACTTTCGCGGCCACACACTCAGACATAGACTCCTAGTATTTTCTACGTCTCCTAGCTTAACTCCTAGCTTATCGTCTCCACCCTCTAGCGGTCTCCAACCGACTGTCCTAGCCTCTTGGTACTAACCAACTCCTAACTTAGCTCAAATAGCTTTTCGTCTCAACCCTCTAGCGGTCCCAAACCGACTGTCTTCAGCCTACCTCCTCCTGGCCCTCGTCCCCCGCCTTTTTAGCAAAATCCCACGGCTCGTCCTTTTTTTGTGAATCTTTCAATTGTTTGAAGTGATCGTCCGGGTTTTACCCAATGACCAGAGTTTATTACAAACACGTGTGCTTATCTATTATGAGTTGCTCGTAGAAATAGGATATTTTTAAGTTTCTAAAGAATCATTTGAGAAGCTTGTCAGCCATACCCATTAAAATAAGGGATTTATGAGCTTGAAAGTTTTTACGTTTTGTCCTTCAATGCCAAATGTAAAAAGTTAATAGCTTTGTAAGTGTTTGGCTCCGTGTGTTGATTTTAAAATAAATATTATGAAAGTATTTGCTTAATAAATGCATCGGCCAGTCACAACTACAACAACTTTCAGAATTTTTCTGAAATTCCACACTGCCTGAAGCCCCGTATCAGTAATCAGAGTGTTCCACTCACCATGATGTACGGTGTTGTGACATGGACGCTCTCACAGGAGGCTGTGTACAGACTCAGAGTAGCACAGAGCGTCAATCATGGACCGTTCCATGCTCGTCATAAATACAAGATTATACTAGTTATTGTAACTTGAGATTTAAGCAGATTGACTTCCCATCTGAGTGTTGTAATTGTGCAGATGTAAGGTGTAGTGATCAGAACCATAAAATGACAATAAATAGGATGTATTGTAATATTGTAAATATTTTGACTGAGGCCGCTAAGAGAACCTGCATTGCACCTAAGCGTCACAATTTTAGGTATGTAACGGGGTGGAACAGGCATGTTAGTGACGCACATCGGGAGGCCAGGCTTTGTTTTCAGACGTGGGTGTCTTATGGGCGTCCTAGGTCCGGGTATCATTATAATAATATGTGTGAGTCTAGGAAACTGTTTAAAGAAAAATTAAAGTACTGCCAAAATAATCAAATACAAATAAAGATGGACATAATTGCGGAACATCATGGGAATAAAAAGTTTTGTGATTTTTGGAAAAATACCCATAAACTGAATCCAAGGTCGGGCTCTCCGGCGAGTGTTGGTGGTGTGCATGAGCCACGGGACATAGCCTGTGCCTTTCAGCGGCATTTTAGTGTGGTATCACCGCTCGGGTCCGCGTCGCAGGTGCTCGCGGCTGAGAATCGCCCTGGGCATGTTAACGTTCGGTTCTCCGCCAAGGATGTGGCCCAAATTATAAAGAAGATGGTGAGAGGCAAGTCCCCAGGTCACGATAGTCTTAGCATCGAGCACCTGAAGTACGCGGGCGTGCACCTGCCAAGAGTCCTTGCACTATTATTTAACTTGTGTGTTAGTCATGATTATTTACCCGATGATTTAATGCACACAGTTGTAGTGCCAATTGTTAAGGATAGGACGGGCGACTCATCGGATCTGTCTAACTACAGACCGATCTCGCTTGCGACTGCCATAGCTAAGGTGCTGGATAGTTTGCTTGACCGGCAGTTGGAGAAGCACCTCCACTTGCATGACGCACAGTTTGGGTTCAGATCCGGTTTGTCAACCGAGAGTGCTATCCTCTGTCTCAAGCAAACTGTTCAGTACTATACGGTCAGAAACACACCAGTGTATGCATGTTTTCTAGATCTTTCAAGAGCTTTTGACCTGGTTTGTTATGACAAGCTGTGGCAGAAGCTAAAATGTGAAACAGATGTGCCGCAGGAGATTATATCCTTGCTGCGGTACTGGTACAGTAAACAGCAGAATACCGTTAGATGGTCAGGTGCGCGATCGGACGCGTATGGGTTGAAATGCGGGGTGAGGCAGGGGGGTTTATCCTCCCCACGCCTCTTTAACCTGTACATAAACCGGCTGATCGGTGAGCTCAGCAGCACTAATATTGGATGTTCCATAGACGGAGTTTGTTTGTTTGTCACTTCCCTCCGCGCACTCGTTCGGGCTGGATGCAATTTATTTTGCTGTTGTTTTTAATTACGATTTTCGTGTTCCGTGATCGATTCCCGGCTCGTGAGTTGTTTCTAGGTGTGTGCTATTGTGCTAAGTGCTGGTATCGTAAGTTTTTTAGTGTTTTTACGTCGGTTATTACTGGTAATTAGTTCATTTCGTTTACTTTCGGTGAGTACATTTACTTTCTTTGGTGTGTGGGTACCTCGATATAATTTTGTCATTTGGTAATTCTGTTACTTTTCTTACGTTTTAATAGTTTGTGTGAATTACATAATTTATAATATGTTGTCCATTAATGATGACCCGCCTGACCGTGGCAGAGATGCATTCCATACACCCGGGTCGCCGACGACCTCCGCTAATATCTCGACAAAACGTTTGTTTCGCGAAATGTCACCTTCGTACATTTCGCCCGAAGATAGGTCAAAACGGCTTCACACATCCAACTCAATTGAGAAGCCCTCGCCTATTTTAAACGTCAGTACTGCGAGCAGCGACCACTATTGCGATTTAGTGTCACAGGCGTCTGCATTTTTATCCAAAATTAACGACCTTGTTAATGATCAAGGGTCCCGCATTAATGTCGCAAATAAATCAGCTATCATGGACATGACTCAGCGCGTAACGGCCATCGTTTCTTTGTTAGCAATAAAATCATCCTCCAACGAAACTAAATTAGCCAATACGGAACGCGAATTAGATAAAATTAAATTCAATTCCAATACTGTCAATAATCATAATAATGTCAATACTTGTGATTGTAACAAATCTTCGTATGCGGATTCGTTGAAACTTCGTCTACCTAAAGTTGTGCCAGCGGTCGAGTCGCGCGCCCCTCTCCCTTGCGTCGTCGCCTACCCTACTGCTGAGCGGTCAGCCGATTACTCGTCATCGTCCGCGACTAAACAAGCGCTTATGAAAGCGATTAAGCCTAGTGACGACGGATTTCAAATTGTAGGCGTTAAGAAAACCGCGAAATCTGGCGTTGTATTACGTGTCGCTAATGACAACCAAATTAAAAAATTACAATCGGTCGATGCTATTAGGTCCGCCGGTCTAAGACTTGAAAAACCGAAAGGCCGAAGGCCCCGTATATTAGTTAAGGACGTCCCATCCTCAATGGAAGACAATGTTTTTCTGCACGCGTTATACCGTCAAAACATTAAAGATGAGTTGCCAATAAATGAGGATGATTTTATTAAGTCAACTAAAATTATTCGTCGGCGTTCCTTAGATAACGGTCGCAAGTGGATAGGTGTTGAAATCGAGTCCTCCGTACGTAAACATCTGGTGTCCACCAAAGAAAAATTATTTATTGATTGGGCGACTTGCCGTTTCATCGATGATGTCGAGGTAGTTCGTTGTTTACATTGTCAACAGTTCGGTCACGTTAAGAAACATTGCGTTAACAAATCACCTACCTGTGCTAACTGCTCCGAAGCGCATGAAACAAATAACTGCCCGCACAAGGATAACTCAAATTATATACCGACTTGCGTGGCGTGTAAACGTTTTAAAAAACCGTTTGATCATCGTTGCGGGTCTCCAGAGTGTACCACATACAAACTTAAGCTCGAACAGTTAATCCTCAACACTAACTACTAAAATAATGGATAGTTTAAATATAGGACAATTAAATCTCCACAACGATAGGGTGGCGACCTCTGAACTAGACAAATTAATTATCGATTATAACTTAGACATTGTACTTGTTCAAGAACAATACCAGAATGCACACTTACGCCACAAAGTAGTTCAGCTGGATAGCAAGGCACGAGCCGGAATTTACGTGACGCGTTCTTCTAACTTTACAGTAACATCTTTGCGTAACCTCATGACGCCCCACTGTGCCGTTGCGGAAGTCTCATCAGCTTCTTTCAAAGTTTACGTTGTGAGCTGTTACTTTCAATACTCAGATCCTGTTGCTCCTCATATACATAACCTCCGTCACGTCTTGCAGTCACTCGCGGGCTGTAAAGTTATCGTTGGCGCTGATGTTAACGCGTCATCGTCTCTGTGGTATGGCAAGGTTAGGTCAACGGATTCCGACCGACGTTGTGCTGTTGAAGATTTTATTGCTGAAATGAACCTATCGATTCATAATACCCCTGATGCACCACCTACTTTTTGCAGCCCAATGGGCGAATCTTGTATTGACGTCACACTTTCTAGTGCAGACGTTCGCTTAGATAGGTGGCGTGTCTTACCAGATGCGTCTTGCAGTGATCATCGCCTGATCGTGTACGAATTTGTTCCGGTGTCTACTCAAGGTCCGACTCATATCACTGGTAATTTTAGATATAAAAGTAAAGGCGCGAACTGGGAATTCTTTGGCTCGCTTTTTGCAAGTCACGCCAAAGACTTCACTCGTGATGGGCTGTCAGCTGAAGAAAGTGCTGAAATTATGTCAGGCACCTTCACTTACTGTGCTGACATCGCTATTGGTCGCGCATCTATGACCAACCTCCGTAGATGTGATTGGTGGTGTGACTACTTAATTGAACAACGTAAAAGCTATCGCCGAGCGCGTAGACATTTAAACAAGCTTAAAAAACAAAAAGTCACCGGAGAACCATATACCATTGCTTTAAATGCGTTTAGAGTTGCCAGGTCCCGCTACAGAGCATCGACTGAAAAATCTAAGGGTAATTTACTGCGAAAAATTGTAGAAAAATTAGATAAAGAAGGTCCGTGGTCTCCTTTGTATCATGAGTTCAAAGCTAATCGATCGGTCGACCTAGCGTTTATCCAAAACATTAAAGTAAATAATAAACACACCACCGGTATTGAGGAAACGACCGAAGTTCTATTAAATACTCTGATACCTGATGATTCGCCGGTAAATGACAATGACTACCATCAACAGATCAGAGCGTGGGCTGCTGTGCCACCTGAATCACCAGCGTCAGACCTTCCATCCATTGACGAATTCATTAATGTTGTCAGGAAACTGCCTCTTAAAAAATCAGCAGGTGAAGATAAAATATCTAATCGGATGATAATAGAAGCGTGTAAAACAGCGGGCGACGCCATTCTATCTGTTTTCAACCGATGTATTGCGGAAGGCGTTTTTTCCTCGCGTATGGCGACGTGGCTTTATACGAATAATTCCAAAAAGTGGTGATAAGCCACCGGACGACCCTAAGTCGTACAGGCCCTTAACCCTACTACCAAATTTGGGAAAACTCCTGGAGCGCCTTATCGTTCCGCGTTTGCTACCGGACGGACCAAAGTTTCATAACAACCAATTCGGATTCACCGTGGGTAAATCTACTGTTGACGCGGCACTTTCTGTTAGAAAAATTGTTAATAACTCTGAACACAAGTACGTGGTTGGAATCTTTTTAGATATTTCCGGGGCTTTTGAAAACGCTTGGTGGCCGATGCTACTACTTAAAATGAAAAATCGTGGCTGCTACAAAAACATATATAATCTTGTTCATTCATTCTTTTTAAATGGTACCGCGCAACTAAAACTCGGACATCATTCTATGTCAAAGTCCCTTACCATGGGATGTCCACAGGGCTCGGTAATCTCTCCGTATGTATGGAATATAGGTTTTGATGATTTCCTCGCGCTCCCACTCCCACCGGGCTGTTCATTAACCGGTTACGCGGACGACGGCCTGCTGCTCATTCAGTCAAGTACCCGGGCTGGACTCGAGAATTTAGCTGACACTTGCCTACGATTAATATCTCAGTGGGGCGATCGAAACCGTCTGACCTTTGCACCGCATAAAACATTTCAACTAATTTTAAAAGGTGATCTTAAATCGTGGCCGAGCATTAAATTTAATAACGTTCCCGTGAAAAGAAAGCAGTCCGTGTGCTACCTTGGACTGGTCTTAGAGAGGAATTTTTCATTCGTAGATCACATAAAAAATGTCGGTGAAAAAGCTAAAAAGAACTTTTATTCCTTAACGAGGATATCCAAATCTACGTGGGGATTGTCATTTTTAACTTTAAAGACCATCTACGTGGCTACTTACTTGGGTTGTATGTGCTACGGGGCACCTGTTTGGGCCGATAGGGCCACCATAGGAGCGGTGCGACGTAAATTGCTTCAAAGCCAGCGTTTGGCGTTGATATTCTTATGCAAAGCGTACAGGACGGTTAGTACCGAAGCTCTTCCGGTGCTTGCGGGTGTACTTCCAGTCGATCTTGAGGTGCAGCGGCGGGCGGCAATGTACTATAACGCGCGTGAGACCACGGACGCAGACTTTTTAACCGTACGTGATCGTGCTAGGATTTCTAGATTATTCAAACCACAGACCGACGTCTGGGAGGAACTTTTATCTGAATGGCAATGTAGGTGGGACAATTCCATCAAGGGCAGGCACCTCCACCAGTTCTTTCCATCCGTTCGTGAGCGGCTGGACAGGACATGGCTGGAGGTTGATCACTGTGTTGCCCAATTTCTCACGGGCCATGGCAACTTTAAGAGTAAATTATTTTCCTTCAAGCTTGTTGACTCGCCTTTTTGTCAATGTTCAACATCTGACTGCGAATATGAACAATCTGCTCATCACATTTTGTGGGAGTGTAGTCTTTGGCAAAATGAACGCAATATTATGTTGGATAGTGTACAGGTTACATCCGGAGTTATTTACTATACGGACCTTGTGGAAACTAGAGCAAATTTCCGTGCGTTCAAGCGTTTTTGCCATACCTATTATTGGAATCAAATATAACAGCTCTCAACTTAGGACCCATTAACGTTAATATTTATCCGTGGTGCTAGGCAACTGGGCCTATCCCAGTTGTAAACGTCCCTTTGTGCCTATTGGCCTTGTTTCGTTCTGTCTCCTGCTGATATGGAGGGAAGTGGAAATTACAGTTCTTTCCTACTCCTCCGCTTTACTTTCTGATTAATTTCGTTGCGGGATCCAAGACAGTTAAATTCATTCTCTGGGACTTCGTCGAGCTTCATTGTCTCGGCGCTTTTCTGGTGGTCGCCACTGTTGATTCTGGCTTTCAGGAGTTACAGTGGTTTGGGCGTGTGTGGCGGGCTTGTCCCAAATAAAAAAAAAAAAAAAAAAAAAAAGACGGAGTTTGTATAAACAACATAAGTTACGCGGATGACATGGTGTTGCTGAGCCCATCGATCGGTGCGTTACGTAAACTTCTGCGTATTTGTGAGACATACGCGGAGGCCCATGGGCTCAGTTACAATGCTAAGAAGAGTGAATTCATGATTTTTAAAGCCGGTACCAAATGTTACTCATCTGTACCACCTGTCACTCTTTGCGGCATTCCATTAAAAAGAGTGCAGCATTTTAAGTACCTGGGCCACTGGGTCTCTGACGACTTGTGTGACAATCCGGACATTGAAAGGGAGCGCAGGGCGCTGTCTGTCCGGTGTAATATGTTGGCTCGCAGGTTTGCACGTTGTACTACACCTGTGAAGGTGACTTTATTTAAGGCATATTGTCAGTCATTTTACACGTGCAGCCTGTGGACCAACTTTACGCAGCGGGCGTACAGCGCACTGCGCGTGCAGTACAACAATGCTTTCAGGATACTGTTAGGGCTTCCGCGGTTTTGTAGTGCTTCGACTATGTTCGTTGAGGCGCGGATCGATGATTTTTTCGCAATCATGAGGAAGCGGAGCGCTTCACTATTAAGTCGCCTACGAAGCAGCTCGAACAGTCTCCTGAGGGTTTTTTCCGAGCGGTGGGACCTGCCCCTGATACAGAGGTGGATGCAGCTTCATGTTAGCGCCTCTCCTCGTTTAATTTGACATACGGGTATGATTATTTGTGTAGGTATTAATTTTGTAATTTTGTTATTGATATTGAATGTTTTAATGTGTATTATTTTAATGTATATTTAATTTGATTATGTAATTTGAATGTGTATGTGTATGTGTAATTGTAATTTTATTTTAATTGATTATTTAATGTAATGTGTTTTTGATTTTTATATTCTGTATGGACTATGTCTGAAATAAATAAATAATTAATTAATTAATAAAATTAAAATTAATTTAATGGCCGGTGGAGCAAATCTATGACTAAAAGGCGTCCTAGTAATAGAAAGAGATGTGTTGGCAGTGGCAAGATGGGTAGACGATATTTTTGCTATAGCGGAAATAACCTAGACGAAGCTGACACAAGAGCGGCAGAAACAAAGAGAGGCCTGTACCCGGGTGAAGTGAAGTCGGGCTGTGAATGATGATGATGATGACAACAACTTATAGTAGCTCGTTTTTGCTAACATCTAAATAAATGCGTAAATACGATTGCAGTAATCGATTTTCAACTGTCTGCGCTTAGCCCAGCAATGAAAATCCAACAGTGCGGTTTTATTTATTTATTTTATTTTATTATTTTATTTATTTTAAGAAAGCTTACAGACTAATAACAGAATAATAGGTAAAAATGTATATAATCAAGTTGCTAATAACAAGCCTCCACAGATATATATTAAAAAATACGATTAACTAATGCCTACAAGTTAAAGTTACGGTTTTTAACATTTTTTTATTTTTTATTTATATATTATTATTTCCAATACCAAAATATTAGAATATAATTATTTATCTTGCTCTACAGCTACAATTAACGTTAATACCGTTGTGTCAATTTACTGTATATTGCCTGTCCGGCGGTATTGTTGGGATATCAATATATCACAAAATTATCTGTGTAATTAGTGGATGTCCGCTGTAAACGCATACAACGAGTTAATTGCACACACCGAAATATATAACTATGAAACCTGGCTTTTCTTGAATTATGTTGTTGAAAATAAATAATGGGTGGCCCTACGCCTATACCTATATGATTGGCGACTGCGGTTAAAATAGTACAAATAAACCGAAAATTAAATCGCTATTCATGTTTTAACTGGAGTTTTCCTAGTGCCCGTATCACCAGTGGTGCTCCTATTAACGTGACGCTTCTAACTACCATACAAATTACTGCCATCTCAAAAAGCAGAAAAGGATAAACAAGATATATTAACAGTAAGTTAGCGATACAAACCAGACCGTGCCCAGTAATGAATGGTAAACTAAATGGATGTATAGACGGCCTTTCATAGAGTTTGATTTAGAGCATATTCCAACATTCAACTAGATTACCATTTTCAGAACATTATCCACACTGGCATTCCTCTAGTATTGTTAGCACCCCACATTTTATCCAACAAACAACTTTGCGAAACTTGTATGTTTTTCTCTCTGAACTTCTAAAGCCCCACTTGTCTATAAATAAGTAGCTCAGTAATGAAACAAAACGCTGAGTTTTCCTCATGGCTGTATAAAGTGCTCTCTTAGGAGCGATCGCTGCGTAACCGCTGCGTCCCTAATATATATGCATTAGCTTTGGTTCGCAATTAGTGAACACACTGAATAGCGAAATGCGATAGTGACGGGAGAATTACAAGGCTGATGTGTGTTGTGTACTTGCAATAGAATGCACAAATACACGAAAATAATTAACAAAAGTCTTATTCTGGCAACATTTACTATGCACACGATAAAATTATGTAGATAATAATCATTATCTGCACGTGTAATTCTGAAAAGTAAAGTAAGACAACATTGCAACCCGGTTACATTATGTCTAGTCCTGGGAACGATGACTTCAAAAACAATAAAATGAAATGTTCAAAAACAAGCGCTTTCATTACCGATACATGTCATGATAATTTCTGCTTTATTTCCCTTCTGATCAGAAGGTTTAAAGCAGCAAAATATTCGACAGTGCAAAACATGGAATGAGCAGTAAGTCTAATTAGCAAAATGTCTATGTAACAAAACGTCCAACATTAGATGTCCTGTATAGCAGAACGTCTATTTTGTGTTACGTTTGACTTCTATTGTTATAAAAGTCATCGACGCCAGGTCCAGAGATAATGGAACCAGGTTATAATTGTATCTGCTTTTGTGATTATCAACATCTTTAATATTATTTATCTATTTTACACATGAACACTAGCTAAAATGACAACATTTTACAAACGGCTGGTTATATCAGTACCCACGAGCCACACAAAAAGCCATATTTCCTCGCGGAAGTAACTACAACAATACATTTTATTATCATCTCGAGTATCGCGACGTCCGCAGCTCACTAGAACTGACCCAAGAGACGTCGAACTTGGATAAGAGCGCGGCTTATCACGGTTTATAGCGATACCTACCTCTGTGGAGCTCTGAGCCTGGTCGCCATTACTCACAGAACTCACTGACAGATAAGCGTTTTCGACGGAACAGGAGTTTGGACAGAGCGCTTGAGACTCGTACAAACTCAAACTCAAAGCATTTATTTCAACTAGACCATTACGGCACTTTTGAATGTCAAATTACAAATAAAATCAAAGCTACAGTCACAGTCACAAGGCATAATAACTTGAGAATGTACTGTAGTTGCCCATTCCCTAGCGTAGATCTCTATGGAGAAGAACGGGCAAGAAACTCCATGGACACTCTTTTTAAATCAATATATTGTTACAAAATCTTGGTTACATAATACAATAATTGGTACTGTTTATTATTTGTCGAGACAAAATCAACGCATTATCTCAAGATTTTACAAAGTGTGTACTAAAAATGTCTGTGAATTCTATGAGTATTATGGTAAATTTATGCAAAATACTCGTATACTTATAAATTTAAAACCCTTATCTCAAACTATATTATTTAAAGGGTATTTTAATCGCCAACACATCACACTGTTACCCACCCAGGCACACATAGGCATTGCCAAACTATAAGGTTAAGTTTATGTCTACATTAATTTACATACATCCTTGGTCTCGGCTTAAGATAACTGCGGCGCCTCATAAACACACGCTACATGTTGATCCCGGTGACGCAATAAGTGACGTCACCGCACCAATCCCGGGATCCCGACAATCCCGGGACGGGTGCGATACTGTTTATAGTGATCGCGGAACTGAATGTTAATGGAACTACGATGTGCCACTGGGATTTGTTTACGAGCTGGGTAGATGTGTAATGTGGATTTGGTTGAATGTGTTTTTCATTGTAAATCAATGTATTCGGGGTGAAAGGAACACTGGCGCAAAAACGGGTACCAGATTCGAATGTTTTCATCGGTTATTAAAACAAAAACAGCTGTTTCCAACAAAAGTTTAATACCTACACGGACAAAATATATGGAACAGGTGTTTTTTTTTTCATTTTATATTACCGACGGCAAATTTCTGTAAGGGGGTAGAATTTTATTTTATATAAATAAGCTGATTTTTCAGGTTTGATTGATCTGTAAATCTTTGAATCTATTCAAAGTTTACGTGGTTCTTTTAGGTTAACTTTGTAATATGCCCTGCACATTTAAATCATTACTATGATTCTAAAGATAAATCAAAGGATTCTGCTACAGATTTATGCTACAGACGGCGTACCGTAGCACTTTACTGAGGTGCTACGGCGTAGCGCTACGCCGTAGACGCATCGTAACAGCAATAAGATTTGACTAAATTTGACTTGGCAAATATAAAAATTCTGAATACATCCCAGTATTTAAATTTGCGAAGTGTTATTCATTAGATATTCGCACACGGGTATGTTTGAAACTCTATTTCATGGTGGTGTGAAGTCGCACCGTTTGTGAGGTAACGAGTTTTATTGGACCAATCAGAGCGCCGCACGGACCACCTGAGAAGGGGAGAGGTAATTAAAGGGATTAAATTAGCATGCGTAATACGAAAACGTATTAAGCATGTTAATATATTACATACAGACTGGTATTCATTATTATTTTATACCAAAGCTTTCATTAATATTTCAATTTATTTCATTAAAATGACTTTAATAACTCTTGTACCAAATCTGGTACAGATTTGAATTGTATTCGTTGTCAAATATTTTGAGAAAAAATTTGACTGCCTGTTTCTAATTTGTCAAACTACTATAAAAATTAAATAAATGAGTTTTAAAACCACAAGCTGAGGCTACCAGCCTAATAACTAGAGCGAGAGCTATCTAGTTCCCATAAAACTAAGAATAGGCAAATGGAATATATTTTCTTATTAAAGGTTTTATCATTATATTCACTGTGGCCCGCGATTCAGTCTGCGTTCCAGAATTATAAGAGGCGTTATCCAGGTCTCGGGCTTCCTGTCGTGAAATAAATGTCAAAATAACAGGATCAAGTTCACAACAGCGAACTGCCCGCTCTTCATACTGTTCATTTGTTGATCTAAACGCAAAACCCTCACTATAGAGGCACGCAAAGTACCATTAGGTTTCACTGAGCCAGTCCGCGGCTGACCTAATTGTTGCCCGAGCGACTGATTGCTCGCTTCGACCGCACAAAAGAAGCAAACAATTTATGCAATTGACTACGGCCGAGCGAGCGGAGCGGTATGCAGTAGACCTATTAGCCAAGCTGTCCCTGTTGTAGATTGTACTTATGGATTTTGGTTACTTCAGGGTATTTTCTTTTCAACTCTACAGTGGACTGCACTTTTCTTGTTTTTTACTTACATTGTGTTCATGAGATTGACAAAGGAGCTCATGGCTAAATTACTCGGGCCACTCGGGCTGATCTTTAGGTTAAGCCATGCTTGCCTAGGTTGGTCTGTGGATGGTTGACCACCCTTACATACCAAGTTTTCTACGTGCCTCGGAAAGCACATTATTCTGTTGAACAACAATAACTCTCAAAGTATTAAACATACAGTTGTGAATTTTATGTTGTTTTGTAGCTAAGCTCAAAATCTGTCGGTCAAGTGAAAAAAATTAAAAAGTTGTCTGGGCTGTTTTAGTGGTAATTAACAATTATTGGTTGAATCGCATAATTTTTCGTTTTATTGTTTCAAACCTTGTGGAATTGTTAACACTCTGCTTTGAAATGCAGACGGTAGACAATATTATTGCCTTTCAAATAAGCTTATTTTTATCTCAGTATGACTAAAACTTTGAGAGATATGTTTTTTTTTATACTCACATAGAGAATATTTCAACAAAAAAACAAAATGGCTGCCACATAGCGGGCAAGTGTATTGGACCCAAGCCTAGAGTGTAATTGTACTTTAAAATAGTTTATATTTAAGTATTTACAAAATAGCTAGTCCATGTCCAGGCACACTGTATAGTTAATATTAATATTTTGTTATACATATAATAAAATCGTAGGAAAGTCAACACTGAACATTGAATATTTTTTAAAAAGAATACTTGGGGCGTGATCTACAATCGATATCGAAGCCAAAAATATAGTTTTAAGAATTTTTGTCTGTTTGTCTGTATGTTTATCCGGGCTAAACTTAAAAAGTACTGCATGGATTTACTTCAAATTTTGCATGGATATTACTAAGAGGTCGGGTCAACATATAGGCTTCATATTATCACGCTATCACTTACGGGGGAGGAGGTGCTGTAGAGCCTTCACGCAGACGACGTCGCGGGCAGCAGCTAGGAGTTAATAGAAACAATAAAAAATGTGACATTGCTATGGAATATTTTAGTTATAGAAAATTTGTTATGAAGGATAGATAAAACAGTTACATGAACTTGGACTAAAATGAACGCTGCAAGTGGTGTCGGAAAAATGGACCCCGTGGGTTTAATAACTTTAAATTACGGAGCTACGTCAAAAGCGGAAGTTATGGCTTCTCAGGGTTCCGTTGCCAAATGACAAAAACGGAACTCATATAGATACATTGCCCATTGAAAGAGCTCAAAGAGCTAATCTCAAGGTGGCTACTTGCCGCCCTTTCCTTTTCCCCACTAACCTTCTGTATAAATCTTGTTCAGTTCGACAGTTATTTATTATGAGCACTGTACTAAAACAACACGCAGCATTTCCATACAGAACTGAATTCACTAAAAAAAGAAGGAAAGATATAGTTTGCCACCAAAAAAGTACAAAACATGCTTTCACGGGCCAGTTTTATATTATCCTCGGACCGCTACTCTCAGGCTAAATGAAAAAATAAACATCTATTCTTTAAATCGCAATAATTGCAAGAAAATCCTTAAGAGCGGGCCTAACGCTAGGAAAAATTCTGATTTCCCCCGCGCGTCTTGTCACACCCGCATTAGTGCGTTTATCAAACACGGGCGGTGCGGCCGGCGCCACGATGCGCGACGCGCGGGACCGAACTCGCGTACTTGATGTCATTGAGCTGAGTATATGCAACATAGATAGATGAAACCACTTTCCTTTCTTATTTTTTTTTAGTTAATTTTTTAACACCATCAATGCATTTCTATGTTGTTTGTGTGTCGTGAAATAAAAGTTTTGAGTAGGTACTCAATTTCATCTTAGTTTTCTTAATATTAGGTATTATTGTAGACATCGGATAGTTGGATGCATTTATTCACTATAATTTTTGGGCAAGTAATTATGAAAGCGGCTTTTATCAACATTCATTCCAGAAATTACGGGAATCCATGATTAATAGGATACAATGGTTGGAAGCAACTTCTTAAATATGTGGTATATTTTTTTTGGCAAACCGGGATATCTTGACGTTTGTTACGTCATTTTGATAGGTAGTCTACTTTTCGACATTAGTTAGCTTTTGATTCTGTAGTCAGAAAGTTAAAAAATGATCAATTCCGGAATACGGAATAAAAAAAAACGTTGCAGGTTCCAATACATTCGATTCTATAATCAGAACTCTAAATTGGTTTTTAATTTTGCTACAAATAAGAAACGATCGTAAGACGTATCGTATAATCATCATTATTTTTGTTTATTTTTATTCAAAAACACTGAAGCTTCGTTTACGTGAGGCTATTTTCTTGGAAATACAGGTGCAATAATTGAATGTAATAATTTAAGCGCAATAATTGACCTTCAAGAATTACAAGCAATTGTTTACATGAAATCTTGAAAGCAAATCTCTATCCCTATCCATACTATTATATAAATTAATATGAATGTACGTTTGTTTGTTTCGCTTTCACGCGAAATCTACTCAGCCGATCATCATGAAACTTTGTACACATATTTTTGGAGGTATAAGAAGTAACATAGGAGACTTAAAAAAAAAAAAACTAACCCTCACTCGCAGACGAAGTTGCATGGGTCAGCTAGTATTAGATATTTCACAATTTAAAAAAAAAGCGACCAACTGCGAGTCGAACTCGCCCATGAAGGGTTGAAGCAGCAACTCAAATATGAGTTGATTAAATGTACGGTAAATTGCGGTAAACGGTTTATGACGTATTAAAAAAACACTTACTAGATCTCGTTCAAACCACTTTTCGGTGGAAGTTTAGATGGTAATGTACATCATATTTTTTTTAGTTTTATTATTTTCTTATTTTAAAAGTTACAGGGAGGGAACACACATTTTACCACTTTGGAAGTGTCTCTCGTGAAAACTATTCAGTTTAGAAAAAAAAAAACCTCAATTTCATCAATAATTTCGGAAATAATCGCTCCAAAAGTAAAAAAAAAAAAAAAAAAAAATCGCTGGACATTAACACACAGCGCCACCTAGTGCCACACATCAACAAAAACAAAACAAAACAATGTGTCCCCCCCCCCCCTTTTAAACCATAAGTTTAGAAAATATGAAAAAAAAACTGAAAAGTAGAACTTTATAAGGACTTTCTAGGAAAATCATTTTAAACTTGGATGGAAACAAGTTGTTGTACAAAAAAGACAAAAAGTTGTACAAAATAATTTTTGGACTAAGTTTGTAGTATAATCGTATAAGCAAGCATTTTTTTTTGACTTCGTTTACGTATTTTATTATCCTGAACGTATCTTTTTTCAAACAAAAAAATAATTATTAAAATCGGATTGGATTGAACACTTATTGTGACGGACGGGAAACTACGGAACCCTACACTGAGCGTGGCCCACTCTTGGCCGGTTATTTCTATTTTTGTGTGAAAATCTTAATGCGATTCACAGAATACATCTATTTACCAAGTTTCAACAGCATAGTTCTTATACACTGGACAGCAAATAAACCGAGCCACCCGTTACCTAGGCACTCTAATTCGATTTTCTCAAAACTAAAAAACCTACAATTATCAAAGTTGTACCTACAGAAGAGCAGCGGTGGCCCAGTGGTGGCGGCCCCGACTTACGAACAGTAAGTCGTGGGTTCGAACCCAGACAGGCGCATTACTTTGTGTAATTTATTTCATCACCGCTGCTCTCAAAACGGTGAAGGAAAACATCGTGAGGAAACCGGCATGTCCTAGAACCAAAAATTCGAAGACATGTGACATCTACCAATCCGCACTGGGCCCGCGTGGTGGATTATAGCCCATTCCCTCTCATTGAGAGGAGGCCGTGTCCCAGCAGTGGGAACATTATAGGCTGATGATGATGATGATGATGATGACCTACAGAAAGTGCGTTTCATGGTGATTAATATTTTTATCACCATGAAATGCATTTATAATGAAAGGAAACTCATTGGGTTCAATCAATTTTTCAGTGTTTATTAAGGATTTTACAAAGAAGAGTCGTTTTCCAGTCGTGACAATCGTTAGTAATGATAAAGTGAAAAAAAAAATTAAAGCCAAAAACAAAGATAAAAAAAAAAAAAAAAATTGATCAATATTTCGTATTCCCTCCCCTTGCTCGGATAACTGCCAGCATCCTTGTATTCATCCACCTTACGAGCCTGACGATAAAATCTTGAGAAATTCTATTCCACTCCTCTTCAATTATTGCGATTCGCAGCTCTGGAAGCCTTGTTGGAGCAGGTACCCGGGCTCGAACCCGACGTTTCAGCTCATCCCATAAGTGTTCTATCGGATTCAAGTCCGGGCTTCGAGCTGGCCAGTCCATCGTACGAATGCTAACGTCATCCTGGTCTCAGCAGTGAAGAGTACATTACTCCACTGCTCTAATGTCCAATCCCTATGCTCTCTAGAAAATTCAAGTCGTGCTCGAAGGTGTGCTACCGTTAATGCTGGGCCTGTTACAGCTCTTTTTGGGGTCAGGTTCCGTTCAGCAAGTCTCCTTCTGACGGTATCTGAACTTATGCCCACTAGGCGTTCGTCACGCAGACTTTGTTGGACTTGAACTGCGTTGAGGTGGCGATTTCGCAGAACAGTAAGGTGGATATAACGATCATCTGCTGCTGATGTAACCCTAGGTCTGCCCGTACCTGGACTGCGATCGAATGCTCCAGTCTCTAGGTATCGTCTGTAAACTCGTTGCACCGAAGATCGGCTGATTCAAAGCCTTCGAGCGACTTCTCGTTGCGCAATGCCTGCTTGAAGTAATGCTACAGCTTGAGCTGCTTCCTGAGGTGTTGTACCCATTATTAATAGAAAAAGTATCAAAAACACACGCGTCTGAGCAAGCGATGGACAAAAACTAAAGAAATGATTAGAAATATCCGACTACCCTCATTGTAGAGAAAAAGAACGCTAATTTCAAATTCTGGTGAAAACAGAGCAAATTGTTAGCATTGTGTTTGGTGCTTGATTACAATGTGAGTTGACGGTACTTTCGAATTAATTTGTAGTCATTTTAATCACCATGAAACGCACTTTTTGTAAGTTTAACTCTGATAGTTGTAAGTTTTATACTTTTTGAGAAAATCGAATCAGATTTCCTAGGTAGCGGGTGGCTCGGTTAATTTGCTGACCAGTGTAGTTTCGGATAACAATGGGCCTTAGAGGTTCCGTTTTTTGCCATTTTGCTACAGAACCCTAAAAATACGCACTGTTTGCGTGGAAGTGTGGAACACTCTTGTCATTATGCAACTCGAGCTTCGTAACGTTACTACTCAAGGAACCACCTATTTGGTTTTTTAAATCATTACTGAAAATAATATAATACGAACAAGTAAAATTAAATTTAAAAAACCCTTCGACATATAATGTAAAGTAATAAAGTTAAATAGAAAATAATTGATTATAGTTAAGTTCTAGGAACCAGTCATCACTCCACTTTCCGTGTCTCATTTCCTTAGCTAATATTCCTTATTCCCTTTGAGTATAGTCATTATTGTACTAGTCAAAATCTTTCATATCACCCATATAGAAAAAAAAAGGGTAATTCGCCATTTTGTGGTGGCGGCCATCTTGGATTGTAAATTTATCATAGTAAGTATTCTACTAGTCACGCCCTTTCATTTGATACCCATACCGAAGGAATTGTGAAAAAAATATGTAAGTAATCCGCCATTTTGTGTCGGCGGCCATCTTGGAACAATTTTCATCAAACATAGATAAGAACACTCCCGACTAATTCACCTTTCTAATAAAAAACAAAATTAAAATCGTTTCATCCGTTCGGATGCTACGATGCCACAGACAGACAAACACACAAACACACGTCAAACTTATAGCACCCCGTCGTATTTGCGTCGGGGGTTAATAAAGGAACTTTGGTAAGCACGACAGGTGGTCAAGCTATACAGAACCAGTTTATGCTGATCTCTCATTGTACAAAAAATATATATATAGTGAGGCCACGTTATACTGGAAATGTAAAAAATACTTAGCCAGAGTACTGTAAATAGGTATTCATAATTCTTTATGAAAACCTAGGTGCATACATAAGGTACGTTAGATTTCGGTAGTAGGCAAAGATAAACGTATTTCTCTAGTGATAAAGTTTGGTATTTATTCAAATTATTTTCGACCTCGATGGTACTACCGACAGAACTATCAACAAACTCGATCACTCGATTTACATTATTTTCTGGAAACTGATATCTGAAACAAGCGAGTGTTCGGAATCAAAAAAAACACATTAAAAAAAAATGGACTTTACTACCATAAACATAGAGTCCATTTTAAGTTAAAGTTAGTTAGTTTTTTAACGTGATTCATATTATGATTGTGCTGAAGCGGCCATTTTAGGACACCCGTCTATTTTAAATCTTTACTAGCCGACCCGACCTACCTACTACCTACCTTCTACCTACCTACTAACCTACCTATACCTACTACCCACCCACTACTTTCAAGTAATAATAACACATAAGTACAAGTAACAAAACAAATCCCTTTAAATAATAACTACCACATTTTTATTAATTTATAATAATATACCATACATAATAGTTAATTCGTACGGGTTATATCAGCCGAGAGACGTCCACTGCTGGACATGGGTCTCCCTAAAATGTCGCCACATTGACCGGTCAACGGCGACTCGCATCCAACGTTGAATGTAATTATAATAATTTCACACAAAAACAATGCACGATCAAATCAATCATCCGTTTATTTTGAGTTTACAATGCGCTTAGGCACGTAAAAAATACATAAGTACTTTCGACTACGGCAATCAGCCATACATTGAGTGTTCAACTGCTTTACTTCTCGCTTCTTCCGTTCTGCTATTGTATTTTTCTTGTTAGCCATGTTACTCAACAAAAAAATAGTAATATTATGAAAATAATAAGGGCGGCTAGGTGCGGAGCAAAGTGACATAGACTGCCCGTCTCAACAGAGCGAGGGCTACTGATCGGTGAAACAAACTGATGTCTCAAGCTCGCGTCCCGCGAGACGGAAGACGGCGCATTTCGCGGATTAAAAATGTAATAAGCGCCAAATTCTTTCGAGTCTATTATCTCTTAAAATAGAATATATTTTGAAAATTTTCTCAGAGTCAGCCCTAGGTTATACATGAGTGATAATATTTATGTAGTTTATGGTTCAGTAATATGCACCAAAATAGAATACAAACCAAAATTGTTGAAAATTAGAGGTAACTTTGTGACGATTTTCTATCGAGAAAATTTTACCCTATTATGTTTTTGCTCAGACCCAACCCTCACATTTATAATGAAGTTTCCTGACATATTTTTTTTTTCTAATTTGAACATGATTTAGTACTCTAAAAATCAAATCTAAGATTGAAGATTTTGCTTTAGGCCCGCTCTTAAGGAAGCTCCTCAAACTATGTCCTTTGAAGATACAGAGAATTTATTACTTGTGCTAAAGTAAACATTGTTAATAGAATTGTTATTTTTTTAAACTAGTTAACTAAGTTAAGATAGTATAAGTTAATACTTAATTAATAGTTAAGGTTATTTTATATACCTTTTCATATTAGTACCGATAACCTTATTATCATATGTGATTATTAAATCAATTAATTTTAGTATTATTTTATATACCTTTTCATATTAGTACCGATAACCTTATTATCATATGTGATTACTAAATCAATTAATTTTACCTCAAATTGCCTGAAACACAGGATTACCTAGTTCAGGCTAAAAACATTGTGTGAACTTGACATAGATTAAAAAAAAACTGTAAACGTTTACCTTATATTTTTTAATAAATTTTATACTTATTTTATTATTATTATTTCCTTTATTCAATTGAATACTAACTTTTTTTTTTTTTTTTTAATTAATATAAAAAAAATATATGTAAAAAACATTTAAAAATATAAAAAATTGTAGCCCACCGGTATCGGGAACAAGGTCCAAGCTACCGGCGGTCAGGGCTCCAGAGAGAGGAACCTCCTAACAATACGAGCCGTGTCCAGGAGTACCGCTTTCTGAATCAAGCCCTTGATCCAGCTGCCTAACGAGAGTCTACTCAGGTGTTGGTCGAGGCTCTTGGCAATTAAGCCATGCGCTGACACGACTATGGGCACAATTATCGCTGAAATTAAATACTTTTTTCAGGCGGCCAAAGAAGCGCTCTCTCAACGATTGCTTCAAGTCAGCCACATTGATGCCCAGCGCTTCCGACATACCCAAATACTTATAAGTTTCGGTTGCTGAAAGGGATCTAAGATTTATGGAATCTGAGAGCTGGGTTCCATTAGTATCAGTAGCTCCATTAGTTGCAAATCGTTGGGGGCAAAGAGTTTCAAGTCATCCATGTAAAGGAGGTGAGATATAACCCGACCATCTTTCCGCAACTGATAGCCTAGACCTGAATCCTCCAGCAGTGTGCTAAGAGGATTCAAGGCTAAGCAGAACCAAAGTGGACTCAAACTATCGCCCTGAAATATACCTCGCTCTATCCTTATCGGCTCGCTATTCCTCTGAATTTGCCGATATCCTGGATAGCGAAGGACTGTCCTCCATGACATCAGGAAGGTGCGCAGAGTTGCATCAACTTTATACAACTCTAGCACCCTCATGTGCCATGTATGTGGCACTTAGTCATAGGCCTTCTTATAGTCTATCCAACATGTCGACAGATCCTTTCGGGAACGACGAACCTGTTGACTAATGGCCATATCTATGAGGAGTAGCTCCTAAGTACCACGGAACCCATTCATACATCCATTTTGGGAAGCAGACATGACAGAATTGTTATCTATATGTTTACAAATTTTTGTTCTCAAAATGGATGTAAGAACTTTATAGACTGTCGGGAGACACGTGATTGGTCTATATTTTTTGGGTTCCGCAGTACTACCCGATTTATGGAGCAGGTGGGTTATACCTGTTGTCAGGAACTCTGGCAGCGACCCCTGACCGGCTGACTGGAATAGGGTCGCCAAGCGAACATGCGACCTTGTGAACCATTTAATCCAGAAATTGTGCAGTCCATCCGGCCCTGGAGATTTCCAATTAGGCAACGGACGGACTGCACTAGCTACGTCTTGGGGGCTGATAGTAATTGCTCCCATTTCTGGTACTGAGTTACACGCTCGCTCAATAACCCGAGTCCATTCACCCTCAGCATGGCTGACAGGCACCGAGCAGATTCTGCGCCAGAACGAACACATTGCGTCATCATTCGGCAGGCGCGTGTCAGCCACACCTTGGTCCGGTCGCTGCCAACCCATCTCTTTGGAATGTGCGATTCTGAGTGTATCGATCCACCCGCCGCTTATACCTACGTATACGGCTTGCCCATGCATACACTTTCTGCTTCAGGAAGTCGATGCGCTCTGTGACACGGGACAATGTAGTCTCGAGGATTGATATCAGTCCCCGACAACGCCCGCCTCACAAAATGCATCACTCTAGGGCGAGTATTGCCCTCCCTGAAGCAGATCAATTTGCCGATGAGTGCTCTGGCCCCACCAATACGTTGTTCAATCCTGTACGGCAGGTTTTGGCCTTGTAACTCTGTCATCAGAAAATTTGACACGAGGTACACGATGCATTTCTTATTATTATCTCAACACCCTTTGAATTGTTTCATGCGAAACTATATTTATTTAAGAATTCAACTTTTACACGAGTTAGCTATTTATGTAGTACCTACCTAAACATGCACAAACCCTGTACTTCAAAGGCCAGTTAAAGAGACATGTCCACATCTTTATAGGGAAATGATAATATTACAAGCAAACAGTGTAATGCCCAGCGTAATGCTCGGGTTATTTGCCGAACACT
Source organism: Xestia c-nigrum (assembly GCA_916618015.1). Lineage (NCBI taxonomy): Eukaryota > Metazoa > Arthropoda > Insecta > Lepidoptera > Noctuidae > Xestia > Xestia c-nigrum. Next base: position 365,766 of record OU745248.1, read on the forward strand.
TTTATAGAAGTACTTGGGTATGCTGGTATTATAAAGCGTGTAAAAGACCTCTTCACGAACCCGAAAGGCATTTTTCTTCTCATTGCGATTGTTTTTTTGTTTTACACCATACCTGGCCACCTTTTAGTTACGGGTTAAAGTTACAACTTTTTGTATTTTTTTTATTCATTTTTTTTGTAATATTTTATCTTTTAACACCTCCACGACCCCCGTACTATTCCATCCATCCATTAGCACAATGTTTTAAACGCGTTACATTGAGTTCTTCCACAAAACATGATTTATAACCTCAAAAAAAAAAGTTGAAGAAAAACAGTCTTCACAGTCTGCCAATAGAAATCGGCTACGAGTGCTAAGGAAAGCTTACGTCACGATCACGCGAGTTCCATGATTTTTGTTTACTCAAAAAGTGCTCAACGCGTCTAAAGAAGTTATCACTTCAAAAATAAAAGAAACCAGTGATTAAAGCCAGTGTGAACCAGTACAAGTTTAAAGCTAAGTGTTCACAATACTTATGATTGATGGCGCTTGAACCGCGGCAGCGCGTGTGCGCTAAACGCTGTTCAATGTAGCGCTAAGTGCTGTGTGAAGGGTTTCGATTAAAAGGTTTACCATGAGTTACATTATACGAAACTAGAGACCCGAACTTGCTTCGCTCGTTTTTGCAACTTGAGAAAATATGGACAATACATATTATCCTTGATATGTAAGATTATTTTTTCTTTTCGTGGGTGCGTTTACAGGCCATACGCCTAATAAATGATTGTTCCGTGCAGGAGCCGAAAGCATCCATCGCTTTAGCCGCTGAGTCAAAATGCCGTCAATTAATTGTAATAATACAAAAATATGATGGCTAAAACCGCATTAAAATCCGTTGCTTGGTTTAAAAAAAATAAAAACAATCCAGTCTCATAGACAGACACGAAAAATGGGTTATACGATGTGTAAACATTTTTAACCGACTTCCAAAAGGAGGAGGTTCTCAATTCGTCAGAAACTTTTTTTTTGCATTTTCCTGATTACTAGAACGTAGATGGCTGGACCGATTTGGATTACTTTTATTTTGTTTGAAAGGGTTATACTTCACAAGGGGTCCCATAATAATCAAATCAGGATCTGATAATGGAATCCTGGAGAAATAGAGAACTATTCAAATATTATAGACACGCATGAAGCGATTTGGATAGTTTTCGGAAGAGTACTTCCTCGGAGTGGTCCTTCTCCAATTTGGTGAAGATCTGGTGAAGAAATTCGAAGATAGGCAACGGAAGTCCTCAATAAATGATAGCAAATGGACTGGGATTGCTGAAATCTCATGCCTGTCTATTGTTTACACCAGTTCAAAATCAAAAATCAAAGCATTTATTTCAAGTAGGCCAGTTACAGGCGTTTTTGAATTGTCGAAACAAAGATGAAAATTAAATGTAGCTACAGTCCCAGTCACAAGACATAAAACTGTGAAAGTACTGTAGTTCATAACATAACATAACGCCAGTACGCTGTGAAGGGGTAAGCGCATGTGAACCACTAAAAGTGAAAAACAAAAACTGTTTTGCAAAAAACAAAAACCGACTTTTAAAAACACAATACAATTAATTAAACACAATGGAGAGCAGCGGTGGCCCAGTGGTGGCGGCCCCGACTTACGAACAGTAAGTCGTGGGTTCGAACCCAGACAGGCGCATTACTTTGTGTAATTTATTTCGTCACCGCTGCTCTCAAAACGGTGAAGGAAAACATCGTGAGGAAACCGGCATGTCCTAGAACCAAAAATTCGAAGACATGTGACATCTACCAATCCGCACTGGGCCCGCGTGGTAGATTATAGCCCATTCCCTCTCATTGAGAGGAGGCCGTGTCCCAGCAGTGGGAACATTATAGGCTGATGATGATGATGATGATGAAAAACACAATACAGTGAAAAATTACTTTAGCTTCAGAAGTCAAGTGACAAAAAAACTACCAATAAAACAAAGGTCTTCGAACTCTGAAGCTAGAGATATTTTTTACTTTTTTTTGTGTTTTTAGAGTCTGTTTTATTTTCTGAAAAAGTTTTTTTAAGTTCAGTTTGTTCGTGATTAGCTAGTGGTTCAATGACATCTAAGTACTGGTCTGCCATTTTAAAAATTGACAAGCAAAAATATATAGTAGATTTTTATATGATCGTGTGTGGTACGTTATACATATATACGAGTGTGGTTTGTGATGGACTAAACTTTCAAATTGAAATGAATATTCATCAGTCTCTCTCGCGTAGGTCTTTGTGCATTTTAAAATATGAATTGATTTATAAATGACACAGATTTTAGAAATATTTACTCGTAGCAAGAAAATGGCCATTTTTTATTACGTAAATGTGAAAACTCCACTATCAAAATAAATATATTAAAAAAATTGGAACAGAAATAAAAAAATAAAAAACAACCCAAATAAAATACACAAATTGGGTCAATCGATGATGTGATGGTGTGACTACGGAGGTTAACTTCACACATCCACTGGTGTGACTACGGAAGTACGGACGGATACATAAACACTGGTGTGGCAATTTGGTGTAACTATGGATCGGTTGGGAGAACTACTAGGTACTGCGCCAGCCTATGGACGGCAAAAATAAATCCATTTGTCACAAAGGGACTGCCCTTTGTCTCATAACCCTATCTTATTAAAATGTTGGTCAACTGAACATTATATGTACATTGGTCAAGGAAACATTTTCATATTCACGGCGTATTTACTTCGGTAACATTTTTGGTAGTTAAACTAGTTATAACCAACGAGCATGAGGCCCACCTCGTGGTGGATTAAACGTCGTAGTTCAAAAAGATACTCACCTCTTGTATATGAGATCCGTTTAGTACAATCTGGTTGATCCTCAGATCATGTCGGATTGCGACGCGAGTAACAGATGAGAGGACAGAGGGACGACACCCACTCTGTCACGTTACACTTGGCTTAAAGAGGGATCACTCCACATAGTGCGTGTTACACGGGAGGGAATGTGAGGCTCGTTAACCTCTTGACTGCGCTGAATTTTTCTTTGATATCAGACGAGTTATATAAAACTAAAATATGACATCACACCCATATAGCCGAAAGGTGATGTAGTATTTAAGGTTGGGAACCTTAAATACTACATCACCTTTCGGCTATCCTTGCCCTTTTTGGCCTTTAGTCAATCAACATTTCTTAAAGAGTGGGTCTCATGTTAAAGCGGCGAGCCTATTGCCATCAACCGGGCAAGAAACCAGACTCTTAGCTGTAACTGGAAAATTCTCAATAAAAAAAACAAGGAATTGAATCTAAGATATCATACTCAAGAATGGTGCCTGACTGCTGGTTCCTTAAACGTTTGCAAAAAAATTTAAGCCGTAATATAATTTGGCATACTTTTGTTACTCCAAATTATGTTTTCGCATTATATTATATACGCCAAACAGTTTTACGCATAATTTTTAAGCATAGTTTCTCTAAGCATAATAATGATTAAAAATATTATATATCTTAAGCATAAATAAATTTTCGCATAATGATATCAAAACACATTTTAGCCATAACAAAGAAGCATAATAATGAACGCCTCAAATTCAAGAAATTCCATAATTGAATATACCAATTTATTTCGACGATTAGAACAAAAACAATATCACCTAAGGCAGGTAAAAATTTGCACTACAAGAAGCATGCTGACATGTAAACAAGCATACACCATGCATGCAGCAAGCATGTAGCATGCAAGCAGGTATGCAAGCAAGTATGCAGTATGCAAGCAAGCATGCAGTGTGCAACATGCAGCATGCAAGCAAGCATGCACTATTCAACATGCAGCATGCATGCAGTATGCAGCAAGCAGCAGGCATGATTTCTGTCACGGCTCCGGCGCTACGGGGCTCCGGCAGTCCCACGTGAGCTTATCGTCACAGATGTGTATAACGCTCACCACCTACTCCTCAACTCACGGCCCGCCTGACTCCTCCACGCCTACGCGAGTGCGTGGAGTTGGATTTACAACGATTCGTTTCTGTCACTAACTTTTGAATAATTTAATGAATTTTCATTCAAAATAAATGCGTAAAAATAACTTCAATTTGATTACGTTAATTCTATTACCTGTATGCTTAAAAACTATTATGCTAATAATCATTATGCCTAGTAACATTATGCGAATGGAATTTATGCCAAAACAAATTAACCTTCAAGATAATTATGCCAACATAAAAGGGCAAAACAAATTATGCCGAAATAATTATGCCCAAGTATATTATCAAAAAGAGATCCTTGACCCTCGCTATTGTAGCATTAGACTTACGAGGCAGTGCGACTCATTATAATAAAGCATTTTTGATAAGTACAGTAGGTAGGTATGTACCTACCTACCTAAACGGTCCACCAATGACCAACAAAGGAAATCAATTTGCAACTTCAAAGAAGGTATGAGTTTTAGTGCAGGGACTATCGCAATAAATATCAATCAATCAACAAAGTAGACTACCGCTACCACGTAGCGGGTGATTTCCCCTACATGGGTTCCCCTTGTGAGTGAGCACATAAAGAATCATTACTGAATGTTCATAAACGCTTGTTCCTTATAATTCCACGGTAAGACGGGGTCCATTGTGTGGGGCGTTTATGTTCCAGATAATTTAGCGCTGATCGCTGTACAGTCCGGGCACGCGACTCCTGTGACCATGCGCCACCACGATAGCGGTTAAATCCCACATCTAGAACATTCAGATTTGAAATAAACTTTTACTTGTATCATAAAAAGAAATGCGAACCGACCCATTATGCGGGGAATGTACATAAATGTCACACACAGTATGACTCGTAGCGACTTTCCTCTCGGGAGTATTTTGTTACAGTAATAACATTATTAAAACAACCTTCAATACCATAATTGGTATAAAATGGAACATTTACGCGAACCCCAGCAATTACTAACCTCCCTCAATGTTGTACATTCTGCAATTACAACATTATCGTAGGACATTTTCATATAATTGTATTGCCTAATTAATGTTGTTTTATTAATGAGAAGAATGTGAACCGATAATACTTATCCAATGTGTTTGTCTGATGTTATAAGCGAAAATCTACCACAGGGTTAGCAGCATAAAAACCATACATGTAATAGAGGAGAAAATAAGTTAACTTTGGAACTTACCTCTTTGTACAGTCCCTGAATCGATTGGGGAGGAATGTTGTTTCCTGCAGCATAACTTATGGTCGCCGTACCCGCATGCTTCGTCTCGCACATTACTAAGCGTTCTGCCTTCTCGACGGAATACATAATAATTTACTCGCACGCACCTACTAGCTGCTACCAATATTGGTCAAGTGGGGTGATCGGGAAGCACCACTCCATTATACTGAAAGCTTGACAATTTTATAAACAAAAGTAGTAAGTAAGTAAGTACCTAAGTAGCAAATTAGCACGCGTAAAGAAGAAATTGTGTTTTCGTCTAAGACTCCGATATTTTTAACTGTATGGAAACAGTGTAAACTGTAGATTTGTTTCAGTGTCCAGAATCTGTTTGTGTTTCATATTGAACCTGCTTTTCAGTCGGTTTCACTTTTGATGTAAATATAACCTTGTGGTTTGTAGTATGAGGTCACTCGAGGATCGATTGTCCATAACTAATGAGACAATTACGTCATCTGTCGATATTTTTATCAGAACGACTCATTAAATGAGTGTTTTCTTTATTTAGTATTAGTGGAAAGTCACTAAAAGTTGTAAACCTAATGTAAAGCAAAAGACTTTATTTTTTGTTCCAAATAACGTTATTTGATTTGATAAAGTTGATCGTTTTCAAAAGTACAAGACTTGATTTACTGCTATAACGGTTTTACTGTTACCAAAGTTGTTAATATTATCTACACTGAAGCTGCACATACATTCGGTATTTAATAGTACGTCGTTTTTCTGAAATCATCCGATTTTTTTTTTACCTAATTCATGCCACAAAAATGTTTCATGCACTTTGAATTCTGTAAGAGTAATCTGTAATAGAGCAGGTCATTTTTCAATGTATTACTATCACGTATTACAAATACCCAAAATGCAAGTTAACCGTACGATGAATTAAAAGTTTAAAATATAGATGAACATGAATCTTATTGCAGTAGGTCAAGATTGAAAGTAACGGCGCCTGGCATTTTGTTTTTCCAATACATTTCATAAAATGGTTTCACAAATATTTACTGACATTGCCACCCTGTTTAAAACATTCGGTCACCAAACGATACTGTTTCAGTTATAGCTATAATGTTTTCAATGTTATTTAGAGCCAGCGTATATTTAGTGGAACTTGTCTCGAAGATTCAACATCAGATGCGTTTGTGTAGCAAACAGCAAAACTCAGTAAACAACATCATTATTATCAAGCGAACTGTGAAACAACATGATAACTTTGTTCCAAAAACAACACGATTTAAACAACAACGGAAATTATACTGCATAGTTGTACTGATAGTGTCGAGACTCAGGAGACTTAATTTCATGATGGCAACACATTCCTAATATGTTTGTATTGACTAAAATGTCGTGACAAAAGTTTTGAGTATGAATGTGGATGGATATTTGAGTAGAGGAAGACCGAAGAAACGATGGATGGACTGTGTTCAGAATTATATGGCAAGAAAAGAAGTGTCTGATGAAATAACGAAAAATAGAAAAGTATGGAGAAGAAGTCATTGAATTGGGATAAGGGCAAGAAAATGATGATAATGTATTGATTAAATGATTGCACTAATATTTTTATTCGGTAAACGAATGAGTCAATGTCAATGTGGGATTTCAGACTATACATTATCAAAATGTTAGGGGAGAGAAAGAAACGATAACGCTAGTTAACTCAATCCGCACGCCATCTAGTGGCGGTCTGGGAAGATATACGCTGTGTTTTGATTGATATCAGCTGAATCAAAGAAGTAATCATATTTTTTAGATAAATATTTTGTTTCGTGGATAAATAAACTTTGATGAAATGTAATTTCAAGGCATATTGCGTGTTCCAAAACAAAAGCTACAAGATAAGGATAAGTTCGCGAACCGAATGGCATAGTGGTAGTGAGGCTGCCTTACGTTCTTAGGGTCCTGGGTTCGAATCCCGGTAGGAGCAAATGTTTGTGTGATGAGCATGGACATTTGTTTCCGAGTCATGGATGTTTATATGTATATAAAGTATGAATTTACAAAAAAGTACAAAAAAGTATATGTTATGTAGTATATCAACTATATGGTGTCCACGACACAAGCCTTGCTTAATGTGGCACTAGATGGTGCTATGTGATAATGTCCAGCGATATTTAGGTACATTTAAGCTCCAGCAACATCTTGGTGCATTGGCTACGCCGTAGCAAACAGTTGCTACGGCGTAGCACTACTGCTTGTTGTTTTTGGGGTGCAAGCTCAAATTGTTGTACAGAATAAAAATAATGAATCTGAAAATACGATTTTACTGAATAAAGCATTTAGTGAAACCGTATTTTTAGATTCAAGAACATACAGTTTTATAAAATTTGCAGATAAACCAAAAAAAATAATAATTCTGTAGGCGTTTAAAACATACTTTTACTTGCATTTTATGATTATAATTCTGTCAATTTATGTATCATCACGAGTAACAATACATTTTCGTTGTTTCAGGTCCATTAACGCAGAATACACTGAATGAAACACTTCAATATAAAATGAAACCGCGCTGAAATGCGATAAGGCGTGTAAAAGTACACAGTTAAGGTGCAAATGAAATCGTATAAGTGTCGTAAAAGAGTGCTGTTTAGTGTTACGGTCGCTGGGAATGCACCTTGAACACATCTCGTAAAACCACGCAATGGAAGTGGAGTAAAGCTGCAGTAAATATAAAATATAAACAGTTGATGTGAACTTTAATGTAATTTTTGTGACGGAAAAAGACAGTGGAATTAAAGAAGCCACCTCATAGTTATTCAGTGAGTTATACATTATAGCTGAGGACATTGTCCAATGTTGGATAAATCATAATCGTTTCAGAGTGAAAATAAAATGACTGTAAGAAATGTGCTTAGATTTACTAACTGAAGCGGGTCAGAGTGCCCATGTGAAATAATCTGCACGGGCAATAGTGCGCGTGAGTGATACAGCATGTGGGTAATACTGTGCGGGGGTAATAATAGTGCCCGTGAGTATTAGTGCTCTTTGGTAATAGTGCGCCGGCGCAGGATGCAGACCAACGTGCAAATTGACACGAAGGGGCTGCGCCACTCCCCCGAGCACGGGAAGGGGGGAAAGGGAGGCAACAGATATACTGCTGAGGTAAGTGAGCTTCTGTTAATCTTAATAATATACTGGTAATGTCAGTATACCTTGTTAGGGCACCTTTTTATTTACGGTATTTCAGAATCAACGTCGGTAACATAATAATATTATTATGTAATAATAGTATTAGTGCAGAGGTCTTACAGTTATTGCATCTGATCTCTAGGTGCTCGAATGTCGTTAACAGGGCACTGCAGGCAAACAGCAACCAAAAATAAACCTCCATTTTCTTTTCTTAGTAACGCACTTTTTCCGACCAAATCCAACCTAGATTAAAACTATAAAATTATCAATTTATAACATTGCTTACCTTCAAAGTTCACAACGACTGCGGAAGCCATTGCAATATATTCTCAAATCCTTCAGATAATGGAGTTTCAGGAGCGCGGCAGTAAAATATTATTATTTGTTCCAAATTAATTGTCGGCGAGAAAGTTCACGTTCTTAGTTAATGGGGAAATTAGATTTTGATTTTATTTAAGAAGATTTGCGTAACTGTGTACAATGTGTACATGCCAGGATTATATGTATTAACAAGTATGTTTTGTAAACACAAACATATGTACCTAATAGGATTAAGTTCCAGGTTTAATGTGGGGATCTAATAATAACAATAACTACTACCACTTTCAAAGTTTTTATGAGCTAAACATACTTAAACAATAAAGGCCTTATATTTGACGACCCGAATGGCGTAATGGTAGTGATGCTGCCTTACGTTCTTAGGGTCCTGGGTTCGAATACCGGTACGAGAAAATGTTTGTGTGATGAGCACGGACATTTGTTTCGGAGTCATGGATGTTCATATACGTATAATAAGTATGTATTTACAAATAAAAAAAAAGTGTATATGTAGGTAGTATATCAACTATCTAGTGTCCACGACACAAGCTTTGCTTAGTGTGGCACTAGGTGGCGCTGTGTGTTAACGTCCGGCAATATGTATTTACTTATCACACTAGAAGTTGTGAGCGAGTGGAAAGCGGGCAGACTGCGTAGCTCGCCGCGAGTTCGCGAATCGCCCCGTTTTCAGAACGCTCGCAACTCGCTAGTGTGATAAGGCCCCAACATGGCCCCAACACTATATAGTACTTTAGACCTCAAAGGTTCCAGCTACAAGTCAGTTAATATTTGACCGTTTTTACACCATTCTTGACAGAAATCTAGTTTTTATTCGAGACATTACTTTATCCAACGGCACTAATGCAGCTACTAAAGTATTAAGAAAATCGCTCTTATTGATTTAGTAAGTAACATTTCCGTGCATTCTCCATGGAGAAACATTTACACATAACATGGTATCTGATGAATTACAAAATATCAACTAAGAAAAGACAGAAATAGAGATCTCAATATTATATTTTATGTGAATACTGTTCGGTACTTCGGTAGTGCGGTAAATGCCCGTCAAGATTACCAAAAAAACAATAAAATGATGTCAGCCTGTGAGCCGCTCGTTGCGCCAATTCACAACGAAGTCTTCAAGAAAGCAAATGAAGCATGTTACATGCCGTCACTCGCAGACTCCACCACAATCTATTTCTCTCGATCGACATCTTCACGACAGTATTACGACAATTTACATTCTTGTCGAGGAATATTGTCGCCAACACAGCATAGCTTGCTCGTTGTACGAGGATAAGCTTACACAAAATGGAAGATTTCCGGTTGAGTGGATTATGTTGATAAAGTACCGCATTTAAGTTCACTGAGGGTATTTAATTTTCTAGTAAAAAACTAGGAAACTGAATTTTCATGGGATCACATTAGCAAATATTCTCATGTATTTCAAAGAGGCATGAATTTGACACGGCTTTGACGTGTTACAATCACATATTACACAGTGCGTTCCCAGAGACGTACCAGTATGTTCTTTTTTGAGTTAATTTTTTGGTGTGTGTTTATTTTTATTGTTTTATTCTGGGCTAAATAGTTAAATCGTCGGAAATAATGTTCTACCTTCTGATAACAACAATTGAAAAACCAAAACCTTTATCACTATAAAAAATCATGCAGGGCAGTCTTTGGGGAGTGCCGATATAAGTGAAAACTAGTAGTAGTAGCATTGAGCGCCTACGAGTGCTTCGAAAACCGTACGTCACGGTCACGCAAGTTCCATGATTTGTGTTCACTCAAAAGTGCTGAACGCGCATAAAGAAGTATTCATTTAAAAAAAAAACCTGCTGAACATAAGGAAAAATAACTTTTTATTTTTAGCCCCTAAATAAACATAACCGAACGAGTAAATGAACGCAAAAATCGAAGCGTAAATCCATTAATTCTGTTATTTCATTAAACCCTTTGATTGTTCAAATAATCACTTCAAATACCTACTCTATACGATGTTATATCCGATTCAAAATTAAACGACGTGAAAATAAAAATGATGGAATGTTATTATTTGGGTTGTAATTACGTGCGGGCGATTAAAAATAATTGAAAAATGAATAACTCTCGCGTACGCAATTTATTTCGCAGCGGGTGTCGTGGGAAAAGTCTCTACTGGATAATACTGGACAATGGAGAACAATAAATATCATCTTGTAGCAAGTTATTGTTCTGTTGTCGGCAATAAAATTGAAAAATTTGGCACAACAAGGTGGACCTCATGCCACAACGCATTGTAAACCAGTTAACTATTTATCCATGTGGCATTTGATGACTTTGTGAATGTGTGGCAATAGTACTTATAATGTAAAGCATTACAATAGGAAAATGGCAATTCAAGTTGCTAATAATTATCGTCGCAGTTTATATTTCGAGATTTAAGAACAAAAAGATAAAAAACTTCACAAAAAAATTAAAAGAACCAAAGCTGAGTTACATTATAATAATATTATAATTCAACTAAAAAAAAATGCCAAAAGACATAAAACACACCCGCACATTAACTGCCTAAATCATTAAGAAGGTCTAAAATCCGTCAGTAGCCACGTTACCCGGTCATAATTCCACGTCCGCTATTTTACTTTGCAGCTTTACTAGACCGTCGATAAAAACGCCATCAAATATTTTCGACGACAAAAAAAAACGGCGGTAAAGTTTTATTTTATGTTGTAAAGTAATGAAATCCGCGGAACGTGGCATAAACGATTGCGGAACTCGGGAGAGAGGAAATGCTCTGGTTTTATCAAGCTTGCACTTTAGTGAAGTTACATGGGTTCTAAGTTGAAGGTTTTCACTGAAATCGCAGGCAAAATAATCGCAATTTTAAAACACAACGTTTTCATGCTGCGATTTTTTTAATCAATCTTAAACCTGGCCATAAGTTAAAGAATACAGGGACAGGCATTGGTCCCTATTCATCATCATCATATCAGCCCGAAATGAACGATCACGATTTCAGCGAAGGGTTTAAAAAAACAATTAAAGAAGCCGAAAGCAATTGTTTGACAAAACATGATTTTTCACCCAAAAAAAGGTCGTTTCCCAGTAATTTTTTTTTTGTAAAGTTTGAAATACAGAATGCATGGTTGACACTGTTTACATCTTAACTTTCTTCTACCACACTTATCAGTTCTGTGCGTCTCTCATTCAGGTGATTCTCGTGAACTCAACGAGTTTTAGGACTTTTCTGGTTTCTTGGACCAAACCTTGGCCAGCACTTAGTCAAAGCTTTGCTCCATCGGCCGTCTCCGCGTCTAGCCAGAATGTCCTGCCCACCTCCACTTGGCGCACCCACAGTAGCTTTTGATCCATACATTCTCTTAAATAAATTATTTCGCCGAAAGATTAATCCGTCGAGTGATGTGGCACAAACACCATAATAGACGACTAAGGCGACCAGATTACCCATTGTGTCTGTGGAACATACAGGGTGTAAACAACCTCAGAACGAAGCCGTCAACCAAGTATTCTGTTCATCAAACTAAGTAACTCTACTTGAAAGAATGCTGCCTTTTGGTAGGAGTAATTCGGCAACTCGTCCCGCATTCTCACGGCCCATTTCGCACTTAAAACATTGCGCTGATTAATGGATTGAATAGTATGGGGGTTGTGAAAAAAAATGTCTCATAAAAACATTTGTATTAAAAGAAATGTGAAAAAGTTGTAACTTTGACCCCCAGTATCTCCGTAATTCGAAGGTTCCCAGGTATGGTGTAGAACAAAAAGACTATCGCAATGATGGGGAGAACAAGTGGCCTTCGGCTTCATTAAGAGTCCCCCTTTTTACATCCTTTAAACAGGTCCACTGTTTGACACACTCGTACATTATGTAGTAATGGTGCTGTCACTAAGCGATTCATGGCGTTCGTCAACCCCAGTGAAAACAGTTGATGTTGATAATCAGCAGGCCAGTTTTCTGAACGCCAGAAATCTCCCATAAAACACCCACATTTCACTAGATATTGCAAGAGGGGGCGAGCTGATTGCCATCAACCAAGCACAAATCCTAACTCCTGTCTGCTACCGAGAAATTAAAGGGATGATTATGGTAACACATCAATATCTCTTGAAACTTGTTCGTAATACCAACCGATACATTTGAGGTGTATTTCATCTAAAGCCTTCGACTTAACCGAGCCCTTTACTTGTACCGCCATATAAAAGTTACGGCGGCGGTTGTAATATCAAATAAATGTATTTATTTTATATGTTCTTATTTGTGTTTGTGTGTCGTAGAGCGGTCGATGAACCCGCAGCTTATTTTGTTTCAAACGGAAATTCAAAGGTTTTTTTTTTAAAGTATTAAATATAATAAACAGTCAGGTTATTTCAAACAAAATAATAAGATTTCAGGGGTTTAATTAGAGTAATGGATGACTTACATTTATTTGTATTAGTTTAGCTCAATATTATTGCAAGTTCGAAATATCATTCGATACAACAATAAATTCAAAACTTCTCAACTTTCTATCGAGAATTCAAAAGATATTCCCAACTCGCTACCATAAAGTTGCTCGCCAGTCGGCACACAACAGGGTGTTAACTTAACTGTCGCTTGGCGATAAGTAATATCTTGTTGGGTTACAAACAAAAGCGCGATTAAAACTAAGCGCAGTTTAAAACTCGAGACCTCCGGGCGACTGAACGCGCTCAACTTGACTCAAGATTATAAGGGTAGCGCATAATGGTGATGTAAGGGATTACGTGGAAATTACCCTTCTGAGGGTAATGTTCAGAGGGCATATCTCTGCGAAACGGGTTTCAGGTTCGAACCCTGGTGGAAGCAATCAATTATTGTAATGAACGAACCCCCTTACTTCGCACCATTTTACGACTTCAAAAAAAGGACGAGTTTCCTTTAGTAAGTACGTTTATATTAATATTTGCAAGTGATACTGTTACTGTTAGCCTGCGCTAACAGTAACAGTATCACTTTAAAATATTAGCAGTGCAGTACAAGGGCCTCTCCCCATGACTTCCAGTTTTCTTTCTATCCTGGGGCCTAATTCTGATATTTTATAAAAATGTCACTCCAACACGATTCCATTCTCATCCCATAGTCATTATGCTTAAAGTTCGTAATCTGCTAAATTCACAATGGTCGGTCAATGGTCTCGTAATAAAATTGTGTTTTAATGGCATTGTTGTATTGTCATTATTATAAAACCCTTTGTACAAATGGTTTACAAAATCTACTACAAACTGCGAACATTTATTCATGTCAGATTTCATGTACGAGATTATCATTCTATGACATTTCTTTTACTGGAGTGTCAGTGGTTGATCATTGAGAAGTCATAATGGCGCCATTATGTTAATAGAATGAACAAACTTGTCAAAATTTGTCAGATCTTGACCATTATGAAATCAATGATCGTCTACTCCGACACTATTGTAATAGCAGAATCGAGGCCCTGGGCTAATGTGGACCAGTGGTCGTTGGTTTTATACAGCTCGTACCGCCATCTTCTACGAGCTCTGCCGCAAGGTGAATTAATAAAAATAAAACAATGCACACTGGTGGCTCTTGGACGTGTTTAGAGGTACTGATCACGTTCAGTTTTAATTTTGAGACAAATACAAATATACTTGCCGGATTAAATTCTCTAAATATTTTAGTTTAGATGAACAACATGTTCACACATTCAAAACAAGAAAAGAACCAAAGATATCAAAAATAGAAGACCAGCTGCCCTTGAATACAGGGTGTGAATCAAACGAGCCCCCAAAGGAACCCCCTCAGGGGTTCAGGGAACGCCCCATGAAATTAAATAATATTATTAACCAATTATAGTAACTGGAATACCAATTATAACTTTAATTTCTTAATTTAAAGAGCTTTGTCTTGAAAATTTATTTTAATGCTGAAAATTGCTTTTAGTCACGGAACGCGGCAAACTGTGTAATAACGTTAACATAAGTAATTCCGCTGTAGAAGCGCCTGGGGCTGAATTACGGAAGTGTCGAAATCAAAATAAAATCAGTGCAAAAAATGTTTGATATTATTTATTGCGTCTTACCTTTTTGCATTGGGAATTGATATTTAAATACACTTTTCTGTGTATTTAAATATATGACACCAGAAATTTTGTGATATCTAAGAATCAAAATAATTAAAGCAGGTTTATACTATAGGCAGAAAACTGGGAATAATCACTTAAATTATAAACGGAGTATAGTGGCTGTATATAATCAGATCACTAGGTTTTGATGTATATTAAAAAGCCCACATGGAGATCCATGCTCTGCACCTATGCATCTGCAGGCTCTAAGTATCATTTACAAACACGGGATAAATTACGGAAAGATTCTTCAAAAGTACTTAAGGAAATACCCGTGTCTGAACCTTTGAAGAAATTTCTTGAAGGTAAATCAGAAGGACATATTCATATAGACATTAAATCACAAGGTTTATTGTTTTGCTAAAACTAGTCTACTCGTTTTATTATTTCCTATTTTTAAAGTGAGCAGGAACTACCAATGTAGAAACAACACCATCTTTTCAGTTCTGAAAGGAACTTTTCCGCAGCTGCAGTTTCGCTACTCGCCGCTGCATGTCGCTACTGTCGGTACATTTTCTTCAACCGTTATTTTTCAGTCAGATGGTCGGCTTGGCAGTGTGTCCAACTGTTACTAGATGGCGTTGCTAGTAACATCTATTCAACTCTATAGGAGTTTTGTTACACAGGTCAGCATTAGTAACAATATGAACCTTAATCGTTTGAATGAGGATATTTAAAAGCTTTTATGAAAGGTTTGTAAGATAATTGATTGATTGATTGTGTTCTTACTTTCATGCATCTTTAATAACCGTGTAATCCGTCTTCATCCTTCAATTTTTTTTAGATAAAACTCTTGACCTCTTGATTCAAAAGATAAGGCACTCGAGTCCTTTAGCTTTGCAACATTTTTTTCCTTTTTTTTTTCTTAATTACGACTTCAGGCCATATAAACTTCACACTATTGGCAGGCGGTTTCGAGTGCATCTTATTATGTGAGCTTAACTGTACGATTCTACTTTCAATAGTTGCAAGACAGTGCGTTGTCTTTTTGAATTTAGAATTCTCTAGTTATTTAGACAACTAACGCAGTCTAGGTATTTTCTCAAGACTGTTTCTTATCTATTGGTCTGCAAGTTAGTGTCCTCGCCGAAACCGCAAATCCCTGACCCCCTCCCTCGCCCCTCAAGTTCTACAACACCCCTCTAACTGGCCTTGTTGACAGTTCCGAACAGTTAAGTTGTACAAATAGTTTCCTTAAGTACATGCTAGTGTGTTGAATGTTACTTATTGTTTCTGTTGGTATTCTGGAAATAAAATTTGAGAAAGTAGTTTTGTATTTAAAGATCCTCTATATGAGTGATGGGTGTGATGCCTGATTAAGCCCATAGACTAGTAGTCCAGAGAGAGATAGTAGTAGGCGCGTATACTAATAAAATTGACATCAAAATATCACAAATAGTACCACGTCTGGAATGTAAACCCTGCACATTTATCCATTTATGTTGAAGTTCCATTAAATGGGGAACGATCTTATTGCCATTGAGCAGGCGCAAGTCCAGACTGCCTGGTTGTTACTGAGAAACTCTTGATGAAAAAACCCAATAATACTTTGCTACACACAGGAATCGAGCCTGAGACCTCATGCGCAGCAGTGACGCTTGCGACCACTGAACCATTCTGTTTTTGACGAAAAATGCAGCTAAACGGAGACACATTCCATTTTATGGAAAGCTTTGACTTCGTTTTCCTTGCTCTGTGGTACCCACAATTATAATCATCACAAATCTTCCAAATCCAAGCTAAGATTACTGATTAAACCTTGATTAATTCTCTACTGTCTCCAAATATTCTCATGGATAAGAAGTAATATCAACTTTATAGAACTTTTAAATTAACTTATCTTAGTCGAAGCTTAACAAAGTAATTAAGGCTAATTAGATATTACCTTCGTTAAAAAATAACAATTAATGTCGGAGCAGAACTTTTAATCTTAATCATAAACGGTAGATGCTACAGACCAATGGACTTGTGATATCAGAATATTAATATCGTAAGAAGATCAAGTTATTTTGATATTAATAAAAGCTTGCATCTACAACTCATGGAGGAGCTCGTGGCTAAATAAAAACAGCCGCTCGGGTCGATATTTAGGTTAAGTCGTGCTTCCCTAGGTTGGTCTGTGGATGGGTGACCATCCTTACTTGCCGACTTTCCTTCGTGCCTCGGAAAACACGTTAAGCGGTTAGTCCTGGCTGTCATTTGTAGATCTTTGACAGTCGTTACAGGTAGTCACTGGCCCAAAAAGTCAGAGAACCAGTCTTACCAAGTAGTATCGTATTACCCTAACTAGGTGGTGTAGGTCAGATAGGCAGTAGCTCCATGTAAAATGCTGGTATTCAGGTGCATCCAACACAGTTGGGAAAAGGCAAAGCAACAACGCAACAACTCACAAACAACAACAAATCAATGAATGTTCAATGTATCTTTGATGATTTGAGTTTTAGTTTGATTTATTGAATAAATTTATAATTTTGATTTTTTTTTTATTCAAAATTTATGATTTAAATTTATGATTTAAAATAAATTTTTGATTTTAAGTTTATGATTTCTGAATGATGAATTTTAATTTTAAATTAATAATGGTGATTGATTTGAATTTATGACTTTAGATCATTTTGTATGCTCATCTTCGCTTTTATTTTATTTTATATTCATTTATTGATTTAGATAGGTTGATATTATGAGATTGTTATGTTTAGTTACTTATATAATATTTTTTCTTTATTTATTTATACTGTTCAAATTAACTGTTACCTGTTGTGCTGCGTCACGCTGAAGAGTCACTTATACATTATACAATCTACCTTTACTGTCTGTATTGGGCCACCAAGATACAGGCTGCGCCTAGTTTGGGGCCCACGGTTTCTTCTAGTTTTGAATTTCTATATTATGCTCATTGTTTTCGTTTTCTTGCTTGTATAATTTGTAACTTGTGTGTGTCAATAAATTGATTTATTCTCACCCGACACTTACTTGACGCTACCTATCTGCCGTTCTGTTGACGAAGGATACAGCAAATTGATTGCAATGTATCACCGTCCGTACGTCCATGTGTCCGTGCGTCCATGCGTCCGGGCACGACGGACGGGTCAATGAGGTTACAGGACTCGTCGGGGTCAACGAGGCCCAACAGCCTATTACGTACCGTTGAGCCCCGACCGTGCTACGTCCCTATCTGTTTCACACAATTTTTATTTTACAAGGTGTTAACTAGATACTCGTAGTAACTGAAAACCTTTTAATAAATTATGATTACAATGACCCCGTTATTTATCACGTATGAGATCAGCAGCTGCTCCAAACATAATACAAGTTGTCGCTTTGCACCCTGGCCAAATACAAGGGGGTATCTTTTCTATGCTAATGATTGTAAAGATTTTTTTTCTTTATTGTAAACCTGTAAGTGTAAACCATTTATATTTTATCGGAGCCCATTTGTTACTAGCCTAGTGCTTCGTGTAATTTATCTTCTTTAGGAAGTAAGTAGAATCACACAGATTATGGTGTCATCTTTCCTTAATTACGCAGTAGGCAATCCAAAACATAAAACTACCGCCTTCATTTGAGTTCGTTACTCGTAGAATACGTGAATAAAGAATGAGCATATCTCCCCAAGCGACGGCGGCTAGGCGCGGAGCGGTAGCGTCCAACCTCAGTAACTCAAACACAGAAAAGATACCTCCTTGACATGGAGCCAGTTTGACAGATTTTACCTATTTATTTAACATTAGTTCGACGGCCTGCCTCTCTGTGCTGCCGTCACGACGTGACACTGGCAGAATAGTCGGAACCGGCTCAGTTGCCATAAAAGGAAAAAAAAAAAAAACATTAGTAGAGTTTCTGGCTGCCAGACTCCTTGCTACTCCATTGGGCGTGAAGTAATCACACGTCTTTGCTACTACCAACCCTGTTTTGTACAGTCAAACTCGTAATTATTATGATTCTCACATTAAATGTCGTTTTAAATGTAGATCATAAAATGTCACGGCCTATTTTTGACAATTGAACAATTTGTACTTTTGGTATTTAGTTAATATAGCAAGTTTTAGGTTGACAATACAAGACACGTCAATGTAATTGCTATGTTGCTGAAACTTTTTACGCTAGAGAATCTTCAATAGTACATAAATAAGCAGTGGTCTAGTGTTGATAGTTCTAGGTTTGTTATGTCAAGTACTATTGTTTTCTTGTCTCATTGCGTTATTATTTTTGATCGTGTGTTAAGCGCCTCAGAGATTTTATGCCACCCATGACTTGGCTTTACATGCAGTCAAAAAATATCTCTCATCACGTGATATCATGGTATGAAGATCAGCCATAAACATGACTCGTTACAAGTAGCATGATTCTTATCAGTGTTATCAGCTGGTGAGACAAGCCAGCAGGTAATTGATTAAAGTTCACAAGATGGACCGAGCAATAAGCTGAGTCCTTGCAACCGGCTGGCCGAGGTCAACGCGACCTAATAAACTTGTCGTCTCATTGATGTTCACCTACACGACGTGTGCACGTAGATATACACAGTTTAAACATCTTTAGATACCTACTAACTTATCGAAATGTAGTGCTAACTATCACGAACAATAGACTAATGGGCGAAATAAGCCAATCAAATTGAATTGTCGTTTTACTGAAATGTCGATACCTTTGGGTAGAAAGGTCGTATAAACCAGAACCCGACTTTTCAGGAGAGCAGAAAAACTATTTTTTTTTTTCATAAAAATTCATAACTTTTTTGTTTTTGAAGTTATAAAAAAATGATCTATGAGAAAGGTTCTTACAGTTTGCAAATGAAAAAGGTTAAATCATCAAAACCTATCTATCTTCTTTAGTTTTAAAGTTAGCTTGGATTTACGTCTAAGAAAAAATCAATTCTTGGTTAATACACCCCATGAAAATGTACTATACAAAAACCGTATAGGTCGTATATCCATTTTTGGTAAGCTTATGGTGATATTTACTGTCGTAAAAACCCATATATGTAGTTTTTTTTTGTATTAAAAGCCATTTATAATCATAGATCAATTGAATTCTGAGTAATAAACAATATGTTACTCTTAGAATTACTAGGAACTCAATTATTATTATTCTAATACCTAATAATGGTCGATTCAAATAAAATAAAAGTACCTGAAATACGAAATCATCATTTATTAAATATTATAATACCTTCTAATCAACATATACTAAACGTTATTCAAACTTCTTCTAAATTAGAGTAATCAGGCATTTTAATCATTTATAAAATTATGACTTGATCGTTTTTTAAATTTATGTACTTACATAATTTAATTAATATACTATTGAATTGCAACTAAATATAAAAAAAATACAAAACGATCAAGCACAAAACGTATAACTTATCTACTAAAAAGTAACTTATTTATGATTTATAGGAGATCACCCAGCCTCCATTCATTTTTGGGCTATTTTTAAGAGCCAACCTAAATAAACTTACAAAGGTAGGCGAAATAATGAAAATTGTTTATTTTTATAAGCTCTATTTAATTATTGCGTTTATTTTACATGGCCGGAAAAAAAAATAAGTAACCCCAATCTGGGTGACCTCAGATATTTGGTGGTTGAATAACTTTTCGGTGAATTGAGTTAAGACTTAGGCGTCGGAATAAAAATGTTTATTATGTTATGCTCTATCCAAATAAAAAGTTATTTTGGTTGGCACTTTTGAAAATAGCCCAAAATGTATGGAGGCTGGGTGACCTCCTTTATATCATAAATAAGTTTTCTTCTAGTACCTACATAAGTTAGTTCCGTTTAGTGCTTGATCGTTTTTTTTATTTATTTAGTTCCAATTCAATAAATTACTTAGTGAGAAAGCCTTAGTACATAGGCCTAATTCAATCATTTATTTAAATGAGTACATTTAAATACGTAAGTACATAAATTTAAAAGACGATCAATTCATAATTTTATAAATGATTAAAATGCCTGATGACTTTAATTTACAAGAAGTTTAAATAATTTTCTTTTTTTTTATGAGTAGATTTTTTATTTCACTTTTCAGTTTAAGTTGTTATAATTATTTTTTCAATTTAAAAATGTTAAACCTTTTACGTATGTTGTACCATTATTGAAATAATAGTAAATGTTGTTTAGAAGGTATTATAATACTTAATAAATGTTGATTTCGTATTTGAGGTAGTTATATTTTATTTGAATCGACCATTATTGGGTATTAGAATAACAATAATTGAGTTCCTACAAGTTCTGCGAGTAACAGGATTGTTTATTAGTCAGAATTCAATTAATCGATGATTATAAATGGCTTTTAATACAAAATAAACTACATATATGGGTTTTTACGACAGTAAATGTGACCATAAGCTTACCAAAAATGGATATACAGTTTTTGTATAGTACATTTTCATGGGGCGTATTAACCAAGAACTGATTTTTTCTTAGACGTAAGTCCAAGCTAACTTTAAAACTAAAGAAGATAGTCAGGTTTTGATGATTTAACCTTTTCCATTTGCAAATTGTAAGAAGCTTTCTCATAGATCATTTTTTTATAACTTTTAAAACAAAAAAGTTATCATTTTTTTATGTAAAAAAATTGATTTTCTGCTCTCCTGAAAAGTCGGGTTTTGGTTTTATACGACCTTTCTACCCAAAGGTATCGTGTCTATCCCGCTCGCTCTTCTGCTTGTCGCTGCGCGCCAAATGCGAGCCTTGTGTGTTGGTCGTAAAGTGCTTCTTGCAATGAATATGGTTTATACACCAACGTCGCGAACTGCCTTTGGATATTTACGACGTCGAATGTAAACTATGTTTAGGTAATTCATTTAACACGTTAGGGCGTATAAACCATTTATAATTAACCACTATTTTTACGCCCTGAGTTTATATAAAGTATGGTCATTACATCATAACAAAACTAAAAAAAAGAAACATTCGGCTTTTACATTGAAAATTTTGCGTTTTTGAGAGGCTATGACCGAAAATTTCTGGGTCGTATTAACCATTTTTGTGCGAATTTCTGCATTTCGTATATACAGATCGATAGAGAAAAAAAATCTGAGAAAAACGGTATATATAACTCAATTTGGCCAAAATGGTTTATACGACCTTTCTACCCAAAGGTATCGATGTTAAAGTTATGGGAAGTTGTAGGAAATCAATTACAAAAAACGTAAAAATTATAAATAATAGGACTGGTCATGACAAAACAAATACTTGATACAATATGTTTTGTTCTTCAGTTTTTACCCCTTAGGAAAGACAGGCTGTTGGCGTAGGTAATGACTGGCCAAATATGTGCACGACGAACGTAATTATGTACGATTAGGATGAAAAGAAGAATTACTTTTAACCCAGAAACAGAAGTTCTTACACGTGGACAGAGCTACCTTAATTTGGACTACAGTGACGTCACATGGTACTAAAGCTTTACATAATGTGTGACCGAGAGCCTTTATTTGTGAACCTAAACCAATAACATGAGGTGCCCTCAACTCCCGCTGGTGACACGTGACGTCACGAGGGCTGAACAAGCGCCTATCAACCGGAGCTTCTAGAGGTTAGGGCTGTTTGTGGGCACGTGTATGGGGACTATAGGTACTATCACTGACCCCAATGTGTATACAGTTACTAATTTTTGATTGTGATGTTGATGATGATGATGATGATCATCCGATGGCTTTCTAGTGTGGTTGTAAAGAGCTTTGTTGTGCTGCTCTTTCATGTGCTCTCAAGGTGGTTAGCTTATCCAACTTTGACCGAAAAACTCCGAGTACAAAGTTGGCATATCAGAACACCGTTAACTACTGGGTACAAAAGGGTATGGCTTTAGGTTGCCTAGCTTTAAGGTCAACGCGATTTATGTTAACTTTCTTATTTCTTCAAAGGCTTTGACTGCCAATGCACACTATGTCTCCACTCTGTGCCTGCTTTTCCCACACTAAGGGGCCAATTTCACATCTTTTGAAGTGTATATACTGAACATTCTTAAAACGTAAAAGTTTTATTTATATATTTAAACTTCATATACAATAGTGTTACACAGGTGGCTTATTGTATATTGTTACGAACATAGTCTTAAGTTAAACAAAATTATGGAAACGGGTATTTGTGGCGAACTTTAAAATACCTTTAATTTAAGCCCGACGTTTCGACCGGATTGCTCCAGCCGTGGTCGCGGGGAGGCTAAAGTATTGGAGGTACCGCGACAGCAAAGCGAAGGCGTTTATTCAACTACCCTCACTCATCTTCATAAATGTTAATTAGGGCCGGTTCACACTAGGACAGCGCACTACACTAACAGTGTCCGTATGTTGAGGTGATTTCACTTGACGAGTACACTTAGTGATCACAGGATTCTAAGCGGAAGCGAGTTTGAAGCCGTCTGCGCGATTGAAATTAGAGTACTTCTTGATCTCAATCGCTTCCTGAACCATTCTCTTATAATAGTGCTTCTGATTGGCTAGAAGTTCGCAATAAATACCCGTTTTCATACGTTTTATAACATATTCTGATCGTGACAGTTTAAAAAACACTATAGTCAAAAAGTATTTTCTAAAACTTATCATCGTTTGTACATGGAAATAAAAAATAAATAAATAAAATAAATAGGGCTGGACATTACACACAGCGCCATCTAGTGCCACATTAAGCAACGCTTGTGTCGTGGTCACCAGACAGTTGATATACTACATATATACTTTTTTTTTGTAAATACATACTTATGCGCGTCTCGTACAAAACCGCTGAACATAGCTAAATAAGTGTGCGTAGTCCCTTAGACAAAGGTGTATCTGTGTACCCTCACATTTCTCTAGTTTTGTTTAAGTCCCATGTAATAGGGAAAGACCATATACTCCGTGGCTGATACTGAGAAATTCCTGATGGGAAAACCTAATAAAACTGCCCGACACGGGAATCGAACTTAGAGCCTCATGCTCAACAGTTGCGATTGTGATCACTAAGCAAACGAGGCGTGCTTAAACCGCTTTTTAATTTTACACAAGTTGTAACAGAGTTCTTGGTTGCTTGATTTCGGGAAACGTGAAATGTGTTCGAGAGCGAAACAAATGAAGATATACAGGGTGTATTTCACCTCATCACAAAGCCGTTAACCAAGCATTCTGTATATCAAACCAAGTAACTTTACGCAAAAAATATTGCTGGGAAACCACTTTTTTTTTTGAGGTTATAAATCATGTTTTGTGGTATAACTCAATGTAACGCACTCAAAACATTGTGCGGATGGATGGATTGTATAGTACGGGGGTCGTAGAGATATTTAAAGTAAAAATCATGCGATAAAAAGTGGTATTTAAAAAAAAGCTTGTCAAAATCTTGCAACTTTGACCCCCAATATCTCCGTAACTAGAAGGTTCCCAGGTATAGTGTAGAACAAAAAAATGATCAGAATGACGAGTAGAATAAGTGCCTTTCGTATTCGTTAAGAGGTGTTTTACACCCTTTATATATGTCACCGTAAAATTGTCAAATACGTTATATTGTAATATTTATTTATTTATTTATTTATTAAAACTTTATGCACAAGTAAACACTGTACAAAGGCGGACTTAATGCCTTGGGCATTTTCTACCAGTCAGTGTTTCAGTTGACAATAATTCGAGAGTTTACAATATCGCTAGAGAGAAACACGTTATAATGTAATATTGTAATTTATAACGTGTTTGACAATTTTACGGTGACAGATACAAAACAATACCTGTCTATGTCATTTTATAGAGTTGTGTTCATACTTACACCCGATTAAGTTTCCCTTTACTTACTTGGCAGATAACTTCATTCAAATCTGTTCCAGTTTTTTTTCTTCGGTAAATAGTGGCTTTTCAGATATTATGAAAAAGTATTTTAAATGCGAAATAATGACTGTTTGTCCATTTGTGTTATTTTTCTTCAATTTTATCTAAGGAGACAAAGACGTTTTCAATGTTTGTTTAAGTTATTTTAAAAACGCATTTAAAAAGTTGTGTTTGAATAATCAGGTTTATCCTGACATTTTTAACAAAACTTACGAGTACCTACTTTATTTCATGTGGCTTTTCTGACAATCATCTCCATAATTGCTTAGTCTGTCAGATATCTTATTAGTAAAGTGTCTGAAGGAGTTATCTACTTAGCTAAAACGTTTCACAGTCTACAATAAACTGACTTGATTTCGACGTCGAACCATTAATTTGAAAGATAAAATCTTTCCGATTCATTCATTTGAATAATGATACGGTTGAAGTAAGATAACAATTATCAGAACCTTTTAACTTGATCCTAAATTAAAGGACCATTAAGATGATTTTGGACTCAGTTGATAAAAAATCTCTCCTGTCTGACAACCAGTCTTACCAAGTGGAATCGTATTACCCAGTACTAGCTGGGTTCTGAGCTCAGATGCAGTCGCTTCATGTAAAATACTGGTATTCAGCTGCATCCGGCTATACTGGAAGCCGACCCTAAGAAACTTGGGAAAAGGTAGGCAGAATATGATGATGATGGTTCCATTTATAAGAAACGATACTCAATAAGTAGCATTAATAAAGTTAATCAATAGATCTAGGTTGAATAAATATAAAATAGACGTATACATATGTATAAACTGATGTTCGTTTTGAGAATACGGGAGTAAAAAAACCATCACAAAGCCAACAATCATAAATCCATCCACGTCACTGCAATGATCATAGAATTTCACCTGATTATTCTAAAGTATAATGAGATATTTGAATTTCAGGAAGCCAGAACATTATAATAATGCTCCGTCTGCCCGGACATCCCACAGAACAATAAGATGACACACAACGATAAGATTATCATACAGAATGTCACAATGCATTATCTGCATGTCTATCTAATAGTGATCTCGCAGTCCGCGTTATGTTGATTAACAAGCAAGATACATGGACGATGCAATCTAATGCTTTGCAAGTAGATTGCAGACCGCGTTACGATCGTGTAGATCGAGGTAGCACGCCCGCACGCACGTTGGACAGCCTAAAGACAGTTACAATTTACT
This sequence comes from Xestia c-nigrum, assembly GCA_916618015.1. Classification (NCBI taxonomy): domain Eukaryota; kingdom Metazoa; phylum Arthropoda; class Insecta; order Lepidoptera; family Noctuidae; genus Xestia; species Xestia c-nigrum. Next base: position 391,516 of record OU745248.1, read on the forward strand.
ATTCTTTATAATCTTTGGTCACCAAATGCTGAGAGTAGGTCCCTCCCAAACGAGAAACCCCGTTTTGAGTCTAGCCGTTACACGAATCACCTAAGCACAATAATGTTTTTTATTAAATGCAAAGATTTTAAACCCCTTTCTGGCCCCCTTACTATCCATTGCTGCCGCACTCGAAATATTGTGCGTCCGTAAAATGCGATTTTTCACCCCAAAAAAAAGCATTTTCGTCGTCGTTTTCCAGCATTTTGTGTAACTTACCATGGTATACAGATTGCTCGGCTGACGGCTTCGTGAAGTGTCACTCTGTTTAAATCCTGTATAGCTAGTAGTTGTCGTGATCACCAGAATTCCCGTCTCAGGTTTTAACAATTGTTTACGTTTAACGGGCCGATTACGTCATTGGTGAACATGGCCCTTAGTTAGGTTATGTGGGTAAAAAAGCTCTTTTGTCGGATGTTGGGAGGGAATGTTACCGCATTCAGCCGCTGCGGTTAGTTGGATAGATAACGGAGGCCTTTTTTGTCTTTGTTTTTTAGGATGGGAAATCATCAAAACTTCTCCCACTCTGGGCAGGAGCGGGAGGGAGTGTCAGACTCTTACTCTGACTAAAACCCATCCATGTTCCTTCCTCGCCCTTTATGTTCCGGGGCCGCGGTATCTCTTCCGAATAGGCCCGCAACCCCGGCAGGCTTCGGCCCTTGCGGGCCCCTCCCCTTATGCTGACATCTCTTTGAGGCGCGCGTGGAACACGAACGCGCCGTCGACACGGCTTGTCGTCGTCGTTAGACGGACGGACGGCTAGCTAGCCCATAGCCAACCGTCCACAGGCCCGCATCTATGGTGGCCGGTAGCCATCACGTGGCTCCCGACGCCCGGTGCGTCTCCCGCGGCGGCCGGGAAGAAAGGCTCTCTCCCTCTCTCGTCTCCTAAGGTAGACTTTGTACCTTACTATTTTGTTTTGTTAAAATTACGACACGACGCGACGTCTAGTTGATCAGAGTATGTAGTAACTCCAGAATCATAATCATCATCGTCAGCCTATTAATGTTCCCACAGCTGGGAATCAGGCCTCCTCTCTCCATGAGCTTGTGGATTGGTAGCGGATTGTTAGATGTCACATGTCTTCGTTTTTTTTGGTTCTAGGACATCCGGTTTCCTCACGATTTCTTCCTTCACCGTTTTGAGAGTAGTGGTAATGAAATAAATAACACAAAGTAATGCGCCTGTCTGGGTGCGAGCCTATGACTTACTGTTCGTAAATCGGGGCCGCCTCCACTGAACCACTGAACCACGCTAGAATACGGAACAGTTTTCTCTTCATTCCATTCATTTCAAAATGTGGACGGAAATTCCGCTGGTCGTAATAACATCAGTCTGTGATTACCAATTTGAGTAGCAGGCGTGATAGTGATCGAGTTACCAGAATATCTCCCCGAGCCGCCGCGCGCCGGCCCCTGATGGAGTACTTGTCGCTGGCCAGTGTTGCGACACTCTATGTATTTTGCCTTGACATTGTCTGTCACTTCTTGACAAAAAAAAGTCATTTTGCATTATAATATTTCCAGTATTAGTAGGAGTCAATGTAATGCACAGGGTTGTGGAGGTGTCTAAAGTAAAATTGTACAATAAAAACTTGTGTTTCAAAAACATTTGTCAAAATTTTGGAACTTTTCGTATGGTGTAGAATAAAACAATATTCGCAATGACGAGGAAAACAACCTTATGACTTCGTTAAGAGGTTTTTATACCCTTTATAATAACCTAATCCTCAAAAGATGGAAAATAAGGCCAGAACTAATTAAGGCTCCACACGAGAATTAAATCAGTTAATATTAAAATATACAGTTTACAGTTAATGCGATGCAGTTTGCAAAATACTTAAACCACACACAAAAACGTTATATGTCTCTATCAGGAGCTCTCGAAAACAAATTATTCGGAAAGCAATACTTGTTCACGGAAAGAGGAATATCACTTTTGTTCACTAACACGACATCAATTGCAGTTTTGTTTCGTAGAATTATTCTACATAGTTGCTCTTATTTGTATGTTATGTTGGTTTTTACCGAACCTCACCTATCCTACCATCACTGGTTTAGAGCATGCTGTCGAATGACGTGCGCTGTCACCGACGACGCCGAAGAAATAGCAAAGTTTTAGAACAACGATTTTAAAGTAACAATAGATTTCCAAATAAGCTCCAAAACTACTGGACTTGGACTAATTTTAACCATTTTTTCACCAATAGAAAGCTAAGTTATCATAAAGTAACATAGGCTATAAATTATATTGATATCATGCAAATTAGCCGAGCAATCACAATTTCCGTGAGCGAAGTCGCGGGCGAAGTGTTAGTTTAAAATACTGTAGTTCCAGAAAGAAGAGTGTACTAGTAACACAAATATGTGTACCTGTGTACCAAATAGCTTATCCAAGTGTACAGTACCGTCCTGGGACGGTTCGCTCCAGCCTCGCCGCGAAGGTTCGTCGTTACCGTGAATAATATCTCAGGTATTTGCATCCTACCCCCCTGCGTCCCTCCCCCTCACGCCCCACCGTGCTTGCACAGAGAGCAGCATTCCCGCGATATCGAGGATGTTCTACTTCTCAGGTATTAGGTCATATCATTAGCGGCATTGTACCAGTATGTGGGTCACTGTTGTGATCCTTTACATGTCTAAGTACGGGGCTATGTTGTGGAAGGTAGTTGGGAAAACTTTTTTGTTGAAAAGGATTGTTATGTGAAATGATATCAAGCTTATTGGTGACCACAGAGTGTTTTAAAACTTCTGTTATAAACTTCAGAATGCCCCAAAATAGAAAGTATATCTTTTGGCTTGTTTGGGCATTTAGTCACTTTTCACATTCCAAACAAAAATCTCATTTAATTTCTAGAATTTTATTGACAACTTTTTTTATGTCAAACTAGACAACCCCTAATTCTGCTCATCCCTGTTATCAACCTACAACCTTGAACTACATAATCCTGCACAATTTACATTCCCCATTCACCTCATATCACGTCGCTAACTACCCACAGCCCCTCAGCCGAGGGCACCTCACTGATAACAGTGCTTGCATCTCTCGGCTCGCGGCGCGCGGCGGCGGGCGCGGCAGTGGTCGACTGACGCGCGGCGAGAGCGCTCCGCTCGCTCCGCTCACCGCCCGCTCCGCTCCAAAGTTTAAGCGATATTTTTATACATACCACTTTAGTAGATATTTATATTTATACACCCTGTAGATTAGCTAGTGTAGTGAAGTGTCTTATTGTGGTATTGTTTCATTTTTTAGTAAGTATTTGTTGAAAATTGAGAAAAAAAGAAAAATTTAACATCGGACAGTTTTTAGTGGGAAAAGTGCTTTCAGTATAATCTGGTTACGCTAAAATGAACACAGTGTTTTGAAAAAAACGATGGAATTTCATTCAAAATCGCGAAACAGCGTATGGAAAATGCGCGAAAGCTAGAAGCAGTTTTAAGTCTGTGTTTTCATTCACGTTCGTTTAAATAAATCGCGGTTGTGATTGTAAACCGAACAAAACTCAATCAGCGTTTTGTGTAGAATTTATCAAAATCAGTTTACATTGCGTTCGATCGCAAAAACAATTCGTAGAAAGTTGGGTTGTGAAAATAAACAAATTGAATCTTTTTGATTAGAATCCCACGGACGCGGTCAATCAGTACAATAAACTGGTGGAACTGTGCGATCTTACAAAAACGTTACGTTTTCAAACAGCGTGGTTCCTGTGGCTTTGTTTATAGCATTTCTGTTTACTTTCGTACAGAATTTGTTGGTTTGTAGGTGGGACACAAAATACACATTATATTATTAAATTCGCGGTATTTCTTTCCAGCGTTGGAATGTTTACTTTTAATTATGTTCCATGTAAATTGCTCTTCATACATTCGGAACAAAAAAACCGGATGAGATAAAATTGAAATAAAGACTTAGGTAAATAAATAGGTGATATCACGTTACAATTAAATTGTCAACGTAAAGAATGTTAAAATATGATTACTGGGATGAATCTCATTTGCAAGTAAAATACAGATCAAAATCGAATGAATCAAAATTAGATTAGTTAGTACTTTCAAAACTGATATGTCAACATTATCAATATAACACTTTATGTTTTCTGAGTTAAAACGTCACTTTGTCAAACAAGCTACAAAGTAATAGAGTTACGATATAACAGGAGCTTTCTTCTTCTTCATAATTGATTGTTTTTAAACTAGCCGGCACAACTTTGTAACAACTCCTGTGAAACTGCAGGCGCACAATGAAGTATAGACTAGGCTGTACTCGTGGCTTTGTATGCGAAAACTTCAGTTTCGACGAAACTACTCTATGTGCTAATTCAGGATATATTTCAGCTCCATACCGCAGCTGTTGCCGCGAGATTGAGAGACAGACGTACATACAAAGTTTAATATGAGTGTTTGTGAGAATATTGCAGGTTTATGACAGTGAGATATTATTTCCAAGGAGGCACTAGTAGCTATAGGCGCAGACGGGAACAAGGTCAATCTTTTGAACCTTAATCTTTAGACTATTGACAGAGGATTACTTCTGAAAAGATATTAATTTTGCCCAAAAAAGGCCCCCAACCTGATTCTTCTCGAGAGTACAAAATAAATCATTTCTTCTAGAGGCTAGAGTAATATTGTACAGTCAAGAGCATTGCGTCTTCATAATACCTTTTGAAATTGTAGTACGGAACGGACTATTGCATAGAAAACTTAGTTTAATTACACCACAAACGAATTTGTTGCTATCAAAGAGTTTGCCAACTCTGGTGATTTGAGTTCAGTATGGACAATGACAACACATACCATGATACTCGTACTTGTAAACCCACAATTCGCCAGTAGGTAATGTTTCAGTCGTATACAGTACAATGATTAATCATAGACCTCACAGGTCAGTATAAAAACTCCTTAGGGACTAAGGGACGAAAATGTAAAACCACGTGTATACAGGAATAGCGGTGACTTCATGGCACAGAACAAAGTCAAATTCATGGAATCAATCACTTATCTATCCCCGGAGAGCGGCGCACATATCGTTATCATTCATCATGGACATCCATCGATCAGCTGACTGAGTCACAGTCAGCTGGGGTCTCCCACGCTAGAGCGTTGCCATGGCAACGGAGCACTGTTTATTCTGCGAAGCAGACTGCTCAAGGCTGTGGATCAAGGTTAATTTTTTAGGAGTTTACTTTTTGGCGTCCTGGTAATAATGCTTCAATATGATATATCCTAAAAATTAAATAAAACTGTCATAAACAAATTAATATTGAAGGTATGCTGTTTGAAAAATGATTTTGTTATATTGCTTGTGACGGATAAAAATTCGGAATGCAGTTAGATATTGTAATTGATTTAATTGAGTAGAGTAGGTACCTGTTATTGTATCTACTGTTAGGCGTTAGTACCGAGCACTTGTTTCTATAATGCTTCGTTGTATTTACTGATAGCTCTTGGTAATGCCCACTTGGTCCTTAAGTATAAAATCATCATGATTTACGCTCACAAATAGCTAAGAAACACTAAAAGGCTTTCAAATAAAGTCATTGAATAAGAATAAACAATAATTTCTAAGAAATAAGTCACTCAAAGTAACTTGAACAAGTCTGTCTCGTTCGTGAGACTTGTTCCACTCAGTTGTTGCTGCCCATTCACAAAGTATCGCCTTAACAAATTATTTGACTAACTGCTAATGAAAGGACAACGAGTTACCAATTCAAATAACTTTTGCTTAAAATTGGCTCTTGTTTTAGACAATTTGGGAGGAGTATTTTACGTTGAGAAATGGAATTTGTGTATTCAATAGATTTTGAGTAATGCTAATTGGTACTGATATTGGTTTTGTTATCAATTCAAAATATATTGCTGAAGCAACTGGGTGGTAATTAGGTCTGTAGGGAATGTACTTATTTCTGGACACGTAATTAGATTTATTCCATCTGACTGTTTCACTGGATAGAAAATATCAACTAGATAAAAATGTTATTGAAGAAGTGATAAGGGAGGGAATTTAACTTTCTTCATGATATCCTTATGTTTAGTATGTTACTGTAGCTTGCGATACCCTATAGCTGGGCAAAAACCTCTCCCCATGATATCTAGGTGTTCCGATCCAGGGTCAATCTTATGTTTAGGATGCAGGTGCCTGTATGATGCTGTGAGACTGTTCGAAAGAGATACTGTGGCCCCGGAACATAACAAGCGAGGAAAGAACACGAATGGGTTTTAGTCAGTAAAAGTCTGACACTCCCTTCCGCCTCGCCCAGAGTGGGAGAAGTTATTTGATGATTTCCCATCCGAAAAAAAAGGTGTAGGTATGATAAACGCGAAAGCAACCTTGTCTATCTGTTATCTTTCGTAATTAACCACTGAGCCAATCGTTATGACAACTTTGGTTGTTGTTTGGTTGTTGTTGTTGGTTGGTTGGTTTGGTGTTGTTGGTTGGTGGTTGTTGTTACTTTTGTGCTGGATATTTGTATTTAAAAATTATAAAATACACGTAGACAAAGTTGAAAATTTGTTGATTTATTTAAAAATAACCTAGTATTCTTACAGAGTTTTCCAGGTGTTCATTAAATTCTGTAATACCTAGACTCCTTTATAATGAGGGCAACAACAATGAATCCTACTTGATGACCGATATTAGCAGACCTGCCCACGTTGGGCCAGTTTTTCGGTACGCAAACTACTGTCGGAATAGGGTAAGGTTAGACCTCAACCTTTGGGCTTAATCCTAGGTGAGTATGTGGGTTTGTACGCGATGTTTTTGTAAGGATCAAAAACCACAAAACCTTAGTGAGCGATCCCTATTTGTACCCTAGGGATCTAGACTACCTAGGGAACAAATAAGGACCGCCTGACTAAGGGTTTGTGGTTTTACAATTTTGCAGACTAGTCCTTTGGGACCTAAAATGTATATTTCATGAATCTGTGCTATTTATTTTAGAAGCTATCCAACTGAACATATACCTATAAAGTCACAGTATTAAGACACAATCCTTATCGTAAATACAGATCTCGCATGCATCTCAATTAAAGGTAACCACAGGACTACTAATTAGTTTTCTTGTGCATGAGCCTAGCTCGTGGTATATAAAGAAAAGCGTGCTTTCAAGGTCTTAAAAGAGATGTTTATAGCCTTTCTAAGAAGTTAAGTATCAAAATAATCAAAAATGGGTTTCATCCGCCATTCTTTATGCAACTCAGTAAATACTGTTTTGTTTCCTAACATCTACTTATGTGCCTATTAAAATTTGTCAGCTCTTTTCATGACTTATCCATCTTATAACAGATAAACAAGCTTTCCCATCTACAAATGGTCAACGTATTTAAAACTCTGTCACAAAAATATACTGTTACGAGCTGGGTATGAGATAAATTAATTACTACCGATTAAACAACACAATAACTTTATTAATCACAAAACAATCAAAACTCAATCACAAATACACTACTGTTTACTATTCACTTAGATATCGCACTTGTAGTTCACTTGGATTCGCTTCGTTGTGTCGCTAAAACAAGACTGCCGGTCGCGGCCCTGAGCGCTCTATTTATACTCGCCAACAGACACACCAGAGTAACCACGAACATTCGAGAGGGTCATAAAAAACACTAACAAAAGAAATAGTAAGTACCTACCTACAAGGTAGGTATTACCTATAAAAGTTGTAGGTATAAGCTACTTGTACAAAACAAACAAATATGAACCGTATGCCCTAGGCGTACGGTCGAAATTCTAATGTCTTTGTATAAATAGGTCGCGAGTTTGTACCTACCTAACTTTAAAACTAATAATAATGGAATGTACTCGAACTTCTAACGTACACACACTGTAATCACTGGCTTTCTCGAATGTTCTAGTAGGTCCGATGTAACACTGCCCCCTCCTTAGACATGCTCGTCCCGAGCATCATTAGTCCCGTAGTATCGCGCCAACCGGTCTACATGCACGATTTTAGGCGCACCTCGTGGACCCTTCTGGATTCGGTAGGTGACATCGTTGATCCTAGTCACGACTCGGTATGGTCCATCCCATTTTGCTTGTAACTTCGGAGACTTTCCCTTGCTCCGCACTGGGTTATGCAACCACACCAGTGAACCCTCGTCGAAACCCCTACCGTTTGCTTTCCGGTCATAACGGGTCTTCATCTTCTCAGACATCTGTTGGCCGGACTGTCGGATATGCTCATAAACATCGTTCAACTTATTACGCAAGTCATTCGCGTAATCTGTTACGCTACATGGAGCATCAGGGGGAGTTCCAGTGATTAAATCAGCAGGTAACCGTAATTCCCTTCCAAAGTTCGCGAAGGCTGGTGTCACAGTCGTACTTTCGTGGACTGCACTTCGGTAAGACAGAAGAAACGGCTGTATGTGCTTGTCCCAATCCCTTTGCCGGCTTTCCACAACTTTCGCCAGATATCTCTCCAACGTTTGGTTGAATCGTTCCACCATTCCATCGGATTGTGGGTGGTAAGAGGTGGTTCTGGTTTTATGGGTACCCATTAACCGACAAGTCTCTTGAAATACTTGCGATTCAAAATTTCTTCCTTGATCGCTGTGTATTTCTAAGGGTACTCCAAAACGACAGAAGACTTCTTGAACTAATTTATCTGCGACAGTTGTTGCTTCTTGGTTAGGAATGGCGAAGACTTCCGGCCACTTTGTAAAGTAATCCATGACCACCAGGAAGTACCTGTTTCCGCTCTCGCTTACTGGAAACGGTCCCGCAACGTCTAGTGCTATCCGTTCCCAAGGGGCTCCAACGTTGTACACTTTTAATGCACCTCTGCTGCGTGTCTGGGGTCCTTTCACGGCCGCACAACTGGTACATTTGCGGCACCAGTCCTCCACATCATCTCGACAGTGGATCCAGTAGAAGCGTTCTCGAATTTTTAGTAGAGTCCTTTTTACCCCCATATGTCCTCCAGAACATCCATCATGGTAGAGCCGTAGAACATCCGGTACCTTAGCTTTAGGGACAACCATTTGTAGATGACAGCTGTCCCCTCTAGCGTTTTCCCATTTACGGCACAAGACTCCATCCTGGATCACCAAGCTGTTCCATTGCGCCCAATAACTCTTTGTGATGGAACTCATCGCAGCCACATCACTCCACTTGGGTTTAGGAACACCAGCTTTGATCCACTCGAAGATTGGTTTGATGTCCGGATCTTTTTGCTGAGCTTGCTGTAGGGTCTCCTTCCATTCATCGCTGAGATCCGTTCTAAGCATCCTCACGGGTACTACTTCCTTAGTCTCTTGCCTAGCACAATGCTTACAGTCTTCAGGACAAGGTCTTCTCGACAAGGCGTCTGCGTTACCGTGAGTTCTCCCACTGCGATGCTCAGTTACGAAATCAAACTCTTGGAGTAGTTCTACCCATCTCGCCACTTGCCCCTCTGGATTCTTGAACTGCAATAGCCACTTCAGTGCAGCATGGTCAGTTCGTAGTTGGAATTTACGTCCCAGCAAATATTTACTGAAGTGCTGCAATGTCTTTACTACGGCGAGTAGCTCCCGTCTTGTAACGCAATAATTTCTTTCTGGTTTCGATAAAGACTTGCTGAAGTAGGCTATTACAACCTCCCGGTCTCCTTTCCGTTGAGACAGCACGCCCCCAATTCCAGTATTACTGGCATCCGTGTCAACTATGAAGTCATTTTCAGTGTCAGGATATCCCAAAATAGGTGTGTTGCACAGACGTTTCTTTAATTCCTGAAATGCGACGTCGCAGTCCTCGTCCCAACAGAATTGCCTCTTTTCCTCAGTGAGTTTGAGCAGAGGTTTTGCAATGTCGGCAAAATTCTTGACAAACCTTCGATAGTAGGAGCACAAACCCAGGAATGCTCTGACCTGTGTCTTGTCTTTCGGAACTGGCCAATCCTTGACGGCGACTACTTTTTCTGGGTCTGTTTGAACACCTTCCCCCGAAACTATGTGTCCTAAGAAGTTCACTTGCTGTCTGAAAAACGAGCACTTTTTCGGACTTAACTTGAGATTTGCTGTTTGGATTTTCGACAGCACTCGGTTGAGGTTTTTAAGGTGATCTTCAAATGTACGGCCCACTATGATTATGTCGTCTAAATAGACAAGACATGCGTCTCCAATCAATCCGGCGAGTACTTGCTCCATCAGTCTTTCAAACGTCGCAGGAGCGTTGCACAAACCAAATGGCATAACTTTAAACTGCCATAGCCCTTTTCCTGTTGAGAATGCAGTTTTCTCCTTGTCCTTGGGGTCTATTTCTACTTGCCAGTAGCCACTTTTCAGATCAAGTGTGGTAAACCACTTCATACCAGTCAGCGTATCCAGTGTGTCATCGATCCTAGGCAGCGGGTAGCTATCCTTTTTCGTCACGTCGTTCAGACGTCGATAGTCCACACAGAAGCGCATACTGCCGTCCTTTTTCTTAACCAAGACCACAGGAGAACACCATGGACTCGATGAAGGTTCTATAACACCGTCCTTCACCATTCCCTTAATCATGGTTTCTACCTCTTTTTCTCGTGCAACTGGCAGTCTTCTTGGTCGCTGACGGATTGGTAACTCGTTACCTGTATTAATCTGGTGCTGAACAAGTCTAGTTCTCCCTATGTCAGCATCATTCGAAGAGAAAGTGTTGGCGTACTCAAGTAACATCTTCTTAGCCTTCTCCATTTCTCCTTTGGTTAAATCGCAGTTTTCCAAAAGTGTCGACACGTCAAATTTTGTACTACGAACTTTATTTCCGGTAGGCACATCTTGCAATTGACGCATCCAAGCTACTTCCTCGCAAGTGCCGATCAAGGTGCCCTTCTTAATCACATGCTCTTGGTCACTTGGATTCAGTATGCGTACTGCTGAGATGTTGGTGGCCTTGACCAGAGTTCGTGCCATCTTCCATGGGTAGTCATTGTTCACCCTTTCTATCAGAACACTTCGATCTTTTTTTCCAGAATTCCGTGGCAAACAAATTGGCACAATCGTTTCTGATCTGCGAGGGAGAATAATCTTCTTCAAACAGTACACTTTCCCTGACGGTGCACCTTCCATGAAGACTTCCTCTGAACCACATTTCAGTACTCCTTGATCAACGTCGATCTCACAACGATATTTCCGCATGAAGTCCAAGCCCAAGATGCAATCGTCCACTATGTCAGCCACGATGACATTCTGCTTGTAAAATCTGTCACCCAATTTTAACTCCACCTCCTTCTTGCCTCGGACGTTTATGTGCTGACCGGTAGCTGTTAGTAATTGTATACGGTCGTGCTTATTGAAGTAGTCCCCAAGAAACCGACTTGCTAGTTTAGAATTGACGACCGTGTGAGAAGCTCCAGTATCCAACGTCAGTTTGCATGGTGTTCCATTGACTTCGCCTTTGATGGTCAGGCTGTTCCCGTCATGTGCTTGCGAGATCAAGATTCTCGGGGCTTTTTCAATACCAGCCAGCACCCGCCCCCCAGTCCTGGCATTTACTCGTTTCCCTGCTGTAGCTGGGCAGTCACTTCAGCAACTCTTCCCTGCTGATCTTCTCTCGGGGTGCTGCGCTTAGGGCAGCTTGACCGAAGATGACCCCTTTCTCCACAAGTGTAGCACCTAGGACTATACCCCTGTGGGCGGTCGCGTACAGGTGATGCAACAACCTCCCTGACACGGTGCGTTCGGTGGTCTTGCCTCACTGCCTCTACTTCTAAGGCATGGGCCAAGGCGTCCTTCAAGGTCTCATGATGCCCCAGTCTCACGGCAGCTCTAACTTCTAAGTCACGTATTCCATCAACGAAGGCCTGTACCAGATTTCCATCAATCAGCGCAGGGGCAGACTGGTAGGCTTTCCGAACGAGTTTTTCAACTTCCAGAGCCCACTGCTGTAGGTTCTCGGCACTACGTTGAACACGGTCCTTCAACTTAGCACGGAATACGTGCTCCAGATGCGCGTCGCCGTATCTGGACTCCAACGCCTCCAGCAGCTGCTCGTAGGTTACATCCTTGCCGAGTGCCTCGAGAATAGTTAAAGCCTGGTCTCGGAGGCCCAAAGTGAGCGCGGTCATGGCTTGTGGTTTTGTCCATCCATTCGCCTTCATGACGGCCTCAAACTGTATTTTGTAAGCCGACCACGAAGATGTGCCGTCGAATGGAGGCACTTTAAAACCACGCGAAGATGGTGCAGCAATCACCGAAGCTACAGTCCCGCCTTCAGTCTTCAGTTCGCCCAAAGCCTTCTTTACCCCAGCAATCTGAACTTCGGCCTCCGAGATGCGATTCTCATGCTGGTGGACCTGTTCTTTCATCAACTTGATGTCCTTGCCAAAACTTGCATGCAGATCCTTTATGAGGAGCATCTGCTCGTCCTGGCGGCGGACCTGCTCCTCTTTGTCCTGCTGCAACTGCTCTTCCAACCGGCGAGCCTGCTCCTCTTGACGGCGAGCCTGCTCCTCTTGACGGCGAGCCTGCTCCTCTTGACGGCGAGCCTGCTCCTCCTTGTCTCGCTGCAGTTGCTCTTCCAATCGGCGAGCCTGCTCCTCTTGACGGCGAGCCTGCTCCTCCTTGTCTCGCTGCAGTTGCTCTTCCAATCGGCGAGCCTGCTCCTCTTGACGGCGAGCTTGCTCCTCTTGACGGCGAGCTTGATCCTGCAGCAGCGCCATTAAAGCTGACAAGTCTGGCGCCCCTGATGCTGGAGAAACTCCGGATGGGCCAGCGACTGGCTGTGACGTAGGCTGGACACCACCCGGTGTCTGTGTCGGAGAATCCCCAAACCGCCTTTGGTCCATATCCTGCTGTCGCTGACTTCTGGTACGGATACCGTCCGTGTCGTCCTTTGGTAGGATTGGCATAATTTATCTCTCACTTCTGACACCAATTTGTTACGAGCTGGGTATGAGATAAATTAATTACTACCGATTAAACAACACAATAACTTTATTAATCACAAAACAATCAAAACTCAATCACAAATACACTACTGTTTACTATTCACTTAGATATCGCACTTGTAGTTCACTTGGATTCGCTTCGTTGTGTCGCTAAAACAAGACTGCCGGTCGCGGCCCTGAGCGCTCTATTTATACTCGCCAACAGACACACCAGAGTAACCACGAACATTCGAGAGGGTCATAAAAAACACTAACAAAAGAAATAGTAAGTACCTACCTACAAGGTAGGTATTACCTATAAAAGTTGTAGGTATAAGCTACTTGTACAAAACAAACAAATATGAACCGTATGCCCTAGGCGTACGGTCGAAATTCTAATGTCTTTGTATAAATAGGTCGCGAGTTTGTACCTACCTAACTTTAAAACTAATAATAATGGAATGTACTCGAACTTCTAACGTACACACACTGTAATCACTGGCTTTCTCGAATGTTCTAGTAGGTCCGATGTAACAATACCTATTAATGAACTTCACAGTACTCTGCCAACAAGTTTGCGAACCTTTTTCATATTTGTGAAGTAAAGTTCAGTACAATCCGGACAGCCAGCCGTCCGCCCTGGGTTGCCGACCGTCCGGCTAACTGTCCGGTCGAGCGTCTAATTCACTCGACGCATGAAATGCCTACGTTCAGAGTATATTTAATTTATTTCGCGAGCATGGACCGGTTTTTAGAAAGGTCAGGTGTCTAGTAGTAGAGATGCTTGTAAATGAGATCGTGTGGAATAATGCTATCCTTGTTTATAGATTTTTGCCAACAAGCATTGTTTTGTCTGTTTTGTCAAATATGGGTGCTAATGAAATAGCAGGCAGTTACTCAGGTCAACAATTGCAACTTTGTTTTTAATAATAATAAACTCATTATTTTATTTCAGATACAGGTCAATGGTGCATACGGTACGACGGGTACATAGCCATTGCCAAATAAAAATTAGTTCATTGCTGGACATGTGCGTCCTCAACCGCACGCCACTCAACTCGATTCTCAGTCCCCCCCCCCCCCCCCGCGAAGACCGTTACTCCACTGAGACCGACGGCATAACCACCAACATACGATAATTCTCTTTATTGTCAAGGTTTTAAAAAGCAGCACAATGCTTTGTTAACACTTGTAAGTTAAACAGGAATCGAAGCAAGTCTCAGATATGGTTGGTGAAATGTTCGATCGATCACCCCGTAATGCAACTGACGACCTTTCCAAGTTGTCAATAATCTAGGTAATTGTTTAAGTAGCATTTCCTAGAGGGTGAGCCTTACATGGTCCACAAACTAATCCATTACTATCACTGTAAGCGCACTATCAACCCCAATAAAGGCAATATTAATAGAATAGCCATTACCCCGTAAAGACCCCTCCCTGTGGACCCCCAGCCCCCAGTCTAAAACATTTATGTGCCATTACATATGGTTTATGTCCTATAAAGTGCTGTGTCGATGTGTGCTGGAATATTGTGTGCTGACCGTATTCGGCTGTAACACGGCTGCGGGGACCGCTGACCGATACCCTTTACGATTATACATATAGAGCTGTATAGAATAGAAAAACAAATATTTCACTAGATTTTTCCCACGACTTTGCTCGTGTGGAGGTCAGAAATAAACTCATTGGAACTTCTTATGACCTAACACATGTCAGGAACTACCTATCTGCCATAGTTTATCGAAATCTCTTTAGCCGTTTGGGCGTGTAAAGGTGACAGATACTGCTAGAAAGACAGAGTTCCCTGATAAAGAAAGGTAAATACGTACTCATAAATTCAATTGATTATAAAGTTTCAACGAAAATTGTATTATTCTTATTATTTTGTAAAGTAAAATGTTAAACATCAGAATATTAATGTATTCTTGCTATATTTTAAACATCAAGCATTTAATATTCGGATTCAAAAAACACCCAAGTCTCTTGGAAATAACGTTCGAGGAAATTCATCAAAAGCCGAAAAACTAAACATTCAAATAACACGTTCCACGAACTGAAAATTGAATCGAAAGCTTGAAAACATTATTTTAAAAGCATTATTATGTTTAGCAACATCTACTTACAAATAATAGGTAATGGACAGTGTTCGGGAATGTAAAGGAATTGCTGAAGGAATTAATAAAGAAATACTCGTAGCAACATAGTAAACTATAATCGGTGTTTTTCATACGGATTTTTACAAACAAGTGAATGCAAATGACAATAGGTGACAGATGAATAAAAAAAACATAACATGGACACATTAAGTACCTACAAAATAATGAGATCTTATAAATAATAACGCGAGATGATCAGGCGCTCCAACAGACAGCACTGCAGTGGCGGCGTATGCCACTTACGGGTTCACTACTCGTCGTGGGTTCGAACTTCGAACCCAGGCTTAGAACTTTACATTGTGTATTCAGTCAAGTCAACACTACTCTCAAAACGACAAGGAAAACCATCGTGAGGAAACTATGTGGGATTCTTCAAGTTGTTTTCAGAAATTTGGAACCACGTGACACTCTGCAACAACTTGTATTAGTCCCGTATAGATGATAATCCATCACCTCTCACAACGAGACGACCAGTGTCCCAGCAGTGGCCCCATACCTCCCAAAATCCAGTACTAACTCCATTCACCTCCAATGTATCGCTAGTGATCGTCCCCTTCAAACAAGTTGCGCGCCGACCTTCACAACTTGTCAAGGTCATATCGGATGGATCCGGCGGGACTTGGGTTCTGTAGCTTTAGTTAGAAGTTGCGACTTACTTCTGTCAGTTCAGTAGGATTAACTGGTAGATATTGATAGCGTTATGTAGCTTGGTAGACATTTTGAAGTTGGTAGAGTAACTTTTATTATTGCAGTAGATCGATATTATTATTATACTATTATACTAGCTTCTGCCCGCGACTTCGTAAGCGGATCCAGTTGCTTATGCCAGCGACAACGGGGTCGTCAAAATCGAAGATCTGAAACGTCTAATGTCGAATTATAAGAGCCCGGGGACGGGAAAATAACGGATCATTCCCACCTGACCAACACATACAGTTTGTTTCTTTTAGCCATTTAACAGCTTCACAAAAAGTACAATTTTGAACTCCGATGGCGGAATATGTGGCGTATTCAATCATAGGAGTATAGGTAAATGCACTCCGTTCCTTATCAACACAAGGAAGGTCGCCATGCCCTACGGCTATATCTTAAGACACATACGATTCTTCAGATGATATCGACATTCTGTTCAGAGAATGTCGATAGCGAAGTCTTCGCGCTCTTCTTCTGTCTCTTCATGCCGTACTCCAGCAGTTCTTTCTCTATAACTTGCTAACTGATTATGAATATTTTGTTATGTGCGTGTTCGGGGCAATGTATGATAATGTCAATCAGTAGTTAGTCGAGCATCACGTGCATCACTCGTTTCAAAAGACCTGTTAGTAGATGTGCGAATACGCTGGGAACTCAATTGTGATTCTGTATCGGTAAACGTTTCCGATTCGCGAGATAATTCATGTCGCTCACGATCAGCGGTCAGTCGCGCATCACGTTCCCCACTTGTTTCTAGAGATCTAGAAGTCCAAATTGAACAACTTTTGCTAAGACGTCGTTCCTATATGTGTTATGGTGTAGCTGGGCTATTTGAGTTCCACAACAGGTGTTCCAGATCTTCGATTTTTATAAATCAACAGAGAGTGCTCATCAAATTGAACAACTTTTGCTAAGACGTCGTTTCTATATGTGTTATGGTGTAGCTGGGCTATTTGAGTTCCACAACAGGTGTTCCAGATCTTCGATTTTTAAATCAACAGAGAGTGCTCTTCAAATTGAACAACTTTTGCTAAGACGTCGTTCCTATATGTGTTATGGTGAAGCTGGGCTATTTGAGTTCCACAGCAGGTGTTCCAGATCTTCGATTTTTATAAGTCAACAGAAAGTACTCATCAGATTGAACAACTTTTGCTAAGACGTCAGTCGTAAATCTGTTATGGTGTAGCTGGGCTCTTGGAGTTCCACATCAGGTGTTCTAGATCTTCAAATTTATTGTCTCAGCAGAAAATGCTCATCACGTGGAACAATTTTTACTAGGGTAATATTTTTGTATCTCTTATAGTTTAGCTGGTCTGTTGCGGTTCTGCATCAGGTGTACAAGTTTCTAAGATAAATTATAGCCTATATGTTGCCCAGACTTAATATCTATACAAAGAAAAAAAAACATTCAAATCCGTCCAGTAGTTTCGAAGATCAGCGTGTACAAACAAACAGACAGACTTTTTTTTGGATTCGTGCACTATGCCCCCCCCCTCCATTATTATTTTTTAAATGTATTCAATGTACAGACACAGTTGTTTACTCTTTTATTATATGTATATGTATAGATATAGATATTAATGTACAATAAATATAGATATTATTTAAATCGATTTTCAGATATCCTACTAATATTATAAATGCGAAAGTTTGTGAGGATGGATGTATGTTTGTTACTCTTTCACGAAAAAACTACTGAACGGATTTGGATGAAATTTTGCACACAGATGGTTTATAACCTGGATTAACACATAGGATACTTTTTATCCCGGTAGTAAGATCCCATGGGACAATTTTGAAACTTCACGCGGGCGAAGCCGCTGGCAGAAGCTAGTATTACATATTTTACATCTTAATTTTTTCAGTAGACTTAATTTTTTCTGTTGATGGCCATCATCTTGCCTGCTATTTCTAATCTGAGGTGGTCAGTGTGTGTACTATGTTTATAGGTTTACCCCTGCTTAACCCTTCTGGAATAACGAGCGATGTTTATTTTTCCTGATTCACTGATGAATTTAGTATAATCTTGTTTATTCAAAGCGCTGTCTGTACAAGGGACTATTACTTCAAAACAAACAGTCTAAAGTTCTAGATCGTGAACAAAGTTTCAAATCTGAATAACTAGGACGTTAAACGTGCGCCATTCCGAACTATTCTCAGATTTATTTATGGTTGTGTTGTTTAGCTGAACTGATTATTCTGTAATGAACAGGATGCTCTACTTGTAAATGTTTCAGTGATATCCGATTATAAGAGCTGTAATTTCTGATTAACATAATTTTAAGAAATGAAGTCTTCTTTCTTCTTCAGTTTAAACTCGACAACAAATTGCATTGAAAATCAACATAAATGCAGAAGTTTTTGCACGCACTCCCGTGTGGAGATCGGAAACTATCCTCCCGGATTACTGGGATAAAAAAATCCTAACCCAGGCATTTTCAGCCATTAAGGTGCAATAAGGTATCAGAAAAAAGGTTAACAGAGTACGTACGGATACGTAGGAAGTTCATTATCCAGTATTTCACTATCCACGGCAGAATGAAAACTAATTAAGTGCTAAACGAGCTATCGTTTCATTGGCTGGTGACAGTTTTATGGGAACTGTTTTATAGTCTGCGGAGTGAATGAGACGTTTAGTGTTGTTTGAGCTTTGTTGCTTTTTAGAGTAAATGGAAATGGAAAGAGCGGATAATACCAGAATTTTACAAAGTTCCAAAATGTCACTCGGTTCTGAATCTCAACAACATATTTTACAAAGTTCCAAATGTCACTCGGTTCTGAATCTCAACAACATATTTTACAATGTCCAATATGTCACTCGGTTCTGAATCTCAACAACATATTTTACAAAGTTCCAATATGTCACTCGGTTCTGAATCTCAGCAACATATTTTACAAAGTTCCAATATGTTACTCGGTTCTGAATCTCAACAACATATCTGTACCTTGTAATACAATGGAAAGATTGGTAATCTGATCGTTTATGTGGTTAAATTTGACAGTTATTCTCGGTAAAATGAGTTTTTAACTCCATAAAAACTCATTTTATCGAGAATAACTGTCAAATTTATCTTATCGATTTCTATCGATTCCCACGTACTTGTACTGATTTTCAGTATCTCTTTCGGCTGTTTATTCGGAAATTGAGCAACAGACTTTGAGACAAATGTACTTTGAGACAAATCTAGCTCATTAAAATTCAAACTTTGCCAAGATTGGATTAACAAAGCTTAGGATAAAAGGTAGTCTTAAAGTAAGTGCACTGTTACTCAATAAATTTATACTTAGTAGCGCGGGCACATTAATTTCCATGTAGGCAAGTGAAAAAAACGAAACTGTCAATAAAACCCACACAACACTTTCATAGAATAAAAGCCCAACAAATAATTCTTGGTTACAATAACTGCTTCCCAGAAACTAAAAGCAACTATTATCCCAAACAATTTCCATATTGCTAAGTTAAAGCTGTCCGTCAAAAACATTTCATGTTCAATCTCTATGTAGTGGTTTACACTATCACAGCTAAATACAGAATGTTCACAAACGTATTATACGATCAAGTCTTTTACAAAATGAGGTATTATGAGAACAAGTCATTTGAAGAATAGGCCATTCATAACGTGCCCTGTTTTTCGCTGTAAGCCATTTCAGCAATAGGTCCTATAATTATATCAAAATCAAAATTAAAGCATTTATTTCAAGTAGGCCAGTTACAGGCACTTTTGAATAGTCGAAACAAAAATGAGCATTTAAAGTAGCTACAGTCCCAGTCACAAGACATAAAAACTGTGAAAGTACTGTGGTTGCCCATTCCCTAGCGAAGATTTCTATGGAGAAGAACGGGCAAGAAACTCCATGCACACTCTTTTAAATCAAAATATTGTTTCAAAATCTTGGTTACATCGTTCATGTTGAGATGGTATATTATGTGAGAACAATGTAGCAAGATGTGCACGTTAAAAGTGTCCATAGCAAAACAAAAATAAAATACAACTCAAAAACAAAATAATTAATTCAAATAAACCATGGCGACTAAGAGATCCCACCAGTCACAATTGACAGCGCACGTTCACGAACATGACGCATGGATCAGCACCATTCAGCTCAACTATTTTCAAGGGAACTAAATGGTCCGACACACGCGCCACCATCAGTGAGACATTTGAGAGAGCATGACATACTTTCAACCGCCAGGGCACATTCAAGTCAAGAACTGCCGTAGGTTTCCAGTGAATGAGCTTACTAGTACATTGTACTCACACAATATGGGATATCATCATCATCATCATCAGCCTATAATGTTCCCACTGCTGGGACACGGCCTCCTCTCAATGGGAGGGAATGGGCTATAATCTACCACGCGGGCCCTTCCTTCACCGTTTTGAGAGCAGCGGTGATGAAATAAATTACACAAAGTAATGCGCCTGCCTGGGTTCGAACCCACGACTTACTGTTCGTAAGTCGGTCGCCACCACTGGGCCACCGCTGCTCTATGGGATATGCGATTTTATAATACTAACATTGAATCTATACAATGCAAAGATAGTTAAGAAAATCTCCAGCAGCTCCAACAATACCATTTAATGCTATCATTTTTTGCGCCCCTGTCCATGTGGAGCAGGACCAGCATTAAGCCAAACATTTTTATCAACGATATAATCGCTCAACTTGTAATATGCTTGTTTACATAGTGTGCATTTAATGCATGTTTTAAATTTCTTCCTATTCGGTTCAGGAATACTTTGTGGAATTTTATTATAGCGTCTCAAACAGTACCCCATGAAAGATGAGTCTACTTTAGCGAGTCTAAAGCCTGACTGAACTAGTTTGTTCCTATTTCTATTACTGTAATTGTGTCTGTCACCTCTTTTACCAAAAAGATGCAGATTTTTTCTGACGTACATTATGTTTTCGTAGATGTATTGGCAATGAACCGTCATGATGCCAATATCCTTAAATAGTTCCCTTGGAGAATCGCGCCTACGAAGATTATATATGGCTCTGATGGCTCTTTTCGGCAGAATAAATATAGACCCAATATCAGCAGCCCGTCCCCATAGCAAAATACCGTAAGACATTATACTATGGAAGTAACTAAAGTAGACCAGTCTAGCGGTATCTACATCAGTGAATTGACGGTTTTTCTAATGGCATATGCTGCTGAACTAAGCCGCCCCGCAAGCGATGTTAAATGAGAACCCCATTGTAGCCTTGAATCAAGCGTAAGCCCCAGGAAAACAGTTTTATCTCCGAATTCGAGTTTCTCTTTATTCTATATTATCTCACAATCACTACTTTTAACATTTGGTAATGAAAGTCTTATGCATTTAGTTTTCTTTTCATTCAATACCAAATTGTTTGCTGTGAACCAATTTTGGACCTGTAGTAGTTTTGCGTTATTCACATCATCTAGATTTTGGGCCCGTCTATTGAGCCAATATTGAGCCTTGCGTGACCCCATTTAACCTTTAACTACCGACCTATACGTCTCACAGACGTCTTAACTTTTAATTTTGAAATATTTCTAAAATTACGCCACCTTTAGCGTCGCCCTTCCCGCTACCCTCCTCCCTCAGCGTCCCAAGCCATCAGTCGACGCTGCATCCGCGGCGAGTGCACACGTCTCCGTATTGAAGCGATCGACGTCACACAGACGTAAGTACGGTGTTTATGTACTAAATTTCGTACGTCTCTTGGTCGTCACCTCGGTTTTCATGTGTGGTAGCTTATAGTGTCTGATTGACGTCACATCGGCTTTAAAATTGTACTTTTAACTGCAGAACGCCTAAAAGGAGAAACATCACGTCTAGTGAGCGGAAAAAACCTGCAACTGATGACGGTTCAGAGGCCCTACTCCCTAACGTTTCGTCCATACGGACGAATCTATCCGTCTCTCTCGCGCACGTCTGCAGACGAGTGCGTGTGAGAGACGCGGATAGATCCGTCCGTATGGACGAAACGTTAGGGAGTAGGGCCTCAGTTCCTGAGAAGCCTCCGAAATGCGAAAACAGAATAGGCGTTTAGAAGATAAAGAGATATGTGAAAATCTCATAAACGAGAGTGACGACAACTGTAGTGATTTTGACGACGATGTAGGCGATCCTGATTTTGTTCTAGAGAGCGAGTGCACAAGTGCACAAACAAGGGCGACATCAGTCGTGGCCGATTTTTACTCCTGCTGGCACGTGAATTAGTCCTCCCGGAAATGAAATTACGCGTCTACAATGATAGGATCCCAATATCGAGCGAGTTATTGGACCCGCCGATATGCCCGAGCCTCCACCACCAAAAACTTATCAGAATCCAGATTCAGGTGTTAGAAAGACATGTGCCATCTGTCCCAGTCGGTTGAAAAGGCGAACGAAGTACTGTTGCTGCAAATGCAAGAAACCAATGTGCTTTACTTGCTGCCTAAGTGCCTACAAATATGCATTGACTACAAACGTACGTAGTGAATGTATCAAATATTCGAGTGCTGTCATTATTTTTATTTTTTAACTAAGAAGTAAGATTTATGTTTTATTTTGATAATAGTTTATAGAAGATAAAATATTTTAAGTTCATTTGTTGTTAATTGCTTAATTTTAGAGAAAAACGAGGCTGAAGTAAGTCCTTAAAATTTAGTGCCAAATAATTGTGATCTCTCGAATAAATGTTGATTTTACCTGAAAAATAGCGTGTTTTTATTTTTTAATTCTGTGGTTTGTTACCTCAAACACCGATCTTTTTAATGTATAAAATAGAAAATTGCAGCATGCAAATACACATTTTATTTCAGTACTTAAAGTTTGACGTCTCTCAGTCGTCACGTCGGCGTATGTGCTACGTTTAGACCAGGTCGGCAGCTAAAGGTTAACTTTCAAACCCTGTGAATTGACAACATATATTTGAACATGTTGTTTTCTATCACTCAAATAAGATTTTACCAGGCTAGTTGCAAGTTTACCCAGTCCGTAATGCTCCAGTTTCAAAAGTAATGTGTCATGATTTACGCAGTCAAAAGCTTTGGAGAGGTCACAGAGAATTCCTACTTTATCTGGGGACTCTTCCCACGCAGCAAAAACGTGCTTTAATAAGGTTACACCGGCGTCAGTTGTACAACGTCCCTTGGTGAAACCATACTGTTGATCATGTAAGATTCTGTTGGTGTTATCCTAAGCCAAACAAACTATAATCATCATCCGTCTATGTTTTTATCTGGAGTGTAGTATTTTACCTGACGTTAGTGTTTATTGGCCCTCTACTACCCCATTACTGGGTAATACGACACCCCTGGGTAACACTGGTGGTTCAACTGTATCGTTTCAACCGCCGTTTCCTTCTAGCCGATACTACACTGTCAAATATTTACATATGACAGCGGGCCGACTAACGTGTAAACATACTTTTAGAAGAATGAGACTGACTGAGATCCCTCGTCTAAAGTCTGTATGTAATGGATTATCATTCATCCACGGGTCGACCTGGGGAAGCATTTCACTTCATCATTTCAGCCGAAAGACGTCCACTGCTGGACATAGGCCTCCCTCAGGTATCGCCACATTGACCGGTCCCATGCGATTCGCATCCACCGGATTCCCGCAACCTTCACCAGGTCATCGGTCCATATCGGATCACTTAACCTTGAAGAAACCTTCTAGTCGGATGTCAAATTTATTGAGATTGGCGTTAATTCAGCAATTTATTTGTATGCCCTGCCTGTGTACCTTTTGCACATTTCTGTTCTATGTCGTCCCGAGAAGTTTCCACAGAGCGGTGTTCGTTTACAAAGAAAGTGATAAATAAGTGAACACACGTACAGCTACGCTCCGTTCGAATGAATGAACCTTCGTAACATGTCACTGTCACTTCGTGGGGGGACAGGGGAGGAGGTAGGTAGGTAGGGGGGATTAGATCGTTCTTATCGTGTTAAAGGGAATCATTTAGGTAGTGGTGTGGACAGTTTTTGACGACCTAAATATGGTTACGGTTTGTAGTTTGGGAGAGTTCAGCCATCAGACTTTAATACATAGTTCAGTATGGTTCAACGCTATCTTCTCCACAAGAAGCAAGTAGCTATGCCATGATCTCGCTTCCCATTAAACGGGGCCTATTAGATATTGGTCGTCTGTCATGCAACAGGTGTGTCCAGCTTAGCTTAATTTTTGGGTAACAGCTTTTCGAGTGACATTAGTTATTTTTAGAGATTCAATCTTGATGATTTACACTCTATTTTACCGAGCATAATCAAGCGTTAACAACACAATCAACACATTCTACGATATACACTCCATGTTATGGCAAGACACCTCACTGTACGGACCGACTATCTACCAATCCACTATCACTCTACTATTCGAAGTATTCAGTTTTATTTGCCTCCAAGCTACATATAAACATGCTGTCAATACCCCCACACTTACACACATCACACACACACACTCACTCAGCAGTGACAGTGTCAGTAAACACATCGAGTGCTAATGTCTGTTATTACAAGATAACATCAGTCACTCACCAGTTCACCGGTAACATCATAGTTTCATGTTTAGAGGTGACTAACAAGTAGATTCTTTCAGTAATTACCGACTGAGGTGTAATCATTTGTGTTTGAGGAGAACTATACATTTGTTGGTATATTCAAAACGTTGTGTTTGGTATTAAGGGAGAAAACCGACCCAAAGCACATTATTTGTCTTTATATTTTGGCGCGTGCTGATTGGTATCTCATCATCATCAATCTACAGTCGTCTACAGCTGGACATAGGCCTGGATTCTCAGCAACACTTATCCAGTTATTATCAGCTACCTCTATTGGCATCTAACATTACTGAATCATGCTCTATTCGGCTCTTTACCAAACAAATACATGACTGCGATCATGCTGGCAGAAGTCGTCTCAATCACCAAATAGTTGTTTACGAAGAGTAGGGATTATGATCATCAACGTTTACAAGTGACTTGCTCTTGTATTGCACGGGTTGGCAGAACAAAACAAACAGGAAACGAATTTCCTGTCCAAGTGCAGTACACGATCTACTTTGAACTTGCAGGGGAAATTAAAATGCACAAAGTAAAGAAAACTGCAACAAAAACCGAAGATCCTTTTGCTACTGGTACTGAATTAGAAATCGCTTGATTTCTTGGTGTCCTAGATTCATATTTTATTATACAAATTGCATCACCTGATATCACAGCCCGCAAAAAAATAGAATGTAGGTATGCCAGAAATAGCTTAGAGCATGTTCACATGGTCGTAGCCGTCAGCTCGCTCAGTACGTAAACGTTTAAAACCTCAGCGCTCACCGCAACGGCTGAGTACACACGAGCACGCTCACACCGCGCGCTGCGGTGACGTGAACACGACTCACGCGGAGTGACGCGCTTGTTCGCACTCGTGGGAATGGGCACTTATTTGTATTTATTAGTGAATGTGATTCAAAATTATGAAGGTAAGGTTCAGTTTGTGCAGTTGTTAACATGTTATTAAGATTATAATTGTTAATAACAGTATCAAAGCCACAATCTTTTGTTTCATTAAACAACTACAGCCTAGTCACTTGTGAGTCTTCAATTAGGTAATACTAGCTGATGGTGGGCATCAGCTAGCGGCTACACGTTCACGGGTACCGATTATATACTCAAAACCATCTTCGAAAACCACTCTATTTATTGGTGAAAACCACGTGAAAATCGGTCCCGTAGTTTTTGAGTTTATCGCGAACAGACAGACATACAGACGCAGCGGAGGACTTTATTTTATAATACTCGTATATAGTGATAACGTGTTCTAGAGCTTCAATTATTTGTAAATTAAATTGCCCTAGTACAACTGGCGAAATGGAATTGTACAGTTAGACCACTGCCTAGTTCTTCAGTGATTACAAATACAAAAGTACTCTGTGGATTACAGGTATGATGAATATGTTACTGTTCAAAATTGTTTAGTCCCTACCAACAATTTATTAATGAAGCTACTTCTAACCCATACCACAATAGAACCAGCTCGTTTAGATTCCGCCATCCATCTTCAGCAGCGCACTGCCCTGACACTGCCTGCAGGGAGCAGGCACACAATGACGTATAGCTCCTGTTCCGTCAGGTAACAGTACCCACCTCGCTGCTCAATGGAGATTTATACCGCGCCGCGATGGATGGGAGCTGGGAAATGTGTAGAGGGTGATAATTTATTGGTTTTTCATACCAAGGCGCCCTGATTTTGTTGAAAGTGGAAGAACAATGCGTAAGGTTGGAAGAAAATGATTGTTTTATATCTTAGGTATAGTCAGGATATCGAAGATAACAAGAGGAGTATTATAACGAAACTTTGCTTACCAACATCATCATTTCAGCCGAAATATGTCCACTGCTGGACAGAGGCCTACCCCAAAGTGTCGCTACATAAACCGCCGCCTAACCGTAACCCAAACCCAGAAAACTAACAATGGGATATTGATTCGAGTTACAATTGATAAAGGTTTAGATATTGATTTGAGAAAACCTGTTTTTTTTTCTACACTTGCTTTACTTGTTCAAAAAACTTATCCCATGGACTCATTTATAATGGTGAACCCTTAAATCAGAAAGCTATTGAAATCGAATGAGTGATACGGGGCTTACCTTCCTCTAAACAAAGTTAACCTCTTCACTATATTAGTACCCATAATATATAATGTAGATTGAATTCACCAACATATAAAGAGTGTCATTAAAGCCCCCGTTACTGTGATTACTTTTTGGTTGCAGACCATACCTAGGAACCTTCTAGTTACGGAGATATTGGAGGTAAAATTTACAACTTTTTGACAAGAATTTTGCAAATATTAGTCCTATAGGTCATAACCGAGAGCAGGGGTGGCCCAGTGGTGGCAGCCGACTTACGAACAGTAAGTCGTGGGTTCAAACCCAGACAGGCGCAATACCTTATGTAATTTATTTCATCACCACTGTTCCCAAAACGGTGAAAGAAAACATCGTGAGAAAACCAGCATGTCCTAGAACCAAAAATTCGAAGACATGTGACATCTACCAAACCGCACTGGGCCATCGTGGTAGATTATAGCCCATACGCAAAATACATGCTTTGACGTGGAGTTGTGGACACCAGCCCCTTGTACAATACAATACTTTAAATGCCTTTATTACACGTTTACTATTAAATGCGTCCAGCAGGACAATGTTTTAAGTGTGTTACATTGAGTTTTACTGTGAAACGTGATTTTTAAACCCACAAAAAGTCTTTAACAGCAATCATTTTTGTGTCTAGATCGTCAATTTGATGTACAGATCCGTTGTGTCACGGTGTATATTTCCATAAATGTTTGTACATTTCCTACGTTGAAGCCCTCAGCTTGAAGGACGAGAGTCTTTAGCAAAAGGTTATGTTTGTGACGCTACCGGCGTTTGTGATGGTAGGGGAAGTGGGTCGACAACACGGGGTGGGTCAACAAGTGGTTACGACTCGCTTGAGACTTTCTTGTTTACGTAAATATAACAATCACAAGAAATGTTTTGAAGAGTGCCAAGTTGTCAACCGCTTGTAATGATAATAATTGTTGGTTTCAGTTTCTAATATGTAATAGCGTACATCAGTATAAATAAAATAATAAAAAACACTATATTTTTTGTCCCAATTCTGGGCAAAGTCCTCTTCTCATACGGAGAAGGCACGAGCATTGATCGCCACGCTTGCTCAAGACGCGTTGGTGATTTCAGACTTATAATAATTGATAGTTCAGGTTTCCTTCACCGATGTTTCCTTCTGTGATGTTTAAGATAAAGTAGAAAGTACAATGGATTGAAAAAGTCACATTGAGTCAGTACGCACAAATAATGTTAAGGTCATTCAGGATCTCTGACTTTTAATAATGCCAAAAAGGTATTATAACGTTATACTCAAATACAAAAACTTTACAAACAAATGAAATAATATTTTTGATCAATTTAATCAGCAAATTTCCGATGACAATATTAATTAAATTTTATTAGATGGTAGCCAGTCTTTTGTGAAGGATAGTCTATGACTGGACAGAAATCCAAAGCCGGGCACAAAAGAGAGATTTTTCTATCAGAAAATCCAATTACTGTTATCTAATTCCAGAGATCAAATCCAGGACTATTCAATTATTGCTCTTAGTACCTTCATTGAATTCCACATGAGCACACATGCTTTCTGATAAATTAGTTTTCGTTCAGCAGAAAGTAGTCGGATGACAGATGACTTTCTTGCTGATCGTTACTTTTACTTCAGTTTTACCGACGAAAAAAGGAAAAAGATTCCAGTATGTTTGTTTTTCTATAGCCGCGTTTTGTACAGCTTGATTAAGTGCAGAGAAAGGGTTAAGGCAGACTTGTGTATTTTTGAGATGCACCACAAAATATACAATAGTTATTTATCCAACATGTGAGGAAAGTTCGTTTTTCCTATGAGTTTCGATTTTGAGTCTTGAGCAAACAAAGGACTAAAAACTAGAATCACGAGCGCAGCGAGTGATTTTAAATTTTAATCCTGACTAAGCGAAAGACACAACAAAACGAATAGCAAATGAACTTGCTCACATGTTGCATACAAAACTTTTCGCCACTCCCAGCAAGAAAGTATTCAGTCATCATAGGTAAATTAATTAAATAGTCACACAGCAAATCAAACTAATTCTTTATCATAAAATACAAAGAGTTGTTATTCATGAAAATAATTTAAAAATGAAATGTAAAATTACTGCAATTTTTCAAGTTAAAAGTAACGCTTTTATTGAGTACATTTATCGTTGTTTTATTACTATTCACTTGAGTGTATAATTATTATTTATATTCCTTTATCATTAGAAGGGCCTGAGGTGGGGCATTGACAGTATCTTCTGCCGCCACACTAGCCCACGTCATCGTAGCCGGCTTCGTTACTTTTTTAAATATCTTTAAAACTTAACATAAAAAAATTTGGCAAGGTTAGTTTCTGAACGGGATCATTACCAATTTTCCTCACTGTTTTAGTAGAGGAAAGGGAGTGGTGAAAAGAAAGATTTCACCATTTATATTTAAATTCAATGTAAAAAAAGAAGAGAGCCTATTCGCATCAACCGGGAACAATACAAATAAATTGTTTTTTCTTTTTATTGGGACAAGCCCGCCACACTATCCCCAAATTACTGCAACTCCGGCTTTCAAGAGAGAACCAACAGTGGCGACCACCAGAAAAGCGCCGAGACAATGAAGCTCAGATTATAATTCAACTTTCTTGGATGCGACGGCTATAATGCTATCCACCACCCACATCCCTCCATCCAATGTAAAAAGAAACGAAACTATTACAATGAACCGGGCACAATGCAAATAAATTGTCTTGTTGGAAACTTTCAGATGTAAATAAATTAAATTAATATAAGCTAATGCTACAATAATAGCCCCAGTACTCAGTAGTATTGATGGTAATCACACGAAGTCTACATTAAAACTCAATCACGGAAAACTGTGCTAATTCGCGTTTGATGGCGACCGGCATAGACCTTTTAAATAGAAACACACACTTGTAAACGAAAATAGATTTACATAAACATATATTTATTTATTATTTCGAATTGACGTTATTAAAATTTAAACTGACATCAACGTTACACGAGAGTGAATTAAGTTGATTTCAGAATGTCACAAACCGAACTCAATGTGTGAGTGTAAAAGTGGTGTTTTCAAATTAAACCAAATATTGCTGTAAATGTTTCGAAACAAAATTACGAACGCGGTTTAAGTCTACACTAAAAAAATAATTATAAAGAGGAAAACATTGTATTTTTTTGAGTGTGTGTGTTTTTAAATAATAAACTACTGTGCGGATTTCAAAACTACATTCACCCTGAGTAATATAGGCTACATTTTATCCCCGTACTCCCAAAGGAGCGGGAACTGCGCGGGTGAAACTGCGTGATCCGCTAAT
Organism: Xestia c-nigrum; assembly: GCA_916618015.1. Classification (NCBI taxonomy): domain Eukaryota; kingdom Metazoa; phylum Arthropoda; class Insecta; order Lepidoptera; family Noctuidae; genus Xestia; species Xestia c-nigrum. The sequence goes on from OU745248.1 coordinate 421,136, forward strand.
CATTAATATAGAACAGATATCAATGTTTGTCATTATTACCGCTATTGTTGCATTGGTTCTAAAGAACGATACACGAGACGACTTTGAGGCTAATTTTGTACCACTCTCAGGGACGATGCCAGGATGTAGTAAACACAGAAAGAAGAAAGTAATGTATTAATTATAAGTTAGCTAACATTTAAATCAGAACTTTGTCAAAGGCTCGGCACATGAGTATATCGCTGTGAGAGTAATTAGGTAACTTTACACTGATATCGATCTTCAATACTTTGGAGACGTGCTCCGGTGTCACACGCCCATTTGTTCAGTGATACATTCAGAGAGAATTCCCCCAATTAAAACACACTGTTACTACGATTATAACATGAACCAGGGAAACAGGAATTGGAGGGAGAATCATAGTCATTAGTGGCGTTTGGGTGTGTTATACTGCCAACACTTCGAAGAATCGTACTTATTCATAAAATAATAGTTTAGTCATGCATTATTAATTTATTTGTCAAACTGTATAAATCAGAATGCTGGGCTATTAAGTGAAAAAATGGATGAAAAACGCATGCTATGCATGTAACGGAGGTGAAAATGTTGAGGTGTATGGAGTGATAAGAACGGATTAAGTAAGGAATGAGTATGTCAAAGTAAGTTTAGAATTGGCGCGTGTTGTATGGGCTTTATGAGAAAGTGGAATGTAACGTATGTAACTTAAAGAGTAACGGATATTGATGGATGGAGTTTAGCCAAAGAAAAGATGGAAGGATTATGTGAAGAATGATATGAAAGTGAAAGAAGTAAATAATTCTGTGTCGTCTGACGGGCGTAACTGGAATAAGAAAACAGTTTGCACTGACCCCAAGTTAGTAGTAGGGCACAAAGATGATGATACGTATCTTATTTGAAAGAGTGGTTACTTGTATTTTACACCTATTAATTAGAGACAAGCCGAATTGTTATTTTATCCTTATTGTATCATATTTACAGCCGACTGCAGTACTGCAAACCATTATATTCAGAAGTCGTTTCAACTTTAATATTAGCAGATTAGTATGCTAACGATAGTGCACTCATTTGCAAAGATTCCTGACTATAATGTCGTAATTAGGACTTTCGTCTTAATGAGGCAAACAGATATGCTGAGAGTGGTCTTGTGGTTACTATAATGCTGTACTTTGTAACAAAACGTCATTTAATGGAGTTGCTAAAGTAGGTAGTTGGAAATAACACAGTTTAAAAAAAAGTCAGCAACATAAATCTCTCGGGATCAATCCATTTGAGACGGTCATAAAAGCATGATGGATGTTTGTCACTCTTTCACGCAAAAACTAGTGAACGGATTAGTATAATATTTAGCACACAGATAGTCTATAATCTGGACTAACACATGGGATACTTTTATCCCGGTACGATCCCGTGGGACAGGTACCGAACTTTACGCGAGCGAAGCTGCGAGCTTAAGCTTGTTTACCAAAATTATGTTCAAATTATACCAGCGTATAAAAAAGCTTCAACTAAAAAAGACAAGGCCTCGACAAACATGGTCTTTAAAAAAAATCCTATGATTTACGCAAGAACAATATGATTATATCAATATTTAATATAATATCTTGCGACTTAGTATATAAATAAATGAATCTGCTTTTCAAGTAGACACAAGGTTGAAACTCGATAAACGCCAAGTCAAGCGTGCAATCCGACTAGACAGACACAGTTTAGATTCTGGATTAAACAAACAATCGTCTGAGCCAATTATATTGAAGCCCCAGTAATATCATTACGGCTTATCCTATTATCATAACACGTCTATGTATATAATGATATCGTAGGGGAGGCATCGTGTTACAGCTGAAATGGTGTTAAATTTAATTGCTTTCCTTTCAATTATGTAGCGATTTGTTTACAGTAAAGTTTAAATATTTAAAACTCTCAGTAAAATAAAAATAAAAATGTGAGCAAGTTGGAACATTCAATATCTCCGTAACTAGAAGGATCCCAGGTTTGGTCTAGTACAAAAAATCATTGCAATGAGGGGATGAATAAGTGCCTCGTTAAAGGTGTGCTATGACACTCGTTATTATAAACAGGTTAACATAAGCAATGTTGCACAAAAACCGTGATCCCACGTCATAGAGCAACTATCAAATGACATTATTGTCATTAGGAACACTTTCACCCACTAACTAGTTGTTGGCAGGTAGATTTACAATGTTGTTTATTCTGACTTAGCACTATCTAGGCATAAAGTTGACAGTGTCATGTACTATACTTTAAAGGATTCATTGTATGAATAAAGTTAATCTAAGTTAACGATTAAATTTATTCTTTCTCAAATAAAAAGCCACAGGAACGACAGTAATAACTTTCAAGTTTTTATATGAAAATGAAACAATACCACAGAGTAACCACAATGTTACAGATATAAGTATACCATCAGTAACAGCGGTCCAAAAACGAATTTTATTTTCATTCCAATCCTCGAACCAATAAATAGTAAATCAAGAAAGATAATATTATAGTGAAGACTGAACGCACGGGATCAACGGGACAGATAAATAAAACTCGCCGAGATTGTGTGACAAAATAATATAGTGAGTGAACATAAAGTGAAAGAAAGAAAAAACAGTTCAATTATAACGAGTAATAAATTTATACATATTCAAGAAAAGACAATAATAATTTCCAACCATATCATTTCAACATAAATAAAGAACAAAAGAAAGTCAATTTTTAGTTTCAATTTTAGAACAATGAGATGCAGAAAATGCTATTGTTTTTATGAAAACACTCAGTGTTATTAAATACAGCAATACAATACAATTAAGATTATTACAATTATTTTGAAAGTGAAAGTTTAATTAATTAATTTTAATTGAACAACACGCGGACTATCAAATGAGAATAAAATCAGACATCATTCTAAATGAGTGGTGCGTTTTATTGTGATAACGTTGAAAAGTGTACGCTGTGTCGTAGACCTAAGATACTATTTAAAATAATGAAACAATCGTGACCTCAAGTTTCCTTAAAAGGTCATGTGTTCAAAACAGTTCCTGTAAATAAACTTTGGTTCCTGTAAATTGTGTTTGGTGGATTTCGTGTCTTAGTGCAAAGGATATAAAGTTCAAAATGAATGTGCCGATGAAGGGTGGTCCCGCGCCCACTGTGGCCGTGGTACCAATACCGGAGAGTGAGATGGATGCGCTGCTGCTGGGGAGGACTGCGGTGAGGACATTTGATCAGTACGTCAGAAATGTATGTATTTATGCTAAAACTAATTACTAATATATAATATATAAGGAGGTCGATTGCGGTGACTGTTAAAGCGAAGATCATCATTCATCTTTACTATCCTAGATTGCAGTAAAACAAGTTGTTAATTAAAATGTCGAAATTAAAATATTACTGTTGATGTGCTACGAGGTGTTCCGAGATGCTACGCCGTAGGAGCGTAGCGAGCTCGTAGCAAGTGAAGTAAGCAGTAAAATGCTAAGAATGATGTCTTGAAACACTTAAGTTGCATCACAGTTTAGCTATAGTACTTGGGGTAATAAAAGTCATAGAGGGTTAAGTTATAGAATAGTTATTAATATTATTAATTATTATGTAGTTGTGTGGGAAACGTACTAAGCTATTAATATTAATGTAAGTGCCGTGCAAAGGACCCATTTCATGACTTTTTGGTAGAAAATACAATAGATTTATTTTATTACAGTCTAAATAAGCAGAAAAACGACCCCTGTATCGCATCACCATCACTTACTAAGATTTAAGCTAATAGTAAATCAATCGGAGCTAATAGCTGTCACAGCGATCGACTCCCGAACGCTTCCGAGCTCTTCCGAATGCATACGGATTTAGGCGAATTGTGTCGAATAAAGATTTTTATCTTTACGGGAGATAAGTGGTAATCTTTGTTTTGGGGCAGAATAAGGGGATTTATGGAATATTTATGGTGTTTTGTCTTTATTATGAAATAAATTAAAGTTTTTAAACGTTTTCCGTAGCAGTAACCAACATTTTGCCAGTTACATTAAAGAAGTCTCATGTAATACAGGGCAAGTCCATCTCAACCGGGCACAAATTCAGACTCAGTTCTCTGCTATTTAGAAATTCCTGATGTAAAACCCTAAGGACCCTTTGTTTGGGAATTAAACCCAGGACCTTCGCAGGCAGTCGTGCTTGCGACCACTAGACTAAATGATCGATCCATAACGAAAAATAAAACAGCATGATTGCAATTTATATAAAAGGACACTTTGCCCTACTCCTGATAATAATAAAACCCTACGCCAAGGGTGAATCTTGCCAACCTGTAGGTCATCAGTTCAATCCCCTATAAGTGACCTTACACACAAAAGCTAAGTTGTAATAAGTCAGCATTCTAGTTGTGTACAATAGTTATGATAATGCCCGTTTTCACTATAAATAAGTGACATCTAAATGAAAGCCTTACTATTATTGAACTGTTGGCTCTGTCGGCGTTGAGCCTTAAATATTATACTGCGCGTTGATTATTTATTCATTTACGTGAAAGTGTAAACAGAAAAAAAGTATTGGTTTTCAAACTATTTAGTTAAGAAGTTGTATCTATTAATTTTATTCATCTTTTAAGACGTCTCTTCTTGTTGCTTCTTTGTAGTTTTTCTTTCAAGAGTGTTGACCTTGATGAACATAAGTACTAGCCCTCGCAGAACAAAAGATTTATTTTTATTTTTTTTATTTATGTTTATTTGTTCACCAGCAATTGTTTGCACTGGTTGTATGCTTAAGGTAACATGCATAAATATAAATGCAACAGTGCAACAATCACTTATAAGTAAACTCCGCATGCATAAAGAAGTTGTACAATTTAATTTTATTAATCTAATTTTATAATCTTAATCTAGTTTAAAAAATAACAATAATAATAATCTAAAGGTCTAACTAATTAACATAACATTTTAAGAAACTTATATTTTACTTAAATATACTCTAACGACGGGACGAAAAGTTAAACTATTTAGCAAGATGCTTAAAAAAATTGGCTTTTAATTTGCCCAAACTATCAAAGTGCAAATCAATTTGATCACTGCAGCTATTTACAACCTTGCATAATCTCGCATAGGGGGAGTTGGCGCCTAGTACCGTTCTTCTCTGCGGCGGGCAGAGTGGTGTAATTTTGCACTGCGAGGGATTCTTGACGGGGCACGTAAATTAAAGGTATGCAATATTTGTGGGCAGTCAATTTTGTGGTGCATTACTTCGCACACAAACATTGCGTCATTATCTCTCTCTTCATAACTGATAATCACAGACGAAAGAAAAATAAATCACCGCTTGCTCAGTTGTTCAGATTCCACCGCTCCAGGGCGTTTACCTCACAACTACATAGTGCGTAGAATAAAGGTGGCCGAGAGACAATGTTTGGGGATTTTTGCTTTGTTGAATACACTTTCTACGAGATTGTATTTCCAAAAACACATAATCACCTGTGTACCTATTCCTCGAATATCTTAATATATATAAATCTCGTGTCACAATGTTTGTCCTCAATGGACTCCTAAACCACTTAACCGATTATAATAAAATTCGCACACCATGTGCAGTTCGATCCAACTTGAGAGATAGGATAGTTTAAATCTCAAAATTTATGAGACGCAGACGAAGTTGCGCGAGTCAGCTAGTATGTTTATGTATTATATCGTCGCCATCGTTAGAATTCTGCTGAAATGTTTATATTTATCAGTAACTATGACAATACTGTTTTAGGCTTTCACGGTTTAAAACTAAACTTCAAAATGGATGGCTTCAAATTGTCGAGTACGTGGAATCCAGTTTTGAGTATGCTCAAAAGTAGCAGCCGGCATCATACATAAAACTCCACAAAACTTGGTGATACTGTGAGTGCGTTGAGTCGTGACTTAGTGTCGAGTTCCAATAGTGCGCGTAGCAAAAGACAAAGAAAGAGGGTAGACAGATTTGTCTGCTCGTAACAATTTATTATCCATCCACCCGCATACTCCAGTCAACCCGCGATCATGGCGCTTGCAACAGCGTCGAAATATCGGGTGCTCAACATTAAAAATAATCACGGAAGATATCCCGTAAGTGACAATATAAGTTCAACTATGACAATGATTGAAAATGTTCTCTATTTTAGTAATATCCATTGAAAAAAAATCTCTATACATAAATATATATGTATCTAAAATGTGAATCCCAAAATATTTTAGTTCGACAGGTTTTCAAATGGATTACAAAGATCACAGAGGTCCAATATCTATAATATTTTACAAATTAAAGTTCACATTGATAAATCCGTATGCATTCGTGGAAAAATGCTTTAACAAAACTGTAATAATGCTAACCTGAACTACATACAAATATTTTTAATGTTACTATATTAACATTATTGTGTCGAACTTTTCAAGCATTAGGCGAAGCACTCATTATGGAATATTTTAGCGTACATTTGAGCCTTCGTGTTGTGAGCTCTCGGCGCTGTTTTGTCTTGCGGTATAAAAGATGCTGAGCTGAGTATGACAAAATGTAGATTTAGTATGCAATACCCAAATGCAAAATAATTGTATCTGAGACCGAAAAGTTTACACTAAAAACATTCTTATTTTGCTTTTCGCTGTCTAAGCAAAATTGTTGACCGCAACAAAAATAACTTGACGATGTTTTTTTGCAACGATTACTTGTTTAATACTGCTGACAATTATATTAGTATTAGCAAATAAGAGTGTTACTGTTATCCATTTATGTATGGCACCGTAAAATTTTCAAACACGTTATATTACAATATAACGTGTTTCTCTCTAGCGGCATTGTAAACTCTCGAAATATCAACTGAACATACGGAAGTATATCTGCCCCCATAATCGGGACTAGGGGCACCCCCTCGTTAGGTTAGTTAGGTTCCTTTAAACCCTGCGCTCGGAAATAGAGGCCCGGGGCTCGGGCTCCGTCGACTACGCTTTTCAGGGGAATATAAAGTGTTTTAAGGTTGGGTTATATTAATCGATATTTCTCAGGAATATTACAGTATCTTTTTATGAGAGTGGTACCTACCACTGGGCAAGGGGGACCCCTCCTCTCCACACCGCATGAGCTGACTACCATCGCATGCATTTCACGAAAAATAATGCGTTTTGTTGTAAGCAGTATGTTCATTTGACAATATTTCGAGATTTTACAATATCGCTAGAGATATCCTACTATAATCCATACCATTATATAAATGTGAAAGTAACTCTGTTTGTCTGTCTGCTACCTTTTCACGACAAAACGGCTGATCGGATCGTAATGAAATTTGGCAAGAAGGTGTATTTTAACCTAGGGAAGGACATAGGCTATATATTATCACGCTAATTACTTACGGGGGTGAGCAATATTGCATTTCGTCTATAGCTTTCAACTGTTTGACAACTGACAACTGTCATAACATGCATTGTAATAGAATAACTATTTTAGACAAATTGTCACGAGAACAAATAGCCCGTCGGTGACGGCAACCGCCTTTCGAACAGTGAGTCGCAAGGTCAAGCCTCAGTACAGACATAAAATACTTTTTGATTTTGTGTAATGCTGTAAGATTTCTGATAATAACTTTGGTTCGCACGTTCAAAAACCACCCGGTTTTCACTTTTTGTAACAAAATATTTTGTTTTTTTTAAAGCTTACATATTTCCAAATCATTGTTTTATACATATTTTTTTAACACTTAAACGACAGTTTGGGAATCATTTATTTCAAATAATAAATCTGTAAAAAAAGCGCTTAAACTGTTAAAGGATCTCACACTGAACCCTCTTTCTACTATTTCTTAAATTTTCGTCTGTGTCTGTGTGTCTCAACGTAGCCCTTTTACGTGTAAATTATAAAATCAATGTGGTTTGATTTAATGCACAAATTATTATTGTGCATAACTTAGAGAAAGTTTTGATTTTTGTTTCTTTGCAATCGGTGCTCTCCATCAAAAGATATATGACTTTAAAGTTTTTAAGGAGAACTTATCATCATGATCGAAGGACAATGACATCAGCTATGAAACCAAAATGGTACTAATGAATAAAAATCACAATATAGAGGAGAAGAGAATAGTCAACATCACCCTGCTTTAAAAATCTATAACAAAGCCAGTAGAGTGTCTGTTCGACCGCTTTCCATATGTTTTGCATATGTTCTCTATAAATGGCGTTGTTCATTTGACTCCATTTTCTGAATCACGTTTGTCTCAAGTTTGGTTTTTTGGAAGCAGTTCTCAATTCAACGCCTGTTTTTCTTTATGTAGATACCTATATTATGCCTGAGCAATACTCAAATAACCGAATGATGAAGTCGCACGAGACCGGTCAATGTGGCGACACTTGATAGGCCTATGTCCAGCAGTGGACGTCTTTCGGCTGAAATAATGATGAATGATGATAATTCAAATGGAGTAGGATAGGACACCTAGCAAGGCGCGGTGATGTCAGGTGGAGTAAAGCTGTGACCAAGTGGCATTCTAGAAATCCAAACAGAAAATCAAAATCAAAATCAAAGCATTTATTTCAAGTAGGCCAATAACAGGCACTTTTGAATTGTCGAAACAAAGATGAAAATTAAATGTAGCTACAGTCCCAGTCACAAGACATAAAAACTGTGAAAGTACTGTAGTTGCCCATTCCCTAACGTAGATCTCTATGGAGAAGAACGGGCAAGAAACTCCATGGACACTCTTTTAAATCAAATTATTGTTACAAAATCTTGGTTACATCATTCATGTTGAGATGGTAGATTATGTGAGAACAATGTAGCAAGATGTGCACGTTAAAAGTGTCCATAGTAAAAACAAAATAATTCTTTCAAATAAACCATGGCAACCAAGAGATGACCAGTCACAACTGACAGCACCCGTTCACGAACATGACGCATGGATCAGCACCATTCAGCTCAACCCCTTTGAAGGGAGCTAAATGGTCCGACACACGCGCCACCATCAGTGAGACATTTGAGTGAGCATGACATACTCTCAACCGCCAGGGCACATTCAAGTCAAAAACTAAAGTAAGTTTCCAGTGAATGATAGCTTTCTAGTACATAGTACTCACACAATATGGGCTATGCGATTATATAATACTAACATTGAATCTATACAATGCAAAGATAGTTGTACAATCTTCAGCAGCTCCAACAATACCATTTAATGCTATCAAGTTTTGCGCCCCTGTCCTTGTGGAGCAGGACCAGCATTGAGCCAAGCATTTTTATCAGCGATATAATCGCTCAACTTGTAATATGCTTGCTTACATAGTGTGCGTTTAATACATGTTTTAAATTTCGTCTCATTCAGTTCAAGAATACTTTGTGGAATTTTATTATAGCATCTCAAACAGTACCCCATGAAAGATGAGTCTACTTTAGCGAGTCTAAAGCCTGGCTGAACTAGTTGGTCCCTATTTCTAGTACTGTAATTGTGTCTGTCGCCTCTTTTACCGAAAAGATGCAGATTTTTTCTGACGTACATTATGTTTTCGTAGATGTATTGGCAATGAACCGTCATGATGCCAATATCCTTAAATAGTTCCCTTAGAGAATCGCGCCTACGAAGATTATATATGGCTCTGATGGCTCTTTTCTGCAGAATAAATATAGACTCAATATCAGCAGCCCGTCCCCATAGCAAAATACCGTAAGACATTATACTATGGAAGTAACTAAAATAGACCAGTCTAGCGGTATCCACATCAGTGAATTGACGGATTTTTCTAATGGCATATGCTGCTGAACTTAAGCTCCCCGCAAGAGATGTTAAATGAGAACCCCATTGTAGCCTTGAATCAAGCGTAAGCCCCAGGAAAACCGTTTTATCTACGAATTCGAGTTTCTCTTTATTCAATATTATCTCACAATCACTACTTTTAACATTCGGTAATGAAAATCTTATGCATTTAGTTTTTTTTTCATTTAATACCAAATTGTTTGCTGTGAACCAATTTTGGACCTGAAGTAGGGCATCATTCACGTCATCTAGATTTTTGGCCCGTCTATTTATCTTAAAAATTAGAGAAGTTTCATCAGCAAACAACACCATATTTTGAGATTGGTGTTTCAACAAATAGGGTAGATCATTTATATAGACTAGAAAAAGGAAAGGACCCAATATTGAGCCTTGCGGAACCCCCATTTTTACATTCAAACCCTGTGAATTAACACCGTTTATTTGAACATGTTGTTTTCTATCGCTCAAATAAGATTTTAGCAGGCTAAGTGCAAGTTTACCCAGTCCGTAATGCTCCAGTTTCAAAAGTAATGTGTCGTGATTTACGCAATCAAAAGCTTTGGAGAGGTCACAGAAAATTCCTATTGCGTCTTGGGACTCTTCCCACGCAGCAAATATGTGCTTTAATAGGGTTACACCGGCGTCAGTTGTACAACGTCCCTTGGTGAAACCATACTGTTGATCATGGAAGATTCTGTTGGTGTTAAAATGATAGAGCATTTGATTAAGCATTACTTTTTCAAAAACCTTGCTAAAATTTGGTAACACGGATACAGGTCTATAATTATTGGCATCTTTACTGTCCCCGGATTTGAAAAGAGGTATGACTTTACTGTATTTCATTAAATCAGGGAAAACTCCTTGGTCTACACATAAATTAAAAATTAAAGCTAAGTACGGGGCTATGGTCTCAAGTATAGATGTGCAAACTTTGATAGACATTCCCCATAAATCTTCAGTCAGTTTGATTTTAATTTGCCGGAAAGCTTTAATAACTGTCATGGGGTTAATGTGTTTAAATTTAAATTCAGCCAGGCAGCCAGACACATTCGCCTTTAATAAGCCAATTGAGGCTTCAGGTGAGGAATTAGAGCCTCCGTAGTTTTTATTGGTATTTCGGTAAAAAAATTAACAAATTCTTGAGCTACTTCCTGATTAGAGCTTTTAAGAAGTTTTGGTTGTCCAGCGGTGAGATAAGCAGACGATATTGTTGCCATTGCGGGAATATCCTGGATGAGACTGGCACAAGAGCGTGGAGCTTGCCACAAACAAAAAGAGGCCTGTACCCAGCAGTCGGTGAAGTCGGACTATGAATGATGATGATGATGACGCATAACTTTTTCCAGAGACGTCCGATTTTCATGATTATTTTTATTGAAAAGCGTGTTTAGCAAAGTTTGTCCCATTTTTTATTGAAAATAGTTGTGTTCGAATTCATGTGCGTATTGTATAATCATCGCGCGTATTGAGGAAACCAACGTGCCTGAGAGACATTTGGCATGTTAAGCCAAGTCAGAGGCCCATGGGCAGCATAAAAACTCTTACACCAGGTTAGACAACAACACGATAAGGAAGGAAAGATCGCTTGGTTCGGTGAAGAAAGACATCGTGAGAAAACCACAGCATGCCTGAGAGTTATTTCTCGACGGCATGTAAAGCCAAGACAGTGGACCTTGGATGGCATAAAACTCTGACAACAGGTTAGGCACTAACCACGCGATAAAGAAGAAGATCGTTTTGGGGCTTATTTCATAAACCTTTTTGACAACTTTAGACCTGTCTGAAGTTTGACTGTGATCAGTTACAGCAGCTATGTCGTGTGTCAGCACATTTCATGCACCTTGATATAAACTTTAGACCTAGCTAGAGTATGAGTATTATCGGAGGTCTGACGATGGAGACGAAAGGCAGTCACAAGTGGTCCGCAACTCTTCAAATCTGCTCTATCGTGTTTAAGGCTCATTTCGTGCATCTTGATAAGAACTTTAAACCTAGCTGGAGCATGACTGTCATCGATGGTCTAACAATGGAGACTGAAGGTAGCAAGAGATCCTCAACAGTTAACAGCAGCTAAATCGTCATTGGGCTCACTTAATGCACCTTGATGAGAACTTTAGAAATTGCTAGAATATGACTGTCATCGAAGGTCTCATGATGGAGGCTTGGAGACGAAAAGAATTTGCAATAGGTTTTCAAGAGTTTACAGCATCTACATCGTATTGTGTTGACCTCTCTGGAGTATGACTACCATTGAAGGTCTGACTTTGGAGAAGGAAGGCAGATGCGAGAGATCACTTGATGAAAACTTTCGACCTAGCTGGAGTATTATATTGTCGAGTGTCCAAGGATAGAAACGTTAAGGCTGTCGAGGGAAGAGTCCTTATTTGGAAAAACATAAGTTGAATATTTTGGCTTTTAATGTAAACCTATTCGAGAAAAAATAAATTGTTACTGACTTCAATCTGTACTAATATTATAAAGCTGCAGAGTTTGTTTATTAGGTTGGTTGAACGCGCTAATTTTAAGACCTGTTGGTTCGTCTTGCGCAGACGAAGTTGCGCGGGTCAGCTAGTAATATTATAAATGCGAAAGTTTGTGAGGATGTATGTTTGTTACTCTTTCACGCAAAAACTACTGAACGGATTTGGATCAAATTTAGCACACAGATAGTTTATTACCTGGATTAACACATAGGATACTTTTTATCCCGGTAATAAGATCCCGTGGGATAATTTCAAACTTCACGCGGGCGAAGCCGCTGGCAGAAGCTAGTTACAATATAACGTATTTGACAATTTTACGGTGACTTAATATACCAAAATTACTTTTAAGATTTAACTTGTATTTTTCGTGCGAATTCTAAGTTTGAATAAATATATATTATTTATACATTATAATATATCTCCTGGGTAAGCTCGTTCCATCATAGACGTCATCAATCGCTTTCCATCAGACGTGATCAAGGTCAAAAGCAAGCGCATTTTGTTTTAAATACGTTTTAAAAAATAACAAAACATTAATCAAATTGTTGTCTGGACTAAAAGTATTTTTTTTTGTTTCAATGGTTAGATTCACTTCATAAACGGGTGCCACTCAGGATTCAACATCGTATATTTACACTCCCTATTTATATGCTCACATTCTGTATTATAAATAGACGCCTACGTTTGTGCCATCAATCAAATAGCTAAAGGCTTAAGTGCTTTACACCTTTCTGCGTAAAGCGTACAGTCGGTAGAGCTCTATATGTGTTGGTATGAAGCTGTAGGGTTTGTGTTGGTCTGAAAGTATAAAGGGTATAAAAAACTTCTTAACGAAGCAAAAAAGTACTTGTTCTCCTCGTCATTGCGATATTTTTTGTTATACAATGGGAACCTTTTAGTTACGGGGTTATTCGCGGTTTAAAATTTCAACTTGACGACCCAAATACTATTCAATCCAGCCATCAGCATAATGTTTAAAGTGCGTTACATTGAGTTCTACCACAAAATATGATTTTTCACCTAAAAAAAGGCGTTTCCCAACAATATTTTTTGCGTGTAGTTTGATGTACAGAATGCTTGGTTGATGGATTCGTGATAAGTCTGTTCTATCTGTTTCTTTTTATGAGGTGTACGTCGTTTAGCGTAGATTTCTTCTTCTTTTTCTTCGTAGTTACAAAACGAACGTATCTCAATATTATTATGATACATTTTCAGGCGTTCCAGGCCATGCCAACGATGCAAAAACCTCCTTTTTTTTCAGGCACCAAGCACAAAAACTGTGCTGTGTGCAGACTTTTTTCCAAATAAATCCGGCGACAGATGGCCTCTACAACAATACACCTCGGAGCCAGCGCAAACGGTCGCATCTGTACATTCCGTACATTTGTGTATGTCGCTGATCGTGCATAACGGCGCAACTGTTTATCATGACAATACAGCACCACTACTTTGTGATACAGCCTGCATGTAGTACAGTCAACGTTATTCTCATTAACATAAGGTTTATATTAAAGGTAAAATATTTGTGAAAGGACTAGGTACTTTGTTTGATATCGGAGCGTAATAAATGCACAATGAATATCGATAATACGAGAAATTACATAGGTGCTTGTAGTCACGTAGCGTAGAAATATGCGCGTTGTCATGGAAATTGGTGTAGTCAGATATAAGAGAATTCGTGTTTGCATCGCCATAACACTCAACACGAATATAGACAGATTATAGACTACAAACTACAAAAATGAACTCTAAGCAAATATAAAATTATTGCATGATCCCACCAATATTATAAATGAGGAAGTTTGGGAGAATGGAATTAGATGTATGGATGGATGTTTGTTACATTTCACACAAAAACTACTGAACGGATTTGGACGAAATTTAGCACAAAAATAGTTTATAACTTGGATTCAAACATATAGGATACTCTTTTATCCCGGTAGTAAGATCCCATAGGACAATCACCAAACTTCATGTGGGAGAAGCCGTTACGCGTCGATAAGCGCCATGAAGCTCTCTAATATGCAATAATTAATGCAATGCATTAATATTATGACGCAAGACTAACTCCGCCTATTCCCAACTATATTGGGGTCGGCTTCCAGTCTAACCGAATGCAGCTGAATACCTATAATTTACATGGAGCGACGGCCTATCTGACCTCCACAACCCAGTTAGTACTGGATAACACGATACCACTTATTAAGACAATTTTTCAGACTTTTTGGGCACTGACTACCTGTAACGGCTGTCAAAGATCTACAAATGACAGTCGGGACCAACAGCTTAACGTGCTTTCTGAGGCACTGAGGAAACTCGGTATGTAAGGGTGGTCACCCCACAGACCAACTAAGGCAAGCACGGCTTAGATCAACCCGTGCGGTTGTATTTATTTAGCCACGACCTCCGTCTATCTGTTACACAAATACACGTGTAGTCAGACCTTGAAGTAGAAGACCATGACCTGGACGACAATGACCATTGTCCACGACGAAGGATATTTAATATCCCGATACTATGATCCTGGAGTAATTTCCAACCACCTTGTGGACGAAGTCTAGGATATAAACTAGTAATAACATAATGCAGTTTTGCTTTACCCGAAGATAAACAAAATCATCACCAAAAACTTAAGGAAGACACTTTCTCACTAAATATTCACAGAGAGCTCACTTTGTCGGCACCTGCTTCCGTCAAATTACTTGAAGCACTTAGCTCTAATATTAAGACCTCCATTTTTATTAATTTTCTTCGTAAAATTACGGTGACAGGAAGCCGTAACGTTAAATTAAAGACTTATTCCTTAATGAGTGGTATAACGACTTTATCTAATGTTTATTTATTGATTACGGTCTGTTCCTATGGCACATTGTCTAGAATATGCCTAAACTTCACTTTGAATTTGGAAACGTGATCAGAGAGCCGATATGGCGAGTGACAGTTGCTTCCAAAGAGTTTCGTTTGTCTAAAACAATTTTCTAGTACAGCTTGGTGTGTCTTCTCTGTATCTCATGTCAGATTTATAAATACTTGAGCAGTATTATGTCGAAGGTATGTTCTGTCGAAATAGGAATCCGCCCAACAAGTGCATAACGGAGAAGGGATCTGCCGAAGTAGTGTTTTTTGGAGGTGTGTGTTGTCGAAGTATGTTCTGTCGAAGCAATGAGTAGTCCATCTATGAGACCGTATCGAAATAATTAACTGCCAAAGTTCAGGATGACACTTGACTTGCCGTAATCTGCAGTATGGCTATTTTGGCACGTCAGCTTTATCTTTTTTTCCATACACTATACCCACAGACTATTTAACTAAGTCTCACCAATAGCGTTCCATCATGCAGGACAATACCACGTTCAGATAGTCACTTTGTCTAGGAGAAAGTCTTTCAAACCAAACGTGAGTTCACCGAAAAATTGGATGCGGTTACTTGAGTGAGCTTCAAAATTGCGTCAAAGTTTAAAAAATAACATTCCTAGTTTTCTTACCACACAAAGAAAAAAGCTCTTAAAAAATGCATTCCACCTTTGTGAAAACAAAGATGGTTGAAGCCAAAAACCTTATTATTAAAAGTAGAAGCGCTGTCAGCAGCGGAGTGAGCGGAACATCAAATATCTGAGCGGTGCTGACTGAGATTATCGCAGTCCATTTATTCCACATTTTCCACCTCGCTTGCACCGAGGTGCTTAGCACAAAGATTGACGAAGAAAATACACTTGATTCTTTTTGTCTGTACACTGCTGCTTATGAATGGATTGTTCAATTTACGCAATAGTGTTTACCCTGTATTAATTGTAATGCAATTTTCTTGGGTGATGAAAATAAGTTGTTTTTTTTTTAAAAGGATTACTTAGTGGAATAGGATTGTTATGTTATTTTAATAATATCTAACAGTCAGACAAACTGTATATGGAAGCTGGAAGACAGGGAAGTGTGGCGCAGTTTTAGAGGAATGTGACCTTTGTGAAGCTGTGAACTACCATACTGTATGTTAATTAATAGAGCAGTCAGTGTGTTGTGATTATATTGAGATACAAAATTATTGATAACCTTAAATAAGTGTAAAAGCTTATGACAAAAACTATCTAGATTATTGGTTGTCAATATTATGACCACCATGACTTTTTTGAACATCAAAACAATATTTGAAGAAACAAAACATTAATGTAATTTAGAAATTAAGTACAATGGAAATAAAGCCAACGCAATATTGACACTGTTCCTTGATTAATATCGTTCAAAATACTCCACTCATGATTCTATTTATATCAATCCGTCGAATATAGACTAAAACAAAACAAACAGTGTTCACGGCACACTGCATCAAACAAATATATTCAGCAATCCCAAATAAAAAGCAATAAGTCATAATGTAATATTTGTACAATACGCACCATATTATATGTATGTATGTCACCGTAAATTTTTCAAACACGTTATATTACAATATAACGTGTTTCTCTCCAGCGACATTGTAAACTCTCGAAATGTTGTAAACTGAACATACGGAAGTATCTCTGCCCCCATAATAGGGACTTGGGGCACCCCCCCGTTAGGTTAGTTAGGTTCCTTTAAACCCTGCACTCAGGAATAGTCGACTACGCTTTTTTGGGGAATATAAAGTGTTTTAAGGTTAGGTTATTTTAATCGGTATTCCTCAGGAAGGGTACATTATCTTTTTATGAGAGTGGGTACCACTGGGCAAGGGGGACCCCTCCTTCCCTCCACACCGTGTGAGTTGACTACCATCGCATGCATTTCACGAAAAATAATTCGTTTTATTGTAAGCAGTATGTTCGTTTGACAATATTTCGAGAGTTTACAATATCGCCAGAAAGATTACAACATAACGTGTTTGACAATTTTACGGTGACATATACAAGTCAACCACACAATCAGTCGTACACTTGAACCACAAAAACCACCCTTATTGCTACGAGATTGTTGTGGTATTATGTGACTGTACGTAATACTCGTAAGCCGGGAGTTCGCGGTGTATTTGTTTTGCGAACACAACGCGAGCTTGGTACTACCGCTCTGAAGAAAGATATGCGCCATGTTTGAACGATCATTTTATTATAGAGTACGTAAATACGCCATGCACAGCTTGAAGACTAGAAAATCGTTAACTGCATATTTCTTTTAGTCAGAAGCATAATGACCTTTTAACATTCCTACTGTTGGGCTGGGACACAGGGCTTCTAACCTACTTGTACTATTCTCTACTTGTGGGTGGGCCGTGATCTACCACGTCAAAAATTAAAACACAATATTTTTTTTTACTGACATACGAACTGGCCAATACAAAAAGAAGGGATTTTTGGTGTGTATGTTATTTTTCTTGGTCGGGTAACATAACACTGGAATCATACGAGTATTTACAGTGGACCCAAAGAGTAAAAACGGGACCCTATTAATGGGGATGATTTTGATGACGGAACCCTTCGTGCACGGGTCCGACTCGCACTTGACCGGTTTTCAAATACAGCGACTACTCAACCATACGTACTATCCATAATCCTACCATATTTATAGTTGTGCGGGTTATCCTTATATCAGCACAGCTGAGCGCGCACTGGCCCCATGCTGACGTCATAAGGGCTTGACAAAACTTACGTCACCTGTCTTATTAGATGTACAACTATGTTTAGTTCCACCTTCATAGTTATAATGAAACTACATACAGGGTGTAAACATCATCTCATCACAAAGCCGTCAACCAAGCATTCTGTTCATCAAACGCCTTTACGCAAAAATTATTGCTGGGAAACAACTTTTTTTTTAGGGTGAAAAATCAGGTTCTGTGGTAGAACTTAATGATTGTAATGCACTTAAAAGATTGTGCTGATGGATGGGATTGAATACTATGGAGGTTGAAAAGGTGATCAAAATCTTAAAAAAACTTGTATTGAAAACAAATCTTGTCAAAAACTTGTAACTTTGACCCCTAATATCTCCGTAACTAGAAAGTTCCCAGGTATTGTGTAGAACAAAAAATGATCGCAATAATGGGGAGAACAAGTGCCTTTCGGATTCGTTAAGAGGTGTTTTATACCCTTTATTATGGTAGTTGTATATAGGAGCACATTATTTACTAGGTTTGCAATTTAATGTTATTTACGTTCGATGAAAGTTCCTTAAAATATATTTGCGGCAGTCTTTGGGTACTGCCGATAGAATAGTAATCCAAAATAAACTTTTTAAATAATCTTTTTAATTGTTATACAAATTAAAAAAAAATGCTATATAGTTTAAAAAATATATAATCTTGCGTTCGGTGACGATGACGCGAGTTCTATGATTTTTGTTCATCCATAAATGCGCAATGTGCCTAAGAAGATTTTATAACACTTTGAAAAACTGACACAAATATGCAATGCTTATGACAAAACATACACACAGACTTTTTAGGGGTCATACCATCGTAAATAAACAACAAAACAGTTCACTAGTCCCCTAGTCTGGTCTGATCAACAAAGCGTTCACAATGCTGCAATGTGGGGAGAACAAAGGACTTCGGTTCCACCTGTTATACGTATATGATGGTACCCGCAGTACTTGACTTACAGCAACTGCCTAAACTATCATCAAGCACGCATATATTTCCTGATCGTATTTGGTCCACTCCTGTGTTCGAGTTTATACCACGGCGATGAGAATGCACTCCCCTTCAGTGGCTCAGTGTACCGGAGCGTTAACTGCAGATAACTGCCCCTATCTGTGCGCTAGGGCATCGTATAGTTCGGCAGATTGTTTAGCTCTGAGAACTTTCGTATTCACGCTAAATAATTCCCACAGTTCGAACTACTTCTAGTTCGTGTCAATATAACCATATTGCGATGCAATAGTTGTGTATCCCAGCATTTGGTTCAGTATCGCAGCGATAACGCCAAACTATTCTCACTGCGATAACTGCTGAAGTTATCTGCAGTTAACGCTCCATCACACATCGCTGGTGAAAATGACGATCAGAATGCAGTATTCAGATCGTAATGGACTATTTAGTCAGGTTTATGTTTTGTATTCATTTTTCAGATAGTGGGAGTTTTAGTTGACTTTTTTAGTTCAAGGATTTTATGTTGAAAGTTTATTTTAGATTTGTACAAGCATTTTAACAAACTTTGCATAACACTACGCATGTAAGTTCCGAAGTGTATCTATCTGAAAGTGCACGGACATTGCGCCAGTTACGTTTAAGTCTCATGTCATAGGGTAGAACCGATTGCTATCAACCGAGCATGACAGCAATTCAGAAATTCTGGAAGTTAAAACCCACCTAAATTTTTCTTGAACCAGTTAGTTATCAAACCCAGGACCTCACACTCAGCAGTAAGACACAGCCTAGCGTAGTAGTTATACTGTTATGTCTGATCAATTCATTTGGTAAGAGCAGGATTATACAGAGTGTAAACCACCTCATCACAAAGCCGTTAACCAAGCATTCTGTACATACTAAGTAACTTTACGCAAAAAAGTATTGCTGGGAAACAACTTTTTTTTTGAGGTTATAAATCATGTTTTGTGGTAGAACTCAAGTTAACGCGCTTAAAACATTGTGCTGATGGATGGGTTGAATAGTAAGGGGATTGTGAATGTGTTAAATGTCTAAAACTTACAAAAAAACATGTACCTATTTAAAAAAAACTTGTCAAAAAATTGTAACTTTTACGGAGATATGGGGGCATATCTCCGTAACTAGAAGGTTCCCAGGTATGGTGTAGAACAAAAAAAATATCACAATGATGGGGAGAACAAGGGCCTTTCGGCTTCGTGAAGAGATATTTTTTTTTTCTTATTTACATCTTATACCTGTACCTACATTCAAAGCAAATAAAGATTTGATTCTGATTCTAAAGTTGCCCATTGAATTTATAAGTTTAGTTTTCATGGTTTTCCTATTATGAGGTCAAAAAAGTTAATTATTACGCAGTAAATGCAATTTCCGAGTGCATTTTTCATACAATGTTTAAGCAATATGACCTTATAGTTATAAAATCAACCTCTGAACAAGAACCTCCTATCCATCGTAAAAACTAGTGGCCAGGCACATGATCTAATATGATAGAGTGACGTATCATCAATCAATTATGTGTGCTCGACACCGCGCCACACCGCGCCACGCCGCGCCCGCGTCGCCTCACTCTGACCAAAACCATTACATGCGGTTTTATCGCGAACTAGCTTGTGCCAGTAGCTTCACTCGCATGGAAGCCGCAGGTCACGGGGGAAACACGTACTATGTCCATGAGGTCATGGTCTATCCTTAAGTCTATCCAAATCAGTTCGGCTATTAAACCGTGAAAGGTAACAACATACACGGATCGACAGAAAAAGTCACATTAGCACTTTGTAATATAAAAAAAAATGCTAATAAAACCCACATAATTCTCTAAGGTACGAGCTCCATTCTTATATTGTACATCATTTTATTAGGGCGTGATCTCGATTAAGCGATGTGCGATAAGACACAACATTACACCCGCCACTCCCCGACCTTGTCTGTCAACTTTGCTATCACCGTAAGGTTGCTGACTGGCCTATATTTTTGCGATGGGCTAGTGGTCCAGCGTTACTGCTGAGCAATAACATCCTGAGTTCAATTCGAGTTGGTGTATAGCAAGGTGGTTTTTTGCCTGGCCTTTGACAATTGGAGGCGTTGTATCTTTTCGTGTTACAAATATTATGATCGTTTGAATACGTCATCTGACTAGTCTTACCAACTATATTAGGGTCGGTTTCCAGTGTAGCTGGATGCAACTGAATACCGTTCGAATACGATACAGCTTGTTATTATTGACCAATAGCTTTTCTTATAGCATCCCAAGTCCAATTTGAGTGCTAAAAGGTCCACAGAACTCAATTTTCATATCAATATTCTCATACCCTAAATAGCTATAGCTTTCAGTATAACTGTCCAGTGTAGGCGGGGGCTGACGACCGGTGAGCCAATTTGCTCGCGCCAGTGACTATTCCGCGTTACTGGCGTGGATTACTGGCTAATGGATATGCCTGCTAAACGGTAACTTTATTACGGAACGCTGACAGGGGAAACGTTTTCGGTTTTATTGAGAGGGACGAGGGTGGAATGTACCCTTTTAATTTGGTGTGTCATGGGAGAGGAGTGTTGATCTTCTTTATTATGTTGATGGTTAGTATAACATAAATATAAAAACACAGGTTGGTATAAAAGAGAAGGTTTCTATGTGTTGCAGTGTAGAGAGTGAGTTTTTGGCTTTTGCTTTATGACAAATAGATTCTATATAATGATTTCTTCAATGCCTCACCTAAATCATATGGGGCTTACGGCAACTACAGGAGCTACATGCGGGCAGCATCTCCATGCATCCTTAATAAAAAGAAACTCTTTTTAGCATATTGAAGTTCATTAAATCAGAGTTACAATCTATCTACAAAATTATGTATATTCTGTATATACGAGCATAGGATATAGTTACCCTACAAAGGATTATAAACCCTAAAAGGCGAAGCCGAAGGACTTCCCAGCCCTTATTAGGGACTTTATAATGAGTCTGGTATGGAATGATAAAGGTTGGGTCCTGATTTGTGGGTAAGTTTTCACAGTCGGCATAGCTACGAGTATATTGTAAGTCATTATCACAGAACTGTTTCTGTTTATTAGTCACCTATTCCTGCTTGCTTTACAGGAGACCATGAGCTGGATTAGGACGGGGATACTTTTTATCGCGGTGGTAGTTTCCGTGCGTTTACTCCCAACTTAGGTACTCGTCAATCAAGCCGCTAGCAAAACCGAATCGTCGACGAAGCCGCTTGCAAAAGCAAGCCTTTCTACAGGGTTAAAGTCTAGAAACACTGACGCACAAGCGGATTTCAGTACATGATTCTAAATTGTGGGTGATTTGACAGAAAATTGCATATACTTTTTGGGTCAAAAGGATTTACTGAATTTGTGGCAACTGTTAGTACGTCAAAAAGCTTTTATCTTATTTCGATATTCAACAAGACTGGCACAGGAGCCAAATTCTAATAAGCTTATGACATGGCTTTTAGATGAATTGTAATTCAGAAGATGTATTTTTCATTAGAAAGGTCAGGACGAAAAATAAATGCGCGTAAAAAACTGAAGTTCCAAAATTACAATGAAATCAAGGTGTTTTCTTTCAAACTGACAATATTATTGTTGTTATTGTTATTTCCCCACGTTCTATCTGGACAATCAATACAGCAATAAAGCGAAACTAAACCAAATGGATGCTGCAAAAGCTTTGAAAAAACCTCCAAACTTCACATCACATTTTAAAACTGAAAACCAATCATCAATTTTCACTTCGTTCCACTCCAATCAGTATTTGCTTCTAAACGTTTATACACAAACACGTACTCGTATGGACTCGTGCACAAAACGACCGATTCCGCTTTTTAATCGACGAGCAATCAATGCCTTTCATCTAAATAAAACAAAACCATTCCAATTTGCACTTTAACTTTGACGAAATAGAGTTCGGTATTGGTTGTGGTAGAAGCAGAAGATTTGGTCGTTGAAGGGTAGTGGGCATGACATGAATACGAGTGAAGTGGGGAAGCGAGGCTTGTATGCCTACAATACAATGCTTTGTCGATGCGAAACTATTCCTGTGACGGGGACGCGTATTGAAGCCGATCTAGCAATCGAGGCTGGCAAAGGAAGAGTTTTGAAAAGTGATGAATTGGTATTGAAATGTTATAGTTATTTATTTCTTATTTTAGAGAAAACATTTTGAGATTCTGACTCGGACACTACGAGCATTACATACGATTTAGCTTAGGGTGTCAACCAAGCGCTCTGAACATCAAACTAAGTAGGTAAAAACTTTATACACACAATTATTACGGCAAAACTTTTATGTCAGTAAAAAATTACGATTTATGGTAAGACTCAATGTGACACACTCAAAACATTGTTTTTTATAAAAGTTTTTTTTATAAAACAATGAAAGCATACATGACAGAGCAGCAGTGGCCCAATGGTGGCGGCCCCGACTTACGCTAGGCGTATTTCTTTGGGCAATTTATTTCATCACCACTGCTCTCAAAACGGTGAAGGAAAACATCGTGAGGAAACCGGCATGTCCTAGAACCAAAAATTTGATGTGACATCTACCAATCCGCACTGGGCCCACGTGGTGGATTATAGCCCATACGCAAAATACGCTCCTTGATGTAGAGTTGCGGACACCAGCTCGTTATACAATACAAAAACGTTTTTTAATGCTTTAACTTTATTTCATACCTCCATGACCACTAAACTATTAAATGCATTACAATTTTTAACTTGTAAGAACATATGAAAAAGTTGGCACTTTAACTTTTAATATAACCGTTACTAGTAGTAACCAGATTTCCAGGTATAATTTAAAAAAAGAACTGTATTGTGAAGGGCGCAACCCACTTTGCAAAACCGTTGTGAAATTTTCGTGGCCTTAATGCAAGCGAAATAAACTCATACACATAAGCACAAAAGTTAACTCAATTAAATTGAAAGTCAAACTCTTAACTGGGTTGAGCATTTGCAAAGTTGTCATTCAACATACGTACTAACTCCCGCATAGTCGGTTAAATCTAATCGGAGAGAATTTATGACCGACCAAACGTCGGTTTTATTCCAAAAAGTTATCGCGAGCGAGTCAATCAGCTCGCGAATGAATTCCATTATTCGTTCAGTCGTTCGGTCCCATTCATCGTTCTTTTGAATGGAATTGAAAGCAATCTTTTTCTGTATCTCATCTGATAGAGCTGTGATCTATAATTGTTTGTTTTTCTTTTTTTGTCTTTTGTGTTGCTGCTTCGTATTTTAAAAAGGCAAAGATAAAAGAAAGCGGGAAAGAATTTGAATGAATATTGAAAAAAGTGAAAAAGGCTAGCGTGATTGTATGACTAGATGTATTTGTAGACAAAGCTAAAGAATGAAATAAAGGATTATAGCAGGTGGCTATCTACATTTTCTACCTTCCCTGCGAAAATGGCGTGAATTTATGTCATCATCATTCTCCTGTCTTCTTCTTCTTCCATTCTTCTGTTTGACTTGTCACCTATTTTCTAGTCATATCATCTCTAACACAGTCTATCCATCGTTTCTTTGGTTTTCCTCTATTCTTATAGCCATCTACATTCACTCAACACTTTCCTTATTCCTCCGCATCACATTAGGTATGAAGACAAAAATCTCTTGAAATTATTGGACTCGTCTTGAAGAATAAGGGTTTATTGGTATTAGTGCTAAAAGGCTCAGACTCGCAATTAGGTATATTAATAATGCGAAATCTAGTTCAGAGCAATTTCAAGAGCTGTTTACGCAGAAGACTAATAATTTGAAGTATATACTTGTACATACGAGTACTCATGTATCTAATTAGGCTTGTATAATGTTATTAGTTTACCCAACATTACCCTCCAGAAACATAAAAATAATATCTAGAATTTCAAACAACGTTCCTAATTAAGTAAGCAGTATATGTGTTGAATGCTAAGCGAAGCGGGCATGAATGTTGTAACAGTACGAGCAAATAATGATATACAAGATGAAACGGGCATTTACACGCCGCTGAAATATTCAGAATATTTTCATGAAGAATACGCGCTTATGAGATGAAAGAGATTTCTTTTTGAAGGATTTGAAGAGAACTTCTTTTGATATTTAGTTGAGGTGGCTTGGATATACATACTTACCTACATAATGTTTAAGTGTAAGCTAACCAGTTTTAATCTTAGTGCACTGGATCTTCCATTACTTTCCTGGTTTACTGAGAAATAACAACCGCGGGGGTCGATTTTCAAGGCTAAGTAAGCACGTTTGCTGGGATGTGTCCATATATGGATGACATTTCAACAAATACCGAGACTCTATACCCATACCCTTCCATACCTCAGTATGTTAAAGCGTGAGTCCAAGTTCTCATTTGTATGAACTTGCTCTATTCTTACCACTCGTTACGAGCGTTTAAAAGTTTGACATGCAGTCTTACCAAATGGCATGGTTCACCCAGAAAATGGCTTGTGGTTGTGGAGATCAGATAGGCAGTAACTTTATGTAAAATACAGGTATTTCACTTCAAATGCTTTGATGAAATTATGTGAACACATCCTTCGTAAACATCGCATATTTTTATGAATAAAGTCAGCAACGGAATTACCTCAGCGTGGAGTCACAACAATCTTGTTACGTCGCGTCGCGCAGCACTCGTGGAGCAGCCAATTAGATGGCTCCGCGGGATTAGATCGCGCGCTGATTGGCTGGAAAGAAATGAAAATAAATCAACTGCGTTTCTTATAGGACAGCTTGATAAGGAAGCTGTGATTGAATAAATGTTGTGTTGGTTATGAAGGAAGGAAAAGCTTGTTTAGGCTGTCAGTTAATATTGCATTATTACTTAATGGTGCACTAATTAAGCTTAACATGATTTTAATTTGCAATGTGCGAACTGTGAATTAAAGTCTCTACTTCCAAATTTCTAATAATTAAATTATTGTTTTCTGGATTTGTGCATGAAATGGGCGCTCATCTGCCCAACCACTCGGGGATAACAGGTCTAATGTTATCTACTATAAAAAGTCACCTAAAGATATCTAGTAAATAATACCTAGGTATTTGTGTTTGTTTGTCATCATCTGCCTTGCGTTTTCTTAACTATTTTGGGGTCGGCTTTCAGTTTAACCGGATGCAGGTGAATACCAGTATTTTACACTAGCTGACCCTCGCAACTTCGTCTGCGTCACTTATGAGAGAAAAACGAAAGGAAAAAAAAATCAACATTTTTCATTCCTGCTCCGCTCCTAATAGTCGTAGCGTGATGTTATATAGCCTAAAGCCTTCCTCGATAAATGGACTATCCAACACAAAAATATTTTTTCTATTTGAACCAGTACTTCCCGAGATTAGCGCGTTCAAACAAACAAACAAACAAACAAACAAACAAACTTTTCTGCTTTATAATATTAGTATAGATAGAGCGACTGCCTATCTGACCTCCACAACCCAGATATTATTGGGTAATACGATACCCCTGGGTAAGACTAGTTGTCGGTTTGTGTTTGTTCATCGACTAGAGATAATTCTCCAATCTGAATTATAAATGCCTAAAATGTACAATACCCGTAATCCGTAATAAATCAAGTTCTAAACAATACATATCAAGGTCTATGTTCCCAGAACAGACGCGTATTGTAATGTAATAGTGCTCCTACATTTCACCGGTGACGGTAATAAGTCTCTCAGAATACGGGCTAAGCCTATTGACGTACGTCGGGTGCTATCCTCGGAACTGATACTAAGAATATTCCAACTGATAGTATTTCAACTTAGCACTCAGAGCTGAGACTTTAACTTAGCACTTTGACATTACGAGCTTACGACAGCTAATTCAATTAGTGAGTTAGTCAAGCTTTGATTCTAATTTGATTTCTAAGTATTTTCCAAATGTGGCACTGAGATTGAACAGGGTTTCTGGTGGGCCAGTCCAAGTGACAGTTTATCAACAAGGCAATAATATAAAATTCTGTTGAAAGTGGTTCTTTTTTTTTCATTTGGTTAGTGCCTAACCACAACCATGTCCAAGTTTTTATACCACCCATGGGTCGCTGGCTGGCCGCTAGTTGGCTTTATAAGCCGTTGAGAAATATCTCTCATGTATGCTCGTTGGTTTCCTCACGATGATTTGCATAACCGAAGCGAGTGATAATTAGCAATACGCACATGAATTCGATGGTGCTTGTTGTTCGGAAACCTCTAGAACCCAATGATGACGTCGACGGAGGCGGCACGGCGACGGCGTCAGCGGGGGCACGGCGCGGCGCGGGGAGCTCACCTATATAAGACGCAACCACGGTCCGGAGCGGCCCCCACTCGATCAGCTTTGAGCACTGTACGCGTCGCGCGCCATTGCAAATCTTTTATTGTTAATATTTTATAATAAACCAGTATTTTCGATATCTGCGTCGTCATTCATACAGCCCACTCAAAATCTCATCAACAAATTGGTCCTTCGCAAGAAAAACAAGACGATCAGCGGCGGCAGGCGTGCGGCGGCGGCGCGGGCGCGGGTATTGCAGTGCAGAAAAAATCAACGTGGCGCACACACGGGTCCCAGAGAAAAAATCAACGAGAACGGACAACTGTGGCTACAGATCGGTAAATAGTGTGTCGTTCCAATTAAACATTTCTGTCCCTTCATACTTTCTAAATTTTCCCAGCTTTCTTTGGCCATTTAATCTGTTCTATTCTCTTTCCCACATTTTTTAGTCATCGCATTCATTTCAATTCACATATTTCAAGCCTGGTTATTGCTCAAACCTATTATACATCGCTGCATAATTAGTCGCAGAGCAAAAAATAAGAAACCTGTTTTGCACGAGCACGTGGTAGCTTGACCGCTCATTCTATCAAGGTCAACATCTGTCGCTTTGCACTCATTGAATTAGTCACCGCGTTGCTTGCTTGATATTTACAGATTTTAACGTAATCAATCTTTACTTTAATTATGGAGTCTAAAGTTAAAGAATTAATTAAGAAACGTGCAAGCTGTAAGGCTAAGCTTACGCTTTTCAGCAATTATTTAAATGTAGTCCTTTCTTGTGCACGATTAAGTGATCTACAAGTAACAGAACTAGAAACCCGTCTTGATAAAATGGATTTATTATATAATGATTATGATAAAATACAGGGGGAGATCGAGCTGATGATGGAGGACCCCGCCGAGGCCTTGGGTGATCGCGAAACCTTTCAAAACCAATACTTCTCCTTGGTGTCCTCGGCGCGCGAGGTGCAACGTCATCATGGCGAGCGAAGAGCCAGCGTGTTGGTGAGTTCCGTACAGGCTTCAGATGTTAATGACGTCACACAGTCTAAACATAGTGTAGTGAAATTACCTCAAATTAGTTTACCGCATTTTGATGGAAGCTATCAGCATTGGCTCGAGTTTAGAGACACTTTCGATTCATTAATACACAAGAACACGTTGCTGGACGATATAAGTAAATTTCACTATCTTAGGTCCTCGTTAAAAGGTGCTGCTGCCTTAATTATTAGAAGTTTAGATTTTAACTCAGGTAACTATAGCATCGCTTGGGATCTATTGACGAAACGGTACAATAATAATCGTCTTTTGGTAAATAATCATGTTCAATCGTTGTTTAATGTCGACCAAATAGAAAAGGAGTCTAGTAAAGCAGTACGTCATCTAGTCGATGTAACCATGAAAAATCTGAGGGCTTTAACAATTCTAGGACAACCAACGCAACACTGGGACATCTTAATTATTTATATAATGGCTCAGAAGTTAGATACTAAAACTTATATTCATTGGGAAGAATTTAGAAATACATTATCCGAGGCACCTACATTGTCTCAATTTGTAACATTTTTAAATAACAGGGCGGACTTGTTAGAATCTGTTGAGGAATCAGAAATTAATAAAAACAAAACCTCAAACAATAAATTAAATAAACAAAAAAGCTTTGCAGTAACATCAAATGATTGCAACAATGGTTCAAATAAAGGCTCGAGCTCAAATTGTCCAATGTGTAAACAAAGTCATGTTTTATTTAAATGTGATAGTTTTCGTAAACTGTCTTCAGACGTACGTATTCAGAAGGCTAAAGAATATAAGGTTTGCCTTAATTGTTTAAATCCGGGCCATTCCGAAAATAAATGTAAATTATGGTCTCGGTGCAAGTATTGTAAGGCAAAACATAACACGCTGTTACACGTGGACAAAGATAGTGAGCCGCCTACCAATAATCAAATAACAGATAATGTTACTTTAACAGCCAAAGCCATACAGAATACTACTTCTTCCACCGTATTGCTTTCCACAGCGAGGGTGAAAGTGCGAGACAGCAGTGGCCGCAGCCACGTGGCGAGGGTGCTCTTGGACAACGGTAGTACCGCAAATTTCATAACTAAGGAGCTGTGTGGTAAGCTGGGTTCACTTAAACGAAACGTAAACTCCAAAATAACGGGTATTAACCAGCAAACTTGTAAAAGCACACAGTCTTGTTCTTTAACCTTGGAATCTTACTCGGGTAATTATAAAACAACAATTGATTGTTTAGTATTACCTGAGATAACTAAATCACTACCATCGACATTAATTGATATTAGTACTATTCCATTGCCATCAGGCATCTGTCTAGCTGATCCTCACTATTATAAACCGTCAAGCGTAGACATATTACTAGGTGCTGAACAGTTTTGGAATATTTTGGGTACTAACACAATCAATTTAGGCAAACATCAACCTAGATTATACGAATCTAAATTAGGATGGCTTATCTCTGGGTATATTGCACAACCTAGTCCATCCCGTGACCAACCAGTGTGTAATTTTGTTCAGGAAATAAAACCTGAACTCACTCGGTTCTGGGAACTAGATTCAATATCAGAAAAACATTCGTTGTCAGCCGAGGAACGCGCATGTGAGGAACATTTTTTATGCACTACTACTCGAGGCAAAGACGGACGTTTTATTGTAAAAATGCCATTTAAACATTCACCCGAAGCATTAGGTGACTCATACCAGATGGCAAAAGTTCGATTTCTTTCGCTAGAACGTAGGTTCGATCGTGATCCCTTATTTAAAAGTAGGTATATAGATTTTATGCGCGAGTATCTACAACTAGGGCACATGTCTGAAGATAATAATTCAAATGATAACATAAGTTATTATTTACCACATCACGGTGTTATGCGCGAGCAAAGTACTACAACTAAATTAAGAGTTGTCTTTGACGCGTCAGCTGTGACAACTTCAGGTATTTCTTTAAATCACCTACAAATGATTGGTCCCACTGTGCAGGACGATCTTTATTCTATTTTGTTACGTTTTCGACAACATCGATACGTAGTATCAGCAGATATAGAAAAAATGTACAGAGCTATAGAATTAAATAAATCTCAACGCTCTTTACAAAAAATCCTATTTAGATTTAATAAAAATGAACCGATTAAAACATATGTTCTTAACACAGTTACTTATGGCACAGCTTCGGCACCATATTTAGCGACAAAGTCACTCGTAAGTCTCGCTTCACAGGCCTCAAATGACGGCGTTAAGCAAGCTATACAACGAGACATGTACGTAGACGATTATCTCGGGGGCTGTGACACTGAGTCCGCCACCATACAGTTATGCAAGGAGGTGAGTTCGATCCTGGCATCAGCTCAATTCAAATTAAGAAAATGGCAATCTAATAGCCCACAGGTGATGAAGGCTATATTATCGTCTCTTAATCCGAATGATAATAACGTACTCGATTTAAATCGTAACCAATCGTCCAACACTTCTAAAATATTGGGTTTAAACTGGGTTTGCGATTTAGATAAATTAACCTTTTTTATAAATCTACCTCCAAGTAATAAAATAACTAAACGATATATTTTATCTAGCATTAGCCAAATCTTTGACCCATTAGGCCTAGTGGGGCCATGTGTCGTATTGGCAAAGATAACAATGCAAAAATTATGGCTAGAGAAATGTTCGTGGGATGAACCAGTTTCTCATGACACTCAAGAACGTTGGCTGTCGTTCGTCACTACGTTATCGTGTCTGAATAATTTAAATATACCACGGCATGCATTTAATTATAACTATAAATTAATTGAGTTGCACACTTTTACAGATGCCTCTGAATGTGCCTATGGGGCATGTGTGTATGTTCGTTGCCTAAATAATGATGGTACAACGACCATTCACCTTTTAACTTCCAAAAATAAGGTCGCTCCTATTAAACATACAACCATACCCCGTCTTGAACTATGTGGGGCCTTATTAGGAGCAAGACTGTGTGCAAAGGTAGTAGCCTCATTAACTATTAAAATAAATAAATTTTATTATTGGTGTGATTCGACGATAGTTCTCTGTTGGTTATCTACATCACCAAATAAACTAAAACCTTTTGTCCGCAACCGTGTCAGTGAGATACAAGAAAGTACCGGGGAAAATTCATGGAGATACGTGTCGTCGAAAGAGAACCCGGCGGACCTAGTATCTCGCGGGCTGAGGGCCGATCAAATCGGCACCTGTTCATTGTGGTGGTCGGGCCCAGAGTTTTTAAATTTCGGTGAAGACCGTTGGCCTAAAATGCCAAATAAAAATATAGGTTCAAATTCCAATATACCTGAAATTAAAGTTCATTTAGTAGATAACTGTCAATCAACTCAATCAGTAATCAGTCGTTTGATAAGTAATAAATCAAACATAAACAAATTGAAACGTATTATTGCTTATATACTTAGGTTCATTTTTAATTTAAAAAATCCTAACGGCAGGTTGTGTGGTCATTTATCATGTGATGAATTACAGGAAGCATTTACGGTCATGATACGTATTAGTCAAATGGAAATGTTTCCTGACGAATACAAAACACTTAGTTTAAAAAAGCCATTATCTAGGAAAAATAGACTTGTTTCATTATCTCCATTTTTAGATGATCGGGGTGTAATTCGCGTAGGTGGCAGATTAAATAACGCTAACTACAGTTACGACATTAAACATCCGATATTGCTAAATAGTAAACATCACATTACAAAAATATTATTTCTTTGCGAACATCTTAAACTTATGCACGCAGGGCCACAACTTCTTTTATCACACATTCGTCAAACTTACTGGCCTTTAGGAGGCAGAAATCTATCTAAAGGTATATTCAGAGAATGTGTCAAATGTTTCAGATTTAGAACTCAGGCGGTGCAACCAGTCATGGGTCAGCTACCATGCACGAGGACACAGCTTGAATTTCCATTTAATAATTGTAGTGTCGACTACGCCGGACCAATGCTAATAGCTGACCGTAAAGGCAGAGGTACCAGACTCATTAAGTCTTATATCTGTGTGTTTGTCTGTTTGGCAGTAAAAGCTGTCCATCTGGAGCTTGTGACGGATCTTACCAAAGACGCTTATCTGGCCGCTTTAAAGAGATTCATTGCTCGTCGGGGTAAACCACACAGCATCCTCTCTGATAATGGCACGGCGTTTGTGGGAGTATTTAATGAGCTTGCACAATTCTTATCTAATTCAAATTTAGAGACCGATCTTGCACAAGATGGTATTAAGTTTAGCTTTACTCCTCCTTATAGCCCACATTTCAATGGTATAACAGAGGCCGCTGTTAAATCTACTAAAAAACATTTGAAAACTATTGTTCATTCTTCTCATTTAACGTATGAAGAAATGAACACATACTTAGTCCAAATTGAGGCTATTTTAAATTCCCGTCCCCTTGTTGCCCTTTCTTCGTCACCTGACGACTTTACCGCTCTCACTCCATCTCACTTCTTAATTGGACGACCGCTTATATCCGTTTCTCAGCCACAGGTACACTCCATCAACATCACCCGATTGGATCGCTACAGAAGAATTGAGCATCTCCGACAACACTTTTGGAACCGATTCAGTATTGAATATGTTGTCATGTTGCAGCAGAGAAGCAGATGGCATGCGTCCACAGGCGAACTTAAATTAAATCAATTAGTTCTGATCAGAGAGAAAACGCAACCACCACTACGATGGCTAATGGGCCGTATCATCAAGGTGTTTCCTGGTCCTGATGGCATCACAAGGGTGGCAGAGATCAAAACCAAGAAGGGAAACATTACAAGGGCTTTCAATAACATATGTCCTTTACCTATTGAAGACAATGTTTCAACCCGGGCAGGATGTTCGGAAACCTCTAGAACCCAATGATGACGTCGACGGAGGCGGCACGGCGACGGCGTCAGCGGGGGCACGGCGCGGCGCGGGGAGCTCACCTATATAAGACGCAACCACGGTCCGGAGCGGCCCCCACTCGATCAGCTTTGAGCACTGTACGCGTCGCGCGCCATTGCAAATCTTTTATTGTTAATATTTTATAATAAACCAGTATTTTCGATATCTGCGTCGTCATTCATACAGCCCACTCAAAATCTCCTCAACACTTGTCTTGGGTTCTAGCTCAGACATATGACTTGGGAGTCCAACGATCACACTACTAGGGTTTCACTGCTAAAATAAACCCCGTAGCTATCGCTGTTGAAAATTATCGGAAAAATATTAAACGAAGCAGTGGCCAACTTCTTCTTTTAAGAAGTATTATATTTTCTTTTAAACACTTTCACAATTTTCTTAGCAGATACTAAAGTAAAACCAAATTGGACTGGAAAAAGGTTCATCTCCTTTAATAAAAGAAACCCCATTAACCCTTGATCTGTAAAGCTTGACCGTAACGGTCAGACGCCATTGTTTAACTATTGTTTCTACTTCGCTGACAGTTAATTATTTATGCTGACGACATGCTGACCAACCATATCGGTGTTGGTCTGCGTAGTAAGTAAACATTAAACTAAACGTACTGTGACACGTTGGTCCCTAAGGACGTTCGGGACCTAATTGGGTCCCATTGGGTGCAAGAAATTCGAAATTGGAACCCTTCTTATTAGCTGCGATAGAAGCAGCCAATCGAAACGCTTCGTTAACAGCTTGGTCGTTTTTACTCATGTGTGTTATTTGTTCATTTGTATTCTGTTTGCTGGGTTACGTTTTACCCATCCACCTAAGTCTGGTTTGTGGAGGTGACATAGACGGCACTACGGCTAACACACTGGTGTTCAGCTACATCTGGGAAGACTGGAAGTCGACCACAAAATACATGGAAACGGCTGAGAAGATGATGACTAATTTTTGTTTTAAATAACTTTCTCTCGTAGCAAGTGGTTTTATCTACACACAGTCACAGATACGTGCCTTTGACACCTGTTTTCTAAATTCTCGTCAATACTCATGAGTTCTGATAACGACAGTAGGAATAATTTACTTCCCTCCTCCTATAACTCCTCTCGTTTGATTCTCCTTGACATCAAACGTGATTTAAAAATAAAAACTTGAGCACTTTGTTTTTTCTTCGAACCATGTTTAATTCTGTCAATTACCTTATTTTTATTTGAGGTCACGCCGAGATAAAAGGTCATGATTTAGAAGTATCGCCTAAAGAGAGATAATAATATCATAGATAACATTCACGATATAATCTAATAACACACCACTACACACACACCACTGCACACCACTGCTTGACACCTACCACTGCTTGTCTCTGCGTCACCTAAAGGTTCACTGGTAGAGAATGCCATTGGCATTAAGTCCGCCTCTGTACTTTGTGTTTGAAGTGGTAAATAAATGAATAAATAATATAACCCAGCCCTTTGGCGATGCAAGTGGCAACAGAATTGAAAACATAAAGTTATCATTTTAAATTAGAATTTTGATTGCCTCTCTTACATTCGAAGTCTTGATTTTTGTGTGGCCCTGATGGGAATTGATATGAAATATGTACGTTCCCTCTTAGATACACCCATCGGTCATTGCAGGCGGGAAATTATCATTATTGATTCCCTTACATGCTTTATCCTTTTAAATAATGATGTGCGTTAAATATAAAATCCTCCGTCACACGCTAAAGGAATATATTTATCCATTCGTATTACGACTGAGGCCGCCGTGTGCCTTGGTGAGCAATTTTATAATTAACAATAAAATTAATGGGCAATTTTATTGCTCGTATATTTTCATTGTTACAAACGTAGTAAAATGGTTCTGGAACAGGAGGGATCTTAATTTATTTGTTAGTCAGTGTGTAATTGAGATCACAGTTATAAAACTCTTTATTTCAGCAAAGACAAGTTAAATCGGCATAAAACATTCACTAGGGTAGTATAACTGTCATCGTAAAATTGTAAAAACCGTTTAATTGTAATCTGTCTAGCGAGATTGTAAACTGGCGAAATATTTGTCAACTGAACATACCGAAGCATTATGTTTCAGTAGATTGTAATCTGTCAAAGTGAAACCGTTATATTGTGAAATGCATGTTAATTTTAAGTCATTGAGTCGATGAGTCATACTAGGATCTTTCGCGGGTCAGTGTCAGTAGGACAACAAAAGCTATTGAAACATACAGGACATAGCATGTTTTACCATTCTGGTAAATTAACGATGAATTTATTTAGTTTCAGGATATTTAGGAACTTGACTATTGTTGTAAAATGTTCCCACTGCTGCTGGGACACAGGCTTCCTCTATAATACCGAATTGGCTTTGTTCTACTACGTGGGTCCGGTGCAGTTAGGTTGATGACATATATTTTTGGTTCTACCTTTTGCAGATGGGTTGATAATTCAAATAAACCTAGGTATCGGAGTAGACAGTCGGAATTTATACACAAAGTAACATCACCATTTGCGGTCATTGACCCCAAAAAAATCTGATCATTTTTAATCTTGTTTTGATAGCGGAGCCTGTCGTTACCAACGTCTGTCGAGTTTCACTAGCTCATTTAATTTGAAGCTATATTAATTACTAATCCAAAATGTAACGCATTAAATTCTAAACTATTCGAGTAATCAAATTCTCTAGCTAGCAGCGTTAAATAATTTAATGTGAAACTTAGCTCGCTTCATGTCACCTCGCTCGTGCCTTCATTCATATATATTACGTGAATGTAGCAACTTCGGAATAATATGAATGGATGGCTTTGTAATTACTAGCTAGCTTTTTGTTTTATTATACGGTTTCAATTGCAGTCTGTATGTAACTTTATTAACACTGCCTTAGTGCCTTAATTTAATGTGCAAGAAATAGAGGGTCGTACTAGGTGGCGTTCTTGGCGTTAATTTCTGCCTAGACTCGTGACAAACAGGCATAAGTTTGAGTCTGTGTGTACTGTGTGTATGAGAATAAGCAGGGTAGTGCAGTACTGTTACTTGGACTACAGCAGTACACCAGTGGTGGTTTGATGGCCGTAATTTTGCTAGTACGGTATTCGCTGGCAAAGTATCCGTATTGTTTTTATCAATTGAAACTGAATGACGCCTTATTTGGACATGTTTTTAGGTCTGGTCAAAGCTTACCTAAAGGATTTATCGACACGACGTAGAAAACTAAACTAAACTTCAATGTAAAAGTTGCATTAAATGTCCAGTAATGACCGATCCGAAATTCAGTATTTTTCTTTCATGCCTTTTCCAGCTACAATAAAATATCATGATATGGCTCCTCTAGTAAACAAACGCGAGAATATTCATTCCGTTCATATGACACGAGGATAAACACGGCGCGGCGGGTGTAAGGCCTCAAAAACTTGAACGGTTTTATAAAATAAAGTCTAGTCACCAAGATTTTATTTTATAAAACCGTTCGAGTGTGGACGCAATTTATTTCCATTTGCCACTCGTTACCGTAACGCTGTTAGCCCGTCGGCAGTAATTTTGAACAAAAAGAATCAATTTTTTTGTTTTTCCAGTTTTATCTGGTTTTAGCCGGTTGGATTTACGGTTGAGCGTGTATTTTGCGGCGTTTGTAGTTTAGCGTTAGTCGGTAGTTTAGAAAATGTGAACGTTTTCATCGATCATTCCTTTTGTTTCGCGTTTAAACCAGAAATAAAGTGTAAGGGTCAATTTATACTAGCGCAGAGTCGAAGCGCATAGAAGCGTCAAATTCATCACAACTAAAGCAAAGCCGCGCGAAGCGAAGCACTCTTTTACATGTAGTAATGGGCAATGGCCAATGACGATACGTAGGTTCGTTAGTGGGCGCATGGATCCGCGAGAATGCAGGCGCACCAATCAGTGTTGTTTACGCGACGCGCGAATTCCGCAGAATACGCGCGTCTTTTAAAAATCTCAGAAGTAATGTGTGCGTTATGCTGTGGAGTTAATAGTTTAATATGACATCTGCCTATTATTTAGAAAATAATTTCGAACTCATGAAATGCTGGCGTTGCCAAGACTGCACTAATGTCACTCGCCGCTATAGAAATGACAATACCCCTATCCGAAAAACAAACATTTCACCACTAAATGAAACTACAATGTCAATTGACGATACACAAGACGTAGAAAACACAAGCATTACCACAAATAGCGAGTGTAAAACCCCCGATAAAACTATCAGAACCACTAACAAAACGCAGGAAACACTACCAGAAGGACTTTCGATTACCTTAGATAGTCTTAGTAAATTATTAGATTCTAAACTCGAAAAGAATAATCAATCCTGACTATCTGTGCTAAAGAACACAATTCAACAAGAAATACAAAAATCAATCACAAACTTAAAAAACGATATTTTGAAGGACACCCACAAGCTAACACAAGAACAAGAAATAATAAAAAACGATATCAAAAAACTAAATAAAGAAATAGAAACACTACAAATAGAAAACAAAGAACTTAAACAGCAACTACAAGAAATGAAACAAAATATGACAACAATAGGAAACCCACAACAGGACAGTTATAACAAGAAAATTGTACTATTCGGACTTACAGAATACGACCAAGAATCAGAAAATGAAATAGAATATCGTGTTGTGGAAGCATTCAAAGACATCCTAAATGTTGACCTGACTGGATATATCGAGGGGCTTTCACGAATAGGCAGGAACAACAACTTTAGGCGACCCATCGTTATTGAGCTTATAAGCAAACGAATGACGAAATATATATTAGATAACGCGATGTTCTTCAAACATACAGGACTTTTTATTTCCGAATTCTTAAGTGACTCTGCTCTCAGACAAAAAAAGACATTACACGAAAATCTACGCTTAGCAAGACAACGGGGACACCACGCGATCATCAAAAATAACCAATTAATAGTAGACGGCCGACGACAAGAACTCACTGAAACGACAACACAAAACCTTGATACAAAGAAATCCGACTCCATCCTTCCAAGTGATTCACGAAAAATCAACATTCACAACGAAAGCACTAACCACATAAACAAAAACGAACACGACACTGATCACCGAAGGACAAAAACGAGTGAAATCTGCACCTTTCGTCACCCAAGATATTGATATTTCACTATTATTCCAAAATATGCAAAGTATCAACAATAAACTACACCTATTGGAAGCATTTCTCGACGAAAACAATAGAAACTACCAGGCACTTTGCTTGTCGGAAACTTGGTTATCACAAGGAAAGAAAGATTTAATTAACTTCAATGGGTACATCCTAGCTACGTCATACTGTCGACAGAACTACGAAGGCGGCGGTGTATGCATATTATTGCGAGAAGACTTAGAATTTATTGAGCGAAAAGATATTATGGATAAGTCGGTAGAATACATAATAGAAGTATGTGCCATTGAATTGCCCACACTTAAAACAATAATTGTAACTCTATATTGGAACAATAGGCAGCCTGACATATTTTATAGGCAGTTAACACTTATTTTAGATATTCTACTAAAAAAATATAATAAAAATAGAATTATCTTCGGGGGTGATTTTAATGTTAATATTTTGGAAAATAGCTTACAAACCAAAACACTACTAAACTTAATG
Organism: Xestia c-nigrum; assembly: GCA_916618015.1. Classification (NCBI taxonomy): domain Eukaryota; kingdom Metazoa; phylum Arthropoda; class Insecta; order Lepidoptera; family Noctuidae; genus Xestia; species Xestia c-nigrum. Next base: position 459,693 of record OU745248.1, read on the forward strand.
CTAGAATATAACTTTATCCAATGTATTAAAAAACCAACACGGGTAACAGAAACCACTTCAACCTGCCTTGATTTAGTATTTATAAATTTTGTGTCAGAATTATTAATTGCACAGGTACACGATTATGGCTTTTCTGATCATAAAGGAATTATTGTAAACTTAAAAAATATAGACGCCACACCTAAGCCGGCGCCTAAGTTTAAAGAATGGAAAACGAAAAAAAGAATTTTTAATCCAACAAATATTGACAAATTTAAACTCGCTTTGAAAAACGTAAACTGGAATCTATTAATAAGCCCGGATAAAACCATGGATGAAAATTACAACTCATTTGAGACACTTTTACTAAAAATATTAAATGAATGTATACCCATTAAAACAATCAAACTAAATCAAAACAAACGAAAGGATTGGTTGACAAGAGGCATAAAAATATCATGTAAAAATAAAAGGTTGTTAAGAATTCTTAATTCATACTCGAATAATCCGGTATTAACTAAACAATATAAGATATATGAAAAAACTTTAAAAAAGATAGTCAATAAATCAAAAATGTTACAATTTATTAAGGAAATGAGAAACTCAACTAATAAAACAAAATCGATGTGGAAAATAGTTAAAGAGCGTACGAATAAAAAACTGACTAAGACACAACAAAACATTAAATTGTCGATCCATAATAAACTTACGTCCGACCCAAAACAAGTTTCTAACTCGTTCAACGAATTTTTTGCATCAGTAGGGCAAACACGGCATAGTGGGGACAAAGAACCACGCGGCCGGCCTGTGCTCCGACCGACAGATAACACAATGTTTTTACATCCACCCACACCGCAAGAAATAAATAATATAATAAAACAACTTAAAGGCAAATATAGCCACGGATTAGATGATTTACCCCCTATATTAATAAAATCATGTGCTGATGAATTGACATTACCATTTTACCTTCTAATCTATTAATCTTTTTCTGAAGGAGTATTCCCAAATGCGTTAAAAAAATCAATTATAAAGCCTATTCACAAGAAAAACTCGAAGTCAGACCCAAATAATTACCGTCCAATTGCACTACTACCGACATCATCCAAAATCTTTGAGAAAGCAATGTGCAAACGCGTTTATAATTTCTGTGAAAAATTTAATATTTTTGACGAATCTCAAAATGGTTTTCGGAAAAATAGATCCACAATTTTAGCGACATATAAATTTACACAAAAAATATTGGACATTTTAAATAGTAAAAAATACGCGATTGGAATCTTACTTGACATGACAAAGGCTTACGATAAGGTACTATACAATATTCTACTTGACAAACTATACGGAATCGGTGTTAGAGGAATAACTCATAAATGGTTCTCGTCCTACCTACAAAACCGAGAACAATTCGTGGAAATTGACTATTGGGATCATGACAATGGGGAACTCAGGCAAATACGTTCAAATGCGCTTAGTGTTAAAAATTCAATTCCTCAAGGTAGTGTGACCGGGTGCTTATTATTCTTGATTTATGTCAACGATCTCCCCAAAACTGGTTTATTCCCATCTCGGCACCTTCCCATCTCGGCACCCATGAATTTATTTATCTTGTCTACGAAAAATTCCCATTTCGGCACCCTCTCATAAATCATTTTAAGGTACACAAAAAGAAACGGAAACACAGTATCAGTATAGTAAGTAAATCAACTTTATTATTTATTAAATAATTTTTGTTCTTTTTAAATTACCATTTTCACAGACAAGCCCTTGAATCGCTTTTTAGAGGCTCCATTATCTCTGCCTTGGCAGTAACATAACAAATTATAAAATATATGAAAAATTCACGGTTCGCAGGAATAATTCTTTTAAAATCTTTCCAGCAATTATGTAAAAACATATTACAAAAATCAACAGTTATTATGTACAATTAACGTTTAATCAGTATAACCGGGACGTAGGCAAAAGGGTGTCCATACTTTGAGGACTTTCATACTAGTACTAAATGATACGAGTAGGCTTGATTACGCAATTAACTGATCCCCCTTTGCAATTCTTTTATATTTTATTTACTTCGCTCAAATAAATAAAATAATTGCAAAGGGGGTCAGCTAATTGCTATAACTCGCTGTACATTCGTTTTCAGTCTTAATTATCACATAAATCGGAATTGTATATGTTCATACCTACATAATAGGTATAAATTCGAAATAAAAAAAAATATTAGACACAAAAAATTTAAAATTAAACTTATTTTATAGGTACTTTTTTTACATTTTTTAGTTTTGAGTCAATTTGATTTACTCAATATACTGATACAGTGTATCCATTTTTTGATGAATGTGTACTTAGCAACGACTAATGACGGAGTGCCGAGATGGGAATTTTTCGTAAAGATGATAAATTAATTCATGGGTGCCGAGATGGGAAGGTGCCGAGATGGGACTAAACCAAAATTATGACAGAGTCGTGCGTTCTGTTCGCTGATGACATCTCAATATTGACTTCCTGTAATGACTCTCAACGCCTACATGACACTTTAAATGATATTATGTTAAATATAGAAAATTGGATGAAAGACCATAATTTAGAAATAAACTTCTCTAAAACCAAAATAATTCAATTTAGGCCTTATCAGAAAAAACCACTAAATATCAATTTTGCATTTGAAGGTGTCAAAGTGGAAAGTGTAGATACTTTTACTTTATTAGGTCTGGACTTAGATATTCATATGACGTGGAAAGCACACATTCAAAAAATCAAATCAAAATTATCTAGTTTTATATATGCACTACGTGAACTCAAAAAATCAACAGATCTAAAAACAGCCTTAGCCACTTACTACGCTTACGCATACGCATGGCTTAAGTATGGAATCATTCTTTGGGGAAATAGTGTTGATATAAATGAGTTATTTATCTTGCAGAAAAAATGTGTGAGGATATTAGTTCATATTGAAAACGATGAAAGTTGTAGACCACATTTTAAGAAACTGGACATTCTAACTTTGACATCCATTTATATTCTAGAAATCTGTAAATTTGTGAGACAGTATCCAAACTTTTTTATTAAAATCTCTGACCAGCCTCGTCGATACGCACCACGTTCACGATTCGTAAATACGCTCGTACTACCCCAATCAAAACTAAAATTACACAGCACTAGCCCTTATGTAACATCAATAAAAATATATAACAAGATTCCTTATGTCATCAGAATGGAAGAGAACGACAAAATATTTATAAAACGAGTCAGAAACTTTTTAATTAAAAATTGCTATTATTCATTAAATGATTTCTTTAACGATGATTTCAAACTGGATTGACCTTCTACCTTTTACATTTATTTAATTTTGCTTTTGTATTATTGACATTTTGTATTTTATTCACATTATCTTTTAACATGATTGTATTCTGATTATTATTTTAATGGCATGATGACTTTAATTTAATTTTGACTTTTATTTTATTGACATTTTATTTTTGATTATTAGTGCTTGTCATGACTGTATTTTGATTATTATTTTAGTGACATTAGGCATTTTGACTTTAATTTTATAATATTGACATTTTGTTTTTGATTGTTATCTGTTGACATGATGGTATTTCGACTATTATTGTAATGACCTGATGTATTTCCGACTCTAATTTTATTTATTCGATTTCTCTATTTTATATTTTTATTTTATCCTTTGGCATTATTTAGTTATTTGAACTTACAATTTTTTGACTAATTTTGACGATTTTTTTCAATGCTACTTCCTGTAAAATACCATAAATTGTTGTGCCCGACAGGGTCCATGTGAACTGTATTCTAACTATAAGATCTTGTAAAACACATGTGATATGCAATAAATAATTGAATTGAATTGAATTTGTTGTTTAGTTTTGGATAGACGCTTCGATGCGCTTCGACTCTGCAGTAGTATAAATTGACCCTTAGGGAAACATTTATTTTCTGGTGAGTCAATGACCTCGAATTGAATCCTGGCGTCGACGTAAAATAATTTGTTACTCGACTTGACTCCGAGTGCTCTCGAGTCCCGATTCAGAACAATTATTTATACAACCCCTGTACCTCAAGCTTGAACGTAAATAATGATCCTACGCACGTTATGTTACGGATCATTTTTGTTCGACAGTCAGTCATCGTAAAATTCTATTATACCTAAATATAATTAACACAGGTTTAGACTCAAGCAGACACTTTATTTTGTTAGATTTATTTCACTAGCACTGGGCTCAAAACGGTGAAGGAAATCTTTGTAAAACGGCAAGTTCTAGTGTGTTCTAAGATCAGACACACTCGCCAACTTACGCTGGGCCCGTGTTGTGGACAATTATTCACTGCTGCGTGTGTCAGGCTGAGTCTCGCTACAGCTTATCGCTACCTCTCATCGGCCCGCTCCCCGCTGTCTGTCAGCTCTCGGCCTTACCCTGTCAGGACGTAAAGAGATAACGGGATAATTAAGTGAAGTGCTCCAGCAGAACCGACAAGGCTATAACAATCCTCCCACGCTGCATTATGAAGGAACGCAGCTTTAAGATATAATTTTATGGTCATTAGATGGAGTGTCGGAGACTAATTTGAGAGGGTCTTTAAATCTATATTCTAGCAAGGAATATCAAGAAATGGTCAGTTAAAGGTTTACAGGATAGACTTCGATAGCTTTTGTCAGTTTGGCACTTTATACACTAGCGAATGTCACGCGGTTAACCCGCGTAGTTCTCGTTTTCTTGGGAGTACTGGGATAAAATATAGCCTATGTTACTCGCAGGTAATGCAGCTATCCATTGCTGTTTTTTTTTCTCAAAAGTATTCCTCAACAACACTAGTCTACTTAAACATATCAGTCGTTACACTAGGTTCTGAGTTCGATTCTCTATGAGTTAGGGGTATAGTACGGGGTATGGCGGATAACCGTAGGATACAACTTTACGAGCAAAAAACAAGGTACTATAACGAAATCGTTTTAAATAAGCAAAACAAGTTTAGTGAGTGTTGTAAAATAAATAAATGAATAAATATCGCTGGACATTAACACACAGCGCCATCTAGTGCCACACTAAGCAAGGCTTGTGTCGTGTACACCAGATAGTTGATATACTACATATATACTTTTTTGTTTGTAAATAGATACTTATTATACATACATATAAACATCCATGACTCGGAAACAAATGTCCATGCACATCACACAAACATAAGCTCCTACCGGGATTCGAACCCAGGACCCTATGAACGTAAGGCAGCCTCACTACCACTACGCCATTCGAGTGGATGAAGTGAATGTTGCGCAGGTCCTGTATTATGCATTAGATATGGGATATTTAGCGGCAGTTAGCGTGTAGCGTTAATCATTTACTATTTAGAATTTTGGTAGACATTCACTGGTTTTGCAATCTACACACACATCGACAGGAAAAGAAAACGTACTAATTTCCTTTTCCCTTCCAAGTAAACAATACACACGTACACTGAACACACTCACGGTGCACAAACCATCCTGTTCCTCCACGTCAGCTAACCGCGCCTGCCGCCGTATTTCCGGCAGACGACCTCATATCCGGCCCGGCCCGGCTCGAGACCGGCACGAGATGCGATCCCGTTTGAGATCGTGATCGTAAAGAGTTCTGTAAGTGGCGGTAATAGGAGATAGCAGCCAGATTGTTGTGTGAAATGTTACAGGGATAAACGAAAGGACATTATGGTATTTGTTTTTGTAAAGTAGGGTTATGAGTGTTTAGGATGTTCGTTGAGGGTTATTGGAAGCTCGAAAGTCTAACAATTTCTCAGTTACTGGGTTATGGAGGTCAGACACTCGCTAGAAGTTAATTTATACTGATTTTTAGCTCAAATAGAAATCAACACAAACATGATGATGAAAAGAACTTGAACACATAAAATATAAAAACGGAAAGAATTCTTAAAAATGAGCATGAATAAAAATTCTAGCTTTTGATGAATTCATAGAATAGCAATAGCAACTTTTAGGGTTCCGTAGCCAAATGACTAGAAACGGAACCCTTAAGGATTCGTCATGTCTGTCCGTCCGTATGTCACAGCCACTTTTTTTTCCGAAACTATAAGAACTATGCTGTTGAAGCTTGGTAAGTAGATGTATTCTGTAAACCGCCTTAAACCCAAAAAAAAAACAAAAAAAATTGGGGGTTCCCCATATGGTAAAATGTGTCGTCGACGTCCCTGTAACTTCTAAAATAAGAGAATGATAAAACTAAAAAAAATATAATGTTCCATCGAAAATTGGTTTGAACGGGATCTAGAAAGTATTTTTTTTTTTATACTTCATAAATCGTAAACCGCAATTTACAAGTTAAAGTTACAAAGAACCACAAGAACTTTTACGTTATGGTACTTGCTGCTACGGGACCCTTCATGGGCGAGTCTGACTCGCATTTGGCCGCTTTTTACGAAATCTGCACGATACAACGAAAGGGCGAAAACTGCCCCTAAGGCTCTGACCAAATAATTCAACCTCAAGGAATTTATATCTCCTTTGGGAAATGTCCGTGCATGGGAATCAAACCTATCTCGTACCACGACCGTGTTTATATGTTTGTTGGGTTGTAGTACAGGGTGACAGTTAAAACTGGATTAAATATTAAGTTTTTTCACAGTGAAGGTGCAACCAATCATCAACCGTGCGACAACGAAATAAATCAAAATCTGCCTAGCTTTTCCCAACTATTTTGAGGTCCAATATTTTACGTGGAGCGACGGCCTATCTGATATCCACAACTCAGTAATTACTGGGTATTACCATACTCCTTGAAAGACTGATTGTCAGACTTTCTTGGGCCACTGACTATCTGCAACGACTGTCAAAGGTCTACAAATGATAGCCGGGACCACCTGCTTAATGTGCTTTACAAGACACGGAGGTAACTCGTTATGCAAGGAGTGATAACCCATCCACAGACCGACCTAGGCAAGCACGGCTTAACCTAAAGATCGATCCCGAGCGCTACAACAAATCACATTCTCATACACGTTATTACCTATGTGTTATAAACACAATGCGTTCTGCTTTTTGTGCATAGTACTTGGGGAGAATTGAGCGTCGGGAAATAAAAAAACGGAAAAGTTCTGATAAGGTTGTGTGGGAAAATAATACACAAACAGTATGTGTGAGTGGTTTTCTCAATGACACTCGTAGGTATTGGTCAAACGATGTAGGTAACTTGGTTTAATTACGTTCTGAAAATAGTTTACGAATGAGTTTCGCGCCAATAGATGCGAGTGTACGAGCCTACACACAACGAAAACTAGCTAATCTGAAAGTGGTCTTGCTTTTTTTCGGACGGGAAATCATCAAAATATGACTTCTCCCACTCTGGGCGGAACGGCAGGGAGTGTCATAGTTGACTGACTAAAACCCATCCATGTTACTAGCTCGCCCTTGACGTTCCGGGGCCGCAGTATCTCTTTCGAACAGTCCCGCAGCCATCTGAAACTGTCCCAACAACATTTGCCCGCGTATAAAATAAACATAGATGTCTGATATGGAGTGATTGTCAGTTTGCATGTTGTTCGCTATTCAAACATGTATAAATGTGGCTGAATGTAAACAATATTGTTGGAGTGTAGTTTTAATTGTTTGTTGTTTTATTGATTGCAGGTAAGTCCTTACTCGCGGAACTCTGCGGTGAGTTTTTGCACAGATTAATATATTTAGTTGTAACTATGTAATAAGTTTATTTACTGTACAACGATACATATTCTCGTATCTGTATGTAATGCTTCTGTTTTCTAATATACGCAGAAGATTTTGATGAGATTTTTAACATCATTTAGAACTTAAAATTACACTTCGTTTATTTATAATGTCATCTTCTTGTCCTTGTCACATTCTACCTGGGGTCGGCGCAACTTGTTTTCTTCTTCCATTCTCTCCTGTTGGACATCGTTTATATATTTCGTATCATTCTTCACACAATCCATCCATCTTTTCTTTGCCCTTCCTCTCCCTCTCCATCCATCAATATTTATGTTCATCACTCTTCTAGTCACATGCGTTTCATCCCTCCTCATTACATGTCCATACCAAGTTAAACGACTTCCTTTAAATTTTTCAGTAACAGGTGCCACTTTCAAACTTCCTCTAATTCTTTACTCATTCCTTACTTTATCCATTCATGTCACTCCACACATCCTTCTCAACATTCTCATCTCCGCTACGTTCAATTGTTTTTCATCTATCTTCTTCACAGCCATGCAGTTTTCAAAATAAAAACAGAATATCGGGAGCATAAGATATACCGTGAGTAACATTATAAGTTTAGGTTATAAACCGTGAAAGTATAAAAGAGTGATCATTTAGAACGTTTGTTCCGAAAGGTTTATGTGTAAGATAAATATATTTAAACTTAGAAATAGTTTCTATTGGATGTTTTCGGTTTTGGCATTTCGCCTTTGCAGTTGGTGTAAAACGTAAACCCTTCATGTTAATGTTCTTTGTAACACTATTTGGCATTGTGAAGCACTTTAATCTCAACAAAGCAATGTACTTTAGCTAGAGAACACCCAGATATAGAAATCACCCAGATAGCTTTGACTCTTAGTCTTGGACAGGTTTAATCTCATAGCTTTGCGCAAGGTTCTATTTGACTACAAGAAGTACAATATAACAGAGTGTGTTAGTCAAATTACTTTCTCATAGATGCGCACCTGAGTAAGTTGTGGATTGGTCCAGACTTACAACTTAAGATTGACTGGTGACCTGACTTACTTTAACCAAAAGTTCAAACCCAAGCAGGCTTTAGTTTGTGTATTTCATTTCATATCCGCTCTCAAAACCGGTGTTGTTAAACATCAAGAAGAAAATGTCATCAGAAGAAAAACTCCGAAATTTGTGACATTCTGGTGAATTATGAGCCCATCTCTCCAAGGCCTTACAGGAAACGTTGTAGAGTGATTATGTAAGTAAGTGTCTCCTTTAGAAAATATCATCATCATCATTTCAGCCGAAAGACGTCCACTGCTGGATATAGGCCTCCCCCAAGTGTCGCCACATTGACCGGTCCCGTGCGACTCGCTTCCAGTGGATTCCCGCAACCTTAACCTAGTCATCGGTCCATCAGCTAGTGGGTGGTCTTCTAACGCATCGTCTTCCGGTTCGCGGTCGCCACTCCAGAACTTTTTGACCCCATCGGCCATCCGTTCTGCGAGCAATGTGCCCTGCCCATTTAAATTTGGCAGTAAATATATATATATATATATATATATATATCATTCAGTGTATAAGTGGCTGAAATCTTCAAACTCCAGTCATTCTCTCTGCAACCCTACGAGTGTATACCACCGCTCCGTCACACATTACCACGCAGACGGGTCGTCGCCGGCACGGTCAACCGGCTGACCAGTTGTCTGACAACCGTAAACGATTTACCGACGTCGGTACAAAGTTCAGCCCGTTAACCGCTGTCACCAACATGTAGTTCCAATCATGGTGAACAATAGTTTAGAAAAATTTGAAATTGTTTCGCGGTAGGAGCTTTTCCCGTGTGTGTTTTACAGTTTCAAATTTCACTTTTCAAAAACGTGTGTACGTATAAAGTAAAGGCTATATGTAATTGTTTTCTAAGTTCTATCATCTGCTTTTCCCAACAATATGTTAGGGTCGGCTTGCAGTCTAACCGGATGCAGATGAATATCAGTATTTTACATGGAGCGACTATATATCTGGCCTCCACATCCGGGTAGTGTAATACGATACTCCTTGGTAAGACTGGTTGTTAGACTTTTGCCACTAACTCTCCATAACGACTGTCAAAGATCTACAAATGACAGCCGGGACCAACGGCTCAACGTGCTTTCCGAGGCATGGAGAAAACTCGGTATACAATGGGACCTATTATATACCTAGTTTACCCGTTCACAAACCAACCTAAGTACGGAACTGCTAAGTACGGCTTAACCTAAAGATTGACCTGAGTGGCTGTTTTTATTTAGCCACGAGCTCCTCTCATGTTGTTGTTGTTATCTAAGTTCTATTAACTCAACATATACACGAGGCACCTGCTTAAATTAACAACAATAGGTTAGAATAAACCAACTTTATTGTTAATTGTAAATAATAATGTAACGGTTTTTGTAACTTTTGCTTTAATTTTTGTATTTATCTGTGGAGGCTTGTTATTAGCAATTTAAGTAAATACTTTGTTATTATTATGTTATTAGTCTGTAAGCTTTCCTAAAATGTAAAAAATAAAAAAAAAATTTTTCCTCGTCCTTTGCGAGGTAGAACAGGTACCGCTCGGAACTCCGGTCTATTCGCAAATGTTTTTCAACTAAGTCTATAGAACAGATTATTGTTGTCGGTGGTCTCATATTTACCCATCATAGTTGCAATTAGCCATTTATGTTCCGCATCATGTAATATATATTAAAAGACTATAGATAGATGTATAGAATACGCTTGATTATGTAGGTACACCATAGAAATTATAGAAACAAAAATGTTAAACATTTCACAAGGGACTATTCCTAAAAGTCAGCCATGACATACATAGTTAAGTGCTTCCGCTTACGTACCGATTATGAAAGATTAGCGCCTGCTAGGTGTAACCGCTGAGACAATGGTGTCGATTCTGTTGTGCACAAACTAACCTTAATTTAGGCTATTACTATCTTTTTCTCACTAATAAAACGAGAAAGAGACGGACGTAATTTAGAGCTGTCAAATTTAATTCGAACTAATATCTCCATACAAATGAAGGGTGCACGTAAAAACATGTCGACTAAAAACACGGTGAAGCGTAAGGCATAAACTAGTTTGACATCTCTAACTTAGTGCATAGCTATAGCCGTCCTTTTCTCGCACTGCCTTTTAGTAAAAGATAGCAATAGTCTAAATTAAGTTTAGTTTGTGCACAACAGAATCGACACCAATGATGTGCCCTTTATGAACTTGCTCTGACGGTGACGGGGGTGGACGACAAGGCCGCTACCTATTAGATCACGTTACGTTTAAATAATGCGACATGCTAGCTGTGTACTCGTGGAGTTCTCTGAGCTTCAGTAACATTCGAGAGATCTTGATTTCTCTGTTAGCAAAGCTCTCAACCAACATTAAAAAAGGTTATAGATTCAAATCATTTTGTGAAAAATTGGTACAAGGTCAATGGAGCGGGTTTGAACAAATTCCCACTGTTTACTGCTTCTTGGTAATCATTTTCGAACAGTTTAATTTGCAAGAAAATATTACATATAAGCCATCTGCCAGCTCCATCACTTACTCCATAAAATCTTCAATCACTAAGACAAGACACTGAAGAAAATGAACGCAGATAATTCTACTTGTCTTTATCATCTTCAATTGAAAGTCCCAAGACACTAATAAACAGTGTAGCAGCGAAAGTCAGTTGTTTCCCTTCCAGACTTGCTGCAAAAACGTCGATTGAGATAATTGCCTCGATAGCGCGGGCGGGCTACATCTAGAGTAAGGCTTTGCTACACTGAAAGCGATTTACGAATTGCTTGTAACTTGTATTCTAAGGACAGGTAACGAATCGGAGCCCAGGGTTAAAATAGGTGTTTGTTAATGCAACGAGTGAATCTTCTCTTTGTCGATGTGGAACAATTTCCACAGCTGGGCAAAGTACACTTCGTCGATATTTCACCAGAGGAAAGATTTGTGTTTTTGTATATTTTTATGTAGTAACGATTAAACTCAAAAGCGACTGAACCGATTTGAACAATTATTTCAGCTATGGATTACTAGATTATCAGCGAGTAACTGTATAGTAGTGATGTTTTATCCCCGTACTCCCACGGAAACGGGAACTTCGCGGGTGAAACCACAGTGGTTGTTTATTTTGGCCAAATTACTGCTAATCGCTGCAAAGCGTTGGCGCGGCGGTTTTGGTGGGAAAAAACATTGAACATGCTTGCAAAAGTATAATTCACGATCTCAGTTTTTCAATGCCAACAATATTGGCCCAACATACCATTGGCATTGAAAAGGTCTTATCATTCTACATTGTCCAGTCTGTTCGAGCCCCGTTGCAAGCTAGCTGACTTGCTTATACATTCCACAGAGCTATTTACTACCATGGTATGAGCTACGGACGAAAGGAGAAATTCGCGCTGACTTTTTTTGCATCCGCTATCTGCTTTCTGTATAGCGTGGGGTCAACGCGGTAAGAAGATTATCTGTCGTGTTCACTGTTATAGCTAATTTGTACTAAGACTATAAAGTTCAGTACAAATAAGATGGCTTGGGTATTTTATCATGATTTGATGTCGTTTCTCTCTGCAATGAAATAACAATTTCCATTAAATATTCTATCTTCACGATAAAAGCGTTTTTTTAAGAGATGTTTGAATTAGAGTTGTTGTGCTAGTGTGACTGTTAGGAGCTCCTCCTACATAGTGAGCAGCCGCTCGGGGCTTGTGCTTGCCTGGGTTAGTTTGTGGATGGGTGACCACCCCTACATGCCGAGTTTCCTCCGTGCTTCGGTAAGCACGTTAATCCTGTCCCGGCGGTCATATGTAGATCTTTGACAGTCGTCACAGGTAGTCAGTGGCCTAAAAAGTCTGAGAACCAGTCTTACCAAGAGGTATCGTATTACGCAGTAATAACTGGGTTGTGGAGGTCAGATAGGCAGTCGCTCCATGTAACATACTGGTATCCGGTTAGACTGGAAGCCGACCCCAACATAGTTGGGAAAAAGCAGGCAGATGATGATGGTGTACTATAGTACGTCAGCTAACCACAGTATCGGGTTCTGTATTAGATCGTCACGCAAAGTAATTAGTTTTTCATAAACAACTTGGATTATGGCATTGCGCTTGTTAAATGGTAATAGGCTTACTCTCTATTAATTGGGACCTAAAAACACTGAAGTATCTGAGACAAAACGCTTTTCACTGTCTAAGCTCTCTATAGCTGCTGCAACCCTAGTACCTCCTGGTTCTAATACATCACACAAAAACCTCTTTTTCCAGTAAAGTCATCATTATAACCAAATGTATCCCTCGTCTCGGAGGCTCATCGGTTAAGAGAAGTAGGTCGCTAGTCACTCAGAGGTACTTGAGCACCAACTTTTGAACCTCTCATTGTGGTTCAGTTTCATTGGTGCGAAGCAGCTGACGTCACGGGTTTAAGTAGTCGTGAAAGGCTGGGGAATAAATGATAGTAGGTCAATTTAATAGATCACATATGACATCTCTCAGTTCAAAGTAAAGGTTACCTTCTTTTGCTATTATTACAATAATTTTGTAATCGTATAATGCAAATAAGTTGCAACCTTGAAATCGCGAAAAAAAGCAGCTGTTCCCTACATTTTGACGAGTTATGCGAACATAAATGTAGGGAACAGCTGATTTTTTTTCGCGATTTCAAGGTTCGTCCCATAGAAAAAGTTGTTCAAAATGATGAGTACAATGACCCCTTTTCGGGTTTAGTGTAAACAAAAAAAGATGTTGTATAAGTAGTAGGTTTCTTGTCAAATATAGACAGTGTGTTTCCAGCGTCTCGTTGTTTTACCTGTCCTACGCTTGCATATTAATCATCGTAATTGAATAAAGTTACGCAATTGTGCAGATCTAACTTCGGAAAAATAAATATTTTCATTCATTTACGCCTTTACATAAGAACCTTAGCTAAGAGTTTTATTTTGATGAAGTGTCAAATTCAAATGTGATCTATTTAACACTGTTTTAGGCTTTCACGGTTTAAAACTAAACTTAATCTATTCTATTCCTTTTTTCTATTTTTTTTTTCTTTTTCTATTTCTTTCTTTTTTTTCTTTATTTTTTTATCTATTCTTATGTATTTTTATCTATTCTTTCTATTCTTTTCTTTTATTTCTTTTCTTGATCTATTTCATTGTCTAAATTCACGTTGAACGTAAGCACCGGAACGTACTACCGGTCTAAAAAGATCCGATACCCTAACATCATGATAGGAGATGGGATCCATATTTACATGAAGTTTGAGTGTTGACGAGTACGGAGTCCGAGTTCGAATATCAAAATAGTCGTTGTTAGAAGCCAAATCATATTTTCCAACTAATATAACAAAATTCAGCAGCATAAATTGAATTCAGTTATTTAGCAGGATTTAAAAAAAATGTAAAGTAATCTTTTACGCGTTTCCACAAACTTGACTCGTTTTATACAGAATATAAATATTTATTATTCGAATACAACATTTTATACACAATATTTTTTTTTAAGAAATTCCGCAAAATCCGGAACAAATATTTATCACAACCAGCCGTTTCTACACATTTATACATTTTACCGGGAAAAACTTCACTTTAAATAAATATTTATGCATTCAGATATCCGATCCCCGATTACGAATCATCATCGTTTTTTATTTTTTACCATATTTTTTCACATTTAGTGGCAATAAGTAAAAACATATCGTACTTACGGGATTATATCCGTGATTTTCTTGTGGTTTTTGGAGCACCCGATATTTCGACGCTGTTGCAAGCATCATGAAAAACAACCACAAGAAAATCACGGATATAATCCCGTAAGTGCAGTGAAAAACCGTGAAAGTCTAAAACAGTGCAAAACATATTATATCGTGTTCATTACAGATTCGTGTTCGTTAGATTACAAACTCATTTTATCACAACACAACACAAAATGCCTCTAACTTAGGGTTTTTGTTCACAAGTGTACTTTAACATTGCGATATGAAATTCAGTTTGATAGTTTTGGTTGCACAAAGTGGCAACATCTCACAAATAAAGACTCTTTCTCACAGCACACCATAATTAAATTGGTTAAACTTAAATTACCAATAACTTAAAAACTAAACCATTTAAACTACTACTTCCTTTGTACGAGTTTAACAAGAGCTATAGAAGTATTATTCAAAATTTTATTAATCTATATTCTTAGGAACACGGTGTATTAAGATACGACGCTTTTAAAATTCTCAATACGTCACGCCTTTTTTTTTTTTTTTTTTTTAAGGATGGGAAATCATCAAATGACCCCCCCCACTTTGGGCAGAGCGGGAGGGAGTGTCAGACTCTTACTGACTAAAAACCATCCATGTTCCTTCCTCGCCTTTTACGTTCCGGGGCCGCGGTATCTCTTTCGAACAGGCCCGCAACCCCGGCAGGCTTCGGCCCTTGCGGGCCCCTCTCCTTTGCTGACATCTCTTTGAGGCGCGCGTGGAACACGAACGCGCCGTCGACACGGCCTGTCGTCGTCGTTAGACGGCCGGACGGCCAGCTATTGCCCATAGCCAGCCGTCCACAGGCCCGCATCTACGGTGGCCGGTAGCCACCACGTGGCCCCCGACGCCCGTTGCGTCTCCCGCGGCGGCCGGGAAGAGAGGATCTCTCCCTCTCTCGTTCCGCCACCTCCTTCGCTAGCATGACTGCTTCGCAGAAGGAGGCGACGGCTTCCCATTCCATCTCGCTCCGGACCATGGATTGAACCAGGGCCGGACGCGAGAGGTCGCCGCCGCCGATCGCCGCCACGAGGACACGGCGGAGCTCCGCCCACGCAGGGCAGACTTCCACCGTGTGCTCCACCGTGTCCTCCGGTCGATCCTCGCAGTGGAGACACCCGGGCGATTCCTCCCGCCCGATTCGGTGCAGGTACCTCCCGAAACATCCGTGTCCGGTGAGGACCTGCGTCAGGCGGAAGGTGAGGACGCCGTGGCGCCTCTCCAGCCACTCCTCAAAGAGGGGACTTACCGCCACTATCGTGGCGTGCCCAATACGTCACGCCTTGGTATAATTTTTAAGCGAGTTCCGACGTCACGAGCCCCCACTCCCGAGTTTTGATGCGTTTTATATTTGTCAATATTCATTGATTTACAAAAACAAATTACGTGTCCATTATTTTCCAATACTCTAAGTGACGGACTAAATAGATTTGCAATTTTTACTCGTCGTCATCACATCGTCATGATGACTTTACTTTATGTTTGGACATTTTTAGGGTTCCGTAACCAAATGGCAAAATCTGAACCCTTATGGATTCGTCACGTCTGTCTGTCCGTCCGTATGTCACAGCTATTTTTTCCGAAACTACAAGCTGATTAAACTTGGTAAGTAGATGTATTCTGTGAATTGCATTAAGATGTTCACGCATAAATAGAAAAAAAAACATTCATTTTGAGGGTTCCCCATACTTAGAACTGAAACTCAATTATCTTTTTCATCAATTATGTCCTATCTATGGATAGGTCTTCATAAATGATATTGAGGTTTTTATCATCATTTTTTAGGGTTCCGTAGCCAAATGGCAAAAACGGAACCCTAATAGATTCGTCATGTCCGTCTGTCTGTCCGTCCGTATGTCACAGCCACTTTTTTCCGAAACTATAAGAACTGTGCTGTTGAAACTTGGTAAGTAGATTTATTATGTAAACCGCATTAAGATTTTCACACAAAAATATAATCAAAAACAGTAAGTTTTGGGGGTTCCCCATACTTAGAACTGAAACTCAAAAAAAAAATATTTCATCAAACCCAAGTGTGTGGGGTACCTATAGATAGGTTTTTAAAAATGATATTGAGGTTTCTCATATCATTTTTTTCTAATCTGAATAGTTCCCGCGTGAGACACTACCAAAGTGGTAAAATGTGTCCCCCCCTGTAACTTCTAAAACAAAAGAATGATAAAACTAAAAAAAATATATGACGTACATTACCATGTAAACTATCAACGAAAATTGGTTTGAACGAGATCTAGTAAGTAGTTTTTTTTTATACGTCATAAATCGTATACAGCAATTTACCTTTCATTCAATTAATAAAAATAAATAAATATTACGTTACTTGTTGTTACCTTCTGTTATTAAATGCGTTGCTCTACTCCAAATTTTTGGGACAGTAAATAGAAAATAAATAAAACTCCCTGTATACAGGTAAACAACCGAAGCAATGGAGTGAAGAGCGTTGCATGGCGGCCAGTGTGTGCACGGCCACTCCGCCAGTAAACAGTACGCCACGTTGGCCCGGTGCGGCGCGTGTTATTGGATGGTGCGTTAGTACACATTCACACCTAGACCTGTACCTAGTTGTAGGTAGGGCCAGGAAATTGAGATCGGAAAAGGAAATTACGGTCCATCTATTGCAAATAAACAATTTATGTACATATATCGGTGTATACATTTAGGTACTCTATTCTGGTATTATGACGCCTGTTTCTTTGATATTAAGAATTACCTTTATAAATTATACTGTATATGAACTTTACGTATTGGCGTAACGGCACATGTTGTCTTTCTTTTGTATCAAAACACTATTAATTTGTCATAGATAACTTGCTTATAGATTCCCACATGCAGGTTCTCAGTAGGGTAGGTAGGGAAGAATCGGCAGTTATCAGTATGGGTTTAATAGTCCTGTACTTTGTGTACGAGATACAGAATAAGGTACAGAATGAAAAAGATTATAATAAGGGAAACGGGTGATCCGTATTCGATATACAGGAAACGGAAAACCTGCATCTCGGTGTACGCATACTTCAAAATCTTTCTTCATACGTTTTGAAACGCCACTTTACGACTGTTTAACTCAGTCTCTCTTCTACAGTTACAGGTTTTCCGGATCTGATAAACTAGACCCGCGAAACCTACATGTACGCATACTTCAAAATCTTTCTTCGTACGTTTTAAAACGCTACTTTACGTCTAATTAACTCAGTCTCTCAGTCAGTTTGAAATATAGTAAAATTAAATTCTCTTTATAGTCCCCGCTGTTCTACTGGCCTCACAGCCATCCACTGCCTGGGCGCTAAATCGGCAACGATGTAACTGCGCGATCCGGGCGCTCCGATAATCCCACTATACGGATGGACTTTCAAAGCTCTAGGAATAAAGTGCTGGAAGAAAGGTTAAAAACTGGATTGATTCTGTGGGTTTTCCCAATCTATTGGAAGTTTCTGTTTATCAGCGGTTTTGAGACATGTTTTCTACGGATACCAATCATTCTTGAATACTAATTCCTACTATACATGGCATAGAAATTGAAACGTTTAAAAACAGCAAATCTTAAACTAAACTAATAATTATAAAGATTTGATATTTTGTTTGTTACATTACGATATAACTCAAGAACTACTAAACCGATTTTAAAAATTCTTTCACCATTAAAAAGTTACATTTTTACGAGGCTATAAATTATATTCACATCATGCAAATTAACGAAACTATCACAATTTTAGCCTGTGAAGTCGTGGTTGAACTGCTAGTTTACAATACTTTGAATAGAGGGCGTAGCCCAAAGTAACATTCGTGAAATACGCGATATTTAACGTGTAAAGAAAAGTAAAAAAATGGGGTAGACAATAAGCTGCCAAGGAAGCCGCAGGATGGCTAAATATTGTCATCATGCCTTCGGGATAGCCCAGCCCCTCCTAGACTATAATAGTTCTCATTATCCCGGCCATTATGTAACAAACTGTAACTAAAGATAATCTTACTTAATAATACAAATGCGAAAGTTAGTGAGGATGTATTGATGGATGTTTATTAATCTTTCACGCAATAACTACTGAACGGATTTGGATGAAATTTGGCACATGGAGAATTTATAACCTAAAAACATAACTGCTGACTGGCTGATGATGACGATGATCCCATGGGACAGTTACCGAACTTGCGGGTGAAGTCGCGGGCATAAACTATAATATACTATTAGAACATTACCAGGTAAATACCAGGTATACATAAATACGTGACAGGATTCTCTTAATACTGCAGATGTGGCTAATAGTGGGCTAAGAGAAAAGTTTTGTACGTTACTGAACTTTTGGAAACTTACGAGTAAGGATAAGTAATGGCGACACACGCGACTTTTATGAACATTTAACTTAACTTCCGTCCCGCGTCCTGTCACTTCAATTTTGTTCGGACAGAAATGCTTGTTGTTAAAAGTAGGTCCGTTAAGTAAGTTTTCTTAGTTTTTTTGTGACTTTATGTTAAACTAGCTGCCCACGCAACTTCGTTTGCGTCACATAAGAGAGAAAACGAAAGAAAAAAAAAAAAACCCGTTTTTGCAACATTTTTCATTCCTGCACGGCTCCTAATTATTGTAGCGTGATGTTATATAGCCTAAAGCCTTCCCCGATAAATGGACCCTGTACTTGTACCCTGTACTTTCTGAGATTAGCGCGTTCAATCAAACTACAAAAAATATATAAATGAGTACAGTCACGTCTAATAATATGTATATATCACCGTAAAATTGTCAAATACGTTATATTGTTATATCTCTAGCGATATTGTAAAGTCTAGAATTATTGTCAAGTGAACATACTGCTTACAACAAAACGCATTATTTTTCGTGAAATGCATGCGATGGTAGTCAACTTACGCGGTGTGGGGGGAAGGAGGGGTCCCCCTTGCCCAGTGGCAAAACTCTCATGAAAAGATAATGCACCATTCCTGAGAAATACCGATTAATATAACATAACCTTAAAACACTTTATGTTCCCCCTAAAAAGCGTAGTCGACGGAGCCCCGCTTCGCGGGGCCCCTATTTCCGAGTGCAGGGTTTAAAGGAACCTAACTAACCTAACGGGGGGGTGCCCCAAGTCCCGATTATGGGGGCAAAGATACTTCCGTATGTTCAGTTGACAATAATTCGAGACTTTACAATATCGCGAGAAAAAACACGTTATATTGTAATTCAAATCGTTTATAAAACAGAAGCTATGCCTGAAAGCTTTCTATCATGTCAATCACTATCTCGAAGATAAAAAGGCTTGGGATTAAACTGCTCCAATGAAATTTGCTCCGTGAATGTTGAAATTTCGGACTTCGCTGGTTTATTGTTGATTCCTTTATTTTATATACTGTGACATTGAATGATTTGACATGAATACTTAGTTCAGTATTTTATTATTTTTTTACCTTCTTTTTATTTTTTATTTTATTGTATGTGTGTGTATTTGACATGAATATTTATTTGTGACTGACATTTAATGAATTGACATGAATACTTACTTCAGTATTTTATTATTTTTTACTCTTTTTTTTTGTTTGTCTTATGTGTGTATTTGACATATCGTATTTTTATTGACATTCGTTTTGTAAATTATTATTTATTTTATTTAATAATTGTGAATGTGAGGACCATGTGGGTCACATTTTGTTTTTTTTTTTTCCCACGACTGTCTGGCAGTTTGAGTTCTATAAGCGACCTACCCAAATGTCCTTTCTTTGGTATTGTTCGTCGTTCGTTGAGCTCCTTGAGTTATAAGTCGAGCTACACGATAACTGACAAATGCTTGCACTGACTGGACAGGTCCACTCAAATCTGTGTGGTTCTTTCTTCAAAAGACCATCTCAGACACTAATCTGCATGGTCCTCATGTGAATTAAGCAAGATTGTCTGGACTTCAAAAGAGACTATGACCTCTGAGTTTGTTTCGGCTGTTTCTTCTCAGAGTAGTCAGATACGAAACACCGGCCCCATCTAGCTTAAAAAAAAATGACGTGTAAAAGTGTTTGAGAAAACCTACTTGCTGAATAAATATCATTTATCATTTATCATTTTATCAATATAACGTGTTTGACAATTTTACGGTGACATATACACTCTCCTTAATATTATAGCTATTTTCGCGAGAAATAATGATTTTAACTAGGCGATTGGATCTTTTTCAGAAAAATATGAGTTCCAGAATACTATGTACGTAATAACATTAAAAATCAGTACATTAGGAGAAACACAATTTTTTTTTTTATTGTTGGCATATTATTAGACGTGACTGTACATAAGAGCGCCGCCGGTGACTGAAAAGTTGCGTTAAAATTGGTTGTTGTGGTGTGGGCATGTAATACAGAGGAATGAGGAAAATTTCGTGAAGAAAGTTTTGAGTATGAATGTGAATCGGTGTTAGAGTATAGTAAGACCAAAGCAATGATGGATGAACTGTGTGAAGGACGATATGGCAAGAAACGAGGTGACTGATGAGATGACGAGTAAAAGAGAAATATGGAAGAAGAAGACATGGTGAACCGACTCCAAATGAATTGGGATAAGGGCAAGAGAATGATGATGATCAGTTGGTCTTGACATGTTCCACGAAAATATTTTAGATGTTGGTCGCCCCGAACTTCACCACTTCCACAGCATCGTTGATGACAGTGCAGAGGTCACCGTGACTGCATGCATTAACAGTTGGTGGGCTGACAAGGTATCCACAGTCTACATCCAGTACCCGCCTAACCAAAATATACTACACAAATCAATACAAAAGGGCCACCTGCTCATTTCAGCTTTTAGTTTAGTTTATTAGCGTGTATTGGTCAAATCTGACTGAATTTCAAACCAGTTCCTCCCAACCAATTGAGCTGAAATAACCTTTGGTTATAGAGAAAATACATTTTCATGACATACTACTTGATGCAGCTTAAACAATGACTTTTTGAACTACGATCCAACTTCTGAAGTAATATTACTAGCCAATAAAATGTATTTCCAATCGAATATTTTATTGCTAGGTTTGGCAATTTCTTTATGTAGGAATTCTCAATATCTAGGAAATAAAACAATCGCCATAAAACATATTACATTTTATTGAGCAACACTACTTTAAACACAAAATATTTTGATACCGTTGTGAAATCTTATATTATTACTCTTTTGAAATTCATTTCTTGTATAAGAAAAGTATGTTCCTTCACATGTATTCCATCAAAAATAATTTACTTAATTTCATTGTTTTCGTTGCTATTGTTGAAGTGCAGGGCCTAGTTGAACTTCGTGTGGATACCAAAGATCTGTCGATAGCTGAGGCGTCATTGCGAAGGACTGTCAATGGTATATTCTCCACTCTAAAACTCGATCATGTGAAACATAAAGCGAGGTTTGGAGAGTTCGCAGCCATTCACAACTTCTTCGTCACCATCACCTTACAAGATGACGATAAGCTGGCGGAAATTGCAAGACTAGTTAACGTCGATAACATCGATAACAATACACAACGTTTTATTACACAATTAAATGAAATATTGAATGAAGACAATAAAAGCTACGAGGCTGGAGAAGATGAATATGTAACTGCACATATAGAAACGTTTATAAGAAAGCTTGAATATTTAAAATTCAAGCATGGCTTTAATAACAGCTCAGCTAAGATTGGTATAAACACACAGGTGTTAAATCATTTGAAAGCGGATGTCACTTCACAAAACAATACAAAGAGGGCCGTAGAAGTAAATGACGATGGTAATATTTTGAATAGTAACGAATTTTGGAGTAAGTATTTTTTTTGTAATAAAGATTTTACTCGCAAAAATCAGCACAAATTTTATAGGCATTTGGTTTATGGAGCCATTATTTAATTTGCAGCTCCAGTTGCAAGTCGTCGCATTTTCCAAGGAAAAAGAGAATCGATCAAGCGATTTCCCTTCATGGCTAGCATCCAGTTCTTCAATAAATTCCAGTGCGGCGGCTCCATCATTAAATCAGATCTGGTCATCACTTCAGCGTCGTGTTTGCAACTGTAATAAATAAATTATTACTTGGTTTAGGAGGAATGTTGCATTCCGACTGACGACCCGAATGGTGCCGCGGTAGTGAGGCTGTTTTACGTTCTTAGGGTCCCGGGCTCGAACAAATGTTGGAACAACCGGTTGGAACAAATGTTTGTGTGATGGGCATGGACATTTTATATGTAAACTCTTTTCCAATAAAACGGGTAGTTTAAATTTCTTTCTCTACTTCAATGAAGAAGAACAAGAAATAGGTTTCATTTATTTGACGATGTGGGTACTGGCATGTTATTTAAAGCACCCTAGCATGATACTTTACGTTCCGAGTTTAAATTTTGAAATTAACAAAAGAAAAATAATTCATCATGTGGTTTATTGTGAAATTGCTCTACTAACGGCGCGAATTGTTGAAACGATTTTTTTGCTTTCTTTTTACATAAAATACCACTTTTTGATATGAGTGACAAAGCAATCAGGGCCGGTAAAATTATAGCCATACTTGAGAAGGTTGTTTGCAAACTAACGTGTCTCAGCGGCTAAATGTGAGTCGTTCAACTGTCCAGAGGACTTGGCAACGGTATCAAGAGACCGGTTCGGTCAAAAGAAGACCCGGTTCGGGATGAAAACGATCCACAGAACTATGAGATGACCGCTTTTTGGTGAGTCAGGCGTTGCGGAATCATAAAGCGTCATGTGTCGGCCTGTAGAAGAGCCTTGAAGAAGTATGAGGATTAGAAGTTAGCTTGTGGACGGTCAGGAGGAGGCTTTTGGCTGCCAATATCAGGAGTTATCCCCCGGCTCGGGGAACTAAATTACTCCATGAGCACCGTGTTGCCCAAGTGGACTCTGGAGGACTGGAATAAAGGATTGTTTTCTGATGAAGCTAGAATTTCTTTATGTAGAGAGGACAGACGCCGGGAAAGACCACGGGAACGCTATGCGTAAGTGTGTTTCGAACAAATCATTCCTTATGGCGGAAGCTCCGTTATATTTCGGGCAACAATTAATTTGACGGAGCGTACGGAGTTGGTTTTCATAGAAAATGGAACTTCAATGCACACCGGTATATAATGGAAGTCCTAATTCCATATGCACAACCCGCATTGACTGCACTTGGGGAAGATTTCATTTTTATGGACGACAATGCTCGCCCGCACCGTTCTGGCGAAGTGGAAGCGTACATGCTAGAAGTTGGAATCCGTCGTTTAAATTGCCCAGCTCAAAGTCCTGACCTCAATCCAATTGAGCATGTCTGGGATGTTCTAAAGAGGTGGAAAGATCAGTGCAACCTGCTCCACAAAACATCAGGAAGCTAAAAAGAGTCATTACAGAAGACTTGGAACGTATTCCTCAAAACGCTATTTAGACATCGTGGAAAGCATGCCCAGAAGGATTCAAGCTGTGATTTTGGCAAGAGGAGATCACACTCGTTTTTAGCTTTATAAATTTGTAACTTTATTTAAATAAAAAAGTAAAATAATCTTCTTATATTTATTGTCGATCACTTTTTATTGTTTGGTCGTGTACATCGGTTATAAAGAATTCATCGAAATTTAAAAAGAAATGTCAGATTATTCACTTCTCGCGTAATTATTTACACGATTATAAGTATACAGACTACGTCAAAAAATGTAATTTCATTGAATTAACTGAAATCGACCTCAGAACGTAAAGGACATTGTCAAAAATGGCCTATGAATCAACACGCATGAAACATTTACTATAATTCATTATTCTTTTAATAATATACATTACAAATATTTCAATAGAACGGACACTTTTTAATTTCAAAAACATTTTAAAAAGTATATATATAGACTTCCGTCATGATCCTCGGACATGTGATGTTATTAACTTATTATTTTTTGGTTCAATTTAGGGTTTTTAATAGGCAAAGGTATTATAGCTCATACAGCCTAGTCTTTGTACAGCACTCTTAATAAGAGTTTGACACAGACAAGCATCAGTATTCTCAACACTTGATATACGATAATGGTTTTTAGTTACAAACAGTCCGCTAGGATTTCGCGGAATCATACGGGTTATCAAAAAACTCGATTGAAAGCGCTGTTTGAAACAAGCAATAAGAAATAAAAAGCATTTATTAGCCCGTGCAGGACAAAACACAAAAAAATAACATTATTTACAACTATTGTAAACAAAACATAGATAAAAAAAATATAAAATAAACGAAAGGTCCTGAACGAGGCCAAAAGACCCCTATACCAATGGTAAATTGACAGATGGCAACAGAACCGAATGTTTTTATTGACGTGAATATAACCTCAAAACCCGAAAGTGTTTTGATTTTTTCTGAATTCTCAAAAGTGTCCGTTGTTTTAATTCAGGTTCAATCGAATATATACATTATCTAAAACCCAAAAAGTAAATACACCTCCCTGTTGGATCTTAGGCGAGCCATGTATGGACGACGAGCAATGTCCTTTCCTTAGCTGCCCGTTTTTTTTATAATAAGTATGTATTTACAAACAAAAAGTATACGTATGTAGTATATCAACGATCTGGTGACCACGACACAAGCCGTGCTTAGTGTGGCACTACATAGCGCTGTGTGTAATGTCCAGTGATATTTATATTCCTTTGCGCATGTTTAACAGAAAAACTATAAGTACGCGGACGATAATGTTTTGTTTTTTATAATCATTAGCGCCTGGAACAACCGCTTCTACAGAGAGAACCCGTCTTTCCTCTCCGTGCAAGTGGGCTGCAATTTATACGAGCGATGTGATGAGAACATCCCTGTTCTGGAAGTCTACTTCCATCCGCAATATAACCCTAAGACTTTGGAGAACAACCTCGCAGTCATGCGTTTGGTTCGGGTTCTGAAGTTTGGGAGGAAAGTTAAAAAAATTAAGAAGATAGATATTGATAGGGAACCTTGGCCTATGCCTTCGAATACAAAAGGCATCACGATCGTTGGTTGGGGAGCAAAAACTGTAAGTGGTTTTCTAATCATTTAAAACTTAAATGATTAAGATTTCTTTTTAGATAGTAGCAGGAGCTGTATGCAGAGACTGTCCTAAAAAACGGTCGGCTGCACGATTTGTCCTGAAAACCGGAACACGCGACGACGACACGGCGTTCACGCTCGCTGAACGTAAATATATTCTGTGATCGCTTTGGTTAGGACGTGGACAAAGATGCGAAGAGCAATGAAGTCTGCGATTAGGTATCCGTACCCCCATGTCAGCCGTCCCTGGGGCTCATGACTTCAGAAGAGATTCTGGACAGCTTCGTGGTAGTGTAAAAGTATTTTTGCTAAGCCTTTGTTTGTTTTTCAGACCTCCAATATAATTTCAAGCGTTTGGCATAACCAACTCTCATATTCGGTGCTCGACTTCTACCCACTAAGTGAATGTCAAGAAGTTTATTCTAAGTAAGTGCTATGTACAAGTATGCTACCTTGTAGAACAAGTGACCGCCAACCGCCACGACCGCGAACGGGTCATTATTATTTAACTACTAGCTTCTGCCAGCGGCTTCGCCCGCGTGAAGTTTCAAAATTGGGGTTGAGTGAGAATATTATAAACGTAAGAGTAAACAAATATAATAATAACAAATCTCCGAACTGCTAAGCTATCGGGAGTTACACGTGTTATTGTGAGTCAACTATAAAAGATAGACATATGCTGTCTTGGGATATTTTTTATATAATTTTATGTGGAATATTTCCGTTATACATGATTTCTATGTAGCTTTAACCATTAAGGCTGCACACGCGACGGAAGCTAAAAAAACCAAGTAACTTCTCCCGTTTTCCCAACATTTCCTTTCACTGCTCTGCTCCTATTAATGGTAGCGTGATGAAAAGTATACTATTACCTGCTCAGGAGTATGTAGAATAATTGTACCAAGTTTCGTTAAAATCCGTCGAGTAGTTTTTTTTTCTATAAATAACATACAGACAGACAGACAGACAGACAGACAGACAGACAGACAGACAGACAGACAAAAATTTTACTGATTGCATTTTTGGCATCAGTATCGATCACTAATCACCCCCCGATAGTTATTTTGTAAATATATTTCATGTACAGAATTGACCTCTCTACAGATTTATTATAAGTATAGATTATTGGGTGACGACGACAAGCTCACTACCAAATTACATTTTTTTTTAGAGGGTTTGTGACCAGAAAGAACTTTTGTGCGGGATTCTTCTCTAAAGGTGGTGGCGCATGTAACGTAAGTTATAGAAGAATCAATAATCCTGACATCATTATTATAGTTATAATATATTAGTAACAGTGCAAGGCAACGGTGCAGGCCCAATTTACATCGAAGCAGAGACTTAAGACCACCGACTAATCACAGAGCAGACCATCGTTTGAAATCTATATCCCAACTCTCATGTCTCCTGTTGGTGGAATTGTACAGGTCTCCTCTCGACACGGTTTGTGTCTACTATTGTGGAAACCGAGACTTAGCTAACAAACAAAAGCTGAAATCGCGAAAATAAATTTGCTGTTCAGTACATTAGGCGAACGTAAATGTACTGAACAGCTGATTTCTTTTAGCGATTTCAGGATTGGTACCATAGTAAAAGTTGTTTGTTATCATGAGCACAATCACGTCTTTAAGTATCCTACACAAACTACCAGTCACCCTATACAAAATAAAGTTGGTCCGCAACTGGTCACAAATCCGACCGTCTGATCATTGCAGTCAAGGATATGATGTACAGTCAGTTTCTTTCTGAAGCTGTCATATCTGATATGGGCAGCCACTGGTCAGTCAAAGCCGCGTTGTGGGGAAGGCATTATGTAAAAAAAATTATACCCGTTAGAAAATAGGTGTAAAAACACCCATAACAAATGATATAGAACAACTAGAAGGTTCTATGACACTAACACTGCACGCGCAATACTTGTCAGTTTGTACCATGTATTTGTAAAAGTTACAAGTTTTTTTTGTTAAAGCTTTAATATAAATGCCTCCATTTAATGTGCAATGCATCTCTCAGCCCCATGTCGACGCTCGTACTACCCCAATCAAAGTTAAAATTACACAGCACTAGCCCCTACGTCACATCAATCAAAATATATAACAAGATTCCAAACGACATCAGAATGGAAGAGAACGACAAAATATTCATAAAACGAGTCAGAAACCTATTAATTCAAAATTGCTATTACTCATTGAATGATTTTTTTAATGACGACTTCAAAATGAATTGACCTTTAATACCTTTACTTATTTATTGATTTTTGCTTTTTATATTATTGACATTTCTTATTTGACCTCTCATCTTTTTAATATGATTTTATTCTGATTATTATTTTAATGACATGATGTATTTGATTTTAATTTTATTCTATTTTATTGACATTTTGTTTTTGTTTATTAGCGTTTTTGACAAAACTGTATTTTGATTATCATTATTTTTAGTGTCATGACTTGATTTGACTTTTATTTTATTTTATTGACAAGATTTGATTTGAATTTAATATTATTTGATTGACATTTTTATCTTGGTTATCATCTTATTAACATGATTGTATTTTCGATTATTATTTTTATGACAAGATGTACTTATTCGACTATAATTTTTTATTTTATTTTATTTTTTATTCGATTTTTATTCTCAATTTCGTCTTTTATTTTATCCATTGACATTATTTACATATTCGGACTTACAAATTTTTAAATATTCATGTTTTTTTAAATGCTACTTACTGTCAAATACTATAAATTGTTGTGCCCGACAGGGTCCATGTGAACTTTATTCAAATGATAAGATCTTGTTAAACACATGTGATATGCAATAAAGAATTGAATTGAATTGAATTGTCTTGAGTGCGTAACGTTGAGTTCTATCGAAAATCCACTTTAAATAAAATCTGTCCCTTGTCATAAGTTTGGCGTAGTGTTACTGAGTTTGATGTATGATTGGTTGACTACTTTTTGATGGGTCCTTTTGTTCACACAATCATTTGATTGTGTTAAAACTACTGTTGAAACAGCGAGATGCGGGTGGACCAGGAGTGGCTTACGCCAAGCTGTATGGAGTAGTCAGCTTCGGCGCCCCGAACTGTGGTGCCGTCGACGCGCCCACAGTCTTCACCAAGGTCGGCTTCTACGCCAATTGGATCGATGACATCATGGAAATGGTCAGTACTTTGTGGCTTTGTTTGATATGGTCAGCTAAGCATTTGGGTTCGGTGTCAGCTGCAAAATGTTTTCAATTACAACAATAGTTATTAAATTCCTTTCTTATTTTTGATTACACATAAATTTTATTTTTAAACAAATTTAAATATTTCAATATAAAGCGATGTTTAAAAAAAACATTTAAATTATAAATAAATAGTAGGCCACCGCTATTGGACACTGAGTCCATACTGCCGGTGTGGCGATAAGATCTCTTGAGAGAGGAATCTTCTAAAAACGAGACGTGTCCAGGAGTTTCGCTTTCAGATTCAAGCCCTTGATCCAGCTGCCTAACGAGAGCCTCCTTTGGTAATCATCATCATCAGCCTATTAATGTTTCCACTGCTAGCACACCGGTTTCCTCTCTATGAGAGGGAATGGGCTATAATCCACCACGCGGGAAGAACGCGGATTGGTAGATGTCACATGGCGTCGATTTTCTGGTTCTAGGACATGCTCATGATGTTTTCCTTCACCGTGTTTAGAGCAGCGGTGATAAATAACATTACACAAAGTAATGAGCCAGCTTTCAGAACATACGACTTACTGTCCGTAAGTCGGGGCCGCTACCACTGGGCCACCGCTGGTCGCCGCCGCCTTCGGTAATGCTCGAGGTTATTGTTAATTAAGTCGTTGGCTGAAACGACTATTAGCACAATCATCGCTGGAGTTTACATCCCACATGTCAACATCCTTGCGAGCCAAGTTAAATATTAGATTTGCTTTTTTTTCTTGGCATTTTTATGACAAAAATCATTGCGCGCCATTCTATATTGAACTTACCATTATGCGTGTCAAACACCGTTAATTACATTAATTATTTGTGTTGAAAACAAAGACAATCATACAGACATTGACCAAAATTAAAGAAAATGATTCAATAAATTTTAATAGTGGCTCGGTATAATAAACACTGAGGCAAATAATATTAAATAAATATTTTTCACCTGCTATTTCAGAAAGTACCGACTCGTAGCAAGATGACTACGGAGCGAATGAAACCGGAGACCATAGACAAGGATAGGTTCAGGATAAGTACGAAGTACAGCTACAGAATACCTCCCCTAACAAAACGGACCGTCTCAACACCATCTGTTCTGCGTACGACTGTCCCCAGTGAAGATACCCTGAGAACTCTCGATGAAAATAACCTTTTCAATGAATTTCTTAAAGCGATGTTCAGTAGCGAAGAAGTTAAACAATATCTAGATCAATATGATTCTGATACAGACATAGTAAATCAACAAAATGTATCAGAAAAGGACATTTCTAGAACTTTTCTCATTAAACCCGTCACTAAAGCAACTACAGAAACGAATATAGAAGAAGTTAGCTTAGAATTGCCAGAACTGGGCAATTTAGAGGTATCCCAAGAGGTACACGAAAGATCAGAAAAGGACATTTCTAGAACTTATCTCATTAAACCCATCACTAAAGCAACTACAGAAACGAATATAGAAGAACTTAACTTAGAATTGCCAGAACTGGGCAATTTAGAGGTATCCCAAGAGGTGCACGAAAGATCTGTTCAAAGGGCGACTATTATAGAGAACTTTGAAGAGCCAGAAGAAAAAAAAGAAGAAGAAGAAGACATAACAACACGACATGATACGACGCCAATGATTATGAAAATGGACATGAAGGAACTAACGGAGCTAAATATCGCTGAATTTATTAATGATATTGACGTACAAGAACTTTTTGAAGGTGTCATTGAGAACCCTTCCGGAGAAAAAGAAATTAAACCTGCAAAAGAAAAAACTAAACGTACAGAAATGAAGAACAACAAAGATGTTATTAAATCTAAACAAATAAAACTTATTACAGATAAAATTAAACCAATAGACGTCATATCTAGTAACGGCAAAATAAAGCCTAAGGAAATAAACCTCACCACATACAAAATTAAACCAAAATTAAAAGAAGAAAGAACAGAAGTTATGGTTGAATCAGCATCGACAAGTGTAGAGAAAAATGAAACTAATGATGATTATACTGATGCCAGTGGTGATGATGATGACTACGACATACATCATTCTGCCAATCTTACACAAGGTAGAAATGAAAAAGCTGGAGTTACGTTCAGACAAAATAGTAAAATAGATTTAATATCTCATCAATATCTTTTGAAATTATTACATGATGTCGTAGCTGAAGTAGTTGAAAGTGCTAAAAACAAGCAATATGCAAAAATCCCTACCGTTCGTCGATAGGCAAGAATAGGCATGCCAGATTTAGTGGTGAGTAGCAAAAGTCGATCACTGCAGGCATTTTTCTAGATAAGGTTCAAGTGCGTAAAAATGATCTTTATTTTATTTAAAAATCGCGTTGGTACTCGGTTTTATTCGAATATGATTTAGTGTTTAATTCTGTGGCAATTTGATTGTATAAGTAGGCAATAGGAGCCATTCAACTGTAATGAGGTCAAGCAAGAAACAAAAACCCGATATAGGATTTCGATTACACGAGCATCGTTGTGGTAGCTGTAGTGTCGAACCTCTGTTTACGAAGACAACGACGACTGTGGGTAATCGCCTCTCCGAACTCCATTCTCGAATCAACTGATAAACTTCAGATTTTGCTATATAATTAAATTGAAAATAATTATTTGTGTTGTTTTGTTTCAATTGAAGTTGTTCAGGTGTCAAGAGTCAGTCAGAGAGTAAAACTGACATATTCTTTAATTTCACAGTTAATAGGTATAAGGTGAGGAACACTTAGTGCACTTTGATAATGAAATGTCATTATCCAATTTCATCCGTTTAAGGGTCTAATTTTCCTAAATCGTTTCTTAGTGGAAGCCTTGCTATCTATATACCTAAGGTTTGGATGATTTTTGTATTAAACGTGGCCTGTCTACCTGCCTACATTATAGTTTATTTTCAAAACATCGGCCACATTTGAAACCTATATTAATTAATAGCTTGCATCAATATAAATAACAGTGGGTGTTTATTTTCATTTATTGGCAGTAACACTTTGAATAAAACAGGCTAGCTTACTATTTCGCTGACTAAATTCCTATATACGAGTATATCTGCCCCCGACAGTCTAAGCCAGCACAATTCAACGGGCGGGATTTAGCACAACTATCCGCTACTAAAGCGACTTTGTACAAAGTTGGTCCTGAGGCGGCATGCTCTTAGGTTACTGGTCGAAGCCACTTACTACCACTAAATGTTAGGATTTAGGAGCTTGACAGCCGTATCCGGAAAGCTTGTAGTGAAGTAGTAGAGCTCTGTGACCGTTAATAATGTTAATATTCAACGTGTAACTGCAGTTTAACCTCTGGTATGGTAATTAAGACGTTTGTAGCTTCTTGTTTTCCATCGAGAAATACGAAGAGACGAGTAAGTATTGTATACGCTATCACAAGGAATCAACATGGTTGTGGAACCGGTTACTAAATTCGTGCTTCATCACTTAGTCACGTGAGTTAATTAAGAGCGTTCTGAGCAATGAACCTTCTGATCCAAATAGTGAGATATTATGAAATAACTGAAACGATTCTAAAGTTTAGTAGCTACAGAAGTAGGTTTTATCTACCGTAGGAAGACAGAAGCAGGCTATTATCTACTAAACTTAATAGTTTCATGAGATCCATCCACAATAGATGTACTCTCATCTTTTTTGTAACACGCATTTTGGTATGTCCTTCTATTTTAACTGGTTGGCAATAATGTTTATTTTACCACTTTTACCGTTTTTTCTAATATGTCGTTTACATTGTCTTCTTCATACGGTTTGCAATTAAAATCATCCATCTTCTTCTCGTGATGTTATCGGAGCACATTAGCACACTGCATATCTCCACACCCATGCGGGAACTGTAAATTGCACAAAACGATAGCTTTCTCAGGTGGTGTGAGACTATGTCCTCAGCTGGAATTTGGTCGTAGAAATTCTGAAAAGAATCTGACTGAAAATTGTTAAAAAATTATATGACAAACCCCCAATACTTTACAAAGATACTTGGGCTGCTATATATTTGTATAGTTTAGATTCGTGGAAGCAAAGACCAATACTTACTAGACGGACGAATAATATCGTAGTACAGTCAGCAAAACAGTTAGGTTTACAGGCTAGCAATCTTCTTACTACTAAAATGAAAAAGGGTTATAATCAATCTGTTTGCAATTTCATCCAAATCCTTTCAGTAGTTTCTGCGTAAAAGTATAACAAAAATCGATCTTTACAGATTTTTACATTTATAATAGTTGTAAGAAGGTTGCAGGCCTGTATACCTAACTGTTTTGCTGACTGTACGTCACATCTTCTACGTTATGTTGTAAAAGTCCAATGGATGATCTTGACAAAGTTTGATTTTGCTTATGACATGTGCTAAATTTTTGTATTATATACCAACTGATATTAAAATTAAAACATTATGCAAGTTTCAATAATCAATGTAATTTACACACATTTTTGAATTATTACGAAGGAAGACAAGGCCGGTATTAATTTCTTTGCTCGAAACTATTCAATTTTAATACAGTTAGTCACTAAGTTCACAGTCCACACCAACCTGTCAAATTCCTTCGATAGTAAGAAGTACTATATAATATCTTCATAGTGTTTATGTATCTAACATCCAGATTTCCCGGACATCGCTAACATTTCTGCCCACATCCGGACTTTGTCCAGGTTGGCCACGTGTCTGGAATCTTCCACTTACGAGGTAATTTAAAAAAAGTATTAGAGTTCTGAAGGAATACTGAGAGAAATTAATCAAAATGTAAAATGTCCG
This sequence comes from Xestia c-nigrum, assembly GCA_916618015.1. NCBI lineage: Eukaryota > Metazoa > Arthropoda > Insecta > Lepidoptera > Noctuidae > Xestia > Xestia c-nigrum. Next base: position 493,037 of record OU745248.1, read on the forward strand.
AACTTTTCCTCAAGTACTAATAAAATTACGAACTGTTACCCTTCCCAAGTAGTATCGGGTAGTTATCGTCAGTAGAACTAAAAGATGCCGAACGTACCTCTAGGCTCACAGGGCCAGTATTATAGGTTATTGGATGAAGGCCGAGGAATACGGTGTGTACGTGCGCGTTGTGTGTCGCCCGGACGAACCTTTTTATGGAAATAGGGCTAAAGGTGTAAATAAGTTTACGGAAGGGCAAATGAAGTTGAAAGCTTAGTTACTACCTGGTTTCTTTAAAGGTGGACGTGTCTAGTAGAAATATGTGTCACCATCACGTATAGATAAACAGATTTTTATAAGAAATAAATTACAAATATTTTGTAATGTATCTAATCCCTGAAGAGTTAGTTTTAGGAGCACCTAAGCTATTGGGTTTACAATTTAACTCACAAGTTACATTGTAAGATATAAACCAAACAGCTTGTTCGACAGTACACCCGCCCTTTTGAAATGCTACACGTTTAATTGTTTATTGTTTTTGTTTTTGGATGGGTGGGGGATTGGGTGAGTTATAGTAAAGTAGACTTTGATAAATAGACAAATGTTTTATAAAGTTACAACATCATTTTAAGCACTTTTGTGAAGCTAGTCACCATTTGGTAGAGAGAATGATACTAAATGTTACAAAGAAAAAAAAACAATAAGCAACATTAGTCCTAGTGTCAAAATGTACCAACAAATCGCCCAGTGCTAAAATGACAAGAAAATGTATAAAATATATTTTTTGAGAAGACCTAAATACATTATTTTCATGTACCAAGAGTCACCTTACGAAACTTTTAAGTAACATTCATTTCCTGCATAATGTAACTACAAAGCGCATGAAGACACCTGGCTACGCTCTCACACGGCCTCTAAAAGCGCCTAGTTTCGATATAGTCTCACGAGGAACTTACAGATAAACTTGTGAAGTTTTAGCAGTAAAAGTTGAAAGTCACGTGACTCGGCGCTGCACGCCTGCTACTGGAAGTTCACTTAGAGCGGGACGTCTTAATGTGTGCTGCATGCAGTTAATATGTAGTTAGTTAGTAGAGATGCAAGTTTAGGATTCTGTATGCATAACAGTTGATGTATTTCTTCGTAGTAAAGTTAATGAATGAAACCTGCGGGGCATTTTTTGGGGACTGCCGATAGGAGTAAAAGCTCATAGCCGATCCGCTACGGACGGCTACGAGTGCTACGAAAACCGACATAATTTTCGTTGACTCCTTAAAAAAGTTCTTAACTCGCCTAAACAAGCTCGCGATAGAGACAGTTTTCTTTTTCAACCCGTATTGCCACATTGCTTGATAAGGGACTACGCACACTAATTTAGCTTATGCCCATAGAAAACAACGATTTAGTACGAGAGGCGTACGCGCGCGTACAGCTGAACGCGCTACTCCTCTAGTGCAAAATCGTTGTTTTCTATGGGCATAAGCTGAATAGAGCTGAATAAGTGTGCGTAGTCCCTAAGTCCAGCTGTTCATTGCGTTAGCACGAAATAGGATAATGACGCCGAATGCCTGAACTGAGGGCCTAAAATATTCACTTCAACAGAATCATACAGTGGCCAGATTGGACACCCAGACCTTAATTCTGCCACCACTAACCACATTTTGAAAAAAGGTTGCCGAAGTTGGTGGTACAGTCTCTGATATAATTTAACTGAAAACACATTACAGTATTATGACTACAATTGTTAGGTGCCAATAAATAAAATGGGTGACCAAAGAAAGTCCAAGTAATATCCGCAGATAGGAAAGTTGATCTCTATACTAATATTATGTTCTCTTAGGTAGCTGGCTGTTTAAATTGTAGTCCCCTATCTAAAGTAACTGTAAAAAAAATGACCCTTACTTGAAATAAACTGCAAAACTTGAACCCTAACCGCAAACTTTGCCACTCTTCGCGGAAATTAAACAAACAAGCACAAAACATACAATCTTAACGGTTCCAGTAAAAGTAACGTGCGCTTTGATGAAACTTACCGCGAACACAAACAAAGGGATGCTCTTCTTAGAGCTGGCTACACGGATCTGTCTTGATAACTTAATTATGACATAGAAGTGCCAAGTTTACTTAGGAGTATGCCTGTTTATTTATTTAAATACGACGGTATTTAAACCAATTATTTATTTTATTTATTTACTTATTTATTTAACACTTCAAGCACAAAAGTACAGAGGCGGACTTAATGCCATAGGCATTTTCTACCAGTCAACCTTTCGGTGATGCATGCAGAGACAAGCAGTGGTAGGTGTCATTTCTGAAAATCGGAAAATAATTTTATTTAATACCACAATACACTAAAAAGATATATAAAATACCATACATATTTATCGAATACTATAAATACACAAAGAAAAAATCAAATAAACAATTAATACACAAAGTGGGTACAGTAAACTGGGGCTCTTTGGGTTTTTGGGGCTATTTGGTCCCATACAAACCAAAATTTGATTGGGTTATTCCATCAGGATTTTTCAGTAGCCTCTAATCAAAGTTTTTCTAGACATTGTAAAATAACTTCTACATCCTGAATAGCCCTCAAAACCCAAAGAGCCCCGTTCTACGGTACCTAGAGCATAGAGCAAAATTAAGCTGATGTTAAAACTTTCACAAATTCCTCTCACAGTACTTCTGACAATTATAAGATAATTTCTTCATCCATCCATCCACAACACATAGTTAGTTGGATTAGAATTCAAGATAGCACTAAGCGCGGTTAGAGTTAAATACGGCAGAGCTCAAAGGGTCATGAGCCTAGGTTATTCAAAAATTCTGGTCAACCTCATTATCAGCAGCCCACTGCTAAACATATTTTATGCCTCTGCTGGTGTACGACATTAACTCAATCTTTGGCAACTCTCAGCCACCTGCCATCCTGTGGAGATCATCGCTCCACTTAGCCCGAGAGTGTCCTACCCAACGTTGGCCGATTTGTGGTCTCCAGACAAGAACACGAGTACCTGAACGATTATAAATACGATCGAATAAAATAAATATCGCTGGACATTAACACACAGCGCCACCTAGTGCCACACTAAGCAAAGCTTGTGTCGTGGACACTAGATAGTTGATATACTACATATCTACTTTTTTGTTTGTAAATACATACTTATTAAAGATATAAACATCCATGACTCGGAAACAAATGTCCGTGCTCATCACACAAACATTTGCTCCTACCGGGATTCGAACCCAGGACCCTAAGAACGTAAGGCAGCGTCACTACCACTACGCCAATCGAGTCGTCGAATAGGTAGGTAGGTCAATACCGCACCGGTCAAAAATTTTAACACATTATTCTCTTGAATATTTCTAGCTACATTTTATGAAAAGAACACAAATTCCGAAAAGTGAAATAGTTAGAAATCCTTTCAGTGCCGCTTCTATTACCATACTATCTACGGCCAAAACTCTGAGTAAAGGTACCTCGCTGTGAAATCCAATAAAATTGTCCCAGCTCTTACGTAGAGCTGGGACAATTTTATTGGATTGATGATTTATGTGATGGGCGCTGCTGCTAATTCGTCGACAATATTGATTCTAAGTCGATCGACTTGAGACAGTGATTTATCGACTATTCAAATTAAGAGGAAGGATTGGGGCTTTGATGTATTTGTTTACCTCTTCAATCACTATAAATGTAGTAATTATTTCCTGTTTAAATCAAAAGGAAATGAGGAAGTTCATTTTGGAAATGTAAAACACGTTTAGCAATTTAGCACGCATTAATGTGTATCACTGTGTATGCCAATATTACTAATTTTGAAGTTAATAAATCAATTTAATCCATTTACTTATCTAAAATTTAATCAAAAATGAAACAAACAAAAGTCGATTCTTAATTAACTTTCATAATCTATTTAAACAAATACATGCCGTCATCATGTTTATTTTCAACCGACTTCCAAAAAGAGGAGGTCCTCAATTTGTCTGTATTTTTTTGTGTTTGTTACCTTTCGACTGGGTGAACCGATTATAAACACTTACTTACCAACGTTTCACACATTAATAATGGTTCTTTTTTATTTGAAAGTTGGTGCTTTCCGTGTGGTCCCATTTTAATTCACTGAAGATCTGATGCTGTTCTTCGGAGATATAAATGAAACTCTTCAAAAATACACGGCAAAGCTGCAGTGATGGCTGCAAACGCTTGATTGTTTATAATATAAAATATCATGACGTAACATCACGCCTGTATGCTCTGAGGGGGTACTCAGAAGTGTATAATACACCCAGTTTTCGACAGTCAGGTGTGTTAAGTTCCATTTATTGGGGATAAGCCCCATTACCGTGACATGTAATGTTTTTTCTATTTTTATTGGAAAGGATGTACTTTAAGGGTACATTGATCAGAATTTGGTTAGGTTCTGATTACTTCTGATTATGGGATCCATGACAAAGGAACGGAACTCTTAAATTCTTGAGAGCAAATTAACGATACTCGGCCAAATCTTATGTAATCGAATTTCTTCGAATCGGATATTTGAGTCATCTACCATAACGTCATTATTGACCGACTTCAAAAATAAGGAGGTTCCCAATTCAATGTTCCCCGATTACTCGAAGATGGCTGACCGATTGTTTTGTTTTTTGATATTTTGATAATCATCAGATTATGGGACAATTTGGGAACAATCATCAGGATCTGATCTACTCTTCAGATTTTATAGGCACGATAGAAGCGATTTGGGTAGTTTTAGGAAGTGTACTTTCTCGAAGTGATCCCTTTTAAATTTAATATAGATCTGATGAAGAACTTCAGAGATATGCAACGGAACTCCTCAATAAATGATAGCAAATGTACTGGGATTGCTGAAATCTCATATCTGTCTATTGTTTATACCAGTACATAACAGAAAATCACGCTGGTACGCTGTGAAGGGGTAAGCACGTGTGAACCATTAAAAAGTGAAAAATAAAAACGTTTTTACAGAAATATGAAACCGACTTCAGAGAAATCAAAAAAGTGAAAAATAACTTTAGCTTCAGAAGTCGGTGACAAAAATAAATCAAACAAAGGTCACCGACTTCTGAAGCTAATGTTATTTTTCACTTTTTTGTTTTTTATCTATATGCATGTTATTAAGATTTAAAATTATGCACAAATTCAAATTACATTCCTTGCATAAATCTCGAAAACAGTCACTTTCTTGTTTAGAAACTGACCAAAAGGTGTCAATTTACCGTTGAAGGAAAATCTTTAAGAAAATTTTATCGACATAATAATGTGACACAACCCTAGTTTTTTAAATAATTAAAACTCTTCATTGAAATGTTCAAAGGGGTATCTTTATTCAGTACTTAATGAAGTCGTCGAGTTAGACCGAGGTTATCATCGTCTCGTTTTAGCAAAAGGCGTAACGTATCATTCATTGCCATCCTACTTCCTACTATCTAATATTAAATAAGAAAAGTTTGTGAGTATGGATGGATGTTTGGATGTTTGTTACTCTTTCAAAAACCAGTAAATGGATTTGGATGATTTTTAATACACATATAGTTTATAACCAGGATTAACCCATAGGATACTTTCATCCCGGTAGTAAGATCCCATGATACAATTCACGCGGGCGAAGCTGGGCGCGCCGCTGAAGCACATTACACATTGTACATTATATAAAAAAAACTGTATTATATCTATGCTTATTGCAGGCAGGTGTCTTCAAAATCCTACTTACTGCTTGTTAGTCAAGGCTGCCACCACTGCAAGTTTATAACAGACTAGCTGACCCACGCAACTTCGTCTGCGTCACATAAGAGAGAAAGACGAAAGACGAGAAAGAAAAATATCCCCGTTTTTGCAACATTTTTCATTCCTGCTCCGCTCCTAATAATCGTAGCGTGATGTTATATAGCCTAAAACCTTCCTCGATAAATGGACTATCCAACACAAAAATAATTTTTCAATTCGAGCCGGTAGTTTCTGAGATTATCGCGTTCAACCAAACAAACAAACAAATAAACTCTTCTGCTTTATACTATTAAGTATAGATTGTCACTCAACACTATATACATAGCTGGGGCAAGAAAACTAGTGATAATGTGCTATTCATTATGTACTGTATACAAATCTATTCTTGCCTCAAATCGACAGTTTTACCAATGTGGAAGTATTTTTTTTTGTTTTATCGCCCAGCCACACGCCTCTGTGACAAGATATGTTGATTATTTGCAAACCATTGGGTCTTCTCATTATTTTGTAAATAACGATGGATGTGGGTGAAGTGATAAAACTGTTTTTACCATTACTAATTGTGTACTGTTTTTTTTATATTTGTTATGGTCCTATGCCATTCTTTGTGATACTCTATTATTGTAATGTTACATTTACCTGTGGTTTTATGTAGATATTCGACAAAAAAATGATTTCACACAAATCTCAGCAAGCAAACTAAACGGTTTGATTGCATAACAAAATGAAATCCTATAAGATCACTATTACAGTTCTAGCCAGTGGATTTGACGTATAAAAGCTTGACTTTAGTTAAAATATGAAACTGAAAAATTTCCGTTTTGCAAAGAACACAATCGCAACAAAAATTCTTCAAAACGTTTTCCTTTCGGCTTCCTTCTATAAAACTTCAAATTCCGCTAACAAAGTGTTGGCGAAGCTTCTGAACCAATATTTATAGTTTCCGAGTGGAATACAACTTCTAGTACAACTTGTATGAGGAACGCAATTGTTTGGAAAATACCTATTTGTGATGTATCGAACACATTCCTGTACAAATTCTTTTTCGTATACTTTTCGTCGATGTCTGTTGGTAGCATGGTTATTGAGAAGATTAACAGTTGTACAGTAAAAGTAATTCGGTTGGATTCTGTCCAGTTCCTTATCTGTTCGGTTGAGAAACTGTCCAGCTCAGAATCTCTCCAGTTGCGAAACTGTCCAGTTGCTACAGAGGCGGTATGATTTTCATTTGACACATCATGTCTTTTTTCCCAAAAGGTTAAAGCACACAATGGTCTTTTCTCTATTGCCATTCATCATCATCATCATCAGCCTATAATTTTCCCACTGCTGGGACAAGGCCTCCTCTCAATGAGAGGGAATGGGCTATAATCTACCACGCGGGCCCAGTGCAGTTTGGTAGATGTCACATGTCTTCGAATTTTTGGTTCTACTACATGCCGGTTTCCTCACGATGTTTTCCTTCACCGTTTTGAGAGCAGCGGTGGTGGCGGCCCCGACTTACGAACAGTACCTACATCACACAGAACAGCCGTGGGTTCGAACCCAGGCAGGCGCATTATTTTGCCATTAAACAGGTACAAATCGAATGGCTCATTGAATCCATCACGAGTACCTCATGCTTGGAAATTGCACAAGTGAGCACTTGAGCAACGTGTCAACCAACTATTCCGAACATCAAACTAAGTAACTCTACGCAAAACCTGCTGGGAAATGACTTCGGGTAAAAATCACGTTTTACGGACTTAACGTAACGCATTCAAAATATTGTGCTGATGGATGCAATTTTACGGGAATCCTAGAGGAATTTAAAGTAAAGTTATACATAATATTAAAAATTGTAATTAAATGAACACGTTATAAAGATGGAATCTTAACCCCGAAAATCTTCGTAACAAGAAGGGATGGTACAGAAATAAAACAAAATCGTAATGACGCGTAACTTGCAACACTATTTTATTACGGCTTACAAAAGGTCCGATTAGAATTTTCACGAACATTTATATGGATCCCGAATTCTCCATGTGAGAATCTATAAATTGTAATCAGAACCGTGTTTCATTAGATACCGAATAAAAACTCATTAAACACAGACATCCCCGAAGGCTTCAAAATCAAAGCGACATAAATCTCTGTAACTTACCAGACGCCCCTTTGCAAAGCTGATTAAAAACCGCTAAGCTTTATGAACCCGACAAAAATACAGCCGTCTCTTTTACTCCTGCCAGTTTAATCGATATAGAAAGAGATTGCGATACAATTTGAATTTGATTCTTCGTTTGATATTTTCACAGTAAGTAACTGTGTGATTATTTGGAACATCAAAAGATTCATGTTTTCAATGTTCCTTCTGTTTTAAAGGTGAAATTAAAGAGGTCAAGTTCGTCTGGTTACGTTTGTGTTGTGTATGAAGAACTATGCTAATTTGATACTTGATCCCTTTTGCAATTCGCGCGGAAAGTTTGTAAACATTTTTTGCATGCTTTCGCTTTACGCTTTAATAAAAACTTTGAGCTCTTTTATTGGATAAATGTGCAGATTACGTGTTTAAAACTTGTTTCAAGAGTTTTCTTATCTTATTAATCAGAGATGAGAGATCAAAGGCGTAGGTAACTAACTGTAGCTTTAATAATAATAATTTAAAAATAAGATATTTTTTAGATTATTATGCTTTTATTTTCAATGAACAATCAAATTATTGATAACTACCCACTTTTATTAACCCACGAAATGAGAATGTTCAATGTTCGTTGTTCATGTATTTACAAACAAAAAGTATATATGTAGTATATCAACTGTCTGGTGACCACGACACAAGTCTTGCTTAGTGTGGCACTAGACGGCGCTGTGTGTAATGTCCAGCGATATTTATTTTATTTATTTATTTAATTGAGTTCAAAAATAATAAGTTCATGAAAGAAATAGATTGATACAGTAGATACATACTTTAAAGTACACCGAACATTGTTGTCTACGGTAACAATGGTGAAATGACTTATGATGAAATGTTCAAAACACTTACAAAACTTAAATTATAATGACATTATTTTTAGACATCCAAAACAACACTAACATACCCCCAGTTGAATTTAGACTAAAATACCTTTAACACCATCTGTACTGAACTACATAAGTGGGCACATAGGTAACACACGTTGCGAGAGCCGCTTACAGCAAAGTTAAGCGTATTTAGAGAGAATTACTCCATTCCCACGGAATACTAAGTACCTGCTCAGTAACGCATGTGCCTGCATATTTTACACATATTTTAGCTGTCCAACATACATTATGAAGGTAGATGATTACTTTTTGGAGCTACTATCTCACTTTTTCACAGATTTTTCTTACGGACGACTGGTTTTTTGAAAAATATATCTCCATTCGCTTTTCCTGCTGCATTGCTCTCGTTATGGCTAGAGATAAGGTAATGGGGATATTTAAAATATACTTCATGATATAAGTTTTTAGATTTTTTGGTATCGATCAGCAGTTCCCAAGATTACCTCCAAACTTATAAACTTTACGATAAAGATCTGTTGCCATTTGGCATGTCATAACGATTGAGCGGCCTGGTCGTTGTGGTTAATTGTTGCAGCAGCCATCGAAATTGTACCTTTAGACCCTGGGGGGTTGTAAATAATACCGACAGGTTGCAGGTGGCATGCGACAATGAAACTACTAAATTAACAAATATTTCATCGGAATACCACAAAATATTATTGTGAGGAAAACAATAACGTAACAGCATTTTATAATTGAGTAGCAGTTCAAAACTCGGGCGTTTGTCAGAGGGTTTAAGGCACACTGGCACGTTTCTTTCATTTCTGCGTTTCCACGTTTCTGCGTTCCGCGACATTGCGATATCTGCTTTAAGTACATGATGTATTGGGACGGCTACGAAGTTACACACTGCCGCTATAAAACGCTGCAATAGATATAGGGATGCATTATCCCAATATCGCAGGATGCAGAAACGCGAAAACGTAACAACGCGCCTGTGTTTGGAAGCATTTATTCTAACGATTTCAGCAAAACCAAACAATATTGTACAAACGAGGTTGGTATGCTGAATGGTTAAAATATAAGCATGTTAAGGATAATCAGCCTCTTGTGCTGAGACACGTGTCGTCTCTGTCAGAGCGAGATGCGTATAGTAAACATTATAACTTTTCGAGAACAGTTCTTCAACTACACTTCAACAAGTCCATCCATCAATATCCTCTATGATCAATCATCTATTCGTGCCCAATTGCCCACAGTACCCGCCGGCCATACACCAACATCACAAATAAGTAATATACAGAAGGTCAACTCTATACAACGAGCAAACCGTACACACACATAAACACGTTTCACGTAAGGTGCGTGCAAGTGCACTCGCAACCTTGAGGTCGTATCGCACGAAATATGCGTATATATCCGAGGCCACAAGCTATACGTGCAAGCAACACGCGTCCTGCGACAGGGACTGCAGTTTTTATTTTGTTATGGTGGTTTTTGCAAATAGCTGCGACGGGTTGAACGGCGGACGGAAACTTGTGAAGTGCAGTTCAAGTAAGCAAGCAGCAAGTCGTTTCGCAAGTCGTGTCGCAAGCGGTATCGTAGTTGGGGTCTACACAGGGTGTAAACAGACTCATCACGAAGCCATCAACCAATCATTCTGTACATTAAATTAAGTTCCTTACTCAAAAAAAAGTATCATACTTTTTTTAAGGGTGTTAAATCATGTTTTGGGGTAAAACTCAATGTAACGCACTCAAAACATTCTGCTGTTGGATATTACGGGGGTCATGGAGGTGGTTGGTCTTTAACCTTTTGAATGTCTTAATTAGAGACACAATAGTAAGACAATAGCTTAAGTCGAATTGTGTAACTTAAGACATTCTAGAAGTTAAAGTAAAAATCTTACAATTAAAACTTGTATTTCAAAAAAAAAGTTAGTACTTTAACCCCCAATAACTCCGTAACTATAAGGTTTCCCAGGTATGGTGTAGAACAAAAAAATGATCGCAATGACGGGGAGAACAAACGCTTTTTGTTTTTTTTACAAGACGTTTTTTAGACCCTTTAATTATTCAAATGCTTTATAGCTCGCTGTTCGGAGCCAACCTTCTGTCGCTATCTACTCTGAGCTAACACAATTGGCTCCCCGCCAGCGCGCTCATTGCATATAACATCGTCCACAATTCACTTAGCAACGTAAATATGTACTAAATGAACGTCTGAATGTACTGTGATTTGGGAGTTAATGGTGCGATATAGAACTGGGTTATGGTCATGAGTGTGTGAACCATTTGCATTGCCTGTTTATAAGTAGATGGCTTTCGTTTTGAGAAACTGCCAAAGTCGTATTGATTTTGACAAGAAGTCTACCACAAAACACTGTATCGATAGTTCAGTGATCGCTAATCGCTATTTTGGAACATGAGGTCTCACGTTCGATACTCAGCTTGGACTATGTGTTATTGTGTTTTTCCATAAGTCGTAGTAGTAACTTGGAGTGGAATTTTGTGTCCGTTTGATAGCAATGGGCTCGTCTCATATTGCGAGGGACGTAAAGTTAACTTTCGAAATGAAGGTGTGCTGTAAAAGCACAACTCTGCCTACCCTTTTTGAGGTAACAGACACGATATTATGTGAGTACCTGTTTCACATTTAAACATCCTTTTACCTGATGCTTTTAATATATCCTCCTTAATTGAGAGTTATGGTTAAACGAACTACTCTCACAGTATTCAATTTAAGATATTACTATCTGCTACACACAAGAACACGAGCACAATACGCTGGCTTATGAGCATAAATCTCTAACGTGTACATATTTTAGGCTTACCTACGATTTAAGCTGAGCCACCACTAGGCTTAGCGCGAACGTTTATTAGACGTGTGTAGTGACGTAGTGCGGTAGCTAGCAATATGTTCACATTAATAACGCTTCGGTGAACTAATTTTGAGCTGAGAAAGACGTAAACAATGGCTCAAAGTAGGTTTTAGATTTATAATACTCGTATTAACAAACAATTCATTCTACATTCTTAGATGAAATGTTAGTACCTTACTAAGGCGAAACCAAAATGAAGGGTTATAATTGTACCTATGTATGTTTGTATATTATGAGAAGACCAAAAAGGAGGAGGTGTGCTGGTTGGAAGAACGGCCACCATGGCTCACGCACAATGGTCCACTACCCTCAACATAGAACATGTTTATATTGCGTATGTTCCTCCGTAGCGTCTAGGCCACTGGTTCCCAACCTGTGGTCCGCGGACCACTGGTGGTCCACAGGAGCCTCAACTACGGTCCGCGAAAGATTAATATGTTATTCGTACTTTTTAACTAGCACAGAAGAAGCAATCTCAACCCAGCCTAATTGAACCTATCAGAGGCAAAATTCTATTTTTATTTGAGAATCTCATACTAAATCATTGCTAAATTATTCGAGCACAATTCGATCGCTTTTGTATCCATAACTATCTTAATTCTAAAGGTTTTCATCACGTTATCTAAGGTTCGTATAGTGTGAGTTAAAGATTCACTCCCCTAGTTATAATCCTGTCGGTGTCCATGTTTATCTAGGACCCTATGGTCCCTGTAAACCATGAACATACCAAAGTGGTCCCTGGTCTAAGAAAGGTTGGGAACCACTGGTCTAGACAATAATTCATTCGATTTTGATGAGTAAGGTGTCAATCGATTCATTATTATAGCCCGGGTAACACAGGCTACATTTTAACCGACTTCAACAATAAGAAAGATTTGATTTCACCTTGTAATCTGAATCCCAAACCCGAATGGCGCAGCGGTAGTGAGGCTGACTTACGTTGTTAGGGTCCCGGGTTCGAATCCCGGTAGGAGCAAATGTTTGTGTGATGAGCGTGGACATATTTTCCGAGTCATGGATGTTTATATGTATAATAAGTATGTATTTACAAACAAAAATCATATATGTAGTATATAAACTGTCTGGTGACCATGACACAAGCCTTGCTTAGTGAGGCACTAGATGGCGCTGTGTGTAATGTCCAGCGATATTTATTTATTTATTTAATTAGAGCGTTAAGTTTTCTGTTTGTTAGTCCAGAATATCCACACGGTGTCTTGGTATTCATTTGCAAACGTTGTGCACAGATTTTTCGGAAACATTCATAACAGTAAAGGTTTCTAGTCGATTAATTTACGCTGTAAATACAAATAATTCAGGAGGCAATATAAATTATAAAGTAAGATAAGTTTGAAACCTAGTTATACTTTTTTAGAATATTCAATGAGATGAATAATCATCACAATGGAACACTGGTTTTGTTAGAGGCCCTGTGTGTACTGAAGTGAGTTTAATTATATCGATTTATCAAGCTAACTGGGGTCTTTTTGCTTGTAGTAACGAATAACTGGAAATCTGTCTGTATTATACAATGCTATTTTATTCGAATCAGAAATTAAAACATCCGCAAGAAAAACAAGGTTACCGACGCGACGTAGCCCGATGAATTGCCAAACTTAAGTGGCAGTGGTCAAGGCAGAACGGATGGTCGATGAGGTCGAAAAATTCTGGAGTGGCGATCGCGAACCGGACGACCTCTTTAGGTTGCGGGAATCCGCCGGATGCAAGTTGCACGGGACCGGCAATGGGTGACATTTGGGGAAGGCCTATGTCCAGCAGAGGACGTCTTTCGATGATGATGATGATCATTTTAAAAGTTCGACTTTGAAAGAACGCCAGAGTAACGAGAATTAAGCCCAAAAATAGGGGCCCCCCTATTTTTCTTTCTTTTTCTAATGGGATTTCATCAAATGACTGAGTCAATGATGAATCACAATCAGAATCACAATCAGATCTTTATTTGCTTTGAATGTAGGTACAGGTATAAGATGTTGTACATAATTAATGAGATCGGACCGGATCCGGATCGGATTAGTGTCAGATTTTTATTGAATAAAACCCATCCATGTTTCTTCCTCGCCCTTTATGTTCTGGGGCCAGGCTTCAGCCCTTCCCTGTGCTGACATCATCACATGCATTTGATGCGCTCGTGAAACACGAAGGCCGTCGACACGGCCTGTCGTCATAAGGCGGACGGACGGCGAACTAACCCATAGCTGACCGTCCATAGGCCCGCAAGTAGTGACCTATGAGTTTTGATCTCCATTTCTTTTTAATCTCAGATCCGAACAATTTGGTTCACTCTAAACTATTTTAAAATCAATACAATACAATGTAATGTCTTTATTTTTTCTCATAAAAATCTAAATCAAAGTAGGTACACAACACGACACAATTTTGGACTAAACGATTTCATTCGCTCTTTGACCTGCTCAAGCCGATATTCTAAGTCGAGACCAACTCCCTCAAATCAAATCAAATCAAATCAAATCATCTTTATTGTGGACTATAGGTATACATCATAAATGTAGGTCTTAAATAATTAAATAAGATCAGCTATGTCCCGCCGTTGAGGCATACAATAATAAAATATAAATCAGAAGTTATTAGTCATATTAGTCTCGATACATTATTAAAATATTCCAAATTATTAGTACTTACATACAAATTAAATTCCAATTCATATTTGTCATAATTAATTATTAGAACATTGCAAATTATATTTTTACATAAATATTTAAAAAATAAAAAAAAGGGGAAAGATACAAGCAATTTAATGATATTAAAAATACAATTCACAATATTATCATTCATATGTGGGAAAATATGATAATTATTTTTCCTTTTCTGTCATTGGAATACAATATTTTTGTCACTCAAGTAGTCTTTGACATCATAATAACATCTGTCTATTAAAAATGAATGTAGTTTCTTTTTAAACTGGCGGATTGGTAATTGTTTAATGTCATCAGGCAATTTATTATAGATTAATGATGTCATGCATAAAATACTTTTATTTAATAGTGCCGTTTTACCATAAGGTATTTGTACCTCTAGCCTTTTTTTATCCCTTAGTTTTCGATAATAGCTTTTGACAGCAGTCTTATAGAAGTTTGGATTTAATTTCACAAAAATATTTGATTCGTAAATGTATAGGGAAGGCAATGTGAGAATTTTAAGATTTTTAAAGTAAGGTTGACAGCTAATTGTACTATTTATTTGGCACATTGCTCTAATACACTTCTTTTGAGCTCTAAATATAATTTCTTTGTCTACGGAATTACCCCAAAATATAATGCCGTATCTTAATAAAGGTGCCACCAGTCCATGATAGGCCATTAAAATCGCTTCTTTGTTAACTATCTTGGAGAGCTTGTAAAGAGCGAATGAGGATTTGTTGATTCTTTTACAGAGATTGTCTATATGGGTTGTCCATGAAAGTCTGTAGTCAATATTTATCCCTAGAAATTTTGTATTTGTTACAGATTCTACTGTCTGCCCTTTATAATTTACATTAATACTTTTCGGTTGAGTTCTTTGGTGAAAGTGCATTATATTTGTTTTTTGTAGATTTATCTTTAGATTGTTGTCAATTAACCATTTAATTATAGTTCTTAATGTTTCATTAACTTCACCTCACATCCGAGACAAAGAAGGTAACTAACACTAACTGAATATGTAGCAGTTTCGAACGTAGTTATAAATATGGCACCCTTTGTCAAACTTTAATGCGACGTCCCGACAACTCCAAGTGGGGCTCCATAATTAATTGAAGAGTTAGGGGTGACGACGATGAGAATACAGCTATTCTTCGGAGATGGGACAATGATTAACAACCATATCTTGAGACAAATAGACTTTGAAACGAATACATAACAAAACAATGGCTAATGGGCGGCATAAAAACTCTCATACCAGGTTAGGCACGACTCACGATCAACACGATAAAGAAAGAAGGATCATGCCCATGGCTAACTAATGATAATCGCACGAGATTAAGCAACGCTTATTGAGGTCGGCATATAGATGGGTCACCATACATTCCACCTCCACACCGAAAGCACGTCCCGGCTGTCACTTGTAGATTTTGAAAGGAACCTCACCACTACTGATCGCCTTGTAGAGGATGAAAAAGGAGTCAAACATATCAATCACGCATTGTCGCAGAGTTGTCTATCGCACACAAAAAGTCTATCGTCTGCGCTGCCTAATACAAAATGTCGGTTCTACTAATACTTCATGTCCTATATCCTGTTCGATTGTGGAAGCCATTTATATGAAATGAGTTATAAACAAATCCAAATTTTTGCAACTTAACATTTGCCTAATCTGAGGACAGAACTCAGGTTCCGCCTTTTCCAACCCACCAATTCAAGGCACAGCATGCCATTCTCCTAACCAATAGCTAATTGAACCATTGCATCGTTACCAAGTTTAATACACCGTCATCAGATTGTCCTCCGGCGATACGAGAGGTCGGAGGTCTGAGGAGGTCTCCGAGCGAGGCTCAAACTCAATAATTAATTCGAGAATGTATCGCCAGGGCTGCCGCTGTTCGTTGGATACGAAGACCCAATATCTATCTAGAACGTTAACAAAATATCAATGCAGAAACCTTTGAAAAATATCGAAAATATTTTTTTATGATTTTTGTTATATTCTCTTCCTTTTCCAATGGGTTTCATTCTACCATTACCTTTTTCGTTTTCAAAAATTATCGGTACTAGTTTAAAAACAAAAGGATGATGAAGAGGCTTTTAGTAACTAAGCACGTGTTCCACCATGCAGTGGAAATACCTTTGATACTTTTGTCCGTATCATAAAACGATTATTTTCCATAAGTCTGAGTTCACAAATCTTCAAGGAGGATGATGATGTCATAGGGACAATTGGAGGAAACCTGGATAATTTCACGAAAAGATTTTTGTTTCAGCTTAAATCTTGCAATCAGTCTTTCTAACTATAAGCAGATGTGTTGGACGGATTGTTTTCTAAAAGTTTTCTTTATTAACTCATCTCGTTGTATGCGTAGTTTGTTGGCGATTTTCGACATACGGCGGAAATTGTTGCCTGCTAGTGAAATATCAAGGTGAGCACGATCCCTTCTCTTCGCCAGAGGGCTGCTGTCCTTAGCTTCGCTCGCAACCCTGAGTTGAGCTGTATAATTAACACGTGAACTCGGACGAGGTGTCCGCTGCAAGCGATGTTCAAGGACTTCTCTACATACAGGAACAGCCGTAGATGTACGTACTGTTGATGGTTATAAAGCACACGGTATAGTTCAAGATACTTACCAATGTTATCGGCCTTTAGTTTCAGTTGTGGTATTTTAAAAAAAAAATCTATGGGACGAACCTTGAAATCGCGAAAAAAAAATCAGCTGTTCCCTACATTTTGACGAGTTATGCGAACATAAATGTAGGGAACAACTGATTTTTTTTTCGCGATTTCAAGGTTCGTCCCATAGAAAAAATTGTTCAAAATGATGAGTACAATGACCCCTTTTCGGGTTTAGTGTAAACAAAAAATAATGTTGTATATCGCTGGACATTACACACAGCGCCATCTATTGCCACACTAAGCAAGGCTTGTGCCGTGATCACCAGACAATTGATATACTACATATATACTTTTTGTTTGTAAATACATACTTATTATACCTATAAACATCCATGACTCGGAAATAAATGTCCATGCTCATCACACAAACATTTGCTCCTACCGGGATTCGAACCCGTGACCCTAAGAACGTAAGGCAGCTTAACTACCGCTGCGCCATTCCTGTCGTATGGCAATAGACTAGGCTAGCGAATTGTGGGTGTATACGGTACAGCTCTCCCTAAACCATCTGGCTTACAGGCGTAATGCTATGTTATTTTAAGAAGGTATACCTTGAAATATGTTCCATTACATACGACATAAGTAGTTTTGATCCCTTTACTTGTCAAGGCTACTTGCCGTTTTTGAATCACTTCACAGTCACCTTAAATTGAATGAAATCGTTAAATTGTTGTCTGCCAACAAAACAGGCAAAATGTTCTTTGTTGTATCAGCATTTTACGTCAAATTAAACTGGTTATTGCAACATAGAGCAGCGGTGGCCCGGTGGTGGCAGCCCCGACTTACGAACAGTAAGTCGTGGGTTCGAACCCAGACAGGCGCATTACTTTGTATAATTTATTTCATCACCGCTGCTCTCAAAACGGTGAAGGAAAACATCGTGTGGAAACCGGCATGTCCTAGAACCAAAAATTCGAAGACATGTGACATCTACCAATCCGCACTGGACCCGCGTGGTAGATTATAGCCCATTCCCTCTCATTGATGAGAGGAGGCCGTGTCCCAGCAGTGGGAACATTATAGGCTGCTGATGTTGATGATGATTGCAACATAACTCCTAGTACCAACAGTTTCATCGATTACTTATATTCTTGCCCGTTCTTCTCCATAGAGATCTACGTTAGGGAATGGGCAACTACAGCACTTTCACAGTTTTTATGTCTTGTGACTGGGGCTGTAGCTACATTTAATTTTCATCTCTGTTTTGACAATTCAAAAGTGCCTGTTATTGGCCTACTTGAAATAAATGCTTTGATTTTTATTTGATTTTATAATTAGTCAAACTACTAGCGTTGAGGAGGAGTGTTTTTACGCCATTTTTTAAGTTTATAGTTTAAGTTAGTTTAGTTTATTTTAATTTATAATTTGTAATTGTCGTATTTGTTGTGTTTATAATTTTCATTCAATAAACAGATAATTAGGTCAAGACATAAAAAATACTACTACCTAAGAACAATCTCAGTGCAATAACTATTCATTACAATATAAACCTAGTTATTAGGGCATTCAATTAGTTAATTAGGTCGTCGCTATATGCATTATTCAGTGCTCGCTTTATACAGTAGTTTTAGTGTACAATTTACTTTTATGTGGGTTCGATCGCTAATGTGATTTGCCATTGTTATTTTGCTTAAGGCGACTACATGAGCTAAATTAGAAACTCTATTTATGGTGGTTCAAACTTTGTCTGAAATACTGTTAGAATAAAGTTCTAATCAGCTTGCACTACAAAGTGGTTGTTACGTCAGTCACTGAGGGCCCAATAGTGCGAAATGGGTGGTTTCGATCGATTTACAAAAGACTGTAGCTAAGAGATTTGACTAAAAAAAAAAAAGCACTATGATGCTAATATGTTGCTTTTATTTATTACTAGCTGACCCGCGCAACTTCGTCTGCCTAAGAAACAGACCAACAGTTCCTAAAATTAGCGCGTTCAACCAACCTTACAAACAAACTCTGCAGCTTGAAAATATTAGTACAGATTGAAGTCAGTAACGATTTATTTTTCTCGAATAGGTTTACATTTAACGCCGAAATATTCAA
Source organism: Xestia c-nigrum (assembly GCA_916618015.1). Taxonomy (NCBI): domain Eukaryota; kingdom Metazoa; phylum Arthropoda; class Insecta; order Lepidoptera; family Noctuidae; genus Xestia; species Xestia c-nigrum. Next base: position 512,023 of record OU745248.1, read on the forward strand.
CGTATGTTTTTCCAAATAAGGACTCTTCCCTCGACAGTCTTACGTTTCTATCCTTGGACACTCGACAATATCATACTCCAGCTAGGTCTGGAGTATGATATTGTGTGTCCTGGTGTCTGAGTTTTTATGCTGCCCATGGCCTCTGACTTGACTTAACATGCCAAATGTCTCACAGGCATGTTGGTTTCCTCACGATGTTTCAGCAAGCGATGATTATACAATACGGACATGAATTCGATCACAACTATTTTCAATAAAAAATGGGACAAACTCTGCTAAACACGCTTTTCAATCAAAATAATCATGAAAATCGGACTTCTCTGGAAAAAGTTATGCGTCATCATCATCATCATCCATAGTCCGACTTCACCGACTGCTGGGTACAGGCCTCTCTTTGTTTGTGCCAAGCTCCACCGCTCTTGTGCCAGTCTCATCCAGGATATTCCCGCAATGGCAACAATATCGTCTGCTTATCTAAAGTTATTTTCGGAAATCTTACAGAATTACACAAAATCGAAAAGTATTTTATGTCTGTACTGAGGCTTGACCTTGCGACTCACTGTTCGAAAGGCGGTGGTCGTCACCGACGGGCTATTTGTTCTCGTGACAATTTGTATAAAATAGTTATTCTATTACAATGCATGTCATGACAGTTGTCAGTTCTCAAACAGTTGAAAACTATAGACGAAATGCAAATTGCTCACCCCCGTAAGTAATTAGCGTGATAATATATAGCCTATGTCCTTCCCTAGGTTGAAATACATCTCTTTGCCAAATTTCATTACGATCCGATCAGCCTTTTTGTCGTGAAAAGGTAGCAGACAGACAGACAAACAGAGTTACTTTCGCATTTATATAATGGTATGTATATGGATGGATATGGATATCCTGAAAATGATCATAAATATCATTCTGGTTTTGTTTACTGCAGTGAATCATATACTTTCAGGCATTATAAAACTAGCGTTTAGCTACTGTAGTCGCCTTAATATTTCTTAATTTCTCATCGGACTGCCTCGATGGTCCAGTGGTCATGACTGTTGCATGAGAATGCGCATTAGTTCCAGGGTTTGATTCTCAGGTTGGACAAAGTGTTATTGGGTTTTTGCATTAGAGATTTCTTGGTAGCAGTCACAGAGCGAGGATTTCTGCCCGGTTGATGGCAATTGGCTTACCCCTATAACAATGGACTTAAACATAACTAGCGAAATGTAACGTTTCAGGATTTACAGGCATGATGATGTTACTTGTTAATTTCTCATGAATAAAAACTTCAAAGATGTATTAATTATGTAAAATCGATTTAAAGTGATCCATCAAAGGCAATGAAGGAAAGAATCATAAGAAAAACGGCATTATTCAACAACAAAAATGAACTCAAGACATGTGACAAACCTAACAAACGCGTATAGTGAGTCAAGATCGACACCCTCTCGTGGAGAGGAGGCCTGTGTCCCAACAGTGAGAACATTACTGGCTGATAGTATTTCTTATTAAACAAAACGATGTCATACAGAAAACGTGCAACGGCAAAGACACATTGCGTTTTGTAATATAATGCAAGAAAAAGTACAGTCACACACAGTCACATATTCCTTCACATCCATTCATATTTACCGATAAGCAGCTTCGTTTCGCGTCAAACTGTCGAGCATAATATCCGACTTCCGAGACTGGTATAGCGGCGATGCAGATCTGCGATAGTGAGCGAGATAACAGACGTCTGGGACTAGTGGCACAGCAATTGTGGTAATATGTATGAAATGGAATATTGGAGATAAACCTTCCACCATTATGTTATCATAAGATATTGTTAATAGAATACTTTCTTTCAATCATCTGCCTAGCCTTTTCCCAACTTTGTTGGGGCCTGCTTTCAGTCTAACCGGATGCAGCTGAATACCAGTATTTTATACAGAGCAACTGCCTATCTGACCTCCACAACCCAGTCAATACTACCTAGCCTTTTTCCAACTATGTTGGGGTCGGCTTCTAGTCTAACCGGATGCTGATGAATACTGATATTTTACATGGAGCGACTGCCTATCTGACCTTCACAACCCAGTTAATACTGGGTAATACGATACCACTTGGCTCAAGACTGGTTGTCAGAGTTTTTGGGCCACTGACTACTTGTAACGACTGTCAGAGATCTACAAATAACAGCCGGGACCAACTGCTTAACGTGCTTTTCGAGGCACTGAGGAGAGATTTTATTATGGAAATATCAAAAATGTATTGAATTGAGACGAGCAAAAATGACACGCGCTTTGGAAGAAAGTGCACTTCGAGGCCTTTGGTAATACTAAGGAAGATAAGTGTTCATGTCATATTGCTTTGTTCAAACATACTCGTAATTATCAATTCACTACTATAACAAAACCGTTGTATAAAATATAAAGTAGAATTCTGCAAGAAGTTTATGCTAGATACTGCATGCCTTGAAGGAATGTCGGAGTGCTATCGGTGTAAGAATTCGTTGCAACTTACTAGGTTAAAAGAGCAGTTTGTTTACAATGCCACATTTTTGCTAGTGGCAGGCGGTCCCGTGGAACTGGCCGCAACTTACGAGCTGAAGGTCTCTTAAAACGGCGGTGAAGGAAAACATCTCAATCCCAAAGACATGTGCACCTAGGCACGTCACCCATAGATCCGACAATTCGAAACAAAATCACATTCACCAACCCGCCCGGGGCCCACGTAGTATTTCGAGCTACTTTGATCCTTTGGCTGTCCCAAACTAGTACATTGTCACAGTCAAAATAAAGATACTGTTAATAAGTCAAAACTACTTTTAACTGGTGAAAACCAGTCAAAACTACACAACAATACAACACATCCTTAGAAACTTACTAGATTAAGGTTTTTTTGTGATCTTTGAAAAACATCATGTAATTCAAGGATTGGGATCAGGTATTTACAATTGAGGCGTTTTATAACAACATATTTTTAATGTACAAAACGCATTTTAATTGAATAAGGGTTTCGACTGACATCGGTCAAAAGTGATTTTGACTGATTAAGAGTTTTGCCTGTAACATTGGATATTATAAGGGCCAGTTTCACTGGTTGCGGATAATGTGTCGGTTAGCCTATTAGGAACTTATCTGCCAGATAAACTAACACTTTTGGTTTCACAGGTGTCGGATAGTGATATCTGGTGGATAAAGTATTAGTTATAACCAGCCTTTAAATGGTAGATAGTATTAACTATCAGATAACTAACCGACACTTTATCCGAAACCGGTGAAACTGGCCCTAAGTGTCCTATAATGCTTACAGTTTATTTTCAATCGGTTGAACACCGGGCCGCAACAAATAAATTAAAACCAAGTTTTCAAAAACTTCTCCGTCTCAAGAAAACTTAAGTTCAGTTGAACACAGTAATCCAATCATTTCTAGAATATCTTGCACAAAGTATTTCTCGAAAGAGATCGCTAGCCCGGGTGTACCGCGGTACAAATGTAGGGGAAACTTTGGTGTTGCGAGGGACCGTCTATAATTGTGTCAGGTGTGGAGTAGTTTTTGCAGAAGACTGAACGGTTTTGTATGTTGGTTGAAGGTTTTATGTGAAGTAATTTAGGTAACTTAGCTACCTTTTAAGGGGTAGATAGGATTAGGATTAGGAGGAGGATTTAAATATTTATTTAAAGTACTGACAGTTCATCAAATGTTTATATTTAGTGCGCTCACACGTACACATACAATTTCCGCTCCCATTAGATCTACACCCTACGCTCCGAAGAAGACCTAAACCCGTTTGTTCCAGAGTTTGTACAAATACCAACTTTGTACGTCGGCACAATCTTTATTTAAGCACTTCACTGTACAATTTTGAACTTTTACGCTTAAAGTCTCATCCTGATATATCTGTACTTTTTATGTCAAAAAAATATTATTGTTATATTGTTCGAGATTGTACAAGATACGGTCACTAGAAGACTAGTCGTTAATACACTATTCTTGGGTTAGGTTTTTGTTCAGTCCAATAATGATGATACGAATTATGGTAAGCCCTTAGCTGAACCGATATCCAAACCATAAAACGTAGTCCAAAAACGTAGGACGTGAATGAATTTGAATCCAGTTATAAGCAATTCAGGCACGTTACGTTACGTTACGAGCTCCGGCCCATCTTGTAACTTTCCCATTTCGACAACTAAACAAAACACGTGCAAAACAAGTGAAAAGGTGTGCCAACTCGTAATTTTTTAATCTTCATACATTGAATCCCATTTAGTCAACCATAATTATTTTAACTGTTTCTTGTACAGTACAGTCAACTCCCAAAGTTACAAAGAAACCATTTGTTGATGTTGCTATTTTTTGTCTCTCTCTGGCACACTAAGGTTTGTTACAAAAGAACTCAATTTTGAATTTGAACAGAAAGTACTAGGAGAACAGAATCAAGAAGTAGATCTTGGTGATGCTGAAATCGTCTTTTTAGGGTACCCAACAATAAGTACTAGGAGAATCGAATTGTTAAGAAGGTGTTAGTACCATCGTTTACCAATCTACTAGCAGAAATCCTATTATGAATTTGTGTAATCAGATGGAACTGTTAGTATGTATAAATACCACTTTTCCATACGCCAAATACGCGCTTTGACGTGGAGTTGCGGACACCAGCCCGTTGTACTATACAATACCACCTTGAATTAATGCAAGCCTAGTACTTTTGGTTGAGTATTCACCAAAAAGACTGTTTTGTTACGATTTGTTAATTTTTATTTTCAATGTAATTATTTTTTCTATATGAAAGTGTGTTGGAATTACTTTTTGTTTTCTTAGTTATAAGTTTATTTACTTTTTGTTCTCATAGCAGGAAGGTTTATTTTTAACCGACTTCCAAAAAGGAGGAGGTTCTCTATTCGACTGTATGTATTTTTTTTTTTTTTTATGTATGTTCACCGATTACTCGAAGACGCCTGAACCGATTTGAAAAATTCTTTTTTTGTTTGAAAGGGTATACTTCCAAGTTGGTCCCATAGAAATATTGTCATGATCTGATCACGAACTTCGGAGATATGGAACGGAACTCTTCAATAATAGACAGCAAATCTGTCGTGATTGGATGTTTATTGTTTACACAACATCATAACATAACATCACGCCTGTATGCTCTGAGGGGGTACGCAGATGTGTACAGTATACCCATATTTCGACAGTTAGGTATGTTAAGTTCCATTTTATTGGGGATAAGCCTATTACCATGAAAAATATTGTTAATAATAACAATGTAAAATAAATGCATAGCAAATATTTGTATAGGATATTACAACTAATAAAAAGAATTGAAAAATAAAAAAACTTTTTTGCAAAAAATAAAACCGACAGAAGTAAGTCTATGTTCGACTGTATGCATTCTCAGTCAATTTTTGACCGATTTTCATGATGGTTCTTTTTTTATTTGAAAGCTGGTGCTTCCTGTGTGGTCTCATAATCATCAAATCAGTATCTGATGATGGGATTCTGGAGAAATAGAGAGAACTCTTCACATTTTATAGGCACACTAGAAGGGATTTGGGTAGTTTTAGGAAGTGTACTTTCTCGAAGTGATCCCATTTCAATTTGATGAAGATCTGATGAAGAACTTCGGAGATATGCAACGGAACTCCTCAATAAATGATAGCAAATGTACTGGGATTGCGCAAATCTCATATCTGTCTATTGTTTACATCAGTTCATAATTTAAAATCACGCCGGTACGCTTTGAAGGGGTAAGCACAAGTGAACCACTAAAAAGCGAAAAATAAAAACTTTTTTACAAAAAATAAAACCGACTTCAGAGAAAACAAAAAAGTGAAAAATAACTTCAGAAAAAACGCTTCAGAAGTCGGTGACAAAAAAACTAAATCAATCAAACAAAGGTCACAGACTTCTGAAGCGTTTTTTCTGAAGTTATTTTTCACTTTTTTGTTTTCTCTGAAGTCGGTTTTATTTTTTGTAAAAAAGTTTTTTATGTACATACATACATTACTTTAGTATATACGACCAGTTAGAAAGAAATCAATAATACCGAACACTAATTGTGATTTTTCTTAGTAGTTCTCCTGAGTACTTGCCGAACAAAAAGTTTACCAAATGGGATTCAATGTATGAAGATCAAAGGAGATAATTTTTTTTGGGCCCACCTGTTCGTTGCATTTATTATTCATAATAACACCAAAAAAAAGTAACCATTTTACTATAGTATTAAACGAAATATTACGTAGAAATGAAAACGGAATCGTAAAATCATAATAAATAAGCTATGTTATGATATTGTTTTGCGAGTCAAATCATTCATGTTGTGGTCAATGTCATTTGACAACAAACACTTACGTGAATAGTGGCGTATTTTTCTGTTTACTAAAAAAGTACGGTACCTACCCGTTGGTAATCATATCTGCTATAATTATTATAGAATCAGAAAGAATATAAAAATAAACATTATTTAACTGTGAGCATTTTTAATGCTACTTTTAAAGGTTTACACTAACATCGCATACAATCAACGTGGCACGGAACGTTATAAACCCACTTTTCACTTCTCATGCTCTAAAAGTACGCCATTATAGCCCTACGAAGAGGGATTAAAGTGACCGTTTATTCCCTAGGGAGTAAAAAGTAATTTAAAAATGGAACGATCTTTTACTCTGAAACATGGCCACAAAAGAGTAACACACAAGGTTTTATTTAAATTTCTAATTGGCTTGCAAATATAAAAGCGGTTTGTTGAAAAAAAAAATATGGTTGTTTGTGTGCATCGTTGATTTTGAAAAGTATGTGCAATGCCTCTGTTGCTAGCTGCTGCAGTAATGTAGGTAAATACTAATTATCAGTGGAGTGTGGATCATCTTCATTGCGAAAATGTTGAGAGTTTGTGTTGTGTTTTAAATTGTTAATCTGTGATTGACCTGATAGAAGAAAAAACTGACCGCTCAGTTCAGAATTTTTGTCGAGTGTAAATTTTTTCGGTTTTAAATGACTATTTTTCTCGCACTCGAAGTGAAAAGTACAGTTTGCACCTCGAGACTAAACGCCAATCAAAATCAAAAAATCAAAATCAAAGCATTTATTTCAAGTAGGCCAATAACAGGCACTTTTGAATTGTCGAAACAAAGATGAACATTTAAAGTAGCTACAGTCCCAGTCACAAGACATAAAAACTGTGAAAGTACTGTAGTTGCCCATTCCCTAGCGTAGATCTAATATACCCTCGCTTTCGTTGCCTGCCTCGCAAGCTCGGGAGTCAAACGACCTCGGGTATATAATGGCTTCGTTTAGTCCCTCGTTATAAAATATACTATTTTTAGTGATTGACAGACTACTTCATTATTGTGACATTTACTTTTTCTGTTTATTTTGATTTTCGTGAGTGTTTTTGCAGATTTTTCACATTTATTATTAGGTTATAAGAAAGAAATCCATGTAAGTTTCATTATTAAATGTGGGTGGCCTAATCGCCGAACAAAAAAAATTGTCTCCTTTGTTACGAAATTGAACTTTTGTGATGCTACTTTGTTTAGTTGTCGAAATGGGAAAGTTGCGAAAATAGGCTCGTCGAGCCACGTTATGGACGTGGTAAATATTAAAGAGAGATAATGATAATGTCTTTACTATTGCACCTACAGTTTTATCTCTGCATCACCCTAAGGTAGACTGGTAGAAAATGCCCAAGGCATTAAGTCCGCCTTTGTACATTAAGTGCATAAAGTTTAAATAAAATTAAACAAATAAATAATGCATTCGAGCCAGATCTCGAGTCAGGCAGGCACATACCGAAATCATGCAGAACTCAACTGAATTATAAAAGTAAAATATAATGCAATGGCTATCTCAGAAAGTGCTTTAACAGTGGCGTATTTACCTTTAGGCAAAGAGGGATGGCCCACGAGAGATGGTTGATAGCTTATTATTGTTTAAGTCCTTTTGCCATTCCAAAAAAAGAAGTGTCTGATGAGATGACGACGAAGAATAAGGATGAAGAAGACATGTTGCGCAACCTAAAATGAATTGGGATAAGGGCAGGATAAAGATGATGGTTCCCTGTTGCCTTTTACTTCGAAGTCCTAACATTTCGTCTATTATTTTTCTCCTTCGAATTATATTTAAAAGTATTTACCGCCGAGTCGCGATAAGCCCCAGTAATGCAACGCAGACAAAGAGATAATACCGTCTAAGGCGATAATCGCCTTCTGTTGGGGCATTCTGTCGTTTTTAACAGATGTAGGGCAATTCTTTACGAAACGTCTCGTCTTTGCACAGCTGGCTTGAGAAGTTTTAGAGTAATGTGTGTTGGTTCAATTGTTTAAAATGTGTTCTAGTGGAAACTTTGTAAAGTGTTGCCATAGGGTTCAAAAAAGTCAGTAAAATATACATCATAGTATGATATGCTTATTTAGTTTATTCATCTAGTAGAGATACACGCGAGCGTAAATAAGCCATGGTGAATAACCACTAGCATTTTCTACAGAGTTAATAAGTATGTTATGTGTTATCCCATGTCACAAACTAATAATGTCACTTTTACAGAAATCTTTGAAAAGGTAACAGACTGACATACTCGTAGTTACTAGATAAAATTTACTATTGTTTTGTTTTTCAACACAATAGTAAATTTTATCTAGAACTATTTATCGGAACCACCCACATACTTTTGACCTGGACTAGTTCCTCAAATTGTAAACTTTAATTCTATGTTTTAGTTGACCAGTAGACCCAAACAAACAGTTTCTAACAATTTTACAATCCATCAAAACACCGAAATGATCAATTATTCAGTTAGGTCAGAAAATCGCACACAATATTCGGACTCCATATCGGACTGAACAAACATCGGATCGACGTCCAACCGCGGCTCGGATATCTGACACGTGACGTCATAATCCGATCCGACATGTCCCGGGACAGATCATGTTCTGCTCTCTGTGTACCGTTGTATGTACAGACGTGTATTTCTAATGGCCGGGTGTAGTTGAAGCGTAGTTAGGTAAACATTACTGAGTGTCGTCAGGAAAAAATATGAGAATTCGCGTATTTTCATGATTATAGCGAGGCGTAACATCACCTGCCCACCCTTTTCCCAAATATATTGGGGTCAGCTTACAGTGTACGTGCTCTCCGAGGCTTGGAGGAAACCCGGTATGTAATGGGTGGCCACCCATCCATAGACCAACCTAGGCAAGCACGTCATAAAGCTGAAGATTGACCCGAGCGGCTGTTATTATTTAGCCACGTCTTCAGGCGTTACAAACATTAATGTAAAAAAGAAACAAAACCTCAGTTTGGTCATAATTTAGCATCTGGGAGACGAAAATGGTAGGTTTTGTGTCTTTTCTGAGTAGCGAGCAACGAAGCGAAGCGATTGAGATCAAGAAGTACCCTAATTTCAATCGCGAAGACGGCTTCAAACTCTCTTCAGCTTGGAATCCAGTAATCACTAAGTGTACTCGTCAAGTGAAATCGCCTCAATATACGGACACTGTTAGTGTAGTGTGCTGTCCTAGTGTGAACCGGCCCTAATTAACATTTATGAAGATGAGTGAGGGTAGTTGAATAAACGCCTTCACTTTGCTGTCGCGTTACCTCCAGTACTTCAGTCTCCCCGTGACCACGGCTGGTGCAATCCGGTCGAAACGTCGGGATTAAATTAAAGGTAAATTCGCGATAAATACCCGTCTTCTTTAGTTTTATAAAGCGAGCAACGTCTTTGAATGTAAAACATTATTGATGTCAATCAGTCGACTTTAGAGTCTGAGATACAACTATTTGCGAACTTTTATCACTTACTGTCAACGCAAATAAAATAACGAGCAAAAGCTACTACTGCTACGTAAGTGCTACGCAGCCGCTACGCCGTAGCGACGTAGCGCTACGAGGGCAAAGTCGGGGACAGGGCTATAAAATCTTATCAGTACGATTTACGATTTCTTTCAATTCCATTTGCGACAATCAGTCACAAACTCAGGCCGTATTCCTAACAGATGTTCCTAACACCTCTATATTTCTTCTAGGCCTAGTCGCGATTTTTTTTTCTACCAATAAACGAGGGTAGGTGCCTACTAAATTTGATCGCCCTCAATTTTTTCGTCCAATAAAGGTTATTTATTTCGGCGATCGTTTTGTGGGCCTTCGATAAATAGCTTCAGACGAAAAATAGCGGAGTCGTCAATGCCAGGGATTGTCAACATTTGTCAACGTCTTTCCCGGTGCTAGGGCTGCCACAAAGTAGTATCTTGTGCGTTAAGAATGCATGAAAAAGGTTGAGAGCGTCTGCCGTAGTGATTGTAACCATTTATCAAAGTCGTGTGGGACAACGTAATAGTGGATGGAACATGGGTTTTTATCTATAATAGTTTTTACTTAATTCAACAAAGTGGTTTTTTAGCGCCTAGTATATAGGATGATTTTTTCAAGTGTGCATGGATGGCTACATTTGGAAACATGAGAAATAGCAATAAAATAACACACAGTCAGTAATCGAACACCTTGATTTTGTAATAAATATTGTATTATATACCATTCGATAGTGTCGCTAATAAACATCAAAATGTTGAAAGTAACGACATACGGCAAACTTAACTGTACGGTCGAACAAGCTATATGGTTTACAATTTACAACGTAATTTGTTTGTTAAACTGTAAACCAAATAACTTGTTCCACCGCACATCTATTGAAATGTACAAGTTATTGCCGTAAGATTACATATTATATTAGTTATTGTAAATTTGTTGCAGTAGAAACAATGTAATCAGTCCACATTGCATCTTTCAGTAATTTCGAATCGAAATACGGTTTAAAACATTTTTAAAATCATTCATATTTTGTTGAAACATTTCGTTTAGTCGGAGGTCGCGGCTACATTTGTCACAACAATAATCCGAGGCTAATCCTGGGATTACTAAAAATTGATTGAATGTGTCGAAAATTTTAGTATCGATCTGTGAGGGTTAGCGACGAAGCCTTATTTTAAGCCTTTATGAAATAGGCTACCTATGATGTAAGCTAATAATATTTAGGTTGTGATCTGTGGGATTCTCGGTTAAAGGTCACTCAAAAAAAGTTGAACGTGTTATCCTACTATCCTACTTCCTACTATATAAATGCGAAAGTTTGTGAATATGGATTATCGATGTATGGATGTTTGTTACTCTTTAACGCAAAAACTACTTAACGGATTTGCGCATAGACAGTTTATGACCTCTAAAGGAGACGTTTTCCCCAGGTAGTAAGATCCCATGGGGCAATGATCAAACTTCACGCGGGCGAAGCCGCTGGCGGAAGCTAGGTCGACTATATTTTTGGAATGGCCACATCATCCTAAGTCATAAGTCATCCTGTCTAGATAAACTGACAATCTCGTACCGATCGAAAACAATGGCGGAAAATTGTGTAAGACTGACAAAATCTACCAAAGATTTATTTGAATCCTGGTAAAAGTCGTTAAAGACAGAAAGAAAACTTTTTATTTGTCGCACGGGCACAGAGTAGAGTAGGTACTAGATTAGGGGATATAGTAAAACAAAACGCTTTGAAAGCACTTATCAGTAATGGTCTAAACCATCAAAATATCACATCAACGATAATTTCATTTAATATTCACCTGAACGAAACTGGAACCTATTAAACCCTATATCTTATTTACAAAACCGAATAAAGGTTCAACAAGCCCTCGACAAAGTGTCGATTACTGACGGGTTGTGACCCGACATTTTGTCGACATCGATACCTCACCACTCTACGTCACGAGCGTGGTAAGTCATGGGCACTAAATATGTATCTTGAAGCAGCTTTTATAAGTGACGTTCTTCTTCTGAATTGATTGTAATTTTATGTTGTTTTTTTGGAACCGCGAAGAGGGGCGCAAGAAAGGAGAGGCCCAGCAGTGGGTGTTTCCGGGTTGATATGATGATGATGATGATTTCGGAACCCGTACTATTAAGAACTAGGTCTTGTAAAAAGTTTCAGTCGAAGTTCCACGATAAAGTATCAGTCAAATCCGGTCAAGATATAGGTACTAATCCAAATAAAGCAATTACATTGCGATTACTGAGGATGTAGTGGTTGGTTACAATTTAGTCGGGGTGACCTCTGATTTAATATTATTATACTAGCTGACCCGCGCAACTTCGTCTGCGTCACATAAAAGAGAAACACGAAAGGAAAATAATCCCCGTTTTTGCAACATTTTTCATTCCTGCTCCGCTCCTTATAATTGTAACGTGATGTTAAATAGCCTTCCTCTATAAATGGACTATCCAACACAAAAAGATTTTTTTAATTCGAACCAGTACTTCCTGAGATTAGCGCGTTGAACGCGCCAAACAAACAAACAAACAAACAAACAAACTCTTCTGCTTTATAATATTAGTATAGATTACTATACCAGGACCACTGGTTAGTTATACTTGGTCTGGGTTTGCGCGTAACTTATACATGTAAGTGTTGTTTACAGTTTGTACCTCACCCACTCGTCACGCCTTCCTTTCACGAATTCTATACGGTTGTTGACTCAAGCCTCTCGGGTTACTGTCAATAGTCAGATGCTGGGCAGTATGGAAGAAGAAAAGGACGTTATATTTGCTGAGATTTGATATACGACCTTCAAGGTTCACTATTGTGAGCAAATATTGAGGAAGTAACGCAGCCAGGTCCCGTTTTACAGTATTTGACTAGGCACGTACGTATTTATATCACAGATGCGAAAGTAATCTTGTTGTGATAGCAAAAGTAAAACTTTCCATCACTGCTTTGTCAGGTTAAACCACATGAGGAAGCCAATACCCCGCAATAAAATCGATACTCCACTATTATTGTTATCAACAAGCTCATTATTTATCCTGAACAGCTGAACACCGGGCCCTGGGGTATTGGCTTGCCGCGCCTCCAGACGATAAGACAAACGAAGAGGAATGGCTCCGGCTGGTTCTAGCTAGTAGCGCGTCACGTCGGACCAAATTGTAAGTGAACTTGATTAGGGTACTATGTAAGGTTGCGTTTACACAGAAGCGAGAAGACGTAAGTCAAGATCCTTATGGACATAACCATGAGTCATAACAGAACGAGCTGAGCTCACACATATTTGGCAGAATCTTGAAGATCTAGTAACGGATAAAAAATACGTGAAGTGAATAGTTGGTTTTTGTATAAGAATAACACTTACAGACAGCGACGGTGTGTAGGTAAGTCAATAACAAAATGTTCAAAAACCTTGTCAAACTATTGTTTGCTTTAAAGTAAATGGCCGAGTTAATTGAGGAAAAATCCTCTGTGAGGTTTCTTGTGAGTGTAATTATTTAGGACTCTCCTTGGGGACCCTAACACTTATCCCCACACCTTGCCACTCAAGTAGAGAAATAGAAAACTGCGGGTTTTAATCATATCTTATCGCTCCGCTGCCCGCTCAGTTAGGCTTTCATATCATTACCCTTTTTTTTTTTTTTTTTTTTTTTTTTTTAGGATGGGAAATCATCAAATGACTTCTCCCACTCTGGGCGGAGCGGGAGGGAGTGTCAGACTCTTACTGACTAAAACCCATCCATGTTCCTTCCTCGCCCTTTATGTTCCGGGGCCGCGGTATCTCTTTCGAACAGGCCCGCAACCCCGGCAGGCTTCGGCCCTTGCGGGCCCCTCTTCTTTTGCTGACATCTCTTTGAGGCGCGCGTGGAACACGAACGCGCCGTCGACACGGCCTGTCGTCGTCGTTAGACGGCCGGACGGCCAGCTATTGCCCATAGCCAGCCGTCCACAGGCCCGCATCTACGGTGGCCGGTAGCCACCACGTGGCCCCCGACGCCCGTTGCGTCTCCCGCGGCGGCCGGGAAGAGAGGATCTCTCCCTCTCTCGTTCCGCCACCTCCTTCGCTAGCATCACTGCTTCGCAGAAGGAGGCGACGGCTTCCCATTCCGTCTCGCTCCGGACCATGGATTGAACCAGGGCCGGACGCGAGAGGTCGCCGCCGCCGATCGCCGCCACGAGGACACGGCGGAGCTCCGCCCACGCAGGGCAGACTTCCACCGTGTGCTCCACCGTGTCCTCCGGTCGATCCTCGCAGTGGAGACACCCGGGCGATTCCTCCCGCCCGATTCGGTGCAGGTACCTCCCGAAACATCCGTGTCCGGTGAGGACCTGCGTCAGGCGGAAGGTGAGGACGCCGTGGCGCCTCTCTAGCCACTCCTCAAAGAGGGGACTTACCGCCACTATCGTGGCGTGCCCTCATATCATTACCCTAAGGCCACAGTTGTGAAGGTAGTGTTATTACGTCAGTATTGTTTTGACGAGGGATGCATTAGCTGTCCTTCAACATTAAGATGAGTTGACTGACAATGGCACACTGTTTATCACTCCGCTGACCGCTAAGCTAGGCTCTTATACCCGAGCCCTTAGGCCACAGTTGTGGGTAAATAAGTAAAGTTAGTATTATTTCGTTTGCGTTGCTCTGACGAGGGGGTGCATCAGCTGTGCCGCGGTAATAAGATGAGTTGACTGACGGAGATGCTTCTGGGATGAGTCTGTATTTTAGATGCTGAATTATTATTTTGTTTTTAGATTTTAACAGCCACTTGCAACTATGAATTCAATTCTAAATTTATGTATTTCAATCGCCAATATACCTTGTTTACAATTCTAACCCGGGAAATTAAAATGAAAGCAAGATTTACAATTAAACTTCCAAGTTCCCACTTCCACAATTGGCGATTTTATTGTTAACTAACCTATGCCCGCGACTTCGCCTTAAGTTTGGTAAGTGTCCCACGGGATCGTACTACCAGTATAAAAGTATCCTATTATGTTAATCCAAGTTAAAAACTATCTGTGTGCTAAATTTTATACAAAACCAGTTAGTAGTTTATGTAAAAGAGTGAAAGAGTGACAAACATCCAGGTTTACATACATCCTCACATACATATGCATTTATTACATTGAGAGGACAGGTAACCACATGCCACTGACAATATAATATTAACGACGACTTTATTCGCTAGTAGTACGGTCACTTTTCGCGGCTCGAGTGCTGCGATTCAAGTACGGTTAACTGTACTCATAGCCGTTCAGAAAGTCGTTAAAGAGAAGTTAGCCGAGGCGTCAAGTGATGAATCGTTCATCAATATTCTGAATGTATAATTATATTGATTACTTGAAAACGATCAATTCATCTGAAGTACCGCAAAGTTTTGTAACAATCTTTGCGGTAACTTTCTTCTTTAGAGAGATTGTTTTACTGATAAATGGAGTTTCAGTTTGATTTTGTGTTAAACTCTTTTATTAATTTTAAGTAAGTAAGTTTGTTTATGTTTTTTAAAGTTGTTTTTCTATAAATCTGTATTTCGTTGCTAGGAATTTTGAAAAGTTTTATTATATTGAAAAAAATATCAGAAAATATAAAAAATACCAAGAATTACGCGATGATATCTGCTGAGTAAATAATTTTTATTAATAATATATTTTTACATAATATAAATCTTTTTCTCTTCTACTTTATATTGTGATTAGTGCCTAACTCGACATTATATTTTGTGCTGTGTTACTATTAGTACTAAACCCCTATGAATCTGACCCACATTTTGATTTAATAGTTAAATGTTTCTATTGGCTTACCTAAGTCTAAGGATACGAACTATTGATAAAGCTGTAAGCTAGCAAATCCCTATCTTGTAGGACCACAAAGCTAGTCGAACCACTGTTTATGTAGGGACCGTAATAAATCTACGATCTGAAATTATTATTATTGTATGACCACCTCTATTCGGTTCTAGGGCTATGTGAATTGATTGGGTACTCGTGGTTTACAAATTAATGGTAGCTGTTTCTTCTTGGCATAATATAAATCTGATTATTATCGTTATTTCGATAGGATTTTAAAATCATCTCTTGTTGGCAAGATAAGAAATCGGTCTTAAGAGTGTAGAGAGCCGTAGGCCCTGTGGTGGCGACCCGTACTTACGAGCAGTAAGTCTTGGGTTCAAACCCAGGCAGGCGCACTTTGTCTAATTTATTTCATCACCATTGCTCTCAAAACGGTGAAGGAAAACATCGTGAGGATACATCGTGGGCATGTCCTAGAACCAACAAATCGATGACTTACGACACCTACTGACCCGCACTGGACTCGCGTAGTGGATTATAGTCCATTCCCTCTCATAGAAAAGGGCTCGTGTAACAGCAGTGGGAACACTATACGCTGATTATGTTCGACTGTGCTCGTTTTTATTTTGTCAATTGTTGTATTCTGTAATCAAACCCACGAAATTAATTAAATATCCACTGCGCAGGGACGCCAGACAACCTCCTCGTTTAGTCAACAGTCACCAACAGATAGAAAGCTTATTCACTACCTTGCATTCGCTGATTCGCTCACCTTTCTGTCTACACTCAAGACCATTATTTCTGTGGAGATATATGTTCCGTAGCCGTAGAACCGAACTGTTTCTTACCGGCAGAGGTAGGTTTTTATTTAATTTGTGATCAAGTATCAATTGAAATTGTACTCTTGCCAACATAACACCGCTTATATTAATCGCTACAACATCCGACTAATCACGCCGCGCCGCTTAACCGAACATCTTGCAGTTGAACAACCAATCGTGTGCTGGCTCTTTGCCAACAAACTGAAGCGGTAATGTATGTTATTTGTACTAAGGAAATCCGATACATTGCCGGCTTTGTTCAAGATCTTTTGGAGGCAAGGCAAGGCAAGAGCCTTTGGGAGTTAAGTGTTGGTTACGTTTTAAGAGTCAGATAAGCTAAAATAAATTTAATTGAAAGGGGGATTCGCTAACTGTATTGTTCTTTTTTCTTCGATGAAACTACACTGTATTAAATCTAGCATAGAATTGAACGTACTATTTTTCTCCTCCATTCGTGTTGATGGCAATATAAATTGTCTCGGCCTGGAATTAAACCACTAGTTTGGCGCCTTCAGTAACGTCCATCAGTGTAATGAACCAACAACAGGACCCTCAACACAATTAACCGGTCCATTTACTTACATGAAAAACCTTCAAAAACTGCACCGCTACCCATGATTCAATTACCCGCGACATCTTAAAGTCGTAACATCATCTAACAAGCCTCCCCCTGCCCCCCGCACCCCGCTCATCCATCGTGCACATCCCTCCAGTCCCCGCCACTCCTCGCGACAAGTATTTCTACTTACACCCACTTGCCGACGCCACAACACTTTCGTCTTCACGAGTTTTTGACTTCGAATTTGTACATTGTTGGGAGAGAAGATAAGGAAATGTACTTGTAATGCCATGCCACGTGATGTCAATTAATCAGAGTCATTTTATCTCACAAGATACTGGTTACAATCTTCAGCGCAGACGCCGCTTGTTCCCTCCACGTGTGTAGCGTGCGTCGTTTACGATTGTTGTTGCATGCTCTTATCAGCTACTTTCATTTGTTTTCGACGCTGTCAACCTATCGACTTCGCAAGAAGTGTGTCCCTTGTGCTCTAAGCTAAGAGTTTATAACGCCATGAAGTATTTGACCCCAAATAATAGTATTATTGTATTGACCTCAAATAATAATATTATTGTATTGACCTCAAATAATAGTATTATTTGTATTGAACCCAAGTAATAGTATTATTGTATTGACCCCAAATAATAGTATTATTCATATTGATCTCAAATAATAGTGTTATTTATATTGACCCCAAATAATAGTATTACTTGTATGCTTTTTGTGTGCTGCAACCATGTCCCATTCGTAAAATTCTCAGATGTAGTCAAGCCAAGCCGTGGGTGCAACCAGAATTTCATGTAGTATTCCTTGTCGCTTGCTAACCATAAATAAAGCTTCTCATTTCCATAGTGTCCACAACAATCTAGCCAACGTAATATTAACCTAGTTTACACGTACGTATACCTACGCAAGTATTATGTATGTCGTACGATCAACCACAAGCTTTAAACACTTGAAGTACGAAAACTACCCTTATTGCTGCGATACAGAAGCGCTTCGAAACTCAAACAATAACCTCGCATTGTTCGCTTTGCAATTGCTTTGCCACTCAGGAGTGATTTCATCTCACTTGTACGTCATAAAGTGTCAAAAAGCCTAGACCTAAAAATTCCATTAGAAAAAAGAATTTAGTTTAATGGATGCTTTTCTGTAGCTTATTTCAATTTTGCTGACAAATACGAAAGGCTTTGAAAGCAATTCATTTAGTCCAGGCTTTAAGCTCTTAGTTCTACGTTTGCGAGTTAAATAATACAAACCTTGGAAAAAATAAAGTTTACTAGAAATCTGTCAAAAGAGGTAAACCATTTAAGGGGTTGACTATACGTATGATTGACCATAATCCTACTTAATATTATAAATGTGAATGTAAGTTTGTTTGTTACGCTTTCACGCGAAAACTAGTCAACCAATCATCATGAAACTATTATATTAATATTCTTGATGGTATTAGAAGTAACATAGGATACTTTTTATTAAAAAAAACTAACCCTCACTCGCAGACGAAGTTGCGCGGGTCAGCTAGTGCCATATAAGTAGTACTGAGTATAGTGCTAGTACCTAGTACATATGTATACATAAGCCCGTCTGGCTAAGATTACAAGCTGGGCAGCTCTCAATTTGCGCAGGAAATGGCCATCTGCTGAGAAATAGCCCCGTACTTGGTAATTTGTTACCAGATGTGGTACAAGGTATAAGCTTGGGACATTATGCGGCAGCGTACGATTGTTTAACATCTCAGATTGCGTTCTATCTTAATTGTATGGAGGTACATTTTGAGTAGGAACCTATATTTCCTCATTTTTATCTACTGATAAAATTACATATAAAAATTGAACAAATTGGAAAATTCATTCTTCAGAAAACAACTGATGTTTTAACCTTGTTTTTGTCTGAACGCGATCAATAAATTTCATCTAAACTACGATCAAGACCTGTCAGTCAGTGCCATATTTGCTCGTAAGCCCACACAATGAAGTTCGTACACGACATTGTGGATTTGTATGGCGGCAGTCGCTTGGAGACTAAAATCGTCGAGTATCGAAGACTTTTGTAGCCTTGTGTACGAAGGGGCTTAGTTACACTGATAGCTCCGATATGGCAATCGCGTTCAGTTTTATTGGTAGGTACTGCGCTCCTAATCACAATTCGTACAGTCTATCACAATTCGGTGGTATCAAATGTTTCACCTTGACCTGGCCTATTGTCCTAAATCTGACGGATCTAATAGAGTAGACGACAAAAAAAATCTAATCAGTTTTTCAGATTATCAAAAAATATTTGACCTGTTTTTTTTCTTTTGTTACGTTAACCAAAATTGACGAAAATTTTCAATTCGTCACTTTTACTTTTAGTGCGTTTTGACGTCACGAGCCCCCACTCCCGAGTTTTGATACGTTTTTTCTTGGTTAATATTCATTGATTTACGAAAAACAAAAAAATACGTGTCCATTATTTTCCAATACTGACGAACTAAATAGATTTGCAATAGTTTATCAGAAGAAGCAACGCCAAGCGCCTATGACTTGATGTTGTTGAACCTTTGAATTCGTTCGAGCGTTAATAATAAATAAAGTATCAAGTTATTGAAAGCCTCCGTTCAAAGTATTACTTACTTTATTGACAAAGTAAATAGTTATTTAGTCAAGCAGTGGTTCTTACTGGGACATTAAATCCACTACTATAACAACGATTAAAAATGGTCTACCTCAATATTTACGCTTAAAAAAATTAAAAGCTAAAATAGCTCAACTGTTACGCATTATAAGCCCACCCGACATCGTTACTGAAAACTGCTGGAGCCAAAAACAATTTGACAAGAATCGAATTTACAACTACAATCAAAAATCAATCAAAGCATTTATTTCAAGTAGCCCAATAACAGGCACTTTTGAATTGTCGAAACAAAAATGAAAATTAAATGTAGCTACAGTCCCAGTCACAAGACATAAAAACTGTGAAAGTACTGTAGTTGCCCATTCCCTAACGTAGATCTCTATGGAGAAGAACGGGCAAGAAACTCCATGGACACTCTTTTAAATCAAATTATTGTTACAAAATCTTGGTTACATCATTCATGTTGAGATGGTTGATTATGTGAGAACAATGTAGCAAGATGTGCACGTTAAAAGTGTCCATAGTAAAAACAAAATAATTCTTTCAAATAAGCCATGGCAACTAATAAATCGAATCGGGGGCGTCGGCCACGGGTGCCTCGACCACTGTGGGCCTAAGCCACGGACCCTAAGAGATGACCAGTCACAACTGACAGCACCCGTACACGAACATGACGCATGGATCAGCACCATTCAGCTCAACCACTTTGAAGGGAGCTAAATGTTCCGACACACGCGCCACCATCAGCGAGACATTTGAGTGAGCATGACATACTCTCAACCGCCAGGGCACATTCAAGTCAAAAACTAAGGTAGGTTTCCAGTGAATGTTAGCTTTCTAGTACATAGTACTCACACAATATGGGCTATGCGATTAAATAATACGTTTAAGCCAAAAAGGAAAAGGTGTCCATGGAGTTTCTTTCCCGTTTTTCTTCACAGAGATTTTCGTTTTATAACGGGGAACTAGTTGCAACTTACTGACAAAGTAATCGAGTCCATGGCAGTGGGACTGTAAATGGTTAATTTTAATAAATGGTTTGCGTTTGAGTCGCTCTTATAAATACAGGCCCACTGTTTTAAAATCCATGTATTCGTAGATAAATTGAACCTGCAGTTTTGATGACAGTTTAATTAATGTCCCTACTGTCAATAAAATTCAAAGTCGGTATATAATTCAAAGCCATGAGAACAATTCCATTATTCCAGTTAATAAGTTGAACGAGTTCAGTGAGCTCGAGCTGTGAGTTAACATTATATTATGTACAATAACTTGTATACAATTGTGTCCATTGTGCTCATTGTGCTATATTGTGCTTTGGGCTACGTGATTTTGACTGTAACTTTAGAGTTTGTAAATTAAATTCCAGAATCATTTAATAATAATAAAATTCATTCTGCGGGCCTACCATCACTTCTGTCAGTATTATTTTTATCTGATTTCTATCTGAGCAAGAGCTAACTAGAAATTCTTATTCCTACACTAAACTAATATAAAGTAATACTTGCTTTATGAACTGGTAATACGGGCTCTGGTGCTGCTGTCTAAGGAAGTATTATAGTCCACCCTGTGTTTTTTAGTTTTCCGTCCGTTTTCCGTTTTCCTACATCGTGATCGAAATTAAAAATCTCACATCATCATCATCAGTCTAACCAGATGCAGCCGAATACCAGTACTTTACAAGAAGCGACTGCTATTCTGACCTCCAGCACAGCATTAAGTGAACAACTGGGTAATATCTCGTATTTAAACTGCTCGTAGCAACTGTCCAAGGCCGGTATCGGCTAAACGTTCTTTCCGAGGTACAGGGGACCTCGATACGTGATGTATGGTCACCCATCCGTAGACCGACCTTGACGAGTGAAGCTTAACCTTCGATCTACCCGTGCGGCTTTTAATGCTTAGCCACGAGCTCCTCCATATTGAATACTAGCTTCTGACAGCTGCTTCGCCCGCGTGAAGTTTGATATTGTCCCATGGAATCTTATTACCGCGATAAAAAGTATCCTATGTGTTAATCCAGATTATAGACTATCTGTGTGCCAAATTTGATCCAAATACGTTCAGTAGTTTTTGAGTGAAAGAGTAACATACATCTATACATCCATACTCACAAACTTTCGCATTTACAATATTAAGTAGGATCACACTTTTGTGTCATAATTATGAAGCCTAATTTTATAAACTATAACATTTTCTTCAGCTATTACATTATTGCGTTTACATTATTATTTAACTTCGAGTGAAGTCTGCCTCGGGCATAACTTTGGGCAAATGTTAAGAATTTGTGTTGTAAAGATTTTGATGCTTGACCTTTGGACATAATGCTTGTTGGGCGAGATTTTTTTTATGATTGTAGTGATAAATCGTAGAAAAGCTTTGCAAAAACTGAAGGATTCTTTTTCATTTTCTTTCATGTTGAAGAAAGAACGTGCGAGCAACGAAACTTACGACTTTATTACGAGAAAAGGAATTATAACGATAATCTCATCTCTCATTTTGTTGTGTTTTTCCTTATTAGTTTAGTAAACATTTTCGGTTTTTTATATCATTTGTTATTTTCTAAAACTAAACCCATTAATTAGTTTACCCTCCGTGGTAAGCAATTTAAATCAGCCTTTATAAAAATATTACAACCCATTGGCTCCTAGAAATATGATTGGTAACGTTCGCAAAAATATTATGATCTCTTCCAATTCAAGGGCGAATAAAAACTTAATTAATTTACGTCGCTGCGGCAATTTAATTGAGTTTACCGAAAATTTGAGACCCCTTGATGGGTTCCGCGTTCTAATTATATTTTACACTTTCATTATACTGAAAAAATTTGGTTTAAGGTTTGTCTATATTAATTTTCTAAGGATGCCAACTCTCTTTCATTTTCAATAGAAAATCATTTTAATCTCTATGTCTTCAGGGATTTCTGTTTAAAAACACAGCTCCTACATATTACAATATAAGGTAATTACACTAATGTTTGCACATTATTCGTCGTATCTAAGACAGAGCTCTCTCGGAATCATAAAGGGTGTAAAAATTTTCTTAACGAAGCCAAAAGGCACTTGTTCTCCCCGTCATTGCGATTATTTTTGTTCTACACCATACTTGGAAACCTTCTAGTTGATATTGAGGGTCAAAGTTCCTACTTTTTGACATGATTTTTTTGAATTCAAGTTTTTACTGCAAGATTTTACGACCCTGTACTAGTTAATCTATCTATCACCACAATGTTTTGAGTGCGTTATATTGAGTTCTATCAAAACTTGATTTTTCAACACAAAAAAAAGTCATTTCCCAGCAATAATTTCTGCGACAAGTTACTTAGTCTGATGTACAGAATGCTTGATTGACGGCTTCGTGATGAGCTTGTATACACCCTATATGTTTGCACAGTTTTCGTCGTATCTAAGACAGAGCTCTCTCGGAATCCTATAGAGGATGGAAGACTACTGATACTACATACTCGTATAACCTACATAGAATCGTTTTAAGGTCAATTTTTTTTTTTTTTTTTTATATACATGTATTTATTTATATTACAATCTAGCCTTATAAGGCTAATAAGCAATTTTAATCTAACTTAATTTGCTAAAAGTAAAATTATATCTAAGAGCACGTCCATTGCGTTTACTTAGCGTCTATTAAGGCGAAGTCACTTTGTTCTTGTGTCCATATAAATAGCTAGGTACTATATTACACTCGCGGTAAAGTCACAAATATATAACACTACACTAACTCAAAAGGTTTAGTTCTTTTGAGCCTTCTTACTATGTCCGTGTTATCGAGGAGCTGGATGGCCTCGACATTAACATGATGATGAAGCCGATGTTCGTGAGCTTCTGCATATTTTTGGATTAAACAGTTTACGAACTCTATATTCAGGTCCCGATGGATGTCGTCAATTCTTATATACCAAGGCGCGTTAATGATATTCTTGAGTACTTTGTTCTGGAATTTTTGTATAATATCTACATTGCTTTCTTTGGCGCAACCCCATAGTTGTATTCCATAGGTCCATACTGGCATAAGGACTGATTTGTAGAGCAGGATTTTGTTAGGAACTGATAACGCGGAATGCCTTCCTAGTAACCAGTTCATGCTTCTGTATCGAATTTCTAATTCTTCTCGTTTCTTTTTGACGTGGGCTTTCCAGCGAAGCTTTGTGTCTAAAGTCATACCAAGATATTTGGCAGTGTTTTCGTACGGTACACTTTTGTTGTTTATGTACACCGGGTTGTGTTGCGATTTCTTGTTAGTGAAGTCAATGTGAATGGATTTTGTTTCATTCAACTTGATCTTCCACTTTTTGGTCCAATCATAGAATTGATTGATTGCTGTTTGTACTTTTACCACAGCTTCCTTGTGATTAGATCCTGTGGACATTATTGCGGTATCATCAGCAAAAGTAGCAATAATTGCATTTTCTAGTTCTGGTATATCACATGTGTACAATAGGTACAGGACCGGACCTAGAACACTTCCTTGTGGTACACCAGCTTTTATTTCCTTTAGTTCAGAATAAGCATTTTCTTGCCTTACTCTAAAGACTCTATCAGATATATATGATTCTAATATGTCTGCGAACTGTTTTGGCAGCATAGTTCTTAGTTTATAAATCAATCCCTTGTGCCAAACTTTGTCAAAAGCCTGGGCTACATCTAAGAATACAGTGGTGCATACTTTCCCATCTTCAAGAGCTTTTTCAATTACTGTTGTAATTCTATGTACCTGATCTATAGTTGAATGTTTTTCTCTGAATCCAAATTGATTGTCTGGTATAATATTGCTATTTTCTATAGGTTTCAGTCGTTTTAAAAGCAGTTTCTCGAAAAGCTTTGACATCACTGGCAGCAAGGAGATAGGCCTGTATGATGATGCATCTTGAGGTGGTTTCCCTGCTTTGGGGATCATGATTACTTCTGCAACCTTCCATAGGTCTGGAACATGCTTTAGTCTAAAAGAAGCATTGAGTATCTTAGTAAGTTTTACTAAGGCTTTTCTTGGTAGATTCTTTAGGATTTCCCCTGTGATAAGGTCATAACCAGGGGATTTTTTTGGACTGATGTGATCTCTGATTTCTTTAGAAACTTCTTTTGGTGTTACAAGTTTTATCTCTTGATCTGGTTGTTGTAGTTGTTCCCAGTGGGGATCTTGATCAGCGCTCTCGGTGTGTGTAAAAGTGTCCGCTAAGTGTTTGGCAAACCTTGATGCTTTTTGCTCGTTAGTTATTCCCCATAGTCCATTTAGTTCTTTTATTGGTGGTATGTGAGCAATAGGTTGTTTTTGGTTCCTTGTGGCTTTCCATAGTGAGTCGATCGATCATTAGTCAGTTGAAGAAGATGCCTAGTTAAATTTTCATCCCGAAATGTCTTAATTGCCTTCTTAACTTGTTTGGTTATTCTATTTAGCATTGTTTTATCTTGGGGAAACCTGGTTAGCTGCCACTTTTTTCTCAAGGTTCTTTTTTCTCTTATCAGATCTGTTATTTCTTTTGGATAAGAATTAATCTTCACAGTTCTTTTTTTTATGGGTGTATTAGCCCATGCACTTTGTTGGACATCTACAATAAATTTGCTTAATTCTAAATTAAGTTTTTGCTTATCATTTATGAATATATTTAAGTCTATTTTATTTTCTAAGTCTATTTTAAAGGATTCCCAGTCTGTAAGCTTGTTCACGAGAAACGGAATACCTTCTCTTTGTTTGACATGTTCACTAGTATATAAAATTATTGGTGAGTGATCAGAGTTCATATTAAATCCTTCTTCGGCATTTATAAAGTCGGAGGATATTCCTTTATATATAAAAAAGTCAATTAAATCTGGAATTTTTCTTGAGTCTGTTGGCCAATATGTCGGCTTTCCAGTTGAAAGAACCTCTGATTTTGTTTTTGTCAAAAATAAATATACGAGAAATAATAATTCAATAGTAACTTTTTGAGAACAGCGGTGGCCCGGTGGTGGCGGCCCCGACTTACGAACAGTAAGTCGTGGGTTCGAACCCAGACAGGCGCATTACTTTGTGTAATTTACTTCATCACCGCTGCTCTCAAAACGGTGAAGGAAAACATCGTGAGGAAACCGGCATGTCCTAGAACCAAAAAGTCGAAGATATGTGACATCTACCAATCCGCACTGGGCCCGCGTGGTAGATTGTAGCCCATTCCCTCTCATTGAGAGGAGGCCGTGTCCCAGCAGTGGGAACATTATAAGCTGATGATGATGATGATGATGATGAGTAACTTTTTGCCTGAAAACGGAAAAGACGCAGTTAAAGCCAGCTTTGTGGTATTTTATTTTGAAAATACAATCTGCATTATCCTTCCGAAAGAACAAAAGTGATATAATGCAAAACCTTTTGCTTCGAGTTTGATACCAAAGCAATTCTTTTAGCAAAAGACAAGAGTAAATACCTAAACCAATCTAATCCAGCGTTAGCAGCTCTCAGCGTACACTAGCCACAAATAGGACAGACCACAACAAACAAACCAGCTAACAAACTACCGAGCGATTTATTTGTGCGCTGGCGAACTGCGTTGTCGGTCTCATTGTGAGCTCCCTTAATGTTAGCTACACACTCAAGTCTTGCGACAACCACTCTAGTGAAAACAAATGCAAGCAGCCACGTGGAATAAACGAGTAGCGCATCTTCAGATTGTTCGACTGAATTCGCATCGCGAGGTGTCATGAGTGGTGAGATGAGCAGACGACATTCTTCTTACGAGTTGGGGCAAGAGCGTGAAACTTAGCACAAACAAAAAGAGGGCTATACCCAGCAGTGGATGAAGTCGTGGTGTGGATGACGATGATGTCATGAACGGGGCTTGAATAAAACTAATATATATAATGTAACGCTTCTCTAGTTTTATTTGTCAACTTAATTCGCTTACCAAGAATAAACCAAAACTATAAATAAACAAATAAGAAAAGCGTTCATAGTCCACACCAGTGGCGTAACTATAGGGTGGCAGGACTGGCCAAATGACACGCCCCCTCGGCCTGACGGGGCCCCAAACCCGAGTGAGCTCAAAAGTGACCTAACATTTTTAACAAAATGTTGTAATAAATATAAGTTTTATGTAAGTACCTACTTAAAATCAATTACCTTCTAACCTTTTACCTACTTTAAATCAATTACTTACCAATAACCCTACTAGACGGGACCTTGTTATCTTTTGAAAATTAGATATTTAACCAAAATGGACGCAATGTTACTATTGGGTAAATATCTCAGTGATTAATTTATTAAAACTAAATTAAAATGTGACGAGTTTTCTTGGGGCCCCATACAATGGATTTGCTAAGGGCCTTTTTTTTGTAGGATGGGAAATCATCAAATGTCTTCTCCCACTCTGGGCGGAGCGGGAGGGAGTGTCAGACTTTTACTGACTAAAACCCATCCATGTTCCTTCCTCGCCCTTTATGTTCCGGGGCCGCGGTATCTCTTTCGAACAGGCCCGCAACCCCGTTTGCTAAGTGCCTCAGATGGTAAAGTTACGCCACTGATACACACTAACCTCAAAAAGTGCGGACCCCGACAAACACACCAGCCAACAAATTACCGAGCGATTTATTTGTGTTATATTAGCAAACCGTACCATCTGTTTCTATGATTAATTCTTCACCGCTTGATACGATGCACCGACTCTAGCAAAAACAAATGAAAGAAATTGTCTAGACCGACGAGTCATAGCGACGTGAAAGTACTCACGCGGAGAAAAGCAATGGCTCACGCGCTTAACGCAAGTTGGAAGTCTCATCATCTGAGGTCGTGAGCGGAGCCTTTAGTGAAGAACAAAAGTGATTTAATTTATCACTTCTCCTGTTTCATTCGAAGACCAAAGCAATTTCCTTCCCAAAAAAATACCAAAAAAGAAATAAACAAATACATTATATAATAGATATAATACATTCTTTGAGTAAGCAAACCGCGTCACCTGTCTCTGTGTGCGCACCTTTAGCGTGCCACCCTCGCAGCGCGGCGTTTGTTTAGTCAATGTTGGTTTAGACTACGGTCACAGTGATACACTTTGCGACTCCAACAGAATTCTGGGTGTTTTATTGACAAAAGAAATGCTACGAAATTAAAAAAAAGATATTTATTTTGAACTGCCAGAAGTTATCTTCCATAAAACGTAATATAATATACAGGGTGTATACAGACAGTACATCAAACTAAGAATGCCTACGCAAAAACAATGCGGGCATATTACTTTTGTTTTGGGGTGAAGTTTTACGTTTGACGGTAAAACTCAATGTAACACCCTCAAAACATTATGCCGATGGATGGATTGAATAGTGTGGGGGATGTGGAGGTATCTAAAGTAAAGTTCTTAGATAAAAAAAAAACTCATGAAAAAGTTGGAACTTTGATCCCCAATATCTCTGTAACTAAAACTATTACTACTACTACTACACCCTTTATCAACAATACAGGGTGTAAAAACCCTGTATCTCTTAACGTATCGTAATTTTTTTGGCTTTTGGTCATCATCTTCCTTCTTTTGTCCCACGCTACCTTTGCTAAAAGCCTCATGTCTTCATTTCTCCTGTAAACCGTCACGCTTCATTGGTCCATTTTTATTTCATTATATTTTACATAATTTTTTCATCTTTCAGACTTTTGTGTCCGCAAGTATCTAAAAGTACTTTAATATTGTCTAGACAGACTAATTAAGGGCCACTACAGTAGCAAAAACAATATCAGATTAAAGATTTAATGAAGGCTTCAAAATTAAATATTCAAAATTGATCACTTCTGAAGCCATTAACATCAAGAGAATTTATTGGAAATATCCTTTCATACAACATCCATCCAATCTTGTTCTTTGCGTTTTGATAAACTCAAATTTGGCTTAGTATGGTACTACGTCCCCAAAGATCAAAGCAGCTGAAGAAGCGGCAAAAGCTAGTTTACTCTAAATTTAGAAATAGTGGAATCTTAACCTAGATTCGTTTCTTACAGAGCTGAAAGTCGTGATCACGCTGCCATTACAGATTATGAGCACAGGATCTGAATGGTTCACATCGACTGCTGACCGGGTCCCAGGATACGAGCACAGGATAGGTTGATCCCTAATATAAGCAACCTACCCAAATGTCCTTTCTTTGGTATTGTTCGTCGTTTCGTTGAGCTCCTTGAGTTATTAGTCGAGCTACACGATAACTGACAAATGCTTGCACTGACTGGACAAGTCCACTCAAATCTGTGTGGTTCTTTCTTCAAAAGACCATCATTCTGCATAGTCCTCATGTGAATTAAGCAAGATTGTCTGGACTTCAAAAGAGACTATGACCTCTGAGTTTGTTTCGGCTGTTTCTTCTCAGAGTAGTCAGGTACGAAACACCGGCCCCATCTAGTTAAAAAAAAAAATGACGTGTAAAAGTGTTTGAGAAAACCTACTTGCTGAATAAATATCATTTATCATTATCATTTAATATAACAACAACAGTGGTTATGTTCTTGTTTCACCTAGCCGCATTTCCCCTGTGAACTAACCCCAGCCACCAACGCACATAATAGATGATGTGATGAAAAATGCACACGACGGCCTATAAACCTTG
Source organism: Xestia c-nigrum (assembly GCA_916618015.1). NCBI lineage: Eukaryota > Metazoa > Arthropoda > Insecta > Lepidoptera > Noctuidae > Xestia > Xestia c-nigrum. The sequence goes on from OU745248.1 coordinate 541,153, forward strand.
CTTGCTGGTTCTCTGTTAATGTATTTACAAATGATACAGTCCTCTTGTAATGTATCAGACAGTACATTTATTCCAGTCAGGTCACCCTCACTCAGAAACCTTAAAACCTTATTGCCCCAGAATAAAATATGAGATAAAAGTTTCTCTTTGTGAGCTATAAATACAAAGTGTAATTGAAATAACTGAACGTCTCTTGGAGGTCATTGTACTCACCGTTATGGACTATTTTTGCGATTAGAATGGCATTGACAGAAAAAAATAATGTTCGGTTCTCTACATTTTGTCTAGCGAACATAATAAAACTCTTTAAGTTAAAGATGTTTTCAACTATCAAACTCAAACCCAAATCATTTGACGACCCGAATGGCGTAGCGGTAGTAAGGCCTTACGTGCCTTACGTTCTTAGGGTCCTAGGTTCGAATCCCGGTAGGAGCAAATATTTGTGTGATGAGCATGGACATTTGTTTCAGAGTCATGGATGTTTATAATAAGTATGTATTTACAAACAAAAAGTATATAATATGTAGTATATCAACTATCTGGTGTCCACGACACAAGCCGTGCTTAGCGTGGCACCATATGGCGCTGTGTGTAATGTCCAGCGATATTAAAAAAAATATATATTTCAATTAGATCATTACGGCACTTTTGGATATCAATAAAACAAAAAAAAAGCGAAGCTACAGTCACAGACACAAGGCATAATGACTGTAGAAAGTACTGTAGTTGCACATAAATTAGTAAGTAGTTTTAGTCATTAAAAGTCTGACTCTCCCTCCCGCTCTGCTCTGAGTGGGAGAAGTTATTTGATGATTTCTAAACCTAAAAAAAAATGAGCTTTTCCATCAGGCATTTCTTAGTAGCAGCCACGGAGTTGGTATCTGTTCCCGGTCGATCTTGTAAGTACACGGCTGCCTAACCCAACGTGCATTACAAGGATTGATGTTATGGTGATGATCACCTTGTATTAATGAAAGCGTATGACCATTTATGCCCTTTTACGAGTATACCCTTCAATATTCAAGCGATTTGATTGTTTGAAGACTAGACTTGTAACTCGCGGGTAAAAGTAATTTTACTTTTGATTCTCAAACATAAATATTGATGATGAAGCGGCAATACCGTACGGACTGGCATGATACACCGTGAGTTCTAACCCCAGACAATCTATGTGTTTTTAAATCCTTGTGTTAAAACCTTTATGTTACATTAAATACCTATAACATTGAACACAATTAAAAGCAGTGGCCCAAAATCCCGGCTCTTTAACGCCCTTCATAAAACGCATGTATGTGCCGACCTGACAAAGAACGGTAGGGTTTATGATAGCACTCACGTCACGATAACGACTCGACGAATCGGTTGTCGTTAAGAATGTTACGCTATTAGCCTGTTGTTAAGACTGTGATATTAAAGAGATATAAAATGTACTCAATATTTCGTATAATATTATTATTCTACAACAGCTGATTTACCCGTCAAATCGTTATTTTGTTTTATAGCTCTGAAACACACAGGAATAGTTAGTACGTCAGTTACAGTATTGGAAAATAATGGGTTTTTTTTGTTTCTTGTAAATAAATACGTCCGAACTCACAAAAAAATATACCAAGGCGTGACGTTTTGAGAATTTTAAAAACTTCGTAAGTTCGTAAATTTTGGTTTACGTTACAATTGAAAAAATACGAGTAAAATATTTTTTTAACAAATATATGTTTTTAACCGACTTCTAAAAAAGGAGGAGGGTCTCAATTCGGATGTTTCTATTTTTTTATGTTTGTTCGCGCATAACTCCGTTGCTTTCCAACCAATTTGAACAATATTTTTTTTGTTGGAAAGGGTATATCATTCAAATGGTCCCAAGTCGGGATTTGATGATGGAATCTTGGCGAAATCGAGGGAACTCTTCAAATTTTATAGGATAACATACATTGATTTTGGTATTTTCGATCCCCCGTAAGTGACAATATAAGTTTAGTTTTAAACTGTGAAATCTTAAAATAGTGATCACTTCTTTATATAAGGTGAAATAAAATATAGGAGCTGGTTTCCTTACAATGTTTTGTTTAAATCTTCTACACCATACAAATCGTAGATATGAGTCATCGAAAAACTTACACTAGCATAGTGATTTATGGCCCATCCCTCTCACATAGAGGAAGCCAGGAGGAGCTATTTCCCAGCAGTGGACACATTACTGGTAATTCAACTCTTAACCAACCGTTCAAAATCCTATTCCTACATCATCTCCAAACATGTAAATTCGGCGCCAAAGTTGCACATGACGTCATAACGCGGTTGCTCACTTAATTGACTTAGGGACTTCTGCTGGTAACTCGCTTACGAGTACCGGGGCGCGAGTACCAGTAATTGTGTTAGCTGTGGAACTTATTCATGAGAGAGGTAAATACGATGAGACATTCGCTAGGACCTGATTCAGTTTTGTTTAAGGAGGTGAAAATATGAGTCGAATAAAAAGTGAGTGAAGTGTTTAGTGTAAACTGTTTAGTAAGTTCCGCAATTTTACTTTTGCAGCTAATACAAAAAGCTGCAAAAGGTTCAAAGAAACTAGGAACAGAAGTATTTTTCTTGAAACGTTTTTTACGAACCGAGCTGGTTCCAAATTCAATGGAAGAAACAATCAGATCCAAAATTTATATTTAAATTTCAATTTATAAATACACAGATAAGCCGAGATAGAAGAAATATTTTAGCAAGAAAATAAAATATACGGTATTCTTTATATCAAACAACCAACATTTTAATTATTTCATGTACCTGGGGTACATGAAATAATTAAAATTACCGCTATAAATAATGTATTCCAACTATGTGGGCAAATGTACCAAAGAAGACTAGGCATGCTTTGTCTAACTTTTGCCTACACAACCTGGTAACATTGTCAGACGACTTTCGGGCCTCTGACTACCCTTAACGATTGTCAAAGATTGTTCAGACCGTCAGAGCCAGTAAAAATTCTAACGTTTTGAACACTAAAACCACCTCTCACCTCATAAACCCCTCTCATACATAATTCTCTCCACATTGCTGTAACTCGAGCTCTCGTACAAACAGTTCCACAAAGAGACAGACGTGTCTAAAGTAACGCCGACACTTGAGAGCGCCGACATACTCACACCACACAATAAAATAGAAGGTTAACTTGACACAACAGGTTTAAACAAACATGCACACATACAAGGTGTAAAAAAACCTCTTAACGAAGCCGCAAGGCTATTCGGTGTTAAACTAGTTCTAGGATGCTATACTAAATCAAAATCAAAATCAAAAAATCAAAGCATTTATTTCAAGTAGGCCAATAACAGGCACTTTTGAATTGTCGAAACAAAGATGAAAATTAAATTTAGCTACAGTCCCAGTCACAAGACATGAAAACTGTGAAAGTACTGTAGTTGCCCATTCCCTAACGTAGATCTCTATGGAGAAGAACGGGCAAGAAACTCCATGGACACTCTTTTAAATCAAATTATTGTTACAAAATCTTGGTTACATCATTCATGTTGAGATGGTAAATTATGTGAGAACAATGTAGCAAGATGTGCACGTTAAAAGTGTCCATAGCAAAAAGACAGGTACTGGTTCTTTATTTTGAAATTGATAGTCTCTTAGTAATCACCGCATCTAAGTCCGAATAGCGTTGTACTTCCATAGATAAAACAGCTTTACATTCGATTTCTTATAATTATTATGGTTTCGTATTTCCAAAGACATTTTTACCGAAGCCTATAATTTTACCGCACGCTCTGTACAGCGATCTCAAATAAAATAATGCCAGTTGTGAGTGCACTTGGGCTCGCTGGAAAGTAATCGTGTGTATGATGAAGCTGGCCTTTTGTTGTTTTCTATAGTGTGGTGACACAACGACACTCGGGAAACAAGAAATGTCGTTATGAAGATGAGGTTTAAGTGAATGTGAGCAGGAACTGGTGCACAATTACATTGGATTTTGGAGTTAATTTTATGTAATACTCGTTTATTGAGCTGTTGTAACATTATTTTTGTCTCCCTGGAATCAATGACAGATGAACCGGGGATTTAAAATGTCTGCTTAAGAATGGATAAAGCCGCAAGCGCTGGTAAGCGCTGCTGTCTGCTGAAGGTGGGTTTTGCGTAGTGGTAGTGAGGCTACCTTGCGTTCATAGGGTCTTGGGTTCGAATCCCGGTAGGAGCAAATGTTTGTGTGATGAGCATGAACATTTGTTTCCGAGTAATGGATGTTTATACTAAGCATGTATTTACTAACAAAAAAGTATATAATTATGTAGTATATCAACTATCTGGTGTCCAAGACACAAGCCTTGCTTAGTGTGGCACTAGATGGCGCCGTATGTTAATGCCCAGCGATATTTATTTTATTTTATTATTAAATATTTTGCAGTCATCATTATTTAATTTTGATGACTTTCACCTCAGTAGTGAGAATCATCTCTGGATATTGAATTCGTTTAAAAGTCCATTTTAAGTAGGTATATCAGGATGGACCTGAGTAACTTCATTTAAAATAGCGACCGTAACCTTTTCTTTGATGCAATAATAAGATAGTCTCCTAAGGTTGTATAAAAGGTGTCTATTATGTTTTCAGATAAAACACTTATCAAAAAATTTACGGTAGCTCAAGTTCGTTGATTCGCATAAATGTAAATTCAGCTTTAAATCTGCAAATGCAGTTCAATGCAATATGATTTATTTAAACATAATTGCTCATAAGAAGTAACTCAAGAAGTTCTCGAGTATGGTTTGCTGTAAGAAAAACCCAATTCTGGGTTAAGCTCGCCGTTGTACATAAGCTACATATTTTAATTTTGTTTGTGAATTTTTGTGTGCAATAAAGAATAAGAATAAGTATCAGTGTCATTCGCCCCAATCTCCCAGGGTGCGGAATTCGACTCATATCACATTAATCTGCTATTGCTATTTTATAGCAAGCAAATAAATTATTTTATTGAAACTGCTCTTCAATAAATAAGTTATGGATACTTTAAGTAAATGTTTAGATGTAAATTCGATTTAATACAAAAATACGTAAATAAATAAGACGAAACAACATTTAACGATCTGAATATTAATTAGGTAAATAAGTATTATTTAATCCTATCTTCCCTGGAGTAACTAGTACACTGGTTTTATATAATTATATGAAAGGGTCTGCAAACATGTTTAGAATACAGAGTAAATATTGGTAGGTATTTGTATGTTTGTTTAAAAAACCATTTAATAAACATTTGTTTATCCGTAACTCTTTTCCCTCACACCCCTCTCAAAGAGTTCTCATTTCCTGACTGACCCAACTAAGCTCATCTCGAAAGGGGTAAGCAGAGCCCTCCACAACTCATTACTTGTAAATGACGAGAACTTTTCTCATTTCAGGTGAGTACATACACGAGTGCCTCACAGACGCATCATTTATGTAGCAACCTTGAATACATAGACAAGTAAGTGGGTACGGTCAACAAGGGCCCTAGAAAATACTCGCGATTTAAATGCAATTTTATACGTCGAAAAATACTTTGGCACATAATGAAAATATTTTCATAACTTTAAGAATTTATTCATATCTATGGATGGGGAGCTCGTGGCTAAATAATATCAGCCGCTCGGGTCGATCTATAGGTTAAGCCATGCTTGCCTAGGTTGGTCTGTGGATGGGTGACCACCCTTACATACCGAGTTTCCTCCGTGCCTCGGAAAGCACGTTAAGCTGTTGGTCTCGGCTATCATTTGTCCATCTTTGGCAGTCGTTACCGGTAGTCAGTGGCCCAAAAAGTCCGACAACCAGTCTCACCAAGTGGTATCGTATTTCCTAGTATTAATTGGGTTATGGAGCTCAGATAGGCAGTTGCTCTATATAAAATACTGGTATTCAGCTGCATCCGGTTAGACTGGAAGCCGACCCCAACATAGTTTGGAAAAGGCTAGGCAGATGATGATGGATGATACGGATTGTGCCAAACAAATAAACTAAAATGCTAAAGGATAATGTATACAAATTCGTTTCAAAAATGGACGTTTAAAGTTACGTTTAGTTCGTGCGCTCATACTTGGGGCAGTATATCAGTTGTATTACGTCGGTGGTGTTACGGCTACAAAATAGTTAAACTATTGATGGTGATTTCTGTGAAGTGGTTTTATAGAATAGATGATTTTTTTATTTCAGGATAACACTCATCTGAAAAATTTCATTAGATCTCTTACAGAAGTCTAAAATCTCTTGCTTTCCCCGTAATTGCATATTTGTTGTAGTGGTACAGTGTGTGGTGTAGTGTATACAAATATCCTTCTAGTTACCACTCTCATGAAAAGATAATGCACCATTCCTGAGAAATACTATAATATAACCTAACCTCAAAACACTTTATAGTCCTCTTAAAAGCGTAATCGAGGGGCTCCTATTTCTGTCTGCAGGCTTAAGGGAACCTAACTAACCTAACTTCGGGGTGTCCCAAGTCCCGATTATGGGGGCAGAGATACTTCCATCGCATGCATTTCACAGTATTACGGTTTCACTTCGGTAGATTATAATCTACCGAAAAATAATGCATTATATTGTATGCAGTATGTTCGTTTTACAATCTTTCGAGAGTTTACATTTATTTTATTAGAGACTACAATCTAACGGGTTTTACCTACAATTTTACGGTGACAGAAAATACATATGTACTGAATATGTAGGTATACAAATACTTAACATCTCAATATTTTTTTAATAAAGAAAAAAAAACCTTCTTGATTACATGAATAAATAAGCATACTCAAAAGTTACAGTCTATTTTAAAATCCAGACATTGTCTCTGTCAGATCATCACATTATGGTCTGCGATTTTCCAGGGCTGCGGGACTGTTCGAAAGCGATACCGCGGCCCCGGAACATAAAGGGCGAGGAAGGAACATGGATGGGTTTTTGTCAGTAAAAATCTGGCACTCCCTCCCGCTCAGCCCAGAGTGGGAGAAGTCATTTGATGATTTCCTATACGGAAAAAAGGGTCTGCGATGATCTTATCGGAAAAGAACGACATAGATTTGAGTCAAGATACTCCATGAAGTCAAATTGTAACCATGACCTTGGCATTGACTGTATGTGCACGAGCTGTAATGGAATTGGAAATGAGAAAAAACCTTCACTCTTAATAATAAAGTCCCATTCATCTACCAAACTAACATACTATAATAAGAAACAAATAAAACAATACATACAACCTTTCTTTAAATATAAGATGAATAGCCTAAAGCAAACATTTCACAAAATCTCGTGAAAATCGCACTTAATTTCAAACCAGTCGAGGGTAGATACATTATAAATGGCAATTGTTTCAGAAGTAAAACGTTTCATCTTCTCACATATAGAGCCGGTTACCACAAAATAGAGAATAATACAGAAGGTGAGCTCCATACAACACACACACACACATAGACACACTTCACGTACAGCGAGTACAAGTGCACTCGCGACTGGCATCATTCTGTTTAAGATTGCCATACGTACACGTCGATGTGTGTGTGCGTTCACTCGATAAATGGAGTTGACCACATCATCTTCCTGCCCTTATCCCATTTTATTTGGGGTCGGCGCAACACGTTTTCTTCTTCCATTCTCCCCTGTTAAACGTCACGGCATCATTTACTCCTTCCTCTTTCATATCCGTCTTTACACAATCCATCCATCTTTTCTTTGGCATAGACATATAATAAAAAACAGGAGAAGTGGCAAGGGGGCGTGTTGGTGTCCGCGCGACAGGCACAAGACCCCTCTCTACCCTGACCTCTTGTACCAATTATAAGCAAATGGCTATACTATTTTGCAATCAATACATTACTCCTCAACCACTATCTAAGTTTGTCGCTAAGTGACGGGACAAGCAATGTAAAAATCACCAAGCGATAGTTCAATAAGCACATGCTTCGCGTTGTGCGGCCGCTCCTTCTTACGACGAGTTAATGATGTTATAATTGATTGTGTACTACGTACTGATTTAAGAAATGCGGGTGTGTGCGCGACTGCGTTTCTATTGCTTTTACTGAACTGCATGTGTAGTAGTTGCCGTGTGGTAGGGATAAAATTTAGACACAGGGTTCCGATACATTTTCGTCTAACGAGCATATCTCCTTCTTTATTATATCTATGGAATCGACCTTCTGTACTAACTCTCTGGTGTCATTTTTAGTTAGATAAACTTTCATCATTTGACATCAACGTTTGCGCGGGTTTAGTGTTAAGCTTGACCCGTATGAGCACTTTTTTAACGTACAGGAAAAGGATAGTGAAACGCTGAAATGGCCGTCCTAAAAAGCGCCATTAAAAGATAAGATGCGAGCCTTTCCATTTGGCTTACGTAACCACAGAATAGTAGGTACACTTTTGACAGTCCCCAAGAAAGCCATCTTTTAAAGGCTTTAGTCACCTGATTTAAGCCCAATAACAAAATGTTTTTACGTCTTTATTCTACAATAATAATATATTAGTTAAAAATCATTAATTCTCATGGAACAACGACTAGGTACCCCAATGATACAGTCAAAAACTCAGGTCAAATATACCAAGCCCTTAACTCGCTACAACAAACTGTATTTGGATTACACCGCCTGAAACCGGATCAAACCCCTTTGCGCCGGAACTAAGCGGTTGATGCCAGTTTAACCGAGCTAATACTGGATGTTCGCCAATTACACTTTAGGTTCAAGCCAATTTCGTTAAGTGCGTCGGTTATTAATTTGGTTCTAGTGGGACCACACATACTAGTCCGTAGTATGGTAAGAAGTTTAGTCTAGACTAGTTGTTGCCCGTGACGTTAAAATGCGAAATTATCATGAAAATATTTGTTCGTTCCCTGTTTCAAACGGAATTTTAGTAACAAACTCAAACTCAAATCATTTATTTCAACTAGACCTTAACGGCACTTTTGAATGTCGATAAAACGAAAAAAAAAGGCTACAGTCACAGACACAAGGCATAATAACTTGAGAATGTACTGTAGTTGCCCATTCCCTAGCGTATCTCTATGGAGAAGAACGGGCAAGAAACTCCATGGACACTCTTTTCAATCAAAATATTGTTACAAAATCTTGGTTACATCTTTCATGTTGAGATTATACATATTTATGTGAGAACGATGTAGAAAGACGTGCACAATAAGAGCGTCCAGAGTAAAAAAATAATTAAATCAACAATTTATAAAATAAAGCAATTCAAATGATCCATGGCAGCTAAGAGATGACCAGTCCCGACTGACAGCGCCCGTTCACGAACATGACGCATGGATCAGCGCCATTCAATTCAACCATATTGAAGGGAACTAAATGACCCGACCCACCCGCCACCATCAGCAAGACATTTAAGCGAGCATGACATTCTCTCAGCCACCAAGGCATATTCAAGTCAATGAAAGATAACTAAATGCAAATGGTAGCTTTACAGTACATGGTACTCACACATGTGCTATGCAATTATACAATACTAAGAGATGGAATCTATACAATGCAAGAATATTTTTACAATCCTCTGCAGCTGCCACAATAATGTTGTCCAATAAGTTTGCACCTATGGTTGCGGAGCAGGACCAGCATTTAGCCAAGCATTTTTATCCTCAATCTAATCTCCCAGCTTATTATATGCTTGCCTACATAGTGTGCGTTTTACACAAGATTTAAATTTCGTCTCATTCAGTTGTAGAATGTGGGGGGGTATTATATTGTAACATTTTAAACAGTACCCCATGAAAGATGAATCTACTTTAGCAAGCCTGAAACCTGGCTGAACTAGTTGGTCCCTATTTCTAGTATTATAGTGGTGTCCGTCACCTCTTTTACTGAATAAATGCAGATTTTTTCTAACATACATGATGTTTTCATATATGTATTGACAAGGTACTGTCATGATATTAATTTCCTTAAACAGTTCCCTTAGAGAATCGCGTCTACGTAATTCATAAATGGCTCTGATGGCTCTTTTCTGCAGAATAAAAATAGACTCGATGTCTGCAGCCCGTCCCCATAGTAAAATACCGTATGACATAATACTATGAAAATAACTAAAATAGACTATCCTCGCCGTATTAACATCAGTAAATTGACGGATTTTTCTAACAGCATACGCTGCTGAGCTCAGCCGGCCTGCAAGAGATGTTAAATGAGGACCCCATTGTAGCCTGTGGTCGAGCGTAATTCTCAAGAAAACCGTTTTATTGACAAATTCAAGTTTCTCTTGATTCAATACTGTGTCACAATAACAATTAACTAACAATTTCAAGGGTTTTCATTTTTTTAATTTCTTATCATACATCAACTATCTGCTAGTAAAAGTCCCGTCAAAATCGATTTTGCTGTTTGGAGACTAGCCGGAATAAACAGACAGACCAAAAAATGTCATTTTGCACCGTAAATCTATGCTTCATAATATGAATCATTCCTTCAGTAAAAACTATTATTTTGAAATTACAAACAGACACAGAATTTTATTGCATGTTGCAACTTCAAAAACCATGAAGTGATTTTCAATTATGAAAAAGAAGAAGAATAGATGTCCACACGCCACACTTGCAGAAAATATCTTTTAATATTTCACTGTATATGATAAAGTTTAATTTGCCTCACATAGGCTTCTAACTCCATAATCCTATTTAGGACAGCAACTCCACAAGCAACGAACATAAATAAATCAGTGCTAGACACTAAACCTCTCTCGTTTCAGTTAAAATTTTAAAACCACTCTTGTTTTACGAGTGTTACATAAATCCGCCATTTTTATTGTTGGCGTGGTCATAACTGGTTGTATCCACTTGGATCCGGTTTAAACCGTCGCGCGTTACCGATAACCGGTGTGAAGCGATTTCAAACTGTTACGATGACAGATACAAATGATGGCTATGTATTGTTTGGTTTATTTCAGTTTGAAAATTGCGGATTATTTTATTTGCCGTCGAAAGGAATAATTTTCATACATTTTGTGAGTTATTTTGTTCCTAGGTTACACGGTGTAGAATTGTGTGGTTTTATTTGAATTGGTGCGACACAGCAATAATTAATTGGTTTCGCTCCGTTAAAATATTATCAGAGTAATTTAGTGGTTACAACTTATTGCATTTTTGTCATTTTTTATACGAACTGGCAATAAAACGAAACCATTCAAAATACTTGCTTTAGATTTGTTTTTGGTAAAATTATATTTAATGAATTATTAATTTCTGAAAAGTCTGTAACAGCCACTGGGGGGTTTTTTGGATTCGAGATACTTATACACTATGTCTTATATAAAAAAAGATAAAATCTAACAATTTAAAAATAAAATAATCCTAAACTAATGAGAATCTCACAACTCAGCATTCCTTCCTACTAGGTAATGCCTCAAAAGTAGTTAACACTGAACTATTTCTCATAATTGCATACAATTAACCCTGCGCACGCGAGCACAGGCTTCGTGCCCACAGAAGCAGTAGCAATTACAGGGTTGAGTGGCAACTAATGGCAGCGCCACACTGGCACATCGCTACACCAATTTATGAACTCATATTTGTCACAGGGAAGGGTTAAAGTATGACACCGACGCGACGCGGTGTGAGTAGGTAGGATTTCGCATTTGAAAAGTATTGTAAAAATGGAAGAAAATATGTTTTTTATTGTAGGAAAAATTAAGGTTTTGCTTTCTGGATACACTGGGTTGATGTTTCTACTTAGTGTTTTTAAAATGCTATGCTTACTGCTATTGTTAGCCTGCACAATCGCACTGCAAGGAAAAGGCAAAAAACATAAAAATGTTTCTTGGTCAAAAACACGACGTTTGCAACATTCATTAATGTTCATGCTCAGCAGTACTCTGTATTGTACCAACTCCATTGTTTCAAACTGGGCTCCACACAGCATGTTTCACAATACCCTTCATACATTAAAAATATTCATTAGTTACGCTACGGTGTGACAGACGGTCCGCCTGAGAATCCAACCAATCACAACGCAGAAACAGTGCACCTAACTTTAATGCACCTGCCGCCACCAGTTATACCGTGATGAATGTGCTGACATTGTTGAACGCGAGAACGGTGCGCTGTGGCATTTTTGAAAGCACTTTACTGGAGTGTTAGAGGCTGTTTTTTTTGGAAAAAAAATGTTTGCCGGTTATGGTTTATACTTTATACTGTAGTTTTTTGTTAAAACCGTGAGGAAAATTTTCCAAGCATTTTAAAATTCTTTTGATTTCAGATAGCATTAAAAGAAGCAATAGCAATAAAATTCAAAACATGATTATGAAGTGTTTATTTCATATAGCAAGTTATATGGAAGTTACTGCATATTGGAATATATCCAAAGCGGGCGGTACTTGGATATTGTAACATACTGATTTTTAAACTAGCTCTTTACCTCGATTTCCCTTGCGTGGAGTTCAGAAATTATTCCACGCGAACGTAGGTTTTTAGGTGAGAAGATACAAACAGCACTAGTCGCATTCAGATTATTAGTACATTTTAGTATCTACTTGAATGAAAAGGAGGAGGAAAAATTCGAAAACATGTGACATCTACCAATCCGCCCGCGTGGTGAATTTAAAGCCCATTCCCTCTCATTGAAAGGAGACCGTGTCCCAGCAATGGGAACATTATAGGCTGATGATGATAATGAATGAAAAGTATGAGAACAATTTATCAATAATTTTAGTGAGTGTAAAATGATACTATCCAGGAAGATATATTTTGATATTGCCATTTGTTGTTTACAACGCAAACATGCTAATGATTGTCTATCACGGCAAATTTGCGTTGTTTACACCGAGTAGTTTTCTTAAATCGACTGTTCTGGCCCACTGCTTAGCACACAGACACGTCAAACTTGTAACACACTTAAAAGATAACGACTGGAAAATGTGGAAACTACAGTAACGACGTTTATCTGATGGTCTAGGATCTGTAATTAGTTAATAAACAGACGATTTCACGTGATTCGTTAATCAGATTTAAACATGATTTTAGACGAAAAGACCCATTCAGAATGTCTATAATGTTTGTCAAATGACAAAAAGTGTCTGAAAGCTTCTTGTAACTTCACGCTCGTTAAGCGCTACTTTTTCAGAAAAAAAAAGAAATGGTAGGCACTTAGGAATCTACATTAGCGGACTAATAGGAGAAGTTCTTGTCAGTTTGTCTGGAACGTAGTGTGATGAGAATTTTGTTACAGTGGTAGGTCATTCCTAATTTTCATTCTTTGAGCTTTTCCATCAAGAATTTCTCAGAAGCATCATGGTAGCAGTTTGCATTTGGTGACTAGTTGATGCCATAAAGTCGCTCCTTATCAAATGAGACAGAAATGAAACCAAAATGTGGGTGTACACAGACGCGAGACACCAGCGAGTCAAGCAATTAGCTTTTGGCTGTTTTACCAAAAATAAATAAAATCTGAAAGTAAGTCTAAAAAGGGTATCATCATCATCATCATCAGCCTAATAATGTTCCCACTGCTGGGACACAGATCTCCTCTCTATAAGACGGAAAAAGGGTCTAAACTCGTTAATAAAAAGTCACGGCACCCCTTCTCACGTATTCCGCCTTGGATTCTGTACAGATAAACAAGACACATCTGACCTAGTTGTATCCTAGACGACGTCATTAAGTTTGTTAGTCACGTCGATACCCTGTACTAACATGTTACCTGCCATTGACACAGTATTAAGGTATTCAGTAAATCAATTAAGCGCTAGGGTGTTGGGTTGTCAGATAAACCCTTTTCAACCGACTTCCAAAAAGAGGAGGTTATCAATTCGTCTGTATTTTTTTTTTTTTTTTTTTTTTTTTGTGTTTGTTACCTCAGTACTCTTGACTGGGTGAACCGATTTTGATGGTTCTTTTTTTGTTTGAAAGCTGGTGCTTCCCGTTTGGTCCCATTTTAGTTTGCTGAAGACCTGATGCTGATCTTCGGAGATATACAACGGAACTCTTCAAAAATACACAGCAAATCTGCAGTGATTGCTGCCATCGCTTGTAGGTTCATTGTTTATACTATATCATGACGTAATATCACGCCTGTATGCTCTGAGGGGGTACGCACATGTGTAAAATACACCCGATTTCGAAAATATTTGTTACCTCAGTACTTTCTACTGGGTGAACCGATTTTGATCGTTCTTATTTTATTTGAAAGCTGGTGCTTCCTGTGTGGTCTCATAATCATCAAATCAGTAGCTGATGATGGGATTCTGGAGAAATAGAGAGAATCCTTCACATTTTATAGGCACACTAGAAGCTTTAGGTTGTTTGGGTAGTTTTAGGAATTGTACTTTCTCGAACTGATCCCAATTCAATTTGATGAAGATCTGATGAAGAACTTCGGAGATATGCAACGGAACTCCTCAATAAATGATAGCAAATGTATTGGGATTGCCGAAATCTCATATCTGTCTATTGTTTACACCAGTTGATAACCTAAAATCACGCCGGTACGCTGTGAAGGGGTAAGCACATGTGAACCACTAAAAAGTGAAAAATAAAAACTTTTTTACAAAAAATAAAACCGACTTCAGAGAAAACAAAAAAGTGAAAAATAACTTCAGAAAAAACGCTTCAGAAGTCGGTGACAAGAAAACTAAATCAATCAAACAAAGGTCACAGACTTCTGAAGCGTTTTTTCTGAAGTTATTTTTCACTTTTTTGTTTTTTTATTTAATTTTATACACGTACACTCATCGTTGCTTACATAAGTGACATAATAAGCAAGCCGAAGTGGTCGTAAACTCGATCATTGTTGAGGTAGACGTGATTTTAAGTGAAGTGTTCGCGAATCTGCAGAAGTAAAGTAGGCCGTGGAACTGCGATCTTCGCAGCGTGGCTGGTAGCAACTGGATGATAGTTGCCGAATAGCAAGTGGAGAGGCCTATTTCCAGCAATGGACTGCTGTAGCTGTAAGCTGATGATTATGATGACTATACTGATGCCCACTTATCTCGGTGGTGCCATGTTAACAGAACCATGCTTGGAACTCGTGTAAATGCATGCATGTAAATTTCAACCATTTGTTCACAGTTGAAATACTGAACGTCAGTACCAATATGTGAACTATGCCATTGCTGACCAGCATGATCTTATTACTGCACAGGTAGCGGTCGAAGTATGAACATCAATAATTCTGATAATGGTGGGCCGTAGGATCCTCGGACACGCGAGCTGGTTCACAAAGAGGTTTTTCCTGTACCTGTGATGATCGAATGTCGGAAAAGATGTTTGGGCTAGCAATAAACGTGGTTATTTCTTTTGTATGTTGGTTTATGACTATAGCGTGCGTATCTTCTTTATGGGAGCCTGGAAAAGTAATCTTTCTTCAGATACAGATGATAAGTACGTAGTTTGACGACCCGCATGGCGCAACGGTAGTAAGGCTGCCTTACGTTCTTAGGGTCCCGGGTTTGAATCCCGGTAGGAGCAAATGTTTGTGTGATGAGCATGGACATTTGTTTCCGAGTCATGGATGTTTAAATGTATGTATTTACAAACAAAAAGTATAAATGTAGTATATCAACTGTCTGGTGACCATGACACAAGCCTTGCTTAGTGTGGCACTAGATGGTGCTGTGCGTAATGTCCAGCGATATTTATTTAGTTTAAACAAGAGAAAATCAAATCCGCACGAAATTCGAGTTTTGCTATGTTATGAACAGCACAACAGCAATCACATTATTTTATTTTTCTATATTATGAAAAGCACACCCTAAGTAATTATTTTGTTTTTGTTGAGGAGCTCGTGGTTGAAAAATAACAGCCGTACGGGCTAATCTTTAGGTGAAGCCGTGCTTGCCTAGGTTGGTCTGTTGATGGGTGACGACCCCATACATACCGAGTTCCCTCCGTGCCTCGGAAAGCACGTTTAGCTGTTCCCGGCTGTCATTTGCCCATCTTTGGCAGTCGTTTCAGGTAGTCTGTGTCCCAAAAAGTCTGACAAACAGTCTCACCAAATGGTATCGTATTACCCAGTATTAACTGGGTTGTGGAGGTCAGGTAGGCAGTCGCTCCATGTAAAATATTAGACTGGAAGCCGACCCCAACATTGTTGGGAAAAGGCTAAGCAGATGATAATGATGTCTGTTGTCCGCGTAGTAAGTTTATACATATAAAGACATCGTATACATTTAAATAATGCGTTTTAGATGCACACAAGATAGAATTCTCTGTATAATTATTATGACCAGACTCATACTCGTTATTCTCATTGAAAAACCCTCGGTTTTGTGCTTGTTAATCAAAACTGATACAAACGGGACACGACTCTCGTCCTCCTTCAATAGTGACGTGTTTCGGAATATGGCACGCTGAGTTTGCCGATCACGTTGCAACTGAAAACTAAATAAAAGAAAAAAACAGTTTCTTTGATGCGCCACAGTAGTCCTGATTATTTTTCAAACTCTGAGGTTTAATATCGGCTGAAGAAACATTTTTTTGCTACTTTTATTCGTTTTTCTGTTATGTTATTTTGGTTTTTGATAGGTCAGTAAGTAAAGATTGAGGGATACTCTCAGCTGCTAGATTATCTCGCTGCTTCCGTGTTGTTTTTTATTTTTCCATTACCGTGACTTTTCTATTGGTAAAGATGACTTTCTCACAACTTTAATGACGTTAGTCGAAGTGTGAACACAATCTATACTAATATTATAAAGCAGAAGAGTTTGTTTGTTTGTTTGTTTGGTTGAACGCGCTAATCTCAGGAACAACCGGCTCGAATTGAAAAAATATTTTGTGTTGGATAGTCCATTTATCGAGGAAGGCTGTAAGCTATATAACATCACGCTACAATAATTAGTAGCAGAGCAGGAATGAAAAATGTTGCAAAAACGGGGACGTTTTTTCCTTTCGTTTTCTTATGTGACGCTGACGAAGTTGCGTGGGTCAGCTAGTTTAAATTTAAAGTTTGTTGTTTTTTGTATATACAAAAAACAACAAACAGGTTAGGTTTCGTGTTCCGCTGTTAATGTATCGTTCTACGGTAATTTATGTAATTGTAATTACTGTTTCTGAACCACTTTTTCTTTTAGTAATGAAAAATGTATAGCTTTCCATGCAAATTGCATTGCAAATAAGAAAGAAATATAAATACGGGGTGAATACTTACCTACCCTGGCTGCGGGACAGTTCGAAAGAGATACCGTGGCCCCGGAACACAAAGGGTAAGGAAGGAACATGGATGGGTTTAGTCAGTAAAAGTCTGACAATCCCTTCTAATACAATACGTAATAAAGCAGTTCACACGCGATAAATTACACTCATCTAACCTATAATCATCCAAATCTGTTTAGTAGTTTTTGCGTGAAAGTGTAGCAAACAACCATTTGACGACCCATATGGTGCATTGGTAGTAGGTTGGAATCCCGGTAGGAGCAAATGTCTGTGTGATGAGCATGGACATTTGTTTCCGAGTCATGGATTTTTATATGTATAATAAGTATTTATTTACAAACAAAAAGTATATTATATGTAGTATATCAACTGTCTGATGACCACGACACAAGCCTTGCTGAGTGTGGCACTAGATGGCGCTGTGTGTAATGTCCAGCGATATTTATTTATTCCATCCTTACAAAGTTTCGCATTTTTTATATTAGTAAGATGTATTACAGTAATTACACCATTGAAGTCACTCGTACCCATATAACGGATCCAACAAATAGTGGCCGGAGCTGCGGCGCGCAGTAATGGGTGCTATACGTCTGGGCCGCGGTATATTAGGCAAGGATTTAGTGCTGGCATTTGTCACCGCTTGCTGGAAAACGGTTGTATTCTCAGTATTTGTTGGGGGAAAACGTTTTTGATAAAATATGCCTAGTTGTTAGCCGCAAAAGTTCAGTGAGGTCCTAAGTTCGATTTCTAGGTCAGGCAAAGTGTCATCATTTGTGTTTCCCATCAGAAATTTCTCAGTCTGGTTATGGATTTGTGCTCGGTTTATAGCAATAGGCAGAATGTGAGTGTACTATTAGATTACACGTCTGCCTATCTCCTTGAGGGTTACAAGCGTGATGTTGTATTCAATGAAATCCATCAAAAGCAATTTTATTCAACTGCCTCAACTGTGGCTTCTTGGTATGATTAGAACGACGGACATCAAAGGGTTATGTCTTTGGGGGTATGAAGAACAGGGTGTAAAGCTTTTCATCCCCCGTTGAAAAGGGAGGATCCTCCGACCAGACGGGTGCTATATCTGGTGGGCTACTACCCGACGGTTGTGGGTGGGTTCTCGTATATCTCTTAGGCACCGGCCACACAGAACAGACGCAAGGCACGGACCCGTCGCAGTCGCGGCGCCCGTTTAATCTACTTGCATATAAAATGTATACAGCCGTCGCGACGTAAAACATACAGAAAAGACGGGACGCCCGTCACGACGGCGTCCTATTGGAAAACATATAGAAAGGACAAGACGCGGGCAGGGCGCGGGCCTGCACGGGCGCAAGCGGGGGAGCGGAAAGGGCGCGGAGGGCAGGTTTGGACATAATAATGTAAAAACATTGTGGAGTCATCTTGTATACTTCTTGAAAACGATCAGGATAATAATGTAGATCCTCCATTATTTAAAAAAATCTATTCTGTCCATTGCTTAGCCATACCGGATGTACCCAGTAACGTCTAACCCTCTGCAGATTAGCGAGATATACCAGTGCCAATACATCTTCATCTTCAGAAGAAGACATGTTGTCGTATCAAAATCGGACGGTTGAATGCCGGGTAAAGCTTCTAGTGCGCGCCATAAAAAGTCGTGACGGCGCCCTGTCTGCGACGGGTCCGTGTCTTTTCTATATGCGTTAAAAAGTCGCGACGGCGCCCTGTTCGCGACGGGTCCGCGCCCCGCCCGCGCCCTGGTCTTGCGTCTTTTCTGTGTGGCCGTTGGCTTAAGTCGTGGAGAATGTTGCTTGCGCGATGTAGGAATTCTGACGTATTTCGCTTGATAGTTCATCACCTTTGTCATAGATGTCGCTGTAGTACTTTTTGTCCAATGTAGCTGAAGTACTTTTTTTAGTATCGCTACAGTCTCGAATCTTCCCGATCTTCAGTTCCTTTGTTATAGCGTCATCGGTAGAAGCGCAGATGTTACTTTATCTTCATGTTTCTATAATGTTGGTCTAGGGGTCGTTAGCAAGATTACTGGAGATGAAGTACTAGTTGGGCCTAGCTAAGCTGAGTATGGAGCCCAGCCTGACTAGGCCCAACCGTGCCCAGCTGTTGGGTTTGTGTTTGTTTCTAGCCACATGCAATAGACTCGCCCACCCCCGATAACGCATATCTAGTAACATTTTCTTTTTAACAGAATGAATAATAGTTCTAAAATAACCTCCTTTTATGAAGTCGGTAAAAAGACAGAAAGTTTTTGTCTAATTTTGTTGTGTTATTGTGTCCTCATTTTTAATTTGGACTTTAAATAAAACAGACCCAAACAAACAGGGTATCTCTGGTACCTACACGTTACGTAAAGGAATTTCAAATCTAAAAACATTTACCTAATTAAAAGTAAATATAAATAAAGCAACAATTTATTCTCAAAGCCCACTTTTGTATGTTTTGGTTCAAATGTGGGTGAAAGGTCACACTTTCATTATACTTTACATTTCTAAGATAAATAATAACATTGTGCTGTCTTCAATTCTCAATTGTATTATTCAAGCCACGTTTTTAGAATTGTAAATAATTATACCTTACTCGAAATAAGTACAGAGGTAGACTGAGGTGTTTAAGATTTAAATGGGATCGTCGCGTCTTTAGGCAAGCTGAGTTAGTTTCCCCCGGACACTGAAACGTTACTCAAGATTATTTTAAGGGTTGCCTAACATTTTAGCACCTCGTAAACTTTAAATGTTGAATCTTCGTACGTCATTTTTGAGTACTTCTGATAAATATAAGTGCTACTTACATTTTGAATGACGTTTGTTTTTTTTTTCGTATATTCGACAGAGCCACACCTTCTATTCTCAAATATTATGTTTAGTAACATAATATTGCTGACCTGCGCAACTTCGTCTGCGTCACATAAGAGAGAAAAACGAAAAATCCCCGTTTTTGCAACATTTTTCATTCCTGCTCCGCTCCTATTGATCATAGCGTGATGTTATATAGTCTATAGCCTTCCTCGATAAATGGACTATCCAACACAAAAAGATTTTTTCAATTCGAACCAGTACTTCCCGAGATTAGCGCGTTCAACCAAACAAACTCTTAATAATATTAGTATAGATTCAGTTATTGTCTGTTATTGACTGTCACGCTGGTGTAGTGGTTGCAAGCGCGACTGCTGAGCCTGAGGTTATGGGCTCAATTCCCGGGTCGTGCAAAGTGTTATTGGGTTTTTCCATCAGGAAATTCTCAGTAGCAGCCACGGAGTCTGGATTTACGCCTGAAGGATGGCAATTGACTCGCCCCCTATCGCATGGGACTTAAATATAGATGGTAAAATGTGGGTGTACGTGTGCCCAACCCTTCGGTAGTTACCCTCCTGTTATTTGATTACTTTTAGGAATTACTTGGTTATTACTAGGTTTATCCTTTCATGATGATAATCATCATCATTAGACACAGGTCTCCGCTCTGTGAGAGGGAATGACGCGCTACGCCACTGACCGAACAATAAGTAGGTATTAGGAGAACAGAATCGTGAAGAAGGTGTTTGTCCCGCCGTTTACAATACTACCAGTCAACTACTACTAACTACCAGACTTACAAAAGGTGATCGGGATATGTTACCCAGTTACTGGATTATTGTGAAGGTCGCTTAAGCCGACTCTCCAAGTTAAAAACTAGTATTTTGTGGAATCTGGTGAAAATATGATGACGCTACGGTACCTATACTATCAAGCAAATTTACAATAAGTTAGAAAGAAATAATACCGAACACAACAACAATTGTTTTTTTAGTAGTTTTCCTGAGTGCTAACTGTACTAGATACAAATAGTTACGAAATGGGATTCAATGTATGAAGAACAAAATATTTACGAAATGGGAATTTTATGATGCTATTTTGTTTCTCAGTTGTCGAAATGGGAAAGTTACGGGATGGGTCGGAGCCTTTTTGTCTACGTCGAACGTCTGTTCAGGCTAAACACGGTAAACATCCCTATCAACATCATTCAGCTTCAAAAATATTCTGCTTGACAAAAGGTTACGTTATTTTAACTTTTTTAAAACATGTAATATATTCACCATATCCAGGCACAAACACCACTATAACAACAAATTCAGAGCTTGACAAAATCCAGTTTCCATTTTTCTAACCATTAAAAAATAATAATATGTTTCTTATTATGAGTAACAATTTATAAAAATAGAGGAGTATGGAAAAAGAAGACATGCTGCGCCGACCCCAAATAAATTGGGATAAGGGCAAGAAAATGATGATGATGATTATGAGAAACAATAAACTCCTCGTTTTTACTAGTCGGTTTAAAATAACTTTATGTACAGGGCGTAATTCAGGTCATGGGCGTTATTTAAATAGTATTAGCAAAATACTACTAGCATAGACGTACTAGTATTTTGCTTTTATTACTTTTACTGTTTATTTGCATTATTAAGCCTTTGCAATATGACTTACTACATTTTTAAGGATTTCCGTACTTGTATTAATTATATTTGTTGTGTTGTCAGGATTTATTTCGTTAGGGTTTACGTACGGGTTTCGTGCTACGAAAACTCACTGGATGTGATACATTGTTTATTGTTAGGTGTACGGTTTGGGTTGGCCGTTTTCATGGAGAAGAACCGACAAGAAACTCCATGATTACTCTTTTCAAACAGACCTACACTGAGTAAACTAACAAAGTACTTGACATTAAACTTTCACACAATAACACTTGGCACAATGAATCGGGTCCAGATTCAAGACATCTTAACTCCGCTGCGATCAGACCTAGCCTGTCCTCCTCGCTGCGTTCTGTTAACATCAGGACTCTGTTGTAGAAGCACGCCATAGAGGACCCCCTCTATGGCGTGCTTCTACAGAGTCCGTCTCGTAACTTGTAGGTCGCGAGATGTCACCACTGGCGCGCTTTCCATTCATTCGCCTGTCCGTACTCATGACCGGATCCGACATATTTTTGATTTGCGTAATAGTACCCTAGTAGATTTAGTATCATCAGTAGTGCCTTAGTTTAAAATCATGCCCATGACTTTAATTCCACCCTTTAAATTGAACTTCTCAATAAAAACAAAAACTTAATTCCAAGCATTTATTAGCTTGAATTTACACTCCAATTCTCACCTGACTCGTCAGGTAAATGGCGTTTTGGGGAATCAGGAATCCCAGTCCTCAGATCGCCGGCGGTTGTCGTCGTTGTCGGGGTTGTCGTGGTTGTCGGCGGTTCGGTGGTAGTAAAAAAAACGGGAGTTTCCTGTTCGTCTGTAAGGTCTTCTGGAAGAATCTCGTCGCTCCGCGTGATTGGGTCTAGGAGTATGGTTGTTCTACCCAGCTTGTAGGTCGCCAGGTACCCTGCGAGCTTGGGCTTGTAGGTTGTGGTGGTGCGCGCTTTTTCTCTGTAGTAGCTTGGCATCTATACATTGAGAGAGACATATTTATTGACATTGTGACGGTTAGGATTTTTCGTTCTTAAGTCATTATCCTCTTATAGAGAGGAGGCCTGTGTCCCAGTAGTGGGAACATTAATGGGCTCATGTTCATGATGATGAAGAAGTTATTTGATTAGAGGAAAACGGTCAGCTATTAAAGAATAAAGTAACGCAGTGTTAAGTAAAGATTATAAGACTCATGAACAAGATATATAAATTCATGAAGTCATGGAAATCTTATTGAAGCTTTTTTTACCATCTATTTCATTAACTTCATTAACCGTTCGCGAAGTAGACACAATAGTTAAACAATCAGGACAGACCGATTCGGTCGAAATCAACAGGTAAAAGGTTATTTAGAACTTCTGTAGCAAAATAATGTTGCCTAAGTGAAATTGAGCTTTCCGGGTAATATTGTTTTCGGAATGATATTTTAAACAGTGCGTCTAAATAAAATCAAAGAACCATTACAAAATTAGCATAATAGGTATATAACACTAACACACACAACTTTTCTGGTGGTCACCACTGTTGATTCTGGCTATCAGGAGTTACAATGGTTTGGTAATAGTGTGGTGGGCTTGTCACAACAGAAAAAAACGCACAATATTACCATGAATTCAACTCATGATAATAAAGCAGAGCAATACATGGAAGCCTAGTGGTGTGATCGGCGACTGTCAATTCATAGTTCTCGAGATCTGAGGTGCGTGTGTTTTATAATTATTACTTGCTTTGGTGAAGGGAAATATCGTGAGGAAATTGTGAAAGGCATGCCTGAGAACTATTTCTTGACGGCATGTAAAGCCAAGTCAGAGATCCATAGGCGGTGTAAGAACTGTGACATGAGCATAGATATAATTTAATATTTCTGTGGACATGAGGCTAGGTACTAACACACGATAATGAAAAAGCAAGTTTTCGTTGGTTAACCGCTAGTTGCTGCTTGTTTTATGTCCTTATACCTCGAATACATATTTCAATACTTGATGACAGTTAAAATCGTAACAGCGATCACTGACCCACCTACATTTGTATAAGTTCTTAACTTTGAAATCCAGAAATAAGCCTGTTCATGGCGTGAATTGTCATCTATCGTGATCTTAAATATTTTGTCTAATAAAGAAGGATACATGGTTCATTGGTTTTGGTTAAAACAGTAGGGAAAGATCAATGACCGCTATAGCTATATCTTCATTGGCAACTATACGTACAGTTTCGTTGATAGTTTCTATCCAATCAGCGAAGTAGCCAATCTTCGTGAACACAGTGGGGGCATCCGCGAAGCCGCATATCGCCGGGCCGAAGGAGATGATGCCAACCAGTCGCCCGGACAGGACCGCCGGACCACCGGCATCATGCTTTCAAATACAATGTAAAATACTGATATTCAGTTGCATCTGGTTAGACTGGAAGCCGACTTCAACATAGTTGGGAAAAGGCAGGCAAATGATGATGATATTCAAGTCTATTAAGGAAATGAACTGTTAAGCACATTGCTGTACTACGCCAGTCTGCCGTGTTATAGCTGCTTCATATTTGAATGTAAAATGGTAGTCGGTTTTGTAATTAATACAATTCCTTGACACTACTTTAAGTAGCAATACATAAAATCAATAGACAGTAAGTACAATTGCGTAACCGTAGTAGGTAGTGAAGTCCATGCAGGATTAACACACAGGAGGAAGACAGGAGCTAACAGGCGTCACTGTAATCACTGTGAGGATGGAATAAAGGTTGATCATAATGGCCATCAACTGGACACAAAACCAAACTTAGTGACAACTACTGAACTTAATAAATCATGGTTTCCACATAGCCTCAGACAGCATCACTAATCTGTCATGAATGCTGAAATGGACCTTTTTGGCGCAGCCGTGAGTCACACAGCATATTCCTACAATGTTTTCTTCATTGTTTTGTATAATTTTATATTATTGTGTGTGTGCTTGAATATTTTTATTTCTTTGTTTTGTTTCTATATCAGTACTTACGTCACAAGCCCCCTCTCCAGTTGTAAGAGTGCCTGCACAGAACATGGAGTCAGCCAGAAACTTTCTGCAATGAATACGTTCAAGTTATTGGATTTTATGGTATGTGCTCCACATTGGTTTTTCTAACGGCACACCATTTAACTCAAACCTCGGTTATCATACTTATCCTTATCAGCTTATTAATGTGCCCTTTTGGGACACAGGCCTCCTCTCTATGAGAGGATATCCTCGGTTATTTTAATTCAACTTTAACAGGTCGTCAAAATTGTTTTTTTGGAAAAACAAATGACAGTGAAATGTGGCGCGTCTAGAGAGAAAACTATGCAAAAGTATGTTTGTTTTCAACCAGTGATTTCAAGAGATGAAAATTCAACTTTTTTTTTTCGTTTAGATAAATTTCAGTACTGCCTTACTATACAAAAAGGTTTTACTAAACATGACGACAGTATAAAAAAAAAATGAAAATTTATTTAGTCCGTCAGTTAGAGTATTGGAAAATAATGGACACAATTTTTTTTTGTTTGTGTAAACAGTGAATATTGACAAAGATAAAACGCATCAAAACTCGGGAGTGGGGATCGTAACGTCAATATTCGAAAAAAAATATACCACGGCGTGGTCTTTGTCATAGGAGTCACTGACAGCCCCCTGTGCCGCGCATGCATAGAGGAAGACGAGACTGCAGCCCACGTGCTTCTACACTGCCTAGCGGTTGCAACATACACGGCAAAATACTTCGGTCGTCCAGGTACTCTCCGCGAGATTGTCGGCAACATCGGGGCGCTGCTGGCCTTCTTTGGGGAGCTGGGACGGATCGAGTGAAGTTCCCACCCGTATGCAAAATACGCGCCTTGACGTGGAATTGCGGACATCAGCCCATTATGCAATACAATACAATACCACGGCGTGATTTATTGAAAATTTGAAGATCGACTATGTTCGTGAATTTTGGGTAACGTAACAAAAAAAAATCTGTCAAATATCTGTATATAAACTAACTGACGGACTAACTATTATTTATTTGTCATATACCCACCCTATTGACTATTTCCTAAACGTTTTTGAAAACATTTACTTCTATGTTACGGGCACTTATTGTTCTTGGTAGTATTCTGTAGTATTATTTTAATGCTTTTTTTAAGAATTTTGATAGGTACTTACTCGCCATACACTTCTTTACAGAATGCGTTTGGATACACTGGTAGAACCTTCTTCTGCAAGTAAATTGGCTCGAATGACATCCTCTGAGACACCTGCAACAAAATTAATAAAGAGTTATTCAAAATATGAGATAATTTTTTTACTGGACGGTATACAGTCAACTGAATCAGCGTGGTAACAGATTGAATTCGAATCTGTGTAATTTCAGTAAAGTGTTGTGTAGTTCACAAGTAACCATTGTCGTGCCATTGAGTGTACCTTCACTAACGTTATGTACATGTTATCGTGTATTGTAAAACCCGTTATGTTGACATTTATTTAGTGAGATTGTAACTGTCGTATTGTCAACTGCACATACTGCTTACAATTTAACGCATTATTTTTCGTTAGATTGTAATCTATCGAAGTGAAACCGTAAAACTGTTAAATGTAAGTACATTTTTAAAAAGTGCAAGGAAATAAACAGAAAACTGCACTTATTAATGTGCCTAATAACCTACAACGACTACCTTTTCAAGATCAACAGGCTTCACTTTAAAGAAAAACTCGGCAAACTTATTAAAGGCAAGCAACAAGTCACTTTCCCTGCCTTTGGCCATTAACCCAAATTCATGATGGCTGCCGCAGAAATGTCAGTTATTAGCCACGGTAACGGCAAGTTTACTGCTAATAATATCATCATCTCTGTCTATAACGTCGCCCATATTCTGCTTGATGGTCGCTTTGGCTATTATTTTGTTGAAATGACTGCTTTTATTAAACGTCTGTGGGGTGATATTGGTTGGCAGTATTTTTCATAAAACACTTGTGTGATTTATTTGATAAGGCATAAATAAGACGGTGGAGATGTATCGTCATCTGGAGTATTATGAATACCCCAGACGCGCTTGTGCACTACGGAGGGTCAGGGAGCCGTGTATTTGTATAGATGGATTATTTCGTCGGTGTTGTACTAGGTAATAAATAACAGAACGCGAAAAATTACCACTAAATAGATAAAAAATCAAGTTACGGGGGATACAATGACTTCCCAAAGCGAGCGTATTGTTTTGAGGTCACCCCAGTGTGGGAAGGAGATAGAGCTATGGAGGACGTCTAGCCCCATCATTATCAAGCTCTGGAATAATATCAAACAACGATGTTTCAAGACGTCATAGTTTTTTTTTTATGTAGGGCATCTCTCAGTTCAGTCTGAGAAGACTGGCTTCTGCTTAACCGGGCCAGTCCTGTGGATGCCTTGAATTTAAGGCCTCCAGCCAGGGCAAAAAGACTATAAACTAAGCGACAGCGCTCTAAGGGCACCCCCTGTGGGGTACGGACCTCGGCTTAGGGCTTCGCTGGGGGCAGCAAAGGGACAGGCTGGATCTGGTTGTATTTATTTCGGGACTGTTTTATTACTACAGGCTCAGCATCGCGGGCTGGCAAGGGTCGGAGAGGGATTGAACGGGGATTAAGCGCCAGACCTCTGCGGTGAGGTCGGAATGTTTTCGGTCTGTATTTGTACATTCTACGAACTGTACTGGTATCTTTCCTACTCTCTTGCAAGATAGTGATGGGACCGTTGGGGGCGAGTAGAGTGTGACGTGGACGTTGAACTGAGCTAATTCGCGATGGGTCGAACCGGGCGGCCGATGCGATTAGGGGGTTCCTATGCTTGATAGCAGTGTCGAAGTAACGCTTGGAAAGGCGTTTCATGAACTGCTTAACGGTAGAAGACGTCATGGTAGGCCACCTGAGCTATTTTTGAAAAAAACCTTTTGGAAAAGCTAGGCACTTTAGGGGCTTTCTATCGTAAGTTCAATGGCCCAATTCTTGGCCTCGGGTACTGCGACTTACCTGTAGACAAACGCTCGTGGGTCTCTTGTCACATTCACGTGAGTAATGTCACTCCGCAAGTCGCATCGCTGGCTCTAAGTCCAAATAACTACTTACATGTGTTTTCTTTTCAGTCACTTTCCAAAGACGCACATGTCATTTGGGGGATCCCTTCTTTTCGCATAATGTTTTTTGTCCTAATATACTTCGGCATAACGATTTTGGCACAATTTGTTTTGGCATAATAATACTTTGGCGTAATTTTTTTAGGCATACATTTTATGTTGGCATAATCATGTTAAAGACTAATTTGTTTTGGCATAAATTTGATTCGCATAACGTTAGTAGGCCTAATGACTATTAGCATAACGTTAGTAGGCCTAAAGACTTTTAGCATAACGTTAGTAGGCCTAATGACTATTAGCATAACGTTAGTAGGCCTAAAGACTTTTAGCATAACGTTAGTAGGCCTAATGACTATTAGCATAATAATATTTAGGCATACAATTAATATAAATAACAAAAACAATGTTCATGCAAATGATTTATTATAAATATACATGACATTTTCAATCGCTAGAAACGTTTATTTCACACAGCAGTGAATTAGTTAACTTCAATCAGTTAACTAATTCACTGCTGTGTGAAATAAACAGTCTTCTATTATGAGAAATAAATATGGCGGTTATTCCTCAGATAGAAGTTGACTGATTGAAATAGTAGTCCTTAATTATTTATTTTAGGTGTATATTTTTAGCAATTGCTTGTAAATATTCTAGTTTAGAAGGATATTCATCTTTTTTACTCATGATTTTTTCATTTTTTTTGGTTTTGTCCGTGTATTTTTTCTTTTTTTTGGTATAAGTGATGTTACAACATCCAGTTTATCTATTTCAATGGTTTGATGTCTTATTTCTTGAACTAACTTTTTTGCCAAAAAATAAAATCCAGTATGGTGTTTTCCCACAAAATGAGCAAATCTATTGTGCCATGCTTCTGCATGATTTTGTGTCCTGGGTATATTTTCCTTTACTAGTAAATACGTACTCCAGACTTTGGGTGGAAATGGTGGTGGTGAACTTGTAGTGCCCCATACATAATTCAGAGCAAACCAATTAGCTATAGTACCTGTAATAATCAAATAATATTGTTGGTTAAAAAATTAATATGCTGTGCAACAAAAGTTAGTGACAGAACCGAATTGCTGCGAAACCGACTTCACGTAGTCTTGTTTGTCCTACCCCTAGAGTGTTATTTAAAATCGCGTAGGCGCGTAGGAGCGAGGCGGCCCGCGGGCTGAGGAGCAAGCGACTGCAAGCGAGCCGCCGCGGATGAGGCTGGCCGGCGAAGCCGGCCAACAAGCAGAAGCTGCGGTGGTGAGCGAAAGCCGTCTGCGACGATTAGCACGTGTGGGGCCGCCGGAGGGCCGCAGCGCCGGAGCCGTCACAGAAACCCTGCCTGCTGCATGCTGCTTGCTTGCATGTTGCATGCTTGCTTGCATGCTGCATGCTTGCTTGCATGTTGCATGGTTGCTTGCATGCCGCATGCTTGCTTGCATGTTGCATGGTTGCTTGCATGCCGCATGCTTGCTTTTTTTTTTTTTTTTTTTTTTTTTTTAATTTGGGCAGGAGTGGGAAATCCCCACGGACACCTCGACTATCCCACAGGAATTTCTCTTGTGAGACAGTCGAGGTAGTGCCGGACTCGAACCGGCTAAAAACCACTCCTGCCTAGCCAGTGCCCTCTGACATTATCAGAGCCGTTTCGTGCTTTTTGTTTGTTTTAATTAAAAGGCTATTCAGTTCTTCATTTTCCTTTATGTAGGAATTCGGAGAGACGCTGTCCTCTCAGTACGGACGACTATTATTTCTTTAAATACTGTTTAAACCATCGACTATTATACCAAAATCCCCCCCCCCCCTTTTTTAAACTTTGTGTTAAACGCACTAATACTCGAGCCATAATACGCACCATATACTCAAGTATTATTTTTGTTTCTGCACAACACGATCGTGGCAATGTGTGTGCAGTAGTTCAAAAATGTTTTTCTTGTTTTATCCGCCATCAGGTTGGGGAGATTTTGTGCAACGAGCTGCACCCCCAGCTGCTGCTCAGCCTCATATCTGGCCTTCGCGGTGATGGGGCACTCCAGCAGTATGTGGAGCACCGTCTCCTCCTTGCCAGGCTCGCATGCGCACGATGGGCTCTCTTTACACTTGAACCGACTCAAGTATGCAGAGAACCCACCGTGCCCCGTTAGTATTTGTGTGGTGATGCTCGTGGGGACCATTTTACGCACGGTTTTGTATGCCGCCACCGCGTTTGGGAAGAAAATTTTGGTACCCGAGGCAGTTTCACCTGATCCGTACCTCCCGTTCCATTCGTCCAGCGTCTCGGACCGGAGTCTTCGCTTGACAAATGATACGGGACACAGATCATAGTCGGGCCTCTTCTTCGACCTCAGTGCGGCTTCCTTCGCCAGCCGGTCGGCTCGCTCGTTCCCTCCAACCCTGCGTGGGCCTTAATCCAGAACAAGGAGACACTCTTGTTCTGGAGTCTGCAGCGTCGGATGGTGTCCCTGGTTTCCACAGCCAAGGGGTGGGGTGAACTTACGTTTGCAACCGACTGAAGGGCCGCCCTGGAGTCGCTGAAGATGCCAAACGTGGTTTCACCCCTCTTGAGCACTTCTCCTGCCGCCCTCTGTAGGGCCAGAAGTTCCGCCTGGTAGACGGTACAGTAAGACGGCAAGGCCAGTTTGAGGGCCTTTGTTTCGGCGGCCCCATTCCACAAGGATAGCGCCGCCCCAACCCTGCCCTCAATCTTGCTGCCGTCAGTAAATATGCGCACAGCGAAATTGCTGTGGTGGTTGTATTGCTCCTCGTCTACCAGGCTTCCGAACTCCAGTTTTACTTGGTCTGCGGGGTGCGGAGCCTCTATCGCTGGAGCCATCCGTTCAATCTCCCTACCTCCTAGTACCGGCTGGGGTACCCCCTTCTTGGCCTCGTATAACGCAGCCGCTTCCCGAATACGGAGGTCGAGTGGGAGTATACCAGCCAGCACCAGTGCCGAGTTTAGGGAGACCGTGCGGTAGGCTCTGCACAGCTTCTGCCGCATGCTTGCTTGCATACTGCATGCTTGCTTGCATGCTGTTCTATTCTACCTACAATATCAAGCGCCTACAAATTTCATTAGAGCAATATTGTATAAACGTGTATAGTGTCTAATATTCTAGGTGTTAATAATTATTTCACTGTTATACCTATAAAAATATGTTTTAATATTTTTATGCGTTATTTATACTTAACTTTTATGCTTTAGGATATTATGCTTAAAAAAGATATGCTTTAGAACATTATGCTTAAAAAAGTTATGCTTTAGAACTTTATGCCTAATAAGTTTATGCTTTAAAATATTATGCTTAATCATTGTTATGGTTACAAACATAATGCTTAAAAAAATTATGCATGAGCTGTTATGCGTAATTATATTATGCGAAAATATAATTATGCCAAACAACATTATGCTAAGTTATATTAGGTCTTAAAATTTTATGCTAATGGATAGGGAACCGTCATTTGGGATGTCGCAACCCGTGGCTAAGTGGGTAGACTTGCAAATCAGTCTACATCTATTGTTAAACCTAAAAACATACCTTGGTGACTCCCCACCCCAACAGTAGCACTTCGGCAGTAGACGGCACCGCATGCTCCTTGTAGTCAATCTGGAGGTACTTTATCAAGGTCTTGCGTTTGAGGGACAGGTGCCGCCGCAGGCGTATCACTGCCAAGTTGTTCTTCAGGGTCTTCGGATTGTAACTGGGATGGAAGAAGACCTGAGCAAAAGTCATTGTCAATGTTGCCCATCAATTTCTAACGTACCAACGAAAATCTTGCAAAATAAAGACTTAAATATCAGTATTTTTAATTTATCTTGGAGCTTTGTTTTTGTTATCCTTAATATTTTGAGGCTTCAGAGTTCTGACCGCTAAATGTTTTAATATCCTCTGATTAAAAGTGTGATTAGTGCGTGGTTAGGGTCCGGTGGTACTGCTTCTTTCTGTATCTCATAATCAACCTTTGTTTATCTTATCAAATGGGATAAAGTTTCAGTTGGGAAAGAAAAAGCATTTATTAGCCCGACAGGACAACACATAAATA
Organism: Xestia c-nigrum; assembly: GCA_916618015.1. NCBI lineage: Eukaryota > Metazoa > Arthropoda > Insecta > Lepidoptera > Noctuidae > Xestia > Xestia c-nigrum. The sequence goes on from OU745248.1 coordinate 572,804, forward strand.
AAAAAATAATAATAATGAAATGGTAAAATTGTGTTAATAACACTAGAACACACACACTAGTGCTATTGGAACACACAAAATGTCTATGTCACCGTAAAATTGTAAAACCCGTTAGATTGTAATCTATCTCGCGAGATTTTAAACTCTCGAAAGATTGTCAAACGAACATACTGCTTACAATTTAACGGATTATAATTCGATAGATTGTAATCTATCGAAGTGAAACCTGTGTAACATTGTGAAATGCATGCGACGGAAGTATCTCTGCCCCTGTGATCGGGACTTGGGGCACCCCGACGTTAGGTTAGATAAGTTCCTTAAAACATTGCAAACAGAAATAGGAGCCCGCTACGCAGCCCACTCGCATGGCTCCGTCGACTACGCTTTATAGGCGAATATAAAGTGTTTTGAGGTGGGGTTCCATTAAACGGTTTTTCTCAGAAATGGTGCATTGCCTTCTCATGGGATTGGTACCGAGGGGCAAGACGGACCTCCCCTCCCTCCTCCACCTCCAAAGCGCGCGAGGTGAGTTCCGTCGCATACATTTGACAATCTTACTTTTTCACAAAAATAATGCTTTAAAATTGAAAGCAGTGTGTTCAGTTGACAATCAATCGAGAGTTTATAATCTCGATAGGTAGGTAGATTACAATATAACGGGTTTTTACGATTTTACATCTACACCGACTAATGGTTGTTTTATTTTTTAAGTTATTAGATATAAAAGCTCTTTCAAAAATAAATTGGTATAAACGCTGCCGCGCCGTGGTATTATTTTTTAATGCATTTTGACGTCACGAGCCCCCCACTCCCGAGTTTTGATGATTTTATCTCACTCGCGAGTTTTATCTTTACCAATATTCGTTGATCAACAAAAACAAAAAAAAAACCTTTTCACCATTATTTTCCAATATTCTAACTGATGGTCTATTTAAACTAGATAGAGAGGTCGGTTATTTGCAAACTCTTGATGTTAGATGACAAACTTGGCTAGTTTGTTTATTTCTGTGCCAGTCACACTCACCTCGAGCACATCTAACATCTCGCCTCCGATCCTACTGTGGTTGCTGCCGATCCTCACTTGCAGTACCCGCGGGTTCTCGCGGTAGAAACGGTTGTTATGCAACCTGCGGAATGAAAGATCAAAGTCAAAAGTGGCATTCACCATTTTCAATTCAATGTTTAACTTATCAATTGGACTTCTATTTTCGTCTGTGATGGTCACAAGTTACTCGACGTCATTGGAATTCATTTTTCTCTAAATTATTGTCTATCAACCATCAGGCTATCTTTCTTTCTTTGTTGGTCGTCAGATGATTTAATCTGTAATGTCTCATGTTTCTTTTCTTAAGTTTTTCTTCTTATATTGACCCAAAGTAATGAGACATCTTAGCATTCAGAATCAGAATCAGAATCAGAATCAGAATCTTTATTTGTAAAACATAGGTATTAACATAAAGGTGTTAGGTTAAACATATTTGAGCGCTATGATTTGCCGCGAAGGCATACAAATTTTAAATAAAATGTAATTATAAAAACTAAAATGAAGTAATTAAAAACAAATAGTAACAAAACAATAAAACAAAACGAAGCATAAAATAAAAAAAGTTAAAAATTATCATTTATAAAATCTGGAACAGTATAATAACATTTTTCTATTAATAGAGAGGAGAGAGCTTTCTTAAATTTTGATAGGGGCAATGTTCTTATACTATCGGGTATTTTATTGTAAATTTTTGAAGCCATTCCAAAAAAACTCTTTTTCATCAAAGCGGTTCTGCATTTCATGTCGCACAATTGATTTTTGTATTGAGAACGCATTGGAGTTTTTTTTACATCTGAAATTTTTGTAAAAAGATGTAAATTAACTTTAACAAACAAAGCAGTTTCAAAGATGTACATAGCTGGCAAAGTGAGTAATTTTAATGATTTAAAATGTGGTGCACAAGATTCGGTAGATTTTAAGCCACACATGGATCGAATACATCGCTTTTGCGCTTTAAAAACAGTCTCTCTTTCAGTAGATTGCCCCCAAAAAATAACACCAAACCTGAGAACTGATGCAACCAATCCGTGATATGCTATTAAGAGTGTGTGTGTATTAACTTTTTTTGAAAGCTGAAATAGTGCATATGCAGATTTATTTAGTTTTAGACAAATTTCTTCAGTTTGTGGTTTCCATGTTAGTTTCCTGTCAATTTTTACACCTAAAAATCTAGCCTCGCTTGTATCTTCGATTTTGTACTTATCATATTCAACATTAACTGTAGGTTTTTCGCACCTTTGATGAAAGTACATTACTTTAGTTTTATTTAAATTAATGACTAGGTTATTGCTATTAAGCCAGTTAATGATTTTACTAAGACAATCATTAATATCAGTCTCGTAACAGACGGGATTAGTACACTTTATAACAGCTGTACTGTCATCGGCAAACAGTACCATATGTTGAGATATAGCTTTAGGGAGATCATTAATATATATTAAAAAAAGTAGCGGCCCTAGCACGCTACCTTGAGGTACCCCGTATTTTATAGCTCTGGATTCAGATGTGTAAATGGTTAATATATTGCTTTTTGGACAGAGTTGTGATATTTCTGTGCACTGGGTTCTACCATCCAGATATGACTCCAAAAGTTTCAGGATATTTCCTCGTATTCCATAGCCATACAGTTTTTTTAGCAAAATTTTATGACTCACATAATCAAACGCTTTTGTCATATCGGTATATAGAGCACATATGGGAGCTCTTTCGTCGACAGACTTCATAATAGGAGAAAGGAGGTCAAATAGTGCCATATTAATATTAATATTTTTGCGAAATCCTTTTTGTTCGCTGCAAAATAACTTATATTTTTCAAAATAATTATAAATGGAATTGTAAATTACTTTTTCGAAAAGTTTTGAAAAAATAGGAATTTTTGCGATGGGTCTATAATTTTTAACATCTGATTTATCATCTTTTTTAAATAAGGGCTTAACAATTACTTTTTTAAGACTACTAGGAAATACACCGTTTGTTATGCATAAATTAATAACATGCGTTAAGGGTCCTGCTATAACTTCTTTGGTATATTTAACGACTTGTGTGCATATTCCATCATAGCCTACAGTATTTGTATTTTTAAGATTATTAATTATTTTGATTAGGTCAATAGGTAAAACTGGTGGCATAAATAATGATTGTGAAGTTAAGTTGTTAAAAATATGTTTACTAGCCGGAGTAACGTTACTAGGTATGTTATTTTCAATCACATCTACAAAAAAGTTATTAAATGTATTTGCAATCTCAGTAGGATGTGTGATTGTTATATTACCTTTCTTCAAGGATGGTATTAGTTGTTGTGGTAGGCGATATTTGGACTTGTTAATTACTTGCCATGCAGCTTTTGATTTATTTTGAGAAGTGTTTATGTAGTGATTATTTTGAGATTTCTGTGTTAGTTGTATAATTTTCTTGTAAATCTTCGTATAATTCTTAAAAACAAGTTTATTTTTACAGTCAGGTTTAAATCTATACGACCAAAGTAATTTTCTTTGCTTCCTACTACAGATTTTTATACCACGAGATATCCATTTGGTTTTAGTACTCGTTTTAATCTTTACTATTTTTGTTGGAAAGCATAACTTATATAGCATCAAAAAATCTTCGGCAAATAAGTCATACGCCTCATTCACATCATTTGTGTTATACACTTGCGTGAAAGACAAACTACTCAAATATTTTTTAAACTTCTTTAAGTTTTCGGCTGTTATGTCTTGCTTTTCAGTTTTCCAATATTTCAGTTTACATGATTTAATAATGGGTACACTTAGTATTTGAGATGTATGATCTGACAGAATTAGGTCAATTATTTGTGCTTTACAGTCTTTTTTGTAGGCGTGTGCAAAGTTATCTAAACAGGAGTTGCTGCTTAATCTAGTAGGCTTGTAAAGGGCTAAGTTAAGGTTAAATTGACTTAGAAATTGTTCAAATTCTAACGTAATTTTATTTCTTTTTAAGACGTTAATGTTAAAGTCGCCAGTTAAGATTACCTTTTTATTAGTGAAAGAACAAAATTTTCTTAAGATATTTTCTAATTTTTCATAAAATATGCTGTAATTGTGTTTTGGTATTCGATATATACAAATAATAATAATCTTTTGATGTATTAATTCTATGGCACAGGATTCGAAAACACCTGACACTGACTGTTTTGCTACGTCAGGTATTTCTCTAAATTGAACTCCCGCTCTGACAAGAATGCACGTACCCCCGCGCTTGGTCTTTCTAGAAAAAAAAGCTGCTGGTACAAAATTTGGAATATGCAACAAATGTTCATAGCCTGCCTCGATAAAATGTTCTGTTAAACAAATTACATCAATATTATTTCCTGTGTTATGAAGCTCTTCTAATTTGACTGTTAGTATATCTGATTTGTGCATCAGTCCCGCTATGTTTTGGTGAAGTATATTTAAGTACTTATAGAAAAAACTGAGAATTATTTTGTGACTCTAAAACGGTTGTTTCTTTGTGTGTATTTTGGGAACAATCAACTTCTAAGCTATCCGAAGTAGTGGCTATCATAGTACTGCAGTGTAGGATCATGTTTATTAAATCAATTAAAAGAATGCGTAAACCTTTGTTATTAAGTGTCCCGTAATTTGGGCTGTATGTATCATAAGTGTATGGCAAATTATAGTTAGAATCTAATACATACGCATAATTACATGTTTCTACATCCATATATAGTAGATTATTGAAAGTCTCCACTCGACTGTTGAACATAATATTTACATTATTCATATATTTAAATAGTGGTAGACATATTATAAAATTAGTATGATTCAGGGGTAATATTTTTTTACGAATGAGTACAACAAGTTCTATGTAGTTTTGTGTTCTTTTGAAATCTTCTTCACCTATATAGATTACACAGAAATCCGATTTAGTAAAGTTTTGGACTTTTCTATCTATGTTGTCTAGTATTTGTTCTAAATTACAATTCGGCTTACGATAGTGACAGATTTCATGAGTGTTTACTATACTATTGCTATTAATTATTTTACATATTCTACTGCTACTTTCACTACTGACGATGCAAATTCTATGCTTAAAAGGCGCCTGTTGTAAATCCAGTTTAATAACTTGGCTCGGTTCTTCATTTCTAGGAGAGGAAGTGCGAGGGACATCTTTACTTTGAGTTTTGCTGCCTTGATGAATAGAAGTATTGCCAATATTGAGATCAGTTTGAGCTTCTTTTGTATGTCTTATCTGAGTTTTTTTGGGCGTTGTTGGCTTATGTTTGACTGGAGAAATAGCAATTCTTTTATACAAAGTGTTTTTCTTGGATAATTCTTCATTACTTTGTTTCAGACTGCTATTTTCTAAAGTCAATATCTCAATTTCTTTATGTGCACTATTTAGTTGAGACGTCAACTCATCAATCTTATTTTGCAACTTTATTGATAGATTGTTATCTTCATCTTCTGACATTTCGGGCATACTATTTGTGGTACAATTCAAAGTTTGAGACGTGTTATTGCTGTCATCGTGGTTAGATTCCGATTTTCTGCTGCGGTTACGACGGAACGTTATATTATCCAAGAAATTCATATTGATCGATTCTTGTTTCAACGTTGGCAAGAACTATATTTTTGGTATCTTCAATTATAAAATAAAAAATACCACTTTTTACTTATTTTTTTGTGCTGTCAACATTAAAGATGGGTTGGTAACACTGTAGGAGTATTGCAGTTGTTACTACTAGCTAATAGATGTCGCTGTCTTCAATATTTAGTTGTCAAATGTAAAATTGATGTCTTGCAACACTAGTATGAGTCTTGTAACACTGATGGTTTTGATTTTGCTACTCACTGCTAGATGGTGCTGTTATCAATAAAATTAATTCGTTTGAATAAAAAACGGATTTCGTAGAGTTTTTTCCTTGATTTTTTTACATATCACTGAGTTATACAACGTTTTATGTGTCACTGTATTTGTTAGCAGATTAAGGAACGATAATAGCAGTTCAAAGCACTTGTTTTTCTTCACTAAATGAAAAAAAAGTCACTGTCTTGAAAGTTCTTATGTCAGAGCTATTTTGTTATTTACTCAACAAAAATACTCAACAACACTGTCACCGCTTGTTTGTAAGTTCAGGTTCACTTTTACGCACAGTATAATATCCAATTATACCCAAAAAACTATTATTTGACTTATTTAACACGGAGCACATCAAATGCAATGTTTACTAGTGCACGCCATCTATCCCATTCGTTATCAACCTTCATCCATGCGATCTCTTCTTGGGTCTTTCACTCTCTAGGGTCTACCACCTTGACAAAATAAATTATGTTATCTTATCCCGACATAATATGAAACCATTCATAAGATGTCCTCCTAGTAGCGGTACTTTCTTCCACCGTATAATTTCAGACAGACTAAAGCGACTTAATAACATGACACTCAAATAGACCAGAGAAGCAAGACACATAAAGGAGATACTCAGCACTGCGTGATACAAAGCTGCTAATTATTGATGAAGATACTCACAATTGCATACAAGAAGCCGAAGTGATGCATAGATCGGACCATATCAGCACCGCCCCGCACCAGAACCTGCCCATCAGGTGGACAGAAGCCATGAAGGGATAGTACTGGATGGTGGTGCGCTCGCCCTTGAAGATGCGGCGCCCGCTCATCTTGCTTTCCTGGTAGTTCTTCATTTCTTCAAGTTCACCTTGAGGATCTGGGGTTGAATGATGAAAAATTATATTGAATTCTGTTCTTCTCTGACACATGGCATTGCTTAATATTTTTTGGCTTTCATTCAGCTTGTGCTGATCAGCAAACTCCGATAATTTTGAGTTACCGATCGTCGCGGGTAAGCCATTAGGTATGCATTTTTCAAGTTTCATCTTAAAACATTCAGTTTCTTATTTTTATTCTCATTTGTTTAAAATAAAACACAACTACTCTGTTTCTTTTTTGTCAAAAAAGCCAGCGCAATTACATCGTTATGTAAATGTTTCGTAAACCAATTACATTTTGATATCGAACTTGCGGTGGCAAGTGGTAATGCTGAAACGTATTCGAAAGCACAGCATAAAGTACATACGGTCAGTCTCGCTACCTACTACAGAATCTTAATCATCTATACAACCCTTGAGCTTAAGGTCGGGTCGTGAAAAAACTTTTTGATGAATGGGTTTCCCCCTATTTCAGATCGAAACACTATTCTACGAAAATTATTACATCGATGACTATACATCGAAGCCCTGATAATGGAACGTAAGAGGAATAGGGGTTCTTTTAATCACTCCGTCAAGATCTGGTACAGCTAATAAAGAATTCATCTACTTGCCTTATTGATGAAGCAAAAAATAATTGAAATATAATTTTGTTTCAACCTACCCCAATATTTACTTTCTTTAGCTTTCACTAGCTTATCTTTGGGTGCTTCTGCTAACAGTTTATCAACTACATCATTCATCTTCTCATCTTCTACATGCTTAGGAAGACTGTCTTCTATCATCCTCCGAGCTGAGTTCACCAATTTATTTCTTTTACCCTTCTCTGCTACGATCCTCATGATATCATCTCGAGTCATCCTTTCTTTTAGCTTTATGTACAAATTTTTCGTTTCATTATTAGTCAAGTATGTAAAATGATCATTTTCATTGAGTGCCTCGTAAAAATTTGTTTCGTTCAGTTTGGTTTCCCTGGTCACATTGGCTAGAATGTCTGCTACGACGTTACTGTCCACTACATACCGGTCGATTTTGTCAAGACTATCTTTCAATTCCTTGAATCTTCCTTTGTTTAATTGAATGTCAGCTAGAGATAATAATCTTTTGGACATTTCATATACAGTTAGGTTATTTGATTCGGCAGATTCATATTTCGCGACACTTGCTTCGACGATAACATTTATACATAGAAGTAGTGTTAAATATAGAAAATACATCACAATGAAATGCACTCGTTGTTCTGAACTTATCGCTTTCAGTGTTTTATCGTTATTCAATAACTTTATGGGCACTACAATTTTATAACGTTCGTATTGGCTGCGGTGAGTAATCACATAAATGTCAATCATTCTAGTTTTACGCGAAATGTCCGTATGCACTCGTCTATTCGCCAGAGTAGGTTCCATTATTATTCATACCTATAAAGGGTTGAAAACACCTCTTCACGAAGCCAAAAGGCTTCCCCATCATTGCGATCATTTTTTTGTTTCCCAACATACCTGGGAAACTTCTAGTTACGGAGATATGGGGGGTCAAAGTTACAACTTTTTGACAAGTTTATTTTAAATACATTTTTTTGTAGATATTGACTTTAAGCACCACCACGATCCCCGTACTATTCAATTCATCCATCAAAACCATTTTTTAAGTGCGTTTCATTGTGTTCTTCCACAAAACGTGATTTTTTTTTGCGTACAGAATGCTTGGTTAACGGCTTTGGGATGAGGTGGTTTACACCCTGTATATGGAACTCAAAAATGTCTCCTTTACAAATACAAAATGTACTAGTGCGTCGGTATATCTTAATACACCACATAAGCATAATGACCCTATAATGTTCTGCAGCTGGCACACAGTTCTCGTCTTTGTAAGGGGGAACGGACCATGATCAACGCCAGTTGTAGAGGTCTTCAAAACTTTAGTTTTAGGACATTCCTACGGTTTGCTCACTGTGTTTTCCTTCACCATTTTGGGACCAGTGGTGATACTGTAAGTCACACAGAGTGCCCCCTGGGTTTGAGCTCACGACCAAAAAGTTCTCATCATCATTATCATCAGCCTATAATGTCCCCACTGCTGGGGCAAGGCCTCTTCTCTATGAGAATGGGCTATAATCTACCACGCGGGCCCAGTGCGAAACAAGTTCTATGATACGTGAATTTAGGTCGTTACAGGGCAGCAACGACCCGACTGCTCTTCTCTAATACAATGGAGTAGTTTTGTTTTCTTTCATACCGGAGTTCATAGGGTTAGGAACAATAAACCACATAATGAAGAAAACTTCAAATCAATTGAAAGTCCAATATAACTGAAGCCCGTTCCAGTAGCGTTGAACTTTGTAACAAAGAACCTTTCTTACAAATTAAAAAGGCGGGTTTTAAAATCTTATGGAGCTTCGAACTTAATTATTTGAGAAAAAAAATTGTAAGAAAAAACCTTTAGAAAGTGTAAAATAATGAAGCTTTTGATGCGAAACTTCACTTATTAATTTCAGTTAAGTCAAGTTATTTGAAGGTGAAGTGATGTCCAACTTTACACGTTATAGAAGTTACCCAAAACCGTCGCAACATACAGATCTTTTTCAGATGTGCTGAAGAAACTTTATCTACTTCTGAAGGGTAGTGGGCTACTTGGAATGGCTAATGACGGCCACTATGGTTCATTAGAAGAACTAAGTGCGGAAATATACCCCGATTACATACAGGGAGCAAACAGACCATTAAATTACGCAAAAATTAAACAAATGCTGGGGAACAACTTTTCTTGGGTTTAAAACCACCTTCACGGTAGGACTCAGTGTGACGCACTTAAAACATTGTGCTGATGGATGAATAAAATGTAACCCGGTATGGTCTAGGACACAAAATACCTATGGCATTCAGTCCACATCTAATGTTTGTGCTTGAAGTGTTAAATATATTTAAAAAATATCGCAATAACGTTTGTCGCCTTCTTCAAGGGAACTGTTACGCCCACAAGTTACTGTTGGCAACACCAACAGAGATTTTCTAAATTAGCAACATCGCTTTATGTTAAGTCACTGACAAATTAATATACGTAAGAAAAAACCACGCACGCTGTACGGTCCATAAAAATATTAAAGTTAAATTGAAGAAAAAGGGAGTTTGTATTTCCAGTCGCCACACACCTTGCCACCTACGCTACAAAGACCACACGCCTACAAAAAGTTAATACAGTCCACTCATCAAGATCCCGACAGTTACAATAACATAGTGGAATCTACACACTTAAGTTGTGGATATAGCAATAAACATTTTAAGTTTGAGTTTGGAATTCATTCATTAAGAAGGCCTTTAATACTTACATCAGCCATACCGATCCTCGTCACCTCAACAATCTCCGTCTGATTGAACTATCCTTCATTGCCGTAAAAAAGAACGAAACTCGTAACATCCTCACACATAAACCAAGGCTGTACTCATCAGAAATAACATTGGCTACTATCCCAAATTGGGAACTTATGCCGATAATAAGGCTGTCCCAACGTCGGCCCCGGCTCATCAATCAAGCTAGATAGCGCTGAGAAATACCTAAACAAGGAATCGAATTACGACCCGCAGGAAATGGAGCCACTTCAGCTGGGCAGACAGGATGATTATTTTTATTTGGGGTAATGGTCGGACGGGAAGTTACAGGTAAATGTTATTTTTTAGATATCCATTTTCGAAGTAAACTGTTGTCTAAGATTGTGACGTTGAAACGTTTACCCCGTTGTTCCACAAGTGTTCAAATATTGATTGCGTTCATCTAAGAGCATTCCAATTGCCACATGAAAATATTACTTTTATTTCAAAGAGCAATATATTAGGTACTGTATTTATTCAGTATTTCGTACTGGGAATCGAACCCACAACCCTTGCTATGCTTTAAAACCTAGCTTTTTACTGTGTAACAATTCAAAACTACAAACTTCAGGTGAAAATAAGATTGCTACCAATCATCCACGAAGGCCAAATAATGCAAACTGAAACGTTGGTCTACCTAAGTATTCATTGTTTCGGTTCATACTAAAATGAACAATAACATACAGTAAATAAATAGGTTAGTGACTTGGTTCAGTGGTCGCATACGCGACTGCTGAGCACGAGGCCCCGGGTTCGATTCCAAGATCAGGCAAAGTGTTATTGGGTTATTCCACCGAGAATTTCTCAGTAGGAACCACGGAATCTGGATTTGTGCCCGGTTGATGAACATAGTCTCACCTCCTGTAACATTATCTGTCTAGCCTTTTCCCTAATGTGGGGTCGGCTCCCAGTATAACCGGATGCAGCTGAATACCAGTAGTTTACGTGGAGCGACTGACTATCTGACCTCCACAACCCAGTTAATACCAGGTAATACGATACCACTTAGTAAGACTGGTTGTCAGCCTTTTTGGACCACTGACTACCTGTAACTTCTGCCAAATATGGACAAATGACAGCCGGGACCAACAGCATAATGTGCTTTCCGAGGCACGGAGGAAACTCGGAAATGCAAGGGCGGTCACCCATCGACAGACCAACCTGGGCAAGCACAGCTTAAAGAACAACCCGAGCGGCTGTCATTATTTAGCCACGAACTCCTATTACATCTCCTCGCCCCTAATTACATGTGACTTAAATATATCTTGCAATATGTGATGCAGCTCTGCCTATCCGTTCAGGGATCACTGTGGTGATGATGATGTTAGAGACTGTGGCTTAAGAAAAGTCAAAACTCGCTCTAGAGACTTCCCACGCACAGAACCACAAACATAGACTTACTAAAAAAGAAAATCACTCATTGTACACTTCTACCGAACCCCTTCACCCCACTAGAACCACTATAAATCATGAAGGATCTCCCACCATTCCGTCTTGCACCCCCATGGGAAATCAACCCACTCCGTATCAGACAGAAAGGGACTTAGCTCGAACACACTTGGATCCTAGGATTGTATTCGATTTACTTAATTTTGTATTGGCTGTTTCTTTCAGTCTTCTTACTGGCTTGGCTTCGTAGGGAAGGCTTATTGGATTTGTTGGAACTGTTCTCGGTAATCGACTTGGGAGTTCAATGTGATACTGGGAATATGTGGCCTTTGTACAAAAGCTGTTTCATAAATCTAGGTTTCTATCCTTTAAAAAATCTTCGAAGTGACTTGTACTTGTAGTTTATGAATTGCAAACATTTGACCCTGTTCTTTGTGGTTAAAAAAGATTTTCCTGTTGAGTGGAGCAAACAACTGAAATCAAATCGTCAAACACTTTACCTGTTTCCTTTGAAGAGTTTTCAGAAATTCCAAAGTTCACAATTTGTTCAATTAACTTTAATACTAAACTTTCGTCTCTCACCGCCACCTAGTGGGCAGCGGCGTAGCTAAATGCCGCAAATGAATGGACTCGTTTTTGCACACCAGTTTTCAGTTTTCTTTAAACAGCGCCATCTAGTAGTGACTAGCGAGATCAACTGCAAGCTGTGTTCACCAAGTTTACTGTTAGTTTATACAACTGCCGGTAGATGGCATTGTTATGTTACTTCAGCAGCATTATTTTCCTTTTCAATTAAAAAACCAAGTAGTAATTGAATAAACGTAACCAGTAAAAATGGGGATCAAGGTTCATGTCCGCTCTGCATTAGAAGAAGTAGAAGAAGGATTTACACTGAAGTGGTACAAGAAAATATCAAATCAAATCATATTTATTGAACAGATCATACAGTCCAATTCAATTTAATCTTTGTATTATTCATAATTATTATTACTAAGTATCGGAACTAACTAATCTAAGCTAAAATCGGTGGCGGAACTTGCATACAATATTGAAAGCTTGCCTTATTCATGTTGTGTTCATGGGTTTCTGGTTTGCCGTATTCTTAGCCCCAAGGCACGCGTTTTATGGCCCTTATAAAAGGGCTGTAGTTGCCAGCGTAATTAGATTCACATCGCTTTTTTGTTTTATGTACTATATAAAATAAGTCGGGTTTTCCTTCCTGACGCTATAACTCCAGAACGCACAAACCGATTTCCACGGTTTTGCATTCGTTGGAAAGGTCTCGGGCTCCGTGAGGTTTATAGCAAAGAAAATTCAGGAAGTAGGTAGTAGTAGGTAGGTAGTAGGTGACGCAGACGAAGTTGCGTGGGTCAGCTAGTAACTTTATAATTGTAAAGATATTCTATAAGTTTATTTGTGCCAGAAAAACGTTTTACTGGAACATGTAATTGGTTTTAAAAATATGACGTGCATACAAAAATAAAAAATGCGCTTATTGGTAAGATTCATGTGGCAAAGTTAAGAGGCATCTACTGACAGCGACCTTAAAGACAAAAAACAAAGAAACCAAGTGAAACCCTACAAAAGTAATTAAACCATTTCCATGAAACACAATTACAGACTTACCAAAAAGATTCCTTTATTTACGTTGCCCTAAAACAGAATTTCTTCGCATAAATTCTACAATTAAAGTCAAACGAGCAGTCTCCATGGATCAGCGTCTCTCACGACAGAGTTAGCTGAGCTACCAGAGCGTCCTAAATGAAATCGCCGGTAATTTGATTCTACCGTATAATTCAGTTAGGGCCCCTAAACAGACAGGGCGACCTAGTAATTGATAAACGACGTTGCCGTCGGCTACGTGCTGCTGTCATGTCTTGTAGCATGGGGTCTCATTGCGAAGAAAGAAAAAATAGTTCAAAAAAATCTCAATAGATGGCGTTATATGTATCGATTTGTTTTTGAAGCTTGTTTATTTGTTTAAATTTGTCTGTGGAAAAAGTATTTACTTGTTTTAAAAAAATCCCCTTAACACAAAAAAAGGAATAATGGGCTCCTAGTTCCCAATTCCATGATTTTACTAAATAAAATTATTGTGCTGCCTCTGGTGAATAGAATTTGTACTACGTGGTCGATGCTCACTCATGTTATGTTTATTATAGATGGCGCTGTTTTCATTTTCTGAGTTTTACTACACAGCTCAATATCTATACTACTTAACACATTACCGTTTATCTAGGAATATTTATGAAATGCAAATATATCATATAAAAAAAATATATTTATACGTGTAAAAAATATCTGCTATGCTGGGCTCTCAAATTACAATTTTGGACCTTGAAGCCATTCCAGAAAAATTACTTACATAAAAAGAAAATCTATAAAAACTTTTTTGCAAAAAATATAACCGACTTCACACAAAAAAGTGAAAAATAACTTTAGCTTCAGAAGCCGGTGACCTTTGTTTGATTGATTTAGTTTTTTTTGTCACCGACTTCTAAAGCTAAAGTTAATTTTCACTTTTTTGTGTGAAGTCGGTTATATTTTTTGCAAAAAAGTTTTTATTTTTCACTTTTTAGTGGTTCATAATGTGCTTACCCTTTCACAGCGTAACGGCGTGATTTTTTGTTATGAACTGGTGTAAACAATAGAGAGACATGAGATTTCAGCGATCCCAGTACATTTGCTATCATTTATTGAGGAGTTCCCGTCGTCTATCTTCCGAAGTTCTTCATCAGATCTTTAAATTGAAATGGGATCACTCCAAGAACGCACTCTTCCTAAAACTACCCAAATCGCTTCTGGTGTGCCTATAAAATTTAAGGAATTCCCTCTATTTCTCCAGGATCCCATTAAATGGAACTTATAACACATCTAACTGTCGAAATCTGGGTGTATTGTACACTTCTGCGTACTCCCTCAGAGCATACAGGATGTTACGTCACTATGTTACATAAACAATAAACAACCAAACGATTGCAGCAATTACTGCAGATTTGCCGTCTATTTTTGAAGAGTTCCATTGTATATCTCGGAAGATCAGCATCAGATCGTCAGAAAATGGGACCAAACGAGAAGCACCAGCTTTCAAATAAAAAAAGAATCATCAAAATCGGTTCACCCAGTCAAAAGTTCTGAGGTAACAGCACAAAAAAAAAAACATACAGACGAATTGAAAACCTCCTCTTTTTGGAAGTCGGTTGAAAATGAAATCAACGATAAAATCTTTTCACATCGCTTGATGAAACTGGAATCCTGAGTCGATATAGTCGTTTATAGTGACCTGAGTTGACGAGAGTTGACTACCATCTTATGCATTTTACGAAAAATAATGCGTTTTATAGCACGTATGTTCCTTTGACAACATTTCGACAGTTTACAATCTCTCTAGTTATTTTACAATCTAACGTGTTTGACAATTCAACGGTGACATAAACATTGCAAGCCACGCACACGCGTGTAATGTACTCGTCCAAAAATCCGATTTCTATTATATTCATTATATATTTTAATAATTATTATTTATAATCGGCACGCAAATCTTCGATTCAGTTTATTGTATGTATTTACACAATCACGACTGAACCGACTCTGAGGTGAGGTGGTCAATTTTGTATTAAGGACTATTGTCATCGGATTATTGCTCATAATAAAAAAAATGGTTCCATGGTTTAAGCTTGGACTAAGTTAGGGTGCATTCCGGTATACGAAATAATCAGTCACAGCGCTCACATTAATATTTTGCGTTCCGATTTAGTTTTCACGATTATGACAGCTAAGATCTATCATTAGGTCATTTGACAGCGCTCATGGTGATATTTATTTGGCGCAGGGTCGGTGTAATCGCATGCATGGTGGCGCGTGTCATGACGTCACCTATGACGATTCAAGGAACATATCGCGATATCGCGCTCACGGTAATACGGAACGGGTTTATGGACGCTCAAATCCATTACAGCCTATCTCGGAACACGGCCTTAGATGCTTCTTCTTGTAGCACAAAACGCAATTCAAATGAAACTGACTCGAAACTTAGGTAGGTACCTACTTACTCATAAAATAGTTGTTGTCTCTAAGTGGTTGGATAATAGGAGAATGGAAAGACTTTAGGTACTTACCTATCAATCGGCACGGATCTTGAGCGCTTGCTTACGTCCACATGCGCAGAAGATAATTTTTTGGATCTCGTAAGTGTTTTTCTATGAGCGCGAGCGTACAGACGCCAGCAAGTAAACGTAATCAATACTGTAAAGTTGATTTAATCGATTTTCAACTTTATAACAAATGTAGAAGGTTCATTTTCGATTAGAAAAATTTGACAGATTGGGGTAAGTTGATGTACTGGCGTCTGTGCAATGCGGAAGGTCATCCCCACTCAGTCACTCGTCTAGCGCTCAAGATCCGTGCCGGTAAGTATACTTACTAGAGAATGCAAAATCTCTTGTTTATGAATAACAATACCGCGAGATCTCGCGGTATTGTTATTTGTAGATTTGTTGTAGATTGGCAGTTTTGTGTGTGTTTTTTGCAAATAATCACAATGTTTGAATAAATTAAAAAAAAAAAACATCATAAGTATTATAAGATAAGACAATCCTACTAAATGATATAAAAGTGAAAGTTAGTTTGGATGGATGTTTATTACTCTGTCACTCAAAAACTACTGGACGGATTTAGATGAAATTTGGTACACAGATAGAGTATAACTTGGATTAACACATAGGATAGTTTTATCCCGATTTTATGTTCCTTTCCAATTTTCGAGTTCTAGTGGGAGAAACCGCTGGCAACAGCTAGTAGACATAATATATGCATCAAGCATTGTTTCACGTCTCTATCTATATTTTTTTAACAAACTTCTAAGGTCCATGTTCACCAAAAAGATGACGCTCTGATTATCTAAAAATATCGAATGTTCAACAGACATTTTAGTATGGGAACATGTCACAGTGACAGCTGTTTTTAGATAATCAGACCGTTATCTTTTCGGTGAACGTGGACCTAAGTAGTAAACTTTGACGTACGTATCTATCAAAATAACAAATGAAAGAAACAACCAGTCTTCTACTAAACCGACAGATCGCAACTCCGTCCGTGTCAGTCCGCGCTTCAAATAAGACGTAAGCTCGAGTGCAATCTCGTTAAACTCGCGAGATTGCATTCCCTAATACTTACCTACTTATGTAGGTACCAACACAACATACAAATACTGCTACTTAGTTATGTAATAACAGCTTGTAATTAAAATAAAATGTTTTCTACACACTCGAAACTGACGCTGTTAAAAAATAACTCTCCCTTTAAGTCATCTAATTAAAAAAAAAAAAAAACACAAATAAAAAAAAAACAAATAATCATTTCAAGAGCTACGTATTTCGATATTATGAATGATTCTAATTGACTGAACGACTTGTTATTTATAATATTTTGCGTTGACGTTTAACGCCGAACATAACAAATAACTAAGGCGGCCGAAAAACATGTACCTAGCTGTACCATTACCATGCACAAGAAATCATGCGCTATCGCAAAGTAGGTAGGCATGAAAGAACGTGAATTTATTATTGTCGATTGCCGAGTGACTAACGACGTAAGCTTCAAGGTCACGGGGCTACCTTAAAACTAAGGTAGCCCTAACGTAGTACAAAATTAGAGTATGGTTTTAACGCCATCTATTGTAAATTTGTGTAAAATAAACTGGTCGCGGCCCACAAGCTGGCGATTCAACGCTGGTAGCTCCATCTAGCGCCGGGGTGAGTGAAACAAGCCGGGCTCGGCCACTTTAGACAATTGCCCGAATAGCCCGTCGAAATGACGTAGTTACGGCGGTCACGTTTCTTTGTATGGGATGGGGTATCTGTACGCTAGTATTATATTATCTGTGCTTGTAGTGAAGGTAAAATTAAGTGTTTTTGCAAGCAATAGATGGCATTGATTCAAATTTTTGTTTTTTGTTTGTTAGACGATTTTTTGTGTGACCTTTAATTTTACTGGGATGCGGTTGTGTTGGCTCTACTATTATACTTTATAAATTATATTAGTGACTTTTTCGCGTACGTTTTAGTACTATAAACTGTATGTATTGACATGCTATCAAATGTTCAATCATCTAAATTCATATAACAACAAAATAGAAAAAGACCTCACTGCTCACCTGTTTTTTTTTATATGAACATGTGACACCAGCCAGCAGTAAATCATAGAAACTCCAGCTGATAGAAATACTTCTTACATGTGCGTGCCAACAAACAATCAATTTGCTAAACTCTGCAATAAATATCGTTGAAATGTGAGCTTTAAGATAAGACCTGCACGTCATACTCTTACTTCATGGCCTCGGCGACGTGTTCATTACGGGGTGGCAATGAAACAGTTTGAGCGACACAACTCAGCCACATCGCCAGCGCCGACGCTGTCTTAAACCATTTCTTATTAAAACAACGTTTAATTTCAGTAATTTTGGTCTCATCAACTGCCATTATGGAGGCTTTGACAAACTTTCACGAAATGTCAAGTTTCTTAATACAATTTGCCTATAATTTGAATATTTTTACGGTGAACTCTTGCTTTTATTTTGGTAGTGTTTTGAGTAACTCAATGTCATTATTTGGTTTAGGTTAGTGGTTTTCCTGTTCATTTTGCTGCTATGGGTTGAATTAATTAAGACTTGTGTTTCAAGATAGCTTACAGATTTCATACGATGGTAAACACTAAAGCTACGAACAAAATGCAAAAAGGAATCAATTCTATATCTATGTAGTTGGCTCTCATGTCTGAAATCGTCCCACTTGGAAAGTTCCACGTGTCCTACAGGGAAAAGGGTTCACCGTTTTCCCTGTAGATGTAAAGAGATGTTAAAGAGATTAAAGTGTAACATTAAAAGGATGGGCAGTTGCGTGCCGCGAATCCCAAAAACGAACATCCTGTATCTACAAATCTGTCTGAGAATTTCCAGATTCTGCAACCGTTCTCCGACAGTCGTTTCTCCTTTGGACTGTTCACCGACAGGACGTTTCGTTTTTGAGAGATTCGTCGATAGAACGTTTCACCTATGGATGTTCCGCCGACAGAATGGTTCGCATTTGTTAGTTTCGACGACAGGACTTTTCAACTATGGAATATTCGCCATCAGATCGTTTTGTCTACGATTGTTTCGACATGGCTTTTTCACTGGCTGTGGTGTGTGTTGGCTTTGTAGTTGAATAAACTACAAAGCCACCAAAAAGCTACTAGCTTGCTACAAAGGCATGAATATATGAATATATGAGTACATCTACAGTACAAAAAAGTTTCTCGAAATAAGTTGCTTTTTGTAACATTGCTAGTAACACACAGGAGTAGATACTTAGCTTAGTATAATAAAAATTATGCGACAAAAATGTGCGTAGTCATGATTATCTGTTTTATTTTTCTCTTCATTGGTTATAGTATGCTCTGCATCCTCATTGACGATTGTGTTTTTTTCTTAATTAACGGTTTCAAAATGAATGAAAGTGAAATTGTGAAGTCGATACGTGGCGCCTCCCCAGCCACTCCTCAAAGAGGGGACTTACCGCTACTATCGTGGCGTGCCCTGCACTGGGTTGCGACAGTCGCTCTCTCCATGTCGCCATGAAATCGCGCCGGAGGCTGTCCGCTGAGCGGCAATTTGCCGCGGCAGCGGAGTTTCCCGCCGGCGAAGCGCCTCCGCGCGCCAGTCATGTAGGCGCGCGAGGACTATCGCCTCCAGATCCCATGGCGGCAATCCGGCAAGCAGGCCCGCCGCCCCGCGGGAGATCGTGCGGTACCCACGGACCATTTTCACGGCTACCACTTTTTGGGGCGCGTTCAGATAGTGGGTGGCTCGCCGCCTCAAGGAACGCGCCCACACTGGGGCCCCGTAAAGAGCCATGGACCGCATGACCCCCGCATAGAGCCTGCGGCAGGAGACGTTTGGCCCCCAAGGTTGGGCAGGAGCCGCCTGAAGGCAGCCCCGGTCCGTTCCAGCCTGGGGGCCAAACGTCGGAAATGTTCCACGAAGTTCCATCGGCTGTCGAGTACGAGTCCCAGATACTTCAACGTCGCCATGCCGAAACAATCGTAGACAAAACGATCTGACGGCGAATATTCCATAGTTGAAAAGTCCTGTCGTCGAAACTAACAAATGCGAACCATTCTGTCGGCGGAACATCCATAGGTGAAACGTTCTATCGACGAATCTCTCAAAAACGAAACGTCCTGTTGGTGAACAGTCCAAAGGAGAAACGACTGTCGGACAACGGTTGCAGAATCGAATTTCCATTTTGACGTACATTGGAGGATTTCCTGTGGATAGGTGTTTCTAATCTGAAATAAGGTAAGTATGATAATAGCATTTATTCATTTACAAGTCCGGTAAGTAGAATTGCCCTTTGGTTATTCCTTAGGATTCTTCTAGGGGTTAGATAACAAGTCTGTGTATTTACTTACTTAACTACATACTATTATATCCCACAATTAATCTCTTTAAGGGGTGAATTAAAAAGAATCATTTGTTACTGCTAACTTTTTTCAGCACTTTTTGTGTGGTACCTCAGGGTTGAAGCCTGTTTTCCCTTTCCGATCCGTTTTAGAGTATCCAAACCTGGCCAGCAGGTGTCGAGCTCGTGTCGCCATCTTCACAATACACCAGCTTGTTTACTTCTTTACAAATAAATATCTCCACAGCAGGTTTGTTTGAAAATGACTCTTGACAAATATAGTGGCTTCACACTGTTTTTTTTCTTTCCATATGAATAATGTTCAAAATCGATATCTGCTTGAGTTATGTGTCTTGCTCGTGTCGGCCCAGCCCTTGAACAAAGTTGCAGCAATACATTACGTTAGAGCCTTCTCATAAATAACAAGTCGCATATACTTTGAGTAAAAATAACTGCTGTTACGAAATAAATGACTACTTACCGAATATGTTACGCATTTACGTAAGAAAGCACTTTCTTTAAGTGTATTGTTTTCAACTTCGGGGTAAGGGACAACGTAAATCAATCTTTTACTTTGGATTCGATGTAATGATACTTACTATTTCGCCAAACTTGGATTTTTTGTGGATTATCTAAAAAGTTATCAATATGTTGCAAACATATTTGGTACAAGATTTATTATTATTTATTTATTGCGTGTACATTTATCATCCGCCTAGCTTTTTCCCAACTATGTTGGGTTCGGGTCCCCTGGTCGATTTCGGTTATATTGCATGTACAATTGTACAATAATATAACAGATAAATCCAAGCTATTGCACAGACAAAACATAGATTAAAAGAAACATTTAAAGATATATTTTACACCGCGTACCACAGGTTAAAGTATGTTTATCGGTCACCAGCCCCAGCGGCTAGCACCTTCACAGGTGCATTAAGACATTTTAGCTTTGTCACTGTTATGGCAACGCAACAGCGATGTCTTTGGTGTAACATATATCCTTTATGCGGTGTTAATTTACCATCAGCGCTCAGAAAGGCCGTCTGCGTCATTGACACCCACTGAACATGTTAAAAATAATAACAATCTATTCAGCGATCACAACCATATAATATTATACAAGCATAATATAAAATTTTCTGTACATGCCTAAAAATTGTGCTTGTCTAGCATTTGCACAACATTTTCCACAAAAAATCGTGTAAAATTCATCTCTATAGTAATGCGTATAATTCAAAAGCTAGCAAGTGCCGTAATTCAGTGGAAAGTACCAAACTCTGTGTTATCCTGCTGTTATGAAGGGCGTAAAACAAAGGAATGGGCTGTAACCATTGCTTTAGCGCTGTAACATCGCTGAAACGTTGCAAAATTCCGCTGTAAAGCGCTTCAAACCAGCGGGCGTTAAAAAGTTTAATGAATCGCGTACAAGAGAATGTGGATGTTCAAATTGGATGTGCAATGTGCGAAATGAGACTGATGATTATTGTAATACAGATCCGTAAGAACCAACTACGAACCATGTTAGTGCATGTTGTTCCTTTCTTAATAGATTTCACCACTTTTACGACGAAGAAGAACTGTTCTGCGAGACTTGCAATTTTTGTACGGGCTATTTTTTTGATGGGACAGCTCTTGTGTTGCCAGAAGACCAATTAAGGCACATAGTACGTAGTAAGGCCATTTTTTTTTTTTTTTTTTTAGGATGGGAAATCATCAAATGACTTCTCCCACTCTGGGCGGAGCGGGAGGGAGTGTCAGACTCTTACTGACTAAAACCCATCCATGTTCCTTCCTCGCCCTTTACGTTCCGGGGCCGCGGTATCTCTTTCGAACAGGCCCGCAACCCCGGCAGGCTTCGGCCCTTGCGGGCCCCTCTCTTTTTGCTGACACTCTTTGAGGCGCGCGTGGAACACGAACGCGCCGTCGACACGGCCTGTCGTCGTCGTTAGACGGCCGGACGGCCAGCTATTGCCCATAGCCAGCCGTCCACAGGCCCGCATCTACGGTGGCCGGTAGCCACCACGTGGCCCCCGACGCCCGTTGCGTCTCCCGCGGCGGCCGGGAAGAGAGGATCTCTCCCTCTCTCGTTCCGCCACCTCCTTCGCTAGCATCACTGCTTCGCAGAAGGAGGCGACGGCTTCCCATTCCGTCTCGCTCCGGACCATGGATTGAACCAGGGCCGGACGCGAGAGGTCGCCGCCGCCGATCGCCGCCACGAGGACACGGCGGAGCTCCGCCCACGCAGGGCAGACTTCCACCGTGTGCTCCACCGTGTCCTCCGGTCGATCCTCGCAGTGGAGACACCCGGGCGATTCCTCCCGCCCGATTCGGTGCAGGTACCTCCCGAAACATCCGTGTCCGGTGAGGACCTGCGTCAGGCGGAAGGTGAGGACGCCGTGGCGCCTCTCCAGCCACTCCTCAAAGAGGGGACTTACCGCCACTATCGTGGCGTGCCCTGCACGGGGTTGCGACAGTCGCTCTCTCCATGTCGCCATGAGATCGCGCCGGAGGTCAGTCCGCTGAGCGGCAATTTGCCGCGGCAGCGGGGTTTCCCCCCGGCGTAGTACCTCCGCGCGCCACTCATGCAGGCGCGCGAGGACTATCGCCTCCAGATCCCACGGCGGCAATCCGGCAAGCAGGCCCGCCGCCTCGCGAGAGATCGTGCGGTACCCACGGACCATCTTTACGGCCACCACTTTTTGGGGCGCGTTCAAATGGTGAGCGGCTCGCCGCTTCAACGAACGCGCCCACGTAGTAAGGCCATGAGTTGATTTCTAAGGGTGCTGCACTATTAGATATAGCCCTAGTTTCTAAGTTCACTTGTCTAATTTCTTAATTTTTGGTGACAATATACAAAACGTTCAGGTATAGTAGTAGACGGCGCGGTTCTGTACTTTTGCACCCATGGGGTATATAACTACCTCAACCAACATTGCTTTTAAAAAGTAAATCTTATGTAAAGTTCTTAGTGCTCATACTTTCAACAAAATATCCTGAGCAAATGAAACACCAACATATTATTTTATCAAGCCAGTAACAAACACTTGGTATCAGTATGCACGCCCCACTGCGCGCTGCACCGAGCTAAACGTTTGAGACAACAAGCGGTCCCGCAAGATAAAACATCTCGTTGTTGGTTTTAATTAAGAATTCATGTATTTTAATTAAGAATTCATGTATTTTTTCAATAAATATCCCCCATTTAAATAGTTGCACTCGATATTAGTGATTGAAACAGTGACAGTGTTATAAAGTCACCCAACTTTTGTGGATAAGGCGATGAGAGGGTGAAAGTGTCTTCAACAGCGATTAAGGACCACCATCAGCATAAACACCCTTTAATCAGGTTGGCTATAAATTACCCTATACAATAAGTCGACAGTACACCAGAAAACGCGGCATCCCGCCCCACAATAACAAAAATAACAAAAATAACAACAGTAAGAACGGTTGTAAATTCAAAGACAACATTTTTCAACATAAACAAAGAACAGATGACTCATTCGACCAATCGCCAATCAGCTAACTAATCTGACAGCAAAATCTTCGTCCAGAAACTTAACTTGCTATACTTGAATACCGATCTTTTGAGATTGCGTTCCATTACCCACAGATAGCATAAGACCAAATATTAATAATAAACATGGAGGAATATGACAATGTTACTTACCGTAAAATTCACCGTACCAGTTCATTAAACGACGTCACCAAAGATAGTTCGGCGCTTTTTGACGCTACAATGATGAGTATACCTAACACATCCTTAGATTCAAGTCAATCTGGCCTGAATGACAAAATCAAAAAACTATCTGATGATTTACTAATAGCGCACCAAGAGATTGAAAATCTAAACAATGAAAATTTTCGACTAAAATCAGACTTACAAAAATATCTAAAAGAGATAGATACTTACAAAAGTTTACATAACACGGATAGCAAAAATGGTACACCACGAACTGATCAGAAACGCAAGCAAAAACTAAAAATTGGTAAAACGCCGTCTTCAAATAGCGAACACACGATGACATCCCCACCTGCACATACAACGAATGAAACTACCGAGACATTTAAAATAACAAGACTTTTTACAACTACCCCTCGATGTGAAAAAACAAACAATATTATAGACGTTCAAAGAGAGGAAACTGGATCGTGTACTAGAAATAACATGCCTCATAAAACCAATTCTACGCAACGGGCAGAGTCGGCAAATAAGACTACACACATAATATCCCAGGCGGTCATTACAGTGCATAATAAACCGAAATTATGCATCATAAGTAGCAACAACGTGAATAATGTATTGTCACTAGCCGAAAACACGTTTGCAAAGACACAAATATGTCACTATCTTCTGCCAAACAGAGGAATTAAAAATCTGTTTAGTAACCTCACTTTGAAATTACGAGTAGCTGACTACTCAAGGGACGACCACTGCATAATTTTTATTGGAGACGAAGACTTTGGACAAACTAACAACTATCTTGACTTAACTATTTATATTAGAGAGATGTTAATGACTGTGCAACACACTAATGTTATAATATGCCTACCGACCTATAAAAATGACCCTTCTACTATTATGTATAACTCACGGATTGAAACTTTTAATAACTTACTATATCTTGACATTTATACTCATAACTATGCTATACTGTTTGACACTAATCTAGACTTGGCTTTTGATCGTTCCATGTTCAAGCATAATGGATCAATTAATTATTTTGGAATGGTAAATATATTTAATAATTTAAAATGTTATGTTTCACAGACCGATAATCAGGAACACAATCACAATGATTCCCAAATTTTTTTTCGAGAATGAACATAGTAAACAACAATACACAAATATCAAAATCTTCCATCAAAATCTATGCGGAATAACCAATAAAAAAGATGACCTTGAAATATATGTAAGCGAATTATCAAACCCACTAGATTTCATATGCATATCTGAACATTTTCTGAATGACACTCTCGCAAAGCAGTTTAATTTTATTAAATACAGAATGGGGTCTTATAATACGAGACTCAAAAAGAATAGGGGTGGCTCTATGATTTTAACACTCAACGATAGAAACGTGGAGGAACTTCAAGTGTGTAAGCAATTATATAAAACCGATTATTTCGAAGTATGTGGAGTCAAAGATATTGAGACAAATTTGTGTGTTATTTGCTGCTATAGGACTCCTTCAAACAGTAATTTTGATAGCTTCATGGATAGTCTTGAAAAACTGTTACAGCACTTCCTCAATAAACTATGTGTAATTTGTGGAGATTTCAATATAAATGTCTTAAAAGATGACTTAAAACACAATTCTTTTTTATCGTTACTGACGTGCTATAATTTCCGCTATTTAATTAATTCCCCCACCTTCAAAAGGAATAATTCAGAGTCATGTATAGATAATATTTTGACCAACCTACCTACCAGTTTTATAGACTACACAAATGTGGATCACAATGGGTTGTCAGACGGACATGCAGGCCTATTCTGTACACTAAGTCTGGAAAAGGTTGACTATAAGAGGAAGACAAATTACCTTCGTCTTTGGAAAAGAAAATATAATGACGAGAAAATAGATGAATTTAGGAACAAGGTATTAGAGGCTAACTGGAACACAGGTATTAACACATTTATCAGCAAATTCGGGGAATTACACACTTCCATCTTTAAAAAGTACAAAGTGAGAGTTAATATTAATAGAAGCAGAGGTTCCAAATGGATAACTAAGGGAATTAGAATAGCTAGCAAAGTAAAACGCTTCCTTAACACATTGGATAAGACGAAATGCGACAATTCGGTTGTTGAATTTCGTAACAAGTATCTCAGAACTTATAGGAAAGTGTTAAGTTGTGCAAAAAGGATCAGTGTCAGGAAACAAATAGAAATGGCATCAGATTCTAGTAAGATAATTTGGAAAATAGTCAATCAACAGCAAAATGCTACGATAAAACTTGACAATGGCCAAATTATGCTAAAGATAGACAACACTATTATTGATAATGCTGTAGATGTAGCTAACGCTTTTTCAACAAGGTTCGACAACAATGTCTGCCTCGAAGCTTGTGATCATAAATTGGCAATTACATATCTGACTGAAAGTACCAGCAGAGTATACTCTAACATGACTTTTGAAGCAGTTACACCCCTTGAAATTTTCAACACTGTTAAGAAAATGGTCAACAAATCGTCTACAGGCTATGACGAAATCCCCCTGAAAATTATTAAAGATAACATTGACATATTAGCAACTCCACTAGCATCATTTTATAATAACTGTATTGAGGAAGGCCTGTTCCCTGATCAGTTTAAAATTGCAAGGATAATTCCAATTTTTAAGAAGGGTTCAAAAACGGATCCTGGTAGCTACAGGCCGGTTTCCCTATTGCCTGTACTATCAAAGATTTTTGAAAAGATTATGAAGGCTAGACTTATGAAACACTTACAAATGCAACGCATCTTAAATAGAGAACAATTCGGGTATCAAAAATCATTGGGAACAGCCGATGCTGTTGAGGCATTAGTCGATGAGGTTATTTGCCATCTTAATGACAAACACAAGGTAGCAGGTTTATTTCTGGATCTTAGTTCTGCCTTCGACACGGTGGACCATGCAATTTTGCTGGCCAAGATGGAACATTATGGTATACGGGAAAACGTTCTGAAGCTATTTCGATCTTATTTGCATAATAGACGTCAATTTGTTGAGATAAAGTCGGTGGTGGATAAAGAACAAAAAATATTGAACTCCAATTTAATGACAGTATCTCGAGGTGTACCTCAGGGATCTGTACTAGGTCCAATTTTCTTCATCCTATTCCTTAATGATTTAGTTGAGTACATAAAAAAACGTTTTACAGACACCAGTCTAGTTATTTTTGCGGATGACACTAATGCGATAGTGTCTGCAAACAACATACATAATTTGGAATTGAAGATCAATAACTTAATAAAAGCTTTTGAACACTGGTTTGGTACAAACAATCTCAAGCTCAATGTAAACAAAACCAAATGTGTACTATTCAGGTCGAACGTTCGGAACAACGCTAGTCTTGAGGTCTTGTCATGTGGAAAGAAAGTTGAAGTGGTTGACTATGTAAAATTTCTAGGTGTTCACATTGATGCATTGTTAAGCTGGAAGGTTGAGACATCGTCAGTAACGAAGTCTGTTAGCTCAGCATGCTACGCAATTAGAAGCCTGAGGGAAGAACTGACCTTGGCCCAGCTTAGGATGGTTTACTTTGCCTTGGTTGAGTCCAAGCTGAGATACAGTATTGAGTTTTGGGGAAATAGCTATAAGTACAATATCCGCTCGGCATTTGTAATTCAAAAAAGAGCCATAAGGACAATGCTCCGCTTAAGACAGACGGATTCGTGCAGAGAATTCTTCATATCCTACTTCCTACTAATATTATAAATGCGAAAGTTTGTAAGTATGGATGTATGGATGTTTGTTACTCTTTCACGCAAAAACTACTGAACGGATTTGGATGAAATTTTGCACACAGACAGTTTATAACCTGGATTAACACATAGGATACTTTTTATCCCGGTATTATGATCCCATGGGACAATTTTGAAACTTCACGCGGGCGAAGCCGCTGGCAGAAGCTAGTCTTTAAATATTTTGACTGTGCCATGCCTGTATATACTGGTGCTGCTAACCAGTCTTGTTAAGAACTTGCCCAAATTCGAAACTGAAGACCAACGACTAGTTAGAGTTAATACACGTAGAAAAGACTTGTCTAACACAATCCAACCGAAATTAAACGTTGTTCATCACAGTCCTAGGTACCAATCAGTATTTTTATATAACAAGCTTCCCTTAGAATTCAAAAGCATTAATAGCGTAAACTTATTTAAGAACAAATTGAAGACATATTTATTGAGGAAGGGTTACTACAGCGTTGATGAGTACCTAGATGATAAGCGACAACCTTAATATTATTGTTCGAAATTGTAAATGATCATAACTGTTGAACGTTATTACTTTGATATTTCTTCTAAACAGAGTATTGTTTTTTTTTTTTTTTTTCTTCCTTTTTTGTCCTTTTGTAGTGTCATTTTGTAGTATTACTTATTTATTTATTAAAACTTTATGCATAAGTAAAAACTCTAGAAATGCGGACTTTATTGTGTTACTCATAGATATTATATGACATCATTAGATATATATTATCAATAGTATCTGTATAATTTTATATCTGACATTTTATTTCTACAATTAGATGACATAATATTACCCTTTTTATAAGTATTTGTTTTTATTCATATTTGACATTCTATTATTATTATTGATTATTCACAGAAAATTAGACGACATATTGTTATTAATCTTTTTAACACAATTTATTTTTGATTTCATTGCATTATTCTTAGGAAAAAACACTTATTTGTTTTCAGATTTTCATTTTTATTTGACCATTTGTTATACTGTAAATTATTTTTATTTGAATGGGTATGGACTATTATCGTCTTGAATTTGTTATTTTTATTATCTTTACATGTTTTTTTTTCCGACTGTTATGTTTTAATGTTTCGTTTTATAAAATTTCTACACAATGTATTTTGTTCTGAAATAAATGACTTACTTACTTACTTACTTACTAGATACGTGCGGTGTATCGAGGAGCACTTATCTACGCTGTTTGCTTTGTCTCAAGGTTTTCAAGGTGTTTGGCTTACGGAGGTACGGGTCTTGTGTCTCTGCTGGGATGAGAACATTGAATTCACAAAACTTAGCATGTTAGTTAAAACCTATGAAATCTTTTCAACCGACTTCTAAAAAGAGGAGGTAATCAATTCGTCTGTATTTTTTTTTTTTTTTTTAGTGTTTGTTACCTCAGAACTTTCGACTGGGTGAATCGATTTTGATGATTCTTTTTTTATTTGAAAGCTGGTGCTTCTCGATTGGTCCCATTTTAATTTGTTGAAGATCTAATGCTGATCTTCCGAGATATACCATGGAACTCTTCAAAAGTAGACGGCAAATCTGCAGTAATCGCTGCAATCGCTTGTAGGTTCATTGTTCATACTACATCATGACGTAACATCACGCCTGTATGCTCTGAGGGGGTACCTAGATGTGTACAATACTCCCAGATTTCGACAATGTTTGTTGCCTCTGAACTTTCGACTGGGTAAGCCGATTTTGATGATTCTTTTTTTATTTGAAAGCTGGTGCTTTCCGTGTGGTTCCATTTGGTTAAAATCTGACGCTGATTATCAGAGATATAAATGGAACTCTTCAAAAATACACGGCAAAGCTGCAGTAATTGCTGCAATCGCTTGGTTGTTTATTGTTTATGTAACAATAGTGACGTAACATCAAGCCTGTATGCTCTGAGGGAGTATGCAGAAGTGTACAATACACCCCGATTTCGACAGTTAAGTAGATGTGTTAAGTTCCATTTAATGGGATCCTGGAGAAATAGAGGCAATTCCTTAAATTTCATAGGCACACCAGAAGCGATTTGGGTAGTTTTTGGAAGAGTACGTTCTTGGAGTGATCCCATTTCAATTTGGTAAAGATCTGAAGAAGAACTTCGGAAGATAGGCGACGGGAACTCTTCAATAAATGATAGCAAATGTACTGGGATCGCTGAAATCTCATTTTGTCTATTGTTTTCACCAGTTCATAAAAGAAAATCACGCCGGTACGCTGTGAAGGGGTAAGTACATGTGAACCACTAAAAACTGAAAAATAAAAACTTTTTTACAAAAAATAAAACCGACTTCAGAGAAAACAAAAAAGTGAAAAATAACTTTAGCTTCAGAAGTCGGTGACAAAAAAACTAAATCAATCAAACAAAGGTCACCGACTTCTGAAGCTAAAGTTATTTTTCACTTTTTTGTTTTCTCTGAAGTCGGTTTTTATTTTTTTTTATTTCTCTCGATCACGATTGAGGGAATATCCTCACTTTTTTCTTCAGGAATATCTTAGTAGCTGTTCAGAGTTATTATACATAAAAACATCCATGACTCGGAAACAAATGTCCATGCTCATCACACAAACATTTGCTCCTACCGGGATTCGAACCCGGGACCCTAAGAACGTAAGGCAGCTTCACTACCGCTGCGCCATTCGGGTCATCAACGTTTCGCTTCTGCCTAACCAAACCCTTCAGGAAAATACAGTGACGCTTCATGGGTTTTGTATTCTCCTCATTATCACCGGTTTAGACTTACGTTTTGGAAGTGATCATGTTATTAACAGAACTCACAAGTAATAATGTAAGTGTGGTTCATACAAACAAACTCTTTATTGTGCGAATGTGCGTACTTATCTGTAACTTATCACTAACACACTTAAAATTCGCGTCTTTTTCCATGGGTGCTAGCAGACATACGGCTACTTATGACTTGGTTACACTCGATATTATATTTTTATAAAAAAAAATTGTTTGCATACTCGAAGCATTTTTTAATCCGTTACTAAATCGAGTTCCTAAGTAGTAGCAAGTGTTTCTAGATATGATCGTACTTCTATATGTTTGTTTGAAACGCTTAAAGCGCGCAACAGCCTATTCCCGGCAATGTGACTCATTCGATCACGTCTCTCCCGCGGGATGAGGGTGATAGCGACAAAGGACAGATGGGAATCAAAAGGTTCAACAGTCTACGAGTATTTAGGAGTGTGTTAGAAATGTGTCGACAGTAAATGAAAATAAAAAACGCGCTACACCGACGCCGAGTAACATGTAGTAAGGGCAGGAAGATCACGATGAAACAAATATGGCCTATGTTGACCTAATTTGACAAAATATAGTTTTATGAAAAAGCATAGATAGATAAAAAGAAAACTATTTATTAAGTACACCACACCATATAACGATTGACATTGAAAAAATGCAAAATGCAGGCTTTTCGAAACACTGCAGATCTCAGCTATGGATTGAGCGCATCCATCTGTGAGGAGTGTCCTCCTACTGAGTCCTTCAGCTGTTTGGAGTTAATCTTCTGAGTCTACCTGGGTAATGGTAGCAGCCTAAAGCCGTCTGCAAGATAGCAAGTGATTGACGAGATCGTTACAAGCTGACGCAAAAAGTGCGACGCAATTTGTACGAGAATTGTGCCATGATGGGGGATTACCGTCCTGTTTATTTTACCTAATACGAGACATTTTTTGTAGCTTTACAGAAGAGAAAATACAAAAAGCCCGCACAGAATGCGGTGGTTAAAAGATATGGAGCGAAGAATTTTAGATAAAATTGTAGTTAGAATTTTGCCAAATCTAGAATACAGACTTATGTGACATTCTCCAACATCTAGGTTCTCCTGGGTCCGCGGAGTCTACTAAAAAACTCATTGATTAAAACATAAATAGCTTACACTTCACTCGCTTTCGTCCGCAGAAATTTGTATAGCTCGACTAAGCATGATCCCTACTATAAATGTAAATGTAAGTTTGTTTGTTACGCTTTCACGCGAAAACTACTCAACCGATCCTCATGAAACTTTGTACACATATTCTTGGAGGTATTAGAAGTAACATAGGATACTTTTTATTTAAAAAAAAAACTAACCCTCACTCGCAGACGAAGTTGCGCGGGTCAACTAGTATAAATATAATTTAAAACATATATTGTCCAAAAGTGGACATTTGGAAGTTTTATAATTAAAACCTCAGTTTCTTCTTAAATAGCCTTTATATTGAATTTGGAGAATAAATACAAAGAATTGTTTCCACACACCATTAGATATCGACGTAGACAAAATACCAAACATAAAAGAGAAAATAAAATCAAAATGTACGGATGTGTGTAAAAATCACAAGCAACTGATAAAAAAACTATGGCACAACTCACTTGTGTAACTTGATGCTATTGGAAAAGCATCAGGCGTTGATACGGCGAAGAAACTTAAGTTACTTCCTGATAATTTAGCTTTGTAAAGGTTAGAGAATTTTTGAAATCGGTCTAGTAGTTTTTGAGTTAAACTAACATATAACCAACATATCAATCTTTCCTCTTTATTTCATTAGTATCAAAAACAAAATTTTGACACATAGCAGTCGAAACAATTAATGTTTTCGTAATTTCAGAGATAGCGTCTTTTCAAATATATAAATGTCATTTATTACGTTTTGAATGGAACCATAGGATATTGTTAGCAAAAAAATATTTCCGGAATATATTTGTCTTCTAATAAAAAGGTCTACCATTTTTTTCGGGAAATTAAGTTGACAGAAATTAATGACATGTCCAGGTAGAAATCCGAGCGAATTCTCATGACAAGTTTTTTGAAATAACGACCTTATTTCATGTGACAGACAGATGATACATTATTATTTATAACTTAGTCTGTTTAGTAAAGTAATTCTTAAAATTAAATTGTCTGGAAAAAGTTTCAACAATTTTTTTGGTTCTACGAGTACCAGCAATATTAATGAATTTGTTGTGGTTTACAGAACTTTGTTCGGTTCTTTGTTTGTACTATAGCTACGTAATAAACGTAGGTATCCTTAATATGGAACATCGTTGAGTTTTAAAAAAGGCAGTCGTACTTTACTTTAATCTAATAAAACATATTTTTAACGACACTTTAAAAGGCTTCTAAAATCAAGTTAAAAGTTTCACCTAGACCACGACACAAAACAGTTTTTACCATGATTACTCTGATCATTTTCTGCCTGCCTATTCCTATGTTGGGGTCGGCTTCCAGTCTATCCGGAACAGCTGAATACCAGTACCTATTTTACATGAAATGGCTGTCTGTCTGACCTCCACAACCCAGTTAGTATTAATTGTTAGCCTGCCTGTAACGACTATCAAAGGTCACAGATGCGCGAACGCCCAATTTAATACTTACTTAAAGTTAATACTAATACAGTCCTTTACTCAATGACATAATTTGGTTGAAAAGACATTGGTAGAAACGCGAAGTCTTATTTGTTATGCGTAAATGTTAAATTCAAAGAAAACATTCAATTTTGAAACACAAATGACCTTAAGATGTTCTCACCTATTTCCCTAGTTATCTTAGCTCACACATGACCTACACCCCGGAGGTGCGACATAATGACTGCAAACACAGCGGAGTGCCGGGAGTGCGCGGGTTGAGGGGAGTGCGCCCAGAAAGACAGCCGCCATTGTGGCGGCGGTAATGACGTATTTCCGGCCTCACCGGAACTGCGCTGCGACTTGACGCTTTTACTTTCAGCATGCTACCTTGTCACACGTCGGGTAGGGTTAAATATAGCATGATTATATGCGTGCTGTATATTAATAAGTTGTTTGTTTCTTATTAAATACCTAGTTAAGTCTAATTATGAGAAGTTAGTTTAACTGGTATTTTTAATTACCGTGACCTCAAATGCTTGGGTCGGGGTGCATAACAGAAAATCAAAGCTAAGTTACTGACTCTATTTACTTAAACTTCATGTACAATAGTGGTAAATAGGTTGACTTAATGACACAAGGCATTCTCTACCAGTAAACCTGTGGGTTTGATAGGAAAACATAGTAATAGAGTACAAAATAAAGAATCATTCAGTTTTACATTGACTTATTTATTTATTTAGATAGTCCTCATTATTACTAGTAGGTACAAAGGAACCTACAAAAAAACCGAACCGACCGATCTCGATTTTTCCATCGAAAACTGTGTCTGATTTAATTAATGTTTACGTTACTCCTACTCAAGTCATTATCGTTACATATCAGTTAAAATTTACTTGTTTGTTTATGCGCGTGGTAAGAATGAACGCTTCTTTGAATATATTTTCGTGTGAGTTAATATTATAGGTGTTTAATATATAGTTGCACATGGATCTATTGACCCTGGTTTAAACCGGAACAAACTCCTCTATCTCATTTTAATACGATTTAGGAAACATTTTCACAAATATCCACCCTCAACGCCGCCCCCTCCTTGAAATGTCATCCAAGTGCCAAAAGATCCTTGTAGCGCTATACAAACACGTTTGTTAAGCAAAGAAAAATAAGGTGGTAATAACATCTCGGTGCGTTCAAAGTAACGCCACAATGTGTTTTATTTTTCCTGTATTTTATTCGATGTGGCAATAATATTTTCTTTTGACGTATTTTATGAGGAAATTGTCTTGTTTTGTCTTATGAAATACACATTTAGATAACAGTTACCTGTGTTGTTACTTACTGTATAAGGTAACAGAATTCCCAAGCTACTTTAACAATTTATTTACATTCTATTGAAAGAAAATTATGGCTTAGACAAAATAATTTCTACTTCAATACAGGTGAAGGAAAGAATAAAATGAAAAAAGTAATGTTTGCTGTGTTTCAGAATAAATAACAAAAAAAATTGAGTCCCTTTAAAACTCATTACAATAATCATAGATTAACAAGGAACCACCCAAGCTGATGAAAATTACCAAAAGTTTGGAACCCCTGTCCGATGGTATCAGAAGAATGCCTGTCGAAGTTAAGAATTTTCGTTAATTTGTAATTCTTCAAGCGTTATAATTAAGTTATAAAAGGTCAAGCCACTGTTTTGGGTACATAAAGAAAAATAAAAATAGGATAAAATACGAGTAAAATTAAAATGTTTGTCGCTTCTGGTTACATCGTCGACAAGATTAATTAATTGATTCAAAACCCTGAAAATACTATATCATTTCTTTTATTATTTGTGAATTATTATGAAGGGTCTCGAGTTCCACTTGATTTCGATAGGAATAACTTCTCTTTTTTAAATGTTATCTATGTTAAATAATTACTTCCGACAGAACTAAGTGATTATACAGGGTGGAATTTTTCAATGCCACCTGGAGGGAAAGTACTCGAAATACTTGAGATAGCAAATTTTACTCAAAGGAAACATTGCTTTATGTTTAAAAAGAAACAAATCTGCATTTACAGATTTTCACAAATTCGCTTGCCACAATCGGGAATCGAACTGACTAAAGTTCGAAAGAATAAAATTCTGTACTTTTTTGACACCAATCGATAGGGCCAACCATTTGGATCAAATTTCTCTAACAAACATGATAAATTAAATGAAAGGAATACCATGAACAGTTATGAATACAATGAGATAAATTCAAGAAGATAAAGCATTTATATTCATGGTTTTCTTTAATTAAATTTATCATGTTTTTTAGAGAGATTTAATCCATATGATTGACCCACTCGATTGAGGTCAAAAAGGTATTTTAACTTTAGTCGATCCATCCCGGGTTCGATGCCCGAGTGTGACAAAATAATTTTCAAAACTGTAAATGCAGATTAGTTTCTCTTTAAAAATAAAGCAAAGTCTCCTTTGAATAGAATCTGCTATCTCTAGTATTTAGAGTACTTTCCCTCCAGGTGGCATTCAAAAATTCCACCCTCTATTTGACTGTGAATGTAAGCGTTTAAGCTCCGCGGGCTTTATAGGTACGGACAAACAGCTCATAAACTTGCTTTTTATTATTTATCAAGATAACAACAATTACGTCTTATTTAAATTATTGTCTTTCCATTTTTAAGCTTAAAGTCGATGTCAAAAGATATTTAAGAAGTTGAAGGATAAATTGAGTGGAAATATCTTCGATCAATAATAGTATTCTTATCGAAATTGAAATATAAAAGATCAAAAACACATCAAAATATCCTCTTTGTTTTTATCGTTTAGGAGTGGTAGGTGCTTTAGTACACCCGCCCGTGAAATCATTTTGGAGTTCTTGTTTTAACATTGCACCTTCTTTTTAATGTAGGCTATAATTTTCCACTAATTCCAACAATTTTTCCTTTCAATATGATTCTGCGATTGGTCTGATGAACACAAAAAAAGTGCTTTAACTTAATTCTAATTTCGACAATTTAGATGTTGAAAATATCCAAACTTTCACATCACTCTCTCTTCATATTATCTCTCTTTTGTTCAACCCTAAAATCACGGGATGCTTAGGAAAAAAAATGCGTGAGCTTATCTTTTTCGCACTTGAATAGAATGAAGGGAATCAATCGCCTGCGACCACCGTAATAGCCCAGTTCTATGGGGTACGATACGGTGACGCGATGTAGGAAAGTATACAGAAGGTCAGGACCGATAGAATACTTTTTTCCCACAAAAGCGAACTATAAGATAACAGAACATTCATCATCATTATCATTTGCCTAAAGATGATGATGAAAACATGATTGGAAGGGAAAAGGTTAATGATGAGGTATGACCCTAATAGCAGTGACTATCATTTCCACAGATCGTCGTCAGCTGCCTCGCCCAACAATGTTGGGGTCGGCTTCCAGTCTAACTGGATGCAGCTGAATACCTGTATTTTACATGGAACGACTGCCCATCTGACCTCCACAACCCAGCAGCAACAACAACCAACAAACAAATAACCCCAACAATCATCTGAAAGAAATTAAAATTTTCTTACGTTGTCGTTCAGTGTCATATTGTATGTTGATGATTAAAATATGATTCGCTACAGTAATTATTATGACTTTACTGGGTTCATCATTGCAGCAGAAAGGCACTGGGTTATAACTATTAAAATCATCAATACAACCCTTTAAGGTGATTTAATCCCATGGAATTACTTTTTCATGAAATAGTTAACCATCCATCACAAATATTTGATTTGATCCATGTGTGCTTAGCGCGGCTGTTAGTCTCAGTGGAAGATCCTGCCTACAGTTTCATATAAAGCAAAGCTAAGCCTAAGCCTTTAATAGTATTTAGTGAGAGAGCAGCGGTAACCCAGTGGTTGCGGCCCCGACTTACGAATAGTAAGTCGTGGGTTCGAACCCAAACAGGCGAATTACTTTGTGTAATTTATCACCACTGCTCTCAAAATGGTGACGGAAAACTTTGTGAGGAAACCGGCATGTCCTAGAACCAAAAAATCGAAGACACGTGACATCTACCAATCCGCACTGGGCCCGCGTGGTGGAATATAGCACATTCCCTCTCATTGAGAGGAGGCTGTGTCCCAGCAGTGGAAACCTTTAAAGCATGACGATGATGACAGTTCTAATCAATAAATAAATACCCTGTAATAGGAGTCTCATTTCCCACATAATTTAAAATCTATCTGAAAAATGGTCCTTCTGCTCCCCTCCTGTCCTGCGCCTCTCGTCCCACAATTTGTCACTTCTCTCACCTCATTATTCTTCTTCTTCCTCCTTAGATAAGAACGCAAGTGAAAACTGCCGCTTTTTATGCCTACCCCTACACATCCGTCTTGCGTTTCTTTACTAGGGATATCGTATCGGAGAAATGGTGTTCATTTATGAAGGACTAGTTTCTGCCAGCGGCTTTGCCCCTCGTCAAGTATTATAATTGTCCCATGGAATCTTACTACCGCTATAAAAAGTATCCTATGTGTTAATCCAGGTTATAAGCTATCTGTGTGCAAATCTGTTGATTAGTTTTTGAGTAAAAGATTAACATACATCTATACTCAAACTGTCGCGTTTACAATATAAGTACGATTAAGCTGCTAAAGCTTTCAGGCGAATTTTTACTTATACATTCTTAACAAAACATTGTGTTTTCAATAACACAAAGCAGCACTTAAATTAATGGCTAATTATTATGCAATATTGTAATTTCCGCTCTCATTTCTGAATTAGGCATCCTCTGTTTAACTTAGCATAGGAAACCTACAATAGATATAGATACACAATATTTATTATCTTAATTTTTGACTATCAGCCCATGTTGACCTGCAGTACCACTCAATATTCAATTTCAGACTATGAAAGTCAAAAAACATATAAATACAAAATAGGTACCCAAAAAATGGCCTGTTTCAGAGATGCAGTTCCACTGGACTGTCTATCCGAATGTCCAATTTCGTAATTGAATCCACTGAAATAAAACAAAGGAAAACTGCTGTCAGACCACTGTCGACCGCACAAAGTAGACAATGTTGTAAGTCGTTAGTGTGCGGAATGGCATCGGTGCATTAGTGTATTAAAACCTGCCAACTACCAATTAGGTTTACAATCGCATGCCAAGTTGCTTTGTTTTAAGAGATTTTTGCATATTGCTGCCAACAATGTTTTTGTATATAAGCATGCAGAACTAGAGTGAGAAATAGGAAGTTTCAGAAGTAAAATTTCTCACTTTTCAAGTAAACAAAAGTCATGGAACCCGCGTGACAGTCACGCACGGTTTTCGTAGTACTCTGCTACGCCGTAGCGCATCGGCTACGCGTTTTCACTTCTATTGGCTATCCCCAAAGACTGCCCCGCATGGAAATGTACTTGTAAGGAGATTGAAATAGTTTTCATTAATTAACCCTGTATCAAATACATAGTTATGATATATCACAATTTTCGAATTTCAAGTCGGGCAATGTTATAGGGTTCTTCCATCACGAATTTTCCAGCAAAAAGCCATAGCCTGGTTGATGGCAATAGGCTCGTACCCTATTACCCATGTAATAGGGTACGAGCCAAAATTTCATTTAAGTCCCATGACTTAAATGAAATTTTGATGTACTATTGTAATTAGGTACACTTCTGTTAAACATTTAAAGGATTACAGTTGTAATGCTACTACCTACTATAGAACATAATACCTACTGACGCACAATTTAATTACATTTTTTCGCGTAGACAAAGTTTATTCTGTAAGTATTAAGATTGTTGATCTTTCAGAAGGTCGCAGAGTAGAAAGAAACAAAATTAATTTAGTTTTCATTTTCTACAAGAAAATTCTTTTAAGTTAAAGGTCATACGTAGGTATTAGATTGTCAGAAATAATTTCAGTAGCACGTTATGAGTTATTTGAAAGTAAAAGAAAAAGATGTTTGACTTTATAAACGTGTAACGTCAAATGCGCAAAACTTCAGACACCTCAACAGATTTTTGATTAAATTGACCTTATTCTAAGAGAGAAAAAAAAACATTTTATGTGCTGTTTAAGTTTTACTGGGCATTAAATTTCCTGGCAAGAACTATTATTAATCCCGCGTACGAGAAAGTTTAAATTGGTCGACAACCATTTGTGTTTGTTTGTTCACCTATTTTGGCGGGTTTGCGCACGTGATGGCTTGACCTATTAATAAATAGACAGGGCATTATTTTTAGTGAACATTTTTGAAAAATGTTACCTAAGTTACGTAAGTGGCTCAATTGATTCTGCTCGTTATTCTGATCAAACTATTTTCAGGTTTTGCGCATTTAACGTTGCATGTTGTATACGATGTCTTGTATGATTAGTTTTGAAATGAAATGTTTGTGGTTTTTGGATTTTATGGAATAACTAAAACAACAAGGCTATCCTTTTTATTAATAGCATGTAGATAGGGGCTCAATAGGGAGGCGATCTATCAGGTTAAGGTATATTCGAGGAGGTAGGTTCGTGAATGGTCCACCATTGCCATTTTTACACGCATGTTGCTCCGTGTTTCGTAAAGCTCGCTCGTTTTATCCAGTTATTTTGTTACGGACTTTAAATAAGCAGTTGCTCCATCAAAAATACTGGTAAGTATTCAGATTCACCAAGTAAGATTGGAAGCCGAATCTTAGAGAAGGGACTGTGTCCTAGCTTTGGGAACGCCACGCAACGCATCAAGTTAAGCATAACCATGAGAACTTTGATCATTCCAAAACAAATAAGTACATAAACACCTATTTACATACACTTACGTACTACAAACAGCTATCTATTCTAATTAACTAACTATATCTAATTAGTTCGCGCACAAACTCCGTGTTTATTTCCGTTACATACGAGAACGGTTGTTCTTGTTTATTTCTACTACACGATGTTATTTTCGGTTATTTGCTCAACTAGTGAGGCGGAAGGTTAATTAACTTTCTGCTACATGAGGGAGGTTAGGAGTAAGAACCGTCGTGATTATAATTTATCAGCCTTCAAATATGGCAGGTAGGTATACTTGCCATATCGTACACCCACATTTTGCCAATTATGTTTAAGTCTCATGTAATTTGGAGCGACCCTATTGTCATCAACTGGGCACAATTCCAGACTTCCGTAGTTGCTACTGAAAAAATTCCCGATGGAAAAACCCGATATCACTTTGCACAACCTGGGAATCAAACTCAGGACCTTCATGATGAAATTTAATGGTGGATGAAGCATTAAAGCTAAATTAAATATATTGAGATTTCTATTTTATTTCGGTACGACGACGCGGTGGTTGTTATGGGTTTCAGTGTGAAAATAGGCCCTTTTCTCTGTGAATGTACAATAAAATTTCAGTCTGATTCATTTATGAAAGAAAGAAAGAAAGAAAAAATATTTATTCGTCGCAAAGTCATGACTTGCATACAATATTAATAAGGTTAACACAGAACGCATTAATACAAACACAAACATTTAAACTAAAACCAAAAATTAACACAACAACATTAGCATAATTGTAAGACTAAACGGACAAAAAATAAAAAAAATTGCACGCCGTGAGTGCGACAAATAGGTTACCACTCAGCATGATGCTGTGCTATGGGGAACCCACTGAACAGCGCTGCAGGTTTTCAGTGGTCACCTGTGAGAACGTACGGAAGCCAATACAGTGATATTTGATTAAATGAGTAGGTAGGTAACTAAAATAAAACAGATAGGACTTAGAGTTTACCATAATTAGCATAAAAAACAAAAACATTTCAAACATTTCTTTTTTATGCTGGAGAAAAGTGTCAGTAATTTTACAAAATTTAACATTAGTAGGTAATATGTATTTAATTGAATTCAATATTTAATAACATACATGGAGTCACAGGTCCACCTTCAAATAAAATACAGCCCATTTAATACCAACGAAAATGTGTAAAAGAGACAAGTCAGATTTACGATTTCAAGTTTTTAAGAGGCGATTAATCTTTGATCAAAATCTAAAATTCATAGCTTTAGAATCGGTATCGGAAAGAGATTTCGAATTCATTGCGTTCTAATAGGTATTAAAATCTGGGCTATGAAAGATGTATATAGAGGCTTGCTATAATTAGGTACATTTTGAAACTTGTTTATTGCTATGGATAATAAATACTCTAAAGATTCTTCACACACACTACTAGTCGAGAAAGAATTTAAAATAAGTCTTACTTTGTATCGTGTGATACCTAACCTGGTATCAAAGTTTTTATGCCCTCCATGGGCCTCTAACTTGGCTGCACATGCCGTCGAGAAATATCTCTGAGAAGTTTTGGTTTCCTCGTGTGATTTTCTTTCGCCGAAGCGAGAGATAATTTTACAATACTCACCAAAGAATCAAAGGTCTAAAGGCCCTATGGTCACACCACAAGCTAACACTGTTCACCAATACCAATTACCATTGAATGCTTCCAAACACAAATTACTTAGTAAAACTACAAGAAATAGTGGAGACGACAAAAACTATATAATTAGTCTGTTAAATTATCAACAAATATTTGACCAGTATTTTTTTGTTTTGTAACGTAAACCAAAATTGATGAACATACGACGCTTTCAAAATTCTCAATACGTATAATACAATACGCCTTGGTATAATTCTTAGTGAGTTCTGGCGTCACGAGCCCCCACTCCCGAATTTAGTTAGGTCTTTGTCAATATTCATTGATTTACAAGAACAAAAATTATTTTCCATGCCGTATTATTTCGTTAGACCTGTAGTCAACCATTTTGTCTAATAACTGCAAGGCCCAATCGTCCCTAGTCGTCAAAGGCATTCATGTGACGACCATTACTAACAGCTATCCGTACCTATGTTGTGGATCAGTTACCTCTAAACACAGGCCGTTGTTTTCCAGGAAGCCTTTTGTGTTCACAGCAGGGGCTCGTTTGATCTGTTCTGTTCCTCCTTCCTGGAAACTGTCACGACCAGCATTTGTAGGCTTCTCTGAAGAGCTTCTTTGTGTTCAAAGAAAAGAAAGGCATTTTTATGATATTTTAATATTTTATTAATAGGAAATGTGGTCTGCCAGCACTGCATATATCTGAATGTAGTTTCAAAGCCTGGATGTCGAAGATGTCAATTTTTATTTTTAATGTAAAATAAATAGTAAGAAAGTAACGTTTATTTTCTATCATGTGCTTCTTTCTTTCGTTGGTAACTTGAAGTTGCAAACACCAAAAGATTTTAAATCGAGATAAATTAGTGACAGAATACATCTCATTCTAAGTTGATGGAATCAATCAATTGATAGCAAATCTTTAAACCTTAAGGAAGTTCCTTATCCACCAGTGAAAACATTTCTCATTTTTTTTCCATCCACAACAAGGGTTCCATCAATACATAACATTCTGACACCGTTAAGGTATTCAATATTAAAAAGTTTAAAACATTTATCCAATAGTACTTCTTCTTTAATTTCCTTAAAATCTAAAACTCTACCGTCTTATGTGTGCATTCCATATAAAATAATTTGATCATCGAATATTTTATGTATAAGAAATATTGCATTTTAAAGGAACAAAACACATTTGTAAGAAGAATTGAAAACAAAACGTAGCAGGAGTTTCATTAGTACATTTTGCGTCGTATTGCTGCGGGCAACAACAACATAACGACTTTACAACATTAGAGAGTAATAATAGGTTGCGTTTTCCGTTACGTTTTAAATGTAAAAAGAAATGTTGTGGAAGTTAAATAGATGTAGATAATTCTACCATGCAGGTATCCCACATTCTGTCACCACACAGAAATCTACAGATGAATGACTAAATAAAACAAGGAATGTGGAAAATTGCAGTCATAAAATTTGTCGACGTTTTCAATAAACAAGGTGTTACGGTCACGAAACGTTTCAATTTGTTTGTTAATTTAGCCTCAAAGGTTTTCCAGGTTGCAGTAATCACTTTCCATACGTTATACTACTTTGCTAGACTACACAGAAACCAATTAAAACTAAATGACATGAAATCTCAAAATAATCTACTTAAATGTTAGAAAAAGTCCCTCTACACAATTGGTTTGCGTCGCATCGCTCGCGGCGGAGGGAGCAACATTACAAAAACAACATTG
Source organism: Xestia c-nigrum (assembly GCA_916618015.1). Classification (NCBI taxonomy): domain Eukaryota; kingdom Metazoa; phylum Arthropoda; class Insecta; order Lepidoptera; family Noctuidae; genus Xestia; species Xestia c-nigrum. Next base: position 615,620 of record OU745248.1, read on the forward strand.
TACTCGTGTAATTTATTTGTTTAATTCGTTTAACTTTTATATCGTTTTTGTTTTTATTGTCTTTTTAGAGCTTTATCTTTGTTTTAATATGGCTTTAGGGTACCTGTAGTATCTAATTTGTTGCATAAAAAGCAAAAAATTAAGTACCTAATTATAATAATAATAATAATAATTATGTGAGGTTCAAAGATAGGTTACTATTTAAAGACTTTAAATAAATAAATATCACTGGACATTAACACACAGCGCCACCTAGTACCACACTAAGCAAAGCTTGTGTCGTGGACACTATATAGTTGATATACTACATAATAATATATACTTTATTGTTTGTAAATACATACTTATTATACATATAAACATCCATGACTCGGAAACAAATGTCCATGCTCATCACACAAACATTTGCTCCTACCGGGATTCGAACCCAGGACCCTAAGAACGTAAGGCAGCATCACTACCACTACGCCATTCGAGTCGACTTTATTTGGGTATTTTATGCGACCTTTTTTTGTGTTTAAGTAATCTGTGGTTTAAGCGCGTTTTCTGCCCATTACGACAAACTCACAACTATTTTCGAAATGATGATTCAAAGTTTCGAAATTGTATACCTAACTGTTTATTTCTCGTGAAAAATCTAAGTATTGAGCATAGTTATTTTCTTCTCCAGTACTAAAGGAATAAAACTAAAACCCTTAGAACACATCTACTACCCAGGCCCCACCCCAGGCTGACGAATTTTTTGTTTCAGTATGACTCGCCGGATTACAAAATTATTAGGCCTTATTAAAATTGAAACCACGTTGCCAAAGTAATCGGCGCGTATTCATTAAAAGCAAACCATCTCTCATTCCAATTCTTTGTCCTTCCTTTACACTATTCGCTGGAGTATAATTCCAGAGATGCCACCTTAAATACTTTTTAAAAGAGAATTTATTTGATCATAAATTGTTTGAATTACAAGTGCGTACTTAACCTGTGAGTCGTTTTTACATTATGTCGTGCTCCCCATATTTTATGAGTATTTCAAACTGGGGGTTAGGGTTCCGTGGGTAATAAAGAATCTTTATTTTTATACGTTCACGGTGACATTGATTGAAAACTCGGAACCATTGGTTCACAATTTTATAGAAACAAAAGGGATCATCAGTCAAGACTTCGAATCATGAGCTTGGGTTTTTGTTACTACCTATTACTTATTAACCATCAAAACCGTTTTTTTTTTGTTAGTTTGAGTGTCCCTCTGCAGGGTAAAGACTTCCCTTCTTTCTTCTCAACCTCTATATTCTCTGCAATATTTTGCCATGTTCAGCCGACAAGATCAGATCGTCATACCTTCGTCGTGATCTACATTACAATATCAATTTTATCTATATTTTTTCAGCCTTTGTTTCAGTTCTTTCAGTACACCTTTCGAATGCTATCTGTTTTCAGTGATAGTAATAAAATATGAATAGTTACGACAGTTAATTCAATTTATGTATTTACCAGAAGACATTTCATCATCTGCCTAGCCTTTTTCCAACGTTTTTTTTTTTTAGAATGGGTAATCATCAAATGACTTCTCCAACTCTGGGCGGAGCGGGAGGGAGTGTCAGACTCTTACTGACTAAAACCCATCCATGTTCCTTCCTCGCCCTTTATGTTCTGGGGCCGCAGTATCTCTTTCGAACAGGCCCGCAACCCCGGCAGGCTTCACCCTCCCTTTATGCAAACATCTCTTTGAGGCGCGCGTGGAACACGAACGCGCCGTCGACACGGCCTGTCGTCGTCGTTAGACAGATGGACGGCTAGCTAGCCCATAGCTAACCGTCCACAGGCCCGCAACTACGGTGGCCGGTAGCCACCACGTGTCCCCCGACGCCCGGTGCGTCTCCTGCGGCGGCCGGGAAGAGAGACTCTCTCCCTCTCTCGTTCCGCCACCTCCTTTGCTAGCATGACTGCTTCGCAGAAGGAGGTGACGGCTTCCCATTCAGTCTTGCTCCGGACCATGGATTGAACCAGGGCCGGACGCGAGAGGTCGCCGCCGCCGATCGCCGCTACGAGGACACGGCGGTGCTCCGCCCACGCAGGGCAGACTTCCACTGTGTGCTCCACCGTGTCCTCCGGTCGATCCTGGCATTGAAGACACCCGGGCGTTTCCTCCCGCCCGATTCGGTGCAGGTACCTCCCGAAACATCTGTGTCCGGTGAGGACCTGCGTCAGGCGGAAGGTGAGGCCGCCGTGGCGCCTCTCCAGCCACTCCTCAAAGAGGGGACTTACCGCCACTTTCGTGGCGTGCCCTGGCCTTTTCCCAACTTCTGGCGTCGTTTGAGTTGGGACCTGGCACAAGGCAGGATGACTTAAATTTACGGTGAACTATAGAGAAGGAAAGAAAATATCATCATTGCCTACTATGTTGGGATCAACTTCCTAACTGGATGTAGCTGAATACCAGTATTTTACATGGAAAAATAAATGTACAGCACCCTCACGCCGCAGACCACACAAGACTTGTCATTTTTTTAACAATAGCAATGAATATGGAACATTATGAGAGCTGTCTGTTTTGCTTAACAAATTACCTTGTAAGGCAATATGCTGCGTTTAAAATGTTAAAATTATTTACTTTATTTGTTTCTCTCCTGTTAGTCGTGTTTATTTCATCCGAGAGCCAATTATATGGGACCGCCGGGATCCCGGGTTCTCGTGTCTGTTGTTCACTGGAATGGAGAAATTATGAAATAATAGTGCAGTATGTTTGAGTAACTGTAGTGGAGTTATCATTGTGTTATAGCGAAACATTAAAGTTATCGCATTGATTTGTAGTTTGCTTTCTTTTGCTGATTTAAACGTAATCCGAACTGGTTTCTACATTATATTTTACCAGAAATAACGAACATGAAGTTTGATCGCGTTTTTTGTAACAGCTGCAGATTGCTGTAACTGTAGAAGTAAAGTAGAGTAGAGAAATGAAGTAGAATTATTAATAAAATGATTTTATGTGTAACGAGTAGATTTAAAACACTAAGAAAATCATTGAAGAAAATGAGTTGTTTGACCAGCTCAGAATATTACGTACGTTTGGTAGGATTAGGATAGGTACAACACAGAGACCCTTTTGCAATCATGTCAGTAAAAATCAAATCAATCAAATCATGAAAAAACAAAATCAATTAATAAAAAAAACAACCTATTGAATAAGTATATAAATTCTTTTACCTACATGTATTACTAAAATATTATCCTAAAATTAAACCTTATTTGTGGTGGATGTGTGCACAAAAAAACCAGCCAAGAGCGTGTGGGGCCACGCTCAGTGTAGGGTTCCGTAGTTTCCCGTCCGCCTTTTTTGTACAAAAACTGTTGTTTCCATCCAAGTTCAAGATTTAGTAAACTCCTATTCATTTTTAAATACCTTTCCAACAATATATCACACGTAAAGGTTGAAATTAAAAAAAAAATCACTTCTCACTTTACATATAGGGGGGCTACCCTAATAAAAGATTTTTTTCCAATTTTTATTTTACCACTTTGTCGGCGTGATTGATACATATATTGGTACCAAATTTCAGCTTTCTAGTGCTAACGGTCACAGAGATTAAGCGAGGACGGACAGACGTGGCGAAACTGTAAGGGTTCCTAGTTGACTACGGAACCCTAAAAACGAATGAAAGGATATATCATAAGGCTTCAAATCTGAATTGTGTGTTGTGTATGTTAGTTTTTATTTTGGTAGTACAATTCTGTGGAGCTATTTCCACGCGCGCAAAGCCGCGGGCATACGTACAAAATAAAAAAGATGAATTGAATTGTATGGAAAACCGAAAAAGGTTTAACCAATCTAATCACAATAATACGAAATAAGTACCTATATTATATAGAAATACAATTTTGGGTCCCATCAAAAATGTTGGAAAATGTCAGTGGAGGAAAATACTTTAAAACATTATAAAACGGGCTCACAAATATTTTCACAGTACAATCAACACTGTGTTGAAAATGATTTTAAAAAGTGATTGCTTCAGTTCAGTCAAACCCCCGGGGCTCAAAGGCATATTGGGTTTCAAATATATTGACCAAATTTTATTAACTGATTGTTAAATTGATTGATATTAGCAAGTAGTGTCAAATAAACTGTCGGCGCAATCAATTGGGACATTGCTAAAATACTTTATGAAGTATTTGAACTGGAATTTGTAATCTAAATTAGTGCATTGACATGAGGCTTTTCTGATTATCCTCAGGCCCCGTTCCTACTATGTCGTGATGATCAATTAATCGTTTGTTTTTAGTTGGCAAAAGTCATGGACGACAGTGTGAACATGTCCTCCTATGTGTGAACATCTCCGTTTAAATTTACAAGCCATGACACCTAAAACTACACGATTATCTGTCGTCACGACCTGGTTTGAACGGGGCCTTAGAGGAAGAAAAATATATCTTCATCGGCCTAATCTTATCCCAACCACATTGGACTCACCTTCCAGTCTAACCGGAATGAATTGAATACCAAGATCTTACATGAATCGACTGATTATCTGATCTCTACATTCCGTGGTTGGATAACACGTTTGACTATTATTGCTACGTTGATATTGTAATACAAATGATTTGAAAAGAGTAACCATGAAGTTTTTTGCCGGTTCTTCTCCATGGAATCGACCAACGCGAACCGTGCACCTTTTTCGACGTTTTATAAGTGCCCATCCAGGCCTATGCGAAATAAAATATTTTTATTTTTATTTTGACTTTAAGGGATCAAATCAACTGCGAGAAAGTCGAGTAATTACATTTTTTTAAGCGCTTTACCACATCATTAAGGATAAAACGTATTAATAGACATGTACGAGTTTCTTTTTGAAGGTTTTCCCTGTAGAGGTATGGACGATGGACGTTCCCCTTTTTAGACGAACATTCCTTTTGACAGTCACAATTGGGACAAAGGCTTTTGCAGTGTTGGTACGGTATTTTTGTCTTTCCGTTTTGTATCAGACGGTTTTAGGTTCTTCACTTTCGGCGTTTTTCGTGTTTCGTGTTTTGTGGACTGCTTCCATCTGAAATAATAAGTGAACATATTCTTTGTACCTTGGACCCCGTGTATATAGAAAAATGTCTTACGGAAATGTGCTGTCAGAATAGAAAATATATCATTCAAATCCATTCAGCCGTAAGACGTGAAAAGGTAACAGGCTAAACGATGGAGTTACTTAAAACTTACTTACTTTCTTAAAATATTTGTATGGATTAACACTACTGCAATTATACGATCAGAAAACATTATTAAAGATCTCCCTTCTTATTAACTTTGTCACGTTCTAAGATCTAGCCAACTAGTTGTCCAACAAATTGGCCGATTGGTCAGTCGAGGGATGTTTGCACAGTATAATGTTGTCTTAGACAAAGGGGTGTTTCGGCAAATAGGCGTAGGTGAGGGGAAAATTGTTTCTGCGAATTGGGGGAGTGAAAGAAATAAGTTAGAAAACGAAATAAAGAAAACAAGAGGATCCCTTTTAGTTTGGTCTAGAAACAAAGAAAAGGTTTTTGGGCCTATAAAATCAGTGTGGAAACATAAAATAAAAAGGATTGTCTGCTTGTAAATCTTACGTAGAAAAGATTTGAGTTCGGTAAGGCACATTTCTAATTCAGTATCGAAGGTCAGAGTTAGGCAAACCACTTGCTCAAGCCACTAACAAAAACTCATTGTAATTCAATTGCAGCTTGTCTATGAGCAATGCCTAAAACTTTTACAAATAGTAAACCATCCCTTTCTTTGCTCTTAGGTATTCAAAATTGTCTCACTATTATTTTGTAGCAGTCTGTTGAGAACGAGAACCTTAACTACAATCACTGATCTGAACCGTTTCCATAGTTTTTTTAGATAGTTTTACTATCACGGTCAATCCAATTTACTGCTCTTTTCACACATTCGGAAAAAGCAAAACAAACATACCTTACGCCACTACGATTGATGACACGTCGTTGCATCGCCCAAAAAACACGCGACCCATTTGCAGCCGACTAATGGACAGGTAAAGTGAAGCGCCGTGAGCACTATGACGACACTGCCGTGACGTAACGCCATTGTGTTATTACGTCATTGGGAATTGAAACCAGATGGAGAAGTTTAAAAGTCTTTATTTGTTTACTTTTTGTGAAGTGAGAAAGTTCTGGAGACGCAATAGGCTAATGGCTAAAGTATACAAGTTTGGGGAGAAAAAGTTTGTTCGTCTGCTATTGTAGTAGGATAAGTTTAGTCTTTTGTTTCTTATTTGAGCAGCTTATGTTTTTCAGAGTATTTATGTTGTGGTTTTATCAATGATTTTGAGATGAAGTTTAGTTAGTTCAACTGAAGCGCTACAGTAATCATTGAGTTTGACAGTAGTATTATGAACCACCATTTCGTGATTACATATTTGAAAACTCTCTAATAACAGTACGATTAGTAATCAGTTTAAATTTTATCTTAACTGTTCAGGATCTGTGGTGGCATCTTGAATTAAGGTGGCACTTTGTACGGGCTCGAACTCATCGGTGGGCGTGGCCAAAAAGTACGCTGTCTCACCTGGCATCGTGCCCGACAGGGATAGTATCAGTGATGAGCAGTTAGACGCTAGTCTTCACGCACGTCTTGTTCGTACGCATACACACAGCATTCCGAACCGTTCCGACCAAAAACGAAGTTGCACGATACATACTTGACATTTATGCCATTCGACGCCGGTTGACATTCGCCGAAAAATCAGCCAGTAGGTAACTATAAACTCGTTCGATGTACGTTTGCTGGCTAGGCCCCCCAGAGTCGCTGCGTTATTGTTTTATATGGCTCTATATATAGGTACATATTGTAGATTGCTTGTTATGTTTGGTTTTTCCCGGATGGTCATGCAGCTCAGGAGTTCACGTCACCGCGCCCCGCCGACGCATACTTACTTGAAAATTCATCGCAGTTTTTGTCCGATTGCAGCAAAATAATCGGCCTTGTTCCCACTGCTGGAACACAGGCTTCCTCTCCATGAGAAGGAACGGGCTGTTATGTAATCCACAATGCGGCCCAGTGCACGAGTATGATTGCCACTGGTTTGGCCACCATTAGCGATTTTACTATTGAAAAGACAAAAAAATTGTCGCTAATTAGTCAAAATTTGTCGCCAAATATCAGAATTTGTCGGTTACTGGTTCAAAAGATATACGGGTTTATAGGTCACCGATCTGGAGAGTCTCCCCTGCTTGGCCACATTTATATCTCAAAAACTAGAGCATAGATCGAAGAGTTCACGACAATCTAGCAAATGTAACTCGTGGACTAAACCTTACTAATTTAACTAATTATATCTTCTAAACTAAAACCCGACTGAATCTGTGACTTAGCAATAAATTGCGACTAACTGGCGACTAAATATGGGAGAAAACAGATCTTCGCTAGGTGCCCTAGTTTTTGAGATACAAATGTGGCCAAGCTGGGGAGACTCTGCAGATGGGCCACCTATAAACTCTTATATCTTTTGAATCAGTAACCGACAAATTCTGATATTTGGCGACAAATGACTAATTAGCGACCAATTATTTGTGTTATCAAAATTAAAATCCCTAATGGTGGCCAAGCTAATGTCAATCACACTATGCCCGAGTCGATACCTAATAATTGTAATTAGTTCTGCCTACCTACTAATTGTTATCAAAGTTACTTACCAACTGTCTTTTTAATTTTTTTAGTATATATACTCAATAATAATAAAATATGTAAGCACTTTTTTATCAAGACACGTGACACATCAAGATTGCTTTTTTAGTACCTACCTAAAGTTTACATTACAACTGGACCAATTGCGAACTAGACCAATTGCGAACTCGACCAATTCAGAATAAATAGGACAGTTGGACATTTTGCGAATTGGACATATTGCTTTCAAAGTATTTTAGTATCCATGACGCGGCGACGGTTTGTGACAGTTTTTTTAAATTGTTGGGACATAGGTAATTACAACAGTAGGTACCTATGATAATCCCACTTCCACCTACCAAAATCGTCAACTCCATACTGATACATCAAATAGACACCTACGAGCGAAAAATTAGGGTTGTCGGTTGAAAGAAGTTATTTTACAAGCAAATAGAATGAACCAAGTAACATACAGTATGATTTTTTAGTCATGTGCATGAAACATGGAGCAAGTATCAGCACACAAGGGTTAAAAAGTTGCTTACTCAATTAATTATTCTATGGGTTGATGAAAGCTCATTACTTATTTTTATTTATGAAATAAAACAAATAAAATTAAACTGTTTCGTAAATCTACTATTTACGAATCAGTCACTGAAGTAAACTGATTATTTATTTCCTTTATAACATTTTCATACAAGGTCGACACATTTTAAATCTTTTAAAAAAACCAACAAAATAAATTACAAAATATACTTTTTGGGCATAAAATTACTTTTTATTCGTTTTCATAATAGCATTTTATAAAGTTTTAATACAAAACTATCTATAAAAAAAAACATTTAAAAACATAAAATAGGGATCCCACCAGCATCGGTAACAGGGTTCTAACCACCAATGGCTCTTGACAGAGGAACTTCCTAACAATACGCGTAAAAGGTTGAAAAAAAAAATCAAAGTTTGTTTTTGGATCTGTTACTGTTGGAAGCTACATGGAACTTACTCTTTTCAAATCATTTGGTATTACAATATTATGGGATTGTAGCGCCGTGTGTATGTGTTTCACTGTATTTTACACTTTGATTGCGACAAAAATAGTCAATTTAGTCAGACGGACAGACAAACGAACAGATAGACAGTCGAGCAGACAGACAAACAGACAGGCAGACGGACAGACAACAAATAGACAGACAGACAGATGGACAGACAGACGTACAGACAGGCGGACAGATAGACGGACAGACGGATGGAAAGACGGACGGACAGACAGACGAATAGATAGATAGATGGACCGACAGACGGGCAGGTGGACAGACAGACGAACAAACAGACGGACCCATAGACGGTCATCCAGATGGACAGACGGACGTACATACGGGTAGACAGACAGACACATGGACACACGACGAACAGACAGACGGATAGACAGACAGACGGACCCATAGACGGGCATCTAGACGGACAGATGGATAGACAGACAGACACACGGACACATGACGAACAGACAGTCGGACGTACAGACGGCTAGACAGACAGACGGACCCATAGACGGGCATCCAGACGGACAGACGGACGTACATGCGGATAGACAGACAGACACATGGACACACGACGAACAGACAGACACATGGACACACGACGAACAGACAGACGGATAGACAGACAGACGGACCCATAGACGGGCATCTAGACGGACAGACGGACGTACAGACGGATAGACAGACAGACACATGGACACACGATGAACAGACAGACGGATAGACAGACAGACGGACCCATAGACGGGCATCTAGACGGACAGATGGATAGACAGACAGACACACGGACACACGACGAACAGACAGTCGGACGTACAGACGGATAGATAGACAGACGGACCCATAGACGGGCATCCAGACGGACAGACGGACGTACATGCGGATAGACAGACAGACACATGGACACACGACGAACAGACAGACGGATAGACAGACAGACGGACCCATAGACGGGCATCTAGACGGACAGACGGACGTACATGCGGATAGACAGACAGACACACGGACACACGACGAACAGACAGACGGACGGACAGACGGACGGACACACGGATGGACAGGCGGACGGACAGACGGACGGACAGGCGGACGGACAGACGGACGGACAGACGGACCGACAGACGGACGGACAGACGGACGGACAGACGGACGGACAGACGGACGGACAGACGGACGGACGGACGGACGGACAGACGGACGGACGGACGGACGGACAGACGGACGGACAGACGGACGGACAGACAGACACATGAACAGACAGACGGACAAACAGACCAAAAGATAGACGGACAGACAGACAGACGAATAGACAGACAGATGGACAACATACATACATTCGTATCTTTTCCATTTATTTTCTCTCATCAGCAAATAGAATAATTATATTACGTTTCGAAATTCTGGATAGGATACAATAAATAACAACAGTTATACCAAAATGCCTCAAATAAAAAATAATTAGAAAATTAATAACAACATTGAATACAACCGAAGTTCAACCATCGACAGAAAAATGCTTGTTACTCTCTTTTCCCGACATGGCTGCCTTCTGCATAACACGGTCCATTTGTGGTTGACATCAATTCTGTGTGGTCCTGTAAACGCATAACTCAATTAGAATACGCAAAAACTAACGAGAATGGATTTACTGTAGTGGCTATTGCATTGTATAACGGGCTGGTGTCCGCAACTACACGTCAAAGCGCGTATTTTGCATACGGGTGGGAAATTTCCTCTATCCACCCCAACTACCCGAGAAAGGCCAAGCGCCCCGATGTTGCCGACAATCTCGCGGGAGTACCTGGGTTACCGAAGTACTTTGCCCTGTATATTGCAATGACTGGGCACGGCACAGGAGGCTGTCTGTGATTCCTATGACAAAGAGGTGCTTATTAAAAGAGAAGTGATCGGTTGTAACTATGCGCAGCTGTGGTTTGGTTAGCCAAAGCGCGCGTTTTCTGAAGTGGCCATTGCTGGCGGGAAGTGCTTGGCCTGCTAACACTCCAGTGGTCTAGCCACGGCTTGTGGTGTCGTTCACTACCAGTGTGCGTATAAGTATCTGAAAGAGAGTGGTAGATTCGGGTCCCATCGCTGCCATGCTCGCTCCCCTTCTAGCGAATTCGTCCGCCGCATCATTGCCACGGGAATCGCTGTGTCCGTGAGATTACCAACCTGGTTCAGGCGTTGATGACACTCGTGTATGAAACCATAGTTGACTGTGTGATTGTTTAGAGCTAGCAGTACCGCCATGTTGTCTGAGAGTATACGAAATGAGTGGTCCACGACCTCCCTGGCTAAGATGGCTGATGCCGCCAGGGAAATGCCCATGAATTTTGCCTGAAATACCGTGTTGTGGGTCCCCAAAATGTTCGGCTATGTGGATGTTGAGATCCTCCGGGAAGACTCCGGCACCAATGCCAGGACCTGTTTTAGATCCATCTGCGAAAATCCGTTGTTTCGCAGGGTATTTAGTATGTTACGGATCGTTTGTTACTTCCACCAGGGGGAACTCGTTATGGAATCCCTCCAGTACCGCGGTGTGCTGTGTTTCTTTCATACCCTAGAGTAGAAGTGTTTCAGTGCGTACAGCCGTCGCTTCCTGCTGTATAAATAGATGGAGCGATGGGAGCCCCAATATTGCCTCGAGAGTCGCACTCGGTGTTGTCCTTATGCAGCCCGTGGTCGCCATGCAGGCAAGCCTTTGCAAGCGTTGTAGTTTGATGGAAGCTGTAGTTAGTTTAGTGCAGGGCCACCAGACCACTGGGGCAGTGGTCTGGTGGCTATAAGTAATTATAGGTCGAATCACCGCACAGTATAACCAAAGTATAATTTTAGGGGATAGGCCCCCTTCTTACCTATCACCCTCCATTGCCAGAAGGTAATGCAGGCCCTGTTTATTTTATTGTATAAGTGGCTACTCCAGTTTAACTTACTGTCTAGGATGACTCCCAGAAATTTGACCTCATTGGCTAAGTGGAGTTTCTTATCGAAGACTGGGTAGGCGTTATGGGCCTAGTGTTCGTTTTTGGGTAAAATGAGTAGTTCAGTCTTCGTGAGGTTCACTGAGAGGTCGAACTCTCTGCATCATCGTTTAACGATGCGTAGAGCCTGTTGAGTGAGGTCACAGATTGTCCCCGTCACTTTCCCCGAAATGAGGGGAAGACAGTACCCTGTAGCGGCTAATACTGATTCCATACTTACAAAATTGGCGTGTAACGAGAAAAACCAACGTCCGGTTCGATGACGGTTGAAAAATCTTTATATAATAAATATGAAAGCTCTAAGAAACAAATTAAGGAGCATATTCTTGTCACAAATGAGTTGGTTGACAAAGTAGACTTGCTGACTCTCAGCAACACTCATTGTACTTGTCGGAGTGAACCCAGTCTTGATGCCCTCCAGCCTGAGGCAACGGAGGATCCGTCCCAAGCTGTGAGTGCTCAGAACTTCATCATCCATCAAAACCTTGATTCACAAGTAGTACAGCCTGAGATTAGTCATTTTGTATCACCTGATTGTAATGATTGTCATCATTCAGTTATGTTTTCTGATAGTATGGGTAGAGGGCTAGGTAAATTGATCAGTAATAACCTGAGTTACTGTACCCAAAATTATTGCATGCCAGGCTCAAGCTACAAACAAGTAATGGCATCAGTAGTAAAAAATGATTGTTATCTTAACACTACCATTACTCTATGTGTTGGTAATAGTTTTAATGTAAAAAAGGAAGATATCACCGACTGTGTTTCTGAGTTGCTTAAGTTAAGTTGTAATAAAATCATATTGTGTGCTTTTCCATATTTTGAAAATTTAAGTAGTAGGAAAAACGATTATATACATATGTTGAATAAACATGTACATTTTTTAGTAGGTCACTATAGTGACAGGCTTATGTATCTGGATATCAACACTATAGTTGGTAATCTTAAGTCATCACGGGGTAAGGTGTATCTACCTATTGTATGTAGACACAAAATAGCTCGGCTATTAGCTTATAGTATTCACACAGACATAAATAGTATGTCTAAGTTTAGTTATATTATTAACACTGCGACAATTAGTAATTCTACTAATGTACAGGTGACTGGCACAAATGTATATAGCACTAGTGCTATAAATGTTTACACACATTTTACTGGGGAGGATCCATCTGTCACCATGGAAAATTCTCAATTAGGGTTTATTAGTGATAGGGTCTTGTTGTCTGAGGATGGCACGGGTGTCTCCGGCCTCACTCCAAATTTTAATATGAATTTAAACTAGTAAGTGAGACAACAGAAGATACCATTAACAATATTTTTGTTAATCCTACCAACAGCAAGGTATCTTCTTGCACTCCATTAGTTAGTAAAAAAGGGCCTCAGCAGAACACCTTAAAATTATTCCACCAAAATATCCAAGGCATTTCTTCCAAATTATTAGAAATTGAATTGTTTTTAGAAAATAGTAAGTTTGACATTATTTGTTTTACTGAACATTGGCTAAAGGATTACCAAATGCTTATTAATTATGAAAACTATATGGTGGGTAGCTGCTTTAACCGTAAAACTATGCTTCGTGGAGGTTCCCTAATATTAATAAAAAATAGTTTTAAATATAAGCAACGTAATGACATAGTAGGTCTCTCGGTTGAACATTGTGTCGAACTGTCCTGTGTTGAGCTAGATAAGCATATAATTGTGTGTGTGTACAGACCCCCAAACTATCAAAACTTTTCCATATTTGAATCTATAATGGAAGATGTCCTGGCAAAACTTGCAGCCAGTAATAAATATAAAATAATTTGTGGTGATTTCAATATCAATATTTTAGAAGAAAATTCAAATAGCAGTCGGTTATTAAATCTTTTTAAGTCATTTGACTTGACTAACGTGTTTATTGAACCCACTAGAATCACAACTTCTTCTGCTACTTGTATAGATAATGTTTTCTGCGATTGTGATTACTTAGATAAAGCCATAATAAATTGTTTGCCGTCTGACCATAGCGGACAAACTGTAACTTTTAGGTGTAAAACTCCAATGCAAAAAGTTCAGATTAAATTTAGACCTATAACTTCTTGCAAATTAAAGAGGTATAATACTTCCCTACAGAACAAGTTAAGTGTAATGAGCCAAGAGGATATTAATATAAATCAATTGTATGATCGTTTCTTTTCATTAGTTCACACGGAATTCAACAAAACTTTTGAAAAGAAGACAAAGAGTATTTGCCCTAAGTTTATATTTAGTGATTGGGCAACTAGAGGTATCAGAAAAAGTAGGGAAAGGCTATTTGAGCTTTACAGCCTTAAGCCTTTTATAAACACTGAAACTTTTAGCAAGTATGTTGCTACGTATTCAAAGATTTTTAGAAATACTTGCAAGGTTGCTAAAGCCCTGCACATTAGCAACAAGATCAAAACAGCGGAAAATAAAATAAAGACCGTTTGGAAAGTTATAAATAACGAGACCAACAGAAAGAAAATACGTAATAATACTTTTACATTAGATACAGCATGTGGTCTTAAAAGCTCTAATCAGGAAGTAGCTCAAGAATTTGTTAATTTTTTTACCGAAATACCAATAAAAACTACGGAGGCTCTTAATTCCTCACCTGAAGCCTCAATTGGCTTATTAAAGGCGAATGTGTCTGGCTGCCTGGCTGAATTTAAATTTAAACACATTAACCCCATGACAGTTATTAAAGCTTTCCGGCAAATTAAAATCAAACTGACTGAAGATTTATGGGGAATGTCTATCAAAGTTTGCACATCTATACTTGAGACCATAGCCCCGTACTTAGCTTTAATTTTTAATTTATGTGTAGACCAAGGAGTTTTCCCTGATTTAATGAAATACAGTAAAGTCATACCTCTTTTCAAATCCGGGGACAGTAAAGATGCCAATAATTATAGACCTGTATCTGTGTTACCAGTTTTTAGCAAGGTTTTTGAAAAAGTAATGCTTAATCAAATGCTCTATCATTTTAACACCAACAGAATCTTCCATGATCAACAGTATGGTTTCACCAAGGGACGTTGTACAACTGACGCCGGTGTAACCCTATTAAAGCACATATTTGCTGCGTGGGAAGAGTCCCAAGACGCATTAGGAATTTTCTGTGACCTCTCCAAAGCTTTCGATTGCGTAAATCACGACACATTGCTTTTGAAACTGGAGCATTACGGACTGGGTAAACTTGCACTTAGCCTGCTAAAATCTTATTTGAGCGATAGAAAACAACATGTTCAAATAAACGGTGTTAATTCAAAGGGTTTGAATGTAAAAATGGGGGTTCCGCAAGGCTCAATATTGGGTCCTTTCCTTTTTCTAGTCTATATAAATGATCTACCCTATTTGTTGAAACACCAATCTCAAAATATGGTGTTGTTTGCTGATGACACTTCTCTAATTTTTAAGATAAATAGACGGGCCAACAATCTAGATGACGTGAATGATGCCCTACTTCAGGTCCAAAATTGGTTCACAGCAAACAATTTGGTATTAAATGAAAAAAAAACTAAATGCATAAGATTTTCATTACCGAATGTTAAAAGTAGTGATTGTGAGATAATATTGAATAAAGAGAAACTCGAATTCGTAGATAAAACGGTTTTCCTGGGGCTTACGCTTGATTCAAGGCTACAATGGGGTTCTCATTTAACATCTCTTGCAGGGCGCTTAAGTTCAGCAGCATATGCCATTAGAAAAATCCGTCAATTCACTGATGTGGATACCGCTAGACTGGTCTATTTTAGTTACTTCCATAGTATAATGTCTTACGGTATTTTGCTATGGGGACGGGCTGCTGATATTGAGTCTATATTTATTCTGCAGAAAAGAGCCATCAGAGCCATATACAATCTTCGTAGGCGCGATTCTCTAAGGGAACTATTTAAGGATATTGGCATCATGACGGTTCATTGCCAATACATCTACGAAAACATAATGTACGTCAGAAAAAATCTGCATCTTTTCGGTAAAAGAGGCGACAGACACAATTACAGTACTAGAAATAGGGACCAACTAGTTCAGCCAGGCTTTAGACTCGCTAAAGTAGACTCATCTTTCATGGGGTACTGTTTGAGATGCTATAATAAAATTCCACAAAGTATTCTTGAACTGAATGAGACGAAATTTAAAACATGTATTAAACGCACATTATGTAAGCAAGCATATTACAAGTTGAGCGATTATATCGCTGATAAAAATGCTTGGCTCAATGCTGGTCCTGCTCCACAAGGACAGGGGCGCAAAACTTGATAGCATTAAATGGTATTGTTGGAGCTGCTGAAGATTGTACAACTATCTTTGCATTGTATAGATTCAATGTTAGTATTATATAATAGCATAGCCCATATTGTGTGAGTACTATGTACTAGAAAGCTATCATTCACTGGAAACCTACTTTAGTTTTGACTTGAATGTGCCCTGGCGGTTGAGAGTATGTCATGCTCACTCAAATGTCTCGCTGATGGTGGCGCGTGTGTCGGATCATTTAGCTCCCTTCAAAGTGGTTGAGCTGAATGGTGCTGATCCATGCGTCATGTTCGTGAACGGGTGCTGTCAGTTGTGACTGGTCATCTCTTAGTTGCCATGGCTTATTTGAATGAATTATTTTGTTTTTACTATGGACACTTTTAACATGCACATCTTGCTACATTGTTCTCACATAATCTACCATCTCAAAATGAATGATGTAACCAAGATTTTGTAACAATATTTTGATTTAAAAGAGTGTCCATGGAGTTTCTTGCCCGTTCTTCTCCATAGAGATCTACGCTAGGGAATGGGCAACTACAGTACTTTCACAGTTTTTATGTCTTGTGACTGGGACTGTAGCTACTTTAAATGTTCATCTTTGTTTCGACAATTCAAAAGTGCCTGTTATTGGCCTACTTGAAATAAATGCTTTGATTTTGATTTTGATTTTGATGACCCTATCTGTTTGATTTGGAATGACTCCGGGGCCAGTCTGATCGCAAGGATCATTTTCTACAACTGCATTTTCCACCGTAATACCTTATCTGGTCGTAAAGCTGTCTCATGTACTTGTGCTTGAACGACGACTTGTTTAAATGACTCACGAGGTGATCTAAAAACAACATGTATTTCTACTACACAGGTGTTCTTGCTCGAATGAATCTTGTGTTGATGTAAAAAAACATGGAATATACAGGGTCACATTAAATTAGTAAGCGAATCTCCGCACACAAAAGTCAAAAGTTTTTTTAGTTTTTAGGGTCAACAATCATAACACTCAAAATAATCATTACGGTTGGGACGTATCCAGTACAGGAGTAATATTTTCATTGTGAATGAACCATCCCCTCAGTGTTCTTCTTCTTCTTCTAAAGGGCACTTAGCTTTAGGTGCCTTTTTTCCCATTCGCCAATCTTTTGTATCTGTTGCATAAAAATAACAGCATTATAAAATACGTAAACACTATAATTTATTTATTTTATGAAATAAATGTTTTATTAGTAAATGTGTCGTTATTTACTTGTTAATTATAATATAAGCTTTTTAAATTGTTTTTGTAACCTCTTTTGGTGAGTAGCGGTGGCCCAGTGGTGGCGGCACCGACTTACGAACAGTAAGTCGTGGGTTCAAACCCAGACAGGCGCATTACTTTGTGTAATTTATTTCATCACCGCTGCTCTCAAAACGGTGAAGGAAAACATCGTGAGGAAACCGGCACGTCCTAGAACCAAAAATTCGAAGACATGTGACATCTACCAATCCGGACTGGGCCCGCGATTATAGCCCATTCCCTCTCATTGAAAGGAGGCCGTGACCCAGCAGTGGGAACATTATAGGCTGATGATGATGATGATGATGAACCTCTTTTGATTTTGGATAGTTAAAAGGCTGCCATTTAAAAAATGTAATATAAACCTAGTATTTCATTGAGGCAATGAATACGGTTAAAAAAAAATACACAATAGTTTGTGACAACCCTCATATACGCAACATTAGAACATTAGACGCGAGTTCGAAGCGCGTAGCGAGTACCGTTTTCTACATCATGATGATCAGCTGATGCCGATTCCTTGATTTATTAGGGTAAGCACAATATTATGGTAGTAGGAAGGTTGTTTGTTTGAACGCATTCTAGATACCCGTCTCTGGTCTCCCACACTAGATACCTAGCAGCCTAGCAGATAAGTCTTTTTAGTTTTTGTTTGGTAGCCTATTTACCTATTTACCGAGAAAGGTTATGTTATATTTTAAGCTATAAAATATAACACTGTTTCTCATGGGATTACTATTAACTGGGTTGTGGAGGTCAGATAAGCAGTCGCTTCATGTTAAATACTGGTATTCAGCTGCATCCGACCCGAACATAATTGAGAAAAGGCTAGGCAGATGATAAAGGCAGATGATAATGACATAAGTCAGGAGTGGAGCAGTCAGAAACCCTAGTACAAGCATACGAGTACATGTATGGGTACCTAATAAGATATAGAACTGGGACATACCTTTATCAATTTTTTTTTTAATCATCAAATGACTCCACCCAGAGCGGGAGTGTCATACTTTTACTGACTAAACCCATCTATGTTCCTTCCCCGCCCTTCGTGTTCCGGGGCCACGGTATCTCTTTCGAACAGTCCCGCAGCCCCAGCAGGCTTCGGCCCTTGCGGGCCATTTCCTTTATGCTGCCAACTCTTTGAGCCACGCGCGTGGAACACGGACGGGCCGTCGACACGGCTTGTCGTCATAAGACGGACGGACGGAAGTTAGCTTATAGCTCACCGTCCGCAGGCCCACGCCTACGGTGGCCTGGGGCCACCATATGGCCCGCGACGCCTGCTAACACCTACCACCTCTTTCGCTAGCATGACTGGTTTGCAGAAAGGGTCACGGCTTCCTATTCCGCCTCGCTCCGGACCAGGATTGAATCAGGGCCGGACGTGAGAGGTCGCCGCCGCCGATCGCCGCACTAGGTACATACCAACGTTATCAATAGGGTACTCCGACTGCCAGAGGCACAACATTGATATTTTTACCGTGCCAGAAGTGCCAAAGGATGGTTTTATATATGTACATGTGCCTACTATTTGAGCAACCATCTCAATTTCCATAAACATAAAAACTAAAAGCTATGAGCGCATCGCGCCCGTCTCGGATCGAGTGTCTTGCTTACATATGGTGCATAGTGTACGTACTCAAAGCCGCGAAGCACCGCCGGTGGTCACTAGTAAGCCTGCGGCGCTGTGTTCTTGGAGAATAGCATTACCGGTCGAAGTCGCTATCGACAAAGTGCTTCTGCTGCCGTCGGCGCGTGTCGCCGTGTAAAATACACTAAATAGATTAGGTGTAACAAAATAAATGACTTACCCATTGTTTATTTGTAGTTGTTCACACCTGTTCTTCAATGAACCGACAAGGAACCAACAAAATATCACTAGTACAGCGTCCACTGAATCCAACAATTTCAATTTGTAAAAAAAATTGAAGTCCAAAAAGTACGTCAAACGTCATACGTATGCACAGAACATCTAATTTATTCTATGGTTATACGAATGACAGGTCGCAATAAGCTGTCGAAAAAAGGTCATGGCACACTACACAAGCACCACCGTACCGCCATTTTATAATGTATTATGTCACCGTAAAATTGTCAAACACGTTATATTACAATATAACATGTTTCTCTCTAGCGATATTGTAATCTCTCAAATTATTGTCAACTGAACATACGGAAGTATCTCTGCCCCCATAATTGGGACTTGGGGCACCTCCCCGTTAGTTGGTGGTGGTTAGGTTCGTTTAAACCCTGCACTCGGAAATAGGGGCCTTGCGAAGCGGGGCTGCGTCGACTACGCTTTTTAGGGGAATATAAAGTGTTTTAAGGTTAGGTTATATTAATCGGTATTTCTCAGAAATGATACATTATCTTTTGATGAGAGTGGTACCACTGGGCAAGGGGGACCCCTCCTTCCCTCCACGTGAGTTGACTACCATCGCATGCATTTCACGACAAATAATGCGTTTTAATGGAAGCAGTATGTTCGTTTGACAATAATTCGAGAGTTTACAATATCGCTAGACATATTACAATATAACGTATTTGACAATTTTACGGTGACATATATATGAAAAAACTAAATAACGAACGCACCTTGGTACGTCACAATCATAAACTCCATCACGACCTCTGCGTCAAAACGGTTTTCGAAGAAATCTCAAAAAGGACAAAAGCCTACAAGAAGCGAATCACTAAACATCCAAATATGCTGGCAGTCAATGTAATGCAATGTAATGAACACCCAAACAGCTGTTCGTAGACTAAAAAAAAAAGATTCCTCAAGACCTTCTCTGAAAAGCACAAGAATAAACGAAGCAGTCACTGGACGGCTTTCGTGTAAGCCCTTTAATTTAATTAAATCTTACACATTTTTATATTGCAATCTATCAATCTATCATAGACTGATAGATTGCAATATAAAATAAATGAAAATACTGACGGCGGGCAGTCAGCGCGCTTGCCGCTACCATAAAACTCAACTCGCGGGTGACTCGGAGTCGGCGCGCAGTAAGCGGGCCGTCCGCACGAGTTGCCCGCGGTGGCTCGCGGACCAGCGCCAATGCGCGGAATGCGTGCTTACAACTCGCTGACGACGCGTGGTAAGCGCGCCGTAGCCTAAATTCAAGGCAACGCGGGGCAACAGCTGTGCTGGTGCGGTGTTTGTGTAGTGTGCCTTGACCTTTAAACTGGAATACCGTGCGTGTGACTTGTGACATATTGTTCATGTGTACAAGCGTCACCCTCCCGCACCGCACCGGGGGGGAACATTATTCAGTGAGATGCACAATAATTCATAGTCAAAGGCGCGCGTAAAAATTACGAAAAGGCATTTGGAAAATCGAGTTTTATGAAAAAAAATACTTGATCAATCAATTTTATATAAAATTTTTCGATAACTGTTCTTTGTCTGTACCGACTTAGTTTTGGAAGTTTGATACTGCGTTTATTACTAATTTACGCCCAAAGTTGTGTTAAAATTGGCAATAAAAACGAATCTTTGGTAGCTCGTAACTTTATAACGGCTTTATATTTTACTATTCTGTTGCCGCACAGACAAAGTAAATAATAAGACAAAACGATACCATGTTTAACTTTGGATGGAAAGTTTCAAACAGTGGAGTAATACTCCCCTGAAATTTGTATGGAAGAAATGTCGACAAGATGAACCTTAAGTTTCAATTAAGAAGTTGATAGTCGGAGTAAAACCCAGCTAAGACATAATGGCATTAAACAAAACACAGGGAGCTCGTGTGGAGTATAATTACGGCCCACGTCCTGTCTCACAGAGAAGGCTTATTGCGAACTTATTACGTCATATTATTATACTTTTATTATATATAGATATAGTTTTAAAGAGGTTTATATTCTAGTGAACAATTTTATTCAAGTGTAAAATGTCTATGTGTTCACCAGACAGCTGCCCGAGTAGCATGACCACCGTAGACACGACAGAGCGGGCAGGAGCGTAAAACTGTGTGTGCTGATGTCATATTTGCAAAGTCATTGTACGCGATCAGTATGTATTGTTCTGATGAAACCTGTGTCATTTGAAAGCCACACTTTATTTAGATTCTCTTCAAATTAAATGCCAGTCTATGTTCAGTGTGTGTTGCCAGTATTACAAACGGGACCGAAACGTGGTCGCTCACAATGGGTCTCATCAGAAGACTTAAAGTCACGTTAAGTTATGCTCGGAGTTTCCTTATGTGATCGAATCAGAAATGAAGACATTCGCAAGAGAACCAAGGTTATTGACGTAGCCCAAAGATTTGCCAAACTTAAGTGGCATTGGTCAAGGCACATTGCTCGCAGAACGTATGGCTGATGGGGCCGAAATGTTCTGGAATGGCGAGTACCGGATGACTTTGCCTTGGAAGGCCTCCCACCAGGTGGACCGAGGACCTGGTGAAGGTTGCGGGGATCCACTGGATGCAAGTCGCAAGGGACTGGTTTATGTGGCGACTATGAGTGACCAGCAGTGGACTGACATTATGAATGATGACCCTTCATAATAATTAAACTACGGACGGGGATAAAACCACGAAGGACAGTTACTGCTTGTTTTCAAAATCACGACTCAGTAATCGTAAGATGGAGCCGGAACCGCTGGCTCACCGCTGCTATGTGGCATACACGGTGTGTATGCCACATAGCAGCGGTGCATGTGCCGGAAAATTAATGTAAAGGCCGAGTTGACGTAGTGATACTTACAAAACTCATTAAAGGTAGTGTTTACTTCCTAATGTACACATGCTCGCATTAATTTCTTCATTATCTCTTTAATTTGTCTTAACGATCGTGCAAGGATTACGGGAGGATACTTTAGTCGCTTTCTTGTGTAAATAAACAAAAGGAATATCCCTCTCTACTCCTGAAGATATAATTGTATTCGCAGCAGAGAATGTTAAGGGTGAAAACATTAGCCATGAATATTGTAATAATTTACACAGATAATTTCTTGTTCGTTCTACTTCAAAGGGACAACAACAACTTAGATAAAAGCAGTAGATATTAATTATATAAATAAAACTTATTTAGGTACATACACTAAACACACATTTTATTTTACGTAGACATCAGATGTCTATCAAGACCCTTTTCCTCAGGAATGCATGGAGGTGTCAAGCTGAAATTCATACCAAAACCTGAAGCGTACTTCTCTTTGACCTAGAAACATGCGATTTGGCAAGAAGCAATGTCAGCAGCACACATGGAAAAAAATGAAAATGAAAATGATGAAAAATGAACGCAAATAATTATGTAGTTTAACAATAAAATACTTACAAATTTTATACGGAACCCGCCTCAGTGCGAGCTTCCTTCAGATCATAGCGGGCAGACAGTTGCTTTCGCGTACATTAAACAATTACAAAGAATTCAGATTCAAACCAGACAAATAACACCCAGCAATTTAGAAAAGTTCAATAATAATTTAAGTAGCAAGCTTAATATACCAGGCCATATTGGAAACAATGTAAATGAATTGTATGAAGAATTCTTTTCGGTAGTGCACACTGAGTTCAATAACACTTTAAAAATGAAAACTAAAACTATTGGCCCAAAGTTTATTTTCAGTGACTGGGCAACACAGGGTATTAGGAAAAGTAGGGAACGATTGTTTGAGCTGTACGGCCTTAAGCCTTATATCAAAACAGAATCTTTTAATAAATATGTTGCTACTTACTCGAAAATTTTTAAAACCACTTGCAAGGTAGCCAAATCATTATACATGTGGGATCGTATGGTGAAATAAAAGTAGAATTTCGAAGAAAACTCGTATATTTACTGGTAAACTTAAATAAAAATAAAAATAAAAAAATACACGTCTATCATTTAACACTCATCGTCTCGCCATATTTCTTTTTCAATCCTCCTCTCTCTTTCGCACATCTACCTTTCACTCGCACCTTTACATACGTTCCCTTTTACACAAATTCATTCCACACTCGGTCATCCTACACACTGTCTGCCCTCAGACACAATGTTACGAGAAGAGACTACAAATCTCATAGAATCATCATCGCTTGTATGAACAAGTCTAATTTGTACATAACCTCTTAAGCTTAGTCTTATGTGAACTACAGAAACATAATGATTTTAGATCTTAAACAATAAAATAACAAACCAACATTTACTTTAGGTGACTTATTTCACAAACCATATACTTTCTTTAGATAGAACATATTACACACAACATATTTACTGAATTTCGTTTCTTCAACATAGCCAACTTACATCTTAATATTTATTTTCCTAGAAAAAGAGATAAAAGACAGCATGACCATTACAAACACAAGTTACAATTCAGGCTTAACATCTTGTTACATCTTAGCTTACCGAAGAAATACAAAACACCTTAGTGACCGGTTACAGTTTTCTGTAATACTAAACAAATCAAATCTTAACAACTCTGTATAGTAAATATAAAATAAAAAAAAACAAACACAAAAAAATATCTTCCTTAACAAGTTATAGTAACAAATCTAGAACACAGCATAATAGAAAAAAAATAAACACAAACAAAAATCGTTTTTAACACCTATCACTTTCATACATTCAACACACAACAACATACATACTTTTTACTCCTTGTCATCTGGCCATTTTTTCATATGATCCGCAGATGTTGTGGTTTTGACTGGACCTTCTGCCATCATATCTACTTTTTCTACGTCGTACCTGTCGTGTCGTTTGGTTTTTGTTACCTGATAAGGTCCCAAATATTTAGGTTTGAGTTTGAGCCCTGGCCCAAACTGGGTTCGCTTTATAGCAACTAACTCTCCCTCTTGATATTTACTACTAACCTTTCTATGCTTATCATAGTTCCTTCTATTTTCCTGTTGTACTTCCAGTATTTGCTGTTTTGCTCTCTTTCTCAAGTCTTCTCTATTTTCCATATAGTTGTCTCGTCCTTCCTGTTGCAGTAGTTCGTATATTTCTATGTCATCTTGTCTCTTCATCTTCTTTCCAATTAGCATCTCAAATGGAGTGGTGTTCACGCTTCTCTGGTAAGTACTGTTTAATGCCATCTGCACTCTTCCTACGTGCCTGTACCACAATCCTGGTTTTTAATACATAGTTTGGTAAGTACTGGTATAATGGTTCTGTGAACCCTTTCCACCTGACCATTACCTCTGGGCAAGCCTGTAGTTATATGACATAACTCTATTCTCTCCTTCATACAATACTGTTGAAACTCGTTGCTGGTGAAAGCAGTACCTCTATCTGTTATGAATCTTTCTGGACTTCCAAAAGTATGCTGTAGTATTTCCAATTTATTCAAGACTTCCCTCGTTGTAGTACTTTTACATGGAAACAACCATACGAACTTCGTGAAAGCGTCAATAACCGTGAGTATATGGTTATATTGCTTATGAGTCTCCGTCAGGGGACCAACATGATCTAAATGCAGCGTTTGCAACGGAGTGTCTCCCTTCTCAATGGGATTAAGGTAACCTTCCTGTTTTCCTTCTTTTCTATTTGTCAGTAGACATGGTATACATGATGCTATATAATCTTCAACTTTCTTTCCTATTTTTTCGATGTAGTAGTCCTTGCTAATTAGTTCTAAAGTTTTCTTCTTCGCGAAATGACCATTACTGTGAGCCCTCTTTATAATTTCATTTTCCATCGTACTAGGTATAACAAGTTGTTGCTCTAATCCTTTATAAAGTAATTCTTGACTGAGACTATAATCTTTAAATGCGTTTCCTTCCTTCAAAATTTTTATTATTGCACTAAGGCCCTCGTCACACTCCTGTGCGCGTCTTATATCCTGGTGTAAGCTAGATGTTATAGCTGCCACATACGGGTTTCGACTCAATGCGTCGACATGCCTCATTCCAGTGCCGTCACGGTGTTCTACTGTGAAATCATAATCCTGTAAAAATAAAATCCATCGAGCAACTCTTGTTGATGACGCTAAATCCTTTTTGTTTAGTGTCATCTGGAAAGCCTTACAATCTGTGACAATCTTGAAGAATTTTCCATATAAGTAGTGTCTGTACTTCTTCACACCTTCAATTATAGCAAGCGCTTCGAGCTCATAGCTTGTGTACTTGGCCTGCGCGTCCGTAGTCTTTCGGCTCATATAGTGAACTGGGTGTAAGTTTCCATCATCACCTCTTTGCATTAAAATAGCTGAATAAACAATACCTGATGCGTCAGTATGAAGCTCCGTCTCTGCTCGTTGATCATAAATCTTCAACACTGGTTTACTAGCCAACCTCGTCTTCAATTCTTTAAAAATAGCTCTATGTGCATCACTAAATTCAAACGTGCATCCTTTTTTCAACATATCAGTGAGTGGTTGCGCAATCTGTGCATACCTAGGTATAAATTTCCTGAAGTAGGAACAGAGTCCCAAAAAACTATGCAGTTGCTTCAAGTTCTGAGGCTCAGGGAATTTTGTAACAGCATCTGTTTTCCCTGGCGATGGCATAACTGCACCACCTTCAATAACGTGGCCTAGGTATTCTACCTTTTTGCTTAACAGCTGAGACTTCTTCCAGTTGATTTGTAACCCATATTCCGATGCAGTATTCAGAACTTCCTTTAGGCGCTCAAGAGCCTGATACTCGTCTTCCGCTGGAATTAAAATGTCGTCAATAAAAACAATAACAATACCTCTGGCAATCAATTCTCTGAATATGATTGTGATGAATCTAGTGAAAACTTTTGGACAAGTTGCTAGACCAAACGGGGCACGTAAAAATTCATATTGTCCGGTCGTCGTTACGAAAGAAGTATACTTAATTGAATCTTCGTGTACACGTAAATGAAAGTAACCATTTTTTAAGTCTAATGCACTAAATACTCTAGCTGAAGACAACTTATCAATATGTTCATCTATTATAGGGAGTGGGTATTCATCTTTAACCATTTTACTGTTAATCTTTCTATAGTCAATGCATATTCTTAAACCACCATCCTTTTTTCTTACTAGTACTAATGGACTGGAATATTCTGAGTAACTCACCCTGATAATTCCATCTTCAAGCCATTCTTGGATTTGGCGATTAACATCCTCTTGTTCCTTGAATGAGATTCGTCGTGGCCGCTGAGATACTGGTAAGTCATCTTTGAGAACAATTTTCAACTCTATTGGGGCTTCTTTACTTTGTTGTGGCACATAACTAGTTACTAACCTTGTTACTTCTTCTTTTACCGCAGGATTACTGACGTGAGCTAAACAATCAACTGAACTAGAGAAATATGCAACATCTTTCAACCATTCATAGTTTGGGTTCATCCAATCATCTTTCGGCAATAACCAAACCATACAATCTTTCATAAACATCATAACATTTCGCAAGAAAGCATTACCAATTATCATTTGAAATGGTACAGAGTCGTTAGGCATTACATAAAATGTAGTATTACGGTATAAACAATTATCAATCGTTATGTCTAACATGACAATACCACATGACTTTACTTGCGAGTAGCCTAAACCGGTTAACGTAATATTGTTTTCGTTACACTGCACAAAGTCTATCTTGCTAAGTTCGTTATAAAAGTCTTTTGACATCAGATTCACATCACAGCCCGAATCAATTAACGCACTAGCCCTTTTACCGCGCACAAACACTGGTTTTAGTGGTTTTATACGACGTACAATGTTTACAACCGGTACATTTTCGACAGATTTCTTGTTTTGTTTGTTTACATTCGAAGTGTCAAATCCAACAACATGGCCGTCGTCTCTATAGCCAATCGCCGTCCATCGTGGTATCGTATTGCCAACATCATAACACGAATCATTTGTCCTTGTCGCCGTGTAAACTTCGCCTTGAACATCGTCTTGAACTTCGTCGCTCGCGCAGCTGGTGGCGCCCTCTTGCATCATGTTGAAGAATGTTTTCTTCGACATCTGATTGGTTGATTCTCGTTGGTCAGTGCCAACCTTCGGAAATTGTTCGTGTTCTTGATCTCCGAATCCGAACGCGCCCGATGCCGAACTAGCCATCTTTTTCTTTGGGCAATTAGGAGAAATATGACCAAATTCATTGCAATGGAAGCACTTTTTTCCTTGCGACCGATGAGGACAATTTTCTGACGAATGATTCTTTTCTCCACAGTTGAAACATCGCATCATTTCAGCCGCGTTTCTTCTATTATTATTAGCACTCTGTGTGCCACTTGGCGGCTTACTACGTCGAATATCTTTAACTGAATTTTTCTTGAACGTCGCGTACAACTTTAGTTTTTCTTTCAGGTCCGCGTACGTTGTGATACCATATAACATTATCTTATTTATTTCATCATCTATGATGCCGTCCACTATATATTTGATAGCGACATAGTCAGGCATTTTTCCGCGTTTACCTAATTCCTTCATAATCAACATGTAGTCAATACATGACTCGTCTTTCTTCTTTCGTCTTGCGCT
This sequence comes from Xestia c-nigrum, assembly GCA_916618015.1. NCBI lineage: Eukaryota > Metazoa > Arthropoda > Insecta > Lepidoptera > Noctuidae > Xestia > Xestia c-nigrum. The sequence continues at coordinate 643,206 of OU745248.1, forward strand.
CATCAACTCGTGTATCTTTTTAACGTCTAAAGTATCAGGGAATTCCTTGCCGATGGCCACTTTTAAGTCTTCCCAGGATTTGAACACTTTTTCGCTGCGCAGCCACAATGCTGCTGTGCCGGTTAGTGAACGTCGAGCCACCAATAATACCTGAGTCGGACTCCACTGAAATACGTCACCATGCTCTTCTATTTCCTTTATCCACATAGACACCGTATGCGTTTCGTCTTGCGCACTGAATTGTCGAATGAGTTGTTCCGTTAGGTGCAATAAGTCGCCGTGTGCCGCTCGTGCCAGCGCTGGAGGCGCCGCTGCATCTTGAAACTCAAGGTCGGATTTCGCCGTCATCTTAATTTATTTCTCGTAGCGTCGTAACAATAATTTGAATATCGTCGTAAACGTCGTCGTCGTTGTTGTTGTCCGTAGGATCCGTTGGTGAAAATCAATCGTCGTGCGTCGTTATGGGTTATGGCGTCGAATATGTGCTCGTGCCTCGTGCTTCGTGCTCATACGCACGGTCGGTCTTTTTACTCCACTTATTTCACCGTAATCCCGGGCGAGCCCCCAAGTTTGTGGGATCGTATGGTGAAATAAAAGTAGAATTTCGAAGAAAACTCGTATATTTACTGGTAAACTTAAATAAAAATAAAAATAAAAAAAAAAGTCTATCATTTAACACTCATCGTCTCGCCATATTTCTTTTTCAATCCTCCTCTCTCTTTCGCACATCTACCTTTCACTCGCACCTTTACATACGTTCCCTTTTACACAAATTCATTCCACATACATTAGCAAAAAGATTAAATCAGCCGAAAATAAAATAAAGACGGTTTGGAAAATAATCAACAGCGAAACAAATAGAAATAAAAAACAGAGTAATGACTTCACACTAGAGACCTCACGTGGCCTTGTTAGCTCCAACAGTGAAGTTGCTCATGAATTTGTAAATTTCTTTACCAGTATCCCAATTAAAACTACAGAAACCTTAAACTCCTGTCCCTTGGTCTCTATTGACTTACTGAAAGCAAACGTTTCAGCCTGTCCAAATGAATTTAAATTCCAGCATATAAACCCCATAACAGTCTTAAAAGCTTTTAAGCAAATCAAGATCAAATTAACTGAAAATCTATGGGGTTTGTCTATCAAAGCTTGTACCTCAATTATTGAGACCGTAGCTCCGTATTTAGCCTTAATATTTAATTTGTGCGTGGATCAAGGGGTCTTTCCGGATCTGATGAAGTTTAGTAAAGTAATACCGCTTTTTTAATCCGGGGACAGTAAAGACACGAATAACTATAGGCCCGTATCCGTGTTGCCAGTTTTCAGCAAGGTGTTTGAAAAGATAACGCTCAATCAAAAGCTTCACCATTTTAACACCAATAAAATATTACACGATCAACAGTATGGTTTCACCAAAGGACGTTGTACAACTGACGCCGGTGTCACTTTATTAAAACACATATTTACTGCGTGGGAAGAGGCACATGATGCCATAGGAATATCCTGTGACCTTTCGAAGGCATTTGATTGCGTAAATCACGAAACCTTAATCTTGAAACTTGAGCATTACGGTTTAGGTAAACTTGCGCTCAGTTTAGTTAAATCGTATTTGAGTGATAGACAGCAGCAGGTACAAATAAATGGTGTCAATTCAATGGGTTTAAAAGTAGAAATGGGTGTACCACAAGGTTCGATATTGGGTCCCTTCCTCTTTTTGGTTTATATTAATGACTTACCCCATTTATTTAACAATCGCCCGCAAATGGTGTTGTTTGCAGACGATACTTCTTTAATATTTAGAATAAACAGACGTGCCACTAATTTTGACGACGTAAATAACGCCCTACTGCAGGTTCATAATTGGTTTACTGTAAATAATTTAGTTCTAAATGGGAAAAAAACTAAATGCATCAGATTTGCTCTTCCAAATGTCAAAAGTAGTGATTGTGACATAGTATTAAATCAAGAGAAACTAGAATTTGTCGATAAAACGATTTTCTTGGGAATCGCGCTCGATTCAAGGCTACAATGGGGCCCTCATTTAACATCTCTTGCAGGACGCCTAAGCTCAGCAGCATATGCTGTTAGAAAAATCCGTCAATTTACCGATGTTGATACCGCGAGGATAGTTTATTTTAGTTATTTTCATAGTATTATGTCATACGGTATTTTACTATGGGGACGGGCTGCAGACATCAAGTCTATATTTATTCTGCAGAAAAGAGCCATCAGAGCCATATATGATTTACGTAGACGCGATTCTCTGAGAGAGCTGTTTAAGGAAATTAATATCATGACAGTACCTTGTCAATACATCTATGAAAACATCATGTACGTTAGGAAAAATCTGCATTTATTCAGTAAAAGAGGTGACAGACACCACTATAATACTAGAAATAGGGACGAACTAGTTCAGCCAGGTTTCAGGCTTGCTAAAGTAGATTCCTCTTTCATGGGGTACTGTTTAAAATGTTACAATAAAATACCTCCCCACATTCTACAACTGAATGAGACGAAATTTAAATCTTGTGTAAAACGCACACTATGTAGTCAAGCATATTATAAGTTGGGGGATTACATTGATGATAAAAATGCTTGGCTCAATGACGGTCCTGCTCCACAACCATAGGCGCAAACTAATTGATTCCCAGTCAAGTTATTGTGGAAGCTGCAGAAGATTGTAAAAATATCCTTGCATTGTATAGATTCCATCTCTTAATATTATATAATTGCATACCACATGTGTGAGTTCTATGTATTGTAAAGCCACCATTTTACATTTAGTTATCTTTTTTTTTGACTTGAATATGCCCTGGCGGCTGAGAGAATGTCATGCTCACTCAAATGTCTCGGTGATGGTGGCGGGTGTGTCGGGTCATTTAATTCCCTTCAATATGGTCGAGTTGAATGATGCTGATACATGCGTCATGTTCGTGAACGGGCGCTGTCAATTGAGACTGGTCAACTCTCAGCTGCCACGGTTAATTTTAATTTATTAATTTTTTAAGTTGATTTAATCTTTTCTCTGGACGCTCTTAATGTGCACGTCTTTCTACATCGTTCTCACATATATATGTATAATCACAACATGAATGATGTAACCAAGATTTTGTAACAATATTTTGATTGAAAAGAGTGTCCATGGAGTTTCTTGCCCGTTCTTCTCCATAGAGATCTACGCTAGGGAATGGGCAACTACAGTACTTTCTCAAGTTATTATGCCTTGTGACTGTGACTGTAGCTTTGATTTAGTTTTGTATTTTTGACATTCAAAAGTGCCGTAATGGTCTAATTGAAATAAATGATTAGAGTTTGAGTTTGAGTTTGAGTTTAAAAAGCCGACCATCTTAAAATATGAAAGTTATTTGACAACGGTCTCGTAACTCCGCAATTTTCATCAACGCTTGTTTACGTCATGAAACTAACGCCTCCAAAGACGCTATATTATACAGCGTGAAATTTTAATGGTTGTTTTCCCGCGGCAGGACGATTACCCATCAGTAGCACTATCGAAACGCAAAGTTAAACTTAAAAAAAAGTTTTTTTTTTTTCAAATTTTTATTATAACTTATTGGGTTTTATGTTGTATTAAGTCAGGAGTAGTGATCAGCTGATTTATACGCGAAGTGCAACGACCTGCTGTTCTGGACACCCCCCGCGCCCGGCCCGCGTTCCGCGTAGATATTACTGTTGGTTTAAGTCGCTTTCGAGTTTTGTTCATCACATTGTAAATCTGTAATTAATTGAGTCAATTTTTTTTTTTATATATTAATCGATTGTATTACCGATACAAATTCATTTCGCTTCGGGAAAACAACCACTTAAATTTCACGCTGTATATCAAAACCTCTTTCTTTGAAAACCTATGCACCTTTAGCTTCCACAAAAATGTGTTCATTCCTAAAGTGAAGATTTATGAATACGAAGTGGTTCAGCTCCCGTCCGCTCGGGTGTCGGCACTCGTCCTCAATACCCGCTTAATACCTTTTCAATATTAAACGCAGTCATTATCACCGGGGCGCGAATATTGGGAATATATTAATAATTTATTAAAATGGCTTCTTCGTCTCCACCTTTTTCCTTTCTCACTGTTGGGTTATTCTCCTTGGGTTTCACTGTGTATATTTAACGAAAAAAATCAAAAAGATGAGTTATGAATATCAGCAAACAAAACAGCAGAATATCAGTATATCTACATAGATAGCGATATTTTCAAATCGATAATGATCATGGAAAAGTAAAAAAAATACTCGATTGACATAAGATATCGAAAATCTGTCAATCGTGGTGAAATCATTGTCGAAATACCCAACGCTTTGATAGCGTTTGTGATCATCACCACCCTGCATTCCTGAAAAAAGAACGGGGCTAGCAGTGACCATAGTTTTATTTTAGTTACTTGCATGTATATTTGAAGTATTCATTTTCATTTCTTCCCTTCAACTCTGTCTACATCTCAATCTACTCTTATTTCGAAAAGATATTTCTTTAGTACTAAGTATTCTTTTTTGTTTTCATTAAATTATCAGTCCCCTGCCCTTATGCCAATTTATTTGCAGTCGGCGTAACATGTCATGTTCTTCCATTCGTCTCTACTACTCGTTATCTCAACAGATACTTCCTCTCTAGCCATATCATCCTTCACACAGTCCCTCCATTGCTTCTTTTGTACTTGTGCAGCCATCTACGGTCATACTCAAAAATTTTCTTACTTTTTTCTGTACCTAACTAGTACGGGTGCTAAATATCAGGGTCGTATTGAAGTAAGAACCTTTCCAATACACAGAATAGGTCAAAATAGGTAGCTTAGCACCACCACCGGCTCACTCACTAAATCAACCAAAACAGCCCAATTCGTAGGCCGTCAAAAAGCTAATACTTTCCTTTTTATTGCTATCCCACCATTACAGAAACCATCATATAACTCACATTTACCGTATTCCGGGCCGCAAGCAGGTAAATTGAAAAACTTAGTCGGCAAGCAAATCTGTTATAACTGCGCGGTAAAAATAAATGGATCATCATTCATAGGCATTTGTGAGTGAACCTACTTACGTATAGATAATGTAGGTTAAGCTTTTACGAAGCTCTGTTGTATCATTCGCTAAGCATTTTGAGAGGGTGGCCAGAGAACATGCGGGTACAGTAAATAGCTGGTTTGAAAGCGATTTTCATTTAGTAGTCGTTCTCTTTATGTCCGAAATATATTTACTTCCTAATGAGTGCTATTTAAATGGTAGATTTTCCAGGTTTATGCATAAGTTGTTAGAATATTTATTTAGATTATCATGTATAAAAGCGCCTTTAATATAGCGCAGGCAATATTATTGAGCGACTACGCAACAAAAACAAACATAAATACAAATTATTTCTAAAGTGTTTTTCAGTTAAGATTCAGTTTATCTGGCTGCAAACCTATATGAACACTAATGGAAAATAATAGTGCATAATTTCAATCAGACTTACAGATCAGATCTGCGTCTGCAATTTTAATATTGATTTAACGTTGTTTATGTTGCCTTTCCTTCTCGAGGAGCTCCTGGCTAAATTATGAGTGCCGGTCGGGTCGTTGTTAAGGTTAAGCCGTGCTTGGTTATGTTGGTCTGTAGATGGGTGACCGCCTATTAAATACCGAGTTTTCTCCGTACCTCGGAAAGTACGTTAAGCCGCGGTAGGGTCCGTCTGTTATTTGTAGGTCTTTGACAGTTGTTAAAGGCTTGAAAGTCTAACAAACAGACGTACCAAGTATCGTATAATCCAGTACTAACTGGGTTGTGGAGGTCAGATAGGCAGTCGCTCCATGTAATATACTGGTATCCAGCTGCATATGGTTAGACTGGAAGCCGACCCAACTTAGTTAGTTCGTTTCTTTCCTTCTCAACAATACACCGAAAAAAAAAATTCTATTCATCTTGAAATTGTACTTCACCATTGAAAGATATAAAACGGGGGAGGGGCATACGTGTGGGCCCACTACTAGACAAATACCTGTGAGCGAGTAACCTATATAAACAATAGCGCACATAATCTTACAATAGAAAGATTGAGCGTTATTGCAGATGTATATAATTAAGGATTGCATGTGAAATAAATAGTTTCAATTTTTTTTTTTTTTTTTTCCGCAATTTAAATAATCCTACCCTATGCCAGATTACACCTGGAAACGCTTAACGAACCTGAAAACAAATGTAGAAATACCAACTCTTTAAAACTTCCTTTTGTTTCAACTATTCTTTTGTAAAGAATTCCCTGATTGTCAAAGAAACTATCACTTGTGTACGTGCCCCTTGCTGAAACAAAGATTGAAACTGCTTTCGAATTCCAGTCAGTCTTGTGGCCAACTTTAGATAAAGCAAAGTAGACCACGAGCTTTTTAGTTTTCTACATCATTTGTTTGGTTAGTATATCGAATGTTAACTAGTTTTTGCAAGATAATAATGTTCTAAATTCTCTACAGGAGAAGACAGGTCTATTTTTAATTTCACATTTAATTTCTGATTGTAATACAAAGTGATAGATAGTGGTGCCGATTCTCTTGTACACCGAACTAACTTAAACTAAAACTAAAATTTCTTAATTTTAGTTAGTTGGTTTCGGTAAGTTATTCTGAAAACAAAATTCTCTAATTTTAGTTTTAGATTTGACACAATTAAAATCGAGTTTGACATTTGTTAAATTGAATAGACCATAGACTAAGATTTGTCTGAGATTAAAATAAAAACTGAATGAAAGTGAACGAAATGATCTGAATTGCAAAAAAAAACCCTAGTGAAATCAAACAATTATTTAAAATTGTTTATCAATAATCATTAATGAAATACGGGGAGTATTGTAACGGCGTAAAACATTATTGTTGTTAAATATTTATTTTTCAGTTTTTATTATCTGTGACCATAAAAATCCTGCTAGGGTTGGAAATCGGAAATGACTTAAAATTTTGGCGACACTTTTCGGTTTTCAATATGATTAAAACCTGTAATTTTATTATAATCGATAAAACTGCCGTATTTAAAAAATTATGAGGTAGCATGATTTGTCCTGTTATTTATTTCTGTCTAGTTTCAGATTATTAAAGCTTGTTAATAAATAAAAATTTGATTTTTAAAAATTATGTTCGGTTTTATAGTTGAAAATAACCGGTATTTTCGTCGGCGTTTGGAAGGAAAGCCCTATCTTTGTTTTGTTTGTCATGTCAGATGTCACATGTTAATAATATTATTAATTTGGTGGTCGGTTAACATAATTAATTAACAAATAAATACTCTTTGATGTTCGATTCGTTTAACTAATCTCTGTATTCACGAGTAGTAGTAAAGTAACGTATACTTGTGTACACTACATTAGTATATACCTACTCTAAAAGGAAAAACAAGAAGAAAATCAAGCTGATCCCAAAGTATTGGATTTAAGGCCAATGTCAGTAGCGAGCTGAACAAATTGGGCTGCAGCAGCAGCAGTGGCAACAATGTAAGTTGTTTCAGTGAGATGAAATGTTATACTGGATTGGATAAGTACATGCATAATTTCCATGTATTCTAAACTTATTTAATTTCAACAGATTTGGAGTGTGTGGGTGACAAAAGTGAAAACAAAGGCAAGAAAGGCGAGGGATTCCATCAGGGCTACTAGTGGAGGACCAGCAGGGGCAGATCTCAATGACATTCAACGCATGTTATCCAGAAACATGTATTAAATATGCGGTTCAATTTTGTGAAATCGCTACTCTTTTTTGTTAAGGTTTAAGGAGAAAATAAATATTTTAACATTAAAGAAATAAAATGTTTCATTTAATTAAAAGAATTGACAAGTGATTGCTGAATTTTCCTCGCTTCAGCAAGGAAATCTGTGCAGGTATCCTCCGCAATAGCACTCTCCTCACTATGCTCGGTGACATTGATATCTTCTTCATCTGCAAAGATACACTTAATTAGATTTCTTATTTTGCAAACAAATAAAACAGAATTACATATAAATCAAATCAAACACTTACAATCAAATGTTTCCAATTGTACAGGGTGCAACATGCCAGAATATTTTTTGTAGCATTTTCTAGTTCTGTTCATTAGGCGCCCATTACACATTTCCACCACATTTTTTGCCCTTGAGTGGCACTCAATATTTGGCACCTCGATGGGAATCATGAGCCATGACTGTAGTGGGTATTTGTTCCTAAAATAAATAAAACTTTATATGTACTTAGTAAATAGATATACCCAATAGGTATAAAGTTTACTAGTGACCTACGGAGATGCCACTGAGATCTTTCCTCACATACTATTTACTAACTCATTTAGTTAAAAAGTAATGTCATTTAGTTAAAAATAAAAGTAATGTATCACGTAATAAGTCACTATGACAAAAAACAAATTCCAGGCCCCTCTCACCCCCAACTCTTCTGCTTTATAATATTAGTATAGATTTTAAAATATTATAAGCCCGGGGTCGCGGGTTCGCATGTAATTCAGTAAGAATTCCAGGAACTGTAATTCAGTAAGAATTCCAGGAACTGTAATTCAGTAAGAATTCCAGGAACTGTAATTCAGTAAGAATTACAGTTCCTTGTATGTATGCAGTAATTAACTTGTTATAGCAAGTGAATTACTGCATACATATAATATATAGGACACAAAACCGTTCTAACCTTTAGGTGTTTGGGAATAAATCCTTCATCCAAACGAGGATTCAGCTTATCCATCAAATAAAGTGCCCCCGATCTAGGTGTCTTTTTATTGAATTTCTTCTCTGTCATTTGGAATGGGTTGGATTGGTCTTATTATCTTTCCAATTGAATCCTCTCTTGATAGTGCATTAGATGTTTAGTACGAAAATCCCGGTCAGTGGGTCGTCTTAGGGGCGGGTTTCCCTTGTAAGTTTTCATGAATGCATTTCGTATTGTATCATAATAAAATTACACTAAATTTACCTTTCTGCCGAATCGACAAAGGCTGCAATCACATAAGCTTCCATTCTGAACTCAAAAACATCCAAACTTTCAACAAAAACGAGAGAAATCTGCTTTGTAAATTTTAGTTCATGACAACTAATTTTATTCCACACGTTTTTAGTCTCGATTAAAAATAGTCTGATTTAGTTTGACAATCAAAGTTTTAGGTGAAAAACGTCAATTTCAGAATAGCGAAATTGCCATTTTCACTAAATTGAATAACTTAGTGCTGTCAAACTATAATTGATTTAAGTTATGTCATTTTAATCAATTTCAGAATAGGAAACGTCGTTTGACAGGAATAAACTAAATTTTAGTGATTTTTAGTCTAGTTTAGAGAAATTTGTGACAAGAGAATCGGCACCAGTGAATTTAAATGAGTAAGTTTTTTTTAGAAGATTACTACCTTCTGAGGATTTTGAACTAGTAACACCAAAAATCTTGTTGTCAATGAAAAATTGATGGAATGAAATAATGCGAGCCGTTCGCGATTTTCATTGCCTGACTCCTAAAGGTCATGGACTCGCGATGGTGTCTGCACAAATATCAATGGTGGAAACCCTGGTATTTAATTCCCACCGGCCACTGATCCACTTATTGACAATACAAGTTGAAGTAAACAGTATAAAGTTAGAATGGATCGTCTACGACACTTCGAAGGCCATTCAATTCACGTCCATTTAAATTCAACCTGAAATACGTAACTGTCAGTAATAGAACTTTTTGCGGAAGACTCTTTCCAAAGAAGTGCTACCGGTTCAAACCACCTAATATCAATTGCTGCAGTCTAATTTTCGATAAACCGATCATGATGTTAAAACTGTATTTTAATGTCAAAGTGTTTTTTTACGATGATACACTTCCTCTCTCGCTTAGACCTGATTTATGTGAACACTGCTTTACTCTTTCACGGTTTAAATTTCTCTTCACCCCTTTTGTTTTTTTTCCTTTGTTACTTAATCTTTATTTTATGATATAGGTGAAAATGCTTCTTCTTAAACATTTTTCTCTATGAGTATTTTCAGGTCATATGACATTGAGTGTACTATACCACACAGTGTGACGCCTGAAGTGGCTGTAAAGATATTAGCCAGTAAGCATAAAGTAGCGCTACCTGTTCGCCTAGGTTTACACGTGGAGACTATCACAAAACAGGTTGGTATGGTAAATTGAATCTGTTATAATTCGCGCCACCCTTGACCTGCTAGCGGGTAGCCAATCGCTGTCACCGTGACCTCGGGGAGGCCGCCTGACGGCTGACGAATAATCTGTCGTCATTCATGTACCTGACTATTGACACGTGCTGATGACGTTTGTGGAAGCCAAATGTTTCTTAGAGTTTGGTAATTAAAATTGTACATGGTTGGGTTTTTCGGTCGGGAAAATTGTTATTAGGATTTTTGGTGAGGATTTTTGAGTACCAGCCCGGAGTCTGGCTTTTCATAGATGGGTAAAGATTAGCCCCTATAACACAGGACATAACCTTATACACATACCGTCTTAATGTGGGTTTAAAATGAAGAACGTCCTCTGCTAAACCCTTCAGTGTAACTGGTGCGGGACAGTGTTGAATTAAATAACGGGTCTTACCTATGGTTTACTATTTTGTCTCTAATTTTACATAAAAATAAACGTAAACAGGCAAAAAAAGCTGTTATAGAGATGAACACAGACAAAATTTTCCTTGTTATACGGCACCCCGATATTTTACGTAGTTTTTCCGAAATACATCATAGCTTGTTTACATAATGTCGAATTCGGTCAATTTATCTGATACATTGAAAGCGATACGATTTCCCTCAGGACCCAGTTACCCCAACGACAGAATTACCCAGAAGGTAAGATTCATAAAACGCGCGAAAACAGGCGCACGCACACAAAGAGGCGTGCGTACAACAATCTCAAACAAACGCCGCTAGCAAGTGCGCTTGCACTCGCAGTACGTAAACGCATCTATGTGTGCGTGTAGGTATCTCAAACAATTGCCGGTCGCGAGTGCACTTGCGCTAACTGTACGTGAATCGTGGCTGTGTGTACATGCAGCGATCTTAAACCACCACCGGTCGCGAATACGGTTGCACTCGCTGTGCGGGAAGCGTGTCTGTGTGTGCGTGCGGCGACCTCAAACAAATGCCGGTCGCCAGTGCGCTTGCACTCGCTGTACTCGAAGAGTATCTATGTATGGAACGAAGCTTCTGTATCTATTTATTTTGCGTACTCACCTTCTACAAAATACAGAAATACTCGAGTTTGGTATCACAATAACCCACGGAGACGGTTCGTTGGTTTAAGAGTATTTCAGTAAAGGATTCTTTCGATACAGTCGTTGGTTCGCAGCCTCGGGGTCAAGTGTCCTGTACCCCTAATAATACCAGAAAAGAGGTTGCCTTTTATTTGTTTCATAAAAAATTACAAATGGAATGGAATAAAGAATTGAAAACGGAATAAACGATTCAATCTATAATTTGTTACTTTATGAAGGATTCATTTGTTTTTAAAATTAACTAACAATTAAATTAATGTTTTTTTTTCTTTTGTTTTCAGGTAAGGATTCGAATTAAATACTCTTTTCTGCTAGCTGGATGTCCCATTTGCCGATGTATAGTGAAGTAAGAACACGTAGATTTATTTTAAAAAAATAGTAGTCATTTTTCAGCTGCAATACTGGTCTTATGTGCGAAGAATAAAGTTTCTACTAGAATAGCTATGAATTATGTGTCGAATAATTCACAAAAAAACACGGTTCTCTGATGAGTTAAAAGATTTCAAATACGATTAGAAAGAGAAATAGAGATTTCATTAAAACAAGTTTTATGAGAATTTTTCAGCAGTTAGACAATATTTTTTGTTCTTAATACATAGGACCAATATGTTACTTGTAGAGAGTGGACTGTATAAAATTATTGAAGGAAAGGCGCTTTTTTAATAGAATTAAAGTAATTTTACTCTTTCTTAGGCAAACACAAAACAAGAACGCAAATGACAACCAAAAACATAGACAAAAAAAGTATAAAAAATAAAACAAGAAGGTGCGTTATGCACATGATGTATTACCGGATATGTTACTTGTAGAGAGTGGACTGTATAAAATTATTGAAGGAAAGGCGCTTTTTTAATAGAATTAAAGTAATTTTACTCTTTCTTAGGCAAACACAAAACAAGAACGCAAATGACAACCAAAAACATAGACAAAAAAAGTATAAAAAATAAAACAAGAAGGTGCGTTATTCACATGATGTATTAAGAACAAAAAATATTGTCTAACTGGTGAAAAATTCTCATAAAACTTGTTTTAATGAAATCTCTATTTCACTTGTGAACAAAGAATTTATCCCGAAACGATGTTGGACCTTTAATCTCACGAAGATTAGGTGACGATACCACTGTTTTTAATCAAATTCTTCAAGTTTCTCCACAAAAGAAAATAGCTTTTCGATTTTCTTTCTTCATTAAAGTAATTTTCATCTCGAATTCGGTGCTAAATTTAAAATATCATATATCTAAGTCTAAGAACCATTAAAGTAAATTGGGCGCGATATTTTACAGTTATCTTGTCTAATAAATTGGATTGCAAATGTTATACTTACGTAGAAGTTATGAAAAATAGAATGGAATAGAAATCATTTATTAGCAATGAATGTAGGTGCATATTATATGAGTTGTTACAGTATTGGTTAAAAGTTCCTGGTACATACTATCATTTGGCATGAAACAATTAAACTAAGGTATAGGAAAGTAAGAATTATATTACTACAAAGTCTCATATGAAATTGTTGGTCCTTATTAATTAATTAATAAGATATGTGAGTGACTGTCTTTTAAGGTTTATTATCGTTAGGAATACGTGCTGCTCGGAACAATAAAAAGCAATATTTCGGTTAAAAAGTAACGTATTAAATACTTTAACGACAATCTCAGTGGTAATTCTGGTTATCTTAACATCACGCCTAAAATCCTTGAGGGGTTACGCAGAGATGTACGTAATAGTACATTCACATTTCAACGTTTATGTTATGTTTAAGTCATATATAATAGAGGTCGAGCCTATTGTTATCAATCCCACATAATTCTACAACTGAGAAATGCCTTATGGAAAAAAACCAATAACCTTTGCCTAACCCGGGAATCACACCCAGGACCTAATCAGCAGTCCGCTTGCGACCACTACACCAATGAGGAATAATTTATTATGAAAACTGAACCTTCACTTACGCAAATGTTAGTCGGTAAACGGAAGACTGAAATTAGTATTGGCTTATCCGACCTCAGCACAGGACAACAAAATTTTATTGTAGACGAGTACACTCTTCCTTATTTTCCAATAAAAAACACCAACGATCTCGTAAAGGTATATATACAGCAATGTTGCACGCATATCCTTCGAAGGACGCATCGCAACGGACCGGATCCGGTGACCGTCGCGGATCCGCATGCGATCCTCCGCAGTTCGCCGTTGCCGGGCAAACCCTCAGTATACAACCCGCCGGGGAACGGGCCGGACGCACCCCGCTACGTCTTCTCTCACTAACTTATCCTACCCCTAAAAACTCATGTTCGTCTACCAATACCATCACCTTAAACTAGGCCTTAAAAAAACAACAATTAAAAAAAACCAAATCAATTATAATAACAACTAAATGACGTAAAATCTACAGGTGGATTATTATCTAACACTCGATTTTAAACCTTTCCTTAAGGAAAATAGAGTTTCAATTTCCTCGCTCTCTTTGTCTTATCGTAATTCGTGTTTTATCGTAAAAAATAAGTGATCTAGTGTTTGTAATTCGAATATTGTAATTTTAAAATAAATTGTTGTTGAATATTTAAAAATAAATCGAGTTCCAATTTTAAAGTTTGAAGTTTTAATAGTAAATAAATAACGCTTTTTCGGGATAAATGTTAGCGTTCTAAAATAACAGTGTTTTTTGGTAAAAATAACAGTTTTTAAAATAACAGTGGCCTAATAACATTGTGTGCTGTGATAACAACGCGTTTCTTTGTGTAACGTGAAAAATATCAGTAGTGTTGGCTATTGCAATAACATAAGGTATTTTCTTATCTCGGACTGTTGTTTTGGGGCGCCATTATCATAACATTTAGCTTTTGTGAGATTTTATTTAACTAGTTTGCTACTTATTTTTCATGAAACATTTTCTTGGAGATAAGGGATGATTTGTTTTTTTATGGACCTGTTTGTTATTGCTACAGACGAAACTATTACATTAAGGAACATTAATCATGTAAATAGGTACAAAGTGCCCAACACCAACTGCAAAATAAGAGAAAAAAGATTTTAATAAAAAAAAAGTTGAAAAAAAAGCAATAATGAATAACAGAGTTTGAATATTTATCTTAATTTGCTAATCTATGCAAGAAAGATATCTGGTAATGAAAGAAAATCTGTGTCACAATGTGTCAAAAATAGTGCGAGAAAACCTTGAATTCTATAATGGGAATGTTCTAACACCGTCATCATACTTTTCTCCTCTGTGTGGTAATAATAGTCTACCTACCTAAAGTTCTGTATTCCGTAGTGGGAGATTTACTTCCACTGACTGCTACAGACTGGTTTGAAACTGAATTGGTGGGGCTGGTTCGGTTTGTCCCTATTACATGGACTAAAATGTAACTGACAAAATTTGGGTGACTTATGGTGAATATTTAAGTGGTTACTGGTGAATATTACAGTTGTTTGAAAAAAATACTATTAGGTACGGACCTGTACTTAATAGTATTGAAATAACTAAAATATTCAAACACTGTTATATATTACCACGGTTCAAAATTAAACTTGCACAGCACAGACAACAGCGCTTGCATCGAAATGTCGGGAGCTTAATATAAATAACAATCACGGAAGATCTCCCGTAAGTGACATTTTAAGTTTTAGCTAAATATTTTCGGTAATTATCTACACTAATATTATAAAAACGAAAAAAATAAAAATTTTGTTTTTTTGTTACGTTTTAACTCAAGAATTGCCACACCGAATTGAACAATTCTTTCATCATTAGAAAGCTACATCATTACCAAGTAACCAATGCTTTATAGTATATTGATATCATGATAATTAGCTGACTTATCATAGTTTTTGCGGATGAAGTCGCGAGCGAAGTGCTATATAATCCATAATTATTGAATGCCTATGTAAATAACCAACTTTCCTTGGTTAAAATGTACCTATAACTTGCAGGTCGTGATGATAGAAAAATTATAATTTACCCTAAGGACTATTCTTTGAAGTAAGCTTTAGACTGAGTCTTTAACTTTCGACGTGACGTCATCCTTCTGCTGGGCAAAGGCCTTTCCCCATGACCTCCAGTTCTTACATCCAGGGCTAATATGGATCCTGCCGGGGCTGCGGGCCTGTTCGAAAGAGATACCGCGGCCCCGGAACATAAAGGGCGAGGAAGGAACATGGATGGGGTTTAGTCAGTAAGAATCTGTCACTCCCTCCCGCTCCGCCCAGAGTGGGAGAAGTCATTTGATGATTTCTCATCCCAAAAAAAAGGGCTAATATGGATCACTGATTAAAAATATCAGTAACCATAATTATTATCATGGTAGATACTAAAATCAGTCTTACCAAGGGGTATCGTATTAGCTACGATAGGCTGTCGCTTCATGTTAAAATACAGCTGCATACAATAAGACTGGAAGCCGACTCTACGATTATGGGGAAAACGTTAGGCAGATGAAAACATTGATACTAAAATTGCATTCAAAACAATTTGTTTTGACATCTCAGTGTATCCATTACTCTAAAAAAACACACATTTGAAAATTATCGTTTAACTAGAAAATAAACGTTCAAAAAGTTTACACAAAGAAATTAAATAAAACACCAACCCACACAGATTCACAATAAATAACTGAAACAGTTTCTAGTACAATAACTAATGATATTACATTCATTTGAATAAATGATTACATACAATTTGTTTTCATACGAAACTGATGAATATAAAAATAACAGAGAACTGGTGAGCTTCTCTTATGTTTTCAGTTTATTTTTGCACAGTTTATAGAATAGAATCAGCAGCTGTTTTCAGTAGACAAAGCGATATATTCTATGCGTTATTTCCATAAAAAAGTGGCTTTTTGGTTGCTTTAGATCATACGTCTCATTATTTCCAAACCCACTTTTATTTCACCAGACCAATTTTTGTTAAAATTTGAAAATGTCTCAAAATACAGGGTAAAACGTCTATTTTTGACTTATTTCAATGAGATAGGGTAAAACACTTCCAAATCTCAAATAGAACCTCTGAAAATAGAAACGTACCTAATAATATTTATAATAGGCTTTTTCACCTATGATAACGTCATAAAATGTATAAAAACCTACTATGTGAACCAATCTCCTTTTTAGTATAATGCCATGATTACCACTTTATTACCTCAAGGTGAGGGAATCGCTAGATTTACTATGCCATGCATGAATTTGTCTATAGGTACTACGTGTAACAAAAAGGGTATATTTTATTTTTATTTTATTGTATTTATTTGGGAAAACAAACAGTTACACATTACAGTATTAGTCAGCACTATATCTAGGGTGTGAGTAAATGCATAACCAACGACATTTTCCACATATTATAATAGTAGTTTATGCGACTGTGCATAATGAAGGGCATTACAACACGAGAGAAGAAAACTTGCACTCAAAAAGAAGCAATAAAAAAACATAAAATGACACTAATCTTGCTTAAGAGTTGAAAGAAAATCAAAAGAAGAACAACACTCAATCCAAAGTGAATCCAAAACAAGAGCTTTGAATTTTCCTATAGGAACAGCAAAGATGTCAACATTTTCGAACAAATTGTTGTACTGACTAGTTAGGCGACGTAGGGGTATAGTCATATGGAAGGGTGTGATACAGACCATCAAAATGAACACATATTCTTTGTTACACGTTACAACGCGTAACAAAGAAAATATGTGTGAGTGTGTAGGCTTGTAGGCATTCGGTAAAGGTAAAGGCCTATGCCTAAAAGTTACTTGTATTTATTTGCATTTGGCGGCCTTTTTTTCGTATGGGAAATCATCAAATGACTTCTCCCACTCTGGGTGGAGCGGGAGGCAGTGTCAGACTTTTACTGTCTTCTTCTTCCATTCTTCTTTTGAACTCAACTCAGAAGTTACCCCTTGTCAGTCATATCATGTGCCACACAGTTTATTCATTGTTTTTGGTCCTGTTCTCCGAATCTTCATATTATTGCTCCTTCTCATTCCTAGGTTAGTTGTTATTAAATAAAAACCAGAAGTAAGGAATCATGTTGGACCTTTAATGACCCTCTTAAAGAAATGCTGGCTTAATGTTAATTAGATTCATTATAATTATCGTTAAAAAAGTCAGACCGACGTCGTCATGATTTCACTTCACAAAAGGACCCTCGATGGGTTTAAAATCCTGGTAGATTCATTATTAAGAGTGGGTACTCACACTTGTGCTTAAAAATAAATAAACAATAAATAAATATCGCTGGACATTAACACACAGCGCCACCTAGTGCCACAGTAAGCAAAGCTTGTGTCGTGGACACTAGATAGTTGATATACTACATCTATACTTTTTGTTTGTAAATACATACTTATTTAACATATTGTTACATCGGACCTACTAGAACGTTCGAGAAAGCCAGTGATGACAGTGTGTGTACGTTAGAAGTTCGAGAGTATTCTATTATTATTAGTTTAAAAGCTAGGTAGGTACAAACTCGCGACCTATTTATACAAAGACATTAGAATTTCGACCGTACGCCTAGGGCATAAGGTTCATATTTGTTTGTTTTGTACAAGTAGGTAATGCCAACCTTGTAAGTAGGTACCTCTATTTTTTGTATCTACCTGCTATTTTTTGTTAGTGTTTTTTTATGACCCTCTCGAATGTTCGTCGTTATTCTGGTGTGTCTGGTGTGTTGTATAAATAGAGCGCTCAGGGCCGCGACCGGCAGTCTTGTTTTAGCGACACAGCGAAGCGAATCGACGTGAACTTGAAGTGCGATACCTAAGCGAATAGTGATCAGTGGTGTATTTGTGATTAAGTTTAAGTTGTTTTGTGATCAATAAAGTTATTGTGTTGTTTAATCGGTAGTAATTAATTTATCTCATACCCAGCTCGTAACAAATTGGTGTCAGAAGTGAGAGATAAATTATGCCAATCCTACCAAAGGACGACACGGATGGTATCCGTACCAGAAGTCAGCGACAGCAAGATATGGACCAAAGGCGGTTTGGGGATTCTCCGACACAGACACCGGGTGGTGTCCAGCCTACGTCACAGCCAGTCGCTGGCCCATCCGGAGTTTCTCCAGCATCAGGGGCGCCAGACTTGTCAGCTTTAATGGCGCTGCTGCAGGATCAAGCTCGCCGTCAAGAGGAGCAAGTTCGCCGTCAAGAGGAGCAGGCTCGCCGATTGGAAGAGCAACTGCAGCGAGACAAGGAGGAGCAAGCTCGCCGTCAAGAGGAGCAAGTTCGCCGTCAAGAGGAGCAGGCTCGCCGATTGGAAGAGCAACTGCAGCGAGACAAGGAGGAGCAGGCTCGCCGTCAAGAGGAGCAGGCTCGCCGTCAAGAGGAGCAGGCTCGCCGGTTGGAAGAGCAGTTGCAGCAAGACAAAGAGGAACAAACCCGCCGCCAAGACGAGCAGATGATCCTCATAAAGGATCTTCATGCAACTTTCGGCAAGGACCTGAAAGTGATGAAAGATCAGGTCCACCAGCACGAGAATCGCATCTCGGAGGCCGAAGTTCAGATTGCTGGGGTAAAGAAGGCTTTGGGCGAACTGAAGACTGAAGGCGGGACTGTAGCTTCGGTGGTTGCTGCACCATCATCGCGTGGTTTTAAAGTGCCTCCATTCGACGGCACATCTTCGTGGTCGGCTTACAAAATCCAGTTTGAGGCCGTCATGAAGGCGAATGGATGGACCAAACCACAAGCCATGACCGCGCTCACCTTGGGCCTCCGAGACCAGGCCCTAACTATTCTCGAGGCAATCGGCAAGGACGTTACCTACGAGCAGCTGCTGGAGGCGTTGGAGTCGAGATACGGCGACGCGCACCTGGAGCACGTATTCCGTGCCAAGTTGAAGGACCGTTTTCAACGAAGTGCCGAGAACCTACAGCAGTGGGCCCTGGAAGTTGAAAAACTCGTTCGGAAAGCCTACCAGTCTGCCCCTGCGCTGATTGATGGAAATCTGGTACAGGCCTTCGTTGATGGAATACGTGACTTAGAAGTTAGAGCTGCCGTGAGACTGGGGCATCATGAGACCTTGAAGGACGCCTTGGCCCATGCCTTAGAAGTAGAGGCAGTGAGGCAAGACCACCGAACGCACCGTGTCAGGGAGGTTGTTGCATCACCTGTACGCGACCGCCCACAGGGGTATAGTCCTAGGTGCTACACTTGTGGAGAAAGGGGTCATCTTCGGTCCAGCTGTCCTAAGCGCAGCACCCCGAGAGAAGATCAGCAGGGAAGAGTGGCTGAAGTGACTGCCCAGCCACAGCAGGGAAACGAGTAAATGCCAGGACTGGGGGGCGGGTGCTGGCTGGTATTGAAAGAGCCCCGAGAATCTTGATCTCGCAAGCACATGACGGGAACAGCCTGACCATCAAAGGCGAAGTCAATGGAACACCATGCAAACTGACGTTGGATACTGGAGCATCTCACACGGTCGTCAATTCCAAACTAGCAAGTCGGTTTCTTGGGGACTACTTCAATAAGCACGACCGTATACAGTTACTAACAGCTACTGGTCAGCACATTACCGTCCGAGGCAAGAAAGAGGTGGAGTTAAAATTGGGTGACAGATTTTACAAGCAGAATGTCATCGTGGCTGACATAGTGGACGATTGCATCTTGGGCTTGGACTTCATGCGGAAATATCGTTGTGAGATCGACGTTGATCAAGGAGTACTGAAATGTGGTTCAGAAGAAGTCTTCATGGAAGGTGCACCGTCAGGGAAAGTGTACTGCTTGAAGAAGATTGTTCTTCCTCGCAGATCAGAAACGATTGTGCCAATTTGTTTGCCACGGAATTCTGGACAAAGAGATCGAAGTGTTCTAATAGAAAGGGTGAACAATGACTTCCCATGGAAGATGGCACGAACTCTGGTCAAGGCCACCAACATCTCAGCAGTACGCATACTGAATCCAAGTGACCAGGAGCAAGTGATTAAGAAGGGCACCTTGATCGGCACTTGCGAGGAAGTAGCCTGGATGCGTCAATTGCAAGATGTCCCTACCGGAAATGAAATTCGCAGTTCAAAATTTGACGTGTCAACGCTTTTGGAAAACTGCGATTTAACTAAAGGAGAAATGGACAAGGCTAAGAAGATGTTACTTCAGTACGCCAACATTTTCTCTTCGAATGATGCTGACATAGGGAGAACTGGACTTGTTCAGCACCAGATCAATACAGGTAACGAGTTACCTATCCGTCAGCGACCAAGAAGACTGCCAGTTGCACGAGAAAAAGAGGTAGAAACCATGATTGAGGGAATGGTGAAGGACGGCGTTATAGAGCCTTCATCGAGTCCATGGTGTTCTCCTGTGGTCTTGGTTAAGAAAAAGGACGGCAGTATGCGCTTCTGTGTGGACTATCGACGTCTGAACGACGTGACGAAAAAAGATAGCTACCCGCTGCCTAGGATCGATGACACACTGGATACGCTGACAGGTATGAAGTGGTTTACCACACTTGATCTGAAAAGTGGCTACTGGCAAGTAGAAATAGACCCCAAGGACAAGGAGAAAACTGCATTCTCAACAGGAAAAGGGCTATGGCAGTTTAAAGTTATGCCATTCGGTTTGTGCAACGCTCCTGCGACGTTTGAAAGGCTGATGGAGCAAGTACTCGCCGGATTGATTGGAGACGCATGTCTTGTCTATCTAGACGACATAATCATCGTGGGCCGTACATTTGAAGATCACCTTAAAAACCTCAACCGAGTGCTGTCGAAAATCCAAACAGCAAATCTCAAGTTAAGTCCGAAAAAGTGTTCGTTTTTCAGACAGCAAGTGAACTTCTTAGGACACATAGTTTCGGGGGAAGGTGTTCAAACAGACCCAGAAAAAGTAGTCGCCGTCAAGGATTGGCCAGTTCCGAAAGACAAGACACAGGTCAGAGCATTCCTGGGTTTGTGCTCCTACTATCGAAGGTTTGTCAAGAATTTTGCCGACATTGCAAAACCTCTGCACAAACTCACTGAGGAAAAGAGGCAATTCTGTTGGGACGATGACTGCGACGTCGCATTTCAGGAATTAAAGAAACGTCTGTGCAACACACCTATTTTGGGATATCCTGACACTGAAAATGACTTCGTAGTTGACACAGATGCCAGTAATACTGGAATTGGGGGCGTGCTGTCTCAACGGAAAGGAGACCGGGAGGTTGTAATAGCTTACTTCAGCAAGTCTTTATCTAAGCCAGAAAGAAATTACTGCGTTACAAGACGGGAGCTACTCGCTGTAGTAAAGACAGTGCAGCACTTCAGTAAATATTTGCTGGGACGTAAATTCCAATTACGAACTGACCATGCTGCACTGAAGTGGCTATTACAGTTCAAGAATCCAGAGGGGCAAGTGGCGAGATGGATAGAACTGCTCCAAGAGTTTGATTTCGTAACTGAACATCGCAGTGGGAGAACTCACGGTAACGCAGACGCCTTATCAAGAAGACCTTGTCCTGAAGACTGTAAGCACTGTGCCAGGCAAGAGACTAAGGAAGTAGTGCCCGTGAGGATGCTTAGAACGGATCTCAGCAATGAATGGAAAGAGACCCTACAGCAGGCTCAGCACAATGACTCGGATATCAAACCGATCTTCGAGTGGATCAAAGCTGGTGTTCCTAAACCCAAGTGGAGTGATGTGGCTGCGATGAGTTCCATCACGAAGAGTTATTGGGCGCAATGGAACAGCTTGGTGATCCAGGATGGAGTCTTGTGCCGTAAATGGGAAAACGCTAGAGGGGACAGTTGTCATCTACAAATGGTTGTCCCTAAAGCTAAGGTACCGGATGTTCTACGGCTCTACCACGATGGATGTTCTGGAGGACATATGGGGGTTAAAAGGACTCTCCTAAAAATTCGGGAACGCTTCTACTGGATCCACTGTCGAGATGATGTGGAGGATTGGTGCCGCAAATGTACCAGTTGTGCAGCCGTGAAAGGACCCCGTACACGCAGCAGAGGTGCATTAAAAGTGTACAACGTTGGAGCCCCTTGGGAACGAATAGCACTAGACGTTGCGGGGCCATTTCCAGTAAGCGAGAGCGGAAACAGGTACTTCCTGGTGGTCATGGATTACTTTACAAAGTGGCCGGAAGTCTTCGCCATTCCTAACCAAGAAGCTACAACTGTCGCAGATAAATTAGTTCAAGAAGTCTTCTGTCGTTTTGGAGTACCCTTAGAAATACACAGCGATCAAGGAAGAAATTTTGAATCGCAAGTATTTCAAGAGACTTGTCGATTGATGGGTACCCATAAAACCAGAACCACCTCTTACCACCCACAATCCGATGGAATGGTGGAACGATTCAACCAAACGTTGGAAAGATATCTGGCGAAAGTTGTGGAAAGCCGGCAAAGGGATTGGGACAAGCACATACAGCCGTTTCTTCTGTCTTACCGAAGTGCAGTCCACGAAAGTACGACTGTGACACCAGCCTTCGCGAACTTTGGAAGGGAATTACGGTTACCTGCTGATTTAATCACTGGAACTCCCCCTGATGCTCCATGTAGCGTAACAGATTACGCGAATGACTTGCGTAATAAGTTGAACGATGTTTATGAGCATATCCGACAGTCTGGCCAACAGATGTCTGAGAAGATGAAGACCCGTTATGACCGGAAAGCAAACGGTAGGGGTTTCGACGAGGGTTCACTGGTGTGGTTGCATCACCCAGTGCGGAGCAAGGGGAAGTCTCCGAAGTTACAAGCAAAATGGGATGGGCCATACCGAGTCGTGACTAGGATCAACGATGTCACCTACCGAATACAGAAGGGTCCACGAGGTGCGCCTAAGATTGTGCATGTAGACCGGTTGGCGCGATACTACGGGACTAATGATGCTCGGGACGAGCATGTCTAAGGAGGGGGCAGTGTTACATCGGACCTACTAGAACGTTCGAGAAAGCCAGTGATGACAGTGTGTGTACGTTAGAAGTTCGAGAGTATTCTATTATTATTAGTTTAAAAGCTAGGTAGGTACAAACTCGCGACCTATTTATACAAAGACATTAGAATTTCGACCGTACGCCTAGGGCATAAGGTTCATATTTGTTTGTTTTGTACAAGTAGGTAATGCCAACCTTGTAAGTAGGTACCTCTATTTTTTGTATCTACCTGCTATTTTTTGTTAGTGTTTTTTTATGACCCTCTCGAATGTTCGTCGTTATTCTGGTGTGTCTGGTGTGTTGTATAAATAGAGCGCTCAGGGCCGCGACCGGCAGTCTTGTTTTAGCGACACAGCGAAGCGAATCGACGTGAACTTGAAGTGCGATACCTAAGCGAATAGTGATCAGTGGTGTATTTGTGATTAAGTTTAAGTTGTTTTGTGATCAATAAAGTTATTGTGTTGTTTAATCGGTAGTAATTAATTTATCTCATACCCAGCTCGTAACAATATAAACATCCATGACTCGGAAACAAATATCCATGCTCATCACACAAACATTTGCTCCTACCGGGATTCGGACCCAGGACCCTAAGAACGTAAGGCAGCGTCACTACGAGTACCACTACGCCATTCGAGTCGTCAAAGGAAAACAGCGTTGAATACATTCATACTGATAATTATCTCCACGGCGAGGAAACCGGTGTATCCTAGTACCGAACATTGTAAGACATAACTGTGCCCTGTATCTATTAACTATAACTAGGCCCTTGAGATAGGTGACAAGTACTATCTCTCACACATAGAAATCAGGAGCTGTGTAAACATCATCGGCTGGTTACGCTTATGATAAGCATTTAACCTAAAACTGAAGCATTTACTTCAATGAACCCGTGCACTTTTAGATGGTTAAGAAGTCTGTCAGTAAAAACAGTGAAAATGATTAACCAACTGCAAAATAAAGATCGCAATGAAGTAAATACTTCATGGAGCGTCTTATAAATCAATATAAAGGGTGTAAAACACCTCTTCACGAAACCGAAAGGCACTTATTTTCCCCATCATTTCGATCATTTTATTGTTCTACACCATACCTGGGAACCTTCTAGTTACGGAGATATGGGGGGTCAAAGTTACAACTTTTTGACATGATTTTTATAAATACATGTTTTTCTTGTAAGATTTTCCACCTCTACGACCCCCGTACTATTCAATCCATCCATCAGTACAATGTTTTAAGTGTTTTAATTGAATTCTACTGCAAAACATGATTAATAACCTCAATAAAAGTTGTTTCCCAGCAATATTTTTTGCGTAAAGTTACTTAGTTTGATGTTCAGAATGCTTGGTTAACGGCTTTGTGAATAGGTGATTTACACCCTGTATTATGACAAAATATTTCAATATCACTTAACCTTATCAAATTTGTCGATAAGCGTCCCTAAGGACCAACATATTTTCATCACCAATGCCTTTTAATAAATGCGAATCAAAGTTATTACATTACACAAGTAAACTTACCGGAACCACCCCAAAACATACTCACATGTGATTAATTAAACCCCTCATTCTCAAGGGAAACTAATTATGGCTGCCCCAAAAATAGTAGCGATGTCATTTATTACATAGGCTACTGACTACTTTGATAAATTAATTGAAAATATGGCAGGGATTGGCGGAACAACGTTTCGAATTAATGTTAAAAACCATTTTTTATTGTGAAAGTTTTCGTAACTCCAATATTTATCTTCTAAGCTTTAAAACATTAACCATCTCGTGATTCCGTTTAAATGCTTATAGAGCGCTGTTCATCGTCTGCCTGCCTTTTCCCAACTATGTTGGGGTCAACTTTAAGTCTAACTGGATGCAGCTACTCCCATACTGAACTCCACAACCCAGTTAGTACTGGATAATACAATAACTCTTGGTCTTGGTTTCGGGCTACTGACTACCTGTAACGACTGTCAAAGATCTACAAATGACGAACAAAACTTAGTGTGTATTGTGTTGTCACCCATCCTTCCCCCATCCTATACAAGCCCGGCTTAACCTGACGATTCATCTAAGCGGCTGTTTTTATCTAGCCACGACCTATGTGAGCATAGAGCGCTGTTTTTAAAAGGAAAACCTGAAATGAAATCGTTCTCTTCATAATTAATATTGAAAATCGAACTCCAAAGAAATTGTATCTCAGACGATAATACCGTAACGTCCTACAAAACTGATAACTAGTCCTAGACAGAGGACGACCTTCACGAAATAACCCAAACAAACAAAGGAAAGCCTTCTTTGCTATAAATAGACAACCTGTAAGATAAAATAACACAACAAATCATCCAATCGGTTTTCTCTCTATTTGGTATCGTTAACCGCACGTTATTTGCAAAAGCGCGACAAAAGCCGTACTGACCCGGACGTAATATGAGCGGCTGACAGTGGCATTGGCATGTGTCAGCTACCATGACTTGCAACTAACTGATTTGTATGTTTTGCTACTAATAATTTTACTAAATGTTAAACTACTGTTGAAAATCATGTGTTTTAACGTAACAGAGAAATTTTGGAGAGTTTGTTTCACCATTTGTTTTTTCCATACAACACAAAATTTGGAAGTGATCAAGGATTGTTTTAAGTATTTTTTCATTTACTATTATTTTAACTTAGTTTAGATATTATAGGTTATAATCCTTAAAAGTTTAATTTGTCCGTCAGATAGATTTCCAAAAAATATTGGACACGAAGTTTTTCTTTTTTCTCGTAATCAGGAAATGAAGACGACTCAGTGCGTCGAAAACTTGTGTGACGTCACGTGTAGGTACACTTTGTACCAGTTTTTATCCACAAGTGACGTCACAATCCCCAACTCATGATCTTTGATGCGTTTTATCTTTGTTTATTTTTATTGATATGATAAAACAAAAAATACGGATGCAATATTTTTCGATAATCTAACTAACGGACTAAATAGAAGTAGTAGGGGATGCATCTGACTGAAAAAATAGAAGTAGTAGGGATGCACCTGACTTAAAAAATGTCATGGTAATGGACATCCAGGGTACTAACTTTAAAAAAGAAATTGTTACCATGTACGTGTACTTGACTGTACCAAAAGACCAATATTTTTTCGGTCGCGGATCAGAGTCCGATGGTCGCGATAATTCGGTGTCGTTCGTCATGATTGGAATCTTGTTAGAGATAGAGAAATCTTTCCGCTTCAGAGGTGGCCGGCTACCAAGATGGGCTTATTTGATGCCGCTTTTTGAATTGCAATAAGTTTTTGTCTTTTTTGATTTCTTAGATTCTATAATATTTCAAATGACAAGATCGTTGAAGAACTCATTTTGTTAGAGGTTCAATCAGTGAAAACCTTGTATTGAATGTTACGACTGCACTTTAAAGGTTTTATCTGGTCTTTACAACTTCAGGTTTTTTGTTTTTTAAAGTGCGTTTTTGAAAGGTTTTAAAGTGCCTGCATTTTTGTGTAAAAGTTAGGCGTATTGTCAGGGCTTTTCAAATTCCCTACTCATACTACAATATACTAGTAGAAACAATTTTTTTATGCCATTCCTTGTCAGTGTCAGAATATCTTTCACTTTTTAAATATTGTCTTCATCCAACTTGTATTTGACAAAGCGTACATTATTTCTTCCTTAACTTTGGTTAAGGTCCCTGTATGTACACACACTATCAGACTACAACTTCATTCACAATGGAGTGAGTGAATGAGTGAACTGGGACAGCGAACGAGCCGGTCTATAACTTCAGTAACGTGTGCTGTTGTGAAGGATGACAGCTCGACGTATGTTCTCATTACCAGCTGGAGTCGATACAAGCCCTTCAATGTGCTGACAGGTTTATTGTGGAATTTAATGGCTTTTTCATGAATATGAGAGACGTGCATGAATCGATGACGTGCATATGTAATTTAAGTGAAAGTGATAGAGTCCAAAATAGTTCATTTCATTAATTCACGTGAATTTCAGGCTGCATTGTTTTTTTTTATAAGCCCACCACACTATTCTCAAACCAATGTAACTGCTGAAAGCCAGAATCAGTGCGACCACCAGAATAGTGCCGAGACAATGAACTTCGACAAAGTCCCAGACAATGAATTGAACGAAATCAATAAAAAAAGTACCTATTGCGAAGGAGTAGGAAAATACTGTAATTTCCACTTCCCCCCATATCAGCAGGAGACAGAACGAAACCAAGCCAATAGGTACAAAGGGACGCTTACAAGCGCTGTTTTTTTATTATTAAGGGCGCTTATTTAAGACAAAATGATCTCAAAAGGATAATTTGTGTGGATTCTTTTAACATGTACGGAGTGATTAACGACAGCGACCCCAGTCCCTCTTCTCCGTGTTCAGAAATTTAGCAGCATTCACTTGACAAACAACATCTAAAGGGTGGCAATAAAATCTAACCCAATTATGTAAAATCCAATGCAATCCCTGAACGCCTCGTTTTTTTAGAAAAAAAAAGCTGTACTTAATAAAAAAAGGAGTGAAAGCATTTTCTCGTGAAATAATTATGAAAATATTTACTTTCCTATGTGAATCGTTTTTTTTTTCAGTAAATACAAATGGTTTATTTATTTATTTAAGGTTCACCTACAGCACATATATGCACATACATATACTAACTCATACGGTAGTGTATATATATGCCAATTACAGGTAAACACTTATAACGTTTACGTTTAACGGTAACTCGAATTGAAAAATTATTTTTGCGTTAGATACTCCATTTATCGACGAAGGATTTATGCTTTAAAACATCACGCTACGATTATGAGGAGCGGAGTAGGAATTAAAAATGTTGCAAAAACGGGGATTTCTCGTTTTTCTCTCTAATATGACGCGGACGAAGTTGCGTGGGTGAGCTAGTATTGAATAAATCATTAAAACCCATAACATACCATATTCCATACAGTTAAATACAATAATTCTTGCGGTTGTTGCGTAACGAGATACCGCAGCTTACAAAGACAAAAGAAAGCACAATTTACTGCTAGAACCCGCCATCTTTTACAAGCACAGCTTCATTATAGTCTCTCCTAGGTGGTTCAGATCGTAGTAATATTTTATTCTAGATCCCAGAGGACCTAACTATGTCGTAACGGTGTCCGGTGTCCTTTTGTAACGTAACACCCTTTTGTTCTGAGCGCGGCTCATGCTCTGCTGGAAGAAATTATCGAGAATTCTATTTTAATATCGTTGAACTTGTAATAGTCCAAGAGCTACTGAACCCTCCGAGTAACGGTCTTCCTGTAAGGTTAAAAATTTGTACACTTATGTTTTATAGCATGCTAAGGGCAATAGCCATGACCTGGCAGGCGTCAGCAATGCACGTCATCAGCCCCTTTATTTTTTTTTTTGTAAAATAAATAGAGTATATAAACTTGTTTCTGTAAGCTTACAAATTTAATAGGATGTAGTTTTTTCATTGTAAAACTGGAAAATAAATTGCCAGGCGATTACAATGAGCAAAAGTATGTGACAGGTGAATTGAAAGGAGCACAGTTGATGAGGTAAAATAAACTTTCTCCTGTATAGTTGAAATTTGGATATGTTTTTGAGTAAACGTTTTAAAATAAATATGTAAAATGACAGGCGGTTTTGAATAGCATAAGACCTTGACAGGCGAGGGGAAAGCTGCTAAAGGCGTGCGCGTAAGAGTTGTTACGTGAACGCATATATTGCGTGTGATATAAAATAACAATAAAAATGATAAATACAATACACTTCATTAGTTTTAATGTAATCTAGATTAGTTTTTACATTAATTTTCGTCATCAATATCCGACACTCCACTACTACTGTTTTCATAATCATCTGTCTCTTTAATAATGTTTTCCTGTTCTGAAAATAGAAAAAAAATTGGACTGTATATTAAATCTTATTGATTAAAATAATTGTATGTTACCTGAAATGTATTCCTCATTTTCAGTTGATTGTGCTTCGGCGGTATTAGTAGCTGACCCACGCAACTTCGTCTGCGTCACATAAGTTTTTTTTTTAAATGTTACAGCACCATGCTGAGATAGGAGCCTTTTGGTCTTGTTCAGGACAAATACTGTTTTGTATTTTGTTTGTTTTTTCTTATGATTTCGTTGTTACCATTTTTTTTATGTATTGTCCTGTCGGGCTATAAAATGCTTTTTCTTTCTTTCTTTCTTTCTTTCATAAGAGAGAAAAACCAAAAAAAAAATACCCCGGTTTTGCAACATTTTTCATTCCTGCTCCGCTCCTAATGGTCGTAGCGTGATATATAGCCTTACTCGATAAATTGACTATCCAACACAAAAAGATTTTTTCAAATCGAACCAGTAGTTCCTGAGATTAGCGCGTTCACCTAAACAAACAAACTCTTCTGCTTTTTAATATTATACAGGGTTATTTTTTGTTTACACTAAACCCGAAAAGGGCTCATTGTACTCATCATTTTGAATAACTTTTTCTATGGGACGAACCGTGAAATCGCGAAAAAAAAATCAGCTGTTCCCTACATTTATGTTCGCATAACTCGTCAAAATGTAGGGAACAGCTGATTTTTTTTTTCGTTCGTCCCATAGAAAAAGTTGTTCAAAATGATGAGTACAATGACCCCTTTTCGGGTTTAGTATAAACAAAAAATAATGTTGTATATTGTATCATATGTCACCGTAAAATTGTCAAATACGTTATATTGTAATCTCTCTAGCGATATAGTAAAATCTCGAAATATTGTCAAATGAACATACTGCTTACAACAAAACGCATTATTTTTCGTGAAATGCATGCGATGGTAGTCAACTCACGCGGTGTGGAGGGAAGGAGAGGTCCCTCTTGCCCAGTGGTACAACTCTCATGAAAAGATATTGTACCATTTCTGAGAAATACCGATTAATATAACCTAACCTTAAAACACTTTATATTCCCCTAAAAAGCGTAAAAGAAAAAAAAACTAATAAAATGTATTGTATTTATCATTTTTATTTTTATTTTATATCACTCGCAATATATGCGTTCACGTAACAACTCTTACGCGCACGCCTTGACCATCTCTCCCCTCGCCTGTCAAGGTATTATGCTATTCAAAACCGCCTGTCATTTTACATATTTATTTTAAAACGTTTACTCAAAAACATATCCAAATTTCAACTATACAGGAGAAAGTTTATTTTACCTCATCAACTGTGCTCCTTTCAATTCACCTGTCACATACTTTTGCTCATTGTAATCGCCTGGCAATTTATTTTCAAGTTTTACAATGAAAAAACTACATCCTATTAAATTTGTAAGCTTACAGAAACAAGTTTATATACTCTATTTATTTTACAATAAAAAAATAAAGGGGCTGATGACGTGCATTGCTGACGCCTGCCAGGTCATGGCTATTGCCCTTAGCATGCTATAAAACATAAGTGTACAAATTTTCAACCTTACAGGAAGACCGTTACTCGGAGGGTTCAGTAGCTCTCCAGCTATAATAAATAAATAAATATCGGTTGACAATACACACAGCGCCATCTAGTGCCACACCAAGCAACGAGGCTTTTGCCGTGGTCACCAGATAGAAGCTAATAATCTTATAGGAGCTCGAGGCTGATCTTTAGGTTAAGCCGTGCATGCCTAGGTTGGTCTGCGGATGGGTGACCACCCATTACATACCGAGTTTCCTCCGTGGCTTGGACGTAGGTTTAGCTGTTGATCCCGGCTGTCATTTGTAGATCTTTGACAGTTGTTACAGGTAGTCAGTGGCTAAAAAAGTCTGACAACCAGTTTTACGAAGGGGCATCTTACTCAGTACTAAGCTGGGTTATGGAGGTCAGACAGGCAGTCGCTCTATGCAAAATACTGGTATCCAGTTGCATAGCTGTGGTAAGACTGGAAGTCGACACCAAAATAGTTAGGAAAAGGCAGGCAGATGATAATGGTTTTGTTATCGGAGAGGGTATTGGTAGAGCGTTGAGTTGAAGTTTACAAATTTTGTATCGACACAAAATACTAATAATAGTAGTAGGAAAAACCACTGTAATTTTGTAATATATTATTACTATTTGTTGATACGGCAACGAAATACACATTCTGTGAACATTTTATCTGTCTACCTATTTGTGATCTTGAGATACAACCCACAGATAGACGGACGGACAGCGGGGGCTTAATAATAGGGTCGTCTATTTTTCCCTTTTTTTTCGGATGGGAAAAGTCAAATGACTCCTACCTCTCTAGGTAGAGCGGGATGTCAGACTTTTACTGACTAAAACCCATCCATGTTCCTTCCTCGCCCGTTATGTTCCGGGGCCACGGTATCTCTTTCGAACAGTCCCGAAGCCCCGGGGTCTCGCAGCCCCGGAATCCCGCAGCCCAGAAGTCCCACAGCCCCGGATCCTGTTGGTTATCGTTCGTGTCCGGCAACGTAATGAATGCACCAAAGATACGGAAATTAATTATAAAGAAGAACAAGAATAGAATATTAATAATTATAATCCGGTATAAAAGATGAGCGCAGTCTTTTTTTCCGTGAGTTAAACCACAGAGGTTTAACTACACACTGGTGAGACTGTTAATTAGTGAAAACAATGGCTCATCCGATACAGCTCCCGGCGCCGGGGTACCTGTCTGAAGATAATGAATGATAAGTTATTTATTTACGCTTTTGTTCATTAGAGCAGAGAGGCTAGCCTTACTGGAGATGTTCGTGCGTGTATGTCTAGTTGTATGAACGAACGTAGACGTAGCGAAAAGATTATCTAATATATAAAATTCTCGTGTCACAGTTTTCGTTGCCATACTCCTCCTAAACGGCTTGACCGATTTTGATGAAATTTTTTGTGCTTATCCGGTATGTATGAGAATCGGCCAACATCTATTTTTCATCCCCCTAAATGTTAGGGGTAGTCCACCCCTAAATTTTATTTTTTATTTTTTAGACAAAATTTTTAATTTCTATCTTTTTATTATACAACATACAAAAATACATACAATCCTAAATTTTCACCCTTCTACGAGCAACCCTTATTTTTTAATAGCCATTTTTTTTCCGTTCGTTTTTCTCTCTTATGTGACGCAGACGAAGTTCCGTGGGTCAGCTAGTTTAATATAAAGATCGTAGCACGATCGTAGAATGACGAAACCTCATCAAAAAAACCGAAATTACTCTAGATTGACGTTGCTTCCTTTTCGATGCCTCCTTCTAAAATTCATCATTATCATCCGCCTAGCCATATCCCAACTATGTTGAGGTCGGCTTCCAGTCTCACCAGATACAGTTGAATACTAGTATTTTCAGCCGCTTTACTTTGTTTTGAACTTGTGTCTGTCAACATTAAGTCAAAACGTCTCGTGTTTACAAGGGCTACTGTTAATGAAGCATGAGGCAAAATCGTATTCAATTTTCCATCAGTATCTCAGAAACCCGGAGTTTATAATCGTGCCCGTTTGATGGAAATATGTGTGCCTCCTATAATAATTACTAGCTGACCCGCGCAACTTCGTCTGCGTCACATAAGAGAGAAAAACGAAAGGGAAAAAAAAATCGTTTTTGCAACATTTTTCATTCCTGCTCCGTTTCTAATAATCGTAGCGTGATGTTCTATAGCCTAAAGCCTTTCTCGATAAATGGACTATCCAACACAAAACTATTTTTTCAGTTCGAGCCGGTAGTTCCTGAGATTAGCGTGTTCAACCAACCAAAAACAAACAAACAGACAAACTCTTGTGCTTTATGCGACTGTACTATAGATACACCACTGTGTGACCTTTCAAAATCACTAGCGTTGTGATGTTTATATTACTAACACAGATTCAAAAATAAAATTAAGTGTTTGTCCCAGTAACCCTAAGTACTCTTTTACGAGTTTGTTCCACGGTTATATGCCCGGGTTTGGATATTGTCTGGTGACCACAAGCTGTAAAAATAATTCCATAGAGCCATTTTCTGAATTTTTAAACTTGTGTATTTCTTTAATTTCTAGGATTAGACTTTGCGTGCTGACTCAAGCAACTGTAAGCGTAATTAGTTCACAAAAAGTTCGATCAGTAAAACGTCGTATGATGTTAGCTATTCATTAGAGTTAGTGATAAAAACAGTTCAGTGACAAGCTGATTTCGTAAGTTTGTTTTTCAAATTGTGTCACAAAAACCTAAAAAGTATGCGTATTACTATGGTAAAGTCTTTTAATGTCAAAAGTCACAGTAGCTCGTACCGTCTTTAGTTATGCTTTACTTTGAACACTATACAGGGTGTAAACCACCTCACCTTTGACCCCCCATATCTTCGTAACTAGAAGGTTCCCAGGTATGGTGTAGAACAAAAAATGATCGCATGATGGGGAGAACAAGTGCTTTTCGGCTTCGTTAAGAGGTGTTTTACACCCTTTATTTCATTATTATGTCCGGGGGATTTTTTAGAGGAAAGCGAATAAAATTGTGCTGTATTCGAGATGTCAGATGGAAGATATTGAGCTCAAAAGAAGTTTATTCTTATTGTGTGCTCTCTAAGATTCATTTTATTATATTATAAAAGCTGCGTTTAGCACTGACTGTCTGCTAGTTAATTATAAAATGTTATAATTAACTAGCTTTTGCCCGCGGCTTCGCTCGCGTTAAGAAGTATTATTATTAATTAGGTACAGTTTTTGCGGGTTTACTTTTTACAATCTTTAATTACAGTTCAATCAGTCGAAAATCTCAAAAGATTTTTACAAACTTTCATCTCTTATTTTATACCCATAGGGGTGGATTTTATCAAAATATCTAGCTAGCCGTCCGTCCGTCTAAGGACGACAGGCCGTGTCGACGGCGCGTTTCAAAGTGAGGACCATAAAATATGTACTGCATAACACATAGAAGACTACCAAATGTTAAATTAAAAGAGGGTTCTTATATAAGTGAGTTATAATAATACATTCGTCCCACAACCCAAAAGAATCCCGGTTCAATCTAAAAGGTGACAAAAAGCATCCTATATTTCCTTACCACAGAGTGTGAAAAGGTAGAGAGGCCTATTTTACGTTCAACGTTAAAATCTTGGCATATTCTCTTTTATTTTCAAAGGAGGGTTTAAGTGATTAGGTCACCTGTTATAAAACACACTATAAACTTTAACGGCTACTTAAAACGATCTATAAAATATCGGAAAAGTGGATAGCATTACCTGGCTCGGTGATCTGACTTTGGACATTGGATAGTTTTCTTTAAATTAAAAGTCATTTGCTTAACCCAATTATGTTCGGGTTGGCATCCAGTTGAACCGGATTCAGCTGAACACCTGTAAGGTACATGAAACAACTGCCCATTTGACCAACACAACCCAGTTTGGCAGTATCCCTTACAAGACTGTTTTCAGTCTTGACAAGACTAAAAATATAAGAGGAAATCAATAGACATGTCTAATCCACAAACAGTCTGTGCTCACCAAAATCGTCCCGCTAACCTTCTCCTTACCCTTTACCCCGCTACCCTTTATCCTGTTACCCTGTAAAGACGTGCTTCAGGGTAATAATAGCTCATGGCATCCTTCAGGGGATTCCTTCAACGAATATAAAGTAGGTTGCGTCCTGTTTCGTCATATTTGCGTCCCAATATTGGATTTTTAAAAGATTCCTTTTATTTACTGGCTGGAGATAGCCCGAGGGAGTTGTTATGAAGGAAATATAATAAACAATGTTGAGTTTGATGTCAATATAGGAAGACGTATTTCTTGCAAACGTGGCTATGTATGTATGACTGTAGTACTCGTATAATCCTCCCGAAATTATATAAAATACGTAACAACACACCTGTAATGCCTAAAGGTGTACCTACTAGTACATCCACATAGGGAGAAAGCCTATTTCCATCAACCGGGCTCAAATCCAAATTCTGTGCCTTCTTCTGCGAAAATACTGTTGAAAAAACCCAACAGAATATCTTGTTCAGCAGCCGCGTTTGCGACTACCAAACATACAAGACAGAAATTATCTTTATATATTACCATAGTATAATCAGTTTATATCGTTCTCACTGCTGGGAGGCTCACTGTGAGCTGGAGTGGGATATAATCCACCACGCACGAGGATCCAGTGTGTGTTCTTCCTTGTCACTTTACCCTGACTGTTACATTTAATGTTCATCTATGTTTCAACAATTCAAAAGCGCCTATAACTAGCCTACTTGAAACAAATGAATTTGATTTTTGATTCCACATATTTTTAGAAGGTTCGGTTTGAGAAATGCTGATTTCATCACAATGTTTTCCCTGTTCTGAGTTTTAAGATTGTCGGGGATTTATAGCTTACATTCCAGGTACTTTCTGTAAACTTTTGTGTCTGAAAAACATCATACTCAACCAACTACAAGTGGCAACTTCAGAACCGTCAGAGATAATGATATTTGGTGTTATTTAAAATGCATATCAAGTTGTAACATCGTGGCGTGCATTCTGAAGGTTCTGTGAAAAGGTCACGATTTGTACCTAGAATAGAATAGAATAGAATAGAATAGAATAGTCATTTATTTGCTCAGAATGTAGGTAATTACAATAAGATGATTACATAAATGTTAGGGAATCCTTGTACATCCTTGTCCAGCCTACCAGGCTGGTCTTATGATAAAACTGTGAAGTGATACTTAATAGTGTTAAGACATGCCCGTTGATGGAAGTTTAATGTTTTCTTTTAAACTAAGCAATAGGCATGACAAAATAAATGCAAATCTATTTAGTACGTCAGTTAGATTATTGGAAAATAATGGACACGTATTTTTCGTCACGGGTCCGTGACGTCATAAGTCGCTAACTATTATGACGTATGCCACTAGACGTGAAGTATTGATTTTTAAAAGCGTCGTTTCTTCGTCAATTTTGTTTTAAATTCGACGATTTTTTTTTGTCGTATCCCCACTTGGTGACAAAAAGAAATCCTGAATTAATAGTTTCGGTGTTTACTAACAATAGTTTTTAATAACAATGTTGGTAAAAATTTGGCCCAGGTGCCATAAAAAAACAAATATATATTTCAATTTAAACCAAACAGTTCTATCTAGTTATGAAAAAAAAAGGTAATTTCTGCCTCTCACTCACATCCCATTCATTTTCCAACTGTCTATTCTTTAGATCGATACGTATACCGTCGGATGTCAGCAATATAGTGTAATAACGTCATCAAACCCGGACAATACAGCTATATAATAGTTATGCCCTCGTACCTGGATAATACCGCAATATTGCCGGCTTCAGGCCGCTATTGTTTAGCACCGGTATTAAAGTTTCAAGTAGAAGTTTTAGCTATAAGTTATAAGTGATAAGCGGTCATCAAAATGTATTAAATGTATTGGGGGCCTAGAAAAGTCATATTCGATCATTGAAAACGATGACGGAAAAGTCAGTAATAGTAATTGAAATAAGCTACCAAAAATCCCAAGTTGATGCAGTTGGAAATTGCTTTACAAAACAGATAGTTTTGAAATTGATTATGATTTACCTGGGACATTTGTATTTTTATCTAGGCAGGATAAAAGCTTCCCACGTCATGTAGATAAGACCGCATTTATCAACTTCACGCTGACAATGTTTTAAGGGTCATTGTGCACTCGAATAACGTTGACAAGAGGTTAGGAAGGTAGATATTGATAACACACAGGAATGTTAAAATGTCCCCATTGCACATGTGTGTCTCCAGAATATGTATTCATAAACGGTTAGCAGATGAATCAAGGTGTCACTTTTAGAAACACCAGAACAAACAGTCTTATCACAAACGCAGATTCGAACCATTTATACATTTCCTCTTGACTGTTCTATCTCCCTACACAACTTTTCGCCTGTACTTAACACTTTATTTCCATTCGTTTCAACACAATCCGCTGCGATGCTCACAGCTTCCCCGTCAGTACTTAGCGCTAAATCCTCTAGGCTCCGTTTAAAGTCTACCTTTTTAAATTGCTTTAAAACTCTGTACACTGGACGTTGGCACGAACTAGAGGTTACATAATTTTAAAGAGGTTCAGGAAATGTTGGTAACTCCTTACGATTATTTTGTTTGTCTACTGCTGCCACGCAGAGATTTTGATTGAAAAAGCAATGTCAAGGTCTTGACCAGTCAGCCCATCCTAACCTCAGACCAAATAAAAAGTAAAGACGGAGCGCTGCGAACAGAAAAGTGAGGCCTGTTTTTGATACACGTAGTGTGTGTGCCGGTGTTGCCATGATAATTCAAATTACCCCAAAATAACGTTAATAATTAATAACGCTAAAAATAACGATTTTAATTAATAACGTAATAACATGATATAAAAAGTGTCCTGGGCCGGCCGGCAGTCTCGACATAGATGACGACGCTGTAGCAGAATCAAATATTATCGATAGATTTTTCGAAAATTCGGTTGCAATAATGTTAACGATGCTTGCGAGAAACGCATTTTGGATGCAACCGAATGTGTCCCAGCAGTGGGACCTTAATTAGCGATCGAAAGTTTGCGACGGCGTCGTTGTCTATGTCGAGACTGCACGCCCTGCTGAGTGAGTGAGTGAGTTGTCGGTAAAAAGTTGACGGTAGGAGAAAGAAAATGGAAAAATGTTTCAGAAATAAAATTTGTTATGATTTATCAATTTTATTTTCGAAGTCAAAGTCAAGTCAAAACATTTATTTCAAGTAGGCCAGTTACAGGCACTTTTGAACTGTCGAAACAAAGATGAAAGTTAAAAGTAGCTACAGTCCCAGTCACAAGACAAAAACTGTGAAAGAACTTTAATTGCCCATTCCCTAACGTAGATCTCTATGGAGAAGAACGAGTGGCAAAAAACGGTACTAATGCCACAATTTGTTTTTTATAAGCATCAGTCTATAATGTTCCCACAGCTGAAATAGGCCTTATCTGTGTGGAAGGATGCGGGTCAAGTGCGCATCGTTGGATGTCACATAACATCACAATATAATATTATATTATTTACGTGTATATATTATATATTATGTACGTATTTTTAATAATTATTTAAAACTATACAAGGATCTTTTGGTGGGTGGAAATAAACGGTACTAATGCCACTAGGTTAAAAACTATTTGAAACATACAAAAGTTCAAACACCACAGCTGAGCACCGTAGATAATTTAATGGTTCAAAAATGTCATCTCAGGTATAATCCAACCATTTTAAGATGTTTCGCATTAGTACGAATTTTTACGTGTTAAGTTACCCACCCTATTTGACTGTATTATAATCATTCGGTCTTTCATATATATAACGCCCAGTTAGCTAACCCAGCTAGAATAAGTTGTCGTGAACACCAAAATTCTCGCTCCATGTTAAAACAAACTGTTTACGTTTAGCGGGCCGATTACGAAACAGTCGGTTGTTTCACTGTTGGTGAACCTAAGCCTATTAATCTAGTAACATTTACTAGATTTATTGGTTCTTCCTCTTCGTTTTGTGAAGTGACTTAAAAAAAAACTGATAACCATCATAAGAAACGAGTAACGTTACGTTTCGTGTCACGTTATAACCCAAAAATAGGGTTATCAAAAAAACTTATACTGGCAACACTTGTGTTAAGCAATAACCTCAAAAAATTATTTTGACTTATTGAAAATTATTGGTTTCTAAATTACTGACGTGTGATACGTGATTCCATCCTGTTTTTTTTCCTTT
Source organism: Xestia c-nigrum (assembly GCA_916618015.1). Taxonomy (NCBI): domain Eukaryota; kingdom Metazoa; phylum Arthropoda; class Insecta; order Lepidoptera; family Noctuidae; genus Xestia; species Xestia c-nigrum. The sequence goes on from OU745248.1 coordinate 681,874, forward strand.
GCGGAGTTGTTTTACACCCTTTCACTGCACAATTCGGCATTTTCACATATGTTGTCTCACGAGACGCGATAGCTAGACTGACCAGCCAAGTCGTAATTACGTTGTACGTGTGTGCGTGTGCTTGTGTATGTACACGGTAAGTCGTAATTTGAGGTGCCTCACTTTTCTGTTCGCAGCGCTCCGTCTTTACTTTTTATTTGGTCTGAGATCCTAACATAATGTAATTATTGTCGTCCACGACGCTAATGTTCCCACTCCTGTGACACAAGTTTACTCTTAATGAGAAGGAATGACAATAATCCACCACGCAGGCGCAGTGCGGGTTGGTAGATGTCACATGTCTTCGAATTTTTGGGTCTAGGACATGCCGGTTTCTGTGTGTGCTCCTATGGTTTCGTCACCTTTTTGAGAGCAGTTGTGACGAAATATTTTTTGCCTGGCCACTAAGAAATTTGTTTGCCTGGGTTCGAACCAACGACTTATTTCTCGTAAGAGGCCACCACCACTGGGCTACCGGAGCTCTCGTTAATAATTTGTTAGTAAATCGCGTCGCGTATGGGGGCCGCCATTCAAATGAAATACTGTGAACATTTGGGAAGTTTACATGTAGTATGTTATTTTTAAGATTTATCTTATGGTAACGTTTTACCCGCCTCCAGAGAAAGGTTATTCTAATTTTATAGGTCAAGACCTTGACTGTTTCAAAATCTTTGCTTGTCAGAAAAACTTTTGAAACACCGACGTCCGACCTTTAGGCAGTTTCGCAAATTAAGTTACATCCTCTTTCACAGTTGTACAAGAATGTAGGCTGCCTGAACTTTTGGGGTCTAGACGTTGACCCCTTCACCTTGTTTCACATTAGTATTCAAAAAGTATCCCTGACTTAATAGTTTCAAAACCAAACTTGTTTAAGTTTGGTTCTTGCTGTGATTATCTTAAAAGCTGGTAAATATCACGCTTGTAAAAGGTATTCTTAAACCAGTCTTACCAAGTAAAGTACTGGTATACAGCTGCATCTGTTAAGACTCTAAACTGACCCCAACACAGTTGGGAAAAGACAAGGTCCAAGATAGTGAAATTTTACTCATTTATATGTTGGATTCTTGTAGGAGGACCTCGTGGCTAAATAATAACAGCCACTCGGGTCGATCTTGAGGTTAAGCCGTCCTTGCCTAGGTTGGTCTGTGGATGGGTGACCTCCCCTACATACCGAACCTCCTCCGTAACTTTAAAAGCATGTTAAGCTGTTGGTCCCGGCTGTCATTTGTAGATTTTTGGCAGGCATTACAGGTAGTCAGTGACACAAAAAGTCTGACAACCAGTCTTACCAAGTGGTATCGTATTACCCAGTACTAACTGGGTTGTGGGGGTCAGATAGGCAGTCACTCTATGCAAAATATTGCATCCGGTTAGACTGGAAGCCGACTCCACATGTGGGATTATAAGAGAAGTAATCATTGGCATTGTTAAACTAAGCAATTTAATTTTAAAACTTAAGTAATTTTAGAGATACATTTTATTTTTTGTAATGTACAGTTTACAAGAATAGAATTGCAACACTGTTTATAAAATTTTAATTAAAATGGATCAGTGTATTCAAAATCAACCTAAATTAATTGGAAAACATCAAAATTAGCAACTTAATTAAACAAAACATTCCATCAACACAATCTTACGAAACAGGCAAGCTCTCGAAACTCCTGATCAACAAGTCTGCCACATAAACCAAATGTAAACAATATTATTCAAAAGATACTGAACACAAACACAAACATAAACAAACGCCGATCGATCTCTTTTGATACAGATATTGAGTCAAGTTAGTTATACACGAGTGCTTCTTACACGCAGCGTTTTCTTTAGCGCGTATTGAATTTTCAACTTTCAACGATTAACCGAGTGTAGAAAATCAAATGAGTGTGTTGAAATAATCCCTGGTATTTTTTCAATTCAGCTGAAAGGTGTCCATAGCTGGACGTAGTTAACTGGCGTCATCATGTCAACCGGTTCTGTGCTATTTGCATTCAGCAGATTTCTGGGATTTTCACGAGGTTTCATTGGTCAGATCGGCTCTAGGTAGCTGTACGTGCATTATTTTATAGCGTTATTTTATTCTTATTATGTTATGTTATGATTATTACTATGCCTATTTGTGATTTTTATGTATGTATATTGTGTTATTTTTATGTGATTTGTGATTCGATTCTAGTATGACATTACTATGTAATTTGTGATGTATTTTGTGTTGTTATTTTTGTTATTATGCTTATTTGATATTCATGATTATGTTTTAATGTCAATATTTGCAAATCTGATTCTACGGACTTCAACGTCTGCGTTATTATTATTATTGGTCCACCTAGTGCCAGGCCCTCAAAAGCTATGCTTTCCAGTCCACGGTCACAACTCCACAACTTTACAGCGACTCTGGCCATCCGTTCTGAGAGCTATGTATCCTGTAATTCATCGTGCTATATTGGTTATCTTGGTTCTCCTATAGAACTCTTCACCTATCACGTTAGTTGACAGGTTTCAAATCCCTGCGTTAAAATTCAAAGCGCGGCAAGAAAAACGTGGCGTTTAAAACGCCCCGTGTGTACTTTGACACTTAAGTTAATCTCAGAACATAATGGTATATTCAGGAGCTCTATTACACTTGCTATGAGCCTTATTTATCTCCGAGGCGCCTCTTAATAGGAGGCTGCGAGGGAACGATTATGTGATGAGGTGTCGATAGGGTTATGTTGCTCAATTTATTTGAAAGGATTTGCGGTCTGAGGCGATGTCAGTGGTTTGAGCTTTGATGGAGATTCTTTAGTGTGTTGGTATTTAGTGAGGGTCTAGATTAATGGATAAAAGTGTAGATCAATCAAATGTATTCGGTCGAGTAGTGTTTGGGCTGTGGTTAAACATTGTATGGGAGAAATTTTGATTAGTAAGCTTAACAATAAGACCTCTGGGTTTGTTTTGGCTGTTTTGTTTTTTAAAGTAATCTGATGCGAAATAACGGACCTCTTTAGTTAAAAAAAAAAAACATATCATGTTTCGGAAAGGACATCAAGCAATTGATTCCTTTTCTCGTTCGTAGATCTTTAATTATCGTAACAAGCCCGACATCCTGAAAACAAGTACTTCTAAGGGGTAGTATGTTCCGGGGTTGCGGGCCTGTTTGAAAGAGATACCGCGGCCTCGGAACATAAAGGGCTCCGCCCAGAGTGGGAGAAGTCATTTGATGATTTCCCATCCCAAAAAAAAAAAAGGGGGTCGTGTGTTACTCATTAACTTAGTTGTGAAGGTCAATCGTTTCGTTTTAAATACTTACATTCGGATGCATCCTGTTAGACTGAAAACTGTACTCATCTTAGCTCAAACTGGGGTAAAATAAAAGACGTGGTTTGCAGATGTCGTAAATACAGACTCTTTGGTCTAGACTGACATTCTCACAAAACCCCTAAAATTGTGACTAACTCATGAAAATGTCTTCCGCAAAATTGCACCATAACACCGTGACGCCGCATATTATTGTATTATTTCATTCTAGTTCTTTCTTGGTTTTACAGGATACAGCCTTTTATTGAAAATTGAAAGTAAAATACTAAAATTAGTATCGTATTCAATTATTTATTTTATTATTCTATATTACTCGCGACCTTCCCCTGCTCTTCGTGGTCTTTAACGACTTGATAAAACATCAAGATTGCCGAACGTAAGTTTAATATCAACGTTTTTCGCATAAACCATCCGGAGTTCACACTTTTAATGATGGTAAGTTCGCAACAGAACAACGCTGAATAATAGAAACACCCAAAAACCGACTTTATGTTATCAAAATACAAGTCATCTGCCCCTGCATCACACAACTGCAATGGCATGAAAAAACATTTAATACTCGAAATCAGCACAACCTATTAGGTCCAAAACTATCCCATCATTTATGCTGGTACCAATCGTAGTATTCAAAAAATTTCATTGAAATCGTTTTGCTGGTTTTGATGATTACCGTGTAAATTACTAGTGATTTTCATATTGCATTGAGATAGATTTAGAAGTTTAGAAAGCATAACCCACTCCGTAGCAGACACCATTCATCTACGCCAGAGCGTAACAAGCACCGCGTAGACACTGCTACGCCGTAGCAACCTCGTAGCTCTAATAAAACCAGCTTTATTTAGTCGCATTTACCTTGCGTAGTAGCGCAACTATTTCTGTATTCTGGTTGCAAGGCGCCCATTCACTGTACTACTTTATAAGGAACCCGACTGGCTGCCGATTTCAATCGATTTTATTTTAATGCGACGACGACCGGTTAATGTTAGAGGAATTGGATTTCGTGAAATGGATTACTTGACACAGTTTTTTGTGTTCTAACCTCTTGTGGAACATAAAATAATATGTTCGAGAAATCTAGGGTTTTGGCAAAATGTCTGTCCTTAGAGATTACGTAACATTTCCAACTACGTCGTGTTACTCATTATTCTGTTAATTACGTATTTAAAAAAATCCGGAATTTATAGGCTCTTTACCCATTCAGGGACTGGGTAGTCAACATGACAAAATGTTAAACGGTTGGAATGTGCAGGGGTCAAAATGTCTATACGGACCAGCTGATGTTATCTATACTAATATTATAAAGCAGAAGAGTTTGTTTGTTTGTTTGTTTGAACGCGCTAATCTCAGGATCAGAAATCTTTTTGTGTGTGATAGTCCATTTATTGAGGAAGGCTATAGGCTATAAAACATCACGCTATGATCAGTAGGAGCGGAGCAGGAATGAAAAATGTTGCAAAAACGGGGATATTTTTTCCTTTCGTTTTTCTCTCTTATGCGACGCAGACGAAGGTGCGTGGGTCAGCTAGTGACACATAAAGTCTAAATTATTTCGATCGCTTATCTAGCATTTGTTCGTAGGTTTAAATCCACCATCTCGTTGTCCAATCATTGGTTATCATCTACTTAGCCTTTTCTATTCGGGTCAACTGCTAATCTTACCGGATGCATACCAGTATTTATCTGACCTCCTCGACCCTAACTCAAAACTTGTGAATGTGATCAAATAAATGTGTTAAAGTGGTACACTGAGAATCTTTTTGTCTTCCCCCATATGAAGAAAGGAGCGAGCGTTTCGTATGTATTTATTTATGTAAACTATTAGATACTCGTTCTAAGAACCATCTCCAACAACCTAAACAAACAGCCACATATTGTGGCGCAACAGTGTCGCAACTGTCACCATATTGTGCTTCCCCGCCAGGCATTAGGAGCTCGCGTGACTGGCCGCAAATTGGTTTATGCAAATCTTACGGATGAGGCCTCAAACTGGGAGGGGGTGTTGCTCCTCCCCCTATTACCCCCTCCTCCTGCCCCCCCCCCCCTCCTGCGTCGTTTATATTTCTATTGAGACACAGAATTGGGTCAGTCGGAAAGAGTGTATAGGTTTCTTTCTAGTTTGCATACTGATTAGGCTATATCGGCTATGAGGTTTTGGTAAGCTTGGCAATCAGACCTTGGTTTTTCAGTCTGTGATATTTTAGGTAAGTTCTTGCTTGAACATTATTAATACAAATTAAATTAACTGCTACAAAACGTTTCGTGGCTAGCATTATTTTGGTCAAAAAGAGTGTATGGACAAGCAAGACCGTTCATCTCCCCAGAGATCTACGAAATGGTATGGGCAACTTGATTCATCTAGTTGCAATTTCAATTTGAAGTACATTTTGATTAAACTGAGCCACTTTTTAAAAACTTTTTTGCTAAAAATAAAACCGACTTCAAAAAAAAAATGAAAACTAACTTTAGCTTCTGAAGTCGGTGACCTTTGTTTGATTGATTTATTTTTTTTGTCACCGACTCCTCATACCACCAGAATTGTACATGACTACCTTGAAGAGGTCAGTATTGAACTCATGCAGTGGCCAGCGCGAAGCCCGGACTTAAACCCCATCGAACACGCCTGGGACGAGCTTCAGAGATGCGTGAAGGGTCGAAACCCCCCACCAATCACGCTTCCCGAGCTCAAACAAGCACTGGTGGAGGAATGGGAAGGTATTCCTCAGCACCGGCTCCAAAATTTGGTGTACAGCATTCCTAATCGCCTGGAAGCTGTCAGAAGAGCTCGTGGAGGCAATACAAAATATTAAATGAAGAAAGTGATGAAAAACAGCAAAAAACAATCATAAAAAATGTAATCTTAAGAAGTAGTTTTTTTTTTAAATTTAGAGCTTAATATTGTGGGTGCAACTAAGTTTTATTTTATTTTTTCTGTGTATAATTAAATTCTCAATTGAACCGTTCTTCGTTTCATTAGGATGGCAAACGTAGTTCGGGAGATATTCTGGTTTATGTGACTGACCCGTTATTTTTGGAACCGAGTGTACTTAGTCAACCAACAAACCATTTATATTTAATTTAAATATATAAAAACATAAGTTACCCAAAAATTGAGAACTCTGAAACCACATTTAGGTCAACACCTTATTAACGTTATTGCTTTCATTACCAGATTCTTTTTTTTCCTTATTAAAGTTAATCCGATTGAAGATACGTTACTTTCCTCATTTTTGGTCTGTCTCTTAGCATTTATATACCTACGGGATGTAGGAGACCACTTGGCAAGTGTACCATGAATTCAGTACGTGACACTGGGACTGGGACCCAGAGTAGGAATAATAAATAAATGAATAGTTCGACGATTATAAAAAACAAAGATTTCTTTTGTAAGCTAGTTTATCGATAGTCGTCAGCTGAATCCATGGTAGCCAACAAAACACCTCGTATAATGTCACCTCTACCGTGTGTAATAAATCTCCAAAAAAATGTCATTAAAGCTTTTAAAAATAAATAAAGTAAACTAAAAAAAATGTGCTGTGAACGAAATGACTTAAACAGTGCCTGAAGTAGCGAAAAGTGTCCATTTTGAAAGTAGTGGTATATCAGTAGTGTTGACAGTTGTGACGTCATTGCGTCCATGTGTTAGAGATGAACACGGTACAGAGCACCGGCGGCGGACATGGGGGGTCCATGAAGAAAGATCATAAGCATGAACAGGTCAGTTTAGCTCTAATTTATGTATTTATAGTATGTAAGTAACCAGGGGTAACCACATTCATGGGCACAAAGTAGACATTTTATTAGTTCATCGTCATAACCTTGGATCTCTTGCGGATGTCTTCATTCGTTGCGTTGGAAGGGCTCCCACTAGGTGGACCGATGACTGCGGGAAGGCTGCGGGAATCCGCTCGAAGTAAGTCGCACGGGACCGGTCAACGTGGGGACACTTGGGGGAGGCCTATGTCCAGCAGTGGACGTCTTTCGGCAGAAATAATAATAATGATTATAAATCGTCATATTTGTATATGCGATCATAATGAAATTACTGTATTGAACAAAAAATTTTTACTGAATAGTAAAAAGGAAAAAGAAAATCAGTGCTAGCAAAAAAGTTTTTTCATAGTATTGTTTCCAATTCATGTTATTTCCACTTACATGAATATATCAGCTTAACAATACCCCGCTCACTACGTTGCGTGTGACGTTGTTTACACCAATTTCAGAAGGACTAGTACAATTGAAAAAATATATAAATGCTTCAAAGATAGAGAGATTCTTCGTTTTATTAGACTTGTTTTAGCATCGACATGGGGTACATGTCGCTCACAAGTTTGTGAACGAAATTCTGCAAACGAGGTCAATTATGAAGAAATGCTGTATTTTATCAAATTCTTGTTAACAATTTTGTACGGCACAAACTAAATGAACACTGATAAACCAAAAAAAAATATGTAACATAATTCAATTTAATACTATTCTTCGTATAATAGAAGGCACCATACCCTTTCATAATACCAAAGTTTCCATACAGGCAAAGACGCAGAAGTTTCTAGAAACTAATTTGTAAAGCATTCGCCTGCTCATACGATGCTGTTTCACTGAAACTCGGAGCATACTGAATTTATGAATTAATTTTATACTTTCCTTATGAGCTGCACTTTGTTTAATTGCAATACGTACACGTTATATATACGAGTATCTTTAATTTTTGCAATTCAATAATATTTTTGTTGTTGGTATTTATGTATTGATGACTAATAATCAAGATTTAATTAACATTTTTTTTATAAATGGGAAAATTGCGTAGACGTTTGATAACTAACAAAAAAATTGTATGGTCTTAGAGTGGCTATTTGTGTATGTGTTTTGGCCATCATCATAAATATTATAGCCTTATCACATCTGTGCTGAGTAGGTACGGAATCCATTCCTGGCAAAAAAATATAATTTTCCTCAAATCTAATGCTGCAGTTTAAGTTTTCATCAAGATTGGGCTCTAGACTCCTCCTTTTTATGTCTTGTGTCTGTGACTGTAGTTTCTTTTTTTTTCGTTTTATCGACATTCAAAAGTGCCGTAATGGTCTAGTTGAAATAAATTATTTGAGTTTGAGTTTGCGTATTTTTCGCCAATCCTCATAATTTCAGATCTGACCATACACGCCCACTTGAAAAAAATATAGTGTCATGAACATTATTGATCTGTCGAGACGAAGTTAATGTCGAAACTGTGAAAGTATTTTAATGGTGGAAATTAATGAAAACGAATGAGGGCAAATGGATTTCTATTCAATCGCAGAATTGTTGGTACTCTTACAATGAACGTCAACAAATCTGACAGAGTGCCAGCGGTAATTAGCGCGAAGCTTGTAAGTTCCCGACCGGTCTTAATTCAATTCTCGTTAGACACAATTAATAATTGTGGGATCTCAGAGAACGGCTTGCCATTACTTAAGTTGTCGCTTTTCATCTTTCAACTTTACTGAATTATTATTTGTGTTCGTTTTTGTGTAATTGATGTTAAGTAAATTTTTATGAATAATAATTTATGAGAAAGGTAAACTTTCTTATTTTCTTTGGTACCGTTTATTAGTAGAAATTATCCCATGGGAACGCTGAAATACAAGTATCCTAAACTATTTCTACGTAAAGGCGTCAAAAAGTAATAGATGGACAGAAATAGTTATTTTTTTTCAGTTGTAATTAATTAAGTATGAATTAATATTAATATCTACATTGTACATACGACAGACAAAGAAAACAAACAATATAATACAGGAAATATGCGACAGTAGGTACACCATGCGGACTCCATATTCTGTTACTCTCTACAGTAATATCACTTCTTTTGTTACTTAGATGCGAAGACTTACATAAAAAACGAAAGTATAGAGAGCTTCCCTTTAATGCTTTGTAACGACTTCCTTTTTATCGACAAATTATCCTAAAACCTCTGGATCTCACTCACAAAGTGACGGATACGAGTGACAACTCACTAACGACCCATCCATTCTTTTACTTTTTTTATTACTTAAAGCCTCCTTTTAAAAATAATTCGGTACTGGCTTTTTTAAAGTTGCTAAGTGGTCGTCTTTTGTTTTTATTTTCTTTCAAACCAGCGGTGTTCGAATTTTGAAAATGTGCCAAGGAAGCTCTAAAATGTTGTACAAACATGACAATATTATAGGAGAGACAATAATATGCGCAACAAATGTATTGTTCTTTGAAGGTACATTACGTTCAATTAATTTTAGTAGCTCTTAGGATCAATCACTGACAGACAACGCACAATCTAGACCGAGAGATCTATGTAGAAGACATTTTGTACAAGATTTCGAATCGATTTTTGACTGACAGATGCCATTCGTTAGCTTTTGCTGAATGAACTTTGACGATTTCCTGGTATGGTCTTCCAGTCTGCTGTCACATCCTCGATGTCATCATTACACCTTGCAGGAGGTACATTAGAGTCCAGTTTTCCCCCCTAAGGGGGATTCTCTTAAGGGGGATTAGTGGAATAAGCCCAACTTTTCATTTCGATCTTCATTTGTTATATCAAAAATGTTTTGATATCTAGACGCTGAGGAGCCAGTTTATAAAATCAACCTCACAGCCGAGCTGCACCATGTTATGTCTCATAATAAAGGACACCTTGTCTCTCGAGACTGACATAATGTCTGTTCGTATATTGGGGTGGTTTCAGGCAATTAACCGACCCAGTCACCTGTGTAGGATGTTTGGTTCCGAACACATTAGGGCTGCAATGAGTAGGAACATTTATCTGTGAAAGTAATGTTTATGTAACCATTTATTAAAGTTCAAGTTTTTGCCGACTTGAAAATTATTATATAAGTTACTATAACAAGTTCATAGCGTGAAAAACTATCTTTAATTTAAATAAAAATATGAACCATGCAAAACACTTGTAATTTCAAAGTTAATAATATTTTTCAGATCTACAACATTTTAACTATAAGCAACATTGCTAAAACTTATTCTTCACTATGAACGACCTTGGTAGATAAAGTACTACAATTTTCTAGACCAGCATAAAACTTTAATATCAAAAAGATTTTTACGATAAGTTACAAACTTAACAAGCGCTATCATAAACCAGAGCTCAGCAAATACTGAACAAATATGGCGGTCATATGCAAAGCGCTCCAAATTACGGCACTAGGGACGGGAAACAGACTGCCATTAAAATTAACTATCGAAAAAAAATTGCATATGTTTTAGGGACCCTCCCGTTTCGTCACCATCAACTTCCATACCATCACTGCTGAGATACAACGATACAAGCCTCTCTGTCTAACTATTACAGGGAGAAGGTACGACCACCATTGTACATGGTGGATGTCTCATGTTTTCGAATATCAGTTCTTAACATGCCGGTTTCCTCATCTTGCTCACTTTCAGTTTTGAGAGCAGTGTCTGTCTATAAAACGATTAAAGCAAAGTAAAGTTCCAGCCTTGGTTCGCACATGAGACCTACAATAGGTCTTATTGTAACATAAGTCAGGCCCGAAATTCGTCCACCACAGTTCTAACGCGACACAAAGTACCACTAACACTTAATTACCGACTACTAATGCAAACACCGACATAGTCGACACTAAATTGAGATTGGAATTAGTGCTGGCTATATGCTAACGTATTGCATTCCTGGATGTTATCTGAATGGGTTGGTTTGGCTTGAATTGGCTGCTAGTCAAAGGGAATGTTCGCAATGAGGCGAGTTGACAAAGAGATGGCGGAATGGAAATGTGTGTGCATGTGTTCGCCATTGTTTCGATGTTGTGCCATTTTTGTGGCGAAAGTTTTCAGTACGTGGGTTTTGAATAAAGGGAGTGAGTTATTTTGATTTTAGATGGTTTGAGTACTTTGTTGTTAAGTGCTTGTTGAAAGAATATAGCAACCGTTTCCAGTAACATTAGGCGACAACTTAATAAATCTATACTAATATTATAAAGCAGAAGAGTTTGTTTGTTTTATTGTTTGGTTGAACGCGCTAATCTCAGAAACTACCAGCTCGAATTGAAAAATTATTTTTGTGTTGAATAGTCCATTTATCGAGGAAGGCTATAGGCTGTATACCATCACGCTTAGACCAATAGGAGCGGAGCAGTAATATGAAATGTTGCAAGCGGGAAATCCTCCCGTTTCGTCACCATCAACTTCCATACCATCACTGCTGAGATACAACGATACAAGCCTCTCTGTCTAACTATTACAGGGAGAAGGTACGACCACCATTGTACATGGTGGATGTCTCATGTTTTCGAATATCAGTTCTTAACATGCCGGTTTCCTCATCTTGCTCACTTTCAGTTTTGAGAGCAGTGTCTGTCTATAAAACGATTAAAGCAAAGTAAAGTTCCAGCCTTGGTTCGCACATGAGACCTACAATAGGTCTTATTGTAACATAAGTCAGGCCCGAAATTGGTCCACCACAGTTCTAACGCGACACAAAGTACCACTAACACTTAATTACCGACTACTAATGCAAACACCGACATAGTCGACACTAAATTGAGATTGGAATTAGTGCTGGCTATATGCTAATGTATTGCATTCCTGGATGTTATCTGAATGGGTTGGTTTGGCTTGAATTGGCTGCTAGTCAAAGGGAATGTTCGCAATGAGGCGAGTTGACAAAGAGATGGCGGAATGGAAATGTGTGTGAATGTGTTCGCCATTGTTTCGATGTTGTGCCATTTTTGTGGCGAAAGTTTTCAGTACGTGGGTTTTGAATAAAGGGAGTGAGTTATTTTGATTTTAGATGGTTTGAGTACTTTGTTGTTAAGTGCTTCTTGAAAGAATAAAGCAACCGTTTCCAGTAACATTAGGCGAGCAGAAGAGTTTGTTTGTTTGTTTTATTGTTTGGTTGAACGCGCTAATCTCAGAAACTACCAGCTCGAATTGAAAAATTCTTTTTGTGTTGAATAGTCCATTTATCGAGGAAGGCTATAGGCTGTATACCATCACGCTTAGACCAATAGGAGCGGAGCAGTAATATGAAATGTTGCAAGCGGGAAATCCACGCGAACGAAGTCGCAGGCAGAAGCTAGTGTCTACATAAAACTGAATATTAAACTTTCTAGCCAAGCGATGAAAAACCCACAGCGCGCTCGACGCATTCATTTAGTGTCATTTAGAACGGACATTAATATTAACTAAAATGTGTTTAATTGTTCATTCTGACCCTAAATTATTAATATTATGCTGATCAAAATACAAGTACTTCTTTCAATTTGCAACCGCAAAATGGTGCAACCGTCAATAACCGAAATTTACCATACCTTCTAGTATATAGAACACATCACTGAGAATTGCTTCCATCATCAAAATATTCCCTTTAGCATTCCGAACGTGATCAGAATACTGCCATAATTTATAAAATTTACTCTAATGATTTCAGGAAGCTATCTATAGCAATTTAAACTGCAAAATTTCAGTCATGTAGCTCACATACGTCGGTCTGCATTTCAAGTATTTCAGCACTAAAACCGGTTATTTTCTTGGATTTTCAGAACGTGCGCTGTTTGGATAAGTGAAACGTTCTGTTTGCTGAAATGGTCTTTTTTATGTTAGTGAGATTATTTGCATGAGATTCGATAAATTTACCTTTTTACATGTTGATTTGTTTGGCTGGAATTGATTATTGTGTTGCCCAATTTCTCATAGGTCATGCAGGTAACTTTAAGAGTAAATTATTTTCATTGAAGCTTGTCGCCTTTTTGTCAATGTTCCACATCTGACTGCGCATATGAAAAATCTGCACACTACACTTTATGGGAGTGTTAGTCATTGGCAAAATGAACGCAATATTATCTTGGATAGTGTGCAGGTTACATCCGGAGTTATTTACTAAACGGACCACTATACAGACCTTATGTTGAAACTAGAACAAATTTCCTTGCGTTCAAGCGTTTTTGCCATGCCTATTTTTGGAATCAAAATATAACGAGGAGGTCACAACTTAGGACCCATTGATGTTAATATTTATACGTGGTGCTAGATAACTGGGCCTATCCCAGTTGTTGGCATTGTTTTGTTCTGTCTTTTACTGATATAGAAGGAAATGGAAATTACGGTTTTTTCCTACTCGTCCGCAATACTTTCTGATTAATTTCGTTGTGGGATCCATGACAGTTTAATACATTTTCTGGTATTTCGTCGAGCTTCATTGTATCGGCGCTTTTCTGGTGGTCGCCACTGTTGATTCTGGCTTTACAGTGGTTTAGGAATAGTGTGGCAGGCTTGTCCAAAATTAAAAAAAAAAAATTGTTTCCTTTTGTTTTGTAACATCCACCTAGAGACAATAAAGCAAAACGCAATAAAATCCGTGATTTTCAAATCGATACAACAATAAACAAATTTACTGTAAATTTGAAACCAACCGATAAATTATACGATAATAATTTATTCGTCAATTTTGGCCATGATATGCCCATCACTAGCGCATATGAATGTGTCGTATTACCACAGAGTAAAGAAATGCAGTAGGTCGGCTCACGTGAAACACTCACTTTCTGTGTTAATAATTGTCTAATGTTTAGTATTAATATGGACGATGACTATTCAAAATAAGACACATTGAATATCATTGGAATTAAGTCAGTTACCAGTTGTTAATTTTGTTCATGTCACCCTTGTCCCAATTTACGAGTATAAGGGGCCGCCGCAGCATGCCTTTTTTATCCAGTTATCCATAATTTCTTGTTATTTTAATTATATTTATGTGTCTGTGAGCCTGTGAACCTCCTCCTCCTCAAGTCGTGCTCCTCATTACTGAGGGTCGTGATCCACCCTTGAAATATTTTTTTCCTTGTCGATGTTTCGCCATCTCTGTCTATCTTTGGCCAAGTGAAGCGCATCATGAAACTTAGTTTCAAGAGAAGAGCTTATCTGGTCGGACCATCACATAGGGCTGCGGCCTCTTGGCCATTTTCCATTCACCTTACCGGTAACCATCAGTTGTTCGAGGTTATTACCATCTTTTCTCACTATATGACCGAAAAATTCCAAAACTCGACGGAGGCAGGTCGTAGAGAGTCTGGTCTTTATTTTGAGCTCGCATAGGATGGACTCGTTGGTGCGGAATGCCGTCCAGGGTATTCGAAGCATCTTCCTTCAGCACCACATCTTGAAGGCATCTATACGAGCCCGGTCGGCCTTTCTCAAGGTCCGAGTTTCTGCTCCGTATTCAAAAGTCGAAAAGACCAGCGTGTTCACCAATTTCACTTTGGTATTTCGCGAAATTTTGCGATCTCTCCATATTTTTGAAGCTGAGACATAGCATTCTTGGCCATACCTATGCGTCTACGGATTTCTTTTTCGCATGACCTAAAACACGTGAATCAACATAATTATTATTGTACGGAATGGAATTTCTGTCTCCATCTACTCTACATCAATATCGCGTGCCTCTTCCAAAATAAATCAGAGTATTTGCATTTGGTGCTCTAATATACGACAACCATAATGTATGAGGATATTATCGATCTACCTGTGTCTAGTGAATAGTGTGTGAGGGAACTCTTTTTTAGTTGCTTCTTTTAGAAAACAAATATTGCGGACTAAGATTTACTTTTTTTTAAGCCTGCCATATTTTCATACCATAAATACAGAGTGATACTTATGGACAGGTCTAGTAGTCCAATCTGTGGGTGTGTGGGTCTTTCTAGAAAAGACTATCTCAGACACTTATCTCCATACTCTCCATGACCAAGATTATGTCTGGACCTTAAAAGCGACTGTGACTTCTGAGTTAATTTCGGCTGTTTGTACTCAGAGTAGTCAGGTACGAAATACCGTACTAAAAATTTAGACTCAGTCAACTCGGTAAAATAGATTTCGTACCGGCTGCGGTCACTTAACTGAATATTTACTTGAAAAGGTGTAAAAATTCTATTAACGTACCCAGAGGATCATTTTCTTGTTACCTGGGAGTCTTCTATTTAAAGAAATATTGGTGGTCAATGTTCATCTTTTTGACAATTTTTTTTTTAATACAATTTTTTATGTAAAATACTTTAAACACCATGATCTCCGTACTATTCCATAAAATCACCAGCATAATGTGATAAGCGCGTTGCGTTGAGTTCTACCACAAAACATGAATTTTGATCCCAAAAAAAATTGTTTCGCATCAATAAATTTAGCGTTAACTTACTTAGTTTGATGTTCAGAATGCTTGGTTGACGGCTTCGTGATGAGGTTGTTTACACCCTGTATGTGCATACTTTGTCTGTTTACCGAAAGTGTCACATATAAAAAGACACACTGTACCAAAGATTTGTGTTACGTTGAAGTCGTCTATCGCGGGAAATGTCGCGGGGAGTGAGCGGTTTTTATGTTCTTGTTAGTTTATTGGTAGGCGTTTAAAAGGTTTCGTTTGTGCACGCTTGTGTATGTCGGCTTTTTACACAATTTATGAAGGTTAGTGTTCTTTAAGGTTAGTGAAGGTTAGTGGCTTTAGACTCGCTAAAGTAGACTCATCTTTCATGGGGTACTGTTTGAGATGCTATAATAAAATTCCACAAAGTATTCTTGAACTGAATGAGAAAAAATTTAAAACATGCATTAAACGCACACTATGTAAACAAGGATATTACAAGTTGAGCGATTATATCGCTGATAAAAATGTTTGGCTTAATGCTGGTCCTGCTCCACATGGACAGGGGCGCAAAAATTGATAGCATTACATGGTATTGTTGGAGCTGCTGAAGATTGTACAACTATCTTTGCATTGTATAGATTCAATGTTAGTATTATATAATCGCATAGCCCATATTGTGTGAGTACTATGTACTAGTAAGCTATCATTCACTGGAAACCTACGGCAGTTCTTGACTTGAATGTGCCCTGGCGGTTGAGAGTATGTCATGCTCTCTCAAATGTCTCGCTGATGGTGGCGCGTATGTCGGACCATTTAGTTCCCTTCAAAATGGTTGAGCTGAATGGTGCTGATCCATGCGTCATGCTCGTGAACGGGCGCTGTCAGTTGTGACTGGTCATCTCTTAGTCGCCATGGTTTATTTGAATTAATTATTTTGTTTTTGAGTTGTATTTTATTTTTGTTTTGCTATGGACACTTTTAACGTGCACATCTTGCTACATTGTTCTCACATAATATACCATCTCAACAAGAATGATGTAACCAAGATTTTGTAACAATATTTTGATTTAAAAGAGTGTCCATGGAGTTTCTTGCCCGTTCTTCTCCATAGAGATCTACGCTAGGGAATGGGCAACTACAGTACTTTCACAGTTTTTATGTCTTGTGACTGGGACTGTAGCTACTTTAAATGTTCATTTTTGTTTCGACAATTCAAAAGTGCCTGTAACTGGCCTACTTGAAATAAATGCTTTGATTTTGATTTTGATTTTGATTGATTTTGAGAGCACTATTATTATGTTCAGTCAAGGTTTTTGTAAAGTTACTATTATTAGGGTTGTAGATAAGGTCCTATTTACATTATATTTTGTGAAACTTTGAAGGTATTCTGTTACCGAAAGACTTAAAAAAAAAAAAAAAAAAAAAAAAAAAAAAAAAAAAAAAAAAACATTTATTTGGGACCAAACATTTTGTACATTTTATGTACCCACCAAACTGCGTAACAGTTTGTCGGCGGGATAAGCGCTCGTCTTAATACATTTTGGTTCAAATAGTAATTGTAAGAATTATTAAGCAGCAATAGAAGTAACACACTGTGGCGGTGAGAGCCGCCGCTGGCACACGCGCCGGTCGACGCGGCGGCAGCGGCGGTCCGGGCCGTCACAATTATTCAGAAATACAAAAAAAAAAAAGTTTCAATCGTAAAAAAAAAGAAAACTAAATTCTTGACTTATAGTTATTAGCTCAGTACCTATGAGTATATCTTTACAGAACCCTTACTTTATCATTACATTACACTCGTTAACAAACAGTTTATTTACATTAAAACAAAACAATAAAACAAAACAAAATCATTGGTCATTTTCGCATCGTGCGACCACTTCATTGAGAAAAACAGTCTTTAATTTATATTTTAGTGTTAGCTTACTCATTTTATTATGTTCTTTTCTCAGCCAATCGAGATTATTGAAAAGTGTAGGGGTCAAGTACTTGTTGGTTCTTTTGCCATAGTAGTTTTTTACCGGTGGTCGCACAAGTTTACGTTCTCTGACGCTTCTAGTGTTGTACCTATTTTGCACATGTATTTTAAATTCGTCGCTATAGAACTGCTCCAGAACCAGCAGGTACTTGACCTTCTCATGTACAGGTAGCACCCTACATACACCAAAAAGCCTTTCGTAGTTCTCTTTACAAGCAAGTTTTGTTTGTGGGTTGACAAGGTATTTCATGAAACGAATTTGCAGCGATTTAATACTGTTAAGATACGTTTTAAACGTACGGCCATACGCATTCAACCCATAGGATAGCAATGACTCGGCAAGAGCAAAATAAATGACACGCAGCGTTTTCCTACTCAACGGCGCCTTCAGGATATAAAACTTACTTAACACTGCCCTCAGCTTTGTACACACTGTGTCAACCTGTGTTTTCCAGTTTAAATTGCGATCCACCCACAGACCTAGATACCTAAATTTGCTAACAAACTCAAGCTGTTCATAGCCACAATTGACATTTTTAACGTGCATGCAATCATAAGTGTGACCCACGATACCTATGTCCACGCTCTTGACACTCTTCGCTACCAAGTTGTGCGGTGAGTGCAGATGCATCACTTTCGTCTTATCAAGATTAAGTATGATACCATTATCGTGCGCCCAGCGGGTTATATTATCGAAGTCAGCCTGCAGCACAGCCCTGATCTCCTGTATGTTTTTAGAGGAGTACATAAGGCACATGTCGTCCGCGTACATATACACCCGACATTTACCTACCACATTACTAACACTATTAACATGCATGACATAGCCAACTGGACCATAGACTGATCCAGTCGGTACACCAAGCTGCACCGCTGCCTCCTTTCCAGAAACACCAGAAATGCAGGTCTGTAAGGTTCTGCCACTCAGATAACTCCGGAACCACCTGTTTGTGGGGCCCCTGATTCCACACTCATCCATGGCCTGCAACAGCACCTCGTGATCCAGGGTATCGAACGCTTTTTTATAATCAATGAACAGCGCCATGACCTGATGGCCCTGGTCGAGACTACTGTTCATATCTTCGGAAAACTGTGATAGTGCTGTTACGGTGCTACGACCCTGCCTGAAACCGTGCTGTGCATCGGCTAATATATTATTTTTCTCTAAGAATTCGCCAACCTGGCCAACAACTATCTTCTCCACTATTTTATTAATAACTGGTAAGACAGCAATCGGCCTATAGTTAGCGTAAACTGAATGCGCTCCCTGTTTATAGATGGGTCTTATTAAAGCCTTTTTTAGTGGGCCACGATATTCCCCTTTTAATAAACAAAGGTTGACAAAGTGCGACAAGACCGGTGAGATCTTATTCTTAATTAATTTTAAGTCCATAACTCGAATGCAATCAATGCCTGGCGCCTTATCACTGCTCAGCTGATCAATAACTTTACACACTGTGTCACAGGTAACCGGTTTAAAGCGAAACGTTACATCACTTTCCCTAACGTATTTACTTCTGTCTAATAATTTCATACTACAATGATGTTTAATAGCAATAATTTCATTAGTAAACGTGTCTGCAAAGTGACTGCATATATTATACATTGTGTCTTTATCTCCAAAGTATCTTTTAATAATATCATCTATATTTGCTTTTTTCCTACCTGTCCAGCTATTAATTTTGTCCCAGATTTTTTTTGGGTCTCCGTTACACTTCTTTATTTCTTCCTGCCGAAACCTATTTCTTGCTTTAAATATTAATTTGTTCACCTTATTTCTAAATCGTGTGTATTCTAGCCTTTTCGTGTTATTGTTTGGTGTCTCTTTCCAATCCCTAAATAACCTATCCCTGCGCATCAACATTTCATTCAAATCTCTGCCTATCCACGGTTGCCTCACCCGTTTTTTAATCTTTGGCATTAAAGTCTTACTACTTTTATAAATATCATTAAAAACAGTTTGTAACTTACAATACAAAGTTACCGGACAATCGATAAACAACAGTTGAGACCAATCGTAATCAGTTATCTGCTTAGCTACTAGCTTATTATTAATCACATACCGAGCGTCCGAGTTACTGTCAGTGCAGCGTTGCGTCATATCTATCGGTACCGAAACTCCAACCACGTGATGGTCCGACATAAAACACTCAATAACAAACGAGTGGCAGTCTCGCAGCTGTTTTGCTCGCACCCACACATGATCGATACACGACACCTCTCTTACACCCGCGACGATAGCCTCTCGCGTCACCTCCGTACCTGGTATTACGCACTGTAGGCCTAGTCCACACAGGCAGTCCTTATATTTTGACACTAGTTGACTTTCACTCACTTCTAATAGATTTATATTGACGTCACCTAACACGATGATTTCCTCACTCGCTGGGATCTTTTTGACTATGTGCTCGATTTCGTCAACGAATACTAACCTATTCGTTTTTGGTGGTCTATATACCGCGATTATATTTAGGGTTGAGTGGTTAACAGTGAGTTTACCATGAAGTCCTTCCAGTGAACTCGTCAGGGTTTTACTCGCATTGAAAATAAGACCTTCCTTAGCATAAATAAGCACACCTCCTCCTCTCGCAGTCTCCCTCGTGTTTGCAAATAGGTTGTACCCCTCTATGTGGTATAATGATAATTCATTTCCCTTAATGTTAATCTCTGTCAGCACTAGCATTGCTATCTCTTCAGAGCAATTTTTTACGAAGATTTGTAGTTCATTAAAGTTTTTTCTAATCGATCGAATATTTAAGTGTACTATGTGTAGATATTTGTTGTTGCTAGATATACTTTGAGCCCAGATGTTCGCTGTTTTAAATCGGGTAAATTGACATTCCAATGTGATTATTGCATCGAAACGATCAACTTTTATTAGCAGATGTTAGTTTAGCTCGCAGTGTTTACTTCGCACAATGTGTGCGTGAGGTATGTAAGTACCAACCACAACATCTAATTAGGCGCCTTGTCCACATCGCTTTCTATGAGACGTACAATATCACGTTCACTCCTAATAGACATTATTTTCTTTTGATCGTCACTCTTTCTTATGAGTATTTTTCCATCCTGTACCCAAATGTATTTGTAGGTTTTCTTAAGCTGGTTTTTAGTAACCCATAGTAGGTTTCTTTTGTATCTAGTGAGATTCTCATTTATGTAAATACGGTTTTCATTATTTGTACCATAAATTTCGCCATTTGTCAAACGTTTTTTGCGACTTTCAATCCATTTATCACGAGCCTCTTTTGTTCTAAGCGTTACAACTACTGGCAGCGGTTTGTCGACCTCTGGTTTTTCGCGGCCTACCCTCTCTGCGTTCTCAATCTGACTAACATCCATCTGGAGCTTGCCAGCCACCTGGGATATTATTTTCACAACATCTTCATTTTCTTTCTTTTCCAATCCAGCTAACTCCACCTTCTTCTCCTTGTCTTTTTCCTCCAGCTCATTCAAACGTTCCTCCAGTGATTTATTGCACTTTTCCAAGTAAGCGTTCATATTTTCTAGGGATTTTATTTTTGTTTCGGTTGATTTCTGGTACTCCAACAGATTATCATACTTTTCTGATACAAAATCAACCAGATCAGCCAGCTCACTCAGCTTTTTCTCCATTTTGTACACCACATCCATTTTCCTATTCATAGCAGCCAGGGTCACTGCAATATCCGGTTCTTCACCACTAGGCGAACAAGGATGAGACTCGGGCAGGGAAACACAATCCTCACATTTTTCATTTCTGAAGGTAGCTTTCGTGACGCACTTTTTATGGAAGACTGCTTCACATGAGCCTTTGCATTTACTAGTCTCATCTTTCGCGGTCGAAACGAACTTATTGCATTTTTTACACTTCACCATTATGAATGTTAATGTGATATATAAGCAAAATACCGTCCGCTAGATATCTATGCACAATTACGTATTTGAACTTAGGTGGATCTTAGAAACAACATCCGTACGCCAAGCGCGCGCGCACACGACTGATGAATACTTGGTCAGTTGTTGTCGGAGATTCAGAAAGAATTGGCTTTCAACTTCTTTTGCTAGGTCCATATCATTTGTTTAACACCTAATTAACACATTTGTATTCTGTTGTATCCTAATAAATCCAACAAACCGCAAATTTCTCATAATACCACACGTATTTTGTTTTCTCGACCAGAAAAAACGAGAGAGCCCGAAAAGCGGTGACAAATTACTCAGTTTCGAGTTCAAGGTGTGCGGCATTTTAACATCGTTTACACTTTCCAAGAACCCAAATTCTGAGGTACGCTAAACGAAATTCTCAATGATTTATTTATGATATAGTTGTTTATAAATGAAATAATTCTCAATGATTTTTTCATGATATGTTATAGGTATAAATGAAATATAATAATTGTTAACAAAAAAATTTTTTTAGGTTAATTAAAGATTGAAATATTTCATTAGAAGCGATTCTTTAAAAAAAAAATACTTTCTAATAACCTTCTTACAACTCCTTCATTAAATTCTAGTAATTCATCAGTAGAAAAAATAGAAATCAGTGTAGAGGTTAGCAAATAACCAAAAACATGTTATGATTACCTCAACTATGTACGTATATGTATTTATAACAAGTTCAGTTTTAGAACTTCTTAGAATTATAGAATCAAAGACCTTGCCCTTTAAAAAATGCTAGCAAACATACAACTGTTTTTAGCACGTTGCTATAATTATTATTATAAATAAAAACACGGCGGTGCTTATTTTGTTGCATGCACATAATACATTCAAGGTGACAGGAAATATCGTGAAAGAATTATTTAAGTAAGTTGCGTCATAAACAGGTAAACATCTGTAATCGAACACAATAACGATAAGTGTGCGTAACCATGGAGTTTCTTGCCGGTTCTTCTCCATGGAATCGACCAACGCGAACCGTGCACCGTTTTCGACGTTTTATAAGTGCCCATCCAGGCCTATGTGAAATAAAATATTTTGATTTTGATTTTGATTTTGATTTAAAGGTCAGCGCACGCTAAGGTGTAAGTATATTTAAGGCACTTTTTTTACACCTTGGGGGGCCGAACGCCTCCTGCCGCAGGCTCTACGCGGGAGTCGTGCGGTCCATGGCCCTCTACGGGGCCCCAGTGTGGGCGCGTTCCCTGAAGCGGCGTGCCGCTCATCATCTGAACGCGCCCCAAAAAGTGGTGGCCGTAAAGATGGTCCGTGGGTACCGCACGATCTCTCGCGAGGCGGCGGGCCTGCTTGCCGGATTGCCGCCGTGGGATCTGGAGGCGATAGTACTCGCGCGCCTGCATGAGTGGCGCGCGGAGGTGCTACGCCGGGGGGAAACTCCGCTGCCGCGGCAAATTGCCGCTCAGCGGACTGACCTCCGGCGCGATCTCATGGCGACATGGAGAGAGCGACTGTCGCAACCCCGTGCAGGGCACGCCACGATAGTGGCGGTAAGTCCCCTCTTTGAGGAGTGGCTGGAGAGGCGCCACGGCGTCCTCACCTTCCGCCTGACGCAGGTCCTCACCGGACACGGATGTTTCGGGAGGTACCTGCACCGAATCGGGCGGGAGGAATCGCCCGGGTGTCTCCACTGCGAGGATCGACCGGAGGACACGGTGGAGCACACGGTGGAAGTCTGCCCTGCGTGGGCGGAGCTCCGCCGTGTCCTCGTGGCGGCGATCGGCGGCGGCGACCTCTCGCGCCCGGCCCTGGTTCAATCCATGGTCCGGAGCGAGACGGAATGGGAAGCCGTCGCCTCCTTCTGCGAAGCAGTGATGCTAGCGAAGGAGGTGGCGGAACGAGAGAGGGAGAGATCCTCTCTTCCCGGCCGCCGCGGGAGACGCAACGGGCGTCGGGGGCCACGTGGTGGCTACCGGCCACCGTAGATGCGGGCCTGTGGACGGTTGGCTATGGGCTAGCTAGCCGTCCGGCCGTCAAACGACGACGACAGGCCGTGTCGACGGCGCGTTCGTGTTCCACGCGCGCCTCAAAGAGATGTCAGCAAAAAGAGAGGGGCCCGCAAGGGCCGAAGCCTGCCGGGGTTGCGGGCCTGTTCGAAAGAGATACCGCGACCCCGGAACTTAAAAGGCGAGGAAGGAACATGGATGGTTTTTTGTCAGTAAGAGTCTGACACTCCCTCCCGCTCCGCCCAGAGTGGGGGGGGGTCATTTGATGATTTCCCATCCTTAAAAAAAAAAAAAAAGGCACTTTTTACCGTTCACTGCATTTCCGCATCCCACTGCACTGCGCAGTAGAATGTCCAAGTTTGGAACCTAAACAGGTGCGTTGACTTTCTAGTGCATCATAAAAAAAACGTACATGGGTTAAAAATGCATTTATGAAATGATGAGGTTCAAAAGTTTGAGCCATCAATCAACATGGGACGACACAGATTTTCCCATTTGGACTATGCATGGTATTTCTTCTGATTGTGTGGTCTGCCAATAGAATTATTTAAATAATTGACGATATTTAAGTACCTACTTAGGATTCGCATACTTTAAAATGTCTCCACCAGTCTCTTTTGCTGCTAGCAAAGAAGCCTGGAGGAGAATTTTAGAAGGCATTTTGTTTAACATTTCATTACATCATAAAATTGTATTGTATGGCTCTTTGTTTTATATTACGTAGCATTAGAATATTAAAATTACGTGTTATTTTGCGGAATGGTTAATTTTAAGTTTTGCAAGAACTAGTTCCAGGTTTTTCAGCGCTGCCTGTCTCCGTCACCACAGTGCCATGAAAAGTATGCACATTCAATACATGCAATAATCACAATGCAACATACCTTCCAAACCTACACCTACACCTACTTGAGTGAGTTTTCTAGGACGTGGGTCGAAAAATATATTTTGCAAAACATTTTAAAGCTTTTTTTTTTTTTTTTAAGGATGGGAAATCATCAAATGACCCCCCCCCCCCACTCTGGGCGGAGCGGGAGGGAGTGTCAGACTCTTACTGACTAAAAACCATCCATGTTCCTTCCTCGCCTTTTACGTTCCGGGGCCGCGGTATCTCTTTCGAACAGGCCCGCAACCCCGGCAGGCGTCAGCCCTTGCTGGCCCCTCTCTTTTTGCTGACATCTCTTTGAGGCGCGCGTGGAACACGAACGCGCCGTCGACACGGCCTGTCGTCGTCGTTAGACGGCCGGACGGCTAGCTAGCCCATAGCCAGCCGTCCACAGGCCCGCATCTACGGTGGCCGGTAGCCACCACGTGGCCCCCGACGCCCGTTGCGTCTCCCGCGGCGGCCGGGAAGAGAGGATCTCTCCCTCTCTCGTTCCGCCACCTCCTTCGCTAGCATGACTGCTTCGCAGAAGGAGGCGACGGCTTCCCATTCCGTCACGCTCCGGACCATGGATTGAACCAGGGCCGGACGCGAGAGGTCGCCGCCGCCGATCGCCGCCACGAGGACACGGCGGAGCTCCGCCCACGCAGGGCAGACGTCCACCGTGTGCTCCACCGTGTCCTCCGGTCGATCCTCGCAGTGGAGACACCCGGGCGATTCCTCCCGCCCGATTCGGTGCAGGTACCTCCCGAAACATCCGTGTCCGGTGAGGACCTGCGTCAGGCGGAAGGTAAGGACGCCGTGGCGCCTTTCCAGCCACTCCTCAAAGAGGGGACTTACCGCCACTATCGTGGCGTGCCCTAAACATTTTAAAGCCTTACGCATAGGTTACTGACCGACTTCTTGGTGATATTTAAAAACATATAAGCAGGTTTTATAAGCCCCTTAAGCTCCAAAAAGTAGGCTCACCTTGTTACCGTAACACGAAACTATCAAGTTCCACCATTACCGCAGCGCTCTATTACCTGTCTACAGTTACACGTTACACCCCCGGGGTACGCATCGGTTGTTACCTACCTTTATATCGCATTGAATATTCAGCTCTTTTGGTATCATTTGTATCGTCGACTGATGACGTTTTTGTGTGATAAACTTTGAAAATAACTGGTCGGTTTCTAGTTAAGGATTCCTTGTTTTGAGTATTTTATGTCTATTTTTTCTAAGGGTTTCGCACCCTATTACTAAGACTCCACTGTCCGTCTGTCCATCTGTCTGTCACCTGGCTGTATCTCACAAACCCTGATAGCTAAATAGTTGATGATGTATTCTGGTTGCCGCAATAACAACAAATACTAAAATCAGAATAAAATAAATATTTAAGGGGGGGCTCATATATGACAAACGTGATTTTTTGCCGTTTTTTGCTCGATATTAATAACGGCAACAGGTAGAACGCTTGAAATATTGACAAAGTATTATAATATATTCACTTCATTAATAAATAGTTGAATAAAAATAAAATAAATAATTAAGGGTCTCCCATTCAACAAACGTGTTTTTTTGTCGTTTCGTCTAATGCGCGAGTTCGACTCGCACTTGACCGGTTTTGTTGAATACTAAAATAAAATAAATAAATATCGCTGGACATTAACACACAGCGCCATCTAGTGACACACTAAGTTAAGCTTGTGTCGTGGACACTGTATAGTTGATATACTACATAGATACTTTTTGTTTGTAAATACATATTTATTATACATAGCAACACCCATGACTCGGAATCAAATGTCCATGCTCATCCCACAAAATTTGCTCCTACCGGAATTCAACCCTAGACTCCAAGAACGTAAGGCAGGTTCACTACCGTTGCGCTATTCGGGTCGAAAAATTGGTTCGTAACATTTTATGTGAAGACTGCAGAAGCATACATAATAATATACTGTATTTTAAGCAGACTATGAGTAACTGCGTGATTAAATATTACAAGTTGTCTACATTTTGTGAGGGTTCATGTCAGGCAAGAATGTCTCTGTTAGATCAATGATAATAATCGAAATATGGCAAAATGCCAAGTCATTTTAATATTTAAATCACGTAGGTACAATGTGAGTTTCCCACGAGGAAAAAAGACATAACAGTGTCTTATATTTTATTATGTTTATCCTTATATAGGTAGTAAACAATTCACAGAAGGATTGTCTCTATTGTCTCTTTTGCCGCGCTATGTTTGTGTTCCTAATGATGTCGTGTATAGTGTTCTTGGGTTCCTCCGTCTTAGTTTTCTCATTAATTAACAGCCCAAAGTCTGAATTTGTGCCTGGCATTATGTTTGCCTTCTTTTATTTTACTATATATATTTTACTGATATTTAAACATATCTGGCGAAATGTGGGTATACACCACTGTTGAACATTTCAGGAAAACAGGGCTAAACTTATAATACAACCAGCAGACGGCACGTTATTTCACCTGCGTAGTTCTGCTTCCCGTGACAGTACTGGGATAAAATATAGTCTATGTTACTCAGTAAAGATGTGACTTTCTAATAGTGAAAGAAGAAATAGCTCGAGTAGTTTTAGAATTAATCGTAACAAAAACACAAACAGACTAAAACTCAAATCTTTCTTCTTTATATTATTAAGTGTAGATATACAGATTCTGTAAAGATATGCAAACCATTTCAATCTCCTATCTATACATCCCACAGGAATATACATACAGGCCCAGATTGCACAATTAAACGCGAGTTAATTGCGCATGTATACCGCAGCCCGCAGTTTAATTGTTCGCATCGACTGATGGAGACGGATCGCCTCGATCTGCATGCACGTGATCGTACTTTGTCTGTACCGCTAACGACCGTGTGAAAATGTACGGGGAGGAAATTGCAGCGGGAGCGCTCGCCAACGTGAATTGTCGGCTCTGAATGGTTTCAGTTGAGCAATTTTTTAAGGTAATTTAAACGTTTTCTGGAAGGTACTTGAATGACCAAATAAGGTATTTTAAATTCGACAGCATACCCTGGTTCCATGACCTCGATCACGCTTGATGGAAAGCAATGCATGAGGTCTATGACGGAACGAGCCCAGAAGATGCCTGATTACTTTTGAAGTCAGACAAGTTAAATGTGGGAAGGAACCCAGACGATGTTAAAGTTGACAGACGCGTAGTCACTCATGAATAAACCGCAAAAATAATACAATATTTAATTGAAAGTGTTTAAAATAAAATCATTAAATTATATTGACACACTCTGACAGTTTGGGACATATCCCCGCACTATTAAACTAGATAACAACTTGACATATACTGATAAGAGTTAGTAAATGTAGGCTGTGGCCATATTCGAACAATTTTAGGTGGCTCTGTAGAACGATCAAGTGTACCCCTCGATCATAATCTGCTCCGTCAGTTCCGTATCGCAACATTATCTGAAAATGGCTACGTTAAGCAACGTTCACGGTCATAACGTATATCTCTATGTTTCCACATTAAGGCACACAATGACTAGGTCTTGGCTAACGCCCAATTGTCTGTTATTACCCTTATTTGAGCAGTTGCGATTAATTGGGCTTAGAGGCAATGACAATAGTCTAGCCTAGCTTTAGGTCATAGATAATACGTCTGTAGGATCTAGGCTTTGTCTCGTAGAGCGTATTCAGTGGATTGTTATGATAATTGCATTATAACGTTGAATGTTTCAAAGTTGGGGATGAGGGTAGATTTTTTTTTGTTTTGTTAGAAAGAGATCAGTTGAAGTGGAATACGATTCAAGAGCTTTGGAAAAAGACAGGGACAGCTGGGGCAGAGGCGAAACTTTATTAAACCAAACTTTTATAATATACGGTGTGCCACATATACGGCTAAATGGCCTAGTTATAGCACAACTGCTTTGAAAGCCTCTTGTGTTTCTGCTACGACCTTCAACCGGTTTGACATACGGTTTTCAGTACTTTACATATCAATCCCTAAAAATACAAATTCATTTTTACCATAATTACTATTGTGCTAAATATCTTTGTCTAGGACCTAAAATTACTGTAGAATATTAGTTACCTGACACGAGCAGGAAATCTATCCGCACCGCACAATGTTCTTTCCCGTAAGTACTGCACTCGCCAATCAACAGATCTGTATCGGGTAATTGCCACTATTTGCCGTTACTCACGTCTCGCATTGTTTTAAACTTCCTTCCTCGACTGTGTGATAGCCTTGCTATAGGTATGGGCTAATCTTCTTTAAACAGGAGTTTCGACCTTCATAACTTTGCTTAAAACAACTTACTTACATGTATAATAAGATGCAGAGGAATGAGGAAAATGTCTTATGGAAAGTTATGAGGATGAATATACACTGCGAAAGATACCTAAGCCATAGGAAATTGTTATTTTGTAACTATGCTAACTTTTAGTTATATCTAAACGACGAATTTCATAAGTTTAAATCCTGTCCCAATTTTCCCGCCGTACGTTTCAAACTTTCAACCATTGCTCACCATTCTTATATTATTCTAGTATTCAGTCGTCGAATCTATGCAACAACGTTTAATTGCCACAATTTGCTGTCATCCTCCTAAAGTTTCACGGCTTCCGCTTAGTGACGCTCAAACTATATCTAACACCTAGGCTTTTCTGTACAATGCTGGCACCGGCTATCAGTATAAGCAAATTCAGATGAATACCAATAGGGATGGTTCCTGAGTAAACAAAATATTATGATTTATATTAATATAAATACCTACATATAATTTTACTTTTTTGTTACTTTTTTTTTACTTTCTACATTTTTTTTTAATTTAGTTTTTTGAATAATAAAAGTTTGACGAATCGAATGGCGTAGTAGTAGTGAAGCTGCCTTACGTTCATAGGGTCCTGGGTTCGAATCCCGGTAGGAGCAAATGTTTGTGTGATGAGCATGGACATTTGTTTCCGAGTCATGGATGTTTATATGTATATTAAGTATGTACTTATTTCTTACTTTATTTACTTTTTGTTTGTAAACACACACTAAACAAGGCTTGTATCGTGGTCACCATCTGGTCCACGATACAAGCCTTGTTTAGTGTGGCACTATATAGCGCTGTGTGTAATGTCCCGCGATATTTTATTCATTTTCCTACAGCTACCACTACCTACTATCTACTACTACCTACCTACTACTACCTACCTACCTACTACTACCTACCTACTACTACCTACCTACTACTACCTACCTACCTACTACTATATTTTTTTTCATAAGAACCTTCTCCTGACAATAACAAACACAACAAAAGAATCAGCCAAATCGCTCAAGCCGTTTTCATGCTATGTCGTGACAACGGAAAACGGGTTTCATTTTTATACAGGGTGTAAACCACCTCATCACAAAGCCGTTAACCAAGCATTCTGTACATCAAACTAAGTAACTTTACGCAAAACATATTGCTGGGAAACAACTTTTTTTTTGAGGTTGTAAATCATGTTTTGTGGTAGAACTCAATGTAACGCACTTAAAATATTTTGCTGATGGATGGATTGAATAGTATGGGGGTCGTGGAGGTGTTAAAAAAAAATTTTACAAAAAAAACTTGTATTTAAAACAGAATGCTTGGTTGACGGCTTCGTGATGAGGTGGTTTACACCCTGTTTATAGATTTTATTTAGTCCGTCAGTTAGATTATCAAAAAATATCGGATATGTGTTTTTTTGCTTAATTAAATCAATGAAAAACGCATCAAAAATGCTTGTGACGTCACTTTTCGGTAAAAAGTGTACTAAACTGTGACCTGACATGAGTTTTCGATGCACTTTATCTGTCTTCATTCCTATTGTTTACGTGAAAAAAGAAAGAAAATACGTGTCCTTTATTTTTTTAGAAATCTAAGTGACGGAATTAATGTTTGCGTAGTTAATAATGTTTTTAATTAGATGTTTTTTACGTAACACAATCCCGCATGGTAAGGTAACAATGGTTGTCAAACATATTTTCGAGGAATGGCATGATGGGCATCCATCCGTGGACTGACCTCGACAAGCTTAACATAAACTTAATCGCTCGACTCGTCCGGCTGTTGCAGCACTTCTTCCAGTACCGCTCCAACTATCCTCCCGAATAATCCAACAAAGGTACACTGATTGATAGACCCGACATCAGCTGATAATGGCTACAATTTGTTATCACTAGACTATTAATTGCTGTACGGTCATCTGTTATAGGCCAGTGATAACGGCAAGTGATTAGGATAGAAACATTCCCATTTGTCTACCGCTACGCAGTATGTAAGTCACCTACTGGATACGAAGAAGCATTGGGCCGCTTGGTTCATTAAGGCCCACGCGTCTTGATTCAGGCCCCTGACAATGCTAATTAATCTTCTTCTGGATATAAAAGTAATTTTGATTCTTAAGGTTCAACTTCGCAGGGGCCCATGGCTAAGCTACGAAGGAATCAACTCAGTGTAATGTACCTCAAAACCCTAACGCCATGGAACGAACCAAGGGTAGGCAATTAAAATTAGCTATGGACCACAGGTAATGACTCAAAATCTAAGCTGATGAATGATTCTCTGTGACCCACGTCACGGTTGCGTAACTGAGAAATAAATGAACCGCGCAGAAATGTGAGAACATTTCTGTGAATGTGATGTTTATATACTGATTAGCTGACCCACGCAACTTCGTCTGCGTCACATAAGAGTGAAAAAGCTACCTACTACTACCTACCTACTACTCCCTACCTACTACTACCTATCTTCTACTACCTACCTACCTATTACTACCTACCTACCTATTACTACCTACCTACTACTACCTACTATTACCTACCTACTACTACCTACCTACCTACTACTACATTTGTTTTTCATAAGAACTTTCTCCTGACAATAACGAACACAATAAAAAAAGAATCAGCCAAATCGGTCAAGCCGTTTTCATGCTATGTCGTGACAACGGAAAACGGGTTTCATTGTTATACATATAGATATACCTCGTAACAAGTAGTACGGTAGATAAAAAAATTGTAATGGCCGCTCCAAAATTCTTTTGAAGATCTTTGTACGGAGCAGTGATTGCTTTGGAATTACAAATCGTAGATACAATTACTGCACGGAATAAAATAACTATCTGGATATCCATAAGTGGAAAATAATGACTGCACTATATGACCTCACCAATATCGTTTCTAGTATTAAACGTCAAAACTGCCATTAACCTTACATAACCGTGTCCCTTAAATATCGCTTGTTGATTAATATGTCCGGCTTGTACTAATTACCAACGTGTACGCCCTGCCATTAGACCGCACTGTTACTAATAACTAATTGGTTTACCAGGCGTTTGCTACCATTAGTCACGTTACTCGTACTTCTGTTAATCCCTCTTACTCAGCTTAATTAGCTGTTGCTAGTAGTTATAAGTATATGCACTGTACTGAATCAGCTTCGTCTCAAGGCAAGCTGTTCTGGATTATTTATAATACACATGCTTAGTAGTTGCAAATATTGATTACTGTTGCTGTTAGTCTGTATGAGCACACTGTTGGGCTCTCGACTCTCTCCCCAGGCCCTCCAAGTCTTTCGAACCAGGGCCAGTGTGGACCACTGGTCATCGGTTCTGTCCAGTTCGTCTCGACATCTACTGCGAGGCCTGCCACGTCGTCTTCTAGCTGTGTTACGGCTCCTTCTACACACAATGTGATTATCTTGATGTGCCTTTCTGCCCTTCTGGCTAGTGTCGAAGTAACATCTGTATGGGTTTATTTATAAGGTCGGTCCGTCGATAGATGACAATGATTTTCATAGATGTCAGTCTTGGTCCCCTTTTATGATAGGGCTCCCTATGTCATCACAGTGCAAAGGACTCAGAATTCTTTTGGGGTCGCCGCAGCGTGTGTTGACTTCTAAATTTTTCGTCATCTCATCAGATACTTCTTTTCTTGCCATATCATTTTTAACACAGTCCATCCATCGTTTCTGCGGTCTTCCTCTACTCATATACCCATACACATTCATACTCAAAACTTGCCTCACGACATTTTCCTCATTCGTCCGCATCACGTGCCGCATGCCACGACAATCGATTATCACACAACTACGCGAACACACGACAGTAAATAAAAAACGAGCTTAGTATTATGGCAATAATTTTTATTTTTAACATCTTTTTTTCTGTAGCAGTAGGAGATTCAGTCATAACGTTAAGATAAATGCAAGACATCGTGTTGGTTTAGTCCAAGTTGCTAGAGGTCACCGACCCCAAGTAACACAGAACAGGGGCAGATAGATCAGTTAAGACAGACTGCCGCAAGCTCCGTTGTGCTTTACCTGGACTCCGGCGCAACCCGCCCTGAAAGTAAAGAAAACGATTACATAAATAGGTAAATACTTTTTCAGAAGTTTCCGATTCATTAGTACATCATCATCCCAACTATGTTGGGGTCGGCTTCCAGTCTAACCGGATGCAGCTGAATACCAGTATTTTAAATGGAGCGACTGCCTATCTGACCTCCACAACCCAGTTACGCATAATACGATACCCCTTGCTAAGACTGATTGTTAGACCTTTTTTTTGGGCAACTGACTGCCTGTAACGACAGTTATAGATCTACAAATGACAGCTGAGACCAACAGCCGTCCTTTTCGAGGCACGGAGGTAACTCGGTATGTAAGAGTGGTCACCCATCCACAGACCAACCTAGGGAAGCACTGCTTAACCTAAAGATCGACTACATTTAACCACGAGCTCCTCAATTCATTACTACGTAAAGATTAAATACCAAGTTAAAGCTTATGCGAGAGTGCTGCTTTTAAGTCGCGCGGTGTCGTCTACATTAAGACGTTCGTGGTATGTCATACCAATGTGTTATGTACACCTCGTGCTGGAAGACGACTTTTAGGCGTAGGGAGTGGTGCTCCCTGTCGGGGCTGCGGGACTGTTCGAAAGAGATACCGCGGCCCGGAACGTAAAGGGCGAGGAAGGAACATGGATGGTTTTTAGTCAGTAAAAATCTGACACTCCCTCACGCTCCGCCCAGAGTGGGAAATCCTCAAATGACCCCCATTTGAGGATTTCCCACCCGAAAAAAAAAAGTGGAGTGGTGTTCCGTAGCTTCCGTGGACAAGTGCCAAATGAACGTACAGTGCGTAGTGCACAAGTGAAGAACATCATAGTTTTAAGGTTCTATTTACTAACATGATTTGTGTTTTATCTTATTTATTTTAATAGGGTATATCCTACTTATATTATAAATGCGAAAGTTTGTGAGTTTAGATGTATGATGGTTACTCTTTCACACAGAAACTACTGAACGAATTTGTATGAAATTTTGCACACAGAAACTGGATTAACACATAGGATAAGGCATTTTTATCCCGGTAGTAAGGTCCAATGGGACAGTTGTCAAACTTCACGCGGACAAAGCAGCTGGCAGAGGCTAGTATGTCAATAAGCCAAAGTTGCCTGAGAATAAAGAATTTGTATGTTATGTTAAAAAACTATTTTGTTACGTTTTGGTTTTTCTTAAAATTAATTGCATAAGAAAGACTTTACGATTGTAGGTTGTGCGGCTAATATGGCAGCCTATTTGGTACTTTAGATTATTTATTTTGTGAGCTATGTGGACTCGAACTTAGCTTCTCCACCGAATCTCTTTGGTTTTAAGCGTGTTTGTACTATGTTGCAGCAATAGACAACAATGTGTGATAAGCTTCTCATAAGCCGTAAACTATCAAACTTACTTCGTAACATAATTAACACGAAACTTGGAAACTTCCAAACAAATAACTAAGTAGAGATGAGAGGAGTACCTCGAAGATACACATAATATACATGAAAATAACTTCACACTGGTTTCCCTGAAGCGTATACCTACATTATTATTTTTTCAGTAATTATATTATACTAGCCAAGCCCTTTCATTTGAGGGTGTGTAATATATGGCACTACCTTCTGCCCGTGACTTCGTTCGCGTGAAGTTTTGATATCGCAACGCATCGCCTGCTCAACGGAAGGTTTTTTCCCGCTTGGAACATTTCTTATTGCTGCTCCGCTCCTATTGGTCATAGCGTGATGTTATATAGCCTATAGCCTTCCTCGATAAATGGACTATCCAACGCAAAAAGATTATTTCAATTCGAGCCTGTAGTTCCTAAGATTAGCGTGTTCAACCAAACAAACTCTTCTGCTTTATAATATTAGTATAGATTAGTATAGTATTATATTATTTGATCGGAGTGTAATTCCCGTAGATTCTACTAAGTAAGTGATAGATAAAACCAAAAATGTTTTCCTTGATCTATAAATTGGACCTAAGGAAGTAACGAACCTCATATTCAGTAGTAGAAAGATTCATTTTTTGAAATTAGCGAACATTTACCTAATTTGTGTTTACAATCTCACATGCGCAACTTTCTTTTGAAAGTGGGGTCCTAGTTTCAATCATAGGTTTATACGGGTTACCTAAATAATATCGACAGTTTCTATATCGACAGTCACTGAAACGACAACGTTCCATCGAAGGGCTAATGAATCGACAGTACAATAAATCGACGGTACGCTACATCGACAGTACACCAAATCGATAGTACACAAAGTGTTATTGGGCTTTTCCGTTAAGAAATTTGCAATAGCAGTCTTGGAAATCCGTTTACCTAACTTGCGATGAGTAAGTAATAAGTAACCTGTAAAATGTGTACCATTAACTCGATCATCGAACTTGATTGGGGCTGTTTTTTTTATTAAATAAAGTAATATCTATTCGAAATTTAATTTCGCGTTTAGAGTCCAATGGTTGAGTTTATGGCTTTCGGTTCCAGAACGACCTTAAATTAACCGTGTACTAGAACTTACTGGCAAGAGTTGCCGTAGGTTCTCCCATTCCGGCCACACACGGGGTCGAACACAGCGGGGCAGATGCAGCCGCCTTGCTTAGCGCTGGCCATCATAGCTCCCATCAGCACCAGGAACAGGGTGAATACTGGGGAGACATAGAAAAAAAACTTAGTTGCTGTATTATATCCTAAACCTGTAATATTTTATTTATTTATTATTTACAAAATGCATATACACGATAAAAATGTATGGTACTATATTTTTAAATTACTGATTACAAAACTTGATTATAGGAGTTTCAGACCGATACACAGTAGACTGACCGAAGACGTGCCCTGGTTTGTACGACGGTTTCCCTTACACCCGGTGTAGTCACATTGATTTCAACTACTTTATAGCCTTGGGTGGGAAAAACACACATTACGTCTTCCTTAACCACGCACTTTTTTTTCTATGGAAGTAGGCAGAAAAAATAAAATGCTACCTACTTCTTTTCCTCATTTAATTTTGAATAACAATTTTTTCATTTAAGTAATATTTTAAAGGAATATTTTTGATTATTATTTAATAAAAAAAATGTTTTGTTCTAATTAAAATATTTTAAACCGCACTTACCCAAAGTAATCTTCATATTGTCCTTGTGAAGTCACAATTTGATCACGACTAATGGCTACATTGCGTCCAAGTGTCTTTTATACAAAGCTTGATAGGGCACGTTCAATTGGCGCCAACATTGGTCAAGCAATCTCCCTGTAACGTTGGCCAAGAGACGCGTCAACATTTGCCGCCAATGTTTTACGTATGTTGGTCATGTTCTTGAGGAAATTGGAATCGGATGGGTTGCAATTTGTTTGTGAATTGTTATTCTGAACACGTTATGCAAATGCAGTGAGATTATTTGCGTGTATGAAACTCAAATGTTGATAAAATTACCATATTAATCAGTAAGCATATTAATATAGGGTATAAAACACCTCTTAAAGAAGCCGAAAGACAGTGGTCCTCCTCGTCATTTCTATCATTCTTTTTGTTCTACATCATACCTGGGAACCTTCTAGTTACGGAATTGGGGGTCAAAGTTACAAATTATTTTTATACAAGTTGTTATTGGAAGGTTTTTACTTTAAATACCTCCACGAACCTTGTACTATTCAATCCATCCATCAGCACAATGTTTTGAGTATTTAACATTGAGTTCTACAACAAAACGTGATTTTAAAATAAAAAGTTGTGTCCCAGCAATAATTTTTGCGTAAAGTTACTTAGTTTGATGTAGAGAATGTTAGGTTAACTGCTTCCTGATGAGATGGTTTACACGCTGTATTATAGAGCGGAAAGATTAGTATGTTTGTATGTAACGAATAAACTAAAAGAAAATTATACTCGTACAATAGTTACATTATCAGCGAGTAACATAGGCTATATGTTATGTCCGTATTCTCACGGGAACTATGCGGGTACAGTACGACACTACGGTACGGTACTACGGTAATGTCCGCTAGTTTTTCTTTCATACTGTAAACGTATTATCAAATGTAGCTACCTAAACGGCTTGCATTAAAAATGTCGATTCGAGCGTTAAAACTATCCGTTCATTATGTATTTTAAGCCTTATCTAGTTTTAAAAAACATTTGAATTGGCATGTAATAGTGTCTGTGAAAAACAAACGAACGGCGAAAATATGGTAATTTAATTGGTAGCTATGTGTTAGAGCCGTTTGGAGTTGAAACACTAAGGCCACCTAGTATTTCAAAATCGCCAATCGGTTGGTCTATTCTTCACGTGACCATAAGGCGGGCCTAGTTTTTAGTCAAAGTTGCCATCCAACGCAACGTGGCAATGATGCCAGCCTTGTGGGCACTTTTTTTTGACAGCGATGTGGAATAATGTTTTGACGCCCTGTAACCCTTTTGAAACTGGCATATATATTTTTTTAGTTTTATAGAGTTGTTTATTACATACTGTTTTCTTTTGAAAAGCAATTGACAAAATAATTTTTATTTTACTCCTTCATTCTGAATGCTCGTCGTATAGATTCAAAACTATATCCAATACAAGGGTGGGTACAAATAAAAGAAGATGTTTATTTAAATGTATAAATCTATTCAGACATTTTTACAATCGTGATACGTATCGTGATCCGCTATGGTGGTCTTGTTAAAGTTGTATTTATTGGTCTGCGTCGCCCAGTGCGCAGAGCATTCTGAAAACAAACAGAAAATTAAATTCATATGACACTAAATAACATCCATACACTTGTAATCCTCAAAGTGTTTAGCAGAGGTCAGTATCTATCTAGCACACACATAATTTTCGCCAGCTATGTTTTTTAACACCAATGTAATAGGGAGCGAGCCTATTGCTATCAACCGGGCTCAAATCCAGACTTCGTGGCTGCTACTGAGATATTCCTGGGGGAAAAACCCAATAACACTTTTCGATCCGGGAATCGAATTATGGACCTCTTGTTTAGTTGTAACTACTACACTAACGAGAATTATTGTACTTGTGCTATGTTACTATGACAAAGAAACGATATCACTCAATATATTATTGATTATACTCAATTTCTTAATTTGTTTTCCAAAACTGTTAATGAATCCACCAACCATTACCTAACTTAACGAATCCGGAGATAAGCTAGTAAATCCATAATAATATAAAGTTGTTCAGGGAAGCTCTAGAATTAATAACAGCCGCTCGGGCCGATCTTTAGGTTAAACCGTTCTTGCCAAGGTTAGTCTGTGGATAGGTGACCGCTCTTACATTCCGAGTTTCCTCCGTGCCTTGGAAAAGCACGTTAAGATGTTGGTCCCGGCTGTCATTTGTCCATCTTTGGCAATCGTTGCAGGTAGTCTGTGTCCCAAAAAGTCTGACAACCAGTCTTACCAAGTGGTACCGTATTACCCAGTATTAACTTGTTGTGGAGTTCAGATAGGCAGTCGCTCCATGTAAAACACTGGTATCCAGCTGCATCCGGTTAGACTGGAAGTCGACCCTATGAGAGTTAGGTAAAAGCTCGGCAGATAATGATGAAGATGTCAGAAGACTTACTCGCACTTGTTGCCGTACTTGGTTCCGTCCGGGCCGTACACGGGGTCGTACACCGTGGGGCAGTAGCAGCCAGCGTCCACCATCATGGCCGCCACCAGCACCAACATCACGACCAATACTGGGGAGGAACAGTTTGTTAGTTTGTCAGTTTGTTTGTCTTCATCCTACGTGTTATATGTACTATTTTTACAAGGTGTTGCTTTTTTTTATTACTTGCATCCTGGTCAAAGTCTGTGGTGCACTACAGTAGAG
This sequence comes from Xestia c-nigrum, assembly GCA_916618015.1. Classification (NCBI taxonomy): domain Eukaryota; kingdom Metazoa; phylum Arthropoda; class Insecta; order Lepidoptera; family Noctuidae; genus Xestia; species Xestia c-nigrum. Next base: position 720,183 of record OU745248.1, read on the forward strand.
CATCAAACTAAACAATTTTCCCTATGGGACCACCATGTAACGTTGCACGTTTATTCTTAATAAATTATAAAAATAAATAACTTAGTTATAAAGTAAAAAACTTGCAACACCACAATTAAAGTGGAATCTTTAGAAATTGTTCTGGCAACACAATCGCGATGACAGCTACGTCGTGATTGGCTGTATTCTCCTTCCACTAATTACTTCTAGAAAGATCCGGCAATAGGTTATAAAAGGGCCGGTCAGCTCATTTGAGGAGCACAGAGCTACAGTGACCACTACTATTAAATCATCTACGAACGACATCTTATTGTGGTCTCAACTTTTATTTTAATTATTAACTTCAGTGAAGTGACAACCCCAGTCGGGTGAGTTTCGCAAACATCTATTTCTTCGCCGCTCATATTTTATTGTCTTAGCCTTTGTAACATCTCTGTAATAATTAAACTGCAAACCTTGTGCCATCAGTGTTTCTGTGCGTACGACGATTGAACTTGATCTACCTACAACACTTTTCTAAATTACTAAAAGTTAATCGTCGTCCGTACTCAATCCTCTTAATCTAGATCTCTCACTGTCTGTAACGAGTCGAGGGTATCCAGGTCTGTCTGTAGCTTAGATTCATAAGTGGAAAGAAAGTCTATTATTTTTATTCATCTACCTACACACTTGGATATCATTCTTTTCATTTTCGATTGCTATGTCTTTTTATTGTGACGCACCCGCTAGGCTGCCTCATCCCGATAACAAATGGATGCCAGCTCACTGCTGTTCACGTAGGCTTCTAGGCCTACGGTTGTCGGGACGTGGCAGTCGGTTGCGCGAGTCCGGACACCACCTAACCGGACAAACCGGCTCGTTCCAGGGTTCCTTCCTTCCTGCCTTAGCCTACGGCTACATACACCTGCGCACCCCGGTGTCAGCCCGGCGCGTCTAACCGCGCTGTGATTGTGCTGCACCAACACCAGCGCGCCTGCCAGCGCTGCTCGACGCAATCTCCAGAAGCGGTTACTAATACCAGACCGCCGTCGCCACAGGGAAGTGGCTGGACGACCCTGTTGCGGCGCTACGGGACCCTGGCCATCTACTCCAGTTCCCGCTACCTACGTCTGGAAGACCTGCAGGACAGTAGTGTTCTATAGGCGGTTCTAACCTCCTCGCGCGCTCGATATCAGACCCATACCCGGCTCAACCGGCTTGTAGTTACTAAATCTGTAATATAGAAATATTTTTGTAACGTATGTTTTTATTTAACTTCTACCTACCACTATCTAACGCATTCAGTTTTGTAGTTCCACCACTAACGTGGACTTTCAAATCACCTGCAAAAACGTTACAGTGGCGCCCTTCTGGTGGTAGATATCGAGCCGTGTTAGGTTTTTTCTGCCGTATCATCTATTTGTTATCTTGGTGATGGTGTTTGGCGGGTGTGCTAACTATATATTGTAATTTCAGACTGCGGAAAAAAAATTACCTTCCGTGTTTATATTTTTCTCCAACCTACGTATATTAAAAAAAAAAACAACCGTTGAGCGGATTAATTTAAAACTTTCTCTAAATTTTTTTTTTTTTTTTTTCGCAGTCACCCACATACTAAAATTATTTTTTCTAGCTCTTTGGTATTACTATTTGTGAACTATATTACTTTACCACAAATTGTGGAATACCTACCCATTGTAAATTGCGGATTTTGCGACTCTCACCTAGGGTTATTTTTTAAATATCACATAGCTGAATTCTCTTTAAAATGTCTTACCCAATAAAATATCTATCGTTACAAAAGGCGGAACTAGAATATGAAGTAGCAGTTCGCGGTGGTGTATGTGCTGATTCGGTTAGCGAATTACGGAAACAAATCGTGAAACTATCGTCTACCCTTCCTTCCGAGGACATTCTAGAATCGCATTTGGAACCAGCGGATGATTTAAAAGCGGTTAAAGAAACATTACTAAAAACGCATAACAATATAATCAATCTTAAAACAAAGTTCGAAAAGAATTTATTCGCGCGTACGGAGATACTATTAAACCACACTTATCATCGGTTAAATCGTATCGACTATTCAGCCAGCGATGTTTCGGAAATATACAAAATATGTTTCAATAATTTTAACACGCAGTACAAAGATTTGAACTCGTTTAAGTCACAAGCGGTTCCGATTTGTCAAACACAAGCGGGTAGCACACCTGAAACAGTTCGTGAGTCTAATCCTATTAATGTAGCGGTCAGTTGTGAGCGAAGATTTGGAGCGGAATTAAACAAGCTAAAATATTCCGGCAAGACTTGTGTCCGCGCATTTATTCAAAGAGCTGAGGAATTAATTACGAGTAAAGCTATACCTCGCGAACAAATGGTCTCTTTTGCTTATGATATATTCACGGATGACGCTCTTCATTGGTTCAGATGGGTTAAAGATCGTGTCAACTCTTGGGACGACGTAGTCACCTTGCTAAAACAAGACTTCAGTCAAAGTGATTACGACTACAAACTTCTGGTTGAAATAAGAGCCCGTACTCAAGGCGAATTAGAAAATATAACGGTTTACATAGCAATTATGCGCGGTATGTTCTCGCGTTTAGATAAGCGATTGCCCGAGGAGGACCAATTGGAAATATTGCTGCACAATATTCGGCCTTGCTATGCAAGTACACTCGCATCTGCTGCCGAAATAACAGATATAGGTAGTTTACAAAAGCTGTGTAGAAACTACGAGAACATACAAACTAGACTCAAACAGTTCAGTGAACCACCAAAAGTTAGTGCAGAAACCTTAGCACCTGAATTCGCATACACTAAGCAACCTACCAATAACTCCTCTAACGGCAATAAAAACTACACTTCTCACACAAATAAACAGCAAAACTCTAATATACATATTAATGAGGTCACAACCAAAACTGAGTATAAACGTAAAAGGGACACATACTGTCCTAGATGTAGAACTAGCACACACTCTTTAGGCTCTTGCAAAAAGCCACATTTTCTAATTTGCTTCAAATGTGGTAAGAAGGACGTAAAGGCTCCTGATTGCCCAGATTGTAAATCAAAAGCAACAAAAAACTAAGCACTGCGGATTGTAGAAACAGAAAAGGTACAAATTTCGATAAGTGCGATTGGGAAAATTGGCTGAAAACAGTATCAAATTTTTTTCAATGCTACACTGTCTCTTCAATCCGCAATACAGACATTGATTATACACGTCCTCACGTCTCCGTCACTATTAACGGCAAAACTGTAATCGGGTTACTTGACACAGGGTCAGCCGTTACTATAATGGGAAACAATTCCCACAAAAGTTTTACAACAACTAATACTGAATGGAACAACTGTCAACCCCAAACATTCATTGCGGCGGGTGGACAGAGGCTTTCATCTATGGGATATATTTCCTTGCCTATAACTATGGAAAATCAAACTCATGACTTAAATGTCCATATAATTCCAGACATACATAATTCTCTAATACTAGGCATGGACTTTTGGCGTAAGTTTGGTTTGTTTCCAAGGCACCTAAACTCAATTCTATTTCTAACTCCATCTGACGCTCAGTTAGCTGAATTGAACGCAGATGGCACAGAACACCTTCAGTCGTATGCACATCTAACAGACGATCAGAGGGTTACAGCTGATAATATAATATCACAGTTCTCTGCCATATCATACGAAGAACGTGGTCTAGGTAGAACTTCTCTAATAACACATACCATTGACACTGGGGAAGCTGCCCCCATTCGTCAAAGGTACTATAGAATGTCTCCAGAGAAACAACGCGTACTCGTTGAACAACTAGATGAAATGCTAAAAGATGATGTAGTCGAGCCAACGGAAAGTCCATGGTCATCTCCGGTACTGCTCACTCCTAAAAAGAACGGTGAACTTAGGTTTTGCCTAGACAGTAGAAAACTAAATGCGGTCACAAAAAAAGATGCTTATAATTTACCCTACATTTCGGAAATTCTCGATAACTTGCGAGACGCGAAATATTTAACTAGTTTAGACCTTTCTAAAAGTTTTTGGCAGATCTTAATTAGTGAGCAGGACAGATGCAAGACTGCGTTCTACATACCAACTCGTGGTACCTACCAATTCAAATCTATGCCATTTGGTCTTACGAATGCACCAGCTACACAACAACGTTTAGTTGACATACTGTTTTATGGGCCGGAATTTGAACATCGCGTGTTCGTATTTGTCGACGACATTATTATAGTGTCATCTAACTTTGAACAACATATTTCCTTATTACTGCTCGTTTTAAAAAAATTAAAAACAGCAAATCTAACCATAAACTTAAAGAAAAGTCAATTCTTTAGAGATAGACTTAAGTATTTGGGCTACATAGTCGATGCTGACGGCTTACATGCGGACCCAGAAAAAGTAGATGCTATCAAAAACTACCCTACCCCTACTAATAAAAAAGAGGTTAGGCGTTTTTTGGGAGCTGCCTCATGGTATCGCAGGTTCATCCCTAATTTTAGTTCACTGGCGGCACCATTGAACAAACTAACATCACAAGGCAAAAAAGCACCGCCATTTCTATGGACTGAGGATGCGGATACAGCTTTTTTTAAACTAAAAAGATGCCTCGTGTCTGCATCAGTGCTCTCCTGTCCAGACTATGCGATGCCATTTGAAATCCACACCGATGCGAGTGACTACGGCATCGGCGCGGTTTTAACTCAAACCATTGATGGGGTAGAGAGGGTCATAGCCTACATGAGCAAATCATTGTCCAACCAAGAACGCAATTATAGCGCTACGGAGCGCGAAGCTCTTGCTGTTCTGGTTGCAGTTGAACATTGGCGCTGTTATGTAGAAAATGGTCAAAAATTTATCGTATACACAGACCACTCCGCTCTTAAATGGTTCCTTAAACTAAATAACCCAACTGGTAGACTAGCCCGCTGGGGTGTACGCCTATCTGCGTATAATTTCGAAATAAGGCACCGCAGAGGATCAGAAAACGTAGTGCCGGATTTTCTATCACGTTCAATTACTGTTTCTGCTATTGATAACTGTCCCGATACTATCCAAACTACTGATGAATGGTATCTTAACATCTATAATGGTTGCCAGTCTTTCCCAACATCATTCCCAAACTATATAACTAAAAATGGGAAACTATATAGGTACGTGAAAGCAATGTGCCCATTGCGCAGAGAGTTCGAATGGAAAGAGGTGATACCAAAAGAAAATCGTGGTACTGTAATAGAAAAAAACCATTCCGAGCCAACCGCTGGTCACTTAGGCGTCTTTAAAACGTATAAACGACTAACACTGAGTTACTACTGGCCTGGCATGCACGCGGATGTACAGAAGTATATATCAACTTGCGATGCGTGCATAGCTCACAAACATCAAAATCATGCTCCACTAGGAAAAATGGGAGAACCAAAGGTATGTTCAAGGCCATTTCAAACGATTAGCGTAGACCTGGTCGGACCTTTACCTCCTTCACGAAAACAAAATTGCTACATATTCGTGGTTACATGCTGTTTCAGTAAATATTGTCTTTTATTTCCGATAAAGCGGGCTACCGCGGAAATCGTTACAAAAATACTAGAAGAAAATGTATTCCTGGTTCACGGGATTCCCTCAACCATAATACTAGACAATGGGAAACAGTTTGTTAGTGCTACTCTAAAAAACATGATTTCCAAATATAAAATACCTAATTTACACTATACACCTAAATACTCACCACATGTCAACACGGTTGAACGATATAACAAAACTATTATGACAGCCATTTCTACATTTATTGCTAATGACCAGCGCGTCTGGGATCTGCTAGTACCAAAGATACAATTTGCCGTGAATAGTTCGGTAAACGAGGTAACTGGTTTCACACCATCATTTCTGGTTTATGGACGAGAACTTGTTACATGCGGTTCTCACTACACCAATTCAGAAAACGAAAAAGATATAGTTTTTGTACCACGCGATTCTTATGCCGAAAACCTAGGTAACCTGTCCTCTATCTTCAACAAAGTACAAGCAGCGCTATTCCATGCTCACAGCAGGAACTGTCAGTCCTACAACTTACGCAGGAAACCTGCAGAATTCAATATTGGTGATATTGTATGGAAGCGAACTTTCTATCAAAGTGACAAAGATAAATACTTTACAAAAAAATTGGCACCAAAATTTATTAAATGTCAAGTAACAGGAAAAAAATCACCTTTAGTATACGAACTGGCAGATATGTCAGGAAAAACAATAGGACAATGGCATATCAAGGATCTAAAACTAACAAATTATAAAGACTAACATAAAACTATCTATAGCAATCTGACATCGTATAACAAATAAATAACTTATTTTGTCTAAAAACGCTACCGCTTATTAACTTGTGCCACCGCCTTATCTCAGGAATGCGGCGAGCTCATTACGGAACTTGTTGACAACAGTCAGTCTATATTTAGTTTTTGATTTTCTTCTACCCGCATTAGTATGCATAATTAACTTTTGTTTATAATACTCATCTTACATTCCTAGGGTCACGGGTTCGAATCCCGGTGAAAAAAAAAAAATGTTTGTGCGATGACCATGAACATTTGTCCCCGTATCATGGATGTTTACATATGTACTAAAATATGTATTCAACTACCTAAATAATCTAATCTCAGAATATAAAAATAATTCTACCTTGCTATAAGTACCTACCCAAACTTACCTTTTGCTAAAAACCGTCTATCAACATATAACCAACTACTACTCTTCTATTCTTCTATTGCTATTGGACCACACCAATAGTATATACAGGGTGATGGTCTACCCCTTCATCACTGTCTACGTTCACTATGTGCCCTACAGCCATAGTGAATAACCGATCATGGTCTACCCCATGATCACACTATTTATCTATGGCCCTACACCATAGGTACACCAGGAGCGGTTGATTACTCCCTAAATAAGCCAAAATCGACACTATTTCAACTTACTAATAGTTTGGTTATATGTAGACTGCTCAGTACCAAATACACAATTTAAGAACTGCGTCGGATTTCCGTGAGTGCATTGTGATAACTTAGAAACAATACACTCTGTATAACAGCAGGTGACAATACATGTACTAATGTGTTGCTACTACATAAGTGAAGAGTGAATGTGTGTGATGAATAAAAGAGAAGGAACGAATGAGTACCGGAAATCAGATGTCATCTGCGGCAGTGTCAGCGGATTTTACCTAGGAAAAATCCTATGCTAATTAGGGGGGTACTGTAACGTTGCACGTTTATTCTTAATAAATTATAAAAATAAATAACTTAGTTATAAAGTAAAAAACTTGCAACACCACAATTAAAGTGGAATCTTTAGAAATTGTTCTGGCAACACAATCGCGATGACAGCTACGTCGTGATTGGCTGTATTCTCCTTCCACTAATTACTTCTAGAAAGATCCGGCAATAGGTTATAAAAGGGCCGGTCAGCTCATTTGAGGAGCACAGAGCTACAGTGACCACTACTATTAAATCATCTACGAACGACATCTTATTGTGGTCTCAACTTTTATTTTAATTATTAACTTCAGTGAAGTGACAACCCCAGTCGGGTGAGTTTCGCAAACATCTATTTCTTCGCCGCTCATATTTTATTGTCTTAGCCTTTGTAACATCTCTGTAATAATTAAACTGCAAACCTTGTGCCATCAGTGTTTCTGTGCGTACGACGATTGAACTTGATCTACCTACAACACTTTTCTAAATTACTAAAAGTTAATCGTCGTCCGTACTCAATCCTCTTAATCTAGATCTCTCACTGTCTGTAACGAGTCGAGGGTATCCAGGTCTGTCTGTAGCTTAGATTCATAAGTGGAAAGAAAGTCTATTATTTTTATTCATCTACCTACACACTTGGATATCATTCTTTTCATTTTCGATTGCTATGTCTTTTTATTGTGACGCACCCGCTAGGCTGCCTCATCCCGATAACAAATGGATGCCAGCTCACTGCTGTTCACGTAGGCTTCTAGGCCTACGGTTGTCGGGACGTGGCAGTCGGTTGCGCGAGTCCGGACACCACCTAACCGGACAAACCGGCTCGTTCCAGGGTTCCTTCCTTCCTGCCTTAGCCTACGGCTACATACACCTGCGCACCCCGGTGTCAGCCCGGCGCGTCTAACCGCGCTGTGATTGTGCTGCACCAACACCAGCGCGCCTGCCAGCGCTGCTCGACGCAATCTCCAGAAGCGGTTACTAATACCAGACCGCCGTCGCCACAGGGAAGTGGCTGGACGACCCTGTTGCGGCGCTACGGGACCCTGGCCATCTACTCCAGTTCCCGCTACCTACGTCTGGAAGACCTGCAGGACAGTAGTGTTCTATAGGCGGTTCTAACCTCCTCGCGCGCTCGATATCAGACCCATACCCGGCTCAACCGGCTTGTAGTTACTAAATCTGTAATATAGAAATATTTTTGTAACGTATGTTTTTATTTAACTTCTACCTACCACTATCTAACGCATTCAGTTTTGTAGTTCCACCACTAACGTGGACTTTCAAATCACCTGCAAAAACGTTACAACCATCGTAATCGTACAAAAAAATGGCTCCAACAACTTCGAGTTACAATATCTCCGAACTTGGAGGTTCCCCTCAATTTCGGAGATATAAAAAAGTACCTATGTAAATACAATTTTTTAGTGTAAGATTTTTACGTCGTATGTAAGACTTTAAACAACTCCACGACCCTCGCACTATTCAATTCATCCAACAGCACAATGTTTTGAGTAAATTACATTGAATTCGACTCGGCTGGGCAGCGTTCGGGAAACTGCGCGGTATCTTCTCGTCCAACTTACCGCAGTTTCTCAAGACGAAAGTCTATACCAGTGTGTTGCCAGTGATTACTTAACCGTGGGACCGAAACGTGGTCGCTCACAATGGGCCTTATCAAAAGGCTCGAAGTCACCCAAAGGGCAATAGAGAGGGCTATGCTCGGAGTTTCCTTGCATGATCGAATCAGAAATGAAGACATCCGCAAGAGAACCAAGGTCACTGACGTAGCCCGAAGAATTGCCAAACTTAAGTGGCAGTGGGCAGGGTACATTGCTCGCAGAACAGATGGCCGATGGGACCGTAAAGTTTTGGAGTGGCGACCGCGAACCGGAAGACGATGCGTTGGAAGACATGGGATGTCTTCCAACGCATCATCTTCCGGTTGGGAGGCTAGGAGGACCGATGACCTGGTGAAGGTTCGAATCCGTTGGATGCGAGGCCTATGTCCAGCAGTGGACATCTTTCGTCTGAAATGATGAATGATGACGATGACATTGAACTCTACCAGTTATGTTTAAGTTCCATGTAATTGGGGCGTACCTATTGCCACTAACACGACACAAGTCTGAACTCCGCGGCTACAACTGACCAACTGCTGACAGAAAAATTATTGCCCGACCTGGGATTCGGACCCAGAACCTCATGCTCAGCACTCATGCTTGTGTCCACTAAACCAACGAGGCAGTTAAGAATTAAAATTTAATATAGGGAGACTGGTAATTAGTGTACGAAACTTTAACACATGATTTTGCTCATGATAACAAACAACTTTTACTGTGGGACCAAACCTGAAATCGCGAAAAAAAGCGGCCAAGTGCGAGTCGGTATCACTCATGTAGGGTTCCGTTACAGCAAGTAACATAGTATAAAAGTTCTTGCAGTTCGTTGTAAATGAAAGGTAAATTGCGGTTTACGATTTATGACGTATTAAAAAAAACTATTTACTAGATCTCGTTCAAACCAATTTTCGGTGGTAGTTTACAGAGACATGAACATCATATTTTTTTTTTAGTTTTATCATTTTCTTATTTTAGAAGTTACAGGGGGGGGGGGGGGACATTTTACCACTTTGGAAGTGTCTGTCGCGCAAACTATTCAGTTTAGAAAAAAAATGATATTAGAAACCTCAATATCATTTTGTAAGACCTATCCATGGATATCCCACACGTATGGGTTTGATGAAAAAAAATAATTTGAGTTTCAGTTCTATGTATGGGGAACTACATAAATTTATTGTTTTTGACGTGATAACGTCTTATAAATTGATAATACCAGCAACACTCATGAAAAATAGTAACGTTCCATGTTCCATAGTAACGTTCCACCGTTCCACGTGTTTTATTACATAAAATAATGATTATGACGTTTTTTGCGGAGTTTTAAAACAGGCCGACTCAAAAGTGTCCTTGTTACGTAACATCTCAAACGGTAAATGATAAATGATAAATGATAAACGATAAACGATAAATGATAAATGATAAATGATAAATGATAAATGATAAATGATAAATGATAAATGATAAATGATAAATGATAAATGATAAATGATAAATGATAAATGATAAATGATAAATGATAAATGATAAATGATAAATGATAAATGATAAATGATAAATGATAAATGATAAATGATAAATGATAAATGATAAGTGATAAATGATAAATGATAAATGATAAATGATAAATGATAAATGATAAATGATAAATGATATATGATAAATGATATTTATTCAGCAAGTAGGTTTTCTCAAACACTTTTACACGTCATTTTGACGTGATAACGTCTTATAAATTGATAATACCAGCAACACTCATGAAAAATAGTAACGTTCCATAGTAACGTTCCACCGTTCCACGTGTTTTATTACATAAAATAATGATTATGACGTTATCACGTAAATCTATCGTCCGTAAACCGACTTTACAGACAACCAATTTTTTTATTTCAATTTTTCTGTAAAAATCTTAATGCGGTTAGCAGAATACATATACTTACGAAGTTTCGACATCATAGCTCCTATAGTTTCAGAAAAAAGTGGCTGTGACATACGGACGGACAGACAGACAGACAGACAGACATGACGAATCTATAAGGGTTCCGTTTTTTGCCATTTGGCAACGGAACCCTAAAATACAGCTGTTTAGTCCATTAGGCGAACATAAATATATTGAACAGCTGATTTTTACCTTATGTCATGTATTTAAAACGTACTTACCAAAAGCAAAGAATTTCATCTTGTCCTAGCAAAGTCACAGTGTTATCACAAGTAGTGAATGAATGTTGTATATCAGAGTATTTATACACAACAGTGCAGATAAGCGTAGATTGCAATAGATAGTGATTTCGCTGGATTTACTAGTAATATCTCAATAATAATCGAAAGATTATAAATCTATTTATATCACTCGATTAGGGATAACACGACATAACAACACGGTTATCGTAGACGTCAGGCAGGTGAACCCATATTATACACCTAAATGATAATGGTAAATTATATTTATTTTGTAAACAAGTTTTTACAAACTTTTAACATGTAGTTTTTTTTTAAAACAAGGTTAGACCGGTATTTCGTAATAAAAAATGACCCATATGGTCCTCACATTCACAACAAATAAAAAAAACGGCCAAGTGCGAGTCAGCCATGGAGGAAGGGTTCCTTTTCCTTAGCAGCAAATAACATAATATAAAAATATTTGAGTTGACGTATGACGTTTTAAAAAAAAACTACTGACTAGATCTCGTTCAAACTAATTTTCAGTGGAAGTTTAATGTACATCATATATATTTGTTAAGTTTTACTATTCTCTTATTTTAGAAGTTACAGGAGAGGGGGGGGGGACATATAATTTACCACTTTGGAAGTGTCTCTCGCGCAAACTATTCAGTTTAGAAAAAAAAAAATTAGAAATTTCAATATTATTTTTAAAGACCTATCCAAAGATACCCCACAAGGATTGTTTTTGATGACAAAAAATATTTTGAGTGTCAGTTCTAAGTATGGGAAACGCCCAAAATTTATTGTTTTTTTTTTTCTATTATTGTGTAAAAATCTTAATGTGGTTTACCGAATACATCTCCTTACCAAGTTTCAACTGTATAGTTCATATGGTTTCGGAAAAACGTGGCTGTAACACACGGAAGGACAGACAGACAGAAAGACATGACAAATATAAAAAAAATACCTAACAAACTAAATATTCATGTCAAATCAATAAATGTCACAATTCGCAATAATTATATCCGTAGTTTAAAAAATTAAGTACATTTCAACAGTTTCTATTTATGTTTCTTTAATGCTACGGCCAGACTTGTAGGCGAAGATTCGTGTTCGCGTTGTCGCGATAAAAGTTTGTGTTCGCTCTATGACGAAGTGCTTGGCCACACTTGAAAAACCCTTTCTACTGTCGCGATAATTTAAAATGTCGCGACAATTCATTTGCGGGAAAACATGGAAGAGGCGGTTGCGCTGTATCATTATGGCGGCTAATAATTATTTACTGCATCTTTATTACTTGAACAAAAATAAAAAGGTCAAAGAGACGATGGTGGATGTTATCTATACACAACAATCGGACTCATTATTCCAATCCATGATTTTGATTTTGATTGATTTTGATTTTTAAACACGTCTAAACTGCTCGGCGTCTCGCAGTCAACTAAAGCGCGCGAAGTGTAGCCAACCGCACGAACTTTGTCGCGACAAAACCCTTTGATGTGCGGCAGTTTACCGACAGCGGCGCGAAGGGCTTTCGTATTCGCGAAGTTTATCGCGAATTCTTTGGCCAGACGTGTCGCGACAACGCAAATCTTCGCGTTATCGCGATGGATTGGAATAATAAGTCCGATTGTTGTGTATAGATAACATCCACCATCGCCTTTTATTCCTCTTTTTGACCTTTTTATTTTTGTTCAAGTAATAAAGATGCAGTAAATAATTATTAGCCGCCATATGATACAGCGCAACCGTCTCTTCCATGTTTTCCCGCAAATGAATTGTCGTGACGTTTTAGATTATCGCGACAGTAGAAAGGTTTTTCAAGTGTGGCCAAGCACTTCCTCATAGATCGAACACGAACTTATATCGCGACAACGCGAACATGAATCTTCGCCTACAAGTCTGGCCGTAGCATGAGAAGAAACAGCTGAACTCAAACAAGAATTCATCTGTAGCAGCCGCGATCCACACGACCAGTCGATTTGTGCCCGTTCATGGTAATAGCCCCACCCCCTATTATATGGGACTTTATCATATCTGGCAAAATGTGTATGCACTAATAAGTACACCGCTGCTTTCCTTCAGGCATTACTGGCGTGATGTTTTATTTCACTTGCTCACTACTTTGCTATTTTCCCTTGAAGTTATCTTCCCTTTTATTTTTCCACTTATTGTACAAAAATAATATACAATGAGAATTATTGTTGTGCTTTCCGATTTTTTTGTGTATTATTCTTGGATAGTTACAAAAACAAAAAGATAATTAGAGCACGAACTACATTATCTAATCTTAAACTAATCCAAACGGGCAATCCTTTTCATCCTCGTATTGTACTGCGTAATCCAATTAACGTCACATTTTGTTTTGTTTATAATAAATTTGTTATTAATTGCATAACGTGATATAACACCTGTTATGTAATCTCCAGAGGTTCAGCAGAAGTGTATCATAAAGTGCACTCACATTTTATTATTTATTTATTAAATCTTTATGCACATAATGTACAAAGGCGGGCTTAATGCTTAGGGTGATACAGAAATAAAACAGTAGGTAGGTAGGCAATAGTACAGACAATTTTGAAGAATAAAATATAACAGTAAATACATACAACAAATTTTACAGAGTGAGGAAAGATAAAAAAAATATAGATGAAGTAGACAAAAAAATTAACTATGGGATAAGTCTGTCAAATTGATATGAAAGTATTCGCGAGCTTTTACTTTAAATGTCAGCCGACTGGTTGCCATCGTTTACGTCAGTTAGGTATTGTTTTATAAATTCCTTGCAATTAGGTAACAGAACATAAATCCAGATTCGCTACTGAGAAATTTTCCCTTTACACTTTTCCCGACTCGGGAATCGAAACCTGGATCGAAACAAGACATTTGAAATCGTCGTACTAGTGTTATTTTATTTTAACAAAGGTCGATTTTGTCTGCCGATGTTAATGCTCAATTTCCTCCCTTTGACTTCCATAACTGTCAATAATTAATTCACCAACTACATATTATATACCTACGTGTTTTAAACAAGTCTACCATTATGAAAAATGCAATCTGATATACCAGGCTGTAAAAAACCTCTTAACGAAGCCGAAAATCATTGTTCTCCGCGTCATTGCGATAATTTTTTTGTCCACGACCCCCGTACTATTCAATCCATCAATCAGCACAATGTTTTGAGTTCTACCACAAAACATAATTTTTCAACCCAAAAAAAGTCGTTTCCAACAGCAATACTGTTTATGTTAAGTTACTTAGTTTGATATACAGAATGCTTGATTGACGGCTTCGTGATGAGGTTGTTTACACCCTGTAAGTACTAAGGTAATAAAGTGAGTTAATTGTACTATCACTCCTATCACCCGTCGTCTCGTTGCGGTTGCGTCCCCGCATCTGTTGAATGCAGGAGAACATAATGCAGCAGACGTTATCTGACGACGTGACGTTACCTGTAGGAGGACGCGTACTGTTATTGTGAGCGCCTACGTGTGTACTTACTGGCAGGCAAACAAGTAGGAATGAAGTGCAGGGTCGCGACATGAAAAGGTATGGGTACCTTCTGCTCATTTTAAAGTGACTAGTAGAAAGTTTTACTACGAAAAATGTAAGTCAATAGCTTTTCAAGCAAACGGCTCACGTTATTGTCGGTAATTGTGTACACGGCAGGTACGTTTTAATATAGTATAGGCTATAACACTTGGGAATGATGTAGCTCCTACCTAAAAACAGAATGTTAACAATCCGGTCAATAGTTTCAAAGATTACACACACCTCAATAAAACTTACAAACTCTACATTTTCCAACTACTCAATAACAAAAGCATAGTTTACAAGCGACATGTGCTAATTATAGAATCTATAAGTTTGAAAATTGCTTCTGCATGGGCCTAATAACTATTTAAGCGTTATATTATTATACGTTGTGTAAATGCCCCCAGCGACGCCCTAAGCCGAGGTCCGTACCCCACAGGGGTGCCCTTTAGAGCGCTGTCGCTTAGTTTATAGTCATTTTCACCCTGGCTGGAGGCCTTAAATTCAAGGCATCCACAGGACTTGCCCGGTTAAGCAGAAGCCAGTCTTCTCAGACTGAACTGCAAGACGCAGTGCACACAAAAAAATACGTCGTTTAAAGTGTTCTCGGATTTCTCCACCAGGATTTTTTCAGGATGAGCCAAGAGTCTGGATTTGTTCCCTATAACATGGGGCTACATAAATGTGGGGCTTCATCTTTGACGACCCCTTCGTGGATTACTAGCGTGTCGATATGTGTGCATGGCAGCTAGGTTTCTTGACAAGCTAACCCGTGGACAGCAACATATCAATAATTTAATTAACAGTATCAACACCGAACACGGGGACATTACTCTTATCAGTGATGAACCATGAATGTCAATTTGATGATTAACGTTATTTCCACACATTATTTACTAATTACACAACGAGACATCTGTATGCTAATGTGTTCACTACTAATGAGATGGGATTGCTTCAGGATATTGTAATGCTCGGGGCCTATCATATATGTATATCTTTACGTATTTATACAGTCTTGGTATGTGGGTATAGCGTGCGAGTTTATTATTATCTTAGCTTGAGGAAAAACGAAACAATTCAAAGATTATCTTAGCACATTTTACGTTATGATACTCCACGGTTTCGCCAATTACCGCACAATATACAAAATATCATGACAAGGTGCACCCTTGTTTCATGCAAATCCATTCATCAACCTAGTTTCAGCTAAAAGCCGTCCACTGCTGGACAAAGGCTTCCCCACATTGACCGGTCCCGTGCGACTCGCATTCAGCGGATTCCCGCAACTTTAACCAGGTCATCGATCCACCTAGTGGGAGGTCTTTCAACGCATCGTCTCCCACCTCACTAGACCGGGAGACTTGCGTGTTTCTTTTGTTTTACCTTTCAGAAACTGTGTTAATTTAATACAATACGGTGACAACTTAATTATAGCAGCCGGTGTTACGATGAGGAAAAACTTATTCCTATATCAGTCATTTTCGCATTTTCTAGAAAGGATAATAAGTTGTTGTTGTTGTTGTGTTCTACAAACCATATTAAATACTTTTTATTGTATTTACCTATTTTGTAAAGTAACTTTTTCTGATGCTTAATTATTCAGAGATTTTGAGATTCAGAAAAAGTTATTCATTTGCAGTAATGTGGTCTTTGATTGCTAGCTATCTATACTTCATATACTTAATATTATAAAGCAGAAGAGTTTGTTTGTTTGTTTCTTTGGTTGAACGCGCTAATCTCAGGAATTACTGGTTCAAGTTGAAAAATTCTTTTTGTATTGGATAGTCCATTTATCGAGGAAGGCTATAGGCTATAAAACATCACGCTATGACCATTAGGAGCGGAGCAGGAATGAAAAATATTGCAAAAACGGGAACATTTTTTTTTTACGTTTTTCTCTCATATGTGACGCAAATGAAGTTGCGTGGGTCAGCTAGTGGTATATTGATGAACTCGATGGTGTCAGTTGTTCTCTGCCAGTCAAATTCGAGGTTTTAAAAATAAAAGGACAGGGTTGTGATCGGTACTAGTTCAAACAATATTAAAAAGTAATTAAAATATTTATTCAGGGGAGTGATACAAATTATATAAGTATACAAGACGATCTTTCTTCAATGTACTGCCATTCCTCAAACTTTAGAATGATTTTTGCATGCGCCCTTGTGTGCCAACTTCACGCCTTTTGATTTCAAGCTGAGGAGGACAAAGACATACATTTGTTAGCTAGGTATCAATAAAGTAGACTACTTCATAACTAACAGTAGGTACAACTACTGCGCCTACTCCGAAATTAATGTTCACCACAATTATGCTTAAACATTCTAGTTAGAAATTCCTACACAGTGACTTATATTAAAGTCTGGATATATGCCCGGTTAATGGTAAAAGCTCGCTTTACTACGTAGAAATTCAGCATACCTGATAAAATGTGGGGTACTGTGGTGCACTCCTGCCTACCCCATCATGGATGATGTCACTAAGTTACGTTGAACTAGTGCTTAGTTTGGTGTGAGCCAACAAACACACATCAAAACGTAGTAAAAAGTTTTTATACCCAACTGAGGTAAAGCCTAAAAGGATGGTTGTGTATTTGACCTGTATGTACCGATGACTGTCATAAAAATAATAAACATAAATAAACTTCTTTGTTTGTTCCCTCGAAATGCTAAAAGGTTGAACAGACGAAATTATACGTCGGTAGATTCGTCTTTCTGGCGCGCTGGATAGTCACTGGATACATAAAAACCGACTTCAAAAAAAACAAAAAAGTGAAAAATAACTTTAGCTTCTGAAGTCGGTGACCTTTGTTTGATTGCTTTAGTTTTTTTGTCACCGACTTCAGAAGCTAAAGTTATTTTTCACTTTTTTGTTTTTTTTGAAGTCGGTTTTATTTTTTGCAAAAAAGTTTTTATTTTTCACTTTTTAGTGGTTCACATGTGCTTGATACATAGAAAGTGCATACCGTTACAATTATAACAAGCCCAAACACGACTATGGTACATTGTCTCATTATGGAGTTCCGTGACTCTTGGCTTCATCATCAGATCTGATGGTAGAATGGTTCTTATCAAACGCAAATGCTTCACTTGTTGTAGAAAATACCAAAATCGCAACACGTTTTCATATAAAATTGGAAGAGTTCCCTCGATTTCGCCAAGATTCCATCATCAGATCCTGATTTGGTGGCTATGGGACCATTTGGAAAGAATACCCTTTCTAACAAAAAAAGAATTTTCCAAATCGGTTGGTAAGCGACGGAGTTATGCCCGAACAAACATAAAAAAAAAAAAAAAAAAAAATAGAAACATCCGAATTGAGAACCTCCTCCTTTTTTAGAAGTCGGTTAAAAATGGCGGATTTGGGGAGCCATATTGTGGGGTTCGATTTTTATTTTCCTTCCAATACCATCGAGAGGGCTTGTGAAAATGAAGGGTTTTACAGGATTATTATTTCTCTGATACTTACAGGCAAGGATTGCTGTATGTGTGGCCGTCTGTCCCACACATTGGGTTATATTCCAATGTACACGCATGGACCTCCATCAGCATTCCAACCAGTAGTATCGTCAGTACTGAAATATGTCAAGGAATAATGTAGAATCAATTTAGAACTAAAGATTTTTTTTTGCCAATATCCCCAGGATAACAAATCTCCTTTGAAAATTACAATACGATCCGATCAAAAGGTTTGGTCGTGAAAAGGTAACCAACAAAAAACAAACAGATTTACTTTCGTAACTGTAGTATTAATAAGGAAAGTTTAGATAAATCTATAGTTTTGTTTAAAAAAAAATCTACACGACCAAAAAGATAGATCTGAAAATTTCTAATGTATATTTTTTTTTTCGGTGGACTTTATCACACATCACTATCTAGCGCCACACTAAGCAAGGCTTGTGTCGTGGACACCAGATAGTTGATATACTACATGTATGCTTTTTTTATTGTAAATACAACATACTTATTATCAGTGATCGGAATACGTAGACCTATTTAGGTTCATTGACCGCAAACATTGATGTTAATATGGACATTCCGCGGAATTCCAACTACAGGATTTTATTAATAAATTATTTGTTTAAACAAGTGAATTACTTTTGAAGCGTATTGATTATTTTAATTGAAATTTTATTGTAAATACAAATTGTTCTATTTGATAATATTTTGATTTTCTGAGGGAAAAAATTGTATGGTAATATGTTTTTGTACCTACAACTTCAGAATGTTTAAAATATTGTTGATTCATGAATAAGAAATTGTTACGTAAATATTTTTTCTCAAAAATGGTATGTAATGTTGACATAACATCTCTAAAAAGTATCCAGAAAGTGAACTCTACCGGAGACTATTCACAACTGTCCGGTAAGAAGCGAGATTTTAAATTTGGAATCTCCTACTGTCCAGTAAGTAAGTATGTAATTTACTTACTGGACACTTGGTCATCCTTCATCCCTTTTTTTTTTATGGCTTCGCACGGTTTAGGTCATCCTCTTTAGATCTGCTTAGAAAAAAAAAACATAGTACCAGACACAGATTAGAGTTTAGCCATTATAACATGGTTAGAGGGAGGCTCCAAATATATATCTATCTCTTTTTGGTATGACATTTTATGAGATACATAATATATTTTGGAGCCTTAAACATCCATTTTATTGTCTGTGACACTTTTTTTTTTTTTTTTTTATGGGTCTGTGACACATAACGCGACGCAGAAAAAGTATGCACGTTGCGTTTTGTACTTAGTAATGTTGTAGAAGTATAGTGTGGGATTTTATGTTTGTATTTAGTCATTTCAGTTTATAAATCATGTTGGATTAAAACTTTCCATTCTAAAATTAACATGGAGTTTCAAAAACAATAATTTACATTTTTTACTAAAACATTCATGTAATGTAAAAATAGAACAATGTTTAAAACTAAACGCAAACTTTGTAGTAAAAAAAACAAAGACTGGCGGGATTTCACATTCAATTGCGACAATTGTGTTTTAATTTACCGCGTGAATTTAAATAATCCCAAAAAATGAATTCAAGCGAATCTGATTCGGAAATAGATGGCACTCCTCCTGATTTAAAAGCTGAGGCTGACCTGGCTTGGGGTTCTCGTTGCACAGATGTGCGGGGAAGGATGGTGGAGGACTGGGCCCTGGAGAGGGGCCTGGACGTCCTTAATCGGGGTTCTGTTCCCACGTGTGTGCGGATGCGGGGTGAGTCGGTGGTGGACATTTCGTTCGCTAGCCCCGCTCTGTCGCCGCGTGTAGTCGACTGGCGTGTCATGGAGGGGGTGGAGACACATTCCGACCACCGGTACATCCGGTTTGAAGTCTCCACCCAGTCCTCGAGCGCGCCGGTCCAACAGGCCCCGAGTGGTCCGCGTTGGGCGCTGAAGCAGCTGGACCGGGAGCTCCTCCTGGAAGCCTCGATCGTGCAGGCCTGGGTGACATCACCGGACAGGCCTGCCGACGTTAACACTGAGGCAGAGTGGTTCCAGGGGGCCATGTCCGACATATGTGACGTGGCAATGCCCCGAGTCCGGCCAGGAAGCGCCCGACGCCAGGTGTACTGGTGGTCGCGCGAAATTACGACTCTGAGGGAGGCGTGTGTCGAAGCGCGGCGCCTGTACGCCAGGCATCGCAGGCTCCGCATCCGCCCGCCGGATGCGGAAGCCATTGAGGCGGAGCTGTACGAGGGATACAGAGCGGCGAAGACCGCCCTCCGGGAGGCTGTCCTGCGGGCCAGGGAACTGGCCCGCTCGGAGATGCTGGAGGCTCTCGACAGAGATCCGTGGGGGCGCCCTTACAAGATGGTGCGGAATAAACTCCGCACCTGGGCCCCCCCGCTGACGCAGAGTCTCCGGCCCGACCTCGGGGAGGACGTGGTGAGCGCTCTGTTCCCCTCGCGGGGGGAACATCCGCCCCCGCCTATGGCTCCGCCACCTGCGGTGTCGGACCCAAGCGACGACGACGACACTCCGGAAGTGACTGGGGTAGACCTGAGAGTGGCGGTAGGTAGGCTCAAGGCCAAAAATACCGCCCCGGGACCCGATGGCTTGCCTGGCAAAGCCTGGGTCCTGGCCTCGGATGCGGAGGCTCTCGGGCCCCGACTGAAGGGGTTCTTAAGCGCATGTTTGGAGAGAGGCCAGTTCCCGCTTCGTTGGAAGACGGGGAAACTGGTCCTCATCCAGAAGCCGGGGCGCCCTGCGGACTCTCCGTCCGCATTTCGGCCCATTGTGTTGCTCGACGAGGTGGGCAAGCTCTTTGAGAGAGTAATTGCAAACCGCCTCGCCGAGCACCTTGAGGGGATGGGGCCGAATCTTGCGGAGAACCAGTTTGGTTTCCGCAAGGGGCGCTCTACAGTGGACGCGATCATGCGCGTGAGAGCCCTCACGACGGGGGATGCGATATCCCGGGGCGGGGTTGTTTTGGCGGTGTCTCTCGACATCGCCAACGCTTTCAACTCCCTGCCCTGGAGCTGCATCATGGAGGCAATCCGGTATCACCGGGTGCCGACCTACCTCCGTCGTGTGGTCGGGGACTACTTGACGGACAGGGCCGTCATCTACCCCAGTCGCTGCGGAGATTGGAACCGGCGAGAGATGTCGTGCGGTGTCCCACAGGGATCGGTTCTGGGACCGCCCCTGTGGAACATCGGTTACGACTGGGTGCTGCGCGCGGACCTCCCTAGTGGTGTCAGCGTCGTCTGCTACGCAGATGACACCCTGGTGCTGGCACAGGGGAGGTCGCACGAGGCGGCGGCCGACAACATGACACGCGGGGTTGCGATAGTCGTTGAGAGGATCCGGCAACTGGGTCTCGAGGTGGCATTGCACAAGTCCGAGGCCATGTGCTTTCATGGGCCTCGGAATGCGCCACCGTCGGGATCCACACTGACGGTAGGAGGGGTATCCATCGGCGTCGAGTCGACGTTGAAGTACCTAGGACTCGTCCTCGACAGCCGGTGGAACTTCGTGGAGCATTTCCGACGTTTGGCCCCCAGGCTGGAACGGACAGGGGCTGCCTTCAGGCGGCTCCTGCCCAACCTTGGGGGGCCGAACGCCTCCTGCCGCAGGCTCTACGCGGGAGTCGTGCGGTCCATGGCCCTCTACGGGGCCCCAGTGTGGGCGCGTTCGTTGAAGCGGCGAGCCGCTCACCATTTGAACGCGCCCCAAAAAGTGGTGGCCGTAAAGATGGTCCGTGGGTACCGCACGATCTCTCGCGAGGCGGCGGGCCTGCTTGCCGGATTGCCGCCGTGGGATCTGGAGGCGATAGTCCTCGCGCGCCTGCATGAGTGGCGCGCGGAGGTACTACGCCGGGGGGAAACTCCGCTGCCGCGGCAAATTGCCGCTCAGTGGACTGACCTCCGGCGCGATCTCATGGCGACATGGAGAGAGCGACTGTCGCAACCCCGTGCAGGGCACGCCACGATAGTGGCGGTAAGTCCCCTCTTTGAGGAGTGGCTGGAGAGGCGCCACGGCGTCCTCACCTTCCGCCTGACGCAGGTCCTCACCGGACACGGATGTTTCGGGAGGTACCTGCACCGAATCGGGCGGGAGGAATCGCCCGCATGTCTCCACTGCGAGGATCGACCGGAGGACACGGTGGAGCACACGGTGGAAGTCTGCCCTGCGTGGGCGGAGCTCCGCCGTGTCCTCGTGGCGGCGATCGGCGGCGGCGACCTCTCGCGTCCGGCCCTGGTTCAATCCATGGTCCGGAGCGAGACGGAATGGGAAGCCGTCGCCTCCTTCTGCGAAGCAGTCATGCTAGCGAAGGAGGTGGCGGAACGAGAGAGGGAGAGATCCTCTCTTCCCGGCCGCCGCGGGAGACGCAACGGGCGTCGGGGGCCACGTGGTGGCTACCGGCCACCGTAGATGCGGGCCTGTGGACGGCTGGCTATGGGCTAGCTAGCCGTCCGGCCGTCTAACGACGACGACAGGCCGTGTCGACGGCGCGTTCGTGTTCCACGCGCGCCTCAAAGAGATGTCAGCAAAACGAGAGGGGCCCGCAAGGGCCGAAGCCTGCCGGGGTTGCGGGCCTGTTCGAAAGAGATACCGCGGCCCCGGAACATAAAGGGCGAGGAAGGAACATGGATGGGTTTTAGTCAGTAAGAGTCTGACACTCCCTCCCGCTCCGCCCAGAGTGGGAGAAGTCATTTGATGATTTCCCATCCTAAAAAAAAAAAAAAAAAAAAAAAGGCCAAATTAGCAAAAGAAAATTTACTTCCGCCAAAATCCAAGGAGCGATACATGAAAAATTATGAAAAATTTATGAAGTGGAAGGCAGAAAAACAAGCCAACAGTTGGTCTGAAAATGTATTCTTGGCATATTTCAGCATTCTTCGCCAAACAATGCAGCCGACAAGTTTATGGGCTGTGTATTCTATGCTTCGATGTGTAGTGCAAAATAAACACGATGTAAACATTAAGAATTATTCCAATTTAATAACTTGGTTGAAAAGACAATCGACTGGCTACAAAGGAAAAAAATCGAATGTATTTACCAGCCAAAACATACAGAAGTTTATAAATGAAGCACCCGATGAAGTTTATTTAGCAGTGAAGGTAATATTTATTTTGTTTACTTATTTAATTTAACTTGTTGTGATGTACGAGTAAGTGGTCTGTTAGTCGGTTGCAATAATATAAATATGCTATTAAATCTGGTTCCAAATAACATAAACTTATTTTTATATTCTCGATTTAAATAGTTTTTTTTTGTTTTTAGGTTATTACTATAATGGGAATTAATGGCGCCTGCCGATGTATGGAGCTCTGTAATATTAAAAACAGTGACGTGGAATACCATAATGAAATAATTTCGGTAAAAGTACGAGAAACAAAAACAAAAATTGATCGCTCTTTTGTTATACACAAGGAGTCAGCTCATATTGTAAGGAAATATCATGACCTGCGCCCTGAAAATATGAAAAGTGATAATTTTTTTATCAATTATAGAAACGGGACATGCTTGCGGCAAAACATCGGTCGTCATAAGATTGCCGCAATACCTAAACAAATAGCAGAATATTTGAATTTACCAAATCCAGAGAGCTATACTGGCCATTGTTTCCGGAGGTCGTCTGCTACCCTTCTTGCTGACTCTGGAGCCAATCTCACGACAATAAAACGACACGGGGGGTGGAAATCGGACCGAGTTGCAGAAGGATACATAGAAGAGTCATTAGAAAATAAAAGTGAAATTACAAGCAATATAAATAAAAAAATTAAATTGAATACTCAAAACACATCATCTTCCACCTCCCCGCAGCCGTCTACATCGCGTCAACAGCAGCTAAGCCTGGCTCCGCAGCCATCTACCTCTCGCCAAGAACCGACCACTATTCCCCTGCCCGTAACATCATCGCAAGCATCCACCTTCCCAAACAACCAAATTAATGTCTCACAGACATTTACTGCCAGCCAAGAGTCCGTTAATCAAGATGTACAACAAACAAATATAAATGCCCCCGGTAAATCGATCACAATATCTATCAGTAATTGCCCTAATATGAATGTAACCTTCAATATTAATTAAACGAATTTGTTGTTAAACTTTCTTTCATTTTTGAGAAAAGCATTATACAAACCTCAACCAGTAAGAAAGCCATCCTGGCCTCGTATATAACCGGACCTCACCTGCGGTTCGGTCCGGTTAACTCATACTCGGACAGGAAGGCTTACTTACTGGATTCTGCTGTAATGTACTATTTGTGGTTTAATGAATCAAGTTTAGCTATTTATAATACTATCCTGAAACCCATCGTTCTTATATTTACCCCTCACAAAGGAAGTGTAATCTTTCATTAGTTCTGAATGCGTGAATAGTTATTTTTATGATTTTACTACCTAGAGAACCAAATTCCGGGACTCGAGGAACATCCATATTATTCTAACCTATGGCAAGTACATACAATAGCTCTACATATTCTGATCTATGCTTATTACACAATCATATAAACATCCATAACTCGGAAACAAATGTCCAGGCTCATCACACCTACATTTGCTCGTACCGGGATTCTAAGAACGTAAGGCAGCCTCACTACCACTACGCCATTCGAGTCGTCAAATTTAAAAGGCCAGTCAAATACTTTTTTATAAATAAATAACCATGCATTTACTTACCAAATGTTAGCTTCATGATAGCGTCGCTAGTTCTTGTTATGTAATACATATAAAAAGACATGGAAACGCCTTATGTACAAGGTCGTATGACCTCGGTGAGACCAGGTTTTCCCCTTATGCAACAAAACAATAATAATCCAATAAGCGTGCTCTATTTGATATATCGATAAAATTTTAATAACTTTATAATAACTCTTTAACTTAGTGGTCAACCAGCCCTGGAGCCAGGTAGGGTATGACCACGACCTCTTACAGAGAGTAAACAGTTAGGGTTCAGGGTTTGATCGCGGAATCGATCAACACAATTTAAAAATATGCGGCCAAGTGCGAGTCGGACTCGCCCATGAAGGGTTCCATTACAGCAAGTAAGATATTATTAAATTTTTGCAGTTCGTTGTAAATGTAAGGTAAATTACGGTTTACGATTTATGACGTATTAAAAAAAAACTACTTACTAGATCTCGTTCAAACCAATTTTCGTTGGTAGTTTACATGGTAATATAAGTATATCACGTATTTTTTTAAGTTTTATCATTCTCTTATTTTAGAAGTTACAGGGGGGGGGGGGACACATTTTACCACTTTGGAAGTGTCTCTCGCGCAAACTATTCAGTTTAGAAAAAAAATATGTATTAGAAACCTCACTATCACTTTTGAAGACCTATTCATATAAATACCCCACACGTATGGGTTTGGAAGTGTCTCGAAAAATTTTTTTTTTAGTTTCATTTCTATGTATGGAGAACCCCCTAAATTTATTGTTTTTTTTTCTATTTTTGTGTAAAAATCTTAGTGCGGTTCACAGAATACATCTACTTACCAAGTTTCAACAGCATAGCTCTTATTGTTTCGGAAAAAACAGGCTGTGACATACGGACGGACAGACAGACATGACGAATCTATAAGAGTTCCGTTTTTGCCATTTGGCTACGGTTTTGCCGTTGTTGATGAACGGGATCAGCTGAAGGTGGTCACGGATGGTTTCAATAATTGCAGTAAATTGTATGAGGAGGCTTTGTTTAAAATTAGGGACCTAGAAGATGACTTAATTCGTGCCAATAATTGTATATTTAAGTTACAGAAAGAAAAAGAAAGTACTCAGGTTAATGAAACAAACCTCTTATATAATGAATTATTAAATAGTAATTGTAACCCCCCTGCTTTAATAACTATTGATCTGACTGAAGATTCCTTACTCAAACAGAATTTTATATGGTTAGGTGTAGTGTGGGTTATAAATAAGTAGGCAAACTCACGTTCCAAAAGGATATATATTGTCCACAAGTCCGTACACATTAAACCAAGTCCAGAAGGCACAGTAGGGAAGTGTTCACAAGCACAAGCACAAGCACAGTATGTAGTAGCGGAAGGATGAAAGTAGAAGAATGATAGACAGATGAAATAAAGATGAAATTAACATATAAAGCAAAGCTAGATCGCGATACCGCGTGTTTATGAAATTGAGGCGACAAGCGTGCGCTCCGCGTCGAGGTATAATCCTGACTGGTTTGACCTTGCAAAAGTGAAAGGTGTGCGCCCGCGCCTCCGTAGCCGGCCGTATATCGCTATTGATAGTTGTACGGATATTGGTAATTAGTGATGACGGTTCGGTCGATAGTCTAATGACCATCGACTATCGACGGTAAATTTATCGACCAACTGGTAAGAAAGTATGTATGTTATATATTTATATATTATATTGTAAATAGTATTGTTATATGTACTTGTGGTTGTTTGTGTATATTAGTTTTGAGTTTACGGTATAGATAAATGTATATAAATAATTTGAATTAATTGTTAAGTAGCCTACACCACCCCCCTCCAGAGACCGTCAAGGGCGATAGAAGTCCGTAAATTTAACTCGCCTCCCAGAACGTGTTGTGTAGCTTGGCGGCACTGCCGGTGGGGGTTCCTCCACCTGGTCAGATAGAATAAAGGCAGGTTTCAGTCTGTCAATGGATACTGTCACCTCTTTGTTTTTAACAAGTATTTTAAATGTCTTGTCACCTCGTGTGATTACTTTATATGGCCCAGAATAGGCAGGTTGGACAGCACCTCGCAATGCGTCGTCACGGAGGAAAACGTGACCGCAAGTTTCTAGCTCTTTATAAACAAACACTTTGGGCTTGCTGTGGCGGGAAGCTGGTACCGGTCGCAATTTCTCGGCGAAGTTCCTGAGCCTAGCAGTAAATTCAGCGGTATCTACTGTACCGTTGACAGTGGGCTCAAAAAATTCTCCGGGTAGCCTTAGTGGCTCCCCATACAGCAGTTCCGCAGAAGAGGCTTGGAGGTCTTCCTTATAGGCAGATCTTACGCCTAATAAGACCCATGGCAAAGATTCCGTCCACCTATCGTTTGCATGGCAGACGATCGCGGCCTTCAGCTGTCGGTGAAACCGTTCAACCAAGCCATTGCATGCCGGATGGTAGGCTGTCGTCCGCTTATGTTCGAATCCGGCCATCTTCGACAGACATTGAAACAAGGCCGATTCGAACTGGCGACCACGATCGGTTACAATATCTGTCGGGCAACCAAACCGAGATATCCAAATGGACAGCAAAGCCTTGGCCACCGTTTCCGCTGTAATATCTTGTATCGGTACTGCCTCTGGCCACCGTGTAAATCTATCCACGGCCGTTAAGCAGTACCGATAACCTTGGGATAGTGGAAGAGGACCCACCAGATCTATATGGATCTGCTTAAATCGGGCGCGCGGTAGGTTATAAGTGCCGAGAGGGGAAGTCACGTGACGGTTGACTTTCGTCCTCTGGCACGGTATACAAGCACGCGCCCACTCCCTACAGTCTTTTCTCACGCCCGGCCATACAAACCGCTCGGCTATCAGCTTGGCCGACGCATTGGCACCAGGGTGGCTTAACGAATGCAAGCTGTTAAAAATTTGCTTGCGAAGGGGTTCAGGTACGTATGGCCTGGAAGCTGGGGTACTGACGTCGCAGTACAAGGGAATTTGACTTCCAGGGACATTGAATTTTTTAAGCTGCAAAGAAGAACCTTCGCTCAAAAGCTTGCAGAGTTCCGAGTCGGAACTCTGAGCTTGAGCTAGTCTGTCGAGGTCTACTGGGTCTGCTAACTCTTCAATTCGCGACAAGGTATCTGCAACCACATTATCTTTTCCAGAAATGTGGCGGATGTCTGTCGTGAATTGGGAAATAAAATCTAAGTGCCTGAACTGCCTAGGCGAACAATTGTTTTTCCTTTCGTTAAAGGCAAAACTTATGGGTTTGTGGTCTGTATAGACTATGAAATGGCGAGCTTCTAGCATGTGCCTGAAATATTTAATGGCTTCATAAATTGCTAGAAGCTCCCTATCGTATGGTGAGTATTTCACCTGTGAAGGGCTCAATTTCCTTGAAAAGAAAGCTAAGGGCTGCCACGCATCATCTTTAAACTGCTGCAAAACAGCTCCGATAGCCTTATCAGAGGCATCTGTAACTACTGCAAGTTTAGCGGTGCAGTCCGGATGAGCAAGTAGAGCAGCGCTGGCCAGGCTTTCTTTGCAAGCCTCGAAAGCTGCTAGTGTGTCGCCTGTCAAGGTAATTGGGTGCGAACCTTTGACGGAGCCTGTTAGTAAGGCGTGAAGTGGGGCTTGGATTTCGGCTGCGTGAGGAAGAAATCTCCTGTAAAAATTGACCATGCCAAGGAAACCTCTTAGCTGGCGAACATTGGTTGGAGGGGGAAAATCCTTCACCACCTGAACTTTGGTATCAAGTGGCTTAGAACCGCTCTCGGCAATCCGGTAGCCTAGAAACGTTACCTCCTCCATACCGAAGACGCATTTGGAAGTGTTCACCAACATGCCATATTCCTTCAGCCTGTTGAAGATCTGTCGTAGGTGATCCTCGTGCTCCTCTGGACTTCTAGAAAACACGAGAAAGTCGTCTAGGTAACAATAAACAAAGTCTAGTCCTCTCGTCATTTCGTCCACGAACCGTTGAAAAGTTTGGCCCGCGTTCCTAAGACCGAATGTCATGAAAGGAAACTCGTATAATCCAAATGGTGTTGTGATGGCGGTCTTAGGAATGTCTTCCGGGCTGACAGGTATCTGATTATATGCTTTCTCTAAATCGAGCTTGCTAAAGACTTTACATCCAGCTATGCTATGTGTAAAGTCATGGATATGCTTAATGGGATACCTGTCAGGCACGGTGCGGGCATTCAACTTACGGTAATCGCCGCAAGGACGCCAGCCGTTGTTCTTCTTAGGCGCTAGGTGTAGAGGTGACGCCCACGGGCTCTCAGAAGGTCTAGCTGTACCAAGGGCCAGCATAGACTGGAACTCTTTTTGGGCAATCTTAAGCTTGTCCGGTGCTAAACGACGTGGGGTTGAGCAAACTGGAGGGCCTGGTGTCGTGCGTATGTGGTGTACTGTGTTGTGTGGTATCGAGTGTGGCTTACCAGCTGGTCGAGTAATTTCCGGAAACTCGCTTAGAATTTTATGAAACCGAGTCATACCAGTCACGACCTTAACAGAAGAAATGTTATTGCATTTAGCTACATCAGCAATAGTAAAAATAGAGGTTAAATTATCAATAAGGCGTTTGTTACGACAATCAACTATGAGATTAAAATAGTTTAGAAAATCAACACCTATTATAGGTTTCGTTACATCGGCTACAATGAAACGCCATTGAAAGGTTCTGCGTAAACCAAAATCTAAATCTAAATTTATACAACCATATGTAGCTATGCTGGAACCATTAGCAGCACACAAACTATAGTCCGTACGAGCACGACGATCATGAAGCGCTGACCGTGGGAACACGCAGAGGTCGCTCCCTGTGTCGACCAGGAACTGCGTCTTCGAAGATCGATCAGTGACAAACAGACGACCAGAAGCAGGCAAAGGGCAATCGTCAGTCGCCATTACCGACCGCCCTTGGAGTTTTCCGCCTTGTAGTCGCAGGGCCGGATACACTTGTTGGCTTTTTCCCCGAACTTGTTGTGGTACCAACAATTGGGGAACTTTTTGTAGTTCGATAGAGAGCGCTGCCTCGAACTGCCGCGAGTGTTTCTGGTGGAACGGGAGCGTGAACGGCTGTTCCGATTTGACATCTGCTGGAACTGTCGACGAAGCTCAGCTATCTCCCTAGTTAGTTCGTTCAGATCCGAGCTAGGGACAGCGTTGCTCACAACGGCGACCTTCGGAGTTGTCGTTGCCATGTCGTTCACTCTATCGGCTAAGTCAGCTAGATCTTCGAGAGAAGCTGCACCTGGTTGACCTGCGAGCACTGTCTGGATGCCATGCGGTAGGCGAGTAACCCACATCGTCCTCAGCAAGTCGTCAGGAACGGTTGAGCCTGCCAGGCTTTGCAAGTGGCGAAGAAATTGCGATGGTTTTCGATCGCCAAGCTCCTCATGCATCAACAACTGTTTGATCTTCTTTTCTTTAGAAGCGGTAAGTCGCTTAATTAGCTCGGTCTTCAGTTTGTCGTACTTGTTAGTGGCTGGCGGGCTAATAATTATGTCCTTTATCTCTCTGGAGTATTGGTTGTCCAGATGTCCGATAACATAATTAAATTTAGTGACATCACTAGTTATTCCCGCTATACTAAATTGTCCCTCGACCTGGGCAAACCAAATCTCCGGCTCTTCAGCCCAAAACGGGGGCACTCGTACGCCGACTTTGAATACGTTGCTGGGGTCTATCGATATCCCCCCATCACTAGTGCTTGGTGGCGGTGACGTTGCCGCGCCTCGTGCGTCTTTAAACATATCACCTTCCATTGTTCTTCACGGGGTCACCAGTATGGTTAGGTGTAGTGTGGGTTATAAATAAGTAGGCAAACTCACGTTCCAAAAGGATATATATTGTCCACAAGTCCGTACACATTAAACCAAGTCCAGAAGGCACAGTAGGGAAGTGTTCACAAGCACAAGCACAAGCACAGTATGTAGTAGCGGAAGGATGAAAGTAGAAGAATGATAGACAGATGAAATAAAGATGAAATTAACATATAAAGCAAAGCTAGATCGCGATACCGCGTGTTTATGAAATTGAGGCGACAAGCGTGCGCTCCGCGTCGAGGTATAATCCTGACTGGTTTGACCTTGCAAAAGTGAAAGGTGTGCGCCCGCGCCTCCGTAGCCGGCCGTATATCGCTATTGATAGTTGTACGGATATTGGTAATTAGTGATGACGGTTCGGTCGATAGTCTAATGACCATCGACTATCGACGGTAAATTTATCGACCAACTGGTAAGAAAGTATGTATGTTATATATTTATATATTATATTGTAAATAGTATTGTTATATGTACTTGTGGTTGTTTGTGTATATTAGTTTTGAGTTTACGGTATAGATAAATGTATATAAATAATTTGAATTAATTGTTAAGTAGCCTACAGTTAGCAATAGGAAGATAAAAAAATATGCAAAATTAAACAGGATTATTAAAAAGTGTTATCAATTTAGGAAGCAACATAAACGCTTTTCCAAATATATTCCACTGAGGAAAGAGCGTGTGGACAGTATAAAAATTTATGAAATTGATACTCAGCAGTTGCAGTCTGAAATTCAGGTACTTCAGGAATCACTAAGTTCCCTTTCTAGTAGGTATAAGATTTCTCAAAACCAAATTAGGGAACATATTTATGCGGCAAATGAGTTGGTAATGGGTCAATGTAGTTGCCAGACAGTTACCAACCATGATATTATCCAGCCTCAGGTAATGGAGGACCCATACCAGGTTGAGAATTTGACTCAGGACTGCACTCTGAAGATACAATCAAGTAATATAACACAAGATGATTTACACGTGGTACAGCCTGAGTTATATGATAGTTTGCCTGAGTTTGGTAATTTTGTCTCTTCAAGTAGTAATGTTTGTGATCAATCAGTTATGTTCTCTGATAGTATGGGTAGGGGGCTAGGTAAATTTATTAGTAATAACCTGAGTTATTGTACCCAAAACAATTGTATGCCAGGGTCAACCTACAAACAGGTTCTGGCATCTGTAACAAAAAGTGTTTGTGATCCTAGTACCACCATTACTATATGTGTTGGTAATAGTTCTAAGATAAAAAAGGAAGATATCACTAACTGTGTATCAGAGTTGTTGAAGTTAAAGTGTAATAAAATCATATTGTGTGCTTTTCCCTATTTTAAAAATTTGGGTAGTAGAAAAAACGATTATATACATATGTTAAATAACCATGTACATTTTCTGGCAGGTCACTATAGTGACAGACTTATATACCTAGATATCAACACTCTTGTTGGTAAACTTAAGTCGACACGGGGTAAGGTGTATCTACCTATTAGATGTAGACACAAAATAGCTTCGCTATTAGCTTTTAATATTCACACAGACATAAATAGTTTGTCTAAGTTTAGTACTATTATTAACACTGCGACTATTAGTAATTCTACTAATGTACAGGTGACTTTAAATGAATATAGCAGTAGTGCTATAAATCTTTACAAATATTGCTCAGAGGAGGATCCATCTGTCACCGTGGTGAATCCTCAATTAGGGTCTATTAGTGATAGGGTCTTGTTGTCTGAGGATGGCACGGGAGTCTCCGGCCTCACTCCAAATATTAATATTAATTTAAACTAGAAAGTGAGACAACAGAAGGTACTATTAATTCTTGCACTCAATTAGTTACTAAAAAAGGGCCTCAGCAGAACACCTTAAAATTATTCCACCAAAATATCCAAGGAATATCTTGCAAATTATTAGAAATTGAATTGTTTTTAGAAAATAGTAAGTTTGACATTATATTTTGTCTTACTGAACATTGGCTAAAGGATTACCAAATGCTTATTAACTATGAGAACTATATAGTGGGTAGCTGCTTTAACCGTAAAACGATGCTTCGTGGAGGTTCCCTAATATTAATAAAAAATAGTTTTAAATATAAGCAACGTAATGACATAGTAGGTCTCTCGGTTGAACATTGCGTCGAACTGTCCTGTGTTGAGCTAGATAAGCATGTAATTGTGTGTGTGTACAGACCCCCAAACTATCAAAACTTTTCCATATTTGAATCAATAATGGAAGATGTCCTGGCAAAACTTGCAGCCAGTAATAAATCTACAATAATTTGTGGTGATTTCAATATCAATATTTTAGAAGAAAATTCACATAGCGGTCGGTTATTAAATCTCTTTAAATCATTTGACTTGACTAACGTTTTTATTGAACCTACTAGAATCGCAGCATCTTCTGCTACTTGTATAGATAATGTTTTCTGCGATTGTGATTACTTAGATAAAGCCATAGTAAATTGTTTGCCGTCCGACCATAGCGGACAAACTGTAACTTATAGGTGTAATACACCATTGCAAAAAGTACAGATTAAATTTAGACCCATAACTTCTAGCAAATTAAATGGGTTTAATATTTCCCCACAGAACAAGCTAAGTGTTATAAGCCATGACGATATTAATATAAATGAATTTTATAATCGTTTCTTTTCAATAGTTCACATGGAATTCAACAAAACTTTTGAAAAGAAGCCAAAAAGTATTTGCCCTAAATTCATATTTAGTGATTGGGCAACTAGAGGTATCAGAAAAAGTAGGGAAAGACTATTTGAGCTTTATGGCCTTAAGCCTTTTATTAACACTGAAACTTTTAACAAGTATGTTGCTAAGTATTCAAAAATTTTTAGAAATACATGCAGGTTTGCTAAAGCCCTGCACATTAGCAACAAGATCAAAACAGCAGAAAATAAAATAAAGACAGTTTGGAAAGTCATAAATAACGAGACTAACAGGAAGAAAATACGCAACACCAGCTACACATTAGACACAGCATGTGGTCCTAAAAGCTCTAATCAGGAAGTAGCTCAAGAATTTGTAAATTTCTTTACAGAGATACCATTAAAAACTACGGAGGCTCTTAATTCCTCTCCTGAAGTCTCAATGGGTTTATTAAAGGCAAATGTGTCTGGCTGCTGTAACGTTACGTTTTCCTGGGGAGGAAAACGTAAGGTTGCATTATATAAAATAAGATAAAAATGACAAGGGTAAATAATAGCAAGATGATTTAATATAGACTAAGGAAGCCGAGGTAACATGGAGGGTCCAGGCCTGAAGCTCGCAGTAGGCAGGAGCGGCTCGCCGCAGCGTTAGACTCGCTTGCAGACGCCATTCATACATCATACTTAGGGGATATGGTTCACATTCAATGACGCATACTCCTCAAGGAATTATTTTTGGCATTACGAAGGCTTTTTTTTTTAATTAGGTGTCGTAACCCGCACCTTTTTGAAAACCCACTTGAGATTAAAATGAATATTTACAGATTTTCCTGCTTCAAGGAAAAACAGTCAAGGCCTAGGAGCATGAACTGCTAAAGAGAAGCCTTCAAGGTTTAAGAGCTTAAGAGAAGCCCTTTAAGTCCAAGGTTCAAGTTTCAAGGATTAAAGAATTATAACTAACTTATTATCTAAGGTTCACAAAGGCTTATTTTACGAGTTGCGAATTCCGCTCGACACTATGGCTTCTTTAAGGAGTGTGTACCCGCTCCATATAAAAAAAAATAAACAAAATCAAGAAAAAAAATAGGGGATTAACAAGCCAAAAGTTTGAAGGTAAACCCCTTGTGGAGCATTTACAAAACTTAAATTAAATGATTTTTACAAGAATTAAAAAAAAATATACATATACATAAAACTGCCATTTTCTTTTTACCATTAAAAAAAAAAAAGTAAAATTAAATATTAGCAAAAGAATACAATATTCAAAAGAGTGATAAAAACGTAAGTACAAAAGTCTGCAGATGAGAGAGGACTCAAGTAACTATCTGTGACAGAAGTGAGTGAGAGAGTAAACGAGAGGACTCCCAAATGAGTGAGTGAAAAGAGGTTCAAGTCGAGAGAGGGCTCAAGTCGAGAGAGGGCTCAAGTCGAGAGAGGGCTCAAGTCGAGAGAGGGCTCAAGTCGAGAGAGGGCTCAAGTCAAGGGAGGGCTCAAGTCAAGGGAGGGCTCAAGTCAAGGGAGGTCTCAAGTCAAGGGAGGTCTCAAGTCAAGGGAGGTCTCAAGTCAAGGGAGGGCTCAAGTCAAGGGAGGGCTCAAGTCAAGGGAGGGCTCAAGTCAAAGGAGGGCTCAAGTCAAAGGAGGGCTCGAGTAAAAGGAGGGCTCGAGTCAAGGGAGGGCTCGAGTCAAGGGAGGGCTCAAGTCAAGGGAGGGCTAAGTCAAGGGAGGGCTAAGTCAAGGGAGGGCTAAGTCTAGGGAGGGCTAAGTCAAGGGAGGGCTAAGTCTAGGGAGGGCTCTAGTCAAGGGAGGGCTCGAGTCAAAGGAGGGCTCGAGTCAAAGGAGGGCTCGAGTCAAGGGATAAGACACAGAGTCTAAAGAGGGTTGTTAATGATATTCCGTTTAAGATTTAAAAACGTTCACCACGAAAACCCTTAAAAGAAAATCGCAAAAATAGGTAAAATCGGAACTAACCTTAGTTAGTACCTATTTTTGCCACGCCAGTAGGCTAGTACAAAGACTATAAAACTCTATGGCCTATTACTTAGCAACCATGTTAGCAACTATGCTTATTAGTAACAAGGTCAAAAACAGACTGTCAAAAATGAAAATTTACGGTAAATAGTAAATTTTCTTAAAAATGAGGACTTTCGAGTTATGATTTCAGGTTGGAGTTGATCAAGGTGAAGTATTTGAAATGAGTGTAATGTAAATTTTAAGGTTTGTGCAAACGTTTACAGGATACTCTCCTGTATCGGTCGTGAAGTACCCCAACAACCAACTTGGGAGTGTCCACGAATGGATTAACACATCAAGCGGCCATTGGGTACGAATACCAGTGGGTATTCGCTGTGGTGTGCAAGTCTGTGGGGATGCAGTGACGTGGTGTTTTTGTAGGGAGTAAAGTATTAAGTGTCAAACGACTACAGGATATTGTCCTATAGCCGTCGTATAGTGACCGATCTCCTACCTTGGCAGTGCCCACAAGTGGGTTAACACCACCAAGAGACCGAAAGGGTGCCAATTATCTTTCGATAATGGAGTGTCAAGGAGTCTTCCCTGATTTAATGAAATACAGTAAAGTCATACCTCTTTTCAAATCCGGGGACAGTAAAGATACTAACAATTATAGACCTGTCTCCGTGTTGCCAGTTTTTAGCAAGGTTTTTGAAAAACGTAATGCTTGATCAAATGCTCTATCACTTTAACACCAACAGAATCTTACATGATCAATAGTATGGTTTCACCAAGGGACGTTGTACAACTGACGCCGGTGTAACCTTATTAAAGCACATATTTACTTCGTGGGAAGAGTCCCAAGACGCTATAGGATTTTTTTGTGACCTCTCCAAAGCGTTTGATTGCGTAAACCACGACACATTACTTATGAAACTTGAGCATTACGGACTGGGGAAACTTGCACTTAGTTTGGTAAGATCATATTTAAATGATAGACAACAGTATGTTCAGATAAATGGTGTTAACTCACAGGGTTTAAAACTAAAAATGGGGGTTCCACAAGGCTCAATATTGGGTCCTTTCCTCTTTCTAGTATACATAAATGATCTACCCTATTTATTGAA
The DNA here is from genome assembly GCA_916618015.1 of Xestia c-nigrum. Taxonomy (NCBI): domain Eukaryota; kingdom Metazoa; phylum Arthropoda; class Insecta; order Lepidoptera; family Noctuidae; genus Xestia; species Xestia c-nigrum. The sequence continues at coordinate 756,363 of OU745248.1, forward strand.
AAACCAACCTTAAAATATGGTGTTATTTGCTGATGACACTTCTCTGATTTTTAAGATAAATAGACGGGCACAAAATTTAGATGACGTGAATAATGCCCTACTGCAGGTCCAAAATTGGTTCACAGCAAACAATTTGGTATTAAATGAAAAGAAAACCAAATGCATAAGATTTGCTTTACCGAATGTTAAGGGTAGTGATTGTGATATATTATTGAATAATGAGAAACTTGAATTCGTAGATAAAACGGTTTTCCTGGGGATTACGCTTGATTCAAGGCTACAATGGGGTCCTCATTTAACATCTCTTGCGGGGCGGTTAAGTTCAGCAGCATATGCCATTAGAAAAATCCGTCAATTTACTGATGTAGATACCGCTAGACTGGTCTATTTTAGTTACTTCCACAGTATAATTTCTTACGGTATTTTGCTATGGGGACGAGCTGCAGATATTGAGTCTATATTTATTCTGCAGAAAAGAGCCATTAGAGCCATATATAATCTTCGTAGGCGCGATTCTCTAAGAGAGCTGTTTAAGGATATTAGCATTATGACGGTACATTGTCAATACATCTACGAAAACATGATGTACGTCAGAAAAAAATTGCATCTTTTTGGTAAAAGAGGTGACAGACATAACTACAGTACTAGAAATAGGGAACAATTAGTTCAGCCAGGCTGTAGACTCGCTAAAGTAGACTCATCTTTCATGGGGTACTGTTTGAGATGCTATAATAAAATTCCACAAAGTATTCTTGAACTGAATGAGACAAAATTTAAAACATGCATTAAACGCACACTATGTAAGCAAGCATATTACAAGTTGAGCGATTATATCGCTGATAAAAATGCTTGGCTCAATGCTGGTCCTGCTCCACAAGGACAGGGGCGCAAAAATTGATAGCATTAAATGGTATTGTTGGAGCTGCTGAAGATTGTACAACTATCTTTGCATTGTATAGATTCAATGTTCGTATTATATAATCGCATAGCCCATATTGTGTGAGTACTTTGTACTAGAAAGCTATCATTCACTGAAAGCCTACGGCAGTTCTTGACTAGAATGTGCCCTGGCGGTTGAGAGTATGTCATGCTCTCTCAAATGTCTCGCTGATGGTGGCGCGTGTTTCGGACCATTTAGCTCCCTTCAGAATGGTTGAGCTAAATGGTGCTGATCCATGCGTCATGTTCGTGAACGGGCGCTGTCAGTTGTGACTGGTCATCTCTTAGTCGCCATGGTTTATTTGAATTAATTATTTTGTTTTTGAGTTGTATTTTATTTTTGTTTTGCTATGGACACTTTTAACGTGCACATCTTGCTACATTGTTCTCACATAATATACCATCTCAACATGAATGATGTAACCAAGATTTTGTAACAATAATTTGATTTAAAAGAGTGTCCATGGAGTTTCTTGTCCGTTCTTCTCCATAGAGATCTACGCTAGGGAATGGGCAACTACAGTACTTTCACAGTTTTTATGTCTTGTGACTGGGACTGTAGCTACTTTAAATGTTCAATTTTGTTTCGACAATTCAAAAGTGCCTGTAACTGGCCTACTTGAAATAAATGCTTTGATTTTGATTTTGATTTTGGAACCCTAAAAAGAAGCGGTTATGATAAAAATATCCCAAGGTTCAAACTTCTAGGAGATAGCCTGAAAGACAGAACGCGTTATATTGGTAATAATATGCTATTATTAACTTACAGCATACATATTATATTCCTACGTAGCGTAGGATTTACTTACCTTAGGTATTGTTATCTTTCACTGGTTTTATAATGTTTTGGTTATGGTTTGAACCTTGGGCTTGTAATCTTTGATGTTGTTTTCGTCACGCGTCTCAGTGATAACATTTTACAAGTTTCGCTTTTAGAAAGTTAATTGTTTACCCTCAATAAGTTGTGTTACATTTCGAAATGTCACTCTTTTGCTTAATAATTGTCGTGATTGTCAAATCTGACATCGTGTTTCTATGACGTTTTCTGTTTTTATGATCGGATACGTTCCACAAAAATTAAGTGTTTGGTTAAAGGCTTGTAGGGTGCGTTCCGAATACCATAGTCATATTATATTATTACTCCAAGCGACAGTTAATTTTCTTATTTTATAATTTTTTCTCATTGTCGTTACTTTTTCTTTTGCTTTTTTTTTATAATAAGTGTGATGATGTTAGCTGGCGGGTGGTGCAGAGAGGCAAACGCCGTACTAGATTTTTGTGTAGTTCTCTTACATTTATAGTATTTTTATTTTATTTTATTTTGATATATTTATATTTTATTTATATTTATGACAACTTTTTTCGATAATGAGTCTTTTTTCTCTGCCAACGAATCTGCTGCCACGTCCGATAACGATAGTTTTTGTTCAGTTGTAGGCACTCTTGGTGATACTTTACGTGAAACATTTAACCAAAATCTTGAGCGGCTGTTAAACGTTTGTCACATCAATGCCCAGAGTATTCCAAGCCACTACAATGAGCTGTACGATACTTTTGCAAACAACAACGTCCATGCCATCCTGATTTCCGAGACCTGGCTCAAACCTGAACTCCCATCCACCACTTACTCTCTCCCAGGATTCGTTCTTCTGCGGAATGATCGAATTGGTAAGAGAGGGGGTGGTGTAGCAGTATACCTTCGTGCTGATTTTCCCTTTAAAATTCTCGCTACTTCTTCCTCTAACAATTCAGCTGAGTTTCTTTTTCTTGAGGTTTGCGTTAAAGGAGCTAAAATTGTTATTGGAGTTGTGTATTGTCCCCCTTCCCTTGATTACTTCATCGAATTCGAATCGGTCTTAGAATCTTTGGGTTCGGAGTATGCACATCACATTATCATGGGGGATTTCAACACCAACCTCCTTGCCCTTAACTCCTCTCGATCCTCTAAACTCCTACATCTGGTCGAGTCAGCTAGTTTGCACGTGTTGCCTCTCCAACCTACGCATCACAACACTGTCGGTGATGATACTTGGCTCGACCTAATCCTCATCTCCAATCCTTCCTTAGTCTCCTCACATGGTCAACATGTCGCTCCTGGTTTCTCCCATCATGACCTTATTTTCCTGTCTTATATCCTTAAACCTCCTAAACCCAAACCTAATTTCCAGTACAGGCGTGCCTTTGCGCGGATGAATGTTGATAAGCTTAGACAAGATGCGTCTAATATTGACTGGACACCCTTGGAGGAAGCCACTTCAGTTGACGACAAAGTTAATGTTTTTAATTCTGCCGTAGTCAAGTTGTATGACACCCACGCTCCTATCAGGAAGGTCAAGCTGAAGCGCCCGCCTGCGCCATGGATGAATGTGGGAGTTCAAATGGCTATGCGACGACGGGACCGCGCGTTTCGTAAGTTTAAGAAGGATAGGTCGGAGGATAATAGGGCCCTCTTCAAAACTGCTCGCAATCGTTGTAATCAGATGATACGTAACGCTAAACGCCGCCACATTCTTGATAATATCACTTCTTCTTCTCCTGCTGATATTTGGAAGTTCCTTGGAACTCTAGGTATCGGCAGATCGCGGCATTCAGACCTTCCCAATACATTTGGTTTGGACGATCTCAATCGCCATTTCGCCTCTGTTCCCACTCTTGATAGTCAAACCAAATGTCAAACTATTGACTATCTTGCTAGTCTGACGCGACCCAATATTACCCCTTTTTCCTTCACCCCAGTCGACCCTGGAGAGATCAAGAAGATAATCCTCTCCATTAAATCCAAAGCCGTGGGCTGTGATAACATCAGTCGTCACATGATAGTGATGGCCCTTGAACAGCTCCTTCCTGCAATCTCCCATATCGTTAACTTCTCCCTATACTCCGGTGACTTCCCTTCGCTCTGGCGGAAGGCCCAAGTGCGGCCACTGCCTAAAACTCCCAATCCCACCCTTCCCAGTCACTATCGTCCGATTTCCGTCCTTCCCTTTTTATCTAAAGTGCTCGAGGCCTGTGTCCATAAACAGTTCTCTCACTTTATTCACCATAACTCCCTCATTAGTCCTTTCCAATCCGGGTTCAGGCCCGGCCACAGTACCGTTTCAGCTCTCCTTAAAGTGACTGACGATATAAGGCGGGGAATGGAAAACACTAAGGTTTCCGTTTTAGTGCTGATAGATTTTTCTAATGCTTTCAATACCGTCAGTCACGAAATCCTATTATCCGTCCTCTCCTATCTTATGGTCTCTCCCGAGGTTGTGCATTGGTTTTCTTCCTATCTTCGGGGGCGTCAGCAGTCGGTTCTTGCGGGAGACTCTTCTTCCAACTGGTGTAATCTTGATGCTGGCGTCCCTCAAGGCGGTATCTTATCTCCACTTTTGTTCTCTATTTTTATAGATCTTATTACTACCGAGCTTCAGTGTGCGTATCATCTTTACGCTGATGACTTGCAGCTCTACAGTCAGGCAGGTGTTGACAACTTATCGGATGCGATTGAAGAGCTGAACCGGAATCTAGCAGTGGTGAAAAACTGGTCTGATCGCTTCGGGGTAGCCGTTAACCCAACCAAGTGCCAGGCTATCATAGTAGGGAGCCCCCATAGCTTGAGGAGGCTGGATGGTTTAACGGTGCCACCGGTTACCTTTGACGGCACAGTGATTCCGTTCAGCTCTGACGTTAAGGATCTGGGTTTGTATGTTGACACTTGCCTTGGCTGGCGTAAGCAGGTCGCGATTGTGAGCAAGAGAGTCACCGGGACGTTGCGGTCGCTCTATCGTTTGAAAAACATTCTCCCATCCCACATAAAGGTAATGCTGGTACAGTCCCTAATCTTTCCCATACTAGACTATGGTGATGTGTGTTACTACGACCTGAATGCAGATCTCCTCAATAAACTGGACCGACTTCTAAATAACTGCATTCGATTCGTATTTAATCTCCGTAAGTATGATCATGTGTCCACACATCGGTTGCGCTTAAAATGGTTACCCATCAGGCAGCGCAGAGCGTTAAGGGCTTTGACAACTTTGTTTTCTCTTCTAGACAAACCCACTTCTCCTTCTTATCTGACTTCTCACTTCCAGTATTTATGCTCTGCGCACAGCAAGGATCTTCGTTCTTCCAATAATCGCCTTCTACGATGTCCTACTCACCGCTCGGGTGTTCTCAAATCTTCCTTTCCTGTACAGGCGGTTTTTCTTTGGAATGCGCTCCCTTTGAATATCAGGATGGCAACCAGTCGGCGCACATTTAAAATGAAAGCTCGCGAGCACTTACATAAAAAGTTGGCAGACTTATCCCACATTTAATTTGTTTGTTTTCTTCATCAACATTTTTTTTTTTTAATTGTTTATTATCTTTCCTCACTTTTTATAATTTATTGTATGTATGTATATATGTATTTATTGTTATATTATAGTCTTCATAATTTTCTTTACTCTTGCACCTACAGTTTAATCTCTGCATCACCCTAAGGTAGACTGGTAGAAAATGCCCAAGGCATTAAGTCCGCCTTTGTACATTAAGTGCATAAAGTTTAAAAAAAATAAAAAAAAAATAAATAAAATAAAAATTTAAACCGTTTAAAAAAAATTACGATGGTTTGGGTAGGGTTTTTTGCTTAAATTCAAAACCAAATAATCTGTGAGTATTCTAAGCTTCTACCTGTTGCCGTTATCGAGCAAAAAACGGAAAAAGAACATGTTTGTTGTATGGGAGCTCCCCTTAAATATCAATTGTATTCAGTCAAGAACTCGAGAATTTAGCTGACACTTGCCTACGATTAATATCTCAGTGGGGCGATCGAAACCTTTGCAGCGCAAAAAGTTATCAAATAATTTTTAAAGGAGGTCATTGGTTAAATTCATTCTCTGGGACTTCGCCGAGCTTCATTGTATCGGCGCTTTTCTGGTGGTCGCGGTCGCTTTCTGGCTTTCAGGAGTTTCAGTGGTTCGGGCCTGTCCCAAAAAAAAAACCCCACTAGTGAACGGTAACAGGAGATTTGCGTTTCACCCACAGATTAGTTTTACCTTTCAGAAACTTTGTAAATTTAATACAACACGATGGCAACTTAATTATAGCCGCAGCCGGTGTTACTATGAGGAAAAACTTCTTCTTATATCAGTCATTTTTGTTAAAGTATATTTAATAGGTTGTTTTTGTTGACTTACAAACATTATTTATTTAGTATATGAAGGACTTGCAGCTAATAAAAACATGCAAAAAAAAAGGAAACCAGTAGTCACCATAGAGCCAATTAAAAATATTAAAAACTTAACACAGTATTTACCTATTTTAACAGTTTTTTTTTCTGATTCTTAATTATTCAAAGATTTTGGGGATCAGAAAAAGTTATTCATATGCAGAAATCTGGTATTTGATTGCTAGCTATGGTATATAGACAAACTCAATGCCGTCAGTTGTTCTCTGCCAGTCTAATTCGTAGTTTTAAAGATAAAAGGACAGGCTTGTGATCGGTACTTGTTCAAATAATATAAAAAATGCTTTAAATATTTATTCAGGGGAGTGACAAAAATAAAAGTATACATGACGATCTTTCTTCAATGTACTCCTACTTTATTATCATCCAACTTTAGGTCTATTTCTGCATGCGCCCTTGTGTGCCAAGGTCGCGCCATTGGATTTTAAACTGGGGACAAATACATACATTTGTTAGCTAAGTATCAATAAAGTAGACCATTTTATTACTTACTGTACCATACACTACTGTGCCTACCCCTTCGTTGACACAAGTATTATATGTTTTGTTATTATGCTAACCGCTTGCCGGCGCATCACCCTTTTAGGGTGGATGAAATTTTTATGCGTTGGCGGCTCATCACCCCTTTAGGGTGGATAGAATTGTGTCGTCATATTTTTGCTTATTGCTTTAAACCTCTGTGTTTTGGCTCGGTTCTCTTTGTTTTATTTGAATGATCGAGAATATCCGCCTTTAAAACTTGCAACACAGGCCCTCACAACTGTGTCTGTGGTTAAGAAAATAATTGTCAAAGTCAGTCTGTGAATTCGCGGCGCCACGGAGAATTGTTCTCACAGAAAAAAATATATATTTTGCTAACGGGCGAGTATTTTTGAGTAAATTACTGATTTATTGGTTAATTATAATATAGGTAATGTGTGTGCAACGGGGTTTTACCCAGAGGTAAGTATATTTCAATTTCTGAGTGATTTTCGGTGCCGTGTAAGTCGCAACGGGACTTTTGTCGGAATGCTTTCGTAGTGTTTTTGATAATTTTGACCAATTCTGTGTAAAAAGTAACAACTATTGCATTGAATAGTTACTCGATAATAGTTTCCAAGCAAAACATATACGAAATATACAAAATTATGATGAGATTATAGTTTTGGTTCAACGGTTCGGCGAAAAACCTAAATTCAATGAACTGTCAAGATGGCCGCCACCGTAAAGCTAGGAACACACCCGGAGAAATTTCGTAACGGACATCGGTCGTTTTTTTTTGTTTTGTTTTTATTAATTTTTTATTTTGAACTATGTTTGTTTGTTTGTTTGTTGGTTTGTTTTGAAGATGTTGTTGGAAAGGTTTTTGAAGTTTTTTTTTTTTTTGCAGTAGCTGCTGCTGTGCAGAGGCAGAACCGACGCCGTATGTAAACATTAATTTGAAATTTAATCACATAATTATGTTTTTTCTTCATTCAATATTTTTCTACTTCTAGGTGGTTTGATATTTCCGGTGATACGCAAGCGGGACCCTCACAACTGGCTGGGACCTCACTTGTGTAAGTAAACATTTATTTGAAATTTGATAATTATTTGAAGGTGTTTCTTTTAATCGTTGAATTTTTTTTTTTCAAGGTACTCGCCGGAATACCACAGAGCCCTGAAGAAGGCAGCGCAGGAGAAGAAGTGGGAGGGAAAGCTCAGCCCGGCTGTGTAGACGGTACCAACGAATATTACTTACATACATTGAAAAAACATTACCCTCTTTTTTTGCAGTCGGGTAATAAAAATTCTTGCAATCATCCTCCCGTCGAAACCGGGATTGGGATCTGTGAACCCTCTGTGAATTATTATTTGTATCACACATGTTTTTGCAAACAATAGCTTTTAACCTGTGATGTGTATCCAGTGTAACCCGGGCTTTATGGGTGTCACGTGACACTGTGATTTGTCAATACTCCCGATTTGTGATATTTCTTTACTTGTATTTTTTTTCGATGGCTATTGAATAACATGTGTTATACCTCATTGGAAAGGGCATTTCTTGTAGAATATAGTTAGATTTATTGTATTTTCTTTACTCAAACTTCACTGAACAAAAAAGACAAGAAATGTTAAGTACGCATTTACGTAAGTGGGAATTCCTTCAATCAATCCCATGTATTTCGGTATTGAATAGACCTATGCACTTAATATTTACGCATAAGTTCCTCTATGAATGTAGCTTTCAGATGGTAACTATATTTTTAAGTTTCGTGAAACTGTATAGTCGTAATAATTTATTTAATTTTGTTGAAAAATTTTTCACCGTCGGCAAATATTTTGTGCCAGTTTTATGCCTGTAAATAAATATATTTTTACTATGAGGTGTGTTTGTATTTTTTTTCGTATGAAGATAGAACCCTTCCACCAATAAAAGCCATAAAATATATATGGTATCGATTTACTTTTTGAAATAATAATTTTTAAAGTTCACATAATGTTTTTTTTCAACCATAGTCAATGTTTACCAATTAATATAATAAATTACGAGACGAAATGTCAACAAACACTTAACACGACCCGAAAGGGCCATTCATAAGCTCTAACAAAAACATAACTTGAGATTACGGCCGCCGCCAACGACTAAACAAAAAATGTTTACATAAGTGCGGCCATCTGGCGCGTGGAGTTACGTCATCGCGTGAGCGGTGGGTGGTCCGGAAATTTTAATGTGTCAGTTCCGCCAAGCGGGAACACCGAAATAGAAGTGAAGTAAAATAATTCGAAATTAATGTTCAACACAAATATAAATAAATAAATATCGCTGGACATTAACACACAGAGCTACCTAGTGCCACACTAAGCAAAGGTTGTGTCGTGGACACTAGATAGTTGATATACTACATATATACTTTTTTGTTTGTAAATACATACTTATTATACATATAAACATCCATGACTCGAAAAACAAAATAATGTCCGTGCTCATCACACAAACATTTGCTTCTACCGGGACTCTAACCCAGGACCCTAAGAACGTAAGGCAGCGTCACTACCACTACGCTAATCGAGTCGTCGAAAGTGCGGATTTGGGGTGCTATATTGTGGAATATGGCACCCCAAAAAATCCGCACTTCAACCCAAGTTCGACATTTATTTTTCTTCCAATACCATCGAGTGGGGTGTAAAAATGTATGGTTTACAAGATTATTATTTCACTAATACTTACAGGCATGGATTGCTGTATGTCTTGCCGTCTGTCCCACACATTGCGTTATATTCCAATGTACACACTTGGACCTTGGCCCCTTGGACAGCCATCAGGATTCCAACCAGTAGAATTGAGAATACTGAAATAATTATGTCAAGCAATAATAGTTATAGAATCAATTTATTAATACTATTATTATAATCGGGCTGTAACTGACTTCGTTCGTTGGGAAATTTTGATGAGTACGTGTGAGAAAAAGTAAGAAAAATTTGTAGACCAAAATTTCAATACGGTCCAATTAGCCGTTCAGTCGTGAAATGGTAACAAACAAACATACGGATTTACTGTCACATTTGTGTTATGGAAAGTATAGTAAATTTATAAGTAGGTATAGTTTCAAAAAAAATCTACACGACCAAAAATTTTTTTTTATAGTTAAACTAGTTGATGCCCGCTGGTTTGCTCGCATAGAAGTTATACAGGGTGTAAACCATCACAAAGCCGTCAACTAAGAATTCCGTACATCAAACTAAGTAACTTTACGCAATAGTTATTTATGATACTAGTGCGGTAAGTTGATTTTTACAAACGAGTAGACGAATGTAAGCCTGAGACGTAGTCGAAGGCATACCATAGTCACGAGTTTGTAATTTATACCAATTTCTGCACGTGTGTCATACAACGTTTTTCAACACATTTGCGAGAAAATTATTCATTTAGTACTAATATTAAAAACACGCTTTAATTTTTTTGTAAATCATTACATAGCGCTCTCGCGATTTTGGCGGCAAGAAACTGTTTTTTTCAATTAGCAGCTTATTCAAAATATCAGTTGGAGTAGATGCCATATTAACATCTGATTCCTCGCTTGCATTATTATTTTGTTTATCAGTCGGAAAGTCACAACAATCTTTTACGTTTCTATGAAAATGGCGTGCATTTGCAAATGGCGCCACATGCACGTGGTGAAAATTAGAACTACATCTTTCATCTCACTTACTCTTTTGTATTAAAGTGAAACAAACGTATTGAGCAAAAGCAGTTCCAAGGAGGTTCGATCAGTCAGCCTATTTATTCTCGTAATGTGAAACTCCTTGGTGGAATCCTTTACTTTTTATTGGAAATAAAAAAAAAACCGTAAATAATACGCACGGTGCCATACAAGGGGGAGCGTGCGGTAAAATAGGTACTCTCACCTAAGTACCTATTTTACCGCACGCTCCGTTGTATGCTGCGTAATTTTTAACTTTCGAACAATGTAAACAGGATTCATAAATGCACTTTTTGAGCAAGTGTGTTGATAAAAATATTGTAGGGATACCACTTCTTTTTTTGTGGTAGAACTCCGCGTAACGCACTCAAAACATTGTGCTGGTAGATGGATTGAATAGTACGGGGGTCAAGGAGGTGTTTAAAGTAATCTTGCAATAACAACTTGTATTAAAAAAAAAACTTGTTAAAAGTAGGAGCTTTGACCCCCAATATCTCCGTAACTAGAAGGTTCCCAGGCACGGTGAAGAACAAAAAAAAAAACGCAATAACGGGGAAACCAAGTGCCTTTCGGATTCACTGAGAGAATTTTTACACGCTTTGGACTAAACGCTTTCTCAAGAACCACTCTATCTATTGATGATAATAGTATGACAATCAGTGTAGTATTTTTTAAGTTTATCGCGTGCAGTGCAGTGCGTTTAGGCAGACTCGGCTAAGGAATTTATTTTATAAAGTGATAATCATGAATTTACTTACCAAAAGTTAGCTTCATGATAACGTGGCTACTTCTTGTTATGCATTAAATTTAAAATACAAGGAAATGCCTTTATATACAAGATCGTATGACCTCTACACCAGGTTTTCCCTTTAAGCAACAAAACAATAATAAAGCAATCAACGTCCTTTATAAAGGGTGTAAAACACCTCTTCACGAAGCCGAAAAGCACTTGTTTTCCTCATCAATGCGATCATTTTTTTGTTCTACACCGTACCTGGGAACCTTCTAGTTACGGAGATATGGGGGGTCAAAGTTACAACATTTTGACAACTTTTTTTTTAAATACATTTTTTTTTTGTAAGATTTTCACTTTTAACACCTCCACGACCCCCGTACTATTCAATCCATCTATCAGCATAATGTTTTAAGTGCGTTACATTGAGTTCTACCACAAAACATGATTTATAACCTCAAAAAAAAAGTTGTTTCCCAGAATTTTTTTTTGCGTAAAGTTACTTAGGTCCGTGTTCACCAAGAAGATAACAGTCTGATTATCTAAAAACAGCTGTCAATGTGACATGTTCCCATACAAAAATGTGTTTTAAACAGCTGTTTTTTGGTGAACATGGACCTTAGTTTGATGTTCAGAATGCTTGGTTAACGTTTTTGTGATGAGGTGGTTTACACCCTGTATACTACTCGTATACCTATAAATATTTACATTATAATAACTCTTCTTACTGATACCTACCGATGAGCTCCGGCGCAAGTTGGAGGATTACAGCCCACAGAGAGGAAACCCGTTTTTTTTGTGAATAGCTCCCAGTTTAACAAAGAGAGGTTGTCTTCTGCTTGACCGGACTATGAGAAACCTGTTTCGCAGCAACGGACACTTAAATGATAAATGATCATGATATTTTTAACCGACTTCTGAAAAAGGAGGAGGTTCTCAATTCGGATGTTTCTATTTTTTTTTTTTTTTTTTTTTTTATGTTTGTTCGGACATAACTCCGTCGTTTGCCAACCGATTTGGAAAATTATTTTTTTGTTGGAAAGGGTATTCTTTCCAAATGGTCCCATAGCCACCAAATCAGGATTTGATGATGGAATCTTGGCGAAATCGAGGGAACTCTTCAAAATTTATATGAAAACGTTTTGCGATTTTGGTATTTTCTACAACAAGTGAAGCATTTGCGTTTGATAGGAACCATTTTACCATCAGATCTGATGATGAAGCCAAGAGTCACGGAACTCCATAATGAGACAATGTACCATAGTCGTGTTTGGGCTTGTTGTAATTGTAACGGTATGCACTTTCCATGTATCAAGCACATGTGAACCACTAAAAAGTTGAAAATAAAAACTTTTTTGCAAAAAATAAAACCGACTTCATAAAAAACAAAAAAGTGAAAAATAACTTTAGCTTCTGAAGTCGGTGACAAAAAAACTAAAGCAATCAAACAAAGGTCACCGACTTCAGAAGCTAAAGTTATTTTTCACTTTTTTGTTTTTTTTGAAGTCGGTTTTTGTAAGTAGGTTTTCACAAACACTTTTACACGTCATTTTTTTTTTTAAACTAGATGGGGCCGGTGTTTCGTACCTGACTACTCTGAGAAGAAACAGCCGAAACAAACTCAGAGGTCATAGTCTCTTTTGAAGTCCAGACATCTTGCTTAATTCACATGAGGATCATGTAGATATTAGTGTCTGAGATGGTCTTTTGAAGAAAGAACCATACAGATTTGAGTAAACCTGTCCAGTCAGTGCAAGCATTTGTCAGTTATCGTGTAGCTCGACTTATAACACAAGGAGCTCAACGAAACGACGAACAATACCAAAGAAAGGACATTTGGGTAGGTCGCTTATAGAACTCATGGGCTGTCATGCCTCTAGTAGAGGCAAGTGTCCTGCTACACATAGGGTTTACAGTTTGATCCGTACCGGATGAAGTAACTTTCCATGTTGCAGATTTAAAGAAGATGTAGTGACAAATATTTTCAAGATGGTTAGCTTAGATGGTTTGGTCATGTTGAGAGACTGAGTGGAAGGCGTCTAGCAAAAGTTACAAGGCAGATGTGAGTGACATCGCCAGGAGTGGATCCCTTAGGACATACACTGGTCTTATTAGTGATATTCTTCAGAAATGACGATACTCGCAACCGGTGTGCGTCATCAAATGTATAAACGTGGATGAGAAGCAAGGAGTATGTAAGACGTAAGGAGTAAGGAGGATCCCTGCAGGGAACAATGCGTGAGTTTATGTATGTTTGTACGAAAACTTACAGTTTTGGAATCTGGATTCGGGACCCAATCCAGATTCCAGTTGTTCCTTGTGTGTGTGCTTAATCTGAAATAAATAAAGGGTGTTAAACACCTCTTAACGAAGCCGAATGGCACTTGTCCTCTCCATCATTGCGATATTTTTTTTGTAAACTACACACCTACTTGGGATCCTTCTAGTTACGGAGTTATTGGGGGTCAAAGTTACAAATTATTGAAAAGTTTTTTTTTAAATATTAGTTGTTATTGGAAGGTTTTTACTTTAAATACCTCCCCGAACCTTGTACTATTCAATCCATCCATCAGCACAATGTTTTGATTGTTTTACATTTTTTCGATACATTTTTTTTAATTCAAGTTTTTATTGTAAGATTTTTACTATAAACACCTCTAAACCCCTCGTTCTATTCATCAGCTTAACCACAAAACATGATTTTTCACCCCAAAATAAAGTCATTTCCCAGCAATAATTTTTGCGTTTTAGTTTAATGTACAGACTGCTTGGTTGACCGCTTCGTGAAGAGGTGGTTTACACCCGTATTAACATTTCATTTCAATGGAAATAGGCTCTCCCGTTATTACATGGGACTTAGGTGAACATGAACTGGTGTAAACGGAGTACCTACGTACATCCCTACCGATCCTTCCGCGGTACATGCGTAATGTGGCTGTCTTTATTTATCAATTTACTTGCAAAGTCTGTTCTGTAGCCAGACAGACGCTATCAATCAAAGTTATTTATTTATTGTTTTTATTTAAAATTCTTTTCTTGAAGACGACAACGCACGTGCTCAGAAAAAATGAATTTACCTTAAAAAGTTTATTAACATACCATCAAGCTTGTATTATCTGTAAGGGGAGCAGAAATATTCCAGCAGCCTAGATCTTGCTAGCTCGTCTCATGTCTTATGAAAATACTTTAAAATTATATCTTAAAAACGGTTCAGCTTGGGGTACGGTGTTTGATAGTCAAATCAGTAAAAAATAATGCACATTACAACCTCTTAACGGATCTAGGTCTACTTAACCAATAACTCTGTATATATAGACCAACCTCTGACCAACATTGGTCCAACCTCAAGTCAACGTACTAAGCATGACAACATGTCAAACGCAGCACACGCAGTGCTCACGTCTCATTGGTCAAGCCTTCATTTAGAACAATATAATTGCCTCTGATTGGTTGAAATACGCGCAACGTTATAGTCACACGTGATTGGTCAATTAGTGATGCGGTGATGACGAGTAATTCTGATCTTAGGTTTTACCTTACAGGAAAACTGCGCAGGAATCCCCGTCTCTGAGAAGTACTAAATGTAGACACATTATTACCGGTTTTTAGTGTGTATTTATGATACAGTTTCCTTATTGGATTCATTTAATAGTTTGTGTCTGTGTATGTGTGTGATGATGTGAACCGAACGATCCCACAGCTCTCTTCTGTCTGTTAGATAGAGTGGGCCATCATACTCCACCATGTATCTACAATGGGATTCAGCGGATGTGACGATGTGTCTGCACAATGTCATCCTTCACCATTTTTAGAGCAGTTGTATATTTCAGCTATATTATAAACAGAAAAGATTTGATTTATGCTTGTTTGTTTGTTACGACAAAATTAAATCAAGAACTACTCAATCGATTTTTCAAATTCTTTCATTATTAAAAAGCTACATCATTACCGAGTAAACTGGGACTTAAATTATTTTGACGTCATCCATATTACCCGATGTATCACAATTTTCGCGGACGGCTTCTATATAATTACGTATGACCTATTAACGGTAACGTAGTTAATATACAACCTTATTTTTTGTTTATACTAAACCCGAAAAGGGGTCATTGTACTCATCATTTTGAACAACTTTTTCTATGGGACGAACCCTGAAATCGCGAAAAAAAAATCAGCTGTTCCCTACATTTTGACGAGTTATGCGAACATAAATGTAGGGAACAGCTGATTTTTTTTTCGCGATTTCAGGGTTCGTCCCATAGAAAAAGTTGTTCAAAATGATGAGTACAATGACCCCTTTTCGGGTTTAGTATAAACAAAAAATAACCCTGTATAACTGTAGGATCCGATATTTAAAGAAACAAACGAATATTAGGATAATTATTTTTAAGAAAATGTTACCCACCTCGTTATTAGCTAATGAATAAGTTCAAAATGAGTTACTAATCCTTTAATAAGGATTTCGTAGTTTAATGTTAACATTTACCCTTTTTTAATTAATTAATACAGCGGCTTTATAATAAAAAATTAGTTAGGAGCAAGTTAATAAGACCACGAAACAGATTAGATTTTTGAGTTAATTAACATAATCTTTTTAATATCTCACGAAGAAGCAACTGATCCAAAAAATACAATTTCTCGTGCTTATTATTTTTTAACAATAAGTAGCAGAATATTATTGTATACTATTTCAAGGTCGAAGTCGAGTCCTAGAACCAAAAACTAGAAGACATGTGACAACTACCGATCCACACTGGACCCGTGTGGTGGATTATTGCTTATCCCATCAACCAGAGGCCCGTTTCCCAGCAGTGGGACAAGCGTGTGTGACTTAGAATCGCAAATAGGTTTCCTCACGATGTTTTTTTTTAAACAGATGTCAGTAATGTCCTAAATATACATAGAAAGAACGTATGAATTTGAAAAAGCTATACTAGTACTCGTAATTTCGCGGACTTGAACTCACTACCTTTGGTATGAGTGGTGTGGCCTTAACTTTGGGCCATCACGATCCTTCTAAAGATGATGATGATGACATGATTGGAAAAAGGTTAACGATGAGGTATGACCCTAATAGCAGTAACTATCATTTCCACACATCATCGTCAGCTGCCTCGCCCAACTATGTATATGTATTTAGTTCTTTAATTAATTAATATTCTTTTTTTATATTTACTAACCTTTGTCTAGATGCTTTTTACCTATATTTGTGAATAAGGGAACATTGTAGGGTGGTTAGATTCCTAGATGGTGTTTCAGTTTTCTTAAATATTCCTTTTGTTTTACATTTTTTGTATCGTAAGCAACGACCTACTCTCGGGCCTACGCTGCCCCCCACACTTTAGTACTAATGCTGTAACATAATAATATTGTAATACCAATGATTTGAAAAGAGTATCCATGGAGTTTCTGGCCGGTTCTTCTCCATGGAATCGACAAACGCGAACCGTGCACCTTTTTCGACGTTTTATTAGTGCCCGCCCATCCAGGCCTATGTGAAATAAAATATTTTGATTTTGATTATGTTGGGGTCGGCTTCCAGTCTAACCATAAGCAGCTGAATACCAGTATCTTACATGGAGCGACTGCGTTGTAACCTCCACAACCCAGTTAGTACTAAGTATATACAGGGTGTAAACCACCTCATCACAAAGCCGTTAACCAAGCATTCTGTACATCAAACTAAGTAACTTTACGCTAAAATTATTGCTGGGAAAAAGCTTTTTTTTTTGAGGTTATTAGTCATGTTTTGTGGTAGAACTCAATGTAACGCACTTAAAACATTGTGCTGATGGATGAATTGAATAGAACGGAGGCCGTGGAGGTGTGAAAAGTCAAAACCTTGCAAAAAAAGCTTATATAAAAAAAAAACTTGTCAAAAAGTTGTAACTTTGACCCCCAATATCTCCGTAACTGGAAGGTTTCCAGGTATGGTGTAGAACAAAAAAATTATCGTAATGATGGGGAAAACAAGTGCCTTTCGGCTTCGTGAAGAGATGTTTTACACACTTTATCATACTAGCGGATGTCACGCGGTTTCACCTGCAGAGAATCCGTCCCCGTGGAAGTACGGGAATAAAATATAGCCTATATTACACGCTGATAATGTGGCACTCCATTGCTGCAACAAATATTTTAAGTTTATTCCTTACGTATATTTTTTTTTTCTATTATTAAATCATTCATCATTTTAAGTATTTTTTTTTTTCAGTTTTTTACTCGCAAAACTTTACAGTTTGATGGCGAGAAGCACTCGTTTATCATACATAACTTATAAATGATTATTACTTATAATCAAATATAAAACTTACAATTTAACTTAAAATCTAATAGAATACATAATACATAGCTATCATATCTTACGTGAATTTATTTGTCGACAACGTCAACGTGACAAAATAAATAAATAAATAAACACCAACATACATAATAATGCTGGAGCTGGCCACTTTGGTTTAGAACTCACCGCCTATCACAGTCCGACGTGTCCGCGTTCTCCAGAAATAAATTCCTTAATTTTGAGTTTAACACACCTTTGCTTAAGTTATCATTTCTTAATAATTGTATTTGATTAAATATTTCTTTCGTTCTTTTTCCATAATAGTTTGTGATAAAATCTTTCCGCTTTACATTATTAGCCCTTTGGTATTTTCCGTACACCCACACATTGATAAAAGATAATAAATGAGCGGCCTCACATATTAAATACCTTACACGCTTTCAGAAAAGAGTTTTAATTACAAGGATATTTCAGCAGCGAATATGTGTTATGCATTCCTTTACTTTCATACATTTCGGCGTTCCATCCCATGTACCTACCCGAATTTAATTTTAAAGTTTTAAATAATATCAGCCTGTATTTTTTGGGCAGCAAACGTTCAAACGTGGAAGAAATTGTACGCTCTCTCTGCTTTATAACTTATATTATAAAGCAGTAGAGTCTGTTTGTTTGGTTGAACGCGCTAATCTCAGGAATTACGGGTTCGAATTGAAAAAATATTTTTGTGTTGGATAGTGTCCGTTTATTGAGGAAGGTTTTCGGCTATATAATAACATCACGCTACGACCATTAGGAGCGGAGCAGGCAGGAATGAAAAATATTGTAAGAACGGGGAATTTTTCTTATGTGACGCAGATGAAGTTATGTAGGTCAGCTAATTACATAATCAAAGGTGTAAATAAGCTCATAACGAAGCTAAGGAGAACCTCCTAGTTCCAGAGATACTTATTGGAGGTTAAAGTTCCAACTTCTTTTTTTAATTAAAAATATATATATAAAAAATTATTTTGACACTTAATATAAAAAAAAAACACATGTTGCAGGCAAATCACAATTAGAAAGCACGAGTGTATAATCATCAGCCTAGCTTTCTATTGATAGGGGTCAGCTACTAATCTAACCGGATAAAACAAAATACCACTGTAGAGCAAAACAGTACTACAGCAACTAAGTTCACATTTAACTACAGCGCCATCTATGACTCAAATGAAGAACTAACATCAAAATTCTAAATAGTACAGTTAAAGTTATGCGCGACTTACGACTATGTACGAAAACCCGACCACAGCTGTTGGGCAGTAGCCCACCAGACAGAACACCCGACTCGGAGGATACTCCCTTTTCCATTAAAATGAAGCATTTTTCACCCTGTTTTTCATACTACTGTATGAAAAAACCTATTTCATCCCCAAAGAAAGAGGGTAGACAGATTTGTCTGCTCGTAACAATTTAATTTCCATCCACCCGCATACTCCAGTCCTGTCTCCAGTCTTGCAACAGGCGTCGAAATATCGGGAGCTCAACGTATTAAATAATCACGGAAGATATCCCGTAAGTGACAATATTATAAGTTTAGTATATTTCATATTTCTAAGTTCTTTCAAAGATAACCATAGGTTTTTATTTATATTTTATTGCATTAGTAATAACAAAATAGGTCAACATTATATAACACTTAATTGCTATTTTAGTTCTATCGACTATTTTACAGAAATAACGCCTCGTATATTGAATTTATCGTCAGAAGATGGGAAAAGTTGTTTTCGAGATCATAAGTGCACTTGACAGAAGAGCACAAAACAAGTAGGTTTTCACAAACACTTTAACACGTCATTTTTTTAAAACTAGATGTGCCGATGTTTCGCACCGGACTCTGAGAAGAAACAGCAGAAACAAATGAAAAGGTCTCTTTTGAAGCCGAGACAATATTGGTCAATTCATAATATGAGGACTATGCAGATTGGTGTCTGAGATGGTCTTTTGAAGAAAGAACCACACAGATTTGGGTGGACCTGTCCAGTCAGTGCAAGCAATTGTCAGTTATCGTGTAGCTCGACTTATATCTCAAGGAGCTCAACGAAAGGTTTTCGACACAATGAATCTATATTCATTGAGTATCTCCTTATCAGTCTCCTGTCTTAGGTGAGAGCATGTAGACACGTGTAAGGTTAGGCGAAACAAGGGCATTGCAGTGGCACAGATTGGCGAACAGTATTCGTTACGTGGGGTGTAGGTGTTAATATTATTTTCTTTATATTTATTTATACTTCACACATTAATTTATTTGTATTGTTTATTCGTCTACACTTTATTTTTATTTTTATCCGTATCTGGCCTGACCGTGGCATCACCTTCACTTTGGGCCCTATCAGAATACCAGCGCTGTGACGTTTTTTTTAATGTTACAGCACCATGCTGAGATAGGAGCATTTTGGCCTCGTACAGGACGAGTTTTATTTCTTTTAATTTTTAAATATATATTTGTTTTTTTTTCTGTGTAATTTACAAACTGATAATTTTGATGTGTTTTGTCCAGTGCGGGCTAATAAATGCTTTTTCTTTCTTTCTTTCTTTCTTTCTCTAGTGTTGTACTCTTTTTCAGTAGTGTTGTAATACTCGTAAGTGTGGTGGTTCTTTTTTTATCGGGGCCCCTTGCCGAATGCACTCTCCGTTGTAGGATTTTGATATCTTGGCACATTTCAATCTGCAAACAAATAAAGATAGGTATAAGTGTTACACTTCTTGTCAGAAAAATGTATCATAATCATTTTAAAGGGTAAAAATCATCTTCTGTCAAAACATCATCATCTGACTATATTGCAGTCAGCTTCCAGTCTAACCGGATTCAGCTGAATACCAGTACTTTACGTGACTGGTTGTCAGACTTTTTCGGCCACAGACTACCTGTAACGACTGTCAAAAATCTTCAAGTGACAGTCGAGATCAACGGCTTAGCTTGCTTTCCGAGTCACGTAGGAAACTCGGTATGTTATGGGTGGTCACCCATCCACAGACCAACCTAAGCAAGCACGGCTTAACCTAAAGAGCGACTCGACCTTCTGTCAATTCATTCTCAATGATTTCGGCGTTTTTTTCTAAACCCTGGGCGACTAAAAAAGTCGTGATGGAAAAGCTCATGGCAATAAGTCTCTGCGTGACCCTAGAGTTGAACCCAGGGCCAACTACTCAACGCTCAACAGTCGTGTTAGAGACCACCAAACCAATCTTAAGCATGATGTAACTGAATTTGGCACACCATACCTTTTCCTTTTTTTTTCGGGCCTATAACCTCCAAACGGCGACCAATCTTTGGAGGAAGACCGTGGAAGATGGAATTTTTAACTCACTATAACCGCCATCCGTACTTTGGAGGAGGCCCCGTTTCTGTTTAAAAGATCTGTCCGGAGGAGGGCACATCCCTAGGGAGCCTATCGAGATACCCCCCCTGAGCCGAGCTACCTTGAAACTCACTGGCACTCATTAATGTAGCTCCTGAAGTCTCGGCCACACACTGGGTCGTACTCGTCGGAACACTGGCACTCAGGACGCCACGCAGTTACCTGCCACTCGTACATCATCACTGCCAATGCCGCAAGTACTGCAATCATAACACATATACAAACCAACCTGAGAATTGAACCCAACAACCAAAACCTCAAAGGAGATCCCCCAATATGGGCCTAGCCGTTACAAACACGAATCAGATAAGTACTAAAATAATCTACTATTTTGCTTAATGGGTTAACAAAGTAACGGTTCATTTGTTTTCGAGCTACACATCCATACGCAAAGTGACCATAATTTCGACGGGCCAGTCAATCATATGCCAACTAACAATTTTCAGTTATGTTGGCGTCGACTACCAGTCCAACCAATGCAACTTAGTTTCAGTATGGCAAAAAGCGACTGCCCATCTGACCTCCACAACTTTTTACCCTTTGGAAACTCATTATTGAAACAAAACTTATCCGTTAGATGTGGTCGCACGGGATTGGGAGAGGCCTATATCCAACGGTGGATGATGATGAAACAAAACTCACCAAGTAAGCACCTCATGGCTCCCAACCGTCTTCCGTCCTGTCCCACGAGTTGACAACTGGCGTCATCATGTATAACTTCCAGGTTATATACGCACAATTCTCCGGTATTATCAACATTCAGCTGTGAGAAATGCAAATATTTTAACTCTAGTCAAAACTGTTATTCGCCTAGATTTTACTAACATCGTTTCATATATCTCTAGCTTGTTAAACATTGGACACACGTTAAGACGTTTTTTGTATTTAGTTCCGCACATAGTGAATCAGAAGTGGCAATTTAATTAACTTAGTTAACCGATCTGAAAATTTTGAAGATAAATGGCGTCCTAGGAATGGAAAGAGAAGTGTTGATCGTCCATTGGCGAGACCGGTAGACGATATTAAATAATAATAATAATAAATATCGCTGGACATTAACACAGCACCATCTTGTAAAGAAACTCATTTTCCAGTATTAACAATATTTGTATTGTGTACAATATTTGTAAATGTGTACTGTTACTTAGAATAGGTACAACTTGGTATTTATCCTCATCAAGCTTAAAATAATATCAAATCTATATAAATCAAAGAATAGTTTCTTGAGAAGAAGCTTTTGTTTTTCAACCTCAAAAATCGAATAACATTTTTATTTCTTTTTTTTATTATTGGCGGCAACTGATTCAAAAATATGACCAAAGAGTTTTTATGAACTCTTTGGTCACATCAAGTCCTATTAATATTTTATGATTATTTTTGATAAATCACAACAGATTATAGTTATATTTGAAAATCATGACAATCTCGTGCCACACTAAGCAAGGCTTGTGTCGTGCACACCAGGTAGTTGATATACTACATACATACTTTTTGTTTGTAAATACATACTTATTATACATATAAACATCCATGTCTCGGAAACAAATGTCCATGCTCATCACACAAACATTTGCTCCTACCGGGAGTCGAACCCAGGACCCTATGAACGTAAGGCAGTCTCACTACCGCTACGTCATTCGGGTCGTATTGTTGCTATTGCGAGAATATCCTGGATGAGGTTGGCACCAGAGCGTTGAGCTTGGCACAAACAAAGAGAGGCCTGTACCCAGCAATGGGTGCAGTCGAGCTACGGATGATGGATGATGATGATGACGTGGAATAAAACAAAAAACCGTGACGTGGTTGAAATCAGCTCAATTTGACTATCGAATAGTGAATAATTATGTTAGAATCAGCATTCCATTTAAAATAACAATGCTGCCATTCTTTTGGGTCACGTTCCCGAATGACAGCGATGCTGAGTACTTTGACGCCGAACACGTGTCCTATTGTCATCGTTGCTTATTTTTTTTAGGTTGTCTATAAAAAAAACCTGGATATTAAATACGGCGCCATCTAGTCAATTTTTGGTTCTAGGACATGCCAGTTTCCTGACGATGTTTTCCTTTACCGTTTTGAGAGCAGTGGTTATGAAATAAATAAAACAAAGTAATGAACCTGCCTGAGTTCGAACCCATGACTTTCTGTTCGTAAGTTGGGGTCGCCACCACTGGGCCACCGCTGCTCTCAATAATCTGCCTAACCATTTTTTTTTATAATGTCTGAAATTATGAACTTTTGTCCAACATTATCCGTCTGCAGTGTTTCAAGCTTAGTGAGAAAGCCATTTAAGCTGGTTTCGTACCCAAATCAAAGGCGGCTTGAAACAATGACACAAGCTTACTGTTACTGAACTAAATCTCGAAGTAGTCTGACAGTTTAACTAACTCCTAAGACCTCTTTGAGAAGTGTCTCATAATTTTACGCTAATCAGGGTTATTTTGGGAAATCGGGACTAGTAACCTATGCCACGTGGGCCCAGTGCGGGTAGATAAATATTACTTATGTGTTTAATTTATTTTCCTAAACTGTGATAATTAATTAAAAAACCGCCTAAGTGCGAGTTGGACTCGCACATACACACATATGAGGAGTAACAGATCAAAGTGTATTAACTCCACCCACCGTAAAATAAATAGTAAAAACGGATTTTTTATCTATTTCAAACTTTGTTACTAATGTCAAATTATGGCGCATCAAACTGTATTACTTCTTATTATAAAAAAGAACCAAAAGTGCACATCGTTTCAAACAATATTAAATCCAGGTTTGTGTATGTGCTCTCTTTAAAGTACTATGGATTATGCGTTTATCTCAAAAGTTACATTGACGGAGTTAAAACACTTTGATTTGTTACTCCTCATATTACATACACACACATGTTCTCTACATATTTAGTTTTCAGTATTTTTCCTTTACGTCGACTGAGGTACGGGACTAAAATTCCACAAAATGCCTGCTTGGCTGAAGAGCAATACCAAAGGCCCGGATTTATGACGTCAGACGTTGTGCATACGAACCCAGGCCTAATTTTGTAATTGAATCTCCTCTGCTTTCAATATTATAGTACAAGAAAAAATCCTGAGGAAGCAGACAATGTCCTAGAACCAAAAATGCGGAGTCATATCAACCGACACGGATTCATCTGCCTTCCATTTTCCCAACTATGTTAGGGTCGGCTTTCAGTCTAACCGGAACCAGCTGAATACCAGCACTTTACATGGAGCGACTGCCTTTCTGACCTCCACAACTCAGTTAATACTGGGTAATACGATACCACTTGATAAGATTGCTTGTCAGACTTTTTGGGCCACTGACTACCTGTACTGTCAAAGATGAACAAATGACAGCCGGGACCAACACTTAACGTGCTTTCCGAAACACGGAGGAAACTCGGTATGTAAGGGTGGGCACCCATCCACACACCAACCTAGGCAAGCATGGCTTAACCTAAAGATTGGCCCGAGCTACTGTTAGCTCCTCCGATACTTTACACTCGTATTAGATGTCGTGTCGGTTGTAGGCTATGAGACTCCTAACTAAGCATTAAAGGCTGATTACACCTGTATTATGCTAAAGTTCCTATCTGAGCTCCACCTGCAACTCATAAGCCGGTGTCGTTTCTGAGCTAGTTCTAAATCCATTATTGCAGACAACAAAACCCCATTTTCCAGTTTGTACCCTCCCTTCAGCGCTAAATGGGCAATTACTGTGCCTACAGTAGCTGTACTTAACATTCTTTGCCTGAAGATAACACATTTGCCCGCAAGTGGGTCTATATGCTAATGTGTGGACTGGCGGGCTGCCAGAGTAGCGCCGTATTAACAGTAGATCAAGTTTAGATCGTATCTAGTTTTGAGGTGCTCCTGTTTTTAGTCAGCGTTTCCGTGAAACTAGCTAATTGCATGGCATTAGTTAAAAAATAAATTAAACATTGAATTTTGAGGTAGATTTTACAGGTTAGAACATGATTGATAAAGTAATATGGTGCAGTAAGGTGCTTGATAAAATACCTAAGGAGCTCTTGTAAGGCATGTGGGTCAAGGGCTTGATTCAAAAAGCGGTACTCCAGGACACGGCTCGTATTGTTAGGAGGTTTCTGTCTCTGGAACCCTTACCGCAGGCTAGCTTGGACCAATGACTTATTATAAATAGACGCGTCATGCATGAACATCACGGCTGTCGAAAACAGCGTAAATACTGTCGGTAGCTAGATAGCTACTTAGACGCACGAAGAAAGGGAAAGAAAATTAAACGTCATCTACGGAATGTTTGTTGTTAGAGAGAGATAAATATATTTCTTTTATTCCGTTGTCATCTTCCCTTAACGGCACGTGACTTTACATCAGGCGCCAGCCGCCATTAGAAGGCATCGAAAAGAATAAAATAAAATATTTTTTTCTTGATACTTACGCATGAAAATGATACTTTTCTATCTTTCACAGTTAAAGTATAGTTTTGACATGTCCTAAAAACACAGGACGGCATTTTTGTTTCGTTGTTTGTGGAAGTTATACACAAAAGTTATTTTAATATCACGTACTGCCGCGGCACTGGTTGGTACGCGACTAAATGAAAGTCCGGCAGTTGCCTTGCATTCATGTTTCCACTACAGAGCGCGGGTTTTTTTTTTCTTTTTTTTTGGAATGACCACTCGTAGTTGCAACTCGATAAGGTTGCTTGACTATTTAACCGAACTATCCTGTGGGTGGCCAAAAATTACTTTAAGGCCCCCAGCCAGGGCTTACAAACTAAAAATATTTACATTTAAATGACGATCTAAGGGCACCCCCTGTGGGGTTCGGGCCCCGACTTAGTGCGTCATTATCGGGAGGGACAGAGCGCGGGCAACGTATCTATAGTTTTATATATCATTGGCTTGGACCCTGTTCTCAAAATCGGCAGGCTACAATTTTTTTTATTTTTTTATTGAAATATTTGCAAAAAAATGTAATTAATTTGTGAAAAAATAAATAAAAGAACTAAAAATTGATTTTGACAATACATAGCTTTGTCACATCTGTGCTGTGGTGTGAATCTTTAATACGCTTGCTTGATTTACTTATTAAAATGCTACTTACATAATTCACAAATAAACTCACTACTTTTTCCTATAGATAGAGGGTAGGTAGAAAATGGAAGCCGCCACTTGCTACAATATGCTAACACTCGTTGTGCTTCGACCACACATCTCGTTGGTCACAGACGGTAAAATTTTTATTAGACAAAAACGTGGTCCTACTGTCAATCTATCCACTACATTATTGTCAACAGATGGATTTAACGAGGCCTAACGACAGGCCAGACGATGACCACGAGACCAAAGTTGAGGCCCGTTTGATATTTATTGGCTTTCCGAGGCCATTGGCCCAAAATATTGGCTTCGGATGTAAATGTCTAGACACAAACGTTTGAAGAAATGAAATTGCTGATGAAGAATACTTTTAGAGAATATTTAGGATATTTCGTATAAAATTACATTTTGCTTTGTCTGCCAATTCATTCGTAACCTCTTTTATTTTACTGACAGCTATTTAAAACAGCTCTAAGAGCCTTATCACACTAGCGAGTGGCGACTGAATTGAAAGCGGGGCGAGTACGCAGCGAACTCGCCGTGAGTTCGCAACGTATGCGCGGCAAACACGCCGCGAAAAATAAAGTTTTTACGTTTTGTTTTTCAATGCCAAATCTAGAAAGGACATCTCGTCGCTAATAATAGGGTAATGCTATAACATATAAAATTAATGGGTTTGTAAGTGTTTGGCGTAATGTGTTGATTTTAAAATAAATATTATGAAAATATTTGACCAGTCACAACTAATTATCTATTATTCAAAAGAAAAGTACGACTTGTTAATAAACCCATTTTATAACATTTTAATTACATGTTCCCATTCCTACTTTACTGTAATATTATGAAATCGCTAGATACAACTTGTATGTCAGAAAGTTAACCCGAACTAAGAAATACACAACTACTAAAGGCTCCGTACCAAAACCTCGACGTTAAAGTTTACAAACTAAAAGTTGCCAGAGGAAATATTAAAAGTTGCTTTTAGAAATACTTTCATACATTTTGATTAGGTTTACTGTTTATTGCTGCCTGCTAAACTTATTATTTTAACTTTAATACTTGTTTCTTTAGCATAAATTGGATGAATTACATCGAGAGCTATACTCACAAATGAGTTGGAAGATCATATGCGGGTTTTGCCTAACTATGTTAGGGTCGCCTTCCAGACAACGAGCGATGCAGAAGAAAACCAGTAAGTATTAGCCTATCTGATCTCCATATTTTCAAAACCCAGTACAGTACCTTGACAAAACTGGTTGTCAGTCAAGCTTCTGGGCTTCGAACTTTTGATTACCTGCGGTTTAATGTTAAAGATCTACGAGTGACAGCCGGGAACAACTACTCAACAACTACTCTTAAATAACGCCTCGATTTATGTTCAATAGTGACCCTTCCACCTCAGCAAGCGTTACTCATCTTTGAAGATCGACCAGTGTGGCTGTAATAATTCACTTACAAGCCTCTTTCACAGAGGTACCTAAAAAAAGGTAAATTGTAACTCAGGGACAACAAACGCATGCCGCGGTGGCCCAGTGGTGGCGGCTCCGAACGAAAAGTACGTCGTGGGTTTGAACCCAGCCAGGTGCATTACTTTGTGTAATTTATTTCATCACCGCTGCTCTCAAAAACGGTTAAAAAACCTCGTGAGGAAACCGGCATGTCCTAGAACCAAAAAATCGAATACTTGTAACATCTACCAAACTGCACATTTTTTTAGATTTTCATATACTCGTCCCAAATGGGCCATGGGCATGTGGGACGAGTTGCTGAACTACTCACTGATTATGGCCCTTAAGCAAAATACACGAAATACGCGCTTTGACTTCGAGTTGCGGACACTACTAGTCCGTTATACAATACAATACCTAACTCTTATCATCATCAGCTTAGCCTTTTCTATGTTGGGGTCGGCTTCCAGTCTAACCAGATGCAGCTGAATACCAGTATTTCACATGGAGCGACTGCCTATCTGAGCTCCACAACCCAGTTAATACTGGCAAATACGATACCACTTGGTAAAACTGGTGTCAGACATTTTGGGCCACTGACAACCTGTAACGACTGACAAAGATGAACAAATGACAGCCGGGACCAACAGCTTAACGTGCTTTCCGAGGCATGGAGGAAACTCGTTCCTACAATCACATCAACTGAAATAATTCACTATCAGAACATTCCCTTTCCTTATATTTACCATCTCAATTTCTAGTATTTACTCAAACAATTGTGTCCTCCCCAACTCCCTACAGACGCGTCAATTCCGTGACGAGCGTATATTAACATACTCCCTGAATACTGAGTCAGCTAGACCTAGAACTACAGACCCTTCTCACACTGAATACTGAAACTAAATCAACAGTTTACGCAAATCACGCCTTTTTGTGTTATTCGGGAATATTTGAGGTTATGTACTCATTGTTAACTCAGAGAAAACAGAGTAAAGAAAGATCCTATGTAAACTTTAGTATTCGGCAAAAAATAACAAACGTTTTCAGATACTTGTGTGAGGACGCGTAAGAAGGAGGTCTGACACGATTTACACACATACAGCGAAACTAAGTTTGCTTTGTCATCTTAAATATTAATGAAGTGAGAGCTGATGGTGGCACAGTGGTGGCGGCCCCGACTTACGAACAGTCAGTCATTCAGTCTTGAGTTCGAATCCAGACAGACGCATTACTTTGTGTTTCGTGACCACTGCTTTCAATACGGTGAAGGAAAACATCGTGAGGAAACCGACATGTTCTAGAACCTAAAAATTCGAAGACATGTGACATCTATACTAACCTTTTGGACACCACTGTCACATATGCGTGACAAGCAAGCGCGTGCCCTGTAAGAAAGAAGAAGAAAGAAAAAAAAAGCATTTATTAGCCCACACAGGACAAACACATCAAAATTAACAGTACTTATAAAAATTACACAGAAAAAAAAAACAATATTTATTTAAAAATTAAAAGAATGAAACTCGTCCTGTACGAGGCCAAAAGGCTCCTATCTCAGCATGGTGCTGTAACATTTAAAAAAAACGTCACAGCGCTGGTATTCTGATAGGGCCCAATACGGGGCCCTGTACGCCAAACGACACAAATATGTGACAAAATAGTAGATGCAATTGTGGCTTGGTGTGGAGGGCACGCACGTGCGTTTATGGTGTGGCGGTCAAAAGGTTAATCCACACTGCCATTGGACCGTGTGGTGGATTATAGCCCACTCCATCTCACAGAGAGAAGGCCAGTGTCCCAGCAGTGGGAACATTAATAGCTCATGATGATTATATTAATGGAAAACATAGTTACTGCTCTGTTGCACGAAAAAGTTGATTAACTCAGAAGATAAACCTAAAGGTTGACTGGTAGAAAATGCCTATGGCATTAAGTCCGCCTCTGTACTTTTGTGCTTGAAGTGTTAATAAATAAATAAATAAATATCAAATCTTACTCAAACCATTTCTCGTTGAAAGTTCTTTTTATCTTTTATCGACCTAGGTATATTTTATATATAAAATAGATTGATTCACATCACTTGTTTAGCAGTTCATAAACGACACCTTGTGGCATACGGATGGATATTCAGAGACGGACTAGACGAATCTAAAAGGGTTTCATTTGTGCTATTAGAAAATGGAACTCTAAAAATAATAAGCCACAGATAAGCAATGTTGCTAAAAGTTTTTGTAGGAACACGAAAAGCTTTGGTAGCTATTTCAACTCATCTCATCATCTGCCTGCTTTTTCCCAACTATGTTGGGGTCGGCTTCCAGTCTAACCGGATGCAGCTGAATACCAGTATTTTACATGGAACGACTGCCTATCTGACCTCCACAACCCAGCTAATACTGGATAATACGATACCATTTTGGTAAGACTGGTGTCAGACTTTTTGGGCCACTGACTACCTGGAACGACTGTAAAAGATGGACAAATGACAGCCGGGACCAACTGCTTAACGTGCTTTCCGAGGCACATAGGAAACTCGCTATGTAAGGGTGGTCACCCATCCACAGACCAACCGAGGCAAGCACGGCTTAACCTAAAGATCGACTCAAGTGGCTGTTATTATTTAGCCACGAGCTCCTCTCTTTCAACTCAACTCATCAAATTGCTAAGTACCTCAAGATATTAATATGATGATTTTATTGGTTAATATTAAGTATATGTTGTTGTGTGATGAGCATGGACATTTGTTTCCGAGTCATGGATGTTTATATGTATAATAAGTATGTATTTACAAACAATTTAAAGTATATATTAATATGTAGTATATCAACAGTATCTAGTGTCCACGACACAAGCTTTGCTTAGTGTGGCACTGGGTGGCACTGTGTGTTAATGTCCAGCGATATTTATTTATTTATTTATTTATTTATACTGGGCGTAAGTTCCTGTTAAGCATGATCTGGCGAATTGTTATAGGGTTTTCATATTCGACATATTGAATCAAAACAAAACAAGAAAATACGCATAACAGTTAGTAAATATTGAGTGCCGACCATTACTCTTATCCGCTACTAAATTACAGGATCAATTTCAATTCGCCAAATACGATAGCCAGAGAAAATTACGTGGCAAAATCATCATTTCATAATATTTTGACGTAATTCTAAACGATAAATAACGTTATTTCACTTAGCTATATAACGTTACAGTATCGGAACACGATACCGCTATCCATCAGTGTCGGGGCGGCTCATCAATCCGCCATTACGGGTTTAGTAACAATTATTATCAATTTATCATCAATATTAGTATCTATCATGTCCGAATTACGGAGTGATAAGTTTATCAAAACTTATACTTATCGTCTACATTTACTTTTCACGTAAACAAAAAGAGCATCTTAAACTCGTGTGACGTCACATTTCAGTGTATTTTTTAGCAGAAAGTGACGTCACAAACCCCCACTACAACTTATATGGGTTTTAATAATTTGAAAAAATGAAAAATTTAATAAATTTGTTTTTTTTTTTAAATTAATTAGTAGTTAATTTGATTTTTTATTGAATTTGAGTTAATAATTTGATAAATCAGAAAATACGTAGGGAAGTAATGTTTGTAGATAATCTAATTGACGTACTAAACAGAATCATACCTTTTTAGTCAGCCGTCATCCTTATACTAGATACAAATCAATCAACGAGACAGAAACGACCTGACAACTTTGTTTTAATAATCTTTGTTCTCAGCAACTTCATAATCATTTTTTCGCCTTCTATTAACCCGTGAGAAGGCGCGCTATGAGCAATTTACTCACACATTTAAAGCAAAAACTTTTGGTGACACTGACGCCCTAACGTCTGAAGCGCCTAGGTAGCTTCCTAACTATTCATCCCCTCCCCCCTGACGCAACTCTCTTAGCAGTCAGTTCCGTTGCGACCACGCAACGAAGTGTTTGTGGAGCCCGCGGAACATCGTGCGGTAATTTGCTCATCACGCGCCCCGCCCATCCGTGTTAGTATTTATTTTTCTAATAAATATTTGCACGGATATATATTATTAATTAATTTATATTATATTGGTTAAATAGTCTATAATAATGTTTTAATAATAATATGTTTGTTTTTAGCTATTTCATTATGATTTATATGAAGACTGTCAAAATTAGAAAATAAAAATAAGTTGATTTGTTATTTGCTTTAGAAGTTGCATTTACGTTTCATAGTTTAAATTAAAAAATAAATTTTCTCACTTATTAAACCTTGTTTTATTTATATAAATCTATTATAAGCCAATAGGTACTATAAAAGTAGAAATATGAGCATCTAAAGCATGGCATGGCATCTATGGCATTAAGTCCGCCTCTGTACTTTTGTGCTTGAAGTGTTAATAAATAAATAAATAAATAAAGTAGTGTGAGTAATTTGCTCGCGCGCGCCTCTCCGTGTAACTAACTGAAACGTGCCTTCTCACGGGTTAACATCCCTGCGATAAGATTTCTCAATGAATAAACAGTTCAACTTTGTGCTCATAATAGATATCTACCTAATTGGTATGAAAATATCATGAACAAAACGCACATGTTCTTCCCGTCATTGCGATATATCAGAATTCATGAATGACGGTTTTGTAAAACGGTTTGTTTAAATCTTATGCACTAATTTAAGAAAGTGGTTATTTGTATGTACGGGATAATTTGGATGTGCGGATATACTGATCGGGTTCCAAAACATATTTCAGCTAAATTATCTCCGAATAGCATAGCCTACATTTAAAACATTCCCGTGGGATATTACCGACCATATGCAAGCTAAACACGTGAAAAATGTAGTCATAGATATTTTCAGCAACTATTTATTTTTCAATTTCATCAAATTTGCATTTTCATTTGACAGCAGTCATGAACAAAATCTTTAGTAATATAATCTAGTCTGATTCATGCAAATCTCATAGCTCCAGCGGTATCTGTTAGCAGTCTGAAGTGTTATCTCTGAACGCAAACAGTTCAATGTTCTGCGACCTTCAAAAAAGTCAGACTTTTGAAGTTTTTCACGTTTATTACCGTCTGAAACATAAAATACCTTTTTTTTCGCTGTTTTATTAAAATATGTAGCATGATTTTTTTTTCTTTTTTTCTGATAAATATGAACAGACTCCAGGACTTAAAGCTACTACAATCTTTTTCTTTATAGGATTTTCAACTTTATCTCTAAAACATTAGGTTCACGGCTGATTAGCGAATTTTAACAGTTTCTGGTGTCTGTACCTACGCTTTGTAATTATCTACAGTTCCAATACGAATAAATAAATAAATATCGCTGGACATTACACACAGCGCCATCTAGTGCTACACTAAGCAAGGGATAGTTGATATACTACATTACTTTTTGTTATATTTAATACATACTTAATATACAAATAAACATCCATGACTCGGAAACAAATGTCCATGCTCATCACACAAACATTCGCTCCTACCGGGGTTCGAACCCCGGACCTTAAGAACGTAAGGCATCCTTACTACCGTTGCGCCATTCGAAACGTCAAACGCGCACGGCAAACCCTCTACGAAACCACGAAATCACTTCAGAAGATGGCTGCAATACTGTCTGTTGTCGTTTTCATAGAGTTATATAGAAGCCCTTCATGGCGCTGAAGTCTATATCATAGGCTGTGTGTGAATGTCTTTCCCAGCGCGGTTAGCGGTTGCGGTAAATTCACCTTCGGAATCGTATACACACTGACACAGCGACACATCACTTCAAACATTTCTAGTAAAACACAGCCTCGGTTTGTATGGATTTTTGTACTATTAGATATCCGAATAAACTGGTTTTGGAACTTGTTTTGTCGCCGTGCGTACCGTTGGTGTTCTCCGTGCACTCATATTGCAGGCAAACATTTGATAATAATAAATATCAATGGACATTACACACAGCGCCATCTAGTGCCACACTAAGCAGGGCTTGTGTCGTGGTCACCGGACAGTTGATAAACTACTTATATATATAATTTTTGTTTGTAAATACATACTAATTATTGTACATAACAGAGTTCTAGGAGCTGTGGTGTGGGATTCCTTGTTATAGCGCGTCATGGATATATCCTGAATCCGTTAATGAGTGCTATCGCTCCGTTAACTTTGAAACTTTATCTTATTGTTTAAGTTGTATCAAGTTATACAACACTGATTATGCCCTAGTTCTTAGTAATCATCCATCACACAGTTTCTTGATAAACTTGTGCAAGATATAAAGAGATTATTGTCCTTTTTTTATCTCTAAGACCCTGCTCACAGCCTCGGATGATACGACTTGCGTCACGTGACTTCAAGTTTCTTTCACTTGAGTGCCATCAACCCCTACGGGCTACACACGGGCGGTGAGCTATGGGCTTGCTAGCCGTCCGTCCGTCTAATGACGACAGGTCGTGTCGACGGCGTGTTTTTGTTCCACGCGCGCCTCAAAGACATGTCAGCATAAAGGAAGGGGCCCTCAAGGGCCGAAGCCTGCCGGGGGTGCGGGACTGTTCGAAAGAGATACCGCGGCCCCGGAACGAGGAAGGAACATGGATGGTTTTTAGTCAGTAAAAGTCTGACACTCCCACCCGCTCCGCCCAGATGACCCACCATTTGATGATTTTCCATCGGAAAAAAAAAACGATGGAGGTTCTGAGAGGTAGCAGATGCCCCTTGAACCTCTTTCTGGCGATAACAGTGTAGCAGCATGCGTCATGTCTCTTTAGGCGCGTGATTGTTGACAGAACTAAGACGGCCATCTTGTTTTTTCATAATATAATTTCCTCAAACTCTTTCACAAACTTTATCCGACAACACTTTCCTGACAATTCCATTCGTAATCATTATCATTATCATCGCATTAAAAACAAAACACTTTCGAAGTTTCAAAGTTACAAAAATGATACGAGTAGTTATGTTAACGTGTACTTACGTTGATGATGTGGTGAACTTTTACTGTTAGTGAATGAATTACTCTGTTCATTTACATTTTCTTTGTTACCAAATTGTTCACGCGCTTGCGTGGGTTTTAGGTCTTCTTCAATGAAACAAGACTGAATAATAAATAAACTGATGTATTGATTGGAATTAGATTCTCACAATAATGTCGCTGGACCCGTTACAGAAATATGCGTTGGATTGTTAGCGGCCCTCGTGGCCAAGTGAACGATTCTTCAGCGGAGCCCTGTGCTCCCGCTCGCGCGACGCCGCTGCCGCCCCGCTGTCCATTGGCTCGGCTGAGGTGGCGTGATCGCGGCGCGCAGCCATTGGCCCGCGCGCAAGACGGCGCGCGATCGGCGCACCCATTGGCTGCGCGCTCGGTGACGCGGTGCTCCACGTCACCCGGCAGTGTTGCCAGGCGGCGGAGGCCGGAACATACTCCCGGGGGTTGAAGCATTCAACCATGCTGCTCTCCGAGGAGGGGGCACATCGTGCGGACCGCACGAGTGACCGTCCCCTTGGTGGTGGCGATGTCAGCCACCCGACTGACCCCGTCTGGGCCAGGGTGTAGGCGCGTGACGCGCCCTAAGCGCCACTGGAGTGGCGGCAGGTTTGCCTCGCGCAGCAGCACGAGGTCGCCAAGGCAGATGCCTCGCTGCTGGGTCCTCCACTGGGACCGCTGCTGCATTTCGGCCAGGAACTCCTTCTGCCACCTGGACCAGAACTGTTGGCGGATTTTCTCTATGAGCTCGTAGCGGTTGGGTCGCAGTACTGTGATGGGTGGCGATGGGACGGCGGTCAATGGCCTGCCCACTAAGAAGTGCCCTGGGGTTAGCGGAGAGGGGTCATTTGGATCAGACGAGAGGGGAGAGAGGGGGCGGGAGTTCAATATGGCCTCAATCTGTGAAAACAGTGTAGCCAGCTCTTCAAATGTCAAACAGGCCTCCCCAGCTACTCGTTTTAGATGGTATTTAGAGGATTTGATCCCCGCCTCCCATATTCCTCCGAAATGAGGCGAATATGTAGGCCCAAACACAAAACGGATTCCCTCGTTCGCCGAGTAATTGAAGACCGACTCTTGGCTCTTCTGCAACATCCTACCCAGCTCATTGCATGCCCCTATGAAATTCCGACCATTATCGCAATAGATAGCATAGGGTTTACCTCTCCTAGCCACAAATCTACGTAGGCACAGAATGAAGGCTTCAGAAGTGAGGTCGCTGACTACTTCTAGGTGAACCGCCTTAGTAGTAAGACACACAAACAAACATAGATAGCTTTTAGTTATGCGGTTCCCTCGGCCCTTGCGGCTTGAAATTCGAAAGGGACCCGCAAAGTCTACCCCACAGGAACTGAAGGCGAAGCTACGGTCAGTTCTTACTGTTGGCAAGTCACCCATGATTGGTTCAAAAGGCTTGCCGCGCAGTCGTGTACATACCACACACTGCTTGGTAACAGTACGAGCTAGGTTTCTCCCTCCTATTGGCCAGTATTCTTCACGAATGGCAGCGAGCAGTGCCTGAGGACCAGCATGAAATAATCGTAAGTGTTCATGTTTAAATAACAGTTTCGTGAAACTATGTTTCGCATCTAGGAGAATAGGGTGCTTCTTATTATAATCAAAGTTAGAATTTCCTAGACGGCCTCCCACTCGTAGCACCCGTTTAGAGTCTACGAAGGGGTTAAGTGGCAATAATTTAGATTTGTTATGTAAGGAATGCCCTTTACTTAATGTTTCAATTTCTTCATAGAATGTATCAAACTGACTAAGTCTAGCCAGCAGAGTGCATGCTTTTTGCAGCTCTTCAGCTGACAGTGCCTGACTTAAATTTCTTTGACCCTTACAATTGTCAATGAACCTTAGAACATAGGCGACTGTTCTTTTCAGCCGTGAAAAATTAGAAAACCTACTGAAATCTATTACCTTAACATCTAAACCTTCCTTATTGTTTGCCGTAGATGAATATGTGGTGAGCGATTTCACCTCAGGTAAGGGCTCATCCTCTGAAAGTGGAGGCTTCGTGGACCACTCATATTTCTCTTGTTTTAAGAAGGGAGGGCCTTCCCACCAAAGTGTTGAACTCTTCAACATGGGTGGGTCTACCCCCCTTGAAGCCATATCTGCAGGGTTCAAGGTTGTGGGAACATGATACCACTTATAATCGGCTGTTAACTCCTGAATTTCGTTTATTCTATTGCGTACGAAAGTTTTCAGTGAGTTTGGCTGCATTCTCAGCCATCCTAATACTACCGTGGAGTCTGTCCATATTATTTTCTTATTAATTTTACATTTTAAGGACTGACTGACCTTCTGGCAAAGTCTAGCTCCGAGGAGCGCTCCACATAGTTCTAGTCTAGGAATAGTCATTGGTTTAATAGGTGCTACCCTAGCCTTTGCACATAACAGGCGTGATGTATACGCATGATTACTACACTTAAACCTTAGATAAACGCATGCGCCATAGGCTACTTGCGAGGCATCTACAAAACAATGCAATTCGATGTGTTCTGGCATTTCACACAAGACGTACCTAGGTAGATGTAGATTGTACAAACAAGATAAATTATCACCAAAGCTAAACCAATCCTTAGCTAAGTTATTTGGTATTGGCTCATCCCAATCCAACTTGGCACACCATAACTTCTGCAGTAATATTTTTGGTTTGATAATTGCAGCACTCAAGAGTCCTGGTGGATCAAATATTTTACAAGTCATAGAGATAACCGTTCGTTTCGTTAACTGAGAGGCAAGCGGTACATTGGTAGAGAATTGAATTGTGTCACTCACCGGAGACCAGTTTAATCCTAACACAGCTGATTCTTTGCATAGATCTAAATTGTCGCTGTTAACTTGTTCCTTCTTGAATATCTGTGGACAATTGGTGCGCAACTTCCTAAGTATGAACCCAGCTGACTCTAAAACTTGAGTTATGCCTTTATGAATGTGTGTCAGCTGATCTTCTGATGCGCAACCTGTACTTAAATCGTCTATGTAGAAGTCGGTTAGCATAGTCTTTTCTATAAGTTCATCGTCACACTCTAGTGCTAGTTGTTGTAGACACCTAGTACTAAGGAACGGCGCAGATGCTGTACCATAAGCTACCGTATTCAGCTGATAGATTACAATGTTGTGAGTTTTCTCACAGCGCCACAGTATTAACTGCAAATGGCGTTGGGACTCATCTATAACAATCTGCCTGTACATTTTAGCAATATCTCCAGTAAGGACAAACCTATGCTCTCGAAAACGCAGTAAGATAGACATCAAGTCACTCTGGATGACTGGACCTACTGCTTGAATGTCGTTCAGCGATTTGCCTGATGTAGTTTTTGCAGATGCATCGAAAACGACTCTAACCCTAGTGGTCTCGCTGTGTTCTCTAATGACGCAATGGTGGGGTAAATAGTACCCGAATTGAGGCTTTACAACTTCAGTTAGATGACCTAACTCTTTATATTCGTTAATGAAGTTGAAATAAGCTTCCTTTAACTGAGGATTCTTATTCAGCCTAGTCTCTAAACTTAGAAATCTTTTCCTAGCCATAGCATAGGAATCTCCTAGCGCACGTTTGGGTGCTTCTTTTAGAGGTATTGACACTGAAAATCTACCGTTAGCTAGGCGTTTAGTATTTTCAACAAAGTGCCTTTCACAAAAATGTTCATCTGGTGAACGAGAAAATTGTTCAGAATAACCTTCTTCAATTTCCCAAAACCCTTTTAGGCAATCCTGTAATTCTTGACTAAAACTGCAAGTTATCTTGAGGGATTTTAGGCTATCTTGCCCGGTAGGGCCGGACACTAACCAACCTAGCTTGGTGTCTTGTAAGGCAGGTTTATTTTTACCTAAGCGTATGTGATTTGAATTCACAATAGACCAATATACGTCAGCACCTAACAGAATGTCTATCTGAGAAGGTTTATAGAAAGTGGGGTCTGCTAGCCTAACTTCCTTTGGAATACTGAGTTGCTGAACGTTGACCTGCATGTTTGGCAACGTACCTATAATGTTTGGTACAACAAGACATTCAATTGGAATACAGAAATTGCTTACACGCGATTTTATCTTAATGTTTACCCTTTCGGAAATATTGGAGGTTGAATTATTTATTCCAGAGACATAAGTTGGACGTGATGTGTCACTGACTAAGTCAAGTTTTTGTTTCATCACGCTGGATATGAAGGACATCTGGCTGCCTGTATCTAGCAATGCTCGTGCCTGGTACACTTCACCAGTTCGCTTATTAACTAGGTCTACTAGAGCCGTGCCTAACAGCACTTGACCTGCCGCTGCAACTGATAATGACACCGGTGAGTTAGATGGCTCTGTCGAGTCTAAGACAGCACCAGTGACCTTTGGCTCATTCCTATGTGCTAACGAATGGTGTTTCTTCTTACAGACACGGCACATAGGCCTAAGTTTGCACTGGAATGAATTATGACCACCCTTAAGGCAATTTTTACATAATTTTAACCTATTGATTTCAGATAACCTATCTTCAATGTCCATATTTTTAAATTTGGAACAGTCATGTAACTGGTGGGTATCACTACACACATGGCACTTTGTAGGTACACCTGGTTCACTAGAAGCAGCGAATGCCTTATTAGTTCTAGGCTCCTTATGGCTGCTGAACCTTCGGTCACTTCGATCAGTATTAACCATGCTTGCAAAATGCATAGTTTCTAATATGTCGGCACGACTTCTTAGGAACCTTGTAAAGTTATCTAGTTTATGATAATCGGGTAATGGAGACCTATACTCTTCCCACTTAGCATAAGTGACAGAGTCTAACTTGGAAGCTACAATGAAGAGGACTAGTGAGTCCCATTGGTCAGTCGGCTGACCTAGTGTATTCAGCGCTCTCAAATTTTTCAACATATGGTCTACTAAGTACCTTAATGCCTTGTAGGATTCCTTACTACATTTTTCAACAGTTACTAATGCCTTAAGATGGTTATTTATCAGTATATTTTTATTATCATACCGTTCACACAGTAGTTCCCATGCTAGTTTGTCGAGGTAAACTCTATGGATTTGATTACCCCCTTAGCACTCCCGTCCAAAGCTGATCTTAAATAATGGAATTTATTGATCTCGGGAATTGAATTATTACAGTTAATAACAGAATCAAACGTATCCTTAAATTCCAACCAGGCTAATAGGTTTCCATCAAACTTTGGAAGGTGTATGGTAGGCAATTTCACTCCATTAAATGCATGAGAACAATTACTTTGCGGGTGAGAACAAGTGCTTTGTTCTTCGATACTATTGGCCTTATTGACCGGTGACGGGGTAGCCTCAATCAATTCTTGAGCTACAGAGATAGCCGAGTAAAATTGACGCTCTGTGGCCTCTCTTTCGTCTAATTGTTCATCTACATCGGAACATAATGATTCTATTTCAGATTGTAACTCATCAAAAGTTTTGAATAAGCCTTGAAAAGTGGCCAATCTTAATGAAAGCTCTCTAGCTTGTACACTTTTAATATCACTAGACTTCAAGGTTTGTATAGTACCTAGATAGTCTAAGAATTTAGTTAGCCTACCTTTAATAGTGCCACGTTTTTTAATCAACTCTTTAATTTTGACCTTCAGGTCGGCATCTGCGTTGGCCATGATGCTATTGTTGTATAATAACTATACGTAAGCCCGACCTAACGCAATGCAATGAGCCGAATAAAATGTGCAGGGAACCTGACAATCTTAGGCGCCGCTCCAACACGTGGTCACGGGCACGATTACCCGCGCCGCTCGCAGCGTCGCGTCGGCCGCCGCTGCGATGTAACAGGCGCGCCGAGGGAATCCGCTGTGCCGCCTGGACCGGAACAGTTGCCGTATGGCCGGAACTCTGAAACAGTCAGCCGGATTGCTGGTTCACCTAGCAAGGATGCGAGCGTGGGAGTGTGGGGCTAGCTCACGCGCATGCGTGACTAGCTAAGCATAGGCAATTATTTAGCCTAGAAAATGAAATGAGTCGCACGACTCGAATGACAACTCGCGTTGAACAAAGGAAAACTATTAGGTTATGCGTAGCGTGGATGCTGCTCGTAAGAAATGTATCTTAAGAGGGTTCGTGCAGCGAACATGCTAATAAAGGGAATGAGCAAGGACCCTGCCCTCTAGCGTTTAGCTTGGCATCACCCGGCTTGCACCCACGTGCAATTTAACCTGGAAATTTGGCAAATTATAGCCTCCTGACAATTGGCAAGCAAGCTGCCACTGCCTTCACAGCGCGAGGACACACAGGAATCGAAATTAGGCGAGGAATAAAGAAAGGATCAGGGCATACTCTCCTGGGCTAGACCTTCGGTTGACGTTTCGCCGTCCTCACCGGGCTCCCGGAGCAGCTCGTCAGTCTTCTTCCGCTCGCTCGACCCTTACGCAGCCCTGCTGGATGGATGGCGGGCTGCGGCACTTGTCCACGGGGCGCTGCTCGACGATTCTCGAAATCTCGACGAATTTGTAGTTTACGACGATGTAACGGGTCCTGTCACGGTCGCCACTTGTTCACGCGCTTGCGTGGGTTTTAGGTCTTCTTCAATGAAACAAGACTGAATAATAAATAAACTGATGTATTGATTGGAATTAGATTCTCACAATAATGTCGCTGGACCCGTTACAGAAATATGCGTTGGATTGTTAGCGGCCCTCGTGGCCAAGTGAACGATTCTTCAGCGGAGCCCTGTGCTCCCGCTCGCGCGACGCCGCTGCCGCCCCGCTGTCCATTGGCTCGGCTGAGGTGGCGTGATCGCGGCGCGCAGCCATTGGCCCGCGCGCAAGACGGCGCGCGATCGGCGCACCCATTGGCTGCGCGCTCGGTGACGCGGTGCTCCACGTCACCCGGCAGTGTTGCCAGGCGGCGGAGGCCGGAACACAAATTAATATCCCGTTTTCCTTTAAATGTGCACCTAGACTTAAGTTAGCAACTAAGCGGTAATCTGGAGTCTTTGTTATCAATGTTGTGTTTACCTGTAATTGGCATATATATTAGAACACTACCGTATGAGTTAGTATATGTATATGCATATATGTGCTGTAGGTGAACCTTAAGTAAATAAATAAATAAACATGGTAAGCCAATCTGACAGCTGCAAGTCCTCGTCACGAGAAGCTATAAAATTTGTAAATACACATTCAGGGTCGCAACCTTTGGATCAAATAAAAAAATAAAAGCGTCAGCGAGAACTTACTTCAAAATGACGGCTCAAATGTTTACGTTCCACGATGTCAGATGCGTTCCAGTACCACAAAACATTAGACGACAGCGTTTCATATCGCGAAAGTTTCGTATGATAATTTGAGTGGATTGAATTTGGGATTATTTGTTGTTGATTGAATTGTCGCTACATATGTGAATTCTTTGCTAACAAAATGTATAGCTTCTCGGCGGGGAATATACTTGGACGCACATTTCTGTGTACCTGCGGCTTCATCAGTGCTGCTAAAAAAGTACTAGACTCTGCTTTGAATATTAGGAGCATGCGCCCCTGAGCTGCATTCAGTACCCCCGCCTCCCTCTACTCCACTACCGCGCCGCGTTGCCCGGCAGTGTATTACCCTCAGACGCCTAGAAAGATTGCGGGACAGCAGACGCCCGCAATCCTTCTTGCCGCCATGGTAAAAAGTAAAAACATTATCAATAGATGTAAAAAACCTTTTAAAAAGTTGAAAGGGACTTGTTCTCCCCGTTATCGCGATCAATTTTTTATCCTACACCAAACCTGGGAAGTTCTAGTTACGGAGATATTGGGAGTCAAAGTTCGAAACTCTTTTACTTTAGAAACCTCCACGACCCCCGTACTATTCAATCCATCTATCAGCACAATGTTTTGATTGTGTTGAGTTCCACCTAAAAACATGATTTTTCACCCAAAAAAAAAGTTGTTGATGAAGTTGTTGAAGTTAGTTTGATGTACAAAATGCTTGGTTGACGGGTTCGTGATGTTTACACCCTGTATACTTAAACATACTAAAAAAAAAACTGGTTGTCTGTAAAGTCGGTTTACTGACGATAGTTGAACGTGACAAAGTCTTAAGAAAATACTGATGGAATGGTAGCATTTTTTGACACCACATTCACTTTTCACTGCACTTGATACTCGATCAAAACATGTAAATGTACTATAGTATAGCAGCTGTCCACACAGACGCATCGCTCACTCAAGTAGGAGAGAGACGGATGTCGAACGCTGCCGAACGCAAAGGCCGATTGTGCTTGTCGCTTGCACTTCAAGCCCTACATGGAACGCCTCAGAGCGATCAGCGAGGTAACGCCGCATGAGGTAACGCCGCATGAGTCATGTTTTTTCGTGCGTGCAGCCGGCTCTATCGAATTATAAGACGTTGTCACGTCAAAAATGTATAATGCAAACCTCTTTTGGGCAAAGACCTCATTCACAGCCCCGGGCGATGTGACTTTTTTTGCATACCCATGACACGCGCGAGCGTTATTTGTTTCGTTCGCTTGAGTACTATTGTGGGTGACTCGTCATCTCTAAACAACGGCTTTCATTTGTTTTCTCTGCTGTCGCTGTTGCAACACGCGCGTCGCTTGAGGGTTTTACTTCGTGGCCAAGGGGTACGGCTGAATGCTGCAGCAGGCCATCAGGGTACTTAGGCTGTCTCTTTGTGAAATGGATTTCTTCGTAAGCTACTGAGGTCGTTTACTTCGGCCTAAGGCTACTGAGAGGTGGTGTTGGAAGTATATTCTTTACCACTGTAATCGCTATGAGGTGATTGTGTTGGTAAAAAGTATTAAGTATATCATTTAAATAACCCATTTCTTGAGATAAGATAAATAATCGAGTGCAGCGATTGTGAGCAAAACCTGCCAGCGTGCTTTCTATAAGTTTTTCTACTTTTCCATTCTTTAAAACTTTCACGAAAACTACATCATAACCAATTACATAGTTTAGAAGTTATAAAAGAAATAAGTACTTATACGACACAAATTAGGTTTTTTTTTAACAATTTTAGATAGATATTTTTTCCACACAATATTTTGTCAAACATTAATTGAACATTGTAACTAGAATTTATTATGAGATCATCATTTACACGCCATGTCATTAGCAAAGTAGGAAAAGTTCGTACCTATTTAAGAAGCGAACTCATGAACTTCTCAAGCAAATTAATTATAATTTTATAGGACCTCCGCGCAAAATTCTGCTGCCGAATAAAAAAAAGAATCAAATACCTAGAGCGACTCAGTAATCACGGAGATATTGGAGCACATTCATAAAAAAAAGATGAGGCTGAATACATTATCTCCGTTATTGGAGTCGATTAAAAACCCTAAAACACAGCGAGACTTCGAATCTCGTCTCTAAACCGAGCATTGAAAATGCAATATTGCACTAGTTGCTGCTTCGTGAAAACTGTCTAGGTTACAAATTGACGCATGCGCCCTTGAGCTGCATTCAGTACCCCCGCCTCCCTCTACTCCACTACCGCGCCGCGTTGCCCGGCAGTGTATTACCCTCAGACGCCTAGAAAGATTGCGGGACAGCAGACGCCCGCAATCCTTCTTGCCGCCATGGTAAAAAGTAAAAACATTATCAATAGATGTAAAAAACCTTTTAAAAAGTTGAAAGGGACTTGTTCTCCCCGTTATCACGATCAATTTGTTATCCTACACCAAACCTGGGAAGTTCTAGTTACGGAGATATTGGGAGTCAAAGTTCGAAACTCTTTTACTTTAGAAACCTCCACGACCCCCGTACTATTCAATCCATTTATAAGCGGCGCGCGGCGCTTTTTGGCCATTTTTTTTTATTCCAAAAAGTTCTTATCTCTTACGTACTGGGATAAGAAAAAGAGAATGATAACTTACCTCACTTATCATTAATTTCCTTACATTATTACCCACGGACCGGTAAATACGTAAGTAAAGCATTTATACTTGTTCCAGTCTTATGTTACACGTCAGTCTTCAATGGATGACGTGAATTAAGTTAATGTATGAGTCATACATCATGTGCGTGAACTTAATTTTGTTAAGATCATTAAGGCTGCTTAGTTAATTATGCGTGAACATAAGATAACGTTTTTGGAATTAATTACCCTTAAACTCACGACGCAAAAAGAGGGGTGAAGTTATACTTAAAAGTAAATAAGCAAGGTTCTTTATTTATAAGGCCTAAATTATCAAATATTGCTTAAGAAATCTGTCAGTTAGTGACTAACTGATAGATTTCTTTGGCACCCCGCGCCTAAAGACTTTTCATAATTCACTAACTGTTAGTGAATTATGAAAA
Source organism: Xestia c-nigrum (assembly GCA_916618015.1). Lineage (NCBI taxonomy): Eukaryota > Metazoa > Arthropoda > Insecta > Lepidoptera > Noctuidae > Xestia > Xestia c-nigrum. The sequence continues at coordinate 800,815 of OU745248.1, forward strand.
GTCTTTAGGCGCGGGGCAAACACGAATGGCGTATGGCGTATGGCGGTGGCGCGGCGCTGGCGAGCGAGGTAATGGCATGGCGCCGCCGGCGGAGAAGCGCAGAACAGGCGCGCTAATGGCGCCGGAATGGCGTGGCGCGGGCGCATTCTAGTCTTTAAAATCTAAATTGTTACGCATTTTCGTTGTCTTGTTCCCGCCCTGTGCATGCCACTGCTAACAGTGGGAGCGCGGATGGCGAGGAACTAGAGCCCGCGCCGCGCCAGCGACACGCCCACGCCACGCCATTTTAATATGTGTTGCGCCACACCTCTTCTATACATTTTGTATGAAATACCAAAGAAGTGGCGCCACGCCACGACCTCGCCAGCGCCGCGCCACCGCCATACGACCCTTGTATATGACCCGCGCCTTAGTCGTACACCAATTACCCATCTGTAGAAATCTTCCAAACAATTCGTTTCGTTCGTCTATAATGTGACGAATTTCCTTCCCAACATCTCACCTTCGTTATCTCAAAAACGCCTAATTTCATGATTTTTGACCCAGCAGTTTAAAATGCACGCTATTGTACCTATGTTAGTTTTTTTTACAGTATACGTAGACATCTTTTGGATGTGTTTACAATTATTTGTATGTCATACTATTCATCCCATTACACGATTGAGGTGCAATAGAAGAGCCCATACAAATAACATTAACTTGCACACTATGCTATCACCTTGCTGACTTGATAATCTTTTAACACGGCTTACCTCAGCTGGTGATCGGATAATACGATGCAACATATTGCGGTCGAAAACACCTTCCATTCAAATAGTTCCAGAGAGTGTGGTAGGTACAGTCAAGGGTTAACAATCGTTGGTCAACACTTTGACATATCCAGAAGACGTTGAATGCAAGTTGTGATAAGAATCTTTCTACTGCATACATTGTTACGAGTATATTGTATGTATTATAAATGCCAAAGTTAGTTAGATGGTTAGATGGACTGCACGCAAAAACTATTGGATGATGAAACTTTACAGTAAACTTTACTCACTGGAAACCGACCTTAATAAATGTATCTGTCACCGTAAAATTGTGAAACACGTTAGATTGTAATATAACTGATTGTCAAACGAGTATGAGTCAAGTAGTATGTGCTTACAATATCACGCATTATTTTTCGGTAGATTGTAATCTATCGAAGTGAAACCGTAATATTGTACTAATTGTATTATTGTAAAAAACATTTTTACCTGAAGGTGCAAATATTTTTATTTTTAATTTTTAATTGTGAAATGTATGCGATGGAAGTCAACTCGCGTGGTGTACAGGAGGAGGAGGGAAGGAGGGGTCCCCTTGCCCCATGGTATCACTCTCAAGTTAATGTACCATTCCTAAGAAATATCGATTAATATACCCTAATCTCAAAACTCTTTATATTCCCCTAAAAGCGTAGAGACAGTAGACGGAGCCCCGCTACGCGAGGCCCCTATTTCCGTCTGCAGGGTTTAAAGGAACCTAACTAACCTAACGTGGGGGTGCCCCAAGTCCCGATTATGGGGGCAGATATACTTCCGTCGCATGCATTTTTCACAATATTACGGTTTCACATCGATAGATAACAATCTACCGAAAAATAAAGCGTATTATTGTAGGCAGTATGTTCAGTTGACAATATTTCGAGAATTATTAAAATTTCGCTAGAGAGATTACAATATAAAGTGTTTGTCAATTTTACAGTGACATAATTATAAATACACCCACAGTACAGCTGCTATTAAGCTATTATAGAAAGTCTAAGTCCAAAGTTTGACATTCTCGCTCGAGAATGTCAAACTTTCCTGCCTTAACCCGCTGTCTCAGTCAAAACTGTTCACCAGTAACCAAGAAGAAGTCTTTCAGACGCTGTCAGTCAAATGGGAAGGGAAGGGGATTGTCGTCGGTGAAACAAGATTGAATAGTATGCGTTTCGCTGATGACATTGTCCTTTTCTCCCTCAAAGCCACAGATCTAGAGCAAATGCTACAAGACTTTAGCGATGCAAGCCTTGACGTTGGACTAAATATGAACATGTCAAAGACCAAACTCATGGCCAAGAGCTCCAACAAGAGCATACACACTTAGGCGGGCATACAATATGTCCAAGAATACGATCTACTTCGGCCAAGTAATCTCTTTCTAGGCAAGGCAAGATAAGGAAATTGCTAGACGAACGGTAAATGCCTGGAAGGGTTACTGGTCCAAGAAGGAATATTTTAAGGGCACTCTGCCCATGTCTTTGAAGCGAAAGCTGATGGACATGTGTATTCTCCCCATCTTGACCTACGATGCATAAATTTGGTTTTTGACAAACATCAAAGTCCAAACTCAAGGTTTCCCAACGTGCTATAGAGCGCAGTATCTTTTAACGTATCGTATTCGTAACACTACACTGCGCTCCAAAACGCAAATTGTCGACGTGGCTCAAAAGGCTGCCCAACTTAAATGGGACTAGGCAGGACATGTCTGTCGCATGTCGAACGAACTGTGGGCCGTAAGACTCAAGAATGGTGCCCTGAAACAGCGACACGGGGTCGCGGCAGACTACGAAGGAGATGGCGGGATGAACCAGATGTCTTCCTTGAGAATTGGAAAGAAATAGCAGAGAATCGTGATCGGTGGAAGGAATGAAGGGAGGCCATTGCCCAGCCGTGGGGCAATACAGGCTAGCTATATTATAATAATTTTATCGTTACTTCTTATTAATCTTTTCTCAACCATAACTCTTTAGTTAGGTTAAATAATTAACAGCTTACAAATCCTTGATGCCCAATGTCTACTTCTAATATCGAGCGGATCCCAAGCAATCCTTTAAATCGAAACGTTCGTTGGGACAATAGCCTCGTCCATTAGGACGGCTGTTCAGTTAATTGCTGAACAAATTGGATGAGGAATTGGGGACTGGATCTATCCATTCAGTATTTGAGGAGGTATAGTTTTTTCTAGCTAAACCCTTTCTCATTTTCCTTAATAGGACCTACAAAGACGTACACATCATTTGCTGATGTCGAGGCTGTCTTTGTTCCCTACTGTAGTAGAAAGGCATTAGACGTACGCCATTAATTACGCTAGCTTACTGTATTAGCTGTTACTGAGTGAGCTTTGTGTTTCTCGACAGCTAGAACATGTAACTTAAAATTTCACAAAGAACGAACAAATACGGGGTGTAAACAGAGTCATCACAAAGCCGTCAACTAAGCATTCTGTACATAAAACTAAGCAACCCTACGCAAAAATTATTGCTGGGAAATGGCTTTTCTATTTAGGGTATCGCGTTTTTCAATAGGACTCAACGTAACGCACTTAAAACATTGTGCTGATGGATAACATGAACAGCATGGGGATCGTGAAGGTATTTAAAATAAAAATCTTACATTATAGTTGGAACGTTGACCCCCAATATCTCCGCAACTGGAAGGTTGCGTTCAGAACAAAAAAGATATCGCAATGACGGGGAGACATGTGTCTTTTGTCTTCGTTAAGAAGTTTTTACACTCTTTATTTGTATTTGACGTGCATACAAAGTGACAAAAAATTAAATAAACAATAAACATACAACGCGTAACAAATATTTATTAATATATGTACAACAGGATAGAACAAAAAAGTTTCAAGCTTGCACACCGTATCTACGACAAATTACATTTCAGCATGCTGATGCTGTGGTACAGCACAGCCGTTGTTTTCAGTAGTCCTGCGAGAAAAAAAAGAAAGCCAATGATTTCAGTGATCAGCGACAATTTGTTTAACTTCTTTCTATTGCCCGCGGAGCATGGTCCCCGTAGAAAAGGTTTTCTTCGACAAATCTTTTGTTTCTCTGTTATTAAATAAATAAATAAATATCACTGGACATTAACACACAGTGCCATCTAGTGCTATACTAAGCAAGGCTTGTGTCGTGGACACCAGATAGTTGATATACTACATAATATACTTTTTGTTTGTAAATACTTACTTATTATACATATAAACATCCATGACTCGGAAACAAAAATGTCCAAGCTCATCACACAAACATTTGCTCCTACCGGGATTCGAACCCAGGACCCTATGAACGTAAGGCAGCCTCACTACCACTGCGCCATTCGAGTCGTCATTATGTTCGAATCGACAAAATGACAGATGACGAAGATGAGAGAGGTGTGATGTGTGTGTGTGTGTGTGATGAGATGATGGGATGAGTTTCCCATCGAGCCGTAAAACGGCACATCAACTTCTTCAAGGGCCCAGAAAGTTATCGAGAATAAGAGGTTCTCTAAAAGAAAAATAAAGTTAACATTTTACTTTTATACTTGAGCTAGCTACCCACTCCTATGTGTTGCCAGGATAATAAAGAGGTGAAACAAAGGCAAAAGAAAACATTGTTCTCTTAGAACAATACGGAACCTAGTTTTATGTTCGCGAAGTTACAAGTGCGTCCTTGATTAAATATCTTCAGCTTTCTACGGAGTTCTGGAAAATACCAATATCAAAGTGTGGGTGGTGCTCATTAAACGTTAACTTTTGAATTGATATAAATTTATCAAAACATTATTTCGAGATATTATCTTAAAGTTTAAATTACTTGGTAACATTCATAACACGCCTAGAATTAAGGTAAGACAACGACATAAATATGTTTAAGTCCCATGTAACTGACGACCCGAATGACGTAGTGGTAGTGACGCTGCCTTACGTTCTTAGGGTCCTGGGTTCGAATCCCGGTAGAAGCAAATGTTTGTGTGATGAGCATGGACATTTTTTTCCGAGTCATGGATGTTTATATGTATAATATCAACTATCTAGTATCCACGACACAAGATTTTCTTAGTGTGGCACTAGGTGGCGCTGTGTGTTAATGTCCAGCGATATTTATTTATTTATTTAATAGGGAGCGAGCCTATTGCCATCGACCGGGCACAAATCCTGGCTCCTTGACTGTTACAGAGAAATTCTTGATGGAAAAACCCAACTACATTTTGCACGACCCGGAAAACGAACCTACGACCTCATGTTCAGAGAAAAAACCCCACTATCGTATAGTTTGTTTGTTTGTTTGGTTGAACGCGCTAATCTCAGGAACTACTGGTACAAATTGAAAAATTATTTTTGTGTTGTATAGTCCATTTATCGAGGAAGGCTTTAGGCTATATACATCACGCTACGACCATTAGGAGCGGAGCAGGAATGAAAAATGTTGCAAAAACGGGGATTTTTTTTCCTTTCGTTTTTCTCTCTTATGTGACGCAGACGAAGTTGCGTGGGTCAGCTAGTACAAACATATTACATAGTGAGGCAATGAACGAAAAGCCATTTTTAACCCTCCACATTTAGTGAATTTTATCAGTATGGGGTAATTTAGGAACCGTCACATGAGATCGTAAAAATGTGACAAGCAACGGCTACCATCATGTAAAACATGTATTAAGTTGAGTTGTTTTTACGAATAATCTTGGTGCGCGTTGACCCGGGGCTCTTGCGGGCGACGGGCGTTAGCGGATTGCTGACCACTCTCACACTCGCTCATGGTCGTTGGAGTGAGGTAGACCCTTAAATAATAACTTTTACTCAAATAATCCCTCTGTCTTGTTTATAGAGACGATTGTTTGATTTTAAAGATATTCACTAACATACAACCAATAAGCTAAGAATTAATAAAAATAAAAACCATTTCTCTTATATAATACTGTGTGCTTCAGTAACACATATCTACATCGATTCCAGTTTAAACCGGTTCTAACCGACTGACTGTTTGAACAGATTTCAATTACTTTTTATTTGATGTCGTGATTGGAAATATACTCTCAGGAATGGCTTCAAGATATATTTGTTTTAAATGATGGGTTTTTATTTAATCTAAGTTTAGATAGACGTTAAACAAAAATAAACATGTTTTATTTACTGTTACTGTAAACCTATTTTATTTTATTATTTTATTTTATTTATTTGGGACAAAAAACAGTTACACGTTACAATATTAACAAATAGCTATGCATCCCCACTGCTGGGCAATGGCCTCTGACTTCCAAATTCTTCGATCCACGGCCGATGTCGACCACTGGTCGTTGGTTTTGTCTAGTTGGTCTCGCAAAATGCTTAAAATTGTGCACAAAAAATAACTTAGTCCTGTTTGCAGCTTCACCCGTGTTACGGTCTTGAAAACTAAAAAAAAATCAAAATAATGTACCTATTTGCAGTAAATGTGGTACAAAAGATGGTAAAAAAACTTTTAGTGCGATGACACATTTCGCCATAAAAATAGCATGCAAATATTAATAAACACAAACTAAAATACCTGTTTCTAATTTTTATATTAACTAGACACAAAACGAAACAACAAAAATAACAATTATAATTATACCTACATACTACAAAATCCTACTATCCTACTATCCTACTAATATTATAAATGCGAAAGTTTGTTTGTATGGATGTATGTATGGATGTTTGTTACTCTTTCACGCAAAAACTACTGAACGGATTTGGATGAAATTTTGCACACAGATGGTTTATAACCTGGATTAACACATAGGATACTTTTTATCCCGGTAGTAAGATCCCGTGGGACAATTTCAAACATCACGCGGGCGAAGCCGCTGGCAGAAGCTAGTAACATATAAAAATTAAAGTATATAAGATATTCTAGACATACTAGACACAAAATAACAATTATAATTATACCTACATACTACAAAAGAACTTTTAACACATTAAAGTATTTAAGAAATTCAGCAAATTGTTAGCATTTAAAAATTTATTCTTTAAATATAAAAAACATAACATCATAAAAAAGGTAATTCTCTACAATTCAATTCGATAGTGATATGACTTACAATTAGTTTTTTAAAGACATTCTGCTATGGAATAAAAACTACGTGAAATAAGCCATTTTTTAAAAACTTTGCAGAATTTTCTGTACGGTAGTTCTGTAATAAAGTTTGGTAGTGTGTTAAAAAATAGTGGAGCCATATACACAAAATTACGTCTGAATATTAATAATTCAATTCTAGGTACAGGCGTTGTTAATAGATACTGTGTAACTGTACATTTATTAATATTGTTTTTAAATTTAAAAAAAAAATATTACTACCTAAAAGGATCCGATGTGCTGCCCAAATTAAGCACTATATGTTTGCCAAGTTTCATCCATATTCAGTCCACCGTTTACGAGTAAAAAGGTGATTATAAGACTAGGTGACTCTTACATCGTTTTTGAATATTATGAAACTCAGAATGATCTCTACAGATTACAATAGTCAAAAAAGTCAGCCTTTTGAGGTTAGCTCACAGATAGCTAAAGTCCCAAAGTATACAAGTAATAACTTTACTTCAACTACCCACAAACATGCAATCTACGCTACATAGTACTCCTATTCAAAAGATAGTCCACTACAGAACAGCAACAAAATTTGAGCGCTATTTCAAAGGGAATTACATTTTAATCACAAGGAAACTCTGATTAAAGGCCAAAGCTGCCCCAACGAGCGAGACAGTTGTATAATTTGTATAGCTCCGTCTCGCTACGCCTTGTAATTAAACTGTTGCAATATAAAAGTATTTTCACTAGTTGGTGGAGTTTAATTTGGGATATTTTTGACCGAATCTCGCCGGGGGGTGTTAAGACTTTTGTTTATTTGGGAACGGTTTCGCGTGCGCGGAGAATGGGTTAAATTGAAATAATATGTGTTAACCCTTATAGATTCGTCATGTCTGTCTGTCTGTCTATCCGTCCGTAGTATGTCACAGCCACTTTTTTCGAAACTATAAGAACTATGCAGTTGAAACTTTGTATGTAGATGTATTCTGTGAACCGCATTAAGATATTATGCCTTGTGACTGTAGCTTTGATTCAGTTTTGTATTTTTGACATTCAAAAGTGCCGTAATGATCTAATTAAAATAAATGATTTGAGTTTGAATTTGAGTTTGATATACAAAAAAAAAAACAATGAATTTCTGGGGTTCCCCATACTTACTTTGAACTGAAACAATTTTTTTTTATTCATCAAACCCATACGTGTGGGGTATACTTTTTTTTTTTTTTGGTCTACCAACAATTGTTTACACTGGATCATCATCATCATCAGCCTATAATGTTTCCACTGCTGGGACACGGCCTCCTCTCAATGACTGGGAATGGGCTATATTCTACCACGCGGGCCCAGTGCGGATTGGTAGATGTCGCATGTCTTCGAACTTTTTGGTTCTAGGACATGCGGTTTCCTTACGATGTTTTCCTTCACCGTTTTTGAGAGCAGCGGTGATGAAATAAATTACACAAAGTAATGCGCCTGTCTGGGTTCGAACAAACTAAATAAATCAATCAAACAAAAGTCACCGACTTCTGAAGCTAAAGTAATTTTTAACTTTTTTGTTTTCTCTGAAGTCGGTTTTATTTTTTTATTTTTCTATGAATAGCATTTTATTTTATTACCAAAATAGCGGTCACGAAGTAAACCTGTATTTATAAATAGCTGACATCCATACAAACAAGTACATATTGGTATCAGAGAAATTAATTTTCTAAAAACCCAGGCTTCCGAGATATATGTATACTTAAACCACCAAAGTAAAAAATATTTCGACATAAGTCGACATTTTTTTACTTTGATTTTTTTTTAATCAATCCCTAGTGTTTCCGTTGAATGTAAACGTTGGTATCATTTTCATGGAAATGCTATGAAAATCGCATAATAATTACTTTGATTGTTTTAAATTGATTAACAATTTGGGATTTCAAAGGTTTTAATATGAACCCAGATATTAAAACGAATACATCCTCAATTAAACGAACCATGTCCGAATTAATTAAAATACTTTTGTTGACACTGCAGGGACTCAATTAAAACACTCAATAAACAGCAATTTATTTTAATTCAGTTTTATGTACAATTAATTCAATTGATATTGGTTTACAGATCCGATGCAAAGTTAATTGAATTGTAATGTGAATTATTTGGTAGTTAGTCAGCCAATCAAATGTGTTGTTTCCTCATCATCATCCTATGCTGGGACAAAGGCCTCCTCTTTATAATAATGATATTAATAATTTCAAATGTTTGCATGCCGATTGGTAAAATGTGGCCGAGCTAAATGTAATCTTAAGAACTATTATGTATTACCCATATTTGCAAAATAAAATTCTATTCTATTCTGTTCTATTCTTTTATGAGAGGGAATGGGCTATAATCCTCCACGCGAGCCCACTGTGGATTGGTAAATTTGGCATGTCTTCGAACGTGTGACAATGTGAATGTTATATTAATTTATTTATTCTTACTTAAATTATTGTTAAAAGGTGTTTGAAATAAAAATAGGACTGATTTTGCACCATATTGTGACGTCTGCAAAAAATATGTTTGACACTATACCTTTACTGCTAGCTTTACTTTTCAAGTGTAAGTTGACAGATCGAGGTCATTGACTTTCCTATTCTTATTTAAAAGGCAATGTGAGTCAGTCTATTGAAGATAAGAGATGAATGATTTTACCCAGTTTTTATCAGAAACCAAGTTATATGGCAGATTTGAGGACCTTCAAATGGTAGTTGTAAGAAGTACCTAGTTGGCAAAAAGTTAGGGCACAAATTCAATTGAAAATTGAAAGTTTTTGCCTGAGTTACCCTACCTATTGTTGTCTGAGCAACAAAAATAATATCTACTAACGTGCTTTATTTTTTTTTCAGGTAAGTGACTGAACTCTTGGCCAGATTAAGTTGTAAGTCTTTATATATTTTCTTTACTTTACAAAATGTTAACTGTGGAAGTGTGGAATGTCCATTTTTAACTCGTTAACTCGTAACTGTGTGTGTGGTATAAGTATGACGACACGTGTCTGTGAGTCCGATTTTAATTTGTTTTTTTGTTTGACAGATGTATTATAAGTTATCTGATTTTAGCTGTCTTTACACGCAGTACTGAGCATCACGATAGTTTTGACGCGCGGTACTGCGGGATTCGGTGTGCCATACCTTGCGTCTCGCCCCGCACCTACGCGCGGGGGTGCATGTTTCTCCGCGTGTATGCGTGTGATCCGCATGAACGCGCGTCGATGCATTTTCTGTGTGTTAGACTGTGCGTGTTTTCCATACAAACGGAGATACTTACAAGCAACTGAAGAACACGCATCCACGCGCTACGCTGCATCATGCGGGGCAGTGTGAGAATCGCCAAACTTCGGCCGCTACAACATGCAACTCAAGCATAGAGGTGATGCTTCCTCACTTGGAGCAATCGCCTGTCATGTAACGTTACAGAGTCGAGCAATCCATCAGTGAGGGACGAAAACCGAGTATTACAAGCACAGCGCGCAATCTGTAATGTTACAGGTTCGATCATTACATCACTGGCCCGCAAATTGAAAAAAACCCAAGAAAATTAGAATTCCGCTAGCCACCCTGACGCCTTCACCTTAACTGAAATGGGGTGTATATTAGGGTGACTGGTAACTAGTGTACGATACCAGCGATAACAAGTGATTGGTTCATTATATGAACACAATCACGTGTTTAAGTACCTATATATTAGGTGCATAGTCTGAGTCTACCATACCATCCGGCAATTACAATTGTGAAGTTATGTTATGGTGTGAGAAAAATAATATTTTACATTGTCACTGCCGCGGCCCTGTGTGTGACCATAATATTTTTTCTTCAATGGACGAGTGTTCATTGAAGAAAATTGTAAACACTGCGGGAAATGGATGTGTAAGTACTGTACACAGAGATAATTGATACTAGTTACATTCAGTGAGCGCGCGTGAAGGGCAATGCTCGCCTCTACTTTGTATGTGACATTTATCATACATACACACATTACTATTCGTATATAGTTACAATTTTTCGAAAAAACCTGCTATTACTATTTATTATCAATACTTTCAATTAGTTTTTTGTTAAATCTTTTTGCAAAAACACATTTATTTGGAAATGAAGCTATTACATGGTAAGTAAAATGTTTTTTTTAATTTGTACGTAAACATAAAATCTAAGAGTTTTGTCCAGTCGCTTAAATTGGGAAACAAAATGGCTTTTAATAAATGCATGAGCTGTAGTGATTTAGATTTCTCTTATAATCGTCACAATCGTTTCGGAAAATGTGGTGATTGTGGACCTACTGTTGTAGTGAGGAAATAGAATTAGGTCCATCAGAGTATAGGTACAAAGTTTCAGTTCTGTTTTGTTAGCTGTTGAGAAGTTCTGTCCTGCCATTATGTCGTGTCTTGTAAGGTAGGGCAACCAGTGTGGCAACGCCGCCAGTCTCTTGGACGCATTACCAGTTGCCAGCGTCAAAGAGTGTTTTGATGCCAAAAAAAATAACAACAATTAACTAATTGTTGTTATTTATTTTTATCATTTTTAATTGTTTCTGTTTTTAGTTTTAACAGTCTTGCTGCCTATACTGCTGCTGATGCCTCCTCAGTCGAGCGCAGCGTTCTGTAATGATGGCGACTCCTGCCTCTGCAACGACAACTATGTACCAGTCTGTTCAACGTCGGGCTGCAGCTATCTAAACAAGTGCAGGTACTATGCTATAATCGGGGCTGCGGGACTGTCCGGGGGTGCAGGACAGTTTAAAACCGAGGCTGCGGGACTACTCGAAAGAGATACCGTAGCATCAGAGCATAAAGGGCGAGGATGGAACATGAATGGGTTTTTATTATCTAGTAAAAGTCTGACACTTCCTCCCGATACGCCCAGAGCGGGAGGAGTCATTTGATGATTTCCCATTCGAAAACAAATTACCTACTATGCTAGAGAGTGAGGACTTCGGCTTTGTTGACCGTCATCACACCTGACCCCATATTCACAACGCTTCGATTCGATTTCGATTCGATAAGTCGTATGTCTATCTCGCTCGTTTTCGTTATACCAAAAAGGGATAGACATACGACTTGCCGAATCGAAATTCATTCCGAGCGTTTGTGAATACGGGGTCTGGAGATCTACTCTCTAAGCACGACATCCGTAGTTTGTTTCGGCCGTACGTACGGCGTACGGCCGTATGGCCTACGGCCAAATTTACTTACTAGCTTCCTACCGTATGCCATAGATAAAAGGTTTCGTTTAAATTGTTATTTTCTCAGTTTCTGGGCCCTGAAACTTATTCTCATGTTTATTATTATCTTATTTCACAGATTAATTTGCGCCGGCGCTGTTTTTTTGAAGTACGGAGAATGTCATGAATAAACAACTGGACTGAGATATGGCTTTAGCTTAGTGTTGCTGTGTTAACAATGTTTCAAGTAGTAAAAAAAGAAAGAGTTGTTACCGTCTAAAATTATACAAGGTGCTGTCCTGAGAATTAAAAAAAAAAACAGTTTTTCTGAACAACAGAATTAAAATGTTGTTAGAAAAAAAGATGTCAGGATGTTTTAAAATGTGCATGTTATGTGAATGAAAAACGCAAAAAAAAAAATGTAGAAAAGGTCTGTTAGTGTCTAAGACCTCTGTCATGTTAGAATATTATCTTGATTGTTTTTTGAAATGTATTTTATAAGAATATTTAGGGATAAGTTTGGGAGAACAATAAAGTGTTTTTAATAAATGTTGTTTAATTAAAGCTCATCATCTCCAACACTCCTCAAAAATAAAATGACGTACGCACCACATGATCAAAAAAAAAATGGGCCGAAGTTTTGACCGAAGCCGAAGGTTCTAGCAAGTGCCGAAATTGGATGAGGCTGTTACAAACCGCAATGGACGATGGGACAGATTTTTGTATGTAACGTATAAACTTAAAAACTTCTAGACTAGATTTGGAAAATTATTTCAGAAATGATTAGTTACCAGCGAGTAACATAGGCTATATTTTATCTCTGTACTCCCACGGAAACGGGAACTATGCTTTTGAAACTGCGTGACGTCCGCTAGTCTATATCTATTATGTCACCGTAAAATTGCCAAACACGTTATATTACAATATAACGTGTTTCTCTCTAGCGATATTGTAAACTCTCGAATTATTGTCAACTGAACATACGGAAGTATCTCTGCCCCCATAATCGGGACTTGGGGCACCCCCCCGTTGGGTGAGTTAGGTTCCTTTAAACCTTGCACTTGGAAATACGTCGACTACGCTTTTTAGGGGAATATAAAGTGTTTTAAGGTTAGGTTATAATACTCGGTATTTCTCAGGAATGGTACAATATCTTTTCATGAGATTTGTACCACTGGGCAAGGGGGACCCCTCCTTCCCTACACACCGCGTAAGTTGAGTACCATGGCAGGCATTTCACGAAAAATAATGCGTTTTGTTGTAAGCAGTATGTTCATTTGACAATATTTCGAGATTTTACAATATCGCTAGAGATATGTCCCCTTTGCCCAATGGTACCACTCTCATGAAAATAATAACGTACCATTTCTGAGGAATACCGATTAATATAACCTAACCTTAAAACACTTTATATTCCCCTTAAAAGCGTAGTCGACGGGATTTCAATTCTTCTGCATTTTATTACTTTTTGGGGTCTCTATAATGAAGATGAGGTCAAAATGAAAATCCAAAATGGCGCCAACGAAAATTTTTGGATTTTTCGTTATGGGTGTCATTTCCGTGGTTTTTGGTATCACTGATAATGAAAATGAGGTCAAAATTAACATGAGAAAAAAAGTTAACAGGAGCAAAACAATACAATTCTCCTTTTTTTTCTTCGGCTTCCCCTGACAGTATTTTCACCCTTCGCCACTTTTAGATAGAGGTGTATCTCATCCTACACCCACATTTCGCACATTAACTTATTTCTATCAACCGGGCACAAATAATATAATAACACTTTGCCCGTCCCGGAAATCGAACCCAGGACCTCATGCTCAGTAGCGCTTGCGACAACTTGACCAACGATGCAGTCTCACACATGACCCATCAATATTTTAACGCGAACGAAGTCGCGGGCAACAGCTAGTTTAAAAATAATTTTATAATAAAAAGAAAGAAAGAAAAAGCTAAAATACTGCTTACTGTAATATATTAAGGTACGTCTTTCAACTCATTAAACCTCATTCTCATAAAAAAGAAGCTACTTCAGTAAACCATTTATTTATTTCACCAATATGTACACTCAACATCGCACTACCCGCATATTGGAGTGATCTTGCGGGACTGCCCGAAACTTCGTATCAATTCCGAGAATGGAGACACCTCTCGTCTGCGAATTGGGTAACTTAACCACCTGCCACGAGTGTCGTTGGAGGCCACTCTTGAGATACTCCGGCATGAATGGGAGGGTTTGTAGGTCAGGTCATAGATAGATAGAATATAGTTGATTGAATACCGGAACGGTTACACTCTTCTATACTAATATTATAAAGCAGAAGAGTTTGTTTGTTTGGTTGAACGCGCTAATCTCAGGAACTACTGGTTCGAATTGAAAAAATCTGTTTGTGTTGGATAGCCCATTTATCGAGGAAGGCTATATAACACGCTACGACTATTAGGAGCGGAGCAGGAATGAAAAATGTTGCAAAAACGGGGTTTTTTTTTCCTTTCGTTTTTCTCTCTAATTTGACGCAGACGAAGTTGCGTGGGTCAGCTAGTTTACAATATAATGGGAGTTATAATCTCTTAACGAAGTCGAAAGACATTTTCCCCATCATTCTTTAAGCATACGGCACAACAAATCTGTATTCCGCTCCATATCCTATTCAACAAATGTTTAAGTGAAGGGGTATTTCCATCCATATGGAAAAGAGCCTTTATTACGCCTATCTACAAAAGTGGAGATAAAGCCAACATTGAAAATTATCGACCTATTTCTATTTTATCCACGTTGTCTAAGCTTTTCGAGAATTTAGTGCACAGTAATTTGTTTCCACAACTTAGTCATCTCATTATTCCCGAACAGCATGGCTTTGTTCAGTCTCGATCTACCAGTACAAACTTAATGATTTTTACACAATTTTTATTTGAAAATATGGATAAAGGCACGCAGGTTGATGCTGTGTATACTGATTTTCGGAAGGCTTTCGACAAGGTGGACCACAAACTGCTTTTGGACAAAATTGCTTTCAACGGCATTAGAGGGAATCTGCTCAGATGGTTTGTGTCATACATATACCACAGAACACAGAAAGTGGTCATCAATGGATACGAGTCCGATTACACAGTTGTTGAGTCCGGTGTGCCCCAAGGTTCAGTCTTGGGTCCTTTATTGTTCATCTTGTTTATTAACGACATAAAGTCTTGTGTAGTTAACTCTAAATTCCTCATGTACGCCGATGACATCAAAATTTTTAAATCCTGTACAAGTATGCAAGACTGCTTGCTATTACAAGATGACCTACGAAGACTTTCACAATATTGCCTTAAGAACAAACTTTATCTCAGTTTACCAAAATGTCATTATATTTCTTTTACTAAAAATAAAACAAGTATTAAATTTCCTTACACACTAAATGACATAAACTTGAATAAAACTGATTGCACGCGTGATCTTGGCGTACTACTGGATAGTAAGTTACATTTTGATATCCATATTGACAACATTATTAACAGAGCCTTTCAGATGTATGGTTTCATAATGCGGTCTTGTAAAGAATTCAAAAAGGCTTCTACTTTCCTCTTCTTGTATAAGACTTTAGTCCGTTCCCAGTTGGAATACGCGGTCCCCATTTGGAGCCCGTTTTACGAAAAATATAAGCACAGACTAGAAATGGTACAAAAAAAATTTCTTCGCACTACACATTATAAGTGTTACCACACTAAGATTTCCTATGCTGATCTGATGAAACAATACAACATATTAAGCTTGGAGCACAGGCGTACACTGCTGATGGTTATGATGCTGTACGGCATATGCAACAATAGGTTTAATTGTATGGAACTCTCAAATAAACTTTGTTATGTAGTACCTAGGACTGTTCATCGGCGAGAAGTGCGAGTAAACCGCTTATTCTACACAGAGAAGTGTAGAACAAATGCTGGGGAGAGAGCTCCACTCCGCCGATTATTAGAAACGTACAACTCATATTTTATAAATTTGGATATTTTTGCTCTTAGTCAGAACCAATTTAGGAAAATTGCTTCTGAATTACTTTCTGGTCATCCTTAACGATGACTGCTTCTTATTGATGTTATGTTGTGATCTGATTGGTGCGCTCGAACTAAACCTAAACAGATAGCGCTGTCTAGAGTTGGTTTGTGTGAACTTTCAGGTTTATTTTATATTTTCTTACTTGACCTTTCTGTATACGTCCGTTTCCTTATTTCTTATAAATCGATATAATTCCGTGGACAATAGTGTGGGTTATGCGTTTGTTAAATTTTTTAGACCTAAGCTATTTGTTATTATTGTAACGTGTAACTGTTTTTTGTCCCAAATAAATAAAATAAAATAAAATAAAATTGCAATCATTTTTTTTGTTCTACACCATACCTGGTAACCTTTTAGTTACGGAGATATTGGGAGTCAAAGTTCCAACTTATTTACTAGTTATTTTTTAAATACAAGTTTTTATTGTAATATTTTTACTTTAAAACCTTTACGACCCCCATACTAATGAATCCATCAATCGACACAATATTTTAACGTTACACAAACACACAAAACAGCCAAAAAACCAATGGTCGTTTCCCAGAAATAAAATACTTTGTTTGATGGACAGAATGATGGTTGACGGCTTCGTGATTAGGCTTTTTACACTCTGTATACTATTTGTAGAGTGAAAGCAACGTTAGGACGTAATTATGTAAAGACCTACTTAGCTTTTCAATTAAATTTGGGGTCAGCTTCTAGTCTACCCGAATGCAGCTGAGCACATTGCACATGCATTTTCATGGAGCCACTATATCTGATTTCAATCGACCCACGGGTCTGGTGTCGCGATACCCCTTGGTAAGACTGATTGTTAGATTTACAGGCTTCAGACTGCTCTTTTGTTACTAAAAATGGGCCTAAATTTCGTAGAATTTCTCTAGTAACACAAAGCGGAATCTACAAGGAGTATTACAGCTTGCATCGTGTGTTAGATTTTCTGAAATTGTTGAGGCGGTCTTGTGTTACTTCGCCATTGTTGTTGTTTATCCATTGCGCCTCACTGCAACACAAATGTGTTTATTCCATTTTGTCTCTGTAGTCTGAGGAAGCGACCTGATAGTATCAGACAGAGGAAATTCTATTAATAATACAAATACAGATCAGATCGCGTAAGAAACACCAACCTTTAGTTTTTTTAGGATAGGAAATCATCAAATAACTTCTCCCACTCTGGGTGGAGCGGGAGGGAGTGTCAGTCTAACCCATCCATGTTTCTTCCTCGCCCTTTATGTTCCGGGGCCACGGTATCTCTTTCGAACAGTCCCGCAACCCCGGCAGGCTTCGGCCCTTGTGGGCCCCTTCCTTTATGCTGACATCTCTTTGAGGCGCGCGTGGAACACGAACGCGCCGTCGACACGGCCTGTCGTCATGAGACGAACGGACGGCTAGCTAGCCCATAGCTAACCGTCCACAGGCCCGCATCTACGGTGGCCGGTAGCCACCACGTGGCTCTCGACGCCCGGTGCGTCTCCCGCGGCGGCTGGGGCGAGAGGCTCTCTCCCTCATGAAACACCACCCTGCGTTCCATAACTTAGGTTGCAGATGTCGGAGAAAAACCGGCCAAGCTAACGTGGGAGTGGACTGGCCACTTAGCGTGAATGCACCCGGAGAGATGGGCAAAAGTCGTCAATCACTGCACGCCTGACGGAGGAAATCCTCGTCGAGGTAGACTGAAAAATATTCACGAACACTGCTTCATAAAAAAACATTAACAAAAAATCTCTGCCTAGCCTTTTCCCAATTGTGTTGGGATCGGCTTCCAGTCTAACTGGGTGCAGCTGAATACCGGTATTTTACATGGAGCAAACTCAAACTCAAATCATTTATTTCAACTAGACCATTACGGCGACTGCTTATCTGACCTCCACAACCCAGTTAGTACTGGTTAATACGATAACCCTCGGTAAGACTGGTTGTCAGAGTTTTTGGGCCACTGTAACGACTGCCAAAGATGGATAAATTGGCAGCCGGAACCAACTGTTTAACGTGCTTTCCGAGGCACGGAGCAAACTCGTTATGTAAGAGCGGTCACCCATCCACAGACCAACCTAGGCAAGCACGACTTAACCAAAAGATTGGCCCGAGCGGCTGTTATTATTTAGCCACGAGCTCCTCTCCTCTAACAAAAAACATTAACATGCAAATATAAAAGGAACTCGAAGCAAAAAGACAATGAACAACTTGTACAAAAGAAATAAGCAGGTACTTCATGCCCACGGCGTACGATCAAAATATAATGACAATTCCTGATGTTTTTTTATATGTTGGTTGCCAATTTGTACCTACTTAACTTCAAAACTAATAATAATGGAAAGTGCTCGAAGTTTCAACGCAAACACACTGTAATTACGTGCTTTCTCGAATGTTCTCGTAGGTACGTAACATTATAGGTAGGTGACTACACTGAAAATATGGGAACATCCTGGTTCTAACTAAAGTTAAGACAACTTAACAAAAGACGCGCAAAAAAAGCGAGAAAAATATCCCAATTCGTGGGAGGGTAGCATTCTAGACGTCCTAAAACCAGTTCAGTCAACTGCTGTGAACGGTCAATCTGATGACTTGACATGACCACAGAGTAGGTACAGTACAGAGTATAAACTTCAAACAACCGCGCGAATCGGTTGCACCACGTGCATGACCACTGGCCGCTCGTCGCGTACGCAGTGAGAGTGGAAAAAACCGGTTTACGCTGTCACCGCCAGTTGATAATCTCAGGGTTGTCAGGGCAACACACGTTGTTTGTTTTGTGACAAGTTAGAAAATTTTAATGTAAAAACTTGATATTTATTAATAATGGTTGTATATTGTACTGTGTGTTTGAATAATACTAGAAAATAATGAAAATGTACTTTAACTATCCCAAGAAGTACATAGATAAGTAAATATTTGATTAATTTGTCTTCACCTATTGTGACAACCCTACCAAAATAAGAAACAATTTTGCATGTTGTTAAGAAGCTTATACTGTGTTCCGTCTACTTACTCATTTGACATGACTGCGTTTAATTTTGACACGTCGTTAATTTACGTGCCAGAAACCGGCTGTCGTACAGTTCTGTTTCCAACCCATATACTGTTACTGTTACTACGACTCATATCTGTCTGTAAACGAACTCATCAGAATAAATTTTAAATCCATAATTCTCTACATTTACCCGTATTTAATGAAAAAGCGTCGAGCTGTGAACTTGTTGGGCATAATGAAACGTATACTGAAGGCACTTCCCGTTTCGTTCAGATGACGTCACTAGGGCTACCAGAGTGTATACAATTAGCATTAGTTCAAGTTTTTTTAGTTTCAATTAGTATTAGTATTATTTTTATAGCAGAATCATTAATCTCTTAACCTTTTATTAATTGGAGTCGGAGCAGCATATTTTTGTATGCCAGATTGTCCTGTAATTTCAGGCCATGCGTTCTGTACATCATACTAAGTAACTCTATACAAAAATGTTTGGTGAGAAATTACTTTTTTTGGGGTGAAATAACTCATTTTTCGGTAAAACTCAATGAAACACATTCAACACATTATGCTGACGGATGGATTGAATAGTGTTGCCAACACTATTCAACTACTACTTTTATCGGCAAATAAATCTTTGACTTTGACTTTGAACACTAAAAGTACAGTAATTATTACATTAAAAATACGTATTTAAAAAAAAAACTTGTAAAAATATTGTAACTTTGACCCCAAATGTCTGTAAACGAGTACCTTTCGGGTTTGTTATGAATCTTTTTACACCCTTTATAGATCTAAGACTTGGAACTGGAATCTAAAGTAAAGCTTACATAGCTGGTTATCGATTATATCAGGAAAAATCTTATAATCGATAACATACAAGGACTAAAAAAAACAGCAGTTATTTTTTGTATAATCAGATTAAAAAGCATAATCCTCCTTGTCTATGGGATCGAAATCTATTTAATCGCTACTAAGCTATTTTTGTATAATTAATTTTTATACTTGTGTGTATAACATAAGTGTACTCTACTGGAAGCCCTGGACACGTCACTGTTATGGATATTAAATATGGCGTCGGATAAACATGGATGAATCCATGATAATATATGCAGATTTGTTGTGTTCATACTTTAGTCATTTAAATGCTAATAGATTGGAAAAGCGACGTTTTATAAGTGGAGTAAATGTTTGAAATAGAGTAGAATTAGGAAGAGAAATTTTAAAAGTTCCGTATTTTTTATAGTTGGGAACTGGTTCAGAAAGAAAGAAAAAAATACGTTTATTTCGTCCAGATTAAAAATCCAACAAAATATTTGTGTCTTTGACACTTTGTTGCGGTTCCTGTCGTTTTCGAAAACTAGTCTTATTCTTGTTTTTCTTTTAACTTGTCTACGAATAATTAACCGATCGTTGATGTCAGCAGTAAACCTATGTTTAGGGTGCCTTCAAAGCATCTTACACACGAATGACACCTTTTATTTAATACCTGCTCACTCTTTATACAAACACAACCATTTCCAGCGCTGTGAGGTAATTTAATAATTTAATTATGCTAACTACCCACCATAATGTGAAAACATTAAAGACATTTCCTCGCTGTAATTAAACCAGTAACACCACCAATACCTGAGCTTCTCGCTCTCATATTACATTAAAACTTGGCAGAAATCTGTTGAGCAAAGTGTTCATATCTAATAAGCAGGATTCAGTCGTAAGCCGCCTTGTCGTCAACTTGTAAACTCACTGTACTAAGTACTTACTAAGTTTGGTAGCACGCTGGTTGGGATTAGTCCAGATAGGTAGTGTACCTGCTTGAAGTTAGTCTGACAACTTGGGTTATGTTTCTGTTACGTGTTATGTCTTCATTGATGACGATGATTTAGCATAGTCAGAATTTAACGTGGGATTGTTGGGATATAAGTCTGCTCTTTGAGAGATTATTTATAACAGTATTATCATTTATTTTGCAAGGCTACTTGAACAATCCATGTGTAGATGAAAGTTTCTTAAATTATTACTCAGATTCAAAATTAAAAAGCAATAATTAACGGCTTGTCTTTTTCATCACTCTATCTTTTGGTGAACCTCCGTTGAAAATTCGTTTAATAATTTTGAGTTTACGCGAACAGACAGTCAAACAGACGAGGTGGAAGACTTTGTTTTATATCATGTTGTGATGCCGGTTTACCCTTATGAGGCATTTAAATTAATACCGGCACTAAAACGCCCCGTTTGGTTATCAGCGTTCGACTTAGGTCCATGGTGTCCGAAAAGATAACAGCTTGATTAGCTAAAAACAGCTGTCACTGTGACATATTACCATACAAAAATGTGTTTTAAACAGCTGTTTTAGATAATCAGACTGTCATCTTTTTGGTGAACATGGACCTTAGCAGCGAGCCTTGACATACTTAACAACAGTTTTATAATATTTTTTCCCTCAATAATATTTTCCTTAGTGTTTTTGAAAATTTGATACAGGCCAATTCTTAAAGCCACAGTCACAACAGTATACCTAAAGAAACCGAACTAGCCTCAAGCATAAGATAAAAAAAATACTTCACTTTAAATTGGACGTAGTTAAGCAGAAAGGACCTAACCCACAGTTTGGTCGAAATTGAGTTAAGTATGCCATCGTACTCCTGAGGGTCGAATCTATCATACAGTGAAGACTTTATTTTCGAAATGTATATGGAAACAATTTTTTTTACTACCCCGACTCATCCCACATGTATGAAGAGCACAAAAAAATAATTTGCTGAACGAACCCAACCTGCTTGAATTGTTTCTGTGTAATGTAATTTCTATGTACGTATTCTTAAAGATAATTTATCAGATAAAACTCAAACAGTTTGGGTCCTTTCTGAGAATAACATTTTGCCTAACAATTTAATCTTTGAAAAACACTGAAACGACTTAAACAATTTGGGTCGTTTCTGTGTTTTAGATTTACTGCTAACAAACTTCTATTTTTGTTTATTAGAAACGACTCAAAACACTTAGGCTATTTCAGAAAAACGGTTTTATATGAAACATCCATACAATTCTTAATAACCTAAAGTGACTCAAGAAGGTTAAGTCGTTTATAAGAAAAAGATTTAGCGATTGACTCATACACTTATATTTTAACTGAAACGACTTTCGTATTTATAATTTGTAACAAGTGCATATGTTAAAAATATACTAGTATTAAATTTTAAAAATTATCCACGACTAAAGGCGGGGAAGTAATAAAAACAAAACAATTGGACGTAGTTAAGCAGAAAGGACCTTATCCACATCAAGTCACTTTTTGGTAATTGGCGTTTGAAGTTTCAGCTGTAATTGCTCTAAGAGGAACATTCTTTTTTTTTTAATGTATTTTTTTTATTCTAGTAGTCTAATATTGTAATTGTTAAAGTAATATAAACATTATTTTTTTCAGTAGGATTTCAGATATTAAGCAAAGTGTGGGTTGAGTCCTTACAAAGAAAAGCAATTTTTAAAAAGTCGTAATTTGTTTTAATTCCTCAGAAAAAACTCAAGCCACAAAATAATTTATTAAAAATAAAATTAAATAATTATGAAGAAATAATGTATTCAATCAGTTTCATTATGTTCTCTTTGACATAGAAAAAAATAAAATAAACTTAAAAACGGTACAGACATGGGCATAGAGAATTCATTATTCTTCCTCCCAATCAATATCCAGTTTTAGTCCATATCCATCTACATCTTCGCTTATGTCCGTTCCTGTGAGGTTATTATAAAACGCGTGGCAATCTTCGGGTATCAAATTATACATAGAATTGAGATCTGCTAGCTTTGCTTCGGCAATAACCTTTACTTGAGGCCACCGAACTTCGAAATCTTCTTCTGAAAATTTGATCAAAACACCTTTGATCTTTTTCGATACATCTAAGGTTTGAATCTCTCCACTGCCTGTCTGATATCATGGTAATTAAGTAGGGATCATCTTTTTTCAAAATAATTTCTTTTGTAATCAGCCAGTTAATTTTATTTTATTTTACGATTTATAACTTTCTTCTCAATTTTCTTACTGCTTAAAAATCTTGACTTTTCATTCTAGTTACGTGAAGAGGGTTTTTCGTTTTAGCGATGTTCATGATTTTTATATATTCTTCTGCAGTATGAACTCTTTCATGATTCTTTAGCTCACATTCTATTTTACTAAACTCTGTGTCGTTAGGGAGAAAATAATGTCCAACTCTAAATATTTAAACGTGATTGTTTTTAGGCTCGCATGTCTATTCAGTACATTTTTCAACATTAGCACTATTTTAATGTTTCTATTTTGTCCCCCACAGGAATCACTCCAAAGAACTATGTTTTCTACACCAAAAAACTGTTGAGAACCGTTGAAAACTGTACTGAATAGACATTCGAGCCTAAAAACAATCACGTTTAAATATTTAGAGTTGGACATTATTTTCTCCCTAACGACACAGACTTTAGTAAAATAGAATGTGAGCTAAAGAATCATGAAAGAGTTTATACTGCAGAAGAATGTATAAAAATCATGAACATCGCTAAAAATAAAAACCCTCTTCACGTAACTAGAATGAAAAGTCAAAATTTTTTAAGCAGTAAGAAAATTGAGAAAAAAGTTATAAATCATAAAATATGTATAAATAAAAATAAAATTAACTGGCTGATTACAAAAGAAATTATTTGAAAAAAGATGATCCCTATTTAATTACCATGATATCAGACAGTGGAGAGATTCAAACCTTAGATGTATCGAAAAAGATCAAAGGTGTTTTGATCAAATTGTCAGAAGAAGATTTCGAAGGTCTGTGGCCTCAAAAAAAGGCTATGCCGAAGCAAAGCTAGCAGATCTCAAATCTATGTATAATTTGATACCGCAGATTGCCACGCGTTATATAATAACCTCACAGGAAGGGACATAAACTAAGATATAGATGGATATGGACTAAAATTGGATTTTGATTTGGAGGAAGAATAATGAAGTTCTCTATGCCCATGTCTGTACCGTTTTTAAGTTTATTTTATTTTTTTCTTTGTCAAAGAGAACATAATGAAGCTGATTGAATACATTATTTTTACATAATTATTAAATTTTATTTTTAATAAATTATTTTGTGGCTTGAGTTTTTTCTGCGGAAATAAATCAAATTACGACTTCTTTAAAAATTGCTTTTCTTTGTAAGGACTCAACCCACACTTTGCTTAATATCTCAAATCCTACTGAAAAAAATAATGTTTATATTACTTTAACAATTACAATATTAGACTACTAGAATAAAAAAAATACATTTTGAAAAAAAAGAATGTTCCTCTTAGAGCAATTACAGTTGAAACTTCAAACGCCCATTACTAAAAATTGACTTGATGTGGATTAGGTCCTTTCTGCTTAACTACGTCCAATTCCTTACTAAAAGATTTCAAAACCCACTCGGCACCTCGTAGAAAATGTTCTTTAAAAGCTATAATCCCTCACACTTGTCAGCACTATCTTTATTACTGCTACTATAACTCCAACACGAGAGAGGCGGGCTGTCTCTGCAAATTGGATTTCGATTGATAAAAATGAATTTCTGCAGCAGTACGGTTATATTCTTAGTGCAGGATTAGTAGCAACGTGTCTAGAAGGTGTTAAAGCTTGAAGAAATAATGAGTCTTTCGTAATTAGTTAGATGTGGCACGTCCCATTATAACAAAAGGTTTGATTGGGGTTGTTCTATATTAGTACACCCACATTCACCAGTTATGTATACGTCCAATGTTATAAAAGGCTGAGCCTATAACCATCAAACGGTCACAAATCCAGAGACTTTGGCTGCTACTGAGAAATTCTACCTCTATTAGGTTAATCCCAGAAGTGTAAAAGTTTTGAAAAACCGTTCATCTCTATAATTTACGGCAGGTATTTACAATGTAAAGGGACCATCGTGTTTGGGTGCACATTTAATATTAAACACTAGCTGTGCCCGCGGTTTCAGTCGCTGTTTCTCATTTGGGTGCGGGTAAGAACTGTAGCATGTAGTTAAGTAGCCCATAATATTCTATTAGAATAGAGCTAACACATGCAAAAAGCGCGTTCAAAGAAACATACTTACTCTTCAGTTTTAAGTATAGATTGGTCAATCGTAGAAAATGGCGGTCAGTGCTGAACCAATTTTGATTGTTTCAGCACTAACCGCCACTTTAAGATCACTGATCCACATTAGCCCTAGATTGGAAGATGAACAAGGCTATTCTGGCCTCCAGGTGTTGGCTGAAAGTCAAGAGGAGTATGATTCAAATTATACAATGTAATGTCTTTGATATTGGAATCACAAAAAATCTCGAACAGCAACTTATTACGTCTAGCCGTAAATTAGGTAATAAGTTTATAAGAAAAATCTAGAGCGAACGAATGGCTTCCGATGACAACAGTTGTATCATAATCTACTACATAAGAACCTTGTCCCCTATTTCAGCTGTCGTGGCATGGAGCCAGGACATCGGTCATAGGACAGACTTTTTGTGAAACAAATATCAGACTATTGGGAAAATAGACGTGACCTCGAGTTTGTGCATAAAACAAATCAAGTTTAGATAGACATCATTAGCCAATTTATTCAGTTTTAAATATGTTAAGTAGCATAGCATTAAAAAGTTGATTACCTTTTTATAACTATCACCTGTTTTTTTCTTTTTTTTTTCACTTAGTGTGGCGCTAGATGGCACTATGTGTAAAGCAACGAGGCTTGTGTCGGGGACACCAGATAGTTAATATACTACATACATAATTTTTGTTTGTAAATAAATACTTATATTATATATATAGTGTCACCGTAAAATTGTCAAACACGTTATATTGTAATCTCTCTAGCGATATTGTAAACTCTCGAAATATTGTCAAACGAACACACTGCTTACAATAAAACGCATTATTTTTCGTGAAATGTGTGCGATGGTAGTCAACTCATGCGGTGTGGAGGGAAGGAGGGGTCCCCCTTGCCCAATGGTACCACTCTCATGAAAAGATAATGTCTTACCATTCCTGAAAAATACCGATTTATATAACCTAACCTTAAAACACTTTATATTCTATTTACTATTCACTTTATAGTCGACGGAGCCGCGCTTCGCGTGCAGGGTGCAGTGTTTAAAGGAACCTAAATAACCTAACGGCCCCTCCTGCCCTAAGTCCCGATTGCAGGGGGCAGAGCTACTTCCGTATGTTCAGTTGACAATAATTCGAGAGTTTACAATATCGCTAGAGAGAAACACGTTATATTGCAATATAGGGTGTTTGGCAATTTTACGGTGACATATATAAACATCCATGACTCGGAAACTCTATGCTCATCACACAAACATTTATTGCTCCTATCGGGATTCAAACCCAGAACCCTAAGATCGTAAGGCAGCCTCACTACCACTACGCCGATCGGGTCTGGCTCTAATATTTGTGTTGTAGCAGATTTTTAGACTGTTATGATAATTTTATACGCAAGATAGCTCTCGGTAACGGGTACTCTAGGCTTTGAAAAATTAAGTACTCGTATAGACATTTTTTTAAAGTGCAGTAGATAAGTGTTCACGAGTGGTTTTTTTTTTAAATATTCAGCCGTAAGTCAACATAACATTACTTTCGGCTTTTCAATGTAATTTTAATTCAAGTTCAAAATACACTTTAACCAAGATCCTTCTTCACTTGACGGCACATAGCAAGGGTCACAAAATTCACAAAAATATCTCAAGAACGTCCACTTGAGGGCATTTCCAAATGTCAGTGAAGACCTGACACCTCTCTTAGTCGACAGCTCTTCTTGATATCAAAGTCAGGGCGTACGGACGAGGCCTAATTGTAAAGCTGTTGGGGAGTTTCGAATAGATATCTAATTGTGGATGGAGTGATGGACAAAAGGATGTCGGTAGATTAGGGAATACGCTTACTCGGGGTGTTGAATGACGTTGAAGTGAATAAGCTTGTTTTGCTGGAAATCTAAGAAACTTCTAAACTACCGTAAGTAAAATGTGCGCATCTGAGGATAGGGAATAGAAGAATCTGAGTCTTACTATGTGCGGTTATTTTCTTAACATTCCCCGAATCCTTGTCGGTTGGTTCTTAATCGGTATAAAATATTCTTCTTCCTTTATTTTTATTTAAAAGCAGACACCGTCGGGTGTTCGGATATAGTATATTTTGATACAAGTGGAGAAAGTTTGTTATTGTCGTCCGAGGCGGTATTAAGTCACGAGCCGTAGGCGAGGGTGTATTTGATCCGAGAACTGCAATAACAAATGTCCACGTGTATGAAACGACGTTTTTCAATACACTTTTGAAGAAATACAATAAAATAATCTCAAATATTTGTGTCATTAATTATTACGAGACTATGATTTCAATTTTATTTTTTTCCGCGCTTTTCTTTCGCCAGGTTAAAGGAGAAGCAAAGGTATGAAGCCGTTATACAGCCTAATACAAAATAATCGTTTTCTTGTATTTTTGAATTTAGAACACAAATAAATGTTAATTTGTGTATAAAAGTAAATATTAATTTCAAATAATCATGTTTATCTATGATATTGAATTTATAAACACAATTAGAATATTCAAAAAATGTTTACACTGTGAAGACGTAGATCGCTTTGCTGAAATTATGCATTTACCAGTTTGGACTAAGTATGGGTATATTTATTTTATTTATTTATTGTAGACTACATTCAGCACTTTATATCTGACAAGATCGAGATCAAGAGTAAAATATCAGGCAATAAAATAGAAATAAAATTAAATCGAGATTCCATCTACTATGCACAGTTTTTTTCTATTTAGTTTATTTTGAGTTTGATAGACCTGGGCTTTAAATTTAAAAAATATCATTCTACATTTTGGGACATTACATTTTAGGAGCAGCAGTGGCTCAGTGGTGGCGGCCCCGACTTACGAAGAGAACAGTCATGGGTTCGAAGCCAGATAGGCGGAATACTTTGTATAAACTATTTCATCACAACTGCTTTCAAAACAGTGAAATAAAACATCATTAGGAAACTGTCCAAGAACCAAAAATTCGAAGACATGTGACATCTCACAATCCTCACTGGGCCCGCGTCGTAAATTATGGCCATTCCCTCTCATTAAGAGGAGTCCTGTATCCCAGCAGTGGGAACATTATTAGAAGTTTTTTGAATGGGTATCCTGTGGTAGGCCTAGGTTCGGTCTCATGTTTAATGAAATGTGTGAGAGCCGGAGATTGTTCAAGTCTAGACTGAAAAGGTGCCAAGACAATCAAAACCAATTGAAAATGGACGCACTAGCTCGGTTGCATTCAAAGGGTGACTTCCGCGGATTCTGGAAGAGTACAAATAAAGTAAACGTAAAACCTGGTCTTCCGGTGAGCGTCAACGGAGTGAGTGACCATAGGGACATTGCAAATACCTTCAGAAATCATTTTTCTGTACAGTCGCCACTGGGTCCGGCGTGTGGGCTTTTCGGTGCTGAGATACCGAATA
Organism: Xestia c-nigrum; assembly: GCA_916618015.1. Taxonomy (NCBI): domain Eukaryota; kingdom Metazoa; phylum Arthropoda; class Insecta; order Lepidoptera; family Noctuidae; genus Xestia; species Xestia c-nigrum. The sequence continues at coordinate 829,288 of OU745248.1, forward strand.
AGACAATGGGAGTCCGTTACACTGCAAACGAGGTATCAAAAATTATTAAAGAAATGACTAAAGGCAAATCTCCAGGCCATGACGGTCTCAGCATCGAACACCTGCAGCACGCTGGGCCTCATATATCTAGGGTACTGGCAATGTTCTACTCGCTGTGCGTGAGCCACTCCTACCTGCCACCCGATTTAATGAGGACTGTGGTAGTGCCTATAGTGAAAAATAAAACTGGCGACCTTGCGGATAAAAGTAACTATAGGCCTATTTCTCTAGCCACGATTATAGCTAAGGTGTTTGACGGTCTGCTTAATACACAGTTGAATAAGTACGTGTCGCTACATGACAATCAGTTTGGATTTAGCCCAGCTGTCTACAGAGAGTGCGATACTGTGTCTTAAGCATACCGTCAGATACTACGTGGATCGTAAAACACCCGTGTACGCGTGTTTCCTCGACCTGTCTAAGGCGTTCGACCTGGTCGCGTACGATGTTCTGTGGAAAAAACTGGAGGACATTAACTTACCACATGAACTTGTGGGAATCTTTAAGTACTGGTATACGCACCAGGTCAACAGCGTAAGATGGGCGGGGGCTATGTCGGAGCCTTATAAGTTAGAGTGCGGCGTGAGGCAAGGCGGATTGACTTCCCCAACCTTGTTCAACCTCTATATGGACGCGCTGATCGTTGCGCTCAACAGTTCCCGTGTCGGCTGCCATGTTGATGATGTTTGCGTCAATAACCTTAGTTATGCTGATGACATGGTGCTGCTGAGCGCATCGGTCTGTGGCTTGAGGAAGTTATTGGGAATCTGTGAGGAGTACGCGAGTGGACACGGCCTTAAATATAATGTGACCAAAAGTCAATGCATGATCTTTGAGACGAGTAGTGCGAAATGCCCACAAAGTATACCACCCGTATATCTCAATGGTGTTCCCCTAGACTGGGTGAAACAGTTTAAATACTTGGGGCATTTAGTCACGGCTGGCCTCAGGGATAATGCTGACATCGAACGGGAACGGAGGGCACTGTCAATAAGGGCGAATATGTTGGCTCGCAGGTTTGCACGCTGTTCTGATCAAGTAAAGATCACACTTTTTAAAGCATACTGCACATCGTTGTACACGTGCAGCCTGTGGGCTAACTATACTCAGGCCAGTTACAGTGCCCTCCGTGTACAGTACAATAACGCACTCAGGGCGATATTGGGGCTGCCCCGCTTCTGCAGTGCCTCGGGTATGTTTGCGGAAGCGCGCACCGACTGTTTTCACACCACAATGCGCAAGCGGTGCGCGTCCTTGGTGCGCAGGGTGCGGGCCAGCTCCAATGCTGTCCTAGCGATGATCGCTGGACGTTTGGACTGCCCTTATATTGGGAAATGCTGCAGTAGGCATATAGCCATTTAGCGTGTTAGCGATGTTGTTTTTATTTTTATTTTTATTATTAATTAATATTTCTGATTCATTTTTATTTTTTACATGACATTGATTTGATTTTCCGGACATTGTATCTATTTATGATTTGTTGACATGATGGTACTTCTGATTGTTATTTTTATTATTACTACTTTTATTATTATATTTACATTTTTATGTTCATTTATGATTTGTATTTATCTCGTGCCTCTTTATGTGTAATTTTTAATATGGGGAAACCTGAAATAAATGGTTTTTTTTTTTTTTTTTTTTTTTTTTTTTTTTATTATAGGCTCAAAATCAAAATCAAAATATTTTATATCACATAGGCCTGGATGGTACTTATAAAACGTCGAAAAAGGTGCACGGTTCACGTTGGTCGATTCCATGGAGAAGAACCGGCAAGAAACTCCATGGCCGATGATAACGTTGACATTTGAAACTGTTCCACGGACAAAAGTCTTTTCCATAGCAATGCAAAGCGTCTCCAGACTCATCGGTCAGTGACCCAGAACATCTAGTCAATAAACAACACATTCAATGCGCACCACGTAACAGATAATGGACTGTCTGTCACGGTCCCTATGAATGAAAAGATGTGGCTTTCAACGTATTGCATTAGCAGTCATTTATTTTCTATTTAGATTATCACAAAGTTCCAAGCAGTGGTCCCGAACGTCATAGAGCGAGATCGGTAGAATTGCCAGCTAAAATCGGTATATTTGTACCCAAAATCGGTATTTGACAAAAAAAAATACAATATTCAATAAAATTCGTTTATTTATTTAAAATAAAAACTTACAGACTAATTTGTAACAAAATTATTTTTTATACCAATATTCTTTGGCCATAGCCGCAGTCATCTTCGAATTAACTTCAAAATCGTAACAATTAGCTGTATTAAAGACTCGTTTTGAATGTAATAGACCAGTGATTGATTCAGTAGACAGCCTATTTCGCTGCTTTGTTTTTAAAAGATTAATATGTGAAAATATGCGTTCAACGTTAGCGGTTGAATGGGGAAGTGATAAAATATTAAAGATGAAACTAGACAACAATGGAAACATTTGAGTTTCATCGCCACGCTTTAGTAAACTTACTTCATCCCAAAATAGTTCTACATCATCAGGAAGTCTTCCCCGTAACATTAAACATAAATGAAAAGGGTTGCCAACTTAAAAGTGTAAAATCGGTAGAAAAATCGGGAGAATTTCCATGTATACTGTGAAATCGTAGAAAAATCGTTATATTTCGGTATTTCGGTAGAAAAGAGCCCATATCGGTAGAAATACCGAAAAATCGGTAGGTTCGAGACCACTGGTTCCAAGTGGTAGTGAGCATAAATGAAGTCCTGAGTTCGATTCCCAGTTACGACATAGTATATTTTATAATGAGGGACTAAACGAAGTCATTATATACCCGAGGTGGTTTGACTCCCGAGCTTGCGAGGGAGGCAATGAAAGCGAGGGTATATTATATTGGCGTTTAGTCTCGAGGTGCAAACTGTACTTTTCACTTCGAGTGCGAGAAAAATAGTCATTTAAAACTGAACAACTTTACACTCGACAAAAATTCTGAACTGAGCGGTCAGTTTTTTCTTCTATCAGGTCAGTTACAGATTAACCATTGAAAACACAACACAAACTCTCAACATTTTCGCAATGAAGATGATCCACATTCCACAGATAATTAGTACCTACATTACTGCAGGGGCTAGCAACAGAGGCATTGCTTTTCAAAATCAAAGATGCACACAAACAACCATAAATTTTTCTCGCGTTGAAGAGCTCATTTGTTTTTTTTTTTCAATAAACTGCTTTCTTTTTGCATGCCAATTCGAAATTTAATTAAAACCTTTGACAAGTTACTCTTTTGTGACCATGATTCAAAGTATAAGATCGTTCCATTTTTAAATTACTTTTTACTCCCTAGGGAATAAACGGTCACTTTAATCCCGCTTCGTAGGGCTCATAACGGCGCACTTTTAGAGCATGAGAAGTGAAAAAGTATTTTTGAAGGAATCTCTTCATAATAATCCGGAGTTCAGGTATTCTTTAGAAAGGTCCTCCGAAAATTCGTAAAATGAAACAGTAATTGATCTATTATTATGAACTGCAATTTCATGAAAGTGTCACTGGCACAAATGCTACACTTATAATATTTCAATTTTCACAGTTTCTAGTTACATTTCAGTAAGTAATAGAGTGTCAGTCAGTGTGATGTACTGCCCGCTAGAACAATCCCCAACTATCTATCTGTCTACTGTACGAACGTTGGTATGGTAAAGGATATATTTTTAGCTAATGTTTTTCTGTGATATGCTGATATTGAATTGATATAAACATAACACATATAATGTAAAATCACACTTGTATTCCCCAAAGAGTTAGGCAGAGGCGTCCTACCTACACCCACATTTCGACAGTTACGTTTAAGTCCTACGTTCTAGGGGCGAGCCCATTGCCATCAAACGAGCACAAATCCAGACTCCGTAGCTGTATCTGTTGCTTTTTAATAATAGCTTTTCCTTAAAAAACTTTTGGGGCGCAATAGAAACTGTGCTAGGCAAAAAGCGAACCCTTTAACAAAATCTAGAATGATACACTCACTAACAATACCTACTCCTCGTCCGGGCGTCCAATTAACAAAGTCCGTCAGTGTACTGCACAGAATCTACGAAGCCTCGCTCCAGTGACTCGTGTCCGGACATTTTGTGGACCACGCGTTACTACAGCCTAAATGGCGGAATGGCGTGAGATGCAAGACGGATTCGAACGGGCAAGTTATTTGAACATTGGAAATTGGAAGAGAATACTTTCCCAAGTTATCAAAGAGATAATATTGCATCGTTTGATCGAATTGGGTACTAAATTGTTATTTACATTTCTAAGAGATCTCATCTCTGTTAAAGGGATTGGGCCATACAGTCATCCAGTGGCTGTCTGATTGTCTACTGGGCTACGAGTTGGGGTTTCGATCTCCGTATGGAACAAACATTTGTATGACATGGTAGTTGTTCCGGGTCTAGCAATTTGTGTATGTGAGATTATATTTTGTAAACGCACCCATGATTCAAGAGAAATTTCTAGAAAGGGGCAAGGTTTATCATCGGAATCGGATCGGAATGGGCAACTATAGTACTTTCACAGTTCTTATGTCTCGTGACTGTAGCTACATTTTATGTTCATTTTTGTTTCGACTATTCAAAAGTGCCTGTAACTGGCCTACTTGAAATAAATGCTTTGATTTTGATTAAAAAGGAAACAAAAACGTAGTTCGGATTGGACTTATGTTGAAAGTTTTGGTTCTTGGCCATACCGGTTTCTTCAACATGTTTACTTGACCGTTTTGAGAGCAATGGTGATGAAATACATTACACAGAATTATGTGGCTGCTTGGGTTCGATTAGACCCACAGACGTAAGGCAGGGCCGTTACCACAGACCTCAAAAAATGAAGAGGTTCCATGTGCATCCAGCTGTATATAAAACTATAAGTACTTCAACAAAATATGAATAATGAATTGAATAGCAAATGCACACGAATAACTTTGACAATATTTTAGAAAGTATCTCTCTCTAGTTCGGATAGTATTTTTCACAGCAAAACTGGCCAGCTGCCATTTACGATAACCTCCATGTACAGAGCGCTAGTATTGAGATACATATTAAAATTCTTGTGAGTACTGAATAAGAATGTACCGAGATACGCCATGTGCGGTCGTGAGCTCTCGATAAAGGATTTGTTGAAAAGAATCTAAAAGATATTGTTGTCGAATAAGATCGGAATTTTCTTAGCAAAGGGACACAAAGGAGGGTAATGTGTTTATCAGTCTATGTATGTTTGTTTCTATGTGGTGTTCTAGAGACCAAATGCGTAGGCCGATTTTGATAATTCTTACGTCAATCGATTTGTCCTAACCTTGCGAGTGTCACTAAAGACATGACAGTAATCAAATTAATTCACTACAGCGACAATCAGACACCATATTGTCAAAATGAAAAAATTAAAGTCGATGAACTATGTCAAGTGGGGTGAGAATAGGTATTTTAAAATCATCTTTTGGTTTGTTTTATCATTTTTCATTTTAAATAACAGTTTAGGATATATAACGATTTAAAGTTGTTTAACAAAACAATCATTGTCGCTCATTTTCTTACTCATTGATTTAAGTTTTTATTCGTAACAAAAAAAAAGTATAAAATAAAAAAAAAATTAAGAAAAACAAAAAACCCGACTGCGTAAAAACTAATTTTAAAAAATACGTGAAAACTAAACAGAAAGAAACAAGCCCAGTAGTTTAGAATTCTGTAACAAATCATACATTCTAATGCAGAACAGAACGACTCACAGTCGGGGCTTCTTGGTAAGATTTGATTGGTAGGTAAAATTTGAATGGGCCCCGGTTTTTTGTTTTTCCTTAATTCCCTTTGTAGTAGAAACAACAATCTGCTGCGGTCCTAACATCTCCTTTTGCGTTCTCCACGTTCATACATTTGGTCATGCAAGCACGTCTGTTGCGTATTAAATACATGAATTACGAAAATAGTAGAAACACAACTCTAAAATAATACTTAGAACTTTCACGGTCACCCTGTCATGGACTGAACTCAGCAACTATGCCTTAACCTGATCTACAGGACGTGTGGTTTTTATTACTTAGCCATTAGCCACGAGAGCCACGAGCCCTCACGATGAATGTCTCACCTGTAAGCAGAATACTAGTGTAGTTGTCTGTCATCACCACAATGTGTCATATACTGTGTCGGGTGGAACGATATAATATGGTGTTCATAATTATGGTTCAGAAGAAATCATTCTAAAGAAATCATTGTTTTTCTGAGAAACATAAAGAACACGCTTGGAATGCCTATGGATTCAAGGAAAACGTCAGCACATCAAAGTTCTGCAATCTTAAATATTTTTTTCTAGATTTCAACTTTATCGTTAAAGCGTAAAGTTTAAGATTGATTGGGAAAATTTAACTTTTTCTGGTGGCTTAATTTGTGGCTGTATATCCACATTTCATCAGTTATATTTAAGTGTCATAGATTGTAGAGCGAGCCTTTGAAATCTCAACACTTTTGAAAAACACTATAAACTAAGGAACTCCAGTTAGTAATCAAGACCACCACTGACTACACTCCAGTTTAAAGCAAATTGCCCCGAAACCGGTGGACCGGGTGATTGGCATACCGTTCGCAAATCCTAAAGTGCCCCGAATATTCCCAACCGAGTAACTTGCTCAGACTTATGGGCGCCTGGTACAACTTTGGTGATAGCCATACTAAAAATGGGACTCGGGTTTGGGGATTAGGACCCCCTGAATGGAATTCAGCGGTCTTAAATTAGGATTTTGGACCTAAAGCAGCGGGTGACAAGGGTTGTATGAATTTTCTGGACGTGATTTACTTTTGATAGTTTTTGGGAGGAAACTGGTTGTAATCTTGGAGAATTTGTGTGAGATTCAGAGATTTTGCGTTTGATGTCTAAATCGTTTTGAATGACAAGTTGTTTTACAATTTATATAGAAGTCAAATAGTGTTTTGTTATTAAAATTACGTAGTAATATTTGGGAAAAACCATGTACTGCTAATTCCACGATGATTGGATGATTTCTAGGTAGGTTACTGTTTTACATTTTATCATTTGAGTATGCAAACATTTAATTTCCTAGAATATAAGTTCACATTACAAATGTTGACTTGAAACATTTTCATGAATAAAACACACAGAACCATTTCATTTCACAAACAAAAGTTTAATCAAAAGTAGAAATTATATTACCTATATAAATTATACCTAATTTAAAACATAGAATCGAAACACAGAATTCTTTTCAAGTTTCAACTTCTATACAGCATAGTAAAAAACCATTTTTTTTGTACCCAAATACGAGGTAAATATTTGAAACACGATCCACTTACACAAAGAAACATAACACATTGAACAATACCCAAAAAGTTCCAAACTTATGTATTTACACCTCTAAATCTTAAGATATAAAACCTCTTTTTTATCGCGTTCCGAATCCTACACAGTCGTAAAATAATGTAGTTGGTTTGGTTTGGTTTTATTTGTCACCAATCCACATCGATTGTATAAGAACGACTGAAAAAATGTCACAAAGAGAAGTCACTATTTTCTTTTTCTTTTAAAGGTTGTCCCACACTATGAATTTCTCCAGGGTGCGTTTACAAACAATTAAAATCACATACACAAAAACTCAGGTCATAATATAAATATTGTTTCCGAGCGGGAATTGAACTTGCGACACGCAGCCTACTCAGCTTTAACGCCATCTAAGCGGTCAGAATTTAAGCGATTTAGTCATAAATCCTTTTAGACTGTAGAGAGAGACCTTACAACAATAGTTATTTGTGCAACAAGAGAGCAAAGTGGGTTTTTACTGCGAGTGAACAAAGTGAAGTTGAAATGTTTCGAATTTTGTGAGTATACTGGCACAGTTATCGATATTAAAAAAATATATATTAAAAGTTACTTTGTCTCACGCTCGCAGCAAAATCGAACTTTGCTCACTGTCTGTAAACAGCAAAACCTGCTTATTTGAGGTGCTGAGGTAAAAAGACTTTTATTTCTAAACCAAAACCAAATCAGTCATTCTGCGAAAAAACTTATCCGTAGCGTGCAAACCGGATTCGCGCACTAAGGGTTTTATACTACCGTCACAATTTAATTAACTCCTGGCTATCACAATAGGTACTATCGGTTCAGTGCAATACACACTGAAAGCCTTAAACCCGTGAAGCCTAGCAGTAACAGAATTCTGTTGGCATCTTGAGGTACCGAACCTTGAATTTGAATGATTATCTTGTATTGCTTATTCACCAAGTAAATCTTCTTCCTAGTCATTAGCACTCTCACAGTCCATCGTCTCGATAAATTACTTTGTAATATATCAGAGTGAAGTCAAGTTAGAAAAAAGTTGCACAGAAAACTTCACGGCAATTGTTCTTCCGAAGCTCGCAGGAAATTGACCGGAGCGAGAAATACTAATGGCCACAAACTCGTTAGTTTGTAGAGGTAGTGGCACAGATGACAGATAACTCACTCCATACAAAATGTTCAATACCTACCGCTATAATAGCCTACACTTTTAAGTCAATAGACGCTGCGAACGAAAATGTACCTCACCTTACTAACGTAAAGTGGGTTTTGCTTTGTAGATCGCGCAGTCGCGTGGATATTGCGGATGGCTAGGGCTGCCTCTGTCGACTAAGATGTTAGTAGGGAATTTTAGTAAAGGTACCTACGTTATAAAATAAAACATTGTTTAAAATGTATCAGAATTTATAATTATTTTAACGGAATATTTAAAAAAGAATTGTTAAAAAGAATTGCATAGAGGTGTTTTATTTTGATGTAATGATTTATATTTTTTTCCCTTCTTTAAATTCCCGATTGTTAACGTAGAGAATATTCGAAATCGGTCAAATAGTTTTAATAAGTTATCTTTGGGGAATATGCGTAGGTACGTGCGCGCCGCGCGGCTGTTGACAACCCACTGCGCTATGGGTTACCGGTTGCCCGGCGCTCGGTAGGTGATTAGCGCGTGTAAGTACATGGAGTGTAGTATCTGTAATCTGTGGTAGTGGGATTACAGACTGGTGCTCATTGGAGATGTGGCTGGGGATTATTACGTTAACTGGTTCATTAAGTAGTAAGGACTAGTGTAAACTTATAAAAAAATGGCAACTAAATTACATAACACTTTTTATCACAATAATTGGGATCAATCTTCGGGTTAAAACGCACTTGCCTTGGTTGGTTTGTGGATGGGTGACCACAAATTACATATCGAGTTTCCTTCGTGCCTCGAAAAGCACTTTTAGCTTTCTTGGCTGTTATTTGTAAATCTTCGATAGCCGTTACGAGTAGCAAGAAGTCCGAAAGTCCGACAACTAGTCATGACAAGGGGTATCGTATTACTGAGTAATTGAATTGTGGTTGTGAAGGTTAGACAGGCAGTCACTAAAATACTAGTATTCAGCTGCATTCGGTTAGACTAGGAAAACGCAAACAGATATCGGGGGCCATGGTAGTGCCCCCGCCAAGTCGAGCGCGAAGCAAACGCTGCCATATCATCCTTTACTGGAACCATTTCGCCGCATTTTCAGGCCCCTGCTCCACAACCATAGGCAAACTAACTGATTCCCAGGTTACGTTATTGTGGAAGCTGCAGAAGATTGTAAAATATCCTTGCATTGTATAGATTCCATCTCGTAGTATTATATAACTGCATAGCATATTTGTGTGAGTTCTATGTACTGTAAAGCCACCATTTACATTTAGTTATCTTTTTCTTTTTTTTGACTTGAATATGCCTTGGCGGCTGAGAGATTGTCATGCTCACTCAAATGTCTCGCTGATGGTGGCGGGTGTGTCGGGTCATTTAGCTCCCTTCAATATGGTCGAGTTGAATGGCGCCGATACATGCGTCATGTTCGTGAACGGGCGCTGTCAGTTGGGACTGGTCATCTCTTAGCTGCCATGGTTAATTTTAATTTCTTTTTTTTTTTACACTGTTGATTTAATCTTTTCTCTGGACGCTCTTAATGTGCACGTCTTTCTACATCGTTCTCACATATATGTATAATCACACATGAATGATGTAACCAAGATTTTGTAACAATATATTGATTTAAAAAGAATGTCCATGGAGTTTCTTGCCCGTTCTTCTCCATAGAGATCTACGCTAGGGAATGGGCAACTACAGTACTTTCTCAAGTTATTATGCCTTGTGACTGTGACTGTAGCTTTGATTTAATTTGTAATTTGACATTCAAAAGTGCCGTAATGGTCTAGTTGAAATAAATGCTTTGAGTTTGAGTTGAGTTTGAGAACTTTATTTTCACAGCATTTCTGACGAAATTTGAACCACCACAAATAGAGTGGCTAATTTATTAGCTACTCTAAAACGCCGTCTTCGCCGTCGCCTTAAACAAAAATTGACGAAAATACGACACTTTTAAAATTCTTAATACGTCACGCTCTGGTATATTTTTTAGCACGTTCTGACGTCACGAGCCCCCCACTCTCGAGTTTTGATAAGTTTTATCTTTGCCAATATTCATTGATTTCCAAAAACAAAAAATACGTGTGCATTATTTTCCGAAACTCTAACTGACACACTAAATATGTTTGCAATTTATTGATGGTGGAAACTAGCCTAGTCTTGAATGTTTAACCTCTAAATTCGGGAATCGTACCTAGGACCCTACGATTACCAGACACGTTTGCACCCACCGAGCCACAAGGCAGCCGAAGCAAGGATATGAAATTCAGCAAACGATTTGTTCTCACACTACTAAATCATTTGTCAATTTTACCAAATCCCTTTCTCTAGTTCTCAGAACCCATATCAACATGGCGAACGGATTCCATTATATTTCTATTGCTCCCAAGGCTGGAATTAAATTGGAAAAGGTTATCTACGTTGTTCTTGGGATATTTTATATGCCAGTTTTTCTTCGTAGTCTTTCTTATACTGTGGTAAAGTCCATTTAAGTCGTGCTTTTCTTGTTTGAGATATTGAAAGCTGCTCTGTTTGTTTTACTGCTGAACAAAAGGACCTAGGTTCAGTTCTCAAGTCTGTCAGTGTTATTAGGAATTTCGCACTGGCAACCTCGGAGTGGCAACCTGGATTTGTTCCAGGAAGATGGGACTAAGCTCGCGTTATATTTCATGGGATTTAAACATATTGGGTTAAATGTGGGTGCATTATTAGTTACGGTTACACCCAATCATTTGGGGATTTTCGGCGTGATGTTATCTAGCCTATAACATTCCCACTAGAAGAACTTTCCTCTCTGTTAGAGAGAGTCGTAATGATGATGTACTTTTATCAATTAAAAATTAATGTATTAGTTTACTAACTGACATACCACTTACAGCCTAAACCCCTGAATCTAGACGCATTTCACAAGAGATCTTGTAACAAAGTTGAGCACTAAGAAAGGATTTATGTAAATTATCTTAAAGGGTTTAAATAGGATTTGAAAGTTTATTTGAGAATTCTGAGATTCTAATAAAGCCAAGAACATTATTATATTATAAGGTATAGATGAACCCATCGCAAAACAGCCAACCTTCTAAGGCCCATGTTCACCGAAAAGATAACGGTCTGATTATCTAAAAACCGCTGTCACTGTGTCATGTTTCCATAAAAAAAGTGTTTTTAAAAGCTATTTTTAGATAACCAGACCGTCATCTAATTGGTAAACATCGACCTTAGTCAAGCAATCTGTACTTCAAACTGAGAACTCTATGCAAAAAATATAACATTTTTTTTAGTGAAAAATCACGATCTATGGATTTAATGTAACACTCACGGAACATTGTGATGATAAATGCATTGAATAGTACAAGGAGGTATTTAGTAAAGTTATAATAATAGTATATTTTATAACGAGGGACTAAACGAAGCCATTATATACCCGAGGTGGTTTGACTCCCGAGCTTGCGAGGGAGGCAATGAAAGCGAGGGTATATTAAATTGGCGTTTAGTCTCGAGGTGCAAACTGTACTTTTCACTTCGAGTGCGAGAAAAATAGTCATTTAAAACCGAACTAATCAAATTTACACTCGACAAAAATTCTGAACTGAGCGGTCAGTTTTTTCTTCTATCAGATCAGTCACAGATTAAAAATTTAAATCACAACACAAACTCTCAATATTTTCGCAATGAAGATGATCCACACTCCACAGATAATCAATACCTACATTACTGCAGCGGCTAGCAACAGAGGCTTTGCACAATACATACTGTTCAAAATCAACGATGCACACAAACAACCATAATTTTTTCTCGCGTTGAAGAGTTCATTTGTTTTTTTTTTTTCAATAAACCGCTTTCTATTTGCAAGCCAATTCGGAATTTAAATAAAACCTTTGATAAGTTAATTTTTTGTGATCATGTTTCAGAGTAAAAGAACGTTCCATTTTTAAGTTACTTTTTACTCCCTAGGGAATAAACGGTCACTTTAATCCCGCTTCGTAGGGCTATAATGGTGTACTTTTAGAGCATGAGAAGTGAAAAAATAAGTACTAATAAAAGTTGCGAAAACATTCGAATTTTGACCTCTATTTTCTTTATCTAGAGAGTAACATAAATAATAATAATAATATCGACTGGACATGACACACAGCGCCATCTACTGCAACACTAAGCAAGGGTTATGTCGTAAGGGCACGCCACGATAGTGGCGGTAAGTCCCCTCTTTGAGGAGTGGCTGGAGAGGCGCCACGGCGTCCTCACCTTCCGCCTGACGCAGGTCCTCACCGGACACGGATGTTACGGGAGGTACAGCTGCACCGAATCGGGCGGGAGGAATCGCCCGGGTGTCTCCACTGCGAGGATCGACCGGAGGACACGGTGGAGCACACGGTGGAAGTCTGCCCTGCGTGGGCGGAGCTCCGCCGTGTCCTCGTGGCGGCGATCGGCGGCGGCGACCTCTCGCGTCCGGCCCTGGTTCAATCCATGGTCCGGAGCGAGACGGAATGGGAAGCCGTCGCCTCCTTCTGCGAAGCAGTGATGCTAGCGAAGGAGGTGGCGGAACGAGAGAGGGAGAGATCCTCTCTTCCCGGCCGCCGCGGGAGACGCAACGGGCGTCGGGGGCCACGTGGTGGCTACCGGCCACCGTAGATGCGGGCCTGCGGACGGCTGGCTTTGGGCTAGCTAGCCGTCCGGCCATCTAACGACGACGACAGACCGTATCGACGGCGCGTTCGTGTTCCACGCGCGCCTCAAAGAGATGTCAGCAAAATGAGAGGGGCCCGCAAGGGCCGAAGCCTGCCCGTTGCGGGCCTGTTCGAAAGAGATACCGCGGCCCCGGAACGTAAAAGGCGAGGAAGGAACATGGATGGTTTTTAGTCAGTAAGAGTCTGACACTCCCTCCCGCTCCGCCCAGAGTGGGGGGGGTCATTTGATGATTTCCCAACATTAAAAAAAAAAAAAAAAGGGTTATGTCGTTGACCTCAGATAGTTCATATATATACTACATATACACTTTTTGTTTGTAAATACATACTTATTATACGTATGAACATCCATGACTCGGAAACAAATGTCCATACTCATCACACAAACACGAATAAAAAAAAGTTTTCACTTCTCATGCTCTATAAGTACGCCGTTATAGCCCTACGAAGCGGGATTAAAGTGACTGTTTATTCCCTAGGGAGTAAAAAGTAATTTAAAAATAGAACGACCTTATACTCTGAAACATGGCCACATAAGAGTAACTTGTCAAAGGTTTTATTAAAATTTCGAATTGGCATGCAAATAGAAAGCGGTTTATTGAAAAAAAAACAAATGAACTGTTCAACGCGAGAAAAATTTATGGTTGTTTGTGTGCATCGTTGATTTTGAAAAATATGTGCAATGTCTCTGTTGCTAGCCGCTGCAGTAATGTGGGTACTAATTATCTGTGGAGTGTGGATCATCTTCATTGCGAAAATAATGAGAGTTTGTGTTGTGTTTTCAATGGTTAATCTGTGACTGACCTGATAGAAGAAAAAACTGACCGCTCAGTTCAGAATTTTTGTCGAGTGTAAATTTGTCCAGTTTTAAATGACTATTTTTCTCGCACTCGAAGTGAAAAGTACAGTTTGCACCTCGAGACTAAACGCCAATATCCCCTCGCTTTCATTGCCTCCCTCGCAAGCTCGGGAGTCAAACCACCTCGGGTATATAATGACTTCGTTTAGTCCCTCGTTACAAAATATACTATTAAAGTAAGGCAGCCTCACTACCGCTACACCATTCAGGTCATCAGAAAGGATGGTCCAAAGCAAAAACAAGTACTTAAAATAGTTATGTAAAATCTTGCTCAATAAAAAATGTAGTATAAAATGTAGCAGATAGTATCTGCTAGGCAAGTATCGGCAACTGAGATGACTGGATAACTATCATCTTCAAAGACGAAGTTTGCTACAGATTATGTCCGTATAAAAAAGTTTAATCCCGGCTTTAAAAACTTTAAGTTACGGCAATTTTGCTGGCAATATGCTTTTATATTATCACACCTGATGCATTTCATTTATTTTGTGAGGAAAATGGGGCAATTTTAAACTTAATCTAGAAAATACTAGGCACTTTTGGCCGTTTATAAAATGACTTTTCTTGACACATACTTTGATCAAGCGTTTACTGCCATACTACTAGTGAAATATAGAGGTGATAATAATATGTCTTACTTAAAGTACGTGGAGAATTGCCATACTTAAGTGGCAGTGGGCAACGCTCGCAGAAGGGATGGCCGATGGAGTCTAAAAGTTCTGGAGTGGAGACCGCGAACTGGAAGACAGCGTTGGAAGACCTCCCACTAGGTAGAACGATGACCTGGTGAAGGTTGCGAGAATCCGCTAAATACGAGTCGCAAGGGACCGGTCAATGGGGCGACACTTGGGGGTGGCCTATGTCCAGCAGTGGACGTCTTTCGGCTGAAATGATGATGATGATGAATTCACGTGAACAACGTTTACAGATCTCGGCCTATGAATGAAAACAACATCTGAAAACACTTTTAAGAAGACCTCCGTTCCGATATGACTTAGTCTAATTACTGTGAGTAATTAGTTAATCAATTCAAAAAGGAAACACATAATAATAAACCAACTAGAACATTATTCAATATCCAATCAGTACCGGTATCATATCGGGACGTAATTTACGTGAACATTGTCCCATTATTCACAATATCTTGACATCTATAGTTAGTGCCGATAACGTATTTCCCTGAACGGTAATGTCGGCAGAGAATATACAGATACAGAAGTTCAGTACATACAAATCACGAGAAATCCGGCCGATAAATCTAGACGCATACGTACGGCGATCACAAACTACATATTTAGTGGTTAATTTAGACCATACTAGCTGATCCCCGCGGCCTTATCCGCGTAAAAAATTTTAAACCTTCCTCTTGAATCACTCTATCTATCAAAAAAACCCGCATCAACATCTGTTCCGTAGTTTTAAAGATCTAAGCATATACAGGGTGAAATTTTAATGGTTGTTTTCCCGCGGCAGGACGATTACCCATCAGTAGCACTATCGAAAAGCAAAGTTAAACTTAAAAAAAAAGTTTTTTTTTTTTTCAAAATTATATTAAAACTTATTGGGTTTTGTGTTTTATTAAGTCAGGAGAAGTGATTAGCTGATTTATATGCGAAGTGCAACGACCGCGCGGCAGTTCTGGACACCCCCCGCGCCCGGCCCGCGTTCTGCGTAGATATTACTGTTGATTCAAGTCGCTTTCGAGTTTTGTTTATCACATTGTTAATCTGCCATTTATTGAGTCTAATTTTTTTTACATTTATTAATCGATTGTATTATAGATACAAACTCATTTCGCTTCGGGAAAACAACCATTCAAATTTCAGCGTGTATAGGGACAGACAGACGCGGCGCGGCGGGGGAATTTGTTTTATACTATGTAGTGATAGTGATATTACGAGCAAAAACACCTAACCCTACACTACTAAATTATGTTTGCGTGTAAACAGTACGGCGTGTTCACCTGGCCACCGCAGAAACGAAAAAAAAAACAAAATAGAACTATCATTGATTTGTATACCTACATTCCTACTACAGTTATTTTATCTCCGACAGCATCAACCTAATAACATCCTTATTGCTAAGTTATTAAAGATGATGCACAGTGATGCAAAATCAGAGGTGGAAAAAGACTTTTGATGTTCTGAGTAGAGATAGAAATGGTCTCTTGTCATAGGAACGTTTGCATGTACAGATCCATAGTAAAATTCCGTTGGTCAAAAGAATCCTTCTTTATTTTTAGGTCCGTTCGGTTAGACCCATCTTGACAAATGTCGGTCGCGAGTGCGCTTGATAGCTCGTCGTGTGCAGTCGGACTTCTGTTCCTATTTTTTCGATGGTGGTAGTATGAATATCGGTACAAATGTAACGCGTTGATATTCCTTGTTTATTCAGCTGATTGGGGTCCCGAGGTGCCTTTGATTCGGAATTCTGTTTGGGGAATCCTGAATGTATAATGCCAATAATAATGTTAATATTCCGGATAAAAGTAATGTTATTGCTTTAATTCTGAAATATCAATGTAAACACTTATGCATACTGTGGTCTTTGAGGATGTTGAAATGAAAAGGATTTCTATGTCTTCTTCCAAAATCAAGTATTGACGTTGCGACGTGAGGTCCCCCATGCAAGATCCATGAGAGGAATAAAATACGTTTACTTAGTATACAGAGTGGAGAAGACAATACGACAATAAATGAAAACACGCGCAATACTAGTTCATAGGAATACTTCTACACAATTAAAAAAACCCAAAACCGAAATTAAAAAAACAAAAAAAACATAATCTAACTCTAAGGATACTCTTTATGACTCTTATTGGCCTGGTTTAAGGTCTAATTTGCAGTAAATTAAATTTAGCGAAAGTTTTTAAATAGCGAGTTGGCAAGGGGTCGTTAACCTGTTAGTGCTTCCTTAAAATCAGATACATCATGTAGCAAATGTTGAAGGTGAAAAATAATTTCCTGTGACTAAACTACTTGATATTTTCAAACGATTTTTTTTATGTTTGTTAGGAACGTCTTGAGGTATGCGTAGTTTAATTTATTGTCGTATTGTCATCACCACCCTGTATACCACCTACACAATATCTGAAAAATAATTTCCTAGATTGGTCTGTGGATGGGTGACCACACTTACATACCGAGCTTCCTCCGTGCCTCGAAATCACGTTAAGCTGTTGTTCCCGGCTCTCATTTGTAGATTTTTGACAGTCGTTACAGGTAGTCAGTGGCCCAATAAGTCTGACAACCAGTCTTACCAAGTGGTATAATATGGTATTACTCAGTACTAACTGGGTTGTGGAGGATAGATAGGCAGAACCTCCGTGTAAAGTACTGGTATTCAGAAGAATCCGGTTAGACTGGAAGAACTTACAAAAAGGCACAGCAGATGATGAGAAATAAATCGTGAATGTGTGTCTCACTGTCTCATCAAATAGGCCTAGTTCAGAAAAAAAAGCACGAAATGATTAGTGCCTGACACACCTGTAGACCTGAGGTTGGACCACGCTACATTTGTATCATTAAAACAAAACCGACTTCACCCACGGCAGTCATGCAACGAGATAAACAGAGAACCAATATTATTATTATATACGAAACAACTCCATCCTACTCCGCTCGCAGAAGTTTAGATGAGAAACTAGTGCCAAGTCGGAAAGCTGAATTTCATTAAACAAAACTTGGACTCGTTCACAAATCACGTTAAGTGATACTTAGGTTGTATATTTTAATACTTGCCTCGCTTTGCAGCTGGGCGCACTCGCTTCATCATTTTGGAAGTTGTTGAGAAGTGAATAAAGGATTGTTATAAAACAAAATGCCGCTTGCACCTTGGTAACTTATAAACTTGTAATCTTCTTGCTTAGTGCAAGAGCACTGCAGTGCACTGGAAGGTTTACAAATAAAGATTCGCAAACGTACCCGTAATTGTAATACAGTCTATGTATTCGGTTGCCTGAAGAAATACAAACACACGCTGTTTGTTCTATATGGAATTTCAAACCTTGGAATCCAGGCTGATAAAATAATTATAATTTCTTTTGTGGTATTAAACCAGATAGCAACGCTGGTGAAACAGCAGCTGTAGGGTCCCAATTAAGGTGAATTTACGTTCATATCAGACATTCGTCAAGCATTATCTATGGATCTGCGATGTGTACCAACTACGCTTGCACTCCACATCGGTATGACCATTATTATGCCATGTAATGCAGCAGGGACTGATTAATTTAAGAAAAAAAAAAAAATTGCTGGACATTACACACAGCGCCGTCTAGTGCCACACTAAGCAAGGGTTGTGTCGTGGTCACCAGACAGTTGACATACTACATATATACTTTATGTTTGTAAATACATACTTGTTATACTTACATATAAACATCCATGACTCGGAAACAAATATGTCCATGCTCATCACATAAACATTTGCTCCTACCGGGATTCGAACCCGGGACCCTAAGAACGTAAGGCAGCCTCACTACCGCTGCGCCATTCGGGTCGTCAAAAACGATAAAAATAAACATTACGTTCTGATGTCAGATTTCACCGTTCTACAAATAATTTTATTACATAATCGAATATCAGAATTTAACCACACAAATCAATGCAACTTCCGTAACATACCGTTTTCTTCAGAAATATGTACTGTACCTACCCCTGACTGATCCACCGTAACATTAATATCCGGTACCGGCTCGCGACGACATCCGACAGATCTGGACCCTTAGGGGACAAACTCGTAGTATGAGAGTGTAGTGGTGTTGATAGACCAAGAGTATTACTTTGTAAGAATTATTACTGAGCTATTTATTTTTATTAGTAGAAAAAAGGCCAAAGAAGTAAAGACAGAATATGTTGGCATTCAAATGACAGAACAAAGTGGCCCTAAACCAGTTTTACCACGGTTTATCGTGTTAATCAGTACTAACTGGATTGTGGAGATCAGATAGGCAACCACTCCACGTATAATACTGGTGAGACTGGAAGTCGACCCAAACATCATCATCTGTCTAGCTTTTTCCTAACTATGTTGCGGTAATACTGGGAAAAGACTAAAGAAAAGGTGATATGAAAGAAAAAGGAGAATATAATAGCGTGACAGACAATGGATGACGTGTTGCCGGCTCCAGGCAATCTTGTTGATGTAGATTCTTCTTTTGATTTATTTTAATACTAGCTGACTCACGCAACTTCGTCTACGTCACATAAGAGAAAAAATTAAATGAAAAATAATCTCCGTTTTTGCAACATTTTTCATTCCTGCTCCGCTCATAATAATTGTAGCGTGATGTTATATAGCCTAAAGCCTTCCTCGATAAATGGACTATCCAACACAAACATTTTTCAATTCGAGCCGGTAGTACCTGAGATTAGCGCGTTCAACCAAACAAACAAACAAACAAACTCTTCTGCTTTATAATATTAGTAAAGATTATCGTCGAGCCTGAAATCGCTAGTTATGTTTTAAGTTCCATAGGGGCGATCCTATTGCTATGAAATCAAGACTTTGTGGCTGCTAGCCAGGGGACGAGAACCTAGCACGCCATGCTAAGCAGTTGCGATTCGACTGATTATCTACAACAACAAAAACTATTGTGTACACCAAATCAGAAAAAAATACACAAAAAAATAACAACAATTTTATAATGTAAGCCTACATTCTGCAAAACTTTTTTGCAATATGTCACAACATCCGCTCTTTCCATTCTAAATTCATAAACAGTCACAAAAAGCGACCAAAACTCTAAACAAAAACAGCACTTTAAAAGGAAAAATATAAAGCGAAACCGTACAATTCGGAAAAGCATCCCTTCCGGTTCCGAATCGGGCCGGAACATTCAATATATCACCGCCTGAAAGGAAATTCTTCAGCAACTTTCGCGATCTATCGCCACGCGTCGGTTTTCATTCCCGGCGATACATTTTGCACACCCTGTATATTTGAGTTGCATTGTCGTGGTGTTACAATGCACCGTTTGGTGTTGAATTGATAGGATTTAACGGTTGGTTTCATATTCGATATTTATCATAGTTGGCTCAAAAGGCTTCTGGCTGGATAAAAACGTACAGTTAGATCAATATTTGAAAGGTATATCAATCTTTAGAAGTGCTGACTAGTACTTCTCGTCTTCATTATTTTAGCACCAACATAGCTCTGACAACGGCTCATACTTGCTACACTGATTTTGATAAACAATGCTAATTTTAAACCTTAATTCAATAAATGAGTTTCAAAACAGTCATAACATTATTTATTATAGCTAGCCTGTATTGTCCCACGGTTGGGCAAAGGTTTCCCTGTGTTCCTTCCAACGATCACGATTCTTTGCTATTTCTTTGCAATTCACAAAGAAGACATCCAGTTCATCCCGCCATCTCCTTCGTAGTGTGCCACGACCCCGTGTCACTGTTTCAGGGTCCTGAGTCTTACGGCCCACAGTTCGTTCGACATGCGACAGACATGTCCTGCCCAGTCCCATTTAAGTTGGGCAGCCTTTTGAGCCACGTCGACATTTGCGTGCGCAGTGTAGTGTTAGGAATACTCGTATGATCCGTTAATTTCACACCTAAGATACTGCGCTCCATAGCATGTTACCAAACCTTGAGTTTGAACTTTTGGATGTTAGTCGAAGATCAAGTTTGTGCTCTTCAGGTCAATGGGGAGAATACACATGTCCATCTACTTTCGCGTTAAAGTCATTGGCAGACCACCATTAAAATATTCCATCTTAGTTGGGATGCGTAGCTTGCCTTAACTTTCAAGATTTCCAACATTATTGCTACATTCAGTCAATATCAATCTCGATCATCTCCGCTGAATTGTAAGTCGGTATTTGGTAGGTATTAATAAACAAAAGGAAAAAAATACTTACAAATACACCTGAGTCAATAAAAATTCATATCAGGAAGTGAATTAACATAGATATTGTGAAAGGAGCCGGCTCTTGTGTTCGCGATGGTACTGAATATTACAAGATACTCGTAGCTGGGGTTGGCCCAGCTGTGGCCCTTGTGTTGGTGTCACAATGTGAAGGGGCTGTTTATTAGTACGTACCTGTTTAAGTGTTCGTAAAAGTTTTATTTGAGCAGGGTGAAAACACGACCCTATTACCTTTTTTTTTCGTATGGGAAATCATCAAATGACCCTTCCCACTCTAGGCGGAGCGGGAGGGAGTGTCAGACTTTTACTGACTAAAACCCATCCATGTTCCTTCCTCGCCCTTTATGTTCCAGCGCCAGGGTATCTCTTTTGAACAATCCCGCAGCCCATTACAAGACTCTACTGTCTCTAATAAACCGTGCTAGCTAGATAGTTGAAATTTTCACAGAATGTGTGACTGTTGCCGCTGTATCAACAAATAATAATAAAATATACGATAACGAGTGCCAATTAAATGTATTGTTTTTTTTATTTAGCCTATAATCTAGAAAACACAAAAATAATCGGATATAATTACGTTCGATGGTATATTTAATGATATATACTCGTAGTCCTTAAAACAAAAAATATTCTTTAATCTAAGAGAAAGACAAACATCGACTTTGGATGAAACATAGTAAGGGACATTGAACCGTGCTGTTGGATTTTCGACTCTCTGCTCTAAGCCGAAAGTTGATAGGTACGTTAATATTGGAGAATAATACAGGTCTCAATATTTATGAGGGTAGAGATTGTTCAAGCGTTATGGAAGCCCATAATTTTCGCAAAATTTTTAAAAATGTTCCTGGTACTCAATAATTTATGATTCTTTTATGCGGTACAATATTATGGCAAAATCGTAAAGAACGGACTGAGAAAAAATAAATTGCAGTTCGAGTAAAAAATGTAGGAGAAATGTCTCGAAAGTAAATTCAGTAGAAGATAGCAAAAATTATTTAGGCGCGTTGAGCACTTTTTGTTGAACAAAAAATATGGGACTCGCGTGACCGTCACCTAACGCTTAAGTAACCTATATAATTATAGGTTACTTAGGTCCATGTTCACCAAAAAGATGACGGACGATTATCTAAAAACAGCTGTTTAAAACAAATTTTTATATGGGAATATGTCACATTGACAGCTGTTTTTAGGTAATCAGACTGTTATCTTCTCGGTGAACATGGACCTTAGTTTTTACTTCTATCGGCTGTCCCCGAAGACTGCCCGCACGTTTTTTTTTCCACACAAAGCCCGATTCTGTGAGGTGGTCAGTTATTAACTTCATTCATTATTTTTAATGTCTCGTTGGTGACATGTTTGAATGCACTACTGCTGAGTATGGGTTGGTTGGTTTTTGGTTGGATTTTTTTTTGGTTTGTTTATAAGCAAAGTGTTGTTAGGGTTCGCACCAGAATTTTCTCAGTAGCTCGGAGTTTGAATTTATCCTCGGTTGATGGCATAGACTTGCCCGGGTTGCGGGTTTTTTTCCTGTAAAGAGCATGCAAACAAGCATTCACGCAGCATACAAACATATAAATGAGCATTTACTATGCAGCATGCAAGCAAGCTCGCAGAATGCAACATGCAGCGGGCGAAATTTGTTTATATATATCACCGTAAAATTGTCAAATACGTTATATTGTAATATCTCTAGCGATATTGTAAAGTCTCGAATTATTGTCAAATGAACATACTGCTTACAACAAAACGCATTATTTTTCGTGAAATGCATGCGATGGTAGTCAACTTACGCGGTGTGGAGGGAAGGAGGGGTCCCCCTTGCCCAGTGGCACAACTCTCATGAAAAGATAATGCACTTTTCCTGAGAAATACCGATTAATATAACATAGCCTTAAAACACTTTATATTCCCCCTAAAAAGCGTAGTCGACGGAGCCCCGCTTCGCGGGGCTTATTTCCGAGTGCAGAGTTTAAAGGAACCTAACTAACCTAACGGGGGGGGTGCCCCAAGTCCCGATTATGGGGGCAGAGATACTTCCGTATGTTCAGTTGACAATAATTCGAGACATTACAATATCGCGAGAAAAAACACGTTATATTGTAATATAACGTGTTTGAAAAATTTACGGTGACATATACACCGCGAGAGATCAGATGTATTTGCTTTGCATACCTTGATTACAAAGCAAATAAAGCTGATTTGTACGAAAAACTGTAGTTATTTTCAATACGGCTGGACAGTCCTAATTCTAACTTTCTAACTGATATTATAAATGCGGAAGTAAGTTCGTTTGTTGCCTTTTCACACTTAAACCACTGAACCAATCATCAAAAACGGACTTAGGGTATCTTACATCTCGAAAAAAGTGCTGTTATTGTAATACATGGTGCCAAGTGTCTATCGAATCATGATTTAAAAGCGGGCAAAAGCAAGATACAGCAGTACCTTTGTGATCTTCTTTCTTAATGTAATGTTCTACTAAGTATTTTGTGTACATAAATCAATAAAT
This sequence comes from Xestia c-nigrum, assembly GCA_916618015.1. NCBI lineage: Eukaryota > Metazoa > Arthropoda > Insecta > Lepidoptera > Noctuidae > Xestia > Xestia c-nigrum. Next base: position 852,668 of record OU745248.1, read on the forward strand.
AAATACTTTGGTAAATAGCATACAAATACCTTGATACCTAGGGAAATATAAATTAGAAATTCTTCTTAAAAGTATTCTAATATTTAAAGTAAAGGCACGCTACGAGTGAGTTAAACTACGTAGTTTCTAAATTATGTTTCATTTTCCTTCCCCTTTGAGAACTTTTCTACTTTCACGAAGAATACTGAAAACTTTAATTTTACTGTTATGTTGGCCGTAGTTTTAAATTATGTCTGTCTACTTTAAGATCTTATTTTCCTGGTGCAAAAAATGTGGCAGCAAAAGATCCTTTTATCTTCTGTTTCGTGTGGTTAGTGCCTGACCCGGTGTCAGAGTTTTCAAGCTGCCCGTGGGCCTCTGACTTAGCTTGACGTGCCATCGAAAAAAACTCTACGACAAAACAGGGTGATCTATTAGGTATTCCTAAATGTCGCGTTGCTTATATAACTAAACTGCGGTTATCGTTGTTTTCGTTTTTCAGAGTATTCATGCTAGCTTTACATGAACCAGAAATATCACTCTGGCATGCTGGTTTAGATTCCTGACGATATTTACTGTCACCGAAACAAGTGATAAACTATACAATAGGCAAATGAATCCGAAATTCAGAGGTGCAAAGTTTAGTCTTCATGAACCAATTCCAAATAAAGTGAAACTAAAAACAGAAAAAGAAGGCAAGAAAACCGCGTGTTTTATTAGTTATTCCCTAATGTTGCATTACCGACACCGCTCAAGTGCGGTTTCAAAATTGGCAACATTTCCCGTTTGTGGCAACAGGTTGCTAGCCTACTCCTAATCTTATCACGACTCGTTGGTGTAGTTGGCTCAAACATGATTGTAGGTCCTGGGTTTGAACCCAAATAGTAAACTGGCAAAATGTTACGAAGCTTTTTCTTTTGAAATATTCATAATTAGCAACTGAAAGCCTATAATTTCACAGCATAGCATAAAATCCTGTAATGTTCCCACTACTGGCACACAGGCCTCATCTCTTTGAGAGGGAATGGGTTCACAGATGTCACCTGTCTTCGAATTTGTTTCGAGGACATGCTGGTTTCCTCACGTGGTTTTCCTTTTCTGAGAGCCTGTTTTACCCCTTAGTAAATCGGACGTGTTTTCACTGATGTGTCCTAAAAACATAGACTCATTTAGAGCACTACTACATTATTATACGCCAAATTGTTACACAACTCTTTTACGTTTGTTTTAATTCTCAATAACTTTTACATATAATAAGGCTCATTATTCTTTAACCCTGCAGTGGTACAATATCACTATCTTCCTGACTAGGTACTATGGGCCGACGCAACATGTAATTTTCTCCCAGTCTTCCACTCCCAACAATACAAATAAATGCTGATATTTTGATGACATCACATTGCTCACAACTTCAGAACTATTAAAATCAACTGAACGTGTTGGCGTGCGCTCCGCTCCCGAAGTTATTGCTCGACGTGACGAGGAAAATGCATCGAAATGCTTTTCGGAATCCGGGAGAGAATGGTGGTCATTTTGAAGATATTTATCTTGGCTATTTTGAGATTTGTTGTCGTATTATTCGGACACTGGCATAGGAGGACACTTAAACAGTGTCCTCCCGGTCAGGGCATTCGCTTGTATTTGTATTGTACAAAGGACTAGTGCCGGCAACTCCACGTCAAAGCGCGTATGGGCTATTATCCGTCACGCGGGCCCAGTGCGGGTTGGTAGATGTCACATGTCTTCAAATATTAGGTTCTAGGACATGCCGGTTTTCTCACAATGTTTTCCTTCACCGTTTTTGAGAGCAGTAGGGATGAAATAAATTACACAAAGTAAAGCGCCTGCCTGGGTTCGAACCCACGACTTACTGTTCGTAAGTCAGGACCGCCACCACTGGGTCACCGGTACTCTCATTCGCTTGTGATTCTGTAATATTGGCTTGTTACAATCTAAGATTTGATCTGACATAAGTCATCATCATCATCATTTCAGCCGAAAGACGTCCACTGCTGGACATAGGCCTCCCTAAGTGTCGCCACATTGCCCGGTCTCGTGCGACTTGCATCCAGCGCACTCCGCAACCTTCACCAGGTCATCGGTCCACCTAGTGGGGGGTTGAAACAAATGACTGTTAAAAATTGTAAATCATTACAGGTAATGGTCGGTTCCCTAACCTGGTATTTGAGTTTTTATGCTGCCCATGACCCTTGGACTTGGCTTTGCATTTCGTCAAGAAATATATACGAATGTCCGACATTATAACAGCGAAATAATATGACTACGCATAATAATCAAGAATAAAATCAATTGTAAGGCACGTTTCACACCAGGGATAACAATTTATTTTACAGAAACCTCCCTCTCCCCCGGCGCGTACCTACCCACTAATATTGAAAAAATGTAAATGCCCCAACAGCCAAGTATTTCGATTAATTTCAAGTATTCTTTCTTATAAATTATATAAGTATCTATAGGATGGAGCGTGCATATACATTGAGTCATTTTGTCACAACGCGCTGAAGAACTGTGTCTATAAATTCAAATAAAAATACGACAAAAGAAAAGTTGGTAAGTGACATGATGTTCGACTTTGTTAGAAGTTAAATTAAAAAAAGTTGAACGGTATGCCGATATGATGCCAAGACGTATTGAAAAAAAGCCTTCTGTGACAGAAGGCCTATATAAAGTTCTCCTCCTAGGTATCTTGAGTTTATTCGCAGATAGATGGGAGTCTCTAATGCTGCGACATAGGATACAACTCCACACATAATTTAACTTTGATATGTATGTATGTACGTCTAGTAACACTACTGGCGTAGCCCGAAATAAACGTTATAAAAATAATAATGAAGCGTTCTTATGAAAGTTCCATTTTCTTTTAAGGTCGGAACCTTGAGAAGGAAAAAAACATTACGCTGCACTACACCCTAGGTGTAAACAGAGGTCAAAATTCATTGCGGGCCTGTGGACGGTTGGCTATGGGCTAGCAAGCCGTCCGTCCGTCTAACGACGACAGGCCGTGTCGACGGCGCGTTCTTGTTCCACGCGCGCCTCAAAGAGATGTCAGCATAAGGGGAGGGGCAAGGGCCGAAGCCTGCCGGGCTTGCGGGCCTGTTCGAAAGAGATACCGCGGCCCCGGAACATAAAGGGCAAAGAAGGAACATGGATGGGTTTTAGTACGTAAAAGTCTGACACTCCCTCTCGCTCCGCCCAGAGTGGGAGAAGTAATTTGATAATTTCCCATACAAAAAAAAAAAATGTCAAAATTCATGGCACACCCACATTTTACAAGATATGTTTGCGTTCTACCCCAAAAGGGGGCGAGCCTATTGCCAGAAACCAGGCCGAAGTCTGTTAGGGTTACAACTGAAAAATACCTCATCGAAAAAACTGTTGTCTAATGACATTATATGACGTAAATCGTATTTATAAGATCTCACGTTCAACTGTAGTCACCAAGCCTACGAAGCAGTAAAGCCAGAATATAGTTTAGCAGATGAAAAATAAAAACCAATTTCCTTTCAAAAGGCATTGTGTACTTATCCAATCAACTACAACATTGTAGACATTGTGATTCGATAGTAAAACGGCATCGAAGTAGGAAAGCTGTTAGTTTTATTGAGTTATAAACTCGCCCGGAGAGCAACTAAGTACAATAAGTTATGGTCGTACGTGAGATTAAATTGTACCTGCTGTAGCAACTTACAACAGTTATGTTTTCACGGAAAAAAGTTTTTTTTTATATTTTTGTAGGAAGTATTCCTCCTACCGGAGTCCGGTAACAGCTGCCGGTCTCAACAGAGACTAGGCAACACTCACTATACACCCATCTATAAAGAGCTCATCGCTGTTACTGTTATTCTGTATCAACACATTGCTCTGCCGAGCAAAGATCTCTCCCCATGAATTCCAAATTCTTCGAACCAGGGCCAATGTGGACCTCTAGTCGTTGGTTCTGCCCAGCTCGTCCCACCATCTCCTGCGAGGTCTACTATAAATGTCAGGGTCTCCATATCTTGGTTATTTTGGCTCACAGATCGTTGGCCACACGACAGAAACGCCTACCTTAAAATAAAATTATTCAAGAGAGCATTACACAAACTGAAAATCACTAGCCTCCACACTATTCTCTGTATCGTGGAGAACAATCTCCTTCGTCTTACCTGATAAATAGACAGTGAGGCATACATACAATAGCATCCTACAGGTATGGCGATTTCTGAGGCTTCAGCACACATGTGCAAATCTAGAGCAGTATTAAAGCAAAGTAGTAACCACATTTTGTTAAACGGAAAGTCCCGAGATTCTGGAACTTTTTGCTTGTGCATTCAAGTGAGTTACCATCTTAATACAACATGATGGCTAGAAGGCACGTACGGAGAATATGTCCTTAAAGAATTGCTCGCCATGTACCGGAGGACGGAGGAAAAGGTAAATGTTATTTATACTAATAATTCATACCGGGCAACATCTTGGTAAAATTCCTGAAAAAGTTGTTCAGTACATACCGTATATAGTTTATTTCCTGTGCCACTAGTGCAAAAGTGCGACGTAAATTCAAGTTTGAACTATTTTAAAGTGACTTTGCACATACTGCATTGAACGATATATAAGTACGATTTTCAGTATGCATCAAGGAGGCAGTTCTATTCAAAATGTCAAGGGAACAGAATGATAATCATATTTTTTTGTCACAGCCGATTTGGTCGTGTAAGTAGACAAGGGTAGCTCGTGAATTTCTTCCCATACATTGAAAGTGTACGTCAACATCATCTACTTTTAGTCTAACCGAATGCAGTTGAATACCAGTATTTAACATGGGGCGACTGCCTATCTCACCTCTATAACCCAGTTAGTACTAAGTAATACGATACTCCTTGGTAAGACTGGAATTCTACAAATGACAGCCAAGACCAACGGCTTAACATGCTTTCCGAGACACGGAGGAAACTCGGTATGTAATGGGTGGTCACCCATCCATGGGACCAACCGAGGCAAGCGCGGCTTAACCTACTAATCGATTCAATCGGTTGTTACTATTCTTCAACTTTGACTTTTATTTAATGCCGAACAGGGCTCAACTTTAAACGCACAGACAATGAATATCAAATCATTTCTAGTGCGCAATATTCAACAGATCATTCCAATCTTTAGCTAAGCTTAAACACGAAAATGCACCCCAGCATCTTCGTGTAAATGTAAAGTTATGATGACGCATCCTAAGATGCTGGGAAACTGCGGCGCAGCTCTTACGAAATACATTTGTTAGTGTCAGCCTAATTCTGTGCAAACCGCGTTATATTAGACAGGTCGTGTAGTCTTGCCTCCTTAGGGACGTAAGGATGTCAGCTGTGTTATTAGATGTAGGTTGGCATGTAATGGTGATATTCAGCTATGGTTGGTGTAATTCTGCACGTATGTCGGTATATTAGACAACAGTGTAGCCTTATCTTCTTCTTAGGAGTGCCAGCTGTTTATTGGCCCCCGGCCACCGTAAGCGCGGGCCTATGAATGGTGTGCTATGCGCTAGCTCGCCGTCCGTCCATCTTATGGCGACAGGCCGTGTCGACGGCGCGTTCGTATTCCACACGCGCCAAGGCTACGCAAGGGCCGAAGCCTGCAGGAGCTGCGAGACTGTTCGAAAGAGATACCGCGGCCCCGGAACATAAAGGGCGAGGAAGGAACATGGATAGGTTTTAGTCAGTAAAATTCTGATACTCCCTCCCGCTCCGTCGCAGTTATTTGATGATTTCCCATCCGAAAAACAGAAATAAAAAACGAGTGTCTTTTTTTTTATCTATTTAGCCAACCAACAGCGATACACAAAAATGTTATACAAAATATGCATGTGACAGTGACTATGGCCAATTATAGGTTTCCCTGATAAACTAGGATATTATAATACATGCTAGATATTTCCAAACGAACAACAAAATAAAATTACACTACAAAATGACTTTCAAATTCGATTTAGATTTTTTTTTCGTTTTTACAATTTTGAAAAATAAAAAAGGAGTGTCAGTTGTTACAGTTTTTTGAGGATAGGATGTACCTATTCTTTCTTTATCGTGTGGTTAGGTACCTTACCTGTTGGCTGGTGTCAGAGTTTTTAAGCCGTCCATGGGGTTCTGACTTGGCTTTTCATGTCGTAGAGACATATCTAATTATCTATCAGGCGTGCTGGTTTCCCCTTCCTGTTGTTTTTTTTCTTCACTGAAGGAAGTGATAATCTGTCTTGAGTTCGAACTTGACAGTCCAAGAAGCACACCACTAGGCTATCACTGCTCCATTTGTATTGTATTGTATTGTACAACGGGCTGGTGTCCGCAACTCCACGTCAAAGCACGTATTTTGAGTACGGGCTATAATCTACCACGCGGGCCCAGTGCGGGTTGGTAGATGTCACATGTCTTCGATTTTTTGTTCTAGGACTTGCCGGTTTCCTCACGATGTTTTCCTTCACCGTTTTTGAGAGCAGTGGTGATGAAATAAAGAACACAAAGTAATACGCCTGCCTGGGTTCGAACCCACGACTCACTGTTCGTAAGTCGGGGCCACCACCACTGGGCCACCGCTGCTCCTGCTGCATGTACCTAGTGTGTGTTCTTCTTAGCTGTATCAGCTAGTATGCCACTTGTGGCTGTTCCAAAATAATCCTAGCCTGATAAATTTTTGACTGCCTCGTTGGTCTAATGGCCGCAAAAGTGACTGCTGTGCACGTGATCCTGAGTTCGATTCTCGGTTCAGACAAAGTGTTATTGGGTTTTTCTATCAGGTATTTCTCAGTAGCAGAAGTCTGGCTTTGGGTCCGGTTGCCATCAACCGGACCCAAAGCCAGACTTGAGAGCAGAATTGGGAGCTAGCCTAATACCATTATTAGGCTAGCTCCCAATTATATGTGACTTAAACGTAACTGGCGAAATGTGGGTGTATTATTAGGTACACTACTACCTATTCCAACGGGGACTGCTGGCGTGATGTTTAATTATAATACATTTTTTTTGTTTTCTCTTAAATCATGATAATAAGAGTATTTACACACATTTCACATAAGGCAAATATCGCTGTTTAGCTAAATCGTGCATTTGTAACAAAAACGGCCGTTTATGTTTTGAATGCACGATTTAGCTAAACAGCTATATTTCAAGTGTTGATAAGGTGTTATAAAATTACGTTATTGCCTTTTCTACAGTAATAATAGACCACATTTTGTATTTTTGATTCTATTTACGAGTTATGACATTTTTTCGTTTGGCGGCGCTAGTGGACTGTAAGAGGGCTCTTAATGTAATAATTATAGGTTATGAATTACTCTAAATATCCCCCAAGTTTTTAATATGACATTTTCCAATGAAAAGGAATGTAAGAGCAGCCGCCTTTATAACTTAATTTGAAAATGTTGTAAACATCTGTCCCTCGAGAATTACATTCATTTCACAAATCTATACGAATGGAAGTTAAATCTACTTTACCGTCGAAAGCTCCGCAATGTTCCCTTCTAGCTCGTTTCCTTGAAAACTCCAAGTTCTGTCGATTCCGAATGTTTCCGAAAGGATGGACTTTAAATAATTGTAAGGAAATGGTTTAAAGCCTGTGAGTAAATCGGTTTAAGGCTGTCGAATAGAAGATGTATTTTTACCACTAGGAAGGTATGCTCTAGTGAGTTAAGAAGAAAAGACATAATAGCAAAAGTTCCCCAGACGAAAACAAAGTTCGCCAGCATACAATATAAAAACGCTCAGCTCGGCTATGCAATAGATTTAATAGAGACATTTATGTACATAACAAGAAAATACACGAATGTAAAAAAATAGTAACTGGTTGGATTAAACCTCTTACCTACGAGGACACGGAGGCGCACAAAAACACACCCTCTCACACACCCACGCTTACACTCTCAACACTCACTCACTCATCCACTCACCCCACACAACACAACCCCCCCCCCATACAGGATTACATCATACTCTCACTCACACTCCCCATACACTTACCCATTCCCCACGCACCGTCTCGTGAGAAGCATATTCACTTTCTCACTTTTGTTTATTTTAAATCTTAATTTCATATTTTTCATTTGGTATATTTCATTAATTTAGTTTTTCTGTAAGTAATTATTGTACATAAAAACAAGTTTGTTAATATTTATATGTTATGGAAGAGTGGAGTTTCCTAACACAGGCCTTAGACACCTATCAGGAAACTCCAATCACTAGATTGTAAGAAAAACTTGGCAAAAAAAATAAATTAATTTTTCATTTTTCAAACGACTTAGGTACGTGTTGTTACCGCGACTCTCTCTCTGTTTCGCTTCTTCAACTTGCCACCCAATGCTGAGTGTAGATCTTTTCCAAATCTCTCCCCTTTTGGCGGTTTTGTGTCATGGCTATCACATTTCTTCCAGTTACTGCCAAAAAAAAACAAATCAAATAAACTACTTTGAGTGAAACATGCGTGGCACTTGAAGCAAATTTATCTTGCAATTCACTGTCGCAAGTCGCTGTAGCAAGTCGTCGTCACACGTCGCTGTCGCAAGTCGTTCTCGCAAGTTGCTGTTACAAGTCATGGTCACATGTCGCTGTTGCAAGTCGTAGTCGTATGTCGCTGTTTCAAGTCGCTATCGCATGTCACTGTCGCAAGTCAGGGTCCCAAGTTGCTGTTGCAAGTCATGGTCACATGTCGCTGTTGCAAGTTGTAGTCGTATGTCGCTGTTTCAAGTCGCTATCGCATGTCACTGTCGCAAGTCAGGGTCCCAAGTTGCTGTTACAAGTCATGGTCACATGTCGCTGTTGCAAGTCGTAGTCGTATGTCGCTATCGCATGTCACTGTAGCAAGTCAGGGTCCCAAGTTGCTGCTGCAAGTCTTGGTCGCAAGTCGTTGTTGCAAGTCGCTATCGCAAATCACTGTCACAAGTCGTTGTGGCTAATCGCATCACCTGAGACCGTGAACAAGATGTAATAAGTACTGTTCTAACAGTAAGTACTAACTGGATCCAGATGAAACTGTTGTAATACCTAGTACTCTGTCGTAATGCCTAGGACATAACTCATGACACTACTAATCTGCGAAGCTTTGAATATTGTTAAAGTAGGTTCGCTATGATTCAGGTATTGAGTAGGACTGTCTTATTTATTTGAGAGATAAAAAAAAAAAAAAATGGCCAATGGATGGAATGGTCTGGTAGAAAATGCCCAAGGCATTAAGTCCGCTTTTGTACAGTTTTTACTTGTGCATAATGTTTAAATAAATAAATTATTACATGAAACCATTGTTGAAAAAATATTTTCAGTGTCAATCAGATTGTTTAAAAAAAAACAACTTTGTAAAATGTGCAGTAATGTATGTAAAGCGAGGGGAGATTATGGAATCCGAGGGACTTCAGCTCTCGGATTCCATACACCTAAGATCTCTTTCCTCATCCGAAAGCTATAAGTATTTGGGTATGTCGGAAGCGTTAGGCATTAACGTAACTGACATGAAGCAATCGTTGAGGGAGCGCTTCTTCGGTCGCCTGAAGAAGGTTTTAAATAGCCTTCTTTCAGGTGGAAACAAGGTGCGCGCCTTCAATGGTTGGGTCATGCCGGTTTTAATGTACTCTTTCGGCATACTCAAATGGACTCAGACGGAACTTGATGCCCTGGATAGGAGGGTACGCACACTGCTGACCGCAAATCGAATGCATCACCCACGGTCGTCGATGATGAGACTGTATATCCCTCGGAAGTGCGGGGGTCGAGGCTTCTTAAATGCTAAGAACCTGCACAACCGAGAGGTATGCAGTCTCAGGGAATATTTCCTGGAAGCCGACGTGGGGATGCACCGAGATGTGGTATCAGTGGACAAGGGCCTCACCCCGCTCTCCCTGGCTAACGGGAACTGGCGCAAGCCTAAAGTATTGGACACTAATGACCGCAGGGAAGAATGGCAAGGCAAGGAGCTTCACGGACGCTTTTACCGGGCCCTACATGGCCCTGATGTAGACTTTTTAGCGTCCGTATCCTGGCTACGCTTTGGTGACCTCTTCGGGGAAACCGAAGGTTTTGTTTGTGCAATTACGGACGAAGTTATGATGACTAATAACTACCGCAAATACATTGTGAAGGACGGCACGGTTGACATATGTCGGGCATGCCACCGTCCGGGAGAGTCGATCCGACACATTATTTCTGGGTGTTCTAGTCTGGCTAACGGAGAGTACTTGCATAGACACAACCTTGTTGCCAGGATTATCCACCAGCAACTTGCTTTGAAATACAACCTTGTGGAATCAGAAGTGCCATACTATAAGTATGCGCCCGACCCAGTTCTCGTAAATGGTAATATCACGTTGTATTGGGACCGACCTATCACCACCGACAGGACTGTTGTTGCCAATAGGCCTGACATTGTGGTGATAGATCGTTTGGAGCGTCGCACAATGATTGTTGATATAACGGTCCCACATGATGGGAACCTCGTGAAAGCAGAGCAAGATAAAAAAAACAAATATCTAGATCTGGCTCGCGAGGTTGTCGACATGTGGGATGTGAGTACAGCAATCATTGTGCCGATAGTCGTGTCGGCCAATGGCTTAATAGCCAAGAGCCTCGACCAACACCTTAGGAGGCTCTCGCTTGGCAGCTGGATCAAGGGCTTGATTCAGAAAGCAGTACTTCTCGACACGGCACGTATTGTTAGGAAGTTCCTCTCTCAAGAGCCCTGACCACCGGCAGCTCGGACCCTGTCCCCAGCGCTAGTGAGCTACTGTTTTTTATATTTTTAAATGTTTTTTTTTAAATTTAGTTTTGTAAATAAATATTTAAAAATGTAAAAAATATGTAAAATAATGAATAAAGGGAATAATTGCGTTGCTGTATAAATAGAGGTTGAAATGAACATGTTTCGTTTTAAATAAAGTTTCCAGTTTTTCCAAAGTGTTTTTCATAGATGTGAACTTTTTTTCACTTTTCTGTATGTACAAGTACAACTTTCAATAACTGTTACAATGATTGGAAATGAAAAGAGAAAAAATTGCAGAGCGGTTACTGCGGCTACTGCCAACGGACACAATCAAATAAAAAAAATAAAAAATTCTTAAAATGGACTCTATAGTTACGTATAATATACGAGTATGATTATAAAGTCTATTTAAAGATTTTTGTTATTTACTTGATATTCACATTTAGATTCTTCTAAAGCGGCCATTTTAGGCCTGCAGTACGGTATCTATCAGAGGCTAATTATTGACGTACCGTTTTGAATGAACTTTGAACTATTTTCCGTCCTGAAAAGTATATGTAGCAATTAGCTGCATACATGAGATAATCCATCTTTTCTCTGAAAAAATACTTAATTTGATACCCAAACAAAAAAAGTTTTAATGAAATTAACAAGTTTCTTCATTTCAGCAACCCAATTTCCATTCAATGTCAGAATCACACGTTAGACCTCCAGAATCTTTACGGTCACTTCAATGAGCACAGTTTAAAGCCGGGACCAAGGATATTACCCACGTATTATAATTCACGACGCCATTAATTTACGGAGCTGTAACGGTACTCGCAAGTACGGTCGCCATGTCTTATTCATTTAGAGGGACTGTTTTTAAGTACTGTCGTTATCATAAAGTACAAACGTTTCGTTTTAATTATTTACATAGATTTATTTGATTTACGTGTGGTAGATTCTGTTGTCGTATTACTTTGTTCAATTTATTTCATCACCACTGCTTTCAAACCGGTGAAGGAAAACGTCGAAAGAAACAAAAAACTTTGAAATAAATAGATATCTGGAACTGAAACTTAGATATTAAGCAACTCGCACCAAGTCTGTTTTGTTTTTCATTTAATAAAACGATTTGCTGAAGGTATTATGCAGTTTATTTAAATTAATCTTTACATTTTGGCTGTATCCCGCAGCCGAACACTGTCAGCTTGCTAAGAGCTTTTCAGTGTTGCCGTAACACACGTATCTTATGACAGCTGTCAAACTGACAGTGACAGTTAAAACTTGACATAACTACTACAAGGACCATGTAGTATATCACGGCCCACTCCGAATACGTATGCTTGTTTTGCCTTGTGACAACCAATAAATCATTCCAGTGCTGGGATTTTCATAATATTATTACTTATTCTGCCTTAACACAAAATGCGTGAGTTTATTTTGGTATTCATTGATTCATTTGATTGTCTATTTGTACTGTTTCTACAACAGGTAATGAATTTAATTACGAAAGCAAATAAGCGGGACAACTATTTGCAGTTGTTTGTATTTCACTGATCAAATTGTGATAAATACACAGTTGGATAATTACTGATTAGCTTGTTCTACTGTTTATTTTGCTCTGTCGTCGTTCATTCAAATACACATAAACTTAGGACATACTGTAGTAATTTACATTGGCTAATAATTATATTGTTAACACTATTGTATCAGTTTTCTGAACATCCGATAAATGCTTCAAAACTTTAAGTGTGACGAGTTTTACTTCGTAATCGGACCATGTTACTTGACGTACGTCGTAGTACGGTGATGTGTTCACTGTTCACGTTACCGTAGCTAAGCGTGAGCTACGTAACACGGAATGACTTACACCATATCACAGAACAGGCTACACCATGTACAACACCTTGACTAATGCACAGCACAGGCTACGCCGTAGCTAGAGCTAATTACGCCGTCGCGTAGCTCCGTTCTAGCTACGCCGTAGCACAGACCAAGCTACGCCGTAGCACAGATCAACCGAAGCAGTGTAGCACCTACAGTACTGAGTTCTTTATAGAAATATCATTGTGTATTAATTATTATGACACGCTTAGTGATTGAAGTGTCAAAATTGAGCTCCCATTTATTTAATTTTATAATAATAATTTAGTACTACTAAAAACACAACTGAAAATCTTTTATTCAATATAATTATCATGAAACAACCGCAATGAATCCAAGATCGGTTACATTAAAAGAGAATTATTTACTTTAATGCACCACGTAGAGAGTACAAAACAATGAATGTAACTGACCAATCAGAACACAGTATTTACAAGCGCTGAATACAAAGTAGTAAGTAAATACATTCGGTTTAATTATGATTACTGTTTTATTATGAACTCGCTGTTGCCCGCGACTTCGTTTGCGAGAAAACTTTGATGTGTCATGTGTGAAACTCGTTATGAATTAATCAAGCTTTTACTCAGATGTAGACAGCGTGATTTGTAAAGAACTGAAATGTACTATTTTTAAAATATTATTGTATAACGAACTCCTTAGCCCTTCTCTTTATTTTCCGAGGGGAAATCATCAAATAACTTCTCCCTTCTGTTAGACATTTACGGCCTGTCGTCATTAGACGGACGGACGGCTAGCTAGCCCATAGCTAGCCACCACGTGGCCCCCGACGCCCGGTGTGTCTTCCGCGGCGGTTGGGGCTAGAGGCTCTCTCCCTCTCGCGTTCCACCACCTCCTTCGCTAGCATAACTGCTTTGCAGAAGGAGGTGACGGCTTCTCATTCCGTTTCGTTCGGACCATGGATTGAAATTGCAAACCTCACTTCCAAAATTATAATATGTTAACTCTCCCCAGTATATACATATTAGAAACCTGCAAATTTGTTCGTAAATATCAAGAGTTTTACGCAAAGCGCGAAGATATACAATCACGTTTCACACTCCGACACAAATCAAGATTAAACATTCCGCAATCTAGACTGAAAATACACTCAACAAGCCCTTATGTAATGTCAATAAAAATATATAACAAACTACCTGAAACAATAAAAAAAGAAGAGAAATTAAACATATTTATAAAAAAACTAAAACAATTTTTAACAAAAAAATGCTATTATAATATAAATGAATATTTAAATGATAAAATATAATTTAATAATGTATAAAATTTCTATGTATATAAAGAATTCCAATAATTGTTTTATTGGATTTATTTTAGATATATATATTTTGTATTTTTAAAGCTTCCTCTCTCCTACTATGTCTTTGTCTTTTGCTGTGCCCGACAGGGTCCATAATGATCTCATTTTTAATTTACCACCTAAGTACACATTGTGGAATGCAAAATAAAGTGTTGAGTATTGAGTATTGAGTATTGAACCAGGCCCAGACGCGAGAGGTCGCCGCCGCGAACTCCTTAGCCCTGGATTATTGAAAGTGGAATTCATGACTTTTCAGCAGGTTAAGAGTAACCTGTAGCATTTTTCTATAGCACGTACATGTAACGCTGAGAAAATTCAGAGTATTGAAACATAAATGGAATTGACAAATAAATGAGAAGCAAAACCTATTGTTCAGCTCTGATAAAGATAAACAAAAGTATTAAATTTTAATACTGAAATAGGGTTCATTTTTCAAAATATATTTTGACTTTGTTTACCCCACAACTGCGCAGAATAAAAACTCCTTTGTATTTTAAACAGACAACAATTTCGAAATGTTCGTCCGATTATAATTTAATTCGACATCTGCTTACATCTGTCGCTAATTTTATACAAAATGTTATACGTCCCTAATTTCGTTATGAAAACAGTAGAATATTACAAATGGGGATCTGTATTTAAAATAGCCACCGCAAGGAAAGCTTTCATTTTAAATTTTAATGAATATACCTGTTTTTTATAGATACTATTTAAATCTAATTTAAAAAAAAAGTTGGAATGCCACTTTGGCTTAGTAAGCGCTACATCTGATAAGTTCTGAGTTTAATAGTGTGATTTTAAAAGTGTTATTAGGCTTTTCTATCACAAAAATGAAAGAGATAATCCTCCCAAAGATACAAACATTTTCAACCTTAATCATCAATCTGCCTTTTCCAACAATGTTGGGGTCGGCTTCCAGTCTATCCGGATGCAGCTGAATACCAATATTTTACATGGAGCGACTGCCTATCTGACCTCCACAACCCAGTTAGTACTGGGAAATACGATATCCCTTGTTAAGACTGGTTGTCAGACTTTTTGGGCCTCTGACTACCTGTAACGACTGTCAAAGACTGCACCTTTTTCGACGTTTTATAAGTGCCCATCCAGGCCTATGTGAAATAAAATATTTTGATTTTGATTTGATTTTGATTTTGAAAGATCTACAAATGACATCTGCTTAACGTGTTTTTCGAAGCACGGAGGAAATTCGGTATGTAATGGACATCCATCCACAGACCAACCTAGGCAAGCACGGAGGCTAGGATATAGGATAAGTCCTATAGATCGACCCAAGTGGCTGTTATTATATAACCACGAGCTTATTTTGCTTATTTCGGCAAAAAAACACATTGTGTCTTCTTCTAGATGTAAAAAAAAACGATCCTCAAATAACAGTATTCTGCTGATCAGACCGTCTTTCCATTTAACAATATTGCCAATCAAATAAAATCAAAACGGCGCTCTGGGAATGTAACCCTGAAACCTAAAACTAAGCATTTTGTCTAGGCAACACTTAGGTCGTCTAAAAGCCATATAAAAGTAAACTTCGTAGTCTGGCCTGAGGGAACGATCTACACAAGTTTTTGTGCCAATAACGCTACACTCACAACTGTCGTTTGGAACCAAAAAGATACTTTTTCAAGTGACAGACATTTGGGTGAGGCAGATGTTTGTGTAGCTAACAATTTATTTTGAAAGGGCTTGAAAGAAATAATGTGTTTTTTTTAAGTAATGCATTGTCCAAACAGGTATTTAAAGTTTTGGTCCATAAAATAAGATAAGCAGATTTTTTGCAAAACCAAGAATAAATATAAGCCTTAATATTCTCCTTGGTGTGGACTGTAATAGGTTTGTTTGGCCATAGTTTAAAGCTTTTGGGATTATAAGCCGGATTCATCGCAAACCTGTTCTATACATTGTGAAGCCAATTTCTAAATATCTGTTTATTTTTATCATATTTATAGTGCTCCGGTTCAGTTACATAAGACATAGAAAGCCGTGACGATGTAAATCATTTTGACAGCAAATACTGAAATTCTCCTCACTACCCACGCTGTCAACACATGTTACCAACCTAACAAAATAATCCAAAAATAAAAATGTTGCGTGGTTAGTATAACAGTAATATTTGGGCTGTGACTGTCCCGCGAATGTCCCGCGGTCGTCACAACACATGTCCCGACCGCACGAAAATTGTAGCGAGTGTACAAAAACAATCCCGCAATGCGGGCGGGAAGTGGTGGCCCACCAAAGAGAAGATACCATTACAGAAGCTCCATATTTTGTGACTCCTGAAGTGGTGAAAGGAATCTAAGAAACTTATGTTCCAATAGCGGTGATGACCACATAAAGAATGTTGGTTTATAAGGGGCAGACAAATGGAAACATATTGATTTATTTAAATAGATCATCTGCCTGGCCCATCTGTGGCCAAATGAAATATTATATAAAATTAAACCGGAATCTAAAAATCACAATAAATAAGCTTTTTTCTCATATTTATTTCCGAGTCAAATCATTTCTGTTGTGATCAATGTCATTTGACAGAAAATACTTGCGTGAATAGATGTATTTTTTCCGTTTACCAAAAAAAGTACGGTACCATTGGTAATAATATCTGCTATAATTATAGTAGAATCAGAACAGAATATAAAAATAAATATGATTTAAACTGTAAACATTTTTAATTCTATTTCTAAAGGTTTAAACTAAAATCGCATAGATGGTTTAAACAATTAACGTGGCACGGAACGTTATAAGTCCACTTTTTTAGTGGTTGACAGACAACTTCATTATTTTGACATTTATTTTTCTGTTTATTTTGGCTTTTGTAAGTGTTTTTTGCAGATTTATCACATTTATTCCGGTTAGACATGGCTTAGCTAATATAACTACTGTAATCTAGAGGTTCTAAGGAAGAAATCAATGTACTTTTCATTATTAAATGCTACAATTTATGTGGGTCGCCTAATCTCCGAACAAAAAAAAATATCTCCTTTGCTTTATACTTTTTCTTGTTTCGTAAATAGAAAATATGTTGGCACGAGGATTGCTCAGTGTACTGGTCAAGTAAAGGTAAGGCTTTTTAATAAAGCTTATTGTCAGAATTTTTACACCGGTAATCTTTGTGTCAACTACTCAAAAGGATCGCTGGATGTCCTGCGCGTCCAATACAATAAATGTTTTTAGGACGCTGTTGTGATTACCTCGTTTTTGCAGTTCCTCTGGAATGTTTGCGGTAACTCATACCGATGGGTTTCATGGCATCATCCGAAAGAAAACAGCCTAACAATTTATGGATCTCTTAGTTGTCCGAAATAAAATGATTTGATTTGATTTATAAATGGAGCATTAAATGGAAAAACGGGTTCAGGACTACGGACTACCCTTAAAATGGGTGCCGTTTTCTGGAACTCATACGTAAAATAAGTTAAAATCGGTAGACACCCTGTTCACTTCTATCCAAGAAACCTCCATCGCCCGCACCTACCGTCGATTCTTTTCGTATTTTAACCTTCTATATCTTACTACTCCACGGTCAGTTTGCAGTCCCGACACCGGAACATTTACGAGGCGGTCCCGCGCCACCGTACACCGTTCCGTTTTTACAGCCATCCTTATAAAGCGGTGTGCTTGTCGCTTCCTAGGGAATCAACTTGTTTTTATTTACGTTGAGCCTTTTAAAAGAAGAGAGTCAGCAGTCAAGTCGGTGGTTATTTTTGTGTTTGTTTTTTGTTAGTACTGGTTTTTGAAGTAATTATGTTATTTGTGATTGGTAATACGATGATTTAAAGTAACAGTGTGGGAACTAGATTGTAAAAAAAATGCTCGTATAAACAATATTGTGGATCCGAACAACTATACTCTCAGTGAGCAAGAGAGTTCGAATTTTGAATCCAGTTAGTTGCAATTTCGGCCGGTATTCTAAATCAAGATCATATTTCTACATCTCTTTCAATATTACCTTTTAAAAGTTGTGATTGAAATGATAATTATAATAACTACATTTTAAAAGTTTTTTAAATACAAAAATTAACCTACAGAAAACCAGAATAATTTCCAACAATCGCACGTAAATATAAACCTACTTCATTGTAAACTTACTAAGACAGCAATGTAACCACGTCCCTGTCTCCAGGGAGACTAAAGTATTAGGTATAACCGAAGGAATTTGCTAGAACATTGCTTAGCAGTTACTGTAGCAACAGAACGAAGTTTGTTCCCCTACAGGCTGCTGGAGACTGGCGACAATTGCTTCGACTTAAGCTGGAAGCAACTGGGCTGGGCTTTAGTTGAACGATAAAGTCTCTAGTCTTTTGTGACTGTAAGAATGAAGTTATAAATAAAATTCAAAATATCGATCTGTCTTTATCCAACTTGTGGCGGCGTCTGTGTATATATCAGCGTAACATTGTAAAACCGTTAGATTGTAATATAACTAGCGAGATTGTAAATTCTCGAAATATTGTTAACTGAACATACTTCCGCTGCTGCTGCTGCTATTACCGCGGCCCCGGAACATAAAGGGCGAGGAAGGAACATAGATGGTTTTAGTCAGTAAAAGTCTGACACTCCCTCCCGCTCCGCCCAGGGTGGGAGAAGACATTTGATGATTTCCCATCCTAAAAAAAAAAAAAAAAGGCGGCCGATATTAGGATCTAGTTATCAAACTGAGCTGTTGTTTCATTTTTAACCTTATTAATGTTACTGCTAACGTATAAAATAGCTAAACATGTGGTTTACCATTTTCATGCATTTCCCCAATACCGGCCACCCGGCCGATACATATATATATTTTTTTTTGGTATGGGCATCTCGCAGTTCAGTCTGAGAAGACTGGCTTCTGCTTAACCGGGCAAGTCCTGTGGATGCCTTGAATTTAAGGCCTCCAGCCAGGGCAAAAATGACTATAAACTAAGCGACAGCGCTCGAAGGGCACCCCCTGTGGGGTACGAACCTCGGCTTAGGGCATCGCTGGGGGCAGCAAAGGGACAGGCTGGATCTGGTTGTCTTTATTTAGGGACTGTTTTATTACTATAGGCTCAGCATCGCGTGCTGGCTCGAGCAAGGGTCGGGGAGGGATTGACTGGGGATTACGCGCCGGACCTCTGCGGCGAGGTCGGAATGTCTTCGGTTTGTATTTGTACACTCTACGAACTGTACTGGTATCTTTCCTACTCTCTTGCAAGATAGTGATCGGATCGTCGGAGGCGACTAGGGTGTGACGCGGTCGTTGGACGGAGCTAATACGCGATGGGTCGTACCGGGCGGCCGATGCGATTAGGGGATTCCTAGGCTTAATAGCAGTGTCAAAGTAACGCTTGGAAAGGCGTTTCATGAACTGCTTAACGGTGGGGATTCTGAGGTCTACGTGAAGACTATCGTTACGGACCTAAGGCAAGGCAAGGTCTGCATCGTGTGGATATGACGCGGGTGGGCATGAGCGAATACTATGCAAGCATAAGTCATGATAGGACGGATGACTGCAGTGTAAAGACGCAATTTGCACTTGAGTGACAATTTGCTCTTCCTAGTGATCATGAAGTGGAGCCGGCCCATAGCGAAGGCAGCCCGGTCACGAGCTGCTTTGATGTGGGCCTTGAATGACAGATGGTCGTCAAGAATAACTCCAAGATACTTGGCTTGCTTCTCCCAGGGGATAGGCTTACCGAACATAATGATGGGGGGACCTGGCGAACGCTTAAGGCGTGCCTTATAGTATAAAACTGCCTGGCTCTTTTCAGGATTAACTTCTATTCTCCACTTACGGAACCAAGCGCCGAGCGAGTCGGCAGCTTTCTGGAGAATGCGGCGGATGTTAGCCTGAGAACGGTGTAGTAGATCGTGGTGTCGTCAGCAAATAGGGCTGTTTGAACCCTCTTGTTCATCGGAATGTCGCTGGTGTACAGCGTGAACGCGAGGGGAGAGATAACGGAGCCCTGAGGGACTCTGGCGCGGATAGGATGGGGAGAGGATAACGTCTTACCCACACGGTAGCGGAAGGTACGGTTTGACAAAAAGTCTCGTAAGATGAGCACGAGACGGTCGGGCACACCGAGTTGGTATAGCTTGTATATTAAGCCATTGTGCCACACCTTGTCAAAGGCTTTCGCGATATCGAAATACATCACCCCCGTCATCGCTCCACGCTGGAAACCAGCGCTAACGTGTTCGACGATGCGGTGGACTTGATGTATACAAGAATGTTCGGTCCTGAAGCCGAACTGTTCTTTAGGGATGAGGCCCTTTGTCTCGGCATAATCTCTGAGACGCTTATAAATAAGCATTTCATAGATTTTGCCGAGAGCACTCAGGAGACTGCGATCAGTCTCCTGAGTACAACCGAAAGCCCAGCCTTCAAGCTACAGGCCAATGCCTGTAGCTTGAAGGCTGGGCTTTCGGTTTCCCAGGTTTGGGAATACCTATAACAGTGGCCTCTTTCCACGTTTGGGGGAATATATTATTGCTCAGGGCGCCATTGAAGATGGCAGCCAAAAGGACTATGAGCCGGGCGGGGAGGGCTTTAAAAACTCTGTTTGTGAAACCGTCGGCGCCTGGGGCTTTCCGAGGCTGTAACTTGTCTATAATATCCTTGACCTCTTCCGCCACCCGGCCGATATTGAGATTTTTCAATAATATTGATCCCTAATCTCGGCCACGCGATTATTTCATAAAATAGACGCATTATTTTTCGGTAGGTTATAAATCTGTCGAAATGAAACTGTAATATTGTGAAATGTAGGCGCGACGGAACTCAACTCGCCCAGTGTGGAGGGGGGGAGGGAAAGATGGGTCCCGCTTGCCCCGTGGTACCACTCACTTGAAAAGATAATGCACCATTCCTAAAAGAAAACGATTAATGTAACCTAACTTCAAAACACTTTATATTCGCCTACAAAGCAACTCGTAAGCAGTCCGTTCGTTTGACCATCTTTCGAGAGTTTACAATCGTTAAATAGATTACGGTGACATATAGGGTGTAAACCATCTCATCACAAAGCCGTCAACCAAGCATTCTGTACATCAAACTAAGTAAAAAATATTTCTGGGAAACAACTTTTTTTTTGAGGTTTTAAATAATATTTTGTGGTAGAACTCAATGTAACGTACTTAAAACATTGTGCTGATGGATGGACTAAATAGTACGGGGGTTGTGGAGGTGTTAAAAATCTTACAAAAAAACCTAGTGCTTAAAAAAAAACTTGTTAAAAAAGTTGTAACTTTGACCCCTATATCTCAGTAACTAGAAGGTTCCCAGATATGGTGTAGAACAAAAAAATGATCGCTATGATGGGGAGAACAAATACCTTTCGGCTTCGAGAAGAGGTGTTTTACACCCTTTATACAACGTGTAACAAAAAGGGTATAGTCATATGAAAGGGTGAGCTATAGACCATCAAACTGAACATCTTTTTCTATGGGACCACCATCGTAATCGTAAAAAAATAATCAGCTGTTTCATACATTTGGTCAAGTAGGTACTGGAATGACGTATGGCGCCGTTGAAATTTTTTTCGCCATTACGATGGTGGTTCCATGGAGAAAGTTGTTCAGTTTGATGGTCTGTAGCACACCCTTTCATATGATTATACCCTTTCTTGTACACGTTGTATATTATGATAACTACACTAACATTTCCTATATCGTGATATTACAGCTCGCCTCGTTGAAGGATCCTTCCGATTCAATGCATCTACCATTATGAGATACTTACCACCCTAAGTTTTTCATCTATACTGGATATTATGAAGCTGAAAAGTTTATTTGGTTGAACGCGCTAATCTCCGGAACTACTGGTTTGAATTTACTAAATATTTTAGTGATGGATAGCGCATTTATTAGAAAAAGGCTACCTATATGATATAATAACATCATAAATGTTGCGAAAAGCTAATCTGTAAGTCTACAAAGTATATTTTAGACTCTTTCTATTATAAATTCAGCTACAAAGGTCCATCTATCTGCCAAACACGGTAATTCCCACAAAATGACCCCTTCTAGACTTTTCGCAGAAATTACCTCTTTAATAAATTACTATTAAATTACTATTTCATAAATTATCTCCAAACGATTGAAAAATCTCACAAATAAATGCACATAGCAAAAGCACAATGCGTTCATCTTTCACTTTAAACAGCAAAGAAAGAAAGATAACACTGTAAAGGTAACAGAATGAACTTGGATTACTGAACAATGTTTACTAGTCCTTCTCAAACTTACAGCTTTGTCAAATGCCTTCTAAAGGAGCATCGTTTAGCAGATAAATTCAAACGCATAATATATATAACTTGTCTGTTTTTAAGGGGCTATCGGCGTATTTTTGAGAACGTTCAAAGCTTTCAAAAATTGTACTTTATACTTTACTAGCTGACCCACGCAACTTCGTCTGCGTCACATAAGAGAGAAAAATGAATGGAAAAAAAAATCCGTTTTGGCAACATTTTTCATTCCTGCTCCGCTCCTGATGGTCATATCGTGATATGTGTGTTATATAGCCTTCCTCGATAAATGGACTATCCAACGCAAAAATATTTTTTCTATTCGACCAGGTAGTTCCTGAGATTAGCGCGTTCAACCAAACAAACAAACAAACAAACTCTTCTGCTTTATAATATTAGTATAGATTTGGTTGACGCTGAGATTACCACGAGAACAGTTTGAACGTTTTTAATTACGAGAAATTCGTCTTCTGTTTGTTTGTCACATGCCACATGGCTAAACTACGGAACCGATTCGGAGGAAACGTCGAAGAGATGTAAAGAATTTTGTTTTTTACCCCCAAATGTTTATATAAAAAGCGTAGTTATTGTTGTTGTATGGGTACATTCAGTGTTTTCATAAAAGACTATGCGGGTTTAACAAACCAATATTTCTTATACCATTACACATAATTTACCAGTACAATCCTACCATGAAACTGTTGACATAGATTCAATCCAGCCCAATCAGCTAACAGGAACACAGGTCTACCAAAACGTGGGCAAATACGTAAACCATACACGAGTAACAGTACAGTCACAGTAACAGCATATTATTAATATGCTTTACCTACTCTATGCTATCGTATGTATTGACATACGATAGCATAGAGTAGGTAACATTGTTTGTGACATTGGTCACAAATGATACTTATAAGTTAACTAAAAATGTGACACTGGCTGCATCTATGTATATACGAGTATGTATATAAAAATGAAACCCGTTTTCCGTTGTCACGACATAGCATGAAAACGGCTTGACCGATTTGGCTGATTCTTTTTTTGTTGTGTTTGTTAATGTCAGGAGAAGGTTCTTATGAAAAAAAATGTAGTAGTAGGTAGGTAGTAGTAGGTAGTAGTAGGTAGTAGTAGATAGTAGTAGGTAGGTAGTAGTAGGTAGTAGTAGGTAGGTAGTAGTAGGTAGTAGTAGGTAGCTTTTTCCCTCTTATGTGACGCAGACGAAGTTGCGTGGGTCAGCTAGTAAAATAATATAGATTCATTTTTATAAAAATATCCATTTAATGTCAACAGAAAATTCATACAGCTTCGTTGGTACAGTGGTCGTAGGCACGATTTCCGAGCCTGAGGTCATGAGTTCAATTCCCTGGTCGCGCAAAGTGCTAACACACGTCGATTGATGATTGATGTCACAGTTTTCTATAAAAAGTCTGCTCGGTACCTCCAAAAGGCATTCTGTGACTTGAACAAGCAAAGTGCCGGAGATCTTAGCACCTCGACTGTACACGTGCAATCCGTGAGCTACACTAAGCCGTGCATACATATTCAGTGGCGTAGCTCCCGAACTGCAGCGACATGAACACTAGCCCGCGTGTGCATGAACAATGTAAATATTATCAGGCGCCGCGTACCGCGTACCGCAGTGCGGCTAGCGGTGTCCGTTACTGGGTAGCTCCTAACGCGTTTTTGGCTACTAGACTGACCGACTGCTTTTGAAACGACGACGCCGTGGGCTACTAATGTAGCCGCAAAAAACAAAACGCACCTCCTTTAAAATAAATGCTTGAAAAATCATCAAAACTTGCTATTTCCATGCATTGATCGTCTACAGTCTCTTTAATACAATATGTCCCAACTCTATACCGTTTATCTATGCCCAAAGGCATCGACAGACGTCAAAATAATATAAACAATTTAGTGTAAACAAACCCGGCCATTTTTTCCCGTGTTGCGTCTGCGCAGTGTCGTATTTAAATTGTTTTATTATCGAAATAGTCGTATTTTAGTATAGTATTATACATCAAAATGAAGGTGAAGAACCGTGCTACAATATTATGTTAAAGTAATTTAGTTTCCGAATCTCAAAGTTGCAGTAATTTGCCTGTGAAAAACTGATAGGTATGTATACCTATAGTGCTGTGTGTAAACATTGAATAAGTAATTTTATGTGATTAAAACGTGTGTAATAACGGATAAATAGTAATTATTTAGTATGGTGAGTATATTCTTTAATTTTATAAACAACAAAAAGAAGTATCTTAGAGTTAAAGTTACGTAAATATTTGAGTTTTAAAAACGTGCGCGGGCGCCGGCCGCATCAAAACAAACTGAGTTTCCACATTCCAGTTAGATTCTAAATGGTTTCTAATTAACACGTTACTAAGATTTTGGTCTTAATGGAAAGGAAATATAATCTAGTTTCTAATAAGATTTTTTTTATTGATAAGGAGTTAATAGATTTTCGTAAAATAAATATTTTAATCGCGAAATAGCCGTTTTCGTGACTGTTTTTCAAACTTTACATTTATTTTAGAGTATTAAATTAATGTTATATTTCTTGGTTTTTAGTTAAATAGATTCTTTATGTATTCAGCTTTACAACCATGTTTTTTAAGTTGCTCTAGCACTTGTAGTTTGCGATCTACAGGTGTTTTTATTGCAACGGTCGGACAACATTAATCGGTCGCGCCGGTCGTTCGGATAGGATAACACATTTCGAACAATTACAATAAAATACCTCCTCACATTCTACAACTGAATGAGACGAAATTTAAATCTTGTATAAAACGCACACTATGTAGGCAAGCATATTATAATTTGGGGGATTACATTAATGATAAAAATGCTTGGCTCAATGCTGGTCCTGCTCCACAACCATAGGCAAACTAACTGATTCCCAGGTTACGTTATTGTGGAAGCTGCAGAAGATTGTAAAATATCCTTGCATTGTATAGATTCCATCTCGTAGTATTATATAACTGCATAGCACATTTGTGTGAGTTCTATGTACTGTAAAGCCACCATTTACATTTAGTTATCTTTTTCTTTTTTTTGACTTGAATATGCCTTGGCGGCTGAGACATTGTCATGCTCACTCAAATGTCTCGCTGATGGTGGCGGGTGTGTCGGGTCATTTAGCTCCATTCAATATGGTCGAGTTGAATGGCGCCGATACATGCGTCATGTTCGTGAACGGGCGCTGTCAGTTGGGACTGGTCATCTCTTAGCTGCCATGGTTAATTTTAATTTCTTTTTTTTTTACACTGTTGATTTAATCTTTTCTCTGGACGCTCTTAATGTGCACGTCTTTCTACATCGTTCTCACATATATGTATAATCACACATGAATGATGTAACCAAGATTTTGTAACAATATATTGATTTAAAAAGAGTGTCCATGGAGTTTCTTGCCCGTTCTTCTCCATAGAGATCTACGCTAGGGAATGGGCAACTACAGTACTTTCTCAAGTTATTATGCCTTGTGACTGTGACTGTAGCTTTGATTTAATTTGTAATTTGACATTCAAAAGTGCCGTAATGGTCTAGTTGAAATAAATGCTTTGAGTTTGAGTTTGAGTTTCGAATACATTACGCGATCTGTTGCGCAGAAGACTATGCTAGACAGAGGGTAGCTGATCATTTTAATTAATGGGTGAATGAAATTAGATATTCTGGTGTGAGAAATAGATTTTATTTTTAATTAATTTTGTGACGGCACAGTTATAGTTTGTTCATTTATGTAACTGTGCTGTTCTATTATAAACAAAAAAAAAACACAAAAGAGCTAAAAAACCCAGTTCCATATCATCGTAGTTGTGGATCCCCTATAAAACCAGCGTCGGACACTAGTTGTCCGGCATTTTGCTGAACTGGGCCTATTTGGTGCAGCCGTGAGGCACACAGCGTCACAATACACGTACTTTTTTGTTTTGTTTAGATTTAAGTTTTATTTTTCTCTTATTATTATTATTTTTATAGCGTGTGCACTTGTGGCGTGTGCCAAATAAATGTTTTTTCTTTCTTTCTTTCTATAATTTTTAATTTATTTTTAACCCCCGACGCAAACAAAAATAAGTTCGACATGTCTGTGTGTGTGTGTCTGTCTGTGGCATCGCAGCGCCCGAAGGGTTGAACCGATTATGATTTTGTTTATTTTTGTTTGCAAGGTGAATTAGTTGGGAGTGTTTTTAGCTATGTTAAATTAAAATCAGTCCATGATGGCCGCCGCCACAAAATGGCAGATTACATATTTATTCAACAACTCTCTCAATATGGGTATCAAATGAAAGGGCTTGATTAGTAAAATAATTTTATTTACACTATGATAAATTAAAAATCAAAGATGGTCGCCCCCAAATGGAGACAATTTTTTTTGTTCGGCGATTAGGCCACCCACATAAATGGTAACATTTAATAATGAAACTTACATGGACTTCTTTCTTATAACCTCTAGATTCCAGTAGTTACTCGTAAATTAGCTAAGCATTGTCTTAACGGAATAAATATGAAAAATCTGCAAAAACACTTACGAAAACCAAAATAAACAGAAAAAGTAAATGTCATAATAAGGAAGTTGTCTGTCAATCACTAATAAAGTGACCTTATAACGTTCCGTGCCAAGTTGATTGTTTAAACCATATATGCGATTTTAGTGTAAACCTTTAAAAGTAGCACTAAAAATGCTCACAGTTTAATAATATTAATTTTATATTCTTTCTGATTTTATTATAATTATAGCATATATGATTACCAACGGGTAGGTACCGTACTTTTTGTTAGTAAACAGAAAAAAACGCCCCTATTCACGTAAGTGTTTGCTGTCAAATAACATTGACCACAACAGGAATGGTTTGACTCGCAAAATAATATCATAACATTGCTTATTTATTATGATTTTAAGATTCCGTTTACATTTCTACGTAATATTTCGTTTAATACCATAGTAAAATGGTTACTTTTTTTTTGGTGTTATTATGAATAATAAATGCAACGACCAGGTGGGCCCAAAAAAAATTATCTCTTTTGGGTATTAACGAATTATTTTCTATTTAACTTTTAGTACTTTGTGTCAGGGGTTTTTGTAATTTTTAATTTAATTTAAGTTGTTATTATTTGTTGTTAAAGTGGAACAGAAACACACGCTGTGAAAATTTCATTCGTCTACCTATTACAAATCAAGAGATACAGCCTGCTGACTAATAGAAGGATGAACGTATGGCGGCGGCTTATTAATAAGGTCCCGTACTTGTTCACTCTTCGGGTACGGAACCCTAAAAACATGATTCATCATCATCAGCTTATTAATGTTCCTGCTGGAACACAGGTCTCCTCTCTATGAGAGGGAATAGGCTGTAAACCGTCCATCCACCACGCGGGCCTAGTGCTGGTTGGTAGATGTCACATATCTTCAAATATTTGGTTCTAAGACATGCCGGTTTCCTCACGATGTTTCCTTCACCGTTTTGAGAACAGTGGTGATTGAAATTGAAATTGTTTATTGAAATAAATGAAATACAAAAATATTTACAATATGGCCTTAAAAACTATAGGTATACAGTAATTGGATTCTACCTGAACTAGGAATAAACCTGTATCTCAGGTATCTCACTCAAGCGCTTATACATAAATATTATCTAAGATTCCTTAAACAAATAACTAATAAATAACTTATCTATTAAATTATGTTCAATTCAAAGTAAGAAAAACAGTTTGTTTAGGTAACTTCTTTGCAACATTCAATAATTTATTTTTGCAATGAAGCATAACACAAAACCCGGGTCACGTTTACTTTGTGTCTACAGAGAAAATTGCTATGTCACTTAAATGTAAAATATACTAGTGATTGTATTATAATTTATAAACACTAAAGACTGCAATTTTATTATTCTAAGTGCGACAATTAGTAGTCGGGGCTGCCACCACGGGCCACCGCTACTCTCAAACATGATTACCCAAACTAAATACTTACGTAATTGTTACATAGTATGATTATGTAACAGTTGTGCCACAACTAAACTAAAACTTCGTTCTCAAAGATATTACAATTAACCCACAAGTTCTAAGAAATACTTATAATCATTTTTGGAACTGCTTGTGTATATGCAGCATTAGGTTGACTTAGTAAGCTACATTTTCCTTTGACTGAAGATCGCCCCTCACCCAACTGCTTTACAGAAGGTTAACCCTAGTAGCAATTGCCGTTGGCTTCCTTATGCCAACAGTTGGGAATGTATTGGCAGACGGTTAGTTGTTCCGCCAACCTAAACTTAAAATAGGCCCATCGTCATAAACATGCACTATTTGCCCAACGAATAGCCAACAAAGGGCCTTCTGTTACTATTCCCACTGTTGGGAGATTTTGTATGCATTTAAATTACTAAAACAACATTGAGCCAACTATCGACAGGCCTGCAGCTTCTATTCCTACTGTTGGGAGTTTTTTGTAGGGATTTAAGTTATGATAACAACTTACATCGGTTCAACTTAAACCTTT
Organism: Xestia c-nigrum; assembly: GCA_916618015.1. Classification (NCBI taxonomy): domain Eukaryota; kingdom Metazoa; phylum Arthropoda; class Insecta; order Lepidoptera; family Noctuidae; genus Xestia; species Xestia c-nigrum. Next base: position 881,268 of record OU745248.1, read on the forward strand.
CAATAGGCCTGTTAGGTATGATACGTCTTACAATTATTGTATTGTCGAACTTAAATCGTATCATATTTATTAGAGAGATTTGATCCATAAATGATTGAACCTATCGATTGATGTCAAAAAGGTATATTATTTTTTCGAACTTCAGCCGATCCATCCCGGGTTCGATTCTGGTTCGAAATATTTTTTGAAAATCTTCGAATGCAGATTTGTTTCTTTTAAAAAATAAAGGTATGTCTCCTTTGAGTATTTAGAGTACTTTCCCTCCAGGTGGCATTGTAAAATTCCACCCTGTTTATTATAGTCTAGTAAATATATATCACAACACTAAAGAAGATGACTTAATTCCCTTGTTGCTATGATTCGTCAGTATCTCGTAACTGATTGTTCTCAATTTATCTTACTTAGATATCTCACTAAGTGCAATCTTGTCAATGGTACTTGATATATTAACTTGTTAACATTGTACTGTGAGTGCAATCTAAGTAAAGGTACCATTATTCTGGGAAAGTAGACGCGTAAGTGCAGCACGTTTTAGTTCGTATCTTTAAACTAGATGGCGTTGTACAATTACGTCACGTTTCTGAATCGCGGTGTTAAGATTCTCCCGCGTCGAATGACTCTCGCGCAGTATTGTAGTGAATTCATGAGGATCGGCCAGTGGTCCGCTTCGGTCGTGTCCTAGGACAAGTAGCGACGCCACCGGAACCGTGAGGAGACTTCGCCGATTATCAACGATTTTGGGGGTACTCGGCGAAAAGTCTTCGCTCGCGCGGATCGCATCTCACCCACTTACCCTGTGTTCGTGCGAGTGCCTAGCACTGGTGCGAGCACAGGGGGAGTCATCTGCTGCCCGGTGCTGCAGCACCGCCGCGATCGCGAGCCCACCACCCCGCTAGTGAAGCCAGAGAAGGAAGAAGATGCCCAACCCCGACACCTATGAGGTGTCCCGCTGGGCGCTGGACCGGACGGTGTCGATGCCGAACATCGACATCACACTGCCCGACCCGGCGCCGCCCGAACCCCCCCCCCCCTCGTGCGGAGGGGAGGAAGACGTCCGGCAAGGCGAAGCCCTCGAGTTCGAGGAGTAAGAAGCCGCCGGCCCGGGAGGAGAAGAGGGAAGAGGAGGGAGCGAGTCGAGGCGCGGCAGCCGTTGCGAGCGGCCCGTCGACGACGTCGGCGCCTGCGCGTGTTGCGCCGATGCCTCCGCCGAGCCGACCGCACGCCGTACCCGTGCGCCCGACCTCGTTCCGTCCGGTCCCGATGCAGTCTCCGGGCCCACCTACGTCGAAGACCAGCCGCGCACCACAGACGCGGACCGCTGTTCCCGCACCCGCGCGTGCGGTCGAGCGCGATCCAGCGCCCCCAGTGCGCGCGCCCACACCCCAGCCACGGACTTATGTGGCGACGAGCAGCCCTCCAGCGCCGATGACGCCACCCAGGCGCACCGCTGCGTCCCCACCGACCGCCGCTACTGCACGCCCCGCCGCGTCGACCGCCCCCTCGGGGGCTGGGTCCGCGGAGAGGCACGCCACCAGCAGCACCAAGCGGCCGACTGGAGCGCGCCCGGCAGCCCGGACGCCCCAGCTGCCCGCCTCGCCGGCGCCCCCTCGTGCCTCGGCCTACGACTCCCCGGCCGGGTGGTCGGCATACTCGCCGAGAACCGGCTCGAGTATGTCGGTCACGTCCGCAGGGTCGGATGAGTCGAGGTCGAGTGCGTCAGGGAGGCGCAGCCCCATCAAGACTCCACCGGAGGCGTCACGGGAGCGCGGCCACGACCAATGGCCGGAGCCGCGCCCTCAGAGACGCCGCCGCAGCACGGACGAGCCAGAGGAGGAGGCAAAGCGGTACTGCCTCGACCCGCTGCCGCAGCGCGAGAGCGCGCCGCGGCGGGGAGAGCGGGCCGCCGCCGGATCGCCTACCTTTGCGGAGGTCATCCGCCGCACGCCTCCCCCCTCTCCACCACCGACGCCGACGTATCCAGGGACCCAGCAAGGGGTGAGTATGGCTAAAGCTGTCTCTCCCTCACAGCCGGCGGCCCCCCAGGACACGGACAACGTTGACGCCAACCAGCCGAAGCCGAAGCCGCAGAAGCGGCTGAAGTATCCTCCGCTTGTGGTGGAAAAGCTGCCAGGATGGGCCTCCCATTTCAGGGCCCTCAAGGACAAGCTGGGCCACCCACCCAGCGCCCGACCATTCGGCGCTGGAATTCGCTTCACTCCTGAGAGTGAAGTCGAATATAGGGTGGTCCAGCGGTACTTGACCGGCCTGGAGAAAGAAGAGGGCATATCCTGGTTCGCCTACTCGCCGCAGGCGGAGCGAAGCTGTAAGGTGGCCATCAGGGGGCTGCCTGCCGACACCACCCCTTCAGAAATCGAGGAGGAGCTCCGCGCGTTGGGATACCAGCCGGAGTACGTTCGCCATATCAAGGCGAGCCTGGGATGACCTGGCTGCGTGTTCCACGCCGTACTCAGCAGGACGCCTGATGTACGCAGGATCTTCGACACCTCCGTGTTCCTGAACATGAGAGGTGTCAAAATTGAAGCCTGGCGGGGCAAACGTGGGCCCGCCCAGTGCCACCGGTGCCAGAAATGGAGGCACTCGTCGCACCACTGCCACCGACCGCTCGCCTGCGTCCGCTGCGGTGAAGGGCACACAGCGCGGGACTGCCCCCGGCCACGTGACGTACCAGCCACGTGCGCCAACTGCGGGGGCGACCATCCCGCCAACAACTTAAAGTGCCCGACGAACCAAGCGGAAATAAGGGCGAACAGGCGGGCGGGCACAGCCGCCGCCATTACCGCCTCACGACGGCCGACAGCGGCCACCGAGAGGCCCAAGGACATTGCCGCTACCGAGGCCCAAGGCGAGTCGCTGATGGCGGCGGCCAACGGGCCCACCAACAGGGGAGAAGCTCCCCCCTCCTCGAAGCGGCGGAGGGGAAAGAAGAGGAAGCGAGGGGGCAGGGGTAAGGCACCCGAGCCCCCCACCACTTCTGAGGGAGACCAAGCGGGCGACCAGCCTTCGTCCCGGGCGCGGGCTGTGGCACCGATCGTGGTCCCATCGAGGCCGGATACGGAGCTGCCAGAGGGCCAGCCGGCCGGCGCCGACTTGGCGCGGCCGACGGCCCAAAGAATACAAGAAATCCGCGCGCAAGTCGAAGAATGCCGCGCCAAAAGAGACGCCACCTCTGCCGGCTCAACCGCCGGCCCCGCCACTACAACCAAGGAATTCACAGCTCGCGCCATCACCCTACTGATGGACCTGATAAAGGCCATCAGGCAGGGCCAGAGCATCGAGCTCGTTGTCCTGGACGGCCTGGCCTCGCTACTCATGATGTATCAAGGCTAGGCCGGTCGGGACAGGGACTTCCTGCGGCCCTGCAAGGCATGGTCGCCCCCCCCTCCGCCGCCTCTCCACCGGACTGGACCCAGGTGAGCTGTTTTCCCGTTACACGCAGCTTACCTGCACAGATAGACTCCACACACACTACTCTCACCCAGCTGCGTGACATGGGCCAAGTTAATATGGGCATGTTACGTAGCAAGAACAGACATGCATCTCTCTACACACACGTAGACTCACGCGCTGTCGCGGCCTTAGGGCCTGCGATACACGCACACATGGGCGGTGTTACACAATACAATACCGCCCACACACACATGTCTTTTCCTTAGTCCGTACCACTGCCGGCTAGCTCTGGTTAGTGGGGCGGACGGGACTCACACACTAACTGTAGGTGCGCTATAAGTCGGCACCTCTGTCGCTGGTTGTCCCCCGCCGGGCCTCCTCCGGGTAACCGGAGGTCTCACCTGGCGGGGACGGACCGCCGAGGTGCTGTGAAGAAAACAGCGCTGTGTTACAGCGCTGTAGCGCGCCTACAGTCACATCAGTGCATCTACACACATGGGTGCGTGATAACATGCACCCAGTAGGACCCAGGGGCAGCGCCCCACCAAACACGGGCTCCGCTTAAGCGGGCCCCGGTATAGCCTCCGCGGGCAGGGGGCATAGCCCTGGTACCGCCTGCTGCGTCCCCCCCTGACGGGGGGGACACAGCACTGATTTCGTACCGTGAATTCATACGTACCTGGAATAAGGTAAACCGTAATCAAATAGGCGGTTCCCCCAGGGCGAGGCCTTCCCATTGAACTGCAGTCAGGTTGACCCTTGCGATTATCCCTAATGTGGATAACTCTGATGCGTAATTTTTTAAGCGTTCACGCCGTCCCCCCAGAATTCTCACAAGTTGGTACTTCGTAGGCAATTCCACGCAGTTTATAATATATCCATAATAGTCTTAGTCTATGATTCCACGTTAGCTCCATCTCCATCGCAAGTTGGGCTTTCGTAGGCAAATCTTCGTTGGTCATCAGTTTTGGGCCCAACCCGCAAACTGCCCGTCAATTGTATGCAATTGCCAACTAAACAGAGGTATGTGGCCCTACTAAATGCCAACAAAAAATGCTAGATACTAGGGAAGAGTCTCATCTGCAGTGGATAAGAGACTGGTCGAGTTGATTTATAAGAGTTCAAAGGTTCATAAAACGTGGTTTTAATTTAGCGAGCAAGATGTTTTTTTCTAGGATAGGTATTATTATTGAGCATAGGTGTAATCTTGTTCTTAGGCATAACTTTGGATGCCAAGCTTCAGTGGGGCCCGCATATACACAAATTGTCAAAAAAACTTAGCTCTGCAGCATACGCCGTTAGAAAAATTCGTGATTTAACTGATTTGGAAACAGCCCGTTTAGTCTACTTTAGTTATTTCCACAGCGTGATGTCGTACGGTATCCTCTTGTGGGGCAATGCCGCCGATATTCAGACTATATTTGTATTGCAAAAAAGGGCAATTCGTTCAATTTATAAATTAAGTCCCCGATACTCCCTCAGAGAAAAATTTAAAGATATTAATATTCTTACTATGCCCTCTCAGTATATTTATGAAAATCTTTTGTACGCACACAAAAATATTAATTTGTTTAAAAAATACAGTGATATCCACAACATAAATACGAGAAACAAACACAAATTTATTATTCCTGCTACGAGGCTCAAGAAAATAGGGGGAACGTTCAGATGCCAATGTATACGTTTTTACAATAAACTTCCGAGCCATATTCAAGCACTTAGTCTAAATAAATTCAAATCGTTTATAAAACAGAAGCTATGCCTGAAAGCCTACTATCACGTTAATCACTACCTCGATGATAAAAAGGCTTGGGATTAAGCTACTCCAATGAAATTTGCTCTGCGAATATAGTAATTTCGGACTTCGCTTGTTTATTATTGATTCCTTTCTTTTATACACTTTGACATGAATGGTTATTATTATTATTTTTTTTTTTTTTTTTTACTTTATTGTTTATTTTTTTGTGTGTGTGTGTGTGTGTATTTGACATGAATATTTCCTTGTGGCTTTTGACATTTAATGACTTGACATGAATACTTAGTTCAGTATTTTATTATTTTTTACATTCTTAGTTTATTTTTTATTGTTTTATGTATGTGTATTTGACATATCGTATTTTTATTGACATTCATTTTGTAAATTATTATTAATTTTATTTTATTTTTTGTGTGTTTTTTGTGAATGTGAGGACCATGTGGGTTACATTTTTTTATTTTTTTTTTATTTTTTTACCCCTCAACCGTCTGACAGTTTGAGTTCTATAAGCGACCTACCCAAATGTCCTTTCTTTGGTATTGTTCGTCGTTTCGTTGAGCTCCTTGTGTTATAAGTCGAGCTACACGATAACTGACAAATGCTTGCACTGACTGGACAGGTTTACTCAAATCTGTATGGTTCTTTCTTCAAAAGACCATCTCAGACACTAATATCTACATGATCCTCATGTGAATTGAGCAAGATTATGTCTGGACTTCAAAAGAGACTATGACCTCTGAGTTTGTTTCGGCTGTTTCTTCTCAGAGTAGTCAGGTACGAAACACCGGCCCCATCGAGTTTAAAAAAAAATTGACGTGTAAAAGTGTTTGTGAAAACCTACTTACAAAATAAAGATCATTTATCATTTATCATTTATCATTTAATCATTCCTTAAAAACTGAAATTCGAAACATAGAAAATGATTATGTTATCAGAATATTCTTTATTTTTAACTTTTTTATTGGCTTAATTTATATGTACCACTGCTGGGCAAAAACCTACTCGATATCATATGCCAATTTAAGATCGCGTATACAAATATTAATAAATGTAGGTATACATACTGAGGACACTGCCTAATTTGGAGAACGAGAATAAAAGAAAATTTGTAAATTATAATACAAATACGAAAATATCACCTTCTTTCTTCTAAACTTTTTCAAAGCCGCTTATCAAGATAAAACTTTACAACTCAATGAAGCCCAAAAAAGTCCTAACGTAACTTAATGATCTAATTCATTCTAAGTTAGCTTTTGAGGTCGACTGTCCATATTTCTTTATATTGGCGTTTTAAATATATAAATATAATAAAATTACTTAATCTAAAAACAAAGTATGAGATGTGAGTTGCAACGCTGGGAGGGGACGCCCTAGAAGGACATACACTGACCTCCTTGCTATTTTATTTATTTATTTACGTGTAATCGGCGCGCGTGTATGACCAGAATAAGGGAAACGGGAAACGAAAATTATAAACAAACATTTGACCCGTATTCTTACTTTTGTTACATAAATCAAAATTGACGAAGACACGACGCTTTTAAAATATTCAATACGTCACACCATGGTATAATTTTTAGCTAGTTCTGTCGTCACGAGCCCCCACTCTTGAGTTTTGAAGCGTCTTATCTTTGTCAATATTCACTGGATTACAAAAGCAAAAAATACGTGTCCATTATTTTCCAATACTCCAACTGACGGACTATTAGATTTTCAATTATTCGACACAGTCGTCATGCCTGTTATATCTATACTAATACTTAATATTATAAAACAGAAGAGTTTGTTTGTTTGTTTGGTTGAACGCGCTAATCTCAGGATCTACAGGTTCGAATTGAAAAAATCTTTTTGTGTTAGATAGTCCATTTATTGAGGAAGGCTATAGGCTTTATAACATTACGCTACAACCATTAGGAGCGGAGCAGGAATGAAAAATGTTGCAAAAACGGGGATTTTTTTCATTTCGTCTTTCTCTCTTATGTGACGCCGACGAAGTTTCGTGGGTCAGCCAGTGAACGTATATGATGCCAAATGAGAATTAAAAGATCATAGCAGATGGCAATTTGTAGTATCACGATGTTTTCTTTCACCGAAGCAAGTGATAACAATACGATACACACATGAATCTACGAAGTCAGAAGTACGTGTCTTGGCTTCTTTTTTTTACAAAACAGTTAACAGCAGGTGGTTTCTCAAGCGGGGAAATGAAAGATATACACGTTTTTCCTTCACAATGTTATCTTTCACAGTAAAACATGGATACAAGATACAATCGTTGAAAACTCTTTCAGGCGACTTTTCTTTGTTTACTTCCTGACTTCTGACGTTTTTTTTAGTTCCTTTTTTTCTATTCAATGGAGCAATTGGCTCGTAATCGCAAGTTGAAATCTCTGAATATTTAAAAGAGTTTTCTACATCCTGAGCATAAAAATCCGGCCTGTCATGTTCCATGCTGAGGTATAAAATGTAAATACAAGTAGTATTTCATGGATGTGCTCGTTGGCACCCGGCCAGCTGTCACTACATGTTCTCTTCACAATCTTACACGGAAATACGTTTCTCTGTACTTGTATCATGGTTCTGTTGCATACGTTATGTTGGCTATTATAAGGATAAGTCAATTTGTAAATTTTTGATGGAGTCAGGTTCAAACTCTTCTGCTTTATAATATTATATAGTATAGATAAGTGTAGATTCGTGGCCGTCGACATTTTTTTATCCCAAATCGTCGAACAAATTGAATGATCTCTTTTCTGAGTAGTACCACAGGCTCAGAGTTTGGAAGTTGGCGGTATGATACCCCCGTGTCTCGTAAAACACGTTGGCCCTGCGCCTTGAGGACTATGAAAGTAGAATAACAGAAAGTAGAACATAATATCTCCCTCAGTTGTTAGTTATGCTGGCTGTTCGTGTATTAACAGAAATTAAAATAAATTACAACTAAGAATCAAACATCGAACTTCAGTTTACCACCTTATACCGTCGCGACTTCGCTAGCCCCAGTTCAAAGCATAATGTAAATTAATGTTCCAAAACCAGCTTAATCGGTTGTATGAGGAAAATTTCTCAGTTCCCGGTCCATATCCCGCGGGGAAAAGAAACAGAACATGACAACATAGCACTGTCCCTCAGGTGATATCCGAAACTACGAGCTTTCCCCGTAGTAGAGGAAACCAGATAAATAATTATTTGTATAAAATACTTCGTACGTAATAATTTCATATTCGTGTTGACGATCAGAAAGGTTGTAACGTTACATTTTCGTTGAGAGGAAAATGTAAGGTTGCATTGTGTAAAGTTTAAAGAAAAAATGACCAGAGATGAAATTATGGTTTACTAAGACAAGGGAATAGAAATTTACTAAATTAGGGAAGCCGATACGCAGCCGGTAGCATGGTGAATAAGGGTCCAGGTCCAGATCCGAAGCTCGCAGTTGGCAGAAACCGCTCGCCGCAGTGATAGACTCACTCGCAGTCGCCAATCTCCGATGGTTCGAGGGTCGAGGCTCACCCGCTGTCCGTGTCCAGGTTTTCAGTATTAGTAGATGCTTTTTCAAGGCCATCAGCGTCCAGGGGCGCTCAGTAGTAGTATATTAGATGTAGCAGTGTAGTAGCTTTTCAAGGATGTTAGGGCTTCAATAGGACGCCAGGGCGAGATTTCACCGGCTTAGCGACCATGTCTAATAATAATACCGACATGAAGTTCCAGCATGTTGCTGGCTCAAGGACCACACGCAGACTGAATCTTTTCGGCTCGGCTTCCCATCATGATGAAATTATGAATTTCAAAATGTTGGTTCTAGAACATAGAAGAATAAAATGGTTAACAAAAAAGGTCTAACATCAAATTTATAAAACCTACAACTCCAAGTTACAGCGATAAAATTGACATTATTTGACATCACAAAAGTAAACAGAAATTTGGAATGTAATGTTTGTATTTTTGTACTTATGTTTTTGACTATTGTAATCCAAAATTTTCATTTGAATAGAATCATAAGTTCTTTCCAAATAACTGCATAGTCTTTATGCGGAGGCTTAGCATGCCTTTTCCGCCTTTTAATTAATATTATTTATAGCATTTCTGTACATTTTAGTGTTTCCTAATCTTTGTAAAACAGAAAGGTTTTGTAACTATAATCCCTTTATTCATTATTGTACATATTTATTACACTTTTAAATATTTATTTATAAAACTAAATTAAAAAAAAAAACATTTAAAAATATAAAAAAACAGTAGCCCACTAGCGCTAGGGACAGGGTCCGAGCTGCCGGTGGTCAGGGCTCTTGAGAGAGGAACCTCCTAACAATACGTGCCGTGTTGAGAAGTACTGCTTTCTGAATCAAGCCCTTGATCCAGCTGCCAAGCGAGAGCTTCCTTAGATGTTGGTCGAGGCTCTTGGCTATTAAGCCATTGGCCGACACGACTATCGGCACAATGATTGCTGTACTCACATCCCACATGTCGACAACCTCGCGAGCCAGATCTAGATATTTGTTTTTATTCAGTTTGCTTTTCTGGATTTTTACTACAAACGGTTTTTTTTTGCAACAGCGATTTATTTTTATCATTTAGTTGAATTCCATTCTGAAATGAAATAGAGCCTTCTTATTGCAACCAAGATTTTGATATTAACAATAGCGTCACAGTTGATGCAACCCAAGTAACACGGGATTAGGGCTGGGTAATGATGATTGCTTCTACTTCTTAAAAGTAATTCTTATGGAGACGAGACAAGAGCTAATTTAAAAAATCCTCTTCGAAACAGAATACTGTTGTTAAGCATTACTTACTATTACATTATCGAAGAAACCATCCGGCAAGTCGACAACCTTTGGAATGACGCCAAATCTGAAGAAAGAGAACATACGTAAATAGAACGGTTATTTATTCGCCTTTTAAACCAAAAGTCTTGTCATATCGTTCATCCAACACTTTAGTAATAAATATGCTTGTGTTTTCGATTTTTTTTTACAACTTTATTGTTGAAATTTACATGGTTTCTAGTTAAAATAAAGCATTATGGTCCATGAAGATTTTGTTATTCGTCACAAACACGATCGTTTTATTACAATATCAGTTACAAACAACAGATTCTAGTTACTTGCAGAGTAGACTCGAAATATTTTGCAATAGGTATTTGAAAATCAAAAATAAGTATAGTAAAAATGCTTACATGGGACACAAGTACTTTTTGCGTAAAAATATCTTGCCTTTACTGCAGAACAAACATCCTCGTGTGTGTTATATAGCCCGGGGATATTTACGCCATTTCAAAGGCAGGCCTTTTTAACGAGGACGATTTTATGGCCACTATATTTTATTTAAAAAAGGAAAAACAATGTAACAATGTCGACCTCTATAAATAACAATGTGTTATGGATGAGCTTATAAATATTGCCTTTGTTTTCTCACCATTATCGATATTTGCCGTCGAGTTGTCAGTTCCGAAGGTCTTGCAGATAGTACTAGCAGACAGCACTGCCAAAGAACACTGGCTGGCAATGGTAGGGAGCACTCCCAGACAGAACTGGCAAGGAGCACTGGTAAAGAGCACTGCCAGACAGTTCTGATAGAGAGTACTGCCATATGTTACTGGTAGAAGGAACTGCCAAGACAATACTAGTAGGGAGCACTGGCAGACAGCACTAGCAGATAGCACTGGCAACTGATTACTGGCACACAGCACATAGTATTAAAAACTGGTATGGAAAGATGGACAGGGCTATACCGGCCTGAATTATATCCTTGCCGGAATCAGCCCCTATTGTCGTCATCATCATCAGCATCATCATCAGCCTATAATGTTCCCACTGCTGGGACACGGCCTCCTCAAAATGAGAGGGAATGGGCTATAATCTACCACGCGGGCCCAGTGCGGATTGGTAGATGTCACATGTCTTCGAATTTATGGTTCTAGGACATGCCGGTTTCCTCACTATGTTTTCCTTCTCCGTTTTGAGAGCAGCGGTGATGAAATAAATTACACAAAGTAATGCTCCTGTCTGGGTTCGAACCCACAACTTACAGTTCTTACCTAAGTCGGGGCCGCCACCACTGGGCCACCGCTGCCCCTACTGTACGACTTCCCAACTATAGAAAAATGATTGATAAGTTTTAAATAAAGCTTCACTAAGACCCACCGCCACTGATATTTGACGGCATTGCCAATAAGATTAATGTCAGTGAGAACGAGCCCTTAATCGAAAAAGTTAAATCGAGTTCCAACCAGTTAGGACCGGTTCGCGGTATGTGTCTGTTTATTTACTTTATCGGAGTAAAATGCTTTGATTTTAGATATGCAAATAAGAAAACGTGTATTATAGGCAAATAACCTGGATTAAAGAAGTCTTGAACCACATGTAGGTTATTTTCGACATCACCATATGAAATAAAAACACTGCATTATTTTCAGATGTACACCTACCACTTGTCTCTGCATCACCCAAAGGTTTGACTGGTAGAGAATGCCTATGGCATTATGTCCGCGTCTGTACTATGTGCTTGAAGTGTTAAATAAATAATAACAAACACTACACCCGCGACTTCGTCCGCTAAAATTGAGACAATTCGACTAATTTGTATGATATCAATATAATTTATAGCCTAAATTACTCGGTAAAGATGTAACTTTCTAATGATGAAAGAATTTAAAATCGGTTAAGTAGTTCTTGAGTTAAATCGTAACAAACCGGCCCGTAACAAAACATTACGCCAATCAGTGTCTACACCCACATTGTCCCATGTAATAGGTTGCGATCCTATTGCCAGCAACTGTTGCTACTGAGAAATTTTTGATGGAATAACCGAATAACACTTTAACTGACCTGGGAATAAAACCCAGGACCACATGTCTTACCAGCATTCACAAGATTTGAACTTAATGAAACCGTACATTACAAATTGTTCTCACAATTATTCATAAGCCGGTTGACCTACTAAATTGCCGGTGCAATAGTGTTAATATGTTAACTTGAGCAATAAACGTTATTGCTTGAACTGAACTGGTATGTGTATATGAATTGCTGCTTAGAGCCATAAATAAGTAATGCATAGCTGCAAGTTTATTGAGTACTGGTGAGCGAGAGGTTATGAATTTGAACCTTACTTATAGATAAATAAATAAATAAATACTTCTGGACAATACACACAGCGCCATCTAGTGCCACACTAAACAACGAGGCTTGTGTCGTGGTCACCACATACTTGATAGACTACATAGTCATAATACTTGTATAGTTGTATACTTTTTTGTTTGTACATAAAAAATACATACTTATTATACATCAAAATATCCATAACTTGGAAACAAAGGTCCATGCTCATCACACAATAATTTGCTCCTACCGGGATTCGAACCCAGGACCCTAAGACCGTAAGGAAGCCTAACTACCGCTGCGCCCTTATTGCACGTTGGATTCCCTACTCCACATAACGGAGTCCTATATTGATCCTAATCTTTTTTATTTATTTGTTGTACAAACAACCAGAAAACCGCAAAGCCCTGCTTATTCTTTTCTTGTGAAATTTCAGTGGTTACCATTACTACCATTACTCTTACTATTACTTCGTTAAAATCCTCCCATTATTTTTAACTGTTTCCCCTATTTGAATGGCGTCATAACTCAAAACTAATAAAGTGACTTATCATCACAACACCTGTTATCCTCAAAAGGTCGAGCAGATGTGTTCTTATCCTAGTGTACCTACATTTTGCTAGTTTTGTTAAAGGTGGAAATTCAAATGTTCTTACGTTTTATGCAATTTGCAGGTCAATGCTAGTTTGTGTGTTGATTAAAATATTTTTCGCGACTGCAAGACGTATGTAGTTACAGAAATTTTTAGTATTAAAATCATCAATATATCCCTCTAAGTTCATAAAAGTCAAGGAACGATTTTGACTAAGAAAAAACCTTTATGAACTTGGAGAGTTGACTTGATGATTTTGATACTCTAGGTCGTAGCACACGGATCAATTCGGAAAGGTATCGTCACCGTATCAGCTCTAGCCGTACAGTATTATTTGTATGAAACTCCTTACTGCAACGCACACTAATCGGAATCGTAACGTAATCGCCTCGCCTCGGGATAAGCTCACGAACCGCGGTTCGGTGCGTGGTCTACTTGCAGGCCCCTAGCCTACGGCTCTCCGTACCCTAGCTAACGGCTCTCCGTACCCTAGCTTACGGCTCTCCGTACCCTAACTTATGGCTCTCCGTACCCTAACGTTCGGACACTTAACGTTCGGATTCAAAATGATTGAATTAGTGACGCCTAGCTGTCAACTAGTGGTCGGCGAGCCGTAATCGACGTGTTTGACCACAAGGGGAAAGGCGAGGCGGTGACGATCCCTTTCTTAGTTGATAAGTGTGCTACGACCCTTTTTGTTTTTTTTTTTAGGATGGGAAATCATCAAATGACTTCTCCCACTCTAGGCGGAGCGTGAGGGAGTGTCAGACTCTTACTGACTAAAACCCATCCATGTTCCTTCCTCGCCCTTTATGTTCCGGGGCCGCGGTATCTCTTTCGAACAGGCCCGCAACCCCGGCAGGCTTCGGCCCTTGCGGGCCCCTCCCCTTATGCTGACATCTCTTTGAGGCGCGCGTGGAACACGAACGCGCCGTCGACACGGCCTGTCGTCGTCGTTAAGGTCGTGGCTCACTTGACAAGCACCGCACCAGCACGGCACCAGGTGTAAGCACGCGGTCCCCTCGCTTGCGCCGCGCGGGCCGCGCGCCGTAGCCTATATTCGAGCCGACGCCGGTCAGGAGCTGTGCTGGTGCCGTGCTGGTGCGGTGCTTGTCAAGTGAGCCACGACCTTAACGACGACGACAGGCCGTGTCGACGGCGCGTTCGTGTTCCACGCGCGCCTCAAAGAGATGTCAGCATAAGGGGAGGGGCCCGCAAGGGCCGAAGCCTGCCGGGGTTGCGGGCCTGTTCGAAAGAGATACCGCGGCCCCGGAACATAAAGGGCGAGGAAGGAACATGGATGGGTTTTAGTCAGTAAGAGTCTGACACTCCCTCACGCTCCGCCCAGAGTGGGAGAAGTCATTTGATGATTTCCCATCCTAAAAAAAAAAACAAAAAGGGTCGTAGCACACTTATCAACTAAGAAAGGGATCGTCACCGCCTCGCCTCGCTTGCGCCGCGCGGGCCGCGCGCGGTCCCCTCTCCGTCCGCAAGGCGCAAGCTCACAGTCCGCACGCTGGTAGTAATAGTCCAGGAGGTAGCATTGTATTTTAGGGAATTATCTCTAGTAATTATATTTGGTTGACGTGGGTGACGATTCGTGGTTTAATTTTTCTTTCCATTACAGTTCTGAGATTTTTTTAAGTTCAGTATATGTAAATTATTTTTAAAAATAGTTTCAGCCGGTGTACTGTAACGATTGGTTACAGACCGCGCGACCGACCGACTGATACTGTTGTAATCGAAGGTTAATCTTATAAGATCATGGTCTCTAAGATCTTATAAGATCAACCTTCGATTACAACAATATCAGTCGGTTTATTAGGGTGTTTTTATTTGCACCGCTACCTCCCGGAATAAGAGCTTGCTGTCACCGCGAACACAATTGTAAGGCATTTGTGATTGAACACGCGTAGGACTTGCACGCCTTTGGGAATAATCGGATTGGCTCCAGAGCTCTTAAGCAACTAGTTTGTGCTACTTGGGTGTCAACAAGCTTTCGATTTGTACTGAATTTCACATAACTTGGGAGTCTTATCATAATAGTAATGGTTTTTTTAATAGCGCCGCCAGGTTTATGCATTGCAGCATCGTTACCAATTATATATGTAGATATTATCTGGGAGTCTAACCAAACTAGGTTTAGTGTCGTGGGCTCTCAAACTAAATTTGTAACTGGCCACACATTAAACAAAGAGTACCCACGACGTAGAGAATCATGACGGTGCAATGACGTTGTTTCGCGGGCCACTCGGCGTCCACGCGCGGTCCCCTCGCTTACGGCGCGGCGTCCACGCGCGGACCCCTAGCTTGCGGCGCGCGGTCCCCTCGCTTGCGGCGCGCGGGCCGCGCGCGGACGCCGCGCCGCCCGCGAGGCGAGGCGTATCGTAGCGGCAAGCGCGTTGACCACCCGCCGTAAGCTTTTTCATATGGACATTAAAAAATATGTTATGCGACACACGATTTAATGCTCTAATTTGAATGGCAAGTAAATTGCTGGGTTGGAGCGGTGCTGGTGCGGTGCTTGTCAAGTGAGCCACGACCTTTAGACGGACGGACGGCTAGCTAGCCCATAGCCAACCGTCCACAGGCCCGCATCTACGGTGGCCGGTAGCCACCACGTGGCCCCCGAAGCCCGGTGCGTCTCCCGCGGCGGCCGGGAAGAGAGGATCTCTCTCTCTCGTTCCGCCACCTCCTTTGCTAGCATGACTGCTTCGCAGAAGGAGGTGACGGCTTCCCATTCCGTCTCGCTCCGAACCATGGATTGAACCAGGGCCGGACGCGAGAGGTCGCCGCCGCCGATCGCCGCTACGAGGACACGGCGGTGCTCCCCCCACGCAGGGCAGACTTCCACCGTGTGCTCCACCGTGTCCTCCGGTCGATCCTCGCAGTGGAGACACCCGGGCGTTTCCACCCGCCCGATTCGGTACAGGTACCTCCCGAAACATCCGTGTCCGGTGAGGACCTGCGTCAGGCGGAAGGTGAGGACGCCGTGGCGCCTCTCCAGCCACTCCTCAAAGAGGGGATTTACCGCCACTATCGTGGCGTGCCCTGTGTGCTACGACCCTTAAGACCCATTTTTAGGAAGGAGCAAAAAAAATATAATAATTTTTAACAAGTAGCTGCTAACCAACACTGCAGCACTGGAAAATGCTAGTTTAAAATATCATTTCATCAGTTTAGTTTAAAATACCATGGTCAGTTAGACCGCTGACCGTCGTCAGATTTCCGGAAACAGGACTAAATGACGGGTTAATCTCTTGAACAAAACCAGTTCCCTGTTAATCTGACTAACGAAGTTTATAACTGCACACAATATACCACTGTTAGTTATTTATTCCAACTTATCTTAGAAAAGGAACTTTTAGTTCATATTTCCTCGTTACTTAGTAAATGTTTGAAGAGTTTGGTTGAAATTATTTTGGGGTCATTAATTTTGTAGCTATAGCTACTATCTGTGAATAATGTTCGTAGCTTCTTCATATGAAAAGAGGTGTTTACTCTTTAATTGATGCAACTAAGTTATCTAAAAATATGTATAACCAATCTGGTAACGATTGCTACCAAAACCAAAGCACGACCTTGCTCTTTAAAAAAAAGAATATTTTGGTAACGATTTGCGTGCAAAAACAAATCATGCGTATTCCCTATTAAACCCAAGACATCCCGCTGGCTGCGAATTACTACCATTAGACTGATGAGGCAGTCAGTACATTTACACGACATTGCATTATAAATGCTGTGCTTAAAGCAATAAACTTGAGATTTATTGGCTACTTCTCACAGAAACCAAGCTGCAGTGTTCGCTGAAAATGTAGAAGTGTTGATACTACCTGCAACACTCTACTAAAGTAACATGAAAATATAAGACTAACACTATTCATGGCTGGGTGCCTGCCCAATGTAAATAGGTGTCTGTATTCATTGCTTATAGACATGCAACCTATCACATCGTGTTAAAGTGAAGAAATATTTTAGAGCAGTTTATTTTTACTGAAGTTTATGGCATAAGTACAGGGTGTAAACGAACCGTTCATAAAACCGTCAACCAGGTATTCTGTACATGTACGTGAGTAAGTTTACGCTAAAATTATCGCTGTGAAACGACTTTTTCTTTTGGGTTCAAAAATCACGACTTACGGTAGAATTCAATGTCATCATCTGCTTAGCCTTTTCCCAACTATGTTGGGGTCGGCTTCCAGTCTAACCGGATGCAACCGAATACCAGTATTTTACATGGAGAGATTGCCTATCTCAGCTCCACAACCCAGTTAATACTGGTAATTACGATACCACTTGGTAAGACTGGTGTCAGACTATTGGGGCCACTGACTACCTCATGTAACGACTGTCAAAGATCGACAAATGACAGCCGGGCTTAACGTGCTTTCCGAGGCACGGAGGAAACTCGGTATGATATGCTCGGTATATATGGTATGTCGGTTTGATTTGGTCACCCAGCCACAGACCAACCTAGGCAAGCATGGCTTAACCTAAAGATCGACCCGAGAGGCTTATATTATTTAGCCACGAGCTCCGCTCAGGTAGAACTCAATGTAACCCACTCAAAACATTGTGCTTATAAATCGATTGAATAGAACGGGGATCGTGGAGGTTTTTAAATTAATAAAAATACATTAAAATCATGTGTTTTAAAAAAGAACTTGTGAATTAGTTGGAACTTTGACCCCAAATATCTCCGTAGCTTAAAGGTTACCAGGTATGGTCTAGAACAAAAAAGTGATCGCTTTGACGGGGAGAATAAGTACCTTTTGGCTACATTAAGGGTCTTTTTACACCCTTCATAGCTGAATGTCGGAGGTATAAAGGGTGTAAAACACCTCTTCACGAAGCCGAAAGGCTCTTGTTCTTCCCATCATTGCGATCATTTTTTGTTCTACACCATACCTGGGAACCTTCTAGTTACGGAGATATGGGGGGTCAAAGTTACAACTTTTTGACAAGTTTTTATTTGAATACAAGTTTTTTTTTGTAAGATCTTGACTTCTAACACCTCCACGACCCCCGTACTATTTAATCCATCCATCAGCACAATGTTTTAAGCGCGTTACATTGAGTTCTACCACAAAACATGATTTATAACCTCAAAAAAAAAAGTTGTTTCCCAGCAATAATTTTTGCGTAAAGTTACTTAGTTTGATGTAAGGAATGCTTGGTCAACAGCTTTGTGATGAGGTGGTTTACACCCTGTAGAGGCGACGCTTCACCGCTATCCGTGGCTTAGCTAAGCACGTGTGGGCTTCAATTTGAATGAAAATTCAGGCGGTATCGTCCACTGTAACCCACGGCTAAACAAGGATGTGTGACTATTTTTTAAACTTTCACGATCAGAACACATTATAAAACTTAAGAAGACGGGTATTTATCGCGAATTTACCTTTAATTTAATCCCGACGTTTCGACCGAATTGCACCAGCCGTGGTCGCGGGGAGACTGAAGTATTGGAGGTACCGCGACAGCAAAGTGAAGGCGTTTATTCAACTACCCTCACTCATCTTCATAAATGTTAATTAGGGCCGGTTCACACTAGGGCAGCACACTACACTAACAGTGTCCGTATATTGAGGCGATTTCACTTGACGAGTACACTTAGTGATTACTGGATTCCAAGCTGAAGAGAGTTAGAAGCCGTCTTCGCGATTGAAATTAGGGTACTTCTTGATCTCAATCGCTTCCCGAACCATTCTCTTATAATAGTGCTTCTCATGGGCAAGGATTTTTGGGTTGTGTAACTCCATTCAGTGGTTGGGTCCTGAGTCTATCACATGTTCCGCTATAGCAGACTTGTTTGTTTGTCGATTCTTGACCGCTGCTATGTGTTCTTTAACCCTTTAAGCGACTGTTTGCTTCGTTTGGCCTATGTAGGAACGTCCGCAGCAGCAATCGATCTTATAAACACTAGGAACCTGGAATGGTACTACATCCTTTGGTGACTAGTAAACAAATAAAACTCACAGCTAGCAATGACGCCACACGGTGCGTTAGCGGAACACTGCGTAGTTCTACATATAAATTAGTACGATATGGCACGATTTGCGTTGAATCGACGTGCGGCAATGCAACGCGAGCTCTGATAAACTGGGAAAGGCAGGGTGACGCAGCACAGCGTATTTTTTTTAATATCGGAGGCATTGCTCGTCGCAACGACCCGGAAACGTCCGTGTGACTTTACTCTTACGTGGCAAACCCCCTGCACGGACTAGAATGACGTAAAGAAAATGACAAGACTAGTGCGCTTTACGCAATTTTAGGGCCACAAATTTTATTAGAACTGCCATCATCATTGCAGGCGAGAATGCGTGCTCTGTCCGACATTCTAGTGCCAAAGCTGGAATCACAAGATAATAGCCATAGATCATACTTGCACCATAGATAACCTCTAAAAATTCCAAAGCAATAAATTTCACTTCCCCGATCCATTTTTCATTAAAATTCCATCAAACGAAGGTCGAAAGTCGAATAAATAACGGTGGCCGAGTCCGAGGTCCATCGCTCATTGGTTGACGTTTGGCGCCAAAAAAACATGTCAGCCATATTGAAACCGTGTTGGCGCGAAAATATGGACGCTTGGTTTTGTCCGTTTGATTTTTTATGACAAATGTTTCTATGTTCAATGCCATTTGACACGTTTTTTGATCAGACAAAGACTGATAAAACAAAATCGACACTGGATCATTTTATAAGCCTTACAACATGTACGACACAATCATGAATCTGATTTTCATTGGCGGTTATTATTGTTTTTTTTTTAGGTTACTGAATAATTATGTATTTTTATAAAGAAGGTCCAGGAAGATTATGTAGCATATAAATTTGTTGTTCCTGCAACGAGGCTCAAAAAAATAGGGGGTACGTTCAGATGCCAATGTATACGTTTCTACAATAAACTTCCGACCCATATTCAGGCACTAAGCCTAAATAAATTCAAATTGTTTATAAAACGAAAGCTCTGCCTGAAAGCCTTCTATCATGTTAATCACTACTCGAAGATAAAAAGGCTTGGGATTAAGCTGCTCCAATTTGCTCTGTGAATGATGAAATTTCGGACTTCGCTTGTTTATTATTGATTCCTTTAACTTTATACACTGTGACATTGAATGATTTGACATGAATACTTAGTTCAGTATTTTATTTTATTTTTTTACTTTACTTATTTTTATTTTTTATGTGTGTGTTTATTTGACATGAATATTTACTTGTGACTGTCATGACATTTAATGATTTGACATGAATACTTAGTTCAGTATTTTATTATTTTTTACTTTATTTTTTGTTTATTTTATGTGTTGTATTTGACATTTCGTATTTTTATTGACATTAGTTTTTGTAATTTATTATTTATTTTATTTAATAATTGTGAATGTGAGGACCTTGTGGGTCACTTTTTGTTGTTTTTTTTCCCACGACTGTCTGGCAGTTTGAGTACTATAAGCGACCTACCCAAATGTCCTTTCTTTCGTATTGTTCGTCGTTTCGTTGAGCTCCTTGAGTTAAAAGTCGAGCTACACGATAACTGACAAATGCTTGCACTGACTGGACAGGTCCACTCAAATCTGTATGGTTCTTTCTTCAAAAGACCATCTCAGACACTAATCTGCATAGTTCTCATGTAAGTTGAACAAGATTGTCTGGACTTTAAAAGAGACTATGACCTCTGAGTTTGTTTCGGCTGTTTCTTCTCAGAGTAGTCAGGTACGAAACACCGGCCCCATCTAGTTTAAAAAATAAGGACGTGTAAAAGTGTTTGTGAAAACCAATTTGCAAAATAAATATCATTTATCATTTATCATTAGCAACACAAATAATTGTTATTTTTGTAAATCTACGGGGTTTATTATTTTAAATATATTATCAAATACGTAGGTACTACCAAATTAATTTAGTTATCTGCACCAAAGAGCAAAACTATTCCCTCTCTGAGTATTTCGAACATTTTGCCGCAAGCTCCTCATAAAACAAATGAGTAGATACTTGCCTCTTTACGCAAACTATTTTCTCTTAGAGCAAAAGTGTTTTGCTACAAAATAACTCAGAAAAACAAAAGGCGCTCTAACCCAACATACTAGCTACCCACCCCTGCTTGGCTCAGTTTTAAGACTTAATAAAACATCTGTGTATATTTTTATAAAATAATAACAGCCGCTCGGGTTGGTCGTTAGGTTAAGCCGTGCTTGCCTAGGTTGGTCTATGGATGGGTGACCCATCCATATCGAGTTTCGCACCTGAAACTTATTGTCCCGGCTGTCATTTTTCCATCTTTGACAGTCGTTACAGGTAGTCAGAGGCCCTAAAAGTCTGACAACCAGTCTTACTGAGTAGTATCGTAGTTCCCAGAATTAACTGGGTTGTGGAGGTCAGATAGGCGCTCTATGTAAAATACTGGTATTCAGCTGCATCCGGTTAGACTGGCAGCCGACCCAAACATTGTTGGCAAAAGGCTCCGCAGATGATGTACATTTCTTTACTAATTATACACATAAACTTGACGAAAAGTAATTCTAAATAGCAATATCAATAGTATGAGCCCCCACATTGAAATTTGTTGCGAACTTTGATCTTGGATCACACTGACAGACAGCGCAGAGATGTACACAAGTTTTATCCAGTCCAGTATTATACGTTCAAGCCCCTTTTAACAGTTCATTCTCGGAAGGCTCTTAGGGTCTCGGGTTCGCCGAGGGCTTTGTCAAATGGTCGGCGTTAAAGGCTCCCTAGCCTCGGTATGAAAAAGTAGCTCCTTAGTATGTCTAGACGCAGGGCTTTAGACCTGTTAGGTGTGGCCAAGAAAATTGCAAGGAGCAATGTTTTAGAGTTTCATAATGGCGGAGCGTGTCAATTTGACAACCTACTCCAATTCGCCGTGTTACAGAACAGTTTCGTGCAAGAATGACATTTGTGATTCGTATTATCGGACTTTATGTTGGTATTGAATGATTTAAAGCTAAGCAATGAACTTATTATAGACAGCAGCGGTGGCCCAGTGGTGTGCGGTCCCGACTTACGAGCAGTAAGTCATGGTTTCGAACCCAGACTGGCGCATTACTTTGTGTAATTTATTCCATCACCACTGCGTTTAAAAAACTGAAGTTTAAAAACTGAAGGAAAACATCGTGAGGAAACCGGCATGTCCTAGAATAAAAAATTCGAAGACATGTGACATCTACCAATCCGCACTGAGCCCGCGTGGTAGATTATAGCCCGTTCTCCCTCATTGAGAGGAGGCCGTGTCCCAGCAGTGGGAACATTATAGGCTGATGATGATGATAACCTTACACCTTTTCGCTGCTATGACCCTTACAGTCAACTGTCGCTTTGTCTACATTCATACATCAGGTCATGCACCCGCACGCCGGGGCTGCGGGACTGCTCGAAAGAGGTACCGTGACCCCGGGCGAGGAAGGAAAATGGATGGGTTTGACTTTTGGCATGTCAAAACCATCAATGCGAAAGCAGGAGCAGGTTTTTACTAAACTGCAAAAGCCGCTGGTTGCTATTAAAAACTGGGTTACATCCTCAGTTCGAGAACAAGACAAGACGAGTAGAAGGAAGGAATATGCATGTATTATACATATAAACCTTCCTCTTGAATCACTCTATTCATTAAATAACCGCATCAAAATCTTTTGCGTAGTTTTAAAGATCGAAGCATACATAGGGACATAGGGACAGAGAAAGCTACTTTTTTATACTTTATAAAACAGTCCAACTACCAGAAGTTTCAGCACATTCACAGTATCCAAGCACACAGCTCACTAAACCCGTACAGTATCCACCATCCAGTTTCAGGTACACGTAAGCCTTTTATAATGAGTCCACATGTGGTGACGAGCCAGTCCAGTCTTTACAAATTGACACACGGTTTGGGATCCTCTGGTTTCATGTTAACGTCGAATTCGTTGTGTCGGCACAATTTGGGGAGCACGTTACTGATCTTTTAAAAATCCTAGTGTATTTGTATAATTCAATAAGAGTTGGACTGTTGGGTTAGTTTATATTCTGCTCATAGACATTTCGTCCACAAATCAATCAGCTCCTGTTCAACAACCGATAGAATTGTCACCAAGATTTTTGTTAACGTTCTACGTAAGAGTGTTTACGTTTAATTTAAGAACGATTAACATTTTTGTCGCAAAACTGCCTTTTTTTACTTATCCTTAAACTTATAAGTAAAATTTAAAGATACAAAAACGGCAGTTTTCTTTTTGTTCTTTGAGAAGAAAAGGGTAAAATAATGAAATATTATATTCAAAGAAATAAATTGTTCATAGCGTGTTTTATCTCGTTTAAAATTCGTTTTCTTACTTCGTTCAAAACGGGATAAAATTATTTTTTAATTTTAAACCCGCTGTTTGACCGGCCCCACAATAACTGTGACAGAGTTAACTGACTACTTTATACAGGGTGACCGTTATCTTATCAGTTCAACAGACACGACTCGACTACTGCAGCTAAAATAATTTAGTTCAGTTACCGCAGAGCAGCGGTCGCCAAATAAGCGCTAGGTTTTTAGTCAGTTGAATTTAACAAAGGATTACAACAGAGTACATAAATGCTAGAACGAGAAAAGTCTGTGGCTGACAGCGTATTGTGTAATTGACTACAAAACGAAAAATAAACTAAATTAATTTATGAGACGCGTCGTAGTTTAACTTTTCTCTAACCACTGGGCGACGAGCTACTGGCTCAAGTCATAAGCGTGTAGCTACAGTGAACGTGGTGAAAATTGATCAGAGTATGCCATCAGTGACGCAACTTGGTACGACAGTACATAAACGACTGTCGCACACGTGAGTATCAGGCTTTTTTGGGCCACTGACTGTAACGACTGTCATAGATGGACAAATGACAGCCGGGACCAACAGCTTAACGTGCTTTCCGAGGCACGGAGGAAACTCGGTATGTATGGGTGGTCGCCCATCCACAGACCAACCTAGGCATAGGTCGACCCGAGTGGCTATTATTATTTAGCCAAGAGCTCCTAAATGTATAATTATAAAATTAAATATAAGTGCTTAAAAATAAGTCTGAAAGTGGCACCAACGACTGCATCAACTGAAAAAATAGTGAAAATTGGGTGTCATGGTATGGGCATCATGTGATGTGGAGGAATGAGAAAAAGGTCTGCGAAAGGTTTTAAATTAACTGCAACTTAGCCCCGGTCTGAACACAAACCGCAGTCTACAAAAACATTTCTCTAGCTAGATAATGCGTCAAGGAGTTAAAGGAGTTTTTATTTCGCTGTGGTTAGTCTAACGTGCACATGTTTTAGTATAGGGCCATGAACTTTTACAGTCGAAAGATGGAAAGCCATGTTTGCTTATTATCTCATAACATCACGCCTGTAAATATTGAAGGGTTAGGCAGAGGTGTATCTAATAGAACACCCACATTTTTTTAGTTATGACAAGCCTATTGGCATCAACCGGGCACGAAGCATGACTCCGCTACTACTGAGAAATTCTTGAAAAACCCAATAACACTTTGTCTGACCTGGGAATCGTACCCAAGACCTCATACTCAGCAGTCGCGCATGTGAACACTAGATCAACGATACAGTCACTTGTCACTCCGTACTCTAATTTCTTTGGGGTTGACGAAAAATGTCTTCTTTCTTACAATATTCTTTCTCATCATCTGACGCTCTGTCCAAGCATATCATCTTTCTTGCCATTCCTTCATCGTGTCTTTGTAGTTCTTCTACTTTACCTGTTTCATTAATCTTGTCAAGTCATCACTTATCAGTATTTTGGGCTAGTTTGCATCACAGTTTCACAAATCACCATACACAGAACAAGGACGATGCAATGTACAGGTACAGTCAACCGCTCCGCAGTTTAACCTTTGAAAGCGCTTTTATTTCAAAGCAGCAAAGAAGTTTGTTCACGTTTTACTAAGGACGTTGAGTTGACTGTACAGCTAAAGTTAGTAATTACTTCAACAGTGTTATATCAAGTTTATTATATACTCTAAGTACATAAATTCAGTCATGTTCCTTTTATTGCAGCCATCTGGTCTACCGAAGTTAGTGTACACTTTAACATTTTATTTTATTACGTTACGTTAGATTTTCTTGTAAAATCCCACTTTTATATCGCGTATATTTTATTCTAGTTTTATTGCAAGTGAAACGTATTTACAAAATTACATTGTACTAATAAAATTGGGTGTGGTTTTATTGTCGGCCGTCTTCTATTGTTACTTCTATTTTTTCTGACTAAACTTTCTTGCGTCTTAATAAACATAGACCGTAATGCTATCTAGCGGTGAATGTAA
Source organism: Xestia c-nigrum (assembly GCA_916618015.1). Taxonomy (NCBI): domain Eukaryota; kingdom Metazoa; phylum Arthropoda; class Insecta; order Lepidoptera; family Noctuidae; genus Xestia; species Xestia c-nigrum. The sequence continues at coordinate 906,415 of OU745248.1, forward strand.
GAACTAAAGAAAGAGAGATAAGAGAGATATAAGTTTAGTTTTAAACCGTGAAAGCCTTAAACAGTGTTTAGAACTAAAGAATATTTTGTACAACGCCATCTAGTGCAAGTTAGCTGAAACATTTTCCGCGTGCCCTGCCCTCTAGCGGAAAAACATGAATTCACAGTCACGCGTTGCTGCTGAAAACACTTTGATTTAGGAAAAGTCCGCAAGATGGCGATGTCCGTTGTTTCATGCATGGCGTAATATTATAATGATAGATGGCGTTGATTGTTAGACTTGTACATGCAGGCGGACTTTCAGGGTTGGGTAGAGGGCGCTGCTGTACCTATGTCTTGCAAATTAAATCTATGGTTCTTTAGAACCGGTTTGAACCTAATGTGAATATTAAGCTGTACTTAAAAATATTTTATGAGACAGTTACGAACAAATGCTTTCAAAACTGTTCGAAGAATATAATACTTAGCTACATTTGTGTTAAAGTAAAGTATTCCTATAATGTACTACGTAGGTATAGTGTTACTAATACTTTTAAAGACTCGTTCAACACAATCTTTGATGGATCAGAAACTGGGTAGTTAGAATGACAGAAACTAAATAGTATCCGAAGATGAATTCAACAGCAAAAAGATAACCAATTATTACACTACACGCTCCCGACATAAAATGACTTCAATACTTAGAAACCGACTTACAATTAAATTATCTTTTTCTGTTCTTGTATTTTTACCCGAACCGCAGATCTTGAAACACATTAAACTAAAACAATTTTATAACAAGCTCAAAGTAAAATTCAGTCGAAGAGAATTGTACCAACTTAGCAAAGAGAGAACCGCTCAACTGTCCAAGTATTTTTACTTTTTAGTTGCTGGAGGTTTCCATTCCTTTACCTAAGAAGTCTGAAACTTGTTAACGTTTTTTGTTTATCTTAAAGTCGGGTTAAGTGCTTGGCCACGAATAACGCGATCAACCGACAAGTGACTGTGGAGAAACGAGACGAAAGAAGTTGCTGCAGTATTTCATTACTTACCGCGGTGCGATTTGCGACGGAGATAAGTGACAAACACGCATATCGCGTCGCAAGTCGCATTGCTTTAAGTCGTGAACGGGACGGAAGCACCAAGAACACAAATGTACTTAGATCCCTCCTTCTAGCTTATTGGAAGATCACGCCACTAAAGAATTTATCGAGTTGGTCAATTGCTCGAAGTTGTTGAACTCCTTCGATGGTTCTTCAAAAAATATTTAATCTCTTTTTAAAATGTAGTATGTTTGACTCTTTGTTACATAATCTAATATTTCTGTGTTCCTATATGAAAGGAACATACACGCGCTCATTGTGAAGTCAACGAAGTTATCGTGATACACATTTACAATCTCAATACTGTTCATATTTATTTCAATGTGCTATACAATTGCTTTCTTTCAAATATTAAGATGCAATACATAACCAATTTCCTTGAAAAACGATTGTCTAGAATTACGTAAATCAATTTGGCTCAGGATGCGAACAATTGTGGTGGATATATTTACAACTAGCTGACCCACGCAACTTCGTCTACGTCACATAAGAGAGAAAAACGAAAGGAAAAAAATTCCCGTTTTTGCAACATGCTCCTAATGGTCACAGCGTGATGTTATATAGCCTAAAACCTTCCTCGATAAATGGACTATCCAACACAAAAAGAAGTTTTCAATTTGAATCAGTAGTTCCTGAGATTAGCGCGTTCTACCAAACAAACAAACAAACTCTTCTGCTTTATAATATTATAAGTATAGATTTACCGCAGATTTTCACGCCACAAAGACATTAAACAGACATTTTTGATTTATGTCACAGCCAGCTTACAAAGGAACCTCTATTATAGTTTAGACCCCATTGGCTAAACGCTTATATGACCCGAGGGAATATTCTGAAAGGCTCCTTGACCCAATTGTCCCCCGAGTGAGACCTTAGCCTTCTGAGTCACAGGCTACGTGTTTGAAGGTTAGCTTTCATAGTCAGAAACTTGAAAATGTAGTTAAGAGACAATCACATGAGCCTTCTGTGTATTACCAACTTTTGACCCGGCGTGGCGCATCGTCCGCGTACTTTTAAATATATTATCTAAGGAAACGGACTTTCATAGATATAAAACAGAAACATATCATCATCTTCCTGCCCTTGTCCCATTTTATTTGGGGTCGGCGCAACACGTTTTCTTCTTCCATTCTCCCCTGTTAAACGTCACGGCATCATTTACTCCTTTTTCTTTCATATCAGTCTTTACACAATCCATCCATCTTTTCTTTGGCCTTCCTCTCCCTCTCCATCCATCAATACTAATGTCCATCACTCTTTTAGTCACATGCGTTTCATCCCTCCTCATTACATGTCCATACCAAGCCAAACGACTTCCTTTCAATTTTTCAGTAACAGGTGCCACTTTCAAACTTCCTTTAATATATTCATTCCTTACTTTACCCATTCTTGTCACTCCACACATCCACCTCAACATTCTTATATCCGCTACATGCAATCGTTTTTCATCCATCTTCTTCACAGCCCAGCATTCTGATCCATACAATACGACAAGTCTAATCACGGACTTGTAAATTTTCCCCTTTAACTTGAGGGGTATCCGTGGGTCGCAAGTTGTTCCAGTGACCTAAAACAGAAACATATCCGAAGTCCTAAATCAGGTCTTGGTCTATATGTGTGCCAAATATCTGAATTACGATACGACGAACGACGGATATGCAACAAAGTGGGTTTGCGAAAAGTTTTGTGATGCGTGACCAATCATAAACCTCCCAAACAGCTCCCTTTGTTGTTCCATACGCGATTTTAAATAAATATGCGTTTCGGTGACCACGTTATTATAGCAATAATCTCTTGCATCGCGCTCCATAATTAGGAGTATATTTCATTGTTTTGTACTGCAGGAAACGTAGGAACCGCTTTTGAATTCCCTCAATTCTGTCAATATAAATATTTAAGCAAGAGTTTGCTCTTGTGAGGCGTATTCCAAATGGGTGCTGATTAAAGCGCAATAAAGGATTTTATTTTTTTACGTTTTTATAATCAGCTGACAACCTTAGTATAAACCCAAGTGCTTTAGACGCTTTATTGATAATGCTTTCAATGTGAGCATCAAAAAGCAAATAGATTCCTCACAGCCTTTTTTATCCTTTTATCAACATACAAATATTCTATCTGCGGCATAAAAAACCGTTTTGCAGGTCAGAATTAATAACCATAAAGCAACTTTTTTTTGAGGTTGACACACGCTAATCTCAGATCGGAACTTAAGCGACAGAAATCTGTCACTTGGATTAAGGCTAGTTAGGGTGGACTTTATTTGTCGCTTAACTTTAATCCAATATTGAAATAAGTACACATAAGTCGTTCTTAAATTTAATCCTGGATCACTTCGAGATAAATTACTATTGAAATACCGGCCCTTATAGTCAAATGTGACACCCAGGTCCCTAATAACACTTATCTTATTTATGCTAGTATCATGTAACTTATACTGAAACATGATTGCATGACTGGTTTGCGTGTGTAGGTAGGTAGTAAAAAAACATTTAGAAACATTAAGTTCTAGTTTATTACAAGATTAAGATACTTCTAAGATGTTCCTATGAACCTTAACGTTGTAATGTTACTTCACGCCCAACCCGTTTGTCCAACGTCGTGATTAATGCTTGTCTAGCCAGCAAAAGCCCCAAATTACATGGCACATAAATATAAATGGCATCATATCGGAGTACGACCCATTTCGTGGAATTTGTCCAGACTGTACGCTGTTATTTGTGAGTTAGTAGAGGTGTAAGGAATGGGGTGGCAAGTTGCCTTCCTGCGAAGGGGATCCTCTGGAGTGTCATACCAGACGAGTGTCGTGTCTGGTGAGCGACGGCCCAATGATTGTCGGGTTACTTATTACTATGTAAGTTTTAATCGCGCGATACCTTTTCTTTGTTTTGGGTGTTGTCCACTGTGTCCTCTAATCCATTGCAGCGTTACCGTCTTGTGATTCAAAACCGTGATTTGTTCTAGGGCCTTGTGGCATTCTAATATTAGTCTCGACGTGATCTGGTTACTCTTTAAGGATTGAAGGACTGAGGCACTGTCGGAAAGTATACGAATGTTGGTATCCGTAACCTCCCTGGCCTCTATAGCGTGTGCTGCTTGGATACACAAACGCTTGGAACACGAACGCTGAGATTGTATTCCTGAGTTCGATGCCCAGTTTTGGCAAATCGTTATTGGGTTTTTCCAAAAGGAATGTCTCAATAGCAGTCAAGTAGTATCAATTTATGCAAGGGTGATAGCGTTAGGATCGCCCCTATTACACCTTACATGACAATTACGTCACAATCGTAACCCAGAAAAGCTAAGTCCGAAAAATCCACCAAATTCGACAAATTGCCCGCAGAAATACCCTCAATTTCTTTGTAAGTAATTAATTTCATTAATCTCAATCCGAACAAAAAGGTTCCCGCGACAGGGACTTGTCACATTATTCCGGCTAATTAAATCCCTGATCTAATCCTTGTAGGAACACAGCCCCTTAGGGACAGTACACACGAACGAACGAACTTATAAAAGGATTTAGTGTGTATATAGACTGTATTGATGTTGTGTGTTTAGTAGGTCCCCTGTGGGAAGTGGGAATAAACGAAGATCAGTTAAGATTACAACGTTTGAGTTTATGTAATTCAGCAACTCGTCCCATACGCCCACGGCCCATTTGGGACGAGTTGATGAAAATCAAAATAAATATTTTTTTCATTCTGCAACTCGTCCCAAGTTACTGTCTAAATGAAAAAAGGTACAATCAGTAGTAAACAATGTTTTAAATAAAAAACACGCCTGCCATGTGAAAAAATTAACTAAAAAGTAAAAAATAATTAAATAAAAATAGAAAAATAAAGAAAACCAACATTGTAATTGCAGTCGGGGGACAGTTCTGTGGAAAATTTATTTACAGGTCCCCCGACTGCATTAAATGTTGTTTTTCTTTATTTTTCTATTTTTATTTAATTATTTTTTACTTTTTAGTTAATTTTTTCACATGGCAGGCGTGTTTTTTAATTTTTTTAATTATTATTTTTTATTTCATACTTTTTAGTGACAAAACAACATTTTGACCAACAACCAATGCGAAACTAGATTGCCTTAGATATTTTATCTGACGGTAAGATTTCTGAGGTCATAGAGTTGTATTGGTATTCGGGTACTGTCGTGAGGCGTTATTTTTTATTATTAATTATATTTTAAAATATTGAGACATTATCGCCCTAATATTTTTCAGTCTCTTTTCACGTGAATTCGGCGATTCATTCGCCTATCGACGAGCTTTCTTGGTTTTCTTTGAAAGAACCATTTATCTAATAATACGACTGGTAAACAACGATAATAATAGAATTACTAAATAAATACTAAGATATACTGCCTTCATTTTGCTTGCTACCATCTTGATTAGAAGGTTGAGCAATAGAGGCGGGTCCTGTTCTCCGACGAGTGCAAAATATGTTTGCACGGCAGCGACTGAACAGTTGTGGCTACAGGCGGCCTGGGGAGCACTTTGCGTAGTGCTGGTTCACTGAGACAGTGGCTTATAATAATTATAATGGGCCGGGATTTCCTTCGACGGTAAAACGGAGCTGTTTTTCGTGCCTGGAAGAGGACGAGGAGGCGGTCTAACTTCAAACTGCTACATTTCCGATATTCTGCTAGAATATGTGGGGGATATATCGGGGATAACGCTTGTTGTCACACTTCCCGTGCCACAACTGACTACCTCGAGGAAGTTGGTATTGCTTTACTGAACTGTCTAGCGCTCAGCCCGGACTTGAATCCCACAGGGCACGTGTGGGATGAACTGAAGAGGAGATCGTTTAAGAAAACCTGCACCTTCAAGTGCAAATGAGCTGAAATCGGCTTTGACAGAGGAGTGGGAAGGTATCCCGCAAGAATTGATTCAGAAGCTGATCAGGTTGTTACAATAAAGAACCGTCTTCGAGAAGTTATTAGGGCGAGGGAAGGGAATACAAAATATTGAAACTTAATTGAAGGCCAAATTATTTTTTTATTAATTATTTTTGTTGTTGTTTTCTTCATTTATTATGTTTCCATTATCCTTGTGTTCTTCGTGTTCCGGGATAGCTCCTTAAATACTGGTGCATCGTTTATGCTATATTACCTACCCTATTATTATTTACCCTATTATTAAAGTTTACCTCAGTGTTAGTTATACTGTATTAATAGTTTAAGTCTGGAACAATTGTTTTTGCTGTTTAAGTGGGCGTTGATGGCTGCGACACAGTTTTAAACTTTTGTAGCTATCATCGTGTCTTTTGTAATTGTGCCAAATGTATATGTTCCAAAAATAAAAACATTTTTACTTTACTTTACTTTTACCTACCTGCATGTTGATGCATGGGTGGTGTTTGCAGCGTTGGCTCAACTCTCTGTACCCAACTAAGTTAATACCATGTGTCTGTTGGTTCAATGGGTATTTTGATTATAATATTGCTCATTATTGTATTTTGATTATAATAATGAGCGCCAATCCCGCCAACAAACTACGCAGTTTAGTGGGTTTAGTATGTGGAAAACAAATTTAGTCATAATCTTTGCGATCATTCGCAAGAGATCCGCTTCACTACTGCGTCGGATGCGGGGCAGCGACAGTAGTCTTATGAGCGTGAATGCTATTAAGACTGAAGGCCACTAACATAGGCTAAGGAATACAAACGAATGTATGGGTGCTACCTGAAGTAAAGAAAATAATTAAACGATTTATTTATTATTTATCGAAGCTCAGATAAAAGTTTGTTACAAGTTGTGACGTCACGCGAGATTTCAACGCGCTGCAGCTGTATCGTCGTCACTTATCATTTATTTGACAAGAACATGTACGTGTTCAATAAGTTTTGATAATCTAAGTAATGGACTAAACAGTTTTTTTTGTCAGAAATAGATCCAAGGTTATTAAAATAACAAATCCGCAAGTCCACAACAAGATAATCAAACCACGTGTCCTAAGAAAAACCAATGAACGATACCTACAGGGGTAGCATGTAGTAGGTACTAACAAGTTTTTTATTAAACATAATACTATGTTGTTTAGGAAGGATTTCAATTTGTTGAGGTATTGTTATAGAAACGAATGAAAAGCCGTATACCGTATAGACTCGTTGATTATTTTTTATTTATTTTATAATCGACGACCATCCATTCAACGAGCAACAAAACTATTTGTGAACAAATAGATATTGAGTGCTATAACTGTTCTATATTTTGTAATTTACTCAAAGAGTTTAGAGAGAGAATATTAAGAAAATTAAGGTGATGTTTCTTCATTAATCATGGCAACCCTATTATTTTCAAAGTTGTTCTATAACCTATGTTACCCGGGCTAACACAACGATTCTAACGATACCACGCATATTGAAATCGGTTCAGGCGTTTAGAAGTTATGGTGGAATAAAGAAACTCACAAACATACATACATACATACATACATGAACCCTGAAAACATAACACTCTTTTTTTTGGGCAGTCGTGTAATAAAGCCACGTTTCCACTAGCAACAATTGACGCGCAACATGTTGCACAACATGTTGCTCAGCGTGTTGAAAGTCAGAAACTTTTGTTTAGCAACTTTTGTATTGTTTTGTCATGTTGCGCGCGAACTGGCAACGTCGTGCGATGGCGGGCAACGCCGCGTGTTGCGCGTCAATTGTTGCCTAGTGGATACGCGGCTTAAAGGTAGAGGGAGGTTTTTACTATGCGATTAACAGCCGGCAAAAGCTGAGATTGTTTTAATATAGTGACGATCGAAAATATAATAAAAAAAAAACAAACCTTGGTTCTCTTGCGGATGTCTTCGTTCCTGATTCGATCACGCAAAGAAACTCCGAGCATAGCCCCTCCATTGCCCTATTAGTGAGTTCTTACATTCGATCAATACCTATTTGTTTACATACATTGTTTGAGTACATGGTAGTCGGAAAACGCATGCGGGTGTCGAAATGGTTAGACTCCACATTTGCTGGGCCCGCTCCTCTTGCAGTAACATTTGTTAATTTATTTCATAGGATAGGTTTTTAGGTTTTCTTCTTAAACATTACTAGTTCTTCACCCGCGACTTCTGCCGAAATTGTGATACCTCGGGTCATTTGCATTGTATCAATATAATACCTAGTAGGTAAAGATGTAGCGATCTTTAAAAGGTCGCTTTTAGCGATACGACCGCCCATTGTGTCACCCCTTGTAAAATGTTTAATTTTTTTTATGTTATAATAAAGAGTAATCTATTTCTATTCTTTCCAAAGGTGAAAGATTTGTTAAAATCTGTTGATGTGTTCTTGAATTAAATCGTAACAAACAAACAAAAATGTTAATTTTTCCTCTTTATTAAATTAGTTTTTACAACGAAGGCAATTTAATGTAATACAAAAAAAAAATGGTTTTTTGTGCTAATGAGATATAACATTACATGTAAATGTGTTTGGAGGCTCCATTAAGCAAACAATGCCTGTATTAGAATCAATGTTGTTTCAGTTTTTGTCCTCAATGTTAAACTATTACTGTGACGCATACCCTCTCATGTTATTGATATTTTTGCAATCGGAAATACTTGCAAACTGATTGAAATTAAGATCAATATGCTTCGGCAACATTGCTACGAGTAATGATGCCACTTGTCAGTATCAACTGGATTTGCATACTCCATTGGCTATTGTGGAAATTGGATTACGTTTCTCAAGGCGAGTTGGAAACCGTTTCGAATTCTGTGCAAGCTTTACCGAGAAAAAGCTCTTGAAATTGTCCAACAATAGCAACAATTTTTAATCATAATGCAAAACATCAACATGGTACAAAACTTCTCTTTTTTGTTGAAAAAAAAAGTAGTTAAGGGGCCGGCCCTTAACTACATTTTTTTCAGTTATATACAAGAGTTTTGAGAAAAATGAGTTTTCTATAGAAATTTTAAATTCCTCATAACTCTCGTTTAAATCAGTGTCCATACAAAATGTGTATTTGGGAACATAGATATTCTGTAATCCTTTCGAAATAAATACACATTACCTTAAGAATATATTTGATTTACAAATTATTTTGGTATTACGTTTGTATGAAATACGCATGCTCCACCGGTTCCTTAAAGAGCCAAACCGAGATACCTATTAATCGTCAGCTTAGCCTTTTTCACAACAATGTTGGGGTCGGCCAGTCTAACCAGATGCAGCTGAATACTAGTATTTTACTTAGATCTGACCTCCACAATCTAGTTAGTACTGGGTAATACGATACCCCTTGGTAAGACTGGTTGTCAGACTTTTTGGACCACTAACTACCTGTAACGGCTCCACGATTTACAAATGACAGCCGGTACCAACAGCTTAACGTGTTTTCCGAGGCACGGAGGAAAAACGGTATGTAAGGGTGGTTCTGCGAAGCAGTCATGCTAGCGAAGGAGGTGGCGGAACAAGAGAGGGAGAGAGCCTCTGTGTCCGGCCGCCGTGGGAGACGCACCGGGCGTCGGGGGCCACGTGGGGGCTACCGGCCACCGTAGACGCAGGCCTGTGGACGGTTAGCTATGGGCTAGCTAGCCGTCCGTCCGTCTAAAGAAGACAGGCCGTGTCGACGGCTCGTTCGTGTTCCACGCGCGCCTCAAAGAGATGTCAGCAAAAGGGGAGGGGCCCGCAAGGGCCGAAGCCCGCCGGGGTTGCGGCCCTGTTCGAAAGAGTTACATACGATTGCCCTAGAATAAAAAAAAATAATGAGTCGTGAGTACTTTAAAAACAAATTCTTTTTGTAAAGTGTGTGGCACTCACTTGTGTAGACCGCCCTTTACGAACTTAGTAATTTGTTACATGACAGCTCGTACATTAGGCATTATTCATATGGATATTTTAACGGATATCTCTACATCAAGATACCTTCCCTTCCTTTGAAATAAGGGTCATGAATTCATTGACAAAACTCTGAATTCATGTTCCTAATGCTAAAAACAATGGAACATCAGATATTATGTTATTGAATTTCATAAAAAGGCGAGGTCATTGATCTTGTGTCCACATTAATCGCGAGACCGAGCGTGAGGTATTATTGGGTTTGATTCCCGAGCTGGGTCATTTGTTATTGGGTATTTCTATTAGGAATTTCTCAATATCAGCACCGGAGTCTGAATTTGTGACCGGTTGATGGCAATAGGGTCGCTCCCTTTTTCATGGGACGTAAACATAACTGGCAAAATGTGCTTAACCCTTCGGGGATCACTAAGGTCTATATTTACCGAGAATATAACAGTCTGATTATCTAAAAACAGCTGTCAGTGTGACATGTTCCCATACAAAAATGTGTTTTAAACAGCTGTTTTTAGATAATCGTCAGTAATCTTTTTGGTGAACATAGACCTAAGTGTGATATTATTTAAAAGGACGACCTGAATGAAGTGGTCACCCGTCCCATAACCCAGCCACCCATTGTCATCAAGAGATAAACTTGGAATCTGAAAAACAGCATCATTATTATTAATGGCAAACATATGAATAGATTAGCTTGTGGCCGCGACTTCGCACACGTCGAGTTAGATAATTGTCCCACGGAGTCCTACTGGGGTGAAAAGTATCCGTGTGCTTAATTTCATCCAAATCCGTTCAAAATTTTCTGCGTGAAAGAGTAACAAACATACACACATACACATACAAACTTTTGCATTTATAATATTAGGTACTAGCTTCTGCCAGCGGTTTCGCCCGTGTGAAGTTTGATTATTGTCCCATGGGATCTTACTACCGGGATAAAAAGTATCCTATGTTTTAATCCACGTTATAAACTATCTGTGTGCAAAATTTTATCCAAATCCGTTCAGTAGTTTTCGCGTGAAAGCGTAACAAACAAACTTACATTCACATTTATAATATTAGTAGGGATTGTGATAAGGTGGTGTACTTTTGTGGACGAATCCTTAATGAAAAGCTTTTCCCACAGCTATTAACTTCAAAATCTTATTCCACTTAAAACGCGTTCTGTTTAAAAATGGCAGAAAAACACGACAAAACATTTCACCTTTCGATAAAACAACCAACCCCTAACAAATAACATTTGATCTGAATACATATCACATTACCTCCCTCCCTGCTGATCCCCTCACAGGCAATCTCTCACGGCTCGGCTCGAGTTCTCGAGTATTTTTGTAAATGTTGAGAAAGGCATTACTTACACCTGACTCCTGAGCCTCGCCGATAAAACGTTATAGCTTTAAAATTACAGACATTGCTGTATTGGGAATGAATGAATACGTAATGGATGTTTTTAAAGTACTTAAGATCTAGGATATTCTTTTAGACGAGCGAGTTTGTTTGAATTTGTGTACCAACTCTGGGCAGTGGTCTTCTTTCTTTAACTAGGAGTTTCTCTTGTGTAATGGGTGCGTTATCAAACATTTAAACTCACGTTCACAAATAGCCAGACCCGGAATAACTGTAGGCCATACAAATATTAGTTCCATGCGGGGATCGAACCCGTGACACGCACCGTAGCAGATAATCGCTCAGCCACTGCGCTCAACGTGCCGTCAAAACCCGAGAAGCCCAGTAGAGGCCATATGTCAAAGATTTTCGTGTTGCAGGCAGTGGGTTCAAACCCAATCAACTTTGACGCTGCTCTGTCTATGGTGACTCGCTCCCGCTTCAGAGCGGGAGGGATTGTCAGACTTTTACTGACTAAGACCCATCCATGTTCCTTCCTCGCCCTTTATGTTCGGGTCACGGTATCTAAATCGACCAGTCGGTTGAATATGCTATATACATACATCAATATAATGAACACAAAAAAATATCGTAACATTCTTTCCTCATATCAGAACAAACGTAAACGTCGTAATGTCCTACTAAGTATTTTGTGTGTACATAAATAAATAAATAAATAAATAAATAAACAAACTATTGAAGAATTTCTTGAGGCCTGCGGAGCATGCGAATCTCACACAAACGTAATACCAAAATAATTTATAAATCAAACATATTCTTAAGGTAGTGTGTATTTGTTTTGATTGGAACACAGAATATATATATAGGTTGCCTAACACATATTTTGAATGTACACCAATTTAAACAAGAGTTATGAGAAAATCATATCTCGTCTTTATATAATTGTCTTTTCAAAATATTTATTTGCGAATATAGATATTCTATAATACAATCGAAATAAATATATACACACTACCTTAACCTCTTGTATGCCGTAATTATAGACACAATTAAAAAGCCATTGTGTCTTGTGTGGATCTACGTTTAGGCAAACGAAGGGTTAAGAATTTGTTTGATTATCATATTATTTTGCTATTACGTTTGTATGAAAAACACATGCTCCGCCGGCCCCTTAAACCATGAGGCAAATACGAGTATATGATATTTCTAATCGTCTAGGTGAAAATGATTCCCCAATGAAGTAGTAGGTTCTATTATGAACCCACCACGAAAACTTTCGTCAATTCACTTAGAACCCGATCTATAACCCCAGTTAACTCTAAGGTAGCTAAGGAAGCAATATTTCACTATTAATCTTCCTCTAGAACTCAAAACTTCAGCCAAACAATGATTTATAAGTGAACTTTCGATGAAAACTTTAAAATTCCACGGTAAATAAAATCTTGGGAAAATGGCTTCTGCACCGAAGAAATAGCTCGAGTTGGAATGAGAAAACTTCCTGGAGTTTGGGAGCCGGGCATAGGAACCGAGTAAAAAAACCGGGTAAAGAATGCATTGACCTGGTTTCGTCTTTGTTGTCAGTAATTGTATTGACATTTCCGTGGTTGGTGTATGTCGCTTTATTTAGAAGTTTTGTGAAGAAGATGAGGTTTCATTGAAACTTTTCTTTGTTTTGTGGAAAACGGATGTTGTGTCAACTTTGTGTATGTTCTTGTAAAGTTGTGTTGTTTTTAATAAGCCAATGATGGAACTAATTTGGCTAGAACGTAAACAAAACTCTGATCAGTGTTTTGTTTGTCTACAACTACTTTCAACAAGATTGACCAAAGTTTATAAGTAGAGCTACTTATAAACTTTGGTCTATCCTGTTGAATTCAATAATCGTTTTCAATTATACAATTTTATCTAGTCCTTCTAAATCCCTGTATAATTGGGACATAATGGATAAAATCAACATCAAAAATGGTACAACTTCTATAAAATGTTCTATAATAAGATTTAGTGCGTTTTAGAAAATTGTCTGTACAGATTTTTAGCCTTTCGAAATACCAATACCAGAAAGAATTTTCACCACATTTTGCAAGTAAACTATAACAATGCAGAAATGCTTCTCCGATCAAACCTCCGAGTTTTACGTCAATAAATGTTCAGTGTTACGAGCTATAGCACTTAGCAGAAATCTAAACTTTCTCGTGATTTCATAGATACTTAAATAATAGATGTTTTCATACTAGTATGAGTACAGAAATATAACTAAAATCCCTTTCAAAAGTTGCTACATATACAAATACTGCTCATGACTGTACCCGCTGGCTTAACGCTCGCGATAAATCCTTGTCAATCAATGTGCATTAGCACGGCTTACCCACGCTCAAAATATAAGCTGTGTGCTACCGGCTTAAATTGTCGTAAAAAAAACAATTAACTGAGCAGTTTTTGTAACCGCTCGGCCACGAGCTACGCGTTCATCCAACGCGCGTCTAACAACAGCGACTTGCGGTGAAAACAAATAAAAAGTGTGTAAAGCATGCCATGAGCCAGCGCAGCGCGATTATCACTTGAAGGAAACTAGTGACACGTACGCGTGTCGCGTCGCAAGTCGCGTCTTCCTAGGTTGCGATAGGACCTTAACAGGAAAAGGCCTTCGAAATATTCTTTGGTAAAGACAAAAATTAAGAGCGTTTAATTACAATTGATTAATCTTCTGAGTTGGAATATTCATGAAGCGATACCCAAATTAAGGTGTCTCTTCTTGCAGAAAATGTTTCAAACCGCCGCGCGCCATATCGTACCTACTGGTAGCTATATTTTTTCTCCCCTCGGCGGTTTCTGTCTCTAATCAGAATGTCTTTTGTTTTAAATTGGTGTCGTGTTTCATTTTGGTATTCTATTACTTGAATGCTGTGGAACTTTCTACCAATTAATAATGTTACCAGTAGCTACGGTTATGCTTGATTCTTGCTGCATAATTAGCCTATAATGTTCCCACTGCTCGGACACAGGCATTTGTATGGGATGGGACACAGGCATACGTTTGTATGAGAGTGTGGGTTGCTACATGTTACAAATCTTTCTTTTGGTTCTAGGACATGCTAGTTTCCTCAGGATGTTTACCTTCACCGTTTTGAGAGCAGTTGCTGTGAAATAAATTGCTCATAGTAATGCGCCTGCCGGGGTTCAAACCCACAGCTTACTGGCCGTAATTCGGGTCCACCACCAATGGGTCACCGCTGATTTCTGCTGCTTTTTCTTTTTTAATGTCTCTTTAAAATACCTATTGCTTAAATGTCACGATAATGTAATTCGAGAGGGCTCATCATCTGTCTAGCCTTTTTCCCGACTATGTTGGGGTCGGTTTTCAATCTAACCGGCTGCAGCTGAATATTAGTATTTTATATGGAGTGACTGCCTATCTGACCCAGTAAGTACTTGGTAATAAGTATTAATATCACTTGGTAAGACTGGTTGACTGGTTGTCAGGCTTTTTGGGCCACTGACTACCTGTAACATCTCCAAGATCTTCAAATGACATCCAGGACATCCAACAGCTTAACGTGTTTTCGGAGGCATGGAAGAAACTCGGTATGTAAGGGTAGTCACCCCTCTACTGACCAACCTAGGCAAGCACGGCTTAACTTAAAGATCAACCCGAGCCGAGAGAAAGCTATTTATCTGCAAATAGCAGCAAACGTCAGAAAAAATAAATTTTGCAGGTTACCCTTTCGCGAGGACGAGTAAACTTCCCTTATTTTCTCATATCTACAGTTTGCTCTCCCAAAAACACGAACACAAACAAACATATCCCCCTTAATAAGTAGCTGTCGACAGCAGCGTGCACTCAGCACTCAGGTCCGTCAAGGAAATCGGCGTCACACTCGACCGAGCCGGATGGCCTGGCAGGCTGCCACGACGTCCGAGCTTTAATCTCGTACGGTAATGTCTGCATGCGGCTTAAGCTAGATTTACACGGGCAATTTTGAAAGTTATAATTGCCCAGCAATAGTTGCTGAAGGTAGAAATGACGTTTTGGAGGATTCTTGTATATTGTGCCAACACACAATATACCCAATATACCTCACATATTTTTCCTTCTTCAAAATTCATTCTTCTTTTCTTTTTTGACCCTCTTCCTCCCCATACTTGAACATGCGTTTGTCTGTGGTCCTTAAAAAAATCCTATTATCTGTTTTTCTACTACATTTTTTGCATAATTTACTACTATCGCATTTTTAAGACCATCGTTACTAACATGAGTATTTTTTCTAGATATCTAATAAGGTAATAGTCGAATTTTATTGATTGATGCAGTAATAACGTAGTTTTAAGACCTGTGTTAGAATACCAACAATTATGGTCTATTACTTGATTTGAAATAAATGTATTATATTGTGTTTATTTTTTATTTGCCTCACAAAGCTGTGTTATACTCTGGCAGATTCGCTACCAACAATTATTTTGCTAGAAATTCCGCCACATTTTGCCCAGTAGGTATTGAGCGATTCTAGTAACCCGTATAAACGCACCCTTAGTAGCTGATGCAGCTAAATGGTGCAGAGGTGCGATGACCTGGTTCTGTGCTCAGGGTCACAGGTTCGCCCCGGGAAATAAATCTGTGTGGCCTTGTCAGGTTTTGGTTCTAGATGTTCGCATACGTAATGCTGTTAACGGTCAATTTCGTTTTGTAAGTTATTTGAAATTGGCTTTACTACTATTTACCGAGTTGCTATCTATAACTTTCATACATATTGTATGATCTTTCTTTTTTATCGTGTGGTTAGTATCTAACCTAGTGTCAGAGTTTTTATGCCGGCCTCTTCCTCTGACTTGACTATATATGCCTTTGAGCAATATCTTTCAGGGATGCTGGTTTCCTTACAATGTTTTCCATCACCGAAGCAAGTGATCATTTACAAAATACAAATTGTATGATGTCTTCGGTGTACAAATTATGTGTTGTTTTTCTAGTTACTATGGGACCTTTAGAGGGTTTATTTCGTGCAAAATAACTAAGTACTGTGTTTTATTGGTGATCTTAGCACTAATTAAGTTTTTTCTTTTCAGGTAAGTTACCATCATGAATAAAACTTGCTGCATCAGATTTTCAGGTAAAAGCTTCTTTTGCAGTCAACAAACCATTACTTATAAAAAAACGGTGACAGTGTCTGCAACAAAGCATTGGTTGCAGACACTGTCTTTAGATCCTGGTGAGAGATGGTGCCTTGATTTGATACAGTACCTACGCAAAACTGAGAGCTGTGATAGCCCAGTAGTTACGTCCCCGACTTACGAGTTATAGGTCAAGAGTTCAAGTGTCACGTTGTACAATTTATATCCATTATCAACTGTATGGTGATTAATGACTGATAACGGCCCACTCCTACTCACAGACAGGAAGCTAGCTAGCCAGCAGTGGGAACACAATATATTACAGACTTTAGACTATGAACACAATCATATTATAGACTTAAGACTATGCTGTGTAAAACTTACCTAACTGTAACTTTTGTTTCGTAGATAGTCTAAGATGTAAACGTATCCTTCTCAAAACAGAAAAGCAGTATTCTGTACATGAAACTAATATTATTAAAAAACAAACTAAAAACCTAAACTTGAAATGCCACTTATTACGGGATATCTTCCGTGATTTTTATTTATATAGGTATAAATAAAAATTTAATTTAATTTAAATTTATATATGTATATATTTTTTTTTGCTCCCGATATTTTGACGCTGCCATTTAAACTCCCCATTCGCTGTCATTTTAAGTTTACTTGTGAACCGTGATGCAACGTCAAAACATTATTCTGATGAATGCATTAAACGAATCATGGAGGTATTTTAAGTTAAAATTTTCACCGTAAATACTAGTAACTATTGCAAAAAAACCTGTAAAATGTTCCTAGGTATTATAGTCCAGAACAAAAACAAATATCGCAATGACGGGAAAACGAGTGCCTTTCAGCGCTTTTCTATTTACACCCTTTATGAGTATTTTGGCTCTTACCTAATAGGCTGAATGAAGTGGTAAAACTGTCTAATTTCAATACAATAATCCCACTCTAACAGAAACATAATAAAACCGCATAATATTAAACTTTTTCCGGCACATTTTCAGCGTTAAAAAGTTAATTAGTTGGTAGAACTATTTTCATTACACCCCGGTGCCTCGTTTGAATTTCAAGTTGCTCATTCGGAGTGGTTGCAGATGTTAAACTGTCAAGTTTTTGGTTGCCATGGTAACTGGGACTTTTGAGGCAAGTTTGGGGTCCTGTTTTTGAAAATGATGCCAAGCTTTATTGGTTGAAATTGACGTGGTCGTATGACAATTAACTTTACGCTTGTAGTTATCGAAGAGATAGGAAAAGTGTAGTCATCGTGTAATAGAAGTCAAGCCAGGTGGCCCTCATTATCATCATCATCGTTTGACCTCATTTTCGTTATCAGAGTCCTCGAAAATCATGAAAATGACATCCATGACGGAAAGTCGCGCAAGTGTCCTTTCGCGCCAGTGTGCAGTGTCCTGGCATGCAAAACTCCGTTCGCGAAATAGTCCATGCGCGCAAATGTCTTTCGCGCAAGTGTCCTGATACCGTTACAGGTAGTCAGTGGCCTAAAAGTCTGACAACTAGTCTTACTAAGAGCTACCGTATTATCTAGCACTAACTGGGCTGTGGAGGTCAGATAGGTAGTCGCTCCATGTAACGTTCAGGTATTCAGCTGCAACCGGTTAGACTGGAAGCCGACCCAAAATAGTTGGGAAAAGGCTTGGCAGATGATGATGGAATGGGCATTATTTTGCCTTATTTTAGATTGGAAGACGCGACTCGAAACCTAGCTTTACTTAATGTTACAAATGTAAGCCTCGTAATCTGCTCAAGCCTATTCGGAGACGATAAGTGTGGTCACTCCATCACAGACACTATCATAATTTATCAATTTACGGAAGCGACCATTTTCTTTATAATATTTTAGTTTTTTCCTAAGTCGCCTATAAGGTGTTAAGTACACGAAAAGGGCTAGTCGATCCACGTATTCTATAGTAGTTACTCGCCTTCATATAATAATAGTTACACCCTAAATGTAGGGGCTTGGCAGCACGTCAGGGCGCGGACAATATTTTTAATGATGATGCCTTTGATGGCGAAAGAGCTGAAGCTTCCATTACTAAAAATTGTATGCCTTTAAAAGTGTACATTTACATAACATCACGCATTTATACCCCGAAAGGAAAGGCAGAAGTGTACCTAATTAAAAACCTCGCTAGTTATGTTTAAATCCCATGCAATAGGGGGCCAACCTATTACTATCAACAGAGCACTAATCCGGACTTCATGAACGCTTCTGATAGAAAAACCCAATAACACTTTGCGCGACCTGGGAATCCAACCCAGGACCTCATGATCTGCACTCACACTTGTGACCACTCGATCAACAAGGCAGTCACGTTATTGTCACCGTAAAATTGCCAAACACATTACATTGTAAAATAAATAGAGATTGTAAACTCTCCAAATATTGTCATACGAACGTACTGATCATTTTTCGTGAAATGCATGCGATGGTAGTCAACTCAGAGAGGGAAGGCGGGTTGCCGAATGGTACCACTCTCATGAAAAGATAATGTACCATTCTTAAGAAATACCAATTAATATAACCTTACCTTAAAACACTTTATATTCCCCTAAAAAGCGTAGTCGACGGAGCCCTGCTTCACAGGCCCCTATTTCCGGGTGCAGGGTTTCAAAGGAACCTAACTAACCTAACGGGGGGGTGCCCCGAGTCCCGATTGAGATACTTCCGTATGTTCAGTTGACAATATTTCGAGAGTTTACAATCTCGCTGGAGAGATTAAAATCTCACGTGTTCGACAGTTTCAGGGTGACATATACATTTATTTTGAACGTATTTGGGGTCGGATAAAGTACAATATAAGCATATTATTAGATTACTGTAGATGTACTGTAAGACGCACCTCTGTCTACCCTTAGGGGCTAACAGCCTTGATATTATGCGTTATGTTGATTAAAGCACTCAACGTCATCCTTTTTTCCTTGTCCCACATTACTTAAGGGCGGCGCAATACATTTTTTCCACCATTCATTAAAATTTATATTCATCACTGTTATAAAAATGAAAGAATAACGAAAAAAAACAGTCGGAGGAGCTCGAGGCTAACTAATAACAGCCGCTCGGGTCAATCTTTAGGTTAAGCTGTGCACAGACCAACCTAGGCAAGGTTGGTCTGTGGATGAGTTTCCTCTGTGCCTCGTACGGCACATTTGTAGATCTTTGACAGTCGTTACAGGTAGGCACTGGCCCAAAAAGTCTGACAACCAGTCTCACCGAGGGGTATCGTATTATCTAGTTACTGACTGGGCTGTGGAGGTCAGATAGGGAATCGCTCCATGTAAAATACTGGTATTCAGCTGCATCTGGTTAGACTGGAAGCCGACCCTAACATAGTTGGAAAAAGGGAGGCAGATGATGAAGAAGAAAAAAACACGATAAAAGAGCACGTCAAGCCGTTGGTCCTGTAATTTTTGGGTCTTTGACAGTCATCAAAAGCCTAACAGATTGCCAATCAGTCTAAGGGGCGTCGTTATCCCGAGTAAAGGATGACGCACCCTAGACCTTGCTAGATCCAAACCGAGTGTAAGCCATAGCACAATCCATTGTACGTTGCTCGGTAGTGGTTCGAAAGCGTGAGTGTGTCCACACAAAATTGCCGCGGAGCGGAGGTTAGATTGCCAGTCGCTCCATGTAACATACTAATTTTCTGCCACCGTTTAGTCCAGAAGTTGACCTCAACATAGTTGGGAAAAGAATACAATACAAAATCATGACCAGATTTCATTAAATCATTTTGAAAATCGAGTAGCTTCAAACAGTCACTTCCTGTTATGTATTTTGTACTTTATTGCTTTGCCTTAAGTTTTATTTCAGAGGTGATATTCACCTTGCTGTGGAAGTACTGTAGTACAACTATAATTGATCAGTATGTGTGTTGACAACTTGTCATTAATTACCCGCATTGACATCTGTCAGTGGTTGATGACAGATCATTAAACACGTCCCGGTTACACCCGACACGTTTGAACTGTGATATGTAATTAATTTGTTTGTGTGTTAACTTGATTATTGGTTAAATTAACGCTTTTAGTAATGAAAGTAGAGTTATGTTTAGGCGTACAACACTATTATTACCTATTCATTTGAAGGAGATATTCTTGACACAACGAAATAAAACATTATTTGTATGATACAAGCGGCTTCAAAACGATACGTTTTAACCAGTAAAAAGTCTCTTTTTAAATATCTCTTTGTTATTTGTAGTGTAATCAATGTATTTACGTCCATGAAGTATATGGCACACACTGATAAAAATAACTACACTTAGTTTTTTTTTTTTTTTGGAGTAATCTATTTATCAACTCGAACTTATTTGCTAAACGGTATTTTCGACACAGCATCTCGGCTAAAACATGGTGTGGTGGTGTGATTGTTTGTTGTGATTTATTTCGTTCGGACTGTTTAATGTAATATTGTTGACATTAAAATATTGCTGATTACCAGCTTGATTTATAAAAAGAAATTCCTGAAAGAAAAAATAGCACTTGCTGGCTTAGAAATCAAACGCAGAACCTCATAGTCACCAGTAGCGCTTGTGATCACTAGACTAACGATGTCCTCATTATTCATTACTATCATCACTATCCATCCATGTACAAACGAGTACATAAAAACCCCTTTGAACGAACAATATAATAATAATAATATAATAATAACAACGACTGTCGGATGCACAACGACTGTCGGATCAGGTGCGAGTCATCCAGCGTAATCGTATGTTGGATGACACCGTACTTGATCGCTTGCGAACTGAAGTGCAGAGTAGCCGTGTCACGGCCACGCCGCCGTCGCAGGCTGTGGTTCCACCACAGTCTACCGTAACAACACCATATTGCGATGGCGACGTGAGTAGTGACATGGTTACTAATGTAAGTACCCAGTGCAGTGAGGATATGAGGAGTGCTTTGGAGGGTGCGATTCGGGAGTATCGGTTCATGAGACCCGAACTTAGACCACGCTTACCTCGTTTGCCCATGCACAACAAAAATAAGATGCTGGTGGCTGTTCTGGATTCGCAGTTGTTAAATTATTTTGATAGCTGCGAAGACTTCACCGATATTCACTCGATCCTGTATTGTGCGGCCGTAGCGGCATGTCGTGTAGCTCATGTTAAATTTTCTGTTGATAAAGCTACACGACCAAAACCAGCCATACCGGCATGGCAGTACAGGATTGAACAACGTATTGGTGGGGCCAGAGCACTCATCGGCAAATTGATCTGCTTCAGGGAGGGCAATACTCGCCCTAGGGTGATGCGTTTTGTGAGGCGGGCGTTCTCGGGGACTGATATCAGTCCTCGAGACTACATATCCCGTGTCACAGAGCGCATTGACTTCCTGAAGCAGAAAGTGTATGCATGGGCAAGCCGTATTCGTAGGTATAAGCGGCGGGTGGACCGATACACTCAAAATCGCACATTCCAAAGAGATGAAAGGTGGGTTTATAGGGCTTGGGAGCGACCGGACCAAGGTGTGGCTGACACGCACCTGCCGGATGATGATGCTATGTGTTCGTTCTGGCGCAGCATCTGGTCGGTGCCTGTCAGCCATGCTGAGGGTGAATGGACTCGGGTGGTTGAGCGAGCGTGCGATCCAGTACTAGAAATGGGGGCAAGTACTATTAGCCCCCAAGACGTAGCTTGTGCAGTCCGTCCGTTGCCTAATTGGAAATCTCCAGGGCCGGATGGGCTGCACAACTTCTGGATTAAATGGTTTACAAGGTCGCATGCTCGCTTGGCGACCCTATTCCAGTCAGCCTTAGAGTCGGGGTCGCTGCCAGAGTTCCTGACAACAGGTATAACCCACCTGCTCCATAAATCGGATAGTACTACGGAACCCAAAAATTATAGACCGATCACGTGTCTCCCGACAGTCTATAAAGTTCTTACATCCATTTTGAGAACTAAAATTAGCAAACATATACATGACAATTCTATCATGTCTGCTTCCCAAAATGGATGTAGGAATGAGTCCCGTGGTACTAAGGAGCTACTCCTCATTGATATGGCCATTAGTCAACAGGTTCGTCGTTCCCAAAAGGATCTGTCGACATGTTGGATAGACTATAAGAAGGCCTATGACTCGGTGCCACATACATGGCTCATGAGGCTCATGCAACTCTGCGCACTTTCCTGATGACGTGTATGGGGCAATGGAGGACAGTTCTTCGCTATCCAGGATGTCGGCAAATTCAGAGGAATAGCGAGCCGATAAGGATAGAGCGAGGTATATTTCAGGGCGATAGTTTGAGTCCACTTTGGTTCTGCTTAGCCTTGAATCCTCTTACACGCACGCTGCTGGAGGATTCAGGTCTAGGCTATCGGTTGCGGAAAGATGGTCGGGTTATATCTCACCTCCTTTACATGGATGATTTGAAACTCTTTGCCCCCAACGATTTGCAACTGATGGAGCTACTGAAGGTAACTGAAACCTTCAGTAGCGCCATCAGGATGGAATTTGGTGTAGATAAATGTGCGGTCATGCATGTAAAGCGAGGGGAGATTGTGGAATCTGTGGGAACCCAGCTCTCAGATTCCATAAATCTTAGATCCCTCTCAGCAACCGAAACTTATAAGTATTTGGGTATGTCGGAAGCGTTGGGGATCAATGTTGCTGACATGAAGCAATCGTTGAAGGAGCGCTTCTTTGGCCGCCTGAAAAAAGTATTTAATAGTCTTTTATCGGGCGGAAATAAGGTGCGTGCCTTCAACGGTTGGGTCATGCCAGTTTTGATATACTCTTTCGGTATACTCAAATGGACTCAAACAGAACTAGACGCCCTGGATACGAAGGTCCGTAAATTGTTGACGGCATATCGAATGCATCACCCGCGTTCTTCGGTAATGAGACTGTATATCCCGCGGAAGTGTGGGGGTCGAGGCTTTTTAAACGCTAAGACTCTCCACAATCGTGAGATATGCAGTCTCAGGGAATATTTCCTACTGCTCTGCCATTCTTTCCTGCGGTCATCAGTAGTAAATACTACAGGTATGCGCCAGTTCTCTTTAGCCAAGGAGAGCGGGGTGAGGCCCTTGTCCATCGCGACCACATCTCGATGCATCCCCACGTCGGCTGCTAGGAAATATTCCCTGAGACTGCATATCTCACGATTGTGGAGAGTCTTAGCGTTTAAAAAGCCTCGACCCCCACACTTCCGCGGGATATACAGTCTCATTACCGAAGAACGCGGGTGATGCATTCGATATGCCGTCAACAATTTACGGACCTTCGTATCCAGGGCGTCTAGTTCTGTTTGAGTCCATTTGAATATGCCGAAAGAGTACATCAAAACCGGCATGACCCAACCGTTTTAGGCACGCACCTTATTTCCGCCCGATAAAAGACTATTAAATACTTTTTTCAGGCGGCCAAAGAAGCGCTCCTTCAACGATTGCTTCATGTCAGCCACACTGATGCCCAGCGCTTCCGACATACCCAAATACTTATAGGTTTCGGTTGCTGAAAGGGATCTAAGATTTATGGAATCTGAGAGCTGGGTTCCCACAGACTCCACAATCCCCCCTCGCTTTACATGCATGACCGCACATTTGTCCACACCAAATTCCATCCTGATGGCGCTACTGAAGGTTTCAGTTACCTTCAGTAGCTCCATCAGTTGAAAATCGTTGGGGGCAAAGAGTTTCAAGTCATCCATGTAAAGGAGGTGAGATATAACCCGACCATCTTTCCGCAACCGATAGCCTAGACCTGAATCCTCCAGCAGTGTGCTCAGAGGATTCAAGGCTAAGCAGAACCAAAGTGGACTCAAACTATCGCCCTGAAATATACCTCGCTCTATCCTTATCGGCTCGCTATTCCTCTGAATTTGCCGACATCCTGGATAGCGAAGGACTGTCCTCCATTGCCCCATACACGACATTAGGAAAGTGCGCAGAGTTGCATCAACTTTATACAACTCTAGCACCCTCCTAAGCCATGTATGTGGCACCGAATCGTAGGCCTTCTTATAGTCTATCCAGCATGTCGACAGATCCTTTCGGGAACGGCGAACCTGTTGGCTTATGGCCATATCAATGAGGAGTAGCTCCTTAGTACCGCGGGACCCGTTCCTACATCCATTCTGAGAAGCTGACATAACAGAATTTTCGTCAATATGTTTAGTGATTTTAGCTCTCAAAATAGATGTAAGAACTTTATAGACCGTCGGGAGACAGGTAATCGGTCTATAATTTTTGGGTTCCGCAGTACTACCCGATTTATGGAGCAGATGGGTTATACCTGTTGTCAGGAACTCTGGCAGCGACCCCGACTCTAAGGCTGACTGGAACAGGGTCGCCAGGCGAGCGTGCGACCTTGTGAACCATTTTATCCAGAAATTGTGCAGCCCATCCGGCCCTGGAGATTTCCAATTAGGCAACGGACGGACTGCACAAGCTACGTCTTGGGGGCTGATACTAATTGCCCCCATTTCTGGTACTGGATCGCACGCTCGCTCAACCACCCGAGTCCATTCACCCTCAGCATGGCTGACAGGCACCGACCAGATGCTGCGCCAGAATGAACACATTGCATCATCATCTGGCAGGCGCGTGTCAGCCACACCTTGGTCCGGTCGCTCCCAAGCCCTGTAAACCCACCTTTCATCTCTTTGGAATGTGCGATTCTGAGTGTATCGGTCCACCCGCCGCTTATACCTACGAATTCGGCTTGCCCATGCATACACTTTCTGCTTCAGGAAGTCGATGCGCTCTGTGACACGAAACATATAGTCTCGAGGACTGATATCAGTCCCCGAGAACGCCCGTCTCACAAAACGCATCACCCTAGGGCGAGTATTGCCCTCCCTGAAGCAGATCAATTTGCCGATGAGTGCTCTGGCCCCACCAATACTTTGTTCAATCCTGTACTGCCATGCCGGTACGGCTGGTTTTGGTCGTGTAGCTCTGTCATCAGAAAATTTAACATGAGCTACACGACATGCCGCTACGGCCGCACAATACAGGATCGAGTGAATATCGGTGAGGTCTTCGCAGCTATCAAAATAATTTGACAACTGCGAATCCAGAACAGCCATCAGCATCTTATTTTTGTTGTGCATGGGCAAACGAGGTAAGCGTGGTCTAAGTTCGGGCGTCATGAACCGATACTCCCGAATCGCACCCTCCAAAGCACTCCTCATATCCTCACTGCACTGGGTACTTACATTAGTAACCATGTCACTACTCACGTCGCCATCGCAATATGGTGTTGTTACGGTAGACTGTGGTGGAACCACAGCCTGCGACGGCGGCGTGGCCGTGACACGGCTACTCTGCACTTCAGTTCGCAAGCGATCAAGTACGGTGTCATCCAACATACGATTAAAGAATAAGTGAAAAATGTTATTCTTCAGCGTATCTTGTGCAGCTAGCACAGAAAATAGATTGCGTTCAATACTTGGAACGTACCATACGTTTGTTAAGACCAGTAATTCTTTGTGACCGTTTACATCAGCTTCAAGTTGAATAGAGCCTTTTCCTATGGCTCCAATCACCTCTCCATTGGCTGTCATAACTTTATGTGGCTCGTCAAAAACTTCGAAGGTGCGAAATACATCTCTTCTATTAGTGACATGGCTTGTCGCGCCATTGTCCACATACCACAAGTCTTTATCTGTTTTCTTACTTTCGCAGGCTAGAGCTATGCCTGTCAGCATCTCAATCTTTGAAGATTGCTTTGGAGGTTTTGGAGGTCTACCGTCCGCAATCCACTTCTTGCAAGATGTGACTTTTTGACAGCTTTCTCCACAGTATTTGCATTTCTTCCATTTCTTTTTGCTAATTCCTTGTTTTTCGTAGCGCTTCTCTCCTCTTAACATAAGAAGTCCATTGCTACTTCCGCTTTCTTCTAAATTCTTCTGATGTAAAGATCTCTCAAAAGTACATACTTGTGTCGTCAAGTTTTCTATATTTTTGTCACTCTTATTCATCAACAGCCAGCTCGACTTAAAATTGAAATATTGCTCAGGAAGTGTATCCAATATTTTACATATTAATAAAATTTCTGGTAGATCATTTCCTTCAATCTCATTGTTCAAGTCATACCAAACAGTTTTGAGAGTCGAAATATGTGTGGCCATATCATGCTCCTCGCTTTTCTGGTAGCGGAAGAACCTCATGCAGAGATCGTAACTCCTGTCTTCCTTTGCTCCATCATAAAGCCTATGAAGCTCTTTCCACATCTCACATGACGTTTCACATCGCATTACCTTTTGTAAAGTTTCTTCAGTCATATTCGTAGTAAGAATTAGAAGTGCTTGACTGTCACATTTTTGAAACATATCCATTTCATTCTTAAACTTTTGTAAATCTTCAGTTTTAGCCGTTTGTCCTGGATTTTCCGGCTTAATTAACTTGCCTTCAATTGCTTCTAGCGTACCTGGAGTACTCTTCAGTAGTAATTTTACCTTGTATCTCCATGTTTGCCAGTTAGTGATACCGTCGAGTCGACCGATCTCGATTTTTACGCCGGACGATTGCATAACTCTTTAGTTTTACCACTATTGCAACTAAACAATGTTAATTGTTAACGCTCTGCTACCATATTTATTTATTTTATTATTAGATTCAGAAAGAATATAAAAATAAATATTATTAAACTGTGAGAATTTTTAATGCCATTTTTATAGGTTTACACTAAAATCGCATAGGTGGTTTAAACAATCAACGTGGCACGGAACGTTATAAACCCACTTTTTTAGTGAGTGACAGACAACTTCATTATTTTGACATTTACTTTTTCTGTTTATTTTGGTTTTCGTAAGTGTTTTTGCAGATTTTTCGCATTTATTCCGGTTAGACAATGCTA
Organism: Xestia c-nigrum; assembly: GCA_916618015.1. NCBI lineage: Eukaryota > Metazoa > Arthropoda > Insecta > Lepidoptera > Noctuidae > Xestia > Xestia c-nigrum. Next base: position 933,565 of record OU745248.1, read on the forward strand.
AACTAATTAAACCACTGGAATCTTGAGGTAATAAGGAAGAAATCAATGTAAGTTTCATTATTAAATGCTAGAATTTATGTGGGTGGCCTAATCCTCGAACAAAAAAAATTGTCTCCTTTAACAATTTTTTTTTAGTTTTTTTTTTAGTCATAATTATTATAGTTGCTTAATTTAGGTTTTGTTAGCCAAATCTAATATCTCTGTCGTTTCACATGTTATTTCTCAGTTTTAGAAATTATAATTGGATAGTATCATACATTCAACAATACTTTATATTGATAGGAAGTATCAAATCGGACTGTTCAATGTAATATTGTTGACATTCAAAAATGGCTGATTACCAGCTTGATTTGAATTATTTAATTTTTAACTTCGAAAAACTGGCACTTGCTGGCCTAGAAATCAAACGCAGAACCTCATAGTCACCAGTAGCGCTTGTGATCACTAGACTAACGATGTCCTCATTATTCATTACTATCATCACTATACATCCATGTACAAACGAGTACATAAAAACCCCTTTCAACGAACAAAGTTAGTCGCAAATAAACATAAAACGCGCCACAAACGATTCGCGCAGTACAAACATTGCTATCTGATTAAATCGCTAACTACGCCGCTGTTTGTATGTTTGTCACCGATTCTGTGTGTGTATACGTCTGTCGGACGTATGGGAGTCTATTGGGAATCGGTAATGAATGTTTGCATAAAATTCGATTAATTTCACCGCGGTGTTTAGTTTGGTTGTCGTTTAATTTTTGTTTTATTTTTGCTGTTGGTGCATTCGGTATTTGGTTAGAAATTGGAAATGGATTAGTGCAATTTAATTGTTTTATTTTTGTACACTGTATTGCAGACGGCCATTGGACGCTACTACGAACCAAATTACTTTTTTCATAGCTTTAATCCAATTGTAAGATACATTTTAGTGAAATTAAAGTAGACTAGTGACGTAAATCAATAAAAAAATGTAGTCGTAATTTTGGTTTTGGAATTCCTCACTAAAAAGTAAGTGAAACCGTTTATTATCTTTTTATTGTAGAATCACCTTAGGTACTCTAACTTTACCAGGGACGTTGAATGAAGCAGTGATGATAAAAAAATGTAATTTCATTCATAAATGCGTTAGTTTATGCAAATTGAAGCCTTGGAAAATGCATGGTTACACTTATATTCAAACACCGGTTGTAATAATTATTAATAAATAATTACAATATAACAATCATTGTTTCTTATAAATAGACACTAGGAAAAAAATATAAAACACGGAAAAAATATTATAAAACATATTAGGAGAAACCAAGGAAGAAGGTTTTCTGCAACTAGGAATGCAGATGGCTGACAGAGAAGAGGAAGACCACGGAGACGATGCCATGAAAGGACTGTGTGAAGGATTATAAAACTTAAGAAGACGGGTATTTATCGCGAATTTACCTTGAATTTAATCCCGACGTTTCGACCGGATTGCACCAGCCGTGGTCGCGGGGAGTTTGAAGTATTGGAGGTACCGCGACAGCAAAGTGAAGGCGTTTATTCAACTACCCTCACTCATCTTCATAAATGTTAATTAGGGCCGGTTCACACTAGGACAGCACACTACACTAACAGTGTCCGTATAACGGAAACTTCGGGATTAAATTAAAGGTAAATTCGCGATAAATACCCGTATTCATATGTTTTATAATGTGTTCTGATCGTGGAAGTTTAAAAAATACTGAAAAAATACCTTTCTATTTATATATTTTTCCTTCACGAACAGTTTTCTTTACGTGACCATGCCTGTCAAATTTTATATTTTCTCTCAGTATAGTAAATACGAAACAAATACAGTCAGTCTATCTGTTACCTTTATAATTTTGATTAAATATGGCAGACAGGCCTCGGAAAGCACGATAGGCCGCTGGGCCCAGCTGTCATTTGTAGATCGCAGTCGTTACAGAAGCTGGTTGACAAACTTTCAGGTCCCTTACGGCCCTAAAAACAACCAGTCTTACCATAGGGTATCGTATTACCCAGTACTAACTGGGTTGTGGAGGTCAGATAGACAGTTGACTTCCACCTATATACTTGAGAAAAGTGTATTCAATAATGATGGCAGGTCAATAACCTGGGTCGAACTGTCGGACCAAAAGATTTTTGGCCCCGTAGTACGTCCAAACCTTTAAGGCGCCGGCGGAGCATGCGTGTTTCATACAAAACGAATACCAAAATAATTTGTAAATCAAACATATTCTTAAGTCGTAGTGTGTGTTTATTTCGATTAAATTACAGAATTTCTATGTTCCCAAATACATATTTTGAAAGGATAATTATAAAAAGATGAGATACGAGGAATTTAAAATTTCTGTAGAAAATTATTTTTCCATATAACTCTTGTTTAAATCAGTGTCCATTCAAAAAATATATTTGGGAACCTAGATATTGTATAATTCAATCGAAATAAACACAAAATACCTTAAGAATATGTTTGATTTACAAATTATTTTGGTATAAAGTTTGTATGAACGACGCATGCTCCGCCGGCCCCTTAACACTGCATTTAACGACCTGAAAGCGACCCGAATGACGGAGTGGTAGTGAGGCTGCCTGACGTTTTTAAGATCCCGGGTTCGAATCCCGGTAGGAACATAATATGTTTGTGTGGTGAGCATAGACGTTTGTTTCATTTGAGTCACGGATGTTTATAAAGAGTGTAAAACACCTCTTCACGGAGCCGGAAGGCACTGTTCCCCCCATCATTGTGATCATTTTTTTGTTCTACACCATACCTGGGAACCTTCTAGTTACGGAGATATGGGGGGTCAAAGTTACAACTTCTTTTCCAGTTTTTTTTTTTAATTACAAGTTTTTTTTGTAAGATTTTGACTGTCAACACCTCCACGACCCCCTTACTATTTAATCCATACATGAGCACAATGTTTCAAGTGCGTAAACCTAAAAAAAAAAGTTGTTTCCCAGCAATAACTTTTGCGTAATGTTACTTAGTTTGATGCAAAGAATGCTTGGTTAACGGCTTTGTGATGAGGTGGTTTACATCCTATATGTATAATATGTATGTATTCTACGATATAAGCCTCGCGTTGCTTAAAGTGGTACTAGATGGCACTGTGTGTAGTGTCCAGCGATATTTATTTATTTTAAACGCGGGTGAAACCTCGAGGAAAACCTAGTCATAAATGTTTTGGTCCTATCTGACCTCACATTTATCACAGCATGCACATTTCACATATACCACATCAGCAGTTCCAAGACGTAGATAAATGACTCGCGGAGTTATGTCCCGAGTGCTGACTTCTGGCACCGACCTCTAATGTGCTGAACAGCATTAGAGCATTCCTACTAAAAGTATTCCGTCTTTTAGAGACGGATGAGGTTTTGTAGCAAAACTTTTTGACAAACTACTTGTGTTATTCGAGAGTAGGTACTTGTGTGGTAACTACAGTAGTCTAAAATGGCCTCTCATTGTTTCTTTCTTACTTTTCTTCGATTATTGTTGAATTTCATGTTAAGCTAGACCTGAGGCCTTGGCACCGACGGAAGACGAAGAGTAATAAATATAAATGTTGAAAGAAAGAAAGAAAGAAAAAGCATTTATTAGCCCTACATTTTATTTTTTGAAATAAAATGGTAAAAACAGCGCTGGTATCTACTACGGGTTGTGCCCCGCGCACGCCAAACTGGTGCTACGCCGTGGCGGATCGGCCACGAGTGCTACGAAACGTTAGGTGAAGGTCACGCGAGTCGGAACCTACTATATAATCTAGACTAGCTGACCTACACAACTTCGTCTGCGTCACATAAGAGAGAAAAACGAAAGAAAAAATATCCCCGTTTTTGCAACATTTTTCATTCCTGTTCCGCTCCTATTAGTCGTAGCGTGATGTTATAATAGCCTACAATCTTCCTCAATAAATGGACTATCCAACAAAAAAAGTTTTTTTTTTTCAATTTGAACCCGTAGTTCCTGAGATTAGCGCGTTCAACTAAACAAAAAAACTCTTCTGCTTTATAATATTAGTATAGATTATAATCAAAACATCCAATATGTGTCCGGAGTGATGCAGTTAATATACAGGGTGATTGGAAGATGGGTGCAAAGCTTTAAGGTGAAGATAGTATAGACAATTTAGGACCATTTAAGCCATGGTTGTCTTAGACGAAGTCTTACCAAATTTTTTTAAACAAATTTTTAAGTTTTTTTTCGGAAATTCTCAAAATTTAATGTAAACTGCATAATTATGGCCAAATTGAATGATAAATGAATTCATTTTTTATTGGGGTCCGAGTGCGCGTCTCCTTTTTAAAGAAATCTCCCGCCGACTGATCGACACTTCGCGTGACCAGAGGGCTGGCTCTTTCTTTGGCCAAAGAATTAGCATTGCCATTCAACGTGGCAATGCTGCCAGTCTTCTGGGCACGTTTCCCGATGACAGCGATGCGGAGGAGTACTTTGACGCCTAAGTGGCCTGTTGACATTGTTGTATATATATTGTAGTTTTACGTTTAGTTTTATTTTTGTAATTGTATATAGTTTTAGATGTAGTATGTAAATTTTGTACATAATAAAATATTTTTTTATTTATTTAATTAAAGTAATGTGTAAGCAACCAAGCAAAACATGTTTTAGGCTTCTGTGTCATTAGACATTTTTTTTACAGATATTTAAAGCTCAGAAAAAATAAAAAATTTGTACAATACGTCTTTTAAACCTTATTTAAAAAAAAACGGAGGGTGCTTTTTTTGTTCAAACCTTTTTGAAGACATGCTTGATAATCGCTCTTTCTTTTGAGGTATCATTTATGCGGATATCTTACAAATTATTGAAATTAGGACCTATAAACCAAATCGAGGGAGAAATTTTAAATTTTAGGCAGTCTAACAAAACACAAAATTTTTGCTTAAAAGAATACTTTATGTGCTCGAAATGATAACATTGTTCAATTCTAAGAATTTTTGGCACATGCAGGAACCAATTGAGGGGAACCCATTGAGGGGATTCTCTAAACAATGGCCACCGAGCGCGGTGCGACGGCATTTCCAGGTAGAACGCCCAATGAATAGCAAAAAGCGATAAAGAGTTGGTTTTTACAGCAAAATGGTCTTAGTTACTGAGGCAACAAAGTCGTTTTTCTTTAGTCAGGGTCAGTCGGTCTGTGATGAAGCCGTTACATCTTTTACTTATTAGTCAAACTACTGCCCTTGTGAGTGGACGTTGTCGTGTTGATTCACAATTTACCGTGTTCAGTTGTAGCCCTTTGCGTTCCTGCACGTGTTGTTTGCGTTAGTTTTGAACTTTTTTGTTTCACCGTGTCCAGTCGTAGCCTCGCGCTCCTGCACGTGTTGATTTTTGACTTAATTGTGTTGAGTTGACGTTTAGTGCGCTCCTACGCCGTTTTTCTTAATTGTTAAGTGACTATGGCTACTTTTTCCAATCAAGAATATGCGGATATCGTATTTATGTACGGTAGAGCAGACGGCAATGGATCTTTGGCGCGACGGATGTATCAAGAGCGCTATCCGAATCGCAGGATACCGAAGGTCCGAGTGTTTTACAACACGTTTCGTCGTCTTGCCCAAGATGGGTTTCACCGCGTGGAACCTGGAGTCAACCCGGGCAGACACGAAACTGCCGTCGACGAAGACATTTTAGCAGCATTTCAAGCGGATCCTACTACCAGTACTAGAGCAGTAGCTCGAAATTTAAACATTTCTCAATGGAAGGTGTGGCATACAATGCACCAAAATGATAAGTATCCGTTCCATGGCAGGAGTGTGCAAGGTCTAGTAGAGCAAGATCCTCAAAGAAGAATTCAGTTCTGCCGTTTCCTCCTCAACAGAGACATCGAAGATGCGTGGTTTCTGAAATCAATCTTGTGGACGGATGAAAGTAAATTTTCAAGGGAAGGTATTACAAACTTTCACAACATCCATGAATGGGCCGACGTAGACAACAATCCACATTTTAAGAAGCAGGTGTCATTTCAGATGAAATTCTCTGTGAATGTATGGGCTGGAATAATTGGCAGAACATTGATTGGGCCCCACTTTTTGCCTGATCCATTGAATGGCGAAAATTATTTGCAATTTCTGCAAATTGATTTACCACTGCTGGTAGAGGAATCAGGTGTCCCGATCTTCGAAAGAGACCGAACAGTCATCTTTCAGCAAGACGGCTGTCCAGCGCATTGGACTTTAAATGTAAGGGAACACCTCAACAATTGCTTTCCTGATAGCTGGATCGGCAGGGATGGACCCATCCCTTGGCCCGCTCGCTCCCCAGATCTGACCCCGTTGGACTTTTTCGTGTGGGGCCGGGCCAAGGAACTGGTGTATAACAACAAAGAAATTAACACTAGAGAAGAATTGATACAAAGAATAAATTCAGCGTTTGAGACAATGAAGCAGGAGATGATGTTGAAAATAACGACTACAGAAGTTAGAAGACGGGGCCGTGCTTGTATTAGGAATCACGGCCGTCATTTTGAACATGAAAAATAAATAATTTTAATTCAAATGTTGTTTTAATTAGTCTGCCTAAAATAAAAAAAATTCTCCCTCAAATTGGTTTGTAGGCCCTAATTTCAATAATTTGTAAGATATCCGCATAAATGATATGATGAAATATATGATGCTCAAAAGAAAGAGCGATTATCAAGCATGTCTTCAAAAAGGTTTGAACAAAAAAAGCACCCTCCGTTTTTTTTTTGAATAAGGTTTAAAAGACGTATTGTACAATTTTTTTATTTTTTCTGATCTTTAAATGTCTGTAAAAAAAATGTCTAATGACACAGAAGCCTAAAACATGTTTTGCTTGATTGCTTACACATTACTTTAATTAAATAAATAAAAAATGAATTCATTTATCATTCAATTTGGCCATAATTATGCAGTTTACATTAAATTTTGAGAATTTCCGAAAAAAAACTTAAAAATTTGGTTAAAAATATTTGGTAAGACTTCGTCTAAGACAACCATGGCTTAAATGGTTCTAAATTGTCTGTACTATCTTCGCCTTAAAGCTTTGCACCCATCTTCCAATCACCCTGTATATTATTGAAATTGTTTGTTTTATTTCAGTCCTTATTTAAAATTATTAGTAATTTTTGAAGCCTTCGGGTTTTTTTTTTAATTTTCAACAATAGCACCCTCCTGCAAAAGAAGAATGCCCCCCGACACTGACACTGTTACACTGTTGACAACCTCGTCTATGTACATAGACGTGATTGTCAACTGGTCACAGTTTTGGCAGTCGTTAAGACTTGTTAGAAGCCGAGCAGTGGAACAGTTGGTCGGATCGTAAAATATCGGTAATACTTAGTAATTGATTTGCGGTGTTCGCAGCTGAACGCCGAGGTGCTTACAACTGGGAGTAAACCTACTTAGACGACAATATCAGAGCGGATTGTGAGGATTTTTGATTCAGTTGAAACTGCAACAAATCAGCCGTCTTACAATTATCATCAAATATCGTCAGGACTACTACCAATCTATGCTTCTATACTAATAGTTTAAAGAGAAAAGATTTGTATTTTTGGATGTAACGAATAAACTTTAAAAACCACTGGACTGATTTGAAAAATAGGCGAGTTTTGATGCGTTTTATCTTTGTCAATATTCGTTGATTTACAAAAACAAAAATACGTGTCCATTATTTTCCAATACTCTAACTAACGGACTAAATAGATTTGCAATTTATTGATGGTGTTAACTAACCAATTTTTTCAGCAATGGCTATTTTTTATCCCCCTACTCAAACAAAAAGAGAATTACGCGGGTGAAACCGCGTGACGTGTGCAAGATAAAGCAGAACAAGGTGTAATATAAGCGGGTAAACATCCTTTCTCCGTTTATAATGTTTTTAAGTCCCATGTCATATTAAGTCTAATAGGTCCCGTTCCTAATGCCATCACTTTCCCCTACCTAAAAATCGAAGCTAGGACCTCATGCACTGCAGTAAGTGCTTTACAACCACAACAAATAATAACTATGTCAAATTAAAAATAAACGAGTCGGTGACGTTCACGGATAGAGAATTGCGCTTGAGTTCTCAGCGTATCTACGCATCAAGTCTCTAAAAACAAGTGCGGAACGTGATACGCGACTGTCCGCTGATCGTGAGCGACATGCATTGTCTCGCGAATCGGAAACGTTTTCCGATACAGAATCACGCTTGAGTTCTCAGCGTATATTCGCACATCTACCAACAGGTCTTTTGAAACGAGTGATGAACGTGATGCGCGGCTAACTGCTGATCGAGATTATCATTAATTGTCCTGAACACGCACACAACAAAATATTAATAATCAGTTAGAAAGTGAGAGAGAAAATTGCTGGAGTACGGTATGAAGAGACAGAAGAAGAGCGCGAAGACTTTGACATTCTATGAACAAAATGTCGATATCATCTGAAGGATCGGATGTGTCTCAAGATATAGCCGTAGGGCATGGCGACCTTCCTTGGGTTGATAAGGAACGGATCGCATTTACGTATACTCCTATTATTGCATACGCCACATATTCCGCAATCGGAGGTATGGTTTAAAATTGTACTTTTATTTACTGTGAAGCTGTTTTAAATGGCAAAAAGAAACAAACGGTATGTGTTATAACTCAGGTGGGAAAGATCCGTTATTTTCCCTGCCCCGGGCTCTTAGAATTCGACATCACACGATTCAGATCTTCGATTTTGACGACCCCGTTGTCGCTGGCATAAGCACCAGGATCCACGTACGAAGTCGCAGGCAGAAGCTAGTTTAAAAATAAATGTTTTTGTAGTATTCTTGTTCCCACAGTTTTATTAACCTAATTCAAGAGCACATAGTCAGCTATTTTCTCCGCGAGTTTATCACGAACAAAATGGCTGACGTGTTGGAACGAAATGTGTTCTAACACATTCTTCTTATTAAATACGTGTGCAGAATGAACAAAGTCAACTGTACAGTAAAAGAAACATTGTAAAATTCAATGAATTATAACAACGGAAAATATTTAGGCACACTATTGTCATCATCATTTGCCTAGCCTTTTCCCAACTACGTTGGAGTCTGCTTCCAGTCTAACCGGTTGAAGCTGAATACCAGTATTTTACATGGAGCGACTGCTTATCTGACCTCCACAACCCAGTTAATACTGGGTAATACGATACATCTTGGTAAGACTGGTTGTCAGACTTTTGGGCCAATGACTACCTGTAACGACTGCCAAAGATGGACAAATAACAGCCAGGACTAAAATCTTAACGAGGCACGGGCGAAACTCGGTATGTCAGGGTGGTCACCCATCCACAGACCTATGCAAACTAAGCTTAACCTCAAGATCGAGAGTGGCTGTTAATATTTAGCCACGAGCTCACGGGACCTCCACGAGACCTAAGGAGTTTAATATTAATATAACTGTCTTTAGTGTACAGGATAGAGAAGTTTTGCCCAGCAGTGGGACACACAAAATAGTCTAATACAAAAAAACACATAACATCACACCTGTATTGGTAAAGAGTTGCACAGAGTTGTTTCTGTAGCTTATCAACATTACACATCAGTTATTTTGACTCCCCATATTCAGGGTGTAAACCACCTCATCACGAAGCCGTCAACCAAGCATTCTGTACATCAAACTAAGTTACTTTACGCAAAAATTATTGCTGGGAAACGACTTTTTTTTTCGGTGAAAATCATGTTTGCTGGCAGAACTCAATGTAACTTAAAACATTGTGCTGATGGTTGGATTGTATAGGACGTGGGTCGTGGAGGTGTTTAAAGTTAAAATCTTACAGTAAAAACGTGTATTTAAAAAAAACTTGTCAAAAAGTTAGAACTTTGACTTCCAATATCTCCGTAACTAGACGGTTCCCAGGTATGGTGGAGAACAAAAAAATTATCGCAATGACGGGAAGAACACGTGGTTTTCGGATTCGTTAAAAGGTGTTTTACACCCTTTATAGGGGGCGAGAGTAGTGCCACCAAACGAACACAAACCCAGCATGTCTGAAAATAATGCCATATTAAAATTATTTACTAGATTATAATTAATTACACTTGCAGCCAAAATTGGTATTGATGAAGATTTTGTTAACATTCGTTTTTAACCTGACTTTTAGGGTTTTTTTTTGTTTTATAAAAACAGCATCTCTGTAAGTTTGTATTTTTTTTCTCTTTTGGTTGATGTAGGCCTTGTGAACGAATCTTTTATTATGTTTTTCGATTTTTTAATCCGGGCCAAAAATGGGATTAATATCGCTGGCAGAAAAATAAAGAAAATAATTCCTCTGACTTTAAAATCCAAGACGTTGCCGGCACAAATCTTGAGTTTATTAAGATAGATACGTTTTGATATTAATAAGCACAAATATCTTTTACAATAAACTAGCTGACCGGCGCAACTTCGTCTGCGTCTCATAAATTGAAATGTTAGCTATCCTATCTCTCAAGTTGGGTCGAACTGCACATGGTGTGCGAATTTTATTATAATCGGTTAAGTGGTTTAGGAGTCCATTGAGGACAAACATTGTGACACGAGATTTATATATATTAAGATTATGTCAGCGTAAGGCTGTCTTTCCACCAGAGATGAGCGAGGATACGTAGCGAGAGAGGGAGTGATATGAAATTTCGAATGACGTAATTTCGACGCACGCTATTTCGAAAATTTTTTTGAATGGTATGTGTAGTATCTGTTGCAGGACGGCAGGGCAGCAGGGCTGATACAGTGCATTAATAGTAATTAGTAGCTATCAATAGATACTACACGTACCATTTAAGGCGATTACATGAGCTAAACGCGAGTTTTATAATTACTAAAAGTATATGATTCACTGTGCTATAAACAAGACCAGAAAAATATATGATATTCTTCAGGATATATGCTAGCATGATAGTGTTTTGAAAACATAATACAATTAATATGACTCGATAAAAAGAAATCACGGACTTATCTCCAAAAATATCATTCAAACTAAAAAAACATACTAATATGCATGCGATCATTCTGATATTCTGGCAAATAATTCTACAAGCAATATATTAATTAAAGCCATTCCCTTAAGTAATGAGGGTAGTATGTCCAACCGAGCCCGTCCATTACCCTTTACCCTACATCTTCACTAGCACACCCCGAATATTAACAGCTATTTTAATAAGATTTTACTATTATCACTCTTATTGATGTCAAAGTAGAAAATAACTCTTGGATCAGACAAAAAGGTCGTCGGGAGAAAGGACCTTTGGTTATTTGCTTCGTAGGGCGGCCCGCCTAGCTGGGCGGGCGGCAGTAAGGCGCCAGCCACGGGCTAGGCACGCCGCGTCCCGCCGCGATCCCGACGCTGTCGTAAAACAAAAATATCATAAACAACTCTGTGCTGGTCTTTGTGAGCTGTAGTGTATGTGTGTAGTGTTATAGATGTTCAAGTGTAAGAAATAATTTGGATAAATCAATCTTCAAGCAATAATTTACTGACGTATATAAAATAAAATATTATGTCCTCGTAAAAGAGAAAGAAACGACCAAGTTAATATAATTTAATTATGTTTAATATCCGATATCAAGTTTTGGCTTAATAAAACTTTATTACGGCAGAAAATATCGCTGATATTATTTTTTGGCTGAAAAAGTAATTCGTCCTTAAGGACCAAAATTGAAATCCGTCTCGTATGTTAGGACCAGAATTAAAATACTAAGCAACACGTAGTAAACACTTCAGTGTGAATATATTCTCGTAAGATTAGCATTACAAACGACCTGTTCACGTCCTTTGCAGAGGTTTTATCACAAAAGATACCTAGCTTAGCATTTTGTACTAAAAATTATATTAGAACTACTTGTCCAAAATAACATAAGCTAAAAATCTTCTAGACATTTAGCTAAAACTGTTTTCTGGCAAACTTAAAACAAAGTAAAGAACATCTACCATCTATAAACATATACCCATTATAATAATTTATGTCCTGTTAACATAAATTATTATAATGGGTATAAAAGTACCTTAAACTAAGCCAAAAGCCACTTGCTCTCCCATCCTTGCCATATTTTTTTGTTCTAGTCTAGATCAGTTACTGAAGATAAGGGTCAAACCGATTTTTTAAATCATCATCATCATCATCATCATCAGCCTATAATGTTCCCGCTGCTGGGACACGGCCTCCTCTCAATGAGAGGGAATGGGCTATAATCTACCACGCGGGCCCATTTTTTAAATACAAGTTTATAATGTTTTAACTTCACTAATACCTTTACGACCCCCGTACTATACAAATGCAGCCTCGATATAGATAAAGACATAATCGACATAATCGTTAGCTATCGATCGCTAAAGTAACAATAAAAAATTCGGTTGCAAAAACGATGCTTGTGTGAATCGCATTTTGGATGTAGATACTTGCATTTCTCGCAAGCATTGTTATTGCAACCGAAGTTTTTTGTGAGTTTAGTCCTAATTTGTAATTCTAATATATGCCGAGACGGCGCCCAGAACAATGTTTTAAACGATACCTACCATGAAACGTGATAATTCACCCCAAAAAAAGATAGTTTTCCTGCAATCTTTTTTACATAGTGTTAGGTACTTAGTTTGATGTTCATCTCGCAAAAATTGCTTAAAATATTCTACACATTTTGCTAGACGAAAATCAGACCTTTTTTTTTCAAAAGAGATCACACAATATATATTGTTCAGTAGACAGATGCCTTTGTTTTCGTCCCGAACTGTAATTTGTCTAAAGTCTTGACTAAACAGATTTTTAATCTAGTGAAAGATTAATAGCATAGTCTTGTGTTTAATTAAAAAGCATTTTTCGCTTGAAAGAATTTCGTTTGTTTTCGACAAAATTAAATGGATTCATCTAGTCATTTTGGAGATAAAACTTAATGCGATTTGATGTTATTCTCTGTTTATGTTTACAAAAGTCTTGCTTGGTCATTTTAAGATTGATCAACCCTCTAAAGCTGGTTAGTTAGTTAATTCATCGTTATGGTTACAATATGACTTTATGATTTTATAGTATACATTTGGTTTCATCATTTGCCTAGCCTTTTCCCGTTTATGTTGGGGTCGGCTTCCAGTCTAACCATATGCAGCTGAATACCAGTATTATACATGGAGCGACTGCCTATCAAAATCAATTCAAATCATCTTTATTTGTGAAACACAGGTATTCAAATAAAGGTATTATTATTTTCTTGATTTTAGTACTGGGTAAAACGATACCACTTGGTAAGACTGGTTGTCAGACTTTTTGGGCTACTGACTAACTGAAACGACTGCCAAAGATGGACAAATGACAGCCGGGACCAACTGCTTAACATACTTTCCGAGGCACGGAGGAAACTCGGTATGTAAGGGTGGTCACCCATCCACAGACCAACCTAGGCAAGCACGGCTTAACCTAAAGATCGGCCCGAATGGCTGTTATTATTTATCCATCTGGTTTATTTCGCATTATGTCATATTTCATAAAACAATTACCCTCAGCTATTTTTCCGAAATTCTATAAATACGAGTATTAAATACAATGTCATCATCATCATCATCATCAGCCTATAATGTTCCCACTGCTGGGACATGGCCTCCTCGCAATGAGAGGGAAAGCTATAATCTACCACGCTGGACCAGTGCGGATTGGTAGATGTCACATGTCTTAAAATTTTTGGTTCTAGGACATGCCCGTTTCCTCGCGATGTTTTCCTTCACCGTTTTGAGAGCAGCGGTGATGAAATAAATTACACAAAGTAATGCGCCTGTCTGGGTTCGAACCCACGAGTTACTGTTCGTAAGTCGGTGCCGCCACCGCTGGGCCACCGCTGCACTTTAAATACAATGTAAATTATATAAATTACTTAAATAAACTTTTGGTTAGTTGTTTTTCTTTTTTTTCTAAATAAGAAAATTTGTTTTGGTCTCTGACCTACCAATTGTAACAGTCATCGAAAATAGACATTAGTAACTATCATTACATGTTAACATGCTAACAAACCTTTGGTCCTAATACCTAGCCGACAACTCACTAAATTCAATTAGTACTGAACATAATTAGAACATCTTCGTATGTCTGTCAGTCGTTTTAAATTAATGAAGACAGACTGACATTTAAAATAATGTTTATATTATATGCTTAAGGAATTTAGTTCATCGATGTTGAATGAAATTTTAATTTCTTCTTCAGTTCATCATCATCATCATCATCATCTCAGCCAAGAGACGGACGTCTTTTGGCTGAGGACATAGGCCTCTGAGACTGCTGGACATTGGCCTCCCCCAAGTGTCGCCACATTGACCGTTCCCTTGCTACTCGCATCCAACGGATTCCCGCAACCTTAACCAGGTCATCGGTCCACCTAGTGGGAGGTCTTCCAACGCATCGTCTTCCGGTGGTTCTTTAGTTATTTTAAATCATATATAATTACGTGCAGACTAAAAAGAGCCCTCAGAAACTATCTTTAGAGCATTTGTTTTAAGTTTTTGCGGATTCATACGCGTGTTGTATAATTATCACTTCGGTGATGTAAAACATCGTGAGGAAACCAGCATGTCTGAGAGATATTTTCTCGACGGCATGTAAAACCAAGTCAGAGGCCTCTGGGCGGCGTAAATACTCTGACACCAGGGCAGTACTATACATTATGAAAAAGAAAGAGATTTTTTTTCTATACTAATATTATAAAGAGGAAAGATTTTGTATGTTTGTATTTTTTAATTTTTGTATGTAACGAACCATAAACTTAAAAACTACTGGACTGATTTGAAAAAAACTTTCAGCTATGGATAGCTAAATTATCAGCGAGTAACTTACGCTATATTTTATCCCCGTACTCCCACAGATACGGGAACTACGTGGGTGAAACCGCGTGACGTCCGCTAGTCTTCTTGTAAAAGAAAAGAACAGAAAAAAATTTAGAAGAATAGATGGTTTTATATTAAAAAGAAAATGAAAGGCTGGAACATATCCCGTGAGTGACAGCTTAAGTTTGTTTAAATATGAATACATGTATGAAACAAATATATTTTCCAGAATAAACTCCAAGTGATAACAAAAAGTGTAACATCAAAATATAATACAGTTAAGAAAAACAGTTTACACAAACATACGAGACAACACGAATTGACTGTACAGAATGTATACCTAGATAATATAAAGGGTGTAAAGAACCTCATAACGAAGCCGAAAGGCACTTGTTCTTCCTTTCATTGCGATAATTTGTTTTTGCTCTACATCATACCTGGGAACCTTCTAGTTACGGAGATATTGGGGGTCAAAATTACAACTTTTTAACAATTTCTTTTTAATACAACATTTTACTGCATCTTTTTTCCTCTTAACACTTCCACACCCCGTATTTTTCAATCCATCAGCACAATGTTTTGATTGCGTAACATTTTAAGTTCTACCACAAAACAAGTTTTTTCACCAAAACAAAAGTCGTTTCCCAGCAATAATTTTTGCGTAAAGTTACTCAGTCTGATGTTCAGAATGCTTGGTTGACGGCTTCGTGATGAGGTGGTTTACACCCTGTAGATACTATAGATAGATTGTAATCATATTTTTTAACCTATAATAACGTGGCCTTGGTTTCATAACCATGTCTACGGATAAACTCGCTAAACCAAAGCAAGATAAAAGAAAGCCAGCTGCTTACTATCCACACAAGACCGATAGCAGTAGCCGCACGGATAGTTTGACTGATAGTTATCGGTGACGTCGGACTAACAACCCGTCTTCTTTGTTTATCGATGCCGTTTTTATACGAGCTCCTTCAGCATATAACTTGGAAAATTTCGGGTATCTTATCGAACCTTTCCAAGTGACTTCCTTTCGTAAAGTAGAAGAATTGCTTTTGAAGAATCTTACTTGTATTATATTTCAGTAGCAAAAATTTGTGAGGATGGATCTTTATTACTCTTTTACGCAATAACTACTGAATGAATTTGGATGGAATTCAATTTATAGAAAGTCTATAACCTGTATTAACACATCAATTTCCGCATTTAACGCGAACTAAACCACGGGCCTAAACTTGTAAAACATATCACACACTGATAAAAGAGCCGGACCTTATGACCTAAGCATTTTGTAACATACAAATATTGATTCTTGTTTTATAAGTACTGGGTTTGATGCCCAGATTGGTTATTGCGTTTTTCCATCAGCAATTTCTGGGTAACTACCCTAGTTTAGACGAGCCTTCGCTCAATAGCAACAGGAACGCCTATTACATGGGACCATAACTGGCGAAATGTGGGTAACCCTTATTATTTAGATTTTGAAACTCGTCATTTATATTTTGTAATTTAGATAGTTTTGCCAGGCGGCGGCAGAGTGCCAAAATGTGGGTTTTGTTCCCGTCACTCAAGTGTCGGGGTTCTGCAATATATTTTAATAGGGATGCGATGCGCTATGTTGTGCGCTGGGTAGATGGGGGATACTGGAATTGAAACTAGCGTCTAGTTGTAATAAAAAATGCGGCGAACATAAATATTATAAATACTAGCTTCCGCCTGTGTTTTTTTTTTTTTTTGTATAAAATCTTTATGAGTTATACAGGCTGAGCGGTTAACAATGTCACCACGAAGCCGTCAATCAAGTATTCTGTACACCAAACTAAGTAACTTTACGCAAAAATCATTGCTGGGAAACGACTTTTTAGGGTGAAAAATCATGTTTTGTGGTTTAACTTAATGTAATGCACGCAAGACATTCTGCTGGTTGATGGATTTAATAGTACGTACACGTACACCCGTACTATTAAATCCATTCATCAGTGTGGAGGTCTTTAAAGTAAAAATCTAATAATCGTGTACTTATAAAAAAAAAACTTGTGATAAGTAACTTTAACCCCCAAATAGTTCCCGCTGGGAAACGAGTGAAAAATTATATTTTGAGGTACAACTCAATGTAACGCACTCAAAACATTGAGCTGATGGATGGATTTAATAGTACTTGGGTCGAGGAGGAGTTTAAAGTAAAAATATTACAATAAAAACTTGTAGTAAAAAAAACTAGTGGCAAAGTTGTAACTTTAACCCCCAATATCTCCGTAACTAGAAGGTTCCCAGGTATGGTGTAGAACAAAAAAATTAACGCAATGATGGGGAGAACAAGTGTTTTTCGGCTTCGTTAAGAAGTTTTTATACACGATAAGAGGTTATTGGTACGTTTGAACAAAATTTGTTCAGTTATTTTTGTTGTGAACAAACATCCATCTTTCCTCGAAAACTTTCGCGTTTATAATAGTTGTAAGAAGTATGAAAGATTGCGTGTACCATAATATAATACATTTCTTCCCAACGCGTCAGTATACATGCGTGATGTTTTGATTTATGAGATGTAGTTATTGGAAACGTGCGTTTATTATAATCTTGCTGTTAAAAAAACACGGAATTTCTTTTGATAAATATCTTTGGATCTTTGTAGCTTTTAAAAAGTCACCGTAGATTAAATACTTTAACGAATTGAAGCTGTTTTTTTTAAAAATGCCATTTTTTCTATTGGTCAAAACATGGATCACTAGTTTCTGCCCGTGGCTACGCCCGCATAATGTTTCAAGTGAAAACTACTTGAGGCGGGTTGAATACTTTTTGAATGAACAAAAATCATGGAACTTGCGTGATCGTCACCTAACGCTTCCTAGCACTCGTAGCCGATCTGCTACGGCTACGAGTTTTCACTTCTATCGTCAGTCCCCAAAGATTACCCGGCATGTTTTTTTTTACACAATTTCGTCATACATTTTAGACAATATGTTATTACTGTAATCATCATCATCATCATCATCAGCCTATAATGTTCCCACTGCTGGGACACGGCCTCCTCTCAATGAGAGGGAAATTACTGTAAAGTATCATCAAACTCCGATCAGTAAAAGAAAAACTAAGTAAGTAATATCATCTTAAACTTTCCCATTTAAATAAGATGAAGAAGATCCAAGTAGGTACACAAACCTGGACAAAATCCAGGTAATTTGGCGACAGCACTTGGCAGCTTCCTACTGCTTACGAGGGTAGATATGACGTCACTGTCCGATTGGGGGTGTATGGCACTACAACTGCATTGTTATAACTTTAGTAAGAATACTAGGGAGGGTGAAGGCACCAATTTTCCCTTATGGCAACAGTTGAGGACGCGTGTAACATTAACGTCGCAGTGACGCTACGCTTGATTAGACGTTTTTTTTTTTTTCGTGCCTTGTCTACCATACCATAATATCTGTGTTTCGCAAGGTTGCAAGACAGAGACTGGAACAAGTAGGTATTATTTAAAAATCATAACTTCAGAGCTGGAACAGCAAGTTTATCAATACCAACGAATTTTATTTTGGTACCTATGAAACAAAAACCACAAACCGTTCAAAAAAACCTAAGAGCTGCCTGCTAAATACACCAATAAATAAAAACAACACGAATGTTTAAGACCACCAGATACAATATTTTAAAAGACTCAGAGAAGTAAAAACCCAAAAGAAACGTTATGAATATTGATGGGTCTCGATGGGACTCAATTAGAAAATAGATTGGCTTCATTTTTTTTTAAAAAGAAATCACCGATTTCCCGACGTGACGGCGTTAAAAAATTAAATGAGCGGATCCATTGTCTCAGACGATACGATATTTAGTTGTGGGCGAAGGACAGTCGAAGACTTTAATCAATGAGCCACTTGTACTCATAACTAACTTATATTGTCACTTACGGGATATCTTCCGTGATTATTTATTGTTTTGAGCTCCCCATATTTCGACGCTGTTGCAAACGCCATGATCGCGGGTTGACTGGAGACTGCGGGTGAATGGAAAATAAAATTGTTACGAGCAGACAAATCTGTCTACCCTCTTTCTTGTCTTTTGCTACGCGCACTATTGGAACTCGACACTAAGTCACGTCAGAACGCACTCACAGTATCACCAGGTTTTGTGGAGCTTTGTGTATGATGCCGGCTGCTACTTTTGAGCATACTCAAAACTGGATTTCATGTACAATTTGAAGCCATCCTCTCGATTGAAATTTTTATATTTCCTTATTTCAATTGCTTCTCTAGTCAGCCTTAGTTGGGATATCGGGAGCTACAAACAATGAATAATCACGGAAGGTCCCGTAAGTGACAATATAAGTTTAGTTTTAAGCCGTGAAAGCCTAAAACAGCACTTGTCACTATTCGTATTTAAGCCGTGTAATGCGAATCGGATTTAGTCGGTAATATTCGTACTGGTGAATATACAAATGTGCAAAATTGAAAAGTTGTGAAAGTGGCTTATCAATTAAAGTTCTCGACTCTACATACCAAACAAGTTCTGGGATATAAAATTATTGAATTCTGGATTAAGAATTAGGATTCAAACGCAGAAAAAACTTCCTTTATAATGTCTGGTCATCATTTTCGCTCACGAGTTCAAACAAAAAAGGTTTGCTCAAACAAAAATTCAACACAGTTTTGACCCTAACAATCAGATGCCTGAATGTAAAAGGCCAAAATGATGTATTGTTTTACACAAAATGTTCAATTGACAATTGAGCTCAATAACCAATAAAATGATAGTTAATTAATCGCAGCACGTATTGCCAACGTTTCCATCATGAACTTATAAATCTAGGTTGAACATGATATTTTAATTGCAAGCTTACTTACATAATATATTGAAGCATGACGACCCGAATGGCGTAGTGGTAGTGACGCTGCCTTACGTTCTTAGGGTCCTGGGTTCGAATCCCGGTAGGAGCAAATGTTTGTGTGATGAGCATGGACATTTGTTTCCGAGTCATGGATGTTTACATGTATAATAAGTATGTATTTACAGACAAAAAAGTATATATATGTAGTATATCAACTATCTAGTGTACACGACACAAGCTTTGCTTAGTATGGCACTAGGTGGCGCTGTGTGGTAATGTCCAGCGATATTTATAAATAGACACTTAACGAAGACAGCGTTTCCCAGCAACATTTTTTGCGTAAAGTTACTTAGTTGACGGCTTTATGATGAGTCTGTTTACCTGTGTGTTACGGTAAAATTTTGCCCTTGATGAGAATTTTAAACATAATTACCTACCTAGAAATAAATGTTGGTGAGCCTCACCAGTAATTGTATTTATGTAGTAGGTACCTCTTAAGAACCAATTAAGGGCTTTGCACGGGTATTATCAATATTTATTTAACGGAATTTCATCTAACTACTGGAAATTCTACCCAGCTACATTAGCAAGTTATTGGGAACTTGTTCTAGAAATGATAGATCAAAATTAGAACGTACTGATGCATATCAAACTACTCAAAACAGTAAAAAAAATCCAATCAACCTTGAACCTTATGCTTCATTGATAAAGTTGAAAATCTATTTAAGAATTAAGGAAGATTGCAGCTTGACGTTGTGTGAGTGGAACTTTGAGCCCCAATATCTCGGTAACAAGAAGATGTAAAACAAAAAATGATCTCAATGACGGGGAAAACAATTACCTTTCAGCTTCGTAAAGAAATTTTTAACACCCTTTATACACGTAAGAACAGGGCATTTTGACGCTATTATTGACAAATTCTTTGAACCTTTCGCTCGACTAAAATAGCCCAGCCTATTTTAGGCAAGCCTAGTCAAACTACTCCTTAGAATCCCACAATACCCCTTTCCTGGAAATTGACTCACTTTGCGTATATGACAGGCACCTGACGCGGGGTAAAGGAGTCCCCCTTTCATCCCCTTGTCAACGTCAGAAAGGGATGTAACTATATTTTTGTAAGTTCTTCGGGTGAATGGAAACCTTCTTGGCGATCATTCTTGATGATGTATTGCTTATTCTGATGTTTTGTTGATACGTTGAAAGGAGCCTCGATAGCGTTGTGAGTTATGTTCTGATCTTTTTTTGGGTAAATGGGTGGGGGGATCACGATTTTGATGAAAGGGTTGAACGAAAGGGGGGAATCTTGACGTTAATACATTATTTATTAATTGATATTATTCACATTTTATCCAGTTCAAAATAAAACAGTGCGGGACTTAAAGGATTAATAGAAGAATTATGATGTAGATGAGAGCTGTGGTATGATGATGATTGATGATTTCCGACATCTTCTATATTTTATAAAACGATATACTTAGAACGTTTATTATTGTAGGTCAAAATTTTTCCGATTCCTGTATTTTATATCACCAATACAAACTCAAATTGAGCTTTAAAATGTAATCCAATTAAAATCAAAATCAATCGGCTGGACCCCCAAAACACCCCTCTTAAATGACGTAACGCGCCACACAGTGGAAAATACAAAAAATGGGAAATAAATTCCACGCTTTTTCCTACGATGTCCGACCAGGCACGCGTCCTTCACTGAAAGCTTCATTTTTTAACGTTGCAAATGTATCTTAATTCTGACTAGGATTTCATTGGTTAATGTTGCAAATTGAGAATGTATTATTTAAATCGGTGACCTGGTTTCTTAAGTCCTTGTTCGCTGTTTGTATAGTTTTTGTTTAGTGCTAACACTAAGTGACAACGAAGTGGATGTCTAAATATTGCTGCACTATTGAGATCCAACCATCATCGGCCTAGCCTTTTCCTAACTATGTTGGGGTCGGCTTCCAGTCTAGCCGGGAGCCGCTGAATACCAGTATTTTACATGGAGCGACTGCCTATCTGACCTCCACAACCCAGTTACTATACTGAGTAAGCAAATTTCCGTGCGTTCAAGCGTTTTTGCCATACCTATTATTGGAATCAAATATAACAGCTCTCAACTAGGACCCATTAACGTTAATATTTATCCGTGGTGCTTGGCAACTGGGCCTATCCCAGTTGTAAACGTCCCTTTGTGCCTATTGGCCTTGTTTCGTTCTGTCTCCTGCTGATATGGAGGGAAGTGGAAATTACAGTTCTTTCCTACTCCTCCGCTATACTTTCTGATTAATTTCGTTGCGGGATCCAAGACAGTTAAATTCATTCTCTGGGACTTCGTCGAGCTTCATTGTCTCGGCGCTTTTCTGGTGGTCGCCACTGTTGATTCTGGCTTTCAGGAGTTACAGTGGTTTGGGCGTGTGTGGCGGGCTTGTCCCATTAAAAAAAAAATATACTGAGTAAGTTAATCCGACAGTCGTTGGTAAGACTGGTTGTCAGACGAAGCCACTGACTACCTGTAACGACTGTCAAAGATGCACAAACCAATACCAAGAAAGCAAGAAAATAAAATATGGTCCACCCTAAGGTGATTACATGAGCTAAAAGTATATGATTCACTGCTATAAACAAGACCAGAAAAATATATGATATTCTTCAGGATATATGCTAGCATGATACTGTTTTGAAAACATGATACAATTAATTTGGCTCGATAAAAAGAAATCACGAACTTATCTCTAAAAATATCTTTCAAATAATAAAAAACATACTAATATGCATGCGATCATTCTGATTTTTTGGCAAATAATTCTACAAGCAATATATTACCATGATACTGTTTTAGTTTTTTAATCCAATCAATAGTTTTTTTTTATAAATCGATCAAAACCACTCATTTTGCGCTATTTGGCCCGCAGTGGCTGACGTAACCACCACTTTGTAGTGCAAGCTGATTAGAACTTTATTCTAACAACATTTCAAATGAAGTTTTAACCACCACATAGAGTTGCTAATTTAGCTCGTCTAAGCGCCTTAAGATTCATAATGTTCACTTGCCTAAGTAACGAGAATATTCATGTTTTTGCTTACTGTGATCATAAAATGTTTTTAAATATTTAAATATCTAAAATGTTTTTGCTATGTAATAGAATAAAAGTCGTAAAAGTCGTCTGAAAGCATAACCTAATTCTCACGTAATTGGCAGAAAGCGTGTCTTTAGCTACTATTAGTCGAAGAAAATTTTGCGTTTCAGCGAATTTAAATAACAAATCAACCTTTCATTAAGAATTATCTAAATCTGAATTATGGGCTTGCAAATTTAGACAATGTGGTGAAAATCTGTTTAGCATTAACCTCAAATGTTGGACGAAATATTTTATAATGTTGGAAGCAAATATCTTCAATATCTAATTATGAAATCTGTTCAACATCACTATGGATCAAACAACAAAAAATGGGAATATAAACAACTCCCGGATAAAGATTGTAGGTAGGAATTGATGCGGTTATGGATTCATAGTTTATGGCAATAACAATGATGAATAGGTCTGGAGTGTGTGATGTGACGGAAAAGTCTTGGGTTTGAAACCCAAGACTTTCTCATTTTACACAACTGTCCAAAAAAAGAAGTGTTATTCAAGAAGTATTGCATATTGTATAATTGTCACTTGCTACGGTTACGGAAAACATCGTGATAGGACCAGCATGACTGAGAGATATTTCTCGACGGCATGAACAGCCGATTCAGAGACCAACAACCATAGATTATACATCATATCTATACTAATATTATAAAGCAGAAGAGTTTGTTTGTTTGTTTGGTTGAACGCTAATCTCAGGAACTACTGGTTCAAATTGAAAAATTCTTTTTGTGTTGGTTAGTCCATTTATTGAGGAAGGCTATAGGCTAAAACATCACGCTACGGCCATTAGGAGCAGAGCAGGAATGAAAAATGTTGCAAAAACGGGGATATTTTTTCCTTTCGTTTTTCTCTCATATGTGACGCAAACGAAGTCGCGTGGGTCAGCTAGTAATACATAAAACAACACTGAAAGGACTTTTCCAAAAAATGAATGTGCCTGTACCCCAGAATGATAAAATATAAAATCTATGTCATTTTGTTCCACTGGCATATAAATTGAAACTCAAAACCGGTTTGGTATCTGTGGAACAGCTGTCAGCCTAGAGCATATTTTCAGGAAACCTCCTGCTACAGGTAAATTCTTGGAACCAAAACCCCTGTGAAACAACAGGCAAGCTTTACATTGTTTTACTCACGGAACGAACCCGCTTTCAATGAGAAAATACTCGGAAGTCTACGCAAAGGAAAATGACTCGGTAGTGTACTTCGATGAATTAACTAGGGGTTTTTAATGCACGGATTTTAATATAAGAAGATTTAAATAGATAGAAAACTTTGAGAGCTCTACAGAGATTCGATCGTAAATATTTGAACATTTTTGAAGAGCACTTGTCAGTAGTTATTATTATAAACACCAGCATGTCCTAGAACCAAAAAAATACATGTGACATTTACCAATTATATACCATTATAACATACCATTACCTCTCATAGATAGGATACCTGTGTCCCAGCAGTGAGAACATTAACAAGCTGATAATGAAGTAGTTTTGTAAATATTCATGTTTGTTTTTCAAAATTGAAAAGTGTGTGTTGTTCTTCAGCGGATAAAAACAAATGCACTTTCACCTCCTAGGAAGATAAACAGGTAGTACAAATTATCATATTCTTTCATACAATCATTATCCTTTTGTTTTGTTTACGTCCAAGCATTTGAGAGTACACGCACGTTTGTTGCGAATACGACGCACCTGATCTTCCTAAAATATCACCGGTAAAGTTATTGGGTTTGTAATTGTATCTGTTTAAACTTGCATTGCATTAAGTGACTCTAGTGCTAATACTTTACAGATTGAGAAAGTATTTAAGTTAAAAACGTCTTTGAATTCATGAGATTATTATAAGGCATAACTTGATAAATAATTTAGTTTCATTGTCTGAGTTATCACACGAGATGTCTTGTGTTAATTATGCTACACCATGTAGAATCTCACCATCAAACAACAGGTGAATAGTTCACGAAATCTCAACTTAGTCTATACAACGACCGAGGATAAACAAGAACCAAAGTACTTCCCAAAGAGTCGGTCTCAAACGACGGTAATTACCCCACTCACAACGTTATTACCCTACTGACAATGTTACCCGTTACCCCCATTCCGGTTGTACACTCATTAACTGACGCCCCTGAGACCTCTGCCAAAAGGTACAAAAATAGGTTCTAAATTCATTCTTGAAATAAAAATTATCGTTGGAACGGTCGGGTCGGTTGTAATGTTCCACAAAATTAGTTTAACGGCCCCATTTAAAATCTTTAATGTTACCCGAATTGATATTTTTTTGGTGAATTCTTTGTAATTTTGAAGGTCGTTGTGTGCTTGGTATCCTAATTCTGTATTCTAAGAATCTTTGTCAAAACTCTCTCTAATTTTCAGCAGAATTCAAAACCTCGTTCAAACATAATGTTACTAGACTTAAATAATAATTGAATATACCAATTTAGTGTGTGAATAAAAACTAAAACACTAATTTAACTTAAAACACAAGATTTTAACTAAAATTGACAACTTAATTCAAGAATGTAATAAAATTAACTAACATAACCAAAGTGCTAAAACAATAAGTAGGTACTTAACTTATTCCAATAGTGAAAACTCTTATGAAAAATTAACAAACTAATCTCAATAAAATTATAAACCAAATGTGAACGTCAGGCAAGTGTAACAAAAATCCAAGATGGCGTCTACAAACGGTAAAGAAAGTGCTAAAATGACAGCATCAATAGACAGTTTAAAACTATCAAGCAAAAACACATCAGTATGCTCCTCAAAACACGCATCTTCAGAATCAGTGCTATCAAGAAAAGAAAAAGAATGCCTTCAAATGCAAGAATGCAAGAAGAAACTGCTGGCGATGGAACCACAGATTATAATAAGGGACGAAAATGTAGTGCTAAGATCACCCCCGCAGAAGAAAATTGTAATGCCGCCGACGATCAATGCCGAGGTAAGTGCTCAATATTTAAATAGGGCAATAAGTAGGGATGATTGTGTGCGGGTTTCTCCGGTAACGCGTTCCGTGAAAACTTATAGCTGTAAAAGGAAAATGGGGATGGTTTCGGAAAGGTTTGTTTTGTTTTATTTTTGTGTTTTTTGGGTTAGGTCTTTGATTTAGTGTAAGCTTGAACATTCCGCATGGAACGGTAGATACGATTTACAGATGTGAAAAAATATGAGAATCAAGATATTATGTTCGATTGTCAAATTGTTTGTTGTTTATGACGTCACGTAAGCGAACAGAGTGTCGCTTCCCGCATCCTGTGTTGCTTCGTAAGTTTCCCCATTTTAGTATGTGCGTTTTATATTATTTTAATTATATTATTGTCTTTTTTTATTATTACTGGTACCCTAAAAAGGTTCACATACATAGAACGTAATCTCGATATCTAATAATAGCCTCACGCAACGGACAGGTTTTATATAACACTAGCTTCTGCCAGCGGCTTCGCCCGCGTGAAGTTTCAAAATTGTCCCATGGGATCTTACTACCGGGATAAAAAGTATCCTATGTGTTAATCCAGGTTGTAAACCATCTGTGTGCAAAATTTCATCCAAATCCGTTCAGTAGTTTTTGCGTGAAAGAGTAACAAACATACATCCATCCTCACAAACTTTCGCATTTATAATATTAGTAGGATTAGTAGGAAGTAGGATATTGTAACGTTCCGATTTCAGACTAACATTGAGAATTTCAGATGTAAAATAATCTTTATCAACAACTAAAAATAGACTTGGGTAAGGCTTTTGATTAACTCAACGTAACTTGATTTTACATTCATTATTTTTAACGTTATTTTCATTGATATGGGTCTAAATAAATGCGTGCTTCTTTTCTTATGTAACAGAATACACTATGTTCGTTCCTGTTGCCTAAATATAGAATAAAAATCTGGTTGTTTATAAAAGATTGCTTTGAGCGATAAAACTGCCTATTGTGACACCCTATGTAACTCTCAAACATTATATTGTAGTTTAAAATCGTCGAGGAAAATTCAGATTGTAAAAGTAACCTCCCTTATCGAATGGAACACATTCTTAAGTTTAAGCATTTAAAGAAACCACTCGTTTTATTTACTTTCAGAACAAAGTATGTATACGTCGTGTTACAGACAACCAACTGCTGGGCAAAGGCTTCTCCAAATGAATGCCATTTCTTTGGATCCACGTCTAGTTCTGACCACAGGTTGTTGGTTAGGTTTTTTTAGATAGATAGATAGATAAATAGGTAGACAGATAGATAGATAAATCATTTATAATATTCAATAATCATCAATTCATCATTCATCATCAATATTAATCTTTTTTTTGTTTTTTTTTTTTATTTACTATACTACACATTTTAATGTTACAGCACCATGCTGATATAGGAGCCTTTTTGCCTCGTACAGAACACATTTTTGTTTCTTTTTTCATTTCATTGTTTTTCTCATTATGTTTACTTTTTAGAGTTCCGTGTCCAAATGGTTAAACGGAACCCTTATAGATTCGTCATGTCTGTCTGTCTGCCTGTCTGTCCGTCTGTCCGTCCGTATGTCACAGCCACTTTTTTCCGAAACTATAAGAACTATGCTGTTGAAACTTGGTAAGTAGATGTATTCTGTGAACCGCATTAATATTTTCACACAAAAATAGAAAAAAAAAACAATAAATTTTGGGGGTATACTTAGAACTGAAACTCATTTTTTTTTTCATCGAACCCGAAAATGATATTGAAGTTTCCAATATATGTTTTTCCTAAACTGGATAGTTTCAGCGAGAGACCCTTCCAAGTGGAAAATGTGTCCCCCCCCTGTAACTTCTAAAATACGAAGTTGATAAAACTAAAAAAAATATATGATGTACATTACCATGTAAACTCCCACCGAAAATTGGTTTGAACGAGATCTAGTAAGTAGTTTTTTTTTAATACGTCATAAATCGAAAACAGCAATTTACCTTTCATTTAATCTGCTACGGAACTCTTCATGGGCGAGACCGACTCGCACTTGGCCGCTTTTTTATTTTTGCGTGTATTGTCCTGTCGGACTAACAAATGCTTTTTCTTCCTTTTTTTTTCTTTGATGGCCATCACCAGCTTATCCCACAATCCGAGGTCTGCCGCGACTCCTTCTGACTGTGTGGCTCCACATTGTCCTCCAGTCTCTCTTCAGCTCAGTATATCGTACGTCCCCATTGCAGTAATCACAGTGACTCCCAACTCATCCACCATTTATTGTGTGACGAAAGTTCTGACAAACTTAAATTGTCTGACGCGACCTTTGGGACTGAACTTCGTCTAACTTTGATACTAATTCCAGGACTTTGTATTAAACTATTACTGACTTATTTTGCTACCCGCATGCACATGACGTGTGAGTTGAAGTCAAAAGGATTTTCTTTGTTAGTATTTGTCGTTAGGCTTCTTTCCTTTGGAAATGGATTAACTCAACTAAAAAAAACTCAAATGATTTATTTCAATTAGACCATTACGGCACTTTTGAATGTCAAAATTACAAAAAAGCAAAGCTACAGTCACAGTCACAGGGCATAATAACTTGTAAAAGTACTGTAGTTGCCCATAGTTACTTGTATAATAACGTCTTTACTAACTAATTTTCTTAAAAGTTTATTGAATACATACTTACAAACTATAAACAAACTTAAAATAATTATAAAACATGTACCTACAGTCAGCAAAACAGTTAGGTAAGCAGGGTAGAAATTTTCCTACGACTATTATAAATGTAAAAGTCTGTAAAGATCGATTTTTGTTATTCTTTCACGCAGAAACTACTGAAAGGATTTAAATGAAATTGTAAACAGATTGATCATAACCCTTTTCCACTTATAATCGTAGTAAGAAGATTGCTAGCCTGTCAACCTAACTGTTTTGCTGACTGTACATACACTCACGACCAATATGCTCAGCATATTTAAAAAATATTTTTCTTCTAGTATTTTTATTGCTATTTCATGTTGTGTTGTAACATAGTATTCTGGACCACATATTACTATGGAATAGGTCTTATCTTAGAATTGAAATAGAAGTTTTTCCACGACAAAATCGTAAGTGAGTAGGTACATATTCATGCTTGTAACTGTACATTCATATAAAGCTGTACAGAATCAAAAGACGTTAACGACTATAATTCTTAGTTTATATTGCAATATTAGCCTACTTTTCAAGGTACCTACCGGAGCCAAATAGAAAAAGGGAACCCCTATTTTTTGTCATGTTCAGCTGTCCGGATGTGACACAGCCATTTTACTGTGGACGATAATTTGCTCTATATCGAAAAAGATTGCAAAAGTAGACTTATATTTTTTTTTTCCAATATCACTTATACAGGGCAAACGTGGTCAGAAATTGCTCAGAACAGAGAGGTTTGGACGGACAGAGGTTAGGCCTTTGTCCAGTAGTAAGACACAACGTAGTTTATAAAAAATAATAATGTCACTCATATTGCATATCTAGAAATGGGGTTACTGCTTCCAATTTGGCACTGAATTAAGTTGGCAGTCTGATGCAGCAAAACTGCCCATTATGAGTTGAATCTGAAACGGTTATTTAAGTTGAAGGTTTTAACATATCTGTGGAACTGTTGTGTCAGTAAGTATAACAGACATAGTTTTGTTCTTACCATGTTCCCAAATTCCAACTTTACTACAATGTCTATAATTATAATATTAACCATCAGCATCGCGTAGAAAAATTGGTTACAAAATAAAAATGCTTATCATCATCATCATCTCAGCCGAAAGACGTCCACTGCTGGACATAGGCCTCCCCCAAGTGTCGCCACATTGACCGGTTCCTTGCTACTCGCATCCACCGGATTCCCGCAACCTTCACCAGGTCATCGGTCCACCTAGTGGGAGGTCTTCCAACGCATCGTCTTCCGGTTCGCGGTCGCCACTCCAGAACTTTTCGGCCCCATCGGGCATCCGTTCTGCGAGCAATGTGCCCTGCCTACTGCCACTTAAGCAAATGCTTATCTCGATCATATAAATGTAAGAAACATTGTATTAAACATTTACATGTAAGAAATAAAAATATATTATGTCGGAGGGAGAGGACGTAAACGAAGAGTAGATTGTTGGTTGCGTACGACCAATTGATTGCTAGTTTAAAATAACTTGTTAAATCCTAATTAATTGTGATTTTATTTACTACATTTTGATATTGTGTAAAATCTAACTAATTTATTTGAAAGTCATTGCATTATATAATATCTAATCAGAGCAGGGGATAAAATATCTAGAGTAGGATCGAGGCGCCATCTTTACTTCTTGACACATGTGGTGACAGAGCAAGGATTGCTTGGAGAATGGTGGTTGATCGAGGTGGATTGCTGGTGATGAAGTTAGTTTGGTGTCGCAAACCTGCTGCTCCAATATAATTGTTAAGCAAACTAGTTATTGTGATATATTGCTTTTAAACTATGCCGCTTCTCCGGCATGTACAAGTATCTAAAAGGTTTACAGGGCATCCAAAAAATCGTCCACATGGCTGTCTACAGGATAAGTGCCCAGAAGGCTGGCATTTTTTCGATCCTGTTGAGAATCATTCTAGATTTATGGAACAGTTGACAAAAAAAGAAAAAGAAAAAAAAAGGCACACTATCTTTTCATAAAGTGCAAGTGCGTGAGGCAATTTCGACGGTGACTAAATATTCTAGAAACAGAACCATTAAATACCAATTCACAATTAGTTCAACATTTAACTTAAAATGAAGAACACAGTTTTCCACTCGCTTTTACTTATAATGTTCTCTCTGAACAATGACCCCATTTAACTAAGAGTTTAATGGCCTGGATCCCATCTTTCTGAAGTTCCATCTGATTGCGGCATCGGAATCTAAGTTCGTACGTAAATCAAGGACTTTTTCCCGATATTAGGACCCCTCCCTCCTCCGGGCTTCGGGGGGTCTTGGGGTATTGCTGACGTTGTGAATCTTAAGTACCCTTCATCTGCGATTTTTTTTGAGGAAGAAAAGTTTCTTAGTTTGAATATTAGGTGTCAATGGCAAATGTGCGTGATGGAGGTTCTATGGCCTTTTGTGACTTGATTTTTCTGAAAGATTTAAATAAATAAAGTGTTTAGTGGTTTTTGAAAGAAAATAATTTAGAGCTTGTAACGTTTTAATCACTTTAATTTGGGCCTTTTTATTGGAAGTTAAATAAGGTTGGTATGGGGATTGGTGAACACTATGTTCTCAGCACTTTTTTATGTTAAATAGACTTGGAATTGGCCTCAACTCGCCTGATGCGAAACACTGACGGGGCTTAGGGTGTAGCATGCTTGCCTAGAAGAAACTTATTCACTCGAACTTTGAAAACTTTGATATTGACAAATAGAGGAGAAGCAGAAAAAGAAAATTACACCAAAAAAAGGTTTGCCTAAAATATTATTAGACTGTGAATTGTGATGGATGACATTGAAACGGATTTAAATTAAACATTAAATTCTGTTCGTAAGTGACGAAATAGTGGCCGAAACCAAAAGATATGCCAACGACACACAAAAAATATTTTGGCCCACGTACTTAATTTCCAAAAATCTAGTCTAAACCTAGTTTAAATTCCCTTATCTCCCATTTATCCAGCGCACAACAAAGCACATCCCTACTCCAATATATTGCAGAACGCCGACACTTGACTGACGTGTACAAAAGCCACATTTTGGCAACCCGCCGCCGCCTGGCAAAACAACCCAAGTAACAAACAAAATACTTATATATCAAGCTTGCTTTTCTCGAATAGTAAGGCAGATTCGTAAGACAAAGTTCATATATAAATGAACCTTGTCTTACAAAGAGTTGAGAGGTTCCTTCCACCAGATAAGACCATCGTGTTGATTGCACGACAGATTGCCAAATTTGCATAATAAAGCATCACGCTTGTAATCCTCGAAGGGTTTGGCAGAGCTATACTTAATAGCATACCATATTTAACTCTCAACTAATAAGACTGAGGTTATGGCCGTCAACTAGACAGATTCAGACTCCGTGACATTTAAAGTAAAATTCCTGAAGGCAAACCCAGTAACACTTTGCCCAAACTAAGAATCGAATACGGGACCTCATGCTCAGCAGTACTGCCTGCGACTATTAGACCAACGACGCAGAGACAGTAACAAAACATTGTTTTGCATAAAGGTTTACTTTGTCCCAATTTCCATAGCGCGGGAATAAATAAATATCGCTGGACATTAACACACAGCGCCACCTAGTGCCACACTAAGCAAAGCTTGTGTCGTGGACACTAGATAGTTGATATACTACATATATACTTTTTTGTTTGTAAATACATACTTATTATACATATAAACATCCATGACTCGGAAACAAATGTCCGTGCTCATCACACAAACATTTGCTCCTACCGGGATTTGAACCCAGGACCCTAACAACGTATTACGAATTTAAGAATAATATACGTAGACACGTTTTTTTTAGGTTGGTGTGAAGTGTTACTGGTTAAATAAAGATATGTTCTGAGGAATAAAGTGGATTTTGTCCCGCTCTCCTAAAACTTTCACTGCCATGTACATGAGCAATCTTCCTACCCTTTTCCCAATTTATTTGAGGTCACGCAGCGTTTGTTCTTCTTCTATTACTTCTAAATTACTCGTCATCTCTGCAGCCACCTCCTTTCCAACTATATAACCCTTTTCACAGTCCATCCATCGTTTTTTTGGCCTTCGTCTACCCTTTGACCATACACATTCATACTCAAATTGAGATCTTCGTCATTCGCTGCCAACATTATAAAGGGTGTAAAAACCTCTTAATGAATCCGAAAGGTACTTGTTTTCCCCGTCATTGTGAAATGACGTCAATGTTTTGAGTGCGTTTGATTGATTTTTCACACAAAAAAGAAGTTGTTTCGCAGCAATAATTTAAAGTTAAGAGTGTGTGATGAGGTTGTTTACACCCTGAATCCCTGGGATATGAATGCGTTTCGACGTTTCCATACTGTTTTACAGTATGACGCATGTCTGATGCGAAATTTAAGCTAATGCTGACAATACGTTATAAAGTGGGAATCTCATAGCAATTGATTTAGCAAAAATCTTCCACTAAGAAGATTTAAGTTTGCTTACTGTATATTTAACGAAAACGCAGTAAAACGTTCCTGAAGTAAGATGAAATGAACGAAGTTGAATTACAATGTTTCCTCAGTTTAAGTAATTCCTGACTCTTCCAGGTATATACTGCACTCTTACGAAGTAAAAGAGTATGTATTAATTAGTCCAATATTTTCCCTCACAACTAGGCCATACATAAACGAATGCCTAAATAAAAGCAGTTGAATTTTCAATACTCGGCCCAACACCTAGAGTTGAAACTTCACCAGTAAAATAACCTTAGGGCGTTCATTTAGGTAGCACTATGAGTTAGTGAAAACGAGCGTTAAGTGAATTTGCAACGCAATAATTCAGTACAACATTATCTCCGCTTTGCAGACATCTTCTGTAAATGCCGGGAAACTTTAGGTACGAAAGAACTTATTCTGTTGTTTTTGTAAATTAGACTATATTTGCATACCAATTAAGTTATTTTCACATTTAACAGGTGCCTTAAATGCTTTACTTCAGTAATTTTCACTTCGTCGTATTTAATTGAAAATCGTTTGAAGGCAAAGTTTCAATTAACTCAGGCTCGCCACGATTGACAATGTTGGATAGTCGTTACAGGTATTCAGTGGCCTAAAATACTGACAACCAGGCTTATCAAGGAATATCGTATTACCCGTGCTAATGGGTTGTGGAGATTAGTAGGCTGCTGAAGATTGTACAACTATCTTTGCATTGTATAAATTCAATATCTTTAGTACTATATAACCTCATATCCCATATTGTGTAAGATTTTATTTTTGAACTGTTTTTGTTAGTTTTAACTATGGACACTTTTATCGTGCACATCTTGGTACATTGTTCTCACATAATGCACCATCTCAACAGGAATGATGTAACCAAGATTTTGTAACAACTATATGATTTAAAAGAGTGTCCATGGATTTCTTGTCCGTTCTTCTCCATAGAGATCTACGCTAAGGAATGGGCAACTACAGTACTTTCAAAGTTTTTATGTCTTGTGACTGGGACTGTAGCTACATTTAATTTTCATCTTTGTTTCGACAGTTCAAAAGCGCCTGTAACTGGCCTACTTGAAATAAATGCTTTGATTTTGATTTTGATTTTTTGCAGTCACTCCATGCAAAATATTGGTTTTTACCTGCATCCTGTTACACTGAAAGCCGACCACAGCATAATTGGGAAGAGGCTAGACAGATAGGGTTAATCCATCAGGAATTTCTACGTCGCACGGAGTCTGGATTTGTGCTCGTTTGATGTCATTAAGCTCGCCCCCTATTGCCTACATTAGACTTAAACATAACTGGCAAAAAGTGGGAGAAACAATGGGTATACCTCTGCTTAACGCTTCATAACAGACATGATGTTATGTTATAATTATCATCGTTTATCTACTCAAACAGGTATTTTAATTTTGGTTTTCGTTAGCTCAAAATACAGCTAAAATATTACAATTTAAACACAACAACTCCCGTGAGAGCCCAACCCTACAATATACTACCTATCCATTAAAATAAATCGCGATTCAAATTCTTCCATTTCACCCCGAAACTTCTGAAATAAACTCGACACTTTCAACCCCGTTCAACCCCGTTTCCACCTCCACTACAACCCAGGTCCTCCAATACAGTAATGGACGGCTTAACTGATTAAATTAAGCCCTTTTCACAACGCGAAAGACAAGCCCGGCCGTCGGTCCTTGCCGTAGAATTTTGTATTACTTAACGAACATAACTTGACACATCAGAGTGGCGCTGCTTGCTAAGAAAAACGTCATCCAGCTATCAAATTCGATACATTTTAGACGTAGTTCTAAATTCCACCGCGTCTCACGATCTGTTGGTCATATAAAGGCAAGTATATTGCATTACCAAAGGATATTCGCGTCGGGTCGTATTAAAATTCGAAGGTTTTCATAGGACATTTGGGCGAGAATCGGTTGGGAAGATTTTGTGAAGCGACATTTTAATGCCCCGATTGGTACGTGGTAAGTGCCTGGCTTTCCGAGAAATGCTCGTATTTTGTCTTCTGTATGGACGGGGTTTTGTCTGGGCTAGGTCATACACCTCTCTCTTAGCAAGTAGGTAGGCACACTGATATAACTCTATAACACGGCTCGAAGGACCACAACCTTCATACTCACACAGGTACGAGCCCTTGCTTGATAATACAGAATAAGATTTTTATTTGCTTGGAATGTAAGTACACGTGAAGGTAACTTGCAGGCATACATTTGAAAAGTTTCGATGGAAGAAAATATTCTTGCTGATTTCTTGATAAAACATTTATTAATTGTCACAACCCCTTTGTTACAATGTACAATAAAACAGACGAAAGTGTACTTAATTATAATGCAATAGTCACCTTACAATTAAATAAAATGCTTATGCTAGCGACGTAAATAAATGTGTGCGTTGTAATCGTACAAATGCAAAGGAGAGTCCTTAGGACCCCGGCAAGGCGACATTCTATCATCGAAAACGTAAATTCGAAACATGTGTTGGAGCCATAAGCTGCCAAACAGTTTTTGTCGATTCTGTCCAAAGATGTTGTAGAAACGCCAAACGACTTGAAAACGTAATTTCCGCATGTCTAGAACAACTTGCATTCCTACATGACATTTTAAGGGTAAGTCTGGTATCTGACACTAAATTAAAATTGAGTTAGCGAGGTATGTGCCAGAAAACAAATTGTATTGTAATTTGTTAGCAAATTAAGGTGCTTTTTCTATGGCAATTCTCAGTAGACTCTGACCTACAGCTACAACATGCAATATTATTGATGAAGGAACTGCTAATGTACTTGCTAATGACAAAGTGACTTGTTTCTGGGAAATGTTTGAGAAACATGAATGCGTGATGTCGGTACAAAACAGTCCCTTCTGAAATGTGGTTAGAAGTCTAATCTGTACTAACATTAAAAGAAGTGGTTTTTTTCAAGGTTCGATGTAAGGCTCTGTGACAGAAATTAACAAAAATAGGTGCCTAAACGATACTTTTCAAAACAGCAGATGATTTCAAAACTTGTTTTTTACTATTATTGATCTAAGTATAGTAAGTAGGCGCCTAAGCACCTAGTTTCAGTTAATTTCTACTTTCCAGATAATTTTAGGTTTTCCAAATATGACTGTTAAATTTTAAATGCCTATCGATATCATTGACTACGAATCCTTCATGCTCTTCTGTTTATTTTACCATAGGTGCATTTCTAAAAATACCACTATAACATTTTTTAAATTTGATTTTGCAAGCGCACCTGAATGGTGTGTTTCGGGGAATACTTTTGGTTGCGCTTCATAATGCGCTTCGAGGAATATCCCAAAATTTGGCCCACAGCTCGTCAGGCATACGGCAAATATGGCCAGCCAACTCCTACTTTCGCTTTGCGGCGTTTTGGGCAACGGCTGTATTTTGTTTTTTGGAGCGCAGTGTGGTGTTGCGTTCATATACATATTATGTATGTATGATTTGACGCCTAGGATACTGCACTCCTTCGCACTCTGGCAAACCTTGAGCTTGGACTTTTGAATGTTTGTCAAAAACCAAGTCTGAGATATTCGTATGTCAAAATAAGAAGAATACCCGTATCTTGGTGAAATTAATTAACAAAACAGTTTCAAACATAGGCGGGCTCTGTTAGAATCCCACGCTTATGGATTGTTTATTATAAAATGACATCATGTCTTTTAAACTCCACGTCTCTCTCCATAGCCTAGTAGTAGACTGCTAAGTCATAAGACCTTAGTCCGAATCCAGGGCACGCATCTTTGATGGCTGGATTCTTGCTTCGGTGAAGAAAGACATCGTGAGGAAACCAGCATGCCTTAGAGATATTTCTTGACGGCATTTAAAGCCAAGTCAGAACCTCATGGGCGGCATCATAACAACGCTGACACCAGGTTAGGCACTAACCACTCGATAAAGAAATACGGTAAAAACTTTAATAGACACCATTTCAATCGTACACTACTGTATTACATACCCAGAGTTCAGCGACCATTAAAAGGATACGCAAAGTAAATACAGCTACAGTTTTACGCTCATCCCATCGGCTAGGGACGGTAAAAGTCAACTGTTCGTTACTGTAAGCCCGCGGGCGATCCGTAGCCTACTGCCGATATTTTTTATGGACGAGCACCGAGCTTTACCATTGGCCTGGCTGACTTTAAAACAGGACAGGTTATAGTAGTACTGGGGCTATTGTAATATTGTGAAGCTCTTTTTGTGACTGGGAATGTGCCGGTTAAGCTTAAACAATGTACATGTTCCCGGTTTATAGACGAATAGCTTTTGCTTACGGCTTCGCTGCTGTTGTGTACGGAAATTAATCTATAGGAACGGAACATTTTAAATGTAGTCTATAGCCTTCAAGGATAACGTAGCTTCTCGTCAATGAAAGGTTTTATGAAATCTGATTAAAAATTCTGATTCCCTACATAGGTACTTTACGAACTAACTCTACATAATAATAGTATACAGTACAGTCAACAAATGTTTTTAAGTTATAAAGAGTGAGTCCGATATTTATAAATTTGCTTGTGTGTCGAGGTTATCCTCTGGAAACACCATTCTTTTCTCAGAACAGTCCACATCTCAATTGGTAGCATGCCGACGAAACAGCTACCGTTCCGAACAAACCGACCGCTTGGAAATTTGTGGTCAGATTTTGTATCTTTAAAGTTGGTGAAAACGCTTAAGAAGAGAAATCGCCGGAAATTCTGTTGAAAATCTTAATAGAAATTGGAACCACTTAGAAAGACATTGTCACTTGTGTAAACACCCCACTTGATGGTAAGATCATCATCATTCCCTGCCCATGTCCCAATTTATTTGCAGGTGGCGCTCCATGTCTCTCTATTATCCATCATCTCAGCAGGCACCTCCTTTCTAGCCATATCATCCTTCACACAGTCCTTTCATGGCATCGTCTCCGTGATCTTCTTCTTCTCTTTCAGCCATCTCCATTCCTAGTTGCAGAAAACCTTCTTCCTTGGTTTCTCCTAATTTATCATTAGCCAACCGTTTATTACCTTTGATCGTTTATGCGACTATTATCATTAAACAGTCTGTCAAGTTCGAGGGAGATTATAAAACGACAAAATTAATCTAAAGTCTGAACAATACATAAAACCTTTAATGTCTTTTCATGACTTTTTTCCTCTCTTCGAACAAAAGATTCTCGCTTCATAGGAGCAATAATAATGAGATTCTTTCCTCAAGCCATGCCCTTATATACGAGTATCTTTACAAAGCCGTGAGATGCCCAGCTTTTTATAATATGTTATTTTTACTTCAGGCTTTCATTTTATACCAGTTTTATTCGTTTTTATTCGAAGAGGATTATTTGTTACGAAGGATGGCTGTACATTCATTAATTTTAAAGGGATTTGTGTGGGGATAACTCTTGCTGGCTTTTGAAATTATACGATTGTATTTATATTGGATTCAAGTGGTTTATAGCAAGGCAATGTTACAAGACCCATGCCATCACCATCTGCCAATCTTTTGCCCAATATATTAATCTAATTATAGCTCATGCTGAAATATCTATTTTTTTAATTATTAACTTTAAATATTATAGTGTGGTCAGATACCAGTTTAACGGGATGCAACTGAATACCACTATTTTACATATAACAACGATTTATTTCAATAGCACAACCCAGTTCGTACTGGGTAAAACGATTTCCTTTGGAAAAACTGACTATCAGGACTTTCAGGTCATCGATTGCGAAAGATTTACAAATAACAGCCGATACCACTGGCTTTACGTGCTCCACAGACTAACATCATCGAATGTAGCTTAGCCTTCGTGACTAGTATAACTTAACCAGGAACTCCGAGAGCGTTACTAGACCCTATGTGAGGAGGCTAAAGTCTATTTTCACTTAGCACATTCAGTGTTTAACGTTCCCACTGCTGGGCTGCAAAGCTCCTCTCTTTAAGAAAGACTGCGCCAAAATCCACTACGCCACGCGCCAACACAGTGCAACAATTGCTTGTAAAGTGGGCACACATCTAGATTTTGATTTACTATTATAAACGTAATATTCTATGTGTAAAAGAATATGTCTGTGTGTGTTGTTTTTTATTTTTTTGTCAAAATCAATTAATACTTTTTGCATGCAAGTAGTATAATTTAAAAGGTTTTTCAATTTTGTATGTCAATGAACTCTATAAATATTTGTACGCCTTCGGTCATAACATAGCGCGCTTACCTATGTTAACAAATGATTAAATGACTTATGACTTTTGACTTATGACTTATATGTATGTGTGAAGAGTATGCCTTGCTTAGTGTGGTACTAGATGGCGCTGTGTGTAATATCCAGCGATATTTATTTATTATATTTTTTTTTCTTTATCATATGGTTAGTACCTAACTTGGTGTCAGGGTTTTATATGCCGCCCATGGACCTCTGACTTGGGTTTACATGCCGTCGATAAATACCTCTCAGGCATGTTGGTTTCCTCACGCTGTTTTCCTTCCCCGAAGCAGGTGATAATTTTACAATACGCACATGAATCCGAAAAATTAGAGTGCGTGTCTTGGATCAGACCGACGACGGTCAGATGACTCGGCTGTCAATATGAGTAAGGCATAAATAGATCTATGATATAAGCGTTTTTACTTACGTTCATGTTTGAACATACTAGGCAATGTACAACATAATCGTTTTGTTAATAAAATAAAGGGTGTAAAACACCTCTCCACGAATCCGAAAGGCACTTGTTTTCCCCATCACTGCGACATTTTTTTTGTTCTACACCATACCTGGGAACCTTCTAGTTACGGAGATATGGGGGGTCAAAGTTACAACTTTTTGACAAGATTTTTTCGTAAGATTTTGACTTTTAACACTTTCACGACCCCTGCACTATTCAATCCATCCAACAGCACAATGTTTTATGTGCATTACATTGAGTTCTACCACAAAACATGATTTATAAGCTCAAAAAGAAAAGTTTTTCCCAGCAATATTTTTTGCGTAAAGTTACTTAGTTTGATGTACAGAATGCTTGGTTAACGGCTTTGTAGTGAGGTGGTTTCATTTTATACCAGTATATTAAATTGGAATATTTCCTTTAAATTGTGTCGATGAACCAGTATTCAAAGCAGAAAAGTTCCAGTGGCTTTCATGATTCTCTGAATCAAAACATTATATTGCAGTATATCTCACCCCTAATTCATTACCTTTCCTAGCAAATCTTTGTAAAATTCCATATTACCGAATTTGGACAACAAAATACATGTTCTTCCAATGTTGAGCAACTTTTGGAGGCAACTTTTGTTGTTAACCGATACCAACTAAATGTGGAACAAAACATGTTCTGAAACTTGTTTTTAATTTTGTTCCGAAGGGAGTGGTCTCGTTTTTGTTTAACTTAACTGAACTTGGTTCGATACAATGTAGCTATTAGAGAAGTTTACATTGATTTAATGAGCTTGAGAAACATTTTCACCTCATTCTGTTTGAACAAAGTTGTTGATTTAAAGTAAAGTTTCGTTATGATCTTAAAACTTGAGTTTTTTGGTAACTTTTTCGTATTTTCCTTTTAAGTAACTGAGATAGATTTAGAAAAAAAGTGATTTTAAAATTATTTCGTGTGTCTTATTTACAGCAACGACAAATGATAACACCGAAGTATACATGAAATAGCTCAAGGTTAGAATGAACTGCAAAAAAGATGCTTTAATAGTTAACCCTATGAAACATAGCTGAATGTGAGCACATAAGTACGAAACAAACTAATTCATGGAAGCCTTATTTAAACAATAACTTCATATCGATACCACATCAGTTTAGAAACTCAAAAGTTTTTGAATTAATTCACGGTACAAATAAATGGTTTATCAAACTCAAACTCAAGTCATTTATTTCACCTAGACCATTACGGCACTTTTGAATGTCGATAAAACGAAAAAAAAAGCGAAGCTACAGTCACAGATACATGGCATAATAACTTGAGAAAGTACTGTAGTTGCCCATTCCCTAGCGTAGATCTCTATGGAGAAGTACGGGCAAGAAACTCCATGGACACTCTTTTCAATCAAAAATGTTGTTACAAAATCTTAGTTACATCTTTCATGTTCAGATTATACATATATGTGAGAACGATGTAGAAAGACGTGCACAATAAGAGCGTCCAGAGTAAAAAAAAATATCAACAATTTAAAATAAAGCAATTCAAATGATCCATGGCAGCTAAGAGATGACCAGTCCCGACTGACAGCGCCCGTTCACGAAAATGACGCGTGGATCAGCGCCATTCAATTCAACCACATTGAAGGGAACTAAATGACCCGACCCACCCGCCACCATCGGCAAGACATTTAAGCGAGCATTCTCTCAGCTACCAAGGCATATTCAAGTCAATGAAAGATAACTAAATGCAAATGGTAGCTTTACAGTACATGGTACTCACACATGTGCTATGCAATTATACAATACTAAGAGATGGAATATATACAATGCAAGAATTATATTGTAATAATACGATTAATATGGTATTGTGGAACAGTTGAAAGTTAGTGTATAGTTTGTCTCCCTCCCTACACGTGCTTGACGGACTAAACAATTAAATACACACGTGTAAGTGTAACGTAGGTCCAGTTACATACGCATAAACAACATATGTTCCCACTGCTGGGACACAGGCTTTTATTTGTTATTAATAGTGGGACACAATCCACCACGTGATCTACTGGGAGTTGGTACTGTTGATAGGTATGACATTTTTACCAATTTTCTGTCTCAACCAGTGTAGTGGTAATTCTGTGTTCTGTTACAGCAATCGGCGGTGCTTTTTCGTGGCCAATATTTGCCATTAGTTGTCATGATAATTTAAGCATTTTCCTTTCTTTTTCCATAAAGAATCAAAGGATGAGTGTTAGGCTAATCCCAAAGGAAGGTTGCATATTTCCCAATCAAATCGTTTGACATATTTGTTTTTTAGCTCATTGACCACCGAAAAAAACGACACAATTGTGTTTATCGACAGGGGTGTACAAAGCTTTACAAATGAAGTAATACAAATTCTTGTCCAACGGCGTCCTATGCACACAGAGTTATGCCACTAGCCAACACCAGGCCTAAACAATCAGAGGCCAATCCTATCATAATCCTCCCTTCAAAAACGTAAGCCGCCTAGATAAACAGCACACACATACTAAATGTAAGCCACAATCCCCTGAGGCCTGGGAGAAATTATCAGAAGTACCACTTTTTACCATGTGCGTAATACAGTTAAAAAATCGAATATTTGTCGGGTTGTCATGTTTAGCTCGAGCATTATGTAAACTAACAAATTCCTTGACATTACATTTTCACACAATGAATCGTATTCAGTTTTAAGACGTCTCAACTCCGCTGCGATCTGACCCAGAATGTCATCCTCGCGGCGAGCTGTTAACATCAGGACTCTGTAGAAGGACACTACGGTGAGGATAGACTGGTAGGTAGGTCGCGTGATGTCTCCACTGGCGCGCTTTCGATTCATTCACTTGTCCGTAACAATGACCGGATCCGACATATTTAAATTCCGGAGTAAATTAAAGATGCATTTTGAAAATAGCAACTTCTCAAAATGCACTAGGTAGGTGAATAATAAACCTCCTTCCCTGCCTGCAACAGAATGGAAATCTATGTAGTTACAAGCCTAATATGTTTAACTTGAAATTCTGTCTCTTGACATTATGGTTTATTTATGGTGTATGGTATATTAGATAGACTCTCTATAATATCTTATAACACTTTGACTTGTCGCTATCTTCTAAACAGTGTGTAAACAGACTCTTCACGAAGTCGTCTATACGACCCTCAATATCTCTGTAACTAGAAGGTTTCCAGGTATGGTCTAAAACAAAGAAATGATCGCAATAACGGGGAGAATAAGTGCCTTTCGGCTTTATTAAGGGTCTATTTACACCTTTTATTCTACCTCGTCTTGACAGTTTTTGTAATTTTTTCCATATTTGCCTTTATTTTTTGGTGTTGACCTTCTGTTTTCCCTCATACTGAGTCTGATATAAAATGTCGAATCCCTGACGTAACCCCGTAAATCAGCGACCGACGGTATACCTCGGTGCCAGCCACATAGATTTACTGTGAAAAAAGCTAGAAATATAGAGAAATGTCAGAAAACTACGACATCATGTGACGACACGCATGTAGCTGTGTTTATGTCTGTCTGTTCACATAAAATGGCGGGGTAGTGATAAAAAGAACGATTTGATTGTTTGAATGGCACACTACAAAACACCTTGGTGTTTTTTTTAGGATTCTGTTGCCAAATGGACAAAACAAATTCCACTATTATATTATTACTAGCATGGAAAATATAATTTGGAAAGAATTACCTAAACATTAACCAAGTCAAAACTATTTCACAACAAAATTATTTTTCCGTCTATAAAATGAATTTCATAACTACGAAACCCTTCATTTGATAAAATTATTGCTTAGCAACTCAATTATTTTCTCCAGACACTTAAGGTTGTACAACAAGAGTGCAGGTGTTCAATGTATTTAAAATATAAGAGTGATTTAATCCTACTAAAGACAGATAATTTCGTAGTTCTCTTCGATATCCCTTAGTACGAAAAGCGTACCACTAATTTCTTACCTATTATTGTCACTGAGTCAAACAGCTCCCGTAAATGCGCAATTAATAACACCACTCTATAACTCAGCAGATTAAAGTTCAGAGAGCAATTCCTTACAACTCTTGACTTCCCAAATTACCTGTAAATGGGCCTAATTGAAATAAATGCTTTGTCTTTGAGACTCTTCATGGGACATTATTTTCATGAGCGTTTCCAAATGCTTTGGTTGATATTTAAAATTACCCTGTTTCAAACAAAACAACCGATTATTTATAAAATTAGCTTTCGCCCGTGACATCGTGGTAATCGGAATTTAGCCTACTGCAACATTGTTCCGGGGAAAAAGTATCTTTTTTTCGTAACGCAGGCCATTGTCTATATTTCTGATTAATATTTAATAACTCGATAAGACTAGGGTTCAGACTTTTGGGCCTCTGACTCCCCGTCAACATTATAATTCTCCTGCACTAGGTTATCCTAATGTATTTGTGGTACGCGCAGTATGTCTTGTTCTTCCATATTTCTCTATTATTCGTCATCTCAGCAGGCACCTCCTTTCAAGCCATATCATCTATACTATATAATAAAGGGTGTAAAAGACCTCTTCACGAAGTCTCCCATCATTGCGATCACTTTTTTGTTCTACACCATACCTGGGAACCTTCTAGTTACGGAGATATGGGGGGTCAAAGTTACAACTTTTTGACAAGTTTTTTTTATAAATACAAGTTTTTTTTGTAAGTGTTTGACTTTTAACACCTCCGAGACCCCCTTACTATTCAATCCAGCCATCAGCACAATGTTTTAAGTGCGTTACATCGAGTTCTACAACAAAACATGATTTTATAACCTCAAAAAAAAAAGTTGTTTCCCAGCAACAATTTTTGCGTAAAGTTACTTAGTTTGATGTACAGAATGCTTGATTGACGACTTCGTGATGAGGTGGTTTACACCCTGTATAATAATCTACACTAATATTATAAAGCAGAAGAGTTTGTTTGTTGGGTTGAACGCGCTAATCTCAGGAACTACTGGCTCAAATTGAAAAAATCTTTTTGCGTTGGATAGTCCATTTATCGAGAAAGGCTATATAACATCACGCTATGACCAATAGGAGCGGGGCAGCAATAAGAAATGTTGCAAGCGGGAAAAATGCTTCCGTTGAGCAGGCGATGCGTTGCGATATCAAAGCTTCACGCGAACGAAGCTGCAGCCAGAAGCTAGTAGCTCGGTATTTGCGTTTGATGGTCACCATCTACAGCCAGACATCGGCAAGCGTAG
The DNA here is from genome assembly GCA_916618015.1 of Xestia c-nigrum. NCBI lineage: Eukaryota > Metazoa > Arthropoda > Insecta > Lepidoptera > Noctuidae > Xestia > Xestia c-nigrum. The sequence goes on from OU745248.1 coordinate 978,250, forward strand.
CTTACCCTCTATCGACCCGTACTGTTACTTAGCCACGAGGTCATTGAGGGCCAATCTAGCAGGTGGTTTAAGTCACAAGCTTAGCAGTTATGTTCTGCATTTGTACGTTCTCACGAGTAAAAATATCGATGCAACTTAGGGGGAAGAGAAATAGCTATTTTTAAAACACAAGTTTCGCAAAACGATGAAACGGCGAAACATGGGTGTACAGATTTTTGTTTACGTAGAACACCTCTACTTACCCCTGCGTGGATAGGGCCAACCAAGACACCAATCTCTAAAAAAATCGTTGTTTTGGGCCTGAAAACCAGATTTGTTTTCAATTAATTATCAAATTAGATTTTACGTTGCACTATTTATTGTTTGAAAATTGTCTTATTTAAACTTGCACGATCAGAACAAAAAATTAATAAATAGAAAAAAAAAAGAAACAAAAAGAATAAATACTGGAATCATTGAGTTGACTGAACAGTCACGTCAAAGCGGGCTATTGCCATACAAAATCAAACACAAAATGAGAGAACCGCGTTTTGACAGCTCTTAAAAAGTATGTCAATTGATATGTGTGTCACCTACACTATTGTCTATGAAGCGTCGCAACAGCCCTTCTAAACACGATATTTTTAGCGTCGGCCATTGTGACGTTTAGCTGCGTTCGATTTTGGCGATCGTCTTTTGTCAGTCACTATATTAGCATAGGCATCACCAGTGGATAATGTAACTACTGATGGAACACAGGTCTATTACTTTGTGGTGAGAAAAAAATGAGGCTAAACCCAAGTGCAGTGCGGTTGGTGGATGACACAACCATGTCTCCGAACTTTTCAGTTCTTGGCGGTTTCCTTATTGTTTTGCTTCACCGGAGAACAGAACACTTCCCATCCCGATAGGTTACCCTAAACCTCGTAGTAAGAAAAATTGTCAAGTATTGCCAATACCTTGCTATAAAACTAAATTTAAATGTAAATGGTTGTACATGAATTTTCAATACCATTTCTACACACAATACTAATATATATGCAGAAATTGATGAGGGAAGTCTAGGGAAGAGTTGAAAAAGAAAATCGCTCATTCCCGAATTCCACGCGAGCGCGTGAATAAACTAATTTCACGTAAATGCAATTGCATTCGTTTCATTTTTGGCCTTCGTAAATATGATCATATCTCTTCTTACCGCTCTCAGCTGAAATGGCTGCCTATCAGACTCAGGAGATCCCTCAGATCTCTCTGCTTGCTTTTCACCACCATGAATGATCCATGCGCTCCTGAATATTTAAAAACTTCTTACTTAAGGTGTTGGGTAGTTCTCACAGTCGGAACCTTCGAGCTTCCAAAAACCTAATCCTTCAAATTCCCTCTCACCGTACTGGTTTTATGTCCTCTTCTTATGCTATCTCCACTATAAAACTCTGGAACGCGCTACCCCTTGGCATTAAAAAAGCCGAAAGCAAATTGGCTTTCAAAAGAGCAGTTCGGAAGTTTTATTTAAAGTCGGTCTGAGTCGTTTACCATATAGTCATTCATAGAGTCGTAATTATATCAAAAGATTTCTCGTATTTCGGACTATTCGTTTGTATTTATATATATTAGTTTATTTTGTATTCTTATTTATGTATTAGTATGTAGGTACCTATTTATGTGTTTATTTTAGGATTACAAGATGGTATGTTTCTTTTTATTTTTATTGTACTCTATCACAATACTGTCTATTTGACCCAATGGTTGACTGGTAGAGAATGCCTTGTGGCATTAAGTCCGCCTATGTACCACTATTGTACATGAAGTTTAAATAAATAAATAAATAAATAAATAAATGTTTACCAAAAGTGCACTAAACTAAATTCTAAAATATCCTTTCAGCAGTAGGTGTACTAAACTCTTCTACCTCAGTCTGCCCGCTATCCTACGCTGGGATCACGTTCTAATATAATGTTCAGAATAACATTCATCTGTTGGAAGTTGAGCCGAGTTTAATTAAGTCTGTGGCGTTGGAAGACAATCATGTGCCTCTTGGGATACAACAGACGTGAGTTTTGTTAGTCGTATCCTGCACTTATGTATGGTAAAGTTATTTTTCGTGTCTGGATGTCCGTGTTGTAAAAAGAGCTAGGATTTAAAAATATATTTGGTGAAATTTGGGGGTGTCTACTGTTAGGTTTTGGCACTGGCGAGCCCTTCAGGGATTAAAGGTTGTGATGTTATGTTTACGTTCAATGACAGAAAAGAAGCGATGTTTTAAAAGTACATTCAGTGGTAAACTTATTTTGAGATTTGTGGTGTAATTGGCCTAAAGTAACCAAAATCTAAATGTGTATATTTTTCGTATAGAACAGTTCAAACGTGTGAATTATCTGATAGTGACATACCTACTCTTAAATATTACCATCTGTATAGCCTTTTGCCAACCAGTCTTACCAAGTGGTATCGTATTTCCCAATATTAATTGGGTTGCAGAGGTCAGACAGGCAGTCGCTCCATGTACAATACTGGTATTCAGCTGCATCCGTATAGACTGGAAACCGACCCCAACATAGTTTGGAAAAAGCTAGGCAGATGAGGTAACAAAGTAATTAGATATTTATTAGTGGAACCTCAACATCACAACACCTCGTAGCTAATTATAAATAGAACCAACTCTCTGCTCGCTACGTTTATCGAGCCCCGGGCCATTCGCAGAGTAAAGTCCTACATTTCACTTAAAGACCCATTTATAATCATTTCAACTTATTTATCACCGCAAGCCGAAACAAGCAAAATCTCATTATTTTTGTCCGGGACGCAGCGAGCCGTTTAGTAGAATTATTAAGGCTCCGGATTGGCTAATGCAGTCTCCAATCACAGCGATCGATAAACGTTTAGGTTGAGTACAGATTTAGTATCGGAATAAGGTGCGGTCGGCCTGAGGTTCGTAGTGAGCTTTGCAAAAAGGCTTCGTTGACGCGTAAATTACTCGTAAATATTGCATAACTGACACGAAGACATCTTTTACATGATTCTAAGACAACGCATAGATGTTTCGTAAATAGTGCGTAGGTGACACGTGGTCAACACGTTTATGACTTGTATAATGTCAGCGTAAGATTGTCAAACACGTTAGATTATAATCTCTCGAAATAATGTCAACTGAACATACTGCTAACGCTTTATTTTTCGGTAGATTAACCAAGTAGAAAAACATACGATTACAAATAAAACATTCCTTTGTTTGTTCTTCGCTCAAATACCTTATTAGAATAGCTTATTCTCATAGGAGACGAGCGAGTTTCTGGAACTTTTCAACTTCGAAGATTTTTAAAATTTCCGCCCGTCTAGAGCGTCTAGTATTCCAAGAAAATAAAGAAAACAATAGCTGTTTCTTTACCTTCAAAAGGCAAGTCAGGTACGCCAGCAGGGCGGCCTGGCGCAGGTTTTGCGAAGAGATTGAATCGAACAGCGAGGCCGCACGCGTAAGAAAAATCCTGTCTACCGATCAGGATCGCGCCCTCGGGTCGCTGAAAACCCCAAACAACACATTCACCAAGTCGGATCACGAGACAAGCAGGGTTCTCCTGGAAACCCACTTTCCAGACTGTGACCTCTGCGAAGACAGAACCTGGGCAACTGAACCAACGCACACACCAAACGACCAAGACTGGGACAGAGCCCGCACTATAGTAACAGCAGAAAGAATAAAATGGGCAATAAGAACTTTCAAACCATATAAATCTGCAGGCTTAGATGAAATCTTCCCCGCCCTCCTACAATGGGGACTGGACGTCTTAACGCCATGGCTGACCATCATCTATCAAGCCTGCATAGCACAGAGATATATACCACTTGCATGGCGTGAGGTGAAAGTAATTTTCATCCCCAAACCAGGCAAATCAGACTACACACAACCCAAGGCGTACAGGCCAATAAGCCTAACATCCTTCCTACTGAAAACTCTCGAGAGACTCTGCGACCGACACATTCGGGACGGACCTCTTAGAGAAAGACCACTTCACAAACAGCAACACGCGTACTCCACAGGAAAATCAACAGAATCCGCGCTGCACAATGTGATCTCCAGGATCGAATGTGCAGTGGAACACAAATGCTCGTCACTGGCCGTCTTCATCGACATAGAAGGCGCCTTTGACAAAACCATCTTCTATAGCATCAACGCAGCCCTCGAGAAACACGGGGTGGACCCAACCCTGCGAGGTTGGATCACAAATATGCTCCGACTGAGGGCGGTTCAAGTTACAGTAAACGACACCACTAGGGCCATAGTGGCGAAGGGCTGCCCCCAAGGTGGTGTCCTCTCGCCACTACTGTGGAACCTCGTAGTAGATAGCCTCATCAACCGCCTCAATAGCAGAGGCTACTACACGGTGGGCTATGCCGACGACCTGACTATAATAATAAATGGGACACATGAAAACACATTATGCAACCTCATGCGTCAGGCTCTAAGGATAGTAGAAGAATGGTGCAACGAACACAAGCTAGCAGTGAACCCTACCAAAACCGAACTTGTCCTCTTCACAAGAAAAAGGAAGCTGGCAACGTTGCACCTACCAAGTTTCTTTGGGGCAACCCTAAGCCTATCGACTGAGACCAAATACCTGGGTATCTATTTGGACAAACAGCTAAACTGGGCAAAACACACGGATTACATCACCACAAAAGCTAGTATATCCCTCTGGCAATGTAAGAGACTCCTTGGGAGGAACTGGGGCCTAAGCCCCAAAATCACCTACTGGCTATACACCACAGTTATCCGACCAATTATCACATATGGGTCTTTGGTATGGTGGCCCAGGACCAACCTAAGCACGACCCAAAAGGACCTTGAGAAACTACAAAGATTTGCCTGCGTGGCAATCACCGGCAGCATGAGAACATCACCAACTGCTGCCCTACAGGTGATGCTGGGGCTACCACCCCTACACCTCGTCGTGAGAGAGGAGGCGGCCGCAGCGATTTTCAGACTCGAATTAGCCGGCACCCTAAGCAACGACTCCAGAATAAAACACACGCGTATCAAAGGAGATTCAATCAGAGATCAGCCGATGATGGCATCACCTATCGACAGATCTCTGAAAACTCACTGCTTCAAAAAACACTACAATATAGTGCTCGTAGAGGAGCTGTGCGACTACTCAGGCACGAAAGAGCTGAGAATCTACACTGATGGATCCAAAACCAAAGATGGGACAGGCGTCGGGGTGTTCTCCGACGACCTCAACATTAAAATATCAAGATCTCTCGGAAGGCTCAACTCTGTCTACCAAGCAGAGTGCGTAGGCATCATCCAAGCAGCACACGCCATAGAGGCCAGGGAGGTTACGGGCACCAACATTCGCATACTCTCCGACAGTGCCTCAGTCCTTCAATCCCTAAAAAGTAACCAGATCACGTCGAAACTAGTACTAGAGTGCCACAGGGCCCTAGAAAGAATCACGGTGCTGAACCACAACACGGTAACGCTGCAATGGATAAGAGGACACAGTGGATCACTCGGCAATGATGCGGCTGATGAACTTGCCAGAAGAGGATCCAGCACAAAACCCTACGGACCCGAACCCATTGTGCCCATTCCCTTCAAGCAGCTGAGGAACTGGTTAAAGGATCACACCCGATTACAAGCAGAGAAATGGTGGGCCTTGGCACCAGGCTGTAGGCAATCCAAGGAAGCTATGCCATCCTTGGATCCAAAGCTGACCAGGCGCCTCTTACACCTGGACAGAGATAGCCTGCGTCTGGTGGCAGGGACCATCACTGGTCACTGCTCGCTGAACAAACACTTCCACACCCTAGGTATCACCGACAGCCCCCTGTGCAGAGCGTGCATGGAGGCGGAGGAGACAGTAGCGCATGTTCTCCTGGAGTGCACAGGCGTTACCAAGATTCGCGAGGAGACCCTGGGAACGCCAGGATCACTTGCAGATATCCTGAGGAGACCGGGAAGTTTAATCTGCTTCTGGAGGGAGGTGGGCTGGTTGGAGTAATCGGCCACCATGGCTCACGCACAATGGTCCACTTCAAGGACTAAGTGCGGAAACCTAAACCCCATGATGATGATGATAGCTGTTTCTCAGAATATTTAGTTTCGAGAATTTGTAGAACTTTTTCTAATATTAGTTATCATATCTTTTTTTTTTCCATGCGTACTGTAGTAAAAGGGCAGATAAAACGAATACTTGGAAACTACTTACAGTTTACTAGAGATAACATTACTTAGTAGCTCCTAACGTGGCTACAACCTTACTTACTCTCTATTAAAGACCTAAGTACTGTTAATGATTCTAAAATAATGTAGAACAGTCTTAAGGCGACTACAGGAGGTAAACGCGAGTTTTATAATGCCTGAAAGTACCTATGATTCACTGCAATAAATAAAAACAGAAAAAATATATGATATTCTGAAAGATATTATATCCTAGTATGATAACTTGTTTTGAAAACATAATACTTACAATTAATTTTACTCGATATAAAATCACGACCTTATCTCTAAAAAAAATATTTTAAAGAGTAAAACCATACTAAAATACATGTGATCATTCTGATTTTTTGGCAAATAATTCTACAAGCAACATATTAGCATCGTAGTGTTTTATTTTTAGTACAAAGAAAAGATTTTTGGTAAAGCGATTGAAACCACTCATTTCTCACTGCACGCAGTGACTGACGTAACTACCACTTTGTAGTGCAATCTGATTAGAACTTTATTCTAACAGTATTTCAAACGAAGTTTGAACCACCACATATAGAGTTGCAAATTTAGCTCCTGTCCTTTAAGCCGAACGGAAGCCATAGAAGTCACGACGGAAATGTAATAACAATATACACATGTTTTATCTTGTTATTCAGTGACGACTAACACTACCAATTAAACGAAAAACAATACAAGGAACCTTGAGAAAGTTACCACTCAATAATATGTACTACGAATGATATGTAGCATCATCACCATCATCTGCTTAGCCTTTACGCAACTATGTTGGGGTCGGCTTCCAGTCTACCAGTATTTTACATGGAGCGACTGCCCATTTGACCCTCCACAACCCAGTTAGTACTGAGTAATACGATACCACTTGGTAAGACTGGTGTCAGACTTTTTGGGCCACTGACTACCTGTAACGACTGTCAAAGATAGACAAATGACAGCCGGGACCAACAGCTTAACGTGCTTTCCGAGGTACGGAGGAAACACACAGAATATTACAGACAGAAGGTCAACTCCATACAATGTGTGAAAACAGACGCACGCACACATACCCGCATTCGTACGGCATTATCAAACAAATGCCGGTCGTGAAGCGCTGAAGACAATAGGTATGACGACATAATTATCAAATAGTTGCAAATCTATTTAGTCCGTCAGATATAGGGTGTAAAACACCTCTTCACGAAGCCGAAAGGCACTTATTCTCCCCATCATTGCGATCATTTTTTTGTTCTACTCTATACCTGGGATCCTTCTAGTTACGGAGATATGGGGGGTCAAAGTTACAACTTTTTGACAAGTTTTTTTAAATACTAGTTTTTTTTTTGTAAGATTTTAACTTTCAACACCTCCACGGCCCTCGTATTATTCAATCCATCCATCAGCACAATATTTTTAGTGCGTTACATTGAGTTCTACCACAAAACATGATTTATAACCTCAAAAAAAAAAGTTGTTTCCCAGCAATAATTTTAGCGTAAAGTTACATAGTTTGATGTACAGAATGTTTGGTTAACGGGTTTGTGATGAGGTGGTTTACACCCTGTATATTATTGGAAAACAATGAACACATATTTTTTGTTTCTTGTAAGTTAATTAATATTGACTCGTGTCTATGTGTGCGTGCGATTGTGGTCGTTGTTCGGAGTGCACGTTCTGTTCATGTCTATTCTGTGCTGAGGAGTTTACGATCCGAGCAAGATTTACTACGTTTACTTTTAGTTCCGATAGATAACATGAAACCGTTTCTATAGGTTCAAGGATGTTGTATTTCCTGTCTTTGTGAAGTTTTAGTAACAAATTGTAAATGTTTTCCTTTTTTGTGAGAAATAAAAATAATAATAATATCAGTGGTACCAAAATCACTTTTAATCGTACTACTTAAAGGCGCAGCCAATATCATCAAGTCATACTTTACAATTAAAACAAGCCCAAACACGACTATGGTACATTGTCTCATTATGGAGTTCCGTGACTCTTGGCTTCATCATCAGATCTGATGGTAGAATGGTTCTTATCAAACGCAAATGCTTCACTTGTTGTAGAAAATACCCAAAATCGCAACACGTTTTCATAAAAAATTTGAAGAGTTCCCTCGATTTCGCCAAGATCCCATCATCAGATCCCGACTTGGTGGCTATGGGACTATTTGGAAAGAATACCCTTTCCAATAATAAAATAATTTTCCAAATCGGTTGGCAAGCGACGGAGTTATGCCCGAAAAAACATAAAAAAAAAAAACAAAAAAAAATAGAAACATCCGAATTGAGAACCTCTTCCTTTTTTAGAAGTCGGTTAAAAAAGAAGTAGTTTCCCGAAGAAGTTACTTAGTTTGATGTACAGAATGCTTGGTGCGATGAGGTGTTTACATCCTTTATAGTTTTCGTACGCTGTTGGTATCTATCCCTTTGTCATCATTTTTTCTCTTTTCAACATTTGCACATTACCAACCAAAAAGAGCTACTACCCTTTCCCGCACATTTTCATAACAATATACCGTTTTCACATCCAATATATTGCGTTCCACTCCCAAAATATGTAACCGCCTAATTTGAATATGAAAATGTGGCTTTTAACGATCATTATGACTATAATTTAATTTAAAATGGCTGAGCCAGGCTCTGGGCTCGCCACAGTCCTTTCACTGTCATGTTACCTATGAGAACTGCAGTCCAATAGCAATCATAAAGTTACGACAGTAAGGGCCAGTTTCACCGGTTGCGGATAAAGTGTCGGTTAGCCTATTAGGAATTTATCTGCCAGATAAACTAACACTTTTGGTTTCACAGGTGTCGGATAGCGATATCTGGTAGATATAGTATTAGTTATAACCACCCTTTAAGTGGTAGATAGTATTAACTATCAGATAACTAACCGACACTGTATCCGGAACAGGTGTAACTGGCCCTAAATATCAGTGTACTTTGACAGTCTTGTCAGTGATAGCAACTGAACAATGACTTTACTGTGGTCATAAAGGTCAATGTGATTTTGACAGCGATGTAGCGGCAAAGCTAAAATAACTGCGAAAGGACACAATAAACATTGTGTCATAAATTACACATGAGGCCACAGTCTACAGAAAATTCAGATAATGTCTGTTTCTATATTTTGTCGTTTAATGGACACATATTTGCTGAAAGTTTTGAAAGTGTAAGCTGGATAAACCAGATAAAAATGTATTTCTCTGCAGGATTTTTCTATCTTTAAGAATGAGTTTCATTCATGAATCACGCTCAGTAGATGAATGAGCTATTTAAAAGCATTCTTTTACAACTTTTGATCGTAGTTTATCGTGCTGATCACGTTTTCATCAGTGACATTCACCCATTCATAAACGCAATGTTTTTTTGAATGAATAATATGGAATTCCGCGCCAACCTTAACGTACCTGCTTGCTTAGGTTGTAATTTCCACATCCAGTGATTGCAGGGTTCTTACTTATAATTCTACCGGTGAGAACGTCTGAGTGACCCTGCGAGGGTCTCCCGTACGTGACGGACTTTGTAAATACATGTCCCAAGTATATTTAAATAGGTATATAATTGTACGTCTCTGTAAGGTGGTTTAATATCAACATGAAGGTGCAACGAATGGGTAAAAAACACACTTAGAACTTAATCAATGTTGTTTTTCTAATCAGCGTGATGTTTTTTTACTGACCCTCAGATTACGGAAATAATAGAGGACTTTTTTAGACAAAATAGCAGTAAGTACTAAAAAAAATCGAACATTAATAGCTATTTAACAGCATTTGTTAGATCTCTTTAACTTTCAAAATGGTAAGATGTACTGGTAATTTTGATGAAAACAGTATACATTTTTACTAACATTGTAAAGAGGAAAGATTATTTGTATTTTCGTAACTTAAAATCTACTCCACCGATTTAAAAAAATCTTTCATCAATGGATATAGCTACATTATCAGCAAATAACATTTTTATCCCCCTACTCCCACGGGACTGGCCCAGCACTGGCCTGCAAATTGCAAAAAAAATGTAAGAAAATTTGAATTAATTTCGCGGGTCACCCCTGACGGTTTCACTTTAAAACTCTGACCTATAAAATTCTGTAACAGCTGACTGTATGGAAGCTGCGACAAAGAAGCGTTCATATCTGAACACTTGAATCAGTTCCAGCGCAAGAACAAAAGCACGGAAATAAAGAGATGAGTGTTATTAATATTCATGCGAATATTACAGGTGACAGGTAAAAACGGAGAAGGATCACTCCAAGTGCTAGTCGTCTATTTAGCCTTTCCACATCTTTGTCGGGGTCGGCTTCCAGTCAATTCGGATGAAACTTAATAACGGTTTTTTGACATGGGGCGACTGCCTACCTGACTTCCATAATCCAGATATTGCTGTACTTTAACTTGTTTTTCTTGTGGTCCCAAAATACCACTCAAAAATATTTATGGGAATCCGGAAATTGCGGTCCTGGTTCCAAAAGCCCCCGACTCTGGCTGACTTTTAAAAGATCTACAAGTAACAGTCAGGATCTTAGGCATAACGTGCTCGACGAGGCACGGAGAAAGCTGAGTATGTAATGGACCCTCAACGCACGGACCGACATCGTCTTCGATAGACCCTGGTAGTAATTGCTATTTTTGGATATTGGCATCATGACGGTTCATTGCCAATATATCTACGAAAACAATGTACGTCAGAAAATATCTGCATTTTTTCGTTAAAAGAGGTGACAGACACAATTAAAGTACTAGAAATAGGGACCAACTAGTTCAGCCAGGCTTTAGACTCGCTAAAGTAGACTCATCTTTCATGGGGTACTGTTTGAGATGCTATAATAAAATTCCACAAAGTATTCTTGAACTGAATGAGACGAAATTTAAAACATGCATTAAACGCACACTATGTAAGCAAACATATTACAAGTTGAGCGATTATATTGCTGATAAAAATGCTTGGCTGAATGCTGGTCCTGCTCCACAAGGACACGGGTGCTCCGCAAAAATTGATAGAATTAAATGGTATTGTTGGAGCTGCTGAAGATTGTACAACTATCTTTGCATTGTATAGATTCAATCTATTTAGTATTACATAAACGCATAGCCCATATTATATAAATATATATATAAATATCGCTGGACATTAACACACAGCGCCGTCTAGTGTCACACTAAGCAAGGCTATTATGGCAATGGCTATTAAACTTAAAATGTCAATTGAGGGATATCTTCCGTGATTGTTCTTTATATTGAGGTCCCGATATTTCCACGCTGTTGCAAGCGCCATGATTGCGGGTAGACAGGAGAATGCGGTTGGATGGAAAAAAATGTTATGAGCAGATCTTGTAAGTGACATTTTAAGTTTAGTTATGTGAACCGTAATAGCTTACAACAGTGTTTAGGTGTGGTATTGCGCAGTAGCTAGGTGGTTGAGGTCAGATACGCAGTCGCTCCGTATAAAGTACTGGTATTCAGCTACATTCGGTGAAACTGGAAGCTGACCCCAACATAGTTGAGACTAGGATTTGTAGATTACAGCATGCCTTCTGTTTTTACCTGTACTATGTCTTGAACCTCTGCTACAAAGGCTAGTAGATTGGGACTCTGAAACGAACGATATTGTGAAGCTTCAATACAGTGCATTGAGTGTTCCTGCTTACTATTCAGAGCTAGCCCGGGGATAAATGTAAGGTAAATATAGATATTATTTTCAGAACCATAGGTGCAACCTTATTGGACAACTATTGTGGTAGCTGCAGAAGATTGTAAAAGTGTTCTTGCATTGTATAGAGTCCATCTCTTAGTATTGTATAATTGCATAGCACATGTGTGAGTACCATGTACTGTAAAGCTTCCATTTGCATTTAGTTATCTTTCATTGACTTGAATATGCCTTGGTGGCTGAGAGAATGTCATGCTCACTTAAATGTCTTGCTGATGGTGGCGGGTGAGTCGGGTCATTTAGTTCCCTTCAATATGGTTGAATTGAATGGCGCTGATCCATGCGTCATGTTCGTGAACGGGCGCTGTCAGTCGGGACTGGTCATCTCTTAGCTGCCATGGATCATTTGAATTGCTTTATTTAAATTTTTTATTTATTTTTTTTTACTCTGTACGCTCTTATTGTGCACGTCTTTCTACATCGTTCTCACATATATGTATAATCTCAACATGAAAGATATAACCAAGATTTTGTAACAACATTTTTGATTGAAAAGAGTGTCCATGGAGTTTCTTGCCCGTTCTTCTCCATAGAGATCTACGATAGGGAATGGGCAACTACAGTACTTTCTCAAGTTATTATGCCTTGTGTCTGTGGCTGTAGCTTTGATTTTTCTTTCATTTTTTTGACATTCAAAAGTGCCGTAATGGTCTAGTTGAAATAAATGATTGAGTTTGAGTTTGAGTTTTGAGTTTGAGAAATAATTGTAGAAGATCAAAATTATTACCATTGAACGCAACTGTAGAAGCTGTTGCCATGTGTTCAACGGAAAGTTTTTAAGAGAATGTGAAGTGATTAGCAGCAACGAACGAACACAAATAATTAACACTTTTGTCAATACACAATTAGCATCAGGTAAAAATAACGTGACTTACTGTGTGAAGTCATACGAATGGAAAACACGTCATTTGATTTTTTTTACCAATTTTATTCGCTTTGACACCTTTATTAATAGCTAAAAGGATCTATTCTGTTGACAAAACATCATCACACGCCGAAAAATCTTTGTTTAGTTGTAAATGTTATACATATTTCTGGTTCCAACCTCAGAGTTTATGTAAAGCTACATTTTCGATAGGGAATGACCAACCCGAACCATACACTATGTGTTTCTTTATTTTTATTTTGGTGTATTTCCGGTGAACTCACCGCTTGTTAGTGCCTATTTACAGTAGCTTTATCTGAAACTAGCTGACCCACGCAACTTCGTCTGCGTCACATAAGAGAGAAAAATGAAAGGAAAAAAAAAGCCCCGTTGATGCAACATTTTTCATTCCTGCTCCGCTCCTAATGGTCATAGCGTGATGTTATTTAGCCTAAAGCCTTCCTCGATAAATGGACTATCCAACACAAAAATAATTTTTCAATTTGAACCAGTAGTTCCTGAGATTATCGCGTTCAACCAAACAAACAAACAAACAAACTCTTCTGCTTTATAATATTAGTATAGATTAAATATGTTTATGTTGACTTTTGAATGTCCTACTTGTTTAAACACAACAATCATAACAACTTCCTAATTATAAATGCGAAAGTTTTTGCGAATAGATGGATGGATGTTTGTTACTCAAAAACTTCTGAACGGATTTGGATGAAATTTTACACACAGATAGTATATAACCTGAATTAACACATAGGATACTTTTTTATTTTTGGTATGTGGTTATGTGGGACAGTTATCAAACTCCACGCGGTCAAAGAAGCGGGCATAAAGTAGTTTATAATCATATAAAAAAGGAAATATGGCGCCGCCCCCTTTACCTACGCCAATCTTTAGAACAATGAACTACGTAAGTCCATTTTCTCGAGATTGTCACCGCTTCATTACATCCCAGACATTGACGAGATAATAATGACTATTTTGTGGCCTCAATAGTAAGCCAGGCCAAAGCTTAGAAAGTAAACGGTAATGGCCTGGTAATGTTACTGAAGAACAAAGAGATGGTTGATAGGGCGTCAATGGTGAGGACATTCGATAGTGAATTTTATTTATAGGGAAGGTACTTCTTTTTCTTGATAAAGGATTTTTGAACTCGTTACATGCATTTATTACTTAAATGTTTGGTATTGCTTACGATCGATTTAATTAATTTAATTTCACAGATCGATTATGTAAAGTTAATTATTAATTTCAAAAAACACTCAACGGATATTTTTCTACCTTTAACCTGGATTTAATTTGAAACTTTAAAAAGGACAGGAAAAGATGGAAGATCAAGGTAGGTCTTTGCCCAGCAGTGGGGGATGTCCGAAGCTATTGAAAAACATGAAACGTTAAAAAACGTTAAAATTAGACTACTCTGTCAAATCTTATGCATGAAACCTGCATACAAAATTATACGCATTGAATTGAGAACCTCTTAATATTTGTCGGTTGAAAATCAAACCTTTTCTTCAAAAATTACCTAATTTATTTACCCAATGACCTAGATAAATGGACTTAGTACGTTTTGATCAAACAAGACCAATTAGTGGATATGGAATTACTATACATAGGTACGTAGATGGTTCAGTCCTCAAATCTCCTAATAAGATATCGACCTTTGAAGTGTCATCTCTTTGAAGACAAATGCGATGATAATCTACTAATGAAGGACTAATGGAGTGTAGATAAAATGAGGCTTTCACTTTAGTCGATAGCTTTTGCTTTGTCTGAGCCTGATCAATAGTACCTAATGTCAGAAAGACACAAAGATTTCTTCTATCAGATTTGAGTCGCCAAACAAATGGATTACGTTAAGTGCTTTTTGTTATTCTCGCTTTTCTTAAACATTAATCCTTGTTTCATGTACTAGTAGTGTGATATAGATTGAAGATTGGAAGAGCGTTCTGTTCGTTTTTCTTTTAATAGCTGTTAAGGTCTCACTGCTAGGCAAAGGCCTCTCTCATACTTGCCAGGTCTAAAAATAAATACGGTGTAAAATAACGAATCGATTCCCGGATGCTGTTTAACTTTTGTTAAATATTCCTTTTGTTTTACATTTTTTGTATAGCAAGCAACGACTTATTGTCCAGAGATATTTATTGTCGGGCCACGCTGTCCCCCAATACTTTAGTACTAATGCTGTAATGAAACATAATAATATTGTAATACCAAATGATTTGAAAAGAGTAACCATGGAGTTTCTGGCCGGTTCTTCTCCATGGAATCGACCAACGCGAACCGTGCACCTTTTTCGACGTTTTATAAGTACCCATCCAGGCCTATGTGAAATAAAATATTTTGATTTAAAAAAAAAAAAACACGAAGCTGATGTCTATGCGTTTTTTATATTAAACTAACAGTCAGCCAGTCAGTTCAATTATAACCCAAGTTTACAGGCATCAAAAGTGCGTTTTTTCAATTCGTTCATATGTTTCTAGATTCTTTGGATTAAGGGGCAAGCTCCAAGGTAGCCCGCGAAAAACAAATGATCGAATTTTCCGAAGTCCTTCTTCGACTCATATGAACTTGGAGGGTTGTATTGATGATTTTTATGATAAATGATAAATGATAAATGATATTTATTCAGCAAGTAGGTTTTCTCAAACACTTTTACACGTCATTTTTTTTTTTAAACTAGATGGGGCCGGTGTTTCGTATCTGACTACTCTGAGAAGAAACAGCCGAAACAAACTCAGAGGTCATAGTCTCTTTTGAAGTCCAGACAATCTTGCTTAATTCACATGAGGACTATGCAGATTAGTGTCTGAGATGGTCTTTTGAAGAAAGAACCACACAGATTTGAGTGGACCTGTCCAGTCAGTGCAAGCATTTGTCAGTTATCGTGTAGCTCGACTTATAACTCAAGGAGCTCAACGAAACGACGAACAATACCAAAGAAAGGACATTTGGGTAGGTCGCTTATAGAACTCAAACTGCCAGACAGTCGTGGAAAAAAAAACAAAATGTGACCCACATGGTCCTCACATTCACAATTATTAAATAAAATAAATAATAATTTACAAAAACGAATGTCAATAAAAATACGATAAGTCAAATACACACATAAGACAAACAAAAAAAAGAGTAAAAAATAATAAAATACTGAAGTAAGTATTCATGTCAATTCATTAAATGTCAGTCACAAGTAAATATTCATGTCAAATACACACACATACAATAAAATAAAAAATAAAAAGAAGGTAAAAAATAATAAAATACTGAACTAAGTATTCATGTCAAATCATTCAATGTCACAGTGTATAAAATAAAGGAATCAACAATAAACCAGTGAAGTCCGAAATTTCAACATTCACAGAGCAAATTTCATTGGAGCAGTTTAATCCCAAGCCTTTTTATCTTCGAGATAGTGATTGACATGATAGAAAGCTTTCAGGCATAGCTTCTGTTTTATAAACGATTTGAATTTATTCAGGCTTAGTGCTTGAATATGGCTCGGAAGTTTATTGTAAAAACGTATACATTGGCATCTGAACGTACCCCCTATTTTTTTGAGCCTCGTTGCAGGAACAACAAATTTGTGTTTGTTCCTCGTATTTATGTTGTGGATATCACTGTATTTTTAAAATAAATTAATATTTTTGTGTGCGTACAAAAGGTTTTCGTAAATAAATTGAGAGGGCACAGTAAGAATATTAATCGCTTTAAATTTTTCTCTGAGGGAGTATCTGGGACTTAGTTTATAAATTGAACGAATTGCCCTTTTTTGTAAAACAAATATTGTTTGAATATCGGCGGCATTGCCCCACAAGAGAATACCGTACGACATCACGCTATGGAAATAACTAAAGTAAACTAAACGAGCTGTCTCTAAATCAGTTAAGTCACGAATTCTTCTAACGGCGTATGCTGCAGAGCTAAGTTTTTTCGACAATTTGTTTATATGCGGGCCCCACTGAAGCTTGGCATCCAAAGTTATGCCTAAGAACACTGTGCTATCTTCCGGTTTCAGCTCTTCATCCTTAATTAGTACAGTAGTTTCCACTTGTCTTACATGGGGTATCGTAAACTTAATACATTTAGTTTTTTTTTCATTTAAGAGTAGATTATTAACATTAAACCAATTAACAACTTTTGCCAGGGCGCTATTAACATTATCCATAACTGGCTGCTGACGTTTGAGTTTAAATAAAAGAGAAGTGTCGTCTGCAAACAATACCACGTCATGATTATCCTTTATGAGGTAAGGCAAGTCATTTATGTAAATAAGAAACAAAAATGGACCAAGAATTGAGCCCTGGGGTACCCCCATTTTTACTACGGATCCGGGAGATCTTTTCCCGTTAACATCAACCCTCTGAATCCTATCACTCAAATAAGAAGTAAGAAGATCCAGAGAGGCGTTACGGATTCCGTAGTGGTGTAGTTTCCTGATTAATGTTTCATGAAGAACGCAATCGAAAGCTTTAGATAAATCGCAAAAAATTCCCAAAGCGTCGCATTTGTCCTCCCAGGCATTATAAATGTGTCCTAAAAGTTCAACACCAGTCGCTGAACGGCATCAGTATATACAGCATCAGTAGTTGAACGACCCCTTGTAAAACCGAACTGTTTTTTGTGCAATAACTTATGTTTATTGAAAAAACTTTGCAATTGTGCCAAAATTATTTTTTCAAAAATTTTACTAAAGGTGGGTAGTACTGAAATGGGTCTATAATTAGTGGGGTCTGATGTACTACCCGATTTAAACAATGGTATTATTTTACTATATTTCATTAGATCAGGAAACTCACCTCGGTCAATACAATCGTTAAATATAACAGCTAAAGAAGGAGCTACAACGTTTATAATGGATTTAGCTACGTCTACAGAATGACCCCATAGATCAGCGGTCTTTTTAACATTTAAGGTGTGAAAAGTTTTAATAATATCTGTACAGGTGACATATTGGAAGTTAAATGTTGTATGATTATCATTCTGTAACTTGATTCGTCTTACAGTCGCGACCGATATGTTCATCAACATACAACTTAGCACTGCCCTGCAAATTGCAAAATACGTAAGAAAATTTTAATTTTGCGGGCTATCTTAGAGCATTCCCCTTAAATAAGTAGAAGAAAAACCGAATCTAAGCTATCCAAGTTATCAGCTCTTTCTTAAGAGTTAAGATTCTCAGAGCTACGTCCGTAAATTCCGATTTAAGACATCGATATTCCGGATAAAGGCGTGTCCGGACTTAGTTTCCAGCTCCCGAAGTTAAATCCGCTATTTCAGTGTTACACCTCACTTAGGATTTCTAACTGAAATCCAAAGACGTTAGAATAGGTACAACTCTAGGATCTTATTTCAGGTATTTAGAGATTTGACCTACTTAGTTAGAAAATGTTTTTGCATCCAGTTGGTTCCAGTAAACTTACGTGAATTCGAATGATTCCCGTCTCAAAAAAATTGATTCTGTTTGGTCCGTCAGTTAGACTATCTTAAATATTGGATAAGTAGGTGTTTTTTATTTTATCAAATAATTCAAAGGAGATAGTTTTTTTTGGGCCCACCTGGTCGTTGCATTTATTATTCATAATAACACCAAAAAAAGTAATCATTTTACTATGGTATTAAACGAAATATTACGTAGAAATGAAAACGGAATCTTAAAATCATATTAAATAAGCTATGTTATGATATTTTTTTGCGAGTCAAATCATTCCTGGTGTGGTCAATGTCATTTGACAGCAAATACTTACGTGAATAGGGGCGTTTTTTTTCTGTTTACTAAAAAAAGTACGGTACCTACCCGTTGGTAATCATATGTGCTATATAATTATTATAGAATCAGAAAGAATATAAAAATAAATATTATTAAACTGTGAGCATTTTTAATGCCATTTTTATAGGTTTACACTAAAATCGCATAGGTGGTTTAAACAATCAACGTGGCACGGAACGTTATAAACCCACTTTTTTAGTGATTGACAGCATACTTCATTATTTTGACATTTACTTTTTCTGTTTATTTTGGTTTTCGTAAGTGTTTTTGCAGATTTTTCGCATTTATTCCGGTTAGACAACGCTTAGCTACTTTAACCACTGGAATCTAGAGGTTATAAGGAAGAAATCAATGCAAGTTTCATTATTAAATGCTAGAATTTATGTGGGAGCCTAATCCTCGAACAAAAAAAATTGTCTCCTTTACGAAGATAAAACGCGTTAAAGATCGTGAGTGGGGCTTGTGTCGTCACTTTCCAGTAAAAAATGTACTCAACTATGACGTCACACGCATTTTCGACACACTGTATCGTCGTCATTATTTTTAAGTGAAAAAAGAAAAAATATGTGTCCAATATTTTTTGTAAATCTATTTGACGGACTAATACGTATTTTTTGTAATGTACCCTATAATTGCGCACAAATAAAATAACTTTTAAAGATAATATAGAAAATCTTTTTTACACACTTTAGTATAACAATTCTCTTTGCCCATAGCAAAATACATAAACTTACGATTTAATCCCACAAGGCAAGGTAGAAGTCACAGAACGCTACGCAACTGCTACGATCCCTGCATACTCAATACTCAATACTCAATACATTTATTGCATTTCACAATG
Source organism: Xestia c-nigrum (assembly GCA_916618015.1). Classification (NCBI taxonomy): domain Eukaryota; kingdom Metazoa; phylum Arthropoda; class Insecta; order Lepidoptera; family Noctuidae; genus Xestia; species Xestia c-nigrum. The sequence goes on from OU745248.1 coordinate 997,624, forward strand.
TGAACTTAGGTGGTAGGTACATAAAGATACATACAATAGTTTTCGAGCATTGTGGGCCCTGTCGGGCATAACAACATAAAAATTAAAAATAAGGAATAAATAAAATAATGAATAAAATAAATTAAAATACTCTTCTTGCTTTGTGCAAGTACATGCATATTCTGGACATAAACGCACGCCGGTTGCACACACCTAACCTTTATAAAGAACACCATCGATAAAGAAAATACTTAAGTATTAATATAACTACTCACGATGCACATACGGTTAGACTAATAGGCATGAGGACGGTATCAAAAAATTGCAAATCTATTTAGTCCGTCAGTTAGAGTATTGAAAAACAATGGACACGTACGGACATGAACGATGACTACCTGTAACGACTGCTAAAGAGTGACAAATGGCAGCCGGGACGGTAGGACCAGTAGCTTACGTACTTTCCGAGGCACGGAGGAATTTCTGTATGTAAGGGCACTGAGGCACTCCTGGAAGTTGGAACATGTTGAGTAACCGAAATATATCACATATATCTACCATATTTTAAAACTACATACCACACCACATACCCTATCACACACACCACACCACACCATTCACACACGCTACACTACATCACACCACAACACAACACACCACAAACCATACTACACAACACACACTTCACAATATTCCACACACTACGCCACAGAACACAAATTACACCGCACTACTTACTACAACAGCACACTTTACATCACATTTACTGACTGGGAATAAGTTTCACAAGTTTTATTTTACTGTTTTTACTTTTACTGTTAATAATTTAAATTGCAATTTTTTTTTTAAATTTTTATATATGAATATTTTTTTTTCTTTCTAAAAAAATGTACTTTCCTAATTTCGGAAAAATGTACTACATTGCATATTTATCCTTAAGGTACACTATTACATCAACTCGTGTTAGTTTAGTATAGTTAGTACATAGTTAGTTTAAGTGTACTTCAACGATGTTGAAAGAGCGGAGCCTTCTAATACAGGCATTGTTTGCCTAAATGGAGGCTCCAAACACATTTACATGTAATTTTATATCTCATTAGCACAATAAACCATTTTATATTTTTTTTGTAAGGGTGGTCAGTCACCGGGGTTGCGGGCCTGTTCGAAAGAGATACCGCGGCCCCGGAACGTGAAAGGCGAGGAAGGAACATGGATGGGTTTTAGTCAGTAAGAGTCTGACACTCCCTCCCGCTCCGCCCAGAGTGGGAGAAGTCATTTGATGATTTCCCATCCTAAAAAAAAAAAAAAAAAAAAAAAAAAAAAAAAAAAAAAAAAAAAAAGGGTGGTCAGTCATCTACAGACTAACCTAACCTAGGCAAGCACGGCTTAACCTAAACATTGACCCGAGCGGCTGTTATTATTTGCCACTAGCTCGCCTACCAGGTGTCTACCTGATCAATGTATAAATTTCCATCTGTTACCCATAAGTACCAATTCGCGACACACAAGTAACTTTAAGGCACAAACAATTGGTCCTATCAGGCTTCCTATTGTTAGTTCCCAACAACATAAACTTGGTCCTATTGTACGGAGTAAATAAACAGTTAGGAACAAACATTTGCCAACTGTAATCTGAAGCAATAATCTTGGGTATTTGTTACATATCTGGGGTTTCCAAGGGTAAGGGGGTGAAGTTAAAGTGGAATATTGGTTTGTGATTACAAGCTCGTCGTTCTTGATCATTACCATGAAAAGAAAGAGAAAATTACAGTCATTATGACACATATAACATGTACATGAAAAGCAAAAAGAACTTAGATTTTATTTGGGGGGAAATGTGCCTCAATGGCTTTGGATTAGGCAAGGATTTGGATTAGTAATGCGGACATCATTATTGGGGACGTAACTCCATAGAGCGGACAGTAACAGACTTGTTTGGCGCAGTGGCCACTGCGGTTCGTGACGTGGCTTCGGTTCTCGTACGGAACAAATTCAGGGTGCGAACAACCTCATCGCGAAACCGTCAACCAAGCATTCAGTACATCCAACTACACAAAAAATATTGCTGGATAATTACTTTTTTTTCGGATGGAAAATCACAATTTACGGTAAAACTCAATGTAACGTAATGAAAACATTGTGCTGGTGAATGGATTGAATTGTGTAGGAGTCGAGTAGGTGCAGTTGAAGGTAAAGTCCTGACATTAAAAACATGTATTTAAAGAAAAAAACTTGTGAAAAAGTTGGACCCTAATATCTTCGTAACTAGAAGGTTCCCAGATTTGGTCTAGAACAAAAAAAATATCGTAAATCGTTATCATATAGAAAACAATGTATCGGCTTCATTACGAGGTTTTTTTACACCTTTATTTGTATGTAGCCTGATGAACGACGTTGCAGAAAACGCAAGATTGTAAAAGTGATATTTACTTGTCTAGGTCCTCAGATGTCTTGAAAATATGCACTGTGAACATGGTTTTGCCACCAAAGAAAAGATAAAAGTAATAAAGATCAGTACCAAAGATAATCTTTATTTGAAAAGCTTTAACCGCCAACATAATAATAAAACGCGATATAACGAGTTAACATAAACGTAGGCGCAGGTGTTCAAAGCGACTTTGATTGCCAATTTTATAGCTCCTGGAATCGAACCCGGGACCGCCAGTACAAATAAATAAAAAGCGTTTTTATGCCCCGTTAACGTTACATGTTACCGACAGATAAAATTCATTTGATTTTTTATCTTGTTATTTTAGGGACGTACAACTGGTAACTTGTTCGTCTTGTGGTTGCAAGGAGTGTTTTAAGTATGAGGGACTTCCAGGTTTGGCAAAATGTTATTGTATTCTGAATAAAAAAGGATCCATGGAGTTTCTTGTCTATTCTTCTCTATAGAGATACTACGCTTTGGAATAATAATAATCGTTTATTTATCAAAAGGGGCACATTTACAATTAAGAATCAAAATAAGTAAAATAGAACACTGTTGCTTATTGCCTGAACTAGGTGGAACCTGTGTTTCGAATGTGCAACTACAGTACTTTCTCAAGTTATTATGCCATGCGACTGTGAATGTAGCTTTGCTTTTTTTGTTGTTTTTTGACATTCAAAAGTGCCGTGATGGTATAATTCAAATAAATGGTTTGAGTTTGAGTTTCTTATTGGGTTCTTCCTTCAGTAATTTATCAGTAGCAGCCCAGTTGGTAGCAATAGGCTCGCACTCTATTACAATTACATAGGACTTAAGAATTACTTACTAAATGTGGGTGTACTATCACAGGCGTGATGTTGTGTAATGTTTTTATATAAAGCTATTCACACACTTGTGTTACTTTAACGGAAAAATATCTGTACAATGAAATTTCGAAAATATGAAAATTCGGGATATATCCCGAATTTTCCGAGATTTCTAGTTGATTTTTATTTGTTGACAGGAATGGTTGTTCTATAGATTTTATATCTTTGGTTGAGTTTTGCTTTGAATTTCGATGACTATAAGTGTAGGTAAAGGTCAGAGGAAGACCAAAAAGGATGGATGTCCTGTATGATATAGTATGGCTAGAAAGAGGTCACCGACTGAGATAACTAGTGATAATTTTTGTTTAACTTTTCGTCATCACTTGGAATTACTTATATCATGGGTGCCTTTACAAACTCACATGCACAAACCGCCAGACCTGGAACCTGTAGGCCATACACAGGTAGTACAATATGTCCCGTGCGGTAATCGTACCCACGCCACGCAATGCAGCAGCCGATTATTCCGCCACTGCGCCAACAGTGCTGTCAAGATAAGGGCGGGGCTGCGAGACTGTTCGCAAGAGATACCGCGGCCCCGGAACATAAAGGGCGAGGAAGGCACATGGATGGGCTTTAGTCAGTCTGACACTCCCTCCCGCTCCGCCCAGAGTGCGAGAAGTCATTTGATGATTTCCCATCCTAAAAAAAAAGGAGAATGATAATGATAGTTATGAAGTTTTGAACCAGTTTCAATATTATTGAAGGTATTTTTTGGCCGTCTTCAATTCTATAAGCTGTATTTGTCCCACAGAACAGATAAAAGAGGTCAGAAAAGCCTTGTGGGCGGGGCAAGCGCGCCGCTCATATAAGTGAGCGCTCATATATTATGTCAATCGACCAACAGTCGCGCTCTTATTATGAAAACGTACAAAGCGTGTGTGAATGTACGTCAAACACAGTTTGACAGTCAATAGCGAGCTTGCGATCTAAGTGTGAGTAGTTTATTTATATGCGTAATGCACGTACGTAAAGGTGGAGTTAAAGAGTGGGAGACAAACGGTAACACAAGTTCTAATACAAATCAGTCACTACATATTTCCTTTCTAACCTTTTTTTTTGTTCTGAGGTCTAACCAATCACTTAATGTTCCTTTTCAACTCACACACACCTACAACAAACTTCATATTTCTTGTACAACAATTTCCTGAAAATTAACTGCACCTAACTTCAATTCAGCATATTTCTCATACTTAGCAAGTCGGCAACTTCACATGAGAGTGTCGCCACATTCGCAGCGGTTATTTCCCAAAGGCACGCCACTTGCAAGTAGCGTGTTTGTTTTACACTTACATTATTTTTGTAAAGTTTGCCGTACATCTTGCGACGGAGTTCTTTTGTAGTTTGTAGGTATAATTATAATTGTTATTTTGTTGTTTTGTGTCTAAAATATCTTAACTTTAATATGTTAAAAGTTCTTTTGTAGTATGTAGGTATAATTATAATTGTTATTTTTGTTGTTTTGTTTTGTGTCTAGATAATTAAAATTAGAAACAGGTATACCTAATAGTTTGTGTTTATTAATATTTGCATGCTATTTTTATGGCGAAATGTGTCATCGCACTAAAAGCTTTTTTTACCACCTTTTGTACCACATTTACTGCAAATAAATTATTTTGACTTTTGACTTTGGAGTCGTGTAGTAAGTCGAAGTGACCATAGTCGGTGGCAGTGAGATTAAGTTGTTTTGTTTATTTCAATGGACAGTTAGGGATGCTATACATTGATTCGGGTTCGCACATACTATTCTGATAAATGATAAATGATATTTATTCAGCAAGTAGGTTTTCTCAAACACTTTTACACGTCATTTTTTTTTAAACTAGATGGGGCCGGTGTTTCGTACCTGACTACTCTGAGAAGAAACAGCCGAAACAAACTCAGAGGTCATAGTCTCTTTTGAAGTCCAGACAATCTTGCTTAATTCACATGAGGACTATGCAGATTAGTGTCTGAGATGGTCTTTTGAAGAAAGAACCACACAGATTTGAGTGGACCTGTCCAGTCAGTGCAAGCATTTATCAGTTATCGTGTAGCTCGACTTATAACTCAAGGAGCTCAACGAAACGACGAACAATACCAAAGAAAGGACATTTGGGTAGGTCGCTTATAGTACTCAAATTGCCAGACAGTCGTGGGAAAAAAAAAACAAAATGTGACCCACATGGTCCTCATATTCACAATTATTAAATAAAATAAATAATAATTTACAAAAACGAATGTCAATCTATATGTCAAATAAACACATAAAACAAACAAAAAAGTAAAAAATAATAAAATACTGAACTAAGTATTCATGTCAATTCATTAAATGTCAGTCACAAGTAAATATTCATGTCAAATTCACACACATAAAATAAAATAAAAAAATAAAAAGAACGTAAAAAATAATAAAATACTGAAATAAGTATTCATGTCAAATCATTCAATGTCACAGTGTATAAAATAAAGGAATCAACAATAAACCAGCGAAGTCCGAAATTTCAACATTCACAGAGCAAATTTCATTGAGAGATAGTGATTGACATGATAGAAAGCTTTCAGGCATAGCTTCTGTTTTATAAACGATTTGAATTTATTCAGGCTTAGTGCTTGAATATGGCTCGGAAGTTTATTGTAAAAACGTATACATTGGCATCTGAACGTACCCCCTATTTTTTTGAGCCTCGTTGCAGGAACAACAAATTTGTGTTTGTTCCTCGTATTTATGTTGTGGATATCACTGTATTTTTTAAACAAATTAATATTTTTGTGTGCGTACAAAAGGTTTTCATAAATAAACTGAGAGGGCACAGTAAGAATATTAATCTCCTTAATTTTTTCTCTGAGGGAGTATCTGGGACTTAGTTTATAAATTGAACGAATTGCCCTTTTTTGTAAAACAAATATTGTTTGAATATCGGCGGCATTGCCCCACAAGAGAATACCGTACGACATCACGCTATGGAAATAACTAAAGTAAACTAAACGAGCTGTCTCTAAATCAGTTAAGTCACGAATTCTTCTAACGGCGTATGCTGCAGAGCTAAGTTTTTTCGACAATTTGTTTATATGCGGGCCCTACTGAAGCTTGGCATCCAAAGTTATGCCTAAGAACACTGTGCTATCTTCCGGTTTCAGCTCTTCATCCTTAATTAGTACAGTAGTTTCCACTTGTCTTACATGGGGTATCGTAAACTTAATACATTTAGTTTTTTTTCATTTAAGAGTAGATTATTAACATTAAACCAATTAACAACTTTTGCCAGGGCGTTATTAACATTATCCATAACTGGCTGCTGACGTTTGAGTTTAAATAAAAGAAAAGTGTCGTCTGCAAACAATACCACGTCATGATTATCCTTTATGAGGTAAGGCAAGTCATTTATGTAAATAAGAAACAAAAATGGACCAAGAATTGAGCCCTGGGGTACCCCCATTGTTACTACGGATCCGGGAGATCTTTTCCCGTTAACATCAACTCTCTGAATCCTATCACTCAAATAAGAAGTAAAAAGATCCAGAGAGGCGTTACGGATTCCGTAGTGGTGTAGTTTCCTGATTAATGTTTCATGAAGAACGCAATCGAAAGCTTTAGATAAATCGCAAAAAAATCCCAAAGCGTCGCATTTGTCCTCCCAGGCATTATAAATGTGTCCTAAAAGTTCAACACCGGCATCAGTAGTTGAACGACCCCTTGTAAAACCGAACTGTTTTTTGTGCAATAACTTATGTTTATTGAAAAAACTTTGCAATTGTGCCAAAATTAATTTTTCAAAAATTTTACTAAAGGTGGGTAGTACTGAAATGGGTCTATAATTAGTGGGGTCTGATGTACTACCCGATTTAAACAATGGTATTATTTTACTATATTTCATTAGATCAGGAAACTCACCACGGTCAATACAATCGTTAAATATAACAGCTAAAGAAGGAGCTACAACGTTTATAATGGATTTAGCTACGTCCATAGAATGACCCCATAGATCAGCAGTCTTTTTAACATTTAAGGTGTGAAAAGTTTTAATAATATCTCTACAGGTGACATATTGGAAGTTAAATTCGGAATCACAGACTGAAACGTTTTCCCTTAGTAAAGACTCGGCAGCAGCAGGCGACGAGTTAAGCGATTTAGTTGTCGATACGGGAATATCTGCAAAGAAATTTTCAAAGGCTGTGGCAACTTGAGTGTCTGAATTTAGAATATTATCGCCAATAGCAAGGCTGTAGTCACTATTTCGGTTGCAAGACCTTCCCGTTTCGCTATTAATGATGTTCCATGTCATTTTAATTACATTACTACTATTTTAATTTTTGAACTCAAGTAACGTGACTTTGCTAATAAACAAACTTTTTTAAATAATTTGGAGTAATTCTTAACGTACAAATTAAATTCTACTGTGTTAGTATAAGTACGCTCTTCATACAGTTCATAAAGTCGTTTTCGACTCTTATGAATGCCAATGGTGGCCCAGTCATTGAAAGAAGCGTTACTATTTACCGAGATTGTCTTAGGGACAAATGTGGTTTCAAATTGTGCGCAATACATGCTGAAAAAATCGTTATAGTGTTGATTGGGATCATCATTGGCTGACAAAAGTGGTAGTTTTGATAAGAGTTTAGTTTTAAAAGTTTCCAGGCGATTTTTACTTTTTGGATTAACAATGATATCCTTTCATATTTACATTAGGAATTGTGATCAATTGCCCACAATGATCAGAATCTATTAAATTAATAATTGCCTTTTGGGTGGGTATAATATCAGTGTAAATATTATCTAGGCAAGTGGCAGTAGTAGGGGTTATTCTAGTGGGCTCGAGAAATTTATTTTCAAGATTGTATGACTAAAACAGGCTTAAAATTTTTGTACTTAACCCAGAATTTTCTAACAAATTAATATTAAAATCACCACAATTAATTATAGACTTCTTAGAACTACAGATTCTATGTAACACTTCATCCATTACCTTTTCAAAACAATCATACAACCCTGAAGGAGGTCTATATACACTTAAAATGATAAACTGCTCCAATTCTATACAGGCTATTTCAACTGTTCGCTCAACAGATAGGCTAACAATATCCTTGCGTTCTTTAAATTTAAGATGATTACTTACTAGGATTAATGCGCCGCCGTGTATAGCATTTACTCTGCAGAATGAACTACCAACCTGGTGATTGCTAAAATTGAAAATTAATTGGTGACATTTAAGCCAGTGCTCCGTTATACAAAGAATATCTATGTTGTTACAATTCAAAAAAAGTTCTACTTCTAATTCTTTGTTCAATAATCCTTGAATATTTTGATGAACCAGGTTGATACTATTAAAACTCTCAAAACATTCGCCAGATTTACTATCTGGTTTCCTTATAATATTGCAAGAGGTTGCCTCTGTTGTCTCAATTTCTAATTTAAATGATTCAGTAGTATTTGCTAAACAAAAAATCCAGCAATAGCTATTATCATATTCGGATTTTGTTTAGGTCCTGCCGGTTGACAAATTCCGTTTTGCTGTCGCTGAATCACGTTCGAGACGTCTCGTCAGATCATCATTTTCATTCTCTTACCCTTATCCCAATTAATTTGAGTGTCGGTGCAACATGTCTTCATCTTCCATACTTCTCTATTACTCGCCATCTCATCAAATATCTCCTTTCTTGCTATATCCATCCGTTACACAGTCCATCCATCGCTTTTTTCGGACGGCTCGTCACAAATCAGACTAAATCGAGCTGCTTTTCTGGAACTGATCTATATCTACATATTCGATTTGGTTGTCCGTCGGTGCCATTTGTCAGTAAGTACACACTTACAGATATATCTGGCAGCGCAGAGCGTTGAGGGCTTTGACAACCCTATTTTCTCTTCTTCATAATCCCACTTCTCCTTCTTACCTGACGTCCCTTTGTCAATATTTATGCTCTGCACACAACAAGAATCTTCGGTCCGAGACCAATCGTCTTCTTCGTTGTCCTTCTCATCGCTCTGGCTTTATAAAGTCATCTTTCTTTGTCCAGGCGGTCTTTCTTTGGAATGCGCTCCCTCAGAATATCAGGACGGTAACCAATCGGTTTACTTTTAAAGTGAAAGCTCGAGAGCACATTCACAAGAAGTTGGCAGAGTCGTCTCAGAACTAACTTGTAGTTTTTTTTGTTAATCTCTCATAACCTTTTTTATATTTTGCTTTATGTATGTATATCAACCCAACCTAGTCAATAATTTATCAAATAATACCATTCCCTCACACAACCATCGACAATAACATAAACACTCGTCGAAATATGATCTTTAACTGCAACAACTCGTGCAATAAAACAGACATTGGAGCGATTCAGCAACACTATAAAATCTTAACCACAGGTACAGAATAGATGCGTATAGAAGACAAGTGAAGCTGTACACACACACACAGGGGCATAATTCATTCTCCAACACGATTCCATTCTCATCCCATTGTCATTTTCCTTAAAGTTCGTAAACTGCTAAATTCACAATGGTCGGTCGATGGTCTCGTAATAAAATTGTGTTTTAATGGCATTTTTATATTGCTATTATTATAAAACCATTCGTACAAATGGTTTTCTAAATTTACTACTAAATGCGAACCTTTATTATTGCAAGATTTCATGTACGAGATTAATATTCTATGACATTTCTTTCAATGGGGTCATAGTGGTTGATCATTAAGAAGTCTTAATGACGCCATTATATTAGTAGATTATCAAACTTGTCAAAACTTGACAGAACTTGATCATTATGACTTCAATGATCGCCTATTCTGACACTATCGTAATAGCAGAATCGAGGCCCAGTTTTTCGATAACAAAGCCAAGGCGCGATTTCATTAGGCAAGTTACTTGACGCACGATGTAAATTGCTTACAACTTCAACAAACCTGCGTAAAAGATCAACTTGTATGAGGTAGTTTGAACTTGTACATTTTTTATTCAAGTGACCTGCCTGCAAGTGCCCTATGGAATCTCTCCTGTACACCATAAAATTCACATTCGCGAAACAGATGGAAAAACACATGTCTCGTGTACCTTTGCCACTGGATATAACATGTTTGTCTTAGTCTCTTTTGCATTATCAACTGCTGTTATCTGTCTACGTTTTCTATTTTGTGTTGAAGCAATTCAACTATGCGATAAAACCTCTACTACCCACATTCAAACTACAGCTACTATCGTCCATAAACCAGTATTGTTCGACGGTGCAATCGCGTGGTTGTAAAATAAACAGAACACGTAAAGTTTATCATAAATCGCACTAGTTCTGTTTGACAGTATTGTTGTCTTTTACTAGCACATGAAACTAGAAAGAGATAGAAGTTATGAGCTACGAATATGACTTTTTGATGCATTATAACAACTTCTCATTTTCTGTGTGGTACTGTAGCTTATTGAGATTGTTTATCTATGTTTGTTTAAGCTTATTGTGGGCCCGATGTTTATAAGTTAAACACACTTAAACATTAAAACCGCATTAACTGTTTGCTTTTTGTGGTTTCAATATAAATGCCTGTAATACCACGACGACCCGAATGGTTTAGTGGTAGTGAGGCCGCCTTACGTTCTTAGGGTCCTGGGTTCGAATCCCGGTAGGAGCAAATGTTTGTGGGATGAGCATGGACATTTTTTTTCGAGTCATGGATGTTTATACGTATAACAAGTATGTATTTACAAACAAAAAAGTATATAAGTAGAATATCAACTATCTGGTGTCCACGACACATGCCTTGCTTAGTGTGGCACAAGATGGCGCTCTGCGTTAATGTTCAGTTATATTTATTTTATTTTATTTATTTAATGGGTCCCAAACAGCAACGCGGCAGGCCCTGAAGGAGATCGTTGGATGAATTCGACTCTTTCCACAAGGATTAGCGAAGAACAGCACTCGATAGCGATACGTGGAAAGAGGGAAGGGAGGGGGGAGAGCCATGCCCTGCAGTGAGATACAAATGGCTAATAATAATAAATAAATCCTCGGACGGTTAGGCAGAGCTGTGTCTTTATACCCCACATTTTACCAGTTGTTGAAAAACATAAAACGTCAGTTTAAAACTGCCAAACCGTAGAATAAGATTATTGTTTATTTTGAGTTGGCAACTTCCTTCTTGTATGTGGCTTTGTGAAGCACAGTACTTCAGAGCAAGAATAAACACGTAATTAATTAATTTGCGTTGTTTCATTCTTTAATATAGCACTAGCACTCCTGACATAAGGCTACTCGACTAACGTGACTTTAAAATAAGCCGGTCAGCAAAGTTGGTAGATTGAACTAGTTGACAATATTATGCCAAACTTCAGCATGTTTTAAGCGGCATAACCCTAAGCCACGGACCGATTATTGGGTCATGAGGAGCATTGAAACTTTTGAATATTTGGTTTCAAACATAGTAAAACCATTTACTACTATTTTCTCCTTTTTAGACTAAAGGTAAAACTAAACCGTTACCAGATCACTCTTACAGAAATTCAGATAAATACACACTTTTCACTGCATGTGAAGAAACATTACGTGATGCGACTGGCGTCATGTGTCAACTCAGAAAAACGGCAGTTTTCAGGATAATATTATTTTATTAATCACTTAATCAACATATACAAACTCACAATCAAATCAGTTTATCACAATTTCACAAACAGTAAATAAATTATAATTATAATAGTGGGAGGGGTATGGTGTTGCCAACTCTTTATAACAGTGTTGCGAGTTAAATGTACACAATACTACTATATTTTGTAACACATGCGACACTTCTGTATCTTGCGCGTGAGTACTGTCGCGTCGCTTTGCGATGACTCGTGGCATGCCGTAAGAATTCTCCTTCATTTATTATCCTCGCAACCGTAGCAGCACACTTGTCGCTTAAACGCGTAGCTCGTGGCCGAGTGGTAATAAAAGTACTACCAGTCATGAGAATATGAGAACTGATGCAAATTTCAAAGTGAGAAACTTGTCATGTTGCATAAGTGGTACATATTCGTGTGCATACAAAATACTTGTAACTTGGACCTTGTATTGTGGTTGTCAGCACTAAATTAGTATGGGACAAAGAAAGATGATATTCGTGTGGTTTTGGAAACTGAGCAAAGCCACTCAGTAAGTGGTTGGCGTAGAGCTCTTTGAGACAGATCTCATCCTAGGAAATACCATGCGTACCTAAATAATTTCTAGCACTTTGTGTGTATTTCTAGTAACAGTGTTGCTATGCCCAGGTTTAAAAGGCATTGTAGCAATAACAGGTATACGAGATACTTCTGCTTTCTCACCGCAATGGTTACTCATATGTAAAGCCTCTGAAATTACCAAGTTTCAAAAGGTGACGGTGCTATCAAAATCAAGTGGATTCTCAGCTTATTTATCACCCAAAACGATCAATAAAGCTATTCATAATATTCACCAATGCTAATACTTTTAACACAGAGTATTAGGTGTACAGAAAGCCAGCGCCATACATCGAATGTATACAGATGCACGCACACATAGACCCTTTCAAGCGGCGGCGGCGATCTCAAACAAATGACGGTCGCGAGTGCGCGTACATTCCATATACGTGAAAGGTGTCCATGTATGCGTGCCACGGTCTCAAATAAATGCCGGCTGTGAGTGCGCTTGCACTCGCTGTACGTGAAGCGAGTCTAATGTGTGTGTGCGTTTTCGTTCGTTATTTGGAGCTAATCTTCTGTGCTCATAACCTTTATTTACTCTTAGTTTAAATTCGAAACTTGTTTGCCGGATTATTTCCTAACTTATTACTGTCAAGGAACGTTGCAGTGTTCTCGTAACACCGGTATTAAACAAGTATGTAACTTGATTGCAGAGAATAGTTAGGTACTCATAAATTATTATGATGTAGAGGATTTCGCACATATTCGTACATTATCGTAGCATTAAGAAGTTCTTCGTATTCTTGCCGCATAGGGTAATGATAATTATATTGATTGGCAGTTAGACATGTCGGATCCAGTCATGAGTACGGACAGGCGAATGATCGATTCAAGCGCGCCAGTGGTGATATCACGCGACCTATTTACCAGTATACCCCGCCATGGCGTAGTTGTACAGAGTCCTGACGTTAAGGCGGAGGTTTCTTGAAAACGGTCCAAAAGGCGGTTTTTAAAAGCAGTGTATCTCTAAAACTGTAAATAATTTCGACAAATAAAAAAAAACTTTATATTTTAAAGTCCTTTTTGCATACACTGATGGAACTCAAAACATAATTTGACAAACTTTAATGCACCAAAAAAATCTTCAAACATACCTCTTAATTTTCTTTCAAAGCAGTTTAGCCATTTATTGACAATGATAATTATAATTAAAAATATAACATACAATTTCAAATGCTAAACTACATCTACTGATGGATTAATTATTATTAAATAGTCAAGTTCTAGTTTTAAATCGATCGAAAATACTCATTTCGCACTATTCGGCCCGCAGTGACTGAAGTAACAGCCATTTTGTAGTGCAAGCTAATTAGAACTTTATTCTAACAGTATTTCAAACGAAGTTTGAACCACCACAAATAGAGTTGCTTATTTAGCTGATGTCGTCGCCTTAACAGCTCGCAGCGAGGAGGCCAGGCTAGGCCTCCTGATTGGCAGGCTGATTGCAGCGGACTTAAGACGTCTTGAAACTGTGTCCGATTCATTCATGTGCCCAGTGTAATAGTGTGAAAGTGTAATGTCAAATAATTTCACGAAACCCGTCTTCTGCCCTCATGATGCTCGTACCTAACGAAATAAATCCGGGCAAACCCGACACACATATCTTATCTTCTGCCTAGCATTTCGAACTATGTTCTAGTCGGCTTCCAGTCTAATCATGCAACCACTGAATACCAGTTAAACGGAGCGGCTGCCTATCTGACCTCCAGAACCTTGGTAGTACATGGTAATACGATCGATACCCCTTGGTGAGGTTGGTTGTCAGAAATCGGGCCACTGACTACCCGTAACGACTTAATGAGCTTTTCGGGGTACGATGGATACTCGGTGCCTATGTTATGGTTGGTGACCGATCCACGTGCCAACCTTGGCAAGTGCTGCTTAGCTAGCTAGACGCACTGTTAGGATAGTGCATCTAGCTAGCTATGAACTCAGGTCCTGAGAGGAAAAAAGCGATGCCGAGTATTATTGGAAAAAAATCTAGAACTCCTAAGATTTTTTCTCGGCAACAGCAATTGCTTTCTGAGATGCCCTAGCTAAGCAGATAGTTACCCATCTATGGACCGATTCAGTCACGAATTCCTTATCAATAGTTTGACACACTTCCCTACATTATTATAACACAAAGTCCTCCGCCGCGTCGATTTGTCTGTTCGCGATTGAACTCAAAAACTACTGAACCGATTTTCATGTTATTTTCACCAGTGGATAGATTCTTGAGGAAGGTTTTATTAAGTAATGTGTCAAGCGGGCGGACGAAGCCATCAGCTAGTCGTAAATAAAAAAAACACGACTTGTAAAGAATGGCATTTATAATTTGAATATACGGACAATTCAAATTGATAGGCAATCTGATCAACAATGTAATCTTCGACCGCAGTTTTAACTAAATCTGTTTTTGTGATTGGCTGAACAAAATTACCAATCATTTTAATGGACACCAGATTTGACGGTAGATTAAAAAGATAAGCTTTCAGCAGAGTTCAGATATTGAAGCTTTAAATCATAACGCCTGTTTTCCCCGAGTGATTCGGCAAATACAATAAAGGCTTCGTTCCCAGTATGTCGTGACGACAGACAATCGTGTAGTTTTAAGCGTCGTCGTGGCTTATGTATTTAAACGGAGATGTTCAGATAAAGGACGACACGATCAACTGTCAACAACAGATTGCCGTGACAGTGGGATCGGTTAGCACGACAGTTGTAAAACGATAAAAAATTGTCACGACAAACGAATGACAAAGCGTCTGCCGTGAAATGTCGTCGCGATCCAATGGGAACAGCTAGCACGACAGTCGTCCGACGACAAATTAATCGTCACGACATAGTGATAACTGGGCCATACTCACGCTTTGCCAGTAATGTTTAAGTACCATGTTATAAGGGTGACGCCTACTACCATCAACGAGGCACAAATAAATAAATATCGCTGGACATTACACACACCGTCATAGCGCCACACTCAACTTTGAGCCTTGTGTCGTGGAAACCCGACAGTTGATATAAACATTTACAGGGTGGAATTGATATAAAAATTCAATACTGCCTGTAGTGAAAGTACTCGAAATACTGGAGATTTTACTGAAAGACAACATTCCGTTATTTAAAAAAAGAAACAAATCTGAATTTACTGATTTCCGAAAATTTGCTTGCCACACTCCGGAATTAAACTGACAAAAGTTCGAAAAAATAATACCTGTATTATTTTACATCAATCGATAGAGGCAATCATATGCATCAAATCTCTCTAACAAACATGCTAAATTAAGCTAAATTGGCTAAATTTTTCTACAGCGCAACACTTTTTCTACCATACTTCTATATTTATTATTCGTCATCTAAGCAGTCACCTCCTTTCTAGCCATAACAACTTTTACACAGTCCATTCAAAGCTTGCAGTAGCTCAGTAGTAAATACATAACTTTTAAAGATATTATACTAAAGCCATTGAATCTATGGAAAAAGTAGTCCGCGACCGAAGGTAGGCCAATAAAGCATAGTTCCCTTGCGCTAGATCTCCGGATGCGCCTCAAAGCGGTCTGATCGCACCACGCCCCGGGGAAATCAAGGCTTAAGTACAACTACCATTATATTAATACTGCAGAAGGCTTAATAATTGAAACCATATATTTATAAAGACATTTTAACAAGATAGGCTGAGAGAATGTCATGCTCGCTCAAATATCTCGGCGTGGCGTGGTGGCGTGTGTGTCGGGTCATTTAGATCCCCCAAGTGTCGTCACATTGACTGGTCTCGTGGTACTCGCATCTAGCGGATTCCTGCAACCTTCACCAGGTAATCGCTCCACCTAGTGGGAGGCCTCCCAACGCAATGTCTTCCGGTTCGCGGTCGCCACTCCAGAACTAACCAACTCAAGAAACCCTGCCCCCCCCCCTTCCTTAAACTCCAGACCTAGAATAGCATGTATGGGGAATATGCACATTCGGGGTATTCCGAGTGGTGCTTCTGTAAATAACTTCTCATGGTCACTGTATGGCTCGATAGCTAAACGTTCGTTGTTATCATAAAACTTTAGTTTCCATCCGATGCGAGCTAGCAGTACGTTGAACCGCAGATTAAAACTTAACCAGGGATTAGATGCTTAGTTAGTTGTTGCGGTTGAATTATTCATTGTCTACAAATCGTTTCACTATCTTTTTAACCGGTTTTTAAAAAACGAGAAGTTTCGCATATCGACAGGTTTTTTTTTAGTGACGAAGTCTCAACTAGCACTTCGCCCGCGATACTTGTGATAAGTCGGCTAATTATCATATTTCCTGATAATTTAGCTATCTATCGGTAGGAGCTTATCCGGTACAAACAAACAAAAAAATCTCTTTACAATATTACTAAAGAAAACAGTAATTTTTCAGTTAGCCGGGGTCTTCATCATCTACATCATCTGCCTAGCCTTTTCCCAACTTGTCGGGGTCGGCTTCCAGTCTAACCGGATGCAGCTGAATACCAGTATTTTACATGGAGCGACTGTCTATTTGACCTCCACAACCCAGTTAATACTGGGAAATACGATGCCACTAGGTAAGACTGGTGTCAGACTTTTGGGGTCACTGTCAAAGATAGACAAATGACAGCCGGGACCAACGGCTTAACGTGCTTTCCGAGGCACGGAGGAAACTCGGTATGCAAAGGTGGTCACCCATCCACAGACCAACCTAGGCAAGCATGGCTTAACCTAAAGTTCGACCCGAGCGGCTGATATTATATAGCCACGAGTTCCTCGGGGTATTATGATTATTGCCGCCTTTGAGGATCGGCCAAACCAATACGGACTTATAAAGAAGCTGCTCCGAGGATAACTCCATACAAATACTGAGTGTATACCAGTGTCAATCCGGGGCCGCGTGCGTACTGGTGTGACGGTTCTTGTAAACATGCCCAAATTACTAAAATATAAATAGCTTCCCAAAACATTATTAATCATAACA
Source organism: Xestia c-nigrum (assembly GCA_916618015.1). Lineage (NCBI taxonomy): Eukaryota > Metazoa > Arthropoda > Insecta > Lepidoptera > Noctuidae > Xestia > Xestia c-nigrum. Next base: position 1,014,997 of record OU745248.1, read on the forward strand.
ATTGTCCAGATTACCCAGAACCCATATCATTCATTCGAATCGCTAAATCGCTTGATACAGCCGCTTAGCAGTCGCATTTGTACAGCTAAAAGGCTATACACACAAGGGCTTAGCGGAAAAAACTCGGAAAAAGGATAATCCCTACAAACAAACGTAATAAGTGATAGCTTTATTAATGACCACTTTGCCGCTGTGTTCTCGTAATTGGATCAAAGAAATTAGAACAAAAAAACAAGAGTGTTCGTTCGGAGAGTCAAATAATTGGAATAATCCGATTTAAGAAAAGCGCTGTATAAAAATGTTGGCTCTGATTTTGCTGTAGATACCCATAAAGTTTTACTATACTTGTTTTTTTATTAAGAGGCATTGTTAAAAACGTTCACAATTTTTACGTTTTGCACTATTACTTTATTTATATTACACATAAAGTACTTACGGGATTAAATCCGTGATTTTCTTTTGATGCTATGAGCTCCCGATATTTCGACGCTGTTGCAAGCATCATGATCGCGGGAATACTGTAGAGATATATGCGGGTGGGATAAAAATTATGTATTATGAGCAGACACATCTGTCTATCCTCTTTCTTAGTCTTTTACTGCTGAGGCATAGGAATGACTGGAAGAAGAAGGTTATTGGAAATACAGAAGTGGTTTAGGACAAACCACGACTCTACGCGACATAACTTGCGGATTGACGGTAGTACAGCACGCACGCTGGACAGGTATTACACACGTGTGTCATTTGTCCGCGCGAAGCTGCAAACAAGGCTTCAGAGCTTTTATCTTTTAAAAACACACAGACGAAAAGAAAGAACGATTTTGAAGGCAATCAATGTCAGAAGATATTTGCTCTAAAATCTCGCAACTAAAATTGAACGTCAGGAAATTTAATAATACTGACGTGACTAATCCGGACAGCAATCAATATAACTTCGTGCTAGATGTTCTAAACTAAGACTAGAGCAGTATAATGACGAAAACAACAAAAAATCCAATAAACCACGAAACAATATAAAATGGCGGCCGTACTAAAATAAATTCAGTTTATTTTTTAACGAATGAAAAATCACCACATATTTAGTGAACCGTGAGCGTAACTAACACAACTGTCGACCCAGCGATTAAAGTTAACTGCAAATCATAAAGAGATAATACACAATGTTGATACTCTAGTTATTGTAAAAACAACGCAACCATTTAAAATAATGACTTTATATACAACCTTGGTAACACTATGTAAGAAATTGTTCAGAAAATTAAAATGAATAAAACGGTACAAAACTACGATTAACTGCCTGACCAGGGCCTCAATTCTGCTATTACAATCGTGTCACAGTGGTTTTTAATTGATTTCATAATTGTTGATGAATGACAATGGGATCTCCATTGCCATTTTGCTTTAAGTTCCTGAGCTGCTAAATTCATCATAGTGGTTCGATCATTGGTCTCGTAATTGTATTGTAGTATTGACATTATTAATGAAACCTGTTAATAGAAATGGTTTTCGAAAATATACTATTAAATTTCAACTTTTACTCATGCCAGATTTCTTTTATATATGTCACCGTAAAATTGTCAAACACGTTATCTTTCTAGCGATATTGTAAACTCTCGAATTATTGTCAACTGAACATACGAAAGTATCTCTGCCCCCATAATCGGGACTTGGGGCACCCCCCCGTTAGGTTAGTTAGGTTCCTTTAAACCTTGCACTCGGAAATAGGGGCCCCGCGAAGCGGGGCTCCGTCGACTACGCTTTTTAGGGGAATATAAAGTGTTTTAAGGTTAGGTTATATTAATCGATATTTCTCAGGAATGGTACATTATCTTTTCATGAGAGTGGTACCATTGGGCAAGGGGGACCCCTCCTTCCCTCCACACCGCGTGATTTGACTACCATCGCATGCATTTCACGAAAAATAATGCGTTTTATTGTAAGCAGTATGTTCGTTTGACAATAATTCGAGAGTTTACAATATCGCTAGAGATATTACAATATAACGTATTTGACAATTTTACGGTGTCATATATATATATATATATTTTACATATTATTTATTTGTGATAAAAGCAATCTGAAGTAGTAAGGAGTTCGTAAATAGCACAACACATTAAGTAAATAAAAAATAAATAAATATTGCTGGACATTGACACACAGCGCCACCTAGTGCCACACTAAGCAAAGCTTGTGTCGTGGACACTAGATAGTTTATATACTACATATTTCCTTTTTTGTTTGTAAATACATACTTACTATACATATAAACATCCATGACTCGGAAACAAATGTCCATGCTCATCACACAAACATTTGCTCTTACTGGGATTCGAACCGTAGAACGTAGGGCAGCCTCACTACCACTGCGCCATTCGGGTCATCGGGTAATGTGTAACGTGGATAAATGTGCAAGTATCCAACTCATTGTATCTGTTTAGCTGTCAAAGTCAAATGTGACATTTCTACGTTAGGTTTATCTGTTGTTATTTCTAGCGGCCGGTGTTTTGTTTTATTTTCTTACAAGTGTTTTAAATTATCTTTATTAAAGAAGCCTATATTGATTGCAATATAAAATTGTGCTAATTGAGCAATTTTCCGCTCTAATTCGAAAGGAACTGTCAAAATGTTGTCAAATTTGTCATTATGTACGAGAGTACTATTAGCTATTTCTGATTGTTCATTGGAAAGTCATAATGACGCCATGATGTTAGTAGATCACTAAACTTGTCAAAATTAACAATTATGAAATCAATTAAAGACTATTGTGACACTATTGCAATAGCAGAATCGGGGCCCAGGTGACACGCGTGGTGGTTTTTTTTTTCATTACTATGAGCATGCATCGAGTCACTACGACCACACCGATGGCGGATTTTTCATCAAAATCAAAACATTTTATTTCACATAGGCCTAGATAAAGACATCCGCAAGAGAACCAAGGTCACCGACCTAGTCCGAAGAATTGCCAAACTTAAGTGGCAGTGGGCAGGGCACATTGCTCGCAGAACGGATGGCCGATGGGGCCGAAAAGTTCTGGAGTGGCGACGGCGAACTGGAAGACGATGCATTGGAAGACCTCCCATTAGGTGGACCGATGGCCTGGTGAAGGTTGCGGGAATCCGTTGGATGCGAGTCGCAAGGGACCGGTCAATGTGGCGACACTTGGGGGAAACCTATGTCCAGCAGTTGACGTATTTCGGCTGAAACGAATGAAGCATTTTTGATAATTTCACCCCCTAAGGATTCAAAAAGGGGATGATAGATTTAGAATTTCAATCCTCAAGGAGGTAAAATGGGGGATGAAATTTTGTTTTTTAAGTTAAAATCAGTAATATAATGAAAAATAACGTTAAACCGACTTGACAGACAACCATTTTTAGGGTTCCGTAGCCAAATGGCAAAAACGGAATCCTTATAGATTCGTCATGTCTGTCTGTCTGTCTTAAGATTTTCACATAAAAATAGAAAAAAAAGCAATACATTTTGGGGGTTCCTCATACTTAGAACTGAAACTTACAAACTTTTTTTTCATCAAACTCATACGTGTGGGGTATCTATGGATAGGTCTTCAAAAATGATATTGAGGTTTAAATACCATTTTTTTCTAAACTGAATAGTTTGCGCGAGAGACACTTCCAAAGTGGTAAAATGCCCCCCCCCTGTAACTTCTATAATAAGAGAATGAAAAAACTAAAAAAAATATATGATGTACATTATTATTTAAACTTCCACCGAAAATTGGTTTGAACTGGATCTTGAATAGATATTGAGTAGTTTTTTTTTAAACGTCATAAATCGTAAACAGCAATTTATCTTTCATTCAATCTGCTACGGAACCCTTCATGGGCGAGTCCGATTCGCACTTGGCCACTTTTTTTATTACAAAATGGGCCTGCTCTTGACCTCAATCTAGCCTAGTGGTTCTGTAAATTATGGTATAAAAGCTTGAAGAGTTAGGACCTCTTTCCCATGAGGTACGCTGCTGGATGGCCTAAACATAACATCAACTTTGTACCAGCACAACAGGTAAGCGCGTTTGAACTCGTTACGACATTGTTTGGAGTGGCCCTTCTGTTCAAGTGCTGCCATTGTTTGTCGCGGATTTGAGATTGGCAACTTGATTTGTATGCAAAGTGGATTTTATATTGTTGATTTTAAGAGGAGCTTGTACAATGAATTGGGACATCTTATTCAGTTTGTTTATCGTTTGTGAAAATGGAAATGTCCGCGACTTACGAGGATGGAGGTTTCATCAAACACGCAATTTATTTTGTGTAAATTATTTCATCCTTAATGCTCTTAAAACGGTGAAGAAATATATCACATATTAATTAGATTTAGGTTTATATTCTTAGGTTGGGCGATGTGTTATTACATTTTTGAATCGAAAACTTCTTAAGGCGCGTTGAGCACTTTTTGCTGAACAAAAATCATGGAACTCACGTGACCGTCACCTAACGCTTCGTAGCACTCGTAGCCGGTCCGCTACGGCGTAGCGTACGGCGTAGCTTTAGCGGATCGGCTACTATTTTCCACTTCTATCGGCACTTGTCTTTTTTTGTATTTTTTGACCGACTTCTATATAAGACGGAGGTTCTCAATTCGGATGTTTCTATTTTTTTTTATGTTTGTTCGCGCATAACTTCGTCGTTTGCCAACCGATTTGAAAAAAAAAATCTTTTTTTTTAAAGGGTATACTTTCCAAATGATCTCATAACCACTAAGTTGGGATCTGATGATAGAATCTTGGCAAAATCGGGGGAACTCTTCAAATTTTATAGGATAACGTACAGCGATTTTGATATTTTCACAAGTGAAGCATTTGCGTTCGATAAGAACCATTCTACCATCAGATCTGATGATGAAGCCAAGAGTCACGAAACTCCATAATGAGACAATGTACCCTAGTCGTGTTTGGACTTATTGTAATTGTAACGGTATGCACTTGCCATGTGTATCAAGCACATGTGAACCACTAAAATGTGAAAAATAACAACTTTTTTACAAAAACTAAAACTTCTGAAGTCGGTGACCTTTGTTTGATTGATTAAATTTTTTTTGTCACCGTCTTCAGAAGCTAAAGTTATTTCTCACTTTTTTGTTTTTTTTAAGTCGGCCGATGTTTTAATTCGGCTCCGTTTGATGACGACATAGGCTCCCTTGTTTGAGGGAGAATGAAACTGTTTAACCCTTCGGCGATTACCGGCGTGATGTTATGAGTTACACGGAGTTTTATGTGCAGAAATATTTAACATTAATAAAGACACCAACATTATGTGGTGTATTCATCACACGGGATTATCTCACGATATTACGTCACAGTTATGACATCATCATTATGACATGGCTCCTGGTGTCATACATTTGTGTCATAGCGGTATGTCGTTGGACAAATACGGTGGATTCCTTAAAGAGACAATGAGGGTGCTTTGTCTTGGATAAGCAAAGGTTTTTATTACATTTTCCTGGGTTTTATTTATGAGCTGGTTGTATGGTGGAATGGATGAATATGGCACAATATTGTACTCCGTATTATTTTCAATATTTCTAAGAGCCCGGCGACGCCCGTGCCTCATCTTAAGTCGTATTTTCAAATGTGCTTTGCAACAAGGCGCAGACGGGCAAACGTCGTGTCCGCGCCCGTCCACGCCCTACCTGTTCTGTGTGCTTTGCTTCGGTGCTTTGCGACGCGACGACGCTTCTATACAAAAAGACGCGAAAGAGACATATGTCTTCCTTGTCTGCGTCTTTCCTGTGTGCATTGCCCCTTATACTCCGACGTTTTAACTAATTATTAAATTATTTAAAGAAAATATTGTCACGTTAAGAAAATGTTCAACCAACGACAGCTGTTCATTCCCATACAATATCTAAAATATTGCAATACGTAGGTACTTTAGAAACAAGTAAATGAAACCAACTGCCAAGTTCTCGTATGCGCATTATATTAAAAGTTGAACGCCTCTCATAAGTTTGCGCTGTGTCACACTTTGGTAAAGAATTTGAGAAAGTTAAAGTTTTCAACGAGGTATGCATGTACTGACTTTGTCAACTTCAGAAGTATTTTTGAAGTTAATTTAAAAGGTGCCTACAACATTTTGATATGAGCTTGGGGACTTGATTTGTGCCGAGTAAATAACGGTAATATAATACAAGAATTAGAGTGACTTAGGTCGATATTCACCGTATGATTATCTAAAACCAGCTGTCACTGTGACATTTTCCCATACAAAAATGCGTTTTAAACAGCTGTTTTAGATAATCAGACTGTCATCTTTTTGGTGAACTTGGACCTTTTTTTTTTTTTTTAAGGATGGGAAATCATCAAATGACCCCCCCCCCCACTCTGGGCGGAGCGGGAGGGAGTGTCAGACTCTTACTGACTAAAAACCATCCATGTTCCTTCCTCGCCTTTTACGTTCCGGGGCCGCGGTATCTCTTTCGAACAGGCCCGCAACCCCGACAGGCTTCGGCCCTTGCGGGCCCCTCTCCTTTTGCTGACATCTCTTTGAGGCGCGCGTGGAACACGAACGCGCCGTCGACACGACCTGTCGTCGTCGTTAGACGGCCGGACGGCTAGCTAGCCCATAGTCAGCCGTCCACAGGCCCGCATCTACGGTGGCCGGTAGCCACCACGTGGCCCCCGACGCCCGTTGCGTCTCCCGCGGCGGTCGGGAAGAGAGGATCTCTCCCTCTCTCGTTCCGCCACCTCCTTCGCTAGCATGACTGCTTCGCAGAAGGAGGCGACGGCTTCCCATTCCGTCTCGCTCCGGACCATGGATTGAACCAGGGCCGGACGCGAGAGGTCGCCGCCGCCGATCGCCGCTACGAGGACACGGCGGAGCTCCGCCCACGCAGGGCAGACTTCCACCGTGTGCTCCACCGTGTCCTCCGGTCGATCCTCGCAGTGGAGACACCCGGGCGTTTCCTCCCGCCCGATTCGGTGCAGGTACCTCCCGAAACATCCGTGTCCGGTGAGGACCTGCGTCAGGCGGAAGGTGAGGACGCCGTGGCGCCTCTCCAGCCACTCCTCAAAGAGGGGACTTACCGCCACTATCGTGGCGTGCCCTGCACGGGGTTGCGACAGTCGCTCTCTCCATGTCGCCATGAGATCGCGCCGGAGGTCCGTCCGCTGAGCGGCAATTTGCCGCGGCAGCGGAGTTTCCCCCCGGCGTAGTACCTCCGCGCGCCACTCATGCAGGCGCGCGAGGACTATCGCCTCCAGATCCCACGGCGGCAATCCGGCAAGCAGGCCCGCCGCCTCGCGAGAGTGAGCGCGGTACCCACGGACCATCTTTACGGCCACCACTTTTTGGGGCGCGTTCAGATGATGAGCGGCTCGCCGCTTCAGCGAACGCGCCCACACTGGGGCCCCGTAGAGGGCCATGGACCGCACGACGTGAACATGGACCTTAGGATGATAAATGTATGTTTTCTTTCATGAAACTTGCACACTTTTTTGCTACGTTTTATTGTCACAAGTACCTAACAAAAATGTTTTTCTACCAAACATTTGAATTTAACATTATCATTAGTTGCAACCGTTAAATTATATTTATATATATAAGTTACAGTTTACTTATAAGTACTAATACGCATGGCGACAGTTAATCAAAAAATTGCAAAATCAACTACCGACGGACGGTTAGAGTAATGGAAAATAATGAACACGTGTTTTATGTTTTTGTACATCAATGAATATTGACAAAGATAAAACGCATCATAACTCGGAAGTGGGGGCTCGTGACGTCAGAACGTCTTATCTTTGTAAATTATAGTTAATGTAACAAAAGAAAAAGCACGGGTCAAATGTTTGTTGATAATCTAATTGACAGACTAAATTATTTTTTATCGTCTACACTATTAAACTAGTATCAGAAATAACGCCACAATGCGTGCACACTTCGAAAATATATTTTAATAAATTATTTTATTTATTCTATTCTTTGTTCAAAAGTACAACCTTACCTTTACTTTCACGACATTATTTTCATTATTTATTGATCTGTCCCTCTGGGAAAATACACACATCATAAAATTGTATCACCGAAAAATTATCAGACAGTGGTCGATAAACTTGTAACCTACGTAAATCTGCGAGACCCTGAATTATGCACACGTGTACCTAGTGCCGTGCACGCCCGTAAACACCAATTAGTAGGTGCTGGCACTACAGCCGTAATTATGGGAGCTTATGTCCCAAACCACAGATTAGCCCCAAACTGCGATCATTCAGAAAGATATAGCGAGTCCGGCGGCCGGTGAAATTCTCTTTTTTAAACTTTCACGATCAGAACACATTATAAAACTTAAGAAGACGGGTATTTATCGCGAATTTACCTTTAATTTAATCCCGACGTTTCGACCGAATTACACCAGCCGTGGTCGCGGGGAGACTGAAGGAGGTACCGCGACAGCAAAGCGAAGGCGTTTATTCAACTACCCTCACTCATCTTCATAAATTTTAATTAGGGCCGGTTCACACTAGGACAGCACACTACACTAACAGTGTCCGTATATTGAGGCGATTTCACTTGACAAATTACTGGATTCCAAGCTGAAGAGAGTTTGAAGCTGAAAAAATTCCGCCGGTGAAATTCTATCCCGCATCCCATACGGGACTCCCGTCTGTTTCACCGGATCTTTACGAAGGATCAGAGTTGGTCCTTCGTTTCAATATTTTTTTATTGTTGAAAACAATTGTCACTAAACTTCTGTGAAATATGTAATTTACTTTTATTTTAATTTATTTTCTATGGGATATTAATATTGCAAGAGTAAAACAATAATATTTAATATTAAGAAATGTATTAACAGAACGTTTTTCTCTTTTCAGGTAAGTTACACGATTTTGGAAATAAGCAGTCATAACTTTAACTGAATGGTAATCTTTGGTAAGGTTTTGTTTATACCACCTTAGTTTTAGGATTTTCAACATATTGCGTACCCAGAAGATGTAATGCTCATGTTTATGGGTTTACGCAACAGTACAGCTGGCCTAAAATGGCCGCTTTAACAGTATCTTTTTTGAACGTGATTCATATTATGTTCAGCTAAAGCGGCCATTTTAGACCCCCTGGGCTTTTGGCGGTATTTTAAGTCGAGTAATGACTTTGACCTTGAAAAAGTCATTCTTAAACGTTTGTGAAGTTGGAGGCTTGTATTGATAATTATAATTATGATTATAAAGAGGAAATATTAGATTTTTCGTTTGTGTGTTTGTTACGATTTATCACTAAAAATTATCAACCGATTTTGAATATTCTTTCATCATTATGAAGCCAAGTCTTTACCGAGTCACATAAGCTATAAATTATATCAATATCATGCATATTAGCCGAGCTATCGGAATATTCACGGGCAAAGTGCTAGTCTACAAATAAAATATTACGATAATGGGTAAAAGTATTGATTCAAATGGATCTAGAAACTAGAACATAGTACATAGTTATGTATGTATACAGAAGGTATTATAGCCTGGTATAAGGGTCGTGCCGATGGTAGGTTCGGCTGTCATCTACAAATTGTGAGTAATGATGCTAGTGCCACGCCATACTGCCAAATCTATGACTTATTTGTTGGACTTGGTGTGATTTACGCACTAGTGCGAGTGGTATTACGTATTTGTTAACAGTGATTGACAGTTTAATGTGTTTTTATACATTCTATTATGCAGACAGGACTTACATAACTTCACGCCTGTAGTTTAAACCTACTACTACTAATTTAGACCTACTTTCAGATTACAAAAAATAACAATAAGCCCAACTGATTTTGGTTTTTGTTTCACTGTACGGGACCTGAACCAAAACTACAGAACAGGCAATTCTGACATAAATGTTGTAGGTACGAGTATAATAAAGATGTCTCAATGTATTGGCAAAGCTCAACGTGAAAAAAACAGAGGCGTGTCGGTAGTAATAAAGCTCTCTCCGCGATAATTTCACAGATCAGTACATTCACAAAAAATGTTCATTTCGCTTATCCCTACTACTAATTAGTATGCCTGACACGTAGAAATAAATTCTACTGAATAATAAATTCCTCCGTACGCAGATAAGTGCCAGATATGTCACAGAATATAAAATGTGAAGAAACGTAGCTAGGTATAGTCTACCGAACGTGATTACGATTCGATTTTTAGAGCACTTACTCGTACACTGCTTGGTCACAAGCTTCACGACCGATCGACACGCGTTTTGAGACGCCCCTTTCACGACCTCAGCCGAAACGACTTGCGTCAAGCGACACTCGGGTGTGTCACTTGTTTTCTTAGCGTGAGTACTGTCATTTTGTCAAATCAATAACAGATGAACAAAAGATTTGTTGAGTCTCTCTCGTTTCTCCGGTGGTCATGCTACGCGAGCTGGATGCCTCGAGAGAGACAGTAATGGTACTCACGCGAAGAAAACAAATGACACACCCGAGTTTCGCTTGACGCAAGTCGTTTCGGCTGAGGTCGTGAAAGGGGCGTTAAGTCGTTGCAGCAAGGACGATTTTCATAGTTAAAGTAAATTAGGCTAGGCTAAGGAAAGGCGACAAGTTTTTATTAGTCGCTTTTCATCATCATCTGCCTAGCCTTTTCCTTTGACATCTTACCAGATGCACCTGGATACCGTTAATTTACATGAAGTGATTGCTTATCTGACCTCAGCAAGATTAGTACGGGATAATACGATACCACTTGATAAGACTAGTTATCAGATTGTCGCACTGACTACCTGTAACGACTGTTATTTGACAAACTGTTTTTCTACAAATGACAGGGTAAGATATGAAATGTTCCATCGTTTGTGGAACAGTATTGATGTGCGATGACTGTACCTACCTACACACAAAATAGCTAAAGGCAATAAAACTAGCTTTATTTGATACGTAATTAGTTTTTGTGCAATCAATTCTAATAAATAATAGTAATGTTCGTTTGAACGACCAATTTATTTGTTAATGAATCGACGTCTAGCTCGTTAGGTACAGATTTTGTTAAGCTAATAAATATTATGTGTCGTACAAATACCTACCCACGATTCTTATTCAATTTACCTGTTTATGTGATTTCTAGAGTCTTGAAGCTCTAGGTGTAATAATTTTTAAACTCAATTATGTGTATAAAATATGGGAAGGAAGAAAATGTTATGCGGTCAACTGTAGCAATAAATTATAGTAGGTGTTTATATAAATAAACTACATAAATTAAAGAAAAAAAAAACTAAAATCTAAAATTCACTTTTTCTCTCAGTCATTGTTATTATTTCAGTTTTCGTAGCGATACTAAAAAAACATCACAGTGACCTAGAAATCCTCTAGTTACAAAGATGTTTAAGTTCAAAGTTCCAACTTTTTCCTACGTTTTATTAAGGCTGATGCTCCACAATAGCCCGTGAAAATATTCGTTTTTCGCACCCAAGGTCAAAGGTCAAAGTCATTCCTAGGCCTTTATGAACTTGAAGGGTTGTATTGATGATTATAATTGTAACTATTTACGTCTTACAGCCGCGAATCATATAGGGTGTAAACCAGCACATCACGAAGCCGTCAATAAAAACTTATATTTAAAAAAACTTGTCAAAAAGTTGAAACTTTGACCCCAAATATCTCCGGAACAAGAAGGGTCCCAGGTATGGTGTCCAACAAAACAATTATCGCAATGACAAGGAGAACAAGTGCCTTTCGGCTTCGTTAAGAAGTGTTTTACACCCTTTATTTTCATCAACATACAACCTAGCGCCTCTAAATTGCAAAAAACGTAAGAAAATTTGAATTTCACTGGCCACACTGGAGCATCCACCACACAAGTCGCTTCGCGTGAGGTTGTGGACGGAGCGTTAAAAATGCCAGTCACACACTTGATCGTCAAAGACCCGTCATAAAAACGCAATTATAGGTACCAACTAAAGTTTACGAGAATCAAGTGCCCGAAATCCCTAACCCTCCGTGAACCAGAAACACTTTTCACGCGATAAATCTCAAATTGGATATATTATAGCCCTTGGGTTGCCAACCCCGACGTTGCCAAGAATTTAATGTACCGTACAAGAGTATAATACCTACCATTGTAACCGTAGCCGTTATACTGTCGAATGTCCCATATTTGGGACGAATTTATAAAAACCTTGCGTAAAGGGACTATCGTCAATGTTTATTTCGCAGAGAATCGTGGCCACATGAGTCGAAATCAAGATTAAGTTATGCTTGTCGCGGTCGATTAATAGATGGGTGAGCAATGACCATTGGTTACCGTCCATTACATTTCGAGGTGTGCATCTGGATTAAGAGCCCACTTTTTAAATCCTTGAGAAACGAAATGAGACTTACAATGATATAGTAAAACATTGTAAAAAAATCAACTCTCTTTTACTTTAAACAATTAACTCTGAGTAGTTATTTCTTTTTAACCAATTCACAGGGCTATCTAGCTAAAATTTACTCAAGTAATTTTTATGTATTTCTTCAGATAAAGTCATGTTTTGCAGATTCCTCAGTCCAGACATGTATGAATTGAGGGCCCTAGATAAACCGCCATATTTTTGTTATGTGATATTCTACAGATTTGGGAATTTCTCAAAATATTAAAGAAATTCTGTTTGCCTATTTTTCTGTACTCTAGTGACTGTTGTGTACTTTATTATGTGTCAAAGTTGTATTTTTCCTAATAAATTATTATTATTTTCGGTAAACGTTTGCTTCTTAGCTCATAGTCTAGTTTATGCTACATTAACGGGCGTCTGCCAAGTCAATGCAGCGTGTGTGTTTGTGATGAAATTTGAGTGTTGTGAGAGGCATTATCCTCAATCTGCATGAACTTTCTCACTATTCTGCAGGTGTTTAAAATTGCGGCTTTTTGAAGTGATATATAAATTGAGTCTTTCAGATCTAGTAGTTTGAGGCTATGGTGGAGGTGATTGGGTATAACACCCGTTGTGGAGAGAACAATAGGTACAACGTATACTTTTTCCTGCCTCCAGATTCTGGTCACTTCTTCTTTCAGTTCAGCATATTTACAGATTTTTTCCCCTATTGTTTTTTGTAGATTGTGTGTATTAGGGACAATATCTATGAGGTATGTAACTTTATTTGCTTTATCTTGAAGGACTATATCTGGCCTATTGTAGTGAATGGTCCTGTCAGTTAGTATGGCGCGATCGTAAAAGAGTGTGTGTTGTATTTTCCAGGAAGCTTTCTGGTACATACTTATAATAAGGAGTGTTAGTGTCTTGTATGAGCTTATATTTAAGTGCTAGGTTTTGATGTATGATGTTTGCTACTTGATTATGCATGTGAGTATAATCTGTTTGGGTGAGTGTTGTGCATGCCCCTGTGATATGTTGTATGGTCTCTGGTTGGCTGTGGCATTTGCGGCATTTGTCGTTCGTTATTGTGGGGTCTTTGATAATGAATTTCCTATAGTTTTTAGTATTAATTATCTGGTCCTGTATCGCAATAATAAAACCCTCGGTTTCCGGAAATAGACTACCAATTTTAAGCCACTTATTTGATGCTTTTGTATCTACGTGTGGTTGTTCTAGATCATGAGGGTGCCGCCCGTGCAGCACTTTCTTTTTCCAGTCTTCTAACTTTTGCTTATGTGGGTCATCATTGCTAGTGTGTTGTGTGTCTGTCGGTTCGTGTAGGTTAAGTGGGGTATAGTTAATGTCGTTTTTTACTATGGCTTTGTGGATGGTACTTGTGTGTGATTTAGAGTGAAAGAATGTTCTTAGTCTCGTTATTTGTTTCTGCCACAGGTTGTGGATATCGATTAGGCCTCTCCCTCCGTTTTGTCGTTTGATAGTCAGTCTTTCTGTTGCAGATTTAGGGTGTAGGTTATTATTATTATTATTTTTGTTTTGACTTTTTTATTTCTCCGGTTAGCCGGGAATTTCTGATGGCACGGGCCTAAGCCAAGTGTTCATCAGTTGGGTTAAGTGCGGGAACGGAAACATTAGGTTCCATGCAGTTATACGCAGACTGTATTATATTGTCCGACTCACACTGCAGAAACTTTCTAACTAGCCTGCATGTGTTTAGAATCACTGCCTTTTGCAGTAAGTAGTAGGTGCTATCTGGTAAGTTGAGGGAACTCAGGGACTGATGAATCTGTTTGGGAATAACTCCTGTTGACGAAATAACTATAGGAACAATTATAACTTTTTGTAGGCGCCATAGTCGGGTTATTTCGTCTTTTAATTCTGTGTATTTTGATATTTTTTCGGCTATCGTAGGTTTTAGGTTGTGAGTGTTTGGTACGGCTATGTCTATTAAGAATCCAGTGTTGTTAACTTTGTTAATTAATGTGATGTCTGGTCTGTTAAAATGAATTGTGCAGTCGGTGAAGAGAGCTCAGTCAAAGTACAACTTTGTTGTGGTGTTTTCTAGTACTGTTTCAGGGCTGTATTTATAATATGGTACTATAGTGTCTACAAGTTTGCACTGATGAGCTAGTTTCTGGTGGATTATGTTGGCTACTTGGTCGTGTCTGTGTTTATAGTCAGTTTGAGCTATTGATTTGCAGGCACCGGTTATGTGTTGAATTGTTTCCGGGGAACTATTGCATTTTCTGCATGTGTCGTTTGGTAGATTTTTAATGATGTGCTTTCTATAGTTTTTAGTTTCTATAACCTGGTCCTGTATTGCTAGCATGAACCCTTCAGTCTCTGGGAAGAGTTCGCCTCGATTAAGCCATGCGTTCGACGCTTCTTTATCGACATTTGGTTGGCATAAATCTTGGCGATGTCTTCCATGTAGAGACTTCTGGGTCCATTCTAGATATTTCGTTTTGTCATCGGGCACTCTTTCGTTTTTCTGTTCCCTTATGTCTTTAAGATTTAGAGGTGTTAAGCGTTGGTCGTTTTGAGCTATTAATTTGTGGAGTGTAGAAGATTCAGTTTTAGCAAAAAAGTATTGTCTGAGAGTTGAGATCTGTCGATTGTGAAGGTTTAAAATATCAATAAGTCCCCTGCCTCCCTCTTTCCGCGGTAGTGTAAGCCTTTGTACGCATGACCTTGGATGGTGTTTACGGAATTTAGTCATTGTAGTGTTAACTTTGCGTTGTAAGTTTTTCAGGTCTGTTTTCGTCCAATTAATAATCCCAAACGAATAAGTGAGGACAGGGATAGCAAAGGTATTAATTGCTTTTACTTTTGCGTTTTTTTATTATTATTATTCTTATAAATTCAACTCAGAGATAGTAGTACCCTTTGAGATTTTTGACTATGCCAATTTACGCAAGCGTCTAGATTGAGGGACCAAGTTATTTGATCATAACTACTTAAATTCACGTTTAAGAAATTCATGGCCTATCGCTTTAAGTTTTTACTATTTTTAACTAAATTCCCTGTAACTCTCATTTCGTTTAAACTCAAACTCAAATCATTTATTTCAATTAGACCATTACGGTACTTTTGAATGTCAAAAATACAAAACTAAATCAAAGCTACAGTCACAGTCACAAATCATAATAACTTGAGAAAGTACTGTAGTTGCCCATTCCCTAGCGTAGATCTCTATGGAGAAGAACGGGCAAGAAACTCCATGGACACTCTTTTCAATCAAAATATTGTTACAAAATCTTGGTTACATCATTCATGTTGTGATTATACATATATGTGAGAACGATGTAGAAAGACGTGCACATTAAGAGCGTCCAGAGAAAAGATTAAATCAACTTAAAAAAATAAATAAATTAAAATTAACCCTGGCAGCTGAGAGTTGACCAGTCTCAATTGACAACGCCCGTTCACGAACATGACGCATGTATCAGCACCATTCAACTCGACCATATTGAAGGGTTTCTCAAAGTTAAAAAAAAAACTGGACATTACACACAGCACCATCTAGTGCCACACTTAGCAAGGCTTGTGTCGTGGTCACCAGACAGTTGATATACTACATGTATAACTTTCATCCATGACTCGGAAACAAATGTCCATGCGCATCACACAAACATTTGCTTCGAACCCGGGACCCTAAGAACGTAAGGCAGCCTCAGTACCGCTGCGCCATTCGGGTCATCGAAATGGGCCTTCAATCCAGATGCACATCATTTCGACACCACTCCGTGCCTCGGCGAGCATGTTTACCGTTGATCCCGCTGGTCATGCATGAGTAGATCTTTGACAATTATAACTGGCACTTTTACAAGAGCCTGAAAATATGACAACCCAGTCGTGACTGTCACTCAGAAACCTGAAAGTCTAACAACAAGTCTTGGGTTAACGTATTAAAAAACCAGAAGGTTTCGAGTTACCCTTACCCTAACCAGGCAGCATTGTGGAGGTATTTAGCTTCATCCGGTTAGACTCGTCGGGTGGTCGCGGTTTGGGGTTCGATTCCCGAGTCGGGCAAAAGGCTATTTGGTTTTCCCATTAGGATTTTTTTCAGTTACACGGAGTCTCGATTAGTGTCCGGTTGGTGGCAATAGGCTCGCCAGTAGTATTGCGATATGTGTGTACTATTAGATACACCTCTGCCTAACCCTACCGGGATTACAAGCGTGATGTTATGTTATAATTATACTAGCGGACGTCATGCGGTTTCACCCGCGTAGTTCCCGTCCCCGTGGGAGTACGGGGATAAAATATTGCCTATGTTACTCAGGGTGAATGTAGCTGTACACTGCTGTACACTGTTAGTGTAGTGTGCTGTCCTAGTGTGAACCGGCCCTAATTAACATTTATGAAGATGAGTGAGGGTAGTTGAATAAACGCCTTCACTTTTCTGTCGCGGTACCTCCAATACATCAGTCCCCTCGCGACCACGGCTGGTGCAATCCGGTCGAAACGTCGGGATTAAATTAAAGGTAAATTCGCGATAAATTCGTATGTTTTATAATGTGAATGTAGTTCTCCAACGGTGCAAGAATTATTCAAATCAGTCCAGTAGTTTTTTAGTTTATTCGGTACAAACATACAAGTTGTTCGTATATATCATTAATCCATTCGCCAGTAAAATGTTGGGGGTTGACCTTTTTGACTGTTTATTAGAACCTCGACATCGAGTTTCAAAACAGACTCCATATTTTTTATGCATGTAGAACCTAGAGGGAGACCCATGTAAAACAAGGCGTTACAAACTAGTACCGTAATGAAGAACAAAAACATATTTCTATTCCACTAGCCGTAGATAAAATATTCATTATGTAAATAAAAGGTCCGGATATAGGCGCCGCGCCGCCGAACCTCGGTATTCCCTACTTATTATTCCATTAGAGTGGTTTTGGACACGTTAGACACATCTCTAAGTCTGGCGTTATCTAAAAATACGTTTCAAACCATTTCGGGAACAAGAAAAATAAAGTTGGAGATATAAATTGGCATTTGTGGTATTTTTAATGTCGCAAAACTCGGTCGTACAGTCACGACTACAAGTTTACTTTGAGCAGCTTTTATAAGTGATTCAATGACTTCTTCATGAAATAGAACAGTTAATGAATGGGGTTAAATAATCTTTGAGGGTTGTATTGATAAGGGGCCCGCAAGGAACGAAGCCTGCCGGGGCTACGGGACTGTTCGAAAGACTGTGGCCCCGGAACATAAAGGGCGAGGAAGGAACATGGATGGGTTTTAGTCAGTACGAGTCTGACACTTCCTCCCGCTCAGCCCAGAATGGGAGAAGTTATTTGATGATCCAAAAAAAAAATGTTGTATTTATCATTTTAATAATGATCATAATTCTGTTACGACATACGTATAACCAATGAAAAAAAGGTACAAATAAAGAAAATAAGAAAAGAAGAAGAGAAGGAGAAGGAGAAGGGGGAGGTGGAGAAGATATAAATAAGTAAAAAAGGTACTTATATTATCGTTGCGTACAACATCTTGAGGTAACCGGTGTATACTAGAACCAAAAGTTCAAAGTCTTGTGACATCTACCAAAATGCGCTTGACACGCGTGGCGTTTGGTGAATCGCGGCTTCTGTCTCAGCAGTTGAAACATTATAAGCTGCATCATCATCATCATCATTTCAGGCGAAAGACGTCCACTGCTGGACATAGGCCTCCCCCAAGTGTCGCCACATTGACCGGTCCCGTGCGACTCCCGTATCCAACGGATTCTCGCAACTTTCACCAGGTCATCGGTCCACCTAGTGGGAGGTCTTCCAACGCATCGTGTTCGGGTTCACGGTCGCCACTATAGAGCTTTTCGGCCTCATTGGTCACCCGTTCTGCGAACAATAGGCTGAATATGCTATGCTCATACCACATCTATGCAAGATAAAATAATAATACTGTACATGTATGTGCCCGTGGCTGTACATAAACGTCCTAATATTCCGCTATTGTACATTTTGCGGTTTTCATAGAATGTTGCTTCAGATTTATGCTAAATGCGGTTCCAAGTAATGCTTTGACTCTCATTCGTACTGAAAATCCGCAAATATTATATTTTACTGAACTGGAATTCTACGTTTAGACTGTCTGGTATTTTGAGAATTAAAAGGGTTTATAATTAGGATAGCAGAGTACACATAAAAGATGCATTTTAGAAGAACATATACAGGGTGTAAACCACCTCATCACAAAGCCGTTAACCAAGCATTCTGTACATCAAACTAAGTAAGTTTAGGCAAAAATTATTGCTGGGAAAAAACTTTTTTTTTTTGAGGTTAGAATTGTACGCACTTAAAACATTGGTCCGTGGAGGTGTTAAAATTCAAAATCTTACAAAAAAACATATATTTCAAAAAAAAACTTGTCTAAACGTTGTAACTTTGACCCCCCATATCTTCGTAACTAGAAAGTTCCCAGGTAAGGTGTAGAACAAAAAAATGATTGTAATGATGGTGAAAACAAGTGCCTTTCGGCTTCGTGAAGAGGAGTTTTACTCCCTTTATTTTATACTTACATAAATAAAATTCATTTTTGACATGAATTCTTCTTCTTCTTAGCGTGTTAATGGCAATTTTAATTGTGTCGGACCAGAACAGTTACTATTTTGGCACTTCCGGTATAGCGTCCATCAATCAGTTCCTATAGTGCACAGGGGGTGAAACTTCCATACATTGGTTTCAAACAAAATTTTCATAGATATAGTGCTGTCATCTGTATGTTTGAGGACACCAACTTTTTTAACTGTTTGACAGCTTACAACTGTCATAATGATAACAGCTATTTTAGACGACTAGTCAGTGAAGTAGATAGCCTTGCGGTGACAGCGGCTGCCTTGTGAATAATAGTTACCATGTTCCTATCCTCAGTTAAGAATTACTTTTTGTATTTATTTGGTTGAACAAAGACTAACAGCGCCATCTAATAGTTTAGGTACACAGTTTTAAAAACGAAAACCGGAGTTGCGCATCTATCTTGTAATAAAGGGTGTAAAACACCTCTTCACGAATCCGAAAGGCATTTATTCTCCCCATCATTGCGATATTTTTTTTGTTCTACACCATACCTGGGAACCTTCTAATTACGGAGATATGGGGGGTCAAAGTTACAACTTTTTGACAAGTTTTTTTTTTTAAATACAATTGTTTTTTGTAAGATTTTAACTTTTAACATCTCCATGACCCCCGTACTATTCAATCCATCTATCAGCATAATGTTTTAAGCGCGTTACATTGAGTTCTACCACAAAACATGATTTATAACCTCAAAAAAAAAAGTTGTTTCCCAGCAATAATTTTTGCGTAAAGTTACTTAGTTTGATGTACAGAATGCTTGGTTAACGGATTTGTGATGAGGTGGTTTACACCCTGTATATAGTGTATTATCTATGGTAGTGCACAAACAACATTGCACGCAGGACACAATAATTAGTGCCCCACCGCTTGTTTGACCTGAGCAGGTTATCATGTCTGACCTAGAAGTCTCTAAATAGACTCCGGACCCTGTTTGACCGCAGCAAGCAAAGAATATGAATTGAACCTTAAGTTGCGTTTTTCAGGAAAAAATACTTTTTCACTATACACATACATATTTTTACGATTTTCCTGTTAAGAGCCCTCTTACAGTCCACTAGCGCCGCCAATCGAAAAAATGTCATAACTCGTAAATAGAATCAAAAATACAAAATGTGGTCTATTATTACTGTAGAAAAGGCAATAACGTAATTTTATAACACATTGTCACCACTTGAAATATAGCTGTTTAGCTAAATCGTGCATTTGTAACAAAAGCGGCCGTTTAGTTTTGAATGCACGATTTAGTTAAACAGCTTATGAGATTTTTTCGAGTTATGACATTTTTTCGATTGGCGGCGCTAGTGGACTGTAAGAGGGCTCTTAACCCTTCGGTCACAAGCTACGCGCCCCATGAATACGCATCTAGTGACAACAATTATGTTGACGCTCATGCGTGTCGCTTGGCCGGAGGCCATGGCCAGACCTTAAAGTTTTGTGTTAAGCACTCTTGTAAGATTTACACTTCTGATTCTTTCAGAAACTTTCGCTTTTTAGACAAGAAACTTCATAAGTAGGTACAAGAAAGTAGTTGGTTCGCACATTACTGTCTACCCAGACGGTCTCCGGACGAAGCACTAAATCAGGCTGGGTTCGCGCTTAAAATGACATCTGGATGATTTATTGCCGTAGCTGAAGTCTGAGGAAATTTATGACTACCCGCCTCAGGGCGAAGATCTTAGGTTACTGAGTTGGCGGGAAATCTGGGAGGGAATCTTTTATTTTGTATTTTAGAACTGAGTTTTATTGGAAAAAATTATATTATGTAGTTTTCTGTGGCTGATACTGGGAATTTCTTGAGGGGAAAGTACAATAACACTTTGTCTGACCTGGGAACACAAGACCTTTTACCAGCAAGAGGTCACAAGAGTGTCTAAACCAAAGAGTCAGTTATGGTCTACCTGTGCAACAATGCTTTGGCCAGTAGCAGACCCTGTCAGGAGTTGTGCCCCTTTGCTGGCTTGTCCCTTTACATTGAACTTAAAAATGACTGCCGAAATGTCAGTGTAGGTTCACCTACCTGTAACAGGACTGAAAATGCCTATCCTCATTCCAAAGCATAGTTCTCTATGAAGAAGAATAGGCAATTAACTCCATGCAAACTTTTGAACTCAAAATTATAGTATCGACTCTCTCGACTCACAAATCGCTAGTGACATCACTATGCCATAGTACTCACGCAGATAGGCCGGGGAATTACAACAGACCGCCATTGTTGCAAACTACTTACGCGATAAGCTTCCCACATACTGCCCTTCTTACTAACGTGAACTGGTAGCGAAAGAATTTGCTGTCTCTCCTGGTTTATAACCAACCTTTTTTTTGGGATGGGAAATCATCAAATGACTTCTCCCAATCTGGGCGGAGCGGGAGGGAGTGTCAGACTCTTACTGACTAAAACCCATCCATGTTCCTTCCTCGCCCTTTATGTTCCGGGGCCGCGGTATCTCTTTCGAATAGGCCCGCAACCCCGACAGGCTTCGGCCCTTGCGGGCCCCTCCCCTTATGCTGACATCTCTTTGAAGCGCGCGTGGAACACAAACGCGCTGTCGACACGGCCTGTCGTTGTCGTTAGACGAACGGACGTCTAGCTAGCCCATAGCGAACCGTCCACAGGCCCGCATCTACGGTGGCCGGTAGCCACCACGTGGCCTCCGACGCCCGATGCGTCTCCCGCGGCTGCCGGGAAGAGAGGCTCTCTCCCTCTTTCGTTCCGCCACCTCCTTCGCTAGCATGACTGCTTCGCAGAAGGAGGTGACGGCTTCCCATTCCGTCTCGCTCCGGCCCATGGATTGAACCAGGGCCGGACGCGAGAGGTCGCCGCCGCCGATCGCCGCTACGAGGACACGGCGGTGCTCCGCCCACGCAGGGCAGACTTCCACCGTGTTTATAACCAACCTTATACAATGAGAATTGTAACCCGACTTGCGTGGAGCAAATCGTACGCGTCTGTCTCGTTTCTTTCGCGCAAGTTTCGTCGTTTTTACTGGACCTGGTGCAAATCTGTAGTGCTTGATGCTAACGATCGCAGGTACAGAAGGAGCTTCACGGTCGCTTCTGTTTTTACTGTTCATCATATTTTTTCGTGCGTACGACGGTTAACGCAAGGTAGCCCATCTATTAAACCTGCAAGGTGGACGGATGACCTGGTGAAGATGGGCACACAGTATCAGTCGTTTTGGTGACGCTTGAAGTGGCGGAATCTATTAAAATAATAAAGATGAGTGCCAAAGGAGATGATGCAGCCTACAAAAACACATAAACTATATTGAAATCAATGGAACAGTCTTCAACATTTACATTACATGTAGTTACTGCAGTTAAATGTTCGGCCGGAGAAACAATACAATCGTTTGAAGTCAGCACAAATAAACAAAACATTGCAAGTTTATGTGTTCGGAAATAGATTTGTGTAGTTTTACTGTTTACCTAAATATACATAATGGGCGGTGAGATACCTGTTGTGTGTGTTAGGGTCTGTTTCTACGCGCTTATTTTTTACTCCACTGAAGACAGGACTGAATCAGTATTGCCTTTAAGTTGAAAATTAGACGCTGGCACATTCTCGAGCACGCCGTCGACACCTCTTTAGACTCGAATCATAGTAAAACTATCATAGTATGTGAGCTTTTTAACTAGTTCCTCGACTCGAGTTGATACCCATTGGTCGATTCCCTGGTCGGACAACGTGTTATATTCGATTTTTCTTATCATGAATTTCTCAGTAACAGCTTCGGATAAAAACATCAAAAACTGCATTTTTTTATTTATTTATTTATTTATTCATGTACACACAAAATACATAAAAGGACAATATATGAACATAGAAGAGCACAAAGGTACTGCTTATTTCAAAAGAAATTTCTTCCAGCAGACCTGCGAGAGGAAAGTCTGATAAGAAATGTAGACACAGTGTGTAGAAAAGTCAAACAAGAAAATTTAAATTAAAACTTAAAACAAAACTGTGACTATTTATTATAAACATAATATTATATACACACAAATATTTTTTTTTATAAGTTCACAATTTATTTGACACAGTCATGCATTTTTCCCATAAAACATTCTGATAGTATCATCGGTCACTCATTCGCAAACATATGGACCTGAATTCTGATGAAGAACACTCCAAACATACATACATAGCTACTTATATTGAAGTTAAACACCTGCTAGTAACTCAACACACATATTCCATCATCACATGGTTTGTTATGTAAACTGTTTATATTCAAAATAAATATGTTATGAAAAACATGCTTTATTATTCCTTTGTTTAATTTGATGTCGGTTAAACGTATTATTGAAGGTTCTACCGAGTTCACGGACGGTCAATCGATTTTCACCCTTATACTCAAAGTCATAAGGTTCAGAAGTGATCGACCACTGATCGACCAGTAAGCGTGGTAATAATATATCTACTCCTGACCGTTTTCACATTGTGCTGGTGAATGGATTTAATAGAACGGTGGTCGTGGAGGTCTTTAAAGTAAAAATCTAACATTCAGAACATGTATTAATAAAAAAAAAACTTGTGAAGAAGTTGTAACTTCCCTGAATATCTCCGTAACTATAGCAGGTATAGTGTATTTATTTATTTATATAGAATCTCCAACAAAGAATATACACAAAACACGAAAAATAGAATCGACGACAAAAGTAGCACGTAGGTGTACTCCTTCACTTACAGGAGACCAAAAACACTGGTGTAGAACAAAAACTACTGGTTATCCTTGTTGTAAAAATGCTTTAAAACAATTGGATTGACGATTCGAATTAAGAACGTCTACACGGCTCACGTGACCACCGTGTCGCGTCGCAGTGAGTCGCAGCTTTTCACATTTCGCATGTTTTCCCCGCAATCGCAACACGTGTGTAGCTCGCAGCTCGCAGCGGTGAGTAGGTGTAAGATGGCGTTTCCCCTCCAGCCCCATTGAGTCTAAATTACTGTTCCAATATAGGCGTCAGCTGCTCGCTCTCACGGGTATTCACGTCTTTTTCCTCATAGGTTGAAGGCGGCACGCTAAATTAACAACCAGAATTGTTATTGTTAATTTGATGCCGTTTCGAGCTGGGTTTAGTGCCAGTCGAAAAGGTAGATCTCGCTTGTTGTCCAAGGAGGAGTCAACAGGTGTTTGATACGGTTATGTGAAATTGTCATGCAAAGGAGGACGTCTCTATCGCCGCGTACGGGAACAGCGCATTTATAAACACTGCATCAATTCGGTATTTTTCGTTGGAGTATGGAGTTTGAGGAGATGAGAAAAAGATTCTCTAACGGCTAGAATTGAGTGACTATCAAATTGACTTACCCTTTATCCATTTGAAGAAACCGGTATGTTCTAGAGCCAAAAACTTTGAAGACATGTGGTATTTACCAATCTGCACTGGACCCGCGTGGTGGATTATACAGGGTGTAAACCACCTCATCACAAAGCCGTTAACCAAGCATTATGTACATCAAAATAAGTAACATTACGCAAAAAAAATTAGCTGGGAAACAACTTTTTTTTTGAGGTTATACATCATGTTTTGGGGTAGAACTCAATGTAACGCACTTAAAACATTGTGCTTATAAATGGATTGAATAGTACGGGGGTCGTGGAGGTGCTAAAAGTGAAAATCTTACAAAAAAAACTTGTCAAAAAGTTGTAACTTTGACCCCCTATATCTCAGTAACTAGAAGGTTCCCAGGTATGGTGTAGAACAAAAAAAATATCGCAATGGTGGGGCAAACAAATGCCTTTCGGCTTCGTGAAGAGGTGTTTTACACCCTTTATACCATTCCCTTTTATAGAGAGGAGGCCGTTGTCCCAGCAGTGAGAAGATTAATAGGCTGATGATGATGATACGTCAGCAAGCCTAGGTCCGAACTCACGACCTTTTATAACTTGCGAGTCGGAGCCACGGAGCTTCGGTTTACTGAAGCATTTATTTTAATTCGACGCAGCTATTGATCGCGCGGTCAGGGGGGCGGGGTCTGAGGGAAGGGGTCTAATAATAGGTGCCCTCATCCCTCACCGTATTTATAGCTATATTATCAAGATGAGTTTCTGTGATTCTTTCGGTTATTCACCTACAGACAGTGTAGGGTTACGGTTTATAAAAGAAACTCTAAGGGTCTGTGTAGACGGGAGACTTTTGTCCGTAGACCATGCCTGTCCTAATCTGTTGAAAATGAGATTTACGGATTAAAGTACCTTGTATGCGCAGGCCGTAACTTTTTGGCCCTATGTGACACGCGTTTTGCGACTGCGACTGCAAAGAAAACAAGTTAAAGAAGTTGCTTGGAAAATGCTATTCATTATGTGACTCATGTGAATGAAAGATGACGTATCATCTGTTGACGTATGTCGTATCAACTGAGGTCATGAACAGGGAGTATGGTTCAAGCTAGGTACAAGTATTTGTGGACAACGGTAAAACAACGCTAAAATTTTTAAGTTATTACAACCTTCTAAACAACTGCTTTTCTTTGTCTCCTTACCGATCACCACGTGGGCGAATTCACAGGCTAATGCTACTTTTTTTAATCAATATTGTGAGCGGGAGAAGTCATTTGATGATTTCCAATCCGGAAAAAAGGGCTCAGTGCTCTACCTCATATTTTAGCCATAAATACCATTTAAATTAAGTACATGACACTCGGAAATAATTGAGCTTCCCATTAGTGATATGTGATATAATTTTCGGAATTGGATCAGTGCGTCCGATGATTAAGGCGATTACATGAGCTAAACGCGAGTTTTATAATTACTAAAAGTATATGAATCACTGCTATAAACAAGACCAGAAAAATATATGATATTCTTCAGGATATATGCTAGCATGATACTGTTTTGAAAACATAATACAATTAATTTGGCTCGATAAAAATAAATCACGAACTTATCTCTAAAAATATCTTTCAAACAATAAAAAACATACTAATATGCATGCGATCATTCTGATTTTTTGGCAAATAATTTTACAAGCAACATATTAGCATGATACTGTTTCAGTTTTTTAATCCAATCAATAGTTTTTTTGTAAATTGGCCCGCAGTGGCTGACGTAACAACCACTTTGTAGTGTAAGCTGATTAGAACTTTATTGTAACAGCATTTCAAACGAAGTTTGAACCACCACAAATAGAGTTGCTAATTTAGCTCGTCTAAGCGCCTTAATATTACCCCTCTTCATCCAAACATACAATGACGTCTTTATAATATTATAGTAAAGACAGGATGCCGCTCACGAAAAACTTTTGTGAAAAGCTTGTGTGAAACGTGTTGTGCCGCCAATCAGTACGTGACAGCATGTCACAGGTTCGCTCTCGCCAACATATTGATAAAGTTTGGACAAGTTCCCCATTGTTTGAACACTCTGTGTTCACAACATATAGTTGGGAAGTTATTCTATTGTGGCGTGGTTTATTCCTTTACTTTGCAGGTTATGGTTTGTCCCACTGCAAAGGAAAGATCGCATTTTATTTGCCTTCGTCAGACTTTTCGAATTCTAACCACCAGGAACGACTTTAAATGTGAACGCACAATTATTAGAGCCGAAAGAAGCGGAAGAGCCGAAATAATTGAATTTTATAATTACTTGTATGTAATCCTATAAAACCTCGCACACTAATCAAAGGACCAAAAGATAATGACGTTACACGGATAAGAAAAAAAAAATCTGCGCGTCGGTTCTTTCGGCGCAGATAAGTGTGCGTTCACCTACATCAAAAACTTACTGAATGTGCTTCTCAAGTCACGGAGGAGTCTTGCTATGGGCACCCATCCATGGACTGACTTCGGCAAGCGTTGCTTAACTTAGGTTCATGTTCACCGAAAAGATAACAGTCTGATTATCTAAAAACAGCTGTCAATGTGACATGTGCCCCTACAAAAATGTGTTTTAAACAGCTGTTTTTAGGTAATCAGAACGTCATCTTTTTGCTTTGCTTTCTTGCTTTTTAGCCATCAGTCTCCACTAATTAGGCCACTAACTTCTATTTTCGATCCCCTTCATAAATTGAGCGTAATTTGCGACAAAAACTAGAAACTTGCTGTAAAGTCTAAGCATGGGTTTTTACATCGACCGCGGGACACGGCTGTACGCGACTGTACTTGACGGGTACAAACGATGCCAATTCCTCGCGGTCGCACCCACCGATTAAGTGCGAGATAAGTCACATTTGACGCGATTAAGCGCTAAATTAGTCACAAGTTTCAAGCAGTTATCTATGACACCACGGTTAGTTGAAGCTTTGTCTTGTTTTAGTGTCAGAACCATAGATATAATAAAGAAGGTCAGAACACATTAACTGACACAACATAAAACATATTTTTTAGTCAGTTTTAGGGTTCCGTAGCCAATTGGCAAAACGGAACCCTTATAGATTCGTCATGTCTGTCTGTCTGTCCGTCTGTCTGTCCGTAAGTCACAGCCACTTTTTTCCTCAATTTTTTTTTTTCATCAGACCCATACGTGTGGGGAATCTATGGATAGGTCTTCAAAAATGATATTGAAGTTTCTAACATCATTTTTTACTAAACTGAATGAATAGTTTGAGCAAGAGACCCTTCCAAAGTGAAAAAAAGTGTGTCACCCCCCCCCCCCCTGTACCTTCTAAAATACGAAAATGATAAAACTAAAAAAAATATATGATGTACATTATCATGTAAACTCCCGCTGAAAATTGGTTTGAACGAGATCTAGTGAGTATAGTTTTTCTCAATTCGGATGTTTCTATTTTTAAATAGACAGATCTGATCTTATTGTACCATTAGTACAGTTGACCTGGTACCTAATTCCTATATCACCATAAGGTTGAATGTCGTATGTAGGTCATTAAACGAAAAGGAAGTCATCCATATTGAAATTGTCAAATCGTTGAAGCTAATACAAAGTCGAATAACTTTTCTCTTGTTACTCACGCCAGAGCAAAACTTACCTAGTAACTCGTTACTGTTAGGCGTCACCCCACTGCTGGACAAAGGTGTCTTCGTCACAGTTCATTGAGCATACGGTAGACGTGGCCTACCCAGTCCCACGTCAACTTAGCCCCAGTTTTGAACAACGTTAGTAGTTTGTCTATGGGAACGCTGTGTGGTGTTGCGAATACCTATAGGTAATCATAGGACTACGTATATACGGATAACTACTTATCCTAATTTAATAAAGACTTTGCCCACGACTTCGTCTGCGAAAATTCTTATAGCTCGGCAAATTTTCATGTTATCAATATAATTTATAGCCTATTTTACTCGGTAAAGATGTAGCTTTCTATAACGGTGAGAATTTTTTTAATCTTGTGAAGTTCTTGAGTTAAATCGTAAAAAAAACAAACAAACAAACAATTAAATCCTTAATCTTTATAATATTAGTGTAGACTAGCTGACCCGCGCAACTTCGTCTGCGTCACATAAGAGGAAGAGCGGGTTACAGAGAGTGGGTCGTAAGCACCTATAATACAATTTTCAAAGAGCACATCACACACATCCTTCCGCATAATGAAAATGCGCTCCCGGTACATGATCATTAGTTTGCTGCGGAGTTATTTAAAAAGGTGTATCTCCCAAGATATGCATTGAAGTCAATTTACGTACCCAAGGGCAATTTTGTTCAAAATCAAATACTTGTGAGTAACAACGTATTGATTTGAATAAGAATAAATTACCATGTTTACAAAAACAGCTTTAAAGGCTTCTATTCACAGCTTTACATCTTCATACTTAGACACTCGATGACAGTCATACTCCAGCTAGGTCTGCAGTTCTCATCAAGGTGCATTAAATGAGCCGCAACACGATATAGCTGCTGTAAACCGTTGCGGACCTCTCACAACTGCTTACCATTTAAAATTTCAAACTCTACGTCCCTACGCTATGACGCCGTGTCTTAAAGTGCACAACCTCTTCAAAGCTTCGATACCTTCAAATGCGGTATTAATATTTTACGGTGACTTTCGAGACTTTTGCACCAAATTTTTATGTGAGTTCAACCTTTTTGGAATAAAATCGGATTGCGTTTTGAAACATGTATCAAAATAACTTGTAGTTTATATCAAAATCTCGAAGAAGTATTGATATTAAATTCGAAACAAATCACCGCCAAAATAACTTTCTACCCCTTTTTAACCCCGTTAGGGGATGAACTTCAATACAATATGAAACGCGTCCATCAATTCTGTTAATATTGTTGATTGCAAAGTTTGAAGTAGATTGGACCAAGGAATCACATTTTCCCATACAATCTTTGCCCCCCCTTTTCACCCCCTTAGGGGTATAATTTCAAAATTCTTATCGTATGCCTACGTTATACAGAAAATACACCCTCCAAATTTCAGGTTTCTACAATCGCGGTTTAGGCTGTGCGTTGTTCCATCAGAGAATCCTTCAGGACAAAGCATTTTTTATTTGTAGATAGTAGGATTTGTACTCGTTTGTAATGTATTTGTAACTTTTCCGGCTTTATGTCTTATGTAAAATAAAAAATAATAATTATTGGCATCAAAAAATGATTTGTGTAAAATAGCAATTTTCTGGCTAACTATTTCCCCTACTCTGCAAGTTATTTTTTTGCGATTTCTGTGAGTACTCTAACCTGGGTTGGTTTGGAAGAACTTCTTGATTAGTGTCGGAAAGAAGATCGATTGGCATCAAAATAATTGTTTCATGTAAAATGGCAAGTTTCTTGGTAACTGTTTTAAGCTGTTTTTAACTGTACTTTATTTTTTAATAAAATCTGTGAAAAAATTACGTAAGTTATTTTTTATTATTATTATTATTATTATTTATTTTTTAATAAAATCTGTGAAAAAATTACGGATGTTACCTAAGAACATTTTTGTGTAGCTGCAGCTCCCCTTACGTTTACCGTTTCCACCCTGTATTACCAACTACTTATACCGAGGAAAGCCGATTTTCTTGAGTTCCGCTATTTTGGGCATATTCACTTCAAAAATCAAATTTCAAGAAAATTGAGAAATTACATTTACCTGTATTAGATTTGAAGTATTTACTGCAACTTTTAAAGGTTTCCACTTCAATGGATTTTATTCTATAGGTGTATGAAGTTAATTAATTTTAAACACAAAGCCCTCTTTTTTACGTCTCTGGATTATTATTTTTTTAAATGCTGAAACAGGTATTTCTTTATTTTTAATAATAAGTATTTACTCTGAGTTTCATGAATCTAAAGCAATCTAATTATTTTTTTTCATACAAAGTTTCCCCCCCCTTTTCACCCCCTTTTTCCAAAATTTTCTATAATTTCTATAGCCTAAATGTTATTCTGGGTTTATTTAAATAGATTAGTGAAGTTTTCATCAAAATCCGTCCAGCAGTTTTTACGTGATGCGCGGTCAAACAAACAAACAAACAAACACGAATTTTAAAAATGGTTTTAATAAGTTCAGTTACTTATTTTAAGTCACCCTGATCGGTTTTTTTTTTATATCTTCAATGTACAGATTTTTTGGTCTCAACGATTTTATTATATGTATAGATGAAGAATTTGTGTTTTTTTGAACACGCTAATCTCTAGAACACTCGGATTTGAAATTTTTCAATAGCCTTATTTTCAAATCAAACTTCACCAAAAAACGACACCTAATTTTGACGCAAAGACCGTGAGATCGATTGGCCTAGCGGTCGTATAACGTGAGTGAGAAATCAGTGTGTTCGAGTTCGAACCTCAGTCGCACATAATTATGTTGTCTTCTTGAGATTGTTTCTACAATATCTTGGAACTCTATTCCTCACTCACTACAAAATTAAATAAACAAGGTCCGAGTCAAGTTGACGACGGCGAGACGGTACATACATAAATAAGTCCACGAAATATTTGAAAATAAACGACCATAAAAATGAATTGTGAAGCATGTAAGCAGCAAATAGCACGCGGCGAATTGCTCCGTTGTTTTACTTGCAACAAACTTCACCATTATCGATGCGTTAACATGACGACATCGTTTTATATGGAAAACAAACAAAAATTAATAATGTCCTGGAGCTGCCCATCTTGTGAGAATGCAAAAAAACGAGTTAGAAATGATAACACCCCCGCTCGATGCCAGCCGCTGCCTGCGCTGAACGACACCACCATGTCCATTGACGATCACATTGAAGACGACCATAGTATACTAGGCAATACCAGAAGGAGTGTCTCTCCTGCGAGCCCGGCAAATGCACAACTGAGCCCACAAATATCAAATTCCATTACTTTACTGCAAATAAGCCAACTGCTAGATGAAAAATTAGAAAATAATAAAACAGCAATATTAAACGAAATGAAATGCACAGTACAGAAAGAAATAAATTTAGCAATACACAAACTACAGTCAAAAGTTACTCAAACTACAGATGCCTTACTCTTGGAACAGACTACAATAAATACTCACATTGTAAACGTAAACGAAAAGATACGGAAACTAGAAATTGAAAACGATAAGCTCAAGAACGAAATAAATAAACTGCAAAACCAAGGTACTCGAAAAGACGACAACACGAAAAGATTTGTTATTTACGGTTTAAATGAGTACTATCGCGAAACTGAACAGGATCTCGAGGATAGAATAATATACGCATTCCAAGACACGCTGAACATTGATTTAACAGGTTATATTGAGGAATTACACCGCATAGGTAGAAATGGGCTAAAACGACCAATACTTATAGAGCTCATCAGCAAAAGAATGACAAAGTATATCATAACACAGGCAAGATTTTTGAAAGGGCAGGGACTCCAGATCTCAGAATATCTGGATTCAGACGCACTTAATGAAAGAAGAAAATACAGAGAAGAACGAAATCAGTCGCGAAGAAGTAACGCAAATCCAATCATGAGCCACAGCCAGACTACATCACAAATCACATCCGATACAACCACATCCGCTACTCCACAGCGGAATAACAACCACCGTAATGTAAGTCATAAACAACCCGAAGACCATACTTTTCGACTTTAAAATATTTATTCAAAATGTGCAAAGTCTCAAAAACAAAATTCATATTCTTGATAACCTACTAGAAAATGAACCTTATAATATAGTTTGTCTCACCGAGACGTGGTTAAACACCCACCAAAAAGAAATAATTACAGTCAGTGGATACGAGTTCAGTTCGGCTTTCTGTCGACAAAACCATCGAGGAGGTGGAACTGCCATTCTGACACGAACGGGACTGAACTGCAAAGAACTAACCGATATAACCAATCTATCCGTAGAAT
Source organism: Xestia c-nigrum (assembly GCA_916618015.1). Classification (NCBI taxonomy): domain Eukaryota; kingdom Metazoa; phylum Arthropoda; class Insecta; order Lepidoptera; family Noctuidae; genus Xestia; species Xestia c-nigrum. The sequence continues at coordinate 1,047,097 of OU745248.1, forward strand.
ATGTAGTGGAATGTTGTGCCGTAGAAATTAAGTCGCCAAAACTAATTATTGTCCTTGTATACAGGCCCGATCGAAATATAGAACAATTTTTTACCTTTTTAAATCGACTTCTGAAGCTCATTACACTAAAATATAAAAACAAACGCCTCATAATTACTGGAGATTTTAACTTAGATTATTTTAAGAAAGCAAAAGAATACCAAAAACTAAGCAATATCATGAAAGAACTAAACCTACACCAAATCATCAAAACTCCTACAAGAACCACAAAATCAACTTCAACTTGTATAGATCTATTGTTTACGAATAATAGTAGCACAGAATTTCAAATAGCTGTTAATAACAATGGTATCTCTGATCATAATAGCTTAATATACAGCATTAGGATTGAGGAAACGCAAAGTCTTACAAGGTCACCATACGTTACTAAAAGGATTTTTAACAATATCAATTTGACAAACTTCCAATCGGCATTACATCAAATAAACTGGAATGACATTTTTAATCAAAATTTGGACATAGATCAAACTTATAATAAATTTCATGACATTTTACAATCTAATTTAAATAAATACATGCCAAAAAAACGAATAAAAATAATGAAAAATAAAACAAATAATTATCTTACAAAGGGATTAAAAAAATCATGCCTAAATAAAAGATTGACTAGAATTATCTCGAATCAACTCAATAGCACCGTATTTAAAAAACATTATAAAAAGTACTCGAAAATTTTAAGAAAATGCATTAAAACTTCAAAGAAACTTAATTACATAAAAGAGATGAATGCCTCAACAAATAAAACAAAAACGATGTGGTCAGTAATCAATAACATTACAAAACGAAATAAAACTAAACTAAATGTAAAGAACATTAACTTAAAAACAAACAACGGAATAATAAATTCACCGAAACAAGTTTGCACTGAGTTTAATGATTATTTCGTATCGGTAGGTAACAACAACAAAAGTACGACAGCTGCGACGCCATCGTCGTGTGGGCCATCGGTACATTCGGTGCATACGCCCGCAATAAACTCCATATACATCGAACCGGTAACCGAGCGAGAAGTCTTTAATATAATACGAGGAATGCAAAACAAACGTAGCTTTGGAGTGGATGATATCCCGCCGATATTAGTAAAAAAATGCGCAAAGAAGCTAACATCGCCTCTCACTAAGCTAATAAATATTTCTTTCGACGAGGGACGATTCCCAGGAAAACTTAAAATTGCGAAGGTACGTCCTATTGCGAAAAAAGGGTGGAGATTCAGAAAATCCTAGCAACTATAGACCTATTGCTGTATTACCTACTTTCTCAAAAGTTTTCGAAAAAGCAATGGCGAACCGTGTTAACACGTTTTTAGAGAAATTTAATATTTTGGATAAAAACCAATTTGGTTTTAGGAAAAAATGCTCGACTACTTTGGCGGTATACAACTACGTACAGGAAATCTACAGCTGCATTAACGAACGAAAGTACGCTGTTGGAGTATTCCTAGATATGACGAAGGCGTATGACAGGGTGTCACATAACATTTTATTACAAAAACTTTACGAATCGGGTATTAGGGGGCAAGCTTTTAATTGGTTTAAATCATATTTACAGGATAGAGTACAATTTGTAGAAGTAGAATACTTCGATAGCATTAACCAAGAAATGTACAGCATACGATCAGACATGGTTACCATTAATAATTCAATTCCCCAAGGAAGCGTCTTAGGATGTACCCTATTTATAGTATACGTCAATGACTTGCCAAAAAAGATAAGTTCGACGTGTATTTTGTTCGCTGATGATGTTTCCTTATTATTTAAAACGCCAGCGAATGTTGACCATCGAGCTATTTTAAAAACTTTCACAGACACTGAGCAATATTTACATGAACATAATTTAGAAATAAACCTATCTAAAACTAAAATATGCCAATTCAGAACTTACCAAAGAACCCCAATAAATCTAAATACATTAGCACATAACATCAAATTAGAAGAAGTAAATGAATTTAAACTTTTAGGCCTAACATTAGATTCAAACCTAAATTGGAAGAAACATATCGAGACTACAAGAGCAAAATTGTCGCAATTTATCTATGCGCTAAGTATATTGAAACGTAACACAGACTACAACACCGCCCTATCTGCCTATTACGCGTACGCCTACTCCTGGCTAAATTATGGTATCATTCTGTGGGGAGATAGTACAGACTTTCTGGACCTCTTCATTCAGCAAAAGAAATGTATCAGAATATTAATGAACATAGATCAACGAGAGAGTTGTAGGCCACACTTTATTAAGCAACAAATTTTAACACTACCAGCAATATACATATTGCAAAGTTGTATATTCGTTAGAAAAAATAGGCACCTATTCAAATCTAATATCGAGCTAAATGAAAACTATAACCGGCGGAACAGGAATAGATTAATACTACCCATCACAAACTTAAAAGTTATCGGGAAAAGCCCATACTCAAGACTAGCTAATATATTTAATAAGCTACCTGAAAAATTAAAATCCCTACCAAATGACTCAATTTTCTGCAAACAATTAAAATCTTTGTTGATAAGGAAAGGCTACTATACCGTTGAGGAATTTAAAGCTGATAAATTATGAATCGATCGATCCTGTAATAATATTATATTAACTTGACATAAATGTAAATGAATAATAGATGCGACTATATACCTACCTATGACAAAAATGATTTAATGAACTGATAATAATGATTAATTTTAAAATAATATGTAATAAATGATCGATTAATGTTTTTTAGTGTAATTAATGCAATATTTTGAAATGTAAGCAATTTTAATTAAATATAATGTAAATATTTAGAATCAATATTATAATACAATTTCTTAAATAATATAACACTTTTGCAGTGCCCTTACAGGGTGCATGTCTTAATACTGTGTCATGAAATTTTAATGCATGCCTAATAACCAGTGTTTTACATGTAAGCAAATGAATAAATGAATAAATATCAAGAAGGAGCCCAGCAAAAAGTGATACTTACAGCGGTATACCGGGGCATCACTCTGCTAGGTTCATAATTAAAATCCATGCTAACAATTAAAAGCAAATTGATTGATGAATTGATAACGATTTGAATAAATAAATCGCCAATGACGCTAATTGATCGGTTTTATTACCGCACCAAATGAATGAATGATTGATTCCGATTCACTTCATGTCGTTCAGTTCCGTAAGTTGATTGATAATGGTATTGGTGAATGAGTAATTTAAATCGTTCCATTTTTTTATTTCGTTTGTGATTCGTTGGTTATTGGTCGTAAGCGGGACCGCTCAGCTTGAAGTCTTTGGACAGACTCACTACCATTTGGCCCATCTTGAGAATTGAGCTCAAGATGGGCCAAATGGTAGTGAGTCTGCCTTTCCATTAGCTTTTTTTCAGTACCATGTTGTATTTAAAAGCACCGGCTAGGTGTTGCTGGACACCGACTGATAACTTAAGAGTTAAGAAAATCCTTCTTTGCAGTAAACAAGACAAGACGAATGCACAGGTCAGCATAAAAATTCCCACCGTGCACTTAGATCCATGTTCACCAAAAAAATGACGGTCTGTTTATCTAAAAACAGCTGTTTTAAAACACATTTTTGTAGGGGAATATCTCCCTTAAATAACTGTTTTTAGATAACCAGACCGTTATCTTTTCGATGGACCTTGGACATGCACTTACATGTCAGTTAAGTGTTGGTGAAAACAGGCAAACCTTTTTCAGGGTTCTTTACAGTCAAGGGCTATTGGAGATAGGTGTACCTTTACACCTAATTTTTTTCCCATGAATCTAAACTAGTAGGAGTCTTCCCTACATAAAAAATCTCGTATTATGATAATCTGATCTCGCCAGTGAATATAATTCAAATGTATTGAAACCGTTCTCATTCAAAACAGTTCATTCAAATAAAAACTTCGTTCAATGGACTCGCGATCCGTTCAGAAACCTCATTTCAAATCCTCGGCTTTGTAAATGGAACGTTATATTGCTTGGAGGTCCCTTTTACACTCCATCATATGATGTGAATGGTACTTCATAGATATGGAGCTCGTGGCTAAATAATAATCTTAGCCGCAAAGGTCAATCTTCCAGGTTAATTAAACCTTGCCCAGGACGGTTCGTGGACCTGTGGTGGTCTTCTATCATAGCCGATTCCTTGCGTGCTTCAGAAAGCATGGTAAGCCGTTGCTTTCGACTATCATTTGTCTGGCAACAAGTCTTACCAACTGGCACTAGTGACAGCATTGTGGAGGTCAGATAGGCAGTTGCTCCATGTAGATACTGGTATTCAACTACATTCGGTTAGACTGGAAGCTGATCTCAACTTAATTGGGAAAAGGCAGGTAGATAATGAGAGTGGTTATTTGCTGAATTATAACATTGAGGTTTATGGTGTAAGTAGGTACTACAACTACATAGAGTAATGTTTCATGATGATGAAATCTCTAGCTATTTTTAAAAAACAAACCAAAAAAAAATGTCGATTCGGACATGACATAAAAAAATTATAAATGTTGCTGATGAATTTCATAAAATAAGACAAAGAATAAAATAAAACAAAGACATAAAACCAAGTTATTTTTTTGCAATATTCAGGCCAGTGCAGTGCTATAGGTTGTATGTTGATAAAAATATAATTTGCGTCTGTAAGATGTATGTACTTAAAAATGATAATCTTGATGATTATAATTTTGTAATTATTAAAACAAACCTCCAAGTTCATGAAAGTGAGTTGAATGACTTTTTCATTAAATAGTGATTCAATTGACTTTCTTGTGATCAAATTTAGCTTAGTATCTTATAAATAGCACAATACATAATGAATCAACTTACACAATCATTCTAACGTGCCTAACTGAGTGTAAATCGTAAAATCCTTATTAAATCCGAAGAAGACGGATTAAGTATTGTACTGAATAATAACACAGACGCGTTAAGACAAACTCCGCGTTATCGAGTAGAATGATTGATAAGTCTACTTTGTTCGAACAGTGGAGTACTCAAGACTTACCTAAGGTCAATCTAAACCTAATTGTTGATTAAAACCCCGAAATGACTCTCATGCTACAGTATTGTTTCCTAAATACTGGTGTAAGGAAGTTCGATCCTTCCTAGATTAAACACAGTGTTGTTCATCAAAGGTTAATTAAGAAAGTTCAACTTTTCTACCACTAGGGGTCGCAAACTGGGATCCCGGATACCGAAAATACCGGGATTTCGGACCAAAAAAATGTCTTCACAATACCGGTATTCAATTTTTGAATACCGGGATTTACGATATTTTCGTTATTCATCGCCGAACGATGCAAATCTCAAATCCTCCCATGCAAGTGGTGACACCGCTGCGCTTTTCCTATACGACCTTAACGCCCACCAAACAACCGCAACCCTACTTGTTACCGCAACCGACACAATATTCCTATTTCCGTCATTTACTTTAAACAAAGTCGCTAAAAACGTAACGTACTACGACGAGTTCATTACGGTGAGCGTGTGTGTGTGTGTGTGTGTGTGTGAAGTGAACCTGACAGATTCCCGATGATACAACTAAACATGAGATTGACTTCATCATGGCAACCAAGAATCAAATGTTCAATGATGTATCTGTGATCAATGCGGTGAAAACCGGCTTTCAGCTTGAACTCCAGAATCGTTTCAATTGCCTAAAAGCTCAATGGACGAATACAACGATGGGTACATGGAAACTGTCCATACGACCGGGTCTAGTTCTTCAAGACGTCGCCGCGTCGTACAGATCAGAACAAAGCGCTCTCCAATCACACTCTCAAGCTCATGAAGGAACGGCGTGAGAAGATCCAGCACGTTACTCTTCATACGAGGCGTGGAAATATGGGAGCTCAATAGACGGATCTCGAAATCCTTGAAGAGCGACCTCCACCGCTTTAATACCGAGCGTCACAAAGACGCGATTGCGGAATAAAGGCTGTGTCTTCCGAACAAGCCAGATTCCGAAAAAGCTTTAGCACCGTGGAGCACATACATACGCTGCGGTAGGTTATACAGAAGATCGAAGAGTATAACATGCCTCTCTGTTTAGCATTTTTGGACTACGAGAAAGCCTTCGATTCGATCGAGACTTGGGCTGTACAGCAGTTTAAATTCCAATGGTGCCAAATAGACTATCGGAACACAAAAACGCCACCATGTCAGTGCAACATCAGGACCAAGCCTCGGAAACTATCCTAGGGTATATGGCGAGATGTGAGAAAGAGAGACGTCATAACTCCGAAACTGTTCACCGCTGCACTGTAGAATGTCTTCCAAGGTTCTGGACTAGACAGGGCTAGGCAACAACGTCAATGGTGACTCACCTTCGGTTTGCCCACGATAATAATGGTCATGGCTGAGACCATCATGGGGGACCTCAGTACCTACTATGCTGGATGATGTCAGTTTAAGCCAAGAAGAATGATGATTATTTTAGTATTACCAGAGACTAGTAAAATTAGTCTCTGGTATTACTACAAACTACAGAATATGATTGTTATTATTTGTGAATTGTGAATATTGTGATCGGTTAATTCAGATTTAATTAAACCACGAATCGAGGGAGATACTCGTTATAAGTTGATTTTCTCTTAAGTGCTCTTTTATTGTTTGACTACTCATACTTAAATACCTTTTAAATTAGAGGTTTCATTATACTATACTGATATTATGGAAAAAAGAAAATATTTCTCTAAATATCGAAAATACCGGAATTCCGGTATTATTCTAGACTCAATACCGAGAATACCGGTTTCGGAAAGAGGCACCGGTATTGCGACCCCTTACACACGTCGTCACCCTTACCATCACAATCTGGCGCCTGTAGCGAGTTTCTTCGTCAACCTGTCCATCACACGTACGCCTTGCCAAAGTCCTACAGATCAGCAGACCAGACTATTCCCGACTAATTGACACGCGTGAAGAGCCGCCAACCGTAACGACATGCGGTGAGCATTCACGTCACGCGTCACTCCAAACTGACCAATTAGCAGCGAGCGTCCATATGTGGTGAGCGCGCACGGTGTGTTCTGATTGGCTCGTTACGATTGATGTGTGCTGCGTGTCTTGCTGTACGTTATTGAGGCTAATAGTGTTACAATAGAAAGCCTGTAAATATTAGGTACATTCGGTAAATCAGAAAAAAAAGTATTGTAGGAGCTCACTCATAAACTACTCAAGCAAAGAGTTAGTAATTTTGATACCACTTGACAAGAGTATTGTTCTGACAGACTTCCGGCTGTATGCCTTTCTGTTGACTTTCAAACAGCCTGTTCCTACAGTGACTGCGAAGGATATCAATAAATAAAAAAATGCAAAAAATAAAACCGACTACAGTTTAATTTTTTCTGAATCAGAAATGAAGACATTAAGTCCGCCTATGTACAACTATTGTACATGAAGTTTAAATAAATAAGACATCCGCAAGAGAACCAAGGTCACCGACGTAGCCCGAAGAATTGCTAAACTTAAGTGGCAGTGGGCAGGGCACATTGCTCGCAGAACGGATGGCCGATGGGGCCGAAAAGTTCTGGAGTGGCAACCGCGAACCGGAAGAAGATGCGTTGGAAGACCTCCCACTTGGTGGACCTATGACCTGGTGAAGGTTGCGGGAATCCGGTGGATGCGAGTAGCAAGGGACCGGTCAATGTGGCGACACTTGGGGGAGGCCTATGTCCAGCAGTGGACGTCTTTCGGCTGAGATGATGATGATGACGTTTTAATTTTTTGCAAAAAGTTTTTATTCTTTCACTATTTAGTGGTTCACGTGTTTACCCATTCACATGTGATGTTATGTAATAAACTGATGTAAACAGTAGACAGACAGGACATTTCAGCATTCCCAGTCCATTTGCTATCATTTATTAAGGAATCCCGTCGTCTCTAAAGTTCTCTTAACCAAATTGAAATGGGATCACTCCGAGAAAGTACTCTTCTTAAAACTACCCAAATTGATTCAAGTGTGAATATGAAATCTGAAGAGTTCTGTCTTTTTCTCTAATATCCCATCATCAGATCCTGACGTGATAAATGGGACCATCTGGGAAGTATACCCTATCAAACAATAAAAAAAAACGAAATCGGTCCGGCCATCTTCGAGTAATCCAACATGCTCCGAGTAATGAAATATACATAAAAAAAGATTGCGACGAACTGAGAACTTCCACCTTTTTGAAGTCGGTTAATAAAAGAACTTATTTAGAGCATGCCGCGAGTCATCGCAATGCAACAAGTTACTAGTGTCAAAGCCGACGGCAGTCGATTAGTCGGTTATCGCTACCTTCAACCAAAGCTGAAGCCAAAGTATAAACAACACTAAGGAATTCAATTAAAGATTAGCAAAAAGTGAATAGCAACTTTTAATTTACTTTTCTATTTATAGTTTATCTTGACCTTTTAAAAAAACTTTTGGAGCTGATTAAAATTTGTCTGTCAACTTATCTAAAATCAAAACTTCAAAATGTGTGACCATTGCCCCTCGCTGCCCTCGCATCGCCTCATCCACCGCGCTCTTGCGGATTTTATCAGTCCGTTCTATTTCAGCGCTTGACAGAAAACTTCGGCCAATTGTGGCTGAAGCCGAAACTGGCCGAAGCCACAACTTCTGTCAGACAGCACAAACTAATGAGACGCGCGAATCACTCGACGCAACTTACATCGTCTAAAATAGAAGCTCTCTAAACTGACCGACTGTATCGGAAGTGCTTAAATCTGGCTCTGCTAATACTCGTAGGTCAGTCCTCTGGTGTGTGACAGGGTTAAGTGCTCGCCGACAGACGCTCGCAGTCCCTCAGGACTTGAACTAAGTTAGAACGCCTAACGGCCTAATACTGAAACGTCACTCAAAATGTAAGTAGCACTTATATTTAACATATACTCAAAATTGACGTTTGGCCGTACGAAATTTCAAATTTACGAGCTGCTAAAATGTTAAGCAGCTCGAAAATTTTGAGTGACGTTTGCCAAAGAGAGGCCCAAAAAGCCTGATAACCAGTCTTACCAAGCAGTATCATATTACCCAGTACTAACTGGGTTGTGGAGGTCAGATAGGCAGTCGTTCCATGTAAAATACGGGTATTCAGCTGCATCTGATAAGACTGGAAGTCGACCCCAACATAGTTGGGAAAAGGCAGGCAGATGATGAGAGGATTAGAGTCGCTTTGACTTTTAGAATCTTTTTCTGATATCAGACATTTTTCCTTCGTGTGGTTAGTCCCTTACCTGGTGTCAGAGTTTTTATGCCGCCTATGGGCCTCTGACTTGGGTTTACATGCCGTCAAGGAATATCTCTCAGGCATGGTTTCCTCACGATGTTTTCCTTCACCGAAGCATTGATATATTACACTGTTAGTGACAAACAATAAATAATATTATATCCGATTTTTACCTGAAGTTAAGGTGCAGCCTTCGATATTAAACAAAATTGTATTTCAATACAAACTATACAGGGTTATTTTTTGTTTATACTAAACCCGAAAAGGGGTCATTGTACTCATCATTTTGAACAACTTTTTCTATGGGACGAACCCTGAAATCGCGAAAAAAAAATCAGCTGTTCCCTACATTTTGACGAGTTATGCGAACATAAATGTAGGGAACAGCTGATTTTTTTTTCGCGATTTCAGGGTTCGTCCCATAGAAAAAGTTGTTCAAAATGATGAGTACAATGACCCCTTTTCGGGTTTAGTATAAACAAAAAATAAGGTTGTATAGTAAGGATCAAATTGTCCGAAACCCAGTAAATTCGCGCTAAATGCACATAATTGGTTAACCGTATGCTCGGAACATTCAGTGCTCGTCACTGATAACCCGACTGGGGAAAACCAATAGCTTAGAATTCGCTCTGCATTTGTTGAACGTGTACGCCAGTGTGTGGGCAACGATAACTTTTCATCCCTTTGATCCCTTTGATTAAAAACTGTCGTTTTGTTCCTCTATAAGCGGAAGCAAAGTAACTCTTTTATCCACTAGGTTTTTTAACGGGCAGTAATGAGATTTGAATTTGGAACATCATCATTGATTTGGATTTGAATTTGAAATCGAACGCAAATTGTATAAATTACTGGCTGTAAGTGTTGGCTGTACGGTGCGGAGCGATGCGGTAAATAAAAAAAAAAACAAATGCGCGCCATTTACTTCTGTTCTTGTAATCGATACGGACATCATTGTATTTTGCAAGCAAATGGGTTCTACATTGAGTTCTGAAAGTGGTAGTGCATAACTCCTGAAACAATACAATAAGCTAATAACGACATCCAAAACTGAATACGGACGAAATCCCGGGAATTTTTCATAGAAGGAGATGAAAAGTAGAGTATATGACACGAGAGCAAAAATATTTTTCCCTCAGGTGATGTACTTTTGAATCTCTTCTACGCTCACAATTCTATTTTAGAATCCTCGCTATGCTCGAGATTATATTCTAGAATCTGCTTCGCTCTGGATTCAAAATAGCACCCTCGCCGTCAAAACGTTATTTTGCTCCCTTGACATACAATCTATTATTACATAACTGACGAAATGTGATTGAGCTATGGCACATATCACCCCCCTTCGGGAAACACAAGCGTAACTTTAAGTATGTAAAAAAGGTGAAGAATGTCCCTTGATGATTCTTAACGGCCACTATATTTTTCCAGGAACTCGCAGCAGCGACTCCAACGCAGCGGAACTGGCGCGGTATTCTCATCGCCCTGCTGGTGATCGCAGCGGTCCTGGGGCTGATCGTGTTCAGCATCGCTCTGCTGACGCCAGCTGGTGATGGGGGCAGGGTCAGGGGCAGACGGCCCACGCTACACGATGTGCTGGGGGAGCATTATAAACCCTTTAACGGGACTTGGCTAACAGGTGAGATTTTTATATTAATTGGAATGGTAGCGTAGGTACTTTACAGCGTGAATAAAAAAAAGTATGATAATAGGATTTGGTAAATCCAAAAAACTGAACAACTTTCTTAAAAAAAATCAGCTGTCCCGTTCATTTGGGTAGAGTACAATATGATGGATATTTCTTAAACATGGTGCACAGTTAAATAACTTCGCGTGAATTTATGATACTTAAAGCATTTCTACATATTTTTATCAGCGTACAATAAATTCTCAAGTTACTCGTAATACAATATTCTTAGGAAAAATACCTATTTATATTCGTCATCTAATTACGCCGTGCAACGCAATTCACGTCTATTTTCTTAAATTTATTTACATAAAATATGTTCGTTATAAAGATAATTATTCGGCAATCTCTAAATATGTGTAATATCATTACAGATCAAATGCATTTTAATAAAACTTCGTACATAAATTAATGTGGGTAGTCGTAAAAAGACGTTATCTCACCGTTTATGACGTCATTAGGCATAAAATACGACGTTCAAGAAATGTTTAGCGTGATTTATATTGCAACAACTTTGTGTTTAAAATGTTTGTGACGAATCATCTTAGTGAAGATGCTGTGGGGGGCACAGCTCAGCGTTAGTAAGTTTTCAGTGGTCATCCGAGAAAAAAAACTACCTCTGAATGTTTAAATTGGCGGTTAATATTATCATAATATGCTGAAAACCAGTAAGGTAGTCAGTTGGGGCTAGTCATATCTTAACTGCCACAGTTCATTTTAATAACTTTAATTTTAATTAGTTGATTAATGTTTTACTCTGGACGCTCTTAATGTGCACGTCTTTCTACATCGTCTTCACTTAAATGTATAATCTCAACATGAATGATGTAACCAAGATTTTGTAACAATATTTTGATTAAAAAGAGTGTTCATGGAGTTTCTTACCCATTCTTCAACAGTGATCTAAGCCTTGGAATGTGCAACTACAGTACTTTCTCTAGTTACTCGTATTATGACTTCTGAGTGTGACTATAGCTTCGTTTGTTTTCTGTTGTTTAGACATTCTGAAGTGCCGTTGTGGTCTATCCTTTGAGTTTGAGAAGTGTTAAAGATAGAATCAAGAATTCTATCAATACAACAGTAGCTTAGATATTTTTCAATAAATCCTAGATTTCACGACCATTGGGAAACATTTGAAATAGAAAAACTCGTGGCCACCTGGAAGAGGTCACATAATAAATTCATAACATCATGTCTGTCCAACGTTACAGCAGCGCCCCAAATATTCTAGGCCTCAGCTGAAAATTCTTATTCATCCGAAAATTGTATGCTTCAACCTGGGGCACAGTTTTAGAACACCTAGGGGAATTCACGACCAGTACTAAGATATGCTTCAAGCTAGAATTGATTTTTCATACCAGAATTGAGGAGCTCCAAGGTGTCCGAAACTGTCAAATTTTCCCAATCAATTTTGAACCTAATACTTTAGACAGGGAGTGGAAAATCTATTACAGAAGTTTATCAGATTGTAGTAGCTTCATATGCTGACGTCTGTACATCTGTATAATCTATGTAACAGTAATAGAAACCAGCTGCTAGATGCGACCGGCAATTTTCTTTTAAGATTTCATGGTCGCTCGAAGCTAACTAATAACAGCCACACGGGTGAACTGCGCTAGCCTAGTTGGGTCCGTGGATGGGTGACCGAAAGTCTGACCACCAGTCTTACCAAGAGATATCGTATTACCCAGAACTAACTGAGTCGTGGAGGTTAGATAGCCGTCGCTCAATTTGAAATACGGGTATGCTGCGAGCTGCGCCCGGTAAGACTGGAAGTCGACAATACTGGGAAAAGGCTAGCAGATGATCATCATGGTGTTGATAGTGTTTTCCACAGTCAAAGCAGTTGAAAGTGATGAGTTGAATGTCCAAATCCACTTAAACTGTACACTCAACTATGTATATATCTACCACTTTTCGCTTCTACAACGAATATACACGCTCGCACTCGGTTTTTTAATCGAACCGAAATCAAAAGTTGAGAACTTGTCAAACTATGTATAATTAACCATGACTTCAGGTCTCCAAAATTAAAAAAAAATCGGATGCAAGATAATAGATACATAGAAGGAATGCTCAAGTAGAGTTGGAAAAGTTTCTGAACTATAAATTCTTAGTTCAGAAACCGAGTGCCTACCACCAATATAGTAAAGAAACAGACCAGCCATGTTGGCAGGTACAATGTTAGGCCCCTTTTTCATCTAGAACCAATATTGACGGGAGGGTAACATTCTCGAGACTCGACGTTGTTTGCACGATATACTCGGACCATGGAGTAATGAGAGAATGGAGACTTCACGTGAGCTATCAGTCATGCGACTAAGAAATTGGGGACAAAGGGAGAGCTATCATATGTTCCGTTAGAATTAAGACTTGAAACATTGAAACATACAGTTAGTAAAGATGCAGTACAGCTACTTTTAAACATAAGATTAATTTATTTAGTCTAGGTTTCCTCGCCATGTTTTCCTTCACCAATGTCAGTGCTGTCCAAGAAAAACTTAGAAATTACATATGAATAGAAAAAGTCACATTGGTACTTGCGCGGGTCATAATCATTATCATTTATTTGGAATAAATGTTGAATAGCGTAGACGACAAAAAAAAATAAGTCCGTCAGGTAGATTATTTAAAATATTTGACCCGTACTTTTTCTTCAATACTCAATACTCAATACTCCGCTCCGCTCTACTCTGCTCCTTTTTACTTTTACGTCTTTTGTTACTACCACAAAATTGACGAAGATATGACGCTTTTAAAATTCCCAATACGTCACGCCTAGGTATAATATTTAGGTAGTTCTGGCCCACTTCCGAGTTTTGATGCGTTTTATCTTTGTCAATATTCATTGATTTACAAAAACAAAAAATACGTGGCCATTATTTTTCAATAATCTAACTGACGGGCTAAATAGATTTGTAATTGTTACTGTCGTCATGCCTATTGAACCCATAACCTCGTGCAGGAATGGCGAGGCGTTAACCTCTGGACCATCACGACATTTTAACTTATACTGGTTTGAATCTTCCATTTGCTACTTGTTTTTAGTTCTTTCACATATTTTTGGATTGAAATCCATACGAGCCGAATATTGTTGGAACGAAGCGAGTAGGGTCCGTGGCATCAGGTGATACATTTGTTTCTGTAAACTGGCTTCAGGGGTATAAAAAAGGGGACTGATATTGGTTGTTTAGAATATTTTCTCCTCAAAAGCGTTTTTTTTTTTTTTGAAAATGCCATGTTTAATTTTTTAACACCGGGTTTGTTTTCTCAGTAGTAGCTTAGATTTCGGATTAGTGCCCGGTTAATGCCAAAAAGACTACATGAAAGATGAGACTTGAATAAAACTAACGACATGAAATGTGTGTGCCGTAGTATCTCTGCCTAACCTTTCAGGGATTTTAGAGTAAAAACTTCTTTACGCGCGTTGAGCACTTTTTGGTGAACAAAAATCACGATACTCACGTGACCATCACGTATGCTTCATAGCACTCGCGGCCGATCCGCTACGGCGTAGCACCACTCGCGGGCCACAACCCGTAGCAGTGCTACGACTGGGGCGGGGCCTGTGTACTTTTTGTTTTCACCTATATCAAAATAGTCCCCAAAAATTGCCCCTATTTTTTTATCTTGTAACTTTTCCATGAACATAACCTTTCTATGGTAGTGTGCCTATGGATGATTTTATTTTTCCCAAAAATATTTCCAGCGGAACAAAAACCAAAATCATTGTATTTTTCCTTCCGTCCAATATTAACACAAATATCTCAGCTATTTTTAATATCACCCTGTTTCTTCCAGAGTGACGGGTAGACAGGTAAACAAGCTGAAATATATGTACAGTAAAACCAGTTTACTGTGACACTTTATGGGGCACCACTTTCAAAGGCGCGTCACCAAAATACATTTGGCCACGGGTCAAGTTACATCGGTATAGGCAACAATGTTTGCACAACATTAATATTGGAATACCATACGGATCCCTAAATTAGATAAATGTGGGAATATTTATTTTGTGTATTGTTTCTGGTTTATTACATTTTTGGATTGAATAGCTTGCATTTGTCGGTGGATTTCTGTTTTGCGATGAATGTTTGTATGGGAAAATTTTGGTTCATTGTTGCGGTTAGTCTGACTGAAAAACATAACATCACGCCTGTTCCCCAAAGGAGTTAGAGGATGGTTAACTATGCCCACAATTAACCGATTATGTTTAAGCCATATATTAAACCTTCATCTGTTAGCGAAGTTGACACAACAGACCGATTCGGCCCCCCGCCCTTCGTATGTGAATGATCACATACGAAGGGCGGGGGGATTATAGACTTGCTATTACCATCAACGGGGCACGAGATTAGACTCCGTAGCTACTACTGAGAAATCCCTGATGGATAAACCGAATAATACTTTGCCCAACCCGGGAATCGAACCCAGGACCAGCAGTCGCGCTTTCAACCTCTCGAACAGCCAGGCAGTCATATATCAAGCTTATTGAAAACCGTTACGTAACCACAAAATACTTTACCACAATTATATCTTATCAAACAACAACACAAACTTATACACCCATTTGGTTCAGTTTTTGAAAATAATTAGCATTCAAATTGTGTTTTTTTTTTTCATTATCGTTCAGTTTTTGAAAATAATAAGCATTTTACTTTTCTTATTTTCATTATGATTCACTTTTTGAAAATAATTAGCGTTTAAATTTTTGGATTTTATTACATTATGGTTTGTTTTTGAGGTAGATTTTCTCAGGGGGGAATAGTGGAATAACTCAAAATTAAAAGGGGACTTTCTGGATTATTCTTACATTAGGGTCCAGTTTTCCCCCCTAAGGAGGATTCTCTTAAGGGGGATTAGTGGAATAAGCCCTTACTGCTCACCCACGTTTCCAACCTTTCACTAAACTATTTAATTCTCCCACTAGAACAAAAGAGGGCATTTTAATTGGACGTTTCGCCGAAAGATGTCGCTTTTCGGCACAATTTCCGACACAAAGAAGTGTAGGCTCGAACTGCCTCGAGCCGGCTCGAATGGAACGCTGGAAATAGGCCCCAGTGCGCCTAACTCTGCCTTTTGTGCTCGAATGTGGAGCACTATTTGATAAAAGAGATAATGAGGTTTTTCTTCCTTTGTTATTTCGACTTTCTGTTATTTTGGTGTCGTGTCGTAATTAGTGAGCTCAAAGCTAAAGAAATGTTGGTTTTAAGAGAGGCTGGATGTAAAATTGCTGTGGGATTCGATAAAAACACTGTTAGAATTATTTCACTTTTAATGTTTTTCTAGTTTTTGCCCGCGGTATCGCTCACGTTATTGTCGAAAATTATCCCACGGGAACGTTTTAAGGGCACCACAAGAGCTAAATTAGCAACTCTATTTGTGGTGGTTCAAACTTCGTTTGAAATACTGTTCGAATAAAGTTCAACTTCAACTTCAACTGTTAGTTAATGGCTTTTGTGGAAGAGTCACCACAATTTTGCCAATATCCCGTACATCTAATGATAGACCATCAAACGAAGGAGATAGTACAGTGACGAAATTTGGACAGTATTTTATTAAAATCTCAAATCTGAGTATCTGACTAATTTTCTATTTTACACGCAGAGCAAGACATTTTTTTTTTTTTTTTGTTATTACCAGAGGAAAGAAGAAAAGATAAAATATAAACAATTATATGCATAAATAAATAGAATGTTACAAACAAACATGTTGTTGTTGTTGTTGTTGTAAATAGAATTTACAACTTAATGTTATTAATTTCAATAAACTTCCTTAAAATATGTACAAAGCGGGTAAACACAAGGGAGAGGAGACATTTAGTGGAGGTTGGACGAGGGATATGAGATGGGATGATATCGTACAAAGATAATCGTAATTTAGGACAGCAGAAAAAGAAATGGTCCACGCTTCCTTCATCCAGACCGCATTCACAAAGGGAGCTATCCCTTATCCTAAGTTTAGCCAAGAAAGAAGGGGTGCAGCAATGATTTAGCCGAAGCCGACTGATTGTTGAAGTGGTCAATTTATTTGCCAACTGATACTTGAAAAACCAAGGTTTGTGGGGAATCTCAGGTTGAATATCACCATAAAATTTTCCCGTTTTAATCAGCTTACACTACAAAGTGGTTGTTACGTCAGTCACTGCGGGCCGAATAGTGCGAAGTGAGTGGTTTCGATCTATGTTCAAAAAACTCTTTGTTTGGACTAAAAAAAAACACTATGATGCTAATTATGTTGCTTGTAGAATTATTTGCCAAAAAAATAATTGTACTTATTATGTTTTCAAAACACTATCATACTGGCATGTTTATATCCTGAAGAATATCATACATTTTTCTAGTTTTGTTTACTGTAGTGAATGATATATACCTTCAGGCATTATAAAACTGGCGCTTAGCTCCTGTAGTTGACTTAGGTCCATGTTCACCGAAAAGATAACCGTCTGATTATCTGAAACCAGCTGTCACTGTGACATGTTCCCATACAAAAATGCGTTTTAAACAGCTGTTCTAGATAATCAGGCTGTCATCTTTTTGATGAACATAGACCTTAAATACAGCCAATTGCACTAATTGCCGGTATCGGATCAGTAGTTTTCCAAAAGAATAGTTGTCCAAGTGTAAATTCACACGTTTCAAAAAAATTCAACGTAAAGGAAATCTTTCGTCCCTTATGTTACCTTTAGGGGTTCCATTTTCAAAACTCATTCTTTCTGCTTTATAAAGAAACAAGCAGACCCGCGCAACTTCGTCTGCGTGAAGAACCGCTCGACCGATTTTGTGCAAACTTCACATAAACCATCTACTAAATAGTCCGAACAAATAAATAAATATAAATAAATAAATATCGCTGGACATTAACACACAGCGCCACCTAGTGCCACACTAAGCAAAGCTTGTGTCGTGGACACTAGATAGTTGATATACTACCTAAATACTTTTTTGTTTGTAAATACATACTTATTATACATATAAATATCCATGACTCGGAAACAAATGTCCATGCTCATCACACAAACATTTGCTCCTATCGGGATTCGAACCCAGGACCATATGAACGTAAGGCAGCGTCACTACCACTACGCCATTCGAGTCGTCAAAGCCTAAACATTTGGTTTGGATAGGTGAGCCCGTTCTTGAGTTATAAAATTACAGCTAAAAGTGGCATTGATTTTTATATAATAATATATTGATTCATAGATATATATTATTGTATTGATTATCTTAATAAAAATTAAATTAACAATGACAGACAGTGTCACTGACATGACATCTGTTAGAAACTAATAGATTCTAAATCCATATATCACATCTTACTTTATTATTATTTTCTGAACTATAATCCAATATTACAACCGCTTCGCCCCTGCTTCGCGCTACCTGTCGGGTCCTATTCTATCTATCCAGCTGAAACCAACCACACATGCACAAAATTCGGTTGGGTAGGAGGTTTCAGAGATTAGAGTGTAGGAACATAGTTATAGTGACATGTGCTTTTATATATGTCACCGTAAAATTGTCAAACACGTTATATTACAATATAACGTGTTTCTCTCTAGCGATATTGTAAACTCTCGAATTATTGTCAACTGAACGTACGGAAGTATCTCTGCCCATAATCGGGACTTGGGGCACCCCCCCGTTAGGTTAGTTAGGTTCCGTTAAGCCCTGCACTCGGAAATAGGGGCCCCGTCGACTACGCTTTTTAGGAGAATATAAAGTAATTTATGGTTAGGTTATATTAATCAATATTTCTCAGGAATGGTACAGTATCTTTTCATGAGAGTGGTACCATTGAGCAAGGGGGACCCCTCCTTCCCTCTACACCACGTGAGTTGACTACCACCGCATGCATTTCACGCCATATAATGCTTTTTATTGTAAGCAGTATGTTCGTTTGAAAATAATTCGAGAGATTACAATATAACGTATTTGACAATTTTACGGTGACATATATATCACACGTCCTCAAAAAAAACAGTAACACAGAAATAGCTTCAGAAATATAAGTTTTTTAATACATTCCGTAAAAAAACGGCCGCTTCATTACAGTTATCGAGGTTTTTTTTCAAGTAAGGAGCAAGGACCAAAACCTAAGACCAACAAAAACCTAATACCTATTTCTGCTTTTATTATTTCTGCGTTATGACCGTTTTTTAGAAGACACGCGATATTAAGATAACCTTTCTATATTTTCAATCCTTACGAAAAATATACGAGTTACAATTACAATTACAATATCAATACATAAAAATGAAATTTCTGTAAATAAACAAATCACCCCCCAGCCAATACGTTACGCGGGTTGAAACGGGTTGGAATAGACGTTAATATTAACGTGTTTCAACCCCTTAGGGCACCGTTCATTTTTGCCCTTTTTATGAAAATATATAGGATTGTAATAAGTGGTGTTCGGCGATCCTGATCTGGGATTGAATATGGGTGTAATTTAATGGAAAAATAATAAAACTGAATAGGTCAGACTCGCATAAAGCGCCAAAGGGTTAGATAAAAACTTTTAACCCGACGCAAAAGGGGTGTTATAAGTTTGGCGTGTGCGCGTGTGAGTGTCTGTCTGTGGCATCGTAGCTCCTGAACGGCTGAACCGATTTGATTTGTTTTTGTTTGATAAAAATCAGTCCAAGATGGCCGCCGCGATAAAATGGCGGATTAAATATTTATTCTGCAACTCCCTCAGGATATCAAATGAAAGGGTTTTCGTAGTAAAACCCTATAATAATGTTTAAATCCAAGACGGCCGCCACCACAAAATGGTGAATTAAATACATTTTTTTTCACAATTCTCCCATTAAGAGTATTAAATGGGCTTGACTAAAAAAATACTTTAAAATTTATGACCCATTTTGGCGGGGGTTTTTTTTAATTTTTAATTTAATATAATTTGTTCTATGTGCCATTTTAGCGGCTATAGTAATAAGTATTCAGTGAACATTTACGCTTGATAACTATTACGGTATTAAAGATACTACGCTGTCACTGACAGACAGCGTAAACCTCAAAGTATCTTTACAGTAGCAAAGCTTTTAGGCTCGTTAGTACTGTGAAGTTTATCCACGTGCACACCGAGCCTCTATTGCGTAACGCAAATGTAATCACAAACAGAAAAGTAGGGGTATTCAGCCATATCTAGTTTAACTGGTAACAGACCCAGCATAGTTGAAAAAAGTTCAAAAGGCATTTTCATATACACTGAAAAAAATGCAATTCAATCAAGTGACTTTTTAGCTTGATTGACGATATCTTGTTTAGATCAATCAAAATCTTAGTTAAGTTGATCATCACGACATGATTGCAGCAATACTAGTTCACTTGATTGAGCGCTCAAACAAGTTTCTCGATTACCCTTAACAAGACATCATAGTAGAAGAGTTAAAAAAGAGACAAGTTCAAAAAATGTTAACTGTAACAAAGTAAGTTAGCTGTGTCAATCAAGCATTTTGATTACTTCAATAAAGATTATTGAAACTTTATTAAGTTGGTGTGACTTGATAGCATCTATCATTGCAATTAATTGTATTAATCATACAACTTGGTCTAATCTTGCGCTAAATGTTTGAGCTAAATAAGTTGCTTGGTTGTGTTTATCAAATACATCATACAAACAAACTACATGACAACATGATTCCAACTATCACGTACGGTGTTTGTCCTAATAAAGGTTCGTGTTTGCCCTGAACAAGTCGCTTGTTTGCCCTAGTCAAGTCTGATAGTTGTATCTATCAAAAACATCGGTCAAAATACTCCAACACAACTTGATTGCGGCTACCAAGTAGGGTGTTCACCCTTAAAAAGTAGAATGTTTGCTCAAAACAAGTGGCTTGTTTGCCCTAATCAAGTTTAAATGATAAATTCTATCCGACTTGATAGTTCACCTTAATAAAGGTGCGTGTTTGCCCTGAACAAGAAACTTGTTTGCTCCAATCAACCTTCTTGGTTGTATCTATCAAATACAACTTGATTGCAGCTATCAAGTAAGGTGTTTACCCTAATAAAGGTGCGTGTTTGCTCTGAACAAGAAGCTTGTTTGCCCCAATCAACCTTCTTGGTTGTATCTATCAAATAAATCATTAAAAATACTCCAACACAACTTGATTGCAGCTATCAAGTAAGGTTTTTACCCTAATAAAGCTGCGTGTTTGCCATAAACAAAAAGCTTGTTTGTCTTAACCCAGTCACTGCGGGTTTCCACTAGGGTTGCCACCTTTATTTTGGACAAATATACCTAGTATTTTCCCAAAAAAGCTGCAAAAATATAGTAAATATAAATTCAGAAAAAAAAGTTACAAATTTATTTTTAAACATCATGCAATCTAAAAAGAAATCCCGCTTAGGTAAGTGTACTGTAACACTTTGCTCCATATTTGTCAATAACATCTTCCATGTTTTTTTTATTTTACCAGCAGAAGTTAAACAATTAAAACAATTATTGACAGTTTGACAGTTGACGTTTTGTTACCGCAAATGCGTTTCGTTCTGAAATACTCCGTGCAGCGCTGCACGGGTACGTTCCAGCCAGACTTCCAGTCAAAGTTTATAAAAAAAAGCGCGACAGTTGAATCAGGGATAAAAATACAGTATTTTTCTATAATATTTATTACAATTTCCTGAAATCAAGTACGATACTATATATTAATAGGTATACAGGGTGAATTTTAATAAATGCGACAAAATGAAATTGGAGCTTCAGTTACAGTAACACAGTAATTATATACTGTCTTTTCTACAATCTAAATCATTAAAAAAAATACGCGATTATCGTTTTCAAAAGATCCATTGATGTTATTATCTTTATTCGAGTACGAATTATCGGTATTCCAGTAATATGCAAAATAAATAAGAAAAAATAAGGCAAAATTAGGTAAATGACCGCTATATTGAGCACTGCGATGAGTCGGACGAGATTTTTTGATACTTTTATTATTTTAACGGTTTTCGTAACACTGCAATCTATTATTTTTTTAATTTTACATTTGATATTTTATACATTTTCTTGACAACACGTATTATTGAATATTTAAATTTGTCGCATCTATTCAATTTCACCCTGTAGTACGGGTGGCCACCGTAGTTTCCACCAAGAAGATGTTTACACAAAGCGTGCACATTGCACAACACAACTATATAAAATATAAAGAAATAAACAACTGTCACTAGTGCCAGTGTTAACCCTAAACAAATGATTTTTTTTCTACTCCTAAGTATAGTATAGATAGACTTTTGTTAACGTTTACTAGAAATTATAAAATACCTTGGCTTGGTTATTGTTCAGTTTGATCTATAGTTTTGCATTTAGATATTGTAATTGAACTGCTGCGTTATCAAGTAATTTTTTGTTATGACTAAAACCAATAAAAAAAAATGAGTGGGATGTTCAAGTAAACGTGGCAATTTTAGGAGTTTTTGCCTTTAGCTTAGGGGTAAATATTTTTAGGAGTTGGTAACCCTGGCCTCCAGCCCAGCGGCCAGCCGCCACGCCGCACGCGCCATCTCTGACTTTCTATCTACTCTCAAGCAAGTTCTTTCTCGTCTCGACTCGTACGGCGCGCGCCCGCGACGCGGGCGCGCGCCGCCGCGTATTTGTTCTGTAGCCGTCACTCAGCCGCCAGCCGCAGCCGTTTTTTTTGTTCATTTTCTGTGAAAAATATCAATAATTCTAATCTAGATTCATTTAATGAGTGAGTTAATTTCCGTGAAAAACAAGAATCAAATCTAGACACAACACTTTTTATACCTATTTCATTTGTGGGATACCTCTGGTAAGTATTTGTCTTTAAATTTTATTGACAATTTGCTGTGTTTGTGATGCATCCTAACTAAAATTATTTTATCTAGCGTGCACGCTTGTGGTGTTTATAATGGACGAAGTTTTAGAGCTTTTAACAACTTGGGGCCTCTCTGAGCTTGCAGGCACGTTTTTAGGTAGGTACAAATAATTAATTTCATTTCTAACCTCATTTTTTTTCACTGCGTCTGACACATTGTCACACTTCGTTAGTCGTATAGCGTATTCGTCTTATAAATAGCCAGTTAAAGGTGAATAGAGCCTCCACCCTTCGTCGTAATTGTCGAAAAAACGCGAATACGAATAGCGAAGTGTGCGAACAACGGTTTTATGATGATGTATTTTCATAGCGCGTTGCTGTGATACTGTAGGCACTTTACTAGCGCATTAGTGATGACCACATCCCTGCATGCACAGGGGCATAACAGCCACCTAACCGTTGTTGCAGAGGACATGATGTGTAAGACCGGCAGTACTTGGGCCAAACTCCATCCTAGTGGCAAAAAAGCCTATGTTTTGTTTTAGATTATTTATTTAAGGTTTTTTGCTTACTAACACATTAAAGATACATAGTATCTGAAATGAAAATTTTACATTTTGATAGGTAGGCAAGCATCCTTTAAGAAAAAACAGGATTAACCTGTTTGTATGCATCAACCTAGTTGAGAGACCATGTTATGCATAACTAACTTGTTGATCATGTTAGTAGTCCCCCATAGCTTAGTTGGCAGCAGCGCTGCCTTCTGCGCTGTGGGCGGTGGGTTCGATACCTACCGAGAACAAACATTTGTTTGATGAACATTAATGTTTGTTCGCTGTCTGGGTTTTATTATAATATTTTATGTATCTAATATTTATTTACAAAAAAAAAGTATGTATTATACCAACTTCCTTTTTCCCAAAGTACAGTGGGATATGCATCAAACATTCAAACTATACACTCCTTGCCGTTGCCTTGTGTAACTGTATCTGTGTCTGTCTGTACAAGCTTAGCTTAGTATGGTGTTGATAGTGATGTGTGAAATATCCATGGTAAAAAAATATTTTATTTAAAATTTGATAGAGTGAGAGAAACAATTAAATAACTTTAGTGATTTTAATGAGATGCAACAAAAACTTTAAAGTTGAATTGCCATACCAAGTTAGCAGGGGGAAGTCAGAGGCAAGTCCAAACATTATGTTTAGCATAAATGTAAATAGGGGGGTGGGCATCACAAGATCTTAGTTCTAGGCGAACAATACCTACTTATAGTAAAATAAAAATATTGATTTCATAATAAATAAATATGAACATTATTGGACATTTCACACATTATTTAGTCCTATTAGTATATAGTCCCAAACTTGTACAGATTGTAATATGGGTTATATATCTTTCAATATATGTCACGGTCAAAATTCTTAGTCGAAACTACTTCTGACTAGTCAAAACGAATTAAACAAACATTTCCATAGAAACTTATTAGGTTAAGGTTTTTTTCAACAAATTTTTAATGCAGAAATCGCATTTTAATTTAAAGGTTCTGACTGACACCAGTCAAAAGTGGTTTTGACTGAATAAGAGTTTTGCCTGTAACATATATTTAAAAAAAACAAAGTCGTGTTAGGGTTAGGGCGCGTACCTACACATATTGGTCCGTTTTAACAGATCAGAATTGGACCGGAGCGACATGATTACTGAATCCGGAATACTGTTTTGTGTGTGAACTCGCTCATGCAACTCCATACGCCATCAAATAATGGACCTGTAAAACGGATCGCTATGTGTACGAGCCCTCAGTTACACCACCTAAAACTCAAGAACGGCTGGACCAATTTTCATGATTTTTGTGTTTTTGGATTAATCTTCGCCCAGAATAGTTAATAAGGAACTAGAACTTATTTAATAAGGAAGAAAATTAATGTCAATCAATAAATAACAATAAAAACATCAGTGTAACCGTTCATTTGTTAAGTTTGTGAGTTGATCAGGTTGTGGGTGGTAGGTGGTAGACACGGTCACCGCCCAACGAAGTGGGCATGATCAGCATGTTATATTTATATAAAAAAAAGGTAATAATTTTCGGACTAACTTTACTAATAAGTAGTTAATATTATACACTTTCAGATAATCAAGTTACTCTGGAGGCATTAGCTGCCCTTACGCCAGACACCATCAAAGAACTGGTCCCCAAAGTAGGCCAACGAGTGCTATTTCTACGTTGCTGGAGGGTGTGGTTTGCGGAATATGTAGGCAAAGAGCCTTCAGATGATGCGAGTATTGTAGTAAGTGACAATAACATTGTATTCATTCATTTTTGAATAAAGTAAGCCTTAATGAAGTCTAATTTGTTTTGTTGTTTCAGAGCCTTGATATCTCAACCACAGCTTTGGAAGTCTTTAATGATAAGCAAAGCATTGGTACAGCTGGGGTTGTGTATGACTTAACACCTGCCTGTAGTCCATCAACACAATCCCAAACTGCACAGGACAGTGGTGTAAGTATTCATTTATGTACATAATTATCTAAATATTTATAAAAGTACAATTAGTAACGCCACGCAGCACAGTTTACCATTTGCAATAGTAGAGACAAGTCGCCACGGGCGGCCTCAGGCTGCGGCTCACAATGATATGTGTTTCTTTTCGTGTAGTAAATAATGTTATATTTTGAGTCGCGTTATTTAAATGTGAGCGCAGAGTCGCGTCGCATCGCGTCTCGGTGTGAGCCATCTCTTATGTTAAGGAATTAACACCAATGTGTTTTGTTTTAACTGAAATTTATAGCAACTGAATTTTATGTTTATAGGTATTGCAGACTCTACTCGCACAAAACTTAGAGACAGCAGGTCTGCTGGTTCATGCAGGTGACAGTCTTCCTGGAGACAGTGCTCGAAATCTATTAGCTTCTGTTATAGCAAAAGAAATTCTACAAAAATTTCAAAACATACCAATTCGGGGTGATTTATACTACAAGTGGTGCTCTGAAATAAAAAAACTCTTCCCTGGGGAGAGGTCAACCACATATTATATTCCAGCCTGCAAAACAGCAAATGGTACCACTCTACAGGCGAGAGGCAAACTAGTAAACCAGATCCTTAACACCCGGAAACGCTTTCAAAGGCATGGAGTGTTAGCTGTAAAGGCAAAAAAAAGCAGGGAGTCAAGTCCATTAAATTCAACTTTTTGCCCATCACCAAGACCGCTACCTTCAACGTTTTCTAACGAGCCTGATGAAATTTTCACTTCTACTTCTGTTGAGGAGGATATAACGTGGCTCAAACACTCATCTGATCCATGGTACATAGTTGAGGAAAAATGGAAACGAACTTGTGAACATAGAATCCGAAATTTACATGCTGGTGAAACAGGGCCGACCATCGAGAAATATGTTGATGATTTTCCAGCACTGAAAACGCCATTAGGTTATTGTTTGGTAAGTGTTTATAATTATTTACTCACATTTACCTACCTGTTATTTTGGATGAAATGTGTATTACTGGTATCAAAAACTTTTTTCTAGTCTTTTTAGGGTACTGACTCAAAGAAGGGTAAAACGGGACCCTATTATTAAGACTCCGCTGTCTGTCTATCTGTATGTCTGTTGAGTTGAAATTTTCACAGATGTTTTAAATATTTATTTTCAATGGATTGTCTTTAAAGTCCGCAGACCCCATAACTAGAAGTGTCCGAACACTTCTAGTTATGGGGTTTAGGTTTCCGCACTTAGTCCTTAAAGCGGACCATTGTGCCTTAATGTCCACCAATATTGATGTGTTTTTTTATTTCTAGTTGGAGCATGATTTTGAAGTTTCTCATCCAAACCACACCAAAAATTTACTATTAAATTTCCCACTGTTGAAGACAAACATCATCAGATTGCTAAACCAGAGAAAAACCAAAGATAATTTTTATACGGAAATTGCTGAGCTTGCCGATCGTAAGTGTATTTTTTTTTATTACAAAAAGGAAGAGTTTCTCACGGTTCTTCTTGATTAAGTAGTGACAGAATATGACAATTTGTTTTCTCTATTTTAGATCCCGATGAAGAAGTTACAAATTTAGTGGCATTTATGGCCATACCGCTCCTTCTTCGCTCAGCTGTGAGTTTTTCTGGCAAAAGAAAGACAAATAAAGCTTGGAAGCCAACGAAAGTGGAGGCACGTGACGCTTTCATAACCCATATAAGGAATAATGAAATAAAAGAAGCAATACACAGGAGGAAACAGAAACTCATGGATAAAGGTTTTTCGCCACAGCCATTTTGCATTATTGTAGGCCCTTCTTTATCGGAAATAACCACATTCTTGATTGTTGTAAATGATTGCGCTGTATACGAAAGAACAAATATATTAGCGGCAGTTGATACTTGTTTCAAAGCTATATGGGCTTTGAATGCTGAATATTCGTTTGACTCGTATGCAACATGGTACTTCATCCAACGAGGACTGTATAAAATCACATCACAGTTTGATAAAGGATCGACTGCTGCTGAGTCATTGCTCAGCGATTGTAAAATAGCTTTGTAATTAACTAGTTACGTACCTACTTAAAATGGTTAAATGTTTCGTATGTAGATCAGAATTATTAAATTTTGCTGCACTTAAATTCCATTTTAACAGTATTCATAGCAAGAAAGACCTCAAAATATATGTATGCATAGAAAATGACTGTGGTCGAAAATTTCAATTGTTGAACTCTTTTAGACGTCATTTTTTTCGGGAGCATAACTGATTCGGAAGTCGGTATAGTGCCAATTCAACTGTCACAGCAGAATGCTACTTATTTACCCAGAGAGTCGATACCTGAGTTAGATGTTCAGGTGGATGTCGCCGTTACTGATGCAGTTGCAAATAAAGATTATTTTGAAAATTCTGCTGCAGTTGTAGCTGATGCTTCTAGTATTGAAACTACCGTTGAAAAATCATTGTCAATTTTTATAGCAAATCTATATGCCAATCCACTTTTACCTAGAAATGCTGTACAGGCGGTAATAAATGGATTTGAAGAGTTTTTGTCAAATTCTGTTGTACCGGCTATTACGGAGCGCCTTAAATTATTGTCCGCAGAAAATTCGATTTCTTCTACCAGTATCAATACATTGACAAACAATCTTTTGCCACTTATTACTTCACCATGGAACCAATTTAATACTGAACATAAACGCTTACAATACTTTAATAACATAGATACTTATATTAAACCACAAGAAGTCATAATTGGTCAGAGGTTTGACAGTGTAAAACGAGCCGGTGTAACGCGTATGGTACCTGTTGCATGCAAGCAACATTTTATTCCCCTTCGACAAGTCCTAAAAAAATTTTTCAGTTTGGAAAATATTCTATCGGAAACCTTGAACTACATGACTTGTCTCATCAATAATCAGTCAGGTGCTGCTGTTGAAAATTTTATCCAGGGCTCATTTTGGCAGAGCAGAATAAGAGCGCGCTCAAATAAAACTGTTATTCCGTTTTTCATTTTTTTCGACGATTATGAGACTGGTAATGTATTGGGGAGTCGTTCAGGTCAACATAAATTAGGGGCTGTATACGCGTCCATTCCTTGTCTTCCACCTACCCGTTCTTCTATACTAAACAACATATTTCTCACCTTGTTATTTCATTCGTCAGATAGAGCATTATTTGGTAATAAGGTAATTTTTCGATGTATCATAGATGAATGTAATTATCTTAGCGAAGCCGGTATATATTTTGACATACCTGGATACGAAGGTACCATCTATTTTGAGCTTGGGCTAATTATTGGGGATAATCTAGGCATCCACTCGATGACAGGTTTCGTAGAAAGTTTTTCAGCCAATTTCGCATGCAGAATATGTAAAACCAGAAAAGAGGTCATGAAAAGTCAATGTTGGGAAGATGTAACATTGCTCCGTACGTCGACAAATTATGAATCGGATTTACTTACCAACAATGTTGCAGAAACTGGTATCAAGGAAAGATGTATTTGGCTTGACGTTAAAGGTTTCGATTTGTTTAATCAGGTCGGTGTCGACTGCATGCATGATATATTAGAAGGGGTTGCCAAGTATGTGATGAACTTTGTTCTTCTTCAGTACATTCGACATTTCAAACTTTTTTCATTATTTTTTCTCAATGAACGATTACATGCTTTTGCGTATGGCCCTGATAGTAAAAATCAACCATGTTCTTTGAGCATGGAACACTTAATTCAAGGAAACGTTCGTTTCTCCGCTTCAGAGATGCTGACTTTCCTAAGATACTTTGGGTTACTAGTCGGAGAGTTAGTTCCTAGAGGAGACGACACTTGGGCTTTATATCTACAGTTAAGAAAGGTACTTGAAATAGTTTTATGTACAGCATTTGCTAAAGGTACTGACGAATTATTGCAGTCCACAATTGCTGAGCTTAATCAGATGTACATGTCAGTTACCCATGTTCATTTAAAACCAAAGTTTCATCATATGATTCACTACCATTCTGCTCTTAAAAAGTTTGGTCCTCTAGTGTCTTTATGGTCAATGAGATTCGAAGCAAAGCATAGAATTTCTAAAATAGCTGCTAGAGCTTCGTACAATCGCAGAAATATAACATGGTCATTAAGTATGAAACATCAACTTAATCTAAATGCAATTTTTATATGTGGAAAATTGAGTGATATTCTTAAAACTGGACCGGTTAAACGTGTGTTATCTTTCAAAGTCAGATACTTACAAACTCTCTTGCAATTGTGTCCCAACAAAAGTATCACCAAAGTAACTTGGGCGACTGTATCTTCGACACGCTACACTGAGGGCACTATACTAGTGAACTCTACCTACAATGATGAGTTGGTTACTTTTTTAAAAGTAAAAAGCATATATTTATATGATTCCACTAGTCTGATGTTTGAGGGAACTTTATTTCAGACTGTGAGTTTTGACGATCATTTGTTTGCCTATGAGGTTAAAGAACCTGAAGCAACAGAAATGGTAGTACTGTTCTACAATAAGCTAGTTTCTCCGATACCTTGTAATATAAATGTCCTTATGTCTGGGAAAACATATATAACAATTCGTAGTCCGCTTTAAAATAAAACAATATAATTTAGTATAGTAGGTATGTGGTTTAGCTTGTTCTTCTTTTGCTTTTGTTCTTTCCTTGGTTTGTAGGGATTCTCAGGGGTTGTATGTTTTGTATGGATACCACGAAGGGGTTTTTATACGTTTTCGTATAAAAGAATTCAACAATTGAAATTTTCGACCTTACGTAGGATTAAATTTGAACTACCTTTAACGTCTATAGTACAATAAGTAATCATATCACACGGTGTTTTTGGAGGAGATTTCATTAAAATTATTGGTGTGATGTGTTAGTCCCGTAGCTCACTTAAGGTGTCCTGTTGGTCATTCTGATCCAGCAGGGATGGCAAGGGATAAAAGCAGCTGCAGGGAGACTACCTGTCAACCCTCGGCTGATGAAATAAGCTAGGGAATCACGCTTGATTTTCGATTTCATCTCCTGTTAGTTTAAAACTAATCAGGCGTTGGAACTTTGGTACTTAAAAACTAAATTAATATTGTTTTTTTCTTTTTTCATATCATTTTTTGGAAGTCACTGTTTTGTCCACTCTTTAGACAGAGTTTTTTTCGTTAACCAATACTTGATTTTAATGCGCAGAAACAGTAAATATTATTTTTTAGTTTTTTATTTGGTATCAGTAACTTTAATCAAAAACTTTAATACCATAATAATGTTTATTCAGTATTATTATGTCAGACTATCTGTCTGTCTAATTAACCTTAATTGCGTTATTCTTTTATGAGAGTATATACACAATTTATATAACTTAGGTATATCGTTCTAAATATACTTTACAATTAAAATTTAATTTAAGTCTAATACATGTAAGATTTTGTCTGTAACTCACTGTATATATAACCTGTCTGTTACCTAACAATATATTATGATTGTATAATAATTATATCGTTTAATTTAATTTTCCCTACTATAGGATAACAAACTTTTTTAGGAGATAGGTAGGTTACCTAACAATTTTTGACATATATTTTTCTTTGGGTTTTTATCGATAATCTTGTGTGCTCCGAACAAGTTAGATTAATGTACCAATTAAGTGAAACTTGATTTTTAATTGTCACACAATACTAAATCAACATTCGGTATTACATTTTACTAGTCTCTGGTATTACAAAACAAAAATACCGAATGCTGAGCTAGCATTATGTGACATTATAAATCAAGTTCCACTTGATTGGTACATTCATCTAATTTGTTTGGAGCAGCCAAGATTATCTTTATAACCCCGAACAAGAAACATAAATGTATCAAGAGTCTTGTTTAGGGCAAACAAGCTACTTGGTAAGTATAAACAAGCCACTTTGTTAGGTTTGTTAGGGTGAACAAGCTACTTGGTTAGTGTTAACAAGTCACTTTATTTGGGTGAACAAACTAGTTGGTTAGTTTGAACAAGTAACGTTATTAGGGTGAACAAGCTACTTGGCAAGTATAAACAAGCCACTTTATTAGGGCAAACAAGCTAATTGGTAAGTATAATCAAGCCAATTTATTCGGGTGAACAAGCTACTTGGTTAGTGTTAACAAGTCACTTTATTAGGGTGAACAAACTACTTGGTTAGTGTTAACAAGTCACTTTATTAGGGTGAACAAACTACTTGGTTAGTGTTAACAAGTCACTTTATTAGGGTGAACAAACTACTTGGTTAGTTTAAACAAGTCACTTTATTAGGGTGAACAAGCTACTTGGCAAGTATAAACAAGTCACTTTATTAGGTTTGTTAGGGTGAACAAGCTACTTGGTTAGTGTTAACAAGTCACTTTATTAGGGTGAACAAACTACTTGGTTAGTTTAAACAAGTCACGTTATTAGGGTGAACAAGCTACTTGGTTAGTATAAACAAGCCACTTTATTAGGGTGAACAAGCTACTTGGTTAGTGTTAACAAGTCACTTTATTAGGGTGAACAAACTACTTGGTTAGTTTAAACAAGTCACGTTATTAGGGTGAACAAGCTACTTGGTTAGTATAAACAAGCCACTTTATTAGAGTGAACAAGCTACTTGGTTAGTATAAACCAGCCACTTTATTAGGGTGAACAAGCTACTTGTTTAAGGCAATCAACTTACTGTGTATGTGTGCGTGTATATGGACAAGCCACTTTATTGGGGTGAACAAGCTACTTGGTTAGTATAAACAAGCCACTTTATTAGGGTGAACAAGCTACTTGGTTAGTATAAACAAGTTCCTTTATAAGGGTGAACAAGCTACTTGTTTAAGGCAATCAACTTATTGTGTATGTGTGCGTGTATATGGTACACTGAATAAACTTGGTTGGAGGAACTATGTTTTGACTTGATTGCTGCAAATAGGTTTTGTGATAACTCTAACCAAGATATCTCAATCAAATAAAAGTAGTTGTTGTGATCATTGTGCTTGATAGGCTCAGATGCAAACAAGTTACTTAGTCAATCTAAACCAAATCTTGATTGTGGCAACTACTTTTTTTTTTCAGTGTAGATATCCAACGTTTGAAAGATTGGTTTACTAAACAACGTAATTGTGGAGTTCTCAAATTGAAACATTATTTACATTGTGTGTTAAATAAGGCTTCATTCAGGGTTATCCGCCGCGGGAGACGCACCGGGCGTCGGGCGCCACGTGGTGGTGGCTACCGGCCACCGTAGACGCAGCCCTGTGGACGGTGAGCTATGCGCTAGCTCGTCGTCCGTCCGTCTTATGAGGACAGGCCGTGTCGACGGCGCGTTCGTTTTCCACGCGTGCCTCAAAGAGATGTCAGCAAAATGAAGGAGCCCGCAAGGGCCGAAGCCTGCCGGGGCTGCGGAACTGTTCGAAAGAGATACCGTGCCCCCAGAACTTAAAGGGCGAGGAAGGAACATGGATGAGTTTTAGACAGTAAAAGTCTGACACTCCCTCTCGCTCCGCCCAGAGTGTGAGATGTTATTTGTGGAATGAATTTGGTGCTTAGTCAAAATATCAAGTGAATGCAAAACTTTGTTACTATTATTTTCCTAAACATCGGATTAAAAGGTAACAAGTTGGTAAAAATGCATAAATTTAAAGTCAAAGTAACTCAAAAGTCTCTCAAAGGTAAATAAAACATAATCTAAAGATGGCTCAGTTTTCACATTACTTATTCAAAGCCGATAAAGTGCAGGTTCTCTGTTAAAAATCTCAGTTAAAAATGGACAAGTTTCATCCCCGAAGGCAGTGATAAGCCGGTTCTACCCCTTTCAAACAGATTTATAATTCATGAACGAAATAGAACAGAGTTCAAGCCAACATCAGTGTCACAGTAAAGTTTTTACATTTGTTAGGGAAAAAAGAACTCTTGAAAGCTGAGGTTTAAACCTTAATATTAGTGAAAAGGGTGATTGTACCTTAAAGCAAATAATCTTCATCTGCCTCAGCCTTTACCCAAGTAATTTGGGTGTTAGCTTTCAGTCATACTTGTGCAAAATAACACTAGATTTTTACATGGAGCAACTGCCTACCTGA
This sequence comes from Xestia c-nigrum, assembly GCA_916618015.1. Classification (NCBI taxonomy): domain Eukaryota; kingdom Metazoa; phylum Arthropoda; class Insecta; order Lepidoptera; family Noctuidae; genus Xestia; species Xestia c-nigrum. Next base: position 1,080,320 of record OU745248.1, read on the forward strand.
CCTCTTCACCCCATGTACTAGGTAACACGATACTCCAAATAGACCTGTTAACAGAGTTTTTAATTTCTGACTACTCGTAACGCAAGTAATTTAGTTTGCCGTGACGTGAAGATCGATCAGTTATTGGGTAACGTGATACCCCTTGGTAAGACTGGTTGTCGGCCTTTCTAGCTTCTCCAAGGATCATGGATCTTATAATGGCAGAGGGGACCAACTGTTTTACGTGCTTTCCGGGACACGGTACGGTCTCGTTGTGTAATGATCGGCAACCATGGGGTTGCCGATCATTACACACAGACACCTCGATAAGTCGCTGTACATTAGACTGGAGCCGACCCCACCATATTAGGGAACGGGTTAGGCAGATGTTGAAATCTTTAAAAGTTATTAAGGTGCCTCTGATAAGCCCCAACATTGTTGGGACTCCTTTAAATTGTGATGAAGATGAGATCTTTTCAAAGCATAAAAAGGAAGTAACGCCACATTTTGTTATGTGTGGATTTTCAACAATATAACAGCTAACAATGTAGGTAAGACTTTAACAATATTCCTCTTTCCAACAGGTTGTTGGATAAAGCAGATTTTGTATTAATACAATATCACTTTGTTGAAGAAAACTTTGTGCCAGCATTTGGAACTTTTCAAACTATGGATAATAAAGAATTCATGTCATGTGTAGGAAACTTAAATGCTGTAGCTTTAGTTATTAAGTTTTATTCGTCAATTTTTACACTTATTTACCAACGTGGCCTTTTCCCAGCTATCATAGGATCGGTTTCTAGTCAAATCATTGAAACGTTTTGTTTTGGGTTTTGTCTAGTCTTATCGGACGGAATTTTTGTGACTTTTTCTCTGCTCACACCTTCAAGGCTATGTTTTCTTGTTATCATTCTATACTTCTATGTATGTCTACACTAGTATTTTAGAGAGGAAAGATTTCTATTTCATATGTATGTGACAAATAAACTTAAAAACGACTGAACCGATTTGAAAAATTCTTTCAGCAATGGCTAGCTACATTATCAGCGAGTAACATAGGCTCTATTTTATCTCCATACTCCCAAGAAAACGAGAACTACGCGGGTGAAACCGCGTGACGTCCGCTAGTCTTTTATAAAGACAAAAGAACTCACATGTTCCAAGTCACATATAACATTGTAGTTCAGACATTTATTACTATACCTACTCCAGCCAGTCTGTCTCGGTGCCCAGTTACGGTGGTTTTACAGCCGCCGCCAGACAAGACTCATTTATATTTCATACTAAAATGGCGGTTTGTATTGTGGGTGCTGTGGCGACATCTAGTTGGGTTAAGACTATTGTTGGTGTTGGTAAAGTATCGCGAGAAAACTTAGATTTAAAGTTAGACTTGGAGTCTTACCGATGGGTATCGAGTCTAGTCTTACCGATTGGTTTAGTATTACCCTGTGTCTGATTTTTGGAGGTCAAATAGGCAGTCGCTGCATGTAATATACTGAATATGATATATTATAGTAAAAGCCCACCCCGCTCGATAGATGATAAAATTGTGTGCGGCTGCGGTCTTAGACCTCTTTCACGACCTGGGTTGATGCAACTTAGAGCCGTTTGCGTCACGCGACCTGCGTCTGCTATTGCATGCAATGATGCAATACTACGACGGTGACTTCCGAAACGACGTTCGTAGGTCGCAAAGTTAAGCCCTTGGCCACGAGCTACACGATTAACTAACCCGCTATGAACCTTGCAGACAAGCTAATCTTATTGGCAAGACATGAGCCATTCTCATACAGTTCGTGTCGACGTTACAATTCCCCAAAGCGCCGCAAATAAAACTTCTCTTCAAGGTTTGAGTTATTCAAGCAGCATAACTTATTCAAGCTGGCATATAATCTACTATTTATATACTTAGTTCGTGCTGTACTGGCAATGATGTCCAGTGTAATATTTAAGCTGCACTTACCGTAGAAGGCACGTTGTTAGGGTTCCGTAAACGAAAGGTAACATGCGTGAAACAGACTCACAGTTGGCCCGCTCTTTATTATAATTTGGTGTCTTTTAACACTTGTACGCCCTTATTACAAACGTCCCTATTGAGGACCTTGAGTATTTGACTCAAGTATTACTTTGAACTAGATTTATAGTATATTTTATAACAAAGACTAAACGAAGCCGTTATATACCCGAGGTGGTTTGACTCCCGAGCTTGCGAGGGAGGCCATGAAAGCGAGGATATATTAAATTGGCGTTTAGTCTCGAGGTGCAAACTGTACTTTTCACTTCGAGTGCAAGAAAAATAGTCATTTAAAACCGAACAAAGTCACACTCGACGAAAATTCTGAACTGAGCAGTCAGAATTTCTTCATCAGGTCAGTCACAGATTAACAATTTAAAACACAACACAAACTCTCTACATTCTCGCAATGAAGATGATCCACACTCCACAGATAATTATAGTACCTACATTACTGCAGCGGCTAGAAACAGAGGCATTCCACATACTTTTTCAAAATCAACGATGCACACAAGCAACCATAAATTTTCCCGCGTTGAAGAGTTCATTTGTTTTTTTTTTTTCAATTATTTCGCTTTCTATTTGCAAGCCAATTCGAAATTTAAATAAAACCTTTGACAAGTTACTCTTTTGTGATCATGTTTTAGAGTAAAAGATCGTTCCATTTTTAAATTACTTTTTACTCCCTAGGGAATAAACGGTCACTTTAATCCCGCTTCGTAGGGCTATAATGGCGTACTTTTAGAGCATGAGAAGTGAAAATCCAATTATTGGTTGAAACTAGTGATGTTCCGAATATCCGTATCCGCGGTTTTGCGAGGGAGTAGAAAGATCCGTATCCGTTGGCTCACGGATCTATTACGGATCTTCTTCCTCATTCATTTTGTTTCTGTAATCAAAGTTAGCTTAAAAATCCTACAACCGTGTCACCTACTTCTCACTTGACTTGACTTATATGCTGCTGCGTCCAGCGACACCAACGACGTTGCTTTATGTGTCCCGACTGCATCACTCCACGAAGGTTGAGATGGTCGTTGAGTACATGAATGTGTAGATCAGCTGGACCTTGATGGTCGAGAAGTTGGAGCCGCGTCACAACACTAACACACAGTATCTCGACAAATATCTCAAGGAAGAGTTTTGGCCGAAGGGTGTAGTCTACCGACATTTTCGCGTCAGACTACGTGACACCGCACAGCACGACGCTACCACTTCGTGTGTCATAAGTTCATAGTTATATTTTGTATGTATTGGTATATGTTTATGTTGTAATGTATTTTTGTGTGTCTTATCTATGGGCCTTCCGATGCCTGATAGTAAAATTATTGATTGGTTGATTGATAGAAAATATAAAGAAAGTTTTTCTGTGTTGTTTTGTTTGTAACGGTCCTTTAGCTAAATGTCAAACAGACAGAGATAGCTACCTTCCGTTACCTGTTAGTAAGTTGTTGAAAATAACCGAGCTGCTACTTAAAAAAAATGATAAAAAAACGCATTAATATTTGGTTTCGCCTTTATTCACTACTAGCTTCTGCCAGCGGCTTCGCCCGCGTGAAGTTTGATTATTGTCCCATGGGATCTTACTACCGGGATAAAAAGTTTTTAATCCAGGTTATAAACTATCTGTGTGCAAAATGTCATCCAAATCCGTTCAGTAGTTTTCACGTGAAAGCGTAACAAACAAACTTACATTCACATTTATAATAGTAGGGATACAATTAGCGTACTTTTGAGTTGTTGCTGTCAGAGATAAAATAAGTAACTGACAAGAGAATAGCGAACTTTATCATTAAATATTTCAGTAAACAATCAACACAGTTGCTCCTACAAAGTTATTATATACTCGTAGCTCTTTTCATGAGCTTCTAGGTTCATTGTCGCCGTTTTTTAAAATGTAAAATATTCCCGAGCTATTTGTTGATCGCTTTTTTTTTCTTGGTTTCGTTATTGACGGCATTCGGTAATGACGACTCGAATGGCGTAGTGGTAGTGACGCTGCCTTACGTTCTTAGCGGTCCTGGGTTCGAATCCCGGTAGGAGCAATTTTTTGTGTGATGAGCATGGATATTTGTTTCCGAGTCATGGATGTTTATATGTATAATAAGTATGTATTTACAAACAAAAAAGTATATATGTAGTATATCAACTATCTAGTGTCCACGACACAAGGTTTGCTTAGTGTGGTACTAGGTGGCACTGTGTGTTAATGTCCAATGATCTTTATTTATTTATTTTATTACGGACTGATTTGCGAAGGAAAGGGGAAATCGTTCTCATATATAATTTTTGTTCTGATAAAAACTAATCTTGGATAGCTGTGAATTTTCATGCCCAGCGGACCTATCACAATACCTGTTGGCCTCCAAGGGGTCAACCGACGTTTTTAGTGTAGTCATAGTTTCTACAATAGGACAGCCTACTATGAACATAAAGATTCTAAAGTTTAGAATCTTTTACTTTTTTTTTTTTTTGGGTTGCGGGACTGTTCGAAAGAAATACCGCGGCCCCGGAACGTAAAGGGCAAGGAAGGAACATGGATGGGTTTTAGTCAGTAAAAGTCTATAATAATAAATAATAACAATAAAAATCTTTATTTCCAGCTTACAATTCCAATGTCACTACATTCTTTCGAGAATTGTTCTTAACACAGACGTAATACACCTCTGACACCCAAGCTAAGATTAAACTTGTGTTATGAGTGTCAGGGCTCTCTTAGTTCACTAGAACGTTAAATACACCATAGTTCGGAATTTGGAACACGTCAAACGGGAAACAAGATAAATAAAGAAAAAAATTATTTTATTTTATGTTATTTTATTTATTTGGGACAAAAAACAGTTACACGTTACAATATTAACAAATAGCTTAGGTCTAAAAATTTAACAAACGCATAACCCACACTATTGTCCAGGGAATTATATCGATTTATAAGAAATAAGGAAACGGACGTATACAGAAAGGTCAAGTAAGAAAATATAAAATAAACCTGAAAGTTCACACAAACCAACTCTAGACAGCGCTATCCGTCTAGGTTTAGTTCGAGCGCACCAATCAGATCGCAACATAACATCAATAAGAAGCAGTCATCGTTAAGGATGACCAGAAAGTAATTCAGAAGCAATTTTCCTAAATTGGTTCTGATTAAGAGCAAAAATATCCAAATTTATAAAATATGAGTTGTACGTTTCTAATAATCGGCGGAGTGGAGCTCTCTCCCCAGCATTTGTTCTACACTTCTCTGTGTAGAATAAGCGGTTTACTCGCACTTCTCGCCGATGAACAGTCCTAGGTACTACATAACAAAGTTTATTTGAGAGTTCCATACAATTAAACCTATTGTTGCATATGCCGTACAGCATCATAACCATCAGCAGTGTACGCCTGTGCTCCAAGCTTAATATGTTGAATTGTTTCATCAGATCAGCATAGGAAATCTTAGTGTGGTAACACTTATAATGTGTAGTGCGAAGAAATTTTTTTTGTACCATTTCTAGTCTGTGCTTATATTTTTCGTAAAACGGGCTCCAAATGGGGACCGCGTATTCCAACTGGGAACGGACTAAAGTCTTATACAAGAAGAGGAAAGTAGAAGCCATTTTAAATTCTTTACAAGACCGCATTATGAAACCATACATCTGAAAGGCTCTGTTAATAATGTTGTCAATATGGATACCCAAATGTAACTTACTATCCAGTAGTACGCCAAGATCACGCGTGCAATCAGTTTTATTCAAGTTTATGTCATTTAGTGTGTAAGGAAATTTAATACTTGTTTTATTTTTGGTAAAAGAAATATAATGACATTTTGGTAAACTGAGATAAAGTTTGTTCTTAAGGCAATATTGTGAAAGTCTTCGTAGGTCATCTTGTAATAGCAAGCAGTCCTGCATACTTGTACAGGATTTAAAAATTTTGATGTCATCGGCGTACATGAGGAATTTAGAGTTAACTACACAGGACTTTATGTCGTTAATAAACAAGATAAACAATAAAGGACCCAAGACTGAACCTTGGGGCACACCGGACTTAACAACTGTGTAATCGGACTCGTATCCATTGATGACCACTTTCTGTGTTCTGTGGTATATGTACGACACAAACCATCTGAGCAGATTCCCTCTAATGCCGTTGAAAGCAATTTTGTCCAAAAGCAGTTTGTGGTCCACCTTGTCGAAAGCCTTCCGAAAATCAGTATACACAGCATCAACCTGCGTGCCTTTATCCATATTTTCAAATAAAAATTGTGTAAAAATCATTAAGTTTGTACTGGTAGATCGAGACTGAACAAAGCCATGCTGTTCGGGAATAATGAGATGACTAAGTTGTGGAAACAAATTACTGTGCACTAAATTCTCAAAAAGCTTAGACAACGTGGATAAAATAGAAATAGGTCGATAATTTTCAATGTTGGCTTTATCTCCACTTTTGTAGATAGGCGTAAAAATATGCAAGTAAATATTAATTAATTAGAAGGCAAACCATAATTACGTCTTTTGTGTTTGTTTTGTGTTGGAATATGTGTGTATGTGTGTGTGTATGTGATTGAGGAAATGTGGGATGGAGGAGGGTTTGGGAAGGGGGGAGGGTAATGATATGGTCATGAATATGAATTAGAATGCAGAATTCTTTCGACCTCATCATAACAAAGAGTGCTGATCCATTTCGTGACTAGAGCCTTGCAATCGTATATATTATAATTATAAATACTGCACTGTTTGTTGACCAAGTTATATATACGACCACCAAGTACCGCGTAATGACGCTGTGCAAGCGTTGTTCTATGTCTAACGGAGGGACAGACGTTAGCAGTCCGACGTCTTGCAGGACAAGCGGGATCCAACGGCAGGCTGGTATGCTTACGCAACGTGGAGTTCAGCACAAAGAGCTGTCTCACGGTCAGGACCTTACATTCCTTGTACAGTTGTGCGGTACTATGCCGGTAGTGTTTGAAAGTCATGACCTCGAGGACAGCCCTCTGTGCCCTTTCCAGTTGTATCATGGTTGTTTTAGGAGCACCACCCCTGACCGTAATGCCAAAAGTTAATATTGACTGACAAAGAGAAAAATAAACCATACGTAAAGTATCCGCATCAGCACTATATCGCAGGCTTTTAAATACGGTAATTAGTTTTCTAACTCGGCCAGACAACATCCTGACCTGAGCATTCCACGAAACAAGATTGTCTATAAGTACACCCAAGTATCTTACACTGGTGGCTCTTGTCAGGGGAAGACACGCGCATTGATTCAGTAGTGCATTGCAAGTGTGCACCTTAACTGTAAATGAATTGTCTGGTTGCGAGGAAGATTTTAGTGAAAAAGTGATGAAATTCGTTTTTTCTACATTTAGAGTCAAACTATTCGCCGCTAGCCAGGACATGACAATGCTAAGGGCAGTTTCAGCTCTCCTCTTGGCTTCGTCCCAATTTTCGGCGTGCACCAGAAGGGCTGTATCGTCTGCATAAGTATAAATGGAACAATATGGGAGTGCTAATTCACATAGGCCATTTACATACACTAGAAAAAGTGTAGGCCCCAGGATGGAGCCTTGAGGCACACCGAAAGACAATGTACACTCGTCACTAACATATGTGTCGATTTTAACGCACTGCGTTCGCCCGGAAAGGTAACTTGCGAAGACTGCAAGTGCAGGACCTCTAACTCCTATTTGCTCAAGTTTTTTTAGAAGAATAGGAACAGAGACAGTGTCAAATGCCTTGGAAGGTCCAAAAATAAGCCTAGACACTTGGACTTTTTATCCAGTACCTCAACAACATCGTCAATTAGGGTCGCAAATGCGTCTTCACAAGACTTCCCTTTACGGAACCCAAATTGATTTTTGGAGTCTGGCACTCCCTCCCGCTCCGCCCAGAGTGGGTGGGGTCATTTGATGATTTCCCATCCGAAAAAAAAAAAGAAGGTACCAAATATACAGAAGTCTAATTGACAAAACATTGTGTACCTATAGCAGATATCTAATGAAACCAATCCCCGCAGTGTACTTAGAGAGGTGTACTAGTGCACTCGCAGTTACGTTTTAAATTCTACGTCAGAGGGGGCGACCTTATTGCTATCCACCAACCCCAAATCCAGATTCCGCGGAAATTCCTGTTGGAAATCGAGCTCTGGAGGAAATTTACTAACGCTTTCAGGTTTCTATTCAAAGAACTAATCGTGAATAGTAGCCCGTTTAGTTTATTGAAAAAACTGTGAAAGCGGACGCGCATCGCTGATTCGGAAAATTGGACAAACTCCGCGAGCGATCAACAAAATACGCGGGTTAGAGGCTAGGTCATGCGCGTAATGTTGGAGCCATGTGAAGAGTAATCTGTGTTGAGGACAGCTTATCTACTGTTTGCATAGAAATAGGACTGCCCTTGAATTGGGTCGTATATAAAGGCCCCACTCTGCAGAAGGCCACTGCTAAATTACGCTCTTGTAAAATATGTACGGTGGAATAAGCTATTTGGTTTTCATTTTACAATGTAATGTACACACATTAGGGTCCTGGGTTCGAATCCCGGTAGGAACAAATGATTGTGTGATGAGCACGGACATTTGTTTCCGAGTCATGGATGTTTATATGTATAATAAGTATGTATTTACAAACAAAAAAGTAAATATATGTAGTATATCAACTATCTAGTGTCCACGACACAAGCTTTGCTTAGTGTGGCACTAGGTGGCGCTGTGTGTTAATGTCCAGCGACATCTATTTATTTATTTATTACGGTCCACAACGGATGAGTGACGTCATCGAACAACAAAAGATCACGATTAACAACTGTTTCAAATATGTATTTTTGTATGTCAGTGTTCGTTCAGTCTCCTACTGATATGGAGGGAAGTGTAAAGAATAGAGAAAAAATCTACTTCTTTTTGGTAAAAGAGGTGACTGACACAATTACAGTAATAGAAATAGAGACCAATTAGTTCACCCAGGCTTCAGACTCATGCGATTACCTTAGTCTTTCATGGGGTACTGTTTGAAATGCTATAATAAAATTCCACAAAGCGTTCTTGAACTAAATGAAACTGTTGTATATTCGTAGATATACAACAGTTTCATTATAGATATATATGTAGATATACAACAGTTTCGTACATATCAGAAACTAAAATTAAAACATGCATTAAACGCACAATAGGTAAGCAAGCACATTAAAAACTAGACGATTATGTCGCTGATAAAAATGCTTGGCTCAATGCCGGTCCTGCTCCACAAAATCAAAATCAAAGCATTTATAGTTACAGGTGCTTTTGAATTGTCGAAACAAAGATAAAAATTAAATGTAGCTACAGTCCCAGTCACAAGACATAAAAACTGTGAAAGTACTGTAGTTGCCCATTCCCTAGCGTAGATCTCTATGGAGAAGAACGGGCAAGAAACTCCATGGACACTCTTTTAAATCATAATGTTGTTACAAAATCTTGGTTACATCATTCATGTTGAGATGGTGCATTATGTGACAACAATGTAGCAAGATGTGCACGAAAGTGTCCATAGTAAAAACAAACAAAAGCAATTCAATAATATACCATAATAATGTACCATCTCAACATGAATGATGTAACCAAGATTTTGTAACAACGGTATGATTTAAAAGAGTGTCCATGGAGTTTCTTGCCCGTTCATCTCCATAGAGATCTACGCTAGGGAATGGGCAACTACAGTACTTTTACAGTTTTTATGTCTTGTGACTGGGACTGTAGCTTGATTTAATTTTCATCTTTGTTTCGACAATTCAAAAGTGCCTGTTATTGGCCTACTTGAAATAAATGCTTTGATTTTGATTTGTAAATTACGGTACTTCCCTACTCCTCCGTTATACTTTTCTGATTAATTTCGTTGTGGGATCCAAGACAATTAAATTCATTCTCTGGGACTTCAGGAGCCACATCCCGTTAGACAGGAAACCGCCCCCGAACTACGTCCGTGTACATAGGCCGATTCCACAAAAACTAAAGGGTAACTTTTTGTATTGCTATTGCGTTCATTCAATTGTGGATATGAAACGCTCGTGAGTTTTCAATTGTTTTGCGTTCACGTATTGTGGATGTTACGAGTATCCACTTCGTTTGTTATTTTTGTTCATTGTAGGCTCGGGAGGCTGATACGACTGGTTGTATTGATTTACAATCTATCTATCTATCGATATTAATAACTAGCAATTCGCCCATGACTTCGTCCGCGAAAATTGTGATAACTCGGCTAATTTGGATAATTATAATAAAAACTAAATATAATGAATATATTACTTACTTACTCGGTAAAGATGCAGGTTTCAAATGATGAGTAGTTTTTGAGTTAAATAACAAACAAACAAAAAAAAATCTAATCTTTCCTCTTTATAATATAAGTGAATGAAAACCAAATTGCCACATGTATGACGGAGCATCATTTCAAGACGCCACGACCAATTTGGCTATATTTTTTTATTGTGTTCGTAAGTAGGTAGCTACCTACCTACTCCACGAAAAGTGATCTCCAAAATTTCAATTACTGCTTCTTCATTCAAGTTCTGTTTCAACACCGACTGCCTGATTGTTTCAAAGAATCTAATAATGTCTCGTAAAGAGGCGCCTTTCTGTTTGAAGACGTTTTAATTTGTCAGCCCGTCGCTCCATGCAAAAACACTGGAAGCCAAAGCCAAGGCTAGGCAGACGGTGTAAGGTAGTTTCTTACGGTTAGAGACCACGGCACGTCACGTAGGGTGCAATTTAACTATTTAACCTCGCTGTCACTAATGTCAACTGTCAATCACCACGAATGGCGGTAACTTGGAAGGTGAAGTGTACCCTGGAATGGACTGGAGCTTGGTGGTGTTGGGGAGCCTGTTATATAGTTGGTAAATTTCAACATATCAGCCACACTACCAAAGACAACTACGGCAGGGTAAACCATTTCAACTTTAAATAAACGTGTTGGTCGATAAAATACCGCAGTTTGAAGCATTACTGAAATTTCAACCTTTCAATGTGTTTAATTATGTTTCAATTCATATATAAATAATGAACTGAATCACTTTTCTGAAACACTTCTGTGGAAGCCATATTTAATTTGCGTCACATTAATTATTCAGGGACTTAAAACGACCGGTGAACTGAAACTTTTGTTTCTCACCGGGTGCTAAGTGACGTCATCAGTATAATATTATACAATATTAACAGCAGCGGTGTCAACAGAGTTCAACAGTCGTTATCGAAGTCCGAAAGTCTGACAACTAGTCTTACCAAGGGGAGTCATGGTACTGCTCTTGCAGTTGGATAGGCAGTGACTCCAGTTGCATCCGACCCCAATCTCAATCTCCTTGAATTGAGAAGTTTTGGCTTATATAGCTACGCAACGAGTCACTACAAAGCGCTTTCAGCTCTAGAGTGGAAGTTTCTTACCATATCGGAGGACCTAGGCAAAGTCATTCAGTCAGCTAGCGAGAACAATGATGAAAACGTCAAAAATTAAGAGAACTGACATAAGCTTGCGAAAAATGATGTTAATCCCGTGTAGAACCTTTTGGAAACGCTTTGAAAGCAATCACCATGAGATAAGCCTTTAGGTATAAAAGTACCCATACTTTAAAAACATATATTTAAAAAAGAAAACGCTCCCTTTCTCCCAAATTTCACACAAAATACATGACTAACATGTTTTTAATTACAAGCGTTAACTTCAGCATCAAAACACCGAGTCACGGTTGTTGCGACCTTTTTTATATTATCTATGTTTTTTACTCCTTTCTAGATTTTTGTTTGTCAAATTAAAAATCAGTTGTGTCAGTGACTCGTAATTTTATTGCAGCTAATATACAGTCCACAATATTTTCTACATTTTTTGGTCCTATCTCGCCGTAAAATGAACACGAGGTCCAAAACGAAATCATTGACACAGCTCCGGGATACTGGCGAAATGCATTCGAAATCGGAAACGCCCGTCGCGGGTGGGCTCGGTCAGTCCCCTGAATTGGACTCCTTTTCGACCGAAGCCACAAATACACCCGCGGTCGACGATCCGGTCTCCGTAACGTCTCGCCAGAATCCCACTATTAGCTCTGAACTTGCTAAATCTAATTATAGATCTGGTGTGTCAGTTTCCTCACGGTCATCAGCCACTATCATTAAGGCACGTAAGTTGACCGCAGAGGCACTTTTGGCCAGAAGATCTTTAGAAAGAGAACAAGAGCTCCTGCAACGTGAGCACCAACTCGCCGAACAGCAGCTAGCTCGCGATCGTAAGCTACTCCAACAGGTTACCAGAGTAGAAGAACTTGAGCTGTTGGCGAACCTGGCGTCGCAGGAGGCTAAAGAAAATTCATTTCATTCGGTGAGTCAATCTCGTACACAATCTTGGGTTGACGAATGTCAACCATTTCCACAGAATGACCCAAAGAAAAAAGACATGTTGACCACCCATGATCAACCTATTTTGACTCATTCCGAAAATCATCACTTAGAACCAAATAATGATTTTTGTCTAACAGCCAGGCCCGTTAAACCATCTAACCAAAATAATTCACACAGGATTTCTTATAAACATGTCGAATTAATGCCATTTAGCGGAAAGGCTACTGAGTGGTTAATGTTTAAACGCACTTATAACGACACTCAACATTTGTTTACGCCTACAGAAAATCTCGCTCGCTTACGCTGCGCGCTACGCGGGCGTGCCCTAGAGAGCGTGTCTGCATTGCTGTACACTGCCGAACACCCTAAAGCAGTGGTGGACATGCTGGAGAAGACGTTCGCGCTACCCGAGACTATAGTACTACATGAGATTTCCCTCGTCCGGAATTTGCCTAAGATAAGCCATGACCAAAGAGAGCTCAATTCTTTTGCATGTAGGTTGCGTAACTGCATAGCCGTCATTAACAGTTTGCACCAAAAAGAATATTTGTATTCTATCGAAATATTCCACACTGTACTTAGCAAATTAACTCCAATATTGTACAGTCAGTGGAAAGATTTTGCTTACCGTAGCGACCAATCTGTGCCGAAACTACAAGTGTTGTCAACATTTCTTGATATTGAGGCTGATAAACAGAATAGGTTCGGTTTAGTTCTGGATTTCTCCAAACGTCCTAATGCTCACCAAGGTGGCAGCGATTTTATTCGACGGGAAAGCATGCACGTTACGTCAACTCGTAGCACTAGTACAGGGATTTGCCGATACTGTAAAAATAAGCACGAATTGAGCGAATGTAGCGATTTCAAGGCTTTACCTTTAGATGATAAGTGGCGTTGGCTGAGAGATGTCAGGATTTGTTACAAGTGTCTTAAATCTAAGGCTCATCGGTGGAAGACGTGTAGGATCAATCGATGTGGCGTCGACGGCTGTGAACGCTTTCATAATCCGCTTTTGCATTCAACGCCGCCTATACATGCGACCCACGCTGTTAATGATTTAAAATGTATTTCGCCTGAAGCTGACGATCAGGCTCGAATCGTAACCATTTCCAATACTACTGAGTCTGTTCTATTTGGTAAAAATATATCTCAATCCCGTGTGTTTCTTAAAATCGTACCTGTTGAAGTAACCGGCCCTACTGGTACATATGACACGTACGCATTACTGGATGACGGTTCCACGGCAACCTTGATTGACTCAGAGGTGGCACGTCGTATCGGTGCGACAGGACCGGTGGAATCAATCAAGGTCGACGGTGTCGCTGGCATGTCAACACACAAACCTATCCAACAGGTTAGCTTTTCTATTAAGGGTAAAAATTGTAGTGATGTATTTTCTGTCACTAACGCTAAAGCTATGGACACACTAACCTTGTTCACGCAAACTATTACCAGAGACGATTTATATCAGTGTTCTCATTTAATAAATTTAATTGATCAGCTCACACTCGTAGATGCGACACCCAAAATTCTTCTTGGTGCTGACCATTGGTATTTGACAGTTAGTCGTGATTTGAGAGAGGGTTCTAAAAATCAACCTGTAGCAACCCGCACAGCTTTAGGATGGGTATTACATGGAAAATGTGGTAGGTGGACCAAGCCTCTCCATTTCGCGAACCATGTTTGTCTGGATGACAACAACGATTTTCACTTAGATAGTCTTATCAAAGACTACTTTTGTCTTGATGCCATAGGAATCTCAAACTTAGAGAATTCGTGTTCCAAGCAGGATCAGTATGCTTTAGAAATCTTAGAATCTACAGCCAAGCGTTTGCCATCTGGTAGATTCGAAGTTGGTCTATTGTGGCGTAACGATATTCGAGATGTACCTGATAGCTACCCTCAAGCGCTGTCAAGATTTTTAGGTTTAGAAAAACGTATGGAACGTGACGACAATTTTAAAAAGGGTTACTGTACCTTCATTAACAATATGTTAGAAAAAGGTTATGCTGAAGAGTGCTCCAAGGACACGTACCACAACGAAATTAATTCATTAATTAATCATATCAATAAAATTCGTTGGTATTTACCACATTTTTCGGTTGTACACCCTCAGAAAAAGAAATTACGAGTTGTCCATGATGCAGCTGCAAGAACCTCCGGGGTTAGCCTTAATTCCCTTCTTTTTCCGGGACCTGCCTTGCTGCAATCCCTTCTCCATATTTTGTTTCGTTTTCGCGAAGGTCGTGTTGCTTTGACGGCTGACATAAAGGAGATGTTTCCTCAGATCAAAATGAGAGAACATGACCGAGATGCTTTGCGTTTTTTATGGAGAGAGGATCGTAGTAGCGAATTGAAAGAATATAGAATGACTTCTGTAATTTTTGGTGCTGTATGCAGCCCGTGCACGGCTCTTTATATTAAAAATCGCAACGCACAAGAACTACACACATTATACCCTGCGGCAGCAAAAGCTATTATTGATGATCATTACATGGACGATTTTTTAGGCAGTATGGATGACGCACAGGAAGCTTCGCAACTTGCAGCTGACATCATCACAATCCACAGGTCAGCAGGAATGGAGATGCGTGGTTGGGTTTCAAATGAGCCCGCCGCACTCACTGGCGTTCCTGAAGACCTGCGAGCTGCAACTCCAAAAAATATTAACGTAGGGTCCGAAAACATCGTTCGAACGCTAGGTCTTATTTGGCATCCTCAGAGTGACACCTTCAGTTTCCGGAACGGGTCCCAAATCGATAGCAATGATAAATTAACTAAACGAAAAGTTCTATCTTATTTAATGTGCGTTTTCGACCCTCTTGGTCTCTTAACTCCTTTTGTAATTCAAGGACGTATATTATTTCAACAAACATGGAGGACAGGTAATGACTGGGATACCGAGTTGCAACCAGACATTGTCCAGAAATGGTTCTTTTGGTCGCGGCAGCTAGCCAATATTTCAAAAATCAAATTTCCTAGATGGCACAGATGTGGTTTTAAAGATAAAACAATTAGTGACAGGCAGCTCCATGTGCTTGCTGATGCAAGTGAGCAAGCGTATTCCTGTGTCGCATACTGGCGATTCACTTTCTTAGACGGTTCGGTGAAGCTATCACTCATTGGTGGAAAGGCGCGCTTAGCCCCTCTAAAGCCCACATCTATACCACGTTTAGAACTGCAAGCAGCTCTGATTGCTGCTCGTTTTGCTAATACAGTCATTACCGGTCACAACGTTCAAGTTGACCATGTATATTTTTGGTCGGATTCAACTACCGTTTTAAGTTGGATTCGAAGCGACGCTCGATGTTTCAAACCTTTTGTAGCCAACCGTGTCGGTGAGATTACAGAGTCAACGAATGTAAATAGTTGGAAGTTTGTGCCCGGTAGTTTGAATGTAGCAGATGATGCGACAAGGTTAAAAGACCGTGACACTGACTTAAACCGTTGGCTATCTGGACCAGAGTATCTCTTACACCCACAGTCTGAATGGCCGAAACCACCACCATCTTTTGAAACCTCAATCGGTTCAGAGGAACTAAAACCCTCTAAAGCAGTTGTAGGTCTCACAAGTTGTGGTGAGGTTATTTCGCCGGTAATCCCAAATCCCTTACACTTCAGTAAGTGGAATCGATTGGTGCGTGCAACCGCGCGCGTTTACCAATGCGCGTTTATATTTCGGTCTCTTTTGACACGATTTAAAGGTCAAAATTCTAAATTATACAGCACTAATGCTTCTTCTAAGCTTCCAACATTGCGTGGTGAAGATATTCAGAAAGCAGAAAACGCCATTTTAAAGAAGACTCAGATGGACAGTTTTGGCCCAGAATTGACCGTGTTGCACGACCCCAAACAATCCAAGATACCTAAAACGAGCAGACTGCACTCCTTGGCTCTGGTACTAGACGAAGAAGGTTTACTTAGACTGGACAGCCGGGTAAAATATATGAAGAATATGGACTACAACACCACGTCCCCGATTATACTTGATGGTCGTCATCCAGCTGTTCGCCTCCTTATTCAGTCCTACCACCTCAAAGCTGCTCACGCCTTTAACGAACTAGTCTGCAATGAGCTAAAACAACGATATTGGATTTTGAGATGCCGTAGTGAGGTCCGGAAAATATCAAGAAATTGCGCATTTTGCTTGAAACGAAAAGCAGCACCTCAAACGCCACCTACAGGCGATTTACCTGATGTCAGACTTGATTGTTACCATCGTCCATTTACCAACGTTGGTTTAGACTACTTTGGCCCTGTGAATGTGTCTATTGGTCGACGTAGAGAGAAGAGATGGGTGGCACTGTTTACGTGTTTGACAACGCGAGCAGTGCACCTAGAGATTGTAGCAAGCCTTTCTGCCGACTCCGCTATCTCCTGCTTACGACGTTTTATAGCCCGTCGTGGTGTTCCACGAAAAATCTTGTCAGATAACGGCACCGCTTTTATTGGGGCAAACCGTCAATTAACTGATTTTTTCTGCGACGCTGTGCATGATTTTGTTGCCAATAATCAAATTGAATGGAGCTTTATTCCACCTGCGTCGCCCTTCATGGGTGGATGTTGGGAGAGGCTCATACGCTGCGTGAAGACAGCCCTTCAGGTGACTTTAAGAGAAAAAGCCCCACGAGAAGAACTGCTACACACGCTTCTATTAGAAGCCGAAGCAATTGTTAATTCGAGACCTTTGACATATGTTGCAGCTGATAATGAATATCAAAGCCTCACACCTTTTCATTTTTTAATAGGCAGTTCATCAAATCAGCAATTACCTACCCCTCTTGACGATACAGTGTTCTCACTAAGAAAAGAGTGGAAAAAGGCTATTCGCCTCTCTGAGATTTTTTGGTGTAGGTGGCTGAAGGAGTATTTATCCCTCCTCAAGACAAAGCAGCAAGGAGGCGGATATCGTAATTTGACTGTTGATGACGTTGTCCTGGTCGTGGATCCTGACCTACCCCGAGGAGTGTGGCCTATGGGGCGCGTGACGAAAGTATACCCAGGTAAGGATGGGGTTGTGCGCGTGGCTGACGTGGTCACGAAAGGCGGAACGCTTAAGAGACCAACCAGGAAGTTAGCCGTACTACCACTGCAGTAGGTAGCTGTGTAGCATCGCTACACGGGGGGGATGATGTTGCGACCTTTTTTATATTATCTATGTTTTTTACTCCTTTCTAGATTTTTGTTTGTCAAATTAAAAATCAGTTGTGTCAGTGACTCGTAATTTTATTGCAGCTAATATACAGTCCACAATATTTTCTACAACGGTCATAGACACAATGGTCTAATGACTGTCTGGAACTTGAACAAAACCGTGGAGTCAGCACCAATAGAGGATGACCTGCGACGTTTCAAGGTGCAGGGTACAAGGCTGGTGTAGGACGTAGGGATGGTCTGTGAAAGTAATTACGAACTTGAGAGGTACGGTTGAGGATTCAATTTTATTTGCCAAAAATACTGGGGTCTGGCCTGTCTGGTGGTATCTCTCAGGTCGAGTCGGATTTCTTCCCATCAGACCATGAAAGTGAGAAAAGAAAGAAGAAAGAAAAGTACGCCTTTGTCTACGCACACTTGTGGACTATCATATATTCGCGCCGATGCAGTCTTCTCTGAAACTCATTTTCATTTCATTTATTCTATAACAATAACAATTGTGTCTGAATGCGTTACATACAAATGTTTACTTTAATTAAATAAACTGAATAAATAAAACACAACTCGACTAATAATAAATAGAAAATAGAAAATATACCATCACTTGATTAAATTAAATTAATAAAAATATATAATTTCAACATAATAAAAAATAGAAAACATGAAATATTTTAAAATGTCACCTAAAACTTAAACAAATATTAAAAAAAAAAATAATAATAATACATAAAATCCAAGAAAACGTCATGTAAAATACAAAAAAATCGTTCATTAACAATTAATTAATTTTAAATAGAAAGTCATAACCACAATTATTAAAATGCATTCTTCTTGGTACATAAAAACTGGCCTCCTTGGCCGCAATAGCAAAAAAAAATCAAATTAGTCCGTGAGTTAGTTTATTTTATTTTAAAATATTTGACCCGTATTTTTTCATTTGTTACGTAAATCAAAATTGACGAAGATAAAACGCTTTTAAAATTTTCAATACGTCACGCCTAGGTATAATTTTAAATCGTACTGAGTTAATGACGTCATGAGACCCCACTCCCGAATTTTGATACGTATTATCTTTGTCAATATTCATTGATTTACAAAAACAAAAATACCTGTCCATTATTTTTTGCAATTGTTTGATACCCGTCATGCCTATTCAGGGAGGAAGACAGTAGAACTTAGCAACCCTAATCGTCGCCATTTCGGGGTTCCAACAACACTGGTCGGGGGACCTCGCCTCAAACTTGGTAATTGGATTCTAAAACTTTGCATTGATGAGGCAATTCGATAACTTTGCAAGCGCCAAAGAGTTTGTGCCTTCAAGGATTTATTGAGTTTTTTGGTGCCTGACGTCGTGGAACGGCACCTTTTTTAAAGTACAGTCAAACAAGGAGGTAAGTATTCAGACAAGGAAGCTAGTACGGAAACACTTTAAAACAATATAACAACCTGTGTACTCAAGACTCACATGTGTCTTTTGATTGTGTCTATATAAAGGGTGTAAACATAACACTTCCTTGGCAGTCGTAGAAAAATACACACACACACACAAATATCCCCCTCCCCGTCATTGGATAATTTTTGTTGTTCTCTAGACCATACTTTCCGGTTCTTCTTCTTCGTCGTATCGATCCACTTTTTTATTTAAATATAATTATTATTTTCGACCAGTACTCTGCCACCTCGACAGCGTTGGTGGTGGCCTCGGACAGGTCCCTCAGAGTGCAGGTGGAGCCACACATAGTGCAGGACAGGAGGTGAGCTATAGTTTGCGTTGAGGCACCGCAGTCATACAAGGCGTCATCGGAATACCCCCACTGGACCAGGTTGTATCCGCAGCGGCCCACCTGACTTCGCATCCGCTTAAGGGTCTTCCAGGTGGGCTATGGCGGAAAGTGTCCCGGTGGGAACTTTTCTGCTACTTCGACGTAGAGTGTCGGTGCACAGAATGCCTTGTTGACGGCTTTGTGCGTCCGTTTACACCCTGTTTAAAGAATACGTAAGTCTGATAAAATGTTCGGATATTTAAAGGAACTGTACTGGACCAGAACTCCATTTATTTACAAACTTTTCAGTGTCCGTCAAAACCACAACCGAGAAACCCCTAAAACTTCAGTAATATAAGTGGAATTAGGATCCTGGGAGTGGTTTAATACTTTACGGTTCAGTTGACTGTACCATGCGGAAAATGTTAGTGAATTGTATGGTTTTGTTTTGCTGATGACTGACTCTAGATTTTAATAGTATGGACACTAAACTTTTTGGAGCTTGTGGCTAAATAATAACAGCGATCTTTAGGTTACGCCGAGCTTGTCTTGGTTGGTCTGCAGATGGGTGACCACGCTCACATTTTGAGTTTTCTCCGCTCCTTGGAAAGCACTTTAAGCTGTTGGTCCCGGCTGTCATTTGTAGATCTTTGACAGTCGTTCCAGGTAGTCAGTGGCTCAAAAAGTCTGACAACCAGTCTTACCAAGGGGTATCGTATTACCCAAAACTAACTGGGTTGTGGAGGTCAGATAGGCTCCATGTAAAATACTGGTATTCAGCTGCATCGGGTTAGACTGGAATTCGACCCCAACAATGTTGGGAAAATGTTCCGTACTTTTCGATAGGATATGCTAGATGTAATTGAACACTGAAAATGCACATTATACTCAACATAACGAACCACTTTGGTTTTGAGACTAACAAAAAATCGCTATAAAAAACAGATACTCATATATTTTATTACAAACAACTTTGTTTTTTTCTTGGCTTTAAAACCAAGAAGTTTCATTGTGAAACTCCAGATTGCAATTAATATTGTACAATACTGTTTTCTATGCCAGAACAGCCCCCAACAAATACCGAAATCAAATACAATTGCTATATTTATTTAAAACTACTCACAAACAGTCTTAAAAAGGCCAAACGTAAATTCTGAAATAAACAACATTTCGTACTGCATTCCACAATTTATGGTGAAAGTTGTTCTAGACCGGTTGGCCCGTCAGCTGTGTACCTCTGCTGGCTCCCTTCCAAGATAGCGCAATAACTAGAACAATTCTCTTACAATTTAACTGAAAATTTTCTCAAAATGGCTGGTCGGCTTGCCACAAGCACTAGCGAAATTGTAATAGGTTTTAAAACCAAAGCAGTTTTGGAAATTGATTGAATTGAGAGCTCGGGGTTTTAACCAGTGAATTTAAACTTATAACAAAACAAAATTTGTCGCCAATAGAAGGTATTTGTGTAGACTAGGTACAGGTGTGCGTAGATGATGATGATGATATGAGCTGAAACGAATGTCCATTGCTCATCACACAAACATTTGCTTCTACCGAGATTCGAACCCGGGACCCTAAGAACGTAAGG
The DNA here is from genome assembly GCA_916618015.1 of Xestia c-nigrum. NCBI lineage: Eukaryota > Metazoa > Arthropoda > Insecta > Lepidoptera > Noctuidae > Xestia > Xestia c-nigrum. The sequence continues at coordinate 1,101,159 of OU745248.1, forward strand.
CAGTCTCACTACCGCTACGCCATTCTGGTCGTCGTTAATGTAGCTGAAATAGCTACCTCTACGTAGCACAATCGCGTTCTAATAGTTATGCAAAGTTTATATAAAACGGAAAACCTCTGGAAACTGCCGAATGCTGATGGTCCTTTTTGAAGCATTTCAATAATCCTAAGCATGAGGGTTTCTTAGCACATCAGCAAGGAGTTTCCGTTTGAGGCATGACGTAATGACATGCCGGGAAGAACCAAATTCCTGAAATCATGCGACCGCATTGCTTGAATTTTGAGAAATTTACAAGATTTTGCGTTCATTCCTTTAAGATATTAGACGGGCAGATGGAGCAATTCTGGGGGTTTGGTATTTTGTATACTTAATACCAGTGCCCAGGGTTAGTTTGGATTAAAAGTTTCATTATAATGATTAGAATACTTAGTGTACATACCTGTTTCATTTTAAGATTTGAAGGTCTTTATATAAAAGAGGCAAGGTATACATGCAGTACATCGTATGTCACTATACAAGTTAAAAAGAAACCAGAATTGTTTGACTAGCTAAACCGCTTATTTTCTTGAAGCTCCGTGTACGCTAGGCCAACTCTACGCAAGCACAGCTTTACCAAAAGATCGACCCGAGCGGCTGTTATTATTTAGCCACGAGCTCCTAGTAAGTACCCAAAATGATATAAAATACACCCTCAAATTAAAAAGAATCTTCTCGTGAATGATATGTAGATTCCAGTTTCACGTATGAGATCGCATTTTCCGCGCGAGTGCGCACACAGACCTCCAAACTAGTTTATTTCAGCTTCAGCAACGATTTTTGAGCTGTTCCTGAATATGTAGGATGAGAATTTGGTTGTTCTCGTTTCAGCAAGCTTTTTGTTGTTGTGGTGGATTTCGGAAATATCCGTGCCTATACCTATACCTTTTTTCCTTCTCATACAGGGGAACATTAGTAGGCTGATGATAATGATGATGATGATGATGATGATGATGATCCCTTTGAAAACTAAAGTTGGTACAGTCACGTCTAATAATAAGAATACACTTTTCTTAATATCATAGCTGTTTTCGCGAGATATAACGATTGTAACTAGGAGATTGGATCTTTTTCATAAAAACATGAGTTCCAGAATTCTATGTACGTGATAAATTAAATATTAATCAGTTCATTAGAAGAAATACGATTTAAAAAATCTTAAGTGTTTACATATTATTAGACGTGACTGTACCAGTTGCTGGTTAGAACAATAAGCCTGAGAATCTCACGGGAAACTGGGTCATGCATTAACTGAATTATGCCAAATAGGCTATAAGACTAAGGGAAGATCAAAAGATCAATTGGTTGACTGTATGAAGGATTAATTGGCTGAAGAGAGATTGACTACTGAAATGACGACTAAGTATGGAAAAAAACAAGCTGCGCTAACCCTAAATATATTGGGATAAGCTCAGGAGAATTATGACGAATTTCAGACATGCTATTGATTTTGTCGCAGAAGATTTAAACGGTTTCATAAAACACGTTAAATTTGCCCTTGTATCGTGAGCACTCACACTCACTCAATTGCAAGCCTACAGCATTAAATATGAATGTAAACATAAGCTGTACAAAATTGAAGAGGTAATATAATTTGAGCACAATCCTAGAGGGCGCACTCCCATATCTCGGCGCACATGAGCCTCGGAGCAATCTAGTTAGTGTTAATGCGATGAGCGCAGTTACACGAGCGGGTTGACTTCTGTGACACAAAATTAGAAGCTTACTACTACAAGCGTTCTGCGAGATGACCTGGTGAAGGTTGCGGAGATCCGTTGGATGTTAGTCGCGAGGGACCGGTCAATGTGGCGACACTTCGGGGAAGCCTATGTCCAGCAGTGCATGTCTTTCTTCTGAAATAATGATGATGACTGCTAATATCAATGATGTTGCTTAAGAAGGAGCGAAGCTTAACTGCTGAAATAGCCACGATATGGAACGCTCGCACAGCCAGATGGCATCGCAGCAGACCTCGTAGTAAATGAAGAGACAAGCTGGACCAGTGGCCCTCTTAGACTCCTTTACCTAGAAGTCGGATGATGCCAAGTACAGAATAGCAACGACGGCGCGTCATATCTCACATCACTATATATAGCAAGATAGTATAGAGACCAATAAGTAGAATATTTAGAACACAGAATTTTTCCTTGCTTTTTGGAACTGGTGGACACAACTGAAAGTTTCAAACATTTAGCCAAATACAGATTGCCTTCGCCACGCTAAAAAGATCTTTTTATTTTACTAGATATCGAATTAGTAACAATAGGTATGACGGCAGTATCAGTTACAGTTTTGAAAATAATTGACACATATTTTTTGTTTTTGTAAATCAATGAATATTTATTACAAAGATAAAAACGCATCAGAACTCGGGATTGGAGCCTCGTAACGTCAGAACGCCTAACTCAAACTCAATCATTTATTTCGATTAGACCATTACGGCACTTTTGAATGTCAAAAATACAAAGAAAAATCAAAGCTACAGTCACAGACTCAAGGCATTATAACCTGAGAAAATACTGTAGTTGTCCATTCCCTAGCGTAGATATCTACAGAGAAGAACGGGCAAGAAACTCCATGGACACTCTTTTCAATCAAAAAAATTGTTACGAAATCTTAGTTACATCATCCATGTTGAGCACATTAAGAGCGTCCAGAGAAAAAAAAAATCAACAATTTAAGGTAAAGTAATTAACATTATACCAAGGCGTGACGTGTTGAGAGTTTAAAAGCTATATAACTGACGGACAATTTTTTTTTTTGCCGTCTTCCCTATTATGAACAATTACTTGGTCTGATATAAATGTATTTAATTTATTTTTATTTAAAGTAAGAACTGCAGCGTTTCCCCGCTCGTCTACTCAAACGTAAGAGCGTGCAATGCAGCCTTCAATCCGTTTAAGATAATGCTTTTAGCTCGCACCGACCTGGCTTTTATTTTTACAGCCATTCTTCGCTGTCTTGATTTATTTCTTAGTGTGTGCAACTTGACATTGAATAGATATCGTCACTTTGCTGGGAATGTACTTCGTTTTGAGAATTAAATACAGGGAAGGCCGCGAGAAAGATGCAGGTTTCACTGAAATGACGGCTAATAGATAGACAGAGTATGCAGTGGCGTTCCCAAATGAATTAGGCCCCGTTGCCACTATGTCGTGACGATTATTGTTGGTTTTTTGGAAAAAATCTCACACTCAAACTCAAACTTAAAGCATTTATTTCAACTAGACCATTACGGCACTTTTGAATGTCACATCTACACTAATATTATAAAGAGGAAAACTTTGTTTGTTTGTTTGTTTGGTTGTAATGAATAGGCTTAAAAACTACTGGACCGTTTTTAAAAATTCTTCCACCATTCGAAAGCTACATTATCCACGAGTAACATAGGATATATTTTATCCCCGTACTCCCACGGGAACGGGAATTACGCGTGTGAAACCGCGTGACGTCCGCTAGTTACAAATAAAATCAAAGCTACAGTCACAGTCACAAGGCATAATAACTTGAGAAAGTACTGTAGTTGCCCATTCCCTAGCGTAGATCTCTATGGAGAAAAAGGGGCAAGAAACTCCATGGACACTCTTTTAAATCAATATATTGTCACAAAATCTTGGTTACATTATTCATGTGTGATTTTACATATATGTGAGAACGATGTAGAAAGACGTGCACATTAAGAGCGTCCAGAGAAAAGATTAAATCATGGACCACCTTTAAATACACAAGCCACGACACTCATACCTACACGACTATCTGTCGTCACGACATAGTGGGGACAGGGCCTTATGGATAAAGATAAGAGGATGATGATGATTATCAATTGTCTTAATTAGTGATGACCTAAGTGAAAACAATTCGTTCAAATGTTCATTGCGTTCACATTCAAAAGTAACGGTCTAGTTGAAATAAAAGCTTTGAGCCAAAAAAAGGGTTTATTCCGAACCTGACCCGAAATCCTAACCCGGTCGCGGGTTAGGTTAGGAACATAGAAAAAAAAAAGGTTTTTCATTCCGAACGTAACCCCTTCGTAACCTGACCCGAAGTATCGTTTCCTAACCTAACCCGAATGGCGATATCGATAGATTTTTCTGATTTTTGCTCCCCTCTTCCACCGTGTGCTCCACCGTGTCCTCCGGTCGATCCTCGCAGTGGAGACACCCGGGCGTTTCCTCCCGCAAAACCTAGGTATCGATATCGCCATTCGGGTTAGGTTAGGAAACGATACTTCGGGTCAGGTTACGAAGGGGTTACGTTCGGAATAAAAATCTTTTTTTTTCTATGTTCCCAACCTAACCCGCGACCGGGTTAGGATTTCGAATAAACCAAAAAAAGCATTTATTTCAACTAGACTTAGACGTTTTGGGTTGTGTTATACATACTGGAAAAGACCACACATAAATGACCATAACAAGATGCTAGGAACAATGCCTTCACACATTAGGCAGCCTAGGAATACTATTCCAAGAGGCCTCAACGATCAGAACCCTCGCTAGGAGAAAGGAAGTCTTACTTTCAAGTTACTTGCGTCCTGTCCAATACAGCTGGTCCAATAGCATAAATTCCAACAACTCACACAAATAAAGAAACAGTTCTTTGATTTTATAGAAACGTAACGTTCGGTTTGGAGATGAGATTGTACTAGTTTTTTTTTCTTCTTTCAGACCAAGAACGTTCGTTTTGACGTTCGACTGAAAATTTTGAATTTAGAAGCGGCCCTCAGATCATTGCAGTAATTTGAAAAGGAAGCAAGGAGGTTGTAAATTAACAAATTCTTTTATCATAACGAAGCTCATTAGTCTGAATTAAAAACTCCTTTGTTGGTTTTGCATCATTTTGTTTAATTAAAACAACATATTTATTCTCTATAAATAAGATCCCAACACATTCTGATTATAAACAAATTCCTTGTCACAACCAACCCTGTTATAAATATATCCCACCTTTGAAGTAACGCACAGCCTACAGAAAAAAATAGGACGAAATGCTGGCCACTGAGCAATTAGGTCGAGCAGTCAGCGACGTGGGAACTTCGCCTATTTTGAAATACATTGCCGGGATTATTTTGATGGTTTGACATCGCTGGCCTAGTGGAGCAGCAATGATGGGATCGGCTTTTTATTGAGTAGAGTCGAGTAGTTTTTTGATTTAGAAAATAGGCTGTTGGGTTTTTCGGTCTTTTAATAGCTATTACAACATTCCGGGTGAAGTTTTTAGGGATAACGTTTTTTGAAATGATCAGATAAGTGTTTTTTTGGGATGTAGTTTTTCAAGATACGTGATACTACAATGTTATGAGAGGGGATGGCTCGTAATCCAACATGTGACCCATTGCTAGTTGCTAGCGCCATATTAAATTACGAACTGAGCCCACATAGTGAATTAAGTACCGGTCATTCCCTCTAACAGACATGCAGCCTGTGTGGGACGCCGTGGGAACAATATAGGCTGATTTATGCAATGATGAAGTAACCAATCACTAGTTTTCGTTCTTTTAATTAAGTTTCTGTTTTGTTTAAAGAACGGAGGTTTGTTTACAAAAACAAAACATTTTAAAACTCAACATTGTTTTTTTCCTCATTCCAATTCAATTACAATCGATTTTCATCTCAAAGTTTTCCCTTGATTCCGAAACTTGATTGATTGAAGACAGCCGACCAATTACACAGCCTACCGACATCGACAAGGCAAGACAAGGCGCACATCGATCAATCAGTAGGACTATTGGCACAAATCAATGAACATCCTTGCCCACAGTGGAGCGCGGGAACATGACGAATGACAGTCTCGTGACAGCCGGCCATTTTGGATATCCAATAGACAAGATGGTTTACGTCGTAGTTGTGGTATTCGGTATTCATTTGTTTTGAATTTTTAACCCCCGACGCAAAAACGACGGGGTGTTATAAGTTTGACGTGTCGGGAGTGTTCTTAGATTTGTTTGATAAAACTCATATCAAGATGGCCGCCACCACAAAATGACGGATCATATTTTTGTTCAACAACTCCCTCAATATGGGTATCAAATGAAAGGGCTTGATTAGTAGAATACTATACGGTAAAATAAATTACAAATTCAAGATGGCCGCCACCACAAAATGTTTTTTTTTTTTACTAATTCCTCAATATGGGTATTAAAAGAACGGGCTTGTGAAATTATGACCTTACCTGTGTCGTGGGTTTTTTTAGATTTTTACTTTAATGTAACTTGTTATTCTTGGCTATGCAATGCAATCAAAGAAAATGGTTTTCATTTCTATTAAGATCTATCCCCCGAATTTTTTAAAAAGACAACCTTGAATTTCGTGGAACTGTCAAAATCTCTGTAACCTTCGTTTATAAGAAGGTCGCTGATGGGTCGCTGTAAGAGATTAGGATATAAATACCTAGGTACATCAACTGTGTAATTACCTATGGCCACCTACTGGGCTCAACATTATAATGCTAACATCGTGAACAAACAAAACCTGCAGGCCTAGACAAGACGTGGCAATCGCTTTCAATCTGTTCCGTATTTCTACAATGACTTTCAGCAACTCTTTTTTAGTTTTCTATATGTCATCTACCAATCCGCACTGGGCTTGTGTGGTAGATTATAGCCCATTCCCTCTCATAGAGAGGAAGCCTGTGTCTCAGCAGTGGGAACATTAATAGGGTGATGATGAAGATGATTGTAGTTATGGCTAACAGAATGAACCTTGTCTTAGGGCCAGTTTTACCGGTTCCGGATAAAGTGTCGGTTAGTTATCTGATAGTTAATACTATCTACCACTTAAAGGCTGGTTATAACTAATACTTTATCTACCAGATATCGCTATCCGACACCTGTGAAACCAAAAGTGTTAGTTTATCTGGCAGATAAGTTCCTAATAGGCTAACCGACACTTTATCCGCAACCGGTGAAACTGGCCCTTAGCCTTCTAAATGTCCCATCTGTATGTTATTTTGAATATATAAAAGTATAGGTAAATTATTAGCTCACGTTTGGTCAAGGATGGGTAAACCGCCAACAAATAAGTTATTGAAAACGAATGGTGTTTTATTATAAAAACTCGTAACTCAAACCCTCATTACGTACTAACTGATCCTCATCTAAGGGTACAAGCAGCAAACTTTACGGTCTACCCTTGCAACCCCTTGTGAGGAAGATATCGCACCCTGGGGCAGTCCCGACTCCTTGAAACTTTGTGGTTCTGAGTTGAGATTTATTTAATTGATACTCGTTGACCAAACACGAAACAGATATTTCGATTACGAACATTTACATAAATATATTAGTTAAAATAGACACAGAAACTGTTCAAATGGTAAAGGATCATCACAAGGAAGTCGGCATATCCTAGAACCGAAAAAATTTAAATCATGTGACATCTACAAACACGCACTTCTACATTGACGGGAGCTGATTATGTCAACATTACAAATGTTTCTAAGTGGAGAAAATGAACAGTGGGGTAGGCACAGCATGCCTTTTTCTTCCATGACACATCCTTCTTTGCAATTTCATTCTTCACACAGTCCATTTATCGTTTCTTTGATCTTCCTCTACTCTCATACCCACAATCCACCCATACTCATTTCTCTACTAAAATATGCTCACATAAATTAAGCTGTCATACATAAAGGGTGTAAAACACCTCTTCACGAAGCCGTAAGGCACTTGTTCTCCCTGTCATTGCGATCATGTTTTTGTTCTACACCATACCTGGGAACCTTTTAGTTACGGACGGGGGGTCAAAGTTATAACTTTTTCACAAGGTTTTTTTTTAAACTCAAGTTTTTTTTTGGAAGATTTTGACTTTTAACTCCTCCACGACCCCCGTACTATTCAATTTATCCATCAGCACAATGTTTTAGGTGCGTTACATTGAGTTCTACCACAAAACATGATTTACAAAATCAAAAAAAAAAAATGTTTCCCTGCAATAATTTTTGCGTAAAGTTACTTAGTTTGATGTACAGAATGCTTGGTTAACGGCTTTGTGATGAGGTGGTTTACACCCTGTATTATATTTGTTTGTAAACTTTTACCTCAACATAACAAAAACAATAGTAAAAGATACCACGTGCCTGCTACACGCTGTAGAAATTAAACAATTTTCGTCCCCACATGTTCACAAACTAAACTTGTTTGGCGGGTACACTTTGAGAACATAATTACGTAAACTTACTGTTGGAACACATTATTGGAATACCATCAGGGATCATACACGGTTTAATTATCTAAGTTATTAATTACGGTAGTGTTCTCGGAGAGGTAAGTGTCTTGTAAAGTCGTTTTGTACTAATTATTGTACATATATTATGATATGATGCAAAATTATGCCATTTCATTCCTATTTTTTATTTTTAACCCCCGCCGCAAAAACGACGGGGTGTCATAAGTTTGAACTGTCTGTGTGTGAGTGTGTCTGTCTGTGGCATCGTAGCGCCCGAACGTATGAACCTGTTTTGATTTTGTTTTTTGTTTGTTTGAAAGGTGTATTAGACGGGAGCTGTGATTGATAAAAATCAGTCTAATATGGGCCCCGTCACAAAATGGCGGATTACATATTTATTGAACAACTCCCTCAATATGGGTGTCAAATGAAAGGGCTTGACTAGAATACTACACACTATGATAAATTAAAAATCCAAGATGGCCGCCACTACAAAATGGCAAATGAACGAATTATTTTCTACTTAACTTTTAGTACACTGTGTTGGGAGTTTTTTAATTTTTAATTTAATTTTACTTGTTTCTAAATGATTAACCCCCGAACACTGAAACGTCACTCAAAATTTAAGGGCTGCTTAGCATTTGAGCAGCTCATAAACTATACATTTTGAATGGCCAAACGTCACTTTTGAGTACTTATCTATTAAATATAAGCGCTACTTGAGTGACGTTTCAATATTCGGCCATTAGTTCATACAACTTCAGCAACCGCTGGAAACTTAGATAGCACTAGCTCAGAATCGTGACACTCTAGAAAATTAAATAATTGTCCCAAACAATACTTGTTTATATTGCTGCCAGTTGACATGTGTGGCTGACATTTTGAGAACAATTAAAGATGGTGGAAAGTAAAATGTAAAACGGTGGCAAAAACAAAAGTAAATAGGTACAGGCAAAAAAAAATACTCATTTTTAATGTGAACTGTACTATATATTGTTGGTTTTTCCTACCTACAATTATAATAAGCAAACAAGCTTATAGGTCAGGAATCAGTATTCATCGTAATCGGGTGGGATTATCTTGTTTTTGTATAGTGAGCAAAAACCTATTGTCGGGCCTATGCCAGCTGTCCCCCACACAGAATAAATTAAATATTATTGCTGTAACACAATAATATTGAAAATAGTAACCATAGAGCTAAAGGACCAACCCGAACACCTATCGACGTTTTATAAGTGCCCATCTCTTAGGCCTATGTGAAGTAAAATATTTTGATTTTGGTGTGGAGCTGTTAAACAGGTACCTATATGATTATGAACAGTTAGGGTGCGTTAATATGGCACGATTATGGCACTTGGCTTTTTAGAACCAGACTGTCAACAGGTGGAAAAGGCGACCCTCAGTAAGGTGGTTTAAGTGTTCTAAATGATGATGTTAAATTTGGACCGCCCGCGTTCTTATTGATTAAATCACTTTTTACTTGTATCCGCACAAACTATTTTCGAATATTTCAAACTGTGGTAAAATATTTTGACTAATAACCAAAACAGCAAAAATGTTCACTGTGCAAATCAATAAAATTATCTAACAGCCAATAAAGACAATTTCAAGTGCAACTCCTAAGTAGTTCGTGCAAGTGCTCCTAGATGGCGCTGTTCTATATAAGCTTAATAAACTCCCTCTTGGCAATATCCCACAGCTATGGAACGATTACCATAAACATGGCCTTAGTACTAGTTCCAGTAATGGAAGTAATTTTCTCAGTTAATTAAGTTCTTCATGAGAGGGTTTTTTTTTTTGTTTGCGGCGGATATCCTACCACTTAAAATGTTATGTCAGGGTTAAAAAGGAACCTTCAAAATGACACAAAATATCAATTTCACTTCCTTTTTAATTGATTGTGTAACTTAAAGATTCGAATTGTCTATCTGTATATCTTTTAGCCGAAAAAGGTAGACTTTTAAACAATTAGATACTACGATTTAACTTGCGTCACAAAAAGAAAGTGCAGTCATGGTTTGTGTGATACAGAACCCTCGGTCCGCGAGTCTGCGTCACATGATGGACGTGTTTTAAAAAGTTGAACTACAGAACTTTCTTCTGACTACGAATATCTCCACTCAAAGAAAGAAACACATAAAAAAACAAAAGCAATACCACTTTTTAAGTGAACCCTCATCAAGAAACTCTGGTCGCTTCACTAATTTAAAACTGCTGACTTTGTTCATAAAACTGGTTACAAAGTTGATTCAAAGATTATCTTGTGCAGCTGGCATATTCTAGATATTACGGCATGGTAACGACCTCGGAATATGCGACTCGAGACGGTAACTTGTGTTAAGCATCAACGCACGGCTGCGAGCGGGTATCGCATCGCATGTCACTTCGCAGTGACTTTGGGATGCAGTGAGCAATTTAGTTTGCTTGTTTTGACATCGTTGTTTTTTTCACAATTTCAAAAGAGTGTTTATATATATTATTTTCTTGCCCCTTCTTCTCCATAAAGATTTTAGCATTAGAATGTACAACTACAATCCCATCAGAGTTATAGCTTCATATTTTTTGTACCTGAAACTGATTGGTCTATTTGTGACAAATTATGAATTTCTCTCATTTATTTTGTCCGCAGTCGCCGTAGCAACACGCGAATCGTTCGAGCCTGTAGGTCGTGGCCAAGCAGTTAGAGAGGCTATCTTCTGCAGCTGGCATATGCTCAAACTTAGGTCCATTAATTGAATGAGTTCAATAGCTCGCAATGCCAGTTCAGCGTAATCATTTTAATGACTTTTGCTAGGTGTTTGGAATGTACGGAACTACGGACAGGGGTGAAACTGCGGGCCCGCGTTCAATGTTAGCTAATGATAGAACTAATAGGAGAATTGCTTGTTAACTAAGTAGGTTGGAGGCTAGTGTAATTTAAATTCAGTCGTAATTAACTATATTCTTTCTTCAACGAGTGGAATACTCGTTAAGTTTTGGATCAGCGAACTGTTACGTAAAATCGTGCCTACCGATTTGGTCGATGTTGGTTTCAATGTATGCGTTACCTTATGAAACACAAAGAAAACTCAATTTTCCAAACCACATATATTATATACACATACCTCCTGAATTCAACCCGTTTTGGGATACTATCAAAGTTTTGACCTCGAACCTTACCAATAATTAGAAATCACCTGGAAGGCTACCGTTCTCATCCAAAAAACTATACTACAAAAATACTCAAAGTTCATCGACACGCGCCCCTCCAAACCGCGTTCCCGTATATTTCCCACAAGTTGACTCAATGAGCTGGTATTTGGTTAGTGAGCCGTGCGCTGGTAATTGAACGCTATACTTAAAACCTGTTTACAGTACGTGATATGTGATGAAGTACACGCGAACATCGCATTCAGATATGATGGAATGAATTGATTGAATATGATAGTGAGTCCCGTACATCGGGATATCATCTACCGATAGACGGCTTCGGAATGTGATTACTTGACTCAATCAACGAGTATGGAAAAGCTGGTTGTTTTTTAACTTTTTCCGTTAGGATTTCTTGCATATCGCGGTAGCGTTTACAAATATTTGAACGCACAAACCTCCAAAACCGGAATAACAACCTGTAGGCTATATAAATATTTGTTCCGTGCGGGAAGCGAACCCGTGACTGCAGTGCAGCAACATCGGTTAGCGCAGCGGCTTCATGCATTTTATTTTCGATATTCCATCGTAGCCTTTTGTATTCCAGGGCCTCGGTATGTCATTCGAACAGTCCCGCAGCCCCGGCAGGACCAAGGCAGACCAGGCAAAGAGCTCCTTCTATAAATAATACAAAAATCCGCATCATCATTATTTCAGCCGAAAGACGTACACTGCTGGCCATAGGTCTCCCTAAGTGTCGCCACATTGACCGGTCCCTTGCGACTCACATCCAGCGGATTCCCGCAACCTTCACCGTCCAGGTCATCGGTCCACCAAAAGATCTACATAACTAAGATCAAATTGCCACATGCTTGATCTAAGTTTCTCCATTATTATAACATTCCGTGCGGAACCGGTTTGTAAAAATATCGATTTTTCATTTCCAAACATTGCAATTACCCTTTTAAACAAAAACTCTCCTGTAAAAGATAAAAGATAAATCTGAGCAACGCTGCGCCCGGTAAGAAAGACAAAGTTCTTTTATTCCTTCCTCAAAGGTTCATAATTAGCTGTCTGTGATTACCGGTAGACAAACAGCTTTCAAAGACTTTTAAAAGTCTTTTAACAGCGGAATTAGAGGAATTAGTGGGACATTCTTTTTATTTTTAAACAAAGACATTTTTGACGTTTAATAAAGGAATTAGGTGTTTTGTGCATTTTATGGGGTTTGTGATTTATTTTATTTAAGGGGAAGCGTCAGAGTAGCCGCGAAATTCAAATTTCCTTAGTTTTTTTTACAATTTGCAGGCCAGTGGCAGGTTGTATGAAGTTGAAAATATCGTTCGCGACTGTAAGACGTATGTAGTTATAGAATTATGATCATCGCAATCATCAATACAATCATCCAAGCTCACATAAGAACAAGAACGACTTTGACCTCGCAAAAATCGTTCATCGACTTTATATGAACTTAGAGGGTTGTACTGATGATGTTGATGGCTATAATTCTCTAACTATATATATTTACGACACGATACCCCTGGGTAAGACTGGTTGTCAGACTTTTTGGGCCACTGACTACCTGTAACGACTGCCAAAGATGGACAAATGACATCTGGAACCAACAGCTTAACGTGATTTCCGAGGCACGGAGGAAACTCGGTACGTAAGGGTGTAACCACACGGGCGGGCGGCGCGGCTGCGGCGCGGCGCCTGAGCGGCGCCGCTGCGGTTTTCTACATACAAAAATGCATTATAGCCACATGGCGCCGTGCGGTGTGCTCCGGCGCCGCGCCGCGCGCGCATCGGAATCGAGACGAGGCGGGGAGGGGTGTAAGCAGAGCGGAGCCGGAGCGGCGCCGCTCGCAGTTGTTTGTTTGCGTACGTAGCGATGGGCAACCCCTCATTTTGCCGCCGCTGCGGCACCGCCGCGGCTCCGTAGAACGTTGCGACGCCGCTCTGCCCGTGTGGTCGCCAGCGCGGCGAAATGGCTTGCGGTGCGGCGCCGCACCGCCCGTGTGATTTGGCTCTAAGGGTGGCTGACATCCACAGTGCAACCTAGGCGAGCACGGCTTAACCTAAAGATCGGCCCGAGCGGCTGTTATTATTTAGCCACGAGCTCCTCCAACCAATACTTACTATGAAATACATTTTATTACATCCTAAAAAAACTCTAAAAATACCAATCTCCATTTGTAAGGGCTCATAAAGTATTCCGTTCATGATGCACCGAACAAATTGACGTCCGGTGTGAGCGAGCCACTTCCGGCGCGGTCGGAAGCACCGCCATATTGTGCTGCAAACAAAATGGCGGCTCATTAGAAGCCAAAAGGCGGTCAAAAGATCGTGCAAGTGAAGTGCATCGTGTACTAACATAGTTTTTAAGTTACTATATATACTAACAAAAAATGTTATTAGTATGTATATTTAGGTTAAGGTATTTATGTATGGGTCTTTGTTACCTGAAATAAATGGTTTATTATTATTATTAGTAAATGGAGGTGTGGATTAGACTAGGATGTTGTGATCAGAGTTGCTTCTTAGCTTTTATTTATTTATTTATTTGGATCTCCAACAAAAGATACACAGATACAATATAAGTCGCAGTTACACAGAGGTTCTTTTGAGTGTGTTCCTTCAATTACAGGAGGCCACAGCATGCACATAACACTAGGTGTTAACACTAAAAGAAAATAATTGAAAAAAGTAATAATAATTAGAAAAACAAGACATAACCCAAAACTAAAAAGCATTTGATGACAAGAAATCATACATATTAAAATTAAAATTGTATGGAAATCGTCATCTTCATTGTTGAAGGTCGTGTCTAGTCTGAGGTATTGATGAGGTTTTGATCACTCGGTGCACTATACTCTTCCACGTTTTTCTGTCCTCGGCGGTCTTAAAAGCTTCGGCTATTGATAGGTCAGTGAGCGTCCTTACTCGGTATGACCAACGGGTAGGTGAGCGACCGCGTGGTCTATTAAAATTAACATTGTATTAAAATTAAAATTGCATTATAGTCAAAGTTTTACATTTGATGTTGTAAAGAATAAAATGAAACAGTACGTTTGTGTATTATTCTTTAAATGATAAGCAGTCAAAAGCAAACTGCGTAAGCAGTCAAACTACAATGATAAATCTAGAGCAGTCTGAAACTATACCCAGAGTTAGTAAGTGGTATCGTATTACCCAGTACCCTAGTGATTCCCGGGTCGTGCAACGTGTTATTGAGTTTTTCAATCAGGAGTAATTGTGCTGATGGATGGATTGAATAGTAAACAGATTATGAAGGTATTTAAAGTAAGCTTTGAATTATTTTTTGTTTTAAATCTGGAAAGTGCATTGGCGAAAGCTGGTCAAGCTTCCAACTTTGCGCTTTCCAGATTTGTTTCCAATATCGCCGCAACTAAAAGGTTTCCAAGTATATGTCCAAAACAAAACAACATGGCAAAGACGAGAAGAACAACTGCCTTTTGACTCGACACCCTTTATATTATTATGAAGTCTGTCAAAACTATCTGAAGACCGCGTTGTTCTACTTAACTACACAATGGATTTAAATTCGATTTGAACCATGATTCAAAGAAGACTGCCAATGTAATAAATTCGTATAATATACTCATGAAGGGTTTAAATCTTGTTTAGCACTGTTTTGACGTGTTTTCTGGCTAAAAGCAGAAAAAGATACTAAAATAGAATAAGGGTAGGTCACTCTCTACCCTTTTAATGTAACCTTCCTTAATTAACTAATTATGTAAATTGAACAGCTACGGAGAAAACATTCCATCTCATAGTAGATAATGTTGCGGAGAGATAACTGTTGCTACGCGATCGTAGTAAGGTCTACGTACGTAGTACGCGTAGCCGTGACGTCATCTCGTTTGCTACGCCGTAGCAACAGCGTGGTGTTTTGATGCGTAATGCCCGTTTTCATTAACTAAGAGACTTTTCGAGTTTCAACATCATCTTATCTCACAGCTGACAAGCGTAGCAACAGCATTTTGTAATGAAATCTGAAAATTTGTCTTTGCCGTTATACCTAATAGCTTTAAATGTAATTTCATTCATTTTAGCCACAATTTCACGAATAAGACGAAAATAGAATCACCTTAAAAAAATCGCAATACGATAACACTTGGTAAGACTGGTTGTCAGACTTTTTGGACCACTACCTGTGACGACTGCCAAAGATGGACAAATGACAGCCGGGACCAACAGCTTAACGTGCTTTCCGAGGTACGGAGGTAACTCGGTATGTAAGGGTCTCTTTTAAGCTGTGTCGCATAAAAGTCTTTGCTTTTTTTAACTGACAAATGCTTGCACTGGACAAGTTCACTCAAATCTGTGTGGTTCTTTCTTCATAAGACCATATCAGACACTATTTAGCATAGTCCTCATGTGAATTGAGCAAAATTATGTCTGTACAAGAGACTATGACCTCTGAGTTTGTTTCTTCTCAGAGTAGTCAGGTACAAAACACCGGGCCCATCTAGTTTAAAAAAAAAAACGAGTAAAAGTGTTTGAGAAAACCTACTTGCTAAATAAACATCATCTAACATGAATTTATCACTTTTCAATAAAAATTATGTATAAATTTTGATTTACCATTTTGTCGTATTCATTCATTTCTCTTAAAATAAGATTTTGAGTATGCCTAAGGTTTTCGTAAGTCTGTTGGCACAGATTACCAGATAACTCACTCCATACAAAATTTTCAATACCTACCGCTATAATAGCCTACACTTTCAAGTCGATAGACGCTGCGAACGAAAATGTACCTAACCTTACTAACGTAAAGTGGGTTTTGCTTTGTAGGTCGCGCAGCCGTCTGGATATTGTGAATTGCTAGGGCTGCCTCTGTCGACGAAGATGACGGGATTTTTAGTATAGACGTACAATATAAAATAAAACATGTTCTATAATGTATCAGAATTTACAATTGTTTTAAAAATAAGTATAACAACGAAATATGTATAAAAAAAAATTGTTAAAAAATCAGCGTAATTTTGATGTAATGATTAATATTTTATTTCCCCTTCCTTAAATTCCTAATTGTTAAACTTTAACATAGAGAATATTCGAAATCGGTCAAATAGTTTTAATAAGTTCAAGTTTTCTTTGGGGAACGTGCGTACGTGCACGCCGCGCGGCTGTTGACAACCCAGTGCGCTATGGGCTACCGGTTGCCCGGCGCTCGGTAGGTGATTAGCGCGTGTAAGTACATGGAGTGTAGTATCTGTCATCTGTGCTGTTGGTACTGTAAAATAGATGGAGCCAAAAAAAATACATTTTGGATAAAATAACAAAACATAACTTAAACCCCACTTTACCGAGAAAACCTCACTTGAATACTCTCGAGAATGCTTAAAAACTCACAATAAATCTAGGCCCATTTCTCTTGAAAACCACTTTAATTATTACTACCCACATCCGGATGAAATTTAAAAATCCCCACCCGGGTGGAGTGTCCTTAACCGGGTTTCAGACCGGATAAACCACGCCCACTCTGTGATTTATATGGATATATGGGTGTTAGGGTCTGTTTAGATGGGGAACGGACTTATTTTAGCTTTATTCCAGAAGTTAAGTAACTGCGCTGTGTTTATGGATGGTGTTTAGAAAAGTTTCTAAAAACAAATAATTATCTGTAGTTTTTATATGGCAAACTTTTACATGTGAACTATGAACAATGTAATTTACTCCAACTTCCTTCACTCTTTTGATTCTATCTGCCCTACTGCAAAGACGTGTTGTTATATTAATTATTAAAATACAGTCCAATTTAAGAAGTTGGTCCTTCGAGCCGGATAGACCAAAAGTCTTGTTTTATTTTTGTTAACAGATGGGTTACCGTCTTTTACACACTATCACACACAAGTCTATTCTGTACGCGCTCGGTTAAATGCTAACTTTCTTGAAAGCGCGTAGTGCTTATTCTTATTTATCTTATTTTTTCTTGTGTCAACAATGCCTTACTTAGTGTCTGAGTGTAATTTGAGCTTTTTGCTTATTTTGAATTCCTTTTGTTTGTATTACTACCGTGCTTGCTATTTGGTGATCCTAAGTTTTCAACTATCATATCTGTGCACGCTGTTACTCAAATTTGAAATTCGATGGCATTTTTTTATAATTTAAGAGCTGGACCAATCCACTAAAGAAAATGACATAAAAATAATAATTTTGTAAACTCATCCCGCGGGACCCAAATGAGTGGGATCAATTTACTAAAGACCTCTCCTCGTGAGAACTTGTAATTGGCTCTGTGCCGCTTTTAGCAGTTGGTTCTCCTTTTAATAAATAAATAATTATTCTTATTATTATTTATGAATTATAAACAATAATTGTTATTAAAAATAATTACAGTAATTATTAAATAGTACCTGGGAACCTTCTAGTTCCGGGGGTCAAATCTTACATCAAAACGTGTATAATAAAAAAACTTGTAACTTTGACCCCCAATGTCTCAGTAACTAGAAGGTTCCCAGGTATGGTGTAGAACAAAACAAATGAAATGAAATTTAAAATATTAAAAACCCCCGACACAATGTACTAAAAGTTAAATAGAAAATTATTCGTTAATTCGCCATTTTTTGGTGGCAGCCATATTGGATTTTTAAATGATCATACTGTATTGTTTGCTAATAATCAAGCCCTTTCATTTAATACCGATATTGAGGGAGTTGTTTAATAAATAATATGCTATGCGCCATTTTGTGGCGGCGGCCATCTTGGATTTATCAAACATAGCTAAGAACACTCCCGACTAATTCACTTTTTAACAAAAAAAAAACAATATCCAAATAGATTCATCCGTTCGGGCGCTACGATGCCACAGACAGACACACACACACACAGACACGTCAAACTTATAACACCTCGTCGTTTTTGCATCGGGGGTTAAAAATCGTCGCACAAGTGCCTTTTGGATTTGTAAAGAAGTTGATTACACATTGTGGAAAAATATTTGGCGCGGATGAAGCAGTGAGTAAGACTAATAGTTAAACTCTCGCTGTAAACAAACCTTTACATAAACTCGTAGTTGTACATAACCGTTCCGGCGCCGTATCCGGGTATTAAACCGTGTAATAGGGTGTTAAATATTCTGTTTCTGATAGTTTGGGAGAACACAAGTCATTACTTAATCGCTTTGTTGATCGTTTGTTATCAAAACTTTACATTGAATTAATAGGAATTTATAGTAGATAGCTGGGCGGCAATGGATACAGATAGCCCAGGACCGTGAAAAATCCAAAAACCGTTCTAATTTACGGTACATTCACGTTTATCTGATTCAAAAATGTATAATGAAATTTTATCCATTTCAATGCAAGCAAGAGAACCAAAGTTACCGACTTAGTCCGAAGAATTGCCAAACTTATGTGACAATGGGCAGGCCTGGGCACATTGCTCGCAGAACGGATGGCCGATGGGGCCAAAAAGTTCTGGTGTGGCGACCGCGAACCGGAAGACGTTGTGTTGGAAAGCCTCCCACAAGGTGGACAGATGATCTGGTGAGGGCTGCGGGAATCCGCTAGATGCGAATCGCACGGGACCGGTCAATGTGGCGAAACTTGGGGGAGGCTTATGTCTTTTGACTGAAATCATGATGGTGATGAATTAAATTTCATATAATAAACAGCATATGGTCCATATAACCAGAAACAATCAGGAAAATTTAAATGAGATCTGACTGTCAGAAACCGGTATTCAACAATAACAAATATTTTTCCTGAAAACTCTCGACTGAATTTTATACACGTTTGTTTACCAAAACAGCAAATAGAGTTTTTGTTTTTTTTTTAACATTTTCCTGAACTTTTCGTCGAATTTTCCGCATCCGTGGTACTAGGAAGTAAGCAATCGTTTTAAAAACTTCAGCGTTTCGGGGAACACGTTTTAGCTGTACTGGTTTATTTTTAGTTTTACTAAGTTGTAATCCATAAATTGATAAGCCAAATAATCTATATTATAAAAATGAAACCCGTTTTCCGTTGTCACGACATAGCATGAAAACGGCTTGACCGATTTGGCTGATTCTTTTTTTGTTGTGTTTGTTATTGTCAGGAGAAGGTTCTTATGAACTAAAAAAAAATGTAGTAGTAGGTAGGTAGGTAGGTAGTACTAGGTAGCTTTTTCCCTCTTATGTGACGCAGACGAAGTTGCGTGGGTCAGCTAGTATATTTTAATGAAGAAAGAGTTATGTTCTACCCTTGACTCATATGAATATCTCTTATGAACGTAATCTGCTAATTTCATGATTACAAAAAGTAGTGCTACGCGTACTACGCTTTCGTAGTCATTGCGCTACGAAATCGTGTCGTCATCACGCAGCTACGCCGTAGTACCGTAATCAACGCCCACAAAAATTTCATTAAAAACTTGATTCCCTAAATAAGTGTTGTTTTAGCAGATATGAAGACTCCACTCTTATTTTCTAGATGTATTTACTTAGTCAGAACCTGGGCGTATAGTTCCAATTGGTCGTTTGCTATGGAGAAGAACCGGAAAGAACTTCACTCTTAAATTTTGTACGCTTGTTTTTCTCCTGTTGTATTGATTGACCTCGTGACATTGCCCCTTACCAAAACCATACAAGGTTTTTATCAAACCCTAAAATTACCTACGTACATTAAAATCCTCACATAAAAATACAATTCAAGCCTCCTCACCAAACAAAACATCATCGGAAGAAACCTCTCCAAGAAAAACCACTTGAAAGGTAACAAAAGAGGTTCTTACTCCAAGACTGGAGCCTTCAGGCCGTAACGAATTACATACATTGGTACAACCCTCACGTACTTAAGAAGAGGTGCTAAAATATGAAGGTTTTCCGAAGGGCTGTATGAGTAATTGTAGGTGGAACATAAAGGTTGGTATCGATTGGCTGGGTCGTAAAAGTCCTTGAAGTTGTGTTATTCACTTATACAGGGTATAAAACACCTCTTAACAAAGCTGAAAGGCACTTGTTCTCCCTGTCATTGCGATATTTAAAATATCTACACAGAACGACTATTTGATCGAACAATGACAGTCATTATCTGCCTGCCTTTTCCCAACTATGTTGGGGTCGGCTTCCAGTCCAACCAGATGCAGCTGAATACCAGTATTATACATGGAGCGACTGCCTATCTGACCTTCATAACCCAGTTAGTACTGGGTTATACGATACCACTTGGTAAGACTGGTTGCCACACTTTCGGGCCACTGACTACCTGTAACGACTGTCAAAGATGGACAAATGACAGCCGGGACCAACACCTTAAGCGTGCTTTCCGAGGCACGGAGGAAACTCGGTATGTAAGGGTAGTCACCCTTCCACAGACCAAACTTAGGCAAGCACGGTTTAACCTAAAGATCGACCTGAGCGGCTGTTATTATTTGGCCACGAGCTCCTCTTGTTTCAACAATGACAGTACCGCAAACATAATAAAGAACTACAATGTCAGTATTTTCCTGTTTAAAAACAAATGCTTCAAGCTAAACGTTCATTACGGAGCGGCAGGCATGTCGCATGTCGCATGTGGCATGCGCCGGATAACGGATGGGGACTAGGAGTCAGAGACAAAAGCGGAGAGCTTTTAAAATGATTCGCCGCGCTAAACGTCACAAGTGTTGCCAACTGTATTACGTGATGTTATTGTAGGGTTGCCACACACAGATTTTCGCTTTCAATTTTCTTCCAGTCTCATACGATAAGCTGGTGGCTACATAATTGCAGCCGCTCGGGTCGATCTTTAGGTTAAGCCGTGCTTGCCGAGGTTGGTCTGTGGATGGGTGACCACTCTTACATACCGAGCCTCCGTGCCTCGGAAAGCACGTTAAGGTCTTTGTCCCGCCTGGCTCCATTATTGGCTATATGCTCGTACCTTTCATAAGACTTTTACTGAAATAACTAGCTAAATCTGAGTTACTAAATAAGAAGTATTAGCAATTCATGTAGAATCAGACAAAATGATACAAGACGAACGCTTGCCTACCGAGGAGAACGTAGACTATGACGTTTCTAATTCCTTGCAAAGTAACATCAACACATTGGCTGTCACAACCACGTTAACAAGGTCACCCAATATTCACCATATGGTACCTTTTTTTTCCTTTTCTAATATGGGATAAGCCCGCCACATTATCCCCAAACCCCTACAACTCCTGTGCACCAGAATCGACAGTGGTGACCACCAAAAAATCGCCGACACAATGTAGCTCGATGAACTCTCAAAGAAACAGTTAAACTATCTTGGATCCCGCAACGAAATCAACCAGAAAAAAATAGCGGAGAAGTAGGAAAACAACATAATATTATTTCCACTTTCGTCCCAAAAAGAGACAGAACAAAACAAGGCCAATAGGCACAAAGGGACCATAGGTACCTACACCTATTCTCGAAACTCCCGAAGTCCGGACATAATAATTGAGTTTTACCTAAACAAACAATAACAGCCCGTACCCTTCTCACCGGACTATCAATCATGTCGGATGACGTCACGGTGGCAGATGAGACACCATGCCCAAAATGTAGTCACGCAAACAATGCTCTTGCTTACCTTTCTCCTTCGTTTTGTTTTTCAATTAGAAAAAAATCTGTACAGTCACGAGCACCAATATTATGTATACACTTACTTTCCTTAATGTAAAAGCTATTTTCGCGAGAAATAACAATTGTAACTAGGAAATAGGATCTCTTTATAAAACATATGAAGACGGGTATTTATCACGAATTGCATAGGATTATTGAATTGAATAGGATCTTTCTCATAAAAATATGAGTTCCAGAAGACTATGTTCGTAACAACACGAATTGTTAATCGGAACAGTAGGAGAAAAACATTTTACAAAATTCATTAGTGTTTACATATTGGTGCTCGTGATTGTACTAGTAAACAAATCTTAATCTTTGGAAAATATTGTTTTACCTAGTAAAAAACCTAGTTATTATTACCGCGTGCACTCCATAGCCTTACAAAGTCAGCGTCATCTTTAAAATGTATTGATATTGTATGTATTATTTGAGGGTTTTTATAAAACATATGGAAACGGGTATTTATCGCAAAATTTACCTTCAATATAAGCCCGACGTTTCGACCGGATTACACCAGCCGTGGTAAAAGAAGAAGAAAACATCCTGCCGGGGTTGCGGGCCTGGCCGGGTAAGCACAGAAAACAAGAAAAATCGTTTAAAGCAAACATCTCACTGTTGATGTTTATAATGCAACGAGCTGGGAATCACGAGTAGAAACTATTAACATGAATCATTTTCTAACTGCAGTTATTATTTAGATAGTTATTATTTTATGTGCGTGGCAGCCCTGAGGAGACACAACAGCTGACAGATGGCCGCGTCATAACATTACTGCGACATTAAGCATTTCTATTCCGGCATTATGCTTTTTAAAAACCTTTGTAGAAACAGTAACGTACAACAATGGCCGAAAGTGAAAAGTTGCACTCAAAGTAGAGAAGGATAACATCGTGAAAAAACCAAATCTCAACCTTGCGCTATGCTACAGTGCTGAGCAAGCAAATTTGCCAGTTATAACTGGCAAATTTGCTTGCTCAGCACTTAACCTGTACGGGCAGAGGCCGTAGTTTCTTAAAACAACGTAGACCATTAAAGTACGAAGTAATTAGCGACAGTACAATTACTTTGTCTGCGTTAACTCTCAGTTAGTAGCGTGGTGCGGCCACTAACTCGCTTTTTAGCTAAAAGATATACATACTGACGCTTTGGTTGAACAACATAACCACTACTTACGTCGAGCAAACGTAGGTTCTCAGTTTTCTGTTCAATGAAAGAGATCGTATTTATTTAATGTGACTTTTTTATAGCTCAGAAAAGTACTTATGCACGCTTCATGTTTTAAATCTATGAGTATGTAATAAATACCATAACAATATGTAATAACATAACTAAATATCGCTAGACGTTAACACACAGCGCCATCTAGTGCCACACTAAGGAAGGCTTGTGTCGTGGACACCAGATAGTTGATATACTACATATTATATAATTTTTTGTTTGTAAATACATACTTATTATACGTATAAACATCCATGGCTCGGAAACAAATATGCTCATCACACAAACATCTGCTCCTACCGGGATTCGAACCCAGGACCCTAAGAACGTAAGGCAGCGGACCACTAAACCATTCGGATCGTTATAAGGGGAAAACCTTTGTACAGGCCTTTGACAAGCAATTTTTTGCTTCTTAACACGCTTTGCTCTTCATAAGGTTGCTCGTAGAAATCACTCATTGTTTCTTCACATTTGGTTTTGGTATGCATGCATTTTTCTCTTTTGGTATGCAATTAAAACTACTTCGTCTATATGTCGTCATCATGATTTCCTGCCATTATCCTAACTTATTTAGGATCGCTGCAGCGCGCCATCTACTGTCATCTATACTTTCGTATTATAAAGCAGAAGAGTTTGTTTGTTTGTTTGTTTGTATTGTTGAACGCGCTAATCTCAGGAACTACCGGCTCGAATTGAAAAAATCTTTTTGCGTTTGATAGTCTATTTATTGAGAAAGGCTATAGGCTATATTATAACATCGCACTATGACCAATAGGAGCGGAGCAGCAATGAAAAATGTTACAAAATCGGGGGAAATTTTATTCCCTTTGTGAGCTTTTTCTCTCTTATGTGACGCAGACGAAGTTGCGTGGGCCAGCTAGTACTTGTATATTACTCGTCATCTCATCAGAAATCTTCCCTTTTCCCCTATAATCTTTCACCCAGTCTAGACCCTATGCTCAGCAGTAACTTGCGACTATTACACTACCGGTTCAGTAACAGGCGTTAGGCTACGGGGCTGCGGGACTGTTCGAAAGATATATTATACCGTGGCCCCGGAACATAAAGGGCGAGAAAGGAGCATGGATGGGTTTTGGTCAGTAAAAGTCTGAAACTCACTCCCGCTCCGCCCAGAGCGGAAGAAATTATTTGATGATTCAAATTCAAATTCAAATTCAAATAGCCTTTATTTCTGATAAAATACATTTGACTATTTCTAATACATCGTTTTATAACTTTATTTTGCATGCTACAATATCATTTCACTATATTATCATGCAACTAATTAAGAAATATTATAAAGATACATTCATATTCAATATTATAAAGATCATTTCATTCTATTTATTTATGCTGGTATAATTTTAGCTTCAATTTACTTTATTTAACATAATTATAATTACTTTTGTTTGCTATAATAACACTTTAACCCTTTTCCAGTCCCATGAGCCACATATGGTTCAGAGCGATTGTTTAACTATTGTCTCTTTTCGTGGACAGTGAATGTGTTAAAGAGTAACATGCTACTAATTTATATAATTATTGATTTTATATACTAATTATTTTAAAATTTAATACATAACAACAGTTTCATCCACGACATCGGTAACGTTATTATCAGCTTTCCCTTTGGCATAGGCCTCCCCTAGAGTTTCCCATATTTCCCTGTTTGTGGCTTTTCTATGCCATGTTGTTGTAGCTATTTGTTTAATATCATCCTCCCACCTTATTTTTTGACGTCCTTTCCGTCTTTTTCCATCTCTAGGGTACCATACAGTCACATCCTTTGTCCATTTTTTCTTCTTGCTTCTTATCATATGGCCTGCCCATTTCCACTTAAGTTTTTTCACTGTGTATGTGACATCTATAACTTTTGTCCTGTTTCTTATATTTGTTAAGTTGATTTTGTCTCGTAGCTTTATGTTTAGAATGCTTCTTTCCATTTTGTTTTGGCACACTCTGAATGCTGTACTCTGCTTCTTAGTGAGGGCCCAAGGTTGTGCTCCATAGGTTAAACATGGTAGTATGCAAGAGTTGAATACTGTAGTTTCGTCTTTTAGGGGTATGTGTGGATTCTTCATAATTTCCTTCAGAGACCAGAATCTTTTCCATGCCTTGCTTATTCGGTTGTTTACTTCTTTCTGCATCTGATTTTCCGGTGAAATAGTTTTTCCTAAATATGTGTATTCTTCTACATACTCTATCTGATCAGAATTTATAGAGATAGGTGTTCTTATGTGATTTGTCATTACTTTTGTGTTGTCTCGGTTCATAGTTAGCCCTACAGTCTTACTTTCTCTTTCTAATTGGGTGAGCATTATTTCTAAGCCTTCTGGGTTTTCATTGAGCAGAATCAGGTCATCTGCGAATCTCAGGTGGTTAAGCTTCTCACCGTTTATATTAATTCCAAATGTGTCCCAATCAATTTTTCGGAATATGTGTTCCAATACCGCGGAAAACAGTTTGGGTGAAAGGGGGTCTCCTTGTCGCACTCCCTTTTTTATTTTGAACGCTGGTCGTTTCCTTTCTGTTTGGATTTTTGATGTTGATTCTTTGTATAAGTTTTCTAATATCCTAATATACTTTGGGTGCACTCCTTGTGATCGCAGCGCTTTCCAAATGTGTGTGTGCTTGAGGGAGTCGAACGCCTTATTATAATCCACAAATGCCAAATAGTATTTTTCCCGTACTCATTGCTTTTTTGAATAATTTGTTTTACGACATGAATATGATCCATTGTTGAGAAATCGCTACGAAATCCCGCTTGCTCTCTCGGCTGATTTTCGTCCAAAACTGAGGTAATTCTGTTCAATATTACCTTAGCAAATATTTTGTACAGATTAGAAATGAGGCTTATTGGTCTGTAGTTGTTTATTTCTGCTTTGTCTCCTTTCTTATGGAGCAGTATAATAGTTGATGATGTCCATTGTTTTGGTATTGTTTCTTCAGTTAAAATACTATTAAACAAATTTATAATGGCCTCTGAAATGTGATCTAGGCAGCCCTTCAGAATTTCATTTGTTATGCCATCGTCCCCAGGTGCCTTGTAGTTTCCTTGGGACAGTATCGCTTTGATGATTACCCATCCGTAAAAAAAAAGCGGCCAAGTGCGAGTCGGGCTCGCCCATGAAGGGTTCCGTAACAGCAAAAAAAGTTCTTGCAGTTCGGTGTAAATGAAAGATAAATTCCGGTTTACGACGTATTAAAAAAAATTACTTACTAGATCTCGTTCAAACCAATTCTCATTGGTAGTTTACATGGTAATGTACATCATATATTTTTTTCAGTTTTATCATTCTCTTATTTTAGAAGTTACAGGGGGGGGGAACCACATTTTACCACTTTGGAAGTGTCTCTCGCGCAAACTATTCAGTTTAGAAAAAACTGATATTAGAAACCTACATATAATTTTAGAAGACCTACCCATAAATACCTCACACGTATGGGTTTGATGATTTTTTTTTTTAGTTTCTGTTCTATGTATGGGGAACCCTTTAAATTTATTGTTTTTCTCTATTTCTGTGTAAAAATCTTAATGCGGTCCACAGAATACATCTACTTACCAAGTTTTAACAGCATAGCTCTATATAGTTTCGGACAAAAGTGGCTGTGACAATCGGACGGACAGACAGACATGACGAATCTATAAGGGTTCCGTTTTTGTCATTTGGCTACGGAACCCTAAAAATGATACACAAACCGTGAACCACAAAATGTATGTAACATAGATCGTAATAAATCTACATTATGAATTACCATGTTGCCTATACGAGTATTTGCCAGCTGCTTTGCAAACCGCTTCAGTGTCTTTATCTTTGAAGCCCTTGTAGTGCACCACTTCAGCCATAATGAAGCTGTTTGTATATGTTATTAAACACTTTATAATAATTGTTGGCACTTTATTAAGTTTTCGCATAGGCTCTTTCTTATGAAAACTCCTCGAGGCCTATGTTGCCACTCTCCACCTCGTGTTACCACAAATCTAAAACCGACTTACCAACAGAAGCCCTTCTCAAAGTCAGTTCATCGTTTCTTTAGTCTTTCTCTATAACTCTTATACCTATTCTATCTATCTATCTCACAATGAAAACTACCCCATCCGTGCGTGACGAGCCACAAAAAATTACCCACATTAATACCAATGCACAAACTACTTAGTTACCCGAGCTTCCAGACTGTATGTCAGCGTCTGGGGTGAAAGCCGACCTGTGTACCCTCCCCGTTGCTGATTGATTGAGGTAACGGTCCGGTGCAAACTAACTATTTTATACTACGGCCCTGTTTGGATGGTACCGCCGAAATTGAACCTCTACTTAGTTAACACAGTTTTTGTAAGGGGTGCTAGAAATCTGACATTTTTAGGGCCTGTTCATAACGTCAATATTTGCAACTCCGTGAACTTCTATTTTTTATTAAACTACCTCTCACTGCCTCGTTGGTCTGGTGGCTTAGAGGTCGCGTAGGAAGAGCAACTGCTGAGCATTAGGTCCTTTTTTTTTTTTAAGGATGGGAAATCATCAAATGACCC
Source organism: Xestia c-nigrum (assembly GCA_916618015.1). NCBI lineage: Eukaryota > Metazoa > Arthropoda > Insecta > Lepidoptera > Noctuidae > Xestia > Xestia c-nigrum. The sequence continues at coordinate 1,128,808 of OU745248.1, forward strand.
CCCCCACTCTGGGCGGAGCGGGAGGGAGTGTCAGACTCTTACTGACTAAAAACCATCCATGTTCCTTCCTCGCCTTTTACGTTCCGGGGCCGCGGTATCTCTTTCGAACAGGCCCGCAACCCCGGCAGGCTTCGGCCCTTGCTGGGCCCCTCTCCTTTTGCTGACATCTCTTTGAGGCGCGCGTGGAACACGAACGCGCCGTCGACACGGCCTGTCGTCGTCGTTAGACGGCCGGACGGCTAGCTAGCCCATAGCCAGCCGTCCACAGGCCCGCATCTACGGTGGCCGGTAGCCACCACATGGCCCCCGACGCCCGTTGCGTCTCCCGCGGCGGCCGGGAAGAGAGGATCTCTCCCTCTCTCGTTCCGCCACCTCCTTCGCTAGCATGACTGCTTCGCAGAAGGAGGCGACGGCTTCCCATTCCGTCTCGCTCCGGACCATGGATTGAACCAGGGCCGGACGCGAGAGGTCGCCGCCGCCGATCGCCGCCACGAGGACACGGCGGAGCTCCGCCCACGCAGGGCAGACTTCCACCGTGTGCTCCACCGTGTCCTCCGGTCGATCCACGCAGTGGAGACACCCGGGCGATTCCTCCCGCCCGATTCGGTGCAGGTACCTCCCGAAACATCCGTGTCCGGTGAGGACCTGCGTCAGGCGGAAGGTGAGGACGCCGTGGCGCCTCTCCAGCCACTCCTCAAAGAGGGGACTTACCGCCACTATCGTGGCGTGCCCTGCACGGGGTTGCGACAGTCGCTCTCTCCATGTCGCCATGAGATCGCGCCGGAGGTCAGTCCGCTGAGCGGCAATTTGCCGCGGCAGCGGAGTTTCCCCCCGGCGTAGTACCTCCGCGCGCCACTCATGCAGGCGCGCGAGGACTATCGCCTCCAGATCCCACGGCGAGCATTAGGTCCTTGGTTTGATTTCCGGGTCTGGCAAAATATTAGAAAAAAGAAAGAAAGAAAAATTACTTATTCATCCCAATGTCATGACAACAATATTAATTAAGTCAACATACAACGCATTAATACAAACACAAACATTTTAATTATAAACCACAAAAAGTGAAAAATTAAAACTTTTTTACAAAAAATAAAACCGACTTAAAAAAAAAACGTGAAAAGTAACTTCAGCTTCTGAAGTCGGTGAAAAAAAAAATAATTCAATCAATCAAAGGTCAACCAAAAAGTTTAAATTTTTCTGTTTTTAGTGATTTACATGTGCTTGGTACACAAGGAAAGTGCATAGCTTTACATTTACAACAAGCCCAAACACGACTTGGATACAATATTATCTCATTATTGAGTTCCGTGACTCTTGGCTTCATCATCACATGTGATTATGGAATCATCATCATCATCAGCCTATAATGTTCCCACTGCTGGGACACGGCCTCCTCTCAATGAGAGGGAATGGGCTACAATCTACCACGCGGGCCCAGTGCGGATTGGTAGGTGTCACATGTCTTCGAATTTTTTATTCTAGGACATGCCGATTTCCTCACGATGTTTTCCTTCACCGTTTTGAGAGCAGTGGTGATGAAATAAATTACACAAAGTAATGCGCCTGTCTGGGTTTGAACCCACGACTTACTGTTCGTAAGTCGGGGCCGCCACCACTGGGCCACCGCTGCTCCATGATTATGGAATGGTTCTTATCAAACGTAAATGCTTCACTTGTTGTAGAAAAATCCAAAATAGCTGTACGTTATCCTATAGAATTTGAAGAGTTCCCTTGATTTCGCCAAGGTTCCATCATCAGATCCCGACTTGGTGAATATGGGACCATTTGGAAACGATACCCTTTCCAACAAAATAAGAATTTTTCAAATCGGTTGGCAAGCGACGGAGTTATGCGGGAAAAACATTAAAAAAAAATTGAAACATCCGAATTGAGAACCTCCTCCTTTTTTAGAAATCTTCAACCGACTTTTAAAAAAGGAGGAGGTTCTCAATTGAAATTTTTTGTAATAATTGTAAGACAAAACGTGCGACAAATAGGTAGGAGGATAGGTAGGATGTTATTAGGTTCTTCCATCAGGAATTTCTCAGTAGCAGCTAGGTGTCTGATTTGTGATTGACGGCAATAGGCGCGCGCGCTAACCATGGAGTTTCTTGCCGGTTCTTCTCCATGAAATCGACTAACGCGAACCGTGCACCTTTTTCGATACGTGACCATCTAGGCTAATGTGAAATAAAACATTTTGATTTTGATTTTGCTCGCCCCAATTGCATGGGACTTAACGGATTGGCGTCACACAAAATATTTATTTCTTAAAACTTCTTGCACGCTAAATATACCGCACACAAAGACGGACTTTATTCCTTAGGCAAAATAAGGCTTGTTAATACGATCGGATGATAAAATTACCTTCCAAGTAAGGATGGTATTTTTCTGTGTTATGCATTCCTAGAAAATATTCAGATATTTTTATCGGGAATTCCGGCGTTTCGAATTAAAAAGTTATTTGTTTGCAAGTTCACGATTTTATTAATCATATTTTAGAAGGTACTTAATCACTTTCTTTTCCCAGTAATCGCTGCCAAAAACCTCCAACAAAAAACTAAAATCCGCTGTACCTTTATCCCTATTCATAACGGATCAAATCACACTAGAAATACCGAACAATCTTACAAAACCCAGTATAACTTGACCCGTGAATATTCTGCCGTCAATTTCTGTAGTAAGGATCCCTACCCTCATATTCGTTGTAATAAAACCCTCGTTGTTTCCACGCGGCTGCAAATCGCATCGTGAAGGTTTTATACAAAGGTTAAGTTACATACGTCCGATTTCACTTATCAGGCTAAAGAATTTGTTCGTATATTCCAGGACAAACTTAAATCAACCTTGATTCCGTAGGTTAGAATAGAATTTCGGCTGACAAAATGTAAGTTGCAGATGGTTTTATCAGTATACAGAGTGTTAAAACATCCATAACAAAGCCGAGAGAAATTTGTTCTTCCTGTCATTGAGATTATTTTTTTGTTCTGGACCATACCTGGGAACCGTCTAGTTACGGAGATATTGGAGGTCGAAGTTATAATTTTTCATGTTTTAAATGTTACTAGCGGATGTCACGCGGTTTCAGCTGTGTAGTTCCCGTTCTCGTGAGAGTACGGAGATAAAATATAGCATATGTTACTCGCTGATAATGTAGCTATCCATTGCTGAAATAATTTTTCAAATCGGTCAAGTAGTATTTGTTATGTTCATAAATAAAAATAGTTACCTTTGTATTTTTTTTTCTTTTCTTCTTTTTTATTATGGGTATAGATAAATACAAAGAAATTCCTGGTAAATTCGTTTTCATTTCACCATATCGCGTTGGGTTAGAAAAAGAAGAAGATGCTCTAGCTACAAAAAAGATAGGATAGTTGTACACCTACGTAGCACCTTTTACAGAAGGTATGTGATAAAGAGTACTTAACGAAAGTATTTTTCTGTTGTTTCAGATGAGGAGTTGGTGTTCCGAGACCGATGGGGAGGCCTCACGCTGTTCAACGTGAAGAACTTCACCACCAGGCTGCTCATGAACAACTCCACCTTCGTAAGTGACCTTAACATTTATATTTGCCTTTATTTTTGGGATCTTATCCCACCATCCGACCTACAATAGCTAGTGGAGAGTGCGACATACGAGTACGAAAACACAAACGAACTTATCGTGAATGATGTCAAGCAAATCATTACGCATACATTCAGTAATTAATATTAAAAAAAACGCCCAAAAGAAAGAACGAAGGAAAAAGTATTTCTTTGTTTTGCACAAAACAAAAAAGAAAGGTTAAATGAACAATAAAACAAAATTACACAAATAGTAACCAAGAAAAAAACAAAACAAACTAAACCCCATCTCAGCATGAAAAGTCAGATAAGAATATGAATTGCCCGAATATCTCGTTATTTGAAAATAGTACTTTAACAAACTAAAATGACAAAGCTCTATATTATTTCATATGAATTTTCAAGAATACTTCTTAAGTCACCTGCGTTTTAAAAGAATCTCCTGTACAAAAAATGCTTCTAATAAACCAGTCAGTCTCGTTTTTATAAAATTGATAAGAACATTTTTCATCGCCATACTTTTTAAAAGCCTAGTTTTTTTACAGTTAAAACGCAAACCATACTGCAACATAAATTGATTTCCCTCTCAATATCGCAAGTTTCCTCTAGTAAAGTGGCTTCCCTCCACTTAAGTGGTCTCCTATCTCCCGCATAGGAAGTAAGGGTAAACAGCGCAGTTAGATTCAATTGTGATGCTAGCAGAAGATAGTGCAATCTTTTAATAGCCTCTTATACGATGCCGACAAAGAACAACAATAAACAGAGAAAACCTGGTAGGAAAATATACAAAAAAAAAAGGAAAGCATTCGAGAACAGAAGCCGTAGATTGAGCGTGCAGTGTACATCGATTTTTGAATCGAAAATACAATTATCCTGTAGCATTTTAGTTATATTATTTACAACAAGAACAATCAGTATCATCCATTGATATAAATAATTTAGAAAAATATGAAAATAAAATAAATAAATAATAAATAAAAAGAGAACAGCGGTGGTGTCGGCCCCGACAGTCGTGGGTTCGAACCCAGACAGTCGCATTACTGTGTGTAATTTATTTCATCATCACTGTTCTCAAAGCGGTAAAGGAAAACATCGTGAGGAAACCGGCATGTCCTAGAACCAAAAAATCGAAGACATGTGACATCTACCAACCCGCACTGGGTCTGCGTGGTGGATAATAGCCCATTCCCTCTCATTGAGAGGAGGCCGTGTCCCAGCAATGGGAACGTTTTAGGCTGATGATCAAGAATCGAGTTATGGCATCATTTGTAGGCAGTAGGCACAGATTTAACACGAGTGTGTATGTAGATTCTTTAAAAAATTGCATGTTTGTTTTTTTTTTGCAATGCGAGATTTATGTCTTCATTACATTGATTAAGTACACATTACACCAAGCAACAAAATAATTCCCCGTTAGTTACGAAAACTTGGCAACACGTCCGCGAGATATATTGAACAAAATGTTCTGTTCGCTCTCATTTCCTTTGAGTTACGTTCAAAGAGTGAGCTGTTATCAGCAAATAGGATCGCGCGATAACGTCAAGTATTCTTAGGCACCTACTTGTACCATACATACACATATAAGGTAAGGGTGTATGTACATAATAGGGATGAAAATAATTTATTTAATCCCGAGACGGTGTTTGGCGCACGAACGTAGTGAGGGAGCTAATAGTTCGAGGGTCTAAATGAGTCTTTAACCTGAGTTGAACACTGTGCTTTTCATTACGAATACAAGGACAATAAATATTAAATCATGAATCAATCGAAAAACAAATCAAGATCTGCCGCTTTTATTTTTTCTGTGGCCGGCCAGCTTTTCAGCCATTACCTGTTTTTCATTTTCATTGTCGAAAAAATGGTAAATATTTTGCCAAAATCAATTTTATTCAAAAAATATTTATTCTTTAATTAATACTTAACTTTCTGTCATTTTAATTTTAAATGACGCTGTAATAGAGTGCTATATAAAAAGATGGAACGTGCAGGTTCAATAGAAATCTGAGAATAGAAATAGTGTTTTTTTAATAATTTGACAACTGTCACGTAATTTTACAAATGACACACAGCGTCACCGTAAAATTGATAATTTGACAATATTTCGAGATTTTACAATATCGCTAGAGATATTACAATATAAAGTATTGGACAATTTTACGGTGACAGCTATAAACCTTACACAAGAGTACAGGACTTGTATTGCTCTAATAAAGCACTTCTGAATCGTGGTCGGTCGTAATGGCTACATTTTTATATTATCTTACAAAAAAATATACAATACAGTAAAAGGTATTTTTGAAAAGGCCCCATGCTCATCACACAAACATATGCTCCTACCGGTATTTCGAACCCAGGACCCTAAGAACGTAAGCCAGCCTCACTACCGCTACGCCATGCGGGTCGACGAATTAACTTGGGTTCGCTATCACTGGGCTCCCTCTGCTCTCATAGTTTGTCTACTGACAAATAAAGTCAACTTTAGGTATTCTCATAGATCGTGTAAATAGCCTCGTAACCTCTCACTCAGCTTACCTCGCGCTGTATAAATAGCGTGCAGATAAGAAACACGTACGATCGTGCCAGGGATTACTGCTTACCACGCCGGCGGAGGAAATGAGACTGCAGCGATACGTCGAGTACGTGACGATCTCTGATTATATTCAGATATGTGTATGTACCTTGTAAAATATACACGAAGTATTTTAACTTGCTAAAGAAAATTCAGTACCTAGGTAAACTAAACGTTGTACATAAAGCTTTAAAAAGAGACTGTTTCACCAAAACATAGGAGTGATAGAGACGTCATGTTTCATCTTAAGAGGCTGGCGGAGCAAGCGTCTTTCATACAAACATAAAAAAAAAAGAAATTAAAAACTAACATAAAAAAAAGAAAAAAATCTAACATATTCTTAAGGTAGTGTATGTTTATTTCGATTAAGTTACAGAATATCTGTGTTACCAAACACATATTTTGAAAGGATAATGATATAAAGACGAGATATGAGGAATTTAAAAATTCCAATAGACAATTTATTTTCCCCATAACTCTTGTTTACATCAGTGTCCATTCAAAATATATATTTGTGAACCTAGATATTGTGTAACTCAATCGAAATAAATACTCACTACCTTAAGATATACAGGGTGTATTTCACCTCATCACAAAGCCGTTAACCAAGCGTTCTGTATATCAAACTAAGTAACTTTACGCAAAAAATATTGCTGGGTAAAACTTTTTTTTTTGAGGTTACAAATCATGTTTTGTGGTATAACTCAATGTAACGCACTCAAAACATTGTGAGGATGGATGGATTGAATAGTACGGGGGTCGTAGAGATATTTTAAGTAAAAATCACGCGATAAAAAGTGGTATTTAAAAAAAAGCTTGTCAAAATCTTGCAACTTTGACCCCCAATATTTCCTTAACTAGAAGGTTCCCAGGTATAGTGTAGAACAAAAAAATTATTACAATGACGATTAGAACAAGTGCCTTTCGTATTCGTTAAGAGGTGTTTTACACCCTTTATTTGATTTAAGCACCAATTATTTTACTATTACGTCTGTACGAAAAACGCATGCTCCGCCGACACCTTAAGTCTAACCTTTTCCCAACCATGTTGGTGTCGGCTTCCAGTTGAACCTGATGCCGCTGAATACTAGTATATTGCACGGACGGACCTACCTAACGTCCAAACAGTACTTTACATCACAGTTAAAAAAAATAAAGTCAAACTTCTGCTCTGCAACTGATGAAGCTGTGGCAGTGACCTAGTAGATATGAAGAAGAACGACGTGATTACTATCGTCCACGACTTTTGGCAACGATAAATTAATCGTCACTATATATAGGATATAGCTGACCCACGCAACTTCGCCTGCATCACATAAGAGAGAAAAACGAAAGGAAAAAGGTCCCCGTTTTTGCAACATTTTTCATTCCTGCTCCGCTCCTAATGGTCGTAGCGTGATGCTATATAGCCTATAGCCTTCCTCGATAAACGGACTATTTAACACAAAAAGATTTTTTCAATTCGAACCAGTAGATCCTGAGATTAGCGCGTTCAAACAAACAAACAAACAAACTCTTCTGCTTTATAATATTAGTATAGATTTGTTTCAGAGTCATGGGTGTTTGTATGTATAATAAGTATGTATTTACAAACAAAAAGTATATAATATGTAGTATATCAACTGTCTGGTGACCACGACACAAGCCCTGCTTAGTGTGGCACTAGATGGCGCTGTGTGTCCAGCGATATTTATTTATAGTGGAAAGTGTGGGACCGTGGCCTTGCACCATATCCCTTGACGAGAAGACTGTTTGTCAGTCTTTTGATCTTCTGACTTTCCATAACGACTGTCAAACATCAACAAATGACAGACGGGACAACTTCTTGACATGTTTCCAAAACACACAGGAATCTCCGATGGGCCAATAAAAAATGCTTCGATCTTCTCAAATAAGCCTAGAAACAAAATAAATGCGTTTAGTTCTCAAGAAATATATAAAAAAACTTTCTCGAACTAAGTCCTTGAAAAATGGCCCTATTCTTTATCGGCAGGATAAACAGCCATACATATTTCACAAAGGCATCGCATAAAGTTAATACTTACTTCTCATATATTATATGATTTGTCAAAGTACTGTTGAACACAGAATGTAATCTGCGTGCGATCGGATCTTCTAACTAAAGCGATATATTTTTGTGTATCTCATCGCCTGAGGCGTTTATAGGACGGCGACTTTTACACCGAAGCGTATCGTGACACCGCTGCACCGGTTACTAGCTTAAAAGGTCTGACCTCTGAAATTTCTTATTTTTGTGTCTTAAGAGACACGTATAGTACAGTTTTCATTAAACAGTAAGCATTGTACACACCTATTAATAAATTCAAACATTATTTAATAAATCTTAACCAAAATTAAAAATAATAATAATATCTTAAGCCATAAATTGATAAAGTAACAAAAATCTTAAATGTCCAAAGTTGTAAACATAACAATAAACCAACAAATGGAGTTAAAAAACTCAATAGATGTTTTTTTTTCGAAGTTTCTGTGTTCGGTTGATGTAGGTACTGAGTACGTGGTAACCAGTTGTCTGTCGATGTCACTTATCAACCTGTATACAGGGTGTAAGCAACCTCATCACTAAGCCGTCACCTAAGTATTCCGTACATCAAACTAACTAAATTTACGCAAAAAAATATTGCTGGGAAACTATTTTTCTTTTTTTGAGTGAAAAATCATGTTTTGTGGTAGAAATCAATGTAACGCACTCAAAACATTGTGCTGGTTAATGGATTGAATAGTACGGGAATCGTAGAGGTGTTTAAAATCTTTCAGGAAAAACTAGTACCTATCCTACCAATATCTCGTTCCCCAGATATGATGTAGAATAAAAAGGCGATCGCAATGGCTTCGTTAAGAGATTTTTTACACCCTTTATATCAGTCTCCCTTTCATTCATAATTCCCTATTTATCATTTCATAACTTTAGCTCCAAACAAATAGATTACATATTGTTTATCCATTACGCAAAACAATTAAACTGCCAACGTGATTAATGAGTTTAATATGAACACATTCGAAACAGGCGTACGTTAACGAACACATTGTTCGACTAAATGCTAATTATTTCAACTATGAGTAGAAGTAATTTAAGGTGTCGCACTAATATTGTATTTATGGAGATTAAATTGAGAGGTTTCAAGCTGAAATAATTAACCCGTGTTTGGCCCGCATGGCCCACGGCCCACTCACTCGAATTGATATGAGATAAACGTCCCAGCAGTGGGAATATTGTAGGCTGACAAAATCTGATCGTCATTGACAGTTGCAGGCTAAGTACTCGTATGTTCATGAACATTACGAGTCTGTGGGAATTCTTAGTATTTCCCTTTGATTGACGAAACTGCAGGCCTCTCAAATCATCAGAACTGATCAAATAGAAAATGTTTAAAATATACATGAACATCATCATCAGCGAAGCCTTTGCCCAACTATGTTGGGGTCGGCTTCCAGTCTAACCGGATGCAGCTGAATATCAGTATTTTACATGGAGCGACTCTCCTTAAGTAGCTTCCCTCCACTTAAGTGGTTTTCCGCATAGGAAGTAAGGGTAAACAGCGCAGTTAGATTCAATTGTGATGCCAGCAGAAGATAGTGCAATCTTTTAATAGCCTCTTATACGATGCCGACAAAGAACAACAATCAACAGAGAAAACGTGGTAGAGGGTGCGCTTTAATTTAAAACATACGAGAACAGAGGCCGTAGATTTATCACGCATTGTAAGCTACAATGAAATCATCATCTGCCTAGTCTTTTCCCAACTATGTTGGGGTCGGCTTCCAGTCTAACCGGATGCAGCTGAATACCAGTTTTTTACGTGGAGCGCCGTTCGCACTTGAATGAAATAGGCTAGTCCCTTTACCATGAGGCTTACTAAACTGGCGAAATGTAGGTCTTGATGGGTCTTGATGGTATGCAATGGAACTCTACCGTCAGTCTGCCTGTCTGCCTCTATTTTCAACACCAAAAAGGCTGAATAGATTAAGATGGCACGTTGGAACGCGGATAGACCTTGACCTTAAGACTTGGTATTTTATCCCAGTACGTTTCCACTGGTTTATTTCCACGTGGGTGAAGGGCGAGGCGGCGAGTAAAACTTAGTCTTAACATAACTCTACGAAAATTATAAAGAGGTTTGTACCCCTCTTTAATTTAGCTGTGTACTGTCGAGGACTTTAATGAATGAGCCACTTGCCACTATTCGTATTTTGGCCGTGTAATACAAAACAGGTTTAATCGGTAATATTCGTACTCGTGTATGTATATATTGAAAAGTTGTGAAAGTGGCTTATCAATTAAAGTCCTCGACTGTACCTAATATGTGCTCGCTTCGGTGTAACACGCGGCCACTCTCGCCCGATCACACGCACGAACATAAAACACTTGATACAGATTTATCAGTATTTCTCGTGAACGTAAAGTGCTGTATGTGTTTCTTGTTTTATTGTATTGTATTGTATTGTATGTATGTATTGGTTCGTGCTGAACGGCTTAAGTACTTTGTGTTGTAAGCAGGAAGTGCTTCGAGGACTTATTGACGGAATATTTTATTGTAAGTTGGATTTCGGGTACCAATAATGGCGTTGTATTGAAAATCTTATGCGATTGGCGCTGTTCTTACGTAATGGTGATCCGAAGTTTTGAAACTCCTGTTATTGTACCTTGTTTTTTGAAGAATCCATTTATTGGTAGCAAAGAAATACGGAAAAAAAAAATCATAACCTACAAACTTTCGCACACAGCTTCGCTTGCGCATTCTTTAGAAAGTAGCTTCTGCCCGTGACTTCGTTCGCGTAAAGTTTTAATATCGCAACGCATCGCCTGCTCATCGGAAGCTTTTTTCCCGCTTGCAACATTTCTTATTGCTGCTCCGCTCCTATTGATCATAACCGTCATACCCTATAAACATAAACATTTTGAAAGGAGTATGATATAAAGACGAGATATGAAAAATTTAAAATTTCTATAGAAAATTTATGTTTCTTAAAGCTCTTGTTTAAATCAGTGTACATTTAAAATATGTGTTTTTAACCTTACCAATTTTTTTTAATTGTTTGATTTACAAACTATTCTGCTATTACGTTTGTATGAACTTCGCATGCTCCGCAGGCCTCTTAACGTACACGGAATTATTTCTTCAATCGTAAAAATAATAAAAAAAATACCGTAGTTAATTCAATCAGTTAGTCCTAGATATTTCAGTTTGATAAAAAAATATATTCCAGGTACTAATACAACCAAGTTTTCATGAAATGAAAAAGGTTCCACTTTCATAGGAAACACTCTACGTAATCGATGTAAGTGAAATACGCAAATATTCTCCTCAAAGGGAAATATTCGACTAGATATTTCTTTTTTGGAATTTATTGGGTAATTTGTTAAAATTTATCGAATTGCCCAATGAAAGCTGTAAATAATAATATTCGATCGAGACTGTTTCGAGGGTTCAGTGGTCGCCAACACATTATTTCCTGGGTCCGATTTTCAAAATGAAATAAAAAAAATTGTTGGCGTTTCCGATTTTGAATTTCCTAATATTTAGTTTTGCCCAGTCAATGGATATTAGCTCCCCGTATTACATGAGACTTATCATTACAACCGAAATGCGGCTGCAAATTAACAATGGTGGGTTGCATCAATCCAGTTGTATTAACAAATGCTTTCATGGGAGGTTCTCACACCGTGAAACTGACTGCCTTACCCTTCGGATATTACAGGCGTGACGATCCTACTAATATTATATCCTACTAATATTATAAATGCGAAAGTTTGTAAGTATGGATGTATGGATGTTTGTTACTCTTTCACGCAAAAACTACTGAACGGATTTGGATCAAATTTAGCACACAGATAGTTTCTTACCTGGATTAACACATAGGATACTTTTTATCCCGGTAATAAGATCCCGTGGGATAATTTCAAACTTCACGCGGGCGAAGCCGCTGGCAGAAGCTAGTATGATATAATGTAAAGGGTGTTAGAAAACTTAACGAAGCCGAAAGGCCATCACTTGTCCTCCCATTGCTATCAGTTTTTTACGGAAATAAAAAACGGGTCAAACTTTTTGGCAAGTTTTTTGTAAGATTTTTACTTTAAACGCCTCCACGAGGGTATATTCAATCCATCCATCAGCACAATGTTAAGAGTGCGTTACATTGAGTTATACCGCAAACATGATTTTTCACCCCAAAAAAAGTCACTGCCCAATAATTTTTGCATAAAGTTACATAATTTGATGTACAGAATGCTTGATTGACGGCTTCACGATGACCATGTATATTAATGGCACTTCGACACGTTTCAAGTAAAAATTCATATGATCCCACCTGTTTTTTCCGTTCCGTTTTAATATCCGTTCTTTCCATTATGTATTCCATGTGCGGAACTACAGCACATGTCTGGCAGCATCCTCCGATATTTTGGCGCCAAACTTCGCTTTATTAAATATGGCGGCCATCGAACTACGTGTTTGTGGACGGAGGACACATCTTTATTAAAGTTACCAGGATATATCCTGTCGCTATTTTGCAACGTGTGTTTCTCGTAACTTGTTTTATTTGGTACAAATACATTTACGATAGGAATATCTCGGGTTTTCGGACAAAACAAAAAAATATTTAAAGAAAGAAAGAAAGAAATCTTTGTCTCTTGTTTTTATCAGTGCCTTCATTTACACCAAGCTACTATCAAAACGTAAAATCTCTCCTGTATTCATAGGGTTGAGTTGAAGTAAACCTAGACCGGTACAGGCCACCAACATTTAGCCAGTTAAGTTTAAGGCGACAACATGAGCTAAATTAGCACCTCTATTGGTGGTGGTTCAAACTTCGTCTGTAATACTGTTAAAATAAAGTTCTAATCAGATTGCACCACAAAGTGGTTGTTGCGTCAGTCACTGCGGGCCGAATATTGCGAAATGAGTCGTTTGTATCGATTAACAAAAATCTATGGATTGAACTAAAAAAATAAAACACTATGATGCTAATATGTTGCTTGTAGAACTATTTGCCAAAAATCAGAATGATCGCATGTATTTTAGCATAGTTTTTACTCGTTCAAATGTTTTTTTAGAGATAAGTTCGTGGTTTTTTATAGAGAAGAATTAATTGTATTGTGTTTTCAAAACATTATCGTACTAGCACATATCCTGAAGAATATCATATATTTTTCTAATTATGTTTACTACAGTAAACAAACAGTAAAAGGCTCTCTCGTAATCATAACAAACATAAATCAATCGAAAAAACAAATCAAGATCGGATTCCCGCGTTCACACATTTTTGTTTTTTTTTATGCGCCGGCCGCCAGCTATTCAGTCATTATTTTTTGGTTCATCATTGAAAAAAACAAATGGAAAATATTTTGCCCAAATCAGTCTATGTTATTTTAATTAAAGAAATAGTTGAAACTAAGTTATAACGAAGTTATTTTAAAAATACATATTCTGTACATACATTGTGCTGTAATTGAGTGGCTGTATAGAAAATTGGAACATGGTTTACTTTCAATATAGAAATGTGAAAATAGAACTTTTTTTAATAATTTGACAGCTGTCAGTTGAAAGCGATTCTCTCTACAGCTGAAATAGTACATTGTTATCCTAGGGGTGAAAGTAACTTATTTAGTCCCGAGACGGGGTTTGGCGCCCAAGCGTAGCGCGGGCGCTAATAGTTCGAGGGACTAAATAGGTCTTTCACCCGAGGTAAACACTGTGCTTTTCATTACGAATACAAGGAAATTAAAAATAAAAACACGAAACAACTCGAAAAAAAATTTAAATCGGATTGCCGCTTTCCCGCCTATTTTGTTTTTTTTTTGTCTGTGGCCGGCTATTCAGCCTTTATTTTTCACTTTCGTCACCGAAAAAATAGTAAATATTTTGACCAACTCTATGTTATTTTAAAGAAATATTTGTAACCAAATTATAACTAAGTTATTTTAAAATAATATATTATTCAATTAATACAGAATTTTATGTTATTTCAATTTTACATCGCGCTGTAATTTAGAGGCTGTATAGAAGTCAGAACATGGTTCAATAGAAATGTGAAAATAGAACTAGGTATTTTTAAGCTATTCTAGTTTTTAGGCTTCTATCGCGGGCCTTGAGCGTGGAGACCGAATCCAGAAATTCCGTAACGAAACTAACCTAACACCCCATGTCAGATAATGACAATAACAAGCTAGTTTCTTTTTAATATATTGCCGTAACTAGGAGTTGTAGGTTGTATACATTTGATGTTAGACCTTCTTTGTAACCATTTTTTATCAACTTATGCAATTATAATTATTTATGTATTTATGTGCGTGCGGACCGCGCTCGGACGCCGCAAAAACGACGGGGTGTTATAAGTTTGACGTGTCTGTATGTGTGTGCGGAAACATCATTATAAAATTCATAATTTCATCGTGATGGGAAGCCGAGCCTGAACATTCAGTCTGCGTTTGGTCCTCGAGCCAAAATCCTCGAGTAAAAATAAAATAAATAAATAATTATAATTGCATAAGTTGATAAAAAATGCTATGCAATAGCTTTACCGCGGCAGTCCCCGAGTGCCACACATTTTTTTTTTATAATTTGACAGATGTCAGTTAAAAGCGATTCTCCCTAGGGCTGAAAAGTAACCCTTTCAACTCACCCCTCAGGCAACTTCAGATCTACTTTCCGAGTATGAGTAATGAAAAAATAATAAATCTCTTCTGAAAACTCAAACATAAAAGCCCACTGTCCATTGACATCATGTCTACACTAATATTATAAAGAGGAAAACTTTGTTTGTTTGTTTGTTTGGTTGTAATGAATAGGCTTAAAAACTACTGGACCGTTTTTAAAAATTCTTTCACCATTCGAAAGCTACATTATCCACGAGTAACATAGGATATATTTTATCCCCGTACTCCCACGGGAACGGGAATTACGCGGGTGAAACCGCGTGACGTCCGCTAGTCGTCAATATAAGCCGCAGAAATAATTACCGGTATTGTAAATGATAAGCCGGACATCACATTAATAGCGACGATTTAATATGCAGAGCTTTAACATTCGCGGTCTCTTTGTGGGCTCGCTTCATTGAGTATCTGTGGACATTTGACGGCCATGTTTTATTGAAATTAAAAATTGAATTTTACTTTTTGTTGCAGTTAATATGCTTTTAATTTAAGTAGGCTTGGACATGATGGAACACGCTCAAAACAACTTACACTTAAACCTACTGTCCTAAAGGTGACAGCAGATGTACTACGGATACACTCTCATCTTAAGTTAGATTAAAGTCTCATGTTATTAGGTTAAACTTCCATGTTATCATTTACCTGCTATTTCTCAACCATTCGGGTATCGTTTAACCTGCTGAAAATAAAACAAGTATCCAGATGCTAGTATTATTTTACATGGGGCTAGTGGCAAGCCTATCTCACCTCCACAACCCAGTTTGTTTCGGCTACCTGACTCTAAGTCAAGGTACCTGGGACAATCTCCCAATAGTAGACGGGCGCTCCTTGCGGAGTAGGCTGGTGACGCTCGCCTCCACGCACCCCTGAATGCGTAGGGGGGGGGGGGGGTACCGGCGACCTCGTAGACTACCACGGAGACCTCGGGGGAAGAGGGGGCAGGCAGGAGCAGGGAATAAAACCCGGATTTTCTTCTAGCTGGTTATCCCTAGGTTTCGGCTTCTTGCTTGTTCTTGTTTCTTCCTCGATGGCTGGGCTGCGACTGACGATCGTTCGCCGTTGTTCCCGTCTTATATACGGCCCTGTCCGCCCATAACGAGAGCCGCGATTTTTAAGCCCAATTTCGCGTTTGTTTTTGCGAAAGCCGAAACCTTTGGAGCCCCATATTTTATTTATTTATTTAAAATAACCCTTACAATATATACATTTTTACATAGCTTATTATCTATATTACCTTATGAAACAACTATATTGCACCTTACATTAATTACAAAAAATATTCTAGAACAAAAACTATAAAAATTACGATGGACACAATTTTTGCTATCTAATTTTCCTTATATTTTCTGAACCACTGGGCCGATTTGCATAATTTTTGCATAAATATCGGTTTTAGACCAAGTTCAACCTTTCTACACTAATTAAAAAGTTCTAACTTAATAAACAAAAAATCACATTTTCAACTTACGTAATTATGAGACAAAAATTCTAATTTGCAGTTTTCTATGTCTTATTGGAATTTAAAACTGGTATCATGGCATTGTTTCATAATTCTATGACGATTCTAACTAGATTCCGTTAAAATATTTACATATTTTCACCATCAATTTTCATAACAAGTTTTCAAAACAAACAAAACTAATTTCTTACTACGAGTAAAACGACTCACGATGCATTATTTGCCTGTCCACTACTTGCACCCTGGTGTGGAGATATGGTCTCGTCGCCGACACAGTTAGTACTAGGTAATACGATACCCCTTGGCAAGACTGGTTGTCATATTTTCAGGCCACTGACTTCCTGTAATGACTGTCAAAAATCTGTAAATGACAGCCGGGACCAACGGCTTAGCGTGCTTTCCGAGGAACGGTGGTAGCTTGGTATGTGATGAGTGACACGCATCCACAGACCAAAACGCAAGCGCGGTTTTTAACCAGAAGATTTATCCAAGCGATTATACCAGGCTGTCATTAGCTACGAGCTTCTCGTTAGCTTTAATTTTCATATACTTTATTATCATTAGGGTCCTTCATTCCGTCCATAAATCGTCTGGACGACATGATTATTAGCGATAAGACAATTTTTTTTTAAACCGTCCTGGTGCGTGTCAGGAGTATTTAGAGTACTTTCCCTCCAGGTGGCATCGAAAAATTTCACCCCCCTGTATAATTATCTTGACGATGTATTTTAGTAGTTTCTTGTGCCAACAGTACCCATGAATAACGACAAAATGTTTCATGTATGTATGTACCGTATAGTGTCCTCGCAGCCGCGTGCGACACATTTATCAACAAAAGACAGTCGTGCTGAAATATAGCTCGCTTAGTAACAGATGGACCGCTCATATAGCTGATATATCAAGCTAGTTGATTTGTTGCCTCGCCTGTTAGTCGGGTACTGTTAGGAGGTGCTAAAATAATATTGTGTAGCAGGGATTTTGACACTAAAGGTGTTAAGTTGTGTTGTGTTACGAACATGTTGGGATATTTGGCGAATTTGTAGCATAATCGGGGTGATTATGCGTTTCCACTATGGGAACACTGATGGTCGCCTCTGTGTGAGACTAAGCCTTAATCCACATGCCATGCGGACCCAGTGCCAGCCACACTATTTCTAAACCACTGTATGTCCTGAAAGCCAGAATCTACAGTGGCAACCACCAGAAAAGCGCCGAGGCAATGAAGCTCGATGAAGTCGCAGAGTATGAATATAACTGTCTTGGATGCCGCAACGAAAAGTAAAGCGGTGGAGTAGAAAAAAAACGTGGGGTTCGGGGTGGTTAGAATAGAATAGAAGAATAGAATAATCATTTATTCGTTATTGAACAGCACAACACAATAGAGCAGCACATACATATACATTATAACAACAAACAGCTTAACAATTAATTAAAACAGCACAACTGCGCTGAGCATGCCCAAACTCAGCATATGCTGCGTATAAAACACTCAGCGCTGGTTTTCAGTAGGCAGTGGCACACGGATGAGGGTAGTAGGTAGTAAAAAAATAACGTTACTATATTAAATGGGCATTTATAAGTATACGTAATAAATAAATAAAATTATTTTTGTTACAGAGAAAACCTAATTATATCATCATTCTCTTGCCCTTATCCCAATTTATTTGGGGTCGGCGCAGCATGTCTTCTTCTTCCATACTCCTCTATTTTTCGTCATCTCATCAGAAACTTCCTTTCTTACCATATCCTTCTTAACACAGTCCATCCATCGTTTCTTAGGTCTCCCTCTACTCAAATACCCATCCAGATTCATACTCAAAACTTTTTTCACATTTTCCTCATTCCTCCTCATCACATGCCCATACCACGATAACCGATTACCACATAACTTTTCAGTCACCGGCGCCACTTTCGGACTTCCTCTAATATACTCATTCCTTACTTTATCCATTCGCGAAACACCACACATCCCCCTTAGCATTCTAAAACCTAATTATAAATTAGTAACAATAAAAAACGAAGATACCTGCTAAACAAATAAGTACTTATCCGAAAACGAAACACAGTTTATTGACATTTCGTACTTCGTGCCGGCCGATGCCGCATCGACCTACGCAATTTTAAGTTGCAATACCGCAATTGAATGAATGAATGATGGTTAGTGTCAGATGTCTTCGAATTTATGATCTACTAGCACTTCGCCTGCTACTTCGTCCGCAAAAATTGTGATAACTCGGCTAATGTACCTGATATTACTTTGTTTTTATTAAATTGGATCATAAGTTGGGAAGATTACCTACCCCGTACAACTAAACTAAACTTATAAACAAATTTTACCTCCTAAAATTATTATAGAAAAATTACTAGACACTATTATTTTAGTTCCACGGTCTTTTGTTTTTTTAATAGCCTTGCATGGCATGGTAGTGGTACTACTACACAAAGCTTTACACCTTTTTATTTAAACTACTATTGTGAATTAGATTCCTGAACAGAAATTGTCATAGGATGGCCTTGACATCAATAGAGCAACACGGGTGGTTATATCCGGTATAGTTCGAGCATCCGTTTATGGCAATTTTATGATTTGGCACAAATGTGTTTATGACTTCTTATTCACGCCCCTTCGCCTCCTTTAACTAAAGCACATAAGGGGAATTTTGACATAACCTGACCCATTTTCCTGTCGAATTTGAACGACACTGTGCATAAATGCTTTACACAAAGTTAATCTCTTAAAAAGATTGTTTGTTTACCTTTTTCATACAAAACTTAATAATTAATGACTCTGTTCACATAATTATAAACGAACAAAAGACACTCGGCTCCTCTGAAAGCGAAGCACTCATAATATTTAAAAGATAAATCGTTGAACAGTGAACTGAACACTACGTAGGTGTCAAAACGGCAACTCGTCAGAGGCAGCCATTAATTTGAGCGGGAAACAATGTGGAGTTTAATGGTTCGTGAGTTGTCGAGTAACGTGCGTATATTTTATTTTAAATCTATTTTTATTTTTCAATTGGAGGGTTTTAAACTTTTTGTATCGAGGACTCTCGGAATATGTCCGCTTGTGCACGACTATTTGAGGCTGTGTTTCAAAACTCGGCTGAAGAAATTGAATCTTTCGAAATGAGTTTTCTGAGTTCATGTTAAGGAAGTACTAACTTCATGTTAAGGAAAAATAGCCTTAACGATCAAAAATCACGTCGTAAACAAAAAAACAGACCGTCCATAAGACGACCCACTGACCAACAATTTGAATGCCAATTGATTGGTATAATTTGAAGCAAGAATAGTAGTTGTGAGCTGTTGTGGCGCCGTGGAGTCGGCAAAGCCTTACGAGTAGGTACTAGTTTAAATTCTGAGATTCCGCCTTAGATCGATATTCGTTAATCAGTTGAGTGAAGTTTGGCCTTAGACGAGATCTGGATTCAAATCCAAGTAAACACTTTACTTTGTATGATACATTTCATCATCACGGTTCTCGAAACGGCGGATGAAAACATCATGAGGAAACCGGCACGTCCTAGAACCAAGTTCAAAAACTGATTGGAACATGGTGACATTCATCAAAACTCACGTCACAAAAGACGTCCTGCGTCCTTATGTCCCCAGCAATGCTCAAAGGATGCCCATGCCGGGTCCAAACCGTGTATCGGCCGTAGCACAATCCATTGTACAATGCTCGGTAGCGGCTCAGTAGCGTGAGTGTGTTCATACAAAATTGCGCGGTCGATATTCGACTCGAACTCGACACGGTCTGGTGTGAGTCATCCTATTGTAGTATACAGAATACTTAATCGTTAATAACTTGTTTCCAGAGAGAACTAAACGCGGTGGACTTCAAAGTATCAGCCGACATGAAGTTCGTGCTGCTGATCTCTGACGTCAGACCCGGGTGGAGGCACGCGCGGCTGGCGCGGTACCACGTCTATGACGTCATCAATAGGTCAGTACCTCCATCTTGTAAACTTTATGGAAGGTAATGAAGAATCTTTCTACACAAAAACATACATTTTTTTAAATGCTCCGTATTGTAGAGTAACTTACGGTGGAATAATAATATGGTAAAATAACCGGAATATCAAAAGAAACAGGCAACTTTCGTAGCATATTTATCCCACTGCTGGTCAAAGGCGTCCCCTTTCTCCCTCCACACTATCATACAGTATTATTGTTACACTTATTTTGCTTCTGTCAAGAACGATAACTTACATATTGAGTGAATGAAAATATAAGTCAGGCAGTAAGGCGATTTTGGTCAGGTGTTCTCTCTTGATATGCACTCCACCTATTATTACAGCAGTAACTTATCTATCATCTAGCTAGCTAGCTATTAAACAACAAACATTTCTACCTTCAGGAACAAGATCCCCGTGTCCCCTATAGAGGACGACCGCTCGGCGCCTCTGATCCAGTACGCGGAGTGGTCACCGGTCGGCGCCACGCTGGTGTTCGTGCACGACAATGACATCTACTACAAACCCAAGGTGTTCAAGACGCTGGTCTGCAGGATTACTAATAATGGTGACAATTATTTTCATTACGTAACCTGGAGCTAAAACAGGGGGTCGGGCAAGGCTGTGGAAGGACTAATGTCCGATGGAGCATATAATGAGTCTTGGAGTAGAGCAACGCAAGTTTAGCGTGCGATCCTTTTCAGCTAGATGAACTGATGGTCTTGCATAGGTGGGTCAGACTGGATTTGGAAGAGGAAGGATTTTTGATTTTGATGTTGATGTTTTTGGCACGACTTGGTAGAAGCTCGTGTTCGGTGGAGGACGAAAGTCTGTGTTGATTGATTAATTTGATTGAATGGTCCCGACTGAGAAGTTATTGTAATTACGGGTTGTCAGAAACCGAAAGTCTGACAACTTGTGTTAACAAGGGATAACCTGTCGACTACGGCCATTTTCAATAACTTACTAACAGGTAACGGTAGGTTGCTATTCTATTAACTGTTTGACATTTAGGTTACGGACCGTTTTAGAAACTAGACGTCACAGAAATGCGTTCTTTGTTTTTTCAATGAATAAGCCCCTTTGTACACAAGGCTACGAAAATCTTCGATACTAATGTTGTATACCACATGCTAATGTGGTATACAACATTAGTATCGAAGATTTTCGTAGCCCAAAAATTTTTCTAACAAAATCTGCCGCCTTTTTCTCCAGGAATCCCTGGCGTAATCTTCAACGGCGTGCCAGACTTCCTGTACGAGACAGAAGTCTTGCGGCTGGATAAAGCGCTGTGGTTCAGTCCTGACGGGCAGACGCTCATGTACGTGACGTACAACGACTCGCTCGTACAGACACACAAGTATCCGTGGTACGGGCTAGATCTGCAGGAACCGCCCGCGTATCCTACCATACGGGCCTTGAGATATCCTAAGGTTGGTGAATTTTCTAAATATTTTTTTCTTGTTACTTTTCATCAGTTTTTGGTTACACCCTAACCGTAAAATTAAAGGAATCTTCATTGTACATATATGGAGGAGGAATTCTAAAATAGAATCCTGAGCGTAGCGAGGGATTCAAAATACATCGCCTGAGGAAAAAAATAGCGCCCTCGCCGTAAAAATAATATCTTGCGCCCTTGTGCCAACGCACTGTTCATTACATATAAATTCTTAGTATTTTACAAGTCAAGCGTTACATTATAAGAGAAGACCATGAACCTTCCAGGTGTCTCTTAAATTTCCAGAGTTTAACGTTAAAAGGACATTTGCTAGAAGACAAAGCTATTTATGTGTTTCCATAGTAAAATAACAGCTTATTCATACTCTATTAACCAAAAACGAATAACTCCGCAGGTAAACACCAACAACCCGGTGGTGACGGTGAACGTGGTCAGCGTGAAGACGCCCAAGTACCTGTTCTCACACGCCATCCAGTTCAACTCGCAAGTCGATGACAGTTCGTATTACTTTATAACTGATCGAGTATCGCGTGAAGCCAAGCACGCTTTTTGAAGTTTTCTACTCACAAACAGGCTAAATGATATAAATTGAAAGAGTTAAGGTACTCACAGGATGCTGGGAGCCAAGAGATCACCACACTGTATCACTAGCAGTCGTATTTCACGATATTTTGGTGTTATTTAACCGCGCCCGCGGTTTTTTGGCGGTCTTTTGTTAAATTTTGAACTGATTTCATGCCATCAGATGGCGGGAGCGACGCGTTGTCCTTGTCGCACTCACAGCAAAGAACGAGAGCAAGTGGTGTTCTTTAAAATAGGAACGGAAAGGAAAGGACTGGGTTAAGCATCCCGAAGCCTGTTCAGTAACCGTAACATAAAACTAAGCTGTGCTTCCTCCAGCTCCACCATTGAAGTGGTTCTGTTGCATTTACGATGATAAACGGATATCTGTGGTATTCTGGTCTAGGAAGTCAAAGCACCATAATCCAGTCTAGTTTAAAGGCTATAGAGAATACATGAATTTCGGGAAATGTTGTCCACAAATATGAGCACAACGAAATCAGCTTTATCTCGAAATCTATATGACCTAAGAGTTCACTATTTGGTCATCATTAACTTGGACACAATTGGATAACTATCTTGATAGAAAAAAAACGTACTAAAACATGTTGCTTTGCACATTATTTTGAGTTAGATTTCTGAAACCTTATAGAATTTAATGGTGATTTTTAGCCCAATAGATAGGTAACATTATTATCTCAAATACTGCTGTAAAAAAATATTATTTTTCTACGTCGTTTTCTCGTAATTAGCATCGAGGCTAGGCAGATGATATGGCGCTTACGTTATTTTATTCTAAGCGAGCACACACACTCTTTCTGTCTCTCGTTTCGCACGCGGTAGTAATAGCGCTATCCTTTTCAACCGTTCAAGTTCAGTAACACAGAGCATGGTCAAATAAAACACTGTTCAGTAACAAGTGGGCCTTCCCAGAGTGTGGACGTATGACTTTGCTGCGTGGGTCACGTGTGTTCTTCGTAAATATATTCCAGTGATTGTACGCCGACTACCACAGTTTATCCGAAAAGATTTAATCTGTAGAGTAAACATAACATAACGCCTGTTATTATTTGAAGGTGGATTTTTTTCGGTTATTTCGTCATGGGTGTCGTTTTCATGGTTTTTGGGGTCACTAATTACGAAAATGATTTCAAAATGAAAATCTAAGATGGCGTTTAGATTTTTTTTGTTTTTTCAATCATGGGTGTCGTTTTCATGGTTTGTGGGTCGCTAATTACGAAAATGAATGATTTTCTTCATCATTTTCGTAATTATCATTCATATCATCATATCACCTTGGATTTCCACTTTGACATCATTATCTTAATCAGCAACCCCAAAAACCATGAAAACGATACCGATGATTAAAAAACCAAAAAAAAATCTAAACGCCATCTTAGATTTTCATTTTTACATCATTTTATTTGTCAGCGACCCCAAAAACCATGAAAACGACACCCATGATTGAAAAACCAAAAAAAAACTAGATGGCTAACGTTCTGGTGTATGTGCAGGCTGGTACGTGCGGTGGACAGGCTGGACGTCGGAGAAGCAGCTGGCGGTGTTGCTGCTCAACCGGCCGCAGAACGTCTCCCTCATCAGCGTCTGCAGCGCCGTGCACTATAACTGTCAGGACGTAAGTGGTTTTAGTAGGAAACACGGAGCAGGAATTGTTATACATTTTTAATTTGCCCAAAACAATTGGTGTCGCCAATCCGTATTAATTCCGGATTAATTATTGAATCGAAATCTACTATTAATTTTAATGAGTTGTTAGGTCTGTGGCCAAAGGAAACATAATACTATTTAATTCATTTAAGAAAGTTGTGGTCATAATATAAAGATTGCTGGCATACAATGTGAGATCAAATCATCCAATTGAAGCGTTAGCTGTACATAGATTAGAGTCGAAAAGATATTAAAATTTTGTGCTATATACCAAATGACCTTTCCACATACCCAGATCTACCGCGACGAGTCGGATGGGTCCCGCTGGTCGGGGCTGGGCTCGGAGCCCGTGGAGGACGACTGCGGCTGGTGCGGTGGCATGGCGCTGGTGGGCTCCAAGTCTACCATCTACACAACCATGCCGGTGGCCGACATGCCGCCCGGCGGCGCGGGCGGGGGGGGCGGGTGGTGGCGGCACGCCGTGCGGGTGACGCAGGAGTCGCGCACGACGCTGACGTTGGGGAGCTACGAGCTCACGCAGCTCATGGGGTGGGACGAGCGGAGGCGGTTCCTGTAAGTAACACCTATTTCAGACAAGTCTTGGATAATTAGGCGCGGGTCATATACAAGTGGCGTATGGCGTATGGCGGTGGCGCGGGTGCGAGGCGCCACCGCCATACGCCACTTGTATATGACCCGCGCCTAAGACAATGTTGGCAAGCGTTGTTTTTTGACTGTCATGTTGCTATTGTAGAAAGTGTGCTTGTAAAATGTTAGGAATGCTGCATTAGTCATGGAAATATGTAAGCAAAAACATGATGATTAGCATATATTAGTAGACCACAGTAGTAGAAAGACCTACCACAATTTGGAACGATGACCTGCTGAAGGTTGCGGGGATCCGCTGGATGCAAGTCGCACGGACCGGTCAATATGGCGACACTTGGGGGAGGCCTATGTCCAGCAGTGGACGTCTTTCGCCTGAAATTATGATGATTATTATATTCGTGTCCTGTGGGTAATTCGCTTCTAATAGCTGGTGATAATGAAAGAAAATGAGAATTATGCTGACTGTCTTGTTAGTTTTGTAGTTGCAGAAGCAACAGTTGTTCAGCGGGTCTAGGTAATCTGTGGTCTAAGGTCGGACAGGACCTCAGAACAAGCAATTTGCTTTTGAGTTGCATCATTTAGTTTCTCCGTAGTAGCCAGGGATTAGATTTTCTTCCCCTTTGATGGCAACAACCTTATAGCATGAGATTTATAACTTCTGTCAGCACCTTCGGGGAGTAGATACTACATGCCTGATCATATGTATTGGAAGTTAAAAAATTGTATCTTAACTTATTATCAATCTCCTCCACAGATACGTAATCGGCACAGCCCCAGAGAAGGCAGGAGAACGTCATCTATACCGCGTGAAGGTACCGAGCGACCCCGCCAGCTGGCCCGACCCCCCCACCTGCCTCACCTGCCCCGGAGCTGACCTGATGCCACCTGATGCTACTGCGGAGGCTGTTAGTGATGACCCGGTGAGAAGAATGGACCGTAAAATCTAGGAGCCTCAGCGTCCGGCATACAATGTTACAGGTGCCAGGACACAGGCCTCCTCTCTATAAGAGGGAGTATGCTGTAATCCAGCACCCAGTACTGATCAGTAGATGTCGTATGTCTTCGATTTTTTGTTTTTAGGACAGTTTTCCTCGCGATGTTTCCTGGTGATGCGAATTTTAACACAACGTACAGTTCGTGCCACGAAAGATGAGACCTGTCATACCACTCGTATACAAGTTAATTGTGTAACGAAATACTTCTTGTGACATATAGATGTACACGTCGTAATTTGTCTTCTTATTGTTTTACTTCGAGGCTTAATCAAGATTTCACAAAGTTTCACACCAATAAATGAATTTGAATTTGAATTTGAATTTCACTCGATTCAAGTCTCATCTTTCGTGGCACGGATTGTAAAGTGTTAGCGGCTGATGATAATTAAAAACTGTTTTGTTATTTCCAGGAGTTCGAGAACGCAACATCAGCGCTGCCAGCCTGGCCCACGTCGACGGTGCTGCCTCACATCGCGGATGAGAACGACACGCTCCCCACCGAGTGTCTCTACAACCGCGTCATGTTTAGCAAAAACTACTCTTATTACGTACAGGTAAACAAGACAAGTTTCTTTGTATTTTATTGTAATACGGGTTGGTGAGCAATTCCAAGTCTAAAACGTCTTGTTTTTTCTATAGTATGTAGTCGATATGTGTTTATTACATTATCTGCTATCACAGAACCGGCCATTTTCAATAACTAATAGGTAAGGGAAGGTTGCTATCTCTGACATTTAGCGTCACTTCGGTTTCACTTCAATAAAAACTTTTTAGTGGTTCACATGTACTTACCCAGTGTACCGGCACGATATTATGTTTTGAACTGGTGTAAACAATAGACAGATATGAGAATTCAGCAATCTCAGTAGATTTGCTATCATTTATTGAGGAGTTCCGTAGCCTATCTCCGAAATTCTATATCAGATCTTGACCAAATTCAAATGGGGGTCCCACTCCAAGAAAGTACAAAAATTACCCAAATCGCTTCCAGTGTGCCCTATAAAATTGGAAGTGTTCTCTCTCCTAACTTGATGATCATGGGACCGTTTGGGAAATATAGCCCTTCAATTAAAAAAAAACCATGTCGGCCCAGCCATCTCCGAGTAAGCGGGGAACATACATAAAAAGAAAACACCAAAAACAAAAAGTTCCGACGAATTGAGAACCTCCTCGATTTGAAGTCGGTTCAAAAATGATTTTGCAATCCACAGAAGGATGGTCATTTTACACAACGAGGCCCTTGCCTCAGTTAGATGGAACAAACAAAAATTATGACCGGGTCAAATTGAATGAGGAAGGTTCAGGACTGTTATGATGTAGCTTTGGAGAGGCTTATGTCCAGCAGGACTGCGATAAACTCGATTGATTGAATGATTGATGAGCTTAAAAGCAGTCAGGCTTGGCGATGAGTCGCCTTGCCAGTTGTCTCCTACGCAGTCCTCCCACAGGAGTGCCTGGGCCCGGGCGCGCCGGCCACGTTCGTGGTGTCGGCGCGGGGGGGGCGCGGGGCGCGGCGCGCGGTGCTGTGGGGGGGGCGCCCCGCCGCGCTCGCCGACATCGCCGCGCCGCAGGTCCGGGACTTCCGTGTCGAGGTATGACCTATTTTAATTATCTTCTTCTTTTCAACTTCCTATATTCTTTAGATACGATAAATAAATATCGCTGGACATTACACACAGCGTCATCTAGTGCCACACTAAGCGAGGCTTGTTTCGTGGTCACTAGACAGTTGATATACTACATATGTACTTTTTGTTTTTAAATACATACTTATTATACCTACATTATACCATGACTCGGAAACAAATGTACATGCTGATCACATAAACACTTGCTCCTACCGGGACTCGAACCCGGGACCCTGAGAACTTAAAGCAGCCTCACTACCACCTGCGCCATTCGGGTTGTCAAATAAAACAGAGTCGCTTCCGCTGTCTGTACGCTTCAATCCTTTAAACTACGCAACAAGTTTTAATGCAGGTTTTAGCAATAGATAGAGTTATTCTACTGTATTTGTATATTGCACCCGAACGAAGCCACAACAGGTCGCTTGTTTTAATTAATTTCAGATCGTCTGTGAAACCCGACCGAATCGGTTTGATGCCATTGTTAAGGCCCATTTACACGGTTCAAGTTTATCGCCTGTAGCATACAAACAAATATATTGAAGCAATACGTAACTGCCATGACATCATTTAAACAACATGTCAGCTTCTATTTTTCCATTCGAAACTGTTCTTGATATAAACAGCACGTACAAACATTTTTTATGCAATTTTTGTATTCAATTGGATTCTCTCTTCATTTTCAAATATGAACGCAGTGAGTGATCGTGTTTTGATTGTTGCTAATATTTAATATTTGCCTTCAAGTTTTTAAATAGTACCCGCGTGTAAACAGTTGCTTGCAATTCTTAAAAGTTATTGCGCTTAAATCATTGCATTCTAATATTGCACTTTTCTGTTCAAGAAAATGGCATCATGTAAACGAGGCTTTAAACTGTTGTGCCCACTTCGCTAACAGCTGAAGGTAAAACTGTAATATAGCGGAAGCTAACACAACTGCTGACAAAATACATGACTGTAACAACACAATGATATGACTGGGTTTTTTTCCGTTACGTATTTAATAGTAACCCACTCAGTCTTGATTATCGTTTCCACACAACATCCACACACACACAACACAACACAACACACAACTCACTCAGTGTGGATTGTTGTCGTGGATGGGTCTCTCGTGTTGACATGTTGAATCATTTCAACTTTTTATTTACTTACATTTTTACTTTTTTTCGGATGGGAAACCATCAAATGACTCCTACCACTCAGGGCGGAGTGGAAGGGAATATCAGACAGTTATTGAGTAAAACAGATCCATGTTCCTTCTTACCCTTTGTGTTCCAGGGCCAAGGTATCTCTTCCGAACAGTCCCGCAGCAAGAGTGTACTCCTCTGACTAACTTCGGGAAAGACCAGACATTGAATGTTGTACAAACGTTACAGGTGCAAGCATACAGAGCAGCCCGCGTGCGGCTGCTGCTCCCGCCGGGGTTCAGAGAAACAGACGACCTGCCTCTACCGCTGGTGCTTCACGTGTGAGTACCCAAAATATTTCCGTAAAACTGAATAGCCCACGCATTTGTTTCATAATGTGCATTTTATGTGTGCAGAATAAATAAATATAATCGCTGGACATTACTCACAGCGCCATCTTTTATCACACTTAGTAACGAGGTTTGTGTCGTGGACACCAGATAGTTGATATACTAAATAGAAACTTTTACATATTTATTTTACATATTAACATCCATGACACGGAAACAAATGTTCAGGCTCATCACGCAAACATTTACTCTTACTTGGATTCGAACCCGGGACCCTAAGGACGTACGGCAACCTCACCCATTCGCGTCGTTAATAAATAGTTTTTCTAACTTTCTATATTGTGTGCTATGTGTATGTGTGTTCATAGTCACATCACAATAGATCTTAAATACCAAATGGCTCGAAAATGTAAGTCTATCACGAAAATGTCACCGATTCACCTTCCAGTCTTATCAAGAAGTATCATGTCGCCCAATAACAAGTTGTGTGTGGAGATCAGACAAACAATCGCTTCATGTAAAATACTGGGATTCAACTGCATTCGTTTAGACTGGAAGCTGATCCCGACTTCGCAGGTGATGTTCTATTTGGGCCTCCATAAAACTTGCAATCATCTTGTCCAGGTCTGCTCAGCCTGGCGGGCAGCTGGTGACAGAGCGGTGGAAGCCTAGCTGGGGGTGGTACCTAGCGGCCGCCAGGAACTTTATTGTTGCAGAGATAGACGCCAGGGGTTCGGGGGGACAGGTAATCAGAGCTCCTTAAGGTGGATGCTCCTGAAGGGTCCCGAAATTCATGTTTATTTGCAGGGCAGTGCTAGGAACGACTTTTTCAAGTTCAAAGACATTCCTCCACCGTTATGATGAGGACTTGGAGGGTTGCATTGATGATTATAATTATGTATATGTCACCGTAAAATTGTCAAACACGTTATATTATAATATAACGTGTTTTTTCTCGCGATATTGTAATGTCTCGAATTATTGTCAACTGAAAATACGGAATTATCTCTGCCCCCATAGTCGGGACTTGGGGCACTCCCCCGTTAGGTTAGTTAGGTTCCTTTAAACCCTGCACTCGGAAATAGGGGCCCCGCGAAGCGGGGCTCCGTCGACTACGCTTTTTAGGGGGAATATAAAGTGTTTTAAGGTTATGTTATATTAATCGGTATTTCTCAGGAATGGTGCATTATCTTTTCATGAGAGTTGTGCCACTTGGCAAGGGGGACCCCTCCTTCCCTCCACACCGCGTAAGTTGACTACCATCGTATGCATTTCACGAAAAATAATGCGTTTTGCTGTAAGCAGTATGTTCATTTGACAATAATTCGAGACTTTACAATATCGCTAGAGATATTACAATATAACGTATTTGACAATTTTACGGTGACATATATACGTCTTACAGTCTCGAACAATGTTTTAATCAACATGCAACCTAGTACTGGCCTACAGATTGCAAAAACATAATATTTGAATTTCGCGGGCTATCCTGGAGCGTTCACCTCAAGATGTGACCTTCATGTGTTTTAGCAAACTGACGAAAAGCTCTAAAATAATTACTACATTTTCTATATTTTTAGGGTGAGGAACTAAGAACAGAAATCTATCACAAGCTTCTATCCGTGGATGTAGAAGATCAGATAGCAGTTTTAGCGTAAGTATCTCCAGTTTAAGGTTAGAAAATAGGTATGAAACTAAACTATATTGTGCACTTACCAACAGGAGCCTGTCGTGATTCTTTCTATGAAATTGCATACTGAAACACAAACTTATAAGTACCCCAACGGCATCGCCTCGTCCCGGTATCAGCTAGGAAACATTAGTAATGCGGTTCGGCCTGCCGCAAGCTATACCTCGGAGGCAGCCGGTCTGATAGACTACCGTTGGGTCGGCTCCTGGTTGATGTCGAGCCAACGAGGTGAGGCATTGCCGATCCCACGCAGAGCAGGGCTCAACCGTATCCTTGGAGCTTTAGACGACGTAATTTTCGGCACCTGTATCGCTCTACACAGGGGTGCCTACTGATCTACTGCTACTGAGCTACCCTTACGACTGTTCCTCAGCTACCTGCGCGACAACCTGAAGATGGTGGACGGGTCGCGCGTGGGGGTGTGGGGGCGCGGGTACGGGGGGGGCGCGGCGGCGGCGCTCGCGGCGGACGACGCGCGCAACGTCACGCGCTGCCTCGCCGCCGTCGCGCCGCTCACTGACCTCCGACATCATAGTGAGTCGCTCTACTTTATCTTCATTACTACCACGTAGGGTGCGTTCACTGCGACCAAAAGGCAAAGCCCACCTTTCAACTCAATCCTCTGCTCAACTCATTCACTCTCCATGCGACTATTCCTGCCCGGTTGGAAACAGGCAATGACGGCACTTGCAGTCTGGTATCCAGTCGTATAACTGCGGTTTACCGTGGCGGTATAAGGCAGTATCGCAGTGACGGTTTGCAGTGACCATCACCTTCGAAAGTGTGTACCTGCAAAGATACTATTGCCATTGATCATCATAGCATATCTCATCACTTCAAGTCACTCACAAACACTGTTGGTAGATACTGTACATTTAAATAAGTAGTTGACTTAGCCGGCTTAATAAAACCATTTTAACACGTCCCTTTATTCTTATGTCTTGATGTTCATCTTGTATATATTACAAAAGAGAATTTCATCTATTCCTAAATTCCCTAGACTCATACTGGACGGAGCGCTACAGCGGCTACGGCTCGACGTGGGCCGGCACGCTGGGTGTGAACGCGGTGTGGCGCAAGGCGGGCAACCTGCCGCCGCGCCGCGTCCTTATAGCACACGCCGCCGCCGACCTCACCGCCCCCCCGCACCACGCGCTCGCACTCGCCAGGGCGCTCATCAGGAACACTGCGCTGTACACACATCAGGTAAGCTCACCTCACCGCCCCCCCGCACCACGCGCTCGCACTCGCCAGGGCGCTCATCAGGAACACTGCGCTGTACACACATCAGGTAAGCTCACCTCACCGCCCCCCCGCACCACGCGCTCGCACTCGCCAGGGCGCTCATCAGGAACACTGCGCTGTACACACATCAGGTAAGCTCACCTCACCGCCCCCCCGCACCACGCGCTCGCACTCGCCAGGGCGCTCATCAGGAACACTGCGCTGTACACACATCAGGTAAGCTCACCTCACCGCCCCCCCGCACCACGCGCTCGCACTCGCCAGGGCGCTCATCAGGAACACTGCGCTGTACACACATCAGGTAAGCTCACCTCACCGCCCCCCCGCACCACGCGCTCGCACTCGCCAGGGCGCTCATCAGGAACACTGCGCTGTACACACATCAGGTAAGCTCACCTCACCGCCCCCCCGCACCACGCGCTCGCACTCGCCAGGGCGCTCATCAGGAACACTGCGCTGTGCACACATCAGGTAAGCTCACCTCACCGCCCCCCCGCACCACGCGCTCGCACTCGCCAGGGCGCTCATCAGGAACACTGCGCTGTACACACATCAGGTAAGCTCACCTCACCGCCCCCCCGCACCACGCGCTCGCACTCGCCAGGGCGCTCATCAGGAACACTGCGCTGTACACACATCAGGTAAGCTCACCTCACCGCCCCCCCGCACCACGCGCTCGCACTCGCCAGGGCGCTCATCAGGAACACTGCGCTGTACACACATCAGGTAAGCTCACCTCACCGCCCCCCCGCACCACGCGCTCGCACTCGCCAGGGCGCTCATCAGGAACACTGCGCTGTACACACATCAGGTAAGCTCACCTCACCGCCCCCCCGCACCACGCGCTCGCACTCGCCAGGGCGCTCATCAGGAACACTGCGCTGTACACACATCAGGTAAGCTCACCTCACCGCCCCCCCGCACCACGCGCTCGCACTCGCCAGGGCGCTCATCAGGAACACTGCGCTGTACACACATCAGGTAAGCTCACCTCACCGCCCCCCCGCACCACGCGCTCGCACTCGCCAGGGCGCTCATCAGGAACACTGCGCTGTACACACATCAGGTAAGCTTCGTAAGCTTTTGAACTCCTGATAGCATTAAAAAGACTGTAGTCTATCTCACAACCCTTCCACATTATACGCTAGCACTGCACTGAACAGGGCGCGCTGATAAGGAACAATGCGTTGTTAAATACTCATTAGATACGCTACAGATATTTCAGATTGATTTATTTCGGTCTTTATCTGCCTTCTGGAATCTGGACACGTTTAGGTGGTGGAAGTGAAATACTATTCCATTTGTCCTTTTCTCCGTTTATACACGTGCAGTATTTACAGAAGTTAAGGCCAACCATGTGGATCCAGTCCACGCTTGACCTTTGAAAACTTGATTAGCAGCACCCCACAATATAATCCTTAACCAGATCTTTCAAATTCCTAACACTTCTTTAATACTTAGAATGTTTTCCAGGTTTACCCCGACGAAGGTCACAGCTTCGAGCGCTCCACGATCCATCTCCACAAGACGATGGAGCAGTTCTTTGACGAGTGCTTCGGACCAGTCGAGGTGGCGGATTGGGACACCGGCGGTGTTGGAGGCCTATTCCCTTTCCGGGACTAGTCTTACGATGAGGGGAATGGCGAGGCCTCCCCCTAAATCTTCACAAGAAAACAAATTAATGAATCGGTGTGGTTTATAGATTCTGTGTGTGGCGGATTTACAAGACAATGTTTAGTCCTGGGTGCTGTTTTGGTCGAGATAAATGAAAAGATTTGAATCTAAGTCTGCAATAGACATTCAGATTACATAAATTATTTTCAAGACCGAGAAATAGGTAGATGCAGCAATATTACAATTACAGATATTTGTTGATGTGAAAAAGATGCCTACTACAATTATTTAAAAATATTGTCGGTGTGATGCAATAAAATCGTATCTATTCGTCAAGTAATGGCGTGTATTTAAAGAAGTTTCTTCTAATCGAATAGTGAGGAAAGCCTGCAATAAAATAATGTGGACGAAAATTTAGAAAGTAATGCCTAACGTGGCTTGGCAAAAATCGATTAATGTATTAAAAATGCCAAATTTTGACTTCCATGATTTGAAAATTATAAAATTAGAATGCGTGTTTGTGTCTAAAAGAAAATTATTTTCGTCAAAATACAAAAAATAAGATTTGGGCGTTTCAATATTATAGCTAGAAAAATCTTTGTCGGGTTCCTTTAATGTAAATACTTCTGTAAAAAACTAAATAAAAAAAAAACAAAGTCAAAAAAGTCGATAAAACCATGTTTTGACCACAATGACTTGACTCCGATTACAGAATCGTTAATGTTAGTTGTTCAATATTAATATATAGATAAAAAACAACTTGTATATGTATATAGACATTCATTGTTAAATATACCTGCATACAAGATCGACAGGTAAAATATAGTAAATTAGTTTTCAACCGATAAAGTTCAATAAAATAAGACATTAAATTAAAACATGGTTTTAAACGTATCTAAAATACTTCAGTAATGGTGCATAACTGTGTTTACAGTTATAAAATAACAATTGATATTGTATAAGCCTAAATACGTCGCTAATTAGATAAAACTAAAAAAAAACGATAAATGTTTTACGGTCGTTGGTGTGTTAGAAACATTATACTTACTTAATTATATCGTATTAATTTAAAAATAAAATTTACGTGATTAAGGTTTGTGGACAATTCTGTGCAAAATAATATCGTGACTATGACAAATAAAACTAACCTTTTATTTTCAAATATCTCTACTTTATATAAATTCAAGTTACTTCAATTTCGATGTAATTTAGATACGACAAATGATTACGCAATACGACATTCCATTAAGCAATCCTACATTCTGTTAACTGTCTCTTGTGTAGCCCAAAATTGTCCACATACTAAATAAGAGGGATGTAAAATATCCCTGAAAATTTTCTTATGATTACTATAAGGAGAAGATAACTTATTTTAGTGTATAATGTATCAACTTTTATCTAACTATATATTTCTATGTCGCTTTCAATGTCAGAGAAGTAGCTTTAAAAGTATATTTAGGCACCTTAATGTCTAAATGAGATATTATTTAGTTTTGACTATTCTAGTCGTGAAATCTAGTCACTTAGTCTAAAATCTATGTATCTGTATAATTTGGGCACAATGTCTTGATCTCTTTCCAAATATTATTGTCTTAGGCCTTACTTCATATGTAGTACAATCATGTTTTGTAGAGAACTATTTATCATAGATCGAAGTCTTTATGTAGCTCATGGCAAGGATCGCATACCTATTTAACTTAGACCTTGGACCACAACATCCTACGCCAATGATTTTAACAGCTATCTATTACAACGCTTGATAATTTGTACTGCATATGATTGACGCAAAATAATTGAATGCCAGTAGGTTACTAGTTTGTCATATTCTATCTCATAATTCAATGATCGCATGTGTTACACACCTATGACTTAATTATTGGTCGTGTTAATTATTTGTCTTATTTTTAATCTTATGTCGTAGACTGTCGTAGCTAGCTGGCATTCACACATCTTTACACCTCCTGCGCCTTTGTCACTATTATAAATCTTAAAATTAGTTTATCTCCTATTTATTTTTTTTAAACTTGAATAAAATAGGTTTAAAATATGAATTTGTTAAAAAATAAATAACGTAATATTCGATCGATGTTGAGACTTAAATTATTAAGAATGTGATAGGTGTTTTTAAATAATTTATATTATAATTACTGTAACGATTAATTGGAATGTATTACATTTTAATTATGTAACCATTTTGGCGGGTACCATTGTAGTTAAAATGTAGGTTATTCCTACTATTGGTCCAACAGTATTTTTGTAATTAATGAACAAGATCTTAATTATGTTTGATGTTATAAAGTTACAAGTTCCAATATTGCAATATACTATAATTACTTTTAATACCGTAACTCAGAATATCAATATCAGCAAATCAGCAGCCGGTCTTCTGACCAACAGACCAATAAGGCGGGCTATTGAGATAAAAAATATAGGTATTATAATATAAAAATATAATAAACGATTAGGGTCTTAGCTATGGAAGTCATTACATCATTTATAAGCCTAAGTAATTAGATCAATCGAAAGCAGACGCAGGCGTAAGGTTCCATTAAGCATAAATTGGTTTTTCTGCATCTGAATACGACAGTTCGTTAAAAACTACGTCGTCATACGACACTCAATTAAAAGTGATTAAATTCGAGATGATGTTATATCAAATTATAATTTCAGCTCTTTTAAAAGAAGAACTTGTAACTTTCTTATATGAAATGGACAAAAAATTCTAAATCCGCTAAATTCGTATGAATTTTCTACCCAGGATGTGATTTGGATCAACTGTTAACCAACTGAGGGAGTTTATGCTAAGCTAGCAGTACAAGGATACTTTTGGTCGTTGTCAAAAGCGAAACATATGCTGGAAACTGGTGTTTAATAAAAAGTGTCCCTACCAAAACCGCCGCGCTGTCAATGTCATTCGAATGTCAAAAAGTACCCGATAGCAACCTACATAACTGTGCAGGCGGAAAAACACAGAACTAAAATGCATACGATTTTTTGACATAACAATGCATTTTTTATCCACAAGCAGCATCTTCCACTGCAAAATTAAAGTGGTCGTGCTGTATAATCCGTGCCACGAAAGATGAGACCTGTCACAACACCTGAAACGAGTGAAACTTTGTGAAATCTTGATTATGTCTCGAGGTAAAACATTAATAAGACAAAGTAGGAAGAAAGTTTACGACGTGTACGTACCTACATCTATATGTCAAAGAAATATTTCGTTACACAATTAACTATACCTATATATTACAGGTCTCATCTTCCGTGGGTTCTTTTCTATATTTTTCTCAAAACTGTTACGAAAAAATAATTATATTCATTCTTATAAGACAGATCCAACCAGACTGGGTGTAAAATTGAAACGTGTGTAAGCATCTAAGTGATAGTAAATGGTATATAAAAGGATGCACGTAGTTATCCGCGATGTATCCCCATAGCTGAGTATCACGTAGTGGTGATATTTGTGTATATGCTCAGGTGGACGCCATTGTTTATGTTGACACGTTGTTTTTTTATAAAAAATATAGAGAAAATTTGTTCCGAAAACGCTTTTTCATTTATGATAATCCTCTATATCACTGGTTCCCAACCTGTGTGTTATTCGTAATATTATAGTACTTTTTAACACTGAAGATGCAAGCTCAACCCAACCTAATTGAACCTATCAGAGGCAAAATTACTAAATGATTTTCCGAGAATTTTTCGAGCTCATTTCGATCGCTTTTGTCCAATTTTTGTATAGTGTGAGTTAAAGATTCACTCCCCTAGTTATAATCCTGTCGGTGTTCATGTTTATCTAAGACCATAATGGTCCCTGTTAACAATGAACATACCAAAGTGGTCCCTGGTCTAAGAAAGGTTGGGAACCACTGTTCTATATGGACTGAAGTATTAGCTGACGATGGAATAAGAATAATTTATTTGTAACTTTGGCACCATAGATATAATAATATTTCTGTGTTTGACACGCATAAAACATGTACCTATCAATTGATACCTGGCGTCAATACAAACAAGTTTTGTATAAAACAAAACGTTATATATTCTCACGTTTTCAAGATATGAGCTCTCTAAGTGTAAAATCCATTCACTGGTAGCACCTTCAGCACAAATATGACTTGATCAGACACGCATAAAACGGCAAGTTTTAAAGATTTAACCTATCAAAGTTTTGCCAGGTGCAAAGCTATCAAAGTTTTGCCAGGTGCCGCTTGAAAAGATTTTCGCTCAAAAAAACTTGTTAGTATTGATACCAGCTATCGTTTGATATACGTCAACGACGACGACGACGTGGTAGGACGTTATGGTAGGTAACTCAAATATCCAGATAGCCTATAAAAGATTTGGCCGAGTATCGTAAATTTGCTCCTAAGAATTGAAGTGTTCCGTTACTTTGTCATGGATCCCATAATCAAAACCTATCCAAACACTCGTCAAACTACCCTTGAAGTACACCCTTTTCAATAAAATAAAATAAAACAGTACATGTCAAGGTAATAGGCTTATCCCCAATAAATGAAACTTAACACACCTAACAGTGTGTAAATCTGGGAGTACTGTACACATCTGTCGTCGTTATTAACCGACTTCAAAAAGGAGGAGGTTTTCAATTCAATGTTCCCCGATTACTCGAAGATGGCTGGACCAATATTGTTTTTTTTTTATTGTTTGAAATGGTATACTTCCCATAATCTTTAAGTCAGGATACTGCTGATGGGATCCTGGAAAAATAGAGGGAACTCTTTAAATTTTATAGGCACACAAGAAGCGATTTGGGTAGTTTTAGGAAGAGTACTTCCTGGGAGTGATCCCGTTTCAATTTGGTACAGATCTGATGAAGAACGCGTCGGAGCAGCATCATCATTCAGGATCCTGGACGCAGAACTGGTCGGCGAGTAAGTGAGGCCTAGGGGTGAAAAAAGTATCTTAGTTAGTCCCGAAACGGGGTTTGGCGCCCAAGCTGAGCGCGGGCGCTAATAGTTCGAGGGACTAAATAAGTCTTTAACTCCAGGTAAACACTGTGCTTTTCAGTACGAATACAAGGAAAATAAAAATAAAAACACGAAAGAACTCGAAAAAAAAAAAAATCGGATTGCCGCTTTCCCGCCTATTTTCCCAAGTAACACATCAAAGCAGTATATCGGCCCGCTTACAGCATTTCTGTGTTGTTTTAGTATTTTGAGTAAGCACTATAATAGCTTTACAGACGTTTATACGGCTACTGTAATGCTTATTTGGGCACAAATTGTATGGCTTTAGGTCATAAATAAGTTCACACTTAGTTGTTTAATTGCACTACAGTCGCATTATATTAGCATAATTGTGACCAAATAAGTTGCGAATCGCATTAAAGAAGCATTATTATGATCAAGTAACTTGCCAATGGCATTACAGAAGCATGAGACTAGCATTAGATTGTTCTAAAAGAATGATTGAGGCTATTTAAGTGTTCACAGTTAGACCATAAATAAACCCTACATCATTGCAAATACATCTGTAATACCATGACACAAATGTTATAATACAATAACGTTGTAACTTAAGTATTTTGCCTAGCAATATAATATGGACTGGACGGAGACGGTCAAAACTGAGTGAATGACACCATACTTGTTTGCATCAAAACAAAATGTATTATACTGGATACGTTTTTACTCCTTTCTTATTTAACGCCTTCAAATATTAAACGCAATGTAGTTTATTGTAAATGTATACATAACTTTCATTCAAAATTTTCAAGCGCCCTCAATATTTTGTGGTTTTGATATAAAATGTAGTATAAAGATATGTGTCAAATAACCAAAACAATTGTTTATTCTTAGTATAGAACTTTCCATAATTAACGTAATAGTATTGGTTGGGCAGTATACATTTAAGCTATATCATTATAAAATGGGCCTATTGCTTTTATAAATAGATCGGAATGATAATATTTTTTGGTTATAAAATATTTACAAAATGGTGTCGGTTCACAATAGCTCGGTGATACCCTAATTCATGCCGCCAGCAGTATAAATTCTCACACGTGAACAATTATTAAGCCAGAGGCCAGAGAGAAGACTTTTGATGAACCACTGTAGTACCATTGGCTATAGGGTAGTTTTATATGGGTTCACCGGTATACCAGATGGTTTAAATTGTCCATAATTTAAAAAAATCAGAATGACGTGAATGACACACACAGGCAAAGTAGCACCACGGACAACCGTAGTTCAAAATCAAGAAGTCATGAAAATAAAAAATCTACCATAAATATTGTTGTTTTGTTGATCATAATATGTACTTCTCCCCGATATGGCCGACAAATGGTTTTACAAAAACATTAAAGTGAACGTATATAAAGCTTAACGAATTCAAGACACAAAACTTGACAGATGTCAAATGCGCTGTAAAGAAATCTCCGTAGTATTTTAATATCGTAAAAATAGAAATGAGCCATAGATTTACGAAAACGCGTTAGTAATAAGTGTTAAATAGACCAATAGTTAAGTGAAAGTGTTATCACAACGTAAATATGAATAAAACTTAAAAAAAATAAGTAACATAGTGAACATCAATTCTTCATAAACAAAAGAAGTGCGGAAACGTAGTATTCGGACAGTGCAAGCAAGTTCAAATCAAAAATAATTATCAACATAAAGTTTATTACGTACAGTGATAAAAAGTGCCAAATAATAAACAAAACTAATGAATTAAAAGTTATATTTGTGAACAATACTAAAAATGTGAGGTAGATTTAAAAAAATACCATAACTGGGTCCAACGGACAGACCCTACTTTTAAAAAACCAAACACTCTGTAAGAGAGGTCTTCAATTACGCGCCAGTGATTAAATGCTCGGTGGCGAACTTAGTTAAAGCTGTACACTCCCAAGCGCTTGGTTTCTGGTTCAAACCTCAGTCGCGACAAGGAGACTTTTTGTATTAAAAATTATTGTGCAAGTCTTCATAGAAAAGTATAACATCAATATTGAGTTTAAAAAGTCACGGCACGAAGCAACAAACGTGATCTCTTAAAAACCGAAATTCATAACATAGCATCACGCTTGTACATCTTGAAGGTGTGGGCAGAAGAGATCATATTAATATTAGTTAGAGGTGACTATCAGCTTAATAATGGACGATACGACAAATATAACAATGAGAAAACATCAAGTGGTTAAAAGCAAATCACTAGAGGACAATATGGACAATGTCCACTCCTTAGACTCGTCTCGGTCCTTTGACCTATTGGGTAAAAGCTTAGATTTATCGACAAACTTGTTTCCATCTAGTTTTATTGAAGAGATGAAGTCCGAAATAACAAGTTTAAAATCGAACCTGCAAAGTACCCAGAATGAAATGGATAATTTGATACTGGAAAATGTGGGGTTAAAGAAACAGATTAGTCAGCTTTCCCAAGAAATAACAATTCTGAAACAGATATGTAGAAGTCCCACCTCCTCTTGGAAAAAAAACATATCATCGAGCCGAAAAAATAGTGTAAAACGACGACTAACGGATGATTTCCACCAAAGTCCAATCACAGTTTGTCCTAAAAATGAAATGGGTAAAGAAACGACTATACACCTAGCACAGGCTCTTCCAGACTCGGAAACTAAAGTGCATGACCAGTCAGCGGAAATTACAAAGACTTGCAAAATATCGGGGTGCCCAACTCAACCTAAGCATATTACTGACATCTTAAAAGACAATCCTATTAACACAGAGAAAGTTGTTGGAAAGAGGATCGAATCCGATAACGATACAAATATTAGCTCAACTATCTTGAATTCGAACAGCGACAACGTGCCGAGACTGCCACGAACTACAATGAAATTTTTATCTAAGTCAAAGAAAACATCCTTAGAAGAAATTGAAACAAGCAGGATATTCTTATTTGGTGGTAAACAGTGCCTTAAAATGTCTAAAATACTAAAGCAGTCGAGAGAAGGACTCCATATAAGCAGTACCGAGTAATATCTTTCATCAAACCGTATGCGTCGACAGAAGAAATACTAAATTGCGCCAAATTGTTCGATGTAACTCCAGATGACCGAATAATTGTCTGTGTTGGACAACATGACTCAAATGTGACGGAACTATGTATATTTCTTAAGATTATTCAATGCCCAATATTTATTTTAAAAGTTTTTAATAATGTACATTTAAATGAATTTAAAATTAATGATATGCTAAAGATGATAAGTAATCAGAACAAAAATTGCAATTTTATCAATTTTGACGACAATCTACAGTTGACTATGTATGATATTTGTAAGCAGATCAATTCTACTCTGGATCAAGTAGACTACAATCTTAAATTTCTCAATTACAAAACTACTGGGAACAATGGTGTGAGGCTTAAAAATATCGACTACCCGAAAAACATGCGGGCTAATCAAATAATTCAAAATTCAAATCGTCCTAAAATAACCATGGTTGATTGTACTACACAAACAGAACCTAATATGTTACAGGATAATAACGCAAGTACTGGTGCGAATACAAGCGAGTTTTTTCGTGACTAAATACTTAAGAGTTCTTCATCAAAATGTAGCAGGTATCATGAGTAAGCGTTATAATTTAGAAATACAATTATCTAACTTATCCGTACAAAATACTGAGCCTGACGTTATTTGCCTGACCGAAACATTTATTGATAAGGGTAATGAGTGTCTAATGAAAATGTCTGATTATGACTTGGCAGCTTCATATTGTAGACAAATCAAACAAAAACGTGGAGGTGTGGCCATTTTTATTAAGCGCGGCATGAACCACAAAGAATTATCATTCCTAAAAGAACACAGTACCGATAAACACTTTGAATGTTGCGGCTTGGAGTTACCTTCGCATAACATTTTAATAATAGCTTTATATAGAACGCCAAATTCTGACTTTTCTTTATTTTTGACAAAGCTCACGGCCGTACTTTTTTATATAACCAATAAATTTAGAAAGAAAAAAATTGTTCTTCTAGGCGATATAAATGTAAACACATT
The DNA here is from genome assembly GCA_916618015.1 of Xestia c-nigrum. Lineage (NCBI taxonomy): Eukaryota > Metazoa > Arthropoda > Insecta > Lepidoptera > Noctuidae > Xestia > Xestia c-nigrum. The sequence goes on from OU745248.1 coordinate 1,170,965, forward strand.
AAAACCGGATAAAAAATCTAAAGATCTTGCGGACCTTGCTGCCAACTATAATTTAATTTTTCATATAACTGATCCAACGCGGCAGAACACCTGCATCGATCATATCATGAGTAATATCCCACTTGCAAAAGGCGAGCTTTTGCACTGGGATATATCTGACCACAATACAGCACAAATGTTAAGCATCCCTGTCAAACATAAGGAAATTCTTGAACAGTATTTTATTTTTAAGAGGGACTATAGTTTGGAAAACATCCTTAAATTCAAGGAATGTTTGTCGAATCTTTCTTTTTCAGAAGTTTACAGTCAGCTTGATATTAACTCAGCTTATGAATCTTTTCAGGAGTTGTTCTTATTGTTTTATAAGTTATGTTTCCCTAAAGTTAGAATCAAAATGACAAATAAATGTAAGAAAACTAACTGGATAACTAAAGGTCTAAGAATTAGCAGTAAACGTAAACGCTCTTTACGTTTTACATATTATGGTAATAAGTCAGAACGTAACAAGGTGGCATATAAAAAATATAGTAAATTACTAAGACGTTGTATCACTAGTTCAATCAAAACATCAAATGACAACATACTAAAGGATTCAAAAAATAAAAGTAAAGCTGCGTGGGCGCTTATAAAGCAAGAGTCGGAATGTGTAAATAAATTATCACTGATAACGAATTTAAACATAGATAATAAAATAGAAGACAACCCAAAAAGAATTGCGGATTCGTTTAATAACTACTGGATAGACCTTACCAACCAACAAAACGATAGTGTAAGGAATACATGCAAAAGTAACACGTGCGAGAGTCTGTTCCTGCGGCCATACGGCTACATTGACATTCAAAAAATTATACTTTCCCTAAACGCCACAGGAGCAGTCGGTTATGATGAGATCTCGACAAAAATTCTAAAGGCCTGCTCAGTAGAAATCACTCCTGTGTTGACACACTTAATTAATTTGTCATTTTCAGAAGGCCGTTTCCCAGAGTTGCTAAAGTCTGTGATTGTTAAGCCGCTTCATAAGAAAGGCGATAGCTCAAAAGCAGATAACTATAGACCTATAAGTCTTATACCAATAATTTCAAAAGTTTTCGAAAAAGCTATGCAAAACCGTCTCATGGAATTTATCGAAAAACATCAAATTCTAAAGAAAGAACAATACGGGTTTCAAAAACGTAAATCAACCACTCTTGCATGCTTCAATCTTGTGAAGAACATTATTGATGAGGTAGACATAGGAAAACGAGTGTCTGTAATCTTCTTCGATATGTCAAAGGCGTTTGATTTTGTGTCTCATAGACTATTGCTTACGAAGTTGGAACGATATGGCATTCGAGGACCGGCCCTTAGCTGGCTTGAAACTTACCTAGTGGGCAGAAAGCAATGTGTTGAAATTTTAAGTATGACTAGAAACAAAGAATTACATGGAATAAGATCCCTCCACAAATTCAACAACGCAGGGGTACCACAAGGAAGCGTTTTGGGTCCCCCTTTATTCTTATTGTACATTAACGATCTTCCGGAACACACACCCAATCCATGCACATTGTTTGCGGATGACATTTCGATAATTATGACATCTCCAATTAATACAGACATAAATAAGTACAAAGTTGACATTAACAATACAATTGAATCAATAATCTCTTGGTTAACTTATAATAATTTGCATGTAAATATTAATAAAACAAAAATAGTTCAATTTAGCACATATGGTCGTAAGCGGGAAAAACTTAACATTAACTATAATGGACAACCTATATTAGAAACAGAGGAAACTATTTTTCTTGGAGTAGCACTGGACGGCTACTTCTCCTGGAAACCACACGTATAAAAAGTGTGTAACAAATTAAATAAATTCGTTTATGTTCTCTACACTCTGCGAAAGACCTCGTCGCAGAGTACTATGTTGACTGCTTATCACGGCTGTGTTGCTTCTACATTACAATACGGCCTCATACTATGGGGTAACTCAACAGATGTTGATATAGCCTTCAGGGCACAAAAAAAATGCATCAGAGCCATTTGTGGAATTCCACCATGGGAATCCTGTAAACCACTATTCCTAAAATTAAAGCTTCTTACATTACCCAGTATGTACATTTTAGAATGCGCAAAATTTGTCCGACAGCATTTTGACTTGTTTGAAAAGGCTAAAGACCGTTGCCCTCGTAAAGTAAGAGATCCAGATAGGATAGTTCTGCCAAGAGCGCCAAGGACTTCTCTATATAAAAAGAACTCTTTCAATATGTGTGGACTAATTTATAATAAAATACCAAAGAACTTTAAAGAGCTAACGAATAATTTATTTTTTGTAAAGCTGAAATTATGGTTGCTGGAAAAACGATTTTACTCTATTAATGAATTTATAAATAATGTTAATAATTAATATATTCTAAAATTTAAATTAAGGTATTTGACTACAGATTTAATGTTTTATTAAAATAATTAAGTTAATAAAAACTGACGTATAAAGATATAAATATTGAAGAATTGTATTATATAACATTAAATATCTGTATTGTAAAATTTGCATGTCATATATATCTGACTATGTATTAGGCTCAACTCACTTTAAGACCAATATGTACCAATACTTATTGCAAATAAATGATTATTATTATTATTATTATTATTAAATGATTATTATTATAATAGCTCACAGGTGATCTTTACAAATGCAAGCATTACATTGGTTCACGTTTATGCTGTTCACCAGCATTAGGCTCTTACTTGGCACTTAAAAGTGCAAAAAAAGTGCAAAGGGCACTAAACAGCCCTAAGCAGTATACCTGATTTACGTGGCATTATAATGGTACACGTTTATGCTATTAAGCGGCCATAGGCATTATCTTACTGCTTAAATGCTATTGTAAAACCTAAGGCACTAAGAACAGCTGAAAGCTGGATGCTGGATTTACGTGGCATTATTATGGGTCACGTTTATGCTCTTAAACAGTCTGTAGCATTTATTTGACTACTTAATATGCTATTGTAGTGCCAAATGCAGTAAAAACAGCTGAAAGCAGGACAGCTGCATTGTGGTTTGATGCACTAAAACTAAAGCATTTTTTTTATGCCTTTATCCAACCATTATACATCGCAAAGCATCATAATGGTTTTGAAATGCCAATATCTTCGTCAAGATGCACGGTGAACTTTTATAAGAGTTTATACGGGCCTTAAGTTCTACATAAGGATACTAGTTGTTTAAAATGCTTCCTGTGTTACTTGGGTTGTTTTTTTTTCTGTGGCCGGCTATTCAGCCTTGTACCGCGTCAAAGGTCAAACACATCAACGCGTCACCACTCCAGCGCAGTCCGCCCGATCCGCCGCGCCACCGCCTCCTCGCCCCGCGACATGACCCCGACGCGGCTCTTACCGCATATAAAGGACGTCGCAGAGCCTGCGCCTGAGCCTGTAGTGATAAAACAGTCCCTAAATAATGACAACCAGAACCAGCCTGTCCCTTTGCTGCCCCCAGCGACGCCCTAAGCAGAGGTCCGTACCCCACAGGGGGTGCTGTAGAGCGCAGCGGCAGTTCGGGTTCATCAGCACGCTCCGAGTGTACTCTCCGCATCGACTTAGGTCGGTCACGATTACCTCGCCCCTTGCTGGACTTGAGCTAGCGGCGTATATTGTACGTTTGGCTGTGTTGGCGTCGTTAGCGAACCGCACACCACTCAGACGATATACAACGCGCGTAGGGATTCGGTTAGATTATCTACTTTATCTTTGTAATTCTTATGATTAATAAACGATTATTGTTATATTATTGTGAGTTTAGTTATCTCCCACACAAACCCCGCTTACAGCCTTTATTTTTCACTTTCGTCACTAAAAAAATTGTAAATATTTTGCCCAAATCTATGTTATTTTTAAAAAATAACTGTGTTATTTAAAAAATATATATTATTTAATTAATATATCGCGCTGTAATTTAGAGGCTGTATAGAAGTCGGAACATGGTTCAATAGAAATGTGACAATAGAACTATAGTTTTTTTTTAAATTATTTGACAGCTCTCAGTTGAAAGCGATTCTCCCTAGGGCTGAAAAGTATTACTTTCAACCCCCTCCTCAGGCAACTTCAGACCTACTTTACCGAGTATGAGTAATGAGCCACGAGCTCCTCAGCGGAAAACTGCGCTGTCTGGATGTGACGTCACTGACTGTGGCTAACCACCAGTTGCATACTGAGCTTAAATACAGGATACAGGAACTAGCTTTTGCCCGCGGCTTCGCTCGCGTTAAGAAGTATTATTATTAATTAGGTACAGTTATTGCGGGTTTACTTTTTCCAATCTTTAATTACAGTTCAATCAGTCGAAAATCTCAAAAGATTTTTACAAACTTTCATCTCTTATTTTATACCCTTAGGGGTGGAATTTATCAAAATTCTTTCTTAGAGGATGCCTACGTCATAGTAGCTTTATGCATGCAAAGTCATAGCCCGATCGGTTTAAAATTGTCAAATTTTCATCCCCTATTTTATCCCCTTAGGGATAGCATTTATCAGAATCCTTTCTTAAAGGATGCCTACGTCATAGTAGCTTTATGCATGCAAAGTCTCAGCCCGATTGGTTTAAAGTTGACAAAGTTTAATACAAACTTTCATCCCTTATTTAATTATTTTACCCCCTTAGGGGTGGAATTTATCAAAATACTTTCTTAAAAAATGCCTACGTCATAGTATCTTTATGCATGCAAAGTCTCAGCCCGATCGGTTTAAAATTGACAAAGTTTAATACAAACTTTCATCCCCTATTTTATCCCCGTGGGGGTGGAATTGATCAAAATCCATTCTTAGTGGATGCCTACGTCATAACATCTACCTGCATGCCAAATTTCAGCACGATCCGTCCAGTGGTTCGGGCTGTGCGTTGATAGATCACTATGTCAGTCAGTCAGTCAGTCACCTTTGAATTATATATATTTAGAAGATTTCAAAATGAAATGAGTAGGTACATAAGTACCTGAAATCAAGTGTTATAAATTTATAATTATTATTGCTTACGATTCATAGAAAGAATAATTACGAATTTATTGTTCTGTTAATACTGTCTTTGTTGTATTTGAACCTACCAGAGCCTGGGTGTTAAAAATGTTTGAGAATCTACTGACTTATTTCTCTTTCCATATGTATTGTATCCTTCACTATCTTAATTCTAAAGGTTTTTATCCAATTTCCCAATTTTTTTCTTTGTGTGAGTTAAATATTCACTGCCCTAGATATAATCCTGTCGGTGACCATGTGTATCGTGGACCTTATGGCCCCAGCTTACAATAATGACACCAAAGTGGTCCCTGGTCCAAGAAAGGTTGGGAAGCACTGATCTAGACTGAAGTGCGTGGCGTGTACGTGGGACAAACACTGCGGAACAGCGCAAAGCTCGGTGTACGCGCGCCCCGCCCACATGCAACTTCTACTGTTTTTTATGTTCTGTTGGTATTCTCAGGAACTACTCAAATTGAAAAAATGTTTTGTGTTGGATAGGCCATTTATCGAGGAAGGCTTTAGGCTATATAACATCACGCTACTACCAATAGGAGCGGAGCATTAATGAAAAATGTTGCAAAAAAAACGGGGAAAAACCTTTTTATGAGCTTTTTCTCTCTTGTCTGACGCAGACGAAGTTGCGTGGGTCAGTTAGTAATTAATATGCGGACAAAGCCGCGGGTATCAGCTAGTTTAATAATAAAAGACAAGAGTTGTGTGGAATTGATTCTTTATCTTACACGGATATTATCACTTATATTACATTTGTCTATTCTAGGCCCGGAGTAACAGCGTCCTGCAGGCATAGCACCCTCCTACTGTTACCTGCAAATACAAAATATTACATTACAATACAATACATTGACCTTCAGGAATAACAGCTTATGAATATAACAAAACAAGACTGTACTCCCGGAAGGGGTAATTACTTGAAGTACCATGTGATAGGGGGTAGCCTTTTGCCATCAACCGGGCACAAATCCAATAACAATTTGGCTGACCCGGTAACCGAACCCGGGAGCTCATGCTCAGCACTCGTGCTTGCTACCACTACACCAACGAGGCAGTTCATTTGATTACATTTGGTTTCTAATTACTTACTCTAAGATTAGGGAATCCTATCAATGGGAAATCTCTAATGTAATGTATGTTTATATGTATAATAAGTATGTATTTACAAACAAAAAAGTATATATGTAGTTTATCAACTATTTTGTGTCCACGACACAAGCTTTGCTTAGTGTGGCACTCGGTGACGCTGTGTGTTAATGTCCAGCGATATTTATTCATTTTATTTTATTTTATTTAATGTTAAATTAGTTGATAATGATAATTGGTTAGTTCTGTTGTTGGTTGGGGTAGTATTTAAAAAACGAATAAAGATAGTTTTAAAACCATGTCTGATTCTATAGATTCGAAGATTTCCTCAGCTGCCTGGCCTTTTCCCAAATATGTTGGGGTTGGCTTCCAGTCGAACCGGATGCAATTGAATACCAGTATTTTACATGGAGCGTCTGCCTATCTGACCTCCACAACCCAGTTAGTACTGGAAAATACGATACCCCTTGGTACCTATAACAACTGTCGAGGATGCAGAAAGACAGGATCAACAAGTGTATTTGTGCTAATGCTGCTGTGGCACGGAGGGTTTTCAGATAGACCCATCTACAGATTGACTAGTGAAACTAATACTAGTAAAACTTATACTTATAACTGTAAGCCCTTCAATCAGCAGTAGTAAAAGTAGTGTCTAATGAAAACCCAGATAGTATTAGATGTAAATTAGTTTTGTGCCAGGTTCCAGAAAATAAAAATAAATATGAAGGGTGTTAAAAAAACTTCTTAAAGCTGAAAGGCACTTGTTCACCCTGTCATTGCGATCATTTTTTTGTTCCACAACATATCTAAAAACCTACTAGTTACGGAGATATTGCGGGTCAGAGTTACAACTTTTTGACAAGTTTTGTTTTTGATACAAGATTTATTGTTAGATTTTTTGCTTTAAACACCTCCGTGACACACGATCAGCACAATGTGTTACATTGAGTTCTACCACAAAACATGAATTTTCACCCCCAAACGTAATGTTACTCAGTTTGATGTTCAAAATACTCGATTGACGACTTCGCGATGAGTTTGTTTACACCCTGTATATTTTCAACAATATGGTGTCCACGACACAAGCCTTGCTTAATGTGGCACTAGATAGCGCTGTGTGTACTGTCCAGCGATATTTCCACGTACCGTGAGGCAGTTTACTTCCAGCGGTTGTTCTCGTAGTCCCACTTGGAGGCAAGTCCGTCCACCGGGTTCACCTTCAGGTCCAGCATGCGCTTCAGCTGCGCCTTCTGGTTCTCGTCGCTTAGAGAGTCGGGCAGCGGGCTGTATACTGTGGACAAATTAAATTATATGATATGCAGGTACATCCTGAATAGAACAAGAACAGGGAGGCGATCCTTGGGTTATAGAAGTGCCAGACGGAAATTATGCAGTTAATATCCAGTGTTCCTGAACATTGGAAATCTATTACTATGAATTGGGCATAAATAACACTGTAGCTAAAAGTTAACACAACACCCTTTATATGATGAACATAGATCGGAATAGGTAGAGCTGTTTTATCTACTTGCCATAGGTCAGAGTAATATGGATATCCGAGTCCCGGGAATTGGTTTTTAAGTAGGTAGTAAAATCATACAATATAACATAATAATCAATACACTTCAACAATAATTCACTTATTTAAACAAATAATATAATAATAAAATCCTGTAGTATCAGTCGGAATCCCATGAAATATCCATATTAACATCAATGTTTGCGGTCAATGAACCTAAACAGCTCTACCTATTCCGATCACGGATAATGAAACACAAAATGGTTGGAGCAAGACTGAAAATTTTATTATAAAGAGATCATAGATGTCGCTACTGGTCAGATTCTGTTATTCACCATAAAACCCCCACTTAACAATATAAAACTGTATACATTTACCACACTATATCCATTAAATATCAGTACACATCTAGCTATGACTTCACTTCTAACAAATCAAAGTGAATAAATAATTTTACAAAAAAAATCCTAAAAAATTACACTGTTTCAAAATAGGATACAATCAGAAAGATTGAATTGTAACACTTAACATAATACAACGTCGTGTCATACAAGCCGACTTGTAGTAACTTTCAGGCTGTTTACTAAAGAGCTTCAATGATCATTTGGAGCTCAAAGGACATTTATGGGGGACGTTGTATTGAACATCTTCGTAATACTATAAACTATGAATACCTTAGGGAAAAACCAAGACTATTATGTTAGTTCCAGTCTTGATCCCTCTCAATACGGCAGACAATAAAAAAATATATAATTAATCTGTCATTTAGGTTACCAAAAACTATTTGACCCGTATTTTCTCTTTCGTTACGTAAACCAAAATTAATGAAGATACGACGCTTTTAAAATTCTCAATACGACACGCCTTTGTATAATTTTTAGTGAGATCTGACGTCACGAGCCCCTCTCCTGTGGATTCATTGATTTACAAAAACAAAAAATACACGCGTGTCCATTATTTTCCAATACTCTAACCTAAACTACAAATCTCGACTAAACAGATTTGTAGTTTTTGATACTGTCATCTTGCCTATACCCGTGACGACTGTCTGCAACTGAGTATTGATTAAGAAGCTACGTTTGTTAAAACAGTTTGTTACCAAAGATCTTCATGCCCAAGTAGATCCAGACAGCGAGGGAGGCGACGGCGAGGGACCAGCCGACCACGCCCTTCCACTCTCCCGTCGGCGCCTGGAACTCCGCGAAGGTCTGGCAGAAGGTAGCGCGGTACAGGGCTTTCTTCTCTTCCAAGGTCAGCTTGCGCCAGTCTCCCTTCTCCTTCTCACGGAGGACCTGGGGACGGTGCGTGTCGTTAGATCATTGATGTCAATTACAACTGATAGTGAATACTAAGTTGATTGCCTAAAGTAGGATTACTAGAGTTTAACGAACCCAGGAGCAACTGGTTCTCTCCATCACTGCGATCATTTGCTCTGGACCATACCTGGGAACCTACTAGTTACGAAGATATTGAAGGTCAAAGTTCCAACTTTTTCACAACACTAGTTTTAAAGGACCATAATCCGTTTACTATTTAATGTGTTCATAAGCAAAATGTATTGAGTATGTTTACACCCCAAAAAAAGTTATGAACCAACCATAATTTTTGAGCAGTTACTTAGTTTGATGAACACTAGAACGCTTGGTTCTTGGCTTCGTGAAGTCTCTATTTACACCCTTATTATAAGTCCAAGGTTCTTGTCATATGCAAAAGATTTTAAAAGCATACAAGACTGCAGTACAAGTACGTAGGAATCGATAGGGCTCGATAAGATAAATTTGACAGTTATTCTCGATAAAATGAGTTTTTATGGAGTCAAAAACTCATTTTATCGAGAATGACTGTCAAATTTATCTTATCGTGTCCTATCGATTCCTACGTACTTATACTGCTGATATTGGTAAATTATTGATTGGCTGATTTGGAGCAAACCTCCTTTAATTGCCTACATAAACATTGATCATGAAATAAAAGAAAAACAAATGAATATAACATAACTTTGACACAAGCTGGGGTCCTATACCTATCACATCTCTACGGTTACCGGAATCAGAGATAACTGCCAAGCAGAATTACAATAATAAAGGTTAGTTTACCTTGACGTCGGGTGTCTCTGCACGGAAACGGACAGCGGGCATGGGGAAGTCGGGCCTGTCCATGTAGTTGGGCTGTCCGTTGAAGCCATAGCCGACCCACTCGCGGTTGCCGATCTGAAATTACAATAATTTTAAGTTGATTTTCAATGTTAGAGATTCCGTACTTTCTACGCATAGAATAACGACACTGATAAAGCATGAGGATATGATGCAATGAGTTAAGGTTATAAATTCAAAAGGTCTTTTTTGTGGTTGTTACTGCAATTAGCTGTGGTAGAAGCCTCCTTAATTGTCTTGAAAAGTAGGGTCACTCCACAATGCTGAAGACGCCCCGGGCAGCTACTAGACTCAATGCTAAATAATAACAGAAGTATGGGTCAACCGAAGGTTAAGTCTTGCCAAAGACAGTCTGTCAAAAGGGTAACCACCAATAATCCATTATTTGTTGAAACCTTGGAAAACTGTTTGTCCAAATTGGAAGGTGTGGTGATCTTTAGCGGATAAGGGTAGCCAGAAGACCAGAAATCTAACAACCAATGTTGCTACGGAGTATTGTATTACTCTATAACTGAGTCGTAAAGGTCAAATAGGCAGTTAAGCTATGTACTCGTAAAAAATTCCCATTAGAAAAAAATATTACTGGACCAGATATCTTAGGCCTGGATATATAATTTTTCTTTTCATCGTCTTTTTCGTGAGTTATCCTTACCTTGGCAACTTCACCGAGGGATGAAGAGGCACGGGCGCACACCGGCACGCGGATCGCGTCCAGCACCGCGCGGCGGAGCAAGAGATTTGCCATGTTGCTGTGGAAATAAGACAGTCAGCCATTAGGAATCAAAATTCATAAGTAATCTGTGGTTGTTATGTCAATGAGTAGGTTCATTCATTCATATTTATTTTAATAGAGTGAACTGTTATTAATTGGGTTAAAAAGTTATGTTAAAGTTATGAAAGATGTTAAAGTAGCCGACAGATATACTTTGTATGAGGAATATCATACAATTTTACCTCAACAAATATGTTTTATGACGAGGAAAATATGTTCAAACAAACACAATAGGTTCAATATAGCTTGTAGCACTTAAGAATGCTGTCTAAGTATTAAATAGATTTTTCATAAACTATAATTTTCTTAAAAATATGAGCGAGTAAACCCCCATTTCATAGAACAGATGGTGCCACCACACCATATATTGCAAGTGAAGTAGTGGACCCTCCAGATGGTTTCCTGGCATTGTAAGTGGAACTAGTGTAAACCCATCAGGTGGGGTCATCACTGAAGATGTTAAACAATGCCATATTAACCTCAATGTTTACTAATTTTTTCAGTGTTTTTACTTAGTAAATGGATATTTTATACATCATTCGTAAACACTATTGGTTGCTCTATAAACATTGGCTGTCTACAACGGTATGCTACAGTATGTCGGTGAATTTCATAACCATTATCTGATAGATAAGAAGTAGCTGATTAATATTGGCTGCGTCTATGTACTTCCCATAGACGGTTTATGAAATTTTAATATCTGTTACACTGAAGTTTGTTATAACAAAATAATATCAGATAGGGTGGTGTGTCGGTATTTTGTCAAGTCCATGACACGCCCAGTGGTTATACGAGATCTTAAATTTGTTATACAGTCCATCACCATACATTTATTCAGTTCTCTGCATGACCGAAGGTTTATGTGAAATCTAATCAAATTTTTGTACGTATTTTAGAAAAAAAAAATATTTACGGGGTTCCAGGAATATAAATTTGGTTGTACTATTTTTTATTCATCTACAGCTTAGAAATGGTGTAAACAACATAATATCTATCCGGTACACATATTATTATCCAATTTATTCGAACAGGATAATCTGGTGAAAATATTTGACAGAAGAGGTTATGCCCGTAGTGATCAATAGCGAAGAGTTACATAACATGAGCTTCATAGCTATATCCATGACTATGATCTAACGTGATAAAGAAATTAACTTGTATTTTAATTAAAGTGACAAAGAGAAGCAAGAGAAGACCTTGACGTAATACGAAATAAAATTAAATTCAAATTCGGAACCCACTTACGTCTTTGACAACTTCGCACTTCAATATGTTATTTTACGCTACTTACCTTTTTATTGAAAGCTTACAACACAAATTGGAAGCAATTAGTAACTAACAGATCACAAAACACGATATTTTTTTATAAAATAAGGTTTCTTTACCTCGAAAATGTGGTTTCTCGCTTGTAAAATAATCTTATCACCACCAGAGACTGAAAATTTAGAGCGCAAGCGACATCTGCCGACGAGTCACGTAACTTTTTCGCAATTGATTTTTACGTTTCGTTCTACGAATACAGCCATATTAATATTGGAACGTATCTCTCTGGTACGATAAGTGGTATCTACTGAAACTAGATTATGCTAGTAAGCTGTTGTCGACATACTTCATAGAATAAGTAAGCTAAAATGGGAATCAGCCGGTCATATTAGAAGTAGAACCGATGACTGTTGGAATAGACCGCGGTAGACGTGTTCTAGAGCGGAGACCGCGAATCGGCAAACGTAAGGTGAGACACCCTCAGGTCGGGTGGAGCGACAGTCGTCGCAGAGTGCTGGGTGGCAAAATCAAAATATTTTATTTCACATAGGCCTGGATGGGCACTTATAAAACGTCGAAAAAGCTGCACGGTTCGCGTTGGTCGATTCCATAGAGAAGAACCGGCAAGAAACTCCATGGTTACTCTTTCTTTTCAAATCATTTGGTATTACAATATTATTATAAAAAATGTAAAACAAAAGGAACATTTAACAAAAGTTAAACAGTATCCGGGAATCTAAAAGGCCTTCAATGTTCACTCATTCACAAATAATAGGTAAAAAAACATCTATACAAAAAAAAATAGAATATTTAATTAAAGAACTAAATTAAACAAGAGACACATATATTGTCATCAGTGCTGTAACTATTCTGAGCAAAATATGAGAAAAATTGATTTGAAAACTACTGTAATAATCTGAATCAAAAGAAAAAGAATAATGAGATTAAGAATAGTAAGAGATATCCACAAATCTGTGCCGTTTATGAGCTACCAGGGATGCCGCATGCGCAGAAGGAATCATAGCCAAACTTCTTTGTCATCTACGTAACTGTCCTTGATTTTGTAATATGCTTTTTTCATAAGGACACATTTAATATAAGTAGTTCTTGGACTTTCCATCGGTCAGTTCTATAACTGACTTTGGCAACTTGTTATAAAAGCGTATAGGTACCTACTGTTTATTATAAAAGACTTGCTAGTTTTTGTTAATCTGAATTTAGGTATTACAATTTCATGTTTACTGCGTGTATTTTTATTGTGGAAGTCGCTTCTAATTTTGAAAAGCCCTCGATTTTTGCGGAGATATAAAATACATTCAAAGATATAAAGTGAAGGCAGAGTTAGTATATCGATCTCTTTGGATTTTTCTCTGAGTGACTCGCGAGGACCCATTTTATAAATCGCGCGGACTGCCCTCTTTTGTAGTATAAAAATGCAGTCAACGTCAGCTGCTGATCCCCACAGCAGGATGCCGCATGCCGTAAGACATAATACTGTGGAAATAAGCATAGTAAACTAGCTGCTAGCTAGCTACCTAGCTGTGGCTACATCCGTTAACTGCCTTATTTTCCTAACTGCATATGCAGCTGAGCTTAACCTACCTGAAAGAGTTCTAATGTGCGCGCCCCACTGTAATTTTGAATCTATAGTAATCCCTAAGAATACAGTTTCCGCTATAACATCAAGTTTATTGCCGTCAATATTTAAATTAAGATCACGTCGTGGTACATTTGGTAAGGAGAATTTTAAACACTTAGTTTTGCTTGCATTCAATAAAAGATTATTATAGCAGCGAACCATTTCGATAGAACGGTTAGACTTTCGTTAACATGTTGGACAAGCGTATCCTTACTATTTATTTTAAAAATAAGCGAGGTGTCATCAGCAAATAAAATTATGTCTGATAATTTGGCCATCATATAAGAGAGATCATTAATGTAAACAAGAAATACAGACGAATTGAGAACCTCCTCTTTTTGGAAGTCGGTTGAAAAACCAAATCAATCAAACACTTCTGAAGCTAAAGTTATTTTTCACTTTCTTGTTTTCTCTGAAGTCGGTTTTATTTTTTGTAAAAATGATTTTATGTTAGTAGGTTTTCAGAAACACTTCTAGACGTCGATTTTTTAAACTAGATGGGGCCGGTGTTTCGTACCTGACTACTCTGAGAAGAAACAGCCGAAACAAACTCAGAGGTCATAGTCTCTTTTGAAGTCCAGACTTATTTAGTACCTATCAGTTTCTATAATTACACAATGTTTATTAATTTTCCCTTGCCTCACTTTATCAACTGTGAAACTAAAGAAATGTCAGTTTGTCTCTTACTCGTAATATTTGAATATCTTCGGACTGAACGAATTTCAATTGAAATAAAACAACTAATTAATAATTTAATATTTAATAGCGACAGTCGCCGTTGTCTTCTAACAGAGGTTCGGCACTGCTTAAAAAAAAGAGATTTTCTTTTTCAACTCTTCCCTAGTCGCTGGATAGATGGCGCTGATCTCTGTACCTTACTGCAAGGAACAGAACGTCACATACCTAATTTCTCTTGGACCCACTTGGACCTATTTTTTACATTCGTAAGCTTATATGCAAACGAAAGTGTCTGTCATCGAGCGTATGTGAGCACGGAGGTAAGTTTCTTAGTCAGTGATGTGAAGGTTTTTCAAGCGTTTTTTTTATTTTTTATTATTTAGTTTTCTACCGCAGACGTGGGGGTCCGCGCTCTTATTTACATTTTATTTATTGTTTAATTGATTTAGAAATAATTAAAACTACGATCGTGCTCCATCATTGGACACGTTACATTAAACTAAGCTTATTATTAGTAACTTAAGGTCTACGTGAGTCCATCAAATATGTAATATATATTTTTATTTATTTTTTTAATTACTAATTAAAATTAACAAAAATCTACACCAAGCTGTTTCATAACTGCATGGCAATGTGAGTCGACCGGCAGCAACCGTCGGCACCCGTTCACGGACATGACCTGCACATCCGCGCCGCTTAGCTCAACCATTTTGTAGGGAACTTAGCGACCGGATGTGCAGCGCCACCATCGGCACTGTTTTTACGTGAGTATGACAGACTCACCTTGCCATGCAGTAATTTTACATTCTCTTTTTTTGGTAACAGAGTTGTTTGGGAGTGGGATGTATTGGCTTTGGGTTTTGGGGTTAGGATGGGGGTTTTTTGTTAATCACGTCGTCTGATCAGGGACTTCGCTAGCCTGAGCAAAGCTTCCACAACGACTGTATCTCGATGCTGCATGGCCGTCTTCAGGTTGTACTCAACGACCGTTTTAGTTGGCGCATCCATCGCTCTCTTTGCAAAGCGGCCAGTGGCGTCATCGGCGTCGTCGGTGTAATAGACGCAACTGACTGTATGTCTCGACACCGCCACTACCGCGTGGGAAATGCTGTCGTGGATTTGGAGTCTCCTAGACTTGGTGTTGATGATAATCACGCTGTCGAAGGTAAGACCCTGGGCCTCGTGGATGGTTAGCGTGCGCGACCCTTCGCCGGAGCCGTATCCCTGGCTGATGAGAACAGCTTTCTCTTCTTGCGTATGAACCAGAAATAGGGTGTTTTGGGCGGTGCTCGGTATTTGCGCTCCTGTGTAACCTTTCACGCTCAGTGAGTGGACCCGCGACAGCGACAGCTTGGAGGAGTATATACCGGAGTATATCTCGCTCAACGCAAATGCCACATCCATTGGATTGCGGTGTGTACAGAGCAGCTCCTGGGTGATGCCAGCCACCAGATTTGGACGGGTATACCTTAGCTCGAAAAGGTTCTCTCTGTCCAGAAATGGTAGCTGGTTTATGTCTCCGATGAGGACAACCTCGCTCGCTCCTGACAACTTGACTGCCATTACTATGGCCCCAAAATGGTTCATAAGAGCTTCGTCCACCGTTAGGCGGTAGCATTTCTCTTCTTTCTTGAACCCGTTGGCTAAGATTGAGGCCATAGTGCGCACCTTTGTCTTTACTCGTTCTCCTAAGCGGTGCGCGAGCTTCTCTCTGAGGTCTTTGGCAGCTTCGGTCGTCGTGGTGGCGACAACGTCATTCTCCTCATCGAAGTGTTTCACCACCCAGGTTGTCTTGCCGCAACCGGGAACTCCGTTTACCCACCTGATATTGGGCACCGTCCAATTTCCCTGAGATGCTGTGTTGTCCGGGATCCCTGAAATGGACTGTGCCATTTCAAGGATCTTATCGTCCAGCATAATCTTGGTACATTTGGCGGTAACCACTATCGGGTCGTCATTTGGGGTTCTGAATGTTATTTTTCCCACGCGTTCCGTTTCCTCCTCGTCAAGGGCCACAAAACCGTTCTTTGCGCTGTAGGCTGCCATGTACGACCCTGTCATTTCCCCTTTGATGACTTGGGATTTAACGTTGTCGTACACCGCTGCCTCTGCCTCCTTGAGTAGTACCTTTAGCAGTCCTTCTGTGTTCCTTTGAAAGGTCTGCAGGATCTTCCTGCATGTTGACCTCTCTGGTCGCCCTCCTTGAGTACGTAGCAATCTACGTACTCAAGGAAAGCGCTCTTCACGTGATCTGTGGTGCCCGAGTTCATTGCGAGGACAGGCGGGCTGACTTGTCCTTTATCGGCTCTCGTTGGTGTAGGCTTCCATTGGGTTGGTTCTGATGGTGCCTTCCTGAAGAACCTCTCCACTGCTGCTTCTTGTTTCTCGGCCAGTGATGCGCGGCTGGTGCTTGGGAGCAGTGCTTTCAGAAAAGTGCCGAAGGCTTTCAGGCGACTCCTCGACCTGGCTTGGTCCTCTGGGCTGATGGGGGCACTCTGCTCCTTTGCAGCTTTTTCGGCGGCTGCTTTCTGCTGAGCCCTCTCTGATCCGCTTTGTGTGGTCGTGCTAGTTGTGGAGCTCGTCGCGATGGCTGTTGGGTCTCTGGGGGCTTTCAGGAAACTTAAAGTTTCCCCTCTGTCCTCATAGACGACTACCTCATGTTGTTCTGAGGCTTTTAAGCAGCCGAAGCGGTCTGCGACGTCTCCTCTCTCTCCTCCGACCTTCATCGCGTCAACGCTTATTGTGCGGGCTGTGACTGGCATGTGTTCTCCGGAATCCCTGATCTTTTGAAGCAATGTTTTTCAAGCGTTTTGGCTTTGGCAGTTTTTTCATAACGTAGTCTGATCAACGTCATCTATCGAGCTCATGGAAAGTTTTTTTTTTCAAAAATAATTATGACGATTGTTTGAAATAGTAGATCGGTTCTGGTTTTTTGTTTGGCTACATTACAGTTGAGTGGCTGCTATTGCATAGTGTGAAAATAGAATCAAATTTGATAAAACCGATTACTAACGTGATTTTCTTAACAAAATGGTGATAGCTTTGTTCAACATAGACCTAAACTCATAGACACCTAATACACGATATAATGCTCTTAAACTATTCTGTCAACTCGCTGAGGTACTAGGTACGCGAGGGGGACGGGATACTGCGTTCTGATTGGCTAATTCAAGGTCATTGAATTTCACTAGGGATGGGACAGTTTTAAATCAAACAATAAATTTATTGATATTTTTAACTGTAGGTATAATAAAATATGTTTTTACATACTTAACTTGCATTAAATTACCGTCTTTATTCTAATTACGATTGAATCATGTAGGTAAAATATCTGAACTTATATGAACTTAGTAAGCGGCGACAGTTTTTCATAGGAATAAAACAATCTTCGGTAAAATGACGTGAACATAATTACACTATTCAGACCCAGGATCCAGTTCTCTCGCTTGATTGTAATTATCCATTTATTTTTAAAACCAGGATCGTGTGGGTATCTTTAAAATTAATATATTAAAGTTTCACAATTTATCAGATGTACCTATTTGTTGTAGGTAATTTTTAATTATTAAAAAAAAATGCATAAATAAATAGTTAAAGGTTTTTCTTTTGCTTTATCGACAATAGAGGTGGTCGTACAATTTGGAACATCACTAATTATGTTCACGTAACATCGAGGAAAAGAGATAGCGAAAAAAGTACTTTCAAAAGAAAGAGACGCAATCATAAAAGGCATCAAGTATGACCAGTATAAGATGAACTCCCATAAATATTGTCAGAAAATTAATCTTATTTAGATTATGGAACTTTTAAATTACCGATGAAATGTGATACCGTCTTTCAGGAAACTGGAAGTCCGACTTTCTTTATCACATCAATGTATTGTTCACGGGGCCATATTATGTCTATTTTCTCGATTTTTTAAAGGAGTAATGCGGAAGTGTTCACGGCTCACAGGAGTGGTCGATACTACTTCGAACTCGGTGAGTGACGACGGTTATAAGATTTATACCCCTTATGTGTTGACAGACATCGGTCGCCTGTTATTACGAGTCTATAGGCTGCATGGTCGTTGCCTAAACTAGAAAAATGCCCCCAGTAACCACCTTTCTACGAGTACTCGCCACCGAATCGTGCATACCTATTCTAGCCTATCGACGAGCGATAGTGCCATTTGTTTAATGAATTTTTTTAGCAGTTTTAACTACTTCAGCTACGACTTCATGTAATAATTTCAAAAGATCTTTATGGGAGAACATATTAACAATCCTATCTGTACTTTTTTGTTTGAACGTAACCCTTCTACCTTTCTTAACGAATCTATCTTGTGATTGATCGTCAGGATTATATGAGTCCGAGTCATCATCATCACCACTCTCATCAGTATAATCATCAGTGGTTTCACTTTCCTCTACATTCTCTGAAGCTAATTCAACCCTAGCATCTGTGTTTTTTTCTTTCTTACTTGTTTGCGTTTTTGGTTTGATTTTGTCTGTGTGATGTTGTGTTTCTTTAGGTTTAATCATGTCCCCTTTTCGTACGTTTTCTGTAGGCTTCATTTTATCGATGTTAGATATAACATCTATTGGTTTAGTTTTGTCGATTAGTTTTATTTCTAGCTTAAGTTTGTCATCGCTAGGTATAACTTCGGTTGGTTTAATTTTGTCTGAGATAAGTTTTATTTCTTTAACTTTTTGTCGTGTTCGTTTTATTTTGTTAGGTTTAATAGCCTCTTCTCTGTCAGGTTTCAATAGGTCTTCTACGTCAATAGCATCAATAAGTTTGGCGATATTTTGCTGCGATAGTTCTTCTAAGTCCATTTTCAAAAGCATTGGCGTCGTGCCGTGTCGTGTTGTCGTGTCTTCTTCTTCATTTTTTTGTACTGGCTCTTCAAAGTTCTCTATTAGAGTCGCCGTTCTACCTATTCCCTTGCGTATGTCTTGATGTACCTCTAGGTCGGAACTGAGTTCTGTGTACTCTACATTCGCTTCTGTTGTTGTTTTAACGATCGGTTTGACTATAAAAGATGTAGAAACGTTCTTTGGTGTTACTTTTTCTTGAGTTCCTATGTCTGTTTCAGCATCGTATTGATCTAAATATTCTTTTGCTTCTTCGCTGCCGAACATCGTTAAGACAAATTGTTTGAAAAGTTTATTTTCATCGAGTGTTCTCAGGGCATCTTCACTCGGGACCGTGGGAACAGTCGTACGCAGGGCAAATGGTGTTGAGCCAGTACCTTTCGTTAGGGGATGGATTTTGTAGCTGAACTTCGTACTTATCCTGAAGCTATCCTTGTCTATGGTCTGCCGTCGCATTCGCTCCGTAGTAATCTTCATACCAGTCGGTACTTTCTGAAATAGCACGTGAAAAATATTTATTTAATATTATCCAGTTATTTTTATTAAGTACTTCATTTTCATGAATCTACTCGTATCTGATTATCTTTGTTTTCAAGAAACACGAAAGTATTCCACCACTTCGTGTTTTTAAATAACTTGACTAAATGTTGGTAATTATAGGTTTTTGACATTCATAATGATGTGTTTAATAAAGAATGTGCGCAATGATTTTTGACATAACGCTCAGTCCTATCATGACGAGAACGTGATAGTCGAGAAAGATAAGTAAATCAAGTATCTTAACTTGGCTCGCGTGGGTTTCTGACACGTGGGATGTTATTATAAACATGTTCCAGCTGACTCCAAACCTGAATGGTTAGTTGACCATTTCAAACATGGTCATAAAATACTGACCATCTCCATGATGCCTTCGATCCAATTGGCGTAGAAGCCGACCTTGGTGAAGACTGTGGGCGCGTCGGGGGCACCACAGTTCGGGGCCCCGAAGCTGACTACTCCATACAGCTTGCCGTAAGCCACTCCTGGTCCACCCGCATCTCGCTGTTTCAACATATATAGTTATATACAATCATAATGCAAATGCAAGCAATAGTTTTATACTATCATAATGCAAATGCAAGCAATTATGTCAGAATTAATGATTATTCTGTAACTTACGTTACATGCACCACCCCCTTTCGAGAAGAATCCGGCACAAAAGTTCTTTTCTGTCACGAACCCTCTGAAAGTAATCCAAAAAAAAAATCTTAATATAATTAAATTGATTAAGTCGTTGTCAAGTTCGTCCTCCAATAATAACGGACGATGCGGCTTGCGTCAAGCGATCCGCGACGGTCACTTGTTTGGGAGCTAATGAGTTCCACAAAGTTCCACAAGGTATAATAATAAGCATACTTGTACATGGCACTTACTTAGAATAAACTTCTTGACATTCCTCTAATGGATAGAAGTCGAGCATCGCATACGACAGTCGATTATCCCAAATATTTCTAACGATGTTAGAGGTCTGAAAAACAAACAAAGTAGGGCAAAAAACATGGATACTACCACAAAACTCCCCAGAAACTCTCCTGAACTCATGAGCCACATACGGGGAACGGACAACTGATAGCAGACCTCGTTGCTTTTCACACTTCAGTCTGCGTCCTAACCAAAGCGATTGTAGAGTCTATTATGTCCGGCAAGCCTGAACGTGTCGTCGTCGCGCCTCACAGTGGGCCCATATTGTTAATTAGTGGACATGGGCAACAAGTTCCAAACGGTGAAGTAATTGTAGCCCTAAAAAGGGCTGTTGGTCATATCCCTAGCCCTGATGGGAATTTATGGGAATAGTCTAGAGCCAGATCATATTATTTCTTGTTCCAGAAGTGGGTACGGCAAATTTTGGGACTCTGCTATGAGGCATTCTTCTTCCCCGAAGCCCGTAATAAGGACTTCAGAACCGTCAGGGAGAGACACACTCGGAAAACGGGCAGAATAGCAAATATTAAACATACAATTGAAGAAAAAAAATAAACGTGATTCGCTCCATACAAAAAAAAATCAATTTTTTAGCAATAGCAAAACTATCAAGTTTAGAAGAAATTTTATGAGCGTAAAAGTTGTCAGGAATATCATAACACGTCATATAATAAAAATCGCTTCGATATTGGAACTTTGTTGCCTATGTCCGGCCAAATTCAATATGTGCCCACTGTGTGCCTTCGCTGTTTTCCGAGTCGTACAACCGATAGTTTTATTTAGGACAACAGCCTCATATCACAGCCCCCGATAAAAGCGTAATAATTTCAAGAATATTGGAAAAACCACTTACGGTTTTTGCTCCCCAGCCAACGAGAGTGATGCCTATTGTATTAAAAGGCATAGGACTAGGATTTCTATCAAAATTTATCTTCTTAATTTTTTTATTTTTCCTCCCAAATTTCAGAACCCGAACCAAACGCATGACTGCGAGGTTGTTCTTCAAATCCGTAGGGTTGTATTGCGGATGGAAGTAGACTTCCAGAACAGGGATGTTCTCATCACATCGCTCGTATAAATTGCAGCCCACTTGCACTGAGAGGAAAGCTGGGTTCTCTCTGAAGAAGCGGTTGTTCCAGGCGCTGTTGGTTGTAAAAAAACAATACATTATTGTCCGAGCACTTATAGTTTTGCTGTTAATATAGACAAGGCAAATCATCATTCCTCTTCAAAAATAAAAATATTTAGTTCTTACATTTGCAAACACGACGCTGAAGTGATGACCAAATCTGATTTAATGATGGAGCCGCCGCACTGGAATTTATTGAAGAACTGGACGCTAGCCATGAAGGGAAACATCTTGATCGATTCTCTTTTTCCCTCGAAAACGCGACGACTTACACCTGGAGCTGCAAAGTAAATTATGACTTCATTAATCAAATGCTCAAGAAATTAAACAATGCTAGAAGATATAGCGATGGGTATTGTTTTTTGCGAGTAGAATTAATTATAAGGAAACAATACTTACTCCAAAATTCGTTACTATTCAAAAGATTACCATCTTCATTTACTTCTACGCCCATTTTTGTATTGTTTTGCGATGTGTTATCCAACTTAAAGTGATTTAACACCTGTGTGTTTATACCAAGCTTAGCAGTGTTGTTATTAAAGCCATACTTGAATTTTAAATATTCAAGCTTTCTTATAAACGTTTCTATATGTGCCGTTACATATTCATCCTCTCCAGCTTCGTAGCTTTTATGGTCTTCATTCAATACTTCATTTAATTGTGCAATAAAAAGTTGTGTGTGGTTATCGATGTTATCAACTTTAACTAGTCTTGCAATTTCCGCCAGCTTGTCGTCATCTTGTAAGGTGATGGTGACGAAGAAGTTGTGAATTGCTGCGAACTCTCCAAACCTCGCTTTATGCTTCACATGATCGAGTTTCAGGGTGGAGAATATACCGTTGACAGTCTTTCGCAACTCCGCCTCAGCTATCGCTAAATCTTTGGTTTCCTCACGAAGTTCAACAAGGCCTTGAACTCCGACGACGGCAATGAAAATAATGAAATATTGTAAATTATTTTTGATGGAATACATGGCAAGAAAGATATTTTTTGTTTTTAAAATCAAATGAAATTCAAAACAGGACTAATGGAAGATTTCGCAACGGTATCAAAATGTTTTTGTGTATAAAATATTGTTGCTCAATAAATTGAAATATGTTTTATGGCGTTTGTTTTATTTCCCAGGTATTGAGAATCTTACATAAAGAAATTGCCAAACCAAGCAATAAAATATTCAATTTGAAACACATTTTATTGGATAGTAACTTTACTTTTAATACAAACTTTTTGTTGCGTACATCTAAGTCAATTTATACTTGTAATTATTTAAGTTATTTTAATTTATATAAAATGGAGTTAATTACATTAATCGTGTTTCTTATTCCCGTGGTGGTAGCTAGACATAATCATAGGACAGTTCTTGAGAGTATTTTGAAGTCCACAGATAACCTGTACGCAAAACTTCACAATGACGTTCAAAGTGTGATAAACAACTTGTTTGATAGATTAAATTTGTCACCGAGCTTTCCAGAAAAATCGAGAATCAAATTGTTCTTAACAATGCATTATGATTTAAACAATGTGGCAGCAAACAATTATGATGAGCACATTAAAATGATAGACGCTGCTCGACCTGATACAGGCAATACAAGTTCAAACGGTTTAGGATTGTTCAAGCTTATTGAAAAAACTTTGAGTACGAAACCTTTCAACACTGGCCTAACCATTCTTGAGGATACAATAGAGCAAGAAACAGCTACTATACCAATAACTACTCCCATCTCTTTGGAAGCCATCAATCCATCTGATCGTGTATTTGCAGATAGCAAAGAATTTTTAAAATTCATTAAAGATTTTGTAGAAAAAGTTGATAAGCTAAATGAAACTGATTTCTCAAAATCAACGCCGTTGCTGCCGCCTATTGAAGAAATTACTACAGAACCTGACGTTGAATACTGGAGTAAGTAAAAAAAACATAGATCGAATACGACACAATCTCATTTTAATATTGAACATCGTCATCAAATAGATATATTAAAATATAGGAACTCCACATGACTAAAGCTAAAAGACGATTTAATTAAAGCTATTTCCCTGTCTATCTCCAGTATTTCGAGTACTTTCCCTCCAGGTGGCATTAAAAGTTTCACCCTGTATAAGAATAAAATTGTCGACACGATACGGGCCATGAAACAAATCAATAATATTTTCCAAATTATTTAAACAAAGTTTATGTTAGAAGTTTCACATGACTCTCTGGCGGTAGCAGTTGTCAATCTGATACAAATGTGTGGTGAAATTGACAACGAGCAAGTTTCCCAAGACAAAAAGGTACCTCAGGCATGTAAAAGCCACCGATACGAGTATGGACGTGTCTGCCAAATGGAGAGACCAAGAAATCCTTCAAATTAATAATAAAATGGGACTTCAGTGAATCGTAACCCTGTATATCGCCTATACTTCAATACTTTCCAACCATTTGCATCTCGGTTGCTTAATGCGAAAGGAGTTTTTCGCAACTTAAAGCTGAGGGGCCTCATTCAGTTTTGCCGCCCCGGGCCCCTACTGGTCACCACACTTTTAGTTAATCTCTTATTTGTCAAAATATCCTAACGTAGTAAACTCCTTTGTTAGAACCGCCAGAATTCGAAAACTTTAATGACACTGAAACCAGGAGGATATTTAAAGGCAAAAGGAGCAATGCGAAGACTTACCCTTTCATCGTGAGCGTCCATCTTTTCGATGTATTCGTCTGTGCTGGGTCCCTTTTGCACGATGACTTGGTGATCACTGCAGCTTCGTGTTTGCAATTGTAAGTGACAATTTGCGATGCTACTCGTAGCTAACGACTTCAGCTGATGCAGTTTGGACGCGACAGAACTCACTCGTAGGGACTCGTACCACTCGTAAGTCATCAGTCATTTATTCATTGTTTAACATAGGTACAATAATAATGGAGTATCAAGAGAATAAAAAGTGCGCCATGTTATGCCAGAGAGCGTATAAATGTTTGTAAAAAAGTAAAATAAGTAAAAACAATTTAATTCAATTTGGAAATCAAGGCAGCCAAGTCTTAATTTCCTGTCGTTAGGAACTCGTGAAAAAATAATAATAGCCGCTCGGGTCGATCTTCCGATCTTCCCGCGACCACGGCTGGTGGAATCCGTTCAAAACGTCGGGTTTATATTAAAGGTAAATGTTTCGGCTACCTGACCCTAGAGTCAAGGTACC
Organism: Xestia c-nigrum; assembly: GCA_916618015.1. Taxonomy (NCBI): domain Eukaryota; kingdom Metazoa; phylum Arthropoda; class Insecta; order Lepidoptera; family Noctuidae; genus Xestia; species Xestia c-nigrum. Next base: position 1,195,699 of record OU745248.1, read on the forward strand.
TGGAACAATCTCCCACTAGTAGACGGGCGCTCCTTGCGGAGTGGGCTGATGACGCTCGCCTCCACGCACCCCTGCATGCGTAGGGAGGAGGGGGGTACCGGTGACCTCGTAGACGTAGACTTCGGAGATCTCGGGGGAAGAGGGGCAGGCAGGATCAATGAATGACACCCGGGATTTCTTCTAGCTGGTTCCCTAGGTTTCGGCTTTTTGTTTCTTCCTCGATGGCTGGGCTGCGACTGACAATCGTTCACCGTGATTCGCGTCTTATATACGGCCCTTCCCGGCCATAACGAGAGCCGCGATTTTTAAGCCCAATTTCGCGTTTGTTTTTGCGAAAGCCGAAACCTTTGGAGCCCCATATTTTATTTGTTTATTAAAATAACCCTTACAATATGTACATTTTAAATAGATTATTATCTTTATTACTTTATGAAATAACAATATTGCATCTTGCATTAATTACAAAAAATATTCTAGAACAAAAACTATACAAATTACGATGGACACAATTTTAACCATCTACTTTTCCTTATATTTTCTAAACCACTGGACTGGTTTGCATTATTTTTGCATGGATATCGGTCTTAGACCAAGTCCAACGTTTCTACACTAATTTTAAAGTTCTGTCTTAATAAACAAAAATCAATTTTTCAAATTACATCATTATGAGACACAATGTCCATGCTCATCACATAAACATTTGCTCCTACCGGGATTCGAACCCGGGACCCTAAGAACGCAAGGCAGCCTCACTACCGCTGCGCCATTCGGGTCGTCCGACCGTTCGGGGTTCGGGTTCAAGTGAAGATTTGTTGACTGATTCTTTTTTTAATTGTTTTCGATTTTCTACGTACTTTCTTTAACAATTCAAAAACAAATCCACCACAAAATAATAACAACCGGAAAAACATGTGAACTAAAGAAAAAAATATCGACATCCCAATGATAGACGTCAGACAGTGACATTTAACATTTTAATTAACGTTCCGTTCCACCGTAACTCATTACCGGTTTTTTAAAAAAACGAGTTATAGCTTTCCGGTTTTTTATTTTTCTGCGTGAAATGAAAAATGTTATAAGATTCGAGTTTTAGGGCAACACTCATTTCTATTACTTCAAAAATACGTAAAATTTGGAGCAATCGAAATTCATTTCGTATACGTTTTGCTTTCGTGCACGAATTTAAGATTCACTTCGAGTGATTCTAAAATACGGCCCCTATCTATCTATATGTCTATATATCTAATATATATCGCGTTCCTTTCGTCGTCGGCAGGGTTCTGCGCCGTGGGCACCCATCTTCATTCCTGTGGTTTGGTGAGATCTTCTATTTCCGCCAAACGATAAGCCACGAACGTTTTGAAAGTTCGGGGGTCAGTCTTACGATGCTGGAGTCTGTCCAAAACGTCTTCTTTGCTATCTTCAGATCTATTTTTTCCGCCGCTTATCTGCTTCCTAGGAGAGCTGCTTGCAGTTCGATTCGCAAGATCAATACTGGCTTCAGTGGAGTGACTCTTACTTTTGCCGCCACCAAGCTGACGTGGTAAGTTCCATCTTGATCTTCTGTCCTCCAATATACAGCTGCTGCATGCTTCACTCGCATCTGTGAATGTGTGCAGCTCCCCCTCGGTGCTATGTGGCGCCAGACACCTCGGAATCTGAAGGTCTTAGAGCAGCTTCATCTTCTCCAGGTAGGTTTTCCAATCTTCGTACTCTTTATTTTCTATCTCTTCATCCCAGCTGACGCCGCTTCTCCATAAGTTCTGCAGCAGCTTCTTGCCCTGGACGAGGACTGGTGATGCTAGGCCCAGCGGGTGGAATGTTGACATAACTGCACCTGTAACATCCCTTTTTGTAGGTATCTTGAAACCGTTGGCTATTTCTTCAGGCGTATTATGTAAGTTTGCCCTGAAGCCAGTGGAATTCCTTTCTGTGAACCAGCGTAATCCTAGTGTCTTTTCTTATTTTTCAGCAAGATTTACTTTTCTTTTCTCTGTTGTTTCAGTTTTCACGCCTTGTAGTAACTCAGGCTGATTTGATGCCCAACCTCTGAGTTTGAAGCCTGCCTTCTTGTGTATGAAATCTACTTGTGCTATTATCTTCTTGAAGTATTCTTCTGAGTGGAAACTATGTAGATAGGCGTCCATGTAGTAGTTCAGTTCGACAGCCCTCGTAGCCTCAGGATATTGTTATTTGTGGTCCGCTGCGTTTTGGTTCTTCACGTATATTGCTGTGCTTGGAGATGAGGTTGCGCCGAAGATAACTGATGTCACCCTATACTCTTTTGGCAGCACGTCGCGACGATCCCCAAGCCACAGGAACCTCGGGCTATCTTTATCTTCTGGCCTTATGCGAACTTGCATGAACATTTCTTTGATGTCGGCTGCCACTGCTAACGGACTTTATCGAAACCTCAATAGTACCCCGAAGAGTGACTGCAGTAGATCTAGCCCTGGTAGCAGAGCGTCGTTGAGACTTCTTCCTTTTGATTTGGCTGCAACGTCGAAGACGATCCTTATTTTTCAATGGATGTACCACAGAGAAGTGAGTGAGGTACCACTTCTTCTTGGAGTCTTCTTGTCCAATTGGTGCTTCTTCTGCATACTTGCTGTCGACTAGATGCTGGATGCTTGTTGTACTCTGTCTTCAACTGAGGATCTTTGTCGATCATCTTTTCTATGTTGGTCAATCGGTTTCTTGCAGACGTGTAGCTCTCTGGCATTTGTTCATCTTCACTTCCACAGAAGTCCAGCTTCAAATCGTCCACCTTCCAATCTTCTGCAGGTTTGCTCCAGGATGGTGAGTGCTCTTCCTTCTGAGTCTGTAGTGGGTCTTCTTGGTTGCACACCAAGTGCCTCGATCGCGAAGTGATCATTGATAGCTTGATGCATCTCTTCTTCTGGCGTGTTGATGTGTAGACACGTGTTTAGGAAGTGTACTACTTTCACACCTCCGACGTCCGACCCGTGGAGCACCCATCCCAGCCCCGTTCTTGAAGCTACTGGTTCTCCTGGTTTCCCTCTTCTTACTTCTTGTGTCACAATCAGCTCCCAGTTGTCTTGACCGATGAGTAGCTGAGGTGCAAGCTTCAACTCGTCGATTGTGCGATCTCTTTGACTGTGAGGTCCAGCATTTGAGAGTTCTTCTTTCTTAGTAGCCTGCCCTCTACTGTCTCAATGACCAGTTCATATTTATCTCCTTGAGCGCTGACTTCTTGTGCCACGTTTTCGTCTAGGAGTGACACTGTTGAACCTTCATCCGTGAAAAAAAAGGGCCAATTTCTTCTTTGATCCTTTTGACCCGAAGTCTTTTACAGGAACTATCTTCAGGTATGCCCTTGCGTTGTTGACTGCATTCACTGATGCTGTAACGGTCGCTACTTCTTGTGGTGCTTCCGTATTTCCCCCGAGGTCTTGTTTTCTAACTCCACGTGCAGCAGGTGATGATGCCACCTTTTGCATTCTTTGCACGGCGGCTTCCTGCAGCTCTCCATCCGATGTAGACATTTGAAGCAGACGTGACTCTTCTTAACTATTGCCCAGCGATCTTGTACCGACGTCTTCTCGAACTTTGGACACTCGACGAGAAAGTATTCACCCTCACATACAGGGCAAGTCTTCTCTTGTTGTTTTGAATCTCTTCCCTTGGTGTCCTTTTCTTTCGTAGAACGTGTTGCTTGTCGAGTGTTTCTTCGAGGTGCACTCTTCTCTTCTGGTGTTGTAAAAGCTCCACACTTGTCCGCTTCTATGTTCAGAAACCTGGATACCAGTGTCAGGTCGGAAAACTCACCTTCTTCTTATGCAGCAGTGAAGTCCTACCACCGGAACTTGAGGATTGTTGGTATCTTCTCCCGACGTTTCTTCTGTCGTGTCCCTTTCGGAAGGACGTGACTCGGGGCGGGAGGAGGCATCCTTCTGCTACCTAGTTACTGGCATCTTGAACGAAATCTTGGGGGGGGTATTGGCGTTGTTCTTAATTTACGTCAACGACCTGTGTAACATGAGGCTTGATAGTTGTGACATTTTTACCTACGCTGATGACACAGCCTTATTAATATATGCAAAAACCTGGTTGGAAGCCAAGTTATTGGCCGAAAATAACCTTAGGGAAGTAATGCTATGGCTGTCTTCAAATCTACTTACTCTAAATATTGGTAAAACTAAATTCATACGTTTCTATCTCCCAAATTCTCCTTCACCACCAACTGAAACCACAAAAATTACGGCTCACTTTTGCAAGGATTCAGTAATTAGTTGTTCGTGTCCACGTTTAGTAAATGTTGCCAGTATAAGATACCTCGGTGTTATGATTGATGAGAGATTGGATTGGAGCACTCAAGTTGATACTCTTACTGGGCGTGTAAGAAGATTACTATACATTTTTAAGAATCTTCGTCATTCTGCCGATCTGTCAGTAATGCATACAGTCTATGTTGCACTTTGCCAATCAGTTCTGAGCTATTGTATACCTGCATGGGGGGGTACTTATAAAACCTTGTTTTTGAAATTAGAAAGAGCACAGAGATACGTCCTGAAAGTTATACATAGCAAACCCCGCTTCTACTCAACTACGGACCTGTATAGGGAAAGCCAGGTATTAACTGTTAGACAGTTATTTGTTCTCCGAACCATACTTCGGCGACATTCACAACTTCCCCTTGATAGTCAAATTTTACAAAAAAGACGCGGAGCACTTGTTTGTCCTCCTGTTCAATGTAGAACCAGTTTCGCATCACGTCAATATAACGCATTGAGTTCTAGAATTTATAACAATATTAATAACATAATATCAATGTATAAACTAAATAAATATAACTTTAAAAATAAATTAAATAATTGGCTTAAGTCCTTAAATTATGAAGAAACGGAAAAATTATTATTAATTGTTAAATAAAATATATGATATGTTAGTGATTATAATATAATTTACTTATATTATAATTGTAACTAAATTAATTTATTCTTACATCAACTAATTGTGGAACTTACTAGTTTTATTAAACTGTAGCTTAAAAATACAAAATTATAATATATATAGGTACATATAGGTAAATACTTTGAATGCAAGTGTAAATGTTGCACATAAATTGGTGATTATATTGTAATGTCATTAGAGCGGAGAGCCGCCGAGTCCCGAAATACGAGCTCGCCTCAGTTTGGGAATCAGTGTGCTAATTTAATTGCCCCACTGTACAATAATTTACCATTGTCTAATAATGTTGTATCAAACTTACTTATTGTACTTTATTTTGAAATAAATTATTATTATTATCTTGAACGAAATCTTGGGGGGGGGGGGGGTACCGGCGACCTCGTAGACGTAGACTACGGAGACCTCGGGGGAAGAGGGGGCAGGCAGGATCAATGAATGAAACCCGGGATTTCTTCTAGCTGGTTCCCTAGGTTTCGGCTTTTCGGCTTCTTGCTTGTTCATCTTTCTTCCTCGATGGCTATTGGCTGGGCTGCGACTACCGATCGTTCGCCGTTGTTCGCGTCTTATATACGGCCCTTCCCAGCCATAACGAGAGCCGCGATTTTTAAGCCTAATTTCGCGTTTGTTTTTGTAAAATCCGAAACCTTTGGAGCCCCATATTTTAATTATTTATTAAAATAATCCTTACAATATATACATTTTGAAATAGATTTTTATCTTTATTACCTTATGAAATAACAATATTGCACCTTACATTAATTACAAAAAATATTCTAGAACGATGGACACGATGGACACAATGGACACAATTTTAACCATCTACTTTTCCTAACTTATATTTTCTAAACCACTGGAGCGATTTGCGTTATTTTTGCATGGATATCGGTTTTAGACCAAGTCCAACGTTTCTACACTAATTTTAAAGTTCTATCTGAATAAACAAAAATCACTTTTTCAAATTACGTAATTATGAGACAAAAATACTAATTTGCAGTCTTCTTTGTCTTATTGGAATTTAAAACTATGACGGTGACTTTTCTCACAATTCTATGATGATTCCAATTGGATTCCACTGACGTTAAAAGTCCGAAAGTCTAACAAAGTCTTACCAAGGGGTATCGTATTACCCAGCACTAATTTGGTTGGAGGACTGAAAGTCAACCCCTACATAGTTGGGAAAAGACTAGACAGATTATGTAACGCTCGTAATTCACCCAAAGTTGCAACACCTGAAGTCTTCAACGAGGCATAAGCTTTCCTTGAACGCTTCTGGTATAACTGGATAAAACTGAATTGTCATTAAATATTGTTTTTCCAGACTTCACAATAACAGATTCTTCAGAGAGAACCCGAGGGCTGTCGAAGTTCGAGTGGGAAGTGACTATTTCCATAGGGGAGGCGAGGTGATACCAGTCCTTGAGACCTTCTTTTACCCTTCTTACGACCCAAAAACCTTGGCACACAACCTTGTACTCCTCCGTCTGACAAGGCACATCCGATTCTCAAAGCATGAGAGGGCGATAAAAAAGGTCAGATATGACAGGACGAAGGGTAATTTGCCAGCCAACACCAATGGGGTCACTGTGATCGGATGGGGCTCTAGAAAGGTGAGTAGGGTGCGATTCTGTAAGACCTCATTCTATACTTCGAATCTGAATCCACTGTGAGTTTCTTGATTAGCATTCTAAAAACTTGGTTGATAATTGGAATTTACACTAGCGCCACCCTGGCGAGTGTGTCAGCGAATTAAACTAAATTGACAGGGAGATTTTGACGGATAAAGTATGAGATGACGTAAGAAGTGGCATTCTGTCAGGTAGTTCCCCCGTCACTTCGACGCTTACTTCGCACTCGAACCCGATTCAAACTGTTAAATAAAAAGAACCTTATGCGAAGTGAGAGTTATAGCGATGTGAGATGAGAGTTGTTGTTTGAATTTTACAGAATCGACCGGCTGGACATGAGTAGGTACTGAATAACTTTGATAGCTTCGTATGGAATAATAATACCAGATACTACCATCAGCAATGTTGCGTATTGTTCAATCTTTAGCTTGGATCTCCATAAGACTTGTGGGACCTTTCACTCCTATTTTATAAGTCACTAGCTCGCCCGTGTAAAATTATATGCTAAAACCTTCCTCTTGAATCACAATCTATTAAAAAACCCGCATCAAAATCCGTTGCGTAGTTTAAAGATCTAAGCATACATAGGGACAGACAGACGCGGCGGGAGACTTTGTTTTATTATATGTAGTATGTAGTGAAATTTATTATTTTATGAAGAAAAGAACAACATGTGATTTAGTACTCTTAACCTGCACTGTCCTGCCGGTGATGATGAAGCAATTAATATTTCCAGATGAACAATATTATAGAACAGTTTGAAAGAGTGATGTCAGCAAAACTGGAAGTATACCAAGTGGACGAGTGCGCTTCAATTTACTCCAGGTATGTTTTCAATCTTACGGGCATCAATCAATCGTCTTGGTTTTTTTTTTATATGTAGCTGTAGAATAGATGTTTCTATTGGCCTAGTTTCATAACCGAAACAATATCTAAAGTCCTAAAATTCAGGGCATTGCTACAGAGGCACTTGCCACGGGGCTCCAAAAGGAAGGGACCTCCTGAACTTGTTTCTTTTTTTATACATAAGAAAAAATACATTGCTTGTGTCCATGACCAGGTTTAGGGTCCGAGACACCACACGAGAGGTTGTACCTTTAAGTCTATGTTGCTGCACCTTGTGTACAAATTTTCGCCTGTTCCAAAAAAAAACTTCGATCATTCCTTGATTGCCCCAGGACCACCACACCGTTAAATCCGGCCCTGATGAGGACGGTTACCACGCGACACTACTAGTCCGCGTGGTCGGGTGGTGTTGCTTGTACCTAAGATCCGTTGATTCTAACAAGCGAATACAGACCGACCCGATAGATATTTACTACCAATCCGCACTGGGTCGTGTTAATTAATATTCAGCCCACGTGTTAATGTTTTAGTGTTATTTCGACGTCCCGAATGGTGCAGCGGTAGTAAAGCTGCCGTACGTTCTTAGGGTCCTGGGTTCGAATCCCGGTGGGAGCAAATGTTTCTGTGATGAGCATGGACATTTGTTTCCGAGTCATGGATGTTGTTATGTATTTACAAACAAAAAGTGTATATGTAGTATATCAACTATCTGGTGTCCACGACACAAGTCTTGCTTAGTGTGGCACTAAATGGCGCTGTGTGTTAATGTCCAGCGATATTAGTATTAGTATTAAAGTGCGATTATTCATTATTATTTTTAATGTCTTTCCAGGAAGTATGTCACGCACAAGCACTTCTGCGCCGGATTCGTATCTAAAGGTGGAGGAGCGTGTAATGTTAGTCATTCTTGTAACAATTTCATTACTTCTGTCTCTACTATCTATTACACACCCTTGAGAGGAGAGAGTATTTTAGTCAAAGGGGGGGGCCCTTTGACTAAAATACTCTCCCATGGCATCATACTTCTGGAATAAAAAGTATCTATTTTATGTCCTAGCGAAAGTCATAGTCTACCTCGGTGTGTGACTCGTTATTACTTGACAGCAGGTAACAGTTAGAGTCTAACTGTTACCTGTTCAAGTAATAACGACAGTTAGACGGATGAAGTTAAGATGAAGAAGAACTATCTCACTGTCAGTGTCATAAAAAATATGGAATATTCAAACTGACAGCTCTTGGACACCATTTAGATGTACACTTTAGGGTTCTTACAACTCCAGCTAAACTGCAGCTGTCGCCGACGCGTCGACGCTTGCAGTTATGGCGTCGATGGCAGCCGCCGATGCCTCGACGGAAGTCGTCGACACACATTAATGCTGCATGCCACAACTGCAAGCGTCGCCACAAGTCGACGGCTGCAGTTTATATGCCGCTGCAACGTACCACTTATACGTATAGGCAAAACTAATTTGTACCAAGTTTGATAATATCGATGCATTTTTTCTTGACAAGCAATGCCACCATGAACTGCACGCTCAAAGAGGTGATACTGTAGTAGCTGTACTGATCACGTTCAGCTTCATATGCGAAGACCTGTTTAATATGGTTACAGAAAGATCTTGGCGGCCCTGGGCTCGTCGGTGACATTTTGGTTGGAGTGATCAGCTTCGGAGCCCCGATGTGCGGGGCCATTGATTCTCCCACCGTCTTCACGAAACTTGGTTACTACGACGAATGGATTGATAGGGTCATTGAAGAGGTACATTATTGTTGTGTTATGTCGCGGCTGTTTGACGTGTAAAACTGGGGAGTGGTGTCCCCGATCCTCTTTTTTTTTTTTACGTGAGCTTTTGTCGTTGATCTGGGGCAGTTATTAAGGGTAGTCAGAAGCCTGATGGTCGGACAACCAGTCTTACGTAAGGTGAGTTTGTGCAACAGGGTCGTTGAAGTTAGATCAATGGGTAAGTGTAGAATACTGTTTGGACTGCACCTGGTTAGACTGGAAGCCGACCCAACATATTATGGGTGGTTGATGGGTGTCCAATAGGACGTCTGAAACATCTAATTCCATGCATACACGAGTGACAAAAGTTTCTTGACAGTGTTTCCATATCTGAATCACAACTGAAATGGCTGGCAATGTAGGTGGGACAATTCCATCAAGGGCAGACACCTCCACCAGTTCTTTCCATCCGTTCGTGAGCGGCTGGACAGGACATGGCTGGAGGTTGATCACTGTGTTGCCCAATTTCTCACGGGCCATGGCAACTTTAAGAGTAAATTATTTTCCTTCAAGCTTGTTGACTCGCCTTTTTGTCAATGTTCAACATCTGACTGCGAATATGAACAATCTGCTCATCACATTTTGTGGGAGTGTAGTCTTTGGCAAAATGAACGCAATATTATGTTAGATAGTGTACAGGTTACATCCGGAGTTATTTACTATACGGACCTTGTGGAAACTAGAGCAAATTTCCGTGCGTTCAAGCGTTTTTGCCATACCTATTATTGGAATCAAATATAACAGCTCTCAACTTAGGACCCATTAACGTTAATATTTATCCGTGGTGCTAGGCAACTGGGCCTATCCCAGTTGTAAACGTCCCTTTGTGCCTATTGGCCTTGTTTCGTTCTGTCTCCTGCTGATATGGAGGGAAGTGGAAATTACAGTTCTTTCCTACTCCTGCGCTTTACTTTCTGATTAATTTCGTTGCGGGATCCAAGACAGTTAAATTCATTCTCTGGGACTTCGTCGAGCTTCATTGTCTCGGCGCTTTTCTGGTGGTCGCCACTGTTGATTCTGGCTTTCAGGAGTTACAGTGGTTTGGGCGTGTGTGGCGGGCTTGTCCCAAAAAAAAAAAAAAAACTGAAATGGCTGTGCACCTGTAGTTCAGAAATACGCTCTGAGAATTAAAAGTAACTAATACTCCGGATATTCGACTTATAACTCTGTGACTTTGTGTATCTAAAGAGTGTCGGTTTTAATTCACCGGCAACATAGTTTTGAATGTTTACAATTTTCCAGCACGGTCGCACTCTGAAAGTGAAAACAACGCACATGTATAGGACTGAACACTACTTCTTTGAACCCAGTCCGCCCCCGAAGGAAAACCCATACATTACTTTTACAACTACAAGAGGAACAGTCGTGCCTGTCACAGTGTACTCAGAAAGCACCCAAGAGGAGGGCGAAGAGGAGGTAATAGACTAAAATCTATTCGGATTACAGAAGACCACTTGTAAACACATCGAAAGTGAGAACATTCTGATTTCTAAATTGAGATATTTGTAAAATATACGCATTTACACCTAAATTCGACTTTTTCCTATCTTTCACAGCTAAACCTAGTATTCAGAGGGCAAGAGACACAAAACAATCAAATTCAGAAACTATTTCCATATACACCTACCACAAGACAATCAATGTTACGACCTTTAGAATTAATACGAAGCATTATTTATGAAGACTACGGAATCTTCGGGGGAGATGACGTTAGTGACATGTTTAAGTCCACTCCACAGACAGTTGATCCGAAACAGCATCCCTTGGTGAATTTAAGTTTGTTTCCACTACCCGGGGTCCATACTCGACCACCACGTACTACAACGAAGAAGCGGTTTAGTCTGAAATTCCTTACCACGACACCTGGCCCACCGCAACAGGAATATGAGAACGATGCTAAGAGCTCTCCTCCCGCTGAGCAGACAACCCTTCCGACCTTGCCCATACCAATACCAGAGGTCAATATTTTGAATACAGAGCCTGAACCTCAGCTCACAACTTGGCCTAGTCCTGTAACCTTACCTGAACCAACAGAGCCTGAAAACGTAGAATTGTTACGATTGAAGTTTTACGATTGGTTGAGAGTTTAAATTATATTGGGTGATATGATTCAAATAAATACCTACGTTAGAAAAACATTTGGGTTTTATTATTTTGTACGCAACATAACATTACATAGGAACCACGTGGAGGAGAAGGAACTCATGACTACATAATAACAGCCGCTCGAATCTTATAGGTTAAGCCGCTTACCTAGGTTGATCTGTGGATGGCAGACCGCCAATTACATACCACGTTACTTCCGTGCCTGTTTCGTCGTTGGTCCCGGCTGTCGTTTGTAGACTTTGACAGTCTGCCTTACCAAGGGGTATTTTATTGTATTACAGTACTGGATTGTGGAAGTCAGACAGGCAGTCATGTAAAATACTGGACATTCGGCTGCATCTGGTTAGACTGGAAGCCGACTCCAGCACAGTTGTGAAAAGGCTAGATAGTTGGTGACATAACACTACATGGAACTTACTACCAAAAATAATGCATACATGTTTTTTGTTTTATCAAATGAATAAAAAAATACGAAAAAAAACGCATCAAAGGTGGGAGCGTGTGACATCACTTTCCGGTAAAAAATGTATCGAAATGTTCACACGAGTTTCTGACGCACTGTATCGTTTAAGTGTGTCCAATGTGTTTTGGAAATATATCTGACGGACTAAATTATTAGATTTTCAGTTGTCGCCTACCCTATACAGTAGTGTACGCATACTTTGTTGAAAATAATGTCTTTTTTTACTCATAGAAACATTTTCAATTGATTTTTTCTGTATTTTATGGCAGTAAAATTTTATTACGATTGTTTAATATAAAATGACTGGATTGAATTTTGTAATCATTTCCCGAACAACTTTTATTACAATACGAAAGTATTTTTGTGCGTAGTTTAGAAAAAGTACAAAATGATGGTGGCTTCTCTAATCCTGTTTCTAATAACAACAGTTATGGCTAAACGTAAACACCATCACAGCAAGGATCCAAACGAACATTTCTTTGGGACTGTCTATGTGGCCATTCACTCTGTAGTCGATGATATATTTGAATCGTTTAATCTTAGTACCAATTTTACAAATGCAACGAACTCAAAGTTATTGTTAACAATGCATAATGATTTAAGTAACATAGCAGATAAAACCTTCGAAACGTTCAATGATATACAGAAAACAGTTAGAGACAATATAAATAATAAATCTGATAATAAGTATTTACCGAAAAGAATTGCAGTAGACGGGATAAAATTAGATACTATAGTAAAAGACATTTTAAATCAAAATAATTTCAATGTGTACAACGCAATAAAAGGAACTCCGTACCATCGTGCGAAAGATGAAACAAAAACTAAAAGAGTCAAACGTAGGAAGATTAAACTTAACCCAGCATTTGGTGAGAGTGTAGAATTCACGGAGTTCGTTATTAATTTTTTGACAAAAGTTAATAATCTTACCACACGAAACTTCGGGAGATCCTCGAGACATGGCAGAATAGTGGTACCATCTAAGAAGAATCTTAAAGTATGGGGTAAGCTTTCTATTGTTGTAGAAAGACTAATCAATTTGCAGAATCAATTAAACTTATTAATCTTCCTCCATAGTTAAACAAAGGCCAACCTTATTGATGTCTAAATCATGTTTATATTTGATTTAACAAAAACCTTTTATTTTTAAATTTAATTGTTTCATTTATTAAGCATAACTGCCGCTGCATGATGGTGCTGCACCTGATCTCTCTACGATCTTTGTGAGTGATGGAAGAGAGAGTGGACGGAGTTTGCTCATACACTTCATTATCATCATCATCTTCTTGCCCTTGTCCCATTCTACTTGGGATCGGCGCAACTCGTTTTCTTCTTCTATTCTCCCCTGTCAGACGCCACGGCATAATTTACTCCTTTCTCTTTCATATCATTCTTCACACAAACCATCTTTTCTTTGGCCTCATACACTTGTGCATATATACTGCGCCTATGGCTAGTCATTGCTGTTTGGCCGACATGACCGAAAACGTTCAGGTCTATTATCATCTAATTCAAAATAATACTCCGCTGCCGGATCTACAAAATCCACAGTTTCGTTTTCGCAGATAAACCACTTAAATATGACCTTGACAGCAGTGATGATACCAGAAGGATCTTCAAAGGCTCGAACACGCGGCTGAAGTCCTTTCCTTTCATTGTGAGCATTCACATCATGGGAGAGTTCTATTGCTCCGGCTGCATCATCGGCAAGGACTTCGTCATCACTGCGGCTTCGTGTTTGAAAATGTTAGTTAACAAGTTCCTACAATAATTGCCCTACTATCGGGTGATGCCCTATCCTACACAGCATTATTTACCACACTTTCTCAAGGCGGAATGGCAATTTCAGATTTAGCTCAGCTGGGTGATTGTAATACACCTTACAATTCCAATGCAGTTCATTTTGTAATTTTTTTTTTTTTTATTTAGTTTTCTACCGCAGACGTGGGGGTCCGCGCTCTTATTTACATTTTATTTATTGTTTAATTGATTTAGAAATAATTAAAACTACGATCGTGCTCCATCATTGGACACGTCACATTAAACTAAGCTTTTTATTAGTAACTTAAGATCTACGTGAGTCCATCAAATATACATATATTTTTATTTATTTTTTTAATTACTAATTAAAATTAACAAAAATCTACACCAAGCTGTTTCATAACTGCATGGCAATGTGAGTCGACCGGCAGCAACCGTCGGCACCCGTTCACGGACATGACCTGCACATCCGCGCCGCTTAGCTCAACCATTTTGTAGGGAACTTAGCGACCGGATGTGCAGCGCCACCATCGGCACTGTTTTTATGTGAGTATGACAGACTCACCTTGCCATGCAGTTTTACATTCTCTTTTTGGTAACAGAGTTGTTTGGGAGTGGGATGTATTGGCTTTGGGTTTTGGGGTTAGGATGGGGGTTTTTTTGTTAATCACGTCGTCTGATCAGGGACTTCGCTAGCCTGAGCAAAGCTTCCACAACGACTGTATCTCGATGCTGCATGGCCGCCTTCAGGTTGTACTCAACGACCGTTTTAGTTGGCGCATCCATCGCTCTCTTTGCAAAGCGGCCAGTGGCGTCATCGGCGTCGTCGGTGTAATAGACGCAACTGACTGTATGTCTCGACACCGCCACTACCGCGTGGGAAATGCTGTCGTGGATTTGGAGTCTCCTAGACTTGGTGTTGATGATAATCACGCTGTCGAAGGTAAGACCCTGGGCCTCGTGGATGGTTAGCGTGCGCGACCCTTCGCCGGAGCCGTATCCCTGGCTGATGAGAACAGCTTTCTCTTCTTGCGTATGAACCAAGGGTGTTTTGGGCGGTTGTCGGTATTTGCGCTCCTGTGTAACCTTTCACGCTCAGTGAGTGGACCCGCGACAGCGACAGCTTGGAGGAGTATATACCGGAGTATATCTCGCTCAACGCAAATGCCACATCCATTGGATTGCGGTGTGTGCAGAGCAGCAGTTCATTTTGTATTTCAACAATATTCATTGTGTAAATTGTTTATCTATGTTGATGAGCAGTCGAATTCTTCCATAACCAAGAGGTTTTATACGTCGGTTTGGGTGACGAAGATTGGGGTACTGGTTTCCTCATGATCTTTTTCTTCACTGCACCAGTTCAAGTTTTTATCGTAATAATATTCTTAAATTAGTTTTATTCATCGGGCACTGTGTATTTTCAGAACAATTCTTTACAACCTTAATTCTATTAGTTACTTATTATTACAGCTTCTTGTATTCATTTCTTCTCTTTAATCTCTTTTTTTTTAAGAGTTTTTACCAACTTATGTCAGCTTTTGCTTTTCCCCCAGAGCATACAAGACCGATTTCTTCAAAAGGAACCTGAAATCGATCTACGTCAGACTGGCTAGTGGCCACACATCGCGGGATGGCGAGACTATACCAGTCCAGAACGTATACTTCCACCCCGAGTATGAGCCGGAGCACTTCGTCAATAACCTGGCCATTATACGACTGGAAGAAAGGATCCGTTTCCCGAAGCAGCAGCTGAAAATCAGACGCATCTTGTGGGATAAGACTCCAGGGGCTCTGTCTAATGATACCAAAAACATTATTGTACTAGGATGGGGTCCTACAAAGGTAGAAAACGTTGCATTTTTTTCGTATACTGAGCTCTGGATGGGCGAAATTTTTAACAGAAGTAATATTCCATCTTACAAATGTTTGACCCTTAAGCTATTAGTGATTTTATTAAATTTTAGACAGATTTATAGCTGCAACACCAAATCGTATCCCCCGATATTGTTATCATCAATTTTTTTGCCTTGCCTCCCAGTATGGACGCAATTATAAAGATGTAATCACGTCAAAAATGTTCCTTTATCCTCGCTTTTAAAGCGATGTTTAATTACAGGAGGACCAATCTACACACGAGCTACCAAAACTGAGAATGAGCCAACTTGACGTATACAACACCGATGTTTGCAGGCAGAAATACCCAGAGTACGTACTATAATTTAAAATTTAGCACTAACTTCTGCACGTGACTTCGCCCAAGTAAAGTTCGGCTATTGTCCCACCGCATCGAACTACGAGTGTTCGTCCAAGTTATAAACTAGCTGTGTGCCAAATTACACCCGAATCTGCTCAGTTGCTTTCGAAAGCGTGACAAACATTCATATGTATGCCAAAGTTTAGCATTTATAATGACAGTTAGCCCCTTCGTACACAAGGCTATAAAAATCTTCGATACTCGACGATTTTAGTCTCCAAGCGACTGCCGCCATACAAACCATTTAAGTCCGTACACGAGTCACGTCGCCGACATTATGGATTTGTATGACGGCAGTCTCTTGCAGACTAAAGTCGTCGAGTATCGAAGACTTTTGTAGCCTTGTGTACGAAGGGGCTAACTGTCATTATAAATGCTAAACTTTGGCATACATATGAATGTTTGTCACGCTTTCGAAAGCAACAGAGCAGATTCGGGTGTAATTTGGCACACAGCTAGTTTATAACTTGGACGAACACTCGTAGTTCGATGCGGTGGGACAATAGCCGAACTTTACTTGGGCGGAGTCTGGGTTTGGGTTTGTTTGGCATTTCATTAGATTCTCTTTGCTTAATGCAAACCACACATTTCTTCTTTCTATTTTATGCTTATCATTTCTATTCAGGATCTACCCACGATAGCATTTTTTTGTTCAGACTTCACTTATTTTAATAATATTTTTTTTATTTCAGAGGCTTAATAAGGAAAGAAAATTTTTGCGCTGCTTTAAACGGAGTGAGCGGAGGCGCATGTAGCGTAAGTAGCCATTGTTTACTTATTTTTCAATACACTTCCGCGAAAACTGGTTCTTTTCGCACAACGATAAGGTTCGAAATGCACTGTATTTCACACAAGTGCGTTTTTGCTATTTTTCCACACGTGTGCGGAAGGCTAAATTGCCACATATATGCTATATATTTATATACATATAACTATACATATACTTAGTCCAATTGTATAAAATTGGTTCAATGCATAATTATTTATTTTTTATTTATTAATTTGATAACATGTAAAACACTGGTTATTAGGCATGCATTAAAATTTCATGACACAGTATTAAGACATGCACCCTGTAAATGCACCCCCATGTATGCATGCATGTGTCCCTGTTAATTTCGGAAAAGCGATCTACATACTTAGGTACGTCTTTCTTTATACAATAACAAACTTTCACCACTTGTATCAAAATGTACTATATTGATTGTCACAACCGTTTCACAGGAATAAATATAAATGTAATGTATGTAATTTTTATTTTATAATCTACAGTATATGCAGAATAACCATCGTTTCCCGAAAACCCCTTTACCACGAACCACTCTCTCAACTGATTTGCGTGTTGCAAAGACGACTGCAAATAGGCCTGAATTCTTGTTACGCTGACGGTCCGTCGCGTACGTTTGATAGATAGATAAATCATTTATTTAGTGCACACAAAAGACATAGCACAACACACAGAAGTACAATTAAATGGTACAGTTCTGTAATAAAAAAACAAGGTGCCAATATACAACAAGAAACATTACGCCTTTCCACATATCTTACTTTTTCTGTGCCCGACAGGGTCCACGATTGTTTCTAAATATAGTTTACCACCTAAGCATACATTGTGGAATGCAATAAAGTATTTTCAATACACTTCCTCGAAAACTGGCTCTTTTCGCACTACGATTAGGTTCAAAATCCAGTGTATTTCACACGCGTGCATTTTTAATGTATTTTCCACACATGTGCAGAAAGCAAAATTGCAACAGATACATGTACTAAGTCCAAATTGGTTCATTGCATAATTAAAAAAATAATAATAATAATAAAAAAAATAATTTCGGAAAAGCGATCTACGTCGTTCTTTATAACATTTTTGGAATATTCAAATAGTGTTTGTAAATTCAATATCGTAGATAAACTTAATGATTTATAACTAATATTTACTTTTATAAAAAAATCAACATTTATTTGTGTACTAAATAAAAAAAACCATAATATAAATACATATTATATATTAGGCTGTATAACGACTTTATACATGTGCCTGTCCTTCAACCTGGCGAAAGCAAGGCGCGGAAAAAAAATATAAATCATAGCACAGAGCATCTATATAATATACGGGAAAAATCATAGTCTCGTGA
The DNA here is from genome assembly GCA_916618015.1 of Xestia c-nigrum. Lineage (NCBI taxonomy): Eukaryota > Metazoa > Arthropoda > Insecta > Lepidoptera > Noctuidae > Xestia > Xestia c-nigrum. The sequence goes on from OU745248.1 coordinate 1,213,601, forward strand.
CATTCATGCATGACACAAATATTTTACATTATTTTATTTTATTTCTTCAAAAGTGTATTGAAAAACGTTGTTTGATACACGTGGACATTTTGTTATTGCAGTTCTTGACTCAAAAACACCCTCGCCTTACGGCTCGTGTGTTAATACCGCCTTGAACTACAATAACAAACTTTCTCCACTTGTATCAAAATGTACTATGAGTATTAAAAACAGTAAAAAATACGTACCGCTGCAGGCCACGAGTCACTGAGACAAAGGAAACAAGCATTGATACTATGAAACAAGTGAGGCAGGAGCGAAACTCGCACGTAACTCAGGATGGCTTGCACATGGTTTTATCCACATGCTATAATATCTATTTGTGTGTTTGTTTCTAGGGAGATGCTGGAGGGCCAGGGATCTCAGGTGCACTATTAGTGGGAGTGGTGAGCTTCGGTGTTAAGGAGTGCGGGGCGGCGGGTTCCCCCACAGTGTTCACCAAGCTCGGTTACTACGTGCCGTGGATCGAAAGCGTCGTGGTAAGGAAGCCATTTCCAGAACAGAAGCTGCTCTCGTTTAGCAGATCGAGAGTAAAGTAGTATTAAACAATTATAGTAGTATCTATAATTGTTTGTGGATGTTTTGGCTTAGGGTTGTTATGGTAACCTATTTATACCTTTTTTATTTTAATTCATGGCTCTCCTCCAATAACTTATTCACTAATTCACATTCAATAAACACAAAAAAATCTGATGTCGGTAAACTTGTCAATTAGGAGTCCACAACACTTGCATCATAAATGCCAAAAAAATATTTAGCATTCATTGATAATTATAATCTCAAAAAATAACTCATCAAAATAATGTTGGTTTCTAATTGGTTCCAGAATGCAGATGACAAAATGAACGAAACAAGTTACGATGAAATAGATACAAGAAGAAAAAATAAGGGTTCAAAACGATTTAACGGAGACAGATCAGCAAAAAACGGTCCATTCCACAGCCGTCTTGTTGACTATCCAAAAGATGATAAAGATTTTAGAGATACACTGAAGGGTTTTGTAAAATCCGATCGTGATGTCATAAGGGATGCCATCTATGGAGATAATTACGACGAATTAAGCAAACTTTTCAACAATCAACACCTAAAACAAGAGGAAGACCCGAACGTCTCCCTCCACCCGGATGATACCGATACCGAGGGCCAGATTAAAATTAATGTTGAATTTAGTGTTGAGACATCTACTGATTCAGAAGAAAATAATACACACAACATGTACGTCCCAATGTTAAGAAAAAAAAAAATAGCAAAAAAACTTCCAACACATCTTGAATATGAAACAGATAAACATGCATTGCAAGTTTATTATACAGACAATTATGAAGAATTAAGTAAAGATAAACATAGTCTAAGCTTAGAATTTCCTAATTCCATTAAGAAGAAAAAAAATGAAACCCTTAGAAACAAAATGTTGGTGTCGATAGAATCTGAGAGTAGCTCAGAACGACTTAATGCAGATAAATCTATTGATTACTATGAAGAAATCAAGGATTTTTTTGTAAAAACCATGAAGCATTTTCATAAAAGGAATTCCGAAAAGAAGAAACAGTACAAACAGAAATCTTTTTATCTCTCAGGTGCTCGGTTAGACAATGATGATATGGTAGATGCTTCTTCCGCAGACAAAGAAAAGGAAATTTCAAAGAAAGTGGTCAAAACGAAATATCCCTACAATGGCCTTTTTAGACACGCTAGTTCTGTTCTAGACGTAGGCAAGTCACTTGCAACGAAGAAAGTTTCTAGTTTAAACTATGATAACCATACACATCACAAAAGAAGTCAAAATAAAGCAAAAAGTAGGAGCTCCAAGAAACGTAAACATCCCGTAGTTATCCGTTATTTTTAGTTCCAGAAGTTTCTTGGGATGATTCTTTATTTTTTTTTCATTTTTATGTAACATGTGTTGCGTTGTTTTCTATTTATTGTGTACCCTTCTGCAATTAAAGTCGTTTTATTATTAAATCCATTGATCTTCATAATACACTGGCCTTCAAAACTTACCAAACTTTGGAAGAAAGAGTTTTGAACTAAAAAATAGCAAATTTCTACTAATTTTTACCTCACTAGTATAGTATCGAAAAAAATAAAACCGACTTCTAAAAACACAAAAAAGTTCAGAAGTCGGTGACCTTTGTTTAATTGGTTTAGTTATTTAGTCACTGACTTCTGAAGCTAGAGTCATTTTTAATTTGTTTGTGTTGTTAGAAGACGGTTTAATTTTTTGCAAAAAAGTGTTTTATTTTTTGACGTGATAACGTCTTATAAATTGATAATACCAGCAACACTCATGAAAAATAGTAACGTTCCATGCCATAGTAACGTTCCATAGTAACGTTCCACCTCCTTTTTTTTAAACACAAATGATAAATGATAAATGATAAATGATAAATGATAAATGATAAATGATAAATGATAAATGATAAATGATAAATGATAAATGATAAATGATAAATGATAAATGATAAATGATAAAAGATAAATGATAAATGATAAATGATAAATGATAAATGATAAATGATAAATGATAAATGATAAATGATAAATGATAAATGATAAATGATAAATGATAAATGATAATTGATAAATGATAAATGATAAATGATAAATGATAAATGATAAATGATAAATGATAAATCATAAATCATAAATGATAAATGATAAATGATAAATGAAGCAACACCACTCACCAGCAACACTCATGAAAAATAGTAACGTTCCATAGTAACGTTCCACCCCCTTTTTTGTATTACATAAAATAATGATTATGACGTTATCACGTAAATCTATCGTCCGTAAACCGACTTTACAGACAACCAATTTTTTTCTTTTTAGTGGTTCACATGCGCTTACCCCTTCACAGCGTACTGACGTGACGGTATGTTATTTACTGGTGTAAACAACAGACACACATGAGATTACAACAATCCCAGTCCATTTGCGAATTGAGGAGTTCCGTTGCCTACCTCCGAAGTTCTTCATCACATCTTCACCAAATTGAAGTGGGACCACTCAGAGAACTACCCAAATCGTTTCATGTGTGCCTATAAAATTAGAAGAGTTCCAAGATTCCATCATCAAATCCTGACTTGGTGACTATGGGCCCATTTGAAAAGTATACCCTTTCCAACAAAAAAATATTTTTTCAAATCGGTCGTCAAGCGACGGAGTTATGCGCGAACAAACATAAAAAAAGACGTGTGGCACTCGGGGACTGCCGCGGTAAAGCTATTGCATTGGTTTTTTACGGGGGTTGTTATGTTATTTTCGATATTATTCGCGATAGAAGCTATGCAATAGCTTAAAAATAGAACCATCCGAATTGAAGTAGTAACGGAGTGTCACGCTGTTTCACCCGCCAAGTTCTCGTTCCCGTAGGAGAAAGGGGATAAAATACTTATAGCCTTTGTTACTCGCTGACATTGTAGCTATCCATTACTAAAACAAAAGTTTTTAAGTTTATTCGTAACATACAAAAATACGAACATAAAAATCTTTCCTCTTAGTATAGAATATGTCACCGTAAAATTGTCAAATACGTTATATTGTAATATCTCTAGCGATATTGTAAAGTCTCGAATTATTGTCAAATGAACATACTGCTTACAACAAAACGTATTATTTTTCGTGAAATGCATGCGATGGTAGTCAACTTACGCGGTGTGGAGGGAAGGAGGGGTCCCCCTTGCCCAGTAGCACAACTCTCATGAAAAGATAATGCACCATTCCTGAGAAATACCGGTTAATATAACATAACCTTAAAACACTTTATATTCCCCCTAAAAAGCGTTGTCGACGGAGCCCCGCTTCGCGGGACCCCTATTTCCGAGTGCAGGATTTAAAGGAACCTAACTTAACGGGGGGGTGCCCCAAGTCCCGATTATGGGGGCAGAGATACTTCCGTATGTTCAGTTGACAATAATTCGAGACATAACAATATCGTGAGAACAAACACGTTATATTACTATAACGTGTTTGACAATTTTACGGTAACAAATACACATCACACACATATTAGAAACTGAAAATGAGGAACCCCGCAACTCTAAATTCCAAAAACAAGGGCACGTACATACTGGAGACTAGAAGGGACAAATCAAGCTACTATATTTTTAAGGCTTGAATTCTTCCTGCGCTGTCGTCCGGTCGCGTACGTCCGTCTGTCTCGCTTACGAGTACACATTGTGTTATATGTATCAACATTCTGCGACTAGCTGTATTTTGTACTCCCTGACGTCACGAGACGACCAACCGTGCGTGACCGACGCGACGTCAGCGTTGCAGGAATTCAGGCCTTAAAGCAACTTACAAACAAAAAAGCAATTAAAGAGTAAATTAGAAGAAGCTATTATAATGTAAATCTAAGTTAAGATTAGAGCAAACGAAAAATAAACTAAAGCGAGTAAAATATGCAAGCGTTATCAATATTGCATCAACATTACTATGTACATTCTATACAATTGCGAAACGTTATAAACCTAAATGTTTCAGTAGATTTATACTTTATAGCTCTTCAATTTCATGGCGGTCTCCAATTTCCTGTTGTTTCGTAACTTTATGTACAAAGTGTTTCACAATTTCGATTTATATTATCTTGCGTTATTTCAATTTATTTCATTGTTTTATTATCTACGTCCATTTCGTATATATTTGTTTTCTCTTTAAATATTTCTTCAGATTTTTTGCAGTATCATGTTGCATGGTTAACAAAAATTTGATTCTCGATTTTAAAAGAAATTACTCACCAAAAGCCAAAATGTAATGCAACGCTTCCTTCGAGCATGGGTGACTTCGTCTCCATCGAAGAAAGAACATAACATTGGATCTCCATGGTCTCAAGAAGAAGACCTTTCCTATGATGTTTAGCTACCACCACTCGAATTAGAAACATATGATTAAAGTTAATTTCATTTTACATAATTAAAATAACTTAAATAAGTACCAATATGGATTGACTTAGGTTTACGCAATAAAAAGTTTGAATTACATTGTTTTTAATTAAATAGCCAAAGGTTATCCTTTTTATAACTTTAATGACTACATTTTAGTTAGGGAAACAATCAAATAAAGACTTGGTGTCTACGCGGTGCAAATTTGGTATCAGTCGTTAGGGAAATAGACTCAGAAGACTATTTTTGTTACCTAATTAACTGCCTTGTGCAGATTAAATAGGCTACTGGTATTTGTTTATGGTAGGGCTGTACTCAGTAAGGCTAGAAGCCAGTCCCGACTTGGATTGTAGTCTAAACCTCTACTGTGTAAACCTCATCTGATTATAGATGTAAAAAAATATTAGGGAGTATAAAGGTTGTGGCACACTTGACAAGCACCGCACCAGCACAGCTCTTGGCCAGCGTTGTCTTGAATTTACGCTACGGCGCGCTTGCTACGCGTGGTCAGCGAGGCGCGAGCACGCGGTCCGCGCGCCATCCGCGAGGCGTGAGCTCGCAGTCTGTACGCTGGCTGTGATATGCCCGGGAGATGGTGTTGCATTTTAGAGTGTTTATACGCCGATCAGTTGCCATCTGGTTCAATAGATCCCGAATGACTGATAAGTGAACCCAGCGTCAGCTAAGGCACCCGAGGTGGGTTTTGATTGGGAGGTTACGGAGGTGGTGAAAAAAAAGCAGTCATAGTACGCAGGCTGAATCTTATTTATAAATAGTTTACATCATACTGAGCTTAAAAATATCAACTGCATGGTGGAAGGGGCATTATGTGTCTGCCGCTCACATGAACTTGTAAAACAAATAATATAGTACGCCGGATGAAATTTAACAAAGTGATGGTTTAAATTGTCAAAAGTACGAAATCAACAATCAGCTGTGTGGGTAGCGGTCTTTACAAGTTCATGCAACCTATAAACGACACCCATGACGGAAAATGAAAGAAAAAACTCTCGAAAGATTGTTAACCGAACATACTGCTTAGAATTTAAAGCATAATTAGCTTATTTTTCATCATGGGTCATCGTTTTCGGGGTGGCTGATAACGAAAATGATGTTAAAGTAGGTAAACTACGTCAAGTATTAACGCGACCATATAATTATATAATCTGGGAGTCTTATCCAACTAGGTTCAGTGTTGTGGGCTCTCTAACTAAATATGTAACTGTACGTTGTTTTTCGGGCAACTCGGAGGCGGCCCGCACCCAGAGCGCGGGCGGCGCGCGGTCCACTCGCTTGCGGTGCGCGGAAGCCGAGTGGCTCGCGAGGCGAGTCGTATGGTAGCGGCAAGCGCATTGACCACCCGCCGTAAGCTTTTTCATATGGACATTATAAAATAGGCTATGCGACACACAATTTAGTCCTCTAATTTGAATGGCAAGTTAATTGCTGGGTTGGAGCGGTGCCGGTGCGGTGCTTGTCAAGTGAGCCACGACCTTAAATCAAAGTTAACTAAAATATGTAGCTACTGTAAGTGAGACCTTTCTAAGGGAAAGTTAAGCATAAAAAATGTAGTCTTTGTATATCGGGAAAAGAGTAAGATATTATAAGTAAAATCTTGAACAGCTCAAACATTGGCGGAGAGTCGTGCAAGTGTAGAGTCTAAGTGGAACAACATGGTATGTACATGAAACATCGTGGGATGCAGATGCTCGAGAGGCAATTTTCACACTCATGAAGCTACATATAGGCTTACGAGCAAAAAAACCGCCAGGTGTTACGACAAGGACAAAATGGCAGGAACAGATAAACCCATTCAATTCATTAAGTCGACTGATCCGCCTGTGTGGTATCAGTTTACTAGAGAGCCCCACTTTCATTTTAGCATGCCAAATTCTATTTCAATTCAATTTGGTGGTTTCGACATCTATTCTAAATTTTACGACTCAGATAAAATTTAATATTTCGCAAAAATAGGAAAATAAAACAAGGGACGATAAAAAACTACTTCAGTACATTGAGCAACTACTTTACTACAACAAACATTTGGATACAACAGTGAAATTTTCCATAACAGTTATATTTTTCTTAGATTACATTGAATGTCGCAGCAAATATCATTCTTCACATGTGTTCCACGACGAGAATAATCAGGTGCATCACATTTTTGAACTTTCTCGTTTTTGTTCAGTGTGCTTCTGAATTACCAGCCGAGGATAGATACGGCATCATTTCTACAGAGTCAGCAATACGAAACACCGTGAACAATTTATTTTCCACGCTAAAAGTTAAGGTTATTCAGAATAGACTGAAATTGAAACAATTTTCAAGAATTCACAACTTCTTTGTTTCTATAACTCTGCGAAATCACAACGATCTCAAGAAAATAGCTAAACTAACTGAAGCTGATAACATCGATAACGGCACTCAAGTTTTTATTACACAGTTAAATGAAGTACTAAATGAAGATAATAAAAGCGATGAAGAAACAGATTCCGTTTACGTTACGTTTCTTATTGAAGATTTTATTAACAGACTGGATGATTTAAAAGACAGTCATAATTTTAAAAATAGGACGAAGAATTTCGACTTAAATAAAGCTATCATAAGATATTTTGATAAAAGAGAATTTGGTAATGCAACGTGTTCAAACGAGGAGTTTGCAAAAAGGAATGATTCTAATGTTAGTGTACTGAGCGATAATAATGAAATTTGGCGTAAGTATGCACGACCCGATGATGGTTATTTTGATCTTAAGTACAATATGCGTTAATACTGTAAGAATCCTTTCAGAACCCAGCGGCCGTCGCATCTACAAGGGCGAGGAATCAGATATTAAAGACTACCCATTCATGGCGAGCGTACAATTCTTCAGGAAGTTCCAATGTGGCAGCTCCATCATAAAATCTGATCTGCTCATCACTTCAGCGTCCTGTTTGCAAATGTGAGGCTTTTTTAAACTCTCCAATTCATTTATTTTAATACGATATCCAAGTCATGTACATAGTACAATTGACTTATAGACACTTTAAATAGGATTGTTACAATTTACTTTATAATAAGTCATTATCATTATCATCATTTATTTCTTTAAGTATTTATTTAAACTTCATGTACAAGAGTGGTACATAGGCGGACTTAAAGCCACAAGGCATTTTCTACCAGTCAACCTTTGGCTCAAATACGACAACATTGCGATAGAGTACAAAAATCAATGAGAAAAAAAGCTATTTTGTTAACAAATCGAAATACATAAATGGTAAACATGTCACCGTAAAATTGTCAAACACGTTATATTACAATATAACGTTTACTACTTGTTCAGTTGACAATAATTCGAGACATTACAATATCGCGAGAAAAAACACGTTATATTGTAACATAACGTGTTTGACAATTTTACGGTGACATATATATAGCACAGATGGGCGTATTCATGGTCGTATTGTGTAATTATCACTAGTCTCGGTGAAGGAAAACATCGTGAGGAAACCAGCATGAGAGACATTTCTCGACAGCATATAGAACCAAGTCAGAGGCCTATGGGTGACATAAGATCTCTGACACCAAGTTAGGCACCAGCCACTTTATACAGAAGAATATGACCATAAACCAACATAGGCAAACACGGCGCGACTATTAGTATTTTTCCACGAGCTCCGTAATAAGAAATGAAGTAAAATGAGTTGTATTAACTAATTGTGCAAGACAATAATACATGCACTGCGGCTAAATACCTCGTCAGCTGGCCTCCAATTTTGCCTCCACATTATTGGCTGAATGATCTATATCATCCTCCATTTCATCAGAGCCTGGAACAACCGCCTCTTCCGCGAGAACCCTTTATTCCTCTCCGTGCAAGTTGGCAGCACGTTCTACGATCACGGCGGAGAGCACATTCCTGTCATGGAGGTTTACTTTCATCCGAGCTACACCCCCAAGACCTTGCGACACAACCTGGCGATCATGAGGCTGAAGAATGTGCTGAAGTTCGATATCAGACACGGGAAAGTGAAGAAGATAGGGATTGATACCCACCCTTGGCCATTGGCATCAAATGTTCAAGGCGTCGTCATCGTTGGCTGGGGCGTTAAAATTGTAAGTTTAATCATTTCTTTATTTACTAGTAACTTACTCCTGATGTTCAGTAACCGTCCCACGAAATACTACCGGGATAAAAGTATCCTTTACCTTTATCCAGGTTATAAACTATCTACTTATATGCCGAATTTCACCCAAATCCGTTCAGTAGTGGCAGAGTCACGTTTCAGAATAATCAGCGATGTGGCGTCTTTTTTTTTAATGTTACAGCACCATGCTGAGATAGGAGCCTTTTCGCCTCATTCAGGACTAATTTCGTTTCATTTTCTAAATATTTTTCTCCTATAAGTTTGCTGTTAATGTAATGTTTTTTGAGCATTTTGTTTTTGTGTTTTGTCCTGGCGGGCTAATAAATGTTTTTTCTTTCTTCCAAACATCCATACTCATAAACTTTCGCATTTATTAGTTTAGTAAGACTTTCAGCACCCACTTGTACAGAGGCGGACGGAGGTATTCCACCAGTCCACCTTCAGTAGTAGGTGCAGAGGTGCACAATTATCTAAAACACTCAGCCATTTAAAAATCTAAATTCTAAATGAATATACATAATTTAGTTCGCTTATCAATAATTTTCTATAATATAATAATACCAGCCTGTACTGTCCCACTACTGGGCAAAACCTAGCTCCTCCTCGTACAAACAATCACCAATAAATGGTCGGTGAATATGAAGATTGGCGATTTCAGTCACATACTTGTATTAATAAGTTCAGATTTTGTCAGGATGTTTTCCCAAAAAGATTTGATTGATTTCCAAGATACTCGAATCTGCCAAATATTCTCAATCAACCTTGAAACAAATTCTTTAGTGATACAGTTGATAAAGTTTGACAGATTGAAGCAGATAGGTGTGCGTTCGACTGTACAATACGAATCACACTGGCAAGTGGCCGGATTTAAACTCACAACCTCGTGCATGAAAAGCGCGGGCTTTACTCTGGGCCATCACGATATTTAACATTTCTGAAATAAAAACTTCTTTAGACACGTTGAGCACTTTTTGGGTGAACAAAAATCATGACCGTCACGTACACTTCGCAGCACTCGTAGCCGATCCACTACGGCGTAGCACTACTAAGACGTACGCGAGGCACAACCCGTAGCAGTGCTACGACTGGGGCGGAGCCTGTGTACTTTTTGTTCTCTTTTCTATCAGCAGTCGGCTGTGTCCCCAGTAGGCAAACTGTTAGCGGCCGACTGAATTTGCGGCGTATCGGTTTAGTACGCCCTTCCATATATTTGAAATGCACAGTTTGCTAGTTTTGCGCTCACTTTACGCAGTTTGCAGCGTTGCGTGCGCCGACTGTCTCAGTAAGTGGCCGACTCACAGCAAAACCGCTTCCAGGCGGCGGCGATATGGTTGTTCGCCGGGCGTAGAAGAACGTGAAATTGTCCAATATTCAACCTTTTCTTGTTTAATAGGTGAACCCAGTGCTTCTTTGTGTCCTCTTTCAGCGTAAGATACCAATTACTTCAAAAATAACCATCGTGACCAACACAACCACTCCATGCGTATAAAAAAAATTGGTTGCCTGTAAAGTCGGTATACGGGCGAAAGTTTTACGTGACAACGACTTTGAGTGGTAAAATAATTTTAATGTGAATATTCATTCGTATAGTAGGAAGAAGGATGAAATATGTCTGTCTCTCTCGCTCTTAGGCGGGCTAACCATGCCCGAGTGGAAGGGACGCGTGCCTCTCACTCGCTCTCATTGTGAGCGCATAACGTGAGCGGAGCGTAACGCGTAACGCAGTTTCTTGAAGTGTCACCCGGCAAACCAATTTATAAGACGTTATCACGTCAAAACATAAAATGAAAATTCAGTCGGTCGACCTAAATAACTCATAACAGTTTGCTTGCGACGCACGAAAATTGCATTGAAGTCGAAAATCTGAGTTTGCAGTCGGCCGCTAATAGTTTGCCTACTGGGGACACAGCCTAAAACCTGTTTCAGTTTGGCGGCACAGTGGTCACTGCACGGAAGAATAAGCTGTCGGACGCCACCCTAGAATTCTACCCACTCGAAGAGTGCCAAGAAGTATATTCCAAGTAAGCTGTCATACACATAAATTCACGTCTTTTTCACATGGGGTATAGGCAGAGACAACAGGTCGCCTCCTGTACTTATACCTATTAATATCACATTGTTGTTTGGGTATGTGGGTGTAAACCACTTCATCACATAGCCGTTAACCAACCATTCTGTACAGCAAACTTACGTAGTTAAAGCTAAAAATTAGTGCTGGGAAACAACTTTGTTTTTGGGGTGAAATTCATGTTTTGTGGTAAAGGTAACTCAATGTAGCGCACTCAAAACATTGTGCTGATGGATGGATTTATTAGTATAAAGTTTGTAGAGCTATTTTTTGTAAAAATCTTACAATAAAAACTTGTAGTTAAAAAAAAGGTGTAATTTTGACCCCCAATATCTCCGTAACTAGAAGGTTCCCAGGTATGGTGTAGAACAAAAAAAATATCGTAATAAATATTGTATTATTCTTTGTGTCATTTACAGGGATTTCGTGACCGACAGAAACTTCTGCGCTGGTTTCTTCTCGAAGGGAGCCGGGGCATGTAACGTATGTTGATCGGACATTATTTAACTTCCTTTTTCTTTTGACTACCTAAAAATTTAGTGTAACATTTTTTCGTTACGCGTCACATTTTTCCGTTACGCGCCATCTTTTTCTTATCCCTACCACGCGTGATTCGAAGTATACTTTCTCCAGCGGAGTAGGGATTGGTAAATGTCTCTAATGTATTTTGCGGCCCGTTTTGAGTAGTTACATTTTTTAATTGAAGTTTCACTTCTTACGAGTGTACGCTAGTACACGGACACATTTTTGTTATTTGAAAGCTGGTGCTTCTCGTTTGGTCCCATTTTTATTTGCTGAAGATGTGATGCTGATCTTCGGAGATATAAATGGAACTCTTCAAAAATACACGGCAAACCTGCAGTAGTTGCTGCAATCGCTTGGTTGTTTATTGTTTATGTAACATAGTGACGTAACATCACGCCTCTATGCTCTGAGGGAGTACGCAGAAGTGTACAATACGCAGAAGTGTACAATAGACACATCTAACTGTCGAAATCTGGGTGATTTCGACAGTTAGATGTGTCAAGTTCCATTTAATGGGATCCTGGAGAAATAGAGGGAATTCCTTAAATTTTATAGGCACACCCATAGATATAATAAAGAAGTTTCTGTGGGCACACCAGTAGCGATTTCGGTAGTTTTAGGAAGAGTACGTTCTTGGAGTGATCCCATTTCAATTTGGTAAAGATCTGATGAAGAACTTCGGAAGATAGGCGACGGGAACTTCTCAATATATGATAGCAAATGTACTGGGATGATTGAAATCTCATGTCTCTCTATTGTTTACACCAGTTCATAACAAAAAATCACACCGTTACGCTGTGAAAGGGTAAGCGCATATGAACCGCTAAAAAGTGAAAAATAAAGACTTTTTTGCAAAAAAATATAACCGACTTCACACAAAAAAGTGAAAAATAACTTTAACTTCAGAAGTCGGTGACAAAAAAACTAAATCAAGCAAACAAAGGTCACCGACTTCTGAAGCTAAAGTTATTTTTCACTTTTTTGTGTGAAGTCGGTTATATTTATTGCAAAAAAGTTTTTTTATGCACAAATTTGTAATAATATTAGCTTTTTGCACTCGTCTTCTATACAACGTTTAAATCGCGAAAAATAATTATAATCAACGGCCCCATACAGAATTCCAATACCTACTCGAGCAGATGTATGAGACAGCTGATGATTTTTTTACGATTACGATGGTGGTCCCATGGAGAAAGTAGTTCAGTTTGATGGTCTGTAGCACACCCTTCTATATGACATTCCCTTTCTGTTACATGTTGTATTAAATATAAGGGCGCAAAATTTCATAGTCCTCATATTATCTCCAATCTTCGTAAAAAGGAGTACTAAGTTTTCTACTCACGCATTAATAGTATAATGTACGTCTGGCTTTGTGTTTTGCAGCACGACTCTGGTGGACCCGGAGTTGTAGGCGGCATCCTCATGGGAGTGATCAGTTTTGGTTCACCGGTATGCGGCACTGCCGACGCGCCTACTGTCTTCACCAAGCTGGGCTACTACACTGACTGGATCGAGGGAATCATGGAAATGGTGACGTTACAACAACATAATATGTCCGCTTGGGGCCGAGTTCCTCTCACGCAAAATCTTTTAAGCATGCCATGAGTGTTCACGTAGGGTCGCGTCGCTGAGGCTCGTGTCCTATTCGCTCGTGACGCTTGAGCTTTTTTTTACTATATAAAAGGTGTAAATAGACCGTGACGATTCAAAGCCGAAAGGCTCTCGTCCTCTTAATAGTCTACTAATGTTTAAACGTGTTTATTTATTACAATTCATCTATCAGCACAATGTTTTGAATGCGTTCCATTTGAGACCTACAGTAAACGGTGATTTCTCATCCTAAAAAAAGTCGTTTCCTAAATTTTTGCGTAAAGTTACTTTGATGTATAGAATGCTTGGTTGACAGTTTCGTGGTGTCCGTTTACACCCTGCATGTTCTTACCAAGTTTATTCGCAACTCCCAAGAAGGTAAGGGTGACAGTCCTTGCTGTTTAATATACGTATTGTTGCTCTTTTTTATTTTACTAGGACAAGGGCACCATTTTTCTTTTCGCGTAAGAATAGACACAGACATGCACTAATTTTGATTTAATACTTTAATAAGTCGTTAGGGGAGAATTTAAATAAAACACACACACTCAGTTCTCTACACAAGCATCGCCTCATTAAGAGGGAGCAAGCCACAATCGACGACAAGCCCAGCACAGGCCCTTATTGTATTATAGAAGAATTAATTCTTTAGTTTTCTTTTTCAGAAAGTACCAAGAGGCAATCAGCAGACCACAGTCCGACCAGTCAGTGTCCCGACATTCCGTTTACCTCCTGTTACTTACAGATCTACTATGAAAATCTTGCCTGTTATAAACGGACCAACTGAAAAATCTGTTGGTGTGGACGTTCTCAGAACGAATGATGAAAAACTTGACTTTAAACAATTTCTTGAAACGTTTTTTGAAGAGAATAACGAACAGGAAACAGAAGGAGCAACAGAACCCTCGTTTGAAAGTGAAGTAATAGATTTTCCGTACGAAACTCAAGAAGTTACGGATTCTCCAGATCAAACACAGGAAGTAAATGACATACATAATTTTAAAGTCCAACCAATCATAAGAATGAAACCTATAACAGCTACCGAGAAAGAGAATACACCATCAACATGGTCAGCAGAATCGCAAAGTCAGTCAGAAGATGATTCTGAAGATAACACTACATCAATACAACCTAGTGCTATTTTAGAAAGTGAAAAAAATACTTTATTATACAGTAACAATGACGAAGAAACATCACCGTCAACGGTTGATCTTAGTAAAGAAGCAAGTACTAGCCAAGACACAGAATTTGATGAAGCTATAGAGAGTCTTTTAGGTACACTTAACATAGACTTTGAATCTGATTCTGATTTGACTGATCGACGCAAAGACAAAGCGCAAAGCGAATATAACCCTGAACTTGGTAAAAAAGCTAATAACGAAAGTTACAGCACTAACACTAAGGAAAATGAAGACGGTGAAGAAATTGTACAAACCGTTCACAAGAATAATAAAAAACAACGTCACAAAACAGGTGACAGAAAACTTGAAGAAGACAAAACAGCCAAGGAATACAAAAACAAAAGTATCCCAGCCGAGTCATTGGAGAAAGAAAATTCAAGTAGTAATAACACAAACATTAAATATAAACTTAAAAAAAATAAAAGCTATTCAAGTAAAAGAGGAGACAGAGGACATCATAATAACAAAAATGACAGTAGTGAAGATGAACGAGACGAAGAAAATGGTTCCAATAGATACGAAAATGAAAATAAGCAAGGCGATAATAACCCTAAACCTGTTAAAAAAGTTTATGTCGAAAGTTATAGCACTGGCACTCAGGAAAGTGAAAATAGTGAAGAAGTGGTACAAACGGCTCACAAGAAGAATATTAAGAAACGTCACAAAACAGGTGATAAAGACCAAAATAGTGATAAAGACAAAATGGATGATAAAGATAGAAAATTTGAAGAAGACAAAACAGCCGAGAAATACAAAACCATAAGTGTCCCAGCCGAGTCATTGGAGGAAGAAAATTCAAGTGATAAAAATACTGACAGTCTTATTGATCTGTTAGCATATGAAGATATTTTTGAGCTGTTATCAGGTAGAAAAATTGAAAGATAAATATATTGTGTTGATAAATACACTCGGACTGCCGGATATCGAACGTGTTATCATGAATTCAATTGAAATATTTAGGTCCTCCAAGGGCGACATTTTATATCCGCTAAATAAAAAATCAAGATTATTTGACTTTATTACGTAATATTATTCAGTGACTCAAGCTAGAACTTTGAAGGACATTAATGTAACCGTGTTTTTTCATAAAATAATGGTTCTAATTTAATAATAAAGAAGTTTGCATTCAATACTCTAGCCTCTTTTCGCACTAAACCTTTAACAGCCATATAACCGTTTCAATTTCAAAAATCAAAAGAACTGTCACGTCATTTTGTCAATCGTTTGAACGAAAATGTCGTTGCTAACGTTAAATGGAAAATCTTATTCGTCGTTTTTAATAAGAGGAAGGAGAATTCACGGTAGATGCAGGATCGGGAATCGCGACTGGGTGGGATTCGGCGTCAACGGCAGTGCCAACTACAAAGATGACGCCCACTTCCCGTTCCCCGCCATCAGGTTCAAAGAAAATACCAGAGATATTTGTGTATGTATGAACATTTTGCTTTGCATTTTTTGTAGCTGAAGAGACCGTTGGAGTAGACGTGTTCTTGAGCGGAGACCGCAAACCGACAAACGTAAGGTGGGATTCCCTCAGGCTAGCTAGGTGGTGCGACGATCTTCGCAGAGTGGCTGGTAGTAACTAGATGACAGTTGCTCAAAATCGAGTTGGTTGGTACTCGGTACGAAATTGGAGTGGCCCTTGTCCAGCAGCGCATTGGTTTAGACTGATAATCAATATGATTTACATTTGACCCATATCCAAAAATATTCTTTGCTCAACTGCTTTTAATCTTTTGAGAGAAAACAGTTTGAAGGGGGACTGACAACTTTTGTTACCGGAGGCTCTCCACAAGATGATCTAACCACTGGGCGAAAGTTAAAGGGATCCGCTGTACTATAATTATGGAAAGCAAGACTAGTAATAGGCTAGTTTCCACCATCAATAAACTGCAAATCTATTTAGTACGTCAGTTAGAGTATTGGAAAATAATGGACACGTATTTTCTTGTTTTGTACGTCAATGCATATTGACAAAGGTAAAACGCATCAAAACTCGGGAGTCGGGAGTGAGGGCTCGTGACGTCCCGAAGTTGCGGGACTGTTCGAAAGAGATACCGCGGCCCCGGAACATAAAGGGCGAGGAAGGAATTTGGATGGTTTTTAGTCAGTAAAAGTCTGACACTCCCTCCCGCTCCGCCCAGAGTCAGAGGGGTGATTTGATGATTGCCCGTCCGAAAAAAAAGGGCTCGTGACGTAATTTTAAAAGCGTTGTATCTTTGACGATTTTGATTTACGTAACAAAAGAAAAAATATGGTTAAAATTTTTTTTGATAAACATGTCGGAACCCGTAAACGGGGCAGACCTTAACCGTTGCAGCTACATGAAAATGGTCTGAGGAAACCGTTCATATTTTTTAGTGAAATATTTTTTACAATACATTTTTTTTATGCCCGTCGATCATGTTTTTGCTGATTAAAAAGTTTCATCGTACCAACCCAGGTTGGACCGTTGGAGAACTAAAAAAAAAAAATGCAGAATCTTTTCCCATACATTTTGTTTGAAACTTGAAGAGCCGCGGTGGCTCTGTGGTAGCAGCCCCGACTTACAAACAGTAAGTCGTGGGTTCGAACCCAGGCAGGCGCATTCATGTGTATTTTATTTCATCACCACTGCTCTCAAAATGGTGAAGGAAAACATCGTGAGCAAACCGGCATGTCGTAGAACCAAAAATTCGAAGACATGTGATATCTACCAAGTCGCACTAGGCCCGTGTGGTGGAGTATAATATAGCCCATACGCAAAATACGCGCTTTGACGTGGAGTTGCGGACACGGACACCAGCCCGTTATACAATACAATACACAATAAGTTTTAACGACATTTTTTTATGTTAATCGATCCGGTTTCTAATACTGATCAAAAACTTCTACCCAACCCTATGACCTCTGAGTTTGTTTCGGCTGTTTCTTCTCAAAGTAGATGACGTGTAAAAGTGTTGGTAAAAACCTACTTGCTAAATAAACATCATTCAAGCCACAAACACTACTCTAGCTAGCTGTTCTTTACGTGCTCCGGACGGTGGTGGCAGTCACGGGTCTCGCGGGGCCTTTTGCGGCTTCTTCTGTGCATATCCAGACTGGTCGAGCACCCTTAACTTGAGCGATGAATCTGCTAAACGCCCTGATTGCACACAAACCGAATTTTGATGATGATGCTTATGAGTACAGTAGGCGTCAACTCACACCGAGACGCGAAGCGACGTTGCAAAATATTTTGAAATTTGCGGTCCTGAAAGAAGGCCAATGATTTCGCTCTGCGCCGCGCGGCGCAGCGAGGAGTAGCGAGGAGTCGTGCTGCCAGCGCGACATCAGTGGCCAGCCATCTTCAGTACCGTCGCGCCGCGTCGCATCTCGATGTGAACTGACGCTAAAGCTATGTGTTATTATTACGTGAAGTTGTTTAGTTAATGTTATATGGTTGGCTAAGGCTAGCTGCAAGCTTTGGTGCCAACTGTAAATGCGGCAAATAACTGTTATATGTATGTATTAATAAATAAATTAACTTTCAGGCACTTCGCGAGAAAGAGAAAGGCGACTGGCGAATGCTTTGCTGTGAGGAGAAGAAGGCTCTATACCGGGCATCGTTCTGCCAGACCTTCGCAGAGTTCCAGCACCCCACAGGCCAGTGGAAGGCGATCGTGGGGGCTGGACTGATACTGTGCTCTTTCACTTTCTGGGCCTTCATCTTCATGCATTATTACGGTAGGTAACCCGACCATAACCTCGTAGAAGCTAAATATCCCCCCGAACGCTTTTTAATCAATCTCAAAGAAGATTAACCAAGTACGCATGAAATACAATGTCACGCGTATTTGGTTAATACAGCGCTAACACAGGTACACTATTATGTTCCTTTGCTTTTGTCGAGAATTAGAATCATTCTTTATCATCATTTTGCAGTACAAAACTTTATTCACGTAAGCATAAGGTTTATATGAGAGGTAAAATCATTTAAAGGACAAGACATAATATCACATGAAGCGATGTAGCGCTGAATTGTGTATGTGACAATGTTGTTTGTTTCAGTGTGGGAGCCTCTACCAGCCAGTCTATCGAAAGCATCGCAGAAAGTACAACTACGGAGAATGCTAGAACTTCGCGTCAATCCCATAGATGGACTCTCTTCCAAATGGGACTATGATAATGACCGATGGAAGAAGGTATGTTATATTTTTTTAGAACAACGCTAATCTCTAAAATCATCCAACCGATTTTAATGAAAGTATGTGAAGATGTATGGTTGGTTCCAACTTGAAAGATAGGATTGTTTTGGAGCCGATAGGAGACATTGCAGTCGCATATAATATCGATGCTTTGTCATTGCACCTGCGCGAAGCAGGGTCGCGTCTCTAGTTATATCGAGGGAGAGTGAGAGAGAGGCAAATAAAAGAAAAGATAGATCATTGTGTGAGAAATGATATGAAAGAAAAGAGAGTGAATGATAGCGTGTGAGAGTGTTAAAGATGACAGAGGAGAATGGAAAAGAAAACGTCCTGTGTGGACCCCAAGTTAAATGAGTTGCAGGAAGATGTTGACAGGGTAAAGAAGTGCACTCATCCAGTACTTGTAATGTCATCCCATCAGTCGTATGATTAATTAATTTTATGATGAAAGGGTCAGGGTAGCCTGCAGAATCCGAATCAGAATCAGAATTATTTATTTGAAAAAAAAAATCTCATTTTTTTTTTGTAATTTGCAGGTCAATGTAAAGTTTTATGTTGTTTTCTATGTGATTTGAGTCCGTAGTACGCATGTTTTTCCAAAATTATATTCATTAATTCATAAACACAAACCTCTTGGTTCATTGAATCTCATTGAATAACTTTTTCATTAAATAGTCATCATCATTGCTATCCAAAGCTGAGTGTGGCGGACTCAGCATCAAAATAAGAACACAAAAAATAAACAAATGATTTAAATGACAACAAAATACCTAATAACTACTACGTCTTAAACCAGTTTAAAATCTCATTTGTAAAATTAAGTTTTCTTTTTGAATTTGATGAAAAATCTGTTTGAAAAACATTAACTACCACCTTTCGTGGTAAGTAATTCTTTTATTACTTGTTTATTTTATTTTTTGTGTTCCCTCATTGAAACTGAACCCACCCCTGTGCTATGGCTGGCAATTTAATAAGTATCCAGATAATAAGTAAGGTTTAGAATAAGAAAGACCATTGCCCAGCAGTGGGACATAAAACAGACAATAAATTGTTCGTAGTCTTTGGAAGCCTTTTGTCGGGGGACGATCTGTCACGTAGATAAAAGACTAGAATCAACTCAAAAGTTGATTCTAGTCTTTTATCTATTCTAGTATTTCACCATTTTAATCCTGTGTTTTCTTCTTTTCAGTGACAATGCTGAGTTTCGCGTATTTTATAAAGCTAAACAAGCTGTTTCCTAGGATAAAGACGTAGAAATAGGGCAGTCAACGCGAAGTCAAGATAGCAATATAATTATGCTTGTAAGACAGATAAGCCTACAAATACTCTGCATGATGCCTAACACTCTTAAAGATACTTTGAAGAAGATACTTTTTTTAAAGCATGAAAAATAATTGAAATATGTATTTCACCCCACGTTTTCAAACAGTGTCAAACAAATGTTTGTACGCCAACACATAAAGCCAACACACACACAACACATTTTTGAAGTGAAAAAATCAAGCAACTGCAGCACTTTTTGGATGAACAAAAATCATGGAGCTCGCGTGATCGTCACCTAACGCTTCGTAGCACTAGTAGCCGTTCCGCTACGGCGTAGCACCTCATTGGCGTGTGCGGGGCACAACCCGTAGCAGATATGGATTACTTAGGTTTCACTTCTATTGCCAGTCCCCAAAGACTTTTGTTTTTAATAGGTCACTTAGGTAACTTCATCGCTAAATCATTTTTTGGTTCAAGGCCAAGGCAATTTGGGATAAAAAAGTCGCCAGTCACTAACGAATTATATTCATAATAAAACACATAACATATTAGTAAAATTATAATTCTTAAAACCCCTAATTGTTTCCCATTTTGTATTTTATCAAACTTGAACTCTTTCCTTTAATTTCCCGTAAGTAACCTTTCAGAATTTGATGCATATCAATGACGGTATCGAATGGTGCAATAATACCTGGTTAGGAATTTTGTTTTTTTTTTCGAGACTCCTTTCGCTATATCGCAGAGCAATTTTCGCTATACCTCATAATTTCGGATTTGGCACTCCACGTCCATTCGAAAAATTCCCCTTGTAAATCTCCGAACCCAAATAGTTTTGGACTATGCGTATGCTTTACTACACGTATGGTTAAAAAAATTGTTAAGTATTACTGATGGCCGCTAAATAAAAATAATGAGTGATTTCCTTTGACAGTTTCGGGAAGCTTGATGTGTTGGCGTCCTTACCAGTTCTTTCACAGTCGTGTTAAAGTCACGGTGATATTAAATTTATTCTTGTTGCAACACTAAAAGGTCTGTCTAAATTACAGATATTTACTGTCGTTACAATAAAGCTGCTTTTAGCTTGCTGATGTCAGACGCCAAATAATTGTGGACGGACTGTAGGTTTATTTGTTCATTCAATATTGCGCAATGAGAGTTTTCTGAAATGACAAAACCACAAGGTGGCAGCACTGGCGTAAGGTCTAAACATCGAACAAAATTCACGAGTTTCTCAGTTTTTTTATTTAATAACATTTTCAGTCATTAACAAAATGTGTTGTGCCGCAT
Organism: Xestia c-nigrum; assembly: GCA_916618015.1. NCBI lineage: Eukaryota > Metazoa > Arthropoda > Insecta > Lepidoptera > Noctuidae > Xestia > Xestia c-nigrum. The sequence goes on from OU745248.1 coordinate 1,234,733, forward strand.
AAGTTACCTTTTATTAATGTGGCCGCATAAGTACCTAACCTTTAATTAATTATTTCCTTGTACCACTGACTTTTGCAGTACTAAGAAGCTTAATCTTTAGTTCAGCTACTTTTCTTTGTCCGTAATCCATATTTATATTGTAAAACAGTCCAAATACGATGACATTTCGGTATTAGTTTCACTAGCTTACAATAAAATTCAGTTCAATTTGACAGTTTTTTTTACCAGACGCCTAAGTAACGACATCTATAGATAAAATCCGAAAAACCCTCATTGCGCATGTGATATCATTGTTCAGTGTCTTGCACGTGGCGCAGTGGCGCCGCTAGTTCCGTTGTTATCCGCTCTGTGAAGATTCGGTCAAACAGGTGCGGACATATCTCGCGGACATTGGACACTGACAAATACTTTAGTTCACTGTCTGTCAGAAGGCTCATTCACGGACACGCGGCATATATTCAAACATATTAAATATGGAATTGAGATGAATTCAAACATATGGGCGATGTATGTAAGCGTTTACGAGGCAGCGATTGCTTGAAATACTGTGTTACTTGCGGCAAATCTCGCAGATTGCTTTTGGCCAACTAGTTTCCAATACTCTGCTAACAGAGAAACAACATGAACCCATCGCGAGAAACGCTGACTCCACTAAAAGCGGAGACAAGACGAGTGGAGCGGAGATGAGAAGTGGAATCAATCAAATCTAACACATTCGTTCCTCAATCTCTCAGTCCACATCGTCATTCGTCAGTCGTGATTAGTAGAATCTTGCACCGTTGCACCGTAGTCTATGCGAGTCTCTGTCAATGAGCCTAGGGTCCATGTTACGCCCGCTGTTTATCTTTGTCAGTTTGACCGAACCTTTAGTGAAGTACTCGCCAGATGCTGGTAGATTTGTTAGTCTTTTGTTTTTGTTAAGTTGGTATTTTGCTGGTATTTTTAATTAATAAAATAATGTTTTCATTTTTTGAAAGGATTTTGTTTTATTAAACCCCGTGTATTCACACATCATAACTGTTTGGTAAAAGGGAAAGGAAGAGGAGGACACCGAGACGCGAGGCGACGACGCGACGCTGCTCGTATGTTTAATAGTGACTCAAAATTTACTTTACTAGCCCACCCGACAGACGTTTTCCTGTCTCCTACTACCTACCTACCTACTACTACTGCCTACTTACTACTACCTACTTACTACAACCTACTTACTTACTATGTACTACTACTACCTACCTACCTACTACTTCCTACTTACTACTACCTACCTACTACTACCTACCTACTACTACCTACCTACTACTACCTACCTACTACTACCTACCTACTACTACCTACCTACTACTACCTACCTACTACTACCTACCTACTACTACCTACCTACTACTACCTACCTACTACTACCTACCTACTACTACTACTACCTACCTACCTACTACTACCTACCTACTACTACCTACCTACTACTACCTACCTACTACTACCTACCTACTACTACCTACCTACCGATTATGGGGGCAGACATACTTCCGTATGTTCAGTTGACAATATTTCGAGAGTTTATAATATCGCTAAAAGAAAGACAATTGACAATTTTACGGTGACATATAGATATACAGATTACCTAGACGAAAAGATACACATTTCATTACGAATACGATGCGTCTCTCAGCGTTGCGCGGCGCAGCGCGAAATCACTGGCCTCTTCCAGTAACGGCACGCCGCGTCGCGTCGCGTCTCTGTTTGAACTAACTCTTACATCACATACATGAACGTCTGCAGAGCAGAGTATCTCAGTCACACAAGGCGGAGGATGGCGGTTATCATTTGGAAGCTACTGGACTTCTGATTGGAAAACTGGCCGACAACTGTCTCCTTGTCAACCGTCATTTTTTGGTTGGGGTATGGATGCCCTCCGTTCGAGGAAACTCAAGAGTATCTGTCGAGTGTAGGTATGTGTATCCTGCAAGTCCCTGAATAAAGTCAGAGGTCAAAAATGCTGTAGCCACAAAATGTCCGTAAGGATTCAGGAGCCACCTTTTCTTGTAACAAATAAAAGTTCGCAAATAGCAGGCATGCCATTGTCACAAAATATGACAGTATTTTGATGTCCGTTTGCCTGGATCGGTCCCCCAGAATTTGCGTTTTAGGTGTACACCAATGCAATGTACTCGCCTCGAGGAGTTTAAGTACCGGTTTCTTTTTCAATCTACCGCTGCACTTTTGAAGAAATTTGCAAAATAAGGGGGCCGTGCTGAAAACGTTTGGCTGGCACGGCCCTCTCGTACTAATACAGCAGTATCGCAATTTATTTGGAACGTATGAACTTCTTTAGATGATTCAGGAAGTCGAATTTTGTAAGCAAAGCATGTCATATTTTAAAAGAAATAGGCGTATAAAGAGGGCCGTGCTGAATGAACTACATTGGTTTATTTATCAAATTTAGCAAGTTTTATGAGAAACCAATGCGGGTGCATATGTTACTTATTGCCAAACATCAATTATGACTTAATAGTTTATGGCTAAGGTTATTTGTCTTCTTTAGATATTTCCTCATTTATTAATTTTTCAGCACGGCCCCCTATCTCTACATCTACATATTTTTTGCTATTACGAATTCAGAATATCCGTTGCGGTACATATAACGCGTCAACAGAGTACATTCCTTGAGTTTAAGAATAGTACATTTTGATACAAGTGGAGAAATTTTGTTATTGTGGTTCAAGGCGGTATTAACACAGGAGCCGTAAGGCGAGGGTGTTTTTGAGCCGAGAACTGCAATAACAAAATGTCCACGTGTATCAAACGACGTTTTTCAATACACTTTTGAAGAAATAAAATAAACTAATGTAAAATATATTTTGTGTCATGAATGTCACGAGACTATGATTTAAATTTATTTTTTTCCGCGCTTTGCTTTCGCCAGGTTGAAGGAGAGGCAAAGGTATGAAACTGTTATACAGCCTAATATAAAAAGTAGTTTTTTTATTATTTTGAATTTAGAACACAAATAAATGTTAATTTGTTTATAAAAGTAAATATTACTTTTAAATAATCATATATAGCTACGATCTTGAATTTATAAACACAATTAGAATATTCAAAAAATGTTAGATCGCTTCGCCGAAATTTAAAAAAAAAAAAAAACATTCACCTCCGACTCTATAGTCAGTCGTGAATGTTTTTTTTTTTAATTAAGCAATGAACCAATTTGGACTAAGTATATTATGTATAGTTAGTTATCTATGGCAATTTAGCTTTCTGCACATGTGTGAAAAAAACATGAAAAACTCACCCGTGTGAAATACACTGCATTTCGAACCTAATCATAGTGGGAAAAGAGCCAGTTTTCGAGGAAGTGTATTGAAAACTTTTTAATGCGCTATATATTTTTCAAATTACACGCAAAAAAAAGGTGCCAGCCAAACGTTTTCAGCACGGCCACCTTATTTTACAAATTTCTTCAAAAGTACAGAGGTATATTGAAAAAGAAACCGGTACTTACATTTACAGGGTTATTTGTAAAACACCGGCAACCCCGCAGGAGTGGATTGCTGACATCTTAAACAACAACATTTGTTCTACGACTTTTGGGAAAACAGGCAAAAAAAAATCGACTTCTCAAGCAAAACTCCATCTGCTGTTCGGACAAATGTATGGAGAGTTGATTTTTTTTTGTCCGTTTTCGGAAAAGTCGTAGAACAAATGTTGTTGTTTAAGATGCCAACAATCCACTCCTGCGAGGTTGCCGGTGTTTTACAAATAACTCTGTATACTCCTACAGGCGAGTACATTGCATTAGTGAACACCTAAAAGGCAAATTCTGGGGGGCCGAACCAGGCAAACGTACATGTATTTTCATTACTCATACTCGGAAAGTAGGTCTGAAGTTGCCTGAGGAGCGGGCTGAAAGTAATACTTTTCAGCCCCAGGAAGAATCGCTTTTAACTGACAGCTGTTACGTTCTATTTACACATTTCTATTGAACCATATTCCAACATCTATACAGCCTGTAAATTACAGCTCGATGTAAAATTGAAATAACATAAAATTCAGTATTAATTAAAAAATATGTTTTTTTAAATAACTTAGTTATAGTTTAGTTACAAATATTTCTTAAAAATAACAAAGATTTGGGCAAAATATTTATTATTTTTTGAGTGACGATAGTGAAAATAAAGGCTGAATAGCCGGCCACAGAAAAAAAAACAAAATAGGCGGGAAAGCGCTCTTCATTTTTTTTCGAGTGGTTTCATGTTTTTTGTTTTTATTTTCCTTGTATTCGTAATGAAAAGCACAGTGTTTACCTTGGGTTAAAGATTTATTTAGTGGGTACTTCTCTGATTTTGTGCAAATCACATGTCCGTGAATATTTTGGCGAATCTAAACATCATAAAAGCCCACCAATATTTTTTATCTATAATTGGGTAGCCTAACTTTTAATGCCAATAAGAATTAAAATTAATCATGACGAGTTAATGACTCAAAATAATATTTTAATTGCTTAAATTTCATTACCCTCAGTGTCTTTGATGCGACGAGTTAGAAAAACATTTTTATTAAATTATACGTAGAGGTTTATGCTGCGAATTGTTACTAGAGGAACCACAAGTACATCATAAGGTAATGAATTTTCATTTTGCAAGATATAATATTGATGTTATTATTTTATAACATTGTGATAAAAACAATTTGTCGTAAAAAATATTACATTACCTTCAGCCTATCTTGAAATATCAAACATCGTGCTGTATTACATCGTCCTTGGATCGAGCACCCCCTCCCGCCTCCGCAATTGCCGGTCAGTCGGCCAGCAACAACAAACGGGGCAGGACGCGTGCCAATTTTTTTCGCGACCGTTAAAAAAGTTCGACAATTACGCGCTTCAACCATTTTCGGTTTCATTACATTCAGCGGATTTTTGACGTAAGTAGTTGTGTTTTTTTTTATAATTTTAGTCTTAAGGCAATTGTTATAATGTATGTTCATGTTTATTATTATCATTATGTACCGTAATTGATTAATTGCAGAGTAAAATAAAAAACAGTTTGAAAAATTCATTACCCTCACTTTCATTACCATCGATTACCTTCAGCTTTGAAGGTGACGGTAATGAGACTAAAATGAAGGTAATGAATTTTTCATATTATTCTATGTGATATCCTATTCAACCCTATTATACTGTCAAATTCTAAGCGGACACCGGTGTTCGCTCAGAATTTTACAGTTTGATATAATATTTCACTAAACAGGGTTTCTAAAAAATATTATCCATTTCAGGAAACAAGTATGGCTAAAACTAAAACTAAAAAAACTCGCGAAGAAAAGCTTGCTCAAGCAAGGTTGCATAAAAGGAAAAAGTACGAGGAAATTAAAAACGATCCCGAGAAATATGCAATTCAGAAGGAAAAAGAGAGACAGAGATACTTGAAACGAAAAGAACAAAATAAAATAAAATCTGTTGCTAAAATGACACCAAGGGAGAAAAGACTTCAAAGAAAAAAATGGAACGAAAATAGTAAGCGTTATTTAGAGAAAAAGAAAAAGGAAAAGGTAATACAACAGATGCTGATTGATAATTCACCTCCAACAAGTGATAGAGAAGAAAATGTAGCTGAACAAGACCCATTAGAAGGGCCATCACACCAATCAGTAGAGGTGTCTAACATGAACTGCAAACGGTGTCAAAAGAAAGATAAGTTAATAAGAAGACTTCGTTATAGTTACAAGAAAGAGATTGGTAAACTAAAACAGGAAAAGGAAAAAGTTTTTAAAGAAAAGGATGCAATGAGAAAAATGTTGATAAGGCAAATAAATAAACAACGAAGAATACAAGCAAACCAACAACAGCCATCAACAGGCGAGAAAGTGGATAATTTGATAAAATCAATAGACGAAGACAAACGAGAAGAAGTAAAGAAAAAAATATTATTTGGAGAAATCATATCGAACAATTTAAGGGTTATCGATGGATTTAAAGTTTTAAGAAAGAAAGAAAAACGAGAGTTTAGCGATATAGTCATAAGGGACAAAGACCGTTTCAAGAAGCACAAGGTTTTAGGTAAAGCGTCGAAATTTACAGTGCGAGACAAAAATAAAATACGTCACAACAATGAATCAAACATGGATACAGAGAGTAAAATGAAACAAGACGTAGAAGATTTTTTCGAAGATGACAGCAATACTAAAATTTCTCCTGATAAAAAAGAATTTATCACACGTAATGGACAAAAAAAACAAAAACGATATTTATCGGACACATTAACCAACCTCCACAAAAAGTTTATGCACGTTCAAAACAGTAATATTGGATATTCTACGTTCTGTAAATATCGACCATTTTGGGTTCTCTATCCTAAAGAATCTGATCGTAATACATGTGCTTGTAAAACACACGTAAATTTTGATTTATTAGTCAAAAGTCTTAACAAGAAAAAAATCATTAAAGAGGCAAATGGAACTGCTATTTTGGAAAGCTTGTGCTGTGATATATACAATGAAGAATGCTTAAATCGAAAATGTGAGGTATGTCGAAACAGAGTAATTAATTATGAAGAATTTAGCAATGAAGAGAAAATAAACTATTATCAGTGGTGTGCAAAAAAAGAAACCTACAATGTCAAAGGACAAGAAAAAAAAAAATTGTTACCGTAAAAACTCGATTACAAGATTACCCACGAAATGTTATAAAAAAATTGGAAGATTCTCTAAAATCATGCTATATGAAACATTGTACTAACATCGTTGTCCAGTACAAGAGCATTAAATCTCTGAAAGCGACAATGACTACCAAGGAGGTAATGTTACACATTGATTTTTCCGAAAATTACTCTGTCAAATTTAATGAGGAGATACAAAGCTATCATTTCGGTGGCAGTCGATTGCAAATAACGTTGCATACTGCGGTTGCATACTTAATTGATCCAGAAACTGGAATCATGAAGTCCTATAGCGTTTGCAGTATCAGCGAATGTAACAGACATGACGCAAGTGCTATATGGGCACATATCATACCACTTTTAGGTTATGTAAGAGAAATATCACCTCTGATAGATACAGTACATTTCGTATCTGACAGCCCTTCAAGTCAATATAGGAATCGCTACATTTTCTTCGTTATTAGTCAACTGCAGCAGGATTTTCCAGAGTTAAACTTTATAACCTGGAACTATTTAGAGGCTGGACACGGCAAAGGAGCACCAGATGGAGTTGGTGCTGTCCTGAAGAGAACCGCAGATAAAATCGTACAATTTGGTAATGACATTGGCACAATGAAAGACTTTTGGGAGCTCATTCAAGTCAAGGTTAAGAATATCAAACTCCTATCCGTCTCCGAGCAAGATATTGAAGACAAAAAAATTCCCTCGTCGGTTCCAGGATTTCGTGGAACGATGTCTGTGCATCAAGTGCTTTGGTCATCTAACAGGTTTCGAATAACCTTCCGAAAACTAAGTTGTTTCTTGTGTGAAAACGGTGAAATATGTTCACATAACTACCATCTTGGATTTATGAACTTACCTTGTCTTTATGAAAATGTCGATTCTGAACATCTACAAGATTTCTTAAACGAAAACACGACGAACGAAGTCCTTCGAGAAGTGACAAATTCTCAAACACCTACCCCTACTAATAAATTCCTGAATAGATTAACCACTGAAGAACCACAAAATATGAAAAATTCATCAAATAGAGCCCAAAGCAATAACAAAATCACCATACTATCTGACGTAAAAGTACATTGGACCAACACTTCTTTTATTGGCAATGAAATGAAGAAAACAGATAATACCAATTTTCAACTTGATTTTCAAAAGTTTGTTTCCGGAAAAGAACAAGGAAAAGAACAAAATAATCCCGATGATATTTCAGAAAGTACCAATGCAAGAAAAATATTCAAAAAAGATAGAAAAGTGAAGAAAATTTTTTTTGACCAGTCAGATGATAGTAGCAGTGGAGGAAACATAAGTGAAGAAGTCAGAATTGAAAAGAAAAAATCACGCATTACCTCACTTTTTGATGATTCTGATGATGAATTAAATATTTTTTAATTTACCAAACCCAAAGAATTGACATTGTTACCAATGTAGAATTAAGAAGTTTTTTTTTTGAGCATACTTGAGGCTTTTTTTTGTTAAATATTTTTTTATTTTGTATTCATAAGAGAGATATGTTTATGAGCATAATTATGTTTTAAAAATAATAATTTTGGCGATATGACATAATTGCAACAAAACAACAAAAAAAAGAATATAACTGTTTTTTAATAATTATGTTTCGACAAGAAACAAGAGTTTGCTATAACTTTAGTGATTTTGATTATGTATGTTATTAAGCAGGATATTAGTAGGTAGGATAGTTATATTTCATAACTTACATAATTACGTTTCATTAAGTAATTATAACATATATATTTAATTGAACTCGTAGCTTCTTAAGTAAGACATGACTGATTAGTTAACGAAACTTATTTGATTTGCTATAGGAGACTGAATATTTTTTTCTGTTATTTTTTAAAGAATAAACTCTGATTGTATAAAACTTACGAGATTTTATTTACTTTATCTAATGATATAATCCAGCATTTTTTATTTATTTATCTTAGACTCATTTCATTACTAGCCATTTTTTTTCATTACCTTAGTCTCCAGTTTCACTACCAGTATTTTTTTTCATTACCTTAGTCTCCAGTTTCACTACCAGTATTTTTTTTCATTACCTTAGTCCCCAATTTCATTACCAACTTTACGGTTTTCATTACCATCAGCAGTACAGAATTTCATCGGTCAATATCTACTTATGTAATGCGTATAATGTTGTATAAATTACATAAATAGTTTATATTCTTGATACCAATTCTCGTGAAAGTTGAAAATAAGGAATTGGAAATTTTCTCACATTTCTGTCAGAATTGCACTAAATCATAGAAATAAGTCCTAGGATAACAATGTACTATTTGTGCTTTGGTCCTAGGTTGACGTACATTATCATCAGCCTTTTAATGTTCCCACTGCTGGGACACAGGCCCCCTTCCTCTCTATGAGATGGAATGGGCTATAATCCACCACGGGGGCCCAGTGCGGGTTGAAAGATATCACGTGGCTTCGATTTTTTTTCACGATGTTTTTTTTGAAGACAAAAAAATATTATATAACCCCAGTAATTTCTTAGCAAAACCACCAGCATTTTATACTGCCCACCGATCGTGCCTCGGAACATAACGTGGCACCCACCAACCGCTGTAGACCTCCATTCTCGCAGAGAAGTCACCTGTGCCCCAGCTGTGGGAATGGGAACGAATCAGGCTAATAAAGATTATGTTATACTTACTTTTCAGATAGAAACTAAGTACAAAATGGAGGATATAAGCATAAGCATAATAATTGCTCCATGATGCAATCTCAACGACTTCTTGCTCAGCCACGACAAATGAGGTCAGGGAGTTCTTTGCCAGTTTTTGTAATTTAGTATTTCGCACTACTCATCATCATCAGCCTTTAATGTTCCCACTGCTGGGACACGGCCTCCTCTCAATGAGAGGGAATGGGCTTTAATCTACCACGCGGGCCCAGTGCGGATTGGTAGATGTCACATGTCTTCGAATTTTTGATTCTAGGACATGCCGGTTTCCTCATGATGTTTTCCTTCACCGTTTAGAGAGCAGTGGTGATGAAATAAATTACACAAAGTAATGCCCCTGTCTGGGTTTGAACCCACGACTTACAGTTCGTAAGTCGGGGCCGCCACCACTGGGCCACCGCTGCTCCTGCTTTCGCACTACTTACTATTACATATAACTCTTTACGTATAACTGTTAGTTCGTATGCCTACGTCTCGCAGCTATTAGTGCGTTTCTATTACGGCCATATTCAATAACTTACTCGCTGGTTTCGGTAGGTTGATATCTCTGGCTGTTTGACATTTTCCTCACTAACCAGTAAGAAACAAAACGTCACAGAAAAGCTTTTTTCAATACACTTCTTCGAAAACTGGTCCTTTTCGCACTACGATTAGGTTCAAAATGCAGTGTATTTCACACAAGTGCGTACATACAAGGGAAGGGAGGTTTTTGCCCTGAAGTGCGACACAAACGGCTGATATTAATAATCAGTAGATAATATTGATTCATAAAAATTTCAAAGGTTAATTACGAAGTCAAGACGCCAGCGATTAATGTAATACAATAGTGCAATTCTATGATAATTTATTAGTTCCTGCGATTACTTACCGATGCCAACAGCAAAACCGAACGGATTAGTAAGACAATGTAATATGCGCCTCATTACCATTCTAATTGATTCGTTTTTATTGTTTTGATGGCGACAGAATATATGAACAACTCAACTGCCGAAATGCGCGTGTTCAGAGGCCTGCGGAGCTTGCGAATTTCATACAAACGTAATACCAAAAGGATTTGTAAATCAAACATAACTTCATAAGGTAGTGTGTTTTTATTTTGATTGGCTAACAGAATATATAGGTTCCCAAACACATTTTGAATGTTCACCGATTTAAACAAGAGTTATGAGAAAAAAAAAATTTCAATAGAAATTTTAAATTCCTCATATCTCGTCTTTATTTCAATGTCCTTTCAAAATATTTTTTTGGGAACATAGTTATTCTGTAATACAATCGGAATATATACACTCTACCTTAAGAATATCTTTGATTTTCATATTATTTTGGTATTACGTTTGTATGAAAAACGCAAGCTCCGCCGGCCCCTTAACAATATTTGCATGCTGAATTTATAGTAAGCGGAATGATGTGGAACCTATTTATCTTTAACACCTCAAATACATACCATATTTCACGTAAACAAAGATTATTCTATTCTATTCTGATCAAGTATGCAAACCGATAACCTCCATCTGCAGTGTTCCATTGATTGTATTTTAGTATTTTTCTATCAGTGAAACATTTCGCAATTGATCGAATGCGTAGCACAACACGTAGCGTGTAGCATGTATCGTATTCGTAGCGCGTAGCAACGTAGCCCTACGTTGCTACGCGCAAAAGGAGAAAGGGGAAAAATGTGTGAAACTTGTTGGATACGTTTTCAAATTTAGTTTTTTTTAGATGCCTGGAAACCGCCCCAAAAGACGTCGACGATAAGAATTATTATAAGACAAATAATAAAAATGGCTCGTGATTGAGGTTAATGTCTGACAAAATATGGCATAAGTTTTACATCTTCGCAAAATCAGTGAAGAAGGGATTATTTTGTAGCAAATTTTGAACTGTTGATGTTTAAATAAGTTAATAAGTAGATTTCATTTAACTACGTACTAGATATTAAGAAAGAATGTCATGTCATGTTAGGACAAAATGTATTTTTGACTGATTTATATTTATCTTTCCCAAACTAAACAACACAAAAAGCTTAATATAAGTACCAGAATAAGTAATAAAATTGTTATTTTGCAACAAATATGTTTTACTAGCTGACCCACGAAACTTCGTTTGCGTCACATAAGAGACAAAAACGAAAGGAAAAAAATCCCCGTTTTTGCAACATTTTCCATTCCTGCTCCTCTCCTCACAATCGTAGCGTGATGTTATATAATCTATAGCCTTCCTCGATAAATGGACTATCCAACACAAAAAGATTTTTTCAGTTCGAACCAGTAGTTCCTGAGATTAGCGCGTTCAACCGAACAAACAAACAAACTCTTCTGCTTTATAATATTGGTATAGATTTCTTCACGCACATCTTCACTGTCAGCAATACCTGGGCAGAAAGGAAGACGCTGATCCAACTAACTCTAGGCACAGTTTACAATCGACCCAACATGGGGTCAAATTGAAACATATTTCGACGAGGGTTTCCAAATAGCTTTTACCTAGGTTAAGGACTATATTATTCGCAAAATGATTACTGTGGTCGAACAGCTTACTAGTTCTGCAGTGCAAGTACGTGGGACTCGATTTGATAAATAAGACAGTTAGGGCCTGTTTCACCGGTTCCGCCGGATAAAGTGTCGGTTAGTTATCTGATAGTTAATACTATCTACCACTTAAAGGCTGGTTATAACTAATACTTTATCTACCAGATATCGCTATCCGACACCTGTGAAACCAAAAGTGTTAGTTTATCTGGCAGATAAGTTCCTAATAGGCTAACCGACAATCCGCAACCGGTGAAACTGGACCTTATTCTCGCTAAAATTAGTTTTTATGGAGTTAAAAACTCATTTTATTGAGAATAACTGTCTTTATCTAACCGAATCCTATCGAGGCCTACGTACTTGCACTGCAGTTATGATTAAAACCAGATAAGGGTATAAAACGCAAGTCGCAAGAATGATTTTTGAATCAACTGATAATGGAAGCAAGAATACCAAAAAATATACCCCTTTGAGTTTATTTGGTAAGATTCCAATATTACTGTCTTTTTGGTCTTTTGTGGAGAGGCGCTACCTGACCACAGGATCTCGGGTTATTTTTTCAGATCGAGCAAAGTTATTTGTTTTTTTGTTAATTGCAGCCTCCAGACTAGATTGGTGCCTCGGTCCAAAGCAAACAGCTGCAACCTTAAATGGTATTCAAAATATAACTGATGAAATGTGGGTAGGTGTACCATACACAGTACACCTCTGCAGCATCGCTTGTAGATTACTAGCGTGATGTTATAGATCCGACACACCTTATTACCTAGCGAGGCTTATTCAAGAATGATGTTTCCAGTGATGTCTAAAGCTGCAAACACTGTTTTTACTCTTATAGAAGTAAAAAACAGTAGCACTGTCGAAAGGGCAGCTCATAACTAATGTATAATGCATTCAAGTGATGCAAAGCTTCCCGTCTCAGGATGTGCGTAGGACCACCGATGCGTGGCCGCGCTAGACACGGTATATAAGGACAACGCTAGTCCAATTTGTTTACAGTTCAGTGAAATCCTGAGTGTAGATAAACATGAAGTGTGCGGTAAGTTACAGTTTTGTTTTTGAAAATAGAATGTTTGTGTTAGGATTTTTTTTTACATGAGACATCGAATTTATTGAAAGTGTATAAGGCCTGAATTCCAAATTCAACTTTTAAATACTCAAGGAGTGTCGTATCCTATTATTTGACACCTTCAACGTTCTCATTAAGGCATAATAGCAACTGTACTAATTTAAAATAATCGTCAAACTAATGTAGTTTATCTGACAACAGTACTGTAAAAGTTTCTTGAAATAATAATTTCCCAATTTTCCAACAGTTTCTCTACAGTAGTAATAAATTGTATATTTAAATGGTGGTGTTTTCTGTCCACAGGTGGCATTAGTTCTCGCCGTGATCGGCTTGGCGGTGGCCAACCCTGTCCCATCGCTGGGACTGGGCCTCGGTAACTCCTCATTTAATTATAGACACTATTTGAACACTAAATCCAAGTCCATGCATAGAAAATTCCGTTAAGGTAAGCAGAAGTTCATTTTGCTTGACCTTACACTTTCAAATTAGTTAGTTTGCAGCGTTATGTAGATTCATAGACAGGCAGCTAGGCGGTTTTCTTTGTGTAAATTATATACGTTACATCTGTCAATTCTACGAAGAGAAACATTGTCAGCAAATCAGTATTATTAGAACCGGAAATTAGAAAATAGGTGACAGCTATCAACCCCTTAAGAGGCCTGCGGAGTATGCGAATTTAATAGAAACGTAATACCAAAATAATTTGTAAATCAAACAAATATTCTTAAGGCAGTGTGTATTTATTTCGATTGAGTTACAGAATATATATATGTTCCCAAATACATACTTTGAAAGGATAATGATATAAAGACGAGAAATGAGGAATTAAAAATTCCTATAGAAAATTTATTTTTCCCATAACTCTTGTTTAAATCAGTGTCCATTCAAAATCCATATTTGGGAACATAGATATTCTAATAATACAATCGAAATATATACACACTACCTTAAGAATATGTTTGGTTTTCATATTTTTTGGTAAGTATTACGTTTGTATGAAAAACGCATGCTCCGCGGGCCCTTTAACCCACTCTTCTCACAGTAGTAGGAACATGCTGATTGTTTCATTTAGTTTGATAGTACACATTTATATTAAATATCCTAGCTAAGCCGCGGGGTTTCGCCCGCCTACAACTAATATACTAAAACCTTTCTCAAGAACCACTCTATCCGTTCGTGAAAAAAGCATGAAAATCGGTGCAGTCGTATAAGAGTTAATCGCGAACAGACAAGCAGACGTAGCTTAGAAATTAGTTTTATAATATGTAGTTAAAAATAATTGCTATCTTTGCTTTGCTAATTTATTTAAAAGTTGCAAAAGTAATCCCGTATTTTTTTTGCATCACTAACAGTTCTGCCTTTGGTTAAAATTTAAAACGCTCACTTGAGAAGTAAGCCGCCACGCAACGCTTTATACACTACCCTACCAACTCTGCCAACTAAGCTTAACAACATATCTGTAGACTGTCTATCCGCTTTTTGTCTGTCTTTATTGAGCGAAGAAAGAAAACACAACGTGAAAGGTGGACAAGTGAAAACGGGCACGACTCAAGAGTTACCCACGCCTTTACAATTAGTCTTAGTGATACCAGCATGTTACTGTCCCACGGCTGGGAAAAGGCCTCTGGTTATACTCACACAGAGAAGTCACGAGCATTGACCATCACGGTTGCTCAAGACGGATTGGTGAATTCTACGGTTCCTCACGAGGTTTTCCTTCACCGATGTCCAAAATAATCATAGAAAGTACGTCCAAATGAATTGAAAAAATTACATTGGAACTTGCCCGGATTTGAAACACAACCTCATGCTTAAGAGGCGAGGCCTTAACCTCTAAGATATCACGACACTTTGTAAAATTTACCGTGCTTTCAAAACAGTGAAGGAAAACATCACACCGAAACCGGTATGTCACAGACACGAAAAACAATATAAATATGTGAAATCGTACCCTACAAGTCTGTTTTGGGTCCCCGTGGTAGATTACGGCCAGCTCCCTCCTACAGAGAGAAGGCCTGTGGGCCCTGTAGCCCAGCACCGAGGCTGATTGCAGTGCTATAGACATCATCAGAAGTAAAATCTCAGATCCTTGCGTTGCTGCATCGTATTCACCTCTGAGTAAAGGTTGACGCACGCTAGACCGTGCCGGGTCCGAGCGGACTCGTACTCGGAACGGTCTAGCGTGCGTCATCCTTGTTGTGTTTTCGTCCCAAATCACCACAAAGACAGACCAATCCACAGACCCAAAGATTCCGTATTTAACCATCATTATTTTATCACCAGCCTCCCCCCTCGTGCTCCCATCGTACTCCGTTAGCTCAAGCCTCATCAACCACGGAGTGACGATCCCGCGCGTGGTGTACTCAGCCCCAGTCGTCCGCCACGTCGTCCACGCCCCAATAGTCACCGCACCGATCATCCGCACCCCTGTCATCGCAGCTCCCGTCAGCGTCGGCTGGGGAGGCCTCGGATGGGGCTCATCCCTCGGCGGCTGGGGCGGCTGGGGCAGCTACAGCGGCTGGGGCGGCCACGGCGGCTGGGGCGGCTACGGCAAGCATTAAACCAAAGACACGAAATTATTTTCTTCAAAAAAAGAATTCTCGTTCTGTTATAAAATGTTGCCACGTGTAAAAACTTGGATGTCTATCGTTTATTTTTGTATATAGTATTTTTCTTTTCATTGTTTTCGTGTAAATATTGTAATAAAATTTTTCATAACACCTATAATTTGTTTTTTTTTTATTGCATAAGGAAATTGCACACGAAAATTACAATTTCAAATTGGACATTGAGTTTTCTTAGTGAAAGAGTTTCTGTGTAGGTTCTACAAATGACTGTTACTGGGTTTTAGGTACGTTTTATAACTTAATTAATTATTTAAAGACAACCTGTACATAAGCTGCAGCGACATGTCCTGTCTTCATTGCGTGTAGAAAATGCTAAATTGAAACATAAACGGAAACATTGAAAGGAAACAGGATACATCCATTCAATTAAATGTAGTAATAACGAGTATTCTACGCGATTGTATGAAATACCTACGTTATTCAAATTACAAAAACATCCGTTAATTACTTAGTTATTGCCTAATTACTTGCATACCTACCTAAATGACTGCAAAAATACATCTATTATTAGTTTTAGTTCTTACATACAATAGACACTAGGAGATTTCATTAAACTCTCTTTGAGATATCTCTCGCACTTATCGGATCGGAGATTTGAGATTTAAGAGAGAGCTTAATCTCCTAGAAATTACTATCTGAGAACAAGCAAGAACTGTCCGCTGCGATGCCTATTTATCTATTTTTTGTGCTTTCAGTGGTTTACAGATTCAGAAACAAAATGGCGCGATGGCCATGCTGGAAAATGGCGCCCATGGTTCTTATAGTAATGAATTCAATGGCGTACGCATCGCCCCACGTTGAATATACTCTCGATGATTTGTCGGACGAAGGTAAGCCCACAACAAAATGTACGACAGTTGTGACAGTGGTCGATAAAAAAACACATAAATACTGTCCAATAAAGCAGCTAGCGATAAACATAAAAGATTTTATGAAAGATAAAATGTTTCGGCTTTTTCCAGCAGGTTCCTCTCTGCTTGCCTCGGAAAGCACGTTAAGCTGTTGGTCCAGGCTGTCATTTGTAGTTGTTTTTGACAGTAGTTACAGGTACTGTTTTAGGCTTTCACGGTTTAAAACTAAACGTACGAAAGATACCCCGCGGCCCTTGTCACTTACGGAAGATATTATCCCGTAAGTGACAATATAAGTTCAGTTGCAGGTAGTCAGTGGCCCATAAAAGTCTGACAACCAGTCTTACCAAGTGGTAGTATCGTCATCATCTGCCTAGCCTTTTCCCAACTAGGTAGGGGTCGGTTTCCAGTTTAACCGGATGCACCTGAATACCAGTTTTTTTTCATGGTGCGACTGCCTATCTGACCTTCACAACGTAGTTATTACTGGGAAATACGATACCACTTGGTAAGACTGGTGTCAGACTTTATGGGCAACGACTGTCAAATGAACAAATGATAGCCGGGACCAACATGGACGAAACTCGGTATGTAGGGGTGGTCATCCATCCACAGACTAGCCTAGGCAAACCTAAAGATCGACCCGAGTGGCTGATATTATTTAGCCACGAGCTCCTCTACCAAGTGGTAGTATCGTATTATAAATAAATAAATAAATATATCGCTGAACATTAACACAGCGCCACCTAGTGCCACACTAAGCAAGGCTTGTGTCGTGGAAACCAGATAGTTGATATACTACATTTATACTTTTTTGTTTGTAAATACATACTTATTACATACTAGCTGACTCGCGCAACTTCGTCTGCGTCTCATAATTTGAGATTTAAACTATCCTATCTCTCAAGTTGGATCGAACTGCACATGGTGTGCGAATTTTATTATAATCGGTTAAGTGGTTTAGGAGTCCATTGAGGACAAACATTGTGACACGAGATTTATATATATTAAGATATAAATATAAATATCCATGACTCGGAAACAAATGCCCATACTCATCACACAAACATTTGCTCCTACCGGGATTCGAACCCAGGACCCTGAGAACGTAAGGCAGCCTCACTACCACTACGCTATTCGGGTCGTCGATACGGGGTATTATTCGTATTACCCCGTATTAACTGGGTTATGGTGGTAAGAAAGGCAGTCGCTCCATATTAGACTGGAAGCTGACTCCAACATATTGGAAACAGGTTAAGCAGATGATGATTACAGGAGGCTCTGGTCAAACAAAGATGTAGACACTGTACTCGTAGGTGTGATGTGAATAAGCATGTTGGTTGTTTTAATGATGAAGTCAGCGGCTATTCACTGCAGTTTGCACACCTCCTCCATAAAAGTTAGTAGAAACAGTCGACGAATGCGAATGTCATCCTGTATCCCGGGAGTGATTAATTTGTGTTTAGCCAGAGCCTATCACGCAAAATATGGGTGTACCTGCTACACTTCTGCCTCTTTGTAGAATAGGTACCTGCACCGCCCTGCGGTACCTGCCCTGCTTAGAAAGAGGCAAACCACACGGGCGGTGCGGCGCCGCACCGCAAGCCATTTCGCCGCGCTGGCGACCACACGGGCAGAGCGGCGTCGCAACGTTCTACGGAGCCGCGGCGGTGCCGCAGCGGCGGCAAAATGAGGGCTTGCCCATCGCTACGTACGACAATCCAGCATGCGTCCTATGCTGCGCAAACAAACAACTGCGAGCGGCGCCACCGCGCTGCTCCGGCTCCGCTCTGCTTACACCCCTCCCCGCCTCGTCTCGATTCCGATGCGCGCGCGGCGCAGCGCCGGAGCACACCGCACAGCGCCATGTGGCTACAATGCATTTTTGTATGTAGAAAACCGCAGCGGGGCGCCGCTCAAGCGCCGCGCCGCCCGTGTAGTTACACCCTAAAGAGGTGTACGTAGAGATTTGCCTCGTTAGCTGCAGTTCATTTGTTTGCCAGCCAGTACGTTATACGTGCGTAGCGTGGCCATAGGTCCAGAACTCCAGACGTACCTACGTAGTTCGTGCGTAGCGTATCTATAGGTCACAGCACTGTGCACGTTCCCACTGTACACTCATAGAATCAATGCTAGTGTATCTGAGTCACAAGCTGTTTCGCAGCGGCAGAATGCTTTTGTTTTGACACATACCTACGTTACATAAACTTGCACCTATTGCTCGTGGGGGCAAGCAGAAAATACAGAACTCCTGCTGCTACGATCATTAAGTATACCTACTCCTTTTTGCTTCGTCAATGTTCTTTACTGTTGTTTTTACATACACAAGGTTTGTTGATGAAAGAACTTGAGAAGAACAACAGACGGTTCGCAGGCTTATCCATAGAGTACAACCCCAACCGTCGGGAGATGGAAGTCACTAAAGCTCCCACCACGGCGGCAACCAGTAAGATTTTTTTCCGATTATATTAGTATTAGTATGAACAATTGAACTCCCGGTTAACATGTGGTTTGATCAATCTCATACGGACAGATTGCGATTTGAACGTACCGGTCACACCCGCAGTTGGCCGGTGCCAGTTCTAACGTGCCCTAAAAGCTTAGTACGATTCTTTTTCTTCTTTTTGACGCGTCGATTTTACTTCCATTATATACATTTTGGGCCCAGTAGGTAGCCACGTTTATCTTATATCGATTTGAAATTAGTATACAGACTGAAGGGATTCCGAAGATTGGTTTAAAAAAATTACACAAGTTCGTCATTCGACCCTGAACTATTGGATACATAAGACAGTCCCGCAGTGCGACCGTCCTTCACCACTTCCTAGTCTTTTAGCTGGGAGCCGGAACAAACTCGGCAACAATTCATATACACCTCAAACGTACAGTTACAAAATAAACCTTATCTCCTAGCAACACAGTCCACCACGACAACTACCAAGCGCCCAGTCTTGGACAAACGTTACCGCCGCATCTACAACCCTGATGAGGTGGCTACCATCGAGGAGTTCCCTTACATGGCTGCTCTCCTGGTCAACAACGAGCTCTGGTGCGGCGCCGTCATCATTGATAAGGACAAGGTGCTCACTGCCGCACATTGCTTGCAACTGTGAGTTAACAGTAAAGTTTTACTTCAACTATTTTGAATGACAACTCTGTACAGAGTTATCCGCCGCATCTACAACCCTGATGAGGTGGCTACCATGAGGACTTCCCTTACATGGCTGCTCTCCTAGTCAACATGAGCTCTGGTGCAACACTGTCATGGCAGCGACTGGATGCTAAACACTGACGCTCAGTGCTTGCAAGTGTTAGTTAACGTTTTTGTGAACCAAACAAGCCGAATGGTTCAAATGATGATTGTGGTCAACGCTATCGTCTATGAACATCTGCGATGCTTCTGGTATAACAAAATGTTCAGTTACTATCCCGGAGGAAAAGTTCGATTGAAACAAAAAATGAATGTCATGAGTTTAGTTCGGACCACCGCTGCACTGGGCGGCGCGGCAGTCGCGGTTTTCACCAAATTTAAACGGAGAATAATCGTATAGGATACCAATCAATCACATCATTTAAATCAATGTGCGTCACTAGTCTGTCTTGTGATTGGTGAATCGTTCACATCACATCTCCACTCCGAATGATTGACCTCAACAAAGACCTGTTCCTACGACTACTTCGTTAAACCTCAATAAATATTATCTGATCCACAGCCAATACAACAACAGATTCTTCCGAGAATACGTGAAGATGCTAACAGTAAGAGTTGGTTCGACAAACGCCTCAGCAGGAGGAGAGCTGTTACGCGTATCCGAGATCTTCTTCCACCCGAACTACAAACCGCAGACCTTGGAGTTTAACTACGCAGTGCTGAAGATGCATAAGAACCTGACCTTGGGAACGAAAGACCCGGCCATTGAAAAGATCAACTACTCAAGGGATCGAGTTGTGCCCGTTGATAATCAGATCACGTTCCTTGGATGGGGTTCTGTTCTGGTAAGGGATGGATTTTTGCTACTTTAATAGTTAGGTGTGTTCTGTGCTTGATTTCTAGATGTCTGGAGTGTTAATGGTTAAGCCAGGTAAAACATGTTTTCACTAGGATATAGGACCAAAAGCCACAAGTGTCGCGTAACATTAGGCGCGGGTCATATACAAGTGGCGCATGGCGGTGGCGTATGGCGGTAGCGCGTTGCTGGCGCGGCTGCGGGTGCGCGGGGTGCGAGGAAGTGGCGCCGTTTCCTCGCCCTCCCGCGCCACCGCCATACGCCACTCCTGTTCGTCCCGCGCCTTAGGCGCGGGTCATATACAAGTGGCGTATGGTGGTGGCGCGGCGCGGGCGAGGTTGTGGCGTGGCGCCACTTTGATATTTCATACAAAATGTATAGAAGAGGTATGGCGCGACACATAGTGAGATGGCGTGGCGCGGGCGCCACTTCCTCGCCATCCGCGCGTGGCACCCACAGTTAGCAGTGGCATGCACAGCGCGGGAACAAGACAACGAAAATGCGTAATTTCGTAACTGTGTTCATAGTAACAATTTAGACTTTAAAAACTAAAATGCGTCCGCGCCACGCCATTCAGGCGCTATTAGCGCTCCTGTTCTGCGCTACACGCCATCACCTCGCCAGCGCCATACGCCATACGCCACTCGTGTTTGTCCCGCGCCTTAATCCTCTGGTGTCAAAACATAAAGACCAACTCGTGCTGTCAATGGTGGTGTTAAGCCAAAATTTACTAACCAAGCATCCTACTACTAGGTACTTATGTACTAACTCGGTACGTGGCCTTTCTGGGCTGTGGTTGAAACAATCAGGTTTCATCGCTGCAATTTTCACGAAAAATATCTCGAATGATAACCAACTTCTTTTGGCACTGCACAAAGGCAGGGGGGGCTGCCTGCTAGCTAGCCGTCCGTCCATAACGACGACAGGCCGTGTCGACGGCGCGTTCGTGTTCCACGCGCGCCTCAAAGAGATGTCAGCATAAGGGAAGGGCCGAAGCCTGCCGGGGTTGCGGGCCTGTTCGAAAGAGAACCGCGGCCCCGGAACAAAAAGGGCGAAGGAATATATAAAAGAAACATAAACGAGGAAGGAACATGGGTGGGTTTTAGTCAGTAAGAGTCTGACACTCCCTCCCGCTCCGCCCGGAGTGGGAGAAGTCATTTGATTTTCCATCCTAAAAATAAGAAAAATAATACTTAATAAAAAAATAAAAAAAAAGGGGGGGCTACCTTTGTGAAGTGCCAAAAGAACCTCACTCATAACAATGTATTATACTGCATTTCCAGGGTATTGATGGCGCTGGGGGACAAGTTCTTCTGCAAAAAGTAACGCTTCCGGTATATGACACATCAGATTGTCAAGAGATTTACGGAAGGTAAGGTTCATCAATCACCGTGAAGTTTAGCAAGCGAAGAGAGGCCTGTACCCAGCAGTGGGTGAAATCAGGCTGTCGATGATGAAGGTTCATCATGTGAAAAGCTTAAGTGTTATTTCCAATTTTGAAGTGAAAACTACTTTATGCGCGCTGAGCACTTTTTGAGTGAACTAAAGTCACTCGCGTAACCGTCACCTAACGCTTCGTAGCACTCGTAGCCGATCTGCTACGGCGTAGCACCACTTAAGCGTGCGCGGGGCACAACCCGTAGCAGCTATTGAAAACTTACGTTTTCAATTCTATCGGCAGTTTCCAAAGACTGCCCGCATGTATTTTTCATCTTATCTAATCTGTCCTACAGTTTCGAACGTTTATTTAACAGCTAAGTAACTGGTTAAAGTAAATACAGAAATATTTAATCGGATAATTTTAGCAGGTTTCTTCTGTCCGCAGAGATTTGGTGACCCGTGCAAACTTCTGCGCAGGATTCATAACGGTACCGAAAAACGTCTGTAATGTGAGTTTTAAACTACTTAAAATGAAAATACTTCTACCATTAGATATTATTTAGGTACTCCCAAAGTTCTCACACTTTACAAGGAGTATACTGGAATATACCGCATCTGCACTGCACTGCAAAATACGCGGTGTGGCTCGCATGTAGTATGGGATCTGCGATGGTGTCATATATAACTAACAGATGCTCGCGACTTCTCCCGCGTGCAAACATGTACTAAAACCTACCTCGAGGAGCACTCTATTCATTGGTGAAAAAAGCATAAAAATTGGTGTTAAGTTTATCGCGAACTGACAGACAGACGCGGGAGAGGACTTTGTTTTATAATATGTAGTGATGTAAGCAGGACTTTTGCAGAGGCGGCTTTTTAACGGCATCTTGCCGATCAACCTATGAGGCTGATTTCTGTTAACCGGACTATCCTGTGAATGCATTGAGATTAAAGCTAGCCAGCCAGAAGAAAACTTATAAACTACCGACCGTGTACTAAGGGCACCCCTTGTGGGGGAAGAGCCTCGGCTTTTAAGGCATCGCTAAGGGAGGAAAGCAAGGGGACAAGCTGGATTGATTATTTAGGGGCTGATTTTTTTTGGACTACAGGCTCAGCCACGCAGGCTGGCTCGAGCAAGGGTCGGAGGACGGCCTGTTTTTATATCTCGAGTCACGGGCCGCGACTTTGTCCGCAAAAATTGTGATAGCTCGGCTCATGATATAATTCTTAGCCTATGTTACTCGGTAAGGATGTAACTTTATAATGTAGAAAGATTTTTATAAATCGGTTGAGGAGTCAATAATTCAAATCTTTCCTCTTTATACTTAACCTTTTGAACGCCATTGTCACATATACGTGACAAGCAAGCGCGTGCCCTGTACGCCAAACGTCACAAATATGTGACAAAATAGATGCAATTGTGGCTTAGCGTGGAGGGCACGCGCGAGCGTTTACCCTGCGGCGGTCAAAAGGTAAATCTAATTAGTGTAGATATATTTTGTGCTTGTATCCCCACTACCACACCCTTCCAGCACGATGCTGGCGGTCCAGCCATCATGGGCGGCGAGTTGATCGGCGTGCTCTCATTCTCGTCCAAACGCTGCGACCAAGCGGACCAGCCAGCCGTCTTCTCCAACGTGGGCACCATATCCGACTGGCTCGACAAGATTGGCGAGAAGAAGAATAAAGCGAGGTGGGTAGTTGTCCTTTCAGTTATTTAGTCTCTGAAAGTAACCATAACGTAACGAGAATAAAGATCGATGTGATTTTGACAGATTTGTCCGTGGACTGTAAACAAACATCAATCTTATCGTGATAAAAATAAAGATAAATTTATGATCTTTAGTGGTGGGTCGTTGTCGAATTTTCGACGGACGAAACGCAACCGTTTTCGCGACGACGAAAACGGTTGCAGAAAGCGGTCGTCGTTGCAACTGGTTTGAAAACGGCTTAGGGGAAGAAACTTATCCAACTTGGACGTTTTCGTAGAGTGAAATAGTTGTAGTTTTTTTAAGGACTGTTTTGTAAACGAAACCGGAAGACTACAATATAACGCGAAACGTAGACTACAATAAAACGCGAAACGTAAAGGACGACGACGCGACGGTGACGAGTGACACTAGTGAGATAGATAGTTGAATCATTGCACTCTCGACTGTATTTTCATAGGCGTAAAATACAAAATCGCACCAAGTAATCCGAAGACTGGTTTGTGCAACGAATACTGTTTGAACCCAGTAAAACGGTTTCATCGTCGCAGAACACAAAACGGTCTTTGAAAACGGTTCGTCGTCGCAACGCCCACCACTGATGATCTTGGCCTTAGCTCAGTGACACTTAGTTCGAAAATAAACCTTGATTGATTTATTACTGATTTTCAAGTGTAGTTGAGTTTTTGTAAATAGAACATTAATAAGGTATTTTTTATTCCAGAACATTGATGCAGTGAAGCAGCACGAACTTAAGTCCGTAGAATACATGCTCAATTTATGGATCCAATATAATAATATCTTTAGCGACAATTTGAGTTTTATTTCTTCAAAACCTATGAAATCACCTGAAATGGTCGTAATACAATAAAACAATTGTAACGTATACATTAACATATATTTCACTAATACTGTACAAGTGTACACACGCCACTATTCAAGAAAAGACCATTAGATTTATTTTTTAAAACTTTATATATTTTCTATTCAACATTTAACATTGAATAACATACATTAATTTAAAGATTATAGGTTATTTTTTTGTTGTGTTCTTATACGGACCTTCGACCGTTTGGAATGATACCGAGCTGATCTCTTAACAAGTAAGAATATTGAATGATTATTTTATAAATAGGGCGAAACCAAGCAATACTTGTATTTACAGCTAACGGCTATATGTTCCCGCGTTTTTAACAGTAACCGCCATTTTGAGTGACCAGTAAAGTTGGTGAGGTTTCACAGAAATCACAGGCCGATTTGATTCTCGAGACATTTGTTATCAAAATGGACTAAAACGTTTTGCTGTCAAAATTTAATGTTTTTTAATCACGATTGGCCCCAAATCGATTTTGTATCGATTTTAGGCGCTCGTTTTTTTCCGCGTAGGTACTGAGACTGCCGCGCCTAAGTGCCTATCATTAACAGAAATACTTTAAGAGAAGAAGAACTATATTGGTGTTCGCAAAAATGTTTAATACGCGACAAACGGATGTTACAAAATAGAATTAGATGCGGTAGTTGGTGTGCAGTTCTGGCTTGATGTCGAACACCAGACGGAGAATATCCTTGATCACCTGAAATAATTAAACAAACGGTAAACTAAAGTTATTACAAAGTACAGGGTACCTACACTTTCTTAATAATAAAGAAAATACTGTTTTTTCTTAGCACATCCTCTAAAGATACACAAAATACTCAGCAAATTAACACAAGCAAAAAAAAAACAGGAAAGATCCCTCCTTGCCATCTATTGGGGACTGAGAAACAGGGGCGGATTTCCCTATAAGCAGATTAGGCCCGGGCTTAGGGCTACAAAATTTGGTCTTTATTTTTGTAGTTGCCCACGCGCCTGCGAGTAAAAACTCAAAACTCACAAATAGAAATGGTAAGAATTAGTGTATGATATACTGATTGAGATAATTAAATCATTGACTGATTATCGGTTTTTGCCATTTTAATTTCTATAGTTTGTTTCATTTTCCATGCTTTACAGCACATATCAATCAATCAAAGCATTTATTTCAATTAGGCCAGTTACAGGCACTTTTGAATTGTCGAAACAAAAATGAACATTTAAAGTAGCTACAGTCCCAGTCACAACTGTCACAAGACATAAAAACTGTGAAAGTACTGTAGTTGCCCATTCCCTAGCGTAGATCTCTATGGAGAAGAACGGGCAAGAAACTCCATGTACACTCTTTTAAATCAAAATATTGTTACAAAATCTTGGTTACATCATTCTTGTTGAGATGGTATTTTATGTGAGAACAATGTAGCAAGATGTGCACGTTAAGTGTCCATAGCAAAACAAAAATAAAATACAACTCAAAAACAAAATAATTAATTCAAATAAACCATGGCGACTAAGAGATGACCAGTCACAACTGACAGCGCCCGTTCACGAACATGACGCATGGATCAGCACCATTCAGCTCAACCATTTTGAAGGGAACTAAATGGTCCGACACAGGGGGGCATAGGGGTCCGACACAGGGGGGCATAGGGGTCCGACATAGGGGGGCGGCAATCATTCGTAGACCTACGTACGTATCAAATCCGCTCCTGCTGAGAAAAGCATTAATTTCATGCCGCCACCTCCTTCTGAACTAACCGCTCTGCCATTTAAAAACCCATAGTATGATTGTTAAAGATCAAAGTGCTCTGGCACCAGAATCAGAATCATTTTATTCGTAAACATAGGTAACAATTTCAACAAGCTCTTAAAAATTAGGTAGTGCGCTATGTTTTGCCAATTGACATACAAATTATTTAACAAAAAAATAACAACGATTTTATGATAAGTACTTATACTAAATTATTACATTAAATTAAATTAAATTATAAAATGATTAAAGTACCATATAATTGTATTAACACATGCAAACAAGTTTAATTTCAAGAGATACGAATACGATGCACAATTTGTTTTCTATACCTCTAATTGACTGCGTAAAGACTTTTTCATTATAATATGTGTATGGAAAATGACTAAGTCTTCTTTTTGTGCTGATGTACTTTTTTATTGTAACTGGGTTGTGGAGGTCAGCTAGGCAGTCTCTCAATGTTAAACACTGGTATTGAGCTGTATCTGGATGGACTGTTTTTTTTTTACCACCTAGCTAGATGATTCTCTCATAATAATTAGGACATGCTATTTTCAGTATCTAGAAAATATTGGGACAGGGCAAGGTACTAAGGTGGTAAGTATGGTTATGTGGCGTGTAGATGACGTTATTACTTTTGTTTCTTGAATATATTATGTACATATTTATATTTGCTTGTTTACACTTTATTTAATTTTTATTCTTATCCGTATCTGAGTATGGCATCACTATGGGCCCTATCAGAATATCAGCGCTGTGGCTTTTTTAAAATTTAACACCACCATGCTGAGATAGGATCTCTTTTTATTAGTTACTAGCCGATGCCCGCGACTTTTCTCGCGAAAAATTATTTAATTATATATACTAAAACCTTCCTCTTGAATCACTCTGTCTATTAAAAAAACCCGCATCAAAATCCGTTTCGTAGTTTTAAAGATCTAAGCATACATAGGGACAGACAGACGCGGCGGGAGACTTGTTTTATAATGTTATTACGTATTTTTGTATATGGTTTGTCCTGGCGGGCTAATAAGCTTTTTCTTTCTTTCTTTACTCCTGTTTTTCTAAAAGTAATGACACAAAGTATACATACCGCTTCCTTCTGTGCTTTCACCATTCTGTTCATCTCTTCGATCTTGACTCTGGTCTCAGCTTCGATCTTGCTAGCGACACCTTCCCGGGACCCCATGTGCTGGAGATAAACCAAGTTTTAATTAAGGTAAAAGCGTCAGGGTGGCATGCGAAATTCATTTTTTTTTACGTTTGCTGCAATTTGCAAGGCAGTGCTAGGTTGTATTTTGATGAAGATATTGTTCGCAATTGTAAGACATATGTAGTTACAGAATTATAATCATCGGAATCATCAATACAATTTTCCAAGCTTATAAAGGTCGAGGAACGACTTTGACCTTGAAAAAATCGTTCCTCGGTATCCGAACATCAGCCTTAATAGAAGGCCAAGAATCATCAAGTTTTGAATCTCGAACCACATGCCAGTCCACTAAAACTCCCACTCTTCACCACCACATAGTGTAAACTAAGTATAAGAAGTGATGGAACAAACTCTCCAACAGTGTGCATAGATGGCTTGAATTTTTCACTGAAGAGGCGGTTTTATAAAATTTTATAAAAATGTCATAATGTTAAGCTAGTGTCTAACAACCAAACTGTTTCATATTTCTAGGTAGATAAAGATATCATCTAACGGCTGTGATTTATAATCAAATCTATCTGACAACTTGAAGGAAAATTGATAAAAGTTAAACATTTTGCTACACAAAATCTATAATACACCCAGTTTTCAATTTGAGACCTTCTGTGAAATGTAACATGGTATGTAAGTAAACTCAACAAGTTCTAAAATTCAATTACTCAGTTCTAATTAAAAAACTTGTTTGCAAAAGACATTCCATTACAAACCCACCACATAGCAATTTTTCATTGGTGCAAACAAAACTGTGGGTTTCATAATGTAGTATTGAATACACGGTAATTGTTTGTGCAATGATGTCCTGTCCATCCAGTATTCTAGAATACTGTTTTAAAGTTACAACTCTCCTCCTATCTATTAAACTGATCAGTACCATCAAGAACTCGAAAGAGTTTTACTCTGGATGTTCTCGTACTCTTGATATCCTTACCTTTGCCTCGAAGTCTTGGAACGTGCCCTCTCGTTCATTTTTGTATTTTTCAATCTCCTCCTGGGCCTCTTCCTTGGCCTGCTTTAGGCGTCTTGCTTTCCCTGTAACACAAAATCATTAAATTAAAACCGACCAACCTGTGGATGTGTGATTCTTAGCACAGTCCAATTTGATTAAATGAGATCAGCTGATGATATAGAGTGGTATCACATTTAGGACAGAATTTTGTAAAATCTGAACTAGAAAACAGTGTGGCTCTTTTCTTAGGCAGGTAATGTCAAGGTTATGGAAACTAATTCATCTTCCATTCATAAAGATTGTGTTTTCATACATAAGTCTGTATTGTTAAGCATAAACAATTATGGAAATGCTTATGAAAGATCTCTTTAATGAGAACAGTAAAGTCACAAGTAGCAAATTCAACTAAACTAGCTTAAATATAACTTGAAGTGCCACAACATCATAGGAAGTAGTCTCACCAACAATTTGGACTTACATAAGTCTGACTTCACAAATCTTCAAGGATGATGTCATAGGGAAACCTGGATAATTGCATGATAAGAATTGAAAACGATTGAGTGATAGAAATAGAATGAATATCTTTAACATTTTTCTTGCCCTTCAAGATTCAGATTCTGGTTGTGTGCACAATCTTTCTTAATTAACGACAATGATTTACTTACAGAAATACTGTAGCACTATCTTTGGTATCAACGAAATACCCAAAATTTCTTCTAAATTAAGTAAAACCTACTTCATAAGAGCACAGAGATGCTGTTATCAACCAATTCAGGCACCAAGCCGCGGGTGGAAGGCAAAAATCATGTGATCACCGCCCTAAATCAAAACTCTCTTGTAAAACGTCATTACAACAAGTTTCTTCCTATTGGAATCTTGTTAGCGCATGCAAACGATAACTATTGATGGTAGCAACTTGGCATAGCCACTTATGATGGGAAGGTACAAACAAGGCCAAAATTGTAAAACCGTAGAACGTAAATTACTTAAAAATAAACTTACGCTTCCTCGCCTCTGCAACCTTTTCCGCAGCCCGCTTTTCAGCCGCCAACAATTGCTGGATTCCCTGTGTCTGACTCGCCATTTCTGATACACACAAAAACTATGTCGAGCGAGAATCAGGACCAAGACACAAATCAATAGGCGCAGCGCAGTATGTGGTCGTCACGAAAGTCATATGATTACTTTAGTACCACCATGTTGTCACGATTGGCGCTGTCAGCGGCTCGTGCTTTTGTACTTCTGTGCAGAACGGAACTGTACGATTTCGACGATTTTAAATGTTTGAAAGGGAAATATATCTATTATAATTTCTGGCTACTTGAATAGTTATTATTGAATGTTTCTAAAATAATAAAGTATGCCTAGATGAATTTTTTTTATTCAAAATGTATAAAATCAAAAAATGTTAAATTGAACTAATATAAGCTCCTAGCGTCAGATGAACCGTTAATGACGTGTTGGTGGTTTAAGTAGTTGGATACAAACTAGATGGCGGTGTTAAACACATACTAGTGCAGACTTTGTATTTTTTTAGAAACTCAAAATTATTTTTGAAATCTACATATGAATGTATTTAAATTGTAAACTTTGAACTTATAACATATTAGAAAATACAAAGTTGTCTATTAAAAAATTTTGTCGCTTTTGTTTGTGGTTCAAAATTGACATTTCGTGGCGCGGCAAATTCAATTGTGTCATTTGCACATAATAGCTGGTTGTCATCGTAGTTTTTACTAGACATTAAACTTTTCTTCACACACAATTATATCATTCCATCTATTTCATCATCCGGTTAAAATGATCACAGCCTTTGATAAACTATTTACATTGCTCCCACCCCACTAATATAAAAAAAACTGGTAAAATTACGAATAATGAAATTCGTGTCAATAACAAGTTGAACGCTTTGCTAATAGCGCTGTCTCTCTTTCCACAACGCGCTCGAGCGAAACAAAACATCAATTCAGTGCGAGTTCAAATGAACAACATTTCACTAAATCGCTTAGCGTATCGTACATCGATGTATAGGTTGGCTCCACTCTTTGCATCGCGGTGTCAAAGCAGTGATGAATGCTGAATAAATATGGGTTATTTGCATAGAACATCATCAAAGTACAGAGTCCGCGCCCCCCGCGTTAGGTACGTCACTGTTTTCTTTATCATTTCGGAGGCAAACTTAACGTAGTATGGCCGTGGTCTGGAAGTATTCACAGTTTTACTTCCACAAAGAATACGCGATAAACATACCGCAGAGCGAATTAAGAAAGACATTTTTAAATAAATTCTTTACGCGAGTGAGATAAACATTGTTGACAAAGTGTTATACCTCGGAATTATTATAACGCTAAAACAACTCGACCTCTTTTAAAGTCTAATTTTATTCGGTTTTCTTCAATATTTTTGACAAAATGTGGTTAGTTAGCCAGCCAAATTCTGTGATTTTGGAAGTCAAAGTGGACCCCAATGCAATTGGACAGGACTGCCTTGAAAAGGTAAGAATGCATAACTATTACAACATAATATTTCGACTTTCTGTAACTTTGAAGCGTTTATTACTTAGATAAAAACTTTTTCATCATTGTTTACATTAATATTTCAAGTCGTGAACAAAGAAATAGCAATACAGGACTGATATAAGCAAAAGAAAGCCAAAATTGTTTACGAACAGCATGTTTTGCAGATGTAACGTTATTGTTTTAACATATGGCTGAATTATCAGAATAAATAAGCTCCTATTATATCTTTGCAGTAACAATACGATTGGTTAACTAATTCAACATTAAAATTTTAACAAAAGCATTGTTCGAGACACGTTTGCTCGCCGACGTCAGTTTACCTTGCGGACTTTGGACCCGGCAAATGGCATTCTATACTACACGTTTTACCTTCGTGATAGCGACGAAATGCAATAAACGCTTTCATTCTTCTATATTGCTATCGTTTATTTCAAAAGGCACATTGTGTTAAGGTGGTCATGGTTTTCTATAGACTTATTAGAAATCATTTATATTTTATTTTTAATTCCATTTTTCATATCTTTTGATCGATTTGCCGCCAGAATGTTTGTTTCGTTTCGCTAACTGGCTGGTTTTCAGCCAATAAGTTGGATGCATTTTGAATTTAGGGATTGCCCTACAGCCTCATGAATATTTTGGTTGGTGATTCAACGGAGGCAAAAGAAATCTGCCAAATGCTACAATAGAGCATAGCAACAAGCTGAAAACAGACTTGTAACGTTATCTAGCGATTGCAGAAACTGATTTAATGTCTATGTCTGAGCTCTGAGGCTGGAACTACCTAATAGGCTTTTGTTCCTATTGTCAATGACAAAATAGACCTCTATAGTCTATTGAGACGTGTTCATTAATTCTTAGCCACCTCTACTTTTATACCAACTGTATGCTATCAATCTGAGATTCCAATAATCCAGCAATTAGTTACATATTACAGTAGTGCTAACCAGTCCAATTTTACGCCTTCTTGATAAGTAATAAAATTTGCAATTTAAATTGAGTAAGTAGGGTACCTACCTAGGTAGGTGTCCAAAACTTCACGCGATAACTACCTATTTACTTAACAAGTTAGGTTAGACAACGTGCAAACAAATCCATTATAGCGTCTATGAATATACATAATGTATAAATAATACATAGATAGCGTACATAGTCATCCACTCGTGAGTCTCATCACGTAAGAAACTTACTCATACTTATTAATATAACAGTGGACGGTAAGAGCACTGACCTACAAATCCTACAATTTACCAAGTTATTAAAGATTGACGTCATAACTGACTGCACTTTGAAATCCCTATGCCTACGTCAAAAAAAAACTAAAACTAGTTATCTACCTATACAGACAAAAAAATTGCCCGCGGCAAAACTGACCCATTCACCAATTATGAACAATCATTATCGTACAATTCAAATCTCGATTCGTTTATAATCATTACAATTAAGTATAAAATAATCAACTCATGGTAACTACAATAATCAAGTGTCATGGTAGGTTATCATTATATCCTTAGATAGACTCACACCATGCAATTTCCGTTTTTGTTACAACAAAACGAAATAATCTTGCAAAGCCTCATGTAAAATAGATCGGAACACGATAACTGTACACCTACAGGGAAGATTAACCACCGATGAAGTAAAAATGATGACTCAATCAAAATATATCTCCAAACAAAAATCATATACCGACATAGTCGTTACACGTCGTTCTCGCGGACCGCGGTTACACCGGTGATTGTGGGCTCGAGTCCAAAGTCCACTGTTTGAACAACAGCTGTGAACTCTCTACCGTGCGCAGGCGCACGTGCACGGAGCGTGATTACAACCTGAAAACTGAATCTCAACCTTATTGCTTGCCGTAAGAGTCTTTTTTTCAGCGCACCGCGTTCATATTTCACGTGACGAATTAGATTCTGCTTTTATAGTTGAATTTAATCTGTGAACCTTTGGACTCTCAATGTAGAGGGTAAATTGTACAGACTAAGGGTCAATTGCAAAGATCAAATAACTGAAAATACTCAACCATTTTGTTCGAATTTTCTTGCAAATACTTGAGCAATAGAGGCGTTAATGGAAAGTATCTAATAAAGTCAACAAGCGATACCTGAATCACAGTAATTAGCAATTTCAAAACTTGCGATACAATTTCATTTTCAACAGTAATCAAGTCAAACTGAACTGAACGTTATATCTTCCGAACTAAAGTATGTAACTCCCTGAATGATGAAAAGCATCGTACGGCGGAATAATCGGGTACAAACTCCAACGGTTATATTTAACGTTGTCTCACCACGTGGTGCCTTATTACTCACTAAAGAGGTTAATTGGATGATCTGTTATTTTTAAAATCCACTTTGGACTTTATAACAGTTTATGTAAGGATATGAGGGATATTCATCCATTGTTTATAGGTTGATTTAGTTCCGTAGGCTTTCTTAATTAGCGTAGCATCATACGAAACCGCAATATAAAAGCTGTATACAAAACAAGATCAAGATTACTTTTTGTGGATGTTTAGCATTATTGTTGGACATTGTTCTAATGAGTGCACTTCAAGGCAAAATACATAAACCTTAAGATTTGCCATAACAACTACACAAAGTTGCAACATGCTTACAAGGCATAAAGATAACGGTCACAATGAAGTTTTACAATGCCATCCAAAAAAGTAAAAATGGCGATTTTCCTGTAGACCATAATTAAAAATAAATTTAGGCACGTATTAGCCGTCGTCGCCTTATAAGACTATTGTGTTCGGAAAAAATTACATAACAATTTGGTTTTGATATACACTCACGTTTCGAAACTCGTGTTTTCTTAATTACTTACAACAATAATATGCATCATCATAAACTGGATATTCATTCGATAGCGGTAGAATATCTGTGATTCCAAAAGTCTTTAGAGTAAGCAAAACTGCTATTAATTGCAACGCAACCAAACTAATGACTGTAAAAAAAATGTTCTAAACTGAACTGTTGTTTCTAGGAATCGGGTCAACAAATAACAACTAAGTAACTTGCAAAGACGTTAATGATGGTAAATCTTTTGACCTGGCAACATTGCGAAATTTGCATTTCGCACTCATCAAAACTCAAATTGGCCTACTTAGCTATAACAACTAATTTCAACCAACAATTCAGACCAAATAGTTGGCGCAAACGTTTTGCTTCCAATGTTGAACTTTCCAATTGGTACGATGGACTTTGTTCCGTGACGTCATCAACGGCCTCCGTTGTGTAACAGTCTCATTGTTTGTCACAATATCCTCCAGCAGTTTATGTTTGCCTGGTCATGTTATTGGTTTACTTATATCGTGAACAATAAGGACTGTTCGTGTGTTATTTCTACTATCATTGAATTCTTGTTTTGTTGTCTCTTGCTTTCACTTCAATCATGAACAAAAAAAACGCTTCTTCTACAATGATGGAAATTATTATCTCGAAATTTTACAGAAGTTGTGGTATTTTGTATTCTAATTCTATAAATAGTTTTTTGACAAAACTACTGAACTCATCCTCTCATTACCAACTCGGTAAGTCTTTATTTGCATACAAAATTGTTATTGAAACACATACGATAGGTATCTCTCAAGTCTGAATTTGTGTATTCCGTTCTTCATTGTTTAGAATGTAATGTATTCCAATAATTCAATTAATACTAGCGTGTATCTTTGTTCAACTACATAGGTATGATTAATTGCCCCGAGACGAATACAGAGCGAACATTGTAATTCGAAAACAATGGTCCATAGCCCGATGTGCCGTGACTCTTTAATTAAATAGGATACTTACGTTTAAGTCATCCTGATTTGCAAATATAGGCTCGTAAATATTAAAGACTCATCCAAATTCAATAGTTTTCAATTCCACGTAAGTTTTTATCACAACCGGACCAAAAACACTCGCCACATCTGTTTGCAATCGTTTGGTCCAGACTCCAGATGTGGCAAGGAAACATGATACATTACTCAACGCATGTGCATAAAAGCACCTAATATTATAAGATCCAGGCCACATTGATGGTTCTGAACGGTAAGAAACCTCTTGAGATGTAATTGAACGTATTGGGATTTCGGGATGAATCACAAATATGCAATACGTTCTCCTTTCAAAAAGCCAGGAAAACCACAGAGTAAAACCACTGATTATAGAGAATTAGGACCGGCAAAAATAAGGCCATTCGAGTATGCGAAGATAATAGCAATGTGAGCCAAGGTTTGCAATCACGGCGGTACAACGTGCACCCGTTTGCTGCCACGATGTTAATTACCTGACCTTAAGAATTAATAAATGTTGCTGGTATCCAGGTTCTAACCGACAGGAAAAATACTAAATGGTAATGAATATATTGGAATTGCAAATGTGGCTCTTGTAGCTGACAATGTAGTAATTTGTCCAATCTTGTGTTCTAACGTTCTAACTTCTTTTTGGTTTGCGTCTTTATGAATTTATGATACAGACAGAAGTAAAGTAACAAACCATAAGACGTTAAATGTCAATGTATCTGTAGGTAAAGCACACAAATTAAAAGTCATGCTTGCTAATACTCAAGTACAATATCCAATAGTAATCATAATTAAGGGCATTATCTAGGTGAAATGTTTTCAGTACACGATTGATAACGAATTGCAACGATTAAATCTAAATGGATCGATCCTTTTCATAGATACTTCTGATGTTTTTGAAAACAAAATAGCGTTGACTGATTAGAGCGGTATAATCAGTGCGTATTAAGTTTCTTAGTACTTATTGTTTTTGAAAAAAATCTGCAATTGGTTTGGAAGGATTAAAAAAATCGTACGATTTTAAATCGATCAGCTATCTAACTACGCACTTTTTAAAAATTCTACTAACCTATTTAAGTAAAGTGGGTGTGGTAGTGTAAATCCTGTAATCATTCAATTATTAAAATTGAATAGGAACCTAAGCATTTGATCATTAAAATCGATAGGTTAGGTACTACCGATTCACCTTTTATCGTAAAATAATGCCGACAACCTTCTATAGTTTGCTGGTTCATGGGAAATCCCTTCGACCGAAAAGTTCTCAGTAAATCTGGTGACGCGCGCACTTAAGATTGTTTAAACAATTCCTGGTCAAAGTTCCCTTTGATCGATAATTATCTTCATCAAGTCATTTCTCAGGATTCTCACTAGCTTTAATGATAGTAAGGTAGTTATTAAACCAACTGATTCATCTAGTTAGCAAGTGAACATTGTCACTAATAAGTCCAACTTGATTGATCTAATTAAAACAGTACTTATAATAAGTATGCAGCAGTGCATAAATTATCATGGAAAATAACAATGCATTTAATACAGTAATAACATGCCCATTAGTGTCATCAAAACATGTTTTTAATGGTCATATAAATAGGTATCCTTTCACCACATGACACTTACCTTATCATTTCTAAACAAAACTTGACAGTTTATATAAAATATTGGCATATTATTACCGTCATTAATAATAACTAAGTAACTAAGAGATAATAAACGTCACTAAACATGAAACAATTTACGTTGAACCCTGATAGCCTTACTTCCGAAGATCACTGAGAAGTTAGCTGGTAATCTATAACTACCTACTGCAGATAATGTTTGCAACTCTGATAAACTAACGTTTTTTTTATATCGATTACATGCTTCAGATAACATTTTGGTAAAGATAAGAGAGATCAAAAGGGTATCGCAATTACCATGACTGAAAGATGTATGTATTTCCAAATTTTGATATTTTTTTGATAATTTCGTCACCTATTTTTTTGTTAATTGACTGATTGGCAAGACAGTTTAGTTACATAAGTAACACTTTAAGATAAGGAACACGTTTTGAAATATTACATAACAAGTTTAAAAAATCCAAGGACTTTCTGCATTTACGTCGCATTTTCCAAGCCTTCTTCGGTACGATTAAAGCTTCATCTTCCTCTTTCATTCCCAGCTATAATCCATTGCCAGTTACCAGTTTCACCAACTATCCATATACGGGATTCTCTAACGGACTGTCCTACCCGACCATGACTCAAGGATTTACCTCGGATCTATTTATACAATCAGTACTATGATGATAGATTTGACTGTATTATCAGTTCGACCTTACAAATCATATGAATTTCCACGATTGTACTATTATATCAGGGTGTTTCCACTGAAATATGTGTAGATTCAAGGATAAGATAGCACATGAACTCTTCGTAGGTACTAGCTCAGTGTTAATTAAACACATAGTATTTTTGTGTTTGTTTGCATTATAATATCCGTCTCCAAACACCAAACCAAACACTTTCCAATGTTCTTCTTCTAAATATAAAACTGGTTTGGGCATAATGGTTTATACGCGAATCTAACGGCGTAGTTTCGATAACCTTCAAAAGTTATTGCAATTTAAATGTGGCCACTTCGTTTTATAAACATTATTCAAGCCTGCCCGAGCACAGGTTTTGGTCGCACGTATTAGGCGATAATTTTCCGAATGCATTTTGCTTTGATGATTGTCCTTGATTTCAATTCCAGACATTCAAATGTCAGAGTTTCGAAACTACGGTGTAGTTCATCACACATCATATCATTCAGAGATTCAAAATCAAACAAATACGTAGTAAAGGCGTTTCGCCTTGGTAGAGTTTGGTTATTTCCACATAATTATTATAGCTTGGTCTTATTCCAGCAGGCAACTAATTTATTCACATCTGATCTCTATCTGCGCCTGGATACTAGCTCTAAATGGGTAATAGATTACTCCCTGTATTAATAACTAATCCGATCTTAATCAGTCTGTACTCTGTACACACTTAATCGTCGTATCAATAAAATTATCGTTCATTGCTTGTCCTGATAAAAACCGGATCTCATACCTATATGCACGTAATTACAAAGTCATTTTAATGTCATGACTTTGTCAGGGCAGAGGTTTCATTAGATAACTTATCAAATGTACTCACTAAAAAATTATGTGTTCACTGAACTCCTTTTATCGTCAAAAAAAGGAAACCATAATAGAAATGATAACCTAGAATTAGAAATATTGTTGTACTAGGACTTTGTAAAAATTGAACTAGCTTATGATGATGTTGTGTACTTAAAATGTTGTGTTCGTTTGAGAGCACGTGGTGATTGCGTGCAGTTTCCACCTCGCTACCGTCCGTAGGCGAACCGGTAAGCTAGTGGGGAGTGCATACGTGATCGTCACTGCGTACAACTGAAGCTACTTAACGGGGTAACGCTAGGCGCTGTAATGGGCCCGCTATTGTTTCATAATATTGTCATGCTAATTGCTTGGCCTTTTCTGTCAACTGGAATGATGATGTCAAGGGACACACGCGGCATCGATTAAAGTAAAAAAAAATAATCGAAATATTATCGATAAATAAAAATGGAGGATAAACACGCGATAAAAGTAATTATGTCAAGTATTTGAGTACTTTTTAAGTCCAACTTTTGGAAAATATCCATGTGCAAATTGGGGCGACTATCACACGAAAACAGCGTGAACCGAATTAACCGATGTAGTACAAGAACGAATTTCACAATACGTTAACTGCACAATATGATATCTATAGCAGTAACTGTTGTATCCATCAATTAAACAAAATTTAGTGTTACGAGTTTACAACCTCGTTGGAAAAGTTCAAAAGGCGCAACGTGGTTGCCAGCAAGACGTGGGTCGACCACTTGAACTCGGTTGTTTAAATGTTTACCTAACAAAACTATGCAGTTGTCAAAAAATTATATTTGTCCACCGGTGTTTAGGACATGAATGTTAATTTTGACAAGGTGTTTTAACAGCATAAAAAATCTATTAGATGGTCATCATTTCGTGGTTTCCTATCCTATCACAGGCAACTAAAAAAAATCCTTTTCAGTAGAATAAGTATATAATCTCTTCTTTCCTAAACACTTCTTAGAAAATCGTAACACGTTATATATCCGCCTACAGAAATTACTGTAATTGAAATAAGGCAGGTTAAAATCCCAGCCTCAAGCTAACAAGAACCAATTTGGCTTAGGAGTTGTCTTTGACACGCAAGACCAGATGGAGCCAATTATAAACAATCCTAGCTGGAATTGTAATTATTTGACAGCTACTGTAAGTGTATAGCAAAGTTCTGCACAATCAATTCTACGAATTCTGAAGGATGTTCAGAACACTTCGGCAATTTACTTCAAAGAGAAGTTAATGATGATCGCGCCAATTAGTTGTCAATGCGTAGCCACGCCCAAGCTTTTTTCTATACAACTCGTCACTTGCTTTAACTTGCTTAAAAATAAACACTCATTACGATAATGACGTCTGAACCGTTTAGTCTTTCACCATTTGTTTTAGAACTATCTGCTATGAAATATTGCCGTTTCAATAGATCATCAGAAATATACATACTAGTATTTTCAAAAGACATTTTTTTTTTCGAAGTTGCATTCTGCGCTCGTTTGTCAATCATTCCAAATTCCAATCTTAGTGTTTAGCAGATGTTTTCAATGGTCCATATTCACTTTCCATTGTAGTGACCGTTAAAGACTTCTTCCACTATAGGATTGCTAAATATTTGGCGGTGGTATATTGCATCACGTATTGGCAATACAATCTGCTCGTATACTCATGCATTTTATTTGCCAAAAGAATCTTTGATATTCTTAGATTTTGAAGACCCAGATTTCTTCCCGAAATATCTTCTATCTTTGGTTTTGCTTGAACCTTTGATCGTTAAAGACAAGCGCCAGATTGTAAATCAAACGTATCTTCTTCATAGGTGACATAATTCGATGTGTTGAGTCTATTTGCACGGGCCAGTCATTCAAAACCTTGTGCTGAATTTCAGGAACAACGCGAGACTAAAGTACAATCGGTACAATGTTGTAGCGTCTCGTTTTCGGTTACGTGGGAGATCCCACGAAACGTCTGTGTTCACGCTCAGCCCGCGTGCTTCGTTGGAAACCGTCCAAACTTTCTGGTAAACTCAGTGATTGAACTTGAGATCTGTTTTCAGTTTTTGTTGTATGCGGAAAAATATTTACACAATGATTCTTTATATGACTTGCGGTATTAGAAGATGAGTGGTGATTGAATGGATACGGATAGTCTGCATTTTCTTTAAGGTTTTTCTTTAAGGTTTTCCTTAAAGATTAAAAGAAGTGAAAGTTATGAATCTCATTTATTATTTTAGTTAATTTGGCAATTAATGGAACAAGTTTATGTTTGCTATCTACGTATTCTTGTTTTAAGACAATTTTCTTTCTCAACTTAAATATTCCACGGTCCACCGTAGTAACAGCCAGTTTCGTATCAATGAAACACAATTTTAAAAATAAAACTCCAGGGATTCGAAAAATATTTGAATATTGGCGCTACTCCAAAATATTTTTCCCTATTCGGTGTTGCCCGCTTAGTCAGATTTTTTAACCTTCTCTTTATGATACAAGGTTATGCGCTGTTCGATAGGTCAAATACGTTTTTTGGTAAATAACGAAACGCTTTGTTTGGCTTCATATCCAAATACAGTTGATATGGTTAGTTTGTTTAGTACTGAGTAAAATTGACAACCGCCGTTGAACTCCCTATTTTGAACTTAATAGTGGAATGTGAACATAAATAATAGTAGGTGACACGTTTATTAAAAACACTTCAACCCACTTTCTGGTCGTCCAAAGAACACTTTCTGTGTCAAATGTTGAGAGACTTTAATTGCGTCTACCCACTTTACAGAGAATTTTCAAACCCCCTTATCTCTACTCTTACATCTTCACAAAACTATAATTATTTGAACACTTCAGTGGAGGAGACCCGAATTGTAAAACCGTCAGTTTTTGTAGCAACTATCTAATCTATCGTGACGAGTACCTAGCAACCGGTTGTGGCCCGTTCAAAGGTCGGACTTTAACCGCTAGAGGCACCTCAAAAGGCAAGCAGCAAGATGAACGCTAGTACTATTGTATTAAGGATATGTTAAAAAGTTTTAATACGGGAGTGACTAATAGGTACTACCTGGCTTGTTTGACAAGATAATGGCTTTTAGAAAAAAACCCATGACCTTTAACAACTTGCTTTTATTTTAACTATAGCTAAGTGCGAAAACAACGCAGTAGCTTAGATTAGGTAAGATTTTTTGTTCTTAAAGATAAATAAATCCAATGAAGCATCAAACGGTAGCACTTGCTTGCAAAATTTTTGCAAATTCACTTTTTATCGTTCGTTGAGTCGTTGCTAGCCGGTTTATATTGATAACCTCTATCTTGTGACGTCACATCAATATGGGATTATGTATCAGCGAAAATAAATAGAAATGGATGGATTTTGGTATAATCTTAGATTATTGAAGCTAGGTAGGTCTTTGAGGAGTGCGTTGTGCGCAGTTACCATATCAATGTCGAATGAAATTTTATTGCGCGTTTGAATCTTTTCTGTTACCTTGACAATTGCTGTATTATGGCAGTTAGTAGGTTTAGCTACAAAACTCACTTTGTTTTCATATCAGTTTTGAGTTCTAAAATCTTTTTATAGGTAGGTATCTGAAAATATTTTTCTGGGTTCTCAGCAATACTTTGTTCCGCTGTTTTATTATTGATAGTCTATTTTTACATTTGTTTAGCTGTTTGATTTACTTACACAGAGATTATAATTTACACATTGTATTTGCGCAAACGAGATAAAAGTTATCTTGTGCTGATTCTTTTATAACCTGCCTGTTTCATGATGGTAAGGTTTTAAAGCACACAAAGCAAAATTATAATTTCAATGTAAAATAACTGTCGGACACCAAATTCAAAATACCTAGGCTTAAACTGGAGCGTGAACGAAACGTAATAAGTTCTTTGTTATCTATCTGTTACCTACTCCCAATTAGCAATGGCGGCAATTCAGTTTCTACTTCCTATAATATAAATACTTAGATCAGGTTTATCCAATAATAAAAATAACAACCTATAATATGTAGGAAGGCGTGTCGTGGAACCGGTGTCGGGTGTAATAATTTGAATAGAATATAGAATAGGTGACTTCAAGAATCAAGATGGCCGTCGTGTTTTGCGCGCGAAAACATGTCGCCGTAAAGGACGGTAATAAAATGCGTAATCTATGCACGCCGGCGCTTATATTGCTATGTAAATGTTGAAGTAAAGTCGGTAAACGGTCTGACTCGGACTTATTTTGTGTTTTGAGCACGTATTTACTTATAGATTATAGCCCAGGTATTTTTTTCCACCTACTTAAGGTATTTTTCATAGCTAACTTCCGAATTACCCGAAAAACAACAAAGCTTAATATTATCGAAATTAAGATCTTCACGCTAATAAATAAATAAATGTCGCTGGACAGTGCCACACTTAGCAAGGCTTGTGTCGTGGACACCAGACAGTTGATATTCTTTTTTGTTTGTAAATACATACTTATTATACATAAAAACATCCATGACTCGGAAACAAATGTCCATGCTCATCACACAAACATTTGCTCCTACCGGGATTCGAACCCAGGACCCTATGAACGTAAGGTAGCCTCACTACCACGACGCCATACGAGTCGTCAAATACACGATCAGTCGCTGAAATTACAGAGAGGTTTCCTAACACAGGACAAATAAGTGGATGCTTCGCAATTTCGCATAGGTATCACTAACTCACTAGGTAGCACTGAATGGAACTGACTGCCAAATCATTTACCTAACCTCGTTCAAGACGCTAGGGGCTAGGACCAATCGTTCAAGAAATTACCTGTTGAAATGGCAAATATTAAAAATACAAGTGAACAAAGAGAAACAAACGTTTCTAGCTAGAATACAAAATGAAGCATTGGCGCCAATGCAATATTTTTTCTTACTTTACGTCTGTTTAAAATGCATGTTGATCATCATAGCTAAAAATAATATGCAACTCACGTACAAAAGTGACCGTTTAACATTGAAATTAAATACCTACCTAGATTTCGCAATTTGTTTTGCTAATATAGCGTTTTCTTGTAAATCCGGCTTATTATTAAAAAGGCAAATATACAAATTCATTCCACAGACGACGAATCTAACATGAATCTTCTAATTCCTAAAACCACTAAACTTCTGAGATATAGTAGGAATAAGAGATATAGCAACACAAGCCCACCAAAATATAGGTAACCATACAAAATACAGAAGTCATGGAACACAATCTGGTTTTCTTTCATACTACAAACTTTTATGATTTGCCAAGGATTGGCATGCTGCCAATATCCCTTCAGCTATTACGTGATATAGCTGTGCAGGCATGTACTGCAGTGAAAGTATCATTAAAATCCGTTCAGTACATTTTGAATAATGGTACACGTCTGATTTCACCTGCAGTTACTGCAGTTGGAATTATTTTTCCAACTACTTCGAATTTGTAAGTCTGCATTGCTGAAAGTGTGGAGTCATCATCATCGGGTTTAATGTCCTTTGTGTATGATGAGTCCTCAGTCGTAACCTCTTTGTGCATTGCAATTATTTTAATCTTCTTGCCATCTGCTGCAAGGTTTCGAAAGTTACCAGTTTCG
Source organism: Xestia c-nigrum (assembly GCA_916618015.1). NCBI lineage: Eukaryota > Metazoa > Arthropoda > Insecta > Lepidoptera > Noctuidae > Xestia > Xestia c-nigrum. The sequence goes on from OU745248.1 coordinate 1,278,039, forward strand.
CGAAGGGTACAATATTTTATGAAGATATTACGACTGAAGTGCAAAACAACATGCACACTTAATACTCAAAAGCGATAACAATGTCAGGTTTATGTTGTTTTTTCCTTCAAAACCGGTTTGTTACAGAAATAACGCGCAGTATTTGGCATTTGTGTATTCATCACGCCTTTTATCGATACGCAATACTGAATTGTTATGTTCAATCAGGTTCCATTGACCAAAACAAACGTTGGAACATAAAGATTTATTTGATTTGTGTTATGGCAATCTATTAAGCACTTTGCATTTTACTGCAGTTAGCCTTCCTGTTTACTCAGCAGCCGGATTACTTTCTACCCACATGGGGCTTAACAATGATTCTGCGTTTGATAATGTTACGATTTCTGGATTATCTTCTTTAATAAGTACATCAGCATCAACAGTCTTTGGTGAAACTGTACACATAGTTCCTGATGGACAGGTTGTTAAGCATATAATTGACTCTTATGAAAACTTGGTATCATCATAACTGACAAACCTTATGTATCTTCCATATATTCTACACCTACACGAATATAATGGGTGCCTTTTAAAGGCCTCTTATCAATATTTACTGACATCATACAATGTGCAGTATTAATTCACAGGTACACAGAGACTGTTTGTATTTGGTGTTCATGATGGTCGAATCAACTAGATTTTTCTGCCAGGTTGTCGCATGGTAACATGTTTGTCGTCTCCTGCCCATTCTTGCCCAAAAAGCCGTGGGAAACCACATAATAAAATATATTGTAATTCTTCTATTATTTTCATGACAGTAACATTTTATATTGTCTTCTATCTTTGCATGGATCTTGAAAGTTATGTTGTAGGTAGACAATATAATGAGTAATGTCGTTTAGATTAATAATGTTTTTAATTCCAACATATGCAAGTGTGACAGCTTTGTGTGGGGTATTTACAAATTGATCGATCACACTAATCTTTCACTTGACGTCATTGATTGATGCAATAAACGTTAAGACCTAGGATAACTTAATACCCGTTCGTAAATCACTGATTACACTGATTACTATCTTTTTTTTTTGTTATTCGTATGTTCATAATACTTTAAGTTTTATTGTTGAAAGAAAAATAATCTTCGATTGCAAGGATTAACATGTTTTTCGAATGATAATTTACATACCTATAATGAAAACTACGCATCAGAGAGTTCAAAACATCTTAAAATCACAATGTTTTTCTGTTTGTCAAATTATTATGGCACTCTGCAGCTGGTACTTCTTACACAATAGCCTATCTTACTTTACCCACACGCCACGCCTCCGCCTCGTACCAAAGTTCACAGGCATTTTGTAAGCAAAAAAAAACCTCATGTGATGTGATTTGAGCAAAAAATCCAAATGCTTCTCGTGTTGGCCCCAACATATTGTTGAAATTCGTTATTTGAGCAATGAAGTGACTTTTTATGACTAAAACCGATTTGAAACTAGAATTTGAATTTGTTTTGCAGTTCCAAGTGCAAAATAGTTTCTCACAAAATCTTCTGGATTATCCTGCCTTACAAGAACTCTCATTCGAACATCCCGCGAACTCTTTGTTTCTTTAGAACCATTATGGCTTCTGATAATAATGTTGATATTTTGTTGTAAAATTCGATATTCGATAACCGGTCTATGAATAATTCGTCCAGACGTAACAATCTCTACGTGGAAGTGTCCAAGGCTTCTATTGTCGTCGGTGACCCTGTCTGTCTGTAGTCTGTACTACCTATTAATGCTTATAGTCACCCATTATTTTACTTTTGGTCTAACTTAACTATGTATTGTTTGTTTTCTACTTTTCCTAAGTGAAACGGGGTCTATTGCATTGGATTTGGTGTGCACTTCTATTTCTATAGGATCTGCTGCATTCAGTCTGGTTGATTAAGCTTATGTTGATTTTGTCTTGTTCGTAGTTTAAATTCTCTTCGTTGCAAGCAGTCTTTGAAGACAGAAGTTCATTTTAGAATATTACTAATGTTAGTACTGCTTTACTCATCGTCTAAATATATTTATTGTCCACTTAATATAGTCTTTATGCGTTTGTTTACGCACTGCGTTGTCTTCCTTATTGCTTTGTTTAGTATTGCATAAACTCCTAGATACTCTATTAGATAAAATACTTGTAAGTCTTCGACCACTTGCCCTTCCGTTTCTTTTTAATCCTTCTTTTTTAAGCTTACTGGCAAAACTAGTCTGCTTTATACGTATACCACAGGATTTAGTACTTAAATGCTTTATATATAGAGCTTAATTTACATTGCTGGATTACCTTGTTGGCATTTAGAAAAGAACCATAAATTAATTCTTATTTTATTACCACGTGTTTGCTGTAGTTGATAAAGTGTTTTACGTGTTATTCAGCAAATGTAGAGTAGTTTCGTGACATAATATCGTGTACTGTTTTCAGATGAATAACAAAGAAAGCATGTTGGTTTTCCTCAAGATAAAAATATTTTTGAATGGTTTGTTTTGATTATACAATGAATGAGGTTTTAACTTGAACTGTTTACTGCAAAACTATTCAAAATACCAACTTAACTCTTCTCTCTTGACTAAAATCTTTATAAAACTATCCAAGTATGCAAGTGCTTTGAAACAGGAAGTGTTACCAGACACTTCCGTCACATAAACTTAATGGCTACGAGCCTTACTGTTACTTTGATACGAAAATATGACGAACAAAAGTGTAAACCTTTGTTTTAAAACCAGCTTTACAGTTAAACAAAGGTCCGAGCCAACTTCATTGCGAAATTAAATTAAAAAAGAAGTGCTCTCGAGACTCGGGTCGCCAAGGGTCTCGACTCTCCTCGACTCGACATTTGAACTTTCGAACGGAGACGCTTTTTAACGACTTTCCTAATTTAAATTTTGACAGATGCGTTTAGTTTTCGCTCTCACGACCACAACTCAACCGGATTTTGGATTGAAATTACGGTTTTCTTTTTTATTGTGAACAAAGCCAGCCATCTATTCCAGCGTAGGTACCTAACTAGTAGTGGTTCAGAAGCGGGGCACGTGCGTTACATCCTCGCGGGCCGTCGACCTCACAATGGCAAGAACTGGTTGGGTTCAAGCCAGGTTTTATCGAAAAAAAGTTGGCAGGACACGGCCCTATGCAGAAATGAGGTCTTGACATTTTAAGCTGAAGTTGACCTGAAAAGGTTCAAGTTTCAAGGAGTTATGACGGAGAAAGCCTATTAGTTCTTTTACATCTTTGATGCACATGATGTAACAGGGCCTGAAGGCACGTAAGTATTGATTAAATACATACCTACCTACCCAATAAAACCCACCTAATAATAACATCATTTTGTCACCGGTATTTCCTCAATGTAATGGACTTTGTGCCTAGGCAATAACATTGGATTGTTATAAGGAAATTAGAGGGTGTCTAGTCAAAATTACACTGTTATTATTTAAATTTCCATATACTTGGTTTTCCTTATAAAACCACGAATTAAGGATATCAATCAAAGAAAATCTAAGGTTCTAAAAGGAAAAATAGGTAGGTAGAGAGTTTACTTTTGTCTTCCAAGAATGCACTTGATCTTGAGTGGCATTGAGATTTCAGTCTGTAACTATTTAAAAGCTGTCATTTAAAGTAAAAGCGACGATGACGATGAAAGGGCATTGGCCTCACCTATAAGTACCTATGTATGCCCATTAGGGAAGCCGGCATCCAAGATGGCAACTTGGGAACAAAGGCTCAAAACAGAGTTGGTTGACGGCCAAAACGTATCAGTAATACTGGACGGCAAGTATTATGACTACGATTAGACTAATTACCGGTGACATAATGACCAAATCTGTTAAGGAATTACTTGGTCATTAACGGGGCTAATTGCTTAAGTTTTGGAACTTGTAGGACTGCTAACTACTCTGACATACTTAGCACAGAGATGTAACAAAAGATAGACAAGAGGGAAGGCCTTGGCAGACAATGATGTTTGGGCAACAAAGGAAATACGTTTAGCCTAATCAAGATAAAACATAACTAGATTTGGATTACGTTTTACATCAAGCACATAAGGAAGCTAGTGTTGCCCAATATGGCCTGTTAAATACTTACATCAGAAAACATACCAGTTACAGCAGGGTTGTCTATTGTTTGCCCGAAGATGTTTTGCCATAATCATCATTTTCCCGAATTTCATTTACCCGAATTTTATTTGCCCGAATGTTTCATTTGCCCTAAAAGACATATGACATACTTTTAATTGCCCGAATTTTAGATACCATAAGATACGAATGCCATAAGTATTGTTTGCCTTATTTTTATGTGCCATAATAATTATTAGACATAATATTTAAATGGCATAGTATTTAAATGGCATATCAAAACTTATTTATTCTGTGCATGGTTTTTTTTTCTGTGCATGGTTGATGGTGGGCTAGGTCGACGGAGCCCCGCTTCGCGGGGCTCCTACTTCTGTGTGGTTTATAAAAAAATAACCACGAAGGGGATGGCGGGGTCTATTCGCTCGCTTCGCTCGCTTCGCTCGCTCACACGACCCCGCCATCCCCTTCTAACCTAACCTGTCCGAGTCGGGGTGCCCTAAAGTCCCAATTACATCCAATTTCTCTTGATATAAACAACCGTTACACACCCGATGTCGATGGCAAATTATGTTATGGCATATGGCATAATTATGGCATGTGATAATTAGGGCATGTGATAATTAGGGCTTACAATGATTATGACAAATGATGTTATGGTAAGTGACTTTATGGGAAACAATAATTCTGGCACGTGACTAATATGGCAAATGAGAGTAGGGCAAATGAGTATTATGTCGTATGATATTATGGCTGTTGACTATTATGGCAAATGATATTAGGGCAAATAAAATTCGGGTAAACGGCGGTATACCGTTACAGCAGATGTCGCGAATTTCAAAACTTCCTAGATTTGGATTATTTGAAACATTAGCGAATCACCATAACGAATCTAAAACTCCAATCTTTGTTTGAAAACAATTTGATTGTTTGTTAAAAACGTGCCAAGATGCTGAAGAATATCCTCATTCTCACTCTCACGAATTTCTACAAGAAAATACACAAGATATTTCCGCCGAAATAGGTCAGGTTAGAACGCTATTGAAGATGTAGTAGTGCAAAATCAAAATCCTTTTTCTCTTGGCACGGTAGTCGAAACAAAAATAGAAGAGCAAAAACATTGAATCACAAAACGACCAACCCAGATGTTTTCTTGCTCTCTCTCTCTAACCCCAATGCTGTCTCAACAGAATCACGCACGGCCTGCGTGCGCGCAACTGTCGATCGATCGGCCAACTGATCGAGCCTAGCGGCCAAACTTTCGTTTCTGAACCCAACGAGTCGGGCGACTAGTCGACTGAACAGATTAGCGTTCGTGTCCTGCCAAATAACTATAATCTGTTTGCTTTTATGGAAATCCGTAACGCCCAGATAACTGGGGTGAGGTTGCTGGTTGATAATATTGGTATCTCGTCCTAAATAAGAAGTGGATAACAATCTGTATGCCATTGTATCGACTGACGATGCTACCTGACTTTCCGTTATCGCCTCGGTAACTCACATGATTGAAACAAAACGGGTTCCGCTTGGTACTGGACTCGCAAGCAAGTAATATCTTTAAAACCCAATAAGCATGCAGTTTCAAGTGATTCCCACACACCTGCATACCTCCAGCAAGTTATTTGAATACCAATCCAATACATTTCTTCAGTCTGAATAACAATAGATCTATTTTAGTTAATACATAATCTGAAGATTACGCGTGGTAGCTCACGCATACATAGCGTCATCCATGACAGCTCATGGCACAGAAAAGCATAGTTTCTCCTGCATTTCATGAGCACATCAATCCGATAGAGCACATGTAGACAGAAAGAGGCACATAAGATCGACTACAAGTGATAGAACCGTTAGAACCGTAGATGACTGAACCGTTCTTAAACTAGCGAACCTGCCCCGGCTTCGTACGGGTGCAAAGTAGCATATACATATGAACCTTCCTCTTGGATCACTCGTATCTATTGCTGAAAACTGCAATAAAATCCGTTGCGTAGTTTAAAAGATCTAAGCGTACAGGTAGACAGCGGGATCGACTCTGTTTACTATGCAAAGATGCGGAGAGGGTCTCTCTCCAAATATTATACTTAATAGAATGGCAACCGAAGCAGGATACAATGAATGTTTAGCGGTTGTACCGGAAATACTAACCATAACAGTTCCATAGTTTTTATCAATATTTTATATAAAAACTTCAACATTCATTACAGTATTGCCCTTTACTTCTAATGTATCAAAGTTGATTTTTGGTTGGCGATGCATGAAAGAAAGGGCCCCTGCACTCGTTACCATTGCACGAGGTTATTGCTCTTTTATTTTTGTTAAATGATAACAATAATGTTTTGTTAAAAATAACCAAGCTACTATCTTTTGTTTGTCCTTATTATGTACACCGAGGACGTTCTTATAAAATCACTTGTGAAAGTCAGTTGGCGACTCGGAGGACCTAAAATTTTCCGTCATGTTAAATGTAAAGAGAAATGCTGTCATCTTATAATAAATACATGGAAAATTCCATACTTTGATTGAAAGCAAGTAAAACTTACCAGAGCGATGCATGGACAGCAAAAAGTTACGGAAGTCGACAGATGTGATGCGTAAAATCAGACACCTGATACAGGCGCCATGGTTGACAGAACTCACAAAATTGTCGGGAACTTACATATTGTGAGAACGGGAACTACTGAATCCGACAGTGGATATATCCTTATCCAATTATTTCTCTCAAGAGTATCTCCAGTATCACCAACATTTTAATTATATATATTGAATAGTTTGTTAAGTATCCTTAATTGGTGTTATACCTTCGTCGTTCCTTTTAAAGGGGAGTTATAATCTACTGTCATGGGAACAGCTGCCATAGAATACCGCTAACGATGCCTTACTATTACGGTTTCCTCATACTTACTGTTATTTGTCTACAAGAACGCTGCCAGTAAACACAGAAATGAGGTCTTATTCAATAGCTATAGATCTAGAATATTAAAACGTATGTTCATTAAAGGCAAAGCAAATAATATAAGTATATAGGTATGAAGACAAACGTGAGTCATTGTTATGCGAATATTTAACTTTCGTGGTATTCAAATGTATGGAAATAAATTATATATCCATTGTTATACATGTTATAGTGTCCCTAGAATTTGTTTTAATTGGTTCCTGAGTAGAATATGTAACAAATAGGGCGTGGTTAATTAAATCGTATAATTACTTGGCAGTGGACTTTGGACTTACCTTGACTGAACCCCACACAATTTCAATTGTACTAGCTAGACATTTTGTCGAAAACGTGTATAATTATCTAGGTGGACATTTTATCCAAAACATAAGGCATCAAGAAGTATCAATCAAAGCAAAAAAGAATTTCCAGATGATGGATTTGTTTGGATTTATGTCATTTCCCCAAGCCATGTTTACGTAATCGAATTTAACACCAAGACAGGTTATACGACAGTCTGAACAGGCAAGGCTATTACTTCCAGGGGTAATTTGCCCAGAAATTCCGCGAAATGCCCAACACAACACGTGTGCTTTCCCAACGGTACCCGGCATTACGCAAATTGCCTTTTTACGACCCTTGTGACTGGTAACTGTAGTTTTAATTAAAGGAACATGTAGTTCTCAAAGTACTATTATTTTATTGAAAAGGGAAAAGGGATTTGCGTGCCTACCCTACCTACGTGACATGTGTGTACATGCATATAAGGAAAACCCTTTATTGATAACCTCAATTATTAATATTGTGGAGTTATTAGTAATAAGTATTAGTCAGGGTATACTTAAGAGCAAAACCACAGTATTTGCTTCACCGTTAACCACACCGTTAACACAGGTCAAACCAAAGAAATAAGTATAGGTTAAAATAAAGCTAAAATGAACATTTAGTCATCTTTTGCATTAGTTAGTGTCTGTCCGAGATACAAATAGCGTTAAATCTGGAAAATAAGATCTGTTGTTCGCATAGTGCAAATATTGTGCTGCCCAAGATTTCCTGATTCAACAATCCATCACGCGCAAACAGCATGTTTTAATAATTCCTATTTAAATAACTAAACATGGAATGACGTTATTGGCACGAGATGCAAGCGTGATACCGAGATGTTAGATAAAGGATATTATCAGATCGTAATATTGTATCAATTAAGGTGCATGGAGGAAAATTTTCAACCTAAGTGAAACGGAGCATTGATGTTTAGACAGATGAAACTGGAAATGGCGAATGGTAATATTATCATCCTAAATAAAGACGTTTATTTGTTGTAAATAAACGTCTTTTTACCGACCGGCCGACGGGGTCTATGTATAAAGGATGAGATTAGGAAGGATGTAAGGGTGTACAGGTACATACAAAAACACAACGATCATTAGCAAAAATAGGAGGGAAAAAATGGACGTTCTGAAATAATAGTAATTTTCTTACACAGTTTTCTTTACCTCTACCTGACAGTAGTCCAAGCAACAACCCAATTACCCAACCAATAAGAAGCCAGTTAACTGTGGTTCTTCACAGTAATCCAAAATCAATCAATATTAATGCAAGAAGTAAAATAACTAACTTGGAAGGTTATTAGAATAAGAAACCGAATCTTCAATTAATTTAGTCTTAAGACGACACTAACTAATTTCAAGACGTAGCAACCTGTGCTTAAACAAAAGGCAATCAATATAAAATATGTGTTGAGTGTTGATTGTCCTAATAAGCAAAGCAACAACTACCTCAACTTGTTTTTATGCATCCAGCAATCATGTAAGGAAACTAATTCACAAGACGTTATTCTTGATACGTAAACATGTGATCACATGACAAATATTTACTACACGGCTGCGCAGGAGTTCGCAACGTGATGCCGCAGATAAGGTGTCAATGAGAATGCGGGATACAATTACTTTAGTCGAGTTTACAATTGATTTAGCTGACAAGGATGCACGGGTTCGTAAAATGTTGGACTCTCAATTGGGACATGGACTTTGAACACATCAATGTTGGAAAGAAGAAGTGGTAATAATCGTTTTGTGTTGATTGGGGCAGATAAAATTATAAAATCTTTGCTTTTAATAGTACCAAGAAACGAAACCAATTAAGCAATTCATCTAAACGATGTTTTGGATTGAGTAAACATAGAAGACGTAGGTACGTACGTACAAAATCAATAATTTTGACTTTGACTGTATCTATTTGTAAAATATAAGGTACATTTGAGGGTAGATAGAAAATAGATACCCAATAGATGTACCATGTAAGTACCCTCAATTTTGCAAACTTTTCAACATCAGCATGAAAATGCTGAAAGCCCTAGTCAACATTTACTACTCGTAGATCTCTATGTATGATATAACTCAATAAAAGACTCCTTGTACTCGCGTTCACGTTACACAGATTAGATTACATTACAAACACTCAATAAGGAGTATTTATGTGTCTGATCTATTTAAAAACAGCAGGTGGACTTAAATCCATAAAGATTTCAAAGGGATTGAAATCATGAAAAATGTTGGGTTGAGTCACGTAAGTAGGAATGTTTTGCTATTGAACGTGCATGGCGTGAAAAATTCACTTGTTAGATCTGCTTCAAGATCCGTAGAAGTACAACAAAATAATCAATGAATGGATTACCGTCGTTTCGTGGTGTTTTCTGCCTACCCGTATGGTGTATGTTTGTTAACTGACAGCCTGCTAGCGTGTGACCATTATAAAACTCAACACAGTTACCATGCAATGTCTATCATTATCAGCAACGCAACGTTCTGTAAATAAATAATTATGGAATTATTTTCACACATCTGCTTCGATTGTGGCAAAAACATTCGGCGAACTATAGTTACCATGCAAATGTTATCAACATGTGCTTGTAAATGCAACAAACATGCAATTTTAACATTTGCTATCTCAGTTATGTTTACCCTGATACCCACATGATATGCCGCCCTCACGGCCAAAACATTTACCGACTTTAGTGTTAACTGCAAAAACAATGTGAACGCATAAATACTTACAATAACGCGCAATTAACAATAAGTAAACACTCCATACCTTCGCTTACTACTCGTTGTTGTTGACACTATATGCGCAGTTAACTGCTGCATACAAAAAAATATGGTAATGATATACTTGGAATCTACTTGAATGGCCCAAACAGACATAAATTATAACGGACATGCAAATAACTTTTATAAAACAGAATATGGATCGAACAAAACTGCTGAACAAATGAAAACGGCGAAAATTCTGAAGAGTTGTTCAAAGCAGCCAGGACATCCCGATATTGGAAATAGGCGAAATACGGACAGAATTTTGGTATAATACCTTGAACGGATATGTGGAGAGGCCCCTTAAAGCCTCCAGCAAAGAACCAGACGTGTTCAACATTGATAAATAGCTCCTAATAATAGGTTTTTTGGTTGCTAACTTTCACTTCGTAACATTACCAAATTGGTTGGTAGACCAGTCTGTATACTCCGCCGTACTATGTAATTATTTGGCAAATACCAAATATTGTGTTGCGAAAGTTGGCAATCTAATTAACAGTGTAGATCCTGTTTTAGGTCATATGGATGTGGGACTGTTATTTAGGTATCACGTGTTAATCTCACTTTCTTTTTTCTTTAAAGTTGCACTGAGTAATTGCGAATTTTATATAATAAACTTGTCCGAATTGACGGAGAAACTAATGTAAAATTTCCTTGTTTCAGGTATGCGAGAAACTGGAGATCGGCGCCGAAGCGGACTACTTCGGCCTCCGCGTATCCCCAGTCTCCGGTCCCAGCAGGTGGCTGAATTTGCGCAACCCTCTCGACCCGCACCGCATCCCCAGCCGGCGCCTCGACCTCCGCGTCAAGTTCTGGGTGCCCCCACACCTCCTCATCAACGAGCCCACCCGCCATCAGTTCTATCTGCACGCTAAACTCGACCTTACCGAAGGAAGATTAGTCGTTGCTGACCTAGAAGTGGCCCGAAGGATCATCGCTTACATAGCTCAAGCGGAAACAGGAGACTGCGAACCTGACCTCCCCCCGACCCACATTTACGAAGAATGCGACAAAATCGGCCCTCAAGGCGAACGCCCAGAAGATCATGTTGACAAAATCATTGAATACCACTGCGAAATTACCGGAATGGGAGCTTCGCAAGCGGAGTACAGATTATTGAAAGAGATCTCGAAATGTGAGTCGTTCGGGGAGGAGTTGTTCTTCTGCAAGCCTGTGACTTTCAACAACAATGCTCACAACCTGTACAGCCACTTGCTGTACCATCGGCAGCAGGCTGAAGAGCCTAGGGCGAGGGATGAACAGGAAATTGATGGGGGAGCCACAGTCGGATGTCTGACGTCAGGGCAGAGCGGGGGTGGATGTGGGTGCAGACTGAGCACTTGTGTGGGGGTTGGACCTCATGGCATCGTGGTGTACAGACCCGCGTGCAATGGAGATCATGAAATCGGAGTGGAGAAGCAAAGGTTGGTGTCTTTTCTTTGTTTAGCTGTTATTCTTTGAATGGGACACAGTGAAAGTCATTACAAAAATAACTGGCGCATAATTTTCAACTTAAAAATGTGCCGTGCATCTTAAATTCTGCGTTTTTTGTCCTTGATTTTTTTTTCTTTTACCGTTTAAAGCCAAGCTAATTTTAAAAATAACGTTGTAATAAAACGGACCCGTTTCGACTGTAAACTTCACTTATTATTCGTAAAAGTTAGTCAGTAACGAACAGGTCAAGACAATGGGTACGTTCGCTTCTGTTTTCGGCTCACGAATACATTAAAATGACATCACCAACCTAAATACGATGAAGAATATTGAAAAATTTAAGTAAAATACTTTATTTCGCCGGATGTTATGTTTTTGCAGAATTACCTTTGTTATTCATATTTTAAAGTTAATTTGTATAAGTAGGTAGGTACTGACATACATACATGTTTTGTTCGGCTTGCAAGGTATATACGAGCAGAATTTAACTAAAAACGTGCTTTTCGGAAATAATTTTTGTCTATTCCGCTGTTACTAGACAGTTGACATAAAAAAATACAGCTGAATCTTTTTTCTACTTGCAAATAATTATAATTGCAAAATAGACAAATATAGCTAGATCTGTTGTGCAATTAATTAAAACGTTTATCGATGATTATTTAGTAAACCGACGCACCTCACAGAAATGTCCAAGAAAACATGAATTGGACAAGACGTCAAAACAGCTAGCTTGGAATTGTTTTCAAAAACATGATGTCGCAATTAGTTCCGATTTGGGCCACGCGCCAGAAGATCCTTGTACAACTATGTACGAAAGTAGAGGGCTATTTGTCACGTTCAATAAAAGTACTCATTGACCCATTTCGTTTAATAACCACTACCCGATAACACAATTTTCACTCAATTACTCAGTATACAGTAATTAACAAGATAAAAGTAATTAATAGGTATGACTTAATGTAGCTTGTTTGCATCCGTTTATTTTAAATGATAATATTTTCGTGTCTGGAACATAATAATCATTGTTCTGAATTTCTGATATAGAAACAAATATTTGAGCAAGATAAGATTGAAGACTTCTTTATTATTCGTGTTTTCGTTTCTTTTCGAAGAAATTTCTCGATATGTGTATGAATTTCTTTGTTCTTTTGAGTTATCAGTACGTACAAATGTTTTAATCTTCACAGTATATCAGCAAAATAATTTGGATTCCCAAATAGGGGCAATAACACACAGTTGACACAGTACATTAACTCGATGACTGCTTGAAATTAGGGAAATAACCTCAGACACTTTGCCTAAAAAAAAGTATGACGTACACGAAGATTCGGCAGATCATGATACAAAAACTGATGACCTAACTGCTCATACAGCATCATCATAATCAAGAGACTCAGACACCCAAGTCCAATAATGAATTTGCCTAGCCTTTCCTAACTCGTCTCAGATGAAGCGATGATACGCTGTCGCCTATCTAACCACGCCAAATACCAAACTGAGAAAATCTTCATCCAAACACTGTTTTAAGCTTCGATGGTTTACAGCTTTCACGGCGCTTGCAACAGCGTCGACATATCGGGAATTGAAAACAATATACAATCACGGACAATATAAGTGTATCTTCTTCTAAACCCACTTCTTTTTTCTCTTTCCAGCATCGCGTACACCGCGATCCACCGCGCACAGCCATTTCGGCGCAACTTCCAGATGTCGTACGTCACCGACGAGGGCAATGAAGCCACTCTCCACGTCAAAATGGCCACCTCTGGTCAGGCGGCAGCCGTGTACCGCGCCGTGACGGAGAAGCACGCCTTCTACTGCTGCGAGACTGTTCGTACTGATGTCACGGAGCAGTTCATTAGGGATCTTAAGGTGAGCCACTTTAGTTTTTGTTAACTTTTCATAGAGATCAAGTTTCCCAGGCTGGTGCATAGTAGACCTTAAAAAGGTGGCTGGGTGTATGCGGAAATGGCGCACTATCTAGACTGAATTTGAGGCAGTCTTTTAGCGCTGAACGTTCTTAAAACACTTGGGTCTAGTTGTCTTAAGCACAACAGCATAGGAATCCTGGGTTATATCTTCAGGTTGGGAACAATGTCACGGTTATTTCATATATTTTTATTACTATAAAGCTGAAGCCTAGATTTGGGCTTTAGTAGTATTACTGCGGTTGCAACAGTTTAGCAGAATTAAGCAGAACTTGCATCTAGCTAAGATTGTTCTGTGTTACAATTTCAAAGGTGGCTGTGAATTATCAGGAACACAGAACTTTGTCCTTTAAAACTAATCAGTAACAGCCAAATAATGTAACATTTACATTAAATGAAGCAATACTGTAGTATATATATTATCGTTCATGTTACGAGTCACGTAATCAACCTTTCTGTTAGCAACCTTGTGGAGAATACCCATTTAACCAATCTTATTTGGTTCTATCGGACCTTTACAAGTAATATTCATATGTAATTAGCTAACATAATGAAAATAACCATTCGTCAATTTATACAGAATTATTATTAAATTTAATTGTAAAGCCGTTTGTCCTGCAAGTTATACAGAATTATTAGTTATTAATGATAATGGTATTCTGTTAATAATTATTTATTTATTACTATTACAATAACATTAAATTGTCCTTATATTTTGCCCTACTTAGGATGTTGTTGGGAATATTATTGTGTATTAATAATTATAATGCTGTCATCATAACGAATGATTGAGCCACAAATATTATAAATAATACGTACATAAACTACATAACAACCTATAATAAGAATACCGATAAACAAAATATCCTATACTGTTATTAGAGCAATATTTTTACGTGTAAACAATATTATTTTGTAAGAACTGTTAGGGCTAACAGTTTCTATCAAAAATCGATCTCGCTGGGTCTCATATATATTTTCACCCGAACAGATCTCGGTTGCCCAGGCACTGGGACTTCCAAGATGGGTAACTGACGAAATGTGGCCTACCAAACCAACTAAAGATACACTTCTTGTTACGTAGAAGTTTCTCTCCTTTATTGATTTCTCCTAGAACCGCTTGATCGAATACAGTCAATGTCAAACATACCTACAATCTACATGAATTCAATTACTGACAGCAATGGTTAGAGACCAAAACACATGTGGACTTTGTATCGCCCAATATACACGGGGGCGTCTCATGACCTCCCTCTTTACGTTGACTAAACAATCGTTTTAGTGTTGTCACACTGGACTTTGGACCGTGAAACGATTCGGTTTCGGGATCAGTGGTTAAATAGGTATTTGCGACTGTTACTAGATTGTTTTTCGGGTGACAGGGTGAGATAATATTGTGAAATGTACAGGACCTATCAGTTGTCAAAAAACAGCTCCTATACTATAGGAGCTGTTTTTTGACGTCAGAAGTAGGATTAAAAGCAATTAATCTCAGTTGTGATGTAAAAAAAAAAACCAATTCAGTCTATCGTAGTCCACTGCTAGACTTTTGTCCTCCGCATCGAGTCTGTACCAGCCACATTTTTTTTACATCACCATCACCAGCCTGTATTAATGTTCCCACTGCTGGGACACAGGCTTCCTCTCTATGAAAGGGAATGGGCTGTAACCTACCACACGGGCCCATGGCGATTTGGTACATGTCACAAGTCTTCGAATTTTTTGGTTGTAGAACATGCCGTTTTCCTTCACCGTTTTGAGAGCGTTTTTTACATTGTTAGATTAAAATGAATAGGTACCAGCCTAATGTGTTTTCTAATCACACAATTATGATTGTCTGTCCTGAGAAAATAACATTTAAATGTATTTTATGTCCTTACAAAAGCACTTCGCGTGAGAATGTAACAATTTACAATATTAATGATAGGGTATTAATATATAAACTTACGTGAAACAATTATTTAGTACAATGCCTTTACTCCATGAGAACATAAAGGTTAATCTTATTGTTAAAGGAAAAGAATGCACACCGTTTAAAAATAAAAATATACCTACTACTATAATACAAATCGCAACAGATGAAGTCCGAACTCAATGACGTCTTATCATCTGGTTCAACGCCTCTCCGGTTCTTGAACACAAGTCACCTCATTCCCAGTACAAGAGGACACCTTACGCAATAGGATATCCTTATAACTACAATCAAGTGTAATCTGGTTGCGGATCAATTGAGATTTTGTCGGTAGATGCCTAGGCTCGCAGTGTTAGAAGAATTTTGTTCATCATTGAACATACCGACATAAACGCATGGCATATAGAGAAACTATAAAACTGTGCTTGCTATATGTAATGCATTATTGAAACTGGGTCATATTAATGGTGGTTATTGAGAAGTGGCCCAAAACCTCTTAAAAAACACAGATTCTTAACAATTTGTAGGCCCAGTATTGGCATCTCGTAGGCCCGTACACATTTCCCTCTACCTTTCCGAGTCTCCCAATTTACTTTAGACCAGCTCAAAATTCTGCTTTTCACTTCCGCTACAGCACAGACATAACTAACTGTGCTCTTCCTCTTGCAGGGTACTATAGCGTCGATCTTCAACGACTCGACGACTCTGGGGCGCCGCTACGTGTTCGACATCCGACGCACGTGCCGCGAGGTGCACGACCGCGCACGTCGCGCCGCGCACACACTCGCCGCCGCCGCACACGAGCCGCGCGCGCGCAGGAGATCCAACTCCGGGGCTGAACACAAGGTGACAATCTCTTCTTTGAAGGCCCATCATCATCTGCCAAGCCTTTTCCCAAATATCTTGGGGACGGCTTCCAGTCTAACCGGATCCCAGTATTCTACATGGAGCGACTGCCTATCTGACCTTCACAACCCAGTTAGTACAGGGTAATACGATACCACTTACTTACTACCGACGACTGCCAAAGATAGACAAATGACAGCCAGGACCAACAGCTTAACGTGCTTTCCGAGGGACGGATGAAACTCATTAAGTAAGGGTGGTTACCCATCCACAGACCAACTTAGGCAAGCACAGCTTGACGTAAAGATCGGCCCGAGCGGCTGTTATTATCTAGCATAGCCCGAAACTCTGACAACCAATCCGTACTAAGGGTTATGTAGTCTACTCCAAGTTGTGGAGGTCAAATAGGCAGTAGCTCCATGTTAAATACTGTTGTTCAGTAATTCATCTGCCTACCCGGCGCAGATGAAATCTATCCCTCTTCCAATCATCGTTCCGGGGTCTGATTCCCAGGTCCAAGATCTCACGAGCAACTCGGAGTCTAGTACTTTGTATTTAACATCCTATAACATGAAGGTGTACCTACCATACATGTCTGCCTTTAAGGAAAGTGCTTGTTACCATGTCATGTATATTAACCAGTCCGTTCTGTTCCAGGAGCCCCGATCTCGGTCCCACAGCGGCGGGTGCCGCGCGGAGGCGCTGGCGTGTCGCGTGTGTATGGACGCGCCCATCGACTCGCTGTTCCTGCCCTGCAGGCACGTCGTGTGCTGCGGGGACTGCGCTTCCAGGTATGTACTGCACCACTACTTTGTAATACTGATATTTCGTAAAACAACTCAAACGCTATAAAGTGCTGCAGTTGTTTTAAATGGCGGGGCTACGGGACTGTTCGAAAGAGATACCGTGGCCCTGGAACATAAAGGGTTAGGAAGGAACGGGAGGAGTCATTTGATAATTGCCCATCCGGAAAAAAGCCCGATTATGGCCATGCAGTAAGTCTCTTGTAAGAGCGAAACTTGAAATTTCTCACCGCTCCAAAGTTTAAAAAATATTTGAAAATAATAAAATATAATTGCCTCTGATGAAGTCTCCCTAGGCACTATTCTCTTTTGTGATAGCTCTTAAATCCCAGTGAGCCTAAATCTATAGGTATTTACTCAATTTTCAAGACATGATTATTAATTTCTGTCTCCCATCTTTCCAGATGCAACCGCTGCCCCCTCTGCCGCGGTGAAATAGACAAACTGATGCACATATTCCTGCCGTGCGACTACCCGAAGAGTCCCGGGCTGGTGAAATGAGTACCGCGCCCGAACGAATTGGAATTAGATCACGATGATTTTCTATGCGAAATGATTCCCCGCCGCCCGCAGGCCTGCGCGCCGCGAGAGTGAAGGAGTGCCCTTTAATGTGTGTGTGTGTGTGTGATTGTCTAGTCACTAATATTTGACTCCATCTGACAAATGCATTTCAGGAATGTACCGCCATTCCAACCTATGATAACCTGGTACTTATTTCTTAGATTTAAAATCATTAATACATTTATTATTGGCTAAATCTAAGTTGATATTATGAGAAAAATACAAAAAAAGTACCCGTAAAAATCATTTTTAATCACCTTCGTTTTAGAAGGTCTAGTTTAATATTTTGTGATAATTATGATGTATGTTTTTAAGAAAACTCGTTCAGAAAAAAGTGCATTTTAATTAAACTTAAATTTAAACTTGCCTGTTCATCATTTGGTAACTTATGTTCACTGTAACGTTGATTTAAGTTCGATTATAAGTTAAATATTTGTAAGACCTGTGGTCTATAAGTAAACTAATGGGAAGAAATAAAATACATGTTAAGAAAACATACTAATACTGCCAGTCTGTTGTTTTATTTATTTTGTTGCCATCCAAACACGAAAAATACATTACCAATTACGAACCACACTATTAGATCATTGAATGATCTATTTCTTGTATGTTATATACAAGAAATAATCGAAAAATTAGGATACAGTTTACCAAACCAAAACTACCACAGTACTAAATACTGCTACAAATAAGCAAATACCTAAATGCGTAAAGGCAGAATGGGTAAAAAACTAAGAATCCAACATTCAATTTGAGCATTACATTGCAAAGACACGCTCCCGGACTCCCAGTGAGTGAGCATGATGGGCATGTGACATTCGATTACCCAGCATAACACCACATCTGTAATATCCCTAGCATACCCACATTCCGCCAGTGATATTTAAAGGCTCATATAGCAACAACGGGCGGGCCTATTGCGACTAACCGTGCACAAATCTGGACTCAGTGGCTGCCACCGAAAAATTCCTGGTCGAGAAACCCAATAACCATTTGCCCGTTACGGGAAACGAACCTGGGGATATGCACAGCAGTCGCGATCGTGACCACAAGATGCTGTCCTGCCTGAGACTTTTCAGGCAGGGGGGCCTTGTAACTCGGGGGCTTATTGATACGGCGGTAGCTACGCCCTTGCTTGGATTTGAAATGCTACACTACAGGCAAATGCTTCGGGTGCGGGAGCGCCTTAATAAGAGACTAACAGACTACTCTTTGTGTCCAACATCTGCCGGCCTTTTTCTATGTTGGGTTCGGCTTCAACTCTAACCGGATGTAAATGGTATAATAAAATACCTCCCCACATTCTACAACTGAATGAGACAAAATTTAAATCTTGTGTAAAACGCACACTATGTAGGCAAGCATATTATATGCTGGGGGATTACATTGAAGATAAAAATGCTTGGCTAAATGCTGGTCCTACTCTGCAACAATAGGTACAACCTTATTGGACAACTATTGCGGTAGCTGCAGAAGATTGTAAAAGTGTTCTTGCATTGTATAGAGTCCATCTCTTAGTATTGTATAATTGCATAGCACATGTGTGAGTACCATGTACTGTTAACCTAAATATCAGCCCAAGCGACTTTTCTTGTTTAGTCACGAGTTCCTTTATGTATAAAGATACAAACTTAAGTAAGAGGCCATAACAAAAGACAAGAAGCTTTGAAGCACCTGTGCTAATCGTGTGTCAATGCTAGCGCCGGATTTAGGGCAGGGCAACAGGGGCACTTGCCCCGGGCCTCCACAAGGAAGGGGCCTCTAAAACTTGTTTCTTTTTCTGTTTTTCATAAGTTAGAAAAAAAGCGGCCAAGTGCGAGTCCGACTCGCCCATGCAGGGTATCGTAGCAGCAAGTAACATAAGTTGCGGTTTACGATTTATGACGTATTTATTATAATTTTCGGTGGAAGTTTACATTACATGGTAATGTCCATCATAACATTATTTTTTTTTAGTTTTATCATTCTCTTATTTTACCACTTTGGAAGTCTCTCGCCCAAACTATTCAGTTTAGAAAAAATATATATTGGAAACCTCACTATCCTTTTTGAAGACCTATCCATAGATACCCCACACGTACGGGTTTGTTTTTCTATATTTACTCTGAAAAATGGGAACTCGAAGATCTACTGCGTAATGTACAAAAAAGGTGGTCAGTCATCGACTCGTTGCATTGGGAAATTGACAGTGAGCTGTACGAGGAAGATGAAGATTACGAGCAAACATACAGCAAATATGAGCAGTTATACAATGACATGAAAAAGTTAATCAATATTAAGATGGGCTCAATTTCACACCGTGAAAATTGCACCCCTAAAATCGACATTCCTATATTCAGCGGGAATTACCTCAAATGGACATCATTCAAGGATCTATTTATAGAAACGATCCACAACAACAAGTCAATGTCGAGCGCTCAGAAGATGCAGTTTTTGAAAAGCAAGCTCAAAGGTGAAGCGGAAAAACTAGTCCAACACTTAAATATCAGTTCTGAAAATTATCAACTATGCTGGGATATCATGAATCATCGATACAACAACGAAAAGCTCATCTTTAGCTCGCATATCAGCGCACTTCTGACAATACCTACAATGCAAAATCAAGCAGATTATCAGATCAAGAAGATGTTCGACACTACCAACGAATGTCTTAACGCCATAAAGAATCTCGGCGTCAACATATCAAATTGGGACCCACTTATTGTGCACCTGCTGGCATTGAAGTTGGACAGCGAGACGCATGGGGAATACATTCAATCGCTAACCAATCCTAGAGCACTGCCGACACTCGACGATTTCCTAACATTCCTGGAAAACAAATATACCGCTCTTGAATCGTCTCGTCGCAAGCAGTATACTCCAAAATCAAAGCAAGAAATATTCAACAGAAAAGAATCAGAACATCAGCCTAACAAACAAAGTAAACCTAATCAGCAAAATAATAAGAACGATGCAGGCAAACCATTTTTCCGCAATTCAACGTTCAAAAGTTTTGGAATGAATAAACCAAACTGTCCACTCTGCAATAACAATCACGGACTGTTTCATTGCAAAACATTTATAGAATCAAGGCCAGAGGCCAAAGGAGATATTGTGAGACAATTGAACCTCTGTAAAAATTGTCTCTATGATCACAAAAACAAACCATGCTACTCGGAGACAA
This sequence comes from Xestia c-nigrum, assembly GCA_916618015.1. Taxonomy (NCBI): domain Eukaryota; kingdom Metazoa; phylum Arthropoda; class Insecta; order Lepidoptera; family Noctuidae; genus Xestia; species Xestia c-nigrum. The sequence goes on from OU745248.1 coordinate 1,298,789, forward strand.
CATGCAGAGTATGTCAAGAAAAACACAACACCTTGCTGCACGATACGCTCCACTGCAACGGCGGAACAAGGAACACGAAGTCGTCTGCAGAAGAACAACCGTCCATATCACGAGAAAACAGGACACGAGACACAGTCAATCATGTCTCAAATGAAAGTATTATAGAAATACTGCTAGCAACAGCTCTCGTTCGTGTCAAAGCACGAAACGGGACATATCACACATTGCGTGCTCTTATTGATCAAGGTTCACAAGTCTCTTTAATATCAGAAAACGCAGCTCAAAAACTAGAACTCCCAAGACAAGCATGCAGAGGGGTCATATTTGGCATCGGCACCAGTCAAGCCAATTGTAAGGGAGAGATGAATATTACTGCGTCATCAATGCATACTGAGTTCACATTTCAAGCAGATGTGCTGATAATGAACACACTGTTACACAACCTGCCAAACAAGACATTCTCAAAACCATCATGGGCATACATACAGAACATACAGCTAGCAGATCCAGGATTCTATACGAGCCAACCAGTAGATCTACTACTAGGAGCTGACGTATATTCCCAAATTATAATGGGAGGTATCATCAAAGAAAACGAGTCACTCCCTGTAGCACAACAAACTCAACTTGGATGGATATTAAGTGGAAACGTCAAATCATATCACTGCCACGTCGTAATGAACAATATTGAAGACATACAAAGGTTTTGGGCCATTGAAGACATAGCTGATGGCAATATCGACATGTCAAAGGAGGATCATCAGTGCATTCAGCAGTATCAGACTGAAACTTTGCGACGGAAGGATGGCAGATATGTCGTAAGACTACCGCTAAAGCCAGAAATAAAGGAAAACTTGGGAAAATCAAAACCCAAGGCAGTTGCACAATTTTATCAATTGGAAAACAAATTTGGAAAAAACCCAAAAATTGCGCAAGATTACAAAGCATTCATCGATGAATACATCAAACTAGGTCACATGCGCGAGTGCACGAGTAAAAAACAGCCAGACTGCATTTTACCTCACCTATGTGTATTGAGGCCCGAATCAACAACAACAGCGTTACGTGTGGTGTTTAATGCGTCAGCAAAAACATCGACTGGCTACAGCTTAAATGACTGCATGTATAGTGGCCCAAATCTCCAACAAGATTTATTTACGTTAATATTGAGATGGAGACAACATAGATATGCAATTACAGCGGACATCGAGAAAATGTTCAGACAAATCTATTGTCATGACGATGATCTACAATATCAAAAAATCATTTGGCGCGACTCACCTCAAGATAAATTACGTGAATATGAGCTAACAACAGTCACATATGGCACCAAATCTGCACCATTTCTCGCCATGTTGACTCTAAAGCAAATCGCAAAAGATGAACGCTCTAAGTATCCTGTTGCGGCCGCAGTTGTTGAAACCTGTTTCTACATGGATGACTTGTTGGCTGGACATCATAGCATCGAAGAAGCTAAGCAATTAAAATCTGATCTTATCAAATTACTTAGATCAGGCGGATTTAATTTGAGAAAGTGGTCGTCTAATAAATTAGAGATATTAGATGACGTCACCGCAAACACAGCGCAATCATTTGAATTCAAACATCAAGAGACAACTAAAACATTGGGGTTGCGTTGGCACCCACTGGACGATCAATTCAAGTTCGAAGTGAAGATTGACACAAAATCGACAGCTCCAGCTACCAAAAGGACCTTATTGTCAGATATATCCAAAATATTTGACCCACTAGGCTGGCTGGCTCCTGTCTCGACCAAGCTGAAACTTTTATTCCAAAATGTCTGGTCACTAACACTCCAATGGGACGACAAAGTACCAGCACACATCAACGAGCAATGGCAAAAGATCAAGAAAGATCTACCAGAAATAGAACATATCAATGTACCGCGATGGCTACAAACACAGCAAAACACAGAAATTGAACTTCATGGTTTCTGTGACGCATCCACAAAAGCGTATGCTTGCGTGATTTATTGCAGGATCATCAAACAGAACAATCAGAACAATCACACTCCTGTGACCATAATAGCAGGAAAATCAAAACTTGTTCCTGTCAATAAAGCGATATCATTACCAAGATTGGAGCTTAGCGCAGCACATTTATTATCACTTCTGATGAAAGTAGTACATAATACTTTACAGAACTACAATATCAAGATATACGGATGGTCAGATTCAACAGCAGTCCTGGGCTGGCTTCAGGGAGACCCTAATCGCTGGAAGCCATTTGTAGCAAATAGAGTGAAACAAGTCACTGAAGTAATCCCAATCAAGAACTGGCACTATGTGAAGTCAGCTGAAAATCCAGCTGATTGTGCTAGCCGAGGATGTTCAGCAGAGCAGTTAAAAGAACATTCACTATGGTGGCATGGTCCAACATGGCTATCATCATTTCAAGAAAATGAACATAAACAACAAACTTATGTTACGCAAGACGAAATGAAAAAATCAGTACAAACAAGCGTCATTCAACAAAAAGATGACATTGCTCAAAAAATATTAAATAAATGCAGCAATTTCAACAGAGCAACCCGAGTACTAGCTTGGACTTTGCGCGCAATAACACGTAATCAGCACAAACCAAAGTTTTTAACAATCGGCGAAATGAAGAAATCAAGACATTTCATCATCAAGCAAGTACAACAATCAGAATTCAGAGAAGATATCATCAGTCTTCAGAAACAAAAACAAGTCAGCGCAAAAAGTAAGCTGTTGAAATTGAACCCATTCCTGGATCAAGAAGGCTTACTGAGAGTTGGCGGGAGGATCGCTAATGCGAATATCAGTCAAAATATGAGACATCCACTCATAATACCTAAAAACTCTCATCTCAGTAATTTGCTTATTGACCAAGGACATCAGATGACGTATCATGGCGGAGCTCAAATCACGCAAGCTTGGCTTCGTCAACAATATTGTATTCAAGGCGGAAATCGAGCAGTCAAGAAACGCCTTAGAAACTGTGTCAAGTGCAGACGCCACGATCCAATCAAACAAGAACAGTTAATGGGAGACTTACCTGCAGCACGCAGCAATCCAGCACGACCTTTCTATCACTCAGGGGTTGACTACACTGGCTTTGTCTACGTTAAAACAAACAAAGGCCGAGGAGTAAAGACGACAAAAGGATACATTGCTGTGTTCGTTTGCATGGCCACAAAAGCTGTGCACCTGGAATTAGTCTCAGATCTGAGCTCCTCAGCATTTTTATCAGCATTACGCCGAATGTCAGCAAGAAGAGGCACCCCAAAACATATATACAGCGACAATGGTACAAATTTCGTAGGAGCAAGCAGAATTCTAAATGAAGAATTCATCAACATTCAAAAAGTGTTAGATGTCGAATTTTACGAAGCAATCACAGACATGGAGATCAATTGGCACTTCAACGCCCCATCCTGGCCAAGCGCGGGAGGTTTATGGGAAGCAGCTGTGAAGAGCTTAAAGTACCACCTAAAGAGAGTGATTGGCGAACAAAGGCTGACGTTTGAAGAATATTCAACAGTGCTAGCACAAATCGAAGCATGTTTGAACACACGACCATTGTGCGCTCTAAGTGAAGATCCAGAAGATTTGGATTACCTCACGCCATCCCACTTTCTAGCAAGCGGACCAACCTTGACGTTAATCGAAACGGAAAAAGATTTACGTACGAGATGGCAACTCACCCAAAAAATCATGGATGACTTATGGAAAAGGTGGAAAACGGAATACTTAAGTCAAATGTCAGTTCGTAGCAAGTGGCGGCAACCGCACACAAACTTAAAGATTAACGACATTGTCATCATACACGACGTACAGTTGCCATCAGGAAAGTGGCCAATGGGAAGAATCACGCAACTTCATCCCGGAAAAGATGGGTACGTCCGGGTGGTTACCATTCGGACAAAAAATGGGTCAATGAAAAGACCAATATCAAAGTTATCATTACTGCCTATAAATGAAAATCAATCAGAAGAGCAAGAACATCAAAAACATCAAAAATCTGCAAGTAACGTATCAAGTCAACGAACACGACAACCGTCATCAAAATTATGCAACTTAATTTATACCATACTCATGACTCTTATGATAATGGTGCCTACAGCAAGAGGCGAATACAAGTTCTCAAGCCTGAGCAATAATCAAAGCATATACTTTGACAAGGTAGCCAATATGCGGCTACAACGTGAAGAATGGAAGCTAATAGTTTACTGCGATATGGCTCCATATTGGCGAGGAATAGATGTACTCAACAAATATACGAATCACCTGGAAAACATATGTTTAACAGATCAAATACCACAATGTGACGTAGTCCGATTACAGTTACGTCATGGGTACGCCGAACTCGAACACTACAACAGCATTCTACTTGGTCAGCAAATGCACCGATTGCGCCGACGTAGAGGCTTTATCAACGGAGTAGGCTCCATCGCACGAAGTTTATTCGGAATATTAGACGAAGATTTTGCCGAAAAATATCAGAAAGATATTGACCATATCAAGAAGGATCAAAAACATCTTGCCTTATTGTGGAAAAACCAGACATCAATCGTTGAAGCAGAATTGAATGTCATCAAACGAGTAGAAACCGCCTTGGAAAAACAACACAAACTCGTTAATCAATACATGATCAACTGCAACCAGGGAATAAACAAACTGAAAGAGCAGATTCAAAAGACAGACAGCAGAAGTGACTTTACTTTATCAGCCTTGGTGGCAAACAATATGCTGTCAGACCTGAAAAATATCCAGGAAACGCTAGTGGATACAGTGGCGAATATTTTCTATGAAAAATTCAACTTTCACCTCTTAACGCCAACACAGCTAAGAGATGAACTCAATACTATAACAGGACAACTTTCAAAGGAGCTGACCATACCCATAAATAACATTCAAACGGATCTGGCAAAGATATATCATTTACTGAAAGTAAAAGCAAGAGCAACCAAACAGTACATGATTTTTGAAGTCAAGATTCCTCTTGTGACTAGAGAAGGCTATGAGCTTTACAACCTCATACCAATTCCACTGCAAGTAGCTGAAAGCATGGTCACCATCACACCTATCGCGCAACACTTAGCGATAAACATCCACAAAGACTCCTACATACCGATATCGGAAGCCGATTGGGGAAGATGCACGCCTTACGACCAAGACGCATTCATTTGTCCTCTGAAAAGGCCTATTTATCAGATGACCTCAGACAACAATCTGTGTGTAAAAGATCAAGTTGCAAATCAATGTCAAACCGAAACCAAAGAATGTAGCGATCAATGGACCGAATTAAGCATCGTCAACTCATATTTGTATTATTGTTGTGGACAATGTACAGTGCGAGTCATATGTGAGGATCATATTACTGCTGAACGACTCAGCAAGGCCGGGGTAATGACACTCAGTGACGGTTGCGTTATCAAAGGTCAAACATTCACGATTTATTCGCATCAGAGCCTAACTAACTCAGTCCATACAAAAACAGACATCATGGATATTGAGATTCCGTCCATAAATCACATCATCAATCTGACTATGCCATCCGCTGCCGCACTGAACGACACCGAAGAGACTATCAAACGGCAAAAGGATTTGGAAGTCATCAGTCTCGCCATCAAGAATGTTAGAGCGAAGGAAGTTGAAGCATTGACAGATCAAGTATCTTCACACGACATCCACCACTACATCGCCATATACACTGTAGTCGCAGTGATCATAATCGGTGTTCTCATCTACGGGTGGCGACGGCTGCGAGCGCACAGGGACACGGTTCAACAGAATCATCAGGAACCCAACGTGCACCACACGACAGCTACAAGGACACCGCCACCGACCATCGCTACTGTCGATAACAGCCACAGCAGCACACGCATAGTTGACAGGGCGTCATCACCACGTTTCGGAAGTCAATACAGATCAATGTAGTGTTATTTAAGTTATTTTATAAGAAATTATGTTTTATCACTTTGTAACTCATCACGATTCACATCATCCTGTGCACCCTTATCTTCTCCGGGCCTGGAGCATGTACAGTGCAAGCACAGCACAGTTTTCATATCAATATGTCAGCATTTTACCTGCGCCGGGCCGGCTAATTTAGTACACGAATAGCATTCATACCGCGTGAACTCATTTATCATGCAATCATACCTTTATCAATAAATATCAATCAATCAGTTATCAGTGTATCAATCAGCATCAACTCAAGGTGTAAGGTCCCTAACCGTACAAGTTTTATGTATGGCGAACCCCCAAAATTTATAATCTGTTTTCTATTTTTGTGCTAAAATATTAATGCGGTTCACAGAAAACATAGAATCTACTTACTAAGTTTCAACAGCATGGTTCTAATAATTTCGGAAAAAAGTGGCTGTGACATACGGACGGACAGGCAGACCGACATGACGAATCCACAAGGGTTCTGTTTTTTGCCATTTGTCTACGAAACCCTAAAAAAACATGCTTTGTGTCCATGATTTAGGCAATTCTATTCAATTGTAATTTATCACGTCCAGTGTGTTATTCAAAATAGTCAAAATGATGTTTTTTTCAAAAACTAAATTATTTGGAATTTCCTTCACAATCATTCAGTGCCTTATGTAATGTTATATCACATGGATTCAGATTGAGATTGTAGCAGTCCTATTATCAGTATCAGTATTCACAAGAATGTCTAATGTCTTATCTATTGTACGAAAACTGAAATTAGATAAAGTTTTTCAGTGGTGTACTTCAATTTAAATATTTTGATGTATGTTAATTGCCTCGTTTGTCTAGTGGTCGCAAGCGCAGCGTATGAGGTCCTGGGTTCAATTTCAGGCAGTTTGATTGGGTTTTTTATAGCAGCCACGAAGTCTGGATTTGTGCCAGGTTGATAGCAATAGGCACCAATAACTGGCAAAATAAATAAATATCGCTGGCCATTAACACACAGCGCCACCTAGTGCCACACTAAACAAGGCTTGTGTCGTGAACACACCAGATGGCTGATATACTAAATTATTATATACTTGTTTGTTTGTAAATATATATGAAGAGTACAGGGGCAAAACAAGGAATGTCACAAAAAAACCAAAAGTTAATTTTTGATGGCAACATTCTTATTTTCCCGCGTATTTTTATTGGCATTATACAAAAAGCGTAAAAACAAGGATAGTCAGATGTAATACTAGAATTTAAAAATTGTGTGCAGGAACAAAACAGGGAAGGTCCATGTTGTAACGGAACGTAAGAAGGAATGTCCCATCTTACGTTCAAAAAATTTTGCAGTCATCTTTTTTTTATTTTTGTTTCTGTTTCAATTTAATTAACAAACCACCTGAAAAGTTTAAGTATCACCTAAGAAAGTTCTTAACTTTGAAAAATAAAAATGTTAAAAAAACAACTTATTGTTTTTGTGACATTTCTTATTTTGCCCTTCATATACACATCCATGACTCGGAAACAAATGTCCATACTCATGACACAAACATTTGCTCCTACCGGGATTCGAACCCAGGACCCTAAGAACGTAAGGCAGCCTCACTACCACACCACTACGCTAATCGAGTCGGGTGTACTATTAGGTACACCACTGCCTAACCGCTGGGTATTATTATTAACCGACTTCTTCTTTTCTTTTTGTTTGAAAGGCTGCTTCACAGGTGGGTCCCATAATCATCAAGTCAGGATCTGATGATGGGATCCTGGAGAAATAGAGAAAACTCTTCAAACTTTATAGGCACATATGAAGCGATTTTAATAGATTTCGGAAGAGTACTTTCTCGGAGTGGTCCCCTTTCAATTTGGTGAAGATCTGATGAAGAACTTCGGAGATAGCTAACGGAACTCCTCAATAAATAATAGCTAATGGACTGGGTTTGCTGAAATCTCATGTCTGTCTATTGCTTACACCAGTTCATGACATAACATCACGCCAGTACGCTGTAAAAGGCTGTAAGGCGCAGAAAGACTAAAAAGTGAAAAACAAAACAGACTTCTAAAAATACAAAAAATTGAAAAATAACTTTAGCTTCAGAAGTTGGTGGCAAAAAAACTAAACCAATCAAACAAAGGTCACCGACTTCTGAAGCTAAAGTTATTTTTCAAATTTTTTTGATTTTATTTTTTGCAAAAAAGTTTTTAGATGTGATGTTATTTATGGTAGGTATGATCTATGTTAATATGATTTTCTTGTGCTTGTTCTGCCAGAGGATGGATGAGAGATAAACTTTTCATTTTGACAAAATAAATAAATCAAATTTCAAATTGTAAAACTTTTTTGCATAAAAGTTTTTATTTTTCACTTTTTAGTGGTTCTCATGTGCTTGGTACACACGGAAAGTGCATACTGTTACAATTAAATATTATGGAGTTCCGGTTCCAGCAGATCTGTTGGTAGAATTAAAAAAATATATATCGCTGGACATTAACAAACAGCGCCTCCTAGTGCCACACTAAGCAAAGCTTGTGGTTGTGCTTGTGCTTGTGGTTGCTTGTGTTTGTGGCGGGCTTGTGGTTCTTAATGAACGCAAATGCTTCACTTGTTGTTGAAAATACCAAAATCGCTGTACGTTATCCTATAAAATTTGAAGAGTTCCCTCGATTTCGCCCAGATTCCATCATCAGATCCTATGGGACCATTTGGAAAGTATGGGTATAATTTCCAACAAAAAAATAATTTTTGAAAACGGTTGGCAAGCGACGGAGATAAGCGCGAAAAAAACCTAAATAAAAAATTAAAATTGAAACATCCAAATTGAGAACCTTCTCTTTTTTTAGAAGTCGGTTAAAAACCTCAGATAATTTTGGAAGATTTGCCATCTGAAATATCTTCTCCGGAATCGACCCATAGGTCCAAGATATAAATAGAGTAACCTTCTAACTTGGACCTATCTAGCAAATGAGGCTTTGTAACCTAGTTTGTAGGTCGAATTTTAAGTGAATGATCATCTCAACTACTGATAACCTGTTTATTGTGTACTACTTGGACAATCAACTATTTGTAATCTCTCAAGTTTTCCTTACTCGGTCACCTTGCCACCTTAATGCTCATTCTAATTAAAATCCCTTCCATGTGCTACTGAAATCAGACCTGTGAGTTAGTATTAAGTACCACTCTAGCTATAAATTAAGCTAGTTTATACATGGGGCGGGAGATACGGGTTCTATGTAAGTCTATAGTCTATGTTTATGCTTCAGGACTACACAAAAGCAGGGATCGATAAAGTTACCTATAAAGAAGTTTTGATTGGGTTCTTTTTTAGGGTTGAGAGTAAAAGATATTTATAACCTGTTCACGAACAGAGTATATTTTTAAACAAGCAAAACAGTGGTGCTGCTATGCATGCTCATACTTTTTTAACGTATGGGTTAGACATTTTATGGGTTAACCCGTATAATGGTTGATAGTTAATCCGTAATATGAGTTACAGGTATAACCAGTTACCCATTTATTGCAATGAATCACTCCCTGACAAAATATGTTATTGGTTATAGCAAGCTGTTGCTACTACAGAAATTACTTTAGCAAAGGCCTCCAGCTATGCCATTGCTCTCACAACTCAGTCAGGCACTAGTATTTTATTTGTAGTCCGTTTTTTTACCATAAGTTTTACGGGAAATCTATCCATGGCAAAAAATTGAGAGACCATTGGCCGTTTGTAATTCAGTGGATTTCAATGATGCTCTGTGGAGTGGAGTTGGGGCCCAGTTCTGACGACTGGTGTCACGCTGGTCACGTCAACTCCATCGGTTAATAAGTCCTATGCGTAATTAATAGTGGGTTAACTTTTAGAAGGTTTCGAACAGGCTAATAATATCCAGGCTGCCTCACCTAGACTTGGCTGTTTTCCGGCCCTAAGGTAAAGCACTGTACAGATTTGTAGATCTTTGTTTTAGTTGAATATGGCGATTTGATGGTATAAAATGACAGTATATTCCCGGAGTTTCTGGTTAGGCTGTAAATGTAAATAAAAACAATTCGACGTCATGACAGACTATTTACGGATTTGACACAAGGAATAATGAGATGTTGCCCCATTAATTATATTATCTAAAATCTTGCACTTTTTCTCACTGTTCTAAATGTTTGAATGGCAATCAATCGTTCATTGGACAAAGTTTAGTTTTTATGCTCATGCTTAAAACAACATTGCAAAAATAATGAGCTGTTCAATAAGCGTTTTAATTTCCAACTATTTTTGTTTTCTAGAATATTGTCGTTGGCTGTACATCCAGATTCCATAGCCAGAAATAATATTTTTTTAAATATCTGTGCTTTTTTTAGTGTTACTAACTCTACAAAATTACCCAAATTACTTGGAAAGTTTATATGTGTGGCAAGGCCGTACAATTTGAATCATTTATTTGATTTTAAGGGCCAAAATGGGAAAATAATTACAAGGCGTCTTCACGTGACCAAAAAACTGGTCATTTTCTTGGCCAAGAACAGGGCCTGATTAACCCTTAGGCTAATTAGGCTGCAGCCTAGGGTACGAGAATCAGGGGGGGGCGCGCTGAAATCAAATCTTCGCATATATTTTTTTCGGATGGGAAATCATCAAATAACTTCTCCTTCTCTGGGCGGAGCGGGATCGGGAGTGTCGGACTTTTACTGACTAAAACCCAATCATGTTCCTTCCTCGCCCTTTATTTTCCGGGGCCACGGTATCTCTTTCGAACAGTCCCGGAACCCCGGCAGGCTTCGGCCCTTGCGCAAGACGTCATGTCATCGGACGTACGGCTAGCTAACCCACAGCTAACCGTCCACAGGCCCGCCTTTACGGTGGCTGGTAGCCACTACGTGGCCGGTAGCCACTACGTGGCCCCCGACACCCGGTGCGTCTCCCACGGCAGCTGGGGCGAGAGGCTCTCTCCCTCTCGCGTTCCGCCACATCCTTCGCTAGTATAACTGCTTCGCAGAAGGAGGTGACAGCTACCCATTCCGTCTCGCTCCGGACCATGGATTGAACCAGGGCCGGACGCGAGAGGTCGCCGCCGCCGATTGCCGCTACGAGGACACGGCGGTGCTCCGCCCACGCAGGGCAGACCTCCGCCGTGTCCTCTGGTCGATACACCCGGGCATTTCCTCCCGCCCGATTTGATGCAGGAACCTCCCGAAACATCCGTGTCCAGTGAGGACCTGCGTCAGGCGAAAGGTGAGGACGCCGTGGTGCCTCTCAAGCCACTCCTTAAAGAGGGGACTTACCGCCACTATTGTAGCCCACTATCGTAGCGTGCCCTAAAATCTTCGCATGCACTATTAATCTAGAATCATTTCGTCTACCCTCAGGCCCGGGCTGGCAAATACCCGCTGTTCCAGATGCCTGATGGGCCGGTGTGGCCGATTGGCGGTCCACTTTCTTTTGCTTGCCGAGGAACCAATTCAATTTACTTTTGGACTCTATCTGTAGCAATGGTAACCCCGGCTCAGAATTTGAAAAAGTTTTTTTACGTAATAAATTGTGACGTAGAGTAGAATCACTCTCAAACTAAAATATTTTAAGGCTTCTTTGTTTTTTTCTCGTGTGGTTAGTGCGTTGCGTATGTAACGTGTTTAGAGTTTTTATGCCGCCCATGGGCCTTTGACTTGGCTATAATCACGTCGAGAAATATCTCTCAGCCTTACAATGATTGTACTACAACTTGACTAGAAACTTCACATTATCTTTAATCCGACGCGCGCGGTTTGTACGTTGAGCACTGTGAATGACTTTTATCACAAAGATTCTTTTATTATGCCTCTAGATTGTACTCTCGAATGATCGACCGGTATAGATAGAGGCTGAAATAAATTAAGAGCCCCTTGCCCAAGGCCTTATAGGCAATTTTGGCATGCATTCATAAGGTTGGCAACTTTAGGTTGCATAAGATAGAGCATGTGGAAATTTTGGTCTGAAATGACCTAATTATTATTTACATCTGAATTTAAAGGACTTGTCAAAATGTTTGGGCCCGCTTTGCTCGCTCTTGAAACCTTCTCCATCTTGGATCTTTATATTGTCTATTATAAGCCGACCAAGTCACTCCAATAGGTCTAAACAATTCAAGCTTGTCTATGGTGTAAATTTTTTACGAACGCACTTTGCTTTTCAGGCTACTTCGTCTTGAATCTTGGCTTTATCTGCAAGTCGACTAAGTAACTCTTGTATAAAGGGTCGAAACAATTCTAACCTGTCCAAGTAGGATGTTCAAATTTTCGAGCTCGCTTCGCTCGCTCTTGGAGCCCTGGTTATTTTTGATTTAGTAACATCCATTTTTTATTCAGAAAGGTTACAAAAACCAACACGACAATTCAAAATAATTTGGCCCACAAAAGAAACCCCTAGTGATTAGGGACTGGAACTCATTCAAAAATAATTTGAACCAAATGAAAATAAAAGGAAAAACTGGGTGGGAAAACAAAATTATTCACTGGTAACATTTCTCCCTGCTCATACGAACGCAAGATGGCTGCCAATTTATGTGAACGCAAGGACAAGTAGAAAAGTGTTATCCGTTTGTGATATTTCGTTTATATTTGTGATAATAACGTTATAAATATTATCATTGTTTTGTGTGTGTGCCTGGAGGAAGTTTTTGTGCAATATATTATAAGTTATTAATGTTTATAAAGTAGTTTGTGTAATCTTACGTTGGATGGTACAAAATGTTCCTTGTTGAATTGTGATTATTTATGCAGTGATACAAGTTTTTGGATCGCTATGACGCTTGTTGTTGGATGATATCTGTGTTATCACGTAAGTGTGTTAATTTTTTATGTTAATATAGTTTAAAACGGCCGAGTTCAGGAGGTTTCAAAAATTTCGTCAGTGTTGTAACCTATTTGCCTAAATAGGGTTTTCAGTGGCGTGGCTGTTGAGCGAGCCGGCGGTTCGCCGGTGCTTCGCCCGCCACAGCTGTTAAGTTCTCACGCCAATACTACCTTGTTTTCCTCCACAGTGTAGTTTTTTTACCGTTAAAAACGATAAAATCATGCAAATATATGTTTTTACATTTGTTAGTCATTTACCAGATGTTTTAGTAATGATTCGACGAGGCGGGCCTTCGGTGCGCATTTAAAACGTTGACTACATTACCAAACAGCGTTATCTGCGATGTCCGTTTTCGTGTACATGTAAAAACAATTATTTTCGCCGTCATACTTTTCGATGGAAACAAATGGCGTGACGATTCTGTGTTATAAATGGGTTTTATTTATTTTTACAATATCTGAAATGACCAAACAAACTTAATACTTTTAAATTCCATCATATGCCTAATACACCATTCAGTTTGGGAGACAATAAGGGTCTGTCCCTTCCCTGTCCCAAACCGAACAAGTAATTAGACACCCCTAAGACGACCCACTGACCCACGCATGAGTCCTTTGTTTTTAGCTTCCACTGTTGGTATTCTTATGATAATGTTTTTAACTTTAATTGCCCTCATAAACTTTTTATATTGTTAACAAAGTTACCCATTTACTCATTAAACTTTTTGTAAAGAACACACCCACCATAATAATTCAAAATCAGTGACTATTTTCTAACATCTGAAGATATGTAACTTTGTCTAAAATCATAGCTAACCTACACAGTAATTTTTTCCTCTATTATGGTACTAGGCATTTAAGCTCTGATTTGATTAAGTCAAGGTATTAACCTTTTAACCTCTGCCTCGTTGGCTAATAAAATAATGAATAATTTAACATTTATTTACTTCTTGAGTTGTTGCGACGTCTAAATACTAATCTAAACCATGTGTTATCACAATAAGAGCAACAAACCTCTATTTGTTAAAATTTACTTCAACTATCTCAGGAGATTTATTTGCCTGAGACGATACAGTCAACCTTGAGTCCTCTAGACTACTCGAAGAGTCATTATTTTTCTCCCACACTTAATCATCATCTGCCTAGCCTTTTCTGTCACTAGGGTCGGCTTCCAGTCTAACTATATGCAGCTGGATACTAGTATTTTACATAGAGCGACTGCGTAACTAACCTCGACAACCCAGTTAGTACTGTGTAATACGATTCCACTTGGTAAGACTGGTTGTCGGACTTTCGTGGCCCCTGACTACTTGTAACAACCAAAACTAAGTATCCATGCCATATATTTCTTCTATGTCTTTAAGAGCAGCCAGAAGCCAGAGCAGACGAGGAATCTAAGTATTTACCCCCTTTCAAATCATATCCGTCCATTGAATTTTTTGATTTTATTCCCTTCTGAAAACTCATCCTTGTTTACCCCTATCTTATGTTATGTTGGATTACTTAGGTTAGCAATATTTTTAATTTTTTCTTAGTGCCAGAACCTAACTTTCCAAGAACATGACAACCTATAATTATTTACCCCATGACACCACACTGGTGCTGTTTGAATGTGGACTGGACGAAATTGGTATGTAAGGATCCCGGCTATCCGTAGTTTCTATCTACAGCCATGGGATAAAAGCATTAGTTTAAGTAGAAAATGTTCATACATGTATAGGAACATTGTTTCCTTTCTGTCACAGTCACTTGTTATACCAGCATGTCATTTTGTTGCCTATGTATTATGTTGAAACTTGTAAGGCCTTCCTAATTGTTGCGTAGCCTTGTGTACGAAGGGGCTTACAAACGTTAGAGACGAGCGACTTGCGTCGTCGTCGATTACCGATTACTCTTCTGCTAGAACCACAAGGGAACTCGTGAAATGTTATCGTGACACGGCATACTCGGTCCATTGAGTGCTGTCCATCATTGCCGAAGGATTGTATCTTTATTTTCACGGTGTTGTGTGGTGTCGCGATTTTTTACGATGCACGAGTTGACTATTGGTACCTACACGATGTCGCAGATAGTCAGAATACGACAATGTCCATCGTGCGTAACATATTTTGGTCCTAAGTTGACCCGTTTCGCAACATAGCGTAATGTCGCAATTACGCTATGCTGTTGACGGCACCTTTTCTTTTTTAGGATGGGAAATCATCAAATGACTTATCCCACTCTGGGCGGAGCGGGAGGGAGTGTCAGACTTTTACTGACTAAAACCCATCCACGTTCCTTCCTCGCCCTTTATGTTCCGGGGCCGCGGTATCTCTTTCGAACAGGCCCGAAGCGTCGACACCTCAACCTATCCTATCGATTAACGATCAGAATTTTCAAATAATAACTGAGAATTTTTTTTTTACTAGCCTGGGCCGTCCCGCTCTTTGGCAAAGGCCTCCCCCATTTCTTCCAACTGAGAATATTACCCAACGTTTAAGAGTAACACTCAAATTACCTCCACAACGTGGCGATACCAATAAGTATGTCATCCGACGGTCCTGTGTACTTGCTGGCTGGCTAAAATTTATATTAACGCGGTATAAAGCGCAGGTCACGATGCCACTGCCAGCTAGCGAGCGAGCTGGGCGAGGCATCGCTTCACCTCTTTCAGCCGAAACGTAATATGAAAAGAGGCTCGCCCGGCTCGTTCGCACGCTCGCTTACTCGCGCTCAATGGCGGTGTGTGCCATTTTCGTATTGACATCAATAATTATGAAGATCGAATCATAATTGCACCGGCATGTCCTCTACCATTGCAAATACTCATTTACGGCGAAAATTATGTCTTATGGTTAGGCTAAGGCTTTTCGGCCTTGTACAGGACGAGTAACGTTTTTTTACATTTTTATAGTTTAAATTATTATTAGTTTTAAATACTGTTAATTTTGATGAAACTAATAAATGCTTTTTCTTTCTTTCTACTCGTTTATCCAGTTTTTTATCCAAATTAATAACGCAAAACCATCATCGGCTTCCAGTCTAACCGGATGCAGCTGAATACCAGATTTTACATGGAGCGACTGCCTATCTGACCTCCACAACCCAGTTATTACTGGGTAATACTATACCCCTTGGTGAGACTGGTTGTCAGACTATTTGAGCCACTGACTACCTGTAACGACTGCCAAAGATGGACAAATTACAACCGGGACCAACAGCTTAACGTGCTTTCTGAAGCACGGAGGAAACTCGGTATGTAAGGGTGGTCACCCATCCACAGACCAACCTAGACAAGCACGGCTTAACTTAAAGATCGGCCCGAGCGGCTGTTTTTATTTAGCCACGAGCTCCTCAAATTAATAACGCCACAAAACAAAAACCGTTTAAAAAATATGATTGCAAGCATCACGCGGGGCATCCCAGTCTCAAGACATTTGCTAATAATCACAGTTTATGTGCAATGCTTCAATTTGATCATTCATCATTACTAATGTCAGGCGCGCACAATATGCTTTAATATTTTATTGTTTTTCAAACGTGGCTCTCATCTATGAGCTATAAAGTATCAAAGATATCTATTGTCTGGTTTGCTTACGACAAGGAAACTGGCGTGAAATTGTTAATGAAACTTGAATGACTTGATGTAGACTCGTCCGCTGTTTATGGTTTTACTCGACGAACGAAACGTATTGCTTCCCACAGGTCTCAAATTCCTTCCACTCCTAGTCTACTATCTAGGGATAACCGATCGTAGCTCTGTTAATTAGTTTCTAGTTATACCCTGAAGTGGTTGCAACGCGGCCCCAAGCCACGAGACAAAATCTTGCTCAAATTCGTACATGCTTAGACAGGCGTGTAAACGGAACGTAACCACGTTTTCGATAGCTTAAAGACAAAGGCTAGTCACATTCTCACGTGGTTTAGTATCTGGTAACCACCTGCCTACTAAGTCATTGTTCCCACTGCGTTGTAACGATAGAACATTCGCCTTGTCAAACGTATTGAAAGCCTATTGAATTTCAATTGTAGTTAAATCTCTTCGCAGCTTTCGTGATTGGTTGATTACGATTTTGGTCAACCAATCACAGCAGTAGACTTGAGATTGACTGATTATGAACCTGATCAGACTTTCAATATGTTTCTGGCTTTACGCGGCTGGTAATACCGTGTGCCAAATGGCAGAAAATCAAGCTCAAGGTAAAGCACCGGGAATATGGTCAGACACGATAAAGTAAGGTGTTGGAACCAGGATTTACCGAGCAGCCTACACTGCAGAAAACCGCGTACGAATATGATGTCCAATTGTCCATGCATTAAAAGCGTAGACTCCAACGCGGTGTCGATTTGCGCCGGCCTAACCGAAACGAGGCTCACGAGACGTCTTTTCCTCTTTCATTCGATTCTGTAGCGATACTTGTAGACTTCTCAGCATTGAGGGAACGAAGAAAAATGTCTGCATGCTGTTATACGAGTAGAGATATTCGTGCGATACCCCCAAGCCCAACAGACGCACCGACGCATCACGCGGACGCACGTATTCATACTTTTATACATACACGTATCGTATTTACATATCGGAGTCGTGATTATAATGTTTTCAAACAATAAATTATTTAAATTACGATATGTAAAACAAACACCCTGTCACTACAGTAAACAGTGGGTGTTACAAACAGTTTGATGATTGCACGATGCGGCACGTTTTAATTTTCAATTTAAATTCGCGAAAGCATCATGCCAGAAGTAGGTTGTAGAATTGCCTAACTGTTGACGTTGGTCAGCAAATACTTACCTAATTACCGATTTATTTTTAACCTACTTAATAAATACCGAGTTCTTTATTAAATAGGCCGGATTCGCATTGGTGCTATCGCAACTGAGACCCATCATTCTGTGCTTCGCAGATCAGGACAGGAATCCTCGAAACATGCCGTAGCAAAAATATTTGCAAAGCGGTAAAGGGGCTTACTATTACGGCCCGAATTGAGTTGGACATTCATTTAAAAGTATCGCCAATTCGCCACTAACAGAACCCAGTTTAATATCCAAACGAAGGTTCGATAGCAATGGCGCCGTGTAAAAAATTGCAAACTGCCGGTTCGGTCTCGATGGCCGGCTCCAAAAATATCGGGAAAAACTACGATGATATTCAGTACTTACGGATAATTTGGTGCTAGGGTCATTGACACTCCACCCTACCGTTCGTCGAATCCAGCCAGGGTTCGCTCCTTTTAAAAGAACTGGTCGTGTGATCATTAGCAGGCTAGGACCGGTTCTTCCATCCATCATGTTATGGCAAGCTACTGCTTTTATAAGTGGCCGACGTCTGCCCTCTATAACCCTAGGGGTACCATGTTTTCGCTGTGATTTTATCTGCCGTAGTATCCGTCTGGAAAGTTGCTTCATTTGAGAGGCTTCGGTGATTGTGAGTAAATCGTTCCGTAAAACGTTATTCATGAAAAATCTTTGTGGTCCGCGCGCAAAAGATCGTCGAGTTTGTGGCCCAAAACTGAAGTATTTTATCGCTGTAGGTCTCCTAAGACCCGTGGTTTTGGGTCATAGCCAGTATCATAACAATGCGTTTGGGATCTATTTAGTTTCCGTTTCAAACACTCATGTGAAAAGAAAAAAGTTGGCCATCCAGCCCAGCGACAGCAGGGCTCAACAAAATGGTGCCTTACCTCTGACGTCACCGCAAAAAATTAAGGGTAGGCCTTTTATAACCAGGGACCACGTACCGAAGTGTCATTGACACGACATTTTGCATTTCTGCCTTTCATTGTAATGTCGACTGGAATTCGCTTTGTCAACATGAGTAGGTGCTCTGATTGAGTCATTAACAATATTCAGTTGATGATATTTGCATGTGAATCATATTTAATTATTTTGATTTTTATTTCATTTGTTTGAATAACATTAAGGAAGGCGTTTTTCTTGATATATTTTGATTGTCTGGCATAGCTATGCTAGCTACGCTTAATGCCATAAACGCCGATTTAATAGTTTACTCAATATATAATACTTAAAGAGATTCGGACAGTCTGTAAGCATAAAACATTTATAATTCACCACATCTGCCTATGATTAACGTGTTACCCAGGATAGACTTCCTCACCATCAAAATATTTAAACAGAGACCAAAATTGGACACATTAATAACTTATTAAACTAAAAAAAAGTTGGACCTAATTTATTGATGACCTCTTTTGTAAACTATCTAGGCAAGTCTTTCATGTTTTTTATTGTAAAAAAGTTAATAACGTAACCTAATTTAAACTCACTTGTGGTATTTATACTGTACCTTAAAAAAGGACGACCCTTTTGCGATCCTTATAAGAGAAATTCAAGCATTCTCCCGTCAAAGGGTCCTCGATCATCATTATAGGCTTTCAAATACTTGGGCTGTCATTATAGCATTAAAAATAATAAAGAATAATATCCCTCTACAGTTTATTTGAAGATAAATAAATGAAAACTAGCGGGGTTAACACACCTGCGGGGTGGTTGCACCTGGACTTAATATCGCCATTGATCCCCCATGGATGGCTAAGTAGAAGCGATCGAAAGTGCTCCAAACAGTTTAAGTTTTTTTTTTTAGTACACTGATATTTTTATTTAAACAAAAAATGTACAATTTTGTAGGGAATTATTGTTTTTTTATCGGGTTTTTAACACTTATCACGAGAATCTTAAGTGGCCGAAACTTTTATGCCAGTGTTAACGGTATTTTAAGGCCGAAGAAATCGCCAATGATAGCAATAACTACGTGAATAAAAAGAACTGTTATTACTAAAGAACCGAATTGTTGCAAAATTCAGATATACGCTTGAAACATAATAATTCTCGTTATAGAGTACTTCGATTAACCACCGAAAATGTATTTATGTTTCGGTTTATTTTATCTGTAGTTAATTAAGTAAACCTGTTAGTTAATACTCGTAATAAATGGATTCAAATACTTCATTTAATTTCCATTAATAGTTTTCCGACACACCAACATACGAAAACAAAAGGTTTTCCGTCGTTTTACTGTCGATTTCCGGTTGTTTTAATTCTCGCAAGTGCAGTAGGTATTTCTTATTTATTGTCCTTTTCCTGATCTGTCTGTCTTCTACTGTCATGTCGGTCTAATCTACTTGTTAATTGCCCATACTCATACAGAAGCAACAATGATACCTTTCAGTGATTTTAAATCAGGCGTCAATGTTCCTCCATCAAACTTTTTGTTCAAATAGCACTGCGCTGCACCTTTTTTCTAAGTTTTTTCAACCGCAAACAAAAATTAAGATTAACTAATCTTGTAGACGCCCACTTAAATCAACTCATTACTTACTTAATGTCCGAGATTTTTTACGATAAGCTACTAGACGTAGAAAAAATACAAAAACTTAAGAAACCAGTGGCATGAAATACCTACGTTGGATAACATTAAAGATTTTGACGAATTGTGGTTGAATGAATTACTAGGTAGCTAAAGACAGCTGAGGGGCTATAAGCAGGTGAAGGTGTGCGGTTTTCTAGATAGCTCCGCTAGATAACTACAGAAACACGTTGGTAACAGCAGGCCACAGGCCCGCGTCTACGGTGGCCGGTAGCCAGCACGTGTCCCCCGACGCCCGTCGCGTCTCCAGCGGTGGCTGGGAAGAGAGGCTGTCTCCCTCGCGTTCCGCCACCTCCTTCGTTAGCATGACTGCTTCGCAGCGCGGAGGTGACGGCTTCCCATTCCGTTTCGCTTCGGACCATGGATTGAACCAGGGCCGGACGCGAGAGGTCGCCGCCTCCGATCGCCGCTACGAGGACACGGCGGTGCTCTGCCCACGCAGTGCAGACTTCCATCGTGTGCTCCACCGTGTCCTCCGCAGGTGACTACCGTTACATACCGAGTTTCCTCTGCGCCTCGGAAAATCCTGGCTGTCATTTGTCCATCTTTGGCAGTCGTTATAGGTAGTCAGTGGCCCAAAAAGCCTGACAACCAGTCTACTGGTAGTGACATACCAAGTAATTACCTGGGTTGTGGAGGTTAGATAGGAAGTCGCTCCTTGTAAAATATTGGTATTCAGCTGTATATGGTTAAACTGGAAGCCGACCCCAACGTGGGAAAAAGGCTAGGCAGATGATGAGGGTGGCTTTCACCAATCGCGATCAGCACGTCCGTGCAGCATTTGTCACAGTCAGTATTCCATATCAATGATGACACTGACAGCAACTGAACGCCGTTTAGATACATGCGGATGATGTGGTCTGTTCGAAAGAGATAGCGAGGCAAAGGCCTCGGTATCAAAGGAACACAGAGAGCTAAGAAGGAACATGGATGGTTTTTAGTCAACAAAATCATATTGTGTGCTTTTCCATATTTTGAAAATTTAAATAGTAGAAAAAAACGATTATATACATATGTTGAATAAACATGTACACTTTACTTTAGCAACTCAGAAACAGTGACACGCCCTTCCGCTCCGCCTAAAACGGGGGTCATTTGATGTACCCATAAGAAAAATAAAGGTCTTAAAGTAACAAAAATAGCAGTAATGAGCATAATAAAGGATGAAGCTTAAAACTGCATTGCAACACAAATATGCTGCGTCAAACCAGTTATCTGATAACAGCAAACAAAATATCAGACTAAACACAAATCAGACAAGTTAAGGTTAAAGTAAAACTAGATGACATGATGAATACAAGCCAGAAACGGCAGACCTAAACTCCTTAGTAAACGGTTTATGTTGTCAGAGAAACTTTCATTATCCTAATTGTTAACAAATGCCATATTATAAGCGTCTGCCTCAACATCTGCTTAGCCTTTTCTTTCCCAGTGCCAAAGGTGTTGGTATCGGCTTCCAGTCTAACCCGATGCGACTGAATACCAATACTTAATAATATAGACCGACTGCCTATCTGACCTCCACAAAATTTCTGGCTAGACTTACATTAAGAGAGAATTTTTCCTCAGATTCAATATTTAATTGAATAAAAGCACTCAGAATAATATTATTACTTTATTAGTACTCAAAGTGCTCAAAGCTTAATTTGATTGATATTTCATTAAAGTAAGATATAATTTTGATCCCCTTCAACATTTTTGCCGCAAAATTCCCTCGTATCGACCGCAGTTTTATGTCCCGACGTATTTTACGTGTACCCGTCTATCAAGATCGATCAAATTCGTTGAAAATGTCGCAGTCGACTTGTCAGGGTATCAAGGTTTCAGAATTTTCGTCATATTTCATTTACTACACATAATTTAAGTTACTACTACTTTCTTAACTGGTTATGCCTAACAACTCAGCCTATAAATGTTATAATGTGGCTGGAAAAAACAACTTCTATTGTCCGATGTTACTTGCTAAACCTGCCCGTTGAACAATGAACTTTTGTAGTCAGCCAACCTTCTACGATTTTTCTGTATCTGTTTATAAGCGTACCTAAGTGCATCCAACAAACCATACTAGCCTACTTCTCAGAGAGCAAGCTTGTGCTTCTTGCAACGGGGAAGATTAAAGGCTGATTACACTAATCATAGGTTTATAAACTTCAGTCTTTTCCATCACTCATCTAAGAGCATGTGGGTAGAACATTTAATGTAAAAGATGTCTTGAAAGTAGAAATCTTTTAAGTAATAAATGTCTTGATGAAAATACTCAAGGCTTAATGCCTCTGTAAAGGTCACGAACCTCGTGTAAAAGCCTCGCTTTCCGTTTTTTTCTTGCTCCATTAACTTTGAAATATTATCATGTTAAGAATTTACTTACGGTATTTTAGGAAAAATGCCAGAAATGGCTCGTGTCTGACTCGGCTAAAATTTTAAAATATTTGTGAGCCTGGTTTTTGGCATTTCCCAGCGCGAAAATGTGCCCAACGGGACGTTTATAAATCTAGCCTAGAAGTACCGTGCATCATCAAAATTAAACGTCATTTCTTTAAATTAAGTAGTCTGAGTTTCAGTATTTTTGAACATCAAAATTATACAGGACGGCTCTCCAAAATGCGCACTCTTCGTCACTCCCTAGTGTTAGGTTAGGTAGGTAACAGAACTGACGAAACAAACTCCCCAGCAACACATCTGACCATCATCCTATCATTGAAAAAGTTGCCATACAAGACCCTAAAAAAAGCCTTTGCATTGCAGAATTATTACTATGTAAATGGTGCACCACAGGGTACTTGCAGTTGTGTCTTCCTGTATTCCGTCCATTGAAAAGTTGTTTTGAAAAAGATCGCTTTTAGCATTAGGAAGCCCATCACCGTGAGGTCTACTTTTCATCTTTTCATGAATACATGGAATTTGTATTCTATCTGTATATCTCCAGGGTTAAAGCAACCGAGAAGCAGATCTCGCATAATAAACCTATTAGCAAAACGGTTGTTATCAATGTATCTGTTATTAACTTACGTATCACAGCATCAGCGATCTAATATGTCTACCTTGTACTGATATCGGGTGTAATACAGAGAATGGGCCGATTCATCAACCGGCCGACACTGACGGATCAGCGGACGAAATCCTTCGTGTGGCGGGGCTAGCAGAACCGCGGCAGACATAATCGATGATGAAAAATTAAAAATATATGTTGGTATTTTGATATTGTGATGGATGGATGGACTGTGTTAAGAAGGATATGGTAAGAAAAGAAGTGTCTGATGAGATGACGAAAAATAGAGGAGTATGGAAGAAGAAGACATGCTGCGCCGACCCCAAATAAATTGGGATAAGGGCAAGAGAATGATGATTTTGATATTGTGATGTATTTTTCAAGAATTGAAGGTGTTTTAGTCGAAAATACTATGTACAATCGTGAAATGATAAATATTTTTTAAACTGAAAGCAATAAATTCAATACCAATAGTGTTGTGGTATCGTTAGCGTCAAAAATTGATTATTTCTGGTACCTAGATTATGTTGTCTGTGGTTGAGTGTTTTTGTTTACCGATAAAAAACGCAATTATATGGCCATTAAAGATTTAACGTATAGAGCTTTTAATGTTTTCCGCCTAACATGCAAATGCACATACCCATAAAGTAGAGAGAGCGTTTTTAACAGCGAAAGTGACGCATAATTCCAAGTTGCAAGCTTCATAGCCCAACAGGCATACAGGCACAGAATAAGTATCTAAGTAACCAGTTTGAAACGCAATTCATTGAGAGTGTGTTGACCGCCATTCATGCGCTTACTAGCATGATTTATGAATTAATTCTATTATGTACGATAGCGTAGGCTAGCCGTTGCGAAATGTGAGGTTATGGGTCAAGTCATACGGAGATAAGCGGTCTTATGTACTTGTTTTAGTTACGTTCGGAAAACTGTATAAACATTCGTTTAGAAAGATAGTGTGACTTGTCAGGTTCAATTATTTTTTCCAAAGTAGTATTTTCGATCGGAAAACTGTATATAAACATTTCCCGGTTTGACATTAACCGTGCAGTATGTATTTCAATTAAACCATTCACACACGTTTTTGAATCGTCAAAGAAACAGTTACTCAGAAAGTTGGATTAACTCTTGCACTAAGAACTCATTGGTAACTCTTGCACTAAGAATATCGCCCTTAGTGCAAGGGTTAACATTGACATGCGGTTGCCTGTTTGTCGTTTTCTCTGAACTACGGAAAAGGATGGATTTCGTACTGCAAGACAGGTTCAACGCTAAAAGTACATGTAACAGTAATTTCAGTGCTGTATTATCATTAATTCTGTTATAAGGGCAGAATTGCAATATCGTAAATACTCTGTAAAAAGATTTACTAGACAACGCATTCATTTATAATTTTATAGCATCAATCATAATATTTTTTAAGTAACTATGGATTCCAAGAACATGATAAAAATACCACGTAGCTGTGAAAATGATAATATTTTACAACTTTAGTTCAATATCCAACATTTATCCATGTTGTGAATACATGTTCTCATTTCGCTTTAAATGTTGTATTGTTTCTTGGAATTTGCATGCTATGGACTTCAATATAAAGTTTATACTTGTTACCCAAGTCTTGAGTTGTAAAACATTTTCTTCAATGGAAAGATGTTGAATCCTATTAATCATGTGTAGAATAACAAGTTTAGATTATATCAATACTTTTACACCCAAGTGGGTACTCGATACTTGTGATATTCAGTACTTCACTCGAGTTTCTTAAAAAAGAACCGATTCAATTACATTTGCGCAGTGAATGACGACGATTCAAACAAAGACGCTTAGGAAAAAGGTTTGACATCATTGTCGGATTAACTGTCATCAACATCATTGCCTACCAGCCCTGTTCCACCTACTGTAATAGGTCTCCTCCTTTTGTGTCCTGTCCCAAACGTCTATGCAAGACGTATCTAGGTCTTCCCCGCGCATATGAAGGTCGGCCAACTCAACAAACAGTCTGATGAAATCAGTATCGTCAAAAGAACTCCAGCATTGTTAAGTCGTAAACTCTAGCAGTGGCGAAGGTTTCATCCAACCCGATTCCTATCGGCTTCTCTTTGAAAAATGGCAGTCAGTATTCTAAAGACAAATAATGTAATCGCATTGAAGATATGTACTCTGTCTTACCTCGTTCAAAATTGACCCTTCGCTACTGAAAGCTAGGCAGCTAAATCAAACTGTGCTCTTTCAAGACTTACCAATTCCAACCTACCATCTACAGGGTGTAAACCACCTCATCACAAAGCCGTTAACCAAGCATTCTGTACATCAAACTAAGTAAATTTACGCAAAAAATATTGCTGGGAAACAACTTTTTTTTTTGAGGTTATAAATCATGTTTTGTGGTAGAACTCAATGTAAAACACTTAAAAAATTGTACTGATGGATGGATTGAATAATACGGGGGTCGTAGAGGTGTTTAAAGAAGAAATCTTACAAGAAAAACATGTATTTAAAAAAAAACTTGTCAAAAAGTTGTAACTTTGACCTCCCATATCTCCGTGACTAGAAGGTTCCCAGGGCCCTATCCAATAAAGCTGACAATCCGACAAGTCCGACATATGTCAAAAAGTGACAACTCGACAATTTTTCTGTTTAATAAAACTTACAGGCGACAAAATTGTCATGGTGGAAAATTCACAAATATGTCGGACTCTTTTTTTTCTTGACATTTTTCTGTTTTATAAAACTTTATATGCGACAGCTGACAGGTGACAATTTGTCGTGAAAAACTTGTCAAATCTGCTTTATTAAACAGAAAATTGTCGTGACATGTTGACATATTTGTAGAATTGTCCGACATTTCTGACAGGCGCGTTACCCTCTGTCGCGAAATCATATTTTGAATTTTGAAGGTGTAAAAAAGTGTATTGAAAAAGTTTATTACAAAAAAATGGTACTTACATCGAGCAGTGAGAGTAGCGATGATGAATACTTGGAACACATACAAACGAGGAGGCAACGACGATCATTTAAAAGCAGAATCAATTTCTCCTTCTCAATTACAGATTTCTGCTTTAAAGAAAAATTTCGGGTACCTACCTATGTAAATCTACCGTAGAATATTAAACAAAATTCTTTGCAAATATATTATGTCAAAAGTCGACATAATTGTCACGACAATCCGACAATATTGTCACCGACAATTGTCAGAAATATTGTGACTGTGGTTTTTTGATATGTCGAGTTTTATTAAACGTGTTTTTACATTAAAACTATGTCACGATTTCACCTGTCGATTTTTGACATATTTGTCGCGTTTATTTAACAGCTAAAGTGCGACAATTCTACAATTTTGTCATTTTTCGACATATTTGTCGGATTGTCAGCTTTATTGGATAGGGCCCAGGTGTGGCGTAGAACCAAAAAATGATCGCAATGATGGGGAGAACAAGTGCCTTTCGGCTTCGTGAAGAGGTGTTTTACACCCTTTATGTATGACTAGATTTTTGAAGCTGTTTAGGATGTGGTTACTTCAACTAGTGAAGTGCATTGACCAAAGATTAGCTTTGTTTTACTGGAAACCTAAGATAGATTCTTGTAAAGTTTTATTATATAAATGCTGGGATAGAATAGAATATATTTTTTATTTATTTTTTAAGTTGATTTAATCTTTTCTCTGGACGCTCTTAATGTGTACGTCTTTCTACATCGTTCTCACATATATGTATAATCACAACATGAATGATGTAACCAAGATTTTGTAACAATATTTTGATTGAAAGAGTGTCCATGAAGTGTCTTGCCCGTTCTTCTCCATAGAGATCTACGCTAGGGAATGGGCAACTACAGTACTTTCTCAAGTTATTATGCCTTGTGACTGTGACTGTAGCTTTGATTTAGTTTTGTATTTTTGACATTCAAAAGTGCCGTAATGGTCTAATTGAAATAAATGATTTGAGTTTGAGTTTTTGCGTTGGAATACACTTTTGCTTTTGAGCACTTTCCATGCACATATTCAAAGAATGCCTAGCTTATCGAATGACGTCGGTAACATTGACAGTCATAGTCCATCACGGCACATCGTTACGATGCACATACATCCTCGCTATCTATTTAGGACAATAGGTTTCCATTGACGTACTGCACCAATAAATGTATGTATGTATGTCATATTTATAATACGTACTAACACAAAGCTAGTTAGATAGTTGTATTTATGTTTTGTCCTGTATGACTTTCGCGCTCCTAGAAAAGAGCAGGAAAGCCTTCCAAAACTGCAATATTGTGTTGTGTTAAATTGTAAACTAGATTATAGTGCACACATAACTACACTGTCAGATACTTAATAATGATTTCCGCAAATTTAACCAAGCTAATGACTACTTTAAAAAAAAGTTGGAGTCATCATTTCGTCGATATTTGGTATCAATGGGCGCCAAATATCAGCATTGATAAGAAACTTCAATAGCGTTGTAAGAACTGGATTACTAATCGAACCTTTAAATATTTGTCGTGCGTATCGTGTTAATATGGCAATAATAGTAGCTATAAGATTTTAAGCCTGATTCTGATACCATATCGGCAAGCCTTGTGCCACGCCTTGCCTGTCCCTCATTCGTACCTTTTAAACGGGTATACCACACCTTGGTCTTGGCTTTCTTTGCCTTAGAAAATCGTCAAATACGCCGACATTGTATTATCTTTCTCCCTTCTTATATGTTATAATATATTATTACTAGCTTCTGCCCGCGACTTCGTTCGCGTGAAGTTTTGATATCGCAACGCCTGGCCTGCTCAACGGAAGCTTTTTTCCCGCTTGCAAGATTTCTTATTGCTGCTCCGCTCCCATTGTTCATAGCGTGATGTTATATAGCATATAGCTTTCCTCGATAAATGGACTGTCCAAGATTTTTTTAATTCGAGCCGGTAGTTCCTGAGATTAGCGCGTTCAATCATACAAACAAACAAACTCTTCTGCTTTATAATATTAGTGAAGATTATAGATTCATCGTCATCATTATCCACAGCCCAACTTCACCCACTGCTGGGAATCTGCCTCATTTTGGTTTTCTCTCTCTTCTTATATATGTGTTAGATTAGCTGGATGTAATTATGAAAGGATGCTTTAAGACTTCACAATACCATTATATAAATGGTATTGTATTCAGCTTTTTCCATTCGAAAATCTAAGCTCTACGGTTTGATGCAATAACGTAATCCGATTAGGAGATTGTGTATGAAATACTTGCTTTTGCTTGCAAAAAAGAAATATCGTTATAACCGTGGTATTGTAGGGGTTATTTTAACATATTGTTATGATAGGTTTGGCTACAAGTTACAAGAAACTCCTCAGAACTTCTGTTTTGTGAATAGCCTTGCAAGGAGCCTTGAAATTAAGATTGCCACTAATTTCATGACTTGAGTAAATTGATTCCGGGTGGCTAAAAATAACTTAAAACTGCAATGCAGATTATTTGAAGAGCTGGCTTAGCAAAATGGTAGGACTATTGAGCTCTGGAATCCATAGGCCTAGCATAGTTATTCACACACGCTCGATTCGACTCTGATTTAACATATCGTATGTCGTCTCTTTTTTTGGCATTACGAAAGCGAGCGAGATAGACATACGACTTTCCAAATCGAAATCGATATCGAGCGTTTGTGAATAACTGCTGGTCGTATTGTAATGGGAGTAAAGCCCACCCTACAGAAGTCAAAGAGGCAGCAGCCCCAACTATTATACTGATATTCAGCTGCATCCGGCTAAAACGGAAACCGATTCCAACATATTTAGGAAAGAATGATGACGCAAACGAAAAGAACAAACCAATTCCAACGTAATACGTTTCCTGTGTAATTTTGATGGGTGCCTTATCGTACTAATATTGTTACAAGTATCGCCTGTATCTTATCAGAAAGCGGGGCATCTGTCTAAATCGTGCTTGTGCGCCATCACATATCACGACTTGACGTGGTCTATATTGTATGAGGCACGCACGGTTTTCGTACTATATGGCTGAGAGCACGAGTGGTGTAACTTAGTCCTTCTAAAACAAAATCTGGTACGAATAAAGGTACAGTTCGAATGAATCCTATCGCTATGTTGATCGCAGCAAGACTAGTTTTTTATGTAACTTCATAGGAACACTTTTGCCGACACTACAGCCTGTTAACCGTGAACGACCACACCTCCATTTTTGCACAGCCCCGAATGCCCCAATATTCTAGTTTTGCTTGTCTTCATCATTGTACAGCTAGTCGCAATGTCATTCCTTTTACATATGTTTAAATTAGTTTGAGCTTATCATTATCCACTGTATGTAAACGCCCTTTACAGTAGTGTCTTCTAAATCTATATTTACTCTTCGTTCAACACTTACCGAATCGTCGTCTAAAAACCTAACTACTAAATCCTCAAGTTCTGTCATCAAGGTGACGCAATGTGCTCAAATTCGCACATGGTCTAACCATGTAAGGCCGGTACGTTATCTGCAAGGGAACCATCTGTCGCAGTCGTGTGGCTTTGAGTCCATACATCACGACTTACAACATTGTTGTCATTAGACTTTAACATGCATGCTCTGAATGAGATCAGAGGTTGAGTAAGGAGTGGCGGCTGAACTAAGTGTCATAAATGAATTGCTTGGTATGTTTGAGTTTAATTGAAAGACTAAACGATGTCAAACGTGACTAAAATTTGTGATTTTTGACTTTGAACAGACCATGTTGGACTTTATGATCGTCTGTTATAGGGCCGAATCTACCCTATACAATATGAAGTAAGATGGAAAGTCTTAACTGTATTCTCGCAAGTTCCACTAGTGGCGGGATTTTCATAGAAGCCTAAAAGCTTGGCTTGCCTTATGGGCTTGTCGTATAGTTGGCCCTTCAGCACGCTACTGTTCCACTATCTGAAGCCGGTAACTAATGAACACTGGCGTCAATATAGAGAAAAAAAACTTTCCACAATAATCGTAATAATTATCAAGAATGATATCAATAGTTCAGCTTGTTTATTTGTGGTCGCGACCTTACCCACTACTTGCCCCCCTCTATCTCTTAGGCTGAAGAGATAACGCGTCATGTTACTCGAACTTCGTACGATGGTGCAGACGCGCATTTACGCACTGCGCATTTTCAGGAATTTTGACGAGGATCGAAGGTGGTGTTCTTAGGGATGCTAAGCATAATTATCCAAGGTTTTGGCGATAGGTGGCGAAATCGAAAGTACATCTTGCAGCCTGGCTGTGCCGGCCGAGTCAGGCTATACCTAATGTGATAAAATCAAACAGTTCAAACGTTGCGTCACTTAACATTAACTAGATAACAACTCGTTCAAATGATAGCTCTTTGATTGTTAAAATTATTCAATGATGACAGAGTTTCGAAACACTGGATAAGGATACCAAGATGACAAGCTGCTGTGTGATGTTTCTGCTGCCTAAAACCTCTTGGATGGCAGTTCTTGGCTAAAACAAATTATCATTCAGCCTAGAATCAACTATTGCTGGGTATATGACTCCCATTTTTTCTACTGCCATTTTTCCCCCTTCGGAGCGTCCTGGGACTTGCACGATATCGCCAACTCCACTCGCGTTGGCTTGTAACTAATCAGTAAGATCAACATATCGGCATACTTATATCGTATGTCGGTCATGACGACACGCCCACAATTGATACATTGTATCGTCAGCGAATGGGCGTTTGTTTAGCTCATTATCTTAGCCGCAGTCGAGGTGCAGTGCCAACGGTTACAGACGCTAGAATGGCACATATCTTATGTTTGCAGTACGTGTAGTTGGTTTGTTTTGTCGGGCTTGTATTATAGTTTTATTAGAGTTTTTCAACACCCTTTTCCCAACTATGTTGTGGTCTGCTTCCAGTTTTACCGGATGCAGGTGAATACCAGTATTTTACATGGAGCAACTGTCTATCTGACCTCCACAACCCAGTCAGTACTGGGTAATACGATACCCTATCGTAAGACTGGTTGTCAGACTTTCTGGGCCACCTGTAACGACTGTCAAAGATCTACAAATGACAGCCGGGACCAACTGCTTAACGTGTTTTCCGAGGCAAGGATCAGCCCGAACGACTGTTATTATTTGGCCACGAGCTCCTTTTGAGAGTTTTTGGGGGTCAATAGCGTTGCTTGTTCATCTAATTTGTATTTATTTTATTCAAGTAGCTTCAGCCAGCGGCTTCGCCCGCGTGAAGTTGTTCATAATATTAGTAGGACTTTGGAAATCTTTGTAGATGTCATCTTACCCAGGGCGGATGGAGTGTCTGTCAAACATACTGGGACTTAAGTATCTTTGGTTAGGGGACTTGAAGCACTCGTCTAATCTAATAGTTTCTTGGCAGGTAGTAACCAAACCGCTAGGATAATCAATATTTTCGTATCTGGACAACCTCTCAAAACAAAGTTCAAAACATGTTGCAGATAAATTGCCGGGCACAAGTGTCAAAACAAATGTAGACTTTAACCGTTGATCGGACAACGCCTTTTTTTTTTTTTTTTTTTTATTTTTTTTTTTTTTTTTTTAGGATGGGAAATCATCAAATGACTTCTCCCACTCTGGGCAGAGCGGGAGGGAGTGTCAGACTCTTACTGACTAAAACCCATCCATGTTCCTTCCTCGCCCTTTATGTTCCGGGGCCGCGGTATCTCTTTCGAACAGGCCCGCAACCCCGGCAGGCTTCGGCCCTTGCGGGCCCCTCTCCTTTTGCTGACATCTCTTTGAGGCGCGCGTGGAACACGAACGCGCCGTCGACACGGCCTGTCGTCGTCGTTAGACGGCCGGACGGCCAGCTATTGCCCATAGCCAGCCGTCCACAGGCCCGCATCTACGGTGGCCGGTAGCCACCACGTGGCCCCCGACGCCCGTTGCGTCTCCCGCGGCGGCCGGGAAGAGAGGATCTCTCCCTCTCTCGTTCCGCCACCTCCTTCGCTAGCATCACTGCTTCGCAGAAGGAGGCGACGGCTTCCCATTCCGTCTCGCTCCGGACCATGGATTGAACCAGGGCCGGACGCGAGAGGTCGCCGCCGCCGATCGCCGCCACGAGGACACGGCGGAGCTCCGCCCACGCAGGGCAGACTTCCACCGTGTGCTCCACCGTGTCCTCCGGTCGATCCTCGCAGTGGAGACACCCGGGCGATTCCTCCCGCCCGATTCGGTGCAGGTACCTCCCGAAACATCCGTGTCCGGTGAGGACCTGCGTCAGGCGGAAGGTGAGGACGCCGTGGCGCCTCTCCAGCCACTCCTCAAAGAGGGGACTTACCGCCACTATCGTGGCGTGCCCTGCACGGGGTTGCGACAGTCGCTCTCTCCATGTCGCCATGAGATCGCGCCGGAGGTCAGTCCGCTGAGCGGCAATTTGCCGCGGCAGCGGGGTTTCCCCCCGGCGTAGTACCTCCGCGCGCCACTCATGCAGGCGCGCGAGGACTATCGCCTCCAGATCCCACGGCGGCAATCCGGCAAGCAGGCCCGCCGCCTCGCGAGAGATCGTGCGGTACCCACGGACCATCTTTACGGCCACCACTTTTTGGGGCGCGTTCAAATGGTGAGCGGCTCGCCGCTTCAACGAACGCGCCCACACTGGGGCCCCGTAGAGGGCCATGGACCGCACGACTCCCGCGTAGAGCCTGCGGCAGGAGGCGTTCGGCCCCCCAAGGTTGGGCAGGAGCCGCCTGAAGGCAGCCCCTGTCCGTTCCAGCCTGGGGGCCAAACGTCGGAAATGCTCCACGAAGTTCCACCGGCTGTCGAGGACGAGTCCTAGGTACTTCAACGTCGACTCGACGCCGATGGATACTCCTCCTACCGTCAGTGTGGATCCCGACGGTGGCGCATTCCGAGGCCCATGAAAGCACATGGCCTCGGACTTGTGCAATGCCACCTCGAGACCCAGTTGCCGGATCCTCTCAACGACTATCGCAACCCCGCGTGTCATAATTTCGGCCGCCGCCTCGTGCGACCTCCCCTATGCCAGCACCAGGGTGTCATCTGCGTAGCAGACGACGCTGACACCACTAGGGAGGTCCGCGCGCAGCACCCAGTCGTAACCGATGTTCCACAGGGGCGGTCCCAGAACCGATCCCTGTGGGACACCGCACGACATCTCTCGCCGGTTCCAATTTCCGCAGCGACTGGGGTAGATGACGGCCCTGTCCGTCAAATAGTCCCCGACCACACGACGGAGGTAGGTCGGCACCCGGTGATACCGGAGTGCCTCCATGATGCAGCTCCAGGGCAGGGAGTTGAAAGCGTTGGCGATGTCGAGAGACACCGCCAAAACAACCCCGCCCCGGGATATCGCATCCCCCGTCGTGAGGGCTCTCACGCGCATGATGGCGTCCACTGTAGAGCGCCCCTTGCGGAAACCAAACTGGTTCTCCGCAATATTCGGCCCCATCCCCTCAAGGTGCTCGGCGAGGCGGTTTGCAATGACTCTCTCAAAGAGCTTGCCCACCTCGTCGAGCAACACAATGGGCCGAAATGCGGACGGAGAGTCCGCAGGGCGCCCCGGCTTCTGGATGAGGACCAGTTTCCCCGTCTTCCAACGAAGCGGGAACTGGCCTCTCTCCAAACATGCGCTTAAGAACCCTTTCAGTCGGGGCCCGAGAGCCTCCGCATCCGAGGCCAGGACCCAGGCTTTGCCAGGCAAGCCATCTGGTCCCGGGGCGGTATTTTTGGCCTTGAGCCTACCTACCGCCACTCTCAGGTCTACCCCAGTCACTTCCGGAGTGTCGTCGTCGTCGCTTGGATCCGACACCGCAGGTGGCGGAGCCATAGGCGGGGGCGGATGTTCCCCCCGCGAGGGGAACAGAGCGCTCACCACGTCCTCCACGAGGTCGGGCCGGAGACTCTGCGTCAGCGGGGGGGCCCAGGTGCGGAGTTTGTTCCGCACCATCTTGTAAGGGCGCCCCCACGGATCTCTGTCGAGAGTCTCCAGCATCTCTGAGCGGGCCAGTTCCCTGGCCCGCAGGACAGCCTCCCGGAGGGCGGTCTTCGCCGCTCTGTATCCCTCATACAGCTCCGCCTCAATGGCTTCCGCATCCGGCGGGCGGATGCGGAGCCTGCGATGCCTGGCGTACAGGCGCCGCGCTTCGACACACGCCTCGCGTAGAGACGTTATTTCGCGCGACCACCAGTACACCTGGCGTCGGGCGCTTCCTGGCCGGACTCGGGGCATTGCCACGTCACATATGTCGGACATGGCCCCCTGGAACCACTCTGCCTCAGTGTTAACGTCGGCAGGCCTGTCCGGTGATGTCACCCAGGCCTGCACGATCGAGGCTTCCAGGAGGAGCTCCCGGTCCAGCTGCTTCAGCGCCCAACGCGGACCACTCGGGGCCTGTTGGACCGGCGCGCTCGAGGACTGGGCGGAGACGTCAAACCGGATGTACCGGTGGTCGGAATGTGTCTCCACCCCCTCCATGACACGCCAGTCAACGACACGCGGCGACAGAGCGGGGCTAGCGAACGAGATGTCCACCACCGACTCGCCCCGCATCCGCACACACGTGGGAACAGAACCCCGATTAAGGACGTCCAGGCCCCTCTCCAGGGCCCAGTCCTCCACCATCCTTCCCCGCACATCTGTGCAACGAGAACCCCAAGCCAAGTTCTTGGCATTGAAGTCCCCGAGGACAAGCACGGGGAGGGAATGGCTTCCGACGACGACACTCAACTCTGCGAGAGAGTTGTGGAACTCGGCGAGAGTTCGGCTCGGGGAGAAGTAGACTCCCACCACGACGATCTCCCCGAACCGTGCTGCTACGCACCCCCGACCCCTCCTGACATTTTCAAGGGTCGGGGTACCGGCGGCGGCCGATGACACTATGGTCACTGAGCCGTCAAGGTCCGCCACCCAGTCTTCCCTGGGCAGGACAAAGTACGGCTCAGAGACCACAGCGATGTTGATCAACCACTGCGCCATGCTCTGAAGCAACAGGTTCTGAGCACAGGCGCAGTGGTTGATGTTCGCCTGGAGGAAGCGTAATGGCGCCGTTATTGAACGTCCATTATCGCTTCCCCCCCTCGGGACCCCTGTGAGGGCCCCTCCGCAGGCGAGCTCAAAGCGGCAGCGGCGGCGGCGACAGCGACAGCGGCTGTGGCGGCCGCGGCAGCGGCAGTGGCGACGGTGGCGTTGGCGGAGGTGGCGGAGGGCCTTCCCCTGCCTTTGGCTCCGCTCTTGGCGGGAGCGGCGCAGGCCTTGCTCCCAGCCCGATGATCGGCCGGCTTGCGGGCCGCCGCACATGCAGGGCAGTGCGGCGCAGCGCTGCAACCAGCCGACACGTGGCCGGGCTGACCGCAGCGGAAACAGAGACCGCTGCGGTCAACCTCCGAGGCACACTTCACTGACACGTGGTGTCCCACGTGGCAGCGGAAGCACCTCAGAGGTCTGGGCTCGAGCAGTTTTACCTGCGCCGATATCCAGCCCACCAAAAGCCTTCGGCCCTCCACAATGGCTTTCGCCGCCGCCACGGGGCAGCTCACCGTAACGGTTTGCATTCCCGTGGGGTCCGGACGAAAGGTGCCTGCCTTGACCTGGTCGGCAGAGCACCCCCCGGACCTAGCGACGGCGGCCACCACCTCCTTCTCGGTGACGCAGTCTTCCAGACCCATGACGCGCAGGTCGGCGCATCTGACGGGTCTGGAGACTCGGGCCTCGTCCGCGTTTAGGGACGCTCTCAGCTTTTCAGCGAGAGCATCCGCGGACGAGCCGCTGGTTTCACCGGGGATCTCCAGCATCCGAGCCCCCGTTGCGGTGACTCTGAGCCGGAGGCCCCCGGTGATCCCGAGCTCACCGAGATCCACATTCTCCTTCGCCTTCGCCAGCAGGTCGCGGTAGGTCACGCCCTTCTTTTCCGCTTCTGGCTGTAGTGTAATCACTACAGCGGCGGTTTTCGGGGCGCGAAGCCTCGCCGCGACCTTTCGCGCCTTGTTCTGGCGCTGCCTTTCTTGTTTGCGGGCCTTTTTGGCCGCCTTTCGCCCCCTCTGCTTCTCCCCGGCCACTTGCCATTCGGCTTCAGCCGTGGGAGGTGCAGGGGGTGTGGGCCCACCCGCAACTGGCGCTGGCGCTGGCACCGCCGCCATCTGTGCCGCTGCCTTGCCCTTCTTTTTCCTTTGGGCCGCCTTCTTCTGCCCAGCCGGTGCCGCCACCTGTTTGGCCGGAGTCGGCTTTACAGGGGGCGGGGGGGGGCAACGCAGCCACGCCGGGGGGCCGACTGGATGGCCCCGGAGCGGATGCAGCAGCCGCGTACGAGCCTCTGCTCGTGCCCGCGACCGCCTTGTTCGCGCCAAGGGGAGGGCGCAGAACAATTCCCTCCAGGACGGAGAACCGCGCCTGGAAGGAAGCTAGCTCCTTTCGAACCAGGTCCAGGACCTGGTTCTCCACCGGCACAGGCTGGCTCCCCCTCTGAGCTTGGGCCCCTCCACTTTCAGGGGCCACGCGGGGGCCAGGCTTACTCAGACTGGCCAGATCTGCCTTGAGCTTGGAGTTCTCCTTCTGGAGAAGCTCCATATCCGCCGCCAGGCGGGCCACGTCCGCCCGCAACTTAACCACCTCATCCCCTTGTGAGGAGGGAGGTGGAGGCCCCGAGAAATACGCCTCCGCCGCCGCCAAGATGGAGGCGGAAGCCGCGGGTATGGCCTGGCGTTTCGAAGAAACCTTCACCTTTACGGCCACACTTTTTAGCGCGGCTGCCACCTCCTCTGCAAATCTGGACTTACGCTCCGCCTCGGAGCCGCCAGGTGCACTCGCCTCACTGCCAGACCCCGGGGCAGTCATGCCCGGGTGGCGCCCCTCTTCGGCCATCGGACAACGCCTTCGATATAGTTTTACCATAAAAGAAAATGCGGACCCGTAGTCAACTGGTATAAAAACTGGTGTTTTATATAGGTTGCCAAGGGAACAATAAATACGTATGCTACTTATAGAATACGTATTATATATCCTGTATCATTAACGCTCCCTATGATTGTGGTTTTGTGGTGACATACCGCAGAATTATAGCCTATCAACTATATCGTGTATTTATGTAGAATTGTGCATATATTTTTGTTATTGATTAATGGGCACGACAAGGATGACAGGTCACGATTTTCTTATATTTCGAAATATCCCGAACAATTCCGAATCTTTGACTACCACATATAAAGTTCAATTTCCGGTACAACATTCGAACTCGAACATTATCATGAGGTTTTCAATAATACGAGTCATTCTGAAACCGTTTTTATTAAAACTGAAATAAAATTGATATTCGCTAAGTGGAAATAGTATCAATCGGAAACAGGTATTAGACTTGAGCGGAATTTGAAGGATCCATGTGTTAATTCTTAACATTGTCTATTTGTGTCCCAATTTATACCCAAATCCTGTCATTCGTTGATGCGTGATTGAGTAACAAACATCTTTACAAAGTAAGGATTAGTCAAATAGCATCAATAGGATTGAATTTCACGACCGCTTGGGCATAGTATTTGTTTGAGATATGTCCTGTTACGTAGGTACTTACGTTGCCTCATTGCTTTCTCGATATAGTTACAATTTACAAAAGAGTTGATAGATTTACGGTAACCATTGTTAATTGGTGTTACAAGATCAATCATGTAAAGGCGTTTTATTTAATTAATTATAGTGTAGCTGACTATGATTAGTTACGCTTCGTTTTGTTATTTAAATTATAATACTTACGTGTTTCTGTTTAAAGTGATTTATTGTATTGGTGTTGATGGCATTATGGGAAATGCTCTTTTATTGGGGCTATCCAGTGATAGATACCAATGTATTTATTTATTTATTTATTAACACTTCAAGCACAAAAGTACAGAGGCGGATGTATCCCGTGTGTTGTCTTCTCGTGTTCTGAGCGTGCTCTCTAAACTCGTGCCGCATCTTCTGTCCTGTCCTACTATCTAACTGCACCCTCCAGGACTTATTTTCTGACACAGATACAGCTTCATCATCATCATCATCATCAGCCTATAATGTTCCCACTGCTGGGACACGGCCTCCTCTCAATGAGAGGGCCGCACTGAGCCGGCGTGGTAGATTATAGCCCATTGGCTATAATCTACCACACCTGCCCAGTGCGGATTGGTAGATGTCACATGTCTTCGAAATTTTGGTTCTAGGACATGCGGGTTTCCTCACGATGTTTCTTTCACCGTTTTGAGAGCAGCGGTGATGAAATAAATTTCACAAAGTAATGTACTTACTGTTCGTAAGTCGGGGCCGCCACCACCGGGCCACCGCTGCTCTGCTGAGGATACAGCTTAAGTTGCGAAATATCCTCTGGGACTTACACTTTTCACAGTTGTCTCCTCAGTCGAGAATCTTCGAATAACCGCTTCCTATCCTGTGGGCTGGCAATGGCGGCTCCTTCACCTACCTAGCTGGCGCAATAAAAGTATAATTTCGACGCCTACTTG
Organism: Xestia c-nigrum; assembly: GCA_916618015.1. Taxonomy (NCBI): domain Eukaryota; kingdom Metazoa; phylum Arthropoda; class Insecta; order Lepidoptera; family Noctuidae; genus Xestia; species Xestia c-nigrum. The sequence goes on from OU745248.1 coordinate 1,337,298, forward strand.
AGGCGCTAATTGAACGGAACGTATCTAGGTAGGCGTTACGCGTCATGAAGGTGTGGCAAAGAATATGATGTTACTAGGTGCTAGGTACTTGATTTTGTGTCTCTATCTTCAATCGACGAAACCTTGGTGCATACCGAGTATCCTGAGATCGGAATCCAGTCCCACCAGATGCATTATAAATAGGGTAGACGACAAAACAACTAATTAGTCCGTCTGGTAGATTATTAAAAAATAATTGACCCGTATTTTTTCTTTTGTTACGTAAATCGAAATTGACGAAGATACGACGCTTTTAAAATTCCCAATACGTCACGCTTATGTAAAATTTTTAGCTAGTTCTGATGCGTTTTATCGTTGCCAGTATTCATTGATGTACAAAAACAAAAAAATACGTGTCCATTATTTTTGAAAAATCTAACTGACAGACTAAATAGATTTGTATTTTTTTATAAGACCCGTGTGTATCTGCAATCTGCATTGAATAATCCACACAAACAGGATTGCAACGAATTTGCCTAAACGCTAGTAAGTGAACAGCACTTACTGTCCTCATGCCTATTACTAAATGTATGATTTTGATTAATGTAGATGTTGCAATTATCCAAAAATAACAGCAGTTTTTCACATTTGCACTGTCTGCAACGACTGCTTTTCGACATCCCGGATCCCGGTTGATAAAACAAATTATATTTCCATCGGCAAAACTTATTGGCAGACCAACATAGTCACATTAATTGCAAAACTTTTAGCATAATCCCCACTTAAACCAGCTGTAGTGGATTCAACGCGGATCAAAAGACTCGTGGAACTCTTATGAAATATGCAACTTTGTATTAATGCTATAAAAACTTGACTAAGTAGTAAAGCAGGAAATACCTCTTTTCATAGTGCTAGTGTAAGAGGTTTATCTACGGCTTTCGTGAGTACCTAAATATTATATTTTGGAATAACATTTTTCCTGTGGAAATATTTTGGTACAAATGTGATCGTTTAAAAGTCGACTTGACCAATATTTTTTGTAAAAACATCATTATGGACCTTAGTTAACCTTGTCGGGGAGGGCAAAATAGTAGGAGAAAGGTATCAGGTAACTTTAAAACTAGTAAGTATAGGCAAAGTAGAAATTGCTACCAGAATTTGATAGACGATGATGTTTGTATTGAAGCACTACTTGTGTTGCGGTACACTAAGACACGGGCATTCTGTTTCACCCGAAAGCGTCCATAACTAGAAGACTATCGGCCCGATACTGAAATGTCAGTCAAAATGTATTAGCTAGCACTAGCACTTATATTTAACAGATACACAACGGTGACGTTTGGCCCTAGGAAATTTAAAATTGCTGTTCTTGTTGTTGTTTAGAGCTACTGAAATGATAAGCAGCCCTTAAATTTTCAGTGGCGCTTCAACATACGGGCGTATAAATTAGAGAATGTTTCTCGTGCTTCATTGCTTTTGATAAAATAGTAAAACACGTATTTTATTGAATACTTACTTAAAGAATTTCGATTCTTGGTAAAACTTGACGTTCACTAATTAACATCATTCGTTAAGGTCTCGTGTGTCATAAAAACGCGAACTACCTAGATATTGTGGAAATAACCCGTGTGGTTCGTGTTTTTATATATTATCCTTATTATATGAATAAAATATTAGTACCTAGTGCGCCTACAACATAAATTATTCACATGGGTCACGAAATTCTTCCACCACGGTGGGTAAAACAAATGATATTATTCTGATTTTATTTTGGTCTTTGCTTTCGTACTTTGGGAGTCGGTAAAAAACTCAGCTAGTCACTGCCTATACATTTCAATCAGTCTCAGGCTTTTGATAGACCCTGATCTGTCAAACACAAAGCATTTTATAAATGAAACCATTTACACTTTAATTTTCAGGGAGTTAGCTAGTTGCCCGTTCCTTAACGTTATCATCTATGGAGAAGAACAACTCATTATCATCAGACGTCCATTGTCGAATATGCAACGCATAGGAGAGAGAGATATCTCGCTTTATGCAGATGACACAAGTCTTTTTTACTTTGGAAATTCAGTCGAAGCTATGATACCTCATATTCAAAATGATTTAAACTTGTTAAATGATTGGTTCCGATCTAACCTTCTCACGATAAATACTGCAAAAACAAACTATGTGATAATTGCTCCAAAAAACAAAAAAATCTGCGACAATATTCAATTAAAAATTAACAACGAAATAATCCAAAGGAAAACTAAGGAAAAATATCTAGGTTTAATTTTAGACAACTACCTGAGTTGGAAACCACACATTGAAAAAATTAGATGTAAACTAATTTCGCTTACTGGTGCTCTTCATAATATAAACAAATGTCTTCCCAAAAAAGTGCGATACATAATCTATAATTCTTTAGTTAAACCACACATTGACTACCTAATAGAAATCTGGGGGACCGCAGCTAAAACTAATCTAAAACCACTACAAACAGCACAAAACAGATTGATTAAAATTTTATTTAACTACAAATTTAGAACACCAACTCAAAAAATATACGAGGACACAAAAATAATGAACATCTTCCAAACTTATAAATACTACACGTGTATACTTATACGCAAAATATTACAAAAAGATATTCATACAACAATTAATTTCATTAAAAAACAACACAAAATTACCTTACGTAATCCTAGCTACTTAGTAACGCGACCCCCCAGAACAGTTAATTTCGGGAAAAAAAATATTGAATATGAAGGCGTCAACATGTATAATAAAATTCCAGTCGAGATAAGAGAAACAAAAAGTATGTCTAGTTTTAAAAAACTATTAAAACGTCACGTCACCGAATAACATTTCATTTAATTTCATTTACCTATTTATTTAAGACTCATCAATTAAAATTATAAAATAATAAAAAAACATAAATACATAAAATTACTTACTTTGCCATAGATGCCACATCTAGTTATTATCACTTTTTAGATCCTTGTATATTATGATCGCTTGCCCGCTTATTTTTCGTTTTTGCAAATGTATCTTATTTTTGTACCCAAGTGTTTTAAACGTCTATTACTATGTATACGCTTACACATTTTATTCTTGTATTTAAACATGTTTTCTCAGTAAGTGAATTATTGTAAATTCTTTATGAGAAAAATAAAGTTCTTAAACCATAGGAGCATTGCATTAATAGGCTAGTTTCCACCATCAATAAATTGCAAATCTATTTAGTCCGTCAGTTAGAGTATTGGAAAATAATGGACACGTATTTTTTTTTTGTAAATCAACGTAGGTATATTGATAAAAATAAAACGCATCAAAACTCGGGAGTGGGGGCTCGTGACGTCAGAACTCCCTAAGAATGATACCAAACAGTGACGTATTGGGAATTTTAAAAGCGTTGTATCTTCGTCAATTTTGGTTTATGTGACAAAAGAAAAAATACGGATCAAATATTTTTTGATAATCTAAGTGACGGACTAATTAGATTTTTTCAGTTAACAAGCCTATTGCAATGAATGACAGACGGATGACGATGAGGATCCTTTCCGCCCGCTTGCAAAACAATTTGCGACAAACCATAACGTTAAATATTATCATACACACGTATGTATGTACATATATTTATTACCAACATGCTCCTTTTCGCTAGTCTTAAATAAATTCCGATTACCAATAACTACAGATAGCAGAGCACGGATATCATCATACGCATTACGGTTTTATTTTCCCTTTTATAAATTAAAAACCTATTAAGCACTAAAACATCATTCAAAACGAATCATCACCGTATCGATACTCGATAGCGACGCCATTAACGGAATCGTCATGAATTTTTATCTGCGTTTATTAAAAATTCAAATATTCACTTTGCCGCGGCGATTTTGAACTATGACCGGGGCGACCCCGACCATTTATCTGTCGAACCTATCGAATGTCGTTAGCGCGACACGCCCACGTCTCGTGTCCGTCGCCGGTTCTTATGTAACCCGTCATAATTACTAGTATAGGATGGCCTGTGACTCGACTCTTCCAATTTTATGTGCTCCTGGTAGCGACCTACTTTTTAAAGTTTAAAGACCTCGTTTTTATTGCAATGTTTTAATTGAGCTCAAGGGACTTCTTTTTCCTTCTCAAAAATGTTTTACCTCCCTTACAGTCTAAGTAATTGTAATTGTGGTCTTTTAAGCCTGGTAAGTGTTTTGTTTCTTCGATATTTCGATGGAAAAACCACCCACTAAAATTCCAAACAATCTATAACATTTGGTCAAAACAAAAGTCTGAATTTATAATAGCGGACATACATTCACAAGCCGTTTTTATGTGTATCATAGTTGTTTGGTATTATGATTTCCAAAACACGACACAAGCTCTAATTTCTTTAGCAATAAACATTTTATTCTCGTTCCAGAGAATATCATCATGTTACCGTTTTATCGCCTCATGTGTGAAATGTTTATGTCACTTGCTAAATGACTCAGAATACACTTAAAAAGAAGGGTCTCCGTATTTCTGTGTATTATTTATTGAGGATATGATAATTAGTTTAGCAGCAATTCGATTCGATGTCGAAATTGAAATTTAAATCGGTAAATTAGCACTATTTGTGAGAAATTGATTGGTGTGATCCATTTCGGGGCCTACATCTTGACCGTGGTGTGTTTGTACAAAACATGATGTCTGTTTAGTGAGTCTCAGGTATTCATATTGGGTTTCCCCAAGACAGACTGATACTGCTATAGCAACAAACCTATTTGCATACTACTCATTACTTAGGAGCGACTCTATTGAGAATTTTTAATGGTTCATACTTAGGAATTATGTTATAAACCTGTTCTGGGGAGTATATTTCGACAATTCTTGTCCCTAAGGGTGTCTCCTGTCCCTGAGTTTTTGGGAGCTATCGTGAAGTAATTTTGAATTTTTGATGTCCAAAGAGTACTGATTCTCAGCCGAATCATATATAAGTATTAACGTCGTATTAAGTAGTAACGTCCAGCGATGATCGCTGGACGTTTGGACTGCCCTTATTCTTATTCTTTATTGCACACAAACAAAAAACAACACATATACTATATTACTTGCATATTACTTGCCCTTATATCAGGAAGTGCTGCAGTAGGCATATAGCCATTAGGGCGTGTTAGCGACTGTAAGACATCATTGTTGTATGATATTTTATACAGCCCTACACTCATAATTGGATGTTGTTTTTATCTTATTTTTAATTATTAATTAATTTCCGATTCATTTTTTACATGACATTGATTGGATTTCCCGGACATTGTACATCTATATGATTGTTATTTTTCTTACATTTTTATGTTAATTTGAGATTTGTAGGTATTTATCTCGTGTCTCGTAATGTGTAATTTTTAACATGGGGGAACCTGAAATAAATGGATTGTATTTATTTATTAATTTTGATAGTGGCAATAATACAATCAACCCCTATTTATTGAAGTACGGTGGGGCAACGGGAACAATTTTTAATCCATTTTCTGCTGGCCCTACCAGTGGGGACACGGGCGGTGGACCCAACGGGAATATAACACGTGAACCAATCAGTCAACACCAACTGGCGAGATGCAAGTACCCAAAACGAGAGATTTCCGCCATGACCTTCCACAGTAATCCAGCGATATACCGACAGCATTGAAACACTCAGCGTGGATGTACAAACAGTGTTTACTCTGAATCAGCTTGATTAAACGCATGCCCCGTGTTGTTTCGATGCAAATACAGGGCTGCTGCTGCATAATTGTATTCGATTATTATCGATCGATTATAGTCTCTTAACAAGGCTCTGAATTTACGATAAATCAACGCAGGTTATTCATTAATATTGCCGGTACAGCCACGTTTTGTATCTATCGATTAGGGCACGCATCATGGTAGAGACAATTGATAAGGAATTAGGGATACATTTTGTCTCATTGCAATTTTTTTTAAATGTTTCTGTCTATTGTATCAAAAAAACTTGTCACAGGCCTTATGCCTTGTCCTTGCCTAGCAATTAAATTAAATTGAGGATAGACAACAGCCACAACAGTGCCCAAGATCATTATCCAATGTTGCCAAAGTTACTTCAGCCCATGTCCTTCGACTAACGCTATTGAAAAAGCATCAATTCGATACACCAAATTTTGACGGGTCGAAAGTCGTGCCCATGGTATTGCGGCCCAGATTGGCACACAATGGAACAGATTTGGTTTGACAATGTTCCAAATTTGGCGTATGCTCTGATTAGAGTATAGTACAGAGCTTGTGTTGCTCCTCCCAACTTATTGCGTCATAAAACCACACAATAAATTTCTAGATTTTCGTTTTGCAATTTTGGTTATACTTTCTGTTTTCGATCGCTTTTTAAACGTTGTAATGATCCGAAAAACGAATAAGCTGATTTCAACGTTTCACTGCTTTTACGATGTCTTTATCTAAACCGCAAAAAAACAACGGGAGCAAAATTCCTCAGATAAAAAGCACACCAGGGACATTTTGTGCGGCGTATATTTTCTTTATAGCCCTCAAGTGCATTTGCTACAGACGAGTAGTCACGAAATGTTCCTTAGATGTTAACAGCGAGGGCGCAGCCCTAAACAAACAAGCAATGATGCTGTATACACGCCGTTGTTAAAACAATGTCTAAAATAAATCAATATCCAATCACAACGGACCTGCGTAGTTTTCGTTTGCGGTCGTTGAAATTTGGGTCAGCGAATAAAATTGTAATACGATATATTTCAATCGATACAACCCGATGCGGGCTTTAAAATCCGATTGTTTCTATCCATCGGTTGGCTTTTAATTTTAAAAGGAATTATATAACTGTTTGCGAATTTACGATTTCACATTTATACGAGCGTTCGGCAGCCCCAATCGAAATACATTTGTGTCGTTTTTCACTTCCGCGTTAATTACGGACCATTGAGCGCTGATTTCTTTTTGATTTTAATGTAATTAAGAGAGATTTATTGAAGAGTTCGCTGAATTGATAGTAATTGTTTTATTCTCCTCTTCTTCAGACCATATTGAGTCGAGCTTTCGGCCAAGCCGTGAGCTTTAGGACTTGAGAGTTTACTTACAGACTGTGCCAAAGAATTAAGTCGTTCTTCGTTTCGTTAGAATTATTGCAAATATTTTTTTGCAAATGTTGTAAGTACACGATCATTGGGCACAAGGCCTTGAACTACGGAGCGATAAAGAAAATGAGTTTATCACGACAATAAAGGGCCTCCCAGGCGGTACAGTGATATATCTCTCACACATTTGCTGGAAATGAACACGGAACACATTCTAGATTCCTGATAAAATCTAGATTGCGTTTATCGGGAATTTATGTCGCTCGGAAATCGGAGTTTAAGCTTCGCATAAAGCAATCTAAAGATTGCCTAGGATTGTAGCGAGTGTCAAACTATACAGTTGCGCGGCGGGCGGTCCGGGTTTTCACGTGTCGTTCGGCTTTCTATGAAACGTTAATAAATTCTGCTGCAAAATTAGTGAAGAAAGTTTGAAACTTCCCGCTTTTCGGACCATTAAAGCCGTATAGGTAGACGAGCTTGATTCTCGTCGGAACTGCTTTTTAAGTTAAACTTGTATTGTCAGTTCCAGTCACGGTCTACCTAGGAGGCGGACACACCCACGCTTTTTTGTATCACTCCCTATATTTCATGTTACAGTCCCAGGAAGTATGGACTACACCAATTTGTTCCACCCATTTAATGCTGAACAAAGAATTGATTGAACAGAGTTTCGTGTTACAATGACTAGGCGAATCTTTTTTTTTACAAAATATCTAGTTGCAAAAACATTTTTTTGCAGTGTTCACCCATTGTTGGTAGTTTTCGTCATGTTAGCCTCGATCTCAAGGCCTGCTTGCCAAACCGCTGCCGAAGTGCCGAGCCTCCGTGGCACTTCGTTTGCGTAAAGATTGTGCCAATTTTAAACATTTTTATACATTCCGTGTGGGAATGGGAATGCATGATATATCTGCTTCGGCTGCAGTAAAATGTTCGTTACAAAACGGTTTCGGCGATTTATGGTACTGTTCTTGATAAATGGTTTTTGTAGATATGCGTTCCTGGTTTGTTTTGTTTCGTGGACCGTAACGCGTACAATCGGAATGTGAAATATTATGATACATTTTTGCGACCGATGACCGAGGTTGGTACGGTGATGATTATATGTAAATGTATACCGTAATTTTCCAGATATCGTTCGATTTAGTGGTCTATGTGGAAGGCTTAAACCGCAACACGTTACTAGACTACACATTATCATAATTCCTTGCGGTTCTATTACATTGTTACTTCGTGCTTAGATACTCCTTGAATGTCGAAATTCTTGGGTCTTGGGACCTACGTTTAAAACGGCCATAAGTAGGTACGCCATATAACGTCACTGCCCTTTTCCCAACTACATTGGGGTCGATTTCCAATCTCACCGGCTGCTGATTATGTATTTTACATGGAGTGACAGCTTATCTGGTGTGTTGAACGACTTCGATGTATTGTCGCATATATGCTAATCATTCACACGCCGCCGGTCGGACCTTCTACAGCAGTTAATTACAGAATTACGAAATATTGTCAACAAAATTGGACAGAAAATCTAGTCTATACTAACGTGCAAAAAAGTAAGCAATAGGAAAAAGTAAACTATGAACCATGTTTTGGTAATCGCCGACTCTTTGATATCACATTCTAGCCAAAACAAACATACCTATATGCAAATTATCTTCGAGAATTGTCGGCAAAGTTAAATATCTAACCTTTACAACTTCATCATCTGCCTGGCCTTTTTCTTACTATATTGGAATAGATATCCAGTTGAACAGAATGCTGATGAGTACCAGTATTTTACGTGGTGCGACTGCCTCTTTTGATGTGATCGGTTGTCAGACTTTTGGGCTTCTGACAAACCGTAACGACTGACAAAGATGTCGTTATCGGCTGGTAACCCATCGACGGATCGACCTCAGCTAGCGTTGCTTAACTTTGGAGGTCGTACGGCTGTTATTTATCCAATTAAGTGGCAAATTGGCAAAGGTGAACGAACAGCGTTGAAAGTGAGTTTACTGTATCATCCTTTTATATGCTTTTCTGAAACAGTAAACAATAAAAAGTCAAAACAATTTTACGATGTCTTTTTATTACGAGACTAATTTTATGGATCCGATCTAGATCGCGGGTTCTTATGATCCCTGTCATAATTCGTAAACAATTACATACTTACTTTTGCTTTAATATGATTCACACCTCCTTTTTATACTTACTCGGGGACTTACATAATTGGCGATAATGCTATTTTATGTTGAGGTGTGGGTGATTACATTCCAAAAGACAGTTCATGACAAAAAGATTTCCTTCGAGAATAGTAACTTGAATGATTTCAACTCAAGGTTGCACAGGTGTGGTAATATTTCAAATATTTAAATAGACAAGGCGCTAACATTGTACAGCATGTAGGTAAGGTACGCGGAAGCTTTGCGTCTGTTTATATAACTGCAAAAAATCAATGTAAAAATATCTAACTCCGTAATGGCTTTACAGCCGTGGGCTACATTTTTACTCCAGAATTTACATTGTCGTAAAATACGCCCCACGTAAACCAACGTGTAATAAAAATGACTAATATTCCAATAATTCTTTTAAAATGACAGCTTGAAGCGGTTTTGCTCGGAGTTCAAAGGTTGGATTTCAAGTAGCGACCTTTCGGATACAATCCTGTTTGCAGCTTGAAAGCTTTTATTACTTAGACTTTCATTAAGAGAAAGAGATCTTGAAGTAAGACTAGTGCTAGTAATAACGTCGTTTTCAAGACAGCTATCCATTACCTTTGGGTAATAAAATAAGAGTTGTGAGATAAGCCGTTATTATTCCGAAAACTTTAAGCTATACAGATCTATATCTATCTTTGTAATCCCAGGCTAAACTTCTTAATGTTTCCCGAGTTTTGGGCTTCGTCCTGTGACTAAATTTGGCTGCAGTAAAACTAAAATTCTTAGGCACCGGCCACACAGAACGGACGCAAGGCACGGACCCGTCGCAGTCGCGGCGCCCGTTTAATCTACTTGCATATAAAATGTATACAGCCGTCGCGACGTAAAACATACCAGAAAAGACGGGACGCCCGTCACGACAGCGTCCTATTGGAAAACATATAGAAAGGACAAGGCGCGGGCAGGGCGCGGGCCTGCACGGGCGCAAGCGGGGGAGCGGAAAGGGCGCGGAGGGCAGGTTTGGACATAATAATGTAAAAACATTGTGGAGTCATCTTGTATACTTCTTGAAAACGATCAGGATAATAATGTAGAGCCTCCATTATTTAAAAAAATCTATTCTGTCCATTGCTTAGCCATACCGGATGTACCCAGTAACGTCTAACCCTCTGCAGATTAGCGAGATATACCAGTGCCAATACATCTTCATCTTCAGAACAAGACATGTTGTCGTATCAAAATCGGACGGTTGAATCGGACGGTAAAGCTTCTAGTGCGGGCCATAAAAAGTCGTGACGGCGCCCTGTCTGCGACGGGTCCGTGTCTTTTCTATATGCGTTAAAAAGTCGCGACGGCGCCCTGTTCGCGACGGGTCCGCGCCCCGCCCTGGTCTTGCGTCTTTTCTGTGTGGCCGTTGGCTTAAGTCTGCGTTGCACGTCCCATACTGACGGTCGAACAAGCCATTTGATTTACACTTTACAATTTAATTTGTGGGTTAAAACTGTAAACCAAATAGCTTGTTCGACCATACCTGATTACGTTTAGGTAGTACTTAAAAAAACATATAAAATCAATTCTTATAAAATCATATAAAAGACGGTAGTACTTAAAAAATCATATAAAAGACTTCCTGAAACATTTAATGGGAAGACCTGTTATATTTAATCAGTGACTCATCGCAGAATTTCCTTCTGTGTAACCATATTGTAGATCTGTAAATCTTGGCGATATTTCTTTCGTCACTTCGACTTTTGTTGACAGGCGTTAAGTAAAGAGGACTACTGTTTAGAATTTGGGTAGAAATACGGCTGAAAGAAACTGTTGAATAAGTAATACCTTTGAAATTTATGCGTTGGCACTGTGAATCATTACTTTAAATAGGGCGTTAACAAGAAATACTGGACTCAGCTTTACAAACTAGCAAACAGTAGCAAGACAAGAACTAAATTCTTTATTCATCATTATCATATCAACCAAAACACGTCCACTGCAGGGTCTGCCGAACAGGCAGCGGTCTCCCCAAACATCACCCGAAAGAGTCAATTCTTCATATTTTAAGATAAATGAATTATTTTTGTGCTACATTCACCAGCTTGGGGGAAAATCTTGCATATCTCCAAAGAAAATCACTTATATCCTCTTAATCAGTCTTATCTACTTGTTACCTGCAAAACTTTTAGAAGACAGTGTACCCTTGTCGTTGAACACCCAACTTGCTTACACTTTGGAATATTCGTTTTACCAATATTTAAACAATTGCATTACAAGCCTTTACACCACTTTACACACGTCAAAACTATTTCGAAAACAACGAATATATCGTGTTGGTTACTTAGAAAAGTTCAATGTCTTCAACGTGTGACGAATTTCCTCCAAGTGTTTTCGAAAACGTTTCAAATATTGTTAAATGTTACGGAGAACCACAGCTCAGTGCTGGACGGTTAAAAAATAAAAGTACTGTGCTTGAGTAAATATTTGAAAAGTATTAGCTGTTTTTATGCTGACTTCGATTGTTTAAAGCTGGCGAGAGCTGGAATTGTTATGAGGCCTGTAAAGCTATGTAGGCTGCATTCTCGTCGTTTTTGTTTAAGCTTTGTGCTGAGAGATTTTATGTTTTGAGATTTTAAGTAGAACCCTTTAAAAAAATGAGTATGTGAAAATCAACCTGCACTCGGCCGGCGTGGTGGATTACAGCTGCCCTCTCTCAAAGACTAAAGGCTTGTTTCTCAGCAGTGGGAACTGGCAATAGTCCAGATCTGATTCATCAATTGCTTCAAAGTGTGATGATCTTATAATTTTTGACCTGTCAGCTGTAAATAATGGTCGATCATGACTTTTTTTTTGTAGTTTTATCAACTTGAGGAATATGATCTTCCTGGCGTTTTGATGGCTTTCTATTTATTCTATTAAAGAACGGACCAAGACTCTGCCAAGAGAGCGCTGGTCCAAGCGTCAATGAATGCCTATAGCGTGCATGCATAAGGACACGCAGAACAAGATACCAGGTTTCTCATCTCTTGTGGTTGTGGTACATGATATGAATAAAACCTAGCAACACAACTTGTTCATTTAATTTATCATCCTGCGAAATAAAACCGCAGCATACAATTTCGTAATCAATGCAAATTTTACCCGAATTATGATAATTCATATTTCAGACATTCGACCGAATCAAATTATTATTTAAATTAAATTAATGATAGGAAAACTCGATATTGTTGTATTAATCGTTTTACTGCAGTGTAGTGACGCATTAATATCCAGCTGATTGACAAATAGAGGCCATTGGTACCACAATCGTGTAATATTTTCCATGACATTGTATTTAAGCTTAATTCTGTTGAAAATTTCATGTTTATTTTAACAGATTTATTGGAATAATGGGATATGTAGAATAATCATGTTTAAATTATTGGAGCTTTGGTAATTATATTTATGCGGTTAATTACGAGCCTCGACCGCAATGGATTTATTTGTGGCTATATTTTGAATACACTGATTATTGACAGTTACTTTTAGTTTTAATACTAAAAGTAATTATTACAATAAAGCATAATCAACGTACACATTTCCCGCTGCTGGGACACTGACGTGCTCTCAGTGCGAGGAAATGTGCGATAATCCAATATGATACCAAAAGGAAGAGTTAGATTTTACCAGTCTTATATGTAAGCATGTGTTTGTATAACGATGTTTTTTGGACGTATCTCCTTAGCGCCTACATTCGATTTGGATGAATAAGGTGTGAATTAATTCGTTAGTATGGCTCGGGTACCATAGGTTTCATTTTAACAATACGAGGAGTCGATTTTACCTATAAACCAGGAATTTAATAAGTATTTGATTTTTAGTAGTCGGGTTTTTTGTTGTCTTGTTAGTTATGCTATACGGCACAAATTATATATTTGGTTCTAAGACATACCGATTTTCTGAAATAGCCATCCCTAATCCATGTTTCTGTCTATATTTTAAGATGACAAGTACTAATAAAGTCTGGTTGGCACGCCTCTTGTATTGTACTATTGTTATGTATTTCATTGGCTCAGCTCTCACGATGACATGAAAATGTTACTTGGAAGTTTAGTCTTCGTCTTCAAATCTCGTCTAAACATTGGTAATTAATTAGGACTTGTTGTATGTAATATTAACGATTATTTGAATACCGTGTTAATCAAAAATCGTTATTGCTCCCTTATTGGTAGTACGTTGAGTTTCATTAGCTTTAAATCGCACTAATGAATAAACCGCTCCGGAAAGAAATGCCTATCAAATATCTTCTCGTTTCACGTATTTGATTTAGTTCCTTTGCTCTTATGGCCAATGTCTTATAGCCTTTGCACGTAATAACACATCCCTTTTCCTGGTTTTACGTGCATGTTTAAACCTTGTAATGGCCGCAAGAATCCGCTAGATGCAAGAAGCCGAAATACTTATGGATGCGGCGCCGCCGCCGTTTGGGGGAGGGCTATGTTCCGCTGCGGAGATCTTTTAGCTAAAATGATGATCTCGACGACTATGACGTATATGTATTCGAGAGAGATTGAGTGGCTAGCTAGATAAATGTTTTTTTTTTGTTATCTTCGTTATGACGGACTACATTGTAGATAGAATCCGATATACAGCCGTGTTTAAATAAAGCCTTGTTGAACTCCTAATATTTGCCTTGACGTCACGTAGCATTGAGGACGCGCCGCTTAGCTGTCCCTCTTCTAATCGTGCTAATCGTGAGATTTGCTCTCCATTTACTAGGTTACTTACTAATACCGTGACTTACATGCGACCTTCTTGCTTTAGCGGATGGCTGTTAGGTTTTCCCCATTGATTTACAGTCTAGGTACCTACATCGTTTTTGTAATGTTGGCAAAAAGCTGTCGATAATCTGGTGATGAAGTGGAAGTAAAGAGGTCTTGAGTTTGTGCCGCCTGTCTGCCTGAATATTGTATGTGTGAATGTTCCGCTATTAATAGATTGGCAAAGCACAAGAACATGAAAGATTCATAAAACACATTCTCACATTCTCTTAAACATTCTAGCGAGTATATTTGCTCTTTAATTTTGGTTTAATACACTTCGGCTTCTAGTCTAAACGGATGCAGCTATACTAATATGTATTTACATGGAGCGACTGAATACTACCTAGTACACAAAATCAACAAAACGAAATCGTCTTTGTATCAGCCTCCTCCGTTCATTATTACTGCGCGGTATCTGCTCGACCTTTAACCCACATTTCAATGGCAATACCAACTTTCCCCGAAGTCCTTGAACAATTAAGTTTGTAAACTTTACCCCCCTACCAAGCAACACGTTTCGATCGAGAGACCTTACCAAGGTACCGGTACATCCAAATAGTTCTTACATTAAAAGCGATCATTTGAATAAGCCTTTAAAGATGTTAGTTTGTTACTAGAGTTATCTATCAGAATGATAGAAACTTGCGTACTTTTTTGTGTCACTGAATAAAGGTCTGTATCAATATTACCTTTCGGTAAAAAAATCCACGCAGACACAGCGTCTGCTCGCGCGTGCCAGAAGATGCGCCAGCGCCTAGAAAGTAGGTGGTAATTTCGCGATTTTGACACATTTTATTGTTGGTACTGGCTACTTACCGCCGCAATGTAGACCCAGCCGTTGATACAATGGTTTAAAGAGCACCGTGGTTCGTATATACCTCTCAACGAAGCTGAAAGAATTCGTCACATCGAAGAGAATGAAGTTGTTCTCGTCATTGCGATCATTTTTTTTTGTTTTACTGCATAACCTTCTAGTTACGGAGATATTGGGGGTAAAAGTTGCAACTTTATGACAAGTTTTTTTAAATACATGTTTTTATTGTAAGATTTTTACCTTTAAACACCTGTACGACCCTCGTACTATGTATATTTAATCCATCTATCAGCACAATGTTTTAAGTGTGTTACATTGACTTCTGCCACAAAACATGGTCTTAAAATTACTTAGTTTGATGAACAGAATATTTGGTTGACGGCTTCGTCATGAGGTTGTTTACACTCTGTATTTTCTGATTTTGAGTTTTTCAATAATATGCGACCTTTCCTTGAAAGTCGAAACAGTTTATAAAGTTTTCCATGTCCACGAAGCCAATTTAATAAACATGCTTTCAATTCTGGAAACATTAACTGGAATTCGGAAAAAATCTTTACAATTTCTCTGCGAGTTTTTGTTGCTACTCAACAATGGTATACTCATAATAGAACCTTGCACGTGGATACTTTTTCTTTTCCACGTTGGTAAACATTCCTGGATCAAGAAACGTGGAAAATTTTCACTCAACACGACTAAAACTTCGCACCTTTGTTCCTAGAAGGGTTAGTCAGAGTTATTATGCCTTGTGACTGTGACTGTAGCTTTGATTTAGTTTTGTATTTTTGACATTCAAAAGTGCCGTAATGGTCTGATTGAAATAAATGATTTGAGTTTGAGTTTACATTTTTGGTTAACCGAAATTTTGCTAATTATGTAAAGTAGATCAAGCCCCATGTACATTGTTCTACCTAAGGGTTGAAGGCTTGGGTTGCGGGCCTGTTCGAAAGAGATACCGCGGCCCCCGGAACGTAAAAGGCGAGGAAGGAACATGGATGGTTTTTAGTCAGTAAGAGTCTGACACTCCCTCCCGCTCCGCCCAGAGTGGGGGGGGTCATTTGATGATTTCCCATCCTTAAAAAAAAAAAAGGGTTCAACCCTTTTTTTTTGGCTTAAGCACAAAGCCAGGCTCCAATATGTTACTAAGCAATTTGTGGGGTCTATGCAGCCTTACAGTTGTTTCATACATTACATGAGTTTCCTCCGTGCCTCGAAAAACACGTAAAGCCCGGTCCCGGCTGTCATTTGTAAATCTTTGACAGTCTCGTTACAGGTAGTCAGTGGCCAGAATGTCTGACAACCAAGTCTTACCAAGGGTTATCCTATTACCTAGTACTAACTGGTTTGTGGAGGTCAGATAGACAGTCTCTCCATGTAAAATACTGATGTTCAGTTTCAACCAGTTGGACTGGAAGCCAACCCCAACATAGTTGAGAAAAAGCCAGGCAGATGATGATAATTATCTAAGCCTTATTCATAGTACGCTTTTAATAGTACGAAAACTTTCATATCTCTACTAATTAATTTAACTTTAAAGTCCGACTTTTTTTTTCTTAAGCTGATGAAGAAAACCAGTAGTTTATCTGAATTTAGCCGTCGCGAAATGTCAGCCTAATTAAAATGGTGATTATTAAATCAGACTCAAATCATTTAAATGCTGCCATAAATATTGGCGTTAATTCTCATATATTTTGGTTTTTATTTCCATCTAACGGTAATAGTTTTGACAATTTAGTATTAATTTGAAGACAGATTAGAAATTAATAGTGTGTTGTGTTTAATTTGTGCCTGGTTAGTTTTGTGTGTCGAATGATGTAACGCTGTGGGAAGTTTCATCTTAGAAATGAGTTCTAGAAACAGATGTCAGACTTGGTTAGGCGACGCTGCGCGAATTTGGCGTATCAGTATGCGTTGATACGAGTATGTTTCACATTATCATACTCCTTAATTATTTATTGAATTACCTGTGTGATCAGATAGCAAACTCCGTGTAAAGTACTTATTTTTAGCTACAAGACTTCAACTAGGTAGACCCACCCCTAACGTAGTCGAGAAACGGCAAGGCAGATGATTATTGGTTACCTAAACATAGATAACTACTAAAATGAATGAGTAGGTACTCGTATAGTTAATTTGATAGCCTTTGGGTTAGGCAAACAGTTTTAATATATGGAAATATGGTGTCTTTTCCCATTGTTGCCTTAATAATGCCTTCAGAAATTAAGCAAGATTATTAAGCACAAAATTCAGAACTGTGCGAATTTTCAAAAACAGTTATTTATTACTTAAAGATCGTATTTTCTTTCGTTGTCTGATAGGAAGTGCTTATTTTTACAAAGCAAATAAATCTTAGCGGTCTGTCGTGTTGTTTCCTGTGTCATATTTGTTTGCTAAGCCATAAAACTAAGAGAAAAGAGGATGACGTCTCCGGAAGTGACGGGATCTGATCGTAGTTCGTATAGCTGCCAAATATGATCATGACGTGGTGCCTTGTTTTGTTGTGAAAGTGAGAGTGGCACTATACAACATCACTGTGTATTCTTATCTATAGTATATGCTATGTCTCTCTTCTCAAAGGAGGAAACATAGGTAGAAGGTGGTACTACTTATTTATTATATCGTCCTAGTGTTATAGCGTTGAAGGCTTCTCTCCCTTATTTTCAAGTTTCATTCATCGACAGCCTTAGCTACTGCTGTGAACCACAAGATGTTATTAGACGGTCCCTCTCCGATGCCTGAAATTTAACCATCTAAGATTCGATTTTGTACAGAAAAAAGTGAATCAGAATCTTTTTGGGAGCGCCTTTTACGGTTTGTTAATCCAAACTGCTGGCTAGGTTTTATATCTTACTAACTTTTGTCTGTACCTTCGCCCTCGCCTAAGTCGTACATCATCCACCATACTACCTACTGAAGGAACCTAGAAGAAGTAGGTATCTTATTACCTAGTCCATCTCATGGGCAGATCCCATGTGCAGAATTCCATCCTGTTCAGTCGTTTAAAGGACAAAGTAACTGTCGCATTTCTAATATTTCTATGGATAAAGCATTAAGCGGAGCTGCCGTCACAACTACACAACTAGTTTAGGCGTTCAAACAATGGTCCTATTATCCGCGGAATGTATTGAACGAACGCCATCTATTCTAAACACATGAATGTCAGATTTGCAAGCCCACCTACGTCACGCGCTTATCACTTCGCTTGAGAATGATTACGTACTGAACAGGTGTTCACGTGACTGAAATACTAAACATCTACTATTGAGTGCGCATTGTATGTACTTGCATTCATTATGCTTGGTTTTTGTTTCTTCCAGGTGACATTTTCGTACATATTCTTCTTCAGATTTCCGTCTACTCAGAGTCGGTGAAATCTTACATCCCTGTAAGATGCCAAAAAATAGATGTGATGTCTATGTATAACTAGCTTTTGTTCGTGGCTCCGCTTCTGTTATGTACAGAAAATAAACCTCGGGAACGACGTTTTAAATGTAGCCTATGACAATCGGTGATAATGTAGCTTCCCGTTTGTGAAAGAATTTTCAAAATCGAATCAGTAGTTCTGGAAATTACCCCCTACATACAGATTTACTAACAAGTTTTACCTCTTTACAATATAAATAGAGCCTGTCTAGTCGATTGGCGATAAAGGTTCTAAATCCAATTCAAAGTTGTTCCCACTTCTACCAGCCCACAGAAATATTAAAAGCCCGTCAACTTTCAGAATCAATGAGGTTAAAACCAACTAAAAATAGCAAAAAGAGACGGAAAACTGGCAAAACAGAGCAGCACTTTCTGTATTTACTTTCATAGCTCCTGCCACAGTCCATATCGATCGTTCAGTCGCAAAGCCTGGTAAAGCTAAACGTCGAGCCAGAAATAAAACATTCATCACACAACGTGTAACTGTCGAATGTTTTACTAAACGCGGATCGATGCTATCTACATCCATTGCAGCGTTTACACGAACTAACAGCACTGTGAATTAAATATTTGTACGTTTCTAGCTGTGTACCGGTCCTGTAGCACCCGGTGGGTATGCAGGGGTGTCCACCCACCCTTCGATAACAATATTGAGTCCCGATTCGGTGCCTATCGCCATTTTATCGGACACAGTTCCAATCACTGGATATAAGTTTGTTTCATACAAAGGCTTTGTGTTTTCAATTTTAGTTTTTTTCTTTTGTGTGTATGGATGCAGTGATTTTGAAACTATTCTGGTGTGGAGTGCTCACTTCTTGTAATCACTTCATGGAATCTTGTTAAATTATTATTTGTTTAGTCTGAATAGAACAATATTGTAAGTACCTACAAGATTATTCTTAAAATACCTTCTTACTATGATTCAAAATATCTACCAACCTAATTGTAATGACATTTTGAATGGCATGAGTCATAACACGTCTCTGTTGGAATCGATTTCATACCTACTCAACAAAAACTAATAATGAATGCTAGTTCATTGGAAAACAAACAAGCGTTGCGAGAAAAAAACCTCGGCTATGTAATGTTTATTTGCTTATTTGTACGCGTGATCTGAAATAAGAAGCTTACATTGTTTCGAAACGAAAAAGTCTTTTCCAAGTATTTTCTAGTCGTCTTACAGTCTAGTATTTTCTATGGTGCCGTTAAATTGTATTTATTTTGGTCTGAGCCATGGTGCGATTTTATGCTTTTTTTTTTTTGGGACAAGCCCGCCACACATTTTATGCTTATATTTCTATTCATTTTTTTATACTTTTGTTCTTAACAGAATCACATCTTCTACCAATCACTTCATCATCATCATCATCATTATTTATCCCGCCTTTACCCACTACGACTATAGGACTCCCTTTGCTGATGCCCGCCGGTCTTCACACTCCTGCCGCCTGCGTTACTAGTCTATCCTCTTCAGTTTCGACCATCTCGTCACCTGCTAAAGCTGATGCTCCAACTTCATACTTTAGTTTCCTAATCGTCGTAATTTCCCGAAATCAGACTTACACAATAATTTCGCTAACATATTTTTTTCTTCTGCTTATTCAGCAAAAAAAGAAAACAAATATTTCTTCGAATCCCATCCTAGCTTACAACTAGCTAAAACGGATAAATATCACATTTTACCTTTTCACCGAAAACAGGACTCGCCAGTATTATATCTAAATAGACACAAATATATACCTTAAGTCCATAACTTACATACGAAATACGAGGAACCAATGGAGCCCATAGAAAGGAAAGGGCTTCTAACTGAATTTATATTTTATTTACCTTGCCGCCTACTCGATACAATAGTTCGGTTAATATAAGTATTTGGATAACAGCGAAGTGGTCAGGGTTGGCGGAGAATAAAATTGAGCCCGAAATTTTGCCCTCGATTTTATCTTCAATATTGATCAAAGTGTCTTCAAGATTTGAGTGGTTCTGAGTGAATGGAGGGAAATAATTTGTGCCTTTCGAGATTCTGCACTCCTAGTACTCTAATATTATTGGGAAAGGTGTTACAGAGTACAGATTTATAAATACTACGCGGTGCGGTACTTACTAACTTAGCTTGTAATTCTCTCAGGTTATCTAATAGTGCAAAAGATGTGGATCTTCGATAAGCTCAGTTGCTTAGATTTTATTTTCTCTTGCCACTACCGGTGCCCTTTAATTCTTCGATTCTAAGTTTCTTACTTACGGCTCTTTAAATGTCGACACCTCTAATGTCGACACCTCTAATGTCGGAACCTCTTGAACTTTGCCATAAAAAGCGCTAAAATAATTGCTTAGAAAGGTGCGAATCTTCAATAGAAAATTTAGGATTTTCATAGATTTTGTCGAAGATGAAATACTAGTTTAAATTCCGTCGGCAAGTTTGCTAACCCTATTTGAATTAAAGGGACGTTTTTATAGAAAATAATATTCAAACGAAGGCCCGTTTCGGAGAAGCGGGTTGGGGTTTTTGGGGTGGTAGCCTCCCCCTACACGGCGCGCGCTGTACGCCCGGAGAGGTTGATACAAATCGTAGTCATTAATGTTTAATAAATATTTATTTTGTACGAAATTGTTGATGTTCGGCTATCGTAGGTTCCGTCAATAATTCGGTTTTTTCAATTTTGTGTTATTGGTTCGTAAAAATCGAGACTTGGGTTTTTATTTAAAGGGTACTTTGCAGAACTCTTGCTCTTGCTTCCTGAAAATAGTTTCCTTCTTTGCTATTTAATAGCTTTCAGTATAGAAAAACGTTTAACAAAGCTGTAACTAGGACATTAAAAGTGTCATTTTTTATTGTATTCAGTACAAGGTTCTATTTATTATATGTATTTTTGTGTGTAATCGTAGAAGGTCTTTGTTCCAAGTTCTTTTTGTGTTAACATTGCTAAAAGCTTTGTTCGTTCTGTTGAATTTCTAAATGGATATTCTTCAAGAGCTTTAGAATATGCTCATATTTTCTCTCTCCGCAAAGGACTAGAAAATACACTTTGTGAGATTGTATTAAGTGTTGGTTGCTGGTGTTGTAGATACGGGTTAAACGAACTATAACTAAGCTTATATTGTCTCTTACGGGATATCTTCCGTGATTATTTACTATGTTGAGCTCCCGATATTAAGTTAAGAAGGCCCCGAAGGCCCCGGTCCCGATGTTAATTTTAGTTTTAAACCGTGAAAGCCTAAAACAGTGTTTGATCTATAACTAGTGCAGATACCGGTGACAGAAAACATCTTGAGGAAATCGCCATGTCCTAGAACTTAAGAATCGTAAATATGTGACGTCCACGAACCCGCATTGGGGTCGCGTGATGGATATTGGTCTTGTCCTCACGGAGAGGCATAGGTTGATTAGATAATTACGCTATTAAGAAATTCTCATCCTAGGCTTTCATAAAGATCCGACGCGAACTTAATTACTCTCCAACCAAATTCAATTTCGATTTCAAATAGAAACACGGGGGCTAATATTGACGTACTCCATTAACATTCTAGTAGTCTTTAGAAACCTAAATTGAATAGGCAAGTTAATTTGCTTGAATATTTAGCCACAAAACCAATTCAATTCCGCTGTTATGAAGCCATTCCTCTTTCGAGTCTGTCCTGAAATGTTGATTTTATTGATTACTTGTCCATTCTGAACCATCGGTGCGTTCTTGGGACTTATTGCTGATGTCCAAATTGCCTGAAAATTGTGGTGAATGGATGCTATGCTTGTTAAGTACTGACTGATTATGTGTTATGGCCCCAAGATGATTTCTGCGTCTTGAATTGTGTTCTTATTTGAATGGCTTGTAATATTTGGGTTGACGATATCGACGGGATGACGAATTTAGGCAAACACGGGTTGCGTGGTAATAATTAATGGTTTGTCTTGATATCGGAGGAATGAGGAAAATGTGTATAAATTGTTTTGAGTATGAATGTCGACAAGAGTAGAGGAAGACAAAACACACTTTGAATGAATTGTGTAAAGCATGATATGGCAAGAATGGAGGTGTTTGATGAGATGACGAGTAACAGAGAAGAATGGAAGAATAAGACATGCTGCGCAAACCACAATTGATTTTGGAAGACGAAGAATAAGAGGATGATTGCAGAAAGGTTATGTCTAACACAGTGGATGATTTCGAGGCAAAGAATAGTATTTTTTTTAATTTTGACAAGAGCAAATTCATTTTATCAGCTGTGATAAAACTGAATCAAGATTTTTTTCAGAGTTAGGTACTTCCCTACAGAACAGCTTGATAGTTGATAAACGGAGAAGGCCTAACGAGCCATTTTATCTTGAGATCGACATAAAAGATATCGATTAAGATAAATTATAAACTTGCTAAACACGATGTTTATCTTCAACACGATAACCTATTTAACGTGCTCGGGTTTTACTATACAATAAATAAATAGTCATTAGTGATTCATATAATATGTACTATTCAGATCGAATAGCTGATTCATAGAATATTCAAGAAGGTGTTTTGAATAATATTAATAGCTACGTATTCTCTAAATGTTGTGAATATTCAATATTACCGTTTTACTTAAATCCTAATGATAAATCATTAATTTCATTTGGAAATTAATTAAATAAACTTATAGTTTAAATCTTTAATCGTAGAAATAGATAAAAACCTAATTACTGTAGTGGGGATTTTTTTCATTCCACACTCCGTGCCTAGTTTATTAGGAAAAGCATGTTTTTAATAAGTGCTACGAAACTTTTATTAGCCCGATGATTCAACCTCTACAAATATTGGCTGCCAATTGTCCTTGATGCCGATTGCCTGCTTGCCGCACGCCAATTGGTAGATGCTATTAAAAAGACATAAACATCGGCCTCAAACCGAACCAAACCGGTTCTGGCATCAGCTGATAAGTAATGTAATCAGAAACGCTATCTGTAGAACAACATTTGTGAAGCAATCTGTAGGAGCTTGATGGGAAGAATTGTATGTTTCTTTTCAATTGTTAACCCCTTATTACAATGGTTTGAATGTTGACCGTGAAGTTGGGGCTAGTACGAACTACGCAGAAAGAAGCTTCGTTCTTGTTTCCTCGTCCAGGGCTACTGCATTCACGCATTATTATGTAATCAGTGTTGTCCAAATGTCCATGTTTCGCCTTCATACATCCTGCCCGCAAAATGGCTTCGTCAAAATATTGATTTAGGCAGCAGCGCCGCACGAAAATCTGATACTACGGCTTTCATTTTGATATATCATGTTATCAAAATGTCCGTGTATACGCACAATATCCTATATCCACCGGACCCCTCCTGGGGAGGCGGGCAAAAATCACACATACGCACATACATAGGACCTGTCCAGACAAGCCTATATAACCACGCCGGCATCACAAAGGGCCGGCAATTAGACCCGGCACGTCAGTCGTACGTATCGATCGGATTGTCCGTCCGTCATTGTGATGCGACGTGTTTGCATATCTGCGAGCCTGGTAGCTGTGTGTGTGTGCTGGAAGTATGTATGTTTGTATGTACGGAAACCAGGTGCGTAGGTAGTAGGTATGTATGCGATGGGGGATGTCTGGTGATGTCAGCCTTGGATGTAATTTTACATGTTAAAATTAAATCCCTGTTGGGCGCCAATTCTTGTATTTATCAATTTGTTGTCGGAAAAACGACCTTGCAAATTTTATCAGTCATTAATGCGAAGGACGTCTAACCGCAGATACTAAATAAGCGCCTTTAATAATCTACGGATATGATATTGTTATCTTAACTTATCTACCTGGTTTTTCTTTCATGCGTCTCAAAGGACCTAACTGGGAACTTGATATCGGGTACAAAGTTACAATTTCTTACTCATACCCTTTAAAGCTTAACCGTAGTATATTATCTGATAAACATGATATGCTAACCGCAGGAAGTGGTTATGTGTCAAGTATTGATGACCGGTTGTCGACTGACATTTAGCAAGTTGGTTGTGACTCGTCTTATTCAGCGTATATAGCTATTGGCTTTAGGAAAATATTATGTAAAATAGTGCTATTTTTTCATTAATTACAAAACTATCAAAAACCTGCTGGATGGTGTAAATAAAGGTTTCCATAGACATTTATTCACCAATTTACAGCAGGTAATAAAATAATAGGTGAAAAACAACACCGGAACGAACCACAATATTTTTAAAGCAATACTACCTCCAAATTGAATTTCAAACTGAATTTATTCTGCAAAATTGTACAACAATATTTATTTTGTAGACGAAGGCTTGCGAGGAGATCAAATTACTCGAGAATTTACGAAACAAATCGAGTTAACTGACTGCTCCTTCCACTACTTGCGACCTAAGAAACTAATTTATCGTCGACAAACATTATGAAGTTATTATGATGAGATTTAATATCTCAAATATTTGTTCACAAGATAAAATTAGTTGATATTACTCGTTGTTTGTTCTATGAAATTTTTATTATTTTGTTACTTACTTTATTCTTACTTCTCCTTTGTAATTATACTTTAGTAACTTGATAGATCTGGAATCTTTAGATTAAATGTAGCGATTTGTAATACTTAGTCTTTATTTAATTAATTGGTATATAGGCATGAGAATCATGATCTGAAGCGATTGTTTCTGAACATTCGGGCATTACTGGGTTCGATTCTCGGGTCGGACAATGTGTTTTTTTTTCGTTAGGATTTTCTAAGCACCAGCCACGGAGTTCTGGATTTATGACTGGTTGATAGCAATAGTCAAAATCAAAAAGCATTTATTTCAAGTAGGCCAGTTACAGGCGCTTTTGAATTGTCGAAACAAAAAATGATCATTAAATGTAGCTATGTGACTGGGAAGTCACAAGACATAAAAACTGGATTGGATTTACTATTAGTTACCTACACCTCTGCCTGACCCTTCAGGGATAACAGCCGTCATGTTATGTTAAAGATCATCTCGAATATCTTACCTTCCGACCACTGCTTATGACATTTAATCGCCAACCGCATCTTCATCTCTACCCCTGGACGGACATACCTCCCCTCCGGGGGTGTCATTCAAATTGTAACACTTAACCTACCCTAATCCTGGGGGTTTCGTACTAATCAGGATTCCGGGTTTACTTTGTACATGTTGACTAATTTGGACTCCTATACTATACCCTCGTGTATTGGTACGGGAGGATTACTTCAAAACCCTCGGATATCGTAATCCAAAAGAGATGAGTGAAGTTGGAAGTAAGGAAGAGAGACAGTTGTTGATAAGTTTGTAGCACTGCATTGACGTTTTAAGCATAACCTTCTGTAGTAGCGGAATTTTTGAAAACGTCATTGCGTTTTCTGCTGAATGTGGGTGTGCCAAGGACCGTTAGAATGAGCTGTGAAATGGTTTATAATGAAACGCTTCGCAGATGATGAGCATGCTTTCGTCTTGATTTTGGGTTATTCGCAGAAAGGTGCGTGCTACTGCTACCCCTCGATCCGTCCGATTCGATCATCTTAGAGCGGATTTGACTTATGAAATGCAGCACAGCTTAACCACTGCTTAATCTCGTCCCAAAGCTGTAAGTTTCAATATTCCATTCAGTGCAATTAAAACACTGACAGCTCTTGAACGGTGTCTTAATGTTCAGCTTATGTGGTCTTATTTGGCCATAGGAGATCGTTAAAACATGATTGAAGAGGTAGTATACCTTGCCAGGATCATTAAACATTACCAACCTCTGATGTCACATTCGTTTAATTATTATTGTAGTTTAAGTACCTACTTAAATTGTCCAACAACAAATACCGTTTCATCCCCCCCCAACAAAAAGAAGTAGGACAGTACCACAGTTCATTGTACGTGCCTCACAAACTCACAATGGAAGGAACACGTCATCGTGTTTTCGCACTTTCGTGTTGTGCCGACGTCAGACCGATCGATGCGTTGGATGAAATTGGATGTTTATTATGACGTATGGATGGAGCTGACATGAGAATTACGTCATGGATATAATCCTGAAAGGTTTAGTGGTTCGAAGATTTCACTAGCAGTGACGTGTTTGGCGTGCGTAGATGATATTCTTGGTGGATTGCATATCTTAATGTAACCACACCTTGTAGGCCGGGCTGAGGTCCTATGATAAGATATAGACGCTGCCGGGGTTATGTCTTATCTTTAGAACCCCAAGTCATGTTGAGTTGACTTTTGGCTATTAGGAAAGTCTATCGATAGACCTTGGTATAAACGATAAACAAACTAGTGAGTTTCATTTGTTTAAAAAGGCCTGACTAAAATTTGGTCCTTCGAGCATATACTTTTTATCGGTGATTTATTAAATTTTTGCAAGCAAGGTGGGTTTCGTTTGAAGCTAGTGCGCAATCCTGCCTGTAAGTGTCAATCCCGTCCCACCATGTTCGCCTGTGTCTGTTGTCTGGTATGTTGTCGGTTCCAGAAGTCTCATTGTGATTGATTTAGCCAATGATCCGTTCGACAACACTTTACCCAATAAATGCACCATCGAAACAGCCCGTCGCATCTCATCAGCCGACCAGTCGCCATATAATAACCAAACACCTAAAGCCTGCGTGACTCATTAGTACAATCGCGCGACACGATCGCTTAGTCGTAATATGTAATAAAATATTCATTAATGTACAGTGATTATCGCGGTTGGGTGCCGATTTCTATACCAAAGGGTCGTGGCCTATAATTTGGTAGAAAGTCCCGTGTAAAGGGTGGGTTCTGTATTCACGCATATATGCCATTAGGGAAGCGATGATGTTTATTTTTACTGCCGCTCTGTTGAAATTTTGCCGATGAATCGTTACAAGCATTTTGTGCAAACGTTTCTCGTCGAATGTAATAACCAGCAAAAAAATAACCAGTAAAGGACCAAAAGAGTTGGTCCTACGGTCCGGATAGAATAAAAAAAGTTACCCAAAAGTTTTATCAATTAAGGTCCTTCTATAATCACAGGTTAGTAAGCAAATAACACTAATAATTTGTACAAAAGTTTCCAATCACGAAGTTTTACAAAATAATATTTAAGTTTTCTCGTCTTTATTGGGTTCCAGACAGTTTCTAAGTCGCGTTCACATTTTAATTATGATTCTTTTGTCTCATAAATTTAATTAATTTCACTATTATTATTCGCCGCTCGTAATTTCACAGCCTTCCCTTTTTCTAAGTTACTTGTAGGTCATCCTTCATTAATGGGCAGAATTCCAAGCGGAATTACCTGAACTCACGTACTATAAGACGTGAGCAGTTTAAAAATTGCAAATGGCGCATTAGTATTGATGGGTATCTTGATTATGTACACATGGACTTTGTAATCAAGCAAAATTGAGCTTTTTCATATGTGTTTTTGTCAGCTCATTCGATGACTGCCCAGAATTCCGTCGGAATAGGTAGTATTGTGAATTCATTTTTAAATCGTGATTTGCTCAGTACTTGAAAAGACGTTAAGTGCAAGAGCCATAGATGAGTAACGAAGTGGAAAGATCCTGAATGGGTCTTGTCTTTTCCAGGAAACTGAAGTAGGTCTTCATAGAAGTGTGGTAGTGTTGTCGTCATAAGGGATCATTAGCCTCATGTTAAGAGTCCCTTCAAGACATACAACATGTGGCGATACCCGAGATTGCTTATCATATTTACTATTACGTCATAACCCATCGAGATCGTCTAGTTGCTATCTCTAAAAATATAACATAATATCGTCAATATTATTGGAAACAATAGCTAACAATAGGTAACTTATATTGTGGAGCACGAAATGAAGTTTCAGGGAAATCAATACGTCCGTCATACACAGTTTTGGTTTTGTCAAGCAACACTGCTTAGCGGTTTCCATTTTGGGATATTAATTAAACTGTAGTTCCTGTACTATACAACTCTTGTTTTAACTTAGTACTATTAAATAGTCCGCATCGATAGTTGAACTGATACTAATGTATTTGGGATCGGCGCTACATTCCTTTTTCTATAGTTATCTTACGCATCATGTGTGTCATCATGTTTATAGCCAGATTATCTCTTGATATGCAAAAGTAACAGCTTTCATTGCACCCGTGTCGTCATAGCTAAAATAAAACTATATTTTTTCACGCAAATTCATATCTCCAATTTCATTTCAATTCTAATCAGCTAAACTCGCAAAAAAAGGTAAAACGTTTCAATGTTTTCGTTCAATTTCCATATCATTTGCCGACTAAGCAAAGAGTTTATTTACAAAAGTGTCCTGTTTGATATTCATGAGTGTTACCTTAATTCTGTTGGTAAACGTTGGCAAACCGCCAGAGTTCACTTTCCTATTAGATTTTCACGACCTATAGATGTCTTGAATAGCTGATCGCGGAGCAGTGGAAAGCTATTTATGGTTTTCTCGAAACTGTCGGCGAGAACACGGAATTCATGAAAATGTAGTGCTTCTGGGTAACTAATTAAGTGTTCGTTAACAAAGTGAATGGAATTGGATACACCGTGAAAAGACTTTCATGGTCTGAAGTTGACAGCGTAAAGCGAGTTTGATTGGGGGATGGAAACACTGTCAAAATCCGATTATTTCGGATACTTGCTTTGTAACTGGTTACCAGTACTTACCCACTTGCCCAATCCTTTTTAACGAGAAAAGAGAAAATATTCGTCTCTACCTGGAAAAATGAAATTACAAACACAAATAAGAAAAATACGTACTCGATCTATGAAATCCTGGTTTTTAGCAGGTTGCTTTTAAAATTCTTTACCACCACATCTATCTCGGGGTATATGAGCCGTATTAATAGCAGCGTATACCCTTTTAAAGCAAACTTAATTTCCAACTGCAATAGGGTTGTTTTCCATCGCAACCCATAAAACTGAGAAGCCATCATTCTTTCACAGATGGATGGTTGTCGTGAAGAATTTCAGTGTTTTCGCAGTAGCTCGCTTGTATTCCAAGAAGGTTTCATACTTTCGCTACGCTGCGACCCACATTATAAGGGACGTCAAAATATTTACCACCGTCTCGGTACTGGTTCGGAATCTTGATTACTTGGATACTATGTGAGATGATTTAATGTGGTATCGAAGTATGATACGTTTTATGTGTGTGCTTTACTTTTTATCTTATTTTGTTACTTTGACTTGAATTTTGAATCACTGAATCTGTTTGGATGTAAACTAACTGGAAACTAACTAGTTGATATGCCACAAATAAAGCTAAACCTAGATTAGGTAAATAACCAAGACCAAGACCATCTGGGCGAAAAACGTGGCTTAGTCGTTAGAGTCGTCGTGAGAAGGTTAGTTCTGCAATAACAGTTACAACAGATTTAATGTCAACACGTAGTTATAAACATGGAATCAGCATCACGTCTCATCATCTCGAGGCGTTCCAGATTCTGTCTACGAGACTTAATATTACACGGCACACTAATAAGCTTCGTAACGTTATCGCCTCTGATCATCATAAGCTTGTTAAAATTGAGATGACGTGTTATTAATCCGATGCCGTGCTTATAAGGGCTAAGGGCGACGATGCCACCGCCGCGTTCTTCTTCTTCAACCTTTGGCCACCTAACGCTGAGTGTAAGTCTCTGCCAAATCTCTCCATTTTGGGCGGTTTTTAGTCTTGGCTATCCAGTTTTTTCCGGCCACTTTAATAAGATCGTCTGTCCACCTAGTCGGTTGTCTTCCCACATTCCTCCGTCCCGTCCGTGCTCTCCATTCCACTCCGACGCCAACTACACGAGACCTAAGTGTATTTATAAGCTTTAGTAATTTTGGTAAAAAGTGTGTAACCGATTTAACCAACCTCAAGTTTCTTTTGTCCAACAGCTGGCGGGTATGGAGAAGGCCAAGGCCTACATAAAGAGCTCGCTGGCGTCAAAGCCGGCGTCGCCGTGTGCGTCGCGCGACAAGCCGGCGCCCGCGCAGGACGACGTGCGTGTGTGCTTCGTGTGCGGCGGCGCCGGGTTCAGCGACCACTACACCGTCAGAGTGAAGCCTGATACACAGGTAATGTACCAACTTATCTGGTCATAGGGGCGTAAGCTGGCTACGAACCAGCAGGATTGACGAACTGTTCGGAGTGGCAGGATCGAGTAAAGTGAAACCTGTACACAACATTGGCTGGTTATAGGTTGAAAATGATTCTACCAACTTGATTTCATTAAAATGGTCGTACAGCCGCACGTGTCGATTTTTAAGATTATGTAGCACTTGCTAAGGTTGGTCTTGCCATGGATCCTTTTTTTTCCGAGTTGCCTACGTGCTTCGGAAAACAAGCCGTTGAACCCGGCTGCCAGTCTTACTATCCCTAAGCACAATATACTCAGATGGGTATTCTGATGAACCAAGGTGCAACTGTGGAGTCATATCACAAACGATGTCTGAGCTCTTGTCCTGTACTTCGTTCAATTCCACATGCACTTTTAGGGACTTGCTTGTGCGTCTCCGAAGCCACTGATAGTGTTGTCAATGTGACTAAGTTCTTGTAGAAGCTCCTTCAAATAGTTGAAATCACATGCACGGCAAAGACCACTAACTTCATCGTTAGTTCCTGCTGACGTACAATACCGGGTTTTATATAAACCTACTGATGTTTTTTAATAAGGTTTCTCGATGAATAAAATACTGCCCAGTGAAGAATTTAGGAACACTTTGGCCTTTCATGACACGTAGTAAACAATTACAACTCCGAAAGTAATTTGTGAATTCGAGTAGCCATTTGCCAGCATCTATGAGAAACTTAAAACCATGCAGCATTGTACAAAAATATTTGTGGAAGACATGGCACATTACAGAGAGACCCATCAGGTCGATGTGAATTTGCACGTGTCACAAGAAAACACCACGCAGCCATAATCACCGACCTACTTATCAAAATAACTCAACAAATATTCCGATATTTTACCCACACACAAACCCGTGTTTCCTTAACAACAAATCATAACACATCCATCATTTCGCAACGATGTCTTGACGTTCGACATTGTCACCCGATTCGCGTCTTATTACGAGTAGTCATGTGTTTGGGTACCGTGCTGGTTCCAACCGGATTGCAATTGATGGAGCGCCTAAAGCGATTGACATTTGACACGTAATTACGTCCAACGCACGGCCCGGGTGTGGCGGTTATTGCTCGTGTGCTTATGTGTTCCTGATATTTCATGATAGCGTTGAAGAGGAAATATTCTTCTACTTCTTCTGGCTTCATCCCATCTTTATTTGGTGGCGGATTTTCTTAATCCTCACCTAAAAATAATGTATAAAACTTGACTGTCTGTTTGGTTTTGTGTCGCTAGTTCGCTACCGCTACTGCTAACTTATGAGATCCTGGATTAGATTTTCGGGTCAAGAAAAGGGTCTGGATTTAGGCCCGGTTGATGGCAATAGGCTTAAACATAACTGGCGAAATGTTGGGTGTGTTATAGAGTACAAATACACCAGCTCTGTCTGGGATTGCAGGCGTGACGTTACATTGATAAGAAAATATATGTAGAAATTATGGCTATGGAAGGGTTTATACAAGCAGTGGGTAGATGTTGAATGAGTATGATGTATCGCGTTTTGAATTATTCATGATTCGATGTGTATACGTGAGATCTATAATGGGATAGGCTGGAACGTGTTTAAGGAAGAAGATTGAAGTAAAGAGGTTACACCTGTATTTTTTCTTGGTGGTTTCCCTTTCAAAAAGGGTGCCTGTACAATTTTTGTCCGCTTAAACATGTTTCCGAAGAAGCAAGCGTCGTAGATGTAACGAATTCGATGATATCAAAAGTAAATTATGATAATAAAACCACAATTATTCATAAGAAAGACGATAAAATCGAATTACAATATTATAATAACACCAGAATAACAGAATAAATATATTGGTAACAAGAACTATACTTATGCTAATGCTCCTTGATCGCATAATGTGACCTAATTCTTATACAATAATGGATCAATTTATTGATCAGTAGTCTCCTCTGCTCCATTTTATGAGACCCATTCATATGAATGAGTTTTTATGACGACTCACGTGCGCAGTTTAGGGAGTCGTGTCATGTGATGTGTTAACTGTGTTTTCGCACTGGAGAAACATTCGTTTATTTTTTTGGGTTGAAATCTCTATATTATACTGAACCTTCTTTTAATTGAAATCATTATCTCTTTCTGACAACAGTTTCGTCATCATAATCTTCCTACCCTTGTCCATATGCATTGGGGTCGGCGCGAACGTTTCGTTCTCTTCCATTCTCCTTATTCAGCTGACTCGCTAGAATTTATCATTGCTCACACAATCTATCCCTTATTTCTTCGGCCGTCAGGTCTATCTCTATTATATAACATGTTTTTTGTAAAACCAATGCAGTGCGACCGCAGTATTCGTAGCAAGATTTTCTATAATGCTTGATCCCGATTCAAAGCGATACCGTTACAGTGCTTATAAAGTGTGCGTTACCGTATTGAGTTCCAATACCGATCAGCTTGAGTTGAGGCGAAGTTTCTTTTTCCTAACGTGTCGAATTGTCGATGTATAAAATCTTAATTGATTCGACCCTGAAACACAACTGGGCCACGAGTTTGGCGCCTTTAGTGGCGTCCATAGTTACTGAATAACAGGACACACAGGACATTATATAAAGTTTGTGGAACAGCATCCTATTTAACCCCAGTACAGAGTCATCAATGAATCTCTACCAGCTTTTCTTCGCTTCAGTTAGCCTATCACAGTCGATGCTGATCCCATGCATTGCTTATGCATATTCATTGACCTTTGTACTGCATTCTCCACTACTTGAGCAATCAAGAGAACAAAACGTACCTTTAATAGGTAATAGCTCATCTGTAAACACTGATATGCGATGTTCCCATGAGATAATCGACGCATCGGTGTAAGGCGTAGCAATTCACGGTGTTTTCCCATCAACTGTTCCCACATAGTGATTGGTGTGGTTAAGACGTGTTTTCACTGGGTGACAAAATGTTGAGCAAGTTGCAGTGACGTGCGACGCCGATGGCCAGATGTTGCGAGATTATTTTTGAAGAATATTTTAGCAGCTTCGTGGTATTTTGTGTAGTCGTTACTTGCTTGTCGTAGGTCGGGGGTTTGAGCATATTATGTAGGTACTTAGTGTAATTTGTTAAGGAAAGCATTGTGAGGAACCCTAGTAAAAATGTGACATCTACCGGGTGCACTAGACTCGCGTTGTGGGTTATAGTCTTCTCTTTCTCGCAGTAAGGCTGTGACCCAGCAGTGGGTACGTTATAAACCATTTATGCTGTTGTATATGATTATGACCCCATATTGACGCATGCCACGTTGAGAGAAGAGTACTGGCTGTTGCAAACGTGCTCAATTCTGCAATGCAGCACAATATTAATCCTGAATTTCTGATCTTCATTCTTTCTGAAGTATCATGAGCTGCCGATGTTAAAATTCGGTACATTGAATGTTGAATCGCATTTATGCACTTGAAAAAAACAAAAGCGCTAGCTGTAAATGATTCGCGCTTTTAATTTGGGAACTTATTATTCGGAACTACAATTCCATTATTGGGCTAAATAATTTGGGGAAATACTTTGCCGCCATGTTGTCCAGTAAATGTTTCAGTGTATAAGACTCTTTATACGCGTATGCAATCGGTAAGTCAAAAGATAATAGTTATAATTCAGCGGAACGTTGTTGTGTATTGTTTTCTTGAAGATTAAATTTTTGAATTGGTACCTACAGTGTTATAAGATTTCTTTGAGTTTTTGCTTGTACTACACGAAATGAATTGTTAAGGGGGATGCTTCAAAGTAGCCCGCGAAATTCAAATGTTCTTACGTTTTTTTGCAGTTTGCAGAGCAGTGCTAAGTTGTATGTTGATAAACATATCGGTCACGACTGTAAGACGTATTAAGTACAGAATTATAGTCATCAAAATCATCAATACAATCTTCCAAGTTCGTAAGACTCGATGAACGAATTTTTCACGCTCAAAGTCCTTCGATTTTTATGAACTTGGAAAGAAGATTTAAAAAAAATTGAATTTCGCGGGCCGCCCTGACGCATTTACCTTAAGCTATTTGACAAGCTGCGTCAATTTCATACCACTGTCTATGAATGACATGCAGCTGGCTATGAGAGTAGCGAAGGCCAAAGAAATAATGGATGGATTTTGAGAGGACGAGTAATAGAGAATGTATGGAAGAAGAAGTCATGGTGCGCCGACACCAAATTAATAAGCTGAGAGCAAAATAATGATCATTATGATTATCTATATATATAAAAATGAAACCCGTTTTCCGTTGTCACGACATAGCATGAAAACGGCAAGACCGATTTGGCTGATTCATTTTTTGGTGTGTGTTTGTCAGGAGAAGGTTCTTATGAAAAAGAAATGTAGTAGTAGGTAGGTAGGTAGTAGTAGGTAGGTAGTAGTAGCTAGGTAGGAGTAGGTAGGGAGTAGTAGGTAGCTTTTTCCCTCTTATGTGACGCAGACGAAGTTGCGTGGGTCAGCTAGTTTGTAATAATTTATCATCATCCTTGTCGCAAATGAACGATAACTCTTTTTAAGGACATAAAACCACCGAGACGTGTCACATTAAGCTTACTACTGGATTTACATTGATTGCAAATTCAAAAGCACATTAAAAATGTTTTAATGTTTCGATTCCCGGGCACAGTTTAGATTTGTGCCAGGTTGATAACAATAGGCTTGTCCCCAGTTACATAGGACTTAAACATAACTGGAGATATATCGGTGTACCATTAGATACACCTCTCCTAAACTCTTTGGGTTCTTCATAAAACCATTTTCTTCTGTACAGTGCACGGAACCATACTTCCCGTTCCTGGGTGCGCACGCCCCCCCGGCGGGGTACCGCGCCGAGGGTGACGAGGACGGCACCGTCCGCTGCTGCTGCGTCTGCTACACCTTCCTGCGCCAGCAGTGGGAGCAGTACGACCGCGAGAACAAGCCCCACAGCCAGAGGTTCTATTGGATGAAGAGGCTCGATGGGAAACCTTTTATCGGTGAGTTTCATTTTAAATACAATATTATCAATGAGCTGTGGTTTTTTTGCCCTTTCATAGATATTGTTAGTTTAGTATTTTAATTCATTTAATCGTTTTTTATCTTATGCTTCTTATCTTAATCGTATATTTTGCGCGATATCAGATGAATATCAATTTACATTCACAAAGTTCCATACCTTGTGAATGTAAATTAAAATGACAGTTCTCGATCGAACTACCGTTAGAAAAGAAGTTCTGAACTGCTCATTAATTTATTGGGGGCACAACTTATAATGTCTTTGGTTTACAGAGTTCAAAGCCCATGCCCGCAGCAATTTTCTTTCAGCAAATGTGTTTTTTTTCGTGTATCGGCGTCGAATCCCATTTGATAATTGCAGGCAGTAAGATAAACTTGCAGAAAACAGCGCGTACGTGGGCTTACAAACTTTGGCAGTAAAAAGTAACTACGTTAAAGGGTTTGTCTGAACTTGGGTCCATACAGATGTGTTACGACAGGCTCGAGTATAGCATTTAGTCGTAGTCATTATCAATATATTTGCACCAAGAAAACTATTTTAGTTGAAATATGATGCAGATTCGCAGACTTCGGAATGTAAGACTAGTTTGACAATCATAATATACGCAGGGAATCATAAACACGAAGTTTTCTCACGACACTAAAACTGTAACAAAAACCAATCCCAACCAATCCTATTTAGCATACTCCGAAGACATTCAACACAACATGGATACTATTGAATACGTCTTTAAATCTTTCCCTACAATAAATAACTCGGAACACAATGTCTTCACAACGTATGTAGCTCTTCGACTATTAAACGCATCGGATCAGTCGGCGTCACTACGAATCGTACAACAACGTTGCATTCCGATTTACTCCGAATGGCCGTCGTAAATCCAACGCCTTTCCGCCTCGGCTCGCCTCGCCAGATAAATAATATTAAAACAAAGGAGACGAAGTCCGTGTTGTCGACATGGCACAAGTATTTTGTTGTATTTTTTCTGTTGAGTTTTTAAAACGGGTTGGTTTCCGTGTCCCACAGTGTACGTTAAGCCAGTTGTCAGGTTTGACAGTTAAGGGCAGAGATAAGCCGAAATATTTGACAGCCAGTGTAATCTAAAAGAGTGGTGTTTCAGAGAAAATGTGTCCCTGTTTTCATAATCATGGCAATTTTTTCAGAGACAAAATGAAATACTTTTGTTTTATGTTGTACCTATCTCTTCAAATAAAAAAAAAAAAACAAAAATCTTATCTCAAAAATTATCAAAAGAAAATTCTTAAAAGGTTGATTAATTTAAATAGATGCGGCTTCTCTTACAAAGCCGATCCACGAGCCGAGATAAAAATGTAACATCCAACGTTTTTTTAAGTCAAAAAAATAAAACATTCCGCGAAAAATGTCCTTAAAAATTGTTATCAAACATTATTTTAACTGTCAAAACGGGTCGTGTCGTACAAAGCGCCCCCTGGCGGATTATCCGGGAGGCTGGGCCCTCCCACGGCACTCTTTTGTCTCGGCTGAGCCAAACCGTGATAGACGCACGGAAAGTGTCCTATTTTTTGCTGTCCTTTTTTAGGACATGCTGTATATACGAAGTACGGAGGTTGTAGTTTTGCGTGTTTTTTTTCGGTTAAGAATTTTATATACATCATGTTTTATAAATGAACTGCAGTTTTTGTTTTGTTTTTGAGTTTATTGTTCGTTCATATTAATGTTATGTATTCAAAAGAAAACCTATTCGAATTCAAACCGTTTCGTAGCGTCTCGCGTAGATTCTTTGTTCTTCTATTACACGCGCATTGGATTAATAAAATTGAAGCGATCCAAGGGTCTTCAATCTCGGGTTTACTGTGACAATTTCATTAAATTTAATATAACATACGAAAATTTCCTGAATCGAATATTTTTGGCTTACTAGGCGTATCCGTTACCGGTCAACCTGACCCCATATTCACAACGCTTCTATTCGATTTTGATTCGAGAAGTCGTATGTCTATCTCGCTCGTTTTCGTTATGGCAAAAAAGGATAGACACACGACTTGTCGAATCGAAATTCATTCCAAGCGTTCGTGAATACGGGGATGATTTCAGACCAAACTCGTTTTTTCGTTTTGGGCCTAGGCCAGGTGTACTGGTTTATTGTGTCAGGTTATACTAACCCAAACAAAGCAATTCCCAACTAGCAATTTTCTCTTGTAGATGTGCTGATTTAAGAACTAAGGTGTTACAACTGACTTACATGTGTCTTGACTATGACAGAACATCTTATAAAAGCATGATTCAAGACGTTTTGTACTTAAAGAGTACTAACACTTAGTACGTGCTCTTATAGATGTATATAAAGAATCGTTGTAACACATCTATCAGTACAGTTGTCTTACAAGCGCATTTTTACAGAGCAATTGCTCTTGAATATTATTTACACTTAAATAGCATCTTAAAAGTACATTCTTTCTTAGTAGAGTCTGCATTGAGTGGTTTATAACACTTATGATCTTAATAAACTTTTGCATAAAACTACTATGAAACCAACTCGTTCTAAGTGTAAATTGTCTTCTCTGAGTCAAATTAAAGAGAAAGCGAATAATAGTAGAGCTCTATCAGACTATTTGGTCTTATGGAAGACTTGTGAACACTTTACTAAGAATGTCGGCCATTATATTCATGTAAACAACGCTAAGTGTTTGTAACACTAACAGTTAACTATGGAGTTTGAAAAATGGAAACATGGACATAAAAATGGACATATAATATACTGATGCATATTTGTCTCATCTAATATTACACCTACCAAAAAATGGTAATTTGTAAGCCATGGTTTTAAAAGGAACCCTAAATTTATTAAATGGCTGCAAGTAGTTCTTTTAAGTAAGAGCTCAATAAGTTCAAAAGGCTTAAAATTAACTTAAGTAGTGTCAAATAAGACATTTTAGTATCTTAGAGAAGAGTAATTGGTCTTATAAATCTCTAATGGCGTCAGTTTTTATTTTTATAATAAGTTAATATGTTTTTACTAATATTCTAAATACATAATTAAGTGGGCCTGTGAAAAAATTCTACTTTATTCCACAAAACATTCGAAGAAATGTACACCGCAAGTCATTTAAGTTCATAGACACATAATTATCAAGCAAATGAACTAAATGGTTACAAGAAATAAAAATACTACTAATACAAATAATACTTCCACAAGTTGACAGTTAAACTTGTTTTTTTTTTTATTTCAACAGCACTGGCGCACACACTTTCGGTTGTTGTGATAAATATTCCGTTATTGAGCTTCCAGAGAGCAATATAAGGGGAATTACACTTGCAAGTGCAGTCCTAAGAGTGCTCTAAGTCTATTTTCCCTCAAACCATGCTGTTATAAGACCATCATAAGTTATTTTGGTCTTACAACAGCAGTAACAAG
This sequence comes from Xestia c-nigrum, assembly GCA_916618015.1. NCBI lineage: Eukaryota > Metazoa > Arthropoda > Insecta > Lepidoptera > Noctuidae > Xestia > Xestia c-nigrum. The sequence continues at coordinate 1,375,903 of OU745248.1, forward strand.
ATTATTGTTAGTGTAAAGTAATCTTCAATAAGAGCGTTATTAGTTGACTGTAAGTGAGAATTCTCTTATAAAGTGCGCCTAAATCGACACTTACAGTTGTCTGTAAGTATGCTAAAAGAGTAAAAATTATTGGTCTTAGGACACTTGTAAGTTAAAATTTTGCTAGTTGGGTTTTCATTGCGACCAACTTTGACGTAGCGCTCGCCGGTCGCTACACCGGCACAGCACGTGGTTGGTCACGGTCCTAAACTAACCCATTCATCGGGGTGCCCTTTGGTTGGCTTTAAACCAGTTTGGCCTAGGACGAACTAGTTGGGCCTGAAATCGGGATCATAACATATCCAAAATGTACCTAAATCGTTGAAAGTCTCTCGTCGTATTTAATTGGAAAATCTTTCGAGTTTATTTAAAAACTCGGGGTCCACGCTCAACATTCATGCATGCGACCTCTAGCTAAACGGGGCAGTTTAAAAAAAACCTTATTGAATGATATCCTAGTAAAATCGTAACATGTTTACTTAGCGTTTCGTGGTACACCATTGTGGTGACCGCCCCACCATTGAAACAATGCCTTGTTTTGTTACGTGTCACCTGCGCAAAGAACTTTACTATAATATTCTACTTATTCCATATTTCCTCATTAACCATATTTCAACGTTATACTCATTTATTTAATTTCGAAGTGACTATTGGAAAAAGGCATGACAAAGAAGATATACAAGACCTATCTTTTTTTTTCGGATGGGAAATCATCAAATAACTTCTCCCAATCTTGGCGGAGCAGGAGGGAGTGTCACTTTTACTGACTAAAACCCATCCATGTTCCTTCCTTGCCCTTTATATTCCGGGGCCACGGTATCTCTTTCGAACAGTCCCGCATCCGTGGTAGAGCAAAGTTAATATGTGTATATTTCAAATATTTTTTTTCAAAATATCCGTATTTCTTTACAACTATACTATATCAAATCAAAATAACAAAACCTCGTTTCTTATTTATCGATGAAAACAGCGTATTTTATGTTTTGTAAATAATCAATCAAACCATTTTCACACACCCCATGTGCTCATAGATATTCCTACAAAATGATGCATGCACGTTTGTATTGAAACATAACCATAGCATCGAGCACAGAGGGACAGTCGAACGGTTTGCGAATTGTAACCGCTGTGCAGACATAAGCCCCGATAGTAATAACCTCTTTGATGTCGTAGAGTAAACACGCTGCATGTCGTCTGGAATACAGGACTTGGGTGACACGTGACAGACGTGTATAATAGATAGACGAGCAAGTAATAGATCGATATGTTGAGGAATGGCTACAAGAATAGAGGAAAACCAAAGAAATGATGGATGGACTGTGAGAAGGATGATATGGCTAGACAGGAGGTGACTGATGAGATGACGAGTAATAAAGAAGTATGGAAGTAGAAGAAGAAAAGAAGAAGACGTGCTGCACCGATCACCAATGAATTGGGATAAGGGCAAGAGACTGATGATGATGCTATAGACCGATACGGACTGTTATATTTCACACACTCTTCAGTTATCTAAACGACACGATAATAACTGGAATTCAGGAGACGTAAAATGTTCTTGTGAGCCAGACCTTTCTGCAATCAATTTCATCATCATCTGTCTAGCATTTTTTTTTTGGGGTTTGGCTTCCGGTCTAGTCAGACTGGAAGCTGAGATGAAGCGGAATACCACCATTTTCCACGGAGCTACTGCCTGTCTGGCATCTGCAACTCGTGTAGTAGTACTGGGTAAGGGCTGAACCTCATCTAGCATATGCTATACTTTTCTGTCGCTCAAATTGACCGGCATTTGCTAGGATACAGGTCCGTCCAATTTCACACACTACAAATGTCTAGAACATTTCCCGTGAAAGAAAAACTGCACTCAATAATTTTCAGTTAGTTACTAGTTAGCTAGCTACTTTCAGCGGGAATTTCCATCTAGCAAGCAAGCAAGGGGGGACTGGTAGCAAACATGTCATATGTCAAACGTTGATGAAATATGAATCACTGGGCCGGCCAGACGACGGGGTACCAACTCTTTGATGTTATATAAATACGACTGGCCGCCGCTCGACACCTAAGGATGCCACGCGAATTACAGGATGGAGAGAATTGTTTTTGATGTTTAGGAGTAAAAGCATTCCTTTTTAGGGTACTGCTATAGGTAGATATAAGACTATTAGCTGTGTTCTCATTTCCCTTTACACGCAAATGAGTATTTTTGCATTATCATCGTCACCCCAATATTTTTGAGGTCGGCGCAGTCATGTCTTCTTTTTCCAAACTTGTCTATGACTCGACATCGCATCCTTTCTTGCCATATGGAATATTTTCGCATTTGTCTGTATTATATCTTGTTTATATTTTCCTCTACGTGCAATTAAAATCCAAGGCCTTAAGTCTGTGTAAAAGACTAAGGAAATATTTTGGCCACAATCCGACCAAACCGACTTTGGACCTGTTTCTCCATCATTCGTTGGATCCTTTCCACGTTTGTGCGTAAGATTGAATATAACTTTAAATATAGATTTGCAATAACTAATGATAATGTTGAAGTAGCCCTTGCAAAACTATAAAATAAATCATTGATCTCCAGAACATCGGGCGTTTTATTAAACCCCTAGTAAAGTCACTCCACTCTCCAGCCCTAATGTTTCTCCAGCAATAGTCTAACACAACAACTTACAATATTAGCTAAGAAAACAGAAACTCTATCAGTACAGGGACAGCCCTGATTGCATCGAATTAGTCTCTGTAAATAAAAGTGAAGTTCCACTAAGCGGCTGCGACCGGTTCTAGTCTGTGCCGTTGCATACTGAACTTTGTATTGTTCACACGAGCGACGTGACTAATGCGATAGTTCGGAGCGCTTTACTTGGGATTTGCGAAATTAGTCGAGTTTGTTTCGTGGTTTTGGTGATTAGGGTCGGTTTTCCTTTCGTTTGACTTTTGGAATTTAGTCGAGTGGAGTCTGTGGACTGCTTAAAGCTGATGACGTTTAACTTTTAATTTTCTGACTTTTCTTTGAGGCGGTTCGGACAGCCCGAGGATGGGGTTCATCTTTTGAAATCACATTACCATTGTTCTACTGCCTATGTATGTCACCTTCGAGAGCCGAGTTATCTAGGACCAAACCAATATCTAACACACTTTGTTAAGTATTGAAACTATGACACGATCTTCATTTTATGCAAAATCTTGAGACAATGACAGAAATATGTCTTTGATGGGGCATTCTGCGTCTCCATGTTCATTTCTAATTTGCTGATTGATTAACTTGAAGCTCACCTCGCAAAAATTACTCCCGCTAAGTAATTGTAAACTAATGAGCTAACTAAACTAGGCAAAATAAGTGCAACTACAGTCAAACTCGCCCACATTTCGAGTTCCACGAACTATTCGCGAACTGCGCGCTACACAACACTACTCGTAATTGTCTTTTTAGACTAATAGCTGGTGTGTCTGTGTGCTAACTTATTACCTACTTAGATTGTTTTGTTCCTAGATTAGGTGCTGCGATTCTAGACTGTTTGTTACTAGGTTACTTCGAGTTTGTTATCGTATACGTCGATTGTATTATTGTGGTAGTGCCATACTGCCATGTGACTGTTGAAATGACGAGTAACATAAAACATAACATCATGCTTTACCAAATAGACTACCACATTTCGCGAGTTAGGTTTCAGCCCCATGTAAAAGGGGGCGCGCTTATTACCATCAACCGGGCGCAAATCTAGACTCAGTGACTGCTACTGCCAAATTCCTAATGGAAAAACTCAATGACAATTTATTGGACTCAGGAATCGCACCCAGGCCAGGAGCTCATGCTGAGTAAGAAGTTATAGAGGAGTATGAAAGAAGCCTTGCTCCACAGATCCCAGGATCTGGGCAGGTGAATGATGATGATGCCATGTATCGAGTGTATGAGTGGCATACATTCCTGATGTCATTTTGTTTTTCCTTTCAGTGGGTCAGTGGTAGATTTGGTTGAGAGCCAATAAATGTTTGCCTACTCAAACAGCTGTTATATCATTTAATCCAGCTGATATTGAACTAGTACTTTTTCTTAATACTGCTGGTGCGTCGTTTGTCACGTCCACCTAGGTTGTGGCCTACGTGTCATGGCGCTCGTCACTCAGAATCGAACCATGTCTCAGTTCAATAACCTGATTGCAATATCCTTCTGACTTTTATCCTTATTTATTTTGCTATGGGACGATACTTGGGTCATTTCTCCGGGACTCATCAAACTTCATTGCCTCCTCGGTTTTCTGGTGGTTGCCACTGTTGATTCTGCATTTCAGAAGTTGCAAGCGGTTTAGAATAAAGCGTCATCATCATCATCATCTCAGCTGAAAGACGTCCACTGCTGGACATAAGCCTCCCCCAAATGTCGCCACATTGACCGGTCCCTTGCGACTCGCATCCACCGGATTCCCGCAACCTTCACCAGGTCATCGAACGAATAAAGCGTGTAACAACATTATGATTTAAAAGAGTGTCCATGGAGTTTCTTGCCCGTTCTTCTCCATAGAGATCTACGCTAGGGAATGGGCAACTACAGTACTTTCACAGTTTTTATGTCTTGTGTCTGGTACTGTAGCTACATTTAATGTTTATCTTTGTTTCGACAATTCAAAAGCGCCTGTAACTGGCCTACTTGAAATAAATGATTTGATTTTGATTTTGCATCGGGCTTATTTAAAAAAAAATACAGAAAGCATAAGTATGCTTTCCTGTCTAGCTCCTAAAAACACCTAAGCTAGTGTTCTTTGCACAACCTAGGTAGTAAATGGTTATAAAACGACGTACTTTACTGCTAACAATACCAAATACGTCCCAATTCAGTACAGAGCCCAACCTACTGTACAGTTATTATAAACCATTGTTCTATGGTATTCGCATGACTAGTACAAATGGCTAAACTAATTTCACCGCTGTATTGTTTGCAGTTGGAAAAATCCATTCGCGAATTTGCAGTGCAGTTGTTATTGAATTTGGCAAGTTAAACAGACTGGTTATGTGGCTAAATGGTTACTGGTTATATAATTTTGTTTGGGTTATAGATTTATTCGGTATTTGTTTTGTCTGCATTTGGCGTTGATTTCAGTTAAATACATTTTTGGGGTCTAAAAACGAACAATCATCGTACAACCTCTATGCTAGTTAAGATTTATTTTTTATTATTTTTAATGTTGTAATAAGTTGTAAAGAGGTATTGTGCCTCCGAACAACCTCTATTTTGGTTTAGACTTTTTTTTTAACTTTTAACACTTTATCGAGGTTAAGTTTGTATGTTTGGATGTAGGGGGTAATCTTCGGAACGACTGATCCGATTCCGCTACATTATTCCTTTTCGGCTTTTAGGGCGTTCCATAATGCGAGCGAAGCTGCGGGTAAAATCCAGTTGATTATGACTTTAATTAGGGCAATTTTTGGCGAAAAAGGAAATATTTGATTGCCATAAATCACGAGGCATATTATGTTTTTTTGCACTTTACATGTTCCATTGTTGAATTCGTCCCACAAATCTTTCAATAACCTTATTTATTGTTAAGAAAGTATGTCGCCATTTCCATATCCGAAGCACCCATCATCACCTCATTTAACTGTAATGGGTCATCTTAATTCCATCCGTTCGCCCTTTTCTTCTACATTATTTCTCCGGAATCGTGAAACATAAAAATAATTGCAGTTATTATTATAATTGGTTGCCCTTAAGAGTGTTACCCCGGTGGTCCAGTGACCTACGTGGCCTTATCTTACGGTCGTGTTCTAGTAATGTTCGACGCCAGAAACCTGCTACCGGCTCTGTAGTTTGGTCAACAAAATGCGAGTGAACGCAGAAATACAATTCTGTGTTCACACAGAGTGAGAGTACAAGGTTTCCCCTTTCTCTGTCAATGACGATCCAAATTGTGTCTGTCCAAATACTTAAAAGCAAAAATGGCTTATCATTCATATTTGATGCGTCTGTAAAGTTTTCACTTACAAAGCTTGGTAATTGGAGCATATTACTTTAAAATTTGTTGCAGCAGGCATCCAAAGGGTTTTCAGTCTGGAAGATTTTTCGTTATCTACATAGGTTATCCCTGCCATGTTAGGGTTTATTTCTAGCCTAACCGAATGTAGTTGAATACCAGTGTGTTACAAACAGCGATTGCTTATCTGATCTCCTGACAGGTTGCACGGTATTTCTTGGTAAATCTGGTTGTCTGGCTTACGAGATTCTGATTACCTTTTTTGGTGTTGGCGCAGCATTTCCTTTTCCATATTTCTCTACTGCTTGTCATCTCATCAGACACCTCCTTTCTTACCATATCATTCTTTATACACTCCATCCATAGTTTCTTTAGTCTTCCTCTACTCTTACTATTTACTCATAAGGCCTAAAATGTATCTTTAGTTTTCGCTTCTGATCAGTCGATAGTGCATTGGCCTGCCATAGTGTTTACGAGCCATCTCGACGCTGTGTCGGGGCTTCAGTTTGTGGTAACATAAACCTAGGGATTATACTGCATGGCGCAGACCTAGACCAATTTCCTTTCAGTTTACAGCAGCTTTCCAGAGTTGAGCACCTAAGTCGCTTATAATTTAGATTCTATGAAAATAACTAGAAAAAACTGAAATGTGAATTGTTTCAAACATTTTTTTTTAAATGTCTTCAGTCTGACATGTGAGGATTGCTACGAGTATAAAACGAATACGTGTTGCATCAGTATTTTATCGCCATCTTGGTGACATTATTGAACTCGCATAGTACACGGAAAGGGAATGTCAGAAGTGTTTCTACCGTAATATAATATAACACACACAATATGAGGTTGTCCATTTTTAGGGGGCATGTCGTGTTTGGATTTTGGCACTCTAAGCTCCCCCAAATTAACACAAAAACGCTAATGCTTGTGACGTTTATTGGCCTCATTTTAAGTCTACGAAACCCTTATTCCTTTTGGTGAATATAATCAAAAAGGATCAACAACGCGTAGTAGACTTTTCATTAACTTTGTCAGATACAAGATACAAATATCAATGTGTCTAAAACAAACAATCGCACAAAATTCCCACGTTAAAAGTAAAAGTGTACAATTGGACTACTGCTCATATCCCGCATAGGTCAGTTCGATTCAGTCGGTCAGCTGATTACGGTGGCACTTTCACTGCCACTGCGCCGACTCGCCGAGGTCGCGGCGCGAGCGCAACCGAGGCATGAATGACTGTACGTAGACTTATGGGTATGTGTACACCCGACGAAAGTGTTAGCTTTTGTGGAGGTTCAAAGCTGATACTAGCAGATATCATCAGTAGTGTAGTTACCATGGATGTTGTAATTATTTTACTGATTGGCCTATAAAATCAAAATGAAGAACGAAGAAACCAAAATAGTTCTGAATGGGAAAATACGATTATCTATGTATACTAATATATTGTAAAGTGAGGTTGTAGGGGGTAATCTCTGGATCTACTGATTAAAAAAAATATTTTCCCAATTGAAAGCCACGTCATTCGTCGTTTTTATTAGTCTTAAAGACTTCTTTTATTACTAGAAAACATAAGGGGAGGGGGAATTAGAGGTAAATTAATGTCCACCCCAATGAATTAGGGAAAAGCCTTGGCAAATAATGATATAATGCAACGATGTAGCTTGCAACTCGTAGGCATGGACTTACCAAGTCCATGCCCGTAGTTCACAATGTTGGCACGGACTTACAAAGTCCATGCTCTTAGGCTGAATCGATGTTCGTGGATGATGGCACTTTTTGGCGGGATTTTGATATACGTGACGGTACGACCTTGTTCGAGACGCCAGCAGGATAATTAACAGTAACATCGTAATAAAGTAGAGTAATTTAGATTTTAAAACTAGCAAATAAGTATCGTAAGTATTCATTATTTAAGTGTGTGTTTGTTTACCAGTGCTGTGGAAAAGGAAGTAAATTTGTTTGGGTTGGAGTGTAGCCTTAGGGGCGCAAAAATTTTTCGAAAAAATTTTTTTTTTCGATTTGGTATCATACGCTTATAGGCACCATGAGCCGTGCAGAAAACAAAAAAAAAAAATTTTTCGAAAAATTTTCTGTCCCAAAAATTTTTTTAACTCAAAATTTTTTTTTTTGTTTTCTGCACGGCTCATGGTGCCTATAAGCGTATGGCATCAACTTCCAAAAAAATTTTTTTCGAAAAATTTTCTAAGTGTTTGCCCCTAACCCTACTCAAGGTGAAAAGTAAGCCGGGGTTGCGGGCCTGTCCCGGGGTTGCGGGCCTGTTCGAAAGAGATACCGCGGCCCCGGAACGTAAAGGGCGAGGAAGGAACATGGATGGGTTTTAGTCAGTAAGAGTCTGACACTCCCTCCCGCTCCGCCCAGAGTGGGAGAAGTCATTTGATGATTTCCCATCCTAAAAAAAAAAAAAAAAAAAAAAGGTGAAAAGTAAGGAGAAATTTTGTGTCCCAAAATTTTTTTTTTTGTTTTCTGCACGGCTCATGGTGCCTATAAGCGTATGGTACCAAATCGAAAAAAAAAAATTTTTCGAAAAATTTTCTAAGTCCCAAAAATTTTTTTAACCAAAAAAATTTTTTTTTCGTTTTCTTTGCTTCTCATAGCGCCCCTAAGGATATACTCCAACTCCTAAAAATCCGCCCCTAAGGCTACCCACTGACCTTTGTTTGAGTTAAAATACTGTATTTGGTTTTCTTTTGCAAAGTCCTTAATTTCTGAGGTGATAGCTAACAATAAATAGCGGCGGCCAGTGGACAGCCTGACCCACATTTCACATCATTCTTTAAGTTTCACAAATTATAACGGCGTAATTCATAAATAAATAATGATAGAGTAGTTGGAAGGTTATTTTGTTAACTGTACTCACACGTTAATGTATAGGAAAGTCATCGTAGGATGATAATTGACTTGTAGTTGGTTAACTTAACAGTAATTGGTTGGTTTTGTGTGTAAAGGCTGCCATTTAGTTGATTGCCATGCGGTTGAAGGGAGCGTGTAATTTGTGATCATTTAAATGATGTCTTGCATGATCAAAAAGAGCCTTAAGACTAGCGAGCTACGTCGCCGCGCCGCGGGTGGGAAGCGAGTTCACGGTGTGCGATTAGTGTTTTGTCCAATTAATCATTATTTTTGTTTTTCTTCGCGGTGTGTTCGCCGGGCGCACGTTGCGAATTCGCGGTGAGCTCGTTGCGCACTCGCCCCGCTTTCAATTCGCTTGCAACTCGCTAGTGTGATAAGGCCCTAAGGCTGAGGCTACACTAGGCAGCGATTTGCGATGAGACTGGAAGAGCGAAACGAAAAAAACATGGTATGGCTACATTACAAGCCTAATAAATTCGCTTCAATTTCGCTATGTTGGTGTAGCCGATGCCGTGATTACAGTAATGTTGTTCCGGTCGCATAAGATCGCTAGTAATATTTGATGCACAGTGTAGCCATTATACGTGAGCATTCATTTACTTGTTTTAATCGCTCATGTGTAGCAGGTCACGTCGCGGCCTAATGTAGCCTCAGCCAAGTGTTATCGGTAGGCATTATGTGTCTGCCAAATGAAAAAAAAAAAAATATTGTTTGGGAAATTCGTTATTTTTCTCATCCTTTCTTATTTATATTTTTCGGATAATATGTCCTAAATCTATGTCGAAACAAGTAGCAATAAATCTGCAGTGTTCGCAGAAAATAGGTCGTATTTCCCTGTAGTACAATAAGAGATAAGCACTAGTAATACTTTAAAGGTAGATTGCCAAGATAAGATGTCGTATCGTGTTTATGTATATGAGCCCTTAATCCTACCAAAGTAAATGTAGATGATTCGTGTGAATACAAGTTAAGCAAACTAGGTACAGCGCGTATGAACGCCCAGTTTTGCCGCTGAAAACATACCCAGTGCCTCCACCCCTAGCAACAGCTGCGGAAATTCAGCTAGACAATCATTTACCAATATTAACCTATTTCTTTTCCAACCTTCCAGGAGCCGACATGTCCTTCCAAGGCGAGTACGCGGCCCAAGTGCTCGGGCTGTCGGGTGAGGGGACGCGCGAGGAGGCGGCGTCGTCCCCGCGCCCCACGTCCCGCCCGCTGTACCCGCTCGACGCGCCCGCGCATCCCACCGCAGAAAACTTTAGGAAAGAGGAAAAGGAACAGAACCATGTGCATAAGTTTAATAATAATGTGAGTTCTTTGAGCTTTGTTCAAAATGTACATTTATTTCATTACAGTTTTCAAATTGCTAGATAAAATAATCATCATCATTCTTTTTCCCTTATCCCAATTCATTGGGATTGGTGCAGAATAAATCTTCTTCCATACTTCTTTATTACTCGTCATCTCATCCGACATCTCCTTTCGTGCGATATCATCCTTAACACAGTCTATCTATCGCTTCTTTGATCTTCCTCTACTCATATACCCATCCACATTTATACTCAAAACTTTCCTCACTCTATTTTCCTCATTCCTCCGCATCACATGCCCATACTAGGACAATCGATTACCACGTAACTTTTCACTCACCGGCGCCACTTTCAAACTTCTTCTGCTATAAGTGACACATTGTGAGGTATGTCACAGAACAGTGGTCCTCAACCGGTGATGAAGGTATCCGCTATGAGGCGGCGTGATTATTTATTTCAATATCGGATTAGTTTTGTTCCCAACTATACTGCGGTAGACTTCTAGTCTTACTGCATAGAGATGAATAATTAACAATCAATCCATTTGAATAAACTCATCATTATCTTCGTATCCTTTTCTCATGTTAATTGTGGTTGGTGCAACACGTTTTTTTCTTCCAGTCTCCCCTGACGTGACGCTATCATTTACACCCTTTTCTATCGTTCCTCAAATAATCCATCCATTGTTAACTCGGCCTTCCTGTGTCTCTCCATCCAACAACGTTAATATTCATTACTCTTTCAGTCACATACGATTCGATCCCTCAACAATGAAATCAATTAGAATAAAGTAAAATAGTCCTTATTCCATGTTCTTGCAGAGGTTCGCGGGCGGTAACGGAGGGAGGAAGTCGGCGACGTTAGCGGCCGAGGAGGAGGGCGCCGTGCTCGACCTGCGCGCGCGTGAACCTTCCGTCATCTCCGTCGGCTCCCAGCACTCCGGCGCGTCCGAGCCCGCCGGGTATCTGGACGCTGTCAGGTAAACATCTACACCCTCCGTCATCTCCGTCGGCTCCCAGCACTCCGGCGCGTCCGAGCCCGCCGGGTATCTGGACGCTGTCAGGTAAACATCTACACCCTCCGTCATCTCCGTCGGCTCCCAGCACTCCGGCGCGTCCGAGCCCGCCGGGTATCTGGACGCTGTCAGGTAAACATCTACACCCTCCGTCATCTCCGTCGGCTCCCAGCACTCCGGCGCGTCCGAGCCCGCCGGGTATCTGGACGCTGTCAGGTAAACATCTACACCCTCCGTCATCTCCGTCGGCTCCCAGCACTCCGGCGCGTCCGAGCCCGCCGGGTATCTGGACGCTGTCAGGTAAACATCTACACCCTCCGTCATCTCCGTCGGCTCCCAGCACTCCGGCGCGTCCGAGCCCGCCGGGTATCTGGACGCTGTCAGGTAAACATCTACACCCTCCGTCATCTCCGTCGGCTCCCAGCACTCCGGCGCGTCCGAGCCCGCCGGGTATCTGGACGCTGTCAGGTAAACATCTACACCCTCCGTCATCTCCGTCGGCTCCCAGCACTCCGGCGCGTCCGAGCCCGCCGGGTATCTGGACGCTGTCAGGTAAACATCTACACCCTCCGTCATCTCCGTCGGCTCCCAGCACTCCGGCGCGTCCGAGCCCGCCGGGTATCTGGACGCTGTCAGGTAAACATCTACACCCTCCGTCATCTCCGTCGGCTCCCAGCACTCCGGCGCGTCCGAGCCCGCCGGGTATCTGGACGCTGTCAGGTAAACATCTACACCCTCCGTCATCTCCGTCGGCTCCCAGCACTCCGGCGCGTCCGAGCCCGCCGGGTATCTGGACGCTGTCAGGTAAACATCTACACCCTCCGTCATCTCCGTCGGCTCCCAGCACTCCGGCGCGTCCGAGCCCGCCGGGTATCTGGACGCTGTCAGGTAAACATCTACACCCTCCGTCATCTCCGTCGGCTCCCAGCACTCCGGCGCGTCCGAGCCCGCCGGGTATCTGGACGCTGTCAGGTAAACATCTACACCCTCCGTCATCTCCGTCGGCTCCCAGCACTCCGGCGCGTCCGAGCCCGCCGGGTATCTGGACGCTGTCAGGTAAACATCTACACCCTCCGTCATCTCCGTCGGCTCCCAGCACTCCGGCGCGTCCGAGCCCGCCGGGTATCTGGACGCTGTCAGGTAAACATCTACACCCTCCGTCATCTCCGTCGGCTCCCAGCACTCCGGCGCGTCCGAGCCCGCCGGGTATCTGGACGCTGTCAGGTAAACATCTACACCCTCCGTCATCTCCGTCGGCTCCCAGCACTCCGGCGCGTCCGAGCCCGCCGGGTATCTGGACGCTGTCAGGTAAACATCTACACCCTCCGTCATCTCCGTCGGCTCCCAGCACTCCGGCGCGTCCGAGCCCGCCGGGTATCTGGACGCTGTCAGGTAAACATCTACACCCTCCGTCATCTCCGTCGGCTCCCAGCACTCCGGCGCGTCCGAGCCCGCCGGGTATCTGGACGCTGTCAGGTAAACATCTACACCCTCCGTCATCTCCGTCGGCTCCCAGCACTCCGGCGCGTCCGAGCCCGCCGGGTATCTGGACGCTGTCAGGTAAATATCACATCATACACATAAGCTAAACGTTCATGCAAACCTCGTGCCTCTCCGCCGAATTGAAGGGGTTTGTAAGACTCCTACTTACTAAAAGTAGGCGGTGATCCTCTTCGTCACTTCTAGCTGCGATAAGAGATAGCAGCGGCGACCCCAGTAAGCTAAGGCGCGGGACAAACTCGACTGGCGTATGGCGTATGGCGGTGGCGCGACGCTAGCGAGGTGATGGCGTATAGCGCAGAACAGGACCGCTAATGGCACCGGAATGGCGTGGCGCGGGCGCATTCTAGTCTTTAAAGACTAAGTTGTTACGCATTTTCGTTGTCTTGTTCCCGCCCTGTGCATGCCACTGCTAACTGTGGGTGTGCGGACGGCGAGGAAGTGGCGCCCGCGCCACGACATCTCAGTATGTGCCGCGCTACTCCTCTATACATTTTGTATGAAATATCAATGAAGTGGCGCCATGCCACAACCTCGCCAGCGCCGCGCCACTGCCATACGCAACTTGTATATGACCCGTGCCTAAACTTGTAATGTCATTTACTTCCGTGTCTTCAGTTAGTTACAAACCCGTAATGGGTAGTAAGAATGAGATAGAAGTGTACCTCAGTAGGGGTACCTACTAACGTGGCACACAACGAGCGCAAGCGCACTGTAGACCTAGTCAAAACTCTGACAGCAGTAATCAAACAGCAACCTTATTTCGTCGAGTATAAAGATGAACCGATTTTGACAAACATTTGTAAGTGCATTACGGCTATTGTTCAGTGATTAAAGTCAAAGATAAAATACCAAGTCGAAGTGGTAATTCTAATAGTCATTTTATATTTCCTACAATTTCAAAAAGCAAACGCACATTACTGCCAACTTGTTTGTAATGTACTATTGTTCATACAAAGATGGTTGTAGTAAAGTAATGATATGTTGTCGACATTCCAGATCCACAGTGTCGGTATACTCGGGCAACTCTAACTCGAGCTCGGACCGCGACATCCTGGACCTGTCGATGCCGGACAAGAACTCCATGACGGAGGTGTGCTACGTGTGCGGCGACGAGTACAAGCGCGGCACGCTCTACAACCTGCACACCAAGGAGCCCAAGGACAAATCGGTAACATATCTCACAACCTTCACCACCTCACACCAGCTCACACCAGCTCATCGGTCTACCTAGTGGGAAGTCTTCCAATGCAACTCAAACTCAAACTATTTATTTCAATTAGACCATTACGGCACTTTTGAATGTCAAAAAAAACAAAAAAACCAAAGCTACAGTCACAAGGCATAATAACTTGAGAAAGTATTGTAGTTGCTTATTCCCTAGCGTAGATCTCTATAGAGAAGAATAACTTCCTCCGATTTTTATACATTTAATGCAGCATATTGAGGTGATGGGTAATAGAGAACTATGGAAGAAGAAGACATGCTGAACCGACCCCAAATGAATTGGGATAAGGGCAGGGGTTTGATAACATTCACAAATCATTATTACTTATTAAAATTTCATGTAAAAGAGTGGTACATAGGCGGACTTAATGCTATAAGACATTCGCTAGTCAGTCAAACAAAAAAAATAACAAAACTGCCTTGCCAGCTTCCAGTATAACTAGATGCAGCTGAATTTTATACGAAGCGACTGTCTATCTGACCTGCACAACCCAAATAGTACTGCGTAATACTATACCGCTTGGTAAGACTGGTTGTCAGACATGACCAGTTGTAACAACTGTCAAATATCTAGAAATAACGTCTGGGACTAACGGCTGTACGTACTTTCCGAGGCACGTAGGAGACTATGTAATTGGTGTTTAGGGGTGATGTCGGAAATTAAATTAGGCCAAAGTTATGTACAGAAATATTGTATTGTAAAAGAAAGAAAAATACAGTGAAACTTGAGCAAAATATAGACGCGAGTCTAGGGCGGTCGCGCGGAGTGACAACGAGTATCGTCGTAAGCGTTTAGCAGTGCACTGTCGCTGCGTTGCCTCTCGTCCGCGCCAGTGTGGCTTCATCTGAAGATCGCCGTGTGCAGCTGTATTTAAATGAATACAGCAGCACAGGGCGCAAATGCTGCGGGACTGTTCGAAAGAGATACCGCGGCCCCGGAACGTAAAGGGCGAGAAAGGAACATGGATGGGTTTTAGTCAGTGAAAGTCTGACACTCCCAGCCGCTCCGCTCAATGGGAGAAGTTGGTGAATACCCATCCGAAAAAAAAAACAATACGCAAATGCACTCAAAGTGACAACTAGCAACAAAAAAGGCACGCAAACTGGAAAACCTAGTTCGAGTCGTGGGTCATGTCCACGTAAAACTTTAATAAACTAACAAAACTTTATTCTTAAGGGGCACATGGCCCAATAATAACAGAAACTTGGGTTCAGCTTACAGGGTTTAGCTGTACTTAACAACGAAAGTCGGGTGGGCTGGGTGAACGTCCTTTACAGATGTTCAAAGCTCGTTAAGCGGTTGGTCGTGGCGGTCGTTCCTAGATCATTGATACGGATCCTCAGACGCCCGATAGCATTATGACCAGTAGTCAGTCATTCCACACCATCGTTACTGAAACTCTTTAAAGAAGACACACATTTGGACTAGACATACAAAAGTTTTTGGACACATATTGAAATGCGATGTGGTAGGGTCTGATGTGGCCGTAGTGTGCATTTGCCTTCGAAAATATGAATTCTTTTGTCTTCTAACTAAGTTCAACTGAACCTGGTTAGACTAGAAACTTATTACCGAGTATTCTGATCGGGTAAAAAAGGCTAGGCAGATTATGTTATTGCATGATTTAATACGTATAAAAGTCACTTTTTGACTTTTGTCTAGGGAAGATGATATTGCTGATGTTACACACTCTTTTCCGTGTGTGCTAAAGTAATTTTTGTCCATCGTCACTCGAAAAAGGGAATTACATTCATCGATAACTGTGAATGAAATGTTCTTTTAAAGTGACCCATCACATCGCTTACCAAGGTCACCCATCCACATACCGACCTTGGTAAGCGTGGCTTAACCTTGAAGATCGACCCGAGTGTCTGACATCATTAACCCATGAGAAATATAAATTACTAACTATACTTAGCTATATATTTTCTCACAGTCAATGGTAAAAAGTAGAGTACACAAATCGTGTCGCTCCGCTCAGGATTCTACTCTAGAATCCTTCGCTGCTCTTGGGATCCAACTTTTTCACGTGTAAAATCTACTATTGGATGATAGAACAATATTCAAAATTAATCTACTAAGTACACAATAAGGGAGATGACGAAAAAAGCACACACAGCTCCCACCCGTGATTTTTGACGCGTTTTATCTTCGTTATTTTTATTTAATTTGATATATCAAAAAACACGTATACAATATTTTTCTATAATCTAACTGACTGACTAAAAAGAATCATATTTTTATTCAGTTAGGAATCAGCCCTCAGGAATATCCACGTACTGCAAAATCATTACGTACTTTAATAGTAGTTTTTGCAACTGTGCATAATGCATAATTATGTATAGTTGCATACACTACTTTATCTACCCAAATATCATAAGGGCTCTATGATGGGTTCAGGAACCATAGGGAAATGACCTGCATTGTTACTTGGCCCTTGATTTTTGTGCCAACAGGTTATTAGTTGCATTCGTCGCTGCATTTACGATATCTGGCGGAGTATTCATGTCAATTTCTGAGTCACTATCACTCATTTTCGACAGAAATAAAGAACTTATCAGAAAATTTGTCTACTCGTAACTGGATTACTGGAAATAAAAAGCTAACGAACAAATGACAGCTCGAAATGGCGGCGTTTCGGATATCTGTCATTTTTTTTTAAATCATAGGCAAACGAACAAAGTCACTATTCTTGTGTCACTCGAGATCAAAATGTCGTGCGATTTATAATTAAAATCATACTGAATTGGGGTTTTTTTTTTTATCGATATCTGATTTAATGTAGGTGGTACTAGAATAGCACACTCACTTGAATTTGACACCTGTTCCAAATTTAAAAATCATAACGCAACTGTTTTCAGTTGCGTTATGAGTTCATTACAGTACCGTTTATTTCTGCAGGTTGGTAATGCTGGTCATTGCCTATGGTTTTTGAACGCATTAGAGAGGGTTTATGATATTTGGGTAGATAATAGTAGTTTATGCAATTGTGCATAATGAAGGGCATTACAACACGAGTGTGGGTTTAAGAAACGAGCCGAAGGCGAGTTTCTTAATAGCATCACACGAGTGTTGTAATGCCTAATTATGTATAGTTGCATACACTACTTTATCTACCCAAATATCATAAGGGCTCTATGATGGGTTCAGGAACCATAGGGAAATGACCTGCATTGTTACTTGGCCCTTATTTTTTGTGCCAACAGGTTATTAGTTGCATTCGTCGCTGCATTTACAATATCTGGCGGAGTATTCATGTCAATTTCTGAGTCACTATCACTCATTTTCGACAGAAATAAAGAAGTTATCAGAAAATTTTTCTACTCGTAACTGGAAATAAAAAGCTAACGAACAAATGACAGCTCGAAATGGCGGCATTTCGGATATCTGCATTTTTTTAAATCATAGGCAAACGAACAAAGTCACTATTCTTGTGTCACTCGAGATCAAAATGTCGTGCGATTTATAATTAGAATCATACCTACTGAATTGGGTTTTTTTTTTTTTTTTCCATCGATATCTGATTTAATGTAGGTGGTACTAGAATAGCACACTCACTTGAATTTGACACCTGTTCCAAATTTAAAACTCATAACGCAACTGTTTACAGTTGCGTTATGAGTTCATTACAGTACCGTTTATTTCTGCAGGTTGGTAATGCTGGTCATTGCCTATGGTTTTTGAACGCATTAGAGAGGGTTTATGATATTTGGGTAGATTCAAAAACCATAGGCAATGACCAGCATTACCAACCTGCAGAAATGAACGGTGCTGTAATGAACTCATAACGCAACTGTAAACAGTTGCGTTATGAGTTTTAAATTTGGAACAGGTGTCAAATTCAAGTGAGTGTGCTATTCTAGTACCACCTACATTAAATCAGATATCGATAAAAAAAAAAAAAACCCCAATTCAGTATGATTCTAATTATAAATCGCACGACATTTTCGATCTCGAGTGACACAAGAATAGTGACTTTGTTCGTTTGCCTATGATTTAAAAAAAAAATGACAGATATCCGAAATGCCGCCATTTCGAGCTGTCATTTGTTCGTTAACTTTTTATTTCCAGTAACCCATTCTTTATTTCTGTCGAAAATGAGTGATAGTGACTCAGAAATTGACATGAATACTCCGCCAGATATCGTAAATGCAGCGACGAATGCAACTAATAACCTGTTGGCACAAAAATCAAGGGCCAAGTAACAATGCAGGTCATTTCCCTATGGTTCCTGAACCCATCATAGAGCCCTTATGATATTTGGGTAGATAAAGTAGTGTATGCAACTATACATAATTAGGCATTACAACACTCGTGTGATGCTATTAAGAAACTCGCCTTCGGCTCGTTTCTTAAACCCACACTCGTGTTGTAATGCCCTTCATTATGCACAGTTGCATAAACTACTATTGTACATACCCCGTGCTCCCCAAATTCCGTGCGTCATATCCGTGTCTATGTCCACAGTCCACACTTGTGCAAACTGTACGCAAGACTGTGCAAATATTAGCACAGGAATGTCTGCTGCACGATCAAGACTGTGGTGACAGAACTATTGTACTTTATTATTATTTAAAGCGAATATTATCAGCTAGGAGTTAATAGTTTTGTGAGAAAATTGGCGAAGGCAGCTCACCGATATGCTAGTTGAAGGTTGAACTGTATTGCTTCGATACAAAGGCTGACATTTTTTGGGTTACGAAACACGTGCTGTTTGGGACTGTAAAAGCGCCTGTTGTTTGCAAATAGCATCTTGTAAGTAAACAACTTTTTGTAAACGTACGTAATACAGAAGAAAAAAAGAAAAACGTACTGTAGTTGCCCATTCTCTAGCGTAGATCTCTATGGAGAAGAATGGGTAAGAAACTCCATGGACACTCTTTTCAATCAAAAATGTTGTTAAAAAATTTTGGTTTGTCTAAGAACAAAATCCCTTTGGCGTGATTCTGCTATTTTAATAAATTCGTCACTATGACACGATTTTTTGCTTGCAGATTATGAACTTTAATCTGCTAAATTCACAATGATCGATTATTGGTCGGTCAATGGTCTCGTCATAAATTGTGTTTTATGTATAGAAATATGTTGAATTACTGTGATTCGCTCGCTCGTGGAGGCAGCCCCTTACTTTCGATGGGTTTTCAATACCTACTTATGAATCCGAAAATAATAGTAGGGAGGGTTCACTTCCGTCACCCCCTCGTGCTAGCGAAGTAGGTGAAGAGACGCGAGAGGGAGAGAACCTCTCGTCTCATCCGCCGCGGGAGACGCACCGACCGACCACACCAGAGTGTTGCACGCGCGACGACCAACAGATGTCAGCATAAGGGGCTGCGGTACGATAGACTTCACTTCGAAGTTTGGAGATACTTTTGACCCTATTTTCGTTGATGGAGCGAGAGAGTAGCCCCCCCCCACTCTTGCACAGCCGCTCACAGCTCCTCAGAAGCTCTCTGTTCTATCCTGCCCCTTGTACCTCTATACCCTGACGAGACTTAATATACACTTTAAAACAGCTTTATGATACACTAAAATTTAATGATCATTGATTGTGTCCCCACTATCTCTCTTGTACAAGTACTTCAAGCATCTACTAAGAGATGGCGTTAGTAGGCACTTCTATTAACTTTTAAGTATTAAATAGACCCACAGCATCGACCTCTCTTTATAAATTATTCTTATCGATGTTATGCTAGTGCTCTTTTTTTAAGAATGTTCTTTACAATATTTCCACAAGCTCCAATAGCCTAAAGATGAACAAAAATGTTGTGAAGGATTCTGATTTAAAAACACTGGAATCAACACTTTTTGCGAAGAATTCCATTTTTTTTTCTAGTTGTTTAACAGTGGAACAATTCTTGCTCGATATAATAAATATTCCTATTATTTTGTATGCGCAGTCGTTATATAAATATCAATACGTTCTATTTATATTGTAATTATCAGTAAATACGGAATTGGCCGCGCCGCGCGCCGGTTCACACTGGTTCATAACTACTTTATTTCGGATAAATACAATGTCAGTACTACTTCGCAAAATAAAACAAGGATAAGTACTGAGTATTGTTCACTTTATAAAAAAGAAAAAGGCCTGAACTCAACGCAGAGACGACAACTTTACGGAAACCAACCATTGACATTTGTTAATTAAATTCATTATTGATTAATTCATTATAATATATTTTTATCCTTTTTGTAACTTTTTTTTAAATATTATTGTGTGTGTGCTTAATGTACTGACGTCAAATAAACATTTTTCTTTCTTACTTTCTTTCTATTAACATTCGCGTATTTCGTCTCTCTTGGAGCTTAAGGTTAAGCCGTGCTTGCCTAGGTTGGTCTGTGGATGGGTGACCACCCATTACATACTGAGTTACCTCCGTGCCTCGGAAAGCACGTTAAGCAGTCGGTCCCGGCTGTCAGTTCTAGATCTTTGAAACTCGTTACAGGGAGTCAGTGGCTCATGATAACCAGTCTTGCTAAGGGATATCGTATTACCCAGTACTAACTGGGTTGTGGAGGTCAGATAGACAGTCGCTCCATGTAAAATACTGGTATTCAGCTGCATGTGGTTAGACTGGAAGCCGACCCCAACATAGTTGGGAAAAGGCTTCTCTGATGACGATTTCGTCTCTATTGTGATTTGTTGAATCTTGTACGTCTCCTCTTTGCTCCGCTTATTTGACGGTGTTTGGGTCTAAGGAACATTTTAACTTGATGTTGAGTTTACCCTCCTTTTATTAATATTTTCGTCAAGGTTTCTCAACACTTAATAAAAAAACCGTCTGACTGCGAGTCGGACTTCAATACCATTGTAATAGGGGAGGAGCTAGGAATTTCAACTGTCTAGCTATCACTGTTCATGAGAAACAGCCTGTTGACAGACAAACAGTGAAATTTTAGTAATAGTCCCGTTTTTACCCTTTGGCTACAGAATCCTGAAAACTCAATATAAATTGCAAAGATCGTAAATTTAATTGTCCATGAAACAGCCCCCTTTTTTATTTTTTCTGGGAAATCATCAAATGACTTCTCCCACTCTGGGCGGAACAGGAGGGAGTGTCAGACTTTTACTGACTAAACCCATCCATGTTTCTTCCTCGCCCTTTACGTTCCGGGGCCACGGTATCTCTTTCGAACAGTCCTGTAGCCCTGGGAGGCTGGTCCTTTTATGCTGACATCTCTTTGAGCCCCCCCTACCATCGTCATCGTGGCACTGCATGTGACGTCAGCAATTAACGCTCGCTCAGCAGTGAGTGTCGACGATAAATTGAATATATCTCCGGGAGGGTATCGCGGGCAGGCAGTCAGGCAGTCAGGCGGGTGGAGGGCGGAGGGCGGAGGGTATCGCGCGTGGAAAATATCGCCGCCTTGTCTGTCGCTGACCTTGTGCTCCGGGCAGGGGGTATCTCTGTGTGACGTGGTACTCACTCCAGTGCGGGGGACAAGTTCTGTTCGCGTTACTTATACAACAAACTTATCTTACTACTGTGACTAGAATGTTTTCAATACACTTCCTCGGAAACTGCTTTAAAAAACACGTGTGCGAGAATGATAATTGCCACAAATAACTATACCTATACTTAGTCCAAATTGGCTCAATTTTTTTTTTATTTCGGCACGTAATTCAAAATTGATTATTACGGCGTAAACATTTACATTCATGTTATTGCGTATTTATTTATTTAAAACTAATATTTACTTTAATAAACAAATTCACATTTATTTGTGTTCTAAAGTCAGATGTATAGAAAAAAGTATTTTTTATATTAGGCTGTTTAGCGGCTTCATACCTTTGCTTCTCCTTCAACCTGGCGAAAAAAAAAGAAATATAAATCATAGTTCATAATTAATTCATGACAAAACTATTTTTCGATCTTTTATTTTATTTCTTCAAAAGTGAATTAAAAAGCGTCGTTTGATACACGTGGACATTTGTTTTTGTAGTTCTCGGTCAAAATCACCCTCGCCTACGTCTCGGATGTTAATTCCGCCTCGGATTCAATAACAGACTTGTATCTTCATGTACTACCGTTTGTTATTTTTTCACGTAAACTACGTACTATCCCGTCGGGCATTCGTCAATTTCGACGCGAGCGATGCTGCGGACATAACCTCGTTAAAATAGAATTATTGTGTGACATGATGATAATTCGACAGATTCAGATTTAATCCAACACGTTGTATCGTGAATATCGCAGACAAAACTCCATAGGCAAGACAAGTTTGTAAGTAACAAGAATTTCACTATCTAAAGAGAACTTCACACCCAAAGGTGTGGAATTGCTCTACATCTCAAAATCAAAAGCCATTATTTCAGTATTATTTGATGAAATAATAATTCACTACTTTCCAGCCTTACAGCTGAGCAAAAGAAGAGGCGATACTTACTCTTTAGCACAGCTATCCGTTGCGTCGATTCTTGTACAAGAGTACAGAAAAAGTATTTTCGCAGAAAAAATGTAATTAGTACTTGATAGGAACATTACATGCAAGTTTTACATTTTAAATCAAGTACATTGATGAATGAGTACCAGATAAAAACACGATTGTTAAAATTGATTATCTTGAACAATTCCTATTCTGCATTACTCATACATGATATAAAGATGCCAACTACAAAGTTGCAAATTACAATGCAATTTTTTAAATAGCTGTTTTAATAGCAGAACTCGACCCTTGCTCTGCCGTGCACCCAATGATTACTGAGAACAGTCGTTACCCTCATGATGAGATGTATCATTTAATCGTGTTTTTATTTAATGGTTCCGTATCAATATGGGGCTCTTATATCTGTTATCAATCTGACATCAATTATCATCTTGCGTATTTGCATTGTCAAGTAAATGCGAGAAGCTTGTGGTTATATAATAAAATCCGATGGGGCGATCTTTAGGTTAAGCCGTGCTTGCCTAGGTTGATCTGTGGATGGGTGAAATACAGAGTTTCCTCCGTGCCTCGGAAAGCACGTTAAGCCGTCGATCTCGGTTGTCATTTGTAGGTCTTTGACAGTCGTTACAGAAAGTTAATAGCCCAGAGTTTGAAAATCAGGCTGCCTTACCAAGTGGTATTGTATTACCCAGTACTAACTGGGTTGTGGAGGTCACAAACGCAGTCGGTCCATGTAAAATTTTGGTATTCAGCTGCATCCGGTTAGACTGGCAGCCGACCTTGACATACTTGGTCAAAGGCTAGGCAGATGATGATCTATTTTGCTTCGTAAACGCGATTTGACGATGTAGAAAAATCGATTACCCATCTCACAACCAGTATGAGTGCTGTGCTACTGATCAGCCCATGTTCCACTTCCTAGTATTCCCTGTATGCTCGTTTACTTACACGTTTGATGATTTTAAGAATGGTTTTGATTGAATGATAAAGAGAGCACCCACTGAGCCATATAGTGTACCCATAGTAAGCTTCAAAAAGAAAATGTTAGATCCGAGCAGATTTTTTTAAATCAAGGTTTGAAAACCGTAACGTGTGCCAGAAAAAAGGGGAGACCTATACGTAGCAGTGGATAACTCTGGGTTAATATCATGATAAGGGAGTGAGAAATGTTACACGTATAATGCTAGACGAGTCGCCAATATTTTTAGAACCGTCACATCAAAAGTCGTAAAATAAGTCTTTAGTTCAAACCAACGACGTCCAGTAATAAATGGACAAAAATACCCAACAATAGTGACCCCTACGTATCGGGAGCAATAAAGTAAATAATAGTACATTGATAACAATAAACTTGCCCGTTATCACGCTGATGCACTGCCGACCCCTATTATTGTAGCAGCGTTAAGATACCGCACCGTTCTACGTGGTAAATTACATTGTAGTTTATTTACGTCTATTACTGTTGTATGCAGTTATGTCTTAAAGGTTAGATGGGTAGTGAAGGTCAGGTTTGTAATTAAGATACTTTAATTATGTGGTTTGTGAAGGTTTCCTAAAGAATAGAAGTATCCGGCTCGAAGGACCAACATTTTTAGTTAACATTTCCTTCAAACTCATAGATTTAAAAGATCTTACAATTGATAAGGTAACCGATACTTTTTATTTCATAAATCAATTTGAAAAAGAATAAATAACCATACAAAGTAATAATAATAAGTTGCTCAGAAATCTAACAGGATATCGAATTTAATTTTCTTTATAAATACAGCAAAGACTGGTATTGTGGTGAATCCAATTAAATGAGATACCTATTGAAAACACAAGTTAACGGAATATACTTACATAAATAAAAATTATCAGGTTTTTCTCGCTTGTTTTCCAGTAACTTAGTGGAATATCAAAGGCCAAAAGAGATGAAATCTTAAAAGTATAGTACCGTTGGTAAACATACATGCAAAGCTACCCCGATCGCCAGGCAGGCCGTGGGTAGGCTTGGCTGCAACTTTCTGCTCTTATTGTGTTAAATATGATTAGGAAAGTCCTAGAAGCTTCTGAGATGACGGTCATTAGAGAAATATGGCAAAAGAAGGCATGTTCCGCTGCCCTCAATTAAAATTGGGTTAAGAGCAGAAGTATGATATTTCGCGTTAAATTAATAAACGAACTCTTTATTTACATAATTATAAATAGTTCTTATTCCATTGATTATAGTTAGTGGGTGTTATGATTGATAGTAAACATGTCAATTGGGTCACTCATGATACCAATGTTTTCGGTTCTAATTAAACAAATAGTTGGCGATGTTTTTGAAAAACATCGCATCATCACATGACTGTGTTGTCTTTTCGAGAATTTTTTGAAGCACAGTTTTTTCTCTATCACTTTTTTATTTTTATTGTTTTTGTAAGGGAAGACATTAATTATCACCCAGGCTTCTCGCTTGTAAGTGTTTAAGGTGTTATAGGCTCCAAAGGTAGCCCTCATAATGCAAAATTTTCTTACGTTGTTTTCAATTTGCAGGCCAGTGCTAGGTTGTATGTTGATTAAAATATTGTTCACGACTGTAAGACTTATGTAGTTACAGAATTATAATCATCAACTGACTCTCGCTACTTCGTTTGCGTCACATAAGAGAGAAAAACCTAAAAAAGTAAAAAATATGACAAAATTTTTCATTAATACTGCGCTCCTATTGGTCGTAGCGTGATGTTATATAGCCTGTAATTGTCCTCGATAAATGGACTATCCAACACAAAAAGAGTTATTCAATTCCATCTACACTCGCCCATGCCTTATTGGGTAGTTTTTTGAGTTACTATAACCTAACTATACGACCGATTGTATCACCAAAAAGCACACTAATAAATACTTTGACTTTGACAAAAATAACGGGTCAGTCACATAAACCCGAATATCTCCCGAACTACGTAAGCCATCCTAATGAAACGAAGACAATTGTCTGTCTTCCCTTGCCGTTGTGCATCTTGGTTTGCCGTTTCCTGGTCTTCTAAGGTGTGATCCGGTCTCTTGGTACAGCTGGACTACCCGCTGAACAGTCGACAAAGATACACCAATGTTTCTGGCTGTTTCACGCTGGCTCCGCCCAATTTCCAAAAAAAGTTAGGATTGTGGTACATTCCTCTAGCGTGACTGCCATGCTTCACCTCACAAAATAATAATTTTATGCACGTGGAAGACGTTCACGATATTTTTTTTGTGACAGTGATGAAAAACAGCAAAAAAACAATAATAAAAACAATGTAATCTTAAGAAAAATATGACTACTTTAGTTTTATTTTTAATTTAGAGATTAATATTGTGCAACTAAGTTTTATTTATTTTTTATCTGTATAATTAAATTCTCAATTGAACAGTCTTCGTTTCACTAGGATGGCATACGTAGTTCAGGAGATATTCGGGTTTATGTGACTGACCCGTTGTTTTTGGAACCGAGTGTAGTATAGTTCCAGATAAAAATACTGGTTTTCATCTGGAAGCCGACCCCAACACAGTTGGGAAAAGGATAGGCAGATGATGATTATAGTTTCTGGGATTGGCGCGTTCAACCAACCAAACAAACACTTTAGCTTTATAATATTAGTATAGATAAACTCTGTTCGGCTTCTACCATCGCTAAATTATGTTTGGGTACAATTCGAAATCAAGCTGAGCAGCCTATGAATGGATAATTTAAATTTTATCATAAAATTAGGTAGACAGTTTTCTAGTCACATGCTTTCCTTATAAATAACAATTTCTCATAAGGTGGTATGCGTGTGAGCCACGCACTTGTTATCGCCATGTTTTCTGTGACCCGTGCACTTTGTGCAGATGTTTACTTACAGACTCATTAATGTTGCTATATTATTAGCTGCATGTAGGGCTGGCTAAGTGCTCTAGATTTCTGAAAGCATTTCAATTGAGACGTTGTCTGGGGTAACTCAAGCCGGAAACTTTTACCTGAAATTTGCTTGGCTTTGGCCGCAACTCGCCTGATTTGAAGCGATGATAGCCTAGGGTGGTGCACTTTGGCCTAGAGGGAACCGATTCGTTGGAACTTTGAAGAAATCCAAATTATAATTATTGAGGACCAGAGAAGGCTTAGCAAGCGTAACTTTGTTCACTTTCAAGCACTTTGTTCTGGTCCGTGGAACTTCAACATACCCTGCTGAAGTGTCGCTCCGCTCTGTCTTCCGCCTCCTGACGTGAACGCCTCTCCCACACTGCACAGCTACCGAATTCATTCGTTCTCACTTTCAACGCACAGCCTAAACCGCTGCTAAGTTTAGAAGCATGTAATTTTGCTCAAGGTTCCATATGCGACGCAAATGAGACCCTTTTTTCGTTTTCTTTTAGATTTTTATTTTCGGATGTGAAATCATCGAATGACCCCTCCCACTCGGGGCAGAGCGGAAGGGGGTGTCAGACTTGTAGTGACTAAAACCCATCCATGTTTCTTCTTAGCCCTTTGTGTTCCAGGGCCGCGGTATCTCTTTCGAAAAGTCCCGCAACCAAATAAGACCTCCTCCACTTGCATAACTCCAAGCCTGTTTTTCGGAATTAAAACAAAAAAAAAAAATTGAATAACATTCAATGTCATGGAGTTCCGGAAGGTAACACCTCATTACACAACTTAATAATCACCCATGCGAAGTGGTTCAACCAAGATTTTAGAGGTTATTCTCATTGCAGAAAGACTATTGACCTCAATTCGGCAGCCAGCGTCACGCCAAGGTCTAGTGTTACATTGTCATTATAAAATATTGATCTTTGACCATATAACGATGTGTCAGTACAAAAAAAATATGTTTACATAACAATGATAACCTAAATGAGTACATAGCAACGCTAGGTATACATATCAACCGCGAATATAGCATTTATATGTTGTAATAAAATTATATGTTGTGCTGTAATGTTTTTTGTCAATATTATGTCACTGTTGTTGCATTTTTGCTGAACGACCAAAGATATTTTGAGTCAGTTGTTTCGCATTAAATTGGGATAATTCTACTTTCTGTCAATATCCTTCTCCATAAGCGTGAATGAGTGACACATACCGAGTTTCCACCGTGCCTCGGAAGGCACATTAAGCTGTTGGTCCCGGCTGTCATTTGTCCATCTTTGACAGTCGTTACAGGTAGTCAGTGGCCCAAAAAGTCTGACAGCCAGTCTTACCAGGTGGTATCGTGTTACCCAGTACTAACTGGGTTGTGGAGGTCAGATAGGCAGTCGCTCCATGCAAAATACTGGTATTCAGCTGCATTCATTTTGACAGGAAGCCGACCCCGTCACGACATAGTTCGGAAAAGGCTAGGCAGATGATGTTGATTGTGTATATGAATACGACCTTCGAAAGTCTTCTTGATTACATAGAAGATTGGTTGTCAAAGGTTCGGGTTCCTGGCAACCAGCAACGACTGTCAATATTACGCAATAGTTACTATTCTTGTACACAGAATCCAAATAATACCGTTATTGAGACTCGAAACGCCGATAATATTGCAGTCACGAGCCGACGAAGGTGCGTTGAATGTCGAATAGCACTGAGGTACTAAATTATGAGATTACTAGCTTCTGCCAGCGGCTTCGCCCGCGTGAAGTTTGAAATTATCCCACGGGATCTTATTACCGGGATAAAAAGTATCCTATGTGTTAATCCAGGTAATAAACTATCTGTGTGCTAAATTTGATCCAAATCCGTTCAGTAGTTTTTGCGTGAAAGAGTAACAAACATCCACACATACATCCATACTTACAAACTTTCACATTTATAATATTAGTAGGAAGGATATAATTAATAATTAATTAATTAATAAGTAGGATAGGAAGTAGGATGGCCAATATTTGTGATATTGTGTCTTGTATCTGTCACCGTAAAATTGTCAAACACGTTAGATTGTAATCTCTCTAGCGATATCGTAAACTCTCGAAATATTGTACTGAACATACGGAAGTATCTCTGCCCCCATAATCGGAACTTGGGGCACCCCCCCGTTACGTTAGTTAAGTTCCTTAAAACCCTGCACTCAGAAATAGCTCACTCCACTCCGTCGACTTCGCTTTTTAGGGGAATTTAAAGTGTTTTAAGTTTAAGTTATATTAATCGATATTTCTCAGGAATGGTACATTATCTTTTCATGAGAGTGGTACCATTAGGCAAGGGGGACCCCTCCTTCTCTCCACACCGCGTGAGTTGACCACCATCGCTTGCATTTCACGAAAAATAATGCGTTTTATTGTAAGCAGTATGTTCGTTTGACAATATTTCGAGACTTGTAAACTCTCCTTTTCAAGGAAATGTGAAAACACTTAGTTGACACTTCCCGTGACCCTAGGACTGGCTTTTACCTCCGCCAAAGACTTAGCGGTGCTATACAGCGTCCCAACGCCGCCAGTCTCTTGGGGTCATTAGTTCATTACTAGTTGACCGCGTTGAGGAGGAGTATTGTATTGTATTGTATTGTACAACGGGCTGGTGTCCGCAACTCCACGTCAAAGCGCGTATTTTGCGTATGGAGGAGTATTTTGTTGCCATTTTTTAAGTATTGTAAATTGAAAAAAATGTATGTACGTACTAAATTTAAATAAACAATATTATAGTTCTTTAAAAAAAAACTGATTCATATTCATATTTTATTCACAATGAACCTTACACCGTAGCCCTATTCCACAGTAATCGGCTGGAGGTCTTTATAGCTTGTGTTATCAGGTCAGAAGGCGGCGGGTCAGTTCCGAGACTAACTACTGTCAATATTATATTATTGATAGTGTCGCACTCGTTAGCACAGCGGTTTTAAGTAGGACTGTCGCTTATGGGTAGCTTTCTTTGAGAACCTTGAGTTTTCAAAGAAAACTGTACAGTCTTTTAGGCTTTCATGTAAATGTAGGTAGTGTTTTGACATTACGGTGTCAAATTAACCGACTCTTAAAATAAGAGATTATGTAGTCAATCTGCATCCTTCTTAATTTTTCATGTATAAAATATGGTCATAATCTAAAAACGAACGTCGCCATTATCTATGATATTTCCACAATTTAACAAAAATTTTCAATAACATTCTACTGAAAATGTCATTCAAGTGCTAAAATATTCTTGCAGCAATGTTATTGCCCAAAATTCTTCCTGACGTTCAATTGCTGCATGTATATGTTATAGGCCAAACGTGATTTCAGGACAAACTAGTGCTTAGGTTTGACTGAAATATGAATCGCTCGATCTAGGTAGTCCCGGCCGCGGTCCTACTTCTGAATGGTTTACTAAAAACCACGAAGGGTATGGCGGGGTGTACTGTTATATAAAGCTAGTGACTAGTGAGGCTAATGTGTCCGGTATGTATTCCAGAACAAGCAGGCGTACTTCCCGATCTTCGGCGAGCAGCACCCGCGGCCGCCGCGCTCGCGCCCCAAGGACGCGCAGGGCACCGTGCGCGCCTGCGCCGCCTGCCATCACCATCTACTGCAGCAGTGGAATGCCTATCAGGTCAGTACCTTCTACTTTTTCTACTCAGAACTTCTTTAGGTGCGTTTAACACTTTTTGGAACTTGCCTGATTGTCACGTACGCTTTTCGCAGCACTCGAGTGGTACTCGTAGCCGATCCGCTACAGCGAGTTTTCACTTCCATCGACTGTCCCTAAAGAATGCCCCGCATGTTTTATCGTTTATCAGTTACTATTCCTTTATTTCAATGTTATATTACATTCTCAGTAAGCAGCACTCCATTTGTGTAAATTATACGGATTAAAAAAAACAGCAATGGATGTTGAAATATTCTAACGAACGATACGTGAAATCAGCTGTTCACTTCCTACCTAGCTACAGAGTTCATCGAGCTCGTCGTCGCACTTGCCGTTCGATACGTGCGTTTTGATACAGTAACAGTATGAGGAAATAAAACCAATCAAATTGTTTGGATTCCCATGACGTTCCTGAAATAATTTCTTGTACCGGTAATATTAGTATGATATAATTATAAATATTATACAATAAATATAATTCACCGTATCAATCTGCGGGTAGGGCTATCCCTTACACCCTGTAGGTTTGATAAGAATGGCTTGTTTAGGAGGCACATACCGCGAAGGCAACTTATTCGATGACCCTTCATTGAGTTTTTTGTTGGGCTGAGCAATAGACTTAAGACAGGTCCTAAAATACGAATGTAATTGTTACTATGATCGTGTGGTTAGGCATTACTACATTTTCCGCTCAAATAAAAACTATTACAACTGCAAGAAGACTAGTATGAAATAAGTTATGTATATAAACAAACGGGGTTTTGAAGTAAAGATCAGAAAGTAAGGAGAAAACAAAGATTATATCGAGTAGTTAAATTGACCGTTTAGACGAACAACCTATAATTCCTATTACATTACTCAACCAAAACAACAAATACGCTTCCCATTATAAAATAAATACAAAACTATCATCAAACAGTGCCTCAACGCAACAACTTACAAACACACTGCACAAACACAGCACTTCACTTCGTGTAGACACAGTTGCGTAAACGCACACATTGCGAACAATACTAAGTTATTGTAAGACTTTATCGTTGTCGAAGAAAGTTCTTTAGCTTAACATGAGTATTTCAAGTATGTAGTTGACCTGTTTCTACAAGTGTTTGTTTTGTCTTGTAAGAGTCTGAGGATTGTCTCATAGTGTGAAGATGACGAGTAGAAGACAAGTATGGAAGGTGAAGACATGCTTTGCTGGCCCCAAATACATTGAAATAAGGGCGGGAGAATGATGATGACTGGGCGTTTCATCATCATCATCATCATCATTTCAGCCGAAAGACGTACACTGCTGGACATAGGCCTCCCCCAAGTATCGCTATATTCTATCCAAGCGATTAATGACAAGTTTTTTTTTAGTATTTAAAAAACATAGTTTCCAAGAACTCTGTAGATGGCGTTGAACTGACTACTTTACTAGGTGCCAAATACATAACGCTTAGAAAAAACACCATTGCATCGCGTCACATACGCTCGTTGACTGACACATTCGTTTGCTGATGCTTCCGAATATAACCATTACATCTAAGTGAAATGATGTGACGTTCCGTTCCTTGCAGTTACTTACCAAGTTCAGCGCCATCTATCCAGCGACTAGGGAAGAGTTTAATAGAAAATCTCATTGGTTTTAGGGCAGGTCTAATGTGATGATTATGAATGAGAATGAAGGCTGTCCCAAGCAAGTAGTTCAAAGAACAAGGTGTGGTTTTGCCTAACCCGGTGTCAGAGTTTTTATGCCGCCCATGGGCCTCGGACTTGACTTTACGTGCCGTCGAAAAATATCCTGAAATATCATTGTATCCGGTATTGTTATTAATAAGGGTGTAAAAAACCTCTTCACGAAGCAAAAAGCACTTGTTCTCCCCGTCATTGCGATCATTTTTTGTTCTGCACCATACCTGGGAACCTTGTTGTTACGGAGATATGGGGGTCAAAGTTTTATTTTTGACAATTTTTTTACTGTAAGATTTTTACTTTTAACACCTGCACAACCCCCGTTCTATGTAATCCATTCATTACCACAATGTTTAGAGTGCGCTACATTGAGTTCTACCACAAAACATGATTTTCCGCCCCAATAAAAAAGTCCTTTGCCAGCAATATTTATTTCCTAAAGTTACTTAGTTGATGTACAGAATGCTTGGTTGACGGCTTCGTGGTGAGGTTGTTTACACTCTGTATATCAATGGACAACAGATCATTAAGGTCCATGTTCACCGAAAAGATGACGGACTGATTATCTAAAACAGCTGTTTAAATCATATTTTTGTATGGGAACATGTCACAGTGACAGCTGTTTTTAGATAATCAGGTTGTTATCTTTTCGGTGAACATGGACCTAAGAGTTTCTAACTTCTCCGTAAATCTGATGTGTAAACAATTAACAGGATCCCGTATCATCTGGGGCCATCGCCATATTTATCTTCTAAATTAAAAAAAAAAAAAAAACATAATCATGCATGGAAAGCTGATTTACGGTTCAAATATTTCAAGTACACACCCCCACCTAATGAATGTTCTAACAACCTCTAATTATTACGTCACAAGACTAACGCTATCTCTCTCTAACATTGTATGAAAGAGCGCGACAGAACCACTCAAGTACTGCCAAGGTAAATATTATTGAATGGAATTGTAAATATATTATATTGGTATATTACTATATTTATTCTATATGTTTGTCGAGTTGAGTGCATTAGCTTGTGTTATGTCAGTGAAGTGCTAATTATATATAATTTCATTTAAAAAAGGGGAGTGTGGGGGCGTGGATATACGTACAACTTGCGAATTAACTTGAAAATTAATGTTTTGTTAGACGTGTGGATGGTGGAAACCGGATTTTTGTAGACGACCCAACCTTTCATTACCATGTCTATTTTCGTCACGAGTTTTTATTTGATTTGCAATCCGATTTTCTATAATTTTGGGAGCCAGTTACTAGGCATAGTCTCAATCTATATTATTAATATTATAAAGCAGAAGAGTTTGTTTGTTTGGTTGAACGCGCTAATCTCAAGAATTACTGGTTGAAATTGAAAAATTCCTTTTGTGTTGGATAGTCCATTTATCGAGGAAGGCTTAAGGTTATATAACATCACGCTATGACCAATAGGAAAGGAGCGCAGAAGAAAAATGTTGCAAAAACGGGGGAAATTTTATTCCCTTTGTGAGCGTTTTTCTCTTATGTGACGCAGACGAAGTTGCGTGGGTCAGCTAGTTTTAAATACATGTGGTTGACCTGTCCCGATGACCTGGTGAAGGTTGCGGGAATCCGTTGGATGCGAGTCGCAAGGGACCGGTCATTGTCGCGACAGTTGGGGGAGGCCTATGTCCAGCAGTGGACGTCTTTCGCCTGTAATGATGATGATGAGCTGTCCCAATCGTTGGCGGGATTTGAAGGTCTCATGTTGATCCTCGCATTTAAATGTTCAGTGTTGCTGCATCAATACATTCCAGAGTCTCAAAAACAATAATGGTTTGTAATTAATTAGGCCTGAATTCTTGTCGCGCTAACAGTCTAGTACGGTACGAGTACGAGTATACATTGTGTTCTAATAGCACCATACTGCGACGCTGACGTGAGCGACGACCGACAGCCGTATTTTGTTCTCGCTGCTGTCACGACCGACCGTACGCGACCGACCATCAGCGTGACGAGAATTCAGGCCCTAGACAGAAACTACACACTGTCACAGCTACGGTCCTTTTGCTTGATCCACGTTAGCCTCGTACACGCAAGGTCAACACTATTTTAATATTCATGAACGATTCAATTAAGTACTATAATCAGCACACATCCTAATAAACTCATTAAAAAAACAAAAAAAGATAATCGCTACCTTTTAAAAAAATATAATTACTTGAAGAGGTCATAATGTCAGATCACATCCAACACTAAGATGTTATGTAAATGTCCATTTTCACCAACACTAAGAAACACTTAAAGAAACCCCTAAACGAAAGCTCGCCACTGGATTTTCAACTTTCAGTGCTAAATATAGAGTTCAAAATCCAATTTCGCGTAAGAGTATGATGTGTCACTCTTTGGCAAGCTGATGTTTTTTATCTAACAGACGCATACGACGTGTCTTCTGACGTCACAATAAATGATATGTTCATTAAATATGTCCACAATACATTATAAGTACGTCTTGTACCAATTGGTTATCGCTTTAGGGGCAATGGTGAAGGTTTTTAGTGAATCTCGATGAAAAATTGTGTTTTTGAAAACGAGAAGTGTATTTAAGTAAGTCACAATGACAATACTTGCATATTAATTACGACCCGAATGATGATTATTTGACGACCCGAATGGCGTAGTGGTAGTGACGCTGCCTTACGTTCTTAGGGTCCTGGGTTCGAATCCCGGTAGGAGCAAATGTTTGTGTGATGAGCATGGACATTTGTTTCCGAGTCATGGATGTTTATATGTATAATAAGTATGTATTTATAAACAAAAAAGTATATGTAGTATATCAACTATCTAGTGTCCACGACACAAGCTTTGCTTAGTGTGGCGCTAGGTAGCGCTGTGTGTTAATGTCTAGCGATACTAATTGCATTAATTATCTGTATGACGCACGTAACAAAATTAAGTTACATCAATAAAGAATTGCGTTCAAGCCATGCTCTAACCAGAGCGATCAACGCAACCATCTCGTTCGTTTTGTTCTGCGAACACAAACGAGCGCAAGCGGCTATAGACTTCCGGATTTCCGAACAAACGAGTTACAGAAGAATAAGACAAGTGTCTATCGGGGCGACTGATCGCGTTGGTTATGACACGAAGTTATAGATGGACATTAAGAGCAAGTTGTATAATCAGAACAATTTTTTACATATTAAAATCATCTCAATTTTTTTCAAACATAAATTCATTTGTTATTTTACTTTAATGTTGTTATTAATTTTCTCTATAATAAATAGGAAGGATACGTAGAACTTATAAACATTAACCGACCTCTGACACGGCGGTATCTCTATCAGTAACACTACTGATAACCTCTTATTACTATTTGTTTTTCCTATATTCCTCGATCACGGAGAGATCTCACTGCATATTATAAAACGTAGTTCTCCGCTGCGTCTGTCTGTCTGTTCGCGATAAATTCAAAAACTACTGCTGTCATTTTGATGCTGCTTTCACCAATGGATTGAGCTGTTCTCGAGGAAAGTTTTAGTATATAACTAGCTGACCCACGCAACTTCGTCTGCGTCACATGGGAGAGAAAAACGAAAGGAAAACAAAATGCCCGATTTTGCAACATTTTTCATTGTAGGGGTACATAAAAAAGGAAGACGTCTTCGTCGACACCACAAACAAATAATTTGGGATTAAAGCAAGAGAATGTTGCATCATTCCATCATTCCAAAAATAGTTGTAAAAATGACTAATTAATAAATCAAACTCAATTAAATGTATTCGGTGATGACGTTAGAGGTGAATAAAATCACTTTTATAATTCTAATAAAAAATAAATTATATCTATGATACACCCAACTACTATTGCCCCCAATAAAAACAAAAAAGTGTAAAATCGAATAATTTAATAACGACCCTAATTATTATAACAATCCAATGAATTAATGCGTCTATAAAATACAGGTTCCACTGATTGACCGACTATCTTTAAGATTTGGTTGAGTAATGAATAATTTATTAAATAGCGTCGTAAAATATAACAATTTGCATCTGAATATACCATCTGTTTCTGTTTTATGAAGACTTCTGAGGATGTCCTCATCGACTAGGTTAGGCGTCGTACTGATTGGTAAATGATTGGACGAAATAACTGTATTATCTTGTAAGATCACCATCTGCTTAGCCTTTTCCCTAACTATGTTAGTATTAGCTTCTTGAATGCAGCTGAATACTAGTTGATAACATTAACTTTAAAGCAAAAGTCATCATTAATTTCCTGCCTTTATTTTAGTTAATTTATGATCGGGGCAACATCTCTACTTACTTATACTTAAACACTGTTTTAGGCTTTCACGGTTTAAAACTAAACTTATATTGTCACTTACGGGATATCTTCCGTGATTACCAAATAATCACGGAAGATATCCCGTAAGTGACAATATAAGTTTACTTATACTTCTCTATTGCTCGTCATCGTCATATTAGCAGTTACCTTTTTTCTAGCCATATCGTCATTAACACAGTGTATCTATCGTTCCTTTGGTTTTTTTCTTCTCTTATAAATAAAAAAATATATATCGCTGGACATTACCACACAGAGCCACCTAGTGCCACACTAAGCAAAGCTTGTGTCGTGGACACTAGATAGTTGATATACTACATATATACTTTTTTGTTTGTAAATACATACTTATTACACATGTAAACATCCATGACTCGGAAACAAACGTCCATGCTCATCACACAAACATTTGCTCCTACCGGGATTCCAAACCAGGACCCTAAGAACTTAGGGCGTCACTACCACTACGCCATTCGGGTCGTCAAAATAGCCATCCAGATCCATACTCAAACCTTTCCTCGCTACATTCTCCTCATTATTAAATCTCAAATCGTTTATTGCTGTATCCATAAGTACATCATGATAACAAACAAGCAAAATTATGAGGTATTAAAACTATTCTTTTGTGATTGGCGCCGCCAACTTATGTTAATAGAAAGCAGTATCCAACTTTACCTTTTCTAATGAAGCACTGATCACACGAGGTTGTGAAATAAATGGCAATCGCGTCTTCACGGAATTTTAACCATCATAAAGTTTTTGTTAAAATTCGGTAAAAAAATTACCAATGTAGACGACGCCTAAGATACGATTTTATGACTCTCCTGACATTCGTTTCAATACTGTGATGTCATATCATTGACTAGCATAATTTAATTTATTTTTTGCTCATCGTTCATAAAAATACATGAGACTATCAGATTAAGCTAATTTTAAAACGACATGCTTAATCTTTGAATATATTTAAATAGTAAAAAGAAATTAATGAAGCGATTAAATTAATTTTAAGAAATAGTTGCTGAACCGGAACCGGACTATGGAAATGCAGTTTATTTGATCCTTATGACCCAGACATTTCTATAAAATTACTTAAATAAACATCTTCCGAACTGCATCCTAAACCACACAAGTAACGCTTAGTTTACCGACTTTCACGAACACGAGCACATCGTCTATGTAAACGGCTGTATCGTAATGTTTGAACATACAATCATTGATGGCGGCTACCGGTTGACCTACAAACGATAACACCGACCGCTCCGCCAGTCGCGTGCGACGCTTACCGACGAGCGTACGTATCGTCCCCAACCTGTCATTCTACGTACAACAAAATTTCCACTTCGACCTGATAATAACCAAGACCCAAAACTATCGATAACATATCGTGTGATAAGTCATTTTGTGTGCTTATGAGTGTTATAGTGGCTGTGTTATGTGAATATTGTAATACAAGTGATAAAAATAATGAATTGGTGTTAGTGTATAACATTTAGTGGATTATTGCAATGCTAGTGCGAATGTGTGGGAACGAAGATAGGACGCCGGTGAAGGTAATGCAACAGGTTACGCCGGGTAGCGCACGCAGTGTTGATAGCAACGCGCGTGATTCGTGCGATTGTATATTATGACATTGTTTTATTTGGACAGATAATTCAGTAGGTATAACTGAGAATTGTGAGAAAGCATAAGAATTTGGTAGCTCTATCAGTTTTGAAACAGGTCACATGTGATCTGCGTCGATAGCTCAACATGAGTCGTTTTCCCGCCAGAATGTGAGAAGGTGTACCAACCTCTCAACCGTATGACTATAGGGATACGGTTGTTCTTAGAGTATATTATGCAAAACGTTCTCTGGGAACAAAAGGATGTCTATGATATTAACTTATCACACACGTTTGAGGAAAATAATTATATGAAATAAGTCAAGCCACAGTTCGTTCAGTAATCAGACGGAACTTTTACATCATTATCGGTAAACAGAGATTATAGTTTGAACTCTAGTTCAGGTTATAAGGCTTGAATGACACGATGGAAGTCATTAAAACTTAGTTCACATTGCTACACTTGAAATTACATTATGAGAGATAGAAATCTTAAGACGCGGCAAGTTCCGGGTTTCTCCAAAAGATATCTAAATGTGACGCACAAAGAGTGCTTGGTTACCTAGCAACTGGCTTGTGGAAGTCAGAAAAGAAGTCGCATCATGCAACATACTGGCATTTAGCTGTATCAGGTTAGAGGCGGATTTCAAATTGTTGACAAAAAGTTCATGGCGATATATCGTATAAAAATTGCATTATTTCTTATTTATTAACACAGCATTATCAATTATGTCCACTTTTACTTATCAAGTACGGTAAAGAACGTTACAAATACAGTCTCCATTTTCGTAAAAAAACACGGATCTAAAACCTCCGGCACTCGACCACTACCTTGCATAAACACTGATTTAATCACGTTGACTTCCCCGCCGTTACCAATATCATGTGCAATTAATATGTTTACGATTCTTGTATCCTATTAATAAACATACCATAATCAGCCACGTAACAAGTAATATCGTATAGAAATTATCGCATTTCGTAATCAAAGCATTAATGTTTATCTTGTTCTTGCATCGCAATCAGGGAGATCCTATCGGCTATCGGAGATAAGTGAATGAAATACTATACTTGATGCGATATCTTGTGTTTTTATAGGATGTAGGTGTTTAAAAACTTAACGTAGTAGGTACTTATGAAAGCTTATAATTAATAATAATAATGTAATTAATCGCTATATTTAGAGAGCTTCTTAAGTGTTGTACCTCTTGGTATGCTGAAGTTGGAAATTCCGATCTTAATTCCCATCTTTTTAAAACCCAATATAATTTTACTCCGTTCTTATCTATTTGTCAGTATTATATTTAGGGTTTTCTGATAAATTTGATTGTGTCGTTGACCCTTTATGCTGGCGGTCTTTTTGCACTCTTGGTCACCTTCGCAATCATGATTTAGCGTTTTCTTATCTTGTGGTTCAGTTCCCTCAAGCTTGGGATCGTCTTTGTTGAGTCGTGTTATCGTGTGTGGTTTACGTTTGCTTTACATCCGTCTACCTTCTTTCTTATTTTCCGATATTCTATTCTGTTCTGATAGTCTAAATAAGATTTGACACCCTTCTTGCTACAACATCGGTGTTTTATCATTTTAATGACATAATCTTTCTCCACTGACGGTAACTCCTTTCCGTGTTTAAATAATACGGCTGTAGGACAGAACTTAGAACCCAGAAGCCGGTTATCTTATCACAACAAACATTGCAGCTCTCTCGCGTATTTGTCCGACACTCGTAATACACCGGTTCACGCATGTCTGCCGTTCGTTTACACTACTATTACGACCCCTTTTTTCGTTAGTTTCTCATTTGAATTTCAATCTTCCTAAGTAATATGATTCCGTGTTTTACTAATAGGATTTTGTGTAACTTATTTTGAGCATGGTTTCTTCTTCCATACTCCTCTAAGGAGTATGACATCAGGTTGTCATCTAAGGAGTTATCCCATTTCTAGCAATCATCTCTCACACAGTCCATGATTTGTGACCCAGAAGCTGTTTGTCTTATCAATAAAAACATTGCAGCTCCCTTTTGTATTTATCCTACACTTGTACTACGCTGGTTCACGGATACCGGCCGTCCGTTTACACTAGCATTAGCGTAAACGTGTCTAATTTGTTCACTTTCATCAAACTTTGCCTTATTATGTCTGCTTTAATCCTTTGTAAGCCATTATTCCTAGTGTAGCATCCACCCGTCCAATTCTCGCCTAGTAACTGGCAATGGAATAAAAGTTGGTTGTGTACCCAAGTCGTACATAACAAAACACGTACATAACAGACATTCTTTTTTATCTGTGGAATTGAATGATTACTCATGTAACGTTCTGTTACACTAGCATTTTGTTGTTTTTGTCAAGATTCATCGGACGTCAACACTTTTTGTCTACACTCCGCTCTTCTATCGTTCGAGTTAGTGTATCCATTTCTGTGATAGGATCCGTGTTTTAATTAACAGAACTTGTGACACAGAAAGTCTTCGTCATATCCAACATTGCTCTCTATCGTATTAGTCCTACAACGCGTACTACACCGGTTCATGGATATCTACTTTCCGGTAACGTCTGAAGTCCACGTTATTGAGTTGTTCACTGTCTTCGGACTTCGGCCTATTACATCAGACTGTCTGCTTTCGTAACCCTTTCCTATTTGTCAGAATTTTATTAAGGTGCTTTTGAGAAAATAGTTTTTGTTTACATTTTGATCTTCCATCATTTTAGTTTTCTTTTGACGTAATTATGATTCCGTGATTTCATCATCAAAAACTTGTAACCCAGAAGTTTTTATCACAACAAACATTGCAGCTTTCTTGTGCTAGCAGTAGTAACAACAGTACATCACCAACAATAAGAAAAAAGGCGGGTCATGGATGCCGGCCGTCCGTTTACTCTAGCATTAGCGTCCATGCTGTCTAATTTGTTCACTTTCATCGGTTGAGTCATGTTTGAACTTCGGCTGATACGAGTACAAGCATTGTTGTTACGTATGTAGGTTTATAGGGTAGGGTGACGATGTTTTTGTCATGTAATCTAATATACTAGTATTTCATTTTAAAGTCACCGCTGCTATTAAAAGGCTGAAATAACCCGGCGCGGGAGTTTTTAGGACTTGTAAAAATAAAATGTGCCATTCAGCTTATTGCTCCGAGCGTACGAGTTACACTCTTACAGAAATCATCATATCATCCCCAAATCGCCCACTGCATGGTATAGGCCTTTCCTTTTTTTCTACAACGGTGACGATACCGTCAACCCAACGGTTTATTTGGCCATACCTTGGCCACCACTAAGTCAAAACCTTGCTCCATCGGCCGTCTCCGCGTCTAGCCTGAATACTTATGAATGCTGTATGTATTATATTTTTGGGTAATCGAACGACTCAAATGACCAGCATAAAAGTGCCGCTATTTTTAATTACAAATTTCTGCGTTGTCGCAATTTAATTCACAATTCCAATATTCATTAACTCGAACAGAACGAATTATTGGCAAAATATTTAATACTTGGCTACGGAGAGAACAATAGTTTGATACAACAAGATACATATTCAAGTGTTAAAAATCCATGTTAAAATGTCGCTGTATTTGTTCAGTTGGTACCATTGACGCACGGCATTATACTAACAATAGTAACAATGAGTTTTTCGTACAATATTTTTTTTTTCTTTATAATTTTTTAAATTTTTCTATAGTGGCTTGAGTTCCGAACAGTTGAGAGTGGTCAGTAATGTGGCGGGCTATATGGGTGTGTGGGTGTGTTGTGTGTCGTTCGGAACGATCAGAGGTGCGTAGTAATCGCAGCCATCGTGTGTGTAAGTAGGAAAGCAGTGTGTAAGGGTCGTATCACTTGGCGTTGTGTAGTGTCTGTATACGTTCATGAGAAAAACGACGTGAGTTTATATCCTGCATGTCTGAATGACGTCAGAGTGAAAATTTATGATTCGGTGACCAACAACCAATATAGTGTTAATTGACATGAGAATCGTCGACATCGAAGTGTCAGTTGTGATGACGAGTTATATAGAAGTATGGAAAAAGAAGATAATATGCTGCGTCGACCACAAATGAATTGGGATAAGGGCAGGAGAATGTTGATGATGATTTGTTAGACGGAAGTAAGCCTTTCCTGTTAATTAATAATCATCATCATCATCTTTCACCATTTCAGCCGAAAGACGTCCACTGCTGTACATAGGCCTCCCCGAAGTGTCGCCACATAGACCGGTCCCGTGCGACTCGCATCCAACGGATTCCCGCAACCTTCACCAGGTCATCGGTCCACCTAGTGGGAGGTCTTCCTACGCATCGTCTTCCGGTTTGCGGTCGCTACTCCAAAACTTTTCGGCCCCATCGGCCATCCGTTCTGCGAGCAATTTGCCCTGCCCACTGCCACTTAAGTTTGGCAATTCTTCAAGCTGCGTCGGTGACCTTGGTTCCCTTGCGGATGTTTTCATTTCTGATTCGATCACGCAAGGAAACTCCGAGCATAGCCCTCTCCATTGCCCTTTGGGTGACTTGAAGCCTTTTGATAAGGCCTATTGTGAGCGACCACGTTTCGGTCCCGTATGTAATCACTGGCAACACACACTGGTCATAGACTATGGCTATTCATGGATGACAGTATGGATGCTGCATTAAAGAACCGTTTGTTCTATGTTAGTGGCTTGGAACCGAATTGAGAATCGTCGACAAATACTAGATAATTAACTTATGTTCTGAGCAAATGTGTACATTTCGCATTTTTCATGAAGAAACTGAAGTAGGTACTAAGATTAGTCATGAGACTTATAATTAATTAATTGCCGATAGATAACCTAAAACAATAAATTATTAATATAAGAAATTATAAGATAAGAATTAGCGTACTTAGCTAAAGTAAAAAAAAACCACTTTTGCCTTTTATAAATTCAAATACGATTTCGATTAATTTCTTTGTTGATCTGACTATGGTTTATATTGACATGACAATCTATGATGATATTTATAGAAAACATACAGAATATAAGATTCTTTAAGATGATCATTGCAGACTTGAAGTTCTGTCACGAAGGTGA
This sequence comes from Xestia c-nigrum, assembly GCA_916618015.1. NCBI lineage: Eukaryota > Metazoa > Arthropoda > Insecta > Lepidoptera > Noctuidae > Xestia > Xestia c-nigrum. The sequence continues at coordinate 1,418,370 of OU745248.1, forward strand.
AGTAAGGAGCAGTTTCTGAAACTCAATCTGCTGAAATGGTTAACTCCAGGTAGAGACTCCCACAGTGGGAAGGGAATAAAGGCATGAAAGGGCGGGCTCCTATACTTAGCAGTACGTTGAACAAGGCTTCCAATAGGCTGGACCACAAAAAAATCTAAGTAGCCCGCCAGTTAAATTATCAAAAAATATTTGACCCGTATTGTTCCTTTTGTTACGTAAATCAAAACTGTCGAAGATATGACGTTTTTTTTAAATTCTCAACACGTCACGCCTTGGTATAATTTTTTAGTGCGTTTTGACGTCACGAACGAGCCCGCACTCCCGAATTTTGATGCGTTTTAGCTTTATCAATATTCATTGATTTACAAAAACAAAAAATACGTGTCCATTATTTTCCAATACTTACTCTAACTGACGGACTAAATAGATATGCAATTTTATGATACCGTCGTCATACCTATGATGATATTGTTGAACAGAGTGTAAGTTTTATAGAAGTTCGTCTTTTCGCACGGCTTGTAAAAAAATAGACACAATGCAGCTTTGTCTGCTGAAACAACGTTATCAGATAACAACTAATACACCAGGATTTAGAACTTAATGAAAATTCTAAATTTGACTTAGCGTTATCTTTTTTTTTTACGTGTATGGCAAATACATTGACCGCTCCCTTTATTTTTTTATTAATTAAATCCAAGATATAGTAGGCCACTTAGATAATAGCAACTTTCATAATGAAACCGTTTGATTATCACTTTCGATATGGTGAACGGAGTGTGTGATTAAAGCCCGGACTCCGCCAACGCGTAGACTGGGTATCAACCAGTGTGGTTGGTTGATTCCCGAACGTCTCTCTCCAGCTCCACTCCACTCGTCTTCGATTTGGTGAAGTCCGGGTCCTTGGACTGATTTGGATTTTGACGTCACTACCACCCGCAAAGAATATGAAGCTTTACACTATCATTCTCATGCCCTAATCCCAATTCGTTTGGGTCGGCGTAGCATGTGTTTTTCTTCCATACATCTCTAGTACACGTCACCTCATCAGACACCTCCTTTCATATCATAAATCACACAAAAATATGGCGAGAAATATGAAATTGTTGTTTTTTGCGCTGCTACCATATTGCGCTGAGCTTTTCATCGGATCCTAACTCCATGAAAGAGGCTCAGAATGCATCGTGATATATCTACTTAACCACAACGTATTGTGGCTTTTCTTCTTTGTCGAAAATACCTAGCTCCGTTGGTCCTTTTCTGCCAGAGCTGAACTAATCGAGACATATAAAATAATCATATTGCTGGAATTGATCTACCCGCACTATCTCTAATGGAAACGCAGCCTAAATGTATGGAAAGGGAAAGTACGGAGGCGGCTTAAACGGACGTACAAAAAGAAATAGGTATGGGTTAACTTATAATTAATCATACTTAAGATAAAGAAAAAAAATCCCCTAAAAGCTTGTAACGCTTAAATTCAATACCTTAATACCGGAAAGGTAATTGATCAGATACTATCAAAATACCTATCGTATACTTTATCAAGGAAAATTCTAAAGATAGAGGATATCGAAACCGGTTTAAAGGAAAAAAAAAACAACAAATGTCTTGCGTAAACATAACAATTATAACAAATTCTTACGAATTTGAGATATTATGTTTTATTGTGAATATGGCCAACGTGTTATAAGCGTAGGTAAATCATTAGATGATCAGAGACTCAATGTAATTAGAAAAATGTGTAATTTGATGAAAAGCCGTGTGCTACTTTCCCAACGATAAAATAGTCAAATTTCCATTCAAACTAATTCCTACTGCTTTAATTCCACTGGTGGGTGAATTTTCATGAAGTTGTCCTGTAGGATGTAAATCGCAGTCTACTCTCATCATGCTAGATACAAAAACCCAATAACACTTCCCGACCTGGGCATCAAACCTAAGACCTCTTGCTCAGTAGCGCTTGTGTCTAGTTGGCGTATACTCGTATTATTAAATTTATTCTAAATGTTACTGGCTGAACCAAATCCATTGCAATCGCCACTTCATTCAGTATAAATTTATCTTTCATTGTAGTTACTTCAAAATCATTGAGTTTATACATATTTTAATTCATCAAAAACGTTGAATGGTTCTTCAACCAAGTCTTTGTTTTCTACTTTGTCATATTCCACACATGTGACGATATTTATCTGGTTTTTACATGTTATCTTCGTACGTTCATCGTTTATCAAGAAAATCGGCTTATGCGATTACATATCTGTTTAATGCCGAAATACACGCAACTTTTTAGTAATAAATGTTTAGATTATATCAACTGGTAAATAGTAATCCCTATCGGAAAGGTCTCATTTATTATCTTTCTTTGTTATACAGTTTTTTATGTAATTTTCCTTTGTTGTCATCATAAATATCGAGCGCAAGCCTATGCAATAGGTGCATATTATTTTGCTTAACCAATTCACGAGTCTGATACTATGTTTACGAACCGTAGGCACGAAGGAATTTCCCATTGGTAACAATGACGGAATTCATCACATATTTTCATCCCTTATCCCTTAAAACAATCCAGTGTCCATCAGTGCTCAATTGCATTATCCCTCATACAAAATTTTATAAATAGATTTATCGATGTTCCCTCTGTATGTCTATGAGGGAATAGATATATGCCAAAACAAGGAAACTAATTGAAAAATTTACGAAATATCCTGTACATTGAAACTTGAAACCCAAACACACGTCATATTTTATTGGATGTGTTATTTTTATCTCTATATCTCCAAATATTATATCGACACTTAAGATAAGCTGTCATATGATCATTATCAGCTGTTATCAGGCGATCATTCCGGTCGTTATCTTCCTTACAACTTAGCGTTCACGTTGGACTATTTCTAGTGATGATTTTTAATATCTGGAAATTCCACTTTGACATTTATGAATGCCACCTGTAGAATATATAAAAGAGATAATGATGATATTTTCCTAATAATGAAGTAGTTGGTGAGTCATTCAGGTATTTAATATGGTAATATTAGTTGCATAATATGAAGAATTAAATTGACCATGATTGCAAGGCTAACACATAAAAAAAATAATTTATAGACAACTACGCACTGAATAGTGGATTGATAATTTATGCTAACCTCCCTTGAATTTGAAATATAGCGCGAGGAGTATTTACTATCTACAAACATGTTATTTAATAATAGTAAATAACGTCAGTTATAATTGAAATGAAATTATAATAAGTATAACCAAACACATAAATCCAATAGACACTATCATAACAGCAGCATAAATTAATAAAGAAAACAAAACTATTAAACATGCAATATGTAATAATAAAAAGCTTTTATTATCTGCAGCACCTACATGAACTGGCGACCTCTTAGGAGCAGTGCACTCTGAAAAAGTGTTGACACTAGATAACGCGCTGACCTCTCGTAATACTGACACTTATTGTGCCACTGTTATAGAAATTATCGCCACTAACTATTATGCCCGCTTCAGAGATATCACGTGAGTCATATGCTAAAATTAACAAGTTTGTTTGGTGAGTAGGGAAAAAAATGATTTAATTAGATTATCAGAATGGCCAAAGTAGCAATCATTTGGAACCGTTACAGCGACCGTAGAATAGATTGGGAAAGATAATGGAAATACTTAAACAAAACAAAACGATCAATGGTACACGTAATATCATTGGTCTATATAGCTAGAAATCGTTGTTGGACTGCCTTTGTCCAGCAGTGGTATGATGCAGGTTGATATTATTAGTATTCAGAATAGTCGTGATGAAATACAGTGAATGCAGTGCATTTAAAATGAAAGAGTATATACTTGTGAATTAAGTAACTGATTGCCTGTTGCCATATACTTCTGATATAACGTTGCATCAGTCTTGGACATTTAAAAATAACATCCAGTTTATAAATGTTAGTGTAATCAGTTTATTGACAAAGCTTTCTCAAATTATTCCTAACTCATTACATCCGATAATTCGGTCGAGTGATATCGTTTGTTTATACGATTTTAATGTGGCCTGTGACCCGACCTCACTGATCAGAGGGTAGATCGACTGTCGAGCGATAGCCTTTACAATATTGTGCCTATTGTTGTAATATGGTCAGATATGGACAAGTGCAGTATCGTATGTTGCAACTAGGGTGATTTGGGAAATTGATGACGCTAATCATGCACCGATAGAGGTCATTTAACTGACTAAAAAAAAGGAAGTTATCAAATCGACCCGTATGTACGGTATGTACCCTTTTGACCATAGACAGAATTGCACATGTTTTGCATATGCTAGTCAATACCAACTTCTAAACATGTCTACCAAATTATAAGTCTAAACGCTGCTGTGCAAAATATGTACGCGTAACTAATTAACTTAGCTTAAGCCTTTGTCAGAGTATGCTTCAAGCACTCGGCTTGTTTTGGATCAATTTCAGAGAAATAATGTCAGTTAAATAAACTTCATTTAGTTTTAGAAGAATGACGTCTAAATAGGGTCAAAATCATAAATATATTTTGTTTTGTTTCATAAATCAAATGGGGCGTATCACAAGGGGCTATACTACGACCTACATTGTTTTATAGTGTTACCATTTCTTATCAACCAGCATTAAAATAACGCCGTTTATCTTAAAACCTAATTATACATGTGTTATAGTAAACATAGATAATATTATAATTCTCTTTAAATTATTTATCGTTGTAGTATGTGGAGATAAGTATCTACTGATAAGGCCGACGATAAAAATGGATGGAGTTATAATTGCTGTGCAAACGCTATCAGCGATTCAATTTAGTGAAAGATTTGATTTTGATTAAAATACGATTCATACCTTTTTTATCCGGTTTGTTTTTTCGCTTCATCATCGTTATTCAGATATTTTGGTATCAATAAAACCATGTTCAATAAACCTTAGCTTGAGTAACTATGGCAGCACGCTCTCCAATAGCATGTAGACACGAATTGTTCACATTAAAAGATAGTCGTTAATTTATACTCTTAAGAAAAATGTCGAGTCGTTATCTTTAAATGATCCAAGGCTATTTTAGCACTGCAAAATTAAATGTTGACTCAAATTGCATGTTTACGTAGTATGCAATTTTAATGAACGTGGTTAAACATGTTCTTTAACAAATATTGCTGTCTCAGTAATGTTCAAAGAATAATAAACAGACGACTGGAGCCCTCATATACTCTCGACTCAACAAATTCGTGGAGATAAGTTAATTTGGAAAACGACATCGCCGTCCTTTTGAACTCAATTAATCTGTTAAGTTTTTATGACAACTGCATTTTTCCATACTCCATGATACTTTACCGTTGCTTAGAACCGTCATTTGATAGACCGAATAGGGGGAGTGTTATCGCACGTGACTGATTCGGTATCATGTTCTGTTTGTAGCGCACTCTTAGTAGAGAAGTATGAATGAAAACGTCGACCCTAAATAATTTGCGATAATGCCAGGAGATTGACGATGCTAGCTTGTGTAAAAAAAGTCAAACCACGTGGTAAACTTATCTCAGTAACGTGGCAACTAGCATGCGCACTCTATCACGTCATACCCAACTTGATCGCTTCATTTGCTTACTAGTCCGTGTAGCGTATCGTAGTAGTGACCCGGCGCGGTCGATCGGCGCTGATAACCCGACGACTTCGTGACGACTTGCACGTGGTTCTTGGACGGAATGTGTGATGTGTCTGTGGAATGTTCTGGACTTGAGCTTTGGTGGACTGGGCTTTTTGACAAGAATCGTAGTGGTAAAGTCCCGTAAGTACTTTACGTGTGGTAAAGTATTTGTTTCAGGGTGATTTACTGGAAGCTTAGCTTCAGCGTATACGGCCTGCTGGCGATTAGACAAAATATCTTGCGCAATCTCGTGGATTATCCAGTATGATCTGGGTTGTGGAGGTCAGATAGGCAGTCGTTCCGTGTAAAATACTGGTATTCAGCTGCATCCGGTTAGACTGGAAGCCGACCCCAAAAATAGTTGGGTAAAGGCCAGGCAGATGATGACGATGAATCTCATGGCAAAGTTTTCAGCCAAGATATTGGTTGAAAACTATTTTTATTTTTTATTTTTATTTTTTTATTGGAAGGAACAGCAAACAGTTACATTATAAGGACTTAAAAATAGTTTAACAAAGTAGCAATTCGGTTATAACGTAACCCACAACGCTGTCCACAAGTAGACACAAATTATAAAAAAAAAGGTTAATCGCTAGGAATATTTATAGCAGTACGTGTAGCAAATAATACTTAATTACAATTTAATGGTTTGACAACTAATTGAAATTTAGTTTGAAATGAAAGTATAAAGATAAAGATAGATACTTAACATAAAACATTATTACTATAATTGGGAGCACTTGTTATATTTAATAGGGAACGGTGAATAAGGCTTTTAAATTTACTTATTGTACAATTGAATATGTCTATGTCGACAAAGGTACTGTTATATGTGTCAACCATACGGCGGACAGGTGAGCGCAGGCCTGAATTAGTTCGGCAAGTGTTTAAAGCGAAAAGAGTACCTGCGCGTACACGCCGCCTGTGAATGGTTCTAGGTACAGCATAGCAAATCATACTGTTCAGATTTGTACAGTTAAACTTGTTTCTGACAATTTTGTACAACACTGTGGCTTCGAGATAATTCCTTCGAGAGCTAAGGGGGAGGAGCTTGTACTTGCTGAGCAATTGAGAATATGATAAGTAGGATTTATGGCACCTATAGTGCATAGCACGCAAGAATTTGTACTGAACATTTTCAACCATTTCAGCATATTTTTTGTAGAAGGGATTCCATACCGACACTGCATACTCTAGTTGTGAACGAACAATGGCTTTGTATAAACATAAATATGACGAGGTTCTCTTGAAGTCAAGGGTGGACCGCATAATAAAACCAAATAGTTGGAAAGCTTTGCTGACAATTTTGTTAATGTGCAAATCTAGGCATAGTTTGGAATCCAATATAACGCCGAGGTCGCGAATTGAATTTAATTGAGATAGAGGCACGTGACAAAGGGTGTATGCGAACTTAATAATATGCTTGTTTTTAGTAAATGTGAGATGGTTGCACTTCGGTAAGCTTAGTTTTAATTTGTTACTGTGGCAGTAGTCTGTAAGTCTATCAAGATCTTGTTGGAACAAAATGCAATCATTCACAGTTTTGATGGACTTGTAGACCTTCAGATCATCGGCGTACATTAAGAATTCAGTATGGCGGAAACAGTAACCAATATCATTTATAAATATGTTAAATAAGAGCGGCCCTAAAATAGAGCCTTGTGGGACACCAGATGTGACTTCAATAGTATTTGATCCGTATCCGTTGATTACCACCCTTTGGCAGCGGTTCGAAATGTACGAAGCAAACCACCGCAGTAAATTGCCACGAATTCCATTAAAGGCAATTTTACTAAGCAGCCGCTCATGGTCCACCTTGTCAAAGGCTTTGCAAAAGTCTGTGTATACAGCGTCTACTTGCACGCCATTATCAAAACTATCAAATAAGAAGCTGGAAAAAGATAGGAGGTTTGTAGTAGTAGACCGTTGTTTAACGAAACCGTGTTGTTGATGTATAATGACATTGTGTAAGGCTGGATATATTTCATTATGGACAAGTTTCTCAAAAACTTTTGACAAAGTGGACAGGATAGAGACCGGACGGTAGTTCTCCACATTACCCTTCGACCCACCCTTGTGTATAGGTGTGATGTTCGCACGCTTCCACTCTGTCGGAAATACTCCCTCAGAAATGCATTTATTATAGATTATAACTAACGGTTTGCAGATGTGAGCTGCAGTCAGGCGTAGAAAATAAGGAGGAATGCCATCAGGTCCTGGACCTTTGGCAGGATCCAGAGACCTGAGTTCTTTTATGATCTTGTTTTCATCGAAGTATAAGCTAGAGATACTATCACAAGCTGAGGAAGTTTCCGTGGGTGGTTGCCATTGTGACAAGAGTGGCGACGCAGGTTCGTAAACGGAGTGGAAGAAATTAGAAAACATGTCGCAGATGACTTCTGGTTCGTTGGATTCAGTGTCTTTGTAGTAAACTTTTGCTGGTATGCACGGTTTGTCTTTTCGGTTTGAGACATATGTCCAGAAGTGTTTGACGTTTGTGTGAAGGCTATCTTCTACCGAGCCTATATACTTTGAGAAGCATTCTCCGCACATTGCACTACAACTGGCTCTATGTGTTTTGAATGCTTCGTAATCCGATATGTTACCATACTTCTTCCACTTGATCCAGGCCTTCTGTTTCTTTTTAAATGTGCTGATCAAGGGACGCGAGAACCAGACTGGATAATTGGAAGATCTAGAACAAGTTAGAGGAGTGTGTGCCTTGATAATCTGGTCAAGTTTGTCATAGAACAGCGATAAAGCATCTTCAGGTTTTTCATTTGTTAGAAGTTCCGCCCAGTTGGTTCTCTGTATCATGCCGTTTATTTCTTCATAGTTTGCTTTGTAGAAATTGTATTTTTGTAGTGATTTCTTACATAAGGGGGTATTTTTAATTTTAATATTCACGTCACAAACAAATGGCGGGTGATAGACGTCAGCAGGTAGCAGGGGAGAAGACTCCTGTTGCACACAACAAGGGAAGTTGGATATCAACAGGTCTAATATTTTGCCTTTAGAGTTAAGTGCTGTTATACTGAGAGGCACTTAGAAGGGATATAAAGTTATTAAGATGGTCACACGACACGGTTGTGCCAGAGCACAAAAGGGGAACTTATCGGGGTATTTGAGATAGCGGACGTGTGCCATGTTGCTTCTGGGAGATTATAATCTCCGGCTACGCAGAAAAAATCGACATTAGGACTACACAAAGCTTCATAAAGTGATTCAAAATGCTTTTCATACACAAGTGGGGGAGTTTTAGGAGGTATGTATGCAGCAGCCACGACATGATGCTTTAGTTGGTGACCACTAGGTATTTCTACAGCAATTTGTTCAATGTAGTTGTGCAGTGGAGTGACATTAGTCGAAGAGTTTAAGTCTATTTCAATAGGTCGGTGGATTTTTAAGACAGCCACTAGAACACCGCCACCGTCCAGTTTATTAGTGCTAGCCCTATCGCGATCACACCTGTACACAACGTAACGCCGGTCAATGAATTCATTGTTGTTTATTTCCGGCACTAGCCATGTTTCTGTAAGTATGATGATGTCATATGTTCTGGTAAGAATGTTCAAATATAAAGCCTGCAGTTTAGTACGGATACCTCTACAGTTTTGATAATATATGGTTAAGCGTTTATCAGCCATTGGTAAAAGTAAAATATACACATGTACAAACATTGAGCGCTAATAATAAAAATAATAAAAGGATGCCTACTGAAAGAAGTGACTTTGAGGTACAAAGAATTGAATAGATTACCCAGAGACAGCAAGACAAGCTCATGGAATTAAAGCATAAGAACTCAGTTTTACAATAATAACACAATTCTGAAATTATTTTTGTTTCAGTTTTGAGTACAATAAATAACAACTGTAAAGTGATAAAATGTTTCAAGAGTAAACAGACAAAACTTGAAAAAAACAGTAAAATTAAAATTATTTCATAGAGTATTATCCTCCCCAAATTAAAATAATATAGTTGTAGTGTAACTAAGTTAGAAACACGAAAATTAACACTTAACGAGTACAAACAACAAAAAATAACGTGTGCAAACATAAAAATAACAAGTACGAACATAAAAACAACAAGTACGAACTTAAAATTAACAAAAATACGAGTACAGTAAACAAAGTGTGTGAGATCTGACGCACCAGATAGAACCATGTAGTATGACGTATTATTGTAGCTACTACACAGAGTTTTGGGTACCGACTGGTGGCGGGGTTTTGTCACCGCTTTTAATTTTTCGGATATCATCCAGTGCTCGAACCGCAAACGAAGCCATGCCATCACGTTCGCGTACAAGTATTGTAGAGTTTTTAATCCAGACATACTTATAATCGTGCTTTTTAGCGGCCTCCTTACAAGCCCGAAACAACTGTTTAGTTTTCAGGGTAAGATGTTCGTTTAGGTATATTCTAGTTGGTGAGCCTGAAATACCGATTTGATCGGTCTTGAGTTCCTTGGCCAGATGGTATGCGCTCAGGAGGTTATCACGAGTAATTCGCGTACCGAATTTAACAATTATGTTCTTCGGTTTGTTGCTCGTTTGCTGGGCATGTTGCACTCGATGGATAGAGATCACATCTTTCTGCAGTATTGGAAACTTGACGGCAGTGCCTAATTGTTCCATTATGCGAATCAGGTCTTCACCGCGTCTTTCAGGGACATTGCATATTTCTATGTTGCAATTTCTAGCTTGTTGCTCTAAGGAATCAATTTTAAGCTCCAGATTTCTAACTAAGCTATGAGATTGATCCGAGCTGTGACGGGCAATGATCTCAACACGTTCTTGTAGGTCTTTCTGCTCAGCTGCCAGAAACTGTACGGAGGATTTTAACTCGGAAACATCATGAACCACCGAACTAACATGTTCACCTAATTTGTTGTGTGCGCTGCGGAGGGTGTCCATTTCCTGCTTCATATCAGTTATACTAGACTGGATACTGTCATTGAATTTCGTCATGCTGATCTCCATTTCTTCACGCCAGCCGCGCAGAGTGGTCTTGATATCAAATGTGAACTTGGCCATGGCGTGGTCCATGTCCGTCCGCCAACCCTTGAGTGTATTATTTAGTTCTTGTGTTATTATGCCAAGGTTTGCGATGTCGGTCGAGTTGGACGCAGCGCTAGGGCCAATTGTAGATGTAGTGCACAATGAAGAGTTCGGTGACGAGGACTGCTGTTCCAAGTTGTCGCAGGACATGTTTATTGCGTGTTCGCAATTTGCGGGAATGTAAACAGAGCAATTTAGTGATGCCGACTCGGGGCGACTGCGCTGCGTTATGTTACTGCAGGGGTGACATTTCCACGCGGCTTTATGTTCGCGAGTATAGCCTGAGTATTGGAGTGGAGTGACATTAAGGCACTCACAGTGGTATATATCATCACAAGAATGGCATTTTAGTGCCAGTGCCCGTGGCCCCACTTCTTCCCTGCAATCACTACAGATGTTATTCATGTTAATAAAAATCAAACTCAATGACGAGTTGGTTATTTTTATGATACCAGTAGCGCCACCTGCTTTCAAGTGTTAGTTTGAGTGAAAGTTGAGATCGATCACAAAACCAACAGAGGTGTTTATATCGGTCGTGTCACAAAAAGTTACACATAGAACGTATAGATGGCGCTATTCTCAGTATGCTGGCTGGGATGATATGCAGAATTTGAGTGAGATAATTTTCACACAAAAATGATAATTGATTTGTGCACTATCTGACACACACAGGTCACAGTAAGGAACTTCCAGAAAACTGCTTTTACACTTCTTTGGTAGCACTATGAAGCTTTGCGGAGCCGATATTGATGACACTGAGATTATAATATTAATCACTAGTCACGATGTAATATCTTCTTACAAGCACAACGTATAGTCAGATTATACGTATCTTCAAACTGTTCACACGATTTACAATCAGAATGTGCACTTAAACTATTTTTAAACTTTAATATACTGGGAGCAAGTTACAAGACGTAAACACACGTACAGCGCCACCTAGCGAGGTCGCGCTGTACGTGTGTTGAAGTTGTTTGATACTTTAATTCAAAATAACAAACAATTAGCGCCATCTTTGCGGAATTCATTTGACGGTTTTATTTCTCATTCCCACTACACTACCATTATAATAATAATTATAATATTTATTTGACAAAAAAAAATAGTACACAGGTAATATATATAGATAATTAAAATCTTTAGTGGCTTCCGTATCGCACGGGTTGCACCCAGTCGCACCTCAGTTTTACCAGGGCTTATTATTGCGTACAATAAATTAAGACTAGTCAAGAACTTAACTCTTGACTTTTCAAGAAATACTTACATATGATGCGTCTTGCTGCAATCTGACCTTTTCACCCCAATTAATGAGGTAAAGTAATATCCAAAGGTTAGGAATGTATTCTCTAATTAAGTGACTTGTCTTATGAGTCAAGTTGAGTGATATCTATTGAATCTACTTTATGTTGATGGCAATAGGGGAGGGGCCCGCAAGGGCCGAAGCCTGCCGTGGTTGCGGGCCTGTTCGAAAGAGATACCGCGGCCCCGGAACATAAAGGGCGAGGAAGGAACATGGATGGGTTTTAGTCAGTAAAAGTCTCACACTCCCACCCGCTCCGCTCAGAGTGGGAGAAGTTGGTGAATACCCATCCGAATAAAAAAACAATATGCAAATGCACTGAAAGTGACAACTAACAACAGAAAGGGATTTAAGTGTATTATATATATATACCTATAGTACCAATTACATGGGATTTAAATGTAATTGGTACTATAGGTACGCTTCTGCCTAACCCTGCGTTTACAGACGTGACGTTATATATCTAGTTGTTTTTTTCATCCTTCAACGAAACTGTTCTCCTTGTTACAGATGCGGGCCGTTCCGGCGAACGAGCGAGTATACACATTACGAACACGGCCGCCCTCCTTACTCCCTCCCTCCCCCCTCTCCCTCGCCAGCTCCGGCGACAAGTCCCTAGTAGCCCACAATACACATTCTCCCTCCTTAGAACGGCCGGCGAGTCAGCCCTCCGCGCCCGCCACCACCGCTAGTTTCGTCTGTTATGTCTGCGGGGTCAGTGCCCCCAGCTCGCAACTAAGACTGGTCTACTGCTGTCCAAACCCTGAAAGAGAACCTTATTACCCTTTTATAACGACGCTCAAACCTCATCCAGATGCCAGTCCTATTAGTCCACAAGGTGAGTTCAAGATTTTTTCTGATGTAGTAGTTATGCTGATGTAAATGTAACTAACGTTGGACCTACAGTGGTAGTTGTTTCAAAAATATGTTGATAGAAATGTCTAACAGAACCGTTGGGTAGTCAAAAGTCCTATTCAGGAACCCAGAAACTGAGCACGGCAATACCAGCTTCGCTGAACTTGACCTGACCTAATTGTTGTTTAAACAGATTTTAGGAAGCTGCAAGGAATCATGCAGGGTACACTTGCTCGATAAATTCCCAAGTAAATTTTGATGCCTGTATTACTGTACGACTTTTTTCGCTGTAGGTCAGACTTAAATTAACACAGTATGATCCCGTTTTGGACGTCAAAATTGTATGAGACATTCCCCCAAAACACCTGCTGTTAGCCTATCGCTGGGTAGAAGATGAGGTGGAACTAACTTGCCATTATTCACTTGATTCCAATAAGATTTCGTTGATTGCAGGCATGGTACAAATATGCGCGTCGTGTTACAAAAGTATCCCCCACAAGTACCCGGCGTACGGCGAGAACGGCGAGCCGAACGCTGCGCACAACAATTCACATACCAACAATATTAGGTAAGTTTATAAATAGTCATACCTTTCTTTCCCGAAGAAATGTATAGAACGCCGTAAGAAGAGTCGAGGGTTCGTGTTGTGTTATACAGGGCACTAATGACCTGACTCCGGAATGCTACACTTACGCCCGGATTCCACCAAGGCGGAGAGAAAAGATGCGGGAATCAACCAATTCCAATATTGAAATCCACACCTAGTCTCTCCTGTGATTGCGCGTCTCCACTCCGCTGCACTGCTCATTCCTGTACAAGACACAAAAGAAAATGGTTTTGTTGCAGATTTAAGCCATACGACATCAAGTCCAGTTCGAGTCAGTCGAGTAAGCGGCCGTCGAACGCGTTGTCTAGCAGTCCGCAGAGCCAGATCGTATCGGGAGAGAATGGCATGGGACTGTACAGGTCAGTCACTTACCATGCACCTTATATTTAACGAAAAGTGTCAGGCGATTTCAAAGCATGTTGTCCGTGACCCAGTAGTTGCGTTCGAAAAAGCTAGGCAGGTGACAGTGGTGAAGGGTTATATTTGTGACACCCCGGAAGTCAAGGAACACATAAGGGCGATTGTGCACTACAAGGAATTTTACTGTCCGGCGGTCCGATATGGCACGCCATATAATATATATACTAGTTTGTGCACTATACGTAATTTTACCGTCCGACATTTTACTTTTCCCCATTCCGGAACGGTTTTTTCCGGTCCGAAATGACAGCAATGAAAAACGTGTTTTAAATGCTTGTACACTACGTCCATTTTCATGAGCAGGCGGGGCGGGCGCGGGGAAGGAGGGTGCGCGTGTTTCAAAGACAGAGGTACCCTAAACTGAGGCGTATCATCCGAGAAAAGACGGACAAGTGCACAAGCCAATCATCCGTTTTTTTCATGCCACTTCGGACCGTAAAAAATCGGACTGCCGGACAGTAAAATTCCTTGTAGTGCACAATCGCCCTAAGACCTGTTTTTTTGCAACCGCCGAATTTTATTTTCGTTTTGGTGCAGCCGTGAAGTCACGTGTTAGCGTACAAACGATTTTAGTTTTTGATTCTATCACCTGCTCGCTGACTTATTTGGCGCTATCTGTTGCTTTATTTTTTGGCATGAAAAGTTCTGGCATTTTTGTTAATTTCAATCCTATGATATATTAAAACGTCTGTACAAACATATATTTTGACACCCTATATAATTGTAAGGAATATACAATTTGAGTACACTAGACGCTAAGTAGGCTGCCCTTATTCCCGTAGGGAAGCCGGCAGGAATCAGCTCTTTTGGCGCCTTCGGGCCAGCCAGGTGCTAATGTCATGGGAATCCTTGTCCGGATAGTTTCTGGTCCTTCAGCAAATCTGATTTAGTTTTTTCGGTTCCAGATGTTACGTGTGCGCGGGGCTGTTCCCGCAGCAGTCGATGGAGTGGCTGTCGACGTCGGCGGAGTACATGAACTCGCACGCCATGCACTTCCCGTGTCTCGCGGGCGGAGCGGGCGGCACCAGGGGCGCGCGAGTACTGGCCTGCTCCCGCTGTGTGCGACACCTGGCGCGGCAGTGGGAGCTCATGGACGCCGAGCGTGTGCCCCTGGAGCATAGGAGGTAATACTGCACGCCATGCACTTGTGTGTTCCCGCTGTGTGCGACACCTGGCGCGGCAGTGGGAGCTCATGGACGCCGAGCGTGTGCCCCTGGAGCATAGGAGGTAATACTGCACGCCATGCACTTGTGTGTTCCCGCTGTGTGCGACACCTGGCGCGGCAGTGGGAGCTCATGGACGCCGAGCGTGTGCCCCTGGAGCATAGGAGGTAATACTGCACGCCATGCACTTGTGTGTTCCCGCTGTGTGCGACACCTGGCGCGGCAGTGGGAGCTCATGGACGCCGAGCGTGTGCCCCTGGAGCATAGGAGGTAATACTGCACGCCATGCACTTGTGTGTTCCCGCTGTGTGCGACACCTGGCGCGGCAGTGGGAGCTCATGGACGCCGAGCGTGTGCCCCTGGAGCATAGGAGGTAATACTGCACGCCATGCACTTGTGTGTTCCCGCTGTGTGCGACACCTGGCGCGGCAGTGGGAGCTCATGGACGCCGAGCGTGTGCCCCTGGAGCATAGGAGGTAATACTGCACGCCATGCACTTGTGTGTTCCCGCTGTGTGCGACACCTGGCGCGGCAGTGGGAGCTCATGGACGCCGAGCGTGTGCCCCTGGAGCATAGGAGGTAATACTGCACGCCATGCACTTGTGTGTTCCCGCTGTGTGCGACACCTGGCGCGGCAGTGGGAGCTCATGGACGCCGAGCGTGTGCCCCTGGAGCATAGGAGGTAATACTGCACGCCATGCACTTGTGTGTTCCCGCTGTGTGCGACACCTGGCGCGGCAGTGGGAGCTCATGGACGCCGAGCGTGTGCCCCTGGAGCATAGGAGGTAATACTGCACGCCATGCACTTGTGTGTTCCCGCTGTGTGCGACACCTGGCGCGGCAGTGGGAGCTCATGGACGCCGAGCGTGTGCCCCTGGAGCATAGGAGGTAATACTGCACGCCATGCACTTGTGTGTTCCCGCTGTGTGCGACACCTGGCGCGGCAGTGGGAGCTCATGGACGCCGAGCGTGTGCCCCTGGAGCATAGGAGGTAATACTGCACGCCATGCACTTGTGTGTTCCCGCTGTGTGCGACACCTGGCGCGGCAGTGGGAGCTCATGGACGCCGAGCGTGTGCCCCTGGAGCATAGGAGGTAATACTGCACGCCATGCACTTGTGTGTTCCCGCTGTGTGCGACACCTGGCGCGGCAGTGGGAGCTCATGGACGCCGAGCGTGTGCCCCTGGAGCATAGGAGGTAATACTGCACGCCATGCACTTGTGTGTTCCCGCTGTGTGCGACACCTGGCGCGGCAGTGGGAGCTCATGGACGCCGAGCGTGTGCCCCTGGAGCATAGGAGGTAATACTGCACGCCATGCACTTGTGTGTTCCCGCTGTGTGCGACACCTGGCGCGGCAGTGGGAGCTCATGGACGCCGAGCGTGTGCCCCTGGAGCATAGGAGGTAATACTGCACGCCATGCACTTGTGTGTTCCCGCTGTGTGCGACACCTGGCGCGGCAGTGGGAGCTCATGGACGCCGAGCGTGTGCCCCTGGAGCATAGGAGGTAATACTGCACGCCATGCACTTGTGTGTTCCCGCTGTGTGCGACACCTGGCGCGGCAGTGGGAGCTCATGGACGCCGAGCGTGTGCCCCTGGAGCATAGGAGGTAATACTGCACGCCATGCACTTGTGTGTTCCCGCTGTGTGCGACACCTGGCGCGGCAGTGGGAGCTCATGGACGCCGAGCGTGTGCCCCTGGAGCATAGGAGGTAATACTGCACGCCATGCACTTGTGTGTTCCCGCTGTGTGCGACACCTGGCGCGGCAGTGGGAGCTCATGGACGCCGAGCGTGTGCCCCTGGAGCATAGGAGGTAATACTGCACGCCATGCACTTGTGTGTTCCCGCTGTGTGCGACACCTGGCGCGGCAGTGGGAGCTCATGGACGCCGAGCGTGTGCCCCTGGAGCATAGGAGGTAATACTGCACGCCATGCACTTGTGTGTTCCCGCTGTGTGCGACACCTGGCGCGGCAGTGGGAGCTCATGGACGCCGAGCGTGTGCCCCTGGAGCATAGGAGGTAATACTGCACGCCATGCACTTGTGTGTTCCCGCTGTGTGCGACACCTGGCGCGGCAGTGGGAGCTCATGGACGCCGAGCGTGTGCCCCTGGAGCATAGGAGGTAATACTGCACGCCATGCACTTGTGTGTTCCCGCTGTGTGCGACACCTGGCGCGGCAGTGGGAGCTCATGGACGCCGAGCGTGTGCCCCTGGAGCATAGGAGGTAATACTGCACGCCATGCACTTGTGTGTTCCCGCTGTGTGCGACACCTGGCGCGGCAGTGGGAGCTCATGGACGCCGAGCGTGTGCCCCTGGAGCATAGGAGGTAATACTGCACGCCATGCACTTGTGTGTTCCCGCTGTGTGCGACACCTGGCGCGGCAGTGGGAGCTCATGGACGCCGAGCGTGTGCCCCTGGAGCATAGGAGGTAATACTGCACGCCATGCACTTGTGTGTTCCCGCTGTGTGCGACACCTGGCGCGGCAGTGGGAGCTCATGGACGCCGAGCGTGTGCCCCTGGAGCATAGGAGGTAATACTGCACGCCATGCACTTGTGTGTTCCCGCTGTGTGCGACACCTGGCGCGGCAGTGGGAGCTCATGGACGCCGAGCGTGTGCCCCTGGAGCATAGGAGGTAATACTGCACGCCATGCACTTGTGTGTTCCCGCTGTGTGCGACACCTGGCGCGGCAGTGGGAGCTCATGGACGCCGAGCGTGTGCCCCTGGAGCATAGGAGGTAATACTGCACGCCATGCACTTGTGTGTTCCCGCTGTGTGCGACACCTGGCGCGGCAGTGGGAGCTCATGGACGCCGAGCGTGTGCCCCTGGAGCATAGGAGGTAATACTGCACGCCATGCACTTGTGTGTTCCCGCTGTGTGCGACACCTGGCGCGGCAGTGGGAGCTCATGGACGCCGAGCGTGTGCCCCTGGAGCATAGGAGGTAATACTGCACGCCATGCACTTGTGTGTTCCCGCTGTGTGCGACACCTGGCGCGGCAGTGGGAGCTCATGGACGCCGAGCGTGTGCCCCTGGAGCATAGGAGGTAATACTGCACGCCATGCACTTGTGTGTTCCCGCTGTGTGCGACACCTGGCGCGGCAGTGGGAGCTCATGGACGCCGAGCGTGTGCCCCTGGAGCATAGGAGGTAATACTGCACGCCATGCACTTGTGTGTTCCCGCTGTGTGCGACACCTGGCGCGGCAGTGGGAGCTCATGGACGCCGAGCGTGTGCCCCTGGAGCATAGGAGGTAATACTGCACGCCATGCACTTGTGTGTTCCCGCTGTGTGCGACACCTGGCGCGGCAGTGGGAGCTCATGGACGCCGAGCGTGTGCCCCTGGAGCATAGGAGGTAATACTGCACGCCATGCACTTGTGTGTTCCCGCTGTGTGCGACACCTGGCGCGGCAGTGGGAGCTCATGGACGCCGAGCGTGTGCCCCTGGAGCATAGGAGGTAATACTGCACGCCATGCACTTGTGTGTTCCCGCTGTGTGCGACACCTGGCGCGGCAGTGGGAGCTCATGGACGCCGAGCGTGTGCCCCTGGAGCATAGGAGGTAATACTGCACGCCATGCACTTGTGTGTTCCCGCTGTGTGCGACACCTGGCGCGGCAGTGGGAGCTCATGGACGCCGAGCGTGTGCCCCTGGAGCATAGGAGGTAATACTGCACGCCATGCACTTGTGTGTTCCCGCTGTGTGCGACACCTGGCGCGGCAGTGGGAGCTCATGGACGCCGAGCGTGTGCCCCTGGAGCATAGGAGGTAATACTGCACGCCATGCACTTGTGTGTTCCCGCTGTGTGCGACACCTGGCGCGGCAGTGGGAGCTCATGGACGCCGAGCGTGTGCCCCTGGAGCATAGGAGGTAATACTGCACGCCATGCACTTGTGTGTTCCCGCTGTGTGCGACACCTGGCGCGGCAGTGGGAGCTCATGGACGCCGAGCGTGTGCCCCTGGAGCATAGGAGGTAATACTGCACGCCATGCACTTGTGTGTTCCCGCTGTGTGCGACACCTGGCGCGGCAGTGGGAGCTCATGGACGCCGAGCGTGTGCCCCTGGAGCATAGGAGGTAATACTGCACGCCATGCACTTGTGTGTTCCCGCTGTGTGCGACACCTGGCGCGGCAGTGGGAGCTCATGGACGCCGAGCGTGTGCCCCTGGAGCATAGGAGGTAATACTGCACGCCATGCACTTGTGTGTTCCCGCTGTGTGCGACACCTGGCGCGGCAGTGGGAGCTCATGGACGCCGAGCGTGTGCCCCTGGAGCATAGGAGGTAATACTGCACGCCATGCACTTGTGTGTTCCCGCTGTGTGCGACACCTGGCGCGGCCGTGGGAGCTCATGGACGCCGAGCGTGTGCCCCTGGAGCATAGGAGGTAATACTGCACGCCATGCACTTGTGTGTTCCCGCTGTGTGCGACACCTGGCGCGGCAGTGGGAGCTCATGGACGCCGAGCGTGTGCCCCTGGAGCATAGGAGGTAATACTGCACGCTATGCACTTCTGTGTATGGCAGAAGGCGTGGGCGGCGGCGCTGTTTGCTGTAGTAGTTTGTTACAGTAGACACCTCGACACTACATGAGAGTGCCTTGTTGTACTTTGCAGGAATCGGCTTTTAGGGTGTCTTCGAGCCTGCCGAACTACTTCAGTCGTGTGATCCGGGACTACCTGACAGATGTCTCAGAGGGATCGGTTCTGGGACCGCCCCTGTGGAATATCTGTTACGACTGGGTATTGCGCGCGGACCTCCCTAGTGGTGTCAGCGTCGTTTGCTACGCAGACGACACCCTGGTGCTGGCACAGGGGAGGTCGCACGAGGCGGCGGCCGACAATATGACACGCGGGGTTGCGATAGTCGTAGAGAGGATCCGGCAACTGGGTCTCGAGGTGGCATTGTACAAGTCCGAGACCATGTGCTTTCATGGACCTCGGAATGCGCCACCGTCGGGATCCATACTGACGGTAGGAGGGGTATCTATCGGTGTCTAGTCGACGTTGAAATACCTAGGACTCGTTCTCGACAGCCGATGGAACTTCGTGTCACACTTCCGACGTTTGGCCCCCAGACTGGTACGTACCGGGGCTTCTGCACAACCGCCGGGGGACAAACGCCTCCTGCCGCACGCTCTACGTGTGGGGGGGGGGGGCAGTGTGGGCGCGCTCCTTGAGGCGGCGAGCCGCCCACTACCTGAACGCGCCCCAGAAAGTGGTGGACGTAAAAATGGTCCGTGGGTACCGCACTCACTCCCGCGAGGCGGCGGGCCTACTTGCCGGATTGTCGCCATGGGATCTGGAGGCGATAGTCCTCGCGCGCCTGCACGACTGGCGCGCAGCAAATTGCCGCTCAGCGGACAGACCTCCGGCGCGTTCTCATGGCGACATGGAGAGGACGACTATCGCAACCCCGTGCAGGGCACAGTAAGTCCCCTCTTTGAGGAGTGGCTGGAGAGGCGCCACGGCGTCCTCACCTTCCGCCTGAGGCGCCGCAGGCCCTCACCGGACACGGATGATCGGGCAAAACGCCCGGGTGTTTCCACTGCTCTGATCTCTTATAGGATCACAATCTCACACACGGTGTAGGTCTGCCCCGCGTGGGTGGAGCGTCTGGCCCTGTGTGTGAGTGTGTGTGTGTGTGGTTCAATCCATGGTCCGGAGCGAGACGGAATGGGAAGCGGTGACCTCCTCATGCTAGGTCAGGAGGCAGCGGAACGCGAGAGGGAGAGAACTTCTCGCCCCAGCTACCGCGGGAGTCACACCGGACGTGCACCTTAGGCACGGACTGTGGACGTGAGCTATGTACTAGCTAGCCGTTCATCCGACAACATCAAGCCGTGTCGATGGCGACAGAGTGTTGCACATGCGCCACAAAGAGATATAAAGGCTTCGGCTCTTACAAACCTTTTCGGCTTGCAAGAGCCGAAGCCTGCCGGGGCTGCTGAATTGTTCGGAAGAGATACTGTGGCCCTGGAACGTAAAGGGTAAGGAAGGAACATGAATGGGTTTTAGTCTGTAAAATTCTGAAACTTCCTCCCGCTCTGCTTAGAGTGGGGTCATTTGATGATTTCCAATAAGAAAAAAAAAGGTATGTTCAAGATGGATGGTAGTCGCTCGTATGGTAGGTATATCACGTCGAGTGACAAATCAGGGAACAAAAGACAGTTGGACTTCAGAGTGTAAACTTAGTAAAGAAAAGGCGAGTTCTTGCGTGTAGCCGTTGAGTTGTTCTCCTTATCGACACAACTTACTACAATAAATTAATCGCATAGCATACTAGCGGCGAGGCTTTTGCCCTCCTGGCCGCGGAAATAGTAGTTGGGCCCGTTACTGCGCAGCCCGTTCATCGGTGGGACACTGTGTCCCAGGTCCAGGTCATGTGCGCGTGATGGAACATGCCACGTGTGTGCTTGTATGTTGTAACCTGGAGGTGGAAGTAACCGAAGTAACGTGTCCACGTTTGTTCCAGATACAATATCCCGTCGCCCCTCCCGGCGAACTCGTCGATAAACGGCGAGCGCGTCATACCCACCCCACCCTCCACCACGTCCGATCGGACCGTCGCTAGTAATAATGGTAAGTTTTTTTTTTAACTATGCCGCCTTTTCAACGCCTTCAAATTACCAACCTTACTACATCTAAAAAGTCTAAAATAAAGAAGCTACGTGTGTCAGTCAATTTCAATGGCCCGACTTCACGCTCCATTTTATCGAAAAATATTTTATTTAAATTTTTAGACATGTTACAGTACATCAAACACGACTTCATCATCATTTCAACTCTAAGACTACGCTACTTCTGGACATATCCTTCAACAAAAACCGCCACATCTTCCAACTATTGATAGACTGATGACAATCCGTTGAATTTGTTTTGCCACGCCAAGTGTGGCAACGCTATCATCTATCTAAGCGGTACTGACATAATCACGAGTACCTACCTCTTTAAAAAAAACTAAGCGATATCTAAATGAATGCCTGAACATCAAACAAGGTACGCTAGGGTAGCTCGTGAAATTTAAATGCCTTACTTTTTTTAAGTGAGAACTTCTTTAGGCGCCTTGAGCACTTTTTAGGTGAATAAAAATCACGGAACTCACGTGACCGTCACCTAACGTTTTGTAGCACTCGTAGCCGATTCGCTACGGCGTAGCATCACTCAGGCGTCCGCGGGACAACCCGTAGCAGATATATATTACTTAGTTTTCACTTCTATCGGCAGCCCCGCATGTTTGTTTTTCATTAAAAAGTAATTCAATGGGATTAAATGAACTTAGAGGATTGTACTATTGGTTCAAATTCATTCTGTAAATACTGCTACCATCGCAAATCCCTTTTTTTAAATGCCTGTTACTGACTTACAAAATATTAAAAAGAAAATAAGAATTTCACGTGCTACCCAGGAGTGACGCCTTTAATTTCATCTCCAACAAAGCGGTTATATTTCGGCATTCATTCTTTGGATGACGGCTAGTGTCAAAAACGGGCATTCAATTCACAAAGTACGTAGGTACAGAAGATCAGCTTTGTACGATGAGTGAAAACACAATACATGCACACAGTCCATTCCTTCATAAGGCGGGAGCCACACATCCGCCTCGAAGCATGGTTCGCGCGCGTACGCAGACGGAGACCTTTATAGAAAGTTCCCGAGCCGTGAGACATCTCGCTGATTCCGCGTCTGTTTGCTTGTTTTCACCCGTTGTATGGAGTAAATCTTCTTTACTCACCTATTTTGTATTTTTACTGTAAACTGTGTTGTTAATAACTGTTGTTTTTGCAGCTTGTACATCAATCTACTGCTTCCTTTGCGGGCTGCACTCAGACTTCACGCTGGCGCGCATCCTGTACGGTCAGCCGCAAGGCAATGCGCCCTACTTCCCTTGTCTGCTCACACACCAGGTGATAACATTCAAATAAAAAACTAATATACAACTTTATTTACGTCTACCCGCAAGTGTCGGTCCGCCGTCCCTGAGGACTACGAGACTGAGGGCGACGTAAAGAGCACCTGTGCCTTTACGCACACATTGGTGCACTAAAATATTTCTGACAACTTGTCTTCGCTGAGCTTGACTGTTATAACCGAAAACGGTTAGATTTGTTATAATAATGTGATGTGTGATCGACAGAGTCATCCAAACGCGGAGCAGTTGCGTGAGAACGGCTCGGCTCTAGTCTGTACCTTCTGTTACCACTCGCTGCTCAGCCAGTGGAGAAGGTGAGTACCTACATGTTCAAACATTATTTGTGAATCATTCACTAAAGGCGTGAAACTGTCTTATGACACGGGCGGTCTATGAATCCTGAGCGTAGCGACGGATACCAAAATTAACTGCCGAGTGCAGCGAAGTAAGTGAGCGAGAAAGTTCAAAGTAACATCCTGAGCGGGGCGAGGGATCCACGCTTGTTAAAATTTTCGTACCATTTCTTTTGGTTGAGATTCAAATTACATTATTCATCTGCGTCTTATTATGAAATCCAGTAGTAAGATGATTGAGACTATCAAAATAGACTAAGCTGCCGACATAATATAAATTCTATGCATTAAGAAAAATGTCGTATATTTATGCGCCATATTATTCGTTGTTATTTGTATACTGTCCAAGCAACTGTCGTATTGTTTACGCGCTCTCCGTTGTTACAGATACGAAGCGCTGGGCGGGTACCCTCCCGAGCGGCG
Organism: Xestia c-nigrum; assembly: GCA_916618015.1. Lineage (NCBI taxonomy): Eukaryota > Metazoa > Arthropoda > Insecta > Lepidoptera > Noctuidae > Xestia > Xestia c-nigrum. Next base: position 1,442,106 of record OU745248.1, read on the forward strand.
CGTGTACAACACACACGACTACCACTGCCACCTGTGCGGGATCAAAACCTACAGGAAACGAGTTAGGGCGCTACCTATTAAAGTAAGCATTTCAATACGCGCTAATCGTTTGTGCCTCGATGTGCCTTTTACTGTGTATTATATGTTAAAAGTCAAATTGTGAAATTGCTTTTTTAATATTAAATAAAGTAAGTACTGTGTTTTGTTTCAGGAATTCCCATTCTTAGTGCAAAGGCGGACTGAAAATTCATTATTATTAGAAAATGGCGATTATGCCGTAGTATGTTTAGACTGTTATGAAAGCTTAAGGTTAGTAACATTTTATTCATTTTACCATTCCTTTTATGAGACTAAATATTATTGAAGTGAAACTTCTATATCGGGGTTGGAAAAAAAATTTTGTGTAACATTTTTTCGTTACGCGTCACATTTTTCCGTTACGCGCCATCTTTTTCTTATCCCTACCACGCGTGATTCGAAGTATACTTTCTCCAGCGGAGTAGGGATTGGTAAATGTCTCCAATGTATTTTGCGGCCCGTTTTGAGTAGTTTTTTTTTTTAAATAACGTCATAATAGTAGTTTATGCGACTGTGCATAATGCCTAATTATGTATAGTTGCATACACTACTTTATCTACCCAAATATCATAAGGGCTCTATGATGGGTTCAGGAACCATAGGGAAATGACCTGCATTGTTACTTGGCCCTTGATTTTTGTGCCAACAGGTTATTAGTTGCATTCGTCGCTGCATTTACGATATCTGGCGGAGTATTCATGTCAATTTCTGAGTCACTATTCGACAGAAATAAAGAACTTATCAGAAAATTTGTCTACTCGTAACTGGATTACTGGAAATAAAAAGCTAACGAACAAATGACAGCTCGAAATGGCGGCGTTTCGGATATGTGTCATTTGTTTTTAAATCATAGGCAAACGAACAAAGTCACTATTCTTGTGTCACTCGAGATCAAAATGTCGTGCGATTTATAATTAAAATCATACAGAATTGGGGTTTTTTTTTTTTTTTAATCGATATCTGATTTAATGTAGGTGGTACTAGAATAGCACACTCACTTGAATTTGACACCTGTTCCAAATTTAAAACTCATAACGCAACTGTTTTCAGTTGCGTTATGAGTTCATTACAGTTCCGTTTATTTCTGCAGGTTGGTAATGCTGGTCATTGCCTATGGTTTTTGAACGCATTAGAGAGGGTTTATGATATTTGGGTAGATAAAGAAGTTTCACTTCTTACGACTGTACGCTAGTACACGCACACATTTTTTTTTATTATATTAAACGAGTTAGTTATCATTTAAGGAAGATCATAAGAGTCCTATTACGTTTTGTTTTTGCAAATTTTTGATTTTTACGTCTTGTATCAAATTAATTTGATCGGCGTACACGAGTGGATTGTTATTGACGGCAATTTAGTGTCCAGGTCCTTCCTCGTCCAACGCTTGCGTCAGAATGACTTAAACTGAGGAGCGAGCTGAATTGACGCGGAATTTAGAGTACTTTAATTTTATTTATTGTAACGTTGTCTTATTACACTGATAAACGAAAACTAATGAAACGTATTCATGGTTGATCGAAGTTTTATATCATATTAATTTATTTCACAAAATTGAGTTTATCTTTATACAGTGTGTCCGGATATGGACTAGCGATATTCTAAATACTTAAATATAAACTATTTTAAAGTACAATAACACCCTCGGCTTGGGTCCAATACACTTGCCCGCTATGTGGCAGTCATGTTGTTTTTTTGTTGAAATATGCTCTATGCGAGTACAAAAAAAACAGACCTCTCAAAGTTTTAGTCTTACTGAGATAAAAATAAGCTTATTTGAAAGGCAATAATATTGTCTACCGTCTACATTACAAAGCAATGTGTTCACAATTCCACAAAGTTCGAAAAAAAAAATTTAAGTCGTAACAAAAACGAAAAATAATGTGAGTCAACCAATAATTGTTAATTACTACGAAAACACCCTACACAACTTTTTCCTTTTTTTTTTACTAGATCGACAGATTTTGAGCTAAGCTACAATACAGCATAAAATTTACAACTGTATGTTTAAAACTTTAAGAGTTATTGTTGTTTGAACCTAGCGTATGCGCAAGCACAAAAGGCCTTTGTCGGAACCCTTAACAGGAAATTATTTAAAACACATAACATTAATATTGAATTTTATGTAATATTTTTTCCAATAAATGATAAATGATATTAGCAAGTAGGTTTTCTCAAATACTTTTACACGTCATTTTTTTATAACTAGATGGGGCCGGTGTTTCGTACCTGACTACTCTGAGAAGAAACAGCCGAAACAAACTCAGAGGTCATAGTCTCTTTTGAAGTCCAAACAATCTTGCTTAATTCATATGAGGACTATGCAGATTACTATCTGAGATGGTATTTTGAAGAAAGAACCACACAGATTTGAGTGGACCTGTCCAGTCAGTGCAAGCATTTGTCAGTTATCGTGTAGCTCGACTTATAACTCAAGGAGCTCAACGAAACGACGGACACTACCAAAGAAAGGACATTTGGGTAGGTCGCTTATAGTACTCAAACTGCCAGACAGTCGTGGGAAAAAAACAACAAAAAGTGACCCACAAGGTCCTCACATTCACAATAATGAAATAAAATAAATAATAACTTACAATTCTAATTCGAATGTCAATAAAAATACGATATGGGATAAGGGCAAGAGAATGATGAATAAAAATACGATATGTCAAATACACACATAAAATAAACAAAAATAAAGTAAAAAATTATAAAATACTGAACTAAGTATTCATGTCAAATTATTAAATGTCATGACAGTCACAAGTAAACATTCATGTCAAATACACACACATAAAAAATATAAAAACGTAAAAAATAATAAAATACTGAACTACATAAAGACATAAAGCCGGAAAAGTTACAAACGAGTACAAATCCTACGATCTACAAATAAAAAATGCTTTGTCCTGAAGGACTATCTGATGGATCAACGCACAGCCTAAACCGCAGATTGTAGAAACCTGAAACTTGGAGGGTGTATTTTCTGTATAACGCAGGCATACGATAAGAAAGAAATTTGAAATTATACCCCTAAGGGAAAAGGGTATGGGAAAATGTGATTCCTTGATCCAATCTACTTCAAACTTTGAAATCAACAATATTAACAGAATTGATGGACGCGTTTCATATTGCATTGAAATTCATCCCCTAACGGGGTTTAAAAGGGGTTTGTTTTAAAAGAAGTTATTTTGGCGGTGATTTGTTTCGAATTTGATATCAATACTCCTTCGAGATTTTGATATAAACGACAAGTTATTTTGATACATGTTTCAAAACCCAATCCGATTTTATTCCAAAAAGGTATGTACTCTTTAAAATTGGAATGTCTCGAAAGTCACCGTAAAATATTAATACCGCATTTGAAAGTTTCTAAGCTTTGAAGAGGTTGTGCACTTTAAAACCCGGCGTCATAGCGTAGGGACGTAGAGTTTGAAATTTTAAATGGTAAGCAGTTGTAAGAGGTCCGCAACGGTTTACAGCAGCTATATCGTGTTGCGGCTCATTTAATGCACCTTGATGAGAACTGCAGACCTAGCTGGAGTATGACTGTCATCGAGTGTAAGATGTAAAGCTGTCAATAGAAGCCTTTAAAGCTGTTTTTGTAAGCATGGTAATTTATTCTTATTCAAATGAATACGTTGATAATCACAAGTATTTGATTTTGAACAAAATTGCCCTTGGGTACGTAAAATGACTTCAATGCATATCTTAGGAAATACACCGTTTTAAATAACTTCGCAGCAAAATAATGATCATGTACCGGGCGCGCATTTTCATTATGCGGAAGGATGTATGTGATGTGCTATTGAAAATTGTATTATAAGTGCTTACGACCCACTCTCTGTAACCCTCTCTTTCTTTTATGTGACGCAGACGAAGTTGCGCGGGTCAGCTATAGAAAAATAATAAGATAGCGACGCAGCTATTTGTCTTTTGCAATATTTTGTAAGATAGCACCTGTCTACAACATATATTATCTATCTTTTGTCAAAAAAAAATTATAGTCAATATAATTGTTTATGTCAATTAAGTGAAATACATTACTATTCAACGTCAAATATTAAAAGACGATTAAAATATCTATAGCAGTTGCTCAAAGTGGCCACCTCCAGCTTGTAGACACACTTCGGCTCTCTGAGCCACCTGGGTTGAAGCTACGTTCAAACAACGATAACTCAAGGACGGCTGAATGGATTGGCTGAAAATTGGTGGAGAGATAGCTTAGAACCAGGAGACGGACATAGGATACTTTTTTTATTATTATTAGATAGGTATTGGGTAGGTAGTGGGTAGGTACGGAGTTGGTAGTGGGTAGGTAGTCGGTAGGTAGTAGGTCAATTCGAATTCAATATTCACAGTTGACAGGACAACGTCTGTCGGGTTGGCTAGTTTGGAATGTAATGGCCGCTGAATCAAGACATTTATGGCTTAAATTAGGCTTTCTTTACGATTTTTTTCATGAAAACTCCAGGAATTTAACGAAATTAGAGAACTCCAACATCCAACTTACCTTTTAGTAATTTTAGCTTTTACAAGAATTAAATGTAATTTAAATTGAGTTCGTAAAGTATTTATAGTAAATTACACGAAAAGAAATATGAAAATAATAACTAACTCCAACATTCAAGAAAAAGAATGGCACTATCGTAATTCATAAGCAAATAATTAAAACATCTTGCTGCTGCTGAAAATTACAGCGTCAATAATCATGAATTTGCTTAAAAAGTGTAATAGGACTCTGTACATTACTCGTAGTTACAAAAAGGAAAGGGGCGAGAATTGAACCTTGGGGTACGCCTATCTTGACCTGAGATTTGGAGGACGTAGCCTCGTTTATTTTTACATGTTGCCGGCTTGCAAAGAACTAGATTAGCATTATAGTCCACGATTTCCATTCGTCTAATTCCAGTGGTGTAATTTGTTGCCAACAAACAGATCATTTAGTGTGGTCAACGCAATCAAACGCTTTTGATAGGGGATTTTCTCTAAGGATTGTATAATGTAGTCGCAAGCGAGACTGCTAGGCATGCGGGTATGTAAGATTGTATGGGTGTACATGTGTAGATGTGGTTGTCAGGACGCAGGCGCAGGACTACTCGCGGCGCGGCGTGCCGGTGGAGAAGCGCGAGTACAACTGGCTGCAGCAGCCGCCGCCGCCCGAGGACTCCGCCGACGTCACCATCGCGCGCCTGCCCTCCGGGGACCGCTCCGACAAACTTGTGAGTCTATTGTACGCACAGGACGCAGTCTAACCACGCACAGGACGCAGTCTAACCACGCACAGGACGCACTGTAACCACGCACAAATCAAATCAAATGAAATCATTTATTTGCAATGAATGTAGGTTACATCAAAATACAGGTGGAATAGAAAGGACGCAATGTAACCACGCACAGGACGACCAGTTGTATGTCTGTCTTTTTTGGCATTACGAAAGCGAGCGAGATAGACATACGACTTTCCGAATCGAAATCGAATCGAGCGTTTGTGAATAACTACGCTAGGGAATGGGCAACTACAGTACTTTCTCAAGTTATTATGCCTTGTGACTGTGACTGTAGCTTTGATTTAGTTTTGTATTTTTGACATTCAAAAGTGCCGTAATGGTCTAATTGAAATAAATGATTTGAATTTGAGTTTATGCTGGAGGCTTGTAGTAATTATCTCCAAACTGAAGCTTACGGTGTTTAGTGCACTATAATCAATAAACCACTAAACACTTATAATCAATTAATATGTTATTAATATTTCAATCTATAAATATTGATGAACGGAAGGGAAAGATAGAGGAGAAATATAAAAATCGAATGAACGATAGCGTGGCGGTTGTCAGGGCAAAAAGAAAAAACAAGAAGAAATTCTTGCACTGATCCCAAATAACATGGAACGAAAGCAGGAAAACATCTAATTGGCGAGACGTCACCAAATGTTGATGTCCCATGCGACAATGACAGGTTTTTATATACGTGTTCATGTACAAACCTCGTAACGTGTGTCCTCTGTCCTCAGATACCTCAATCCCTGGTGATGTCCCGCAGCAGTTCGAAACGGAATAGTCCGAAGCAGCCGAGTTCAGCGCTCGCGGACCGAAGGCTAACGCCGAACAAAATCGAGAAACCAGACCAAGGTATGTTACACTTATTCGAATTTAATTAAATGACGATACAACACTTTCGATTGCAGTGTAAAAAATGTTAAAGAGTGCTTTGAAAGGACAGAAGCGCGTTGAGAAGTCGTGCACTTATGGCATGTCACGGATAAATATGTTTTCTTTCCTCTTATATCGACATAAACAGACTAAGGTCCATGTTCACCAAGAAGATAACAGTCTGATTATCGAAAAACAGCTGTCACTGTGACATGTTCCCATACAAAAATATGTTTTAAACAGCTGTTTTAGATAATCAGACTGTTATCTTCTCGGTGAACATGGACCTAATTTAGGTTGCGTAAACGTATTTGAACACACGTTTCATCATCTGTTCAGCTTTTTCCCAACAATGTGAGGTTCAGCTTCCAGTCTAACTAGATGCAGCTTAGTCCAAGTAGTATACATGTTAACGCACCGTTTTGAAATGACCGTACATCGTCTACATCGCAGCGCGTAAATTAATGTTTGCATCGTATTAATAGTAATGTTCATCGTTGTATTATTCGATGAATTATTGTCCTTATTATTTAGTAAAAAAAAAGTATTGAGTGAAATTGCTTCAAAACAAATGAAAACTGATTCAAAACAAATACTTCAAAAAGCCTTCACCCCAAATCTGTTCCTTAATATCGGCACTGGCGCATAACAATATAGTCGCTAAAATGGCGCACCACCTGTGGATGTCCATAAAGTGCTTACCCTCCGCGCCATGATTCGTCAAAGAGTAAAGTAGGAAGAACTTTATATAGAGGTTTGTACCTACATCTATATTGTCTCTTAGAAGCTAGGCGAGGGTATTTAATTATTTGTTTATTTCGGAAATGTTTATTTTAGAATTACGCTGAAATGCGTGCGTGAGCTTCAATACTTAAGGAAGAATAATTGTGTTTTTCGTGTATGTGTAAATCTATTTAAGACTGTTTGGATTTTAATCTCGAATCTACGTAACGGTTGGACGTATTATTTAAATGATTTGAAATGACCATATTCGCAACATTTTAATGTAGTTAAGTTATTTAATAACGTATGCAGACGACACGGCAATCCTTTTCCATGGACACACATGGACGGAGGTTGCTGCTCTTGCAAATGCCGGGCTGAGAACAGTTCTTGAATACCTTAATTTAAACTTACTTACCCTTAACGTAGAAAAAACAAAATACCTCATGTTCTCGATAAAGAAGACTCCACCATCTGCTAACGAATTGGTTGAAGTCCGGGCACACACCTGTAACCTAAACAATAACGAATGCAAGTGTTCCCTTATTGAAAAAACAAACTGTATAAAATATCTCGGAATACAAGTGGACGTCCAGTTAAACTTTCACCACCACGTAAAAGCATTAAGCTCTAGGGTTAGAACGTTAATAACAGTTTTTAAGAAGTTACGCAGGGTGTGCGATCAGAAATTGTTAAAAACAATCTATCTGTCCCTTTGCCAGTCAGTACTGGAATACTGTATCTCTATCTGGGGGAGTACACACAAAACTCATCTATTAAACCTAGAAAGAGCCCAGCGAGCAGTTCTCAAAGTAATACACAAAAAGAACTTCCAGTATCCAACGGAGCAGCTATATAAAGATTGTACGGTTTTAACGGTTAGACAACTTTATATCAGGAGGGTTCTGCTTTTAAGCCATAAAGGCTCAACGTACGATCCGGAAAGGATTAAAAGCAAACGAAGAAAAGACCTGGTCTTTGACCTGAAACCGTGTAAAACTGACTTCTTCAGGAGACAACCATGCTATATGGGCCCATACCTTTATAATAAAATAAGTAAAAATATACAGTTACATAACTTACCGCTAAAAAAACTAAAACTTACCATAGATAACTTCCTACTCGCTCAAAATTATGGAGATACTGAAAATATGTTAAAAAGTGTAAAATAAAAACAGCTCAGCGCCCATTCATAAGCACACACACATACACGCACACGCACACACACATACACAATTACACACACACCCACACCACACCACACGCTCACTTACACAATATGTCCTCACACACACGAACGATAGTAATAAACAAATTAATGATATTCTAATACTTAAATTAGCACCGCACCACACTTGTAATGGCAGCTCGATCATGCTTGTGACGGAAGTAACTGGTGCTTATAGCACAGGAGTCCTCCTAGTTTAAGCCCAGTTGCACTTGTCTTGTATCTTGCCACTAAATTAGTCTAATTAAGGTAAAATAAAAATGTAATAGGTTTAAGTCTTGGACAAATAAATATTGTTTATTGTTTATTGTTTATTGTTTATTATTGTTTATTTTATATGGGACACGATTATAATGGTGATGTTATGTTTAATATCATATCCCTGCACTTTTTCTACGATGTCCCAACCATGTAGGCATAAAACTCCGAGCCCACAAACCATTGCCCCATCTGCAACTCACCTACTCCATCCCCCTTTCAGACCCTACCGGTAACAATACACCATCTTAAGTGCGCGAGTATCGCTGACGGCCCCCCCTCCCCCTACCTCGTGACGTCACTCCCCCTCCCCGCGCGCACCTACCGTCTTTTGTAAGAGTTCCGAGCGCACACTTTATTACCCTTTGTTCATGGGAATAGGGAAATTACTTAATTCTTTCAGATTTTCTTTTTTTCGGGTTACGGAAGTACGGAAGGTCGGTAAAAGAAAGTTGATTTATACGGCTTTTGAGAGTTTTCTGCTTAAAAGATTTAAACGGCTTAAAAGTTTTTGACGAAATTGTTTTTCAATAGTTTTAGCCATATCCATTGGGTGCATTTAAAGCAGCTTCCATGTGTTCCGAAAAACTTCATCGATAAAAAGGGAAATGTTGTTATTGGTTCCCTAAAATATCTACTGGTGATCAAATCGCTCGCTATGGTACATACATTTCAAAAAGCTTTTTGTATTCTGGCTAGCACAACAAATCAAACAATACTGTCATATCATATCACATATCTTTTTATTCAAACACATTGACCAAAATATAATTTAAATATAACAAACAAAAAGCTTTCTTCGATCCACCCCTGGTTTAAGACATAAACCTTTCCATTCTGTTCCAATTTCAACTTTCAAACATTGCAATGCGGTCCGTTATGTGTTGTGAAAGTTGTGACATATGTCCTTTGTGTGCCGTAGTGATGACGGGAGGAAGTCGGGATAACGTTACATATTGGTATTTCGCGTACGTACATTGTGTTGAGATCGGTGTCGGCCATATGCTTTTAGCGATTTTGCGTATTCATCATCATTCTATAGTAAGTGCCAGTTAAGATCGCAATCGGGGTCATTGCCCTTTACCTAATATCTCTTCGTACAAGCTATAACAAATGAACCATGTATAATTCATTAGAAAACATGTGGAAGATCACGATAGAAGACGATTCAATAGTTCATTTGACCTGGGCCTCGATTCTGCTCTTGCAGATTTTTTTTTTTAAATGAAAAAATAAGAAAAAAAAATAATGAAAAATGAATAATTGTTCATTTGACAAGTTTGGTCTACTAATATAAAGGCATCAAAATTGTTAAATTTTACATAAATTTCGGTGTAATAAACATTTTCTCTTTAAAAATTTAGTGATAATTATTGTAAGGTTTATTAAACAACACTAGCAATACAACTTTACAAATATGTCACTTATTTACAAAATTGAGGGATTTTAATGTTTATTAAACAGGGCCCAGGCTTGTTTTTGGATTCCAAAGTTAAGAACTTTACTTACTTACTTTCTTTCTTTATTTCGTTTGTTTTTTTCTTTCTTTTCTTTCTTTTTCTCTTTCTTTCTTACTTTTTTTTACTTTACTTTTTTGTGTGTGTGTGTGTGTATGTGTGTGTGTGTGTTCTTTGTGTGGTCAATGACCGATTTTATCTTGACTGGCACTTACTATACTACCCTTATACCAAATTATTTGTGGCCGATGCAGCATGTCATCTTCTTCCATAGTTCTCTATTACTCGTCATATACGCAGTCCCAACATAAACGTATTTAGCTTGATCCCAATGATATTATTTACTTTGTTAGGGTTTATACTTTCAACTCCTTGTTTGTGCACTTAGAAATACCGACCTGATAACCTAACCTCCGAATACTGAAATGTTACTCAAAATGTAAGTATAGCACTTATATTTACCAGATACTCAAAATTGACGTTTGGCCGTACGAAATTTCAAGTTTAGGATCTGCTAAAATGTTAAGCAGCTCTTAAATTTTGAGTTACGTTCCAGTGTTCGGGGGTTAGTTAAAGTTAACAACATAATCATCACCGATCGATACCATTGATCCGCTACATAGCAACCTATAACTTCCGCACCTCTGGGCTATAGACCTCCTCTATGGAACCGCTGGCCTCTATGAAAGCTTCCGCGGCAGATGCGACGCGGTCCGGACGATCCGCGTCAGCTACAATATCAGGAGTCTACACTCCAACGTCTCCCGAAACGTCTCGCGAAATGTAACTACTTTTATCTACCCAAATATCATAAACCCTCTCTAATGCGTTCAAAAACCATAGGCAATGACCAGCATTACCAACCAGCAGAAATAAACGGAACTGTAATGAACTCATAACCTACTGAAAACAGTAGGTTATGAGTTTAAATTTGGAACAGGTGTCAAATTCAAGTGAGTCTGCTATTCTAGTACCTATCTACATTAAATCAGATATCGATACGAAACCCTAATTCAATATGATTTTAATTATAAATCGCACGACATTTTGATCTCGAGAGACACAATAATAGTGACTTTGTTCGTTTGCCTATGATTAAAAAAAAATTACAGATATCCGAAACGCCGCCATTTCGAGCTGTCATTTGTTCGTTAGCTTTTTATTTTCAGTTACGAGTAGACAAATTTTCTGAAAAGTTCTTTATTTCTGTCGAAAATGAGTGATAGTGACTCAGAAATTGACATGCACTCTCTCTCATCACACTCCGCCAGATATCGTAAATGCAGCGACGAATGCAACTAATAACCTGTTGCCACAAAAATCAAGGGCCAAGTAACAATGCTGGTCATTTCCCTATGGTTCCTGAACTCATCATAGAGCCCTTATGATATTTGGGTAGATAAAGAAGTGTATGCAACTATACATAATTAGGCATTACAACACTCGTGTGATGTAAACCCACGTTTGTGTTGTAATGCCCTTTATTATGCACAGTCGCATAAACTACTATATTAATATGGACTGTTTCACGGAAAAGTCATTCAATGGGATCACAGAGAACGGGTATCGGAACTTAGGAAGTTGTAATGTTGATTTAATGATTATAACTCTGTAAAGCCATGTTACAGTCGCAAATCACATCTTGCTACATTGTTCTCACATAATGCACCATCTCAACCATGTAACCAAGATTTTGTAACAACAGTATGATTTAAAAGAGTGTCCATGAAGTTTCTTGCCCGTTCTTTTCCATATACAGGGTGTCTCATTCAAATCGGTCAGTATGGGAAAGTCTGAAACTATAAGACATACGAAGATCTGTTCTGAGGAACCATGTCATCGATTTTAATAATAAGAAAAACTGCATTCATACATTTTAAAAAACATCTGTACTACGTTCGGGAATCGAACCCGGTTATTTTGAAAAAAAAAACCTACACTATTTCTATTTCGATATCGATTGTGTAGGTTTTAAGCAGCAAATGTCTGTATGAAACATGATGTCTAAAATGAATAAAATGCATTGTTTCCAAATACTTTAATTTATTTTAGTAACCACCGCCTTTTTCAATATTCAGAATAACCGGGTTCGATTCCCAAACGGAGTACAGATGTTTTTTAAAATGTATGAATGCAGTTTTTCTTGTTATTAAAATCGATGACATGGTTCCTCAGAACAGATCTTCGTATGTCTTATAGTTTCAGACTTTCCCATACTGACCGATTTGAATGAGACACCCTGTAGATCTACGTTAGGGACAAAAAAACCTGTGAAAGTACTATAGTACTTTCACAGGTTTTATGTCTTGTGACTAGGACTGTAGCTACATTTAATAATCATCTTTGTTTCGACAATTCAAAAGGGCCTGTAACTGGCCTACTTGAAATAAATGCTTTGATTTTGATTTTAAATTTTATTCAACATACAATCTAAGACTCACAGGACCTGCAACTTGCAAAAACTATAAGAAAAAATGAATTTCACCAGCTGCTTTGGACTATCTTATCTAATCTCTACACATAAGCTAGGGTACTTGTTGCGACCTCACCGCTCAGTCACAGACCGCCTCCATCGACCCGCTTGCCGCTATAAATTATTCCGCGACGGAAGTGACGCGGCGCGGACGGAATTGATTCGCGTCAACGACAATGTCTGCTTTGAGGTGTAAACGGGGATACATATGTATGTTACATCACGCCTTTATTGTAGAATGGGAGAGTCTTGAGTAAACCACAACGAACAATAAGAAATGATAACATATAGACTATTATTATTACTAGAGACTATTAGGATTTTTAGATAAATGGAAAAAAATATTTAATAGTATAAGTTATAAAGCGCTTTTCCTCTCTCTATCTATTTACTTTAAAAATTGCTGTGCCCGACAGGGTCCATAATTGTTACTATAATTTTATTTACCACCATTTACCACACTATGGTTAAAGCAATAAATGATTTTGATTTGATTTGATTTGATTTGATTTGAACAATAGGCTCTTCCCGACCCGAGCATGAAATATAGGTAGACTACGATATTCTATCCTAATCCTAGGTACTTATTTTATAAATGCGAAAGTTTGTGAGGCTGGATGTATGGATGGATGGGTGGATGGATGGATGTATGGATGTGTGGATGGATGGATGGATGAAATTTAGCACACATGAAAGAAAGAAAGAAAATACATATAGGATACTTTTAATCCAGTGCGCTAACTCCACGCGGCCGTAAGCTAGTCGGCTATAAACGTTGGAAGTAAAGTTTTCCAGACTAAGAAATAACTTTTTCTGCTCATCATAAAACAGATAGTTAAATATTCTTTTGTTTGCAATCCTAGTCCAATTAACCCCTAACAATATTACCTTACCCGACAACTTCAAGACTGAATATTAATAATCGCACTCACCAGTATTAAGCCGCAGAGATAAGCAGCATCTAGCCATCTCTCAGTAGGACACTGGACAATAGCGTCGAGTACTAATTTGAGGGTCGTCACCGTCCGACGAACGGAGGCGCGTCAAAGCCCGGATTATTGGAAAGCCATTTGTGGCGCTGTGTGGTGGGGCTTCTGTTGCAGCGGATCTTGAGGTCGGAGGCTTTATTGAAAGCAGTTTTGTAGGTTCCTTTGATAGTTAATAATTCAGTATTTACTTCTGAAAAGAACAAAATTTTATCATATTATTTTACATGAGAAGATGAAAGAAAACATTTCTTCCAGCATACCTGCGAAAGGGATAAAAAGAGATGTAGACATAGGTCCGTTGGTCTTGTCTTATTCAACAGTTGATGCAATTTTGGATCGCATTGAAAAGATCGTCTTACCGTATCATCGATTTCGTAGTTGCTTTTGTTTTTTAAATAACACAGTACAGGTGGTCCGCATCAGGCCTTTTATTTTTATTTTCCGAGTGTGCATACTCCATGCTCCACAGCGCTATTAAATGCATCTGCCGTTCACGAATTAATTACAAAAGCTACAAAAGCTCAAAAATATTTACATAGAACGTAATCTAGTACTTTTGCTAAGGTATTTGCGTGATCTCGCAAATACCTATTATAACATTACCCGCTCTCCGCTCTGCTTAGATTCCCGCTCTCACTCGCCCCACATCTTCCCACTGAGCTATAGACAATAGACGTGCCGATTGGAAGCCGGGGTATTTTCTTTGCCCTCAACACAGCTGTGATTTGTCAGCGACAGAATAATACGAGATATTGTTAATTACTCAGCTTCCCTTGATTTTCGGGACAATAGATTGTTTTACCTTGATTGGAATCTTGTTTTACCTTTTCATAGAAAGTGTAAAACCACCATTTACAAAGCCGTCAACGACAACCAAGCATTTTGTACATCAAATAAAGTAACACTACGAAAGAAACATCGCTAGGAAATGACTTTTTTTTTGGTAGGTGTGGAATCTCTTTCAATCCAATATGCACAAATTGCGGACGCGTATCTGTCTGTATACCGAACTCTGTTAGATAAATGTATCTGTAAGTGTCCGGTTTGCTCATCAGGTCCGTATCTTGCCGTACGCTTCTGGCTGAACTTTATTAGTACCAATTTAATTTAGCTAGCAACACTATGTCTGTAGTTTTGTCATGATTTTTTCTTATAATTAATATAACTGACTTATCTTTTTAGACATCTGAGATTAGATGTCTAAGAAAAAATTACAAGTTATATTGTTTAGTCTGAGATTCCACAAATACGATTTTATCTTGCTCGTCAATTTATTCCAAAGTTTTTGTTTTATCGAAACTTCAACGCTATCACAAAATAATTTCCATCGCAAATGTATCGGTTTTAAACGATTTTCCACCCTTCAGACACGTAGCCACAAACCAGTAAAGGTATCCGTAGCATTCGGGGCGCAAACATTCCGATACACGCTGAGAATAGATCTACATTACCGGTGCGTTGCTACTGCCGCTAGTTACTGGTACGAGTCACTGGCGCAAGTCACTGGCTCGTGTCACTGCCACTATTTATCGATGCGAGTCTCTGGCGATCCTTGTTATGGTGCGAGCCACTGGTGCTTATTACTGGCACGAGTTATTAGCGCTCGGTGCGAGTAACTGCCGCCATTCATGAGATATTAAACTGTTACAGAAGCGTATAATTAAAACATGAGTTATTCATGTAACCAAAACTACTTGCATCTGCTGTGATGGGGTGCTTAAAAATGCAGAATTTAATAAGCTGTTCAACTTACGGAGGTATCACTTGACCCAAAGACTATACAGAGTGTCTCATTCAAATCGGTCAGTATGGGAAAGTCTGAAACTATAAGACATACAAAGATCTGTTCTGAGGAACTATGTCATCGAATTTAATAACAGGAAAAACTGCATTCATACATTTTAAAAAACATCTGTACTCCGTTCGGGAATCGAACCCGGTTATTTTGAAAAAAAAAAAACCTACACTATTTCTATTTAGATATCGATTGTGTAGGTCTTAAGCAGTAAATGTCTGTATGAAACATGATGTCAGAAATGAATAAAATGCATTGTTTCCACATAATTTAAATTATTTTAGTAGGTGCTTGTTTGGAATGAGATAGTTACTAGCGGAAGTATTTAGTAATGGTTCAATTTGGCCAGGAGATGCGTATGTTGGAATATAGGTAAGGTTTTATCTAAGTAAAATAACAAGATTTTGATATGTTAGCCTCGTTTTCCACATACCCGAAATATGAATATTATGCGTGTTTTTACACCCCTAAAACAAATTGGTTAACTTTAATTTCAATGATGCGACTCTTTCCCTCCATTTTCTTACCATCTGTAGGCACAGTCGGTATTCATTAGACGAATAACAATTTTAATCACATTAAAGGTACCTTTAATGTGATTATAATAGAAATGTACCAAGGCGGAGTTCATACTCCGGCTTTCTTATAAAAACATGTCCCTACGCTACTGTTGTAAACCACTTACAATCCGCTCCATAATTAGTTGCAACCATAACGAGATGGTTCCTGGGTTTTCCCGTACTAACCACTGCCTTATATTCTTAAACGGCGCCAGGTGTGGCTTCCCACGACCCAACTTCTTCGTAAGCGTACATTATTTAGTGAGCCACCGTTTATTGACCACTTCCAAGGAAGAGGGGACTTTGTAGACTTGTAATTAGCATGGCGGGTTTTGTCTTTGATACGAGAGAGAATTTTCCACCACGGTCAGTCGCGTACTAATATATCTAGCGTACGAATATAAACATACTGCGACGCTGAAGTCGGCGACGAATGACGGCCATGTTTTGTTCTCGCTGACGTCACGACCGACCGTACGAGACCATCCGTCTGCGCGACGAAAATTCAGGCCTAATTGGAAACTTAGCGGCATTTATGCGAGATGGGTCGGAGTGGGAAATAATAGTGCAAAAGTATGGGAAAGACCCTTACGCAGTACTGAGGCCATGCAACTTGAAAAATAAATTCCTCTTCTTAAATTAGGTTATAAAACTTGCAATAATAGTCGCGTTGCAAGATGCGAAGACTTAAAAGTATTCAGCATTTAATGATGCTTACAAATTTCAGTAACAGGTCCCATATGGATATGTGTTTGATTAAATACATTAAGTGCATGTTCACCGAAAAGATAACGGTCTGATTATCTAAAAACAGCTGTCACTGTGTGCGGGAATGTAAAGGATTTGCTGAAGGAATTAATGAAGAAATACGTAGCAACATAGTAAAATATAATCGGTGTTTTTCATATGGATTTTTACAAACAAGTGAATGCAAATGACAATGGGTGACAGATGAACCAAAAAAACAACATGAACACATTAACACGTACCTACAATATAATGAGATCTTATAACTAATAACGCGAGATGATCAGGCGCTCCATCACACTGTGACATGTTCCCATACAAAAATGTGTTTCTAGATCATCTTTTTGGTGAACATGGATCTAAAAGTTATTACTATATTTGGTTTGTTATTATGAACCCGAGTACATATTTCGCCAAGTAAACAAAACATTTGCAGCCACATGTCCGCGTTCTATTACACATCTAACTCAGTCTATTTGTCACGCCAGTGGCGCTGCCTACCGGTGAGTAGCACTCAGCGAGTTTGAACAACATTAATCGCTGCATAGTTGTCGTGACTTGCCCCCGTTCGAAACATACTGCGGGTTGTCTGTCATGTGATTCGCTGCGATTTTTGTCATTTTCTTGCTGAAGAGTAATCGAAATGCTTGACTTGGTTATGATAGCTTATTTTTCTTCTTTCGTTTTGAAAGTATGACTTGTCAAATGACTTGGGGCTAGTAGCCACAGTAATCCCGCGGTCTATGGCGGTTTGAGGCTCATGGGCAACTGGATTTCTGTTTGGAAACTAAACATTTTCTGCTTTTAGTATCTTATGCCTATTATCCTTGATTTCATTACCAGTAGTTCTCAGTCCTGTTAATGGGGACTATCGCGCGTTAATTCGCCGCTAGGGGCGCTCGTGTAGAGTAAGGTCTTCCGAAATGTCAGATGTCATAGATTGTTCACGCAATGCGCTTTTTTATCGCAAATATTCAAAAGATAATATTGGCAATTGTGATCTAAATGGTCCCATTCCTGATTAATAATGACTAGAAGATTTTAAGTAACAAGTTTGATTTTCAACATCTACTCGTAATTTGTTTAGTACTTGGAAGAAAAAATATTTTTAAATGTTCAATGCTTGCTCATTTTAGTGGCAATATTGTAAATATGAATCTAAAGTATGCACAATATGTGATAAAATTAACTTTTTATGAAGTTATTGGTACTTTAAAGTATCAAACAGAATGAATGATAGGACCTTACTCACCAGTGGCGCCATCTGGTGAACTCAAAAACGATAGCCCCCATTAACATGGTCATGAAAACCAAGGGTTGTTGGTTACGAATAAACACACATAACATCACGGTTGTAGAACAGACATTTTGCCAGAAAAATACACAAGGTAACACCACCAACAGTTGCCAATAATAAATACTGCAAACAAAAGTGGTTGTTTACTGCAGAAAGTAATCGATATAAAAGCCGCGTCGCATGGAAGGCTCATACGCTGGGGGAGGGAAAACAATCGTGTCAAGTGTTACGGCCATTAGTTAAGTACAGAATGGTACGACTTGGCTGTCTTTGCACAGTTGTAGCCTATGTTAATATTAGCTTCGGTATGTAAGTTAAACACAAAGAAGACGGTTGCTTCAGAACATTCAAGGTTTCTTAACTAAAGCAGATTGTAGCACCTGCTTAGCCAAAGGCAGACATTTTTGTCATCAATCAAATGTTTTGGAGCAGAAAAATGCATTTCTTATAACTTGAATTTGGTTTAAAACGAACCATACGAGAACATTACACTATGCAGCTCTCTAATTGGGGTAAACAATAAAATAAAAAGTCTGAAAATTAATACTATACGATACTAACTGCACAGCAATGTTCAACTTTCCGACAAAGTGCCCATTCCAATAAACGAACTCGCTCGGAACCTTACTAGCGCCTAGCGTGGGGCAGCTGTCATATGTTGTTTCGCTTTTGTTTCTACCCGTACTGACTTGAAAGAGTAACTCCTGTTGTCTGCTTGCTCACGTACGATCTTTGTTTGACAGTAAAACTAGGTATTAAACATGACCATGAAGGTTGCAGATAAATTAGCCGAATTAAGAGTGGGTTACCGTTGAGACCTAGTTTTTCTGAAATAAACTGACTTCTATCAATTGATGCTTCAAGAAGCTATAACTAAGCCAACAATACATATAAAATTCTACGATTCTTTATAAACATACACTGCACCAGTCTTGTGTGTGACTTCTCGAGTGGAGTGTCGCTTTGTACCGGGAGCACTCGGCCGCCGATGTTTTTGATAGCGGCTGCGCTTTGTCGTAAGTCGCAACCACTTGTCGCGTGCATCCCTTTGAAGTCTGGACGTCAAAACTAGAACGTCTTTCTGCAAAAAAGTATATCTCAAAAGATGATGAAGGAAAATATGGGATGCGTTGTCTATTTTGTTTAAAATTAATATTAATATATACTAATATTATAAAGCAGAAGAGTTTGTTTGTTTGGTTGAACGCGCTAATCTCAGGAACTACCGGTTCGAATTGAAAAATTGTTTTTGTGTTGGATAGTCCATTTATTGATCAAGGCTTCTGGCTATAT
Source organism: Xestia c-nigrum (assembly GCA_916618015.1). Classification (NCBI taxonomy): domain Eukaryota; kingdom Metazoa; phylum Arthropoda; class Insecta; order Lepidoptera; family Noctuidae; genus Xestia; species Xestia c-nigrum. The sequence continues at coordinate 1,461,153 of OU745248.1, forward strand.
AACATCACGCTGCTATTAATAGGAGCGGAGCAGAAATAAAAATGTTGCAAAAACAGGGTATTTTTCGCAGACGAAGTTGCGTGGGTCAGCTAGTATATTATAAATGTTACAAATCAAATCCTCTTAGAAATTAGATGTACTCGCATGCTATTAAAAATAATTTGATAACAATTAATTTCACAATACATTGGTACTTAACACTTACCTCTACACTATATCCTTTCATAGAGCGACTTCCATAATCGCATTAATTTCCAGAGTTAAATTAAATTGATTGCTCATCATTTACTCACTCGTGTTGACAGGAATGCTACGCGATCCAATCAGAATCTAGGTACATCTCATATTGTCTGTTATCGGAAATTGGATTCAAGTGAAAGCTTCGTTATATTAATTAAAAGTATCAACTGAGGAAGAGTTAGTACAGTAAAGCTTTCGGGTCCAGTCCCTTAATTTTTAGATAAGATGTTTTTCCACAATTTTGTTTCGTATAAATATAACTTCTGAGAATCATCTGAAAAACTTTTTTGGTGTTTGTTACCTTTATAGGATTAAGGTTTTATTGTTTTCGTCTATGGTAACCCAGTTGTCTAGGAACATGAACTAGTCAAATATTTAAGAATTTAAATCCTGACTACGTTCAGCATCATGGTGTCCCAACTCTTAGCTACGCAGGGCGCATGCTCGGCACAAGTCTGAGTGTTATTTGTCGTAACGGTGGCGACTTGTTTATTTTTATAGCTCGTCCTCCTCCCCCGCCCCTCTGCCTCATTCATCATGCAGCCTCGCGCCGTAATTGTTTTGATTCCCATCGTATTGGCCTTTTGTTTAATGATCCTGTTAGTATTTATTCATCGAGATATTTATAGGTAATGGAAATCAATAAATTAAGCCTTCTGCTTTAATTGATTGGCTTTAATATTCATTAACAATTTGATGACAGTAAAGCCCCTGGAATGCACAACCAGCATTCATGTTTGTTAATGGAGTCAGCACAAAGTGTTTTCTTGTGGCTTGTTATATTTTCGTAACCTTACTAATTTCACAACCCAACACTAGCTCCGTCCCTTTCATATAAAATTGGACTACGCACCATAGCAACCCTTTTATAATCTCCCTCTTATTTATTGAACACGAATTTCGATATAGCTATTGTTAAAACGAAGGTAGAAACTACCCACCTTTAAATTATTTATCTTTGCTATCGTCCAACAATTATTTAATTCCTGTCTTTAAATAAATCTGTAAACAACATTTCAGTACTATCCTGCAAGAACGTCGTACGTCGTGACAACTAACAGCGGGGGTAGTTAGAAAACAGAGATAAAGATCTCTTCAACACGTACCTACCCTCTCGTCTGCTCATGTAGGTACAGTCGAATGAGCTTTTTGGTATACGTGAAAATATATTCATGTTTCCTGTGAACTGCCAATATTCATCTTTCCCGCTTAACCACAATCTAAAACGATACGCATGTCTTGAGAGCTACTACGGAACGAATAATATAAATAATTTGTTTAGAGCATGCAGCCATTACGCGCCAGTGCTCAATAAAAGAAAGCAAGTCCCTTACGTGTGTTTCACGGCGCACGTCGCATTGGCTAAGCTCATGAACGGGGCTTTTTTCTATGGTATGCTTAATAGCTTTTGGCGTAAGTACTAAAGAGAAAAGTCTTCGCAAACTCGCAGTTTTCAAAGTGGTCGACAGTGAGCTACCTGTCTACCAAATAGCTTGTTTGACTGTACGCATTCTACCCTTCTGCACACTCGTGTAGGTACATTCCAGAGCCCATTAGCGGCGCTGTCACGAGCCAAGCGCTAACCACAAGCGCACATTAGTGCTAAACGCCCGCAGATACAGACGGTATAAGGCTTGTAATGTCGTACGTTGCCGCGTCGCCTTTGCGTACTGTCTTATGTCGACGCACTGTGTACTTAGTAGAGATTGATATCGGAAAAGTGTTTGATGGGAGAAGATGTAGTAAAAATTAAAGGTAAAATGGAGGACATAAAAACAGTCAAAGTCCGAATAAATATAGAACTAACGAGGGTCGAAACTTAGCAGATATATGAAAATAAGTTTAATAAAAACTCCGTACGTTCTGATTTTGGTATATTATTATTTCTACACCTGTTCTTAAGTAAAGTGAAATCGTAACTAAAACTTTTATTACGAAAATTTTATTGGTAGACAAAATTGATAAATCTCAATTCGATTCACGGTGCAGCTCTCACAGCGTCACTGACGGACTAAACACTACGTCGAGTTGCATTCTCTGCTTCTGTCTACTCAGGGAACGGGCGCCCAACATGGGACTGTGAAATAGATAACAGAAGGTCGACTCCATACATCGAGTGAGCACTGGCCCACGCATAGACGCGTACGTGCGGCAATAGGAACAAATGCCGTTCGCGCGCTGTAAGGTCCATCGCCCACACGATCAAGATTCGAGGTGCACCATCACCATTTTATCATTTCGTTTCGTGCGTAGAGCCAACGCCACGTATAGAAAAGGGATGCAAACCTAGCCACCGGTGTAGCGCGAGGCGACTGTGTGACTCCGCGGACTGGCGACGCAACTATGTTAAGATTGTCTGTGTGTGTTTTCGCTCGTTGTTTCAAGCCCTCCTTCTGAAGCTTTCTATCTTGTGTCATGGGACTATGTCGTACTATAACACGTATGCATACAGTTGATGCCACGATCGATGGCGAGCTACACGACCTGGCTCGTGTTTCCTATTTTGAGACTGGTTTGATATGTGATTGATGTTTCGATAATTACGTGTGTCATTTAGTTGGCTACGACACAAAACGTAGCTTTCAGTGCGGTGCTTTTTTATATTTTGCTGTAAAAATAAACGGTAAATAAGAATATTCATTTTATAAACACTACCAAAAAAAAATGTTTGTAAGTAATTGAAAATCTACTTAGAGCATGCGTGGGGATTTATACTCAAGTTTATGCCTTCTTTGTTTGAGAAGAGGCCTTGTTGGTATTATTTCTCTGCAGTGTTTAAAAGTTACGTGATAATAAACACCAGAACAACCGGCTTTAAGCAGCATTATAGCTTTTTTAGTTCCAAAACATAGTACAAACGAACAAATCTCACGGATACATAAGCAAGACGAAGTAAAATCTCCAGATAGAACTCGCACAATGTAAAGATTACCAGCGCAGCACATTAAACCGCCGGTTATCTTCAACTCGCGACGTATGCCAACAGAACCTCGACGTATGAGGGTAGTCGGAGTTTGTACAGTCTACCCTTTAACGAGGGGGGACCTTTAGCAGCCGCGTTTGAACGCGGTGCGAATTTTGAATAGTGGAAACTGTTGACGTGTTCTGTTATTGGTGTTTACGTCATGTTTTTTTGTCTGTTAGTGAAGATAGTGGGGGTGTCAGCGAAATATATTTTCAGAAAGTTAATATCCACTGACTTTTTTGACACTAGATCCCTGTTTGATAAATGATAAATGATCTTGATTTTGTAAGTAGGTTTTCACAAACAATTTTACACGTAAATTTTTTTTTTGACTAGTTGGGGCCGGTGTTTCGTATCTGACTACTCTGAGAAGAAACAGCCGAAACAAACTCAGAGGTCATAGTCTCTTTTGAAGTCCAGACATAATCTTGCTCAATTCACATGAGGATCATGTAGATATTAGTGTCTGAGATGGTCTTTTGAAGAAAGAACCACACAGATTTGAGTGAACCTGTCCAGTCAGTGCAAGCATTTGTCAGTTATCGTGCAGCTCGACTTATAACACAAGGAGCTCAACGAAACGACGAACAATTCCAAAGAAAGGACATTTGGGTAGGTCGCTTAAAGAACTCAAACTGCCAGACGGTTGAAGGGTAAAAAAAGAAGATAAAAAAAAAATGTGACCCACATGGTCCTCACATTCACAAAAAACGCAAAACGCTTTTCTTTACTATGGTATATCTGGCTTATTGCTGACTTCAGTATAGTTTGTCAAATGTTAAATTTCACTTTTCTTGAAATCAGGAAGACTTTTAATTTCGGCAAGCATCTACCTGCTACCTGAACAGGTCTTGCTTAGGTACTTAAGAGATAATTCTCAGTCCACTAACTTGTAACTCTTTATAAGTAACTATTACGAAACGTATACTTTTCACTCAGTATTCAGCGAGCGAGCGTTGTTGGCGCCCAACGCCTGTCTCGCCTCGTCCATACACGACAGAATGTACTTTATCGTTGTTTATACGCCGTACGTAATGATGAGCTAATTGTGCAACTACATGTAATCAGAGACGATTGTGTTTGACATTTAACTTTGACATATGTCAGTTGTTTTTTATTACGTTCGTTAATTTACTGGGAATTGTTAATTATGAAGTCTGGTACACATTAACTCATTGGTAGGTCTAGGTTCTTCCACGCGCGGCTGAGTGTAGATCTCCCAGTTTTTAAGCTTACCTGGTTTGCATGAGTCTCAACCAGGTCTAACCCGCGATCTTCTGAATGTTCCGGACCCATCTGGTCGTATGTCCAGTATTATATCATCATATATCCGAGCTATAACTGGCGCCTTCTTTCTATTCTCATTAGAGTTTAGTACATCCATTTTTACTATTCACTAGTCCAACTTGCAACACTCCCCTCATTTAAATTCCCCACTAGCCCGCTCACTCGTACGAGTAACTCTCCCACTCAAAGGCACTCCACTCAGTATTCCGCTGGCGTGTCGACTCGCCGCCAAGTATTTACTGCTCTGTGTACCGACGGGGCGAGTAGCTACACTAGCTCACTAGCTCAAGAGCTTTCTTTGTGCGTCCACCAGCGTCGGAAAATTGTTATTAGCTCAAGAAACTTGTTGGGGAGAATCTCGTTATATCTACATTTTCTGAATGCTGAAAGAAAGTCTGTTTTTAATATTCTCGCGAGTTGAGAGACGTAGGTACTTATTTATCAATACGGCTAGTATTTTAGTTTCCTGGTGGGCTTCTTCGACCAATATCGTTGAAAGCCTTTCCTTGATGGGATTGTTTTCAGTATCGATGCAAGTATTTTATTGTATTGTTTCTTTTTCGAAAAAAATATAATTAAAAATCGGAACGCAAGGTGGTTCTCTAATAATAAGATGTGTTATTGTAGTCAGTAAGTTGAGGAAGACATCTCTATCGAAGTCTTTAGTAACGCAAGCCATTAGAGACGCATTCGTAGGGTGACTTATGTCTAAAGGGGGTGAAATGAAACAGCAAGGAATAATGCGATGTTTGTTGCTTAATGTAGTGGTTGTAATGGTAGATGGTTATTACATAAGCAGGTTTCCTGCTAGTAGATTGACTGTTAGCCATTTTAAACATTTTTGATCGCCCATGCCTTAACAAGTACTATTTTTGTTAGAAAAACAGATTATCATAAACCTATACGCGCTTATAAATCATCTACATTACAACGATACATCACTGTTTGCCGTCCCTTCGACAAGGAAACCGATACGGTCATCTGCACTCCAAGGTGGTCCACTTTCCCCAACACTCCCCTAATGTAAACAGTGGAACACTAACGCGCTGAATTATACGAACAATTTGGACTCTCCCCTCAATAACAGAAGAAATGATGCCAAACAAACGGAACTGCTGAAGGTCTCACTAAATGGACATGTGTCATACTATCGTTGAAACATTGCCAAGAATCTTGGCACGCGAATTTGAACCTTACTTCGACGTTTTAGGGCTTGTTTTAGTTGGGGTGGGGGTTGGCGGTTAAATCGAGTTTGTGCATCAAGACGTTATTGCCGTACTACCCCCTTTTTACGAGCGCTTAATCCCCAGGTCGCTGTGTGTAGTGGGGGCGAGTGTTTCCATTGCGCACACGTTATGGGATTCGTCCGATTCGTAGGCAGTGCGAAGTCAACGTCTTAGGCGATATTGGTCGGAAAATATTCCTTTATTTCGCATGTTATTATTTGTCTGCCTCGTTGATCGACTGTTGAGCGTGGTCCTGGGTCTGATTCCTGGATTGGGTATTGTTATTGATTATTTCCTTTAGGAATTTCTCAGTGGCAGCCACGGAGCACATAGGGGTATTTTGCATTCCTAGCCGGGTGAAATGAGTAAATACAAAGTTTTAAACAAAAGCAAAAATGAATAGTTGTCAGCTAGCCAGGTAGCTACTGAACAAAAGACGACCCTTTCCGGGTACCTGCGCCCGCGCCCAGCCACCCACAAACCAGTCGGAACTTGATCGTTGTCGCGTGCGCTCGCGTCAGTTACTGGCTACATTAAAATATTACCGTGTTTGAGACCTCAGTGCTTCTTTATTGTGTATTATTTAACCAAAATTACTATGGATTATCGTAATACAGGTAAGAACACTTTTATTTATTATGATTCACTAATGTTTGCCTATATTTTTAAGGTTCAAAATCAATTTACAACTGACTCAATTTTTCAATCCATTTTTTTCCATTGTTCCTTTCAAAGTGAATATAGTTATCCTTCCGAGTGCTTCCGGCTAACGATTTCTGGTCTAACGTATGACAAATACAGTCAGACGATATATGTTTAAAGAATTGAGTGCTACTTTTTGCTACTTTTGACAAAACTGACACTTTAATGCAGGTGTTAGCCAAAAACCAATAATCGTTATTTTTAAGCAAATTATGAAATGTTTTCTTTTTTATTGTTTTAGGGATACCAGGGGGTTCTAACTACAGAGTTGTAACCAGAGAATACCTGTTCAATAAAATGCAACAACAAGAGCTGCATACTTTTGACGAAAAAGTTGATTATTTGGCAAATTACCTTTTGACGTCTGACAACTTTAATGAGGAACAATTAAAGGTTTTGAAACATAAAATTTCACATTTCAAAAGTGATTTAAAGAAGAGGTGGCTGAAGGCAAATAGAATTCTTGATAAATTTATTACTGCCAATGCTACGTGGCTTCAAGGAACGTTCGAGATACCCATTGTTCCGTTACCGCAAAAGCGAGCCGGTCGCCCATCAAAACCTTTTGATAAACTCTCTGACAGGAACAAGCGAAAGAAAACCAATGATCTACGGGCAACTGTTAGTCAAGGAGTGTTAGTACATGCAGCCAAAACTAGTCTGGAGACGTCTGGCCATAGACATGCGTCCCGTTTACTGTCAGAAGTCATGAAGTCACCGAAGCGAGCAAAAAAATACAAACAAGCTTATTCAAAATGTTTGCAAGCTAGTGACACACAATTATCGCCCTTTAAAGCATTATCAATGTTTGTTGAAGCAGATCTATCAAGAAAACAATATGAGATCGTCAGAAATTCCAATAAGAAATATTACCCTTGTTATAGCTTAATACAGAAAGAAAAGATAAAGTGCTACCCACCAAAGTCCTCAATTACTGTGACTGAAACATCTGCAGAAGTTAATTTGCAAGACCTATTAAATCACACAGTTACTAGACTGCTCACTTATTTAAAAGAAAATTTGAGTAATTTAACTGAAGAACAACTAGGTTCGTTGGAGCTTATCTATAAGTGGGGCTGTGACGGCTCGCAACAGTCCCAATTTAAGCAGAAAATGCAAAATGAAGAGTCCACTGACTCCAACATATTCCAAAGCTGTTTAGTACCGCTTCAATTAAAATGTGGAAATAAAATTGTATGGCAAAATCCGACTCCCTCTTCACCACGTTATTGTAGACCAATTAGGATACGATTTGCCAAAGAAACTGCTGACTTGACGAACGAGGAAATCGAATACATATCTTCAAAAATAGATCTACTAGAAAACAGTCAATTCATAAATGATGATGGCTTGTCTGCTAATGTTAAGCATACTTTGTCATTAACAATGGTAGATGCTAAAGTGTGCAATGCTGCTACGCAAACCAGCTCCACAATGAGATGTTACATTTGCGGCGCTACTTCTAAGCAATTTAATAATTTAAAAATTAAATTGCCTGTTGATATAGAAGCCTTAAAGTTTGGCTTATCAATCCTTCACGCTAGAATCCGCTTGTTCGAAAGTATTTTGCACCTTTCTTACAAGCTTCCGATAAAGAAATGGCAGGTGAGATCAGATTCGGACAAAGCTACAGTTGCAGAAAGGAAAACCAACATCCAACGAAGATTTAGAATCGAAACTGGATTAATTGTGGATGTGCCGAAAGCTGGGTTTGGCAATACCAATGACGGTAACACCAGCAGGCGATTTTTCAGTGACCCTCAGAAGGCTGCAGAAATTACCGGTATCGATTACAACCTGATATTTAGGCTTAAAATAATTCTCGAGGTAATTTCAAGCGGTCATAAAGTTGACTTGAGAAAATTTGCTGATTACTGTTGGGACACAGCAAAACTCTATGTCTCGCACTACGACTGGCATCCGATGAGCCCGACTATGCACAAAATTTTGATGCATGGTGCTACAGTTATGGAAAAGGCGTTATTGCCTATAGGATTACTATCGGAAGAGGCTGCTGAAGCCAGGAATAAACATTTCAGGATGTATAGATATAATTTTGCGAGGAAGTTTTCGAGAGTAGATTGCAATGCAGATGTTATAAATCGCCTTCTACTATCGTCTGATCCACTGCTCACAAGTCTGAGGCCAAAGCCAAAAAGCAGGAGCCATACCTTTTCGAAAGAAGCAATAGCAATGTTTTTGCCACCTTCACCAGAATCTGAAGACGATTCCGATTCGGAATCTGAAGCAGAAGAGTTCGGAGAAAGTGACGATGAACCCCGGCATTCTTCCTCGTCAAATTAGATTTATATACACAGCTTTTAATGTAATTAGTTAACCAATAAAACTTTTTCAAATCATGAATACTTCTTTATTTGACTTTCGAGTCAGCCCATGATGCTTACTGTTGAACAAAGGCCTTCGCAATGGTCGTCCAGTCCAGATATTAGTAAGTCCTAACTACTTTTCAGCAGAAAAAACCGCACTATTAATTTCGCCCGGCTAGAAATTCAAAATACCCCTATGTGCGGAGTCTAGATTTGTTCTTGGTTGGTGGCAATCGACTCGCCCTTACTACTTTTAACGTGCAACAACTTGGACTTATCTGTTACATAGACAGTTATAGTCGTTACGTGATTCATACTTACGTTTAGTAAATGTCGTCTGCCGTATGTTCAATGGACATGTGTCGTTGCGACGCATGCGCGTGCGGATGCGGGGCGCGGACTGTTGCGATGTCCGCCTGCACGGACCCCGCTATGTGACTCCGCACTGACTTGTTTGTTGTTTGTCGTAGAGAATTATTTGCTGCTTGTAGTTGATCACAGATGTATCGGCTTATTGCTTTCCGAGTTACAATTTGTCGATGCTCATTGTGACGTAAAAATGTAGTAGGTACGAAAAACATTCTCAATACATAAGTTGACGACTTCTTGCCAAGGAGATAGCACGCGATAGCTAGACCGTGCCGGGTCCGAGCTGAGAGTCGACCGAATCACAATCTATTGTCCGTTGCTTGGTAGCAGCTCGGAAGCGTGAGTGTGTCCATACTAAATTGCACTGTCGACACTCGGCTCGGACCCGACACGGTCTGGCGTGAATCAAGCAGCAATTACGAAACTCCACCTGCTTCCATTCTTTTTATTTTCGTTTGCTTTGCATCTTGTGATGGACATTAAGATGATCTATGAAATTTCTGCCTAAATAAAAGAATTGCATTATTGAAACACTTAATACCTCGTGTACAACAGAATACCCAAACTACTCACTTTTCAAATGATGCGTATTGTTAGGAGTTCAAGCTTGCGCAGTGAAATGAAACGCCTTGGGTGCCTTAATAAGAAACTGAACCTTTAATTTCAAATACTGCAAAATTATCTTAGATGATAATCACAACCTTTTAGTAAGATTTAATAATATTAAAAAACTCTTCTTCTTACTATAAACTAACATAAATCCAAACCATTGGTACTCCTACTTTAAAATACGATCTCTTGCTCGGGGTTTATTTAATGCGGCCCAGTTTACGAGCCGGCCCGGTCTAATGAAATTATGCGTTCATCAGATTACGGGCCAAATTCGTTTTTTTTCTCGACCCCAACGGCCAGGCCAGTAATGAACGCCGTCAGCCGAAATTGTAAGATTCCGCAAGTAATGTGAGAATCGGTATTAGGAAGCTATTGGAGAATATTGTGAGGGTTGTGAACTTCTGAAAGAGTTTCCTTGTAAGAGAACTTCATTATAGTCTCGTAAACGTGTGGGTTGCGCGGTTTTCGTCTCTATCTTGAACGTCTTTGGTGTTTGAGGTTTGGTGAAGGAATTTCTGCTAGGTTCTCTAAAATTGATTTCATATTATAATAAGTCACCAATTGAGCACTGCCTCACCGATACTTAGCTAAGCTAAACTTAACTAGCCGAACAAAAAGCCTCAGCAGTTCTTCTTGTCTATTTCTTAAATATCAACACTAATTTGGATACTCATCGTCTTAAGCTGTTAAAACCTGTTTCAATAAAAAAATATCGAAAGTCAAAACTCCAATAACAAAAGCGAATATTACAGAACCTTGAGGAAAAAGTGAGCAGTTTTTCAACACAGTTGGAAAACGCGTCGGGGCAGATTTTAATTGGGCCGTTCCAGACTGTTATTGTTGCGATTGAGACGTTAAGTGGCTTGGATTTTGTGCGGAGGGGCTTTAAGGAAATGTAGACGAGTAATAGTGGCGAAAAGGGAAGTCGGCGCGAACGTTAGCAGTGAAACGGTCCGTAGGAAGACGAAAAGGAAGGTTTTAAATGGAGGAATGGACTGGAACCTATTCGTTTTTGCAACGGATTTTGGCTTTGGGTTAATTCGCAGGGTCTTCTCAAATTATATGAAAACAAAAGCAATGGACTTGGGCACTATGGCCTTCTGCAATTTCAATTTCTACCCTAAGGAAAAAGTGCCTGTGAATTCAAAACCCAAGAAAGTTGTATCGTAACAACAACTATTCAAATATCCAAACTCCCGCACTGAAAATATTCGTGCAAATATTATAGTGTTCCAGTCGTTTCGCTACTGCAGATGTGGCCCGACAAATTCCTTCACGTTAACAATGTCGTTTCGAAACTTTTTATATTGTGAAGAGTTAATACAAAAGCAACAGTTAAGGTGTCTTTTACGACGGTTGTAGATTCAAGGCTTCGGGTTGTCGCCGACCCAAAATAAGATCGTTCAGAGTACATTTGAGACTCGACCAGTGCACGAATAGCTAGACCACTGGCATCCCTTTACAGCGGTTCGAATCGTAAATACGTATACAACGCGCCCCTTGACGTGCTATAATTATTAATTCAGCTGCAGAGTTGGCTATAACCGCAGAATAAGAGGGTGACAGAAGGTCATTGTTTGCAAACATCGTGTCAACACACCACTCACAATGTTACATACATGTTATATGCGGAATAGAAGACTGCCTAAAGACGCACGGTACACGATTTTATTCGACAAAACGTGAAGCATATAAAACTCGAAAAGCTAGTCTAGTTTGTAAGCTAGGTATGCCACAGATTGTGCCACAGTAGTGTAACCGGTTCCTTGTTTATAGTGGTATTTATTTAAAGAGATTCTTCCTTAGGAGTAGCTATTAAGTCGGCAGATTTGGCTCCGTCATTTGTAGGTTCCAACCTGTAGCGATGGGTCCAAAATAAGTTCTTGCGTCTCTTGAATGCCATAAAGCACACATTTCTTCATCTGTAATAGACAGGACATAGTAATATAACGTTCCCAAACTACATCAGTCTGCCGGAATCTATTCTAGATTTTCTACATCAGTCGCAGAGTGTGTGCGAGGAGCAGATCAAACATTGTTAGTAGTCCTTCTGTAGTCCCACGCGTCGTTCTGCGGCACAACAGCCGTAGCTCGGCGCGACGTTCAGTCGTCCGCCTCGAATTATTCACGTCGACTTTCTGACGGAGTGCATACTTCCCGAACAGAGTTGGGTAATGCTGGGATTTCGAATGTCGGCTTTTATTTCGAGTTTTTTTTTGTCAATTGGCTTTTTTTTAAGCGCTGCTAGTGATGGTCTTTGCGATTTTGCAGTTAGGTGGATTGTGAAATGATGACTATCTTTCATTGCATGTTTTCGTTTAACAATGTTGCTTTTGATAAACTTGCAAAGTATGTGTCTAAAGCATTACATAAGGATAAGACTGCACTTTCTTACAAAGAAATAAATGAGACGAAATTGAGAACCTCTTTCTATTCGTCGGTAAAAATAGAAGTTTTTTTGAGATTCGCTATGTTGCTACCTTACTGGGCCGTGGTACTGGATTACGACCCATTTCCTCACACAAAGAAAGTATTTGTCCAACAGTGGGGGCATTACAGACTGATTAGTTATACTTATGCCCATTTGTAAATCTACACAATGCACCATCCAATTCATCCCTAACACAATCGTTTACTTATTGATCAATCACCAGACATCCATGCCGATATGATCGCGAAATTACGAACACATTAGCGACTATAAATTGTTCCCTACCTATAGTCGAGGCAATCTAAAAGGAGTTTGGTATCGATATCGCTCGCACCACTACCGGGAGGAGGGTGGGACAAAGTTTCCTCGTGATTAGCGGAGCAGCGCTGTCGCGTTACCATACATACGTGTGTGTATTGCTAGCGTTGGTGTTAGACCTGAGAGTTGTAGTAAGAAGTTCAACGGGCTTAGATTTTATCGATGTTCTTTGATGCATCATGATAAATTGTGAGAATATACTTATAGTTGTGTTTTCAAGAAGTTCTTGCATATTTAGCATTATTAAAAAAAATCAAACTAGCGCGCCTCGTGGAGTTCGATAATTACCCCACGGGATCGTACTATCGTGACAAAAAGTATCTTGTGTTAAACTAGATTTTAAACTATTTGTGTGCTAAATTTCATCCAAATCGTGCAGTAGTTTTTGCCTGAAACAGTAACAAACACAACAAACATGGATGAACTCATCCACCTTCACAAACTTTCGCATTTATTACATGAGTTGGATTGGATGGTCTAGAAGAAAAGGATACTATAGTAGAAGTAGATCTATACAACCGATATTTATGTTAAATCTTATGTAAATTATGAAAATGCGCAAGCCGGTCGTCATCAGGCTAGACCAGATCCCTTAAATTCGTATCGGGTAACATCTGTGCGTTTCCTAATATTTCTCTCAAGAGCATCTCGCACTTGTTAAGCCCTCAACTTTGTAAGGGCCACTTATCAAGTACCAATTATTAGTGAATCGTTCCTCCGGGACTCGTCAAGCATCATTGCCTCAAGATTTTTCGGTCGCCACAGTGGTTGGAAAAGACCGGTGACTGGCGATCTTTAGTCAAAAATGTATCGGTATGGCACACGCGTCATTGGCACATCACTAGCACGTGCACGTATGTACTACACAATGCAGATACGTGGAACAACATTCGGCTATTGGTTGATTATTTGACGCGCTGTCACCGGGGTTGCGAGGCGAGCGGTTATTTGGATAGTTCGTAGTAAATTGTGTAGAGAGTTGCTCACGTGAGTAAAATACGAATTGTAGGTCGCAGTTTTGAACTTGGACAAGGCAGTTTCATCATCATCATCATCATCAGCAGCATACAGCAGTCCAGTACTGGTCTAGGAGCCCTTTCACACAGCACAGCGCAGACGTTCATCGAACGCCTACGCTGGACAAACGCTAGTGTGAAGAGGCTCATAAGACTCTAATCGCCATTCATTTCTCGATGGGCATACAAGGAAAACATCTTGAAGAAACCAATCTGTCCTGGAACAGAAAATTCGTAGCCATCTGCCAATCAGCATTGGGCCCGCTTGGTGGACTATGAATCACTCATTTTGTGAAAGAGAGGACGCCTGAATCTCAGCATTGGGAACAATATAGGCTGATTTTGTTAGCTTTTTACTCTGCTACTTTGCTAGGACGTGTAGGTTGTGTAGAGTTGAAACGAGCTGCTATGTAATATTCCAGTGACTCAACCCACGTAGCTCCGGCCACGTGTAAACTTTTCTTTTTCCTACTCGGAAAATCTCTTACCAAGTATTTATCATAAAAGTTATTCCAATAGAGAAGGCATTTATTTAGTTTTACATTCCAATAAATTGGTGTGCTAATATATTGGCTGATATAGGTAGATATTAGACAGTCGCTAGTCGTTACGGGTAGTCGGCAGCTCGAGATTCTGACAACCAGTCTTACCAAGGGACATCGTGTTATCCAGTTATTGTGGAAGTCATCTATATCTATACTAAGAAAATATTTGTAATTTTGTATGTCACGAATAAATAACGTTGAAAAATTCTTTCACCGTTGGGAAGCTACACTATCCTTGGCTGCGGCTAATTTTTGTTCCTGTATTTCCACGAGAACGGGAAAAACGTTGGTGAAACCGCGTGACGTCTGCTAATGTAAAATACTGGCACTTGGTTTACAGTCAGCAGGTTAGATTGGAAACTGATCCCGACACCATTGAAAAACGGTTAGGCGGCTGAAGATATTCAATGAACAGATAAGGCAATATAATTATGCTCTACATACTTGTTGAGTCTCTAGTTATCATTATCCTCTACGACCTAAGGCTTCTTTTGATCATACAAAATAAGACTCTTCAATACATTAGACACATACTGGTTAATACTCGCTCATCGCTTCCCCTCGTGCCACACCTTGGACCTATAAGGCAGTGTATAGACAGTAGACACGACACACAGGCCAGGCGGGGGTGGCAAGCCAATGATAACTGTGGCGGAGTGGTCGCGAAACACTGACTTTGTAACCTGAGTGGATGAGGTCGCAGTGCGTAATGTTAAGTGGTTGTGACTTGGCGATGGTGTAGTTAGATGACCCTTAAATTAATGTGCCTTTTGTGGAACTACGCGTTGTGTCTATAGTTTTCGTATCAAGCAAGAATCCTAGTGCACTAAGTATGAGATTCTTTCAACTTCCATTATAGTTTTAAGAATATTATGAAGATTTTATTAAAGAGATGTATTGTTGTAATAACTTGTTATTTTTTGTAAATCTAATAAACTTTAATTTTGTTTCAGGTAAGTTTTGTGTCTCCGCTTTTTCGTAAGTATCAAAAACTGACTTGACATTTAGAAAAATCCGCTCATATGCTATAGGACCGCCTAAGCAGCCTGTTAATCCAAGTTTAAAGGACTCCTCATTGAGTAAGTTTTATAATTTGGTAAAAATACCGCATCAACCACCATTCGTTGCTCCACGTTTATCACAGGACGCATGCGCTCACCGCGGCGGTTAGTGCGGCCGTATCCTCACTAGTTACACAGGGGCCCAAGCCGAGCGCGATCTGCCGCACTTTGTACCCCGTCCGCGATCCGCCCCACACCTTGTGCCCCGTCCGTGTGTTATACGCGTTATACCGGCTATACGGTGCCGCGGTGCAACGTGCGGTACAGTGTAGGTACGTGTCGCAGCACTAGTCGCGCGATGATACGAGTGCTGTGTTCAAGTCGGATTGTTTAGGGATGGGACAGTGCTGTGTTTGAGTATCGATGTTTTTTTTTGGGTGACTGTTGGTGTACAATAGATTAGAGTGAAGAGTAATTTTTAAAACCGTTTTATTTATAAGTTGTAATATTGATTGATAAAAGAATAATGTCGATGATTTGGCACATTACTGAGACCTAAACACTCTTCATCTATTAAGCTACAAAGAGATTCTTTAAGTCAACCTTTTCTTCTTCGTGTTCAGCGTTGCTTCAACGCTGAGGTCACACGTCACATACAACGCGTCTCCAAGTTAATCGCTAAGCAATCATTTACTTATATGGAATTTTTCACTGACTAAAGTATCATACATGTGATAAAGTTGAATCTCGTTAACTCAAATACGGCCTAGATCGCACTAGAGCTTTCAGTTTTTATCCGAAACTAGATACAATGAATATTCGTAAATATCTATAGTTCACAGTGTGAACAATTTCGTTGAAACGAGCACGGGACGTGGGACTACAGACGACTTTTTCCCTGAAAAATATAGTGTTTGCTGCTCTTTCTGGTATTAGTTATGTTAACTAAAATACTTGTCCATTATTTTCCAATACTCTAACTGACAGACTAAATAGATTTACAATTTATTGATAGTGGAAACTAGCCTATTGGTTTCAATACCTCTAATTGTAATACTCGTAAATTTACCACATCACTGAAATTACCGCGTGAAAGCATAGACTAACAAGCTCAAATAGCACTAACGACGATGCAATATAATATGCCCGCTCGACTCGGCACTGCAAATATTAAGCTCGACTCACGGGAGGTCGTGTCGTTTCCGAGCCGACCGCGCAACTTGGTATGGACACACTCACGCTTCCGAGCCGCTACCGAGCAGCTACCGAGCAACGGACAATGGATTGTGCTATGGCCGACACTCGGCTCAGGCCCGGCACGGTCTAGCGTGCGTCATCCCCGTGAAATTAAAATTTTCTTACGTTTTTTGCAATTTGTAGGGCAGTGCTAAGTTTTATATTGATAAACATATTGGTCGCGTCTGTAAGACGTATTAAGTTACAGAATTATAGAAATCAAAATCATCACTACAACCGTCGCAAGTTCATAAGAGTCGAAGAAGGACTTTGACCGTGAAAAATTCGTTCATCGACTCTTACGAACATTTGGGTGCGACCGATATGTTTATCAACATACAAATTAATACTGACCAGCAAATTGCAAAAAACGTAAGAAAATTTGAATTTCGCGGGCCACCTTGGAGCATCCATTAATGTGTTCGGATCTCAACGTTACGGATCGCACAAAGCCGTGCGAATACGATCGTACGAATCGGACATAAATGGTATACGGTGGTTAATGCGCGAATGTATAAATCTAGACTGTAATTGAAACATTATAACTCGATAACAGGTCTGTGAGCTCGTTAGTGATGCGAACTGTTGTCACAATATCGATATTTTTTTTAATTCACATTTTTTTGTTTCGATAGTATTTTTTTTTAAGTTAAGTAACTGTTTTTGGGTGTGTTCGTTTTGCTATATTGTCTTTATTTAACACTAGATTAAGCTTCGGTCATTGTTTCACAGAAACGTACTACCGGGATATCTTATGTGTAAATCCAGGTTATAAAATATTTGTGCCAAATTACATTAAATCCGGGCAGTAGTTATTGCGTGAAAGAGTTACGAACATACACCAAAAGACACATGCAAACTTTCGCCTTCCAATTTGTGTGAATATAGAATATAGCGAAATAGTTGTTCACATACAAATTGGATGTTATCACATCCACCACCGTGACCAACTATTTCATTATTTTATTTATTTTATCTCGCTTACAAAAATTGCAGTTTAATGTTATTTGTTGTTGTTATTTTGGCGGTATTCTAAGTTATCGATTTTCTATCTGGTTGAATTTAAAACTTATTACTTGCTTTTAGAACATAGGTACTGTCTCTAGACTTATCCGGCTAAGTCCTGAATTAGCATACTCTTATATTTCTTTTGCGTTTTCATTCTTTCTTTCAATGAGTTTCTCAAATTAATGAAGCTCCACTCAATTACAGATTCTACCGAGTAGTTCATTAAAAGTTTTACGTAATTTCCAGCCAGAGATAAATCATGCGTTTCTGTCAACGTTAGGGTATTTCGGGAACTTTTATACACATCATGTGGCGAGACTGACGGACGGATAATATTTTTATAGGCAACGTTTCATAATTATCGCCTGAATGTGCTCATGTGTTGACGGATTTCATAGCTTTGACTTCTATTTTTGACGTGATTAAAGGTACTGGCATGCCCTATAGTTAGATCCCTAAGTCATAAACCGGTGTGCGTGTATGCCCAGATGTATGTAGTACGTGGACAAAGTAATAGACATCACGACAGTAAACTGCAAATCTATTTAGTCCGTCAGTTAGAGTATAGGAATGATAGAGACTTTTTTTTTTTTTTTTTTAAATAAATGAATACTGACAAAGATAAAACGCATCAAAACTCGGGAGTGAGGGCTCATGACGTCAGTACGCTTTTGATTTACTTAACAAAAGAGAAACACGGGTCAAATATTTTTTGATTTTTTGATAATCTAACTGACGCTGACGGACTTTTTTTTTGTCGTTTACCCTATTGCAATGTTCCTTACATGCCTCTTGTAGGTCTGGGATCTTTGCATTTGGTGTTCTGTGGTTTCTGCCGCCCATATGGGAAAAGACGAGAGTTTATGTAATATATTTATATTGAACGTTTTATTTTTTAGATTAGATTTGATGTACGAGTAGGATGTTGTACTCAAGTTTATTTTAAGAAAATATTTATTACTACAATCTACTCGTATACTATATACAGTATTTAATATTATAAAGCAGACGAGTTTGTTTGTTTGGTTGAACGCGCTAATCTCAGGAACTACTGACTCGAATTGAAAAAATATTTTTGCGTTGGATAGTCCATTTATCAAGGAAGGCTATAGGCTATATAACATCACGCTATGACCAATAAGTGCGGAGCAGCAATATGAAATGTTGTAAGCGGGAAATTCACGCGAACGAAGTAGCGGGCAGAAGGTAGTAATGTCATATAAACTTAGTCTAAAAATAGCAAAATGAATTGTTTAGTTTAAAAATAGCCATCTTAGTCTAACGGATGATTAAGTTATACGATATCTACTTAGCAGCGCCCACCCCAAGCCAAGCCGAGTAGCCGTTCGATGCAAGCGTAATCGCGTTACCGAAGTGAAGCGCGCCCGCCACGGGGCAAATCTCATTTTTATTGGGGAAGCAACGTGGAAAGAGTGGAAATGACACTGCACCGCGCACTTCCGACCCCTACACGCTTATACAGGTGTCTGTACCCAACCACTCCATAATAATAACCCTTATTTAACGCATGATAAAGTCTATTTTTGTGTGGTGGAGAGTCAATTTGTAGCGCATGCGCTGTACGATGGACGCTTGTGTTGTGTCAGTCGTCAGTCGGGCGTCTGGCGCACTAATGTGTGCACGTGCCGCGCGATTCTGTGTGCAGTAGTGATGTGACGTGCTGCAACATCGGTGTCGATGTAAATATGTTTGTGTATTTTTGTTTTGTGAGTGAATTCTCTTTGAGTGATGATGTGAATCAATCAATCAAATATTTTATATTTTGATGGATTTCCATGGAATACAAAGTTTAAAAAAAGTAAACAATAAATTAGGTACTCGACTAAAATGATGAAACTGTATCGTGTAAGTACAGTGTAGGGTGGCCACACCGCGCCGTTCACGCGGTAGTCCCGCCGAGTGCCACAGTTTATGTTTTAATAATGGAGGTATTAGCGTCGCGGCTGTCACCCTCGAGCCGGCGGCACTCCGCCGCTACTACTGTCCCCACGAGTTACGCAAACCGCGGACAATCTCTTCGCATTTTGAAACTTGTTATACACGCTACCGAAATGAGATTGTTTCTTATTGAATTGTATCACTTTTCTGACTATCATTAGATCATTCTGCAGTTATCTAGGACTAACGGTTTCACTCACGTGGATTTTTTGCAATGATTACGCTATTTTTAATTGAAAATGTGCAGACATACCCGACCTATTGTTGACCTAAGATCTCATTATCTCTTACAACTCTCCGTGATTTCAATTCTAGAATAAGACATAAAGACCAAACAAATCATAGATCAAAAAAGTATTTGTCCATTCTCTATATTGTTATGGTTATCCGGAAACAAAAATCTAACATAAGAATAACAGAACTAAGAGCTAATAAGGATATTGATAAATCGCTTCTTGTGCTGAAAATTTGAAACAATTTCTAGTTTTCAAGCTTGCACAATATATGCCCACTAGGTGGACTGATGACCTGGCTCGCGAAGGTTGCGGGGATTCGCTGAATGTGAGACACATGGAACCGGTCGATGTAGCGACTTTAAGGGAGGTCTATGTCCAGCAGTGGACATCTTTTGGCTGAAGTGATGATAATTATGATATCTGAAAACCGTTTTAGTGAGATTTCGTAACAAAACACGCGAACAAAGCTCACGAGGAGTTAAGCACCCATTCATTCTTCTACCAACTGTAGACCAGTTTATTTCTCAACCGTAACTTAATGACTCCATAAGCTATAACTCGTCTTCGTTAGAAGCCAAAGTCGTACAGCAGTCAGTACTGGTTAATATTTATGTATCCTTTGTCGCTACTCTTAACGAGATACTACCTACTCTAGACTGCCTAGTTCCTCTAGTGTTCGTTAGCGCCACTGCTGAGCTTGAGGTTCTATGGGTTCGATTCCCAGGTCGGGCGAAATGTTACTGGTTTCCTCCATGATTAATATCTTAGTAGCAGTCCTGGGGTCTCGATTTGTGCTCGGTTGTTAACAATAGGCTCGACCCTAATACTTGGAACTTACATGGGATATGTTACTGGGTGTTTTTTCAGTAGCTTTCCCGGAGTCTCATTAGAACCAGCTGGATGGCGAAAGTCGCGCTTTGTAATTCATATTTTTGTAATGTTAATAATAATTTGTAATGCTGTGGAAATGTGGGTAAAGAAGAAACTATAAATAGATGTTGGGTACTAGACCTCTGACTAACCTTTCGGAGATCCTTCATCAAATGTAAGAAACATTATCCGATATGAAAATAAATGGTCATCTCTCGTTCCACTTCACAGTTTCATAACATTGCTACATCAAGAGAAATGCTCTGCGCTGCACATTGTCTACTCTATTCAAAAGTAATAACGTTAGCTCCGCTCTTCGTAGGTCGTACCAATATAGCCGTATGTTCATCTGTACACTGTTTCATCCATTCAGTCTGAATGAAATTACCAATACCTAGGTTAGGCCAGTACAGTATTACTTCCTTTGTGATATCTGACCTGACACGTAAAGACACCAGCACATCAAGCTACTTCTTCTTCATCAACCCTGGGCCACAAAATGCACTCAGGTCTCTTCCAAATCTCTCCACTTTTGGCGGATTGGTGTCATAACTATCCAGTTTCTTCCGGCCACTTTAATTAGATCGTCTATTCACCTAGTCGGTTGTCATCAAGCTCTACAAATTATCTAATTTCTTTTTATAGATTTTCAACTTTATGGCTAAAGCATTAAGTTCAAGGTTGATTGGGAAATTCACTATTTTGGGTGGCTTGATATGCTGTCTGTACATAGATGAAGCCGCGAGGAAAAGATTGAATTTTCAATTTACTGGATAGTTGGATGACAGTTTCAGGACTAATTGTTTGACTCATTAGCTACCGTATAACGCAAAACTATTTAAGGTAGTAATATGAGATAATAACGATAGCCCTAATAGGGTCATAACCATGCACTATTGACGGAACTTTCGCTAGGCAGTCTTGACTTAGAATTGAAGTTTTATAGGAAAATCTGATAGGTACTCGGCTGTCTGAAATCAACGTGGATAGAGACAAAGCTGATTGTAGAAATAACAAAATGTGAATTGTCACAACCAATAAACTAACCAAATGCTATTTATTATCATACCCCATAAAATCACATTGTGAGAAGCGTTTGTTGATTTCATTTTATTAACATTGTCGCGGTTTTCATCTCGAGGCAATACCTCATTCATATTCACCACTGTGAAAATAACCGCCTAAGCATAAATCCGCTGTTTGCTATTGTTTAAAATTAGTGTTTTATCGTCCATTGCTACAAATGTGAGCGGAACGGCGCGTAAAGTATTTTAGAGCTGCGGTTTCAAATGGCTCCAGAATTGGATTGCCGCTAGTTCTCATGTCAAATACATTTCACTATTAGTCTGGGGAGTTGTACCTATTACTTGTTTGCACTTTATCGGAGTTAATGAAATTGGCATTAAAATATAATACCAGCCTATTAAGCGCCTATTAAACTGCGTTTCTACATAAGATGAGATAGGATGCATAGCGAGGGATGTGTGTGAAATTAACCAATGGTCAAGCTCCATTTTCACATTTTGACCCAAGTTAGCTTTGTGATTGGTTAATTTTATGCAAATCTCTCGGCACACGTCTCTGGTCGAACGCAGCTTTACCGTCCCACTACAGAGCAAAGGTTTCTTGTGATCAAGGCATGAACATTGATCACTACGCTTGCACTAGTTAGATTTCAGACTTTTATAGGTCCTGGTTTTTTATAGGGTTAACGGTGTTTTCCTCCACCCTTTGGGCTCCTTATAATTCGTATGAATACCCACTAACGACTTTTTGCAGTTACATAACTCTTTTGCCCTTGACAACCAACTTTGGTATTAGTTATTCTACGAGGGGAGGTCCAAAAGTTTGTGGAATGGAGGGGATGGAGTGGGGATAGGGGCGCTCGCTTAGTGTCATACTAATTAGGGACTCATTACTAGTATATAAATTGAGTTTCAGCTCTATTGCGTTATTCGTTTAAGAACACTTGCCTGCTAAACAACTCAATCCGGAAGAAAACTGAAAGTATGGAGAAAATTGAACCCCGTGCTGTGATAAAATTCCTTACCAAGCAAGGAAAGAACGGTCAGACCATTTTGACTGAAATGGGATCCGTTTATGGGGAACAGTGCCCTAGTAAATCAATGATTTACAAGTGGCATAGTCTTTTTAAACATGGTCGGGAGTCGATTGAAGACGACCCCCGCTCAGGAAGGCCAGTTGAGGCCACCACATCAAATATCGTGGAAAAAGTGGAAAAACTATAACCGGAGAATACTACGCAACGATACTGGAAAAATTGAAGGAGGCCATCAAGGAAAAACGTCGAGGAAAATTGACCAAGGGTGTGTTGCTCTTGCAAGACAACGCACCGGTTTACAAGAGCAGAGTTGCAATGACTGCTTTGCACACGCTTGGCTTCGAATCACTAGTCCACCCACCCTACAGTCCAGATCTGGCCCCAAGTGATTATTATTTGTTTCCCAATTTAAAAAAAGACTTAAGGGGAAGTAAATTTTCCGACGACAATGAGGTAAAGGAGGCAATTTTGGCTCATTTTGAGGCAAAAGATAAAAAATATTTTTACGATGGCTTAGAAAAATTAATTCATAGATCTAATAAATGTATTCAACTTAAGGGTGATTATATTGAAAAGGAAAAATAGATTTATTGTTACATTTTATTTAAAACCCTTTCATTCCACGAACTTTTGGACCTCCCCTCGTACCAACGTTTATACAAACAATGGCGAGAGCATTAAACTAAACAATGCCTCTTCCACATTCTTTTCATTACTTAACATGGCTATGTGTCATACTTTCCCAAAGGCAGTCGGCTTGCCAACACTCTTCGGTTGATTTATTTTCTCTGATATACTTTATCGGGGATGAAATGATACATTTTAATCTTTTCAACCACAAGCAAAATGTCGATATTAAGAGTAATCACACTTATCGACGCCGAATTGGCTAGAGCAGGTCAAAAAGAGCAATTTTGGTGTAATAGAAATGAAAAAGACATCATTCGTCTCATTTCGGTTTGAACGATGTGACTCAGAGTATTCGCTTGTACTGCATGTAATACAGGCGTATCAAGCTAGTAGTAGCTTGATACGCTAGCGCCAGATTGTAAAATCTGTCAAATTGCTTTAACAGATTTTCTGCTTTATTATTAAAGCATTAGGTTCATTGGGAAAACATGTCTGTACATTAAGCTCTTTCTAATCAACTGGCGATACCGATTCTTCGTCTACAAGTGTGGTCACTCCAATAAGGACTTATATTATTAAATTCCTCCGAAAGTTTACCATGTATTAACAAATTTCGGAGCTCATCTCCAAACGCTTTGCAGATGCGGTTTAAACTCACGAAGTTCTAAATGGACTTCTGTTGTAAACTGTACCGTTAGCTCAGGATGCTTATTGATTTTCTTGGCACGATTAAGAGATGCATATTTGATGGCTCCGGGAACGCTTGTTGGTTCGGTTAACTTGGAATTATATTATTAAATTATTGCTTGGTAGTTTTTGAGCATTGTGTGAAGTTTTGTTGTGGGTAACAGACTTTGTAGCAACAGTTGTTTGGCCCTGTATTTTGGAGGATATTTTATTGCTATACGTTAGTGTAGCTAGTGCTAGGATACACGCCTCTTCACGCTTGCTTCAATTCAGCGCAGTTCATTTCGTACTAGGAACCGGAGCGAATAAAAACGCTAGCATATGCTCATAGTTCAGCCTATCTTCTTACAGCTGGGACACTCACTGGGTAGTGAGTCTTATTTTAACATGCCTGTCCAGTACGGGTTCTGCTGGCACATGCCTTCGAATAGAGCCATTCCTAAAAATTACGTAAAATACTGTGTTAAAATTCTAATTTCCTCCAAAATTTCGCCACCGTATCATACCTCTGGGTCAGTAATAACTGTACAGTAACCACAACAAGCACTTACAGTACTCAAGCGCGTTAGAAATAATTTATTTTAATTACTACACTTAAAAATCCAGTGTAACGTACATCTCCATTAAGGCGGGCTGGCTTACCTCCCTCGGGAGCTGTGTTAGCTCTGTTTGTAAATATACCATGCGACATTTAGCGGTGCAGCGCTTTTTTCAGCTGCTTTGTTTTCACTAAGCCGCTGTACTGGCTAGAGTCTTTCATGCGGATTTGTCGTAGTGGAGATATCGAGTGAAATATTACTATGAAACATTTTCTCGTCATCAATGTCTTCAGCCTCAACTTTGGTTGTCACATTATCTCTTTCTCCTACACATCATTTGCATCTAAACCAAAAAAAAGTACATTCAATCATCAGGATTATATGCTCATTCTAGTTTATAGCATGTTATTTTCAGTTTTCCATTAGTCACCTCCTTCCTAACATTATTCTCTTTCACGCAGTCTGTGTTCAGTTTGATTTCTCCTACTTTTAAAATTCCACATTCTATGATGAAGCCAACTAAACTGAAGTTAAAACACTTTCCCACATTCTCATAGCCGAAACAATTCCGTAGGTATATAGCTGAGGTTCCCGCTGAAAGTGCCACACTTCGTCCGACCGTCCAATACGTGGTTTTATGGCTTTCTGTGCGTGCCACCGCGAAGAGCTTCGTGTTTGTTAATTTGCCACCTTCCCTCTTCTCTTCCGTGACCCCCCCGTGATCCCCTCACACTCCATCGGGTTTGGAACACACGGAACGCGGTTGCGGTCGCGCCTGTTGCGTTTTAATCGTTCCCTGACCACCTATAATGTGCTGAGTTCAGTGTAGGGACCCGTGTTGTTGCTATGCCTGTTTGCACGCTATGCATGGTTTGTTTGCTTTGTATGGTTTAAAATGACCCCTTAAAATGCGTATCTCACGATCTTACTTGAGTTGCCTTGAAATTATTACTGACGACTTTATGTTCTTTACGCTAATTACTTTATGCCTTTATAGTTTGACCGAACATTATAGTCCCGTCCGATGTATTTTATACTATCCACGTCAAAAGAACCATTCTAATAATGGCTGCATCCTTTCATAACGGATAGTACACTTCCTTATCAATTAGCTCCGCTACCAAACTTGACTGAAAAGTCTTTGAAATTGCCGATAAATAGAATCTGAAGATTTATGAAAGTCTTAAAAAATCCTGCAAAGTCGAGAATCGAACGAAATCCAATCGTTTACTGCTCAATTCTGATTAAGACGGAAGAGATTTGTTCTCCAGATTACTGTAATGATTACTATAATGATTAATGTACTCACAAATTCAATCTACAATATTAATTCCACTAACAGGTCAACGTCTATCAAATACACACTCGTTATAATTATGTCACCAGAACAAAAACCAAATGAAAAAATACAGTCATATGAATAGCATTCCTGTTTTATTAGCAGTAAAGCCTCTTTTTGTTCCCAACCCCGTATGTCTGTGAAAACGGATATCGTTTATTACTTTTTCCATTTGATCTGTCGTTCTCACAATTGGCGGCAGGTTTTATTCGAATGGACTGTTTGAATATTATATGGTACTCGTAAATGCATTTCGAGAAAACTTCAAACATTGCTTTATTTATTAATTAAAATCGATTCATAGTGTTGTGTGTACTCATGGATTAATTTATAAATCGATGTTGTGACTGCGGTTTGTTCAACATAGAACGGTACTTCAAAATTCCCACGTATTTACTCCCACATATTTAATATCAGTTATTGGTCTTCCTATAATATCTATTAATTAGTATGAAATCGTTCAATCTACGAAAGATTGAACGATTGAATAAGTTGGTCTGCAAATAATTTTAATGGATTTTGTGTAAAAATAAACACTAGTCAGAAGGGCTTATCGAGTGGGCAGTTTTTCACGCGGCCAGGGTTGGGAGCAGCTGCTTCGGTGGAACCCATTCAATTTTACCGAACGACGTAATTGACGGTTTTTTAACGTACTTAACGTTTGAAATTCCGATTCTGCGAACGTGATCGTGGTGACAATTTTATCGATAATTTATCTGAAATTTAATTCCTTGTCCCTTATTTGGCGGAATGAATTAATGAGTTGGTTTGGTTTTTGTGTTCCACTTTCCCGTTTGAGAAACTGATTTCCATTACTTCGAATTCCAATGTCCGTGGTATAAAGTTGTTATTACGTGTACAGAATAACTGATCAGGATACATAATACTGAATCATTACATCTTTTTAATACTGTAAATTCCTTTGAGTACTACAATATAGTTCAATCAATCTAAACAAGGCCGCAACGACATAAAAATAAATAAACGGCACTCCACCTAAATTATTCGAACTATTAAATAAAAGTTATCTCGCATTATTAACTTTAATGGCGTCATAAATACAGAAATAGTCCAACAAGTGCGTGTAAACCAGTCCGGCTCAGAATACTTACATCAATTAGTTGAATGCGCGCACCGAACACGGCTCGATTCATCCGTCCGACTCCTGGCGCCCTCTTCATTATTTATGAGTTGAGACTATAAAGTGCTCCCAGCATGACTGAAGAAGAATGCGCGTTCACAGACAGCCGCGCTAAATCACGCGCCAATTGACATCAGCCCGCGATAAAATGCTCTGACGCCGACACAATGGGCCGCGCATCGACATCGATATCCCTAAGTGTGTGTCCCATCACTACTTTGTATTCCAGGAGAGTTCAACATTTTTAACATTCGGAAATTGAACGGCGAAACGAAAAGTGAGGGGGAAATGTTGAGTGTTGTGTTCGCGCGAAGGGCGCTAGTGTTGTGTCTGTGTTTGTGATGTGCGTTTAGTGTGTCGTGATGGATTACCGGGCCCCTCCTCCAACGATGAACGTTGGCTCGCCGCCGTACTTCCCGCATCCAGGTAAACGTCTACTTTAAATGTTGTGTGTAGTTCTCGACATCTCCATTCATTATTTATTAAACCTAGTTCCATATATAGTGGATGAGTGACTATTTATTAAATACCGAGTTTCCTCCGTACCTCCTACCAGAACACTTATTAAGTCGGTATTCGTTCTGGCTATCATTTGTTGATCGTTGACAGTCGTTACAGGTATATTTCTGTTCAAACTTTGTGATGGCTCGGACAGAAGTTAGCTGCGAGTGACGGTTTGTACGTTGGACAGTCAAAACGATGCGTCTTCTGTGCTCCGCTGGTACCTTAAATTGTGTTCTGCGCAGCTTTACATTCGATCTTTCGAGCCGCAATAAACATCACTCGCAGCTAACTTCCGAACTGCCATAAAGTTTGAACTGAACTACAGTCGGAAACACGAAAGTCTGACAAGTCTAAACAAAGAGTATCGTAGGTGTTGCCCACTGACTGGGTTATGGAGATCAGAAAGAGGCTTTATGTCAAATAACGATATTAACAAATATTTGTATGTAAAACAAATACAATATTTGTATGCAGACTGGTAGCCGACCCCTGCTTGATGTTGATGATTTTATCCGTCAAAACTCCAACTAGAAAGATAAGTCACATACCAATTTAAATAAATACCATATCATAAAACCCCTAACGGCTCTTAGCACGAGAACCCGTTACCCGTAGCTATAAAGATAATTATACGCGTAAGGTCGGGGCGAACCCCCCGGGGGTCGCCGGTCGCCACAGACGGGTTAATTGAGCGACTCGAGAGCAAAATGTCAACCGGACCCCGGTGATGGATGACGTGACAGAGACTGTTCAAGAATTGAGAGGTCGTGGAGGAGATTGTGACGTTACTGATCATTTTAGACGAGAGGAAGTGGTTTGGCTCCTTGAAATTGTTGGGTTCACTGGTTTATGGAGATCGTAAGATAGGTAATATTAACGGCCGAGTGCTCGTTAGTGACTCTTGAACTGTGTAAACGGTGGGTTTATGGTTCTGTCAAGTTGGTAAGACAATAATCAGATGCGGGTACAGACACTAAGTATCTGCCAGTGTCTAATATTGGCAACCGAGTGGCAATTTTATGTGCTACAAAAGGAAAGCGCCATGACAGTTGGTTGACACTGAGTGGTCTCTATTGGTAAGTTTAACGTCAGAAGAATGTGGTCATTTGGATTTAAAGATTCAGTTGTGCTAACTAACCGTCTATCTACGACACGACATGACCTATCCCTATTTTCGTCCAAACACGAGAAAAGAAATAGAACGAAATAAAACGATTTTCTGCTTAAAAGTCCCAAACATGAGTTCAGTTCTGGTAAAAGTGGAGTTTCGCAATAAATAGTTAGTATCTGCGGCGGGGGTTGCGACCCGGCCGGGAGCGGGACTGTCTCGCAACCCCGCGATACCATCGTCACCCTATCGAGTTGCGCGCGCACTTCGCCGTCCCGACTCCTTGTTGCGCCTGTCTAAGGTATAAACGGATAGCGGACGCGGAAATACCTTCTATGATTATTTTGGTGATAGGGTTGCTTGGCCCTGCACTAAACAATATTCACTACAACATAAATGTGCTTCATTACTGAACTGACAGTTATAGCTCTATTAACCTGTTAATTAACTCTACTCAGTTTCAGAATTTCAAACTCAACAACAAATTCTGAAACTTCTTGGTCGCTAAACAAGGTAAAATATCACTAGAAACTGATGACTGGTGTGAACAAAGCAAAAAGTGTGATAAGGCCGATAGAGGAAGCAGTCGTACTGCATCCACTCATTCATCAAGAGATGCTTCATTTTCCATAGCAATCTTATCCCATACCCGCTTGCCCTAACAACCTGTTAATACCGCTTGCTCTCATCACCCACCCCACCCACTAACACAGGCCCCCGCTCCGGGAGGTGGGGTGTAACGGTACCCGTCGGAAATGGCCGTCAGATTTGT
Organism: Xestia c-nigrum; assembly: GCA_916618015.1. NCBI lineage: Eukaryota > Metazoa > Arthropoda > Insecta > Lepidoptera > Noctuidae > Xestia > Xestia c-nigrum. The sequence goes on from OU745248.1 coordinate 1,490,283, forward strand.
CGCGCCCCGCCGGCCCGCCAATTACCGCCCCGCGATAATTTATATGTAACTTTACTACCCGCCGCAATCATTATGTTGTGGGAAATGAGAGTTTCTGGCACTGTTATACCTTGAGGGAAGTATGGGGTATGTCTGTCCTGGAAGGGGTTGCCGGTTGGAATGAGGTATGCTGTGAGAGTTAGTAGGTGTAAATGTCTCAACTGTTGAAGTTTGGTCTTCTATTGGCACTTCCAAGAATACCAAAGCTATGCTTAGTAACGGGTGGTTAGTCAGGCAGTTGTCTTTCTTCATAATCAGCGATCAAAATATAACATACCTGAAATACTCTAGAGGGCAAAGCGAAATGGGGTGGGTGTACCTATCTTTTCGACCCTGTTGCCATTTTCTTTTTCTTCAACTTTTGGCAACCCAATGCTGAGTGAAAGCTCTTTCAAATCTCTCCGCTTTTGGAGGTTTTATATCACGGCTACCCAGTTTCTTCCGGTCACTTTATTGAGATCGTCTGTATTACCTTCATTCATAAAATTACCTTAATTAATTAACAATATTTTTAGTCCTCCACCCACATCTCGCCATCTAAAAATACTACAGCTTGTGTTCAATCGTGCATAATTGGTAATTCCATACCTTCACAAATCGCTTTTAACACAGAACCTATCATGTTGCGGTACGCCCGTTTCATAGAAGCCAAGATACATATCAGTTGTTGGTATAACATTGTGCGACAAATAAGTCGTTTTGTTTGCTTTACGGACAACCATTAGGGATTAAAATTGATACAAATACATGACAAAACAGTTAGAATATTATGTCATTAAACTACTATGTGGCTCTTGTGACTAAAAGTGTCATGGACATGAATGTTGATGGATGGAGAGGAAAAGATGGATAGATTATGTGAGCAATGATATGGAAGAAAGGAGTTAACGATGCCGTGACGTCTGGCAGGCGAGAATGGAAGAAGAAAACGTGTTGCGCCGACCGCAAATAGAATGAGACAAGGGCAGGAAGATGATGAAGTCAGCTCGTGACCATGGGGTTCTGACCATAAGGCGTACTACACATATGTTCAGATCAGCCTGGTTCGGCACAATACTCGTATACAATCCACTTTGCAACCCACCTTAACTAGCTCCTTGTGTGATCACGAGCGAATCTACTGCAGCTCACCTAGTAAATAATAATGCCAAGTCTTGTGGTTGGTAGCGTCAGAATTTAGCAACAACTAACTAGCCACCAATCATGGAAGCAATTAATGATCGCAACCCTAACTGAAAACGAGCCATGATCCGCCATAAGTCTACCGTAAAAGCCAATTCCCTGTTTCTCGACATGAGAGCATATCAAAAATAAAGTCGCCCTACCCCTGTCCGGTTAACCTTCTAACCGATGCGGATATCCTTATCCCGGATCGCGGACCGTTGTATAAAAATATCCCCCGAGCGCCCGGGTCGGGCCTTGCAGGGGTACTCTAAGCGTGGACTTGGTGATTGCTCCTATAATTTATTATGCCGGGATGTTGGTCCATCTGTAACAGGTAGTTAATTGGCTTAAACGATAGATTGTTGTTTAACTGTTTGAGTACTTAACGTGTAATTTTGCAATCATCCATACATTTTAAGAAACTTATTTTACCACCTCGTGGTAATCTATTGAGAAGTCTTTCAATTCTTTTAATTCTGGCTCAAAGGACCAGAATTTAAGAGCTATGGAATTTAAAATGCCAAAGATTCTAAAAGCCAATAATAGATACTTACGTTAGTCTAGTTATCTGTATGCGATGTTAACTAGTTCAATCTCTCACTTAAATCGATCCTGTACACATAAAGAGCGCTCTCCGCAACCGAAGCGAATCTTAATTCAATCTGCTCGCCCCCCTCTATCAATCAAATGATAGTACCGATGGAAAGCGCCGTGTCATCAAATCAAAACAGTTGAGCGGACGCGTCAATCTAATAATACAGTGACGCTTATTTATCCACTCAGAGCCCTCCGAACTTTTAATTAAAGTTTGACGAACAACCACCAAGGATTACCACCATCCATCCATATAAAAATACATCTAAAATACTGGGTGGCAAGCACCCAAACAATAAGAACAAGCAACATCGAAAATCGACTCTGAAGTCGACGCCGCAAATCACGTATTACTTCAACAAACAACCCTTAGAAATCTCGATGAAATCCGTGTCTGTGTAAATTATACTTTATTGTTGACGCCACTGAGTTTACTTTCAAGTGACGCCGTCGACGCGAGGCACCCAAATGGAAATTGATTCGCCCCGAAACGTAAGGTCGGAAGCGGCTTGTGTACCGTCCAATTTAGGTTGACTCCTCGTCGGATGGATCGGTCACCCGCTGTGGCGTGTTAGAGTATGTATGCGGGGAACGCGGTAGTTTCGGTTACATTGGTGATTCCCGGCGTTTGTTAGCTATGTATGACGCTGCGGTAGTGAGGGGCTCGGTACTCCCGAAGTGGCGAGGGAGTACGATTACTAACAGTAATCGCCTTGATCCCAATGAAGTTGGTAACAGACTGCCACAGCTTGTGCTCTTAGACTAGGTTAGGATCAGAGTGGAAAGTCTTTTGACCACAATATCTACATGAATGGTGATCTAAACAAACCTAACTCGTCGTAAGTCTTTCTCAGGAAAATATGAAATTCTTCCTCATTGATCTGGCCTTGTCTGCACTAAGCACGAATGTGCTTATATGTGGAGTTATTGAGATTGAGAAAACCGGAATTCAAAACTGATTACCAATTAACAAAATCACCCAACAGAATTGGCCATTCAACTTCCCTACTCTTTTCTTTCTACATAATCCAGCCCTCCCTGAGGCACTGTATTCATGGGCATCCAAAATATCAGTGACGCAACAGTAACATGTGTCGGGCGGGCGGGCCGCGGGGAGGCGCGCCTGTAATGGAAATCCGCAGACGTTATACACAAACCTGTGGTGCAAGGGAAAGGGTGGAGCGGGGAAGTTAATTCAGTTGAAGGTTAATGGCCGCCCTCACAGAGCGAGATTTGGTAGGAAAAAATGTCCATTGTAGTGAGATTTGGCTATATGCCCTAACATATAGCTTTGGGGTCAACGACCTTAGAGCAGTTCCTCACTCTGGTCATTCAGTTTTCCTACTAACCTAGATTAAGTTTCGGTCACTGACTGCTATTTTACTGAATAATTTGTCAGCATTCTGTGCCCACACTAGGTTCGCAATTTGTTCGGACTGTTTGCGTAAACTGCTCAGTTATGGCATTCCAGCCTACAGTTGCAACACAGAACAGAGAAAATAAACAATTCATAATAGACAATCTACGGCACAATTTACCCAAATCAGAAATGTTATGAGACGACCATTAACACATTAAGGTCCATGTTCATTATCTAAAAACAGCTGTTTAAAACACATTTTTGTATGCGAAAATGTCACATTGACCGCTGTTTTTAGATAATCAGACTGTTATCTTCTCGGTGAACATGGACCTAAATCATTCATCCTACGATTAAATCATTTAACGAAAACCCTGTCCCTGAAGTACTAAATAATACTTGAACCCGCTCCCCGCTGATACCTTGATCGGAAGTCAGGGCGCGGAGCGCAACCCCGGCCGGCCGAGAGCGCCGACTCCGCTCTATCACTCGCCCCCACCGCTGCCGTATACAGCTACTAGCTATTACTAGTCACACTACTCTTAGTACCACTATTGAAACACGAGGTTTCGGATTGCAGAAAACGACTGCGGAAAACTGAAGTTCTTGTGGATATTAATAAAATCGTTAATCACAACTTTAGGAGTATGCTGATGATGGTAAAAGAGGACGGTATTTCTCTGTACTGTAATAGACACTCTCTCGAGATGTCTCGTAAAAAACCGTCACGGGATGAAGGGCGAACGAGGAATTCTGAGGCTAGACGAACGGCTTGCCTCGGAGTGTCTCGCCGAGTTTGTGCAACAACCATGAGACACGTTACAGGTTAAACTTTTCTTCCCTGAAACAAGTACATGTAAATACCCACAAATTCTTCAACATCCCGCCATGTATGTTGCCACCACTACTGGCGATACTGGCAATGTTCCTCTGGTATAACCAACCACAGTAAATCATTCAGCAAAAGTTTTCGGCGTGGACGTTCTGTCGGCACAAAAGTCTGTGGTATATTTGAGCCGACAGTCGGACGTATTGTTGCAAGGGATGTGTTAGTTTCACACAGATTTCTCGCTCATCTCTGGTGACAACGCAGCCTTGAGGTTAGAATGCTCCGTGTACATCATCACCTTCCTAGTCTTTTCCCAACCATATTGGGGTCTTCCAGTCTTACCGGATGCAGCTGAATACCAGTATTTTACATGGAGCGACTGACTGAATGAATGCACCATGTACGTCGTTACAAAATACCTATTTAAGAAACCAAGCCAAACACTCATTAACGACCATTAACCCCATTCTAAAACACTGTTATTTTCGTGTCTTATTAAACCGTCAAATGCAACCTCACATTTCCGAGGGCCCCCTTCTTTACGTCATCCTCAAGCAATTATTACTCCACCATTTACCCTTAACTGCCGTCTAATGATACAATAAAAATATATTTAGCTCATCGTCACCCTCCAAGACGTTTTATTTCTAAAAACAACCGGTACCAAACGCGTTAAAAAACGTATAAAAATGTTTGTTTAAAGCTTTTCTTGACGTGTGATTAGAACCACATGTCGACTTGATTTCAAGCCAAATGAGTGCGTTGCGACTAAAAGCGCGGTGACTGCTGACTAATTTATTATGATGAAGAAATTTTTGGTGTGATTCCGATTTTTTAAAGAAATTATATTTTTAGTAGTTTCTATGAATATAATTGCAGGAATGACTAAATGAATATCTAATGTTTTAGAGTATAAACTATTTGGTATTCCATATTTTTATATTAACAGTCAATGAGATTTTTTATCAAGTCAATATTCGTAAATGAAACACGAGCTGTCTATGCGTTAGACGCCTAAATATATTGGTCCTTCGAGCCGGATCATCAATTCCAGAACTACAAAATAAAAAACGGTTGTGGTGGAATGGACCTACCTGGCTATTAGATTTACTAAGTTAACTAGAGAATTATTACTATCGCTTTTATAGATAAATATAGTAACAACCCTAGCTCCGAGACGTACCCACTCACTTGTTAATGAACACTCACACACGCATACATATCTCTAGCCAATTACCGAGGGGTGCTAATATTACGATAATCTCCAATGTTTTGACTCGGTAACATAATCCTACTGTTACTGAAGATTATGAAGCGAAAATTATTCAAAACGTTTTCTAAATAAGCGAAGATAAATATTATTTAATTTTCTTTTTGCATATCAGTTAACTGATATCTTCGCTTCAGCGTATATTTTGATAAATAACATTTAATGGTAACTTTATCCGTCCGTATTTCGTCCGCATGGTGCCGGACGTAAAGAATAGCACCATCCCATATCTTCCCGTGGGTGTCGTAAGAGGCGACTAAGGGACTTACCAGAGAATGGGCAGCAGCGTTCTCTGTGCTTTTGTAACAACCATACTGCGATCGCCAACCCGCCTGCCAAGCGTGGCGATTATGGCAAAACCCCCCAATATGAACACCGCATTGAATAAATGGCCCCTAGTGCCCGGCAGCCCGTCTACCCTCGACTACGGCAGCGGTCGAGGTTATGGCGTGGCAAGGGGTGCTAAGAATCCCCGGATGGGATCCGGCTGCCAACACCAACGACTGGACCTGGCAACGTATAACACGCGCACACTCCGGACCGACGAGAAGATAGCGGAGCTCGAAGAGGAATTGAGCAGGCTGCGATGGAGTATTGTGGGATTATCTGAAGTCCGAAGAGAGGGGGAGGACACGATAATCCTAAGATCCGGCAACCTGCTTTATTTCCGAGAGGGTGACCGCCAGTCCCAGGGTGGTGTTGGGTTTATCGTCCACAAGTCCCTTGTGAACAACGTGGTGAAGATCGAGAGTGTGTCGACCAGGGTGGCGTACCTTATACTCAGAATATCCTCAAGATATTCGCTGAAGGTCATACAGGTCTACGCCCCGACCTCGGCACACCCCGACGACGAAGTGGAGACCATGTATGAGGATATCTCTAAAGCCATGCATGGTTTCAAAACTCACTTCACCGTTGTCATGGGGGACTTCAACGCGAAACTGGGCAAACGAGACGGGGATGAGCTGCAGGTGGGGCAATTTGGAGTTGGACGTCGGAACCACCGGGGCCACCAACTGGCTAGTTTTATGGAGAAGGAGGGCCTCTATATGATGAACTCCTTCTTCAAAAAGCGTGAGCACAGGAAGTGGACCTGGCAGAGCCCAGATGGTGCAACAAAAAACGAGATCGACTTCATCATGTCAACCAAGAAGCAAATGTTCAATGATGTCTCTGTGATCAATTCGGTGAAAACCGGGAGCGATCACCGCATGGTAAGAGGCACATTGAACATCAATATCAAGCTAGAAAGGTCTCGACTGATGAAGTCTACGCTCCGTCCAGCACAGATCCAAATTCAAAACCCCGAGAGCTTTCAGCTCGAACTCCAGAATCGTTTCGAGTGCCTAGGCGGCTCAGTGGGCGAATATAACGATGGGTTCGTGGAAACTGTCCATACGACCGGGTCTAAGTTCTTCAAGACACGTCGTACAGATCAGAAAAAGAGGTTCTCCGATCAAACTCTCGAGCTCATGAAGGAGCGGCGTGAGTTGATCCTGCAGTCTTCAGATGAGGCGTCGAAATACCGGCAGCTCAATAGACGGATCTCTAAATCCTTAAAGAGCGACCTCCGCCGCTTTAATACAGAGCGTATTAAAGACGCGATCGAGCGGAACAAAGGCTCAAAAGTATTTTCAAGAGATCTGGCTATTGGGCAGAGCCAGCTCACGAAACTGAAGACCGACGATGGCAGGATCTTATCCGCCAAACCGGAGCTACTGAGGGAGATCGAGAGCTTCTATGGACAGTTGTACACGTCAACCAGCAAACCCATTGTCGATCTAGCAAACGACCCAAGAGCTAGACTAACCCGACACTATACCGAAGATATCCCGGACGTCAGCCTGTACGAGATTAGGATGGCTCTGAAACAACTCAAAAACAACAAGGCACCGGGGGATGACGGAATTACTGCCGAACTCCTGAAGGCGGGTGGAAAACCGGTACTTAAGGCCCTTCAAAAGCTATTCAATTCCGTCATACTCGAGGGGAAAACGCCACAGGCATGGTGCAGGGGTGTGGTGGTGCTCTTCTTCAAGAAGGGTGACAATGCCCGGTTGAAGAATTACAGGCCCATCTCACTTCTAAGCCATGTTTACAAGTTGTTTTCACGAGTCATCACGAATCGTCTCGCGCGCAGGTTTGACGATTTCCAGCCACCCGAACAAGCCGGTTTCCGAAAAGGTTTTAGCACCGTGGACCACATACATACGCTTCGGCAGGTTATACAGAAGACCGAAGAGTATAACTTGCCTCTCTGCTTAGCGTTTGTGGACTACGAAAAAGCCTTGGATTCGATCGAAACCTGGGCTGTACTGCAGTCTCTCCAACGGTGCCAAATTGACTATCGGTACATCGAGGTGTTGAAGTGTTTGTACAAAAACGCCACCATGTCAGTCCGACTTCAGGACCAAGCCTCGGAACCTATCCTTCTGCAGCGAGGTGTAAGACAGGGAGACGTCATATCTCCGAAACTGTTCACCGCTGCACTGGAGGATGTCTTCAAGGTTCTGGACTGGAGAGGGCTAGGCATCAACGTCAATGGCGAGTACATCACTCACCTTCGGTTTGCCGACGATATTGTGGTCATGGCTGAGACCATGGAGGACGTCAGTACAATGCTCGATGACCTCAGTAGAGCCTCCAAAAGAGTGGGTCTAAAAATGAACATGGACAAGACGAAGGTCATGTTGAATGCCCATGTCACACCTATTCCTATCAAGATCGGAGACTCTTCACTCGAAATTGTAGACGATTATGTATACCTAGGACAAACGGTCCAGTTAGGTAGGTCTAACTTCGAGAAAGAGGTCAATCGTCGAATCCGACTCGGCTGGGCAGCGTTCGGGAAGCTGCGCGGTATCTTCTCGTCCAACTTACCGCAGTGTCTCAAGACGAAAGTCTATGACCAGTGTGTGTTGCCAGTGATTACATACGGGACCGAAACGTGGTCGCTCACAATGGGCCTTATCAAAAGGCTTAAAGTAACACAAAGGGCAATGGAGAGGGCTATGCTCGGAGTTTCCTTGCGTGATCGAATCAGAAATGAAGACATCCGCAAGAGAACCAAGGTCACCGACGTAGCCCGAAGAATTGCTAAACTTAAGTGGCAGTGGGCAGGGCACATTGCTCGCAGAACGGATGGCCGATGGGGCCGAAAAGTTCTGGAGTGGCGACCGCGAACCGGAAGACGATGCGTTGGAAGACCTCCCACTAGGTGGACCGATGACCTGGTGAAGGTTGCGGGAATCCGGTGGATGCGAGTAGCAAGGGACCGGTCAATGTGGCGACACTTGGGGGAGGCCTATGTCCAGCAGTGGACGTCTTTCGGCTGAGATGATTTATCCGTTGGGTCATGAATAATTTAAAAGTGGCGAATCGCTGGTACTACAGTGAGTTAAACAAATTGCGGTTTCGTGATGGAGCTATCTTGAGGAGTTTTCTTTTCTCGCGTTTTAACAAAACTGGGAAATGTTTCAGTAGGTATAGGTTGATTTTTGTTCTCTTGGTTTTTGTATCGTAATTCAGAAATAAAATATTTGTTTTTGGATTTTTATTTGACTTGGATTTGCTCGCTCAATTCGAGTGATCTCCTAAAACAGCTTTTACTGTTTCAAATGAGATTGACTGATACTTGGATGCATGCCCACAAATCAACTCAGTCTATGGAAGTTGACAACTAGACACAGGCCTCTCCCAAGCTATGTCACAACAACCTGTTCTGTCCAGCTGGTTCATAACTACAAATTACAACAACCATTCGATGGAAATATGCATCAAACACAACACCATCTTTAAAACGCAAGCGAAGTCACTTATCTGCGAGCCACGATCTAATCTATGACCGGAGATGTTGCGCGGCCCCGGGAGGTTGACTTCTCTACTCAAATTAGCGCTTCAGACTAAATTAATTGCCGCTCGCCGCTTCGGTGACAACCCTCTGCTAGGGAGCTAGGGTTGCTTCACACCAACCCTTTCCTCGCAGCTAGGGTTGCTTCACCGTCACAGCGTCGTCGCCCTGTCGCGACGCTGTTGATTCAGCTCAAGCGATTTTGACTACGTAATGAATTATGAAGATGTCTACGAGAATAAGTTGGTTTCAATGGAAGGCGTATTGTCTTTTACGATATTATAATCTAAACTAATAAAACAAAAAGTAACTCAGTCGTTGTCCTTTTCAAGTTTTAGCGGCTGAACAGATTGGATGAAATATGGTACAGAGTTTGACCATGACTTGGGTTGGGATACTTTTTATCCTTTTAGTATGTTCCCATAGGATTACTTTCAAAATACGATACGCCTTTTTGGCGCAGCCGTGAGGCACACAGTACATACTATTTATTTTCTCTCTTTTGTTGTAACTTTTTAAATATTATGTGTGTGCTTTATGTACTAACGTCAAATAAACATTTTTTCTTTCTTTCTTATCATGGAATATGTAAGATTAATGTTAGTTTTATTTCTTGTTACAGGTAAGAACGCAGACTGTCAAGAATGTAATTTAACGGGTAAAGTTAATTAAATAAAACAGTGCCGTGAGTGCTAAACTTATTAAATTAGTTTAGCTCATAAAACGTCAGTGGAAAATATAATAATGATCTGTGGTAACAGTGAAGTATGTGAATTTATATGGGTATTAAATATTTATAGTAGGTACACATATTCACAGATCATGAACCTTATCACTAGCCTTACATTGATCGAGATTTGCCAATTCAATGCACTGATCAAACTATTGATCCGATCATTGATGATTTGTAGAAATGTGCTGATGATATAATATCTGACTATGACACTCACGTCTCTCATGATCAATTGATCATGATAAATAAGTCAAATGTCGAAGCAATAAAAATCAATTTCCAGGTACTTCAGTATCGAAGTAGCGCTACGCTCCAAATACACATAAATCAAACCGAATTAGCCCGAAACTGGTTGTAACCAAATATCAAATTAATGGGAACTGGATCCAAATAGTGTTGTGCGGTGATGGTGTGAATTCTATTCCTGTTAGTGATGGGACGCATCGCTGGCGTCGTTCACCGCAATTGACCCCCGAGATTAATGTGCCCCCGCCACTTGCTTACGCACGTTACGGTTCGAGCTGACGAGCGCCAGCGAACGATCATGCATCAGGAATTTATTTGATGGATCGATTCTGTGCTGCTTTCGTTGTAGGAAACTGTACAGGGACCCATATGTTTTATCTGCTAGAACAGAACTTGGAGACGGCCGCGAAAAAACTCTGGATGATTTTTCAAGAATACAGCTCAGTTTTGGTAGCGCAGCGAGACTAGTATATTGCATCCACGGCATCATGCAAACAATCGTTCTAATCCTTCGTTTTAGCTTATAGATGGCAAACAGTTCAAATATGTTTGGTTCGAATACAAACTCTGCGAGCTGCAACAGTCATTTGTCAGGGTATGCCGTAGTTTCTTGTAGCAATCATTGCGGTATCTCTTATTCTTTTAACATTAGGCGTCTCTAACGACACCTAAACACAAGAATCTTTGCACCATTTCGATCAAGCCTGTTTACTGAAAAGCCACACCCCAGCGTTGCCCAAGTTGCTTACTCAATGATCAAGATATTTGGTTGTAATGTAACATCTATTCTAGTTAGTGATGTTCCGCGTAGCTCCCATTGACCCTTCAATTGACCCCGAAGATTAATGTGCCCCGCGCTAGCCTATTACACGACGTAGGGTCGAGTTGCTCTAGTGCCATCATCGTCTAAATAGGAGCTTTGTTTTAGATCTAAATGTTCGGGGAATTTAAAGGGTAAAGGTGCTCTCTATCAATGGAAGCGGTTACATAGAAGCCTTTTGGTTGACCGTACTTTTTGGTAATTGGGTACTGGTAGCAATACTAGAAGTAAAATCATCAATCAATTCGATTGCCAAACCAAGTCAGAAGCCCACGAGAGGCATAAAAACTATGACACCCGACCCCATATTCACAACACAACGCTTCGATTCAATTTCGATTCAGGAAGTCGTATGTCTATCTCGCTCGTTTTCGTTATGCCAAAAAAGGATAGACATATGACTTGTCGAATCGAAGTTCATTCCGAGCGTTTGTGAATACGGGGGCTGGTTAAGCACTAACCACACGAAACAAGAAGAAGAATAATTCAATTATCTCTCACTAGCTGACCCACGCGACTTCGTCTGCGTCACATAAAAGAGAAAAAGCCCACAAAAGGAATAAGAATTCCCTGTTTTTGCATCAATTTTCAAGTATGCGCCGCTCCTATTGGTTGTAGCGTGAAGTTATATGCCCTATAACTTTCCTCGATAAATGGGCCATCCAACACAAATGAGATTTTATCGATTTCAATCAGTAGTTCCTGATATTAGCGTGTTCAAACAAACAAACTCTTCAGCTTTATAATATTAGATAAAATCATGAGAATAGACCATAGTATTATATAATAACTTATACATAATCACATTAATATATTTATATATAATAACATTACGTAGCTGCTATGGGTGAACTGTATGTGGATTATGTGCAATGCCTGAAATAAAATGATTTTATTTATTTATTTATAGCGGCATAGAGTGGTTAAAATTTTTGTCACACAGCAAAATTAATTGATCATTTGAATACATGCAAACCATGATATGCAATCCGTAAGTCAAATTGGTTCACAAACTCGGTTATTTATAGTTCATAACTCTAACATAACTGCGGATTATAATACAACAGTTGACTGTGCCACGTTAACAAAACCTAGAACACTCTTATCGAATATTCAACCTGTACTAAGTACGGAAATTCATCCCGGTCGGTCTTTAATTTAGCTAACGACACAACCGTTAAAATGGCCGTCCTAATGTGCTCCCAGCTCAGGTGGGATCCGGCAAACAACCGGGCGTTGACGATAGCTATTATTTGGATAAAGGAATAAATAGAACCTATGTTTAAGCGTATGTTGATTGCTTGTGCACGAGCCATTGGCTTTCCAAGCGAATTTGTTGCGGTGCAAATAATGGAAGTGACTGCTCTGATAATTATGGGCCATTCGGTCGTTGGTCCTCGTGGTCGCAAGCATCGTAGTTTGAGATGCTGGGTTCGATTCCCAACAGTCGGCGAACTGTTCGTGGGTTCCTTACATCAGGAATTCCTGCATAGTAGCACGTGGTCTGGGTTTGGTCTGGTTGTTAGCTTGCTACTACTATCACTTGAGACTTAAATGACACTGGCTGAATGTGGTTGTGTCGTACGCACCCTTCAGGGTTTTCAGCCAGCTATCTGCAATTGTATCATTCTGGTGCATTCGGGATTTGTGTCTGTACACGTATACATGTAATACCCTGTACTATGCGGTAGTTCAGGATGTCACCAATATTCGTACAATTGCAAGCAACGCTCTGTAATTTTGAAAGAGGGAGACAAGGCTTTTCTTCATGTCTGTATGTGAAGAATGAGTTTTTAATCGCAATAAGTGGAAGTGAAATATTGGAAGAAGGTCAAAAAAATAACAATTTAATGGAAATAATAAACTAATATGCACAGCCAAACCCGCTGGGACTTCAAGCATAAGTTAGAAACGGGGGTTCTGATTTTTAGACTTATGTTTAAGAGTTAAAGGTACTTGTCCATCCCTTTTGGCAACTCATCCCTTAAAGCCTTTGGAAGAACCAATATGACACACGACGTGTTATAGAAATAAATAAAACGGTATTGCACTACATCCCAAAGGCAGTAAACGCCAATAATGGTTGCTGAAACCACTCAACATGTTCTAAGAATGGTCAATAACATAAAAGGCGTACAATTTCGTGTACACCGGATACGACCGCCTATATCTAGGCGTGTGATAGGCATATCTGTTTCCGCGTCTACACAGAGCTACGAGTACGGTCAACAAAAAGAAGAAGTAACACTTGAAAAGCCAAAGCCGCCGTAAGGTCAAATTTTTAAGGCGTTTGAATACACTACTATGAATGTTATAAAGGGGAAAGTTTGCATGTGTATGTGAGCATGTGTGTAATTGTGTATGTTTGTTACTCATTTACGTGAATACTTCTGAACGGATTTGGATGAAATTTAGCACACAGATAGTTTATAACCTGTATTTACACAGGATACCCGTAGTGTGATCCTGTGGGACAATTATCAAACTCGACTCAATTATCCTCTCCGCAAAGTCGGGGCATGTATAAGCCAAACATGTTTGTAATGAATAAACTTAAAAACTACTGTGCTGATTTCATAAATTCTTTCACTATTGGAAAGCTACATTTACCATGAGTAACATAGGCTAAATTTTATCCATGAACACCCACGGAAACGGGAACTAGGGTAAAACCGCGTGACGTCTGAGAGTAGACAATAAAGCGACACAAGCATGCGACAATGCTGCTGCGGTTATCAACTAAAGTGTCTACACAACTTCGACGGCAGCCGCGTTCCTCTCTATCAGCTTTAATCAATAGTCTTCATATAAAAAAATATATATATATAAGACAATTCTATAATGATATTAAGGGTCTTCAATAATAAACGTTGTGTTGCTCTGAAATAACAAAGTTTATTTTAACATAAGTTTAGATACACTTTTTAATTACTAAAACAATACGAATCATGTGTATCTTACCTGAAATAACAAAGAAACGACATTTAAAGTTTATTATTACACTTGTCGATCCCTTTATCACTAAATTATAATATTTTATTGTCTACGTTCTTTTAATCATATTAACCTCACTTTCGCTTTACTTCAAAACCCGACTGCTTTATCTACCGTACCGCCATGACACCGTACGCCATCTAGTTCTAATGAAGATAAAACAGTAACTGTTTTATCTACGAACAAATAAAGAAATACTAATTTCTTTACATCTTCCCTCCCAGGGCAGAAAATTTTCCCAAAATTTTCGCAGCCTAAGGTCCACATTTATACAGAAACTGGGATCAGCTTCGTGATGTGAAATAAGTTGGATTCTGATTTCTTATGGCCTGTATTTATTTTGTAAATAGTCTCTGATATTTTCTCTTCAATTCTAAAAGGGCCTATCTTTAGCTCATCTAATTTTCTTCTGTTTAACTTATGCCCATTCTCAATATATACCATGTCACCTGTTTTGAAATTGTGCTGTATTCTATTTCTGTCTATTAACTTTTTATTGTAGTTGTGCGACCTTACAGAGTTTTCGAATGCTAATTTTCTATCTTTCATCCAGTCATCCGCTGATTTAGATTGTTTGAGCTCTTCTGGCAGCAATGAAACCTCTGTGCCATCAAGAAGGTATCTTGGGCTGAACCCTGTGACAGTATGCTCAGTATCGTTATACTTATCTACACAGATGTGGGCTATTGTTGTCCATGCTGTTTTAGTATTTTCTTCATTTATTTTACATCGTATTTTATTCACCAGCGTTTGATTCAGCCTCTCATTTAATCCATTTGAAAATGGTGCGTTTACTGCGGTGAATATCAATGAAATGGATTTTTCACTCAGGAAAGATTTAAATTCCTTCGAGTTAATTCCCGGATATTGGTCGCTCAGAATCATTCCAATTTTATTATGATTGGATATGTTACTGACCAGCTTTATAAAGTCTTTCGCACTTTGTGTCTTCGAGGTAACTATATGTGCATATCGAGTGTAATGATCCACTCGTAGATGGAGATATCTTTTTGTCGACCGCGTGCCTCCAAAGCCCCCAATCGTGTCTATAGATACAATTTCATATGGTTTTGTAGCTGGGCCCAAGTGTGACATTAAACCGTACTTCACTTGTCCTCGTGTTTTATTTTTTATACATATCTCGCATTTCTTGCATACATTATTTATATTTTTTGTTAAATTTCTTGCTGTATATATTTTTCCAATTTTCTTTTGTATTTGTTTTATTCCTATATGGCACATACTGTTATGTATTTGTCTTATAAGCCTTATACTAAAATCTTCTGATAATATATTTTTTTCTTGTTTATTCATTTTTTTATAGTATATGTTGTGTCTGTGTATTAATTTATTCTTATTTGCTTGTAAAACTTCATTCTTTTCTTGATCCATAACCACATCCTGTAATTGTACTAAATTAACTATTTTTAGTTGTTCATCCACATCTTCTTTGGCTTCCAATACTGGATTCCTGCTTAAGCAGTCAGCTTCTAAATTGTCTTTTCCAGGTGCATATTTTATTTTGAAATCGTATTGAGACAGATAATATGTTAACTCTCCTAATTCTTCGTCTGTTCTTGCTTTAATGTTCATATTTTCCAACGGCTTGTGGTCGGAGTAAACTGTGAAACATTTTCCAATCAACCAATACTGCCAATATTGAACTGCTTCTTTAATTGCTAAGCATTCTATATATATGGCTTTTTTTTTCTTTTGTGTCTCATTTAATTTTTTTGAAAAATATGCTACCGGCTTTTCTATTCCATTCGGCTGTCTTTGTTTCAGTATTGCTCCAATGCCTTCCAGTGATCCATCTGTATATATATTTATTGGCAGATCCTGGTCATATATCTCTAAGATTGGTTGTGAACATAGTAGTACCAGTATGTTTATTAGCATTTTTAAATTCATCTGGAACCTCGTATATACATCCATCAGGTGTCTCGATTAAGGTTATGCAAATTATATTCGTTTTACTATCACTTGCGGGTAATACCGCGAATGTAAATCTTAATTTTTCCATCCTTCTTTATTTTAAACAAGAAATGTCGTTTTATAAGACAATTCTATAATGATATTAAGGGTCTTCAATAATAAACGTTGTGTTGCTCTGAAATAACAAAGTTTATTTTAACATAAGTTTAGATACACTTTTTAATTACTAAAACAATACGAATCATGTGTATCTTACCTGAAATAACAAAGAAACGACATTTAAAGTTTATTATTACACTTGTCGATCCCTTTATCACTAAATTATAATATTTTATTGTCTACGTTCTTTTAATCATATTAACCTCACTTTCGCTTTACTTCAAAACCCGACTGCTTTATCTACCGTACCGCCATGACACCGTACGCCATCTAGTTCTAATGAAGATAAAACAGTAACTGTTTTATCTACGAACAAATAAAGAAATACTAATTTCTTTACATATATACTTGTCGCTGTTTCTACACACATTTTTGTGACGGCGTAGTACGGCCTAAGCTGGCAAACTGGCAATATTTCCACCCGGATGTGCTAAATTGTGCCGAATCATGTCACCATAGTGACAGGCCCTTGACCGCAGTACTGGGATGATATCTGTTCTACCCACACCCTGCAGTTCATTCGATTGGACGGCATTGCAGATCACAGCTGCAATTTGCGGTACCTTCGGAATTATACATTTACTGCTACCCGTTGTCAAAGACGAATGGTTACTACATGGTGTAGTTGACTGTTCAAACGGGGGTTTTACGAACGATTCGCGAAACTACGGTTCCGGATAACTTACAAAGGCTAGATCTAATATCGGTTTCGGCGAAAGCGCTGAGTGGTTTGTATATGGTGTGTCTTGGAGATATTACGATAGCGCGCGGTGAAATCCTTGACGATGTTAAGCTTTTTACAGAAAATTAACTGCTGTATGCTTCCCGGTTAAAACATTTATTATTTCTTAGTAGCCATGCTTGCAACTGCACAAATGGCGAGTGAAAGAAAGTATAGAAGAAGAAGAGAAAATGCACGAACTCCAAATAAACTAGAAGAACCATACTTGCTAGCTACCGCCAAATCTTGCAGATAAAACAAAACCACACAAACATAACATTCCGCCACGATGAACTATACATTATGTGATTGCGTATGCGTCGGTGGCGCCATAAGTAACAATTGAGCGGGGGCACATTGATCACGGGGTCAATTGTGGGGTCCAGTCCGATGGAGCGACGGCCGGGACCTAGCTAATAGATGCACGCATATAATTGGCTGGGATGACATAAATGTAGACTAGCTTGTACTGAGTCTTGGCAACTATGATGTACTTAGAATTAAAAGACATTTCGTAACCTTTTACAAAAAGGATTGACGTGAACGAACAATGGAAGTGTTTTAAGGAGAGAGCGAAGCCTTTGCCATTCAGACAAATGATGCACCACGGTGTCTATAAAAGCAGAGGCAAGCAGATCCCAGCAGGTACTATCCACCTTGCCGGGGCAGCGGGACTGTTCGAAACAGATACCGTGGTCCCGGAACATAATGGGCGAGGAAGGAACATGGATGGTTTAGTTAGTAAAAGTTGGACACTCCTTCCCGCTACGCTCAGAGCGGAAGGAGTCATTTGATGATGTCCCATACGAAGAGAGCAGCGGTGGCCCAGTGGTCCTCGCGGCCACGACTTACGAACAGTAAGTCGTGGGTTCGTACCCAGGCAGGAGTATCACTTTGTGTAATTTATTTTATCACCACTGCTCTCAAAAACGATGAAGAAAAACATCGTGAGGAAACCGGCATGTCCTAGAACCAAAAATTCGAAGACATGTGACATCTACCAATCCGCACGGAGCCCGCGTGGTGGATTATAGCCCCTACACAAAATACGCGCTTTGACGTGGAGTTGCGGTCACCAGCCCGTTTACAATAATACAAAATCCCATACGAAAAAAAAAACAAAAAAGGTACTATTCACCTCAACAAACCTAGCCTCTCACAGTCCACTGCTGAACATGGAGATATTTCCAAGCTGCGAAAGGCGACCATTGTGGGTCCTATAAGTTCAAAAGGTTCTGATATTCAGCCCACGTTAACTTCCACGTCCTTTCATAATTTTATATGGCCCTGTTTGGGCCTCTAGTGTTGCCATATCAGTAACATTAATCACAAAGCAATTTATTTTTAATCACACTCACGCTGTACGGACTTATTAATCACCAATCAGTCTAAAAATAGCATCGGACCGTATTGTGTGCGATGTTCAGCGCCATGTCAATACCAGGGCTCGTCATATTTAACTAAGTGTGAACATAATTACCGGAGGGTGGGAACAGCCGTGTGGCGGTTACCACGACACAATGTGCTGGGGCAGAAGTTTAATTGGCATTTAAAATAATGAGTGATTATTACGACGCAACGGTGGGAATTCACAGGAACATCTTAGGTGTGTTATGCACATATTCGGTGTCGGCACGATTTTTAATGTGCAAATGTGGCGGAAAATAAAAAAAAAAACAAAATCCGCTTGGTATAGCTGTAGCACCATTTTGCCAACTACATGTTACTGCTTCGGGACGGCTTTTTGCTAAACAAAAACTGCTCAATAATAGAATGTGACTATCTGAACAAGTGTATAGGCCAAAAAATAACAAATAAGGGAATGAGTGTTGACTTTAGCGTTACTTTATGTTCAATTCGAGTTAATTTGGAGTTCTATTTCTGCCCCAAACTTTATCGGCTCGTGGTGGGAAACACACCCGCTGCCTGCAGTTGACGCGCCGTAAAAAATACACAAACACGCCAATGAAACGGCAGTTCTGAGTTCAAACATGCGGCGATCGACAGCTGCCGCCCTTCCCATTGATCGCGATTATAAACCATCCGCTTGTTATTGGTGGAGGAAGGCATTCTCGTCACGGTGTCAGGGACAGCTGTTCGTCCCTAATCAAAATGAGTTTGATCATGTTTGAACCGACTCAAAATACTTGGAAGTGGTGATTCCCAATTTTTATTCCTTTAATTTGTGACCGTTATCTTATTTGCGGGGTTCAACATTGACGCACAAGGTAGAGCGACTTGGATACAAGAAAGGAGAGACCTTTGCTCAGACGTGAGACAACGAGGCTATAAAAAAAACTCTGTCTCGTTTGTCCGCTAGTCGTAACGGCTGCTGATGAGCTTGTCGTCCTGAGTTCGATTCCCAGGTCAAGCTATGTGTTATTGGATTTCTCCATCGCCGAAATGTTGGTACCTAAGACCGCCTATTCTTACACGTTTATTGCCGAGAAAAACTACGATTGATTCGGCATGTGTCGTATGGATCACTATAGAAGTTTTTTGACAGACACGTTGCACACGGAGCGGCGAGGTGGTAGGTAGGTGGTGCCGTAGTATACAAAGATAATGACATCAATGACCTCGTGGTCTACTGAACGCAAGCCCCACTTCTAAGAATAAGGTCCTGGGTTCGACTCCCAGAACTTAGTGCAAAGTGTTACTGGGTTTTTTCGTTAGGAATTTCCAGTTTGATTTGTTTGAGCTCAAACCAAACTGGAAATTAGTATGGGTGCAGAAGGGACAAGCCTTTTCTACATCGGACTTTAACATAACTGACCAAATGTGCGAGTACAATAGAAACACCTCTGGCGAATCCTTTGAAGAGTACAGGCATAATATTATGTGTAAATATAGTAATACATATAAAACTGTCCGCATTGTCAACAGGTGTGAGTGCGAGCAAGATTCCTAAGCGCGCGGAGATCCCTCCCAACAAAGGGGGTCCGTTCGCTGCGGCGTTGCGGACGCTCGCCAAGAACGCGGGCCCTGATGTCAAGGACGGTGAGTGGACCCGTAGCTAGTCACCCTTGACCTTGGCCGAACGGGCGGTGGACTGTGAGAGGTTATATGACATAGAAAACTTTAAGTTCATACGGCTTTCAAGCTTAATAGAAAAAGAATAAGATCTTGGGGTGAGATAATCTGATTTAAAAAACAGATTTTGCTCGGTTCAAGGTGCTCAATAAAACCGTCGTGGACATATTGGAGACTGTCTGCGAACACCGAATGCTGATAGACACTTCAGTTCAGTATCTGTCAGAGTCTGTGGAATCAGCAGTTGCGTCTGCTATTTGTCCGTTTCAGTTTGGTCGAAACTTTTAGTAACTCCATGATTTTTTCTCGCAAAGCGGATCGAATAACAATTTCGACAGAATAAATACCCCTCGATCTTCAAGACCCAGTCTTCATAATCACAGTCCACTACCCTACTAGACTGCTGTCCCCATTTTCTTTTATTTCCTTCAAATTCACCGTGCACTTGTTGGGTTATTAACTTGTCCATACGTGTACTGATAATTGTCAACTTATCTCGCTAGATCTTAGTTGTAACGTACATCAGACATTGTGAGGATTGACCAGAGTACCAGTACTACACTTGACCAGTTGATGTAACAAATTATGCCTGTTATTGTATACCTCGAGTGTTTGAGGTGTATGAGTGATACAATGGGTGATTTTTTTTAACATTGACCGGTTAAAGTGTGTATTCAAAGATATTGAAAGTTTTGTGAATATCTCTGGTCTATCTGTGAAAAAATGCTTGTTCCATACAAAATCATTGTATTTATAAATATAAGATATTTTAAGAGTTTTTAATCATGTAAATAAGAGTGATATTATAATATTTTGTTATTTAATGTTTTAACAATATCAACTTGTAATTTTATTTGTTGATTTTATTGCGTTTAGCTCTTTATAGTGACTGGTTTTATATATTTTTGACTTTATTGCACTTTTTAGAGTAGGTTTTGTATTATGGGTATTTAGAACTACTTTGTACCAACAGCATCAGATGCAAAGATTTTTAAGAGGGAAGAAGGTCTCAAGTTTGAAGAACTAGTTCTTAGACTAATTAAATCAGACTTATTTATCTTTGCTTTTCGCACTAACAGAGTTTAACTGGTTGAAATAATAATAAAGTAAGAACTCGTAGCTATTTTCTGGGTCGACCTCTACGAAAAACAAAAAAGTAGAAAAAGTTCACTTCTTTTAACAACCTAATAAATCTTCTGTCAACATTGCATCTATGAGGTTATATAAAACAAAAAAGACCTTTTACCTATGGTGATAACATTTTGGTTAGCATAGTAAGAGCTAAATGCACGTACGTAGCTGGGCCCCAGCCCGGACGGCCGGGGGCCCTGCTGACTGACGAGTGTGCAGGCGGCGGCTCGGGGCCCGCGGCGGAGCGCGACGCAGGGAAGGACAAGCCCGCGCCCGCGCCCTCCAAGCGCGCCTCGCCGCACCACCTGCCTGCCAGTGGCTTCCAGCCCTACAGACCTGATGAAAGGTGAGAATTCTTCCATGCATCACAATATTAAACTAACATTTAAATGCTACTTTACAGAATTACATAATAATAAAAATACAGGGCTCTAAACAACCTCATTACGAAACCGTCAACTAAGGATTCTGTACTTCAACCACGTAACTTTATGTAAAAATGATTGCTGGGAAACGACTTTTTTTTCGAGGTGACAAATCTTGTTTTGTGGTAGAACTCAACTTAACGCACTTAAAACATTGCGCTGATGGATGTATTGAATATGAATAGTACGGGGGGTCGTGGAGGTGTTTAAAGTAAAAATCGTACAGTAAAACTAAAAAAAAAAGACTAGTAAAAGTTGAAAGTAGTAGATCAGGTATGGTGTATAACAAAACAAATATCGCAATGACGGGCAGATTAAGTGCCTTTCGGCTTCGTGAAGAGGTTTTAACACCCTTTATAACAGCAACTTTACAAAGTTAATATAATAATAAAAGTTTATAATAAGTAAAGCTTTATCTTTATCTTTATCGAGAGGGTGAAAAGTATCACAGAGATCCCAAAAATCGACCGCATCGCTGAAAACGGGGAAAATGTCCAGCCATGTGCCATGTGTAAAAGGATACTTGTACCCCCTACAAGAGTGGTCTGAAAACGTGCACGTAAGGCCTGGTTTCCACCAAAGCGGAGACGAGTGGAGCGGAGAGATGTGCAAGATTCGATCAATCACAGGAGGGACGAGAAACGCGAGGTAGATTTCAACCAATGTGATTGGTCGGTCTCCTCTCCGCTCTCCTCGTCTTCCTTTTGTTGGAAACCGGGCTTGTGATTGGGAAAGAAGAACAGCAGAGGATGCATGCAAGACCAACAAACAGCCCCGGCAAGATGACCATGACTAGAGTGAGAGTGATGACAGAGTTTACCCCTTCTGCGAATGTGTACAGCAGCTGAGTGCTTGCTTACCGTACTTGCTTTACCTAAAGTCGACCACTGGACAAAATTACACTTAAACTCTATCATGTGGACATTGTTTATCACAAAGAAACTTTAGAATTTCTAGCTTCATCTTCTTGAAACAGAATCACCAGAATTAACAAGAATCTAAACGCCATGTGTATAATTCTATATGTCCCGGTTTCCACCAAAACGGAGACGAGTGGATTGTGCTAGATTAGACTTAAGTATCACGAGAAGCGAGAGACGCAATGTGGATTTTAACTTGTGCGTTGGTCGTTTCTCCTTTCAAGTCTTCTCCAATTTTGTAGGTGCTTGTGAATAACGCATCATTTGTTTGTGTTGTAGACTGTCGCACCCCGCGGCGTCGTTCCCGCTGCTGGAGCCGTCGGCGTACTCGCCGTACGCGCACCCCAGCATATACTCCAGCGCCGCGTTGCAGTACAGGTAATACTTTATATATCTAGCGCAGATTTCATCCGTATCGAACCCATGTTCAGATGTAACTCCAACCTTATCATGTGGAACTCTCGGCGAAACAGCAGAGTCGATGCAGAGTAGTACCCAAACCATGCAGATACTTTTGTGCTGCAGCCTACGATGCCGCGGAAATGGCGAAGGTTTTGGCCAGAAAAAAAATAATGTGAGGGAAGTGTTGAGTATGAATTCGGATTGGTGGGAAATGGGCTTTGGGAAGGATGATAAGTTTCTAATGAGATGACAGGAAAAAAAGAAGTATGGAAGAAGGAGACATGCTGCGTCGACTCCAAATAGGAATAAGGGCAGGAGATGATAGAATGATGATGAAGAAGAAAATGATGAATTAATCACCTGTTTAACTCGTGTTTTTAATTACCAGTTAACCTATAAATAAATAAATAAATATCGCTGGACATTACACACAGCGCCGTCTAGAGCCACACTAAGCAAGGCTTGTGTCGTGGTCACCAGACAGTTGGTATACTACATATATACTTTTTGTTTGTAAATACATACTTATTATACATATAAACATCCATGACTCGGAAACAAATAGTGTGTATACAGTAGTTAAGTATGAAAGGGTGAAGTCATATTTGTGTGTCTGGTACAAACCATCAAATTAAAAATAACTTGCTCCCTAGGACCAAAAATATAATCACGAAAAAGTAATCAGAAGTCCCAAATAAAACTTTAAAACCTGCTCGGGGTAGATGCATTACGCATCTGATTTTTTTCCGAGGTTACCGTTTAAGTTTCATGGAGAGAGTGGTTTATTTATTGTTTGGGTGGCTTACAGCTGACAACACAAAAGTTATAGTAAGGTAATCACCACACCACACGGTCTGTACCACATTCTTAAATATGACCCCATTTTTCTGTTACATGCTGTAAAACTAGTTTTTGTGTACCCACCATAATATGGATAACGAGTAATAACTACTAACTAAAAAATATTTTTCTCTTTAGTCCGTCCGCGTCAGTTACATTATCGAAAAATATTGGATGCGTGTTTTTTGTTTTATCAAATTAATAAAAAAATACGAAGATAAAACGCACCAAAGATCGTGCTTGTGATGTCACATTCCGATGAAAATGTACCGAAATGTGACGTCACGTTGTTTACGTGAGAAAAGAAAAATATGAGTCCAATATTGTTTGGAAATATATCTGACAGATTAATGTTTTTTTGCCATATACCCTAGTATCGATTTCTGAATTTGAGAGTTTGTTCCGTAGTAAAAGTTGTTAATAATGAAAATACATTTAAGGGGCCGGCGGAGCAGCGTAGTTCATACAAACGTAATAAAGGACATCACCCAGATTGGGCTATTTTCAAAAGCAGTTTATTTTGGTTGCTTTTGAAAATAGCCCAATCTGGGTGCTATTTTCAAAAGCAACCAAAATAAACTTATTATGCGGATAGAGCATAACATAATAAACATTTTTATTAATACACCAAAGTCGTAAGTCAATTCATCGAGAACTTATTCAACCACAAAATATCTGAGATCACCCAGATTGGGGTAATTTTATTTTTGACGGCCGACTAAAATAAATGCAATAACTACATATAGCCTATGGATTTAAACATTTTTATAATACCACCCAAGTTCTATAACCCAGATTTAAATAAATAATGATGATTACTATAATGTAAGTGCTACTAGTCGAAGAACACGAGCATCAATGGAGATCTACCGATCTCCATGAAGCCCAAATTCATCGATGTGTTTTTCCTGCCCGTCCTAAACAACGGAGTTCAGACCTACTCACTCACACTTATTGCAAAAGTTCCGCCTTGGGGTCTGCCAAAGAGCGATGGAGCGCAGCATTCTAGGTGTAGAGAGAACAGATACAATACGGAACACAATGGTACGCTCAGAAACAAGAATTAAAAACACTGCCAGGCTCAAATGGGATCGGGCAGGTCACGTGAGCCGCATGTTTAACGACCGCTGCACGCTGGGTAAAGGTCTTAACACGGTGAGTGTCTGAGGATAGTCGGCGTTGCCGAGGCCGGCCTAGAAAAACGTGGCGTGATGATCTGAACGCAAACCACGAAGGCAATGTTTCACGGTGGCGCAGGAGAAGAGCACCTGTAAGGCAGCAGTGGGATATTTAAGGTTTCTAAAAGACAAGTATAAAATCTATACAAAACAAATGCTTAACGCGTCAAGATCATCAGCCTGAGGATAGACGGCGCCGCCAAGGTTGGCCTAAAAAGAGGTGGCTTGGTCTGGATGCTACGCTCCGTTGCTCTTCGACAGACCCCAAGGCGGAACTTTTGCAATTAGTTGAGTGACTAGGTTTGAGAACCGTTGTTTAGGACGGGCAGGAAAAACACATCTATGAGTTTGGTCTTTAAGGAGATTGGCATATCTCCCCTGATTAGCGTCTTCATCGATCAGTAGGATTAGTAGTTTTATTTAAAACTTGGGTATAGAACTTGGGTGGCGTAGTAAAAAATGTTTATATCCCTAAGCTCTATTTAATAAATGCGTTTATTTAAGTTGGCCGGCAAAAAAATACCCCTATCTGGGTGACCTCAGGTATTTTGTGGTTGAATAACTTCGCGGTGAATTGACTTACGACTAAGGTGTCATAATATAAAATGTTGATTTTGTTGTCTCTATATAAATAATAAGTTTACTTTGGTTGGAAAAAGACATTTATGACAAGAATAATAAACGGGTCATTAGCACACCTGCGTTATCTTGGGCTTCAAAATGTCTTTGACAAAAAGATCAAAAATAGCCCAAAAATTTATGGAGGCTGGGTGTGGGGCTCCTTTGTAAATCAAACATATTATTTAGGTAGTGCGTATTTATTTCGATTGGATTACAAAATATCTAAACTTATATTATCACTTACGGGATGTCTTCCGTGATTATTAAAATTTATGGTTTTGAGCTCCCGATATTTCGACGCTGTTGCAAGCGCCATGATCGCGGGTTGACTGCAGACTGCGGGTGGATGGAAAATAAAATTGTTACGAGCAGACACACGCAGTCTGCAGTCAACCCGCGATCATGGCGCTTGCAACAGCGTCGAAATATCGGATATTTCTACAGACATTTTAAATTTCTCATATATCGTCTTTACATCATTGTCCTTTCAATATATATATTTGGGAACCTAGATATTCTGTAATCCAATCGAAATAAATACACACTACCTTAGGAGGGCTATCCAATTTTTCTTGGATTTGAGTTTTTAAAGAGTTAAAATAATTTTAGTACCTATTACGTTTGTATGAACTACGTGTGCTCCATGGGCCTCTTAAGCTAAATTATAAGTAAGGTAGTTTGTCCGTTGTGTTGTAAACCATTTCCCGTACGTGTGCACAGGCTAGCAGCGGAGGAGCAGATGTACCTGGAGCGCGTGTTCCGCAGCGGCGTGGGCGTGAGCTGGCTGCCGCCGTACGCGCTGTACCCGCCGCTCGGCGCGCCGCACCCGCTCGTGTCGCACGTCTCGCACGTCTCGCACGTCTCGCACGTGCACGCGCTGCACGACGAGCGAGACAAGGAGCTCGCCGCGCAGCGCGAGAGAGAGAGGTGAATTACTATACCTCATCACTCATCACTCATCACTCACCACGAACCCGTCAGCCTAACATTCTACTCCGGCCCAAATAAAAAACTCATAGTAAGCCGGCTAATATTGTCATGAAAGTTGATCTTATATTACCAATAAGTAAACCAACCGTCAGCTGCTCAAGGAGCGGTGGGTGGAGGATTGGGAGGTTACGAAAGTTGTAAAAAAAATCTAAAACTTAAGGCTGAAACTTTAGTTCACACACTCTGTACTTGGTTGTAAATTGCTTTTAGTTTTTCATCAGACCTGTTTCAATTACAAGTTCATGCGAGCGTCTGACGCATATTCCCCCCTCCACCATGCAGCTGACTATTTTTTTAAGCTCAGAATGATGTAAACTATTTTTTTTTTTTTTTGGGACAAAAAACAGTTACACGTTACAATATTAACAAATAGCTTAGGTCTAAAAAGCTAACAAACGCATAACCCACACTATTGTCCACGGAATTATATCGATGTAAAAGAAATAAGGAAAATTATGGAATAAGTTTTAGCAGGCGTACTATAACTTAATCTAATTTTCTTTTTCTACCCTAACCTAATCTCCCAATCCTACACCCACCGCGTCTCTGGGTAGGTTTTACTTATCAGACATTTGAGATCTATTGAACAAGATAGCAACCGATCGGCATAAAACACTACCTACAATGCAACGGTACCTCACGGACTATTTTGTACATCATACTAAGTATTTTTACACAATAATAAAATAACAACTTTTTTTGGGGTGAAAAATCATGTTTTGTGTTAGAACTCAATGTTGAATAGTGCTGGGATCGTGCATGTGTTTAAAGTAAAAATCTAACAATAATCCCCTTTATTTATACTCTTCTTTGTAAAAATGTACAACTTTTCAAAAATCATCAAATAACTTCACTAACACTCCCTCCCATTCTGGGCGGAGCGGGAGGGAGTGTCAGACTTTTACTGACTAAAACCCCTCCATGTCCTCGCCCTTTACCTATGTTCCGGGGCGCGGTATCTCTTTCGAACAGTCCCGCAACCCCGGCAACCATCAAGCTTAAATAGAGAAAGGTGTCTGCGGTAGACAGGGGGTCCTTGAGTAACAGAGCACCTGGCTATAGTTGCGATTTGTACCCGTTACGTTAATTCAAGAGAATAGTCATATTATTCTAGATTTAATCTCTTGAATGTCTTAAGTTACACAGTTCGACTTAAGCTATTGTCTTACTATTGTGTATCTAATTAAGACATTCAAAAGGTTAAATTTGATGATTATGGATTGTCAAAAGTGACAGAATATAAGGAAATATTAGAAAGTGCAAAAAAGTTTTTAAATGAAATTTTGCTTATGAATTTGTTAACATAAATCTATTTGATTTAATCAATAACATTAGCGAGATTCATGGTGGGAAGTGAGAACTTACCTAAGCATGTGGATATACAAGATGTAGCTTTGCATCCTGGTCAAATTCAAGGGTGTGTTGCAAATAGTGTTGCCAGGTGTCCCAATTTGCGTGGGACGTCCCGATTTCCAGGGGTCTGAGGACGCGTCCCGATTTGCACCTGATCGGATCGCTAAATGTCCCGATAAATCCATAGGTCGATTTATTAAAAACCATAAATATTAACAAAAATAATATGTAATTATGTATTAAATCAGTTGCATTCGCATCACTATGTCGAGTGCGACAAGATGACTCTTCACATATGCATCATTAATTAACATAATTGAAAAATTAAAAATTGAGACGTTCTTTGACATGAATCAACTCTATGAAGAAATTAGTAAAATAAAAGAAATATTGAAGGCAACAAGAGCAAGTCAAAATAGAGAGATGACGCCATTTCAAAAATGGAACAATATTTTTAAAGACAATGAAAACTACTTGATTAATCTTGATTTTTTTTTTCTGTTTCAAACGCGGTAACGGAAAGTGTATTTTCTCAGGCCAACTTAATTTGGTCCGACGAAACCGTTTGACACTGGAACATGTCAAAGTGGAAATACAAATAAAAACTAACTTCAGCATTACGTGCTTTGAATTTTATAATAACTTACGTTATAAAAAAACCAAGAACTCTAAAAGGCATCAAAATCTAACCAAAAATACAATTTTAATAAAAAATAAGTTATTTCATCATTAATTTTGTAATAATTGGCCTCTACTTAAAAAAAAGCATTGTTTGTCCCGCTTTCAAACTCCAAATCCCGGTTTTTTTTTTGCCATTTGTCCCGATTTTAATCCAATTGGACCTGGCAACACTAGTTACAAACCAACTAACTGTACTAATTTCTCCGTGGGATACCATCGTAATATTATTTTTTCGCGATTTCGATGGTTGGTAAAAAAAGATAAAAAAGTTGTAAGTGACAACTTGTATTTAGTTAAAAGGGTGCTAGACAAAAACAGTAAAGACGTAAGACGCAGACTGGGCGCAGACATATGTTTTTACCGCGTCTTTTTCATACAAAATGTATAGAAGCGTGGCGTCGCAAATCACACAGAAAAGGCAGGGCGCGGACGGTCGCGGAAACGACGTTTGCCCGTCTGCGCCCTGTTGTAAAGCACATAGAAAAGACGACTTAAGATGAGGCACGGGCGTCGCTGGGCGCGAGCGGACTCGGGACGGGCGAGAACGGGGGTGTGGCCGGGGTGAGGCGCGACTACCTCAGCTCGCTTGTATTTTCTGTGGCGCCCGGCGTCACGCCTGCGCCCTGTCTTCGTCTTACGTCTTTTCTGTGTGCCCTGCGCCTTAGGTGGTAAGGTATAAAAGTTTTCGTAACTAGAAGTCATTGTTTTGATTTCATCATTAATTAAATTGTAGTCAACTTAAAATCCACAGAGAGCGTGAGCGAGAGCGGGAGCGGGAACAACGGGAGAAGGAGCAGCGCGAACGAGAGCGTGCGCTGCGAGAGAAGGAGAGGGCGCGAGACGAACAGAGAGCTCTCGCTGCCGTTGCGTTGCACCCGCACAGTGCGCACAGTGCGCATAGTGCGCACAGCGCGCACAGTGCGCACGCGCACCATTTGCTGCCGCCGCCCGCCTACCTGCCGCGCGGCCTGCTGCCGCCCCCGCTGCTGTACCGCCCCTACCGGCCCTACGCGCCGCACCTGCACCCCGCGCCGCTCGCGCTCACCGCGCACGCGCCGGAGCCGGCCCGCACGCCGCCCGCCGCCCCCGCGCCGGCCCCCGCCCCCGCGCCCGCCCCCACGCCTCCCGCCCCCGCCCCCACGCCGCCCGCCCCGGAGCCGCGCGCCGCAGGTGAGGAGACGCCGGCCTGACCGCGACTGTAACCTACTACCGCAGTGCTTGTCTGCAGTGACGTCACAGGGCACTACATGCGGGGACGACGGACTGCACTCACACAGTACGATATTTATCTAAATCATTTTGACATTTGTCTACATATTTTGACCACAGTAACAATTACGCTTAATAGAAATAAAATTGACAGCTAGGTATGTAATATAAAATTTTGTACAAATTAAATGTTTTGTAAGTGTTTCTGCAGTGTGCCGTCCCCGCATGCGGTCATCGACGGACGAATACCTTGCGATGAGAATATAAATATCTAATCCTGATAATTACGTCATGTGTATCGAGCCGACTTTCTATCTTGACAGAAGACATTATGTCACAGTTTTCCATACAAAATTCTGCGATATAATATTTTTTGTCACAACTGTAATACATCGAAATATGATAAGCATATAACGTGTAAGCTGTAGAGTATTAATTTGTAAATAATAAGAATACTGAATTTGACACAAATTATGGTCAAAAGGCCTTTGCTATCACTGCCATTAGGAATCGCAAAGACAAAGAGGATAGCGTTGTCTATGCCATTTAATATCATAACGAGTTATTTTGCTTAGTAATCCGACGACATACGACGTTAAAGAATTCAGGTTACAAATATCTGACTTCGTTACTTCCAAACACGTAATGTAACGTTAGCTGTACAACTTCTGGAAAGCCCTGTGTACATTAAAATTGAATATAAAGAAAGTTAGGCTAAATCAAAATATCACAAACGTAAACAGATTACCTACAAAATGTTTGGTACGGGCCTGTTGGATACCGACAAAATCATAGTTGAATACCGACAAAAACATAGTTGGATACCGACAAAATCGTAGTCGGATACCGATCAAATCGTAATTGTATACCGACAAAATCATAGTTGGATACCGACAAAATCATAGTTGGATACCGACAAAATCATAGTTGGATACCGACAAAATCGTAGTTGGATACCGTCAAAATCATAAATGTTTACTGACTAATTCGTAGTTGGCTACCGGCAAAAGTTGGATGACAAAATCAGAGTTCGAAACTGACAGATTCAGAGTTGGACACGGACAATATCATTGTTGTATACCCGTATCGACAAAGGTAATTGTTGGAAACCGCCAAAAACAATGTTGGATACCGATAAAGTGTGCTTCTATCTTATAGGTCGTGTCATGTCGGATTACTAAACAGCCATGATCGGTCGGTCTCGTTACCATGATTGAAAATGTCGTCCTCCCCATCCTTTTCTATTTATCTTCTGCGTAAAACATGAATAATATCAAAATGTAAAGATGATTGTTTCAAGAACTTAGTCGTTTAAGATATTATTAACAAATGTTATCAATTTTCAGTCACTCGTTCGTTTATCAAAAATGTCTTTCATTATTTTTATTTTGTTTCTGGTTTCTCAAAGCCTATCAAAAAGTTCGGTCGGCAAACCTGCCGTCTAGTCCTGACTAAATTAATCACTGTTATAGATTTGATAGGAGATCTACTGACCAGGCTTCACAAGGCTTTCAGAAATCAGGATATCAAATAAAGTTTACTGAAACTTGAATACGCGCAAAATGTTATGACAACCAAGCTTTCTTTACGTGAGTCTAACTTTAAAAAAAAAGTGATTTTATAACTCAACGGTGTATAAAATGATGATCTCCAATGTTACCAAAGTTGGTATTTTCTTTTTCCTTGTATCTTGAAGAGATAAGCACCTTTTCTCTGGGTTTTGAAAGTCAATGTTATCTGTTGCCAAGAATCATTGATGAAGCAAAAAATGATTTTTGAAGGCAAGATATCGATATCCAGTTAGACAAAATGGTTAAACTCACGTAATGAATGTTTATTAACAAAATACCTTACTGACTGAAACCTACAGTTAATCTGTACTCCATAATTGTATCTTCCAAAACAAAGAGACTTATTAATTGATTCACATACTTGTTATTATTTTGTGTGCTTTTATCGAAACAGATTGAATTAAGTTGTATATTTGTAATTAACTTATGGCAATTTTTGTCCTATTAACTTGGGACTAAACAAAACTGGGGAAATGTAAATGCACCATAGGTGCTGTCTAACTTATGTTATTGAAAATAATTAATGTACCTTTTGACACTAACTTTACAATTTTGTTAAATAAATTATGATTAAATAATTGCGTCAAATGTTTATGAATGATTTCGATTATACAATTTATAGGAGCTCTGAAATTGAATTGGATATTTTATTAGTACTAATTTGTACTTAGAATGAATGATATGCCCAAAGTTAACTGTATAAACATGTTCTGAAACTGTCTATGGGAGTGCTCAAGTCATTGTGTTTGTGTGAGGAAAAGAGATGGTGCAATTCGCCCTCTCTGCCTTGCACTCACTAATTATGACTTTGTCAAGACCGTACACGAGAGAGAGCAAATTGATTTTCTGATTTGCGATTAGAAATGGTATATCCGAAGGCATAAAGTTGAGTTTCGCTTCAAGTTATTTAAACTTGATCCGTTTTGTAAATCTGACAATAACTTTTTAGTTAGATATATTAAGACAATCATTTAAATGTTGTAATGTTTTTTTTGAAGTTTGTCTTTTGCCGATACTATTACGTTATCACAGTTTGCTATTAGATTTTTTGTTTCATTTTTGTGATTTTACAAAAGGCTGATATCCAGACTTCTGGAGCAATATATTGAAGTTGCCACAATTATGTAATTTTTACAAAGTTAATTAACTTATTTTCATCTAGTTGCTATAATTACAAGTGATCAGTTTCGATAGAAGTGCATCCTAGTCGTTGCTTCTCACTATGACGTAATCTGAACCTTTTGTCATTGTGAGAAAGTGTCGAATTGAGTAGCAACAGCTATAGTACTGTACTCTTT
Organism: Xestia c-nigrum; assembly: GCA_916618015.1. Lineage (NCBI taxonomy): Eukaryota > Metazoa > Arthropoda > Insecta > Lepidoptera > Noctuidae > Xestia > Xestia c-nigrum. The sequence continues at coordinate 1,522,649 of OU745248.1, forward strand.
AGCTGTGAGAGCGAGAGAGAGGTCGGAGACGACAAAGTGAAGCCAAACGATAGAACTGCCGAGTTCCTACATTATATACTTTGTGTCGCCGCGCGGACTGCTTTATATACTTGTAACATATTGTGTGACTTATTATGTTATATCAGAATGGTTCCCTATTGTATGTAAAAACAATTTAGTTGCAGCAACGTTCTATGCAGTGAATGTTACAGCAACTCGTTGCTATGTTCGCGCAGTACGTGCAAGTGTGTAGTGTGAAGTTCGCGCGGTCGCACGGTGCACATACTCTACGCTTACTAAGTCGCCACTAAGATAATATACACATTGTAATATAACTCCGCTATGATCAAATGACGAATAAACGACTGCCCGGCGCAGACTGTAACTAGATAGGAAGTGCGGTTATTTAAAATTATATATATTATACATCTAGGTGTAAAAAACAAATGTATCGATCGATAATGCACGAATTATATACGTAGGTATGTCATATGTCTCGCGAGTGCCGGCTAGTACTTACGCGACATATCGATCGACTAATTTTATTTGTAATTTCGCTCGCCCGGGGTCAAATGTAACTTAAGTAGCTCTAAGTTGGGCCCACAAGGCCAAGCGTGCAATCTGCTTCGCAATATTGAACTCTACTGCATTTGTGATAAGACTTGATTCCCGTTGCAGTATTCGCGACCATGACCCCGCGCGAACGATGACTGCAGTGTTTAACGAACATTGAATTAAATTAATAAAAAATAAACACGAAATTTTATAACAAAAAAACCTCTTTATACGTTAACTTAGATAGTTATTATTAATTTTAGCTTTTAATAGGTGTTCAATATTTTTCAATATTTTTTTCGATCACGAGCAGCATTTAGGCGGACGGCGTGTTGTCGTATTCCAAGTGTCAGTGTCCGATATGTCATGTAAATATTATATTTAATAGTTAGATATGATATGGACAATACCTAACAAGTGAAAAAATATGGTTTTATTGAAAAATACATTCAATGAAATTAAGTGTGCATGCTAGCGACGCGGCGGAGTAGCGACGCTTGCAGGTCGCGTCTCCGCCGCTCGCGTAGTCACTTTTATTTTGTTTTCACCCCTTCTCCCTCCCTACAGCTTGAAGTTAGCATGTAGTTAGTATTTGTGCAGCTTATACGTTACGCAGCAACACTATCTTTGCATTTACCATAATATAGATACATGCCGTTATGAACTATGCCTGCAACAGGCCCTCGTGGTGGGTTTGGTCCCAGCGTTTCACGTTGCGGGACTCAGAGAGGTCCCAGTGTCCCTGTACTTTGGGTCTCGGACAGGTTCCAGCGTCCCCACGTTGGGTCTCCGAGATATCCCACTGTCCCCATGTTGGGTATGTAGAGTGAGAGTATTATAACCTAATCATGCTTATTATGAAGTGTGAGCGACTAAAATGACCAGTACCTAACGAAGTAAGCCACTATTTGTTCGCATTTTGGCACAAGTTGTAATACATGCTTTGTTACTGGTATCGGAAACTTCATAGGCGGAACATTTTTGAAACAAAATTTGATAGACGAGGTCACATTTAATAAGCTAGAGAAACTACAGTTGTGACGGGTTTCGATATCGATAAAATATAAAAAAGAATCGATTTTTTTTCTCGTATTCGTTTTAGTTGTCGGTCATTTAGACATTGGTAACATTCTGGTGTATCCCTAACCAATTATATTTGACCCTGTAGATAGCTCTTAGGCAGCGTTTCCACCACAGATGAGCGAGGATGTGTAGTGAAGGATGTTTGTGAAACGTAGCCGTATTGTGTAGTTCTAGAGCCATTCTTGTTCGATTGCGAAAAAGAGATATAGTCGCCTCGGCTAGCCATAAGCAATACGTAGGTACGAGAGAGAGAGATACGCGGCGTTTTGACATATTTTTATACGAAAATATCGCCGTGATTCTCTCGCTCGTGAAGGCGGCCACTTAGTGACAGTGAATACAAGTTTTGCTTTCAAGCAAAAAGATGGGTTCGATTCCCAACTTTTGTAGTAAAAATAATGACAAGTAGAGAGAAAAAGACATCTACTACACAACAAGTTACCTACCGTTTTTTTTGTTTTCTCTTAATTATAAACTCTGGTGATTAATTGGTGACCATTGGTGCATCATCATAGGCTGTTTCAAGAAGCGTTTACAGGTAAAATTAACGTTCTCTAAAAGACGAGTATATTACCCAAACACGATGTACGTCAGATTCGCGGGTGTATTTTTCGGATCAGCCTAAATTTATTGCAGTTATTTGGTATCTTCTGTGTACCTGCACGTACCTCTCCTGAAAATCTATGTACCTACCTACAGCCGTACAATGATATTTTAAAAATTAGGTACACCCGCGATCCTGATGTCAGAACCGCGGGTGTCATCATCATCACCATCATCATTGTGTACCTGCAGAAACACGTATTTAATAAAAAAAATACTGTACAGTTCAAATAACTGCAATAAATTTAGGCTGATCTGAAAACTACACTTGCGAGTCTGACGTACATCAAAAACGACTCGTTTTTGGCAAAAGAATAGCAATTATGCGTGAGCCTCTAGATTCAGTTTTTCCGTAGACAGCCCTCTGAGGTTTTCACTCGGTTCTCTATGGTAGAACCATAGTTTAAGAAGCTAAGAATTCGGATATTTGCTGTCAGAACCAAACCGTCAACCTATGTTGTCAACAACAATCTTAGCAAATCTTTAAACATTAAAACACGAAGGAAACAGAACTTAACACATCGATTCCCAAAAAAAGCAATAATTTTGTACCTAAAGCTGCATAAAAAACCAAAAAGATGCAATCCGATGGCCCCTCGCATACTGAACGCTGAGATTCAGAACATTTCGGACCAGGGGGACGGAATTGTCACCCCAAAGAAGACCCCATCGTACTTAGACGTTACCATAGACGGCCTAAAGAGTAACACGACTAAGAATTTGCTACTAGGAACCTTCGCAGGTTGGTTTACAGGTGTATCAGTCATCAGGGTAGGTAGAATCGCCGCTTTTGGCCTCGGAGGGGGGGTCATTCTTCTCCACTTCGCAGCAGAATTTGGTTACATCAACGTCAACTGGGAGAAGGTTAAGGAAGCAGCGACAGAAAGCCAGGAGTGGATGGAAACGTTACTCCGTTTCGTAAGGAGAAACAGCTGCTTTTCAGTCGGATTTCTTGGCGGACTTTTCTTTGGCGTGGCTTCTACGTAACCTTAGGTAAAAGTAATCGAATCATGTTTATTCCTTGAAATTGTATTAGTTAGGTAATCTTTTAATATCTATTATAAATATTTGCTACTACATTTAAGTATCTATCTTCTGGTTTGTTTGATAGGCCTCTGTAGTAACCGAGATCGGTTAGGCCCGATCCCCCAGGGGATGGTCCCTGCCCCGAATTCTTTCAAGCAAGTGCAAAATTGGACTAAGTGAAGTCATATAACCTGTTGAAGTAGTTTAAAAAGAGGGTGTCATGGAAGTACCCAAGACTAGAGAGATTACATACGGCGCTAACAAAATTAATACCAGTAGGTACCTAACTCACTCCTGAAGTGGTCATTTTCCAGCTGTAGACCCAACACAGGGCCACGGATCTGAGGATTCACTTCCACCTTATAGGCTGTTATTATTATACTAACTTACAACAGGCTAGAAATAAAATGGTGCTGCCACCTGTGGCTTCGTTGTTTCAAACCATTTTGATATAATTATATCCTTTTGGATCGCACAGTCCCGCAAACACCGACACAGTCACTTAATTTTCCAAATAGTGGTGTAGGTATGTAGACGTATGCCACATTAGACTAAGTACTGCTATTCTGACAGTTAGAATGGAAGCCGACCCCAACGTTGTTATAATATCTATCGACGATAGAGAAGGGAAGCAACAGGTGGCCAGCCTTTCGAAGCCTTAGTATAGGTACCTCCTGTAGACAAAGTGCTTGCCTTCGTACTGTAACGTAGACTGTAGTGATCCTACACACGAACAATGAAATGATAGGCACGAACTTAGTAATAAAGCCACACGGTTGGTGAGGCAATCTGCTATAGCAGGGATGACTGAAGATCGCAAGGTTTCGTGGTTCGAGCCCTACTGCTGGACTTTTAACGAGCACTCGAGAACACTCCGGCCGTTGAGCAAGTTCTATGTGACAACAATCTCGTGCCAGTTCGTAGTACCTTCTAATAATACGTAAGTATATAACCTAGAAAACGAGGATTGACTGACCGTAAAAAAACTGCTGAATGCTGGGCCGGTTTGCGGGTTCGACTCCCGCACAGATTTGCTAAGGTCTACGAATTCTGTCTCCCAGGGCAATTGATATTCTTAAACACAACAAAACAAAAGTTCTTTAATTATCTGAGACATACATAGTGTGGAGTTATCGTTGAGGCTCCAAGCCCGCAGACTTCATAGATACAAATAAAACTACCCACCTAGAGGAGACCATAACCATAACATCACACCGTAATCTCCGAAGAGTTTGTCAGAGGCGAGCCTATTGCCCATAGGTATGCCCATCAATATCGGGCATACCTAAATCCAGACTCCGAACTGCTACTGACACATGCCTAAAACAAAACCTATTGATATTATCAGATATAAAAGAATCGAGTCCAAGATCTACCTATTAGTTCAGCAGTAGCGCTAGCGAACACAACCAAAGCGACTCTTAAGTCTACGATCCAGCATAGCATGCCTAAATGAGCTAGGGATTCGCAAATCAAAGAGCTTAGGAGCTGTTATACAAGGTGTGGCTTTGCTGTCGGTCAAATTCAAGGCTTTCTTTATTCTTTATTCCACCATCGTAATCGTAAAAAAATAATCGGCTCTCTCATTCATGTCGTCGAATGGGTGTGGTAATTACCACACCTATTCGATTGTATGGGGCTGTTGATTAATTTTTCGCGATTACGATGTTGTTCCGATATTGAAAGTTATTCAGTTTGAAGGTGTGTAGCACACGCTTGAATTTTACCAGGAGGCAAAGCGACAACTTGTCGACAAAGGAAACGTAAACCAACCAGAAAAGGCATGCGCTAAGGTGTCTTCTAAATAGTACGAACGTCACGCACAGAATGACAAAGCTCAAAATCTACATTACGAGTTAGTATGAAACTTTGTCATTCTCTGATCCGATGACCTACTGCTAACCATATTTTATTATGTCACACATCTCTCACAAGTTCGCTTTAGTCGCGATTTTCTGTTTTCGAGATTTATAAACTAAGTACATCTACCTACCGAAGCTAATATTTTTGCTGGAAGATTTATGCCAAACCTAAAGAATCCTACCTACCCTAAGAACCTATATATCTAATCTAAGAATCTGGACGTAATTTTACCTGTCAAAGTAACAGCCTAAAATATTCCCATCCTTTCTATGAAAATAACGATGTGAGAGAAAGAAAGGAAAAGATCTGCTCCCGTATTCACAAACGCTCTGAATGAATTTCGATTCGACAAGTCGTATAATATCTATCCTTTTTCGGCATAACGAAAACGAGTGAGATACACATGCGACTTCCCGAATCGAAGCGTTGTGAATATGGGGTCTGAAGTAAAGTAAACAAGCAATAACTATCTACCAATTAGGTACTTTCTTTTAAAACTATATAGCGGTCCACGGTCAAGCTACGCTTTGTATCAAAATGTAGGATGGGGTAGTGTCCTGGGAGCCACGGCCCGTCGCCTACCCTAAGTAGTGCGTACTACGCGGGTATGTGGGATGGGTAAGCAAATGAACCCCACAGCTAACGTAGCAAACCTTTCTGGGGAGATCCTGCATAGTAAAACTGTGGGCACCTGCTGGTCGGTATGCCGTTACAAGAAGCCACTAATCTAGCGGTTAAGGAACATGCATCGGTGTATTTTGTTACAGTTCTTCATTATAGGGGCCTATTGTTACGTTGCTTGCAAAAATAGTAGGTAAGTACTAGTTCTTGGAATGCTTGCCACATTGCAAACACCAACGTGCACTGAGACAGTAAGAAGTTTAGGCACAAACATTGAAGGTACCACCGCCAGCTCTTCAAGGACTACAATGTGTTAAATTTCTTTAATAAATTTTCAAATCAGCAGCAGGTTGGTTGAAGGCGACAGCAACCGCGAATTGATGTACCTACTTTACAAGTATGTGAAATTAACTGCGATTTAAATTCACAGGGTCAGGTACCTTTTTTATTATTATTACAGCTAGCCAATATATTACCACTGGTGGGCAAAGGCCTGTTCCTTCCATTCCTTCCAACGTTCACGATTCTGTGCTATTTCTATCCAATTCTCAAGGAAGACATCCAGTTCGTCCTGCCATCTCCTTCGTGGTCTGCCGCAACCCCGTGTCACTGTTTCAGGGTCCTGAGTCCACAGTTCGTTCGGCATGACACTGACATGTCCTGCCTAGTCCCATTTAAGTTGGGCAGCCTTTTGAGCCACGTCAACGATTTGCGTTTTGGAGCGCAGTATATAGTGTTACGAATACGATCCGTTAATTTAACACCTGAAATACTGCTGTCCATAGCACGTTGGCAAACCTTGAGTTTGGACTTTTGGATGTTAGTGAAAGACCAAATTTGTGCATGATGGTAAGATGGGGAGAATACACAAATGTCCATCAGCTTTCGCTTCAAAGACATGGACATGCACAGTGCCCTTAAAATATTCCTTCATGGACCAGTACCTAACCCTTCCAGCCATTTTCCGTTCGTCTGGCAATTTCTTTAAAATAAAAATAATAAAATGAGTTTTAAGGAGTCAAAAACTCATTTTATCGACAACTAGCGGACGTCACGCGGTTTCACACGCGTAATTCCCGTTCCCGTGGGAGTACGGGGATAAAATATATCCTATGTTACTCGTGGATAATGTAGCTTTCGAATGGTGGAAGAATTTTTAAAAACGGTCCAGTAGTTTTTAAGCCTATTCATTACAACCAAACAAACAAACAAACAAAGTTTTCCTCTTTATAATATTAGTGTAGATAACTGTCAAATTTATCTAATCGAGTCCTATCGAATCCTAAGTACTTGCACTGCTGGAAAGAGATTACTTGGCCCAAGCAGATAGAATTTCTGGACATATTGTATATATTCTCCCCGCCTACATGTATGCTCTTATTGGAGCTGTTGGTCATGAGTTTGGTCTTTGACATGTTCATATTTAGTCCAACCTCAAGGCTTGCATCGCTAAGGTCTTGTAGCATTTGCTCTAGATCTGCGGCTGTGTGGCAAGGCCATCAGCTAAACGCAGATTATTCAACCTTGTTTCACCGACGACAATCCCTTTCCCTTCGCATTTGACTGCCAGCGTCTGAAAGACACTTTTGGAGACAGCGGGTCGCCCTGTTTGACTTCCTTGAGAATGACAAACTTTGGACCTAGACTCTCTAGCTTAATAGCAGCTGTACCTACTGTGGGTGTATATGTCACCGTAAAATTGTAAAACACGTTAGATTGTAATCTCTCTAGCTATATAGAACATGCGGAAGTATCTCTGCCCCCGTAATTGGGACTTGGGGCACCCCCCCGTTAGGTTAGTTAGGTTCCTTTAAACCCTGTACTCGAAAATACGGGGGCCTCCGTCGACTACGCTTTTTTGGGGAATATAAAGTGTTTTAAGGTTATGTTATATTAATCGGTATTTCTCAGGAATGTTACATTATCTTTTCATGAGAGCGGTGCACATTGTGCAAGGGGGGCCCCTCCTTCCCTCCACACCGCGTGAGTTGACTACCACCGCATGCATTTCACGAAAAATAATGCGTTTTATAGTAAGCAGTATGTTCCCTAGTAGCAATTGCCGTTGGCTTCCTTATGCCAACAGTTGGGAATGTATTGGCAGACGGTTAGTTGTTCCGCCAACCTAAACTTAAAATAGGCCCATTGTCATAAACATGCACTATTTGCCCAATGAATAGCCAACGAAGGGCCTTCTGTTACTATTCCTACTGATGGGTGATTTTTGCAGGGATTTCAGTTATTATAACAACATTAGGCCAACTAACGACGGGCCTGCTGCGTCTATTCCTACTGTTGGGAGTTCCTTGTAGGGATTTAAGTTATGATAACAACTTACATCCCTAGCAATGCCGTATTGTTCCATTTTAGAGTGTAAAAATGATAGTAGGAGGAAAAATCTTAAAAATGGAGGTATTTCGTATCATTGGTTAGTACAATTTTCATTGTTTTCTAATAAAAATCTTATTTTGTTAATATTTATTAATATTTAATAGAACGGTTGGGCAAAATCAACCTTACACAATTAAGATAAAGTTTATTTTGGATTGATTCTATTCAATAGAACACCCTCGAAAGCACTTCGCCACTCAAGTAGTGATGTGGTCAAGTCGAATATTTAATTTATAGATTGATATCGATACAAGGAATAAACAATTTTTAAATTCATTATTTATTTAGTTTTACATTACAATACAAGTATAAGGTCGCCTTCATTTTTCATAGATTGCATAAACGTTTTGTTTGTGTTTTAAATGTTTTAAATAGTAACGTAATTATTATAATTTATTAATGATTGAGACCTTGCATTGATCACTAAATAGACATCAGCAGGTCCTCTAACCTTCATTTAAAATACTTTTAGGTTTTACAAAAAAAAAAGTCTCCTTTGAACACTTGTAAAAGGCATGCATGCATACATACCAGCACTTTTATTACTTAATTCTAAATTTACCTGTCTGTCTGTGTCTATTTATTTATAATTTAAATGAATAGCTGCTTGTGTACTTACCAAATAAATAAATGTACTCCCAACAACTCTTATTTTTGAGAATTGAAGACCATAATATGGGGTATCTATCGATATCGATAAATAAATTTAATATGCTACGTGGTCCGGCCTTGACCGAGTAGCAGCAGAAACCGACCGATCACGCAAATGTCAACCATATGATTTACGCGTTTAAGTTCATAATTGCAACCACTCTCACTCACTTTTTTTTCAACCCTACTAGTGTTCACACTGTGAACACTGATCACACAAGGTTGTTGTTAGTTCAACACTACCAGCTCGGTAGTAAACATAAACATTGGTAGTGGTTGCAGGCTCAAGTACTTACTTACTTACTTTGGACCTTCGTAGGCAAATCCACGTTGGGCCTTCGTTGGCAAATCCATGTAGGCCATCAGTTTTGCGCCCAATCCGCAAACTGCCCGCCAATTGTATGCATTTGCCAACTAACCAGAGGTATGTGGCCCAACTAAATGCCAATAAAAAATGCTACTAGGGTTCGTTTGACAATATTTCGAGAGTTTACAATATCGCTAGAGATATTACAATCTAACGTGTTTGACAGTTTTACGGTAACATATACATTGCGCAAAAGATGTACGTAGGTTGGTTCCACGCCCTTACTATGGGCATTAAATATTGCAGAATGTGTGATGCTTTCAAAGGCTTTAGAATAGTCGACAAATGCAAGATACAAAGCAGTTTTATATTTTTGGCTTATTAACTTACTGGCTTATTAATACTTGATTGACGGTATGCAAGTGGTCTGTAGTGGAAAGTCCTCGACGTAAGCCTGCTTGTTCTGGAGGTTGTTTAAGATCTCACTGGCCAGCCAATGACTTTGATAAATGTTTTATAAATATGAGAAATGAGACTGATTGGCCTGTAATTGTTGATGTCAGACTTATCGCCTTTCTTATGTATGGGTTAGGTACATACAAATTAAGCGCATTGTTCCGGTCTATCGTTACGAATGGGCAGTTTACTGTGCCTAATACATTTTGTATCTTACATCTCAGTGCACGTTTGGTTTAGCGTGTTTAGATTGCGCTGCTCCCTAATTCCTATCCTTAGCATGAACTCTCTACCTTATTTTATTTTATTCGAATTAGAAACTTAAGAAATTAATGGTATAAGCTATTCTTTGTACAATCGATACCTAGGTACACACAGCACGTTGGTAATCTCCACGTCTACGGAAGCATCTTGAAGGCAGTCCTAAGTAAGTGTTGAGCGAACGGCCAGAAATTGTACCTAAGGTACTTATAGACGTACAGTAAGTTCAGTTAAAGATTAATCAATAAGACGAAAGTGTATACTAATATAGGGTGTAAAACACCTCTTAAAGAAGCCGAAAGGCACTTGTTCTCCTCGTCATTCCAAAATTTTTTTGTTCGACACCATACCTGGGAACCTTCTAGTTAGTGAGATATTGGGGGTCAAAGTTACAAGTTTTTGTCAATATTTTTTAAAACACAATTTTTAATGCATTTTTTTACTTTAAATAGGTACCTCCACCAACCCCGTACTATCCATTCTATCCATCACCACAATGTTTTGAGTGCGTTACATTGAGTTATCCCGCAAAACGTGATATTTTACCCCAAAAACAGTTGTTTCCCAGCAATGTTTTTTTGCGTAAAGTTACTTAGTTTGATGTACAGAATGCTTGGTTGACGGCTTCGTGATGAGGTGGTTTACACCCAATATACTGTTACAATACAATCAATGAATTAAGTAAGTTTCTTTAATATTAATCAATATCGTTAAACTTTACAAAATAACTTCATCATAAGTTCTTGAAACAATCAACACTGTGTAATTTACCAAATCACATAATGCGTGGTGTAAGTAACATCGGCGCACAAACTGTTACTACTTAATCAACACAAATGATGCTAGTTAGACCATGGAAATTATTCATCGCTTTTAATTAACAAACCTGTTTCATGCAAAAGAGCAAAAACTTCCACGGTTAAAATGTTTGCTTGCGTCGATGTACCAAGCCCTACACCCTATACCTACAATATACTAACACAAGCTTTTCTCACGTTACAGTGATGGTTCCAGCGAGGCCGATAACTCCATTAGCACCACCGGATCTGGAGAGAGCCTTTCCCCCAGACCCCATTCCCCCCAAACCTCCAGAAATATACAAACCTCCAGAAATATATAAACCTCCAGAAATATACAAACCTCCAGAACTATACATACCTGAAGAAACTGTCATGCATGACAAATCCACCTTCATAATTCCTGCGAAGCCTATACCACACTGTCCGAAAATATCGCCGTCATCTATTCCTAACCCTAATCCTAGTGTCATGGCCCCGAAACAAATGGAGAGCGGGCACCCGAACTTCGGAAGTTACCTTCACAATATACCCGGATTCTCGGCATTTCAGCCTATTACTCCAGCGAACTACCAGCCACCATTACCGCCACGCCCGCCGAGTATTCCCCCTTCACCTCCAAAACAGACCGATCCACAAAATCCTGATTTATTCACCATACCCTTCCCACCATTACCCAAAGAAAATTCAACAGCCCCTGTGGTCGAAGAACAAAGCACTGAAATAGAACCACCCCATGAGATCTTAAAACCACAGACTGACTTTGAAGAACAATTCACTCCTGAAATTATAACAACTACATCAGTACCTGAGTCTAGTAAAACACAAAGTATTGAATCAAAGCTGAGTATCACATCGTTAGCACAAGGTTCAGGAGCCACGGTCACTATACCAGCCCAAAATACAAATAAAGAGTTTAAGAAGAAACCAGAAAGATTCAGTTTAAAAACCAGTATACCTATAAGTAAAATTGATATGAAGTGTGTCAGCAATCCACCCGATACTGCCTTTCAAAGTTCGTTGGTAAAGAAAACCTGCAGCAAGGAGTCACCGAGAGTTGAAATTCAGAGTAATATTATCATAAAATGCGCAACGAAAGAACCTGAGATTAAAGAGGCAAAGCCCACTGATGTATCAAATAAAAATATTGGTACTCTAATTAATGCAGCTGAAGTTATCAACAAAACGGATAATTCGTTTCGTGTGCCCGAACCAAAGACTGAACCACCAGATGATGTGAAAGAATTATTCAACCCAAACAATATTGAAGTAAGCAAGCACGCCACTTTTAAACCACCGCTACTATCTTTTACTGATACGAAAAATCAAATAGTTTATATACAGAGTAAGAAGAAGAATTTAGACCCAAAGATGATGCTTACGATTAAACAGAATGCAAAAGTATTGTTACAAAGAACTACTTTCGAGCCAAAACCCATGCAAGCTCCTACACGACCCCTAAACCAAAATAAGAAATGCAAGGAAGGCGTACTAAATGAAAGCACTTCGTCGAAAGTGGTGGCGTTGAAAAGATTACACCAGGAAAATAGTGACGAAAATGATTTCGAGAATTTGATCACTGAGAATCAAATATATGGTAACAAGATAGTTGTAAAAGAGAAGTCTCATGGCACATCGCAGGAACAAGATCTAAAAACTAAACAGGTGACAGAAAAAGTCACGACGACTGAGACTAAAAACGTTGTTCTACAAACTTGTAACAATTACGTATACTTAGGCAACGTCCAGCTTCCCACTAATTTCATGATGATTAAAAATAATTCTATAGTGTCACAAACTCCTGAAGCTTTTAAAGCCAAGATGGCGCCAATTGTAAGTAGCCGAGTAGCACCTGAACTAATTACTGTACCGGGTACAGTACCAATCACAGAAAGTAATACAGAAATAATGAAAACCTCAATACCGAACACAGCAGTGAGTTACGAAAGTCATGTTTTGAAATCTAACAACAGCTTCATACAAACTCTACCAAACATAAGTACGCCTGACATAGTGATACAAGCCAACCCAACCACAACTAAACCTGACATAGTGATACAAGCTAACCCAACTATAACTCAGCCCGACATAGTTATTCAAGCTAACCCAATCGTAACTAAGCCTGATATAGTTATTCAAGCGAACCCAATCATAGCGCAGCCTGACATAGTGATTCAAGCTAAACCTGCAGTTGTTATAAATCCAAAATTCGTCTACCAAGTGCCAATTTCCTCCATCAACCTCATGGAACCTGCAAAAATGAACGCGCCAATATCCTCCATCAACCTCATGGAACCTGCAAAAATGAACGAGCCAATATCCTCCATCAACCTCATGGAACCTGCAAAAATGAACGCGCCAATATCCGCCATCAACCTCATGGAACCTGCAAAAATAAACGCGCCAATTTCCTCCATCAACCTCGTGGAAGCTGCAAAAATAAAAGCTCCAATAAAACCGCCATTCAAAAAACGCGAGTATGTACCATTTGTTCCTCCACCACTACAAAAGATTGCCCCTAAAAAGGAAGTCCCCAAAAACCTAGATCCACCGAAAACAAATGAAAAATTACCCGTATCAAAAGCCCGCACGTATCAAACGGACGCAAACTTACAACCTACAGTAGTTATGACTAATATACTACCAGATGAGAAAGTTGATGAGGTTAGTTCTGTGGATAATTATGAGAAAAGACAACGTTTGAGGCGACTTAAACACTTGTCGAATCGTGAAACTAAATACGCTAAACTTGATGCTAAGAAGGTGGAAAAGACTGAAATTCCTAACATTATAATTACACCTCGTAATATAGATATTGAGATTTATAAAGAATTTGCTAATAGTAAAGTAGGCACAGATGAAGGCAGCAGTGGAAGTGATACTGATGATTACGGAGAGGATGAACTAAGAATGTACGAAGATATCATCGAGAATTATAAATGCACTAAAGCTGGCAATATAAATGAGAAAGGGAAGGTTGATTTCATGGCTAATCTTAGATTGGCGACACCAGACGCTTACAAAGGTATGTACATTCAGATCAAAAGATTATTTGATTATTTCACAATGTTTGTAAGTTCAATAGATTGTTTTATACAAAGTGTCGCTTTGCATCCTGATCAAATTCAAGGGTGTGCTACAGATCATAAAACTGAACATCTTTCTCTCAGAGGCCACCATCATAATCGTAAAAAAATAATCAGTTGTCTCATAAATTTGGTCGAGTATGGAGGTATTGGATGGCGGTCCCTTGAATTTTTAGATACTAAGCCCATGTTTGGGTCGGTCTAACTTGGCACAGCAGGCCATAATATAAATAATAATATTATTTTTTTTTATTACAAAATAAATACGTACGTACGTACGTATACGTACCTATGGCAAATTTACTCAATCCCAACGTTTGTAGCATCTCTCACTTAAAACTTTACAGCAAAAGACCTCGACATTCAAGACAAGGTGATAAGAAACGACTCGGTAGCATTAGCATATGTAGCTGTGGGTCGGCTGGACGTGCTGCTCAATATAACGACCGAGGAGACAGCCGAGGACAGTGACAAGCAAGAGGTGGAGAAAGAGAAGACAGCAGAGACTGGGGTTATCCAACAAGAGAGCAGAACTGCAACGCAGAGAAAGAAACTGTTCCTATCAAAGTTAAAGCTAACGCAAGTCACGCAGAAATTTAAAGAAGGTAGAACTTAATAATATTTGTTGATTGATTGATTTAAATTAGAAAGTACTCTGATCGTACCCACCCCACACTGGGTCCGTGTGTTGGATTACAGCACAGAATGTGCTCTCACTAACAGGAGGCCTATTGTCCGTGAATTTACTGGCTTGCTCATAATATACTTATACTACTCTTATTCGTAATTACAGATTTTGGTTCAAACTTGGTTACCTGCTCATGATAGGAACGCGTTATTGTCACAAGAGTGCAGCCTACTTTTAACGCTAACGCAACTACCTAGCTAATTTCATATCGGATTAATCATTTCAATTTCAGGATACGACAAAGTATGGCAAGAAATATTAAAAGAAAGAAAACGTCGTAACAGCAACCCGGATGGAGAAGACAACAGCAAAGAAGCGCGCCTTGGTTTCGAAACTGACTGTCAGCTCAAACAATTAACCGAAATCGAGAATAACGTCGCCGAAAATAACAACCTTATCAAAAAGAAATTAGATTCAGTTTCCAGTGGAGACACGAACGATGACAGCATTAAAGAACTAGCAGAGAAGAACTTCTCTGAGTTAAGCCGCCTATCCAAAATGGCCGACAATAGTGTGAAACTGTTCAAAACTCCAAGCACAAGAAAAAGAGACCTAACTCCTGGTTTCGACAGCGAGAACATTAAAAAACCAAGCACTCCAATACCACTGCCATACCATGATTACCCTCAGATTAAGATACCAACTGTTCCGAAGATAATTTCGTTGAAGTCGACGCAGGAGTGTGCGACTGTGACGTCGACGCAGGCGACATCCATGGACGAGCCGCAGAACTCGGCGGCGGGGGTAACGGAGATGTTCGAGGAGTCTTCAGTTAAGGAGAAGATGAGGGACATGAGCTGTCAAGTAGATGTACCGTTCTGGCCGGCGGTAGAAACTCTGGCAAAGAGTTACAAGGATTATGATGCAGGTAATTGACCAATCAATCTATTTCATAAATCCGAAAAAAACCTGATGCCATTCGCTTCGCTTCAGGAAGCTGTTTAGTTTTAAAGGTTGTTATGTAGGGTAATCCTTTTCTAGCAGCGGTCTACATACACAATTCGATGATCTACAATGCCTGCTCATAAGCAACAATTTGCGAATGCCTATTAAGGTGAAAACGTCAGAGTAGCCCGCGAAATTCAAAATTTGTTGCGTTTTTTACAATTTGCAGGCCACTGCTAGGTTGTATGTTGATGAAAATATCGTTTGCGACTGTAAGACACATTATAGTCCAATGTCATAAAGGTCGAGGAACAACTTTTTCAAGATCAACGTCGTTCCTCGTTCCAAAAAATCCAAGGAAATTTGAATTTCGCCGGCTACCCTGGATCATCAGTCTTAATAGACGACCTCAAAACCACGCTGCCTGTCTTGAGCATTTTCTGGCTTGATCTTCTATGTATAGTTGATACACATGATGTGTTTTACTCAAATAAAAAGTGTTACCAACAAGTTTTTTAATTACTGTAACTATGTTGATTCCAGATCGCCGAAAAGAGATACTCGAACTTCACAAACGGAATACCATCCTCAAAATAGAAGGTGCACACATCACCTGTTCAGCGTCGCGCGACTCGGACCATGCGCGTGCGCTTCTAGCTGAGCGACAGAACCTCTCCATGGAAGAAAACAAGCTCCGTAAGTCGCTGCAGAGGATAAAACAAGCCATTGAAGTTATTAGAAACTACTAGCCAAGGACGA
The DNA here is from genome assembly GCA_916618015.1 of Xestia c-nigrum. NCBI lineage: Eukaryota > Metazoa > Arthropoda > Insecta > Lepidoptera > Noctuidae > Xestia > Xestia c-nigrum. The sequence goes on from OU745248.1 coordinate 1,538,681, forward strand.
GAGGCTGGTTCATTGAACTCAAGCAGAATTCGAGCAGGCGAAAACGGTCGAAGCTCGAGAATTTGAAATAGTTTTTGTACACAAGGTGCTATAGTTGCTTAACTTTGAAATCCAAAAGTAAGCCTGTTTAAGTCTTGAATAGTCATCTATTGTGATCTTCAAAATTGTTTCTATTTGTTATTTGTTCTGGGCCTCAATTCTGCTATTAAAATAGTGTCAGATTAGTCGATCATTGATGTCATAATGGTCATTTCTGTCAAGTTTTGACCTGTTTGATAATCTATTAATAAAATTCCGCCACAATGAACAACCACTGACACTTCATTGAAAGAAATGTCATAGAATAGTAATATCGTACATGAAATCTGGCATGAATAAATGTTCGCATTTAGTAGTACATTTCGAAAACCATTTGTTCTAAGGGTTTTATAATCATGACAATACGACAATGCCATTAAAACAAAATTTTATTACGAGACCATTGACCGACCCATGATCGACCATTGTGAATTTAGCAGATTACGAACTTTAAGCAAAATGACAATGGGATGACAATGGAATCATGTGTTGGAGTGACGAATTTATTAAAATAGCAGAATTAGGCCCCTGAAGTAATGTCAATTTGCTTAACAATTATTTTTTGTGAATGTGTAGGTACCTACCTGTTAACACCCGTCAGTAAACCTATACATTAATTGTAATTTATTTGCAAAATGAACCGGCCTCTACGATTAAGAATAATTTAACGTCTCAGATTAATTTTACACTCATAATATTCACAGTAATTAATTGACAGTAAATATTCTGTGGGCACTCACCATGGGCTTTGTCAAACTCGGATATCTGTGTCGCGCGTATAATAGTCCGATAGCGCTGCAGCGCTGGGCTATTTTGACGCCATAAAGGGGATGACCCAGATTGGGCTAGTTTCAAAAGTCCAACCAAAATAAACTTATTATTTGGACAGAACATACCATACTATGTTTTTCTATTATTACATTGCTTATCTTATCATTACACCTAAGTCGTAACTCAATTCACCAAGAAATTATTCAACCACAAAATATCTGAGGTCACCCTGATTAGGGTAATATTTTTTTTGCCGGCCAACTTTAATAAACGCAATAATTCAATAAAGCGGATAACTTTCGAATTTTTGCCTGTGCATATTGCGTTTTGTGTCCCATCTGACTTTTGCATTTTCAGTAATTTCATGATTTGTGGTTGATTATTTTTATTCAAATCAAAACTGGCAAAATTGATTAAAGTTTAAAATAATGATTATGATCATCCAGGATAGCCTGCAAACCCAGATTGTGTAATTTTCGTCCAGTGCAAAACTGACAATAGGGTAGTTTGTATATTTTTTTTTTCAAATAGGTAATAAGATTGCGTGGACAAAAACGACACAAATTATGAATAGTGTTTTGTTCCACCATAAAAAGTAATCGAAAAAAACGTAAACTCTAAATACTTGAATTTTCTGTTGTGGATTTTACCGGGTTTTGTAATAAGAAAAATTAAATATCTATGTCGTGATGAATTCGGCACAAAATATTTTGAACAACAGATATCAGTAGGTAGGTACTGTTAACGCGTAGCACCAAGTTGGGCGACGTGTTAGCTACTGGCTTAGAGTATATATTCCTGTATTATATACTCTAAGGGGTACTAGTTAAATAGCTACAAGAATTTTCGTAGACAGAAATGACAAAAAATGGCTATGTATATCAGTTACTACATCGTTATTATAATGAAAGTTTTTCAACTATAATTTTCTTTTCGTCTAATAGTGATCGACATGACTAATAGCCCAAGTTTTCCCTACGCAAGTACCTAAAATGACACAAATATAGTAGGTTGGGTATTTACCCAACCAAACTGCGAAACTATATGCGAAAAACAAACAACTTTAATATTTTTGAAACCACAAAAACTAGCGCTATCGGACTATCTGTACACCGAGCACACTGTAAGGATTGGTCACAGATAAAAAATGGCAAAATTATACTGCGCTTTCTTATATTATGTAAAATAAGAAATAATAATTAATGGCGATAATCGCCGGCTAAAAATTGTAAATAATTTAGTAAATAGTTGCAATTGACAGAGACAATTATTTTGTCATGATAAGTTACTTTGACTTATCACTAAGTGGCCAAGCCATATTGTGGGCCGTTAAGTGAAATAACAAATTAATTGGATGAAAGATAATGATGATGGCAAAAGAAAAAGCACACTGATGTTTATTAAACTCAGATGTCAGATGTTTTATAACAAAATTCATATTTTAACTTGACAACAAATCTTTCGGCCTATAGGTGATTGACATTAATACTTAATCTTAAGATAAAAAAGTGTAAGATAATTGTAAATAAATAAAAATGTAAACGTTGAATAATTTTGCATTAAAAGCCTAAAAAGGGAGCTAAGTACATAAGAGAAAGTTTGATAGTGGCGCCAGTGACTGAAAAGTTATGTGGTAATCGGGTGTCGTATTATGGCCATGTGATGAGGAGGAATGAGAAAAATATCGACAGGAATTTTGTAAGTATGAATGTGAGAAAAGAGGAAGTCCAAAGAAACGATGAATGGACTGTGTAAAGGATGATAAGTATGGCAAGCAAGGAGGTGTCTGATGCAGGGACTCAAACTGTAACCGTATTAATGTGTTTTAACACTGTTTTTAGTAAAACAGTTTCATTAGAAAAAACACTTTTAGATGTAACAGATACAATAATGTTGCCGAATCAAACTGTAACCTTTTATGTGTAACTGAAATAATCAGTTTTACAACAGACTGCGAATAGATTTCGGCTATCCAATTGCAACGCTGAGTTTACCTGTTAAGGGGCCGGCGGAGAATACGTCGTTCATACAAACGTAATACCAAAATAATTTGTAAATCAAACATATTCTTAAGGCAGTGTGTATTTATTTCGATTGGGTCACAGAATATCTATGTTCCTAAATATATATTTACTGCTTTACGTGCTTAGGGTCCTGGGTTCGAATCCCGGTAGGAGCAAATGTTTGTGTGATGAGCAATGGACATTTGTTTCCAAGTCATGGATGTTTATATGTATGATAAGTATGTTTTTACAAACAAAAAAGTATATATGTAATATATCAACTATCTAGTGTCCACGACACAAGCTTTGCTTAGTGTGGCACTAGGTGGCGCTGTGTGTTAATGCCCAGTAGTGTCCGACCGAAGGTGCAATTCTGGCCGAAGCCGAAGCCGAAGCCGATTAATCGGTGTTCACCAAAACCTTCGGCCGAAGCCGAAGCCGAAGCCGAAGGTGATGGATGATCTTTAGAAATGCGATAGTTATTATAATCTCAGAATATACTACATATTCTGAGAGCTTTAGAGATTTAGCCCAATTACGAGCCGAGTGACCAACGTATTTAAGTAGGTAATAAATTATTCGATGGCGCGGTGGTGCGGCGAAACGCTGCTCTGTTCTGCGCACTCTCCGTCTCGCTCTAGCATTGTTCAGTAAATTCCAAATTTTGACAACTTGCAAACCTTCGGCTTCGGCCAAAGCTTCGGCTAATTTTTGGCCGAAGCCGAAGGTTTGGCCGAAGGTGCTTTTTTTGGCCGAAGGTGGCCGAAGCCGAAGCCGAAGCCGAAGCATCGGTCGGACATTAATGCCCAGCGATATTTATTTATTTATATTTTGAAAGGACAATGATATGAAGACGAGGTATGAGGAATTTAAAATTTCTATTGAAAACTTATTTTGCTCATAACTCTAGTTTAAATCAGTTTCCATTCAAAATATACACCCATATATTTGGGAACATAGATATTCTGTAATTCAATCGAAAAAATAAATACACACTATCTTAGGAATATGTTTAATTTACAAATTATTTTGGAAAGTATTACGTTTGTATGAAATACTCATGCTCCGCAGGCGTCTTAAACACTTATTAACACTGTTAAACCTTTTATATCTGTAACAGATATGTTACGGTTACACTTTTGTAAGTGTTTTGGAGTAACACATTGAAAACACATTTATAACACTTATAATTCTGTACTTAACCTTTATGAAGGTGTTTTTAAGTCCCTGGTCTGATGAGATAACGAGTAAAAGATAATTATTCTAGAAAAATAAATTGAGATAAGGGCAAGATAATGATGATAGGAACTCCCATAATTAAGGCTTTATAAAAATATTTTTGTCTGTCAACGTTATATAATTATCCAAAAATGAAGAACCTGTGGTCTAACCTTAAGGTTAAATTAAATTGTACCAAAAATTGTAGAAAAATGTTTTTGTCAATTTAACTGTATGATAGAAATAACTAGTCAGCTATTTTTAGGTAATATTTATTAAAGTAAACGTTAAGACTCATTGAAATAACGCAATAATTACACTAACTGTTTTTAACGCCTTTTTTATTAAAATGTTTTTGTACACAAGGTGCTTGGTATATTTTGCGTAAGTTTGCTATTGTAATTTCAAACTCAAGCGTTGTTTTGCATGTCTCTTTTAGCACCGCCATCTTAAAATATTAACTGACAGCGTCACTGTCAATGTCATAAAAGGCGCCAAAAGAAATATGCGGCATTGTTTTTTTCCAGTCACTGAAAAAAACTGTCAGTGGCTACAACTAGCCTCCTCTCAAAATATACTGGGCATACTGTACTTAACTACTGTAGGAGGGAAACGCGAATTTTAGTACTACTCATGTTATAGTCATTGTATAATAAAATAACCATTAAATATATATTTCATATACATTTATTCCATTCACATAATGTCTACTCTGTTTAGAATTACACTGATCAATTTGCGATTTAATTATAATATCCCTACCGTTTTACACTGTGATTACTTTTTACCAATTAAATCGCTTGTAATGCGTCTCTTTTTGTTATATTACTGTAAAATACGTTTTGCGGAAACGAATACTAGTAACGAAACAATAAAAAAGATACTCAACATTTTAAATCTTGTTTTATTACCTTTAACTTTCAAATAATAATACTGTTTAGATCGAATACATAATACAATGTCAATGGTGAAACCTATTAAAATTGTGGTTATGTTATTACAAAGGAATTAATTAATACAAGTGCAACTACAGTTGACTAATGTTAAGTTAACGTACGTTCTCATTAAAAACTTGTTGTTAATATTTCTTCTTGTCCCTCTGAAATTCAGACTCAAAGCATTTATTTTATTTAGACTATTACGGGCATTTTGAATGTTATATTAAAAAGAAAGCGAAGCTGCAGTCTTGGTCACAAGGCATAACAACTTTGTAAAAGTACTGTAGTTGCCCATTCTCCTTTATTTTTAGTTGAGATCAGCCCCCGTATTCACAACGCTTCGATTCGCTTCCGATTCGGAAAGTCGTATGTCTATCTCGGTCGTTTTCGTAATGCCAGTAGAAGACAGATATACGAGTTGTCGAATCGGAAACGAGTCGAACGTTTGTGAATACGGGGTCTGATCAATCGATTTCACGAAAAAATAAAGCAGATTGGGCAATAACCTCATCATACAAGATGTCCTCATGTACCTACATACATTTCACCAGCAGGAATACGCGTCAGGTAAGTGAAGTAGCATCATACCGAATCATACTTCTAAACTAAATTATATTTGATGCCCGTGTCATCAGCTGGGGTCCTCAAAACAGCAGAGAGCTGTTCCCGCCATGATCAGCACGATACCCACGATCGACCCTGGAAAATAAAGGTTATATACATAGTTACTTAAGATACAAGATGTAAACCACCTCATCACGAAGCCGTCAACCAAGCATTTTGTACATCAAACTAAGTAACTTTACACAAAATATTTTGCTGGGAAACATGTTTTGTGGTAGAACTCAATATAACGCATTTAAAACATTGTGCTGATGGATGGATTGAATAGTACGGGGGTAAAGCAAGCCTGCCGGGGTTGCGGGCCTGTTCGAAAGATACCGTGGCCCCGGAACATAAAGGGCGAAGAAGGAACATGGATGGGTTTTAGTCAGTTCCTTCCGCTCCGCCCAGAGTGGGAGAAGTCATTTGATGATTTCCCATCGTAAAAAAAAAAAAAAAAACATGGTGCTGTAACATTAAAAAACGTCACAGCGCTGTTATTCTGATAGGGCCCAAAGTGAAAGTGATGCCACCGGTCAGATACGGATAAGATTAAAAGATTAGTAAACTTTAATTGACAGTACAAACGTCAGTTGGAACGGTCTCAACCAGATGGTATTGTAGCAGTAGCTAGATGAGAGTTGAGGGTCCTATATCCAGCAGTGGACTACTGAAAGCTGATAATGATGAGGTGATGTTTACAAAAATCACTATTACTATTCCAGGGGCTCTAATTACTATCTAACAGGATCTTATACTTATTGTTACGAGCTGGGTATGAGATAAATTAATTACTACCGATTAAACAACACAATAACTTTATTAATCACAAAACAATCAAAACTTAATCACAAATACACTACTGTTTACTATTCACTTAGATATCGCACTTGTAGTTCACTTGGATTCGCTTCGTTGTGTCGCTAAAACAAGACTGCCGGTCGCGGGCCTGAGCGGTGTATTTATACTCGCCAATAGACACACCAGAATAACCACGAACATTCGAGAGGGTCATAAAAAAACACTAACAAAAAATAGCAGGTAGATACAAAAAATAGAGGTACCTACTAAAAACAAGTAGGTATAACCTACTTGTACAAAACAAGCAAATATGAACCTTATGCCCTAGGCGTACGGTCAAAATTCTAATGTCTTTTTATAAATAGGTCGCGAGTTTTTCTACCTACCTAACTTTAAAACTAATAATGATAGAATGCTCTCGAACTTCTAACGTACACACACTGCAATCACTTGCTTTCTCGAATGTTCTAGTAGGTCCACTGTAACACTGCCCCCTCCTTAGACATGCTCGTCCCGAGCATCATTAGTCCCGTAGTATCGCGCCAACCGGTCTACATGCACAATCTTAGGCGCACCTCGTGGACCCTTCTGTATTCGGTAGGTGACATCGTTGATCCTAGTCACGACTCGGTATGGCCCATCCCATTTTGCTTGTAACTTCGGAGACTTCCCCTTGCTCCGCACTGGGTTATGCAACCACACCAGTGAACCCTCGTCGAAACCCCTACCGTTTGCCTTCCGATCATAACGGGTATTCATCTTCTCAGACATCTGTTGGCCGGATTGTCGGATATGCTCATAAACATCGTTCAACTTATTACGCAAGTCATTCGCGTAATCTGTTACGCTACATGGAGCATCAGGGGGAGTTCCAGTGATTAAATCAGCAGGTAACCGTAGTTCCCTTCCAAAGTTCGCGAAGGCTGGTGTCACAGTCGTACTTTCGTGGACTGCACTTCGGTAAGACAGAAGAAACGGCTGTATGTGCTTGTCCCAATCCCTTTGCCGGCTTTCCACAACTTTCGCCAGATATCTCTCCAACGTTTGGTTGAATCGTTCCACCATTCCATCGGACTGTGGGTGGTAGGATGTGGTTCTGGTTTTATGGGTACCCATCAATCGACACGTCTCTTGAAATACTTGCGATTCAAAATGTCTTCCTTGATCGCTGTGTATTTCTAAGGGTACTCCAAAACGACAGAAGACTTCTTGAACTAATTTATCTGCGACAGTTGTTGCTTCTTGGTTCGGAATGGCGAAGACTTCCGGCCACTTTGTAAAGTAATCCATGACCACCAGGAAGTACCTGTTTCCGCTCTCGCTTACTGGAAATGGTCCCGCAACGTCTAGTGCTATCCGTTCCCAAGGGGCTCCAACGTTGTACACTTTTAATGCACCTCTGCTGCGTGTCTGAGGTCCTTTCACGGCCGCACAACTGGTACATTTGCGGCACCAGTCCTCCACATCATCACGACAATGGATCCAGTAAAAGCGTTCTCGAATTTTTAGTAGAGTTCTTTTTACTCCCATATGTCCTCCAGAACATCCATCATGGTAGAGCCGTAGAACATCCGGTACCTTAGCTTTAGGGACAACCATTTGTAGATGACAACTGTCCCCTCTAGCGTTTTCCCGTTTACGGCACAAGACTCCATCCTGGATCACCAAGCTGTTCCATTGCGCCCAATAACTCTTCGTGATGGAACTCATCGCAGCCACATCACTCCACTTGGGTTTAGGAACACCAGCTTTGATCCACTCGAAGATCGGTTTGATGTCCGAGTCATTGTGCTGAGCCTCCTGTATGGTTACCTTCCATTCATCGCTAAGATCCGTTCTTAGCATCCTTACAGGCACCACTTCCTTAGACTCCTGTCTGGAACTACGCTTACAGTCTTCAGGCAATGGTCTTCTTGACTGTTCGTCTGTGTTGTTGTGGTTTCTCCACTGTTGGTGACCAGTCTTCTTAGCCGCTTTTCCTTGCTGAGATTGATCTTCTCTAGGTGCGCTTCGCTTTTTACAATTCGACCGAAGGTGACCCCTTTCTCCACAAGTGTAACACCTAGGGCTGTATCGTCGCGGACGCTGGCGTTCAGGTGATGCCACAACTTGCTTTGGACAACTTGGCCGAAGATAATCCCTTTCTCTAGCTGTGTAGCAGTTAGATCTGTAACCTTGCGCACGGTCGTGTACGTGATGCCACTACCTCCCTGACGTAGTGTGTTCGGTGGTCTTGCCTCACTGCCTCTACTTCCAAGGCATGGGCTAAGGCGTCCTTCAAGGTCTCATGATGCCGAAGTCTCACGGCGGCTCTAACTTCTAAGTCACGTATTCCATCAACGAACGCCTGTACCAGATTTCCATCGATCAGTGCAGGGGCAGACCGGTATGCTTTTCGAACCAGTTTCTCAACTTCCAGAGCCCACTGCTGTAGGTTCTCGGCACTTCGTTGAAAACGGTCCTTCAACTTGGCACGGAATACGTGCTCCAGGTGCGCGTCGCCGTATCTGGACTCCAACGCCTCCAGTAGCTGCTCGTAGGTAACGTCCTTGCCGAGCGCCTCCAGAATAGTTAGGGCCTGGTCTCGGAGGCCCAAGGTGAGCGCGGTCATGGCTTGTGGTTTTGTCCATCCATTCGCCTTCATGACGGCCTCAAACTGTATTTTGTAAGCCGACCACGAAGATGTGCCGTCGAACGGAGGCACCTTAAAACCACGCGAAGAAGGTGCAGCAACCACCGAAGCTACAGTTCCACCTTCAGTCTTCAGTTCGCTCAAAGCCTTCTGCACCCCAGCAATCTTAACTTCGGCCTCCGAGATGCGATTCTCGTGCTGGTGGACCTGATCTTTCATCACTTTCAGGTCCTTGCCGAAAGTTGCATGAAGATCCTTTATGAGGATCATCTGCTCCTCTTGACGGCGAGCCTGCTCCTCTTTGTCTTGCTGCAATTGCTCCTGTAACTGGCGAGCCTGCTCCTCTTGACGGCGAGCCTGCTCCTCTTGACGGCGAGCTTGATCCTGCAGCAGTGCCATTAAAGCTGACAAGTCTGGTGCCACTTTTGCTGGAGAAACTCCGGATGGGCCAGCGACTGGCTGTGACGTAGGCTGGACACCACCCGGTGTCTGTGTCGGAGAATCCCCAAACCGCCTTTGGTCCATATCCTGCTGTCGCTGACTTCTGGTACGGATACCGTCCGTGTCGTCCTTTGGTAGGATTGGCATAATTTATCTCTCACTTCTGACACCAATTTGTTACGAGCTGGGTATGAGATAAATTAATTACTACCGATTAAACAACACAATAACTTTATTAATCACAAAACAATCAAAACTTAATCACAAATACACTACTGTTTACTATTCACTTAGATATCGCACTTGTAGTTCACTTGGATTCGCTTCGTTGTGTCGCTAAAACAAGACTGCCGGTCGCGGGCCTGAGCGGTGTATTTATACTCGCCAATAGACACACCAAAATAACCACGAACATTCGAGAGGGTCATAAAAAAACACTAACAAAAAATAGCAGGTAGATACCTACTAAAAACAAGTAGGTATAACCTTCTTGTACAAAACAAGCAAATATGAACCTTATGCCCTAGGCGTACGGTCGAAATTCTAATGTCTTTTTATAAATAGGTCGCGAGTTTTTCTACCTACCTAACTTTAAAACTAATAATAATAGAATGCTCTCGAACTTCTAACGTACACACACTGCAATCACTTGCTTTCTCGAATGTTCTAGTAGGTCCGCTGTAACATTATTTTAAAAGAACACTTTGAAAGCGAGTAGGGCAGTATGTATTCTAGACAGTGCTTCTAGGCCGGGGAATGATGATGACTTTTGAAACATACTATAAGTACGTACTTTTATCCAGCGGCTCTTCAGCGCCGATGCTCGCTCCAGTGACTGCGGTGAACACGAAGGCCAGGCTGTTGGCGACAGGCACGGCCACCGACAACGGCGCGCGCTGCACGGCCGCGAGGTAGCTCAGCGACCCCGCCTGGTTCACCAGCCACGGTAACACGTACTGTAACATGTTACACCGATGGTTTATAATAATAATAATCTATACTAATATAACAAAGCAGAAGAGTTTGTTTGATTGAACGCGCTAATCTCAGGAACTACCGGCTCGAATTGAAACATTCTTTTTGGGTTGGATAGTCCATTTATCGAGGAAGGCTATAGGCTATATAACATCACGTTATGACCAATAGGAGCGGAGCAGCAATAAGAAATGTTGCAAGCGGGAAAAAAGCTTCCGTTGAGCAGGCGATGCGTTGCGATATAAAAACTTCACGCGGACGAAGTCGCGGGCAGTTTAATAATGTATCATTTAATTCAGGTAACAAAAGACCCATATCATGTATAGATATACCTTACACACTGACATACATATTTATAAAAACCACAAAAACATAAGACTATTGCACACGAAGACACGGCGTCATGTTGCGCTGCGTGGTGTCGCGTAGCCTTCCGCGGAATCGCCGATACACGACACCTTTCGGCCAAAACTCTTCCTTGAGGAAGGTCTCAATATGATGAGTCGGAACTCGCACCACGAACGATTTAAAATTCGTTTTGTGGCGGGACTCCAACTTCTCGACCCTCACGGTCCAGATGGCCTTCGCTCGGACATACTCCACGATTCCTCAACCTTCGTGGTGTGAAGTAGCCGTAACACATAGAACGGCGTCGTTGGTATCGCCGGACGCACCATGTTGGGTCCTTCCAGTGCGGTCCCGCACTGGTTCCGAATAGGAGGCTTATTCGTCTTCTTCCTCTCCAACTTCACGAAACCATCCATGTCACACGTGGCCATTTCTGGGCCTTATTTCGAACCCCTGTTTACAGGTTCACAGCAGCTCTTATTGTCCCCCTTTTTCATCTGCGATACAGGTTTGGGCGTGAGGACAATAGCAGCGTAGGCACATTTAGGGGTCGACGTACCTACACGAGTCATTGCCTCGACCGGCACCGAGTCAGCAACTTCGGCGAATTAAAACTGTCGACGCTAGCATTTCTCGCTCCGCAACGTTTACTCACGTTGGAGGCATCAGGCGACCTATTTACCTTAATAGTTTATACTAGCAACAGGCACGACCACGGACCGAAACTTCGACATCGATAACGTTGAAAATTGTGATCACTGCTTGACTAGCCACCAAGCGGATGCATTCATGAGCTTATGAAGCTAATCAAGCGCCTATTGCGCCTGGACAGAGATAGCCTGCGACTGATGGCGGGGACCATCACCGGACACTGCAGGTTGCTGATCAAATACTTCCACACCCTAGGTATGTTCGCTCTGACAGTCCCCTGTGCAGAGCGTACATAGAGGTGTAGGAAACGGTAGTGCATGTACTCCTCAAATGCACCGGGCGTTATCCAGATGTCCTGAGAAGACTGGGAAGATTTATCTGCTTCTGGAGGAAGGTGGGCTGGTTGGAATAACAACCGTCATTCCTCATTTTAAGGGGCCGGCGGAGCATGCGTTTTTCATACAAACGTAATACCAAAATAATATGAAAATAATACACATTCTTAAGGTAGTGTGTATATGTCACCGTAAAATTGTCAAACACGTTATATTACAATATAACGAGTTTTTTCTCGCGATATTGTAATGTCTCGAATTATTGTCAACTGAACATACGGAAGTATCTCTGCCCCCATAATCGGGACTTGGGGCACCCCCCCGTTAGGTTAGTTAGGTTCCTTTAAACCCTGCACTCCGGCCCCCCGGTGTTCATTTGACAATAATTCGAGACTTTACAATATCGCTAGAGATATTACAATATAACGTATTCGACAATTTTACGGTGACATATATATTTCGATTAGAATACAGAATATCTATGTTCCCAAATTAATATTTAAAAGGACAATGATATAAAGGCGAGATAAGAGGAATTTAAAATTTGTATTGACAATTTATTTTCCTCGAACTCTCGTTTAAACCAGTGTCCGTTCAAAATATGTATTTGGGAACCTACATATTTTGTAATCCAATCAAAATAAATACACACTATCTTAAGAATATGTTTGATTTACAAATTATTTTGTACGTTGTGTTTACGTTTGTATGAAAAACGCATGCTCCGCAGGCCTCTTATGGAGTAAGTGCGAAAACCAAACCCCTAACATAAAACATGTATCTGTCACCGTAAAATTGTCAAATACGTTATATTGTAATATCTCTAGCGATATTGTAAAGTCTCGAATTATTGTCAAATGAACATATTGCTTACAACAAAACGCATTATTTTTCGTGAAATGCTTGCGATGGTAGTCAACTTACGCGGTGTGGAGGGAAGGAGGGCTCCCCCTTGCCCAGTGGCGCAACTCTCATGAAAAGATAATGCACCATTCCTGAGAAATACCGATTAATATAACATAACCTTAAAACACTTTATATTTCCCCTAAAAAGCGTAGTCGACAGAGCCCCGCTTCGCGGGGCCCCTATTTCCGAGTGCAGGGTTTAAAGGAACCAAACTAACCTAACGGGGGGGTGCCCCAAGTCCCGATTATGGGGGGAGAGATACTTCCGTATGTTCAGTTGACAATAATTCGAGACATTACAATATCGCGAGAAAAAACACATTATATTGTAATATAACGTGTTTGACAATTTTACGGTGACATATCCATGAGTTGCAATTTTTATGGATTTCAACAAGACTTTTAATGCGTTTAATAAATGTACGTTCTATAAGTGCCCCTAAGGAGACCAATAGCAACTTATAAACGGAGATAGCCGCTTACCTTCCAATTCCCGAGCAGGAAGGTGACTTCAGCCCAGACCTGTCCTAGCACGGTGGTGGCTGAGACGTCACGCAGTCCCTTCGTACCCTGGCGGATGAAGGGATTGGTGCATCCCCACAGCACACCGGTCAGCACCAAGAGACCTGGGAACATAATTATAATAGTTACATTTGTACCCTATCACAATTTCGCGTTAAAGAAAGCTTGGTAGCTAGCATTCGTTTTTTCGGAAATCTTTTCTTAATCTCACCTTCCTTTTGAAGAATATTTGTGCCTTATAAGGTTCTTCACCCAGTGGCTTAAGGCATTTATTGTTGTACCTTGTTAATGTGTATTGTAATGTAATTCTCATCTCGGCATATTAAAACTATTGTATTGTTACGAGCTGGGTATGAGATAAATTAATTACTACCGATTAAACAACACAATAACTTTATTAATCACAAGTACACTTTAAACTCAATCACAAGTATACAACAATACACTACTGTTCACTATTCGCTTAGATATCGCAGTTCAAGTTCACTTCGATTCGCTTCGTTGTGTCGCTAAAACAAGACTGCCGGTCGCGGCCCTGAGCGCTCTATTTATACTCGCCAACAGACACACCAGAATAACCACGAACATTCGAGAGGGTCATAAAAAACACTAACAAAAAATAGCAGGTAGATACAAAAAATAGAGGTACCTACTAAAAACAAGCAAATATGAACCTTATGCCCTAGGCGTACGGTCGAAATTCTAATGTCTTTTTATAAATAGGTCGCGAGTTTGTACCTACCTAACTTTAAAACTAATAATAATAGAATGCTCTCGAACTTCTAACGTACGCACACTGTAATCGCCGACTTTCTCGAATGTTCTAGTAGGTCCGATGTAACACTGCCCCCTCCTTAGACGTGCTCGTCCCGAGCATCATTAGTCCCGTAGTATCGCGCCAACCGATCTACATGCACAATCTTAGGCGCACCTCGTGGGCCCTTCTGTATTCGGTAGGTGACATCGTTGATCCTAGTCACGACTCGGTATGGCCTATCCCATTTTGCTTGTAACTTCGGAGACTTCCCCTTGCTCCGCACTGGGTTATGCAACCACACCAGTGAACCCTCGTCGAAACCCCTACCGTTGGCTTTCCGGTCATAACGGGTCTTCATCTTCTCAGACATCTGTTGGCCGGACAGTCGGATATGCTCATAAACATCGTTCAACTTATTACGCAAGTCATTCGCGTAATCTGTTACGCTACATGGAGCATCAGGGGGAGTTCCAGTGATTAAATCAGCAGGTAACCGTAGTTCCCTTCCAAAGTTCGCGAAGGCTGGTGTCACAGTCGTACTTTCGTGGACTGCACTTCGGTAAGACAGAAGAAACGGCTGTATGTGCTTGTCCCAATCCCTTTGCCGGCTTTCCACAACTTTCGCCAGATATCTCTCCAACGTTTGGTTGAATCGTTCTACCATTCCATCGGATTGTGGGTGGTAAGAGGTGGTTCTGGTTTTATGGGTACCCATCAATCGACAAGTCTCTTGAAATACTTGCGATTCAAAATTTCTTCCTTGATCGCTGTGTATTTCTAAGGGTACTCCAAAACGACAGAAGACTTCCTGAACTAATTTATCTGCGACAGTTGTAGCTTCTTGGTTAGGAATGGCGAAGACTTCCGGCCACTTTGTAAAGTAATCCATGACCACTAGGAAGTACCTGTTTCCGCTCTCACTTACTGGAAATGGTCCCGCAACGTCTAGTGCTATTCGTTCCCAAGGGGCTCCAACGTTGTACACTTTTAATGCACCTCTACTGCGTGTGTGGGGTCCTTTCACGGCCGCACAACTGGAACATTTCCGACACCAGTCCTCCACATCATCTCGACAGTGGATCCAGTAGAAGCGTTCTCGAATTTTTAGTAGAGTCCTTTTTACCCCCATATGTCCTCCAGAACATCCATCATGGTAGAGCCGTAGAACATCCGGTACCTTAGCTTTAGGAACAACCATTTGTAGATGACAGCTGTCCCCTCTAGCGTTTTCCCATTTACGGCACAAGACTCCATCCTGGATCACCAAGCTGTTCCATTGCGCCCAATAACTCTTCGTAATGGAACTCATCGCAGCCACATCACTCCACTTGGGTTTAGGAACACCAGCTTTGATCCACTCGAAGATCGGTTTGATATCCGAGTCGTTTTGCTGAGTCTGCTGTAGGGTCTCCTTCCATTCATCGCTGAGATCCGTTCTAAGCATCCTCACGGGCACTACTTCCTTAGTCTCTTGCCTGGCAGAGTGCTTACAGTCTTCAGGACAAGGTCTTCTTGACAAGGCGTCTGCGTTACCGTGAGTTCTCCCACTGCGATGTTCAGTTACGAAATCAAACTCTTGTAGTAGTTCTATCCATCTCGCCACTTGCCCCTCTGGATTCTTGAACTGTAATAGCCACTTCAGTGCAGCATGGTCAGTTCGTAATTGGAATTTGCGTCCCAGCAAATATTTACTGAAGTGCTGCACTGTCTTTACTACAGCGAGTAGCTCCCGTCTTGTAACGCAGTAATTTCTTTCTGGTTTGGATAAAGACTTGCTGAAGTACGCTATTACAACCTCCCGGTCTCCTTTCCGTTGAGACAGCACGCCCCCAATTCCAGTATTACTGGCATCTGTATCAACTATGAAGTCATTTTCAGTGTCAGGATATCCCAAGATAGGTGTGTTGCACAGACGTTTCTTTAATTCCTGAAATGCGACGTCGCAGTCCTCGTCCCAACAGAATTGCCTCTTTTCCTCTGTGAGTTTGTGCAGAGGTTTGGCATGGCAATGTCGGCAAAATTCTTGACAAATCTTCGATAGTAGGAGCACAAACCCAGGAATGCTCTGACTTGTGTCTTGTCTTTCGGAACTGGCCAATCCTTGACGGCGACTACTTTTTCTGGGTCTGTTTGAACACCTTCCCCCGAAACTATGTGTCCTAAGAAGTTCACTTGTAGTCTGAAAAACGAGCACTTTTTCGGACTTAACTTGAGATTTGCTGTTTGGATTTTCGACAGCACTCGGTTGAGGTTTTTAAGGTGATCTTCAAATGTACGGCCCACGATGATTATGTCGTCTAGATAGACAAGACATGCGTCTCCAATCAATCCGGCGAGTACTTGCTCCATCAGCCTTTCAAACGTCGCAGGAGCGTTGCACAAACCGAATGGCATAACTTTAAACTGCCATAGCCCTTTTCCTGTTGAGAATGCAGTTTTTTCCTTGTCCTTGGGGTCTATTTCTACTTGCCAGTAGCCACTCTTCAGATCAAGTGTGGTAAACCACTTCATACCAGTCAGCGTATCCAGTGTGTCATCGATCCTAGGCAGCGGGTAGCTGTCCTTTTTCGTGACGTCGTTGAGTCGTCGATAGTCCACACAGAAGCGCATACTGCCGTCCTTTTTCTTTACCAGGACCACAGGAGAACACCATGGACTCGATGAAGGCTCTATAACACCTTCCCTCACCATTCCCTCAATCATGGTTTCTACCTCTTTTTCTCGTGCAACTGGCAGTCTTCTTGGTCGCTGACGGATAGGTAACTCGTTACCTGTATTAATCTGGTGCTGAACAAGTCCAGTTCTTCCTATGTCAGCATCATTCGAAGAGAAAATGTTGGCGTACTGAAGTAACATCTTCTTAGCCTTGTCCATTTCTCCTTTAGTTAAATCGCAGTTTTTCAAAAGCGTTGACACGTCAAATTTTGAACTACGAATTTCATTTCCGGTAGGCACATCTTGCAATTGACGCATCCAAGCTACTTCCTCGCAAGTGCCAATCAAGGTGCCCTTCTTAATTACTTGCTCCTGGTCACTTGGATTCAGTATGCGTACTGCTGAGATGTTGGTGGCCTTGACCAGAGTTCGTGCCGTCTTCCATGGGAAGTCATTGTTCACCCTTTCTATCAGAACACTCCGACCTTTGTTTCCAAAATTCCGTGGTAAACTAATTGGCACCATCGTTTCTGATCTGCGGGGAAGAACAATCTTCTTCAGGCAGTACACTTTTCCTGACGGTGCACCTTCCATGAACACTTCCTCTGAACCACATTTCAGTACTCCTTGATCAACGTCGATCTCATAACGATATTTCCGCATGAAGTCCAAGCCCAAGATGCAATCGTCCACTATGTCGGCCACGATGACATTCTGCTTGTAAAATCTGTCACCCAATTTTAACTCCACCTCCTTCTTGCCTCGGACGTTTATGTGCTGACCGGTAGCTGTTAGTAACTGTATACGGTCGTGCTTATTGAAGTAGTCCCCAAGAAACCGACTAGCTAGTTTGGAATTGACGACCGTGTGAGATGCTCCAGTATCCAACGTCAGTTTGCATGGTGTTCCATTGACTTCGCCTTTGATGGTAAGGCTGTTCCCGTCATGTGCTTGCGAGATCAAGATTCTCGGGGCTCTTTCAATACCAGCTAGCACCCGCCCCCCAGTCCTGGCATTTACTCGTTTCCCTGCTGTGGCTGGGCAGTCACTTCAGCCACTCTTTCCTGCTGATCTTCTCTCGGGGTGCTGCGCTTAGGACAGCTGGACCGAAGATGACCCCTTTCTCCACAAGTGTAGCACCTAGGACTATACCCTTGCGGGCGGTCGCGTACAGGTGATGCTACAACCTCCCTGACGCGGTGCGTTCGGTGGTCTTGCCTCACTGCCTCTACTTCTAAGGCATGGGCCAAGGCGTCCTTCAATGTCTCGTGATGCCCAAGTCTCACGGCGGCTCTAACTTCTAAGTCACGTATTCCATCAACGAACGCCTGTACCAGATTTCCGTCAATCAGTGCAGGGGCAGACTGGTAGGCTTTCCGAACGAGCTTTTCAACTTCTAGAGCCCACTGCTGTAGGTTCTCGGCACTTCGTTGAAAACGGTCCTTCAACTTGGCACGGAATACGTGCTCCAGGTGCGCGTCGCCGTATCTGGACTCCAACGCCTCTAGCAGCTGCTCGTAGGTTACATCCCTGCCGAGTGCCTCGAGAATGGTTAGGGCCTGGTCTCGGAGGCCTAAGGTGAGCGCGGTCATGGCTTGTGGTTTGGTCCATCCATTCGCCTTCATGACGGCCTCAAACTGGATTCTGTAGGCCGACCACGACGATGTTCCGTCGAATGGAGGAACCTTGAAACCACGCGAAGAAGGTGCAGCAACCACTGAAGCTACAGTTCCACCTTCAGTCTTCAGTTCGCTCAAAGCCTTCTGTACCCCAGCAATCTTAACTTCGGCCGCTGAGATGCGGTTCTCATGCTGGTGAACCTGATCTTTCATCACTTTCAGGTCCTTGCCAAAAGTTGCATGAAGATCCTTTATGAGGATCATCTGTTCGTCTTGGCGGCGGACCTGCTCCTCCTGGCGGCGGGCTTGCTCCTCTTTGTCTTGCTGCAACTGCTCTTCCAACCGGCGAGCCTGCTCCTCTTGACGGCGAGCCTGCTCCTCTTTGTCTCGTTGCAATTGCTCCCGTAACTGGCGAGCCTGCTCCTCTTGACGGCGAGCTTGATCCTGCAGCAACGCCATTAAAGCTGACAAGTCTGGCGCCACTGATGCTGGAGAAACTCCGGATGGGCCAGCGACTGGCTGCGACGTAGGCTGGACAGCACCCGGTGTCTGTGTCGGAGAATCTCCAAACCGCCTTTGGTCCATGTCCTGCTGTCGCTGACTTCTGGTACGGATACCCTCCGTGTCGTCCTTAGGTAGGATTGGCATAATTTATATCCCACTTCTGACACCAATTTGTTACGAGCTGGGTATGAGATAAATTAATTACTACCGATTAAACAACACAATAACTTTATTAATCACAAGTACACTTTAAACTCAATCACAAGTATACAACAATACACTACTGTTAACTATTCGCTTAGATATCGCAGTTCAAGTTCACTTCGTTGTGTCGCTAAAACAAGACTGCCGGTCGCGGCCCTGAGCGCTCTATTTATACTCGCCAACAGACACACCAGAATAACCACGAACATTCGAGAGGGTCATAAAAAAACACTAACAAAAAATAGCAGGTAGATATCTACAAAAAATAGAGGTACCTACTAAAAACAAGTAGGTATAACCTACTTGTACAAAACAAGCAAATATGAACCTTATGCCCTAGGCGTACGGTCGAAATTCTAATGTCTTTTTATAAATAGGTCGCGAGTTTGTACCTACCTAACTTTAAAACTAATAATAATAGAATGCTCTCGAACTTCTAACGTACGCACACTGTAATCGCCGACTTTCTCGAATGTTCTAGTAGGTCCGATGTAACAGTATTTTAATTTTTATGGTGTACATAATAAAGAGTATTCTATCTATCTATTATCAATTTTCTTGGGTCAGCCTATCAGACTAACAAAATCAGTATAATATTCTGATATTACTCTCTTTTGCTCTTAAAAACGGTGAAGGAAAACATCGTGAGGAAACCAGCATGTCCTAGAACCAAAAATCGAAGACATGTGACATCTACCAATCCGTACTGGGCCCGCGTAGTTGATTATAGCCCATTCCCTCTCATAGAAAGGAGGCCTGTGCCCCAGCAGTGGGAACATTAATAGGCGGATGATGATGATGACTATCTCTTTTTTACGTTGCTATACTAAACAGTAAGATCACGAAACATTGATTGATGGCCTGAACAAGAACGCACGAAGTTAAGTTGTAATAATAATATCTAAGAATGTCATAAAAGATGGATATAACAATTTAATAGCTATTTTCACAATAATACAATTAATGGTCATAACAAAAATATATAAAATTTAAAAAAAAAAACAAAACTAAAATAATGACGTTAAAAGATGAGAATAATAATAGCTCCTATAATAAAAAAAATGTAAAATAATTACAAGTCACATAATTACATAAAGAATATAATGGGATAGATTAAGGCAATACATAGTGTACCAGCTGACCCGCACAACTTCGTCTGCGTGAAGAACCGCTCGATCGATTTAGGCAAACTTCACCTAGACTATCTACTAAGTAGTCCGAACAAAGTCTAAACATTTGGTTTGAATAGGTGCTGAGTGCCGTCTATCTAGTTTTATCTGTCGTAAACCTGACCGTTTAGGAAAAAAATGTGGGACATTGGATAAATGGTTAATGATAAAGTCGATTATGTAGTACAAAATATAAAACTTTATTTTTTTATGAAATATTTATCTTATTCTATAAATAATCTACTTAAATCTTAATATAAAACAGCAAACACAGCAAAACAATCTTACAATTATTTCATTTATTTATCTAGAGATACTATATGTTGTAATAGTTAACAAAATTTTGGTTATTATCAAATTAGAGATCAATTTTAAGCCAAAGTAAAAAAAACATCTGTAAAATAATGTTATGCAATCTTGACTTTTTTGTTTAATGCATGCTTCTAAATATACATAAAAAAAATATCTAACGATTTGTAGAAACTTGTTAACCAACAGTTACATAATGAATTCATTACAGATATGAGATAGAAATAAAATCAGAAACTTTAAAAACAAATAAAATATTTATTATGACTTTCCACTTTTCAAAACATCAGGCGTACCTACCTAATAAAAAATACAACATTTCTTATGAACATGCATTAATCATAGCTAATTACATTTATATAAAAAGCTAATTATTAAAAAAAAAAAAAAAATTTAAACAAAACATTCTTTCCCCAAGAGATCAAACAATGGTCTTTTTCAAAACAGCCTCAGACTACTTTTTATTTAAAAATGTAATTCTAGAATAGTTTCGAATTGAAAACTTACTGATATAAGTACTTGAGTACTTTTTCAAAAGGCCACTGTTGTGTCCTATTGATACCAATAGATAAATTATATCTGGAATCAAGAATCACCCTATGATAAAAGGCATAAAAGTAAACACTTATCAATGAATAACAGTTATAAAAATTTTGATACTTAACAAACTTTATTATTTTCAAGCCTCTATACTGCAAAATATGAAAACTATAAAAAGAATCCTTAAAAAAAGTGACTAACATAATATCAAAGTGAATAAAAAAAAAAATGCAAAATGAATACAAAATGCTTTTAAGCTAACTTTTACATGATTTGTCTTATGAGCACCTAAGTCATAAAAATATTAAGAAAAAAAAACAAGTGCACAAACTTAGCACCATACATTAGAACTAAAAATGATTACTAGTCCAAGAATATTTAAATTCAAATTAAACTCATTCCTTTTAACGAAGTGCTACTATAGTATAGAAGAGTTTTTTAGTGACAAAAATAATGCCACAGTGTAACTTGTTTATTTGTTTAAGTTTAAGTTTAACTCTTGACATGTTATTGCTTGATAAAGTTGAATGTTTGTTTTATTTTCTGACTAGGCTAATTGTGTTTTTGTTTCTTATTTTAATTACGTTGTTGATACCTATATATTTTATTTCTATTTTTGACTTTTTACCTATATTATTATTGATTGGAACTTTTATTGATTATTATTATTGTGCTACTCTGTATTCGACACAAATGTATTTTGTTAAGAATAAATGACTAATGACTAATGACTAATGACTAATATGTAATGAGACTACCGCAGTAATACAGTTACTGTATTGAAGCAGAGAGACACATTTACTTTGAGAATGTCAGCAAACTTTGCAAGAAAAGGTATAAGGTAGAATGTGTCAGGCATTATAAGTAATAAAATATTCAAAGTGGGCCGCCAGTCATATGAGTCAGTTGGCCGAGCACCAAAATGGTGGCCTTTTCATTGTATGTAAATGAATTTAGATTTCTACTTATGCCACTATACTAAACAGTAATCGCCAGGTTGGTCTAAGCATGGTTGACCACTAATCACATATCGAGTTACCTCTGTGCCTCTGAAAGCACTTTACATAGCTTCTAACTTCAGCCTTAAGAACTTGTCGAAGCAATATCAAATGGATAATATTAATCTCCGAGTGGCACACCAAGTCTCATAGCATTGACTTCATTAAATTTACATTGATTCTTCTCATTGTCGACCCACTCCACAAACTCTTTAGCGATGGCCACTGATGCTTCCATGGCCATAACACAGTCATTCTCTGCACGATGAGCTTCAATAGCGGGACGACCAACCGCACGCTCATAAACATCTTTCAGTTTATATGAACTAGAAGGCTTTTTGGCATATTCTTGCTTGTTTGGTTTAAAGAATAATTTTCGTCTAACTCCATTTCTTGTTTTACTAGGCTTGGAAAAATCTTTCTTTTGTACTGGTGTTGTTTCATTCTGCTGCTGCATCGCTAGTTGAGACTTCAAATCATCGTTTTCCATAAAATCTTTCAGCAATTCTTCTGTTATATACTCTTCATAATGTATAGTGGCACCGTTGCATACTTGTTTTTGGTCAATAGATGATTCATCAGCTTTAATACCGTTGAATATTTGTTTCTCTGAACTTGATCCTTGTTCTACTATCTTATCAACTGTTTGGGTTTTCTCTTTTTGTTCACTAGATGACTCATCAGAGTTAACACCATTTGTTTTGTGATCAACAACAGACACACCAGCTTCACTTGCGCTATCCTTACTCCTGATTGATTCAAATATATCATGGAATCCATTGAGGCTATCAGCACACAAGATATCTTCTGGTAAACTGACTTTTAGCTTCTCAAAATGATTTTTTAAGATCGGAAAGTCGAAATTGTGACCGTTGTGTGCGACTAAACACACTGGCTTCTCAAGCAGTTCTAGGAAACAGGTTATAGTGTTAAATACGTTCATGTTGAAGGGCGATTGATGCTCCAGTAGAAAGTTGTCCAGGCCTGATACCTCGGAGCTCTCTGGATGAACGAGTCTCTTAGGGTTGAAGCACAGAGTAAGCTTTTCCTGCACTCGCGGCGCCGCGCCTGGTCTTGTATCCAGAATATGCCTCCGTCTCACTACCACCATACTTAATTCAGTAATTCTCGTCTTGTTTAAGTCAAACTGAGGGAGACCGGTTGTCTCTAAGTCTGTAAACACGTACGTAGCTACCTGCGGCATGATTAAAACTGGCGTAATATCATAAATGCTTACCAATTGCTTCCAGCATAACGCAGTCTTTGGTAAGTGCAATTATATCAGTTATTTTGGTTAAACACAGACAAACAGATCTACCTCTGTTATACTTTCATACATATTGAATTAATTTTTAAAATAGATTTATTAGATAGATAAACTTTTCTCGAGAACGAGTTTCGACAAGTCTGACAATTTTGACATCAACGCCAGTGTTGCCAGGGCCCTTGAGTCGAAAGTTACGTTTCGTTTACTGAAAAGTTACATTTTTGCTGCAAAAGTTACATTATTGTTTTTTTTTTAATTTACATGTTTTCGGGGTCGGGGTCAGAGACAAATTGATGTCAGCTAAATGGCAGAATCTATCATAGAGGCCGCGGTCGAGGAACGACTTTTTCAAGGTCAAAGACATTCCTCGACCTTTATGAACTTTGAGGGCTGTATTGATGATTTTGATGATCATAGTTCTTTAACTACATACGTCTTACAGTCGTGAACGATATTTTTATCAAATTAATATCTAGCACCGGCCTGCATATACCAAAAAATCGTAAGAAAATTTGAATTTCGCGGGCAGATACTGGTGAATCTCTTTCATAATTAAAGGCCTTCACTAATTTTTGTTCTAAATCAATTGTTTTCATTATTGTAAGTTTTTTTCTTAAATCTTAATCAGGTGTTTCTGTAGCTACGAAACCGCGAACGGTAGGAACGCGCGCGCACACGTTCAAGCAAAATGAAGTTTTAAGTCTATTGGATTACGTTTTATTTTCTCATGACACTTTCCATTCAGAGCCATCTCTGAGTGTGATATAGTGAAATACTTTTTAGACGCGCCAGTTCTAGGTGCGTTAAATTTGGATACATTGAACAATGATATATAAACTACAGATACGTTGCCCGCGCTCTATAGTGGCAACATGAATGCAAGGCAACTGCCGGACTTTCATTTAGTCGCGTACCAACCAGTGCCGCGGCAGTACCTGACATTAAAATAACTTTTGTGTATAACTTTCACAAACAACGAAACAATGCCGTCCTGTGTTTTTAGGACATGATGTCAAAACTATACTTTAACTGTGAAAGATAGAAAAGTATCATTTCATGCGTAAGTATCAAGAAAAAAATATTTTATTTTATTTTTTTCGATGCCTTCTAATGGCGGCTGGCGCCGGAGGTAAGTCACGTGCCGTTAAGGGAAGATGACAACGGAATGAGAGGTTTTCATTTTGACAATAAAAAAAAAAATAGTTTCCAGGAACTCGATAGATGGCGTTGATCCGACTACGTTACTGGGTGCCAAAGCCAAAACGCTTGAAAAAACACACGAAACATACGCTCGCTGACTGACACTTTCGTTTGCATCAGCTTCCGAATATAATCATTAGGTCCGAGTGATATTATGTGACGTTCTTTTCCTTGCAGTAACGTAGTCAGACTAGCGCCATCTATCCAGCGACTAGGGAAGAGTTGAAAAAGAAAATCTCTCATTAAAGAAATATATTTATCTCTCTCTAACAACAAAAAATCCGTAGATGACGTTTAATTTTCTTTCCCTTTCTTCGTGCGTCTAAGTATCTATCTAGCTACCGACAATATTTACGCTGTTTTCGACAGCCGTGATGTTCATGCATGACGCGTCTATTTATAATACGTCATTGACATTGAATCGAAATGGGTTCGTAAATTGTTT
The DNA here is from genome assembly GCA_916618015.1 of Xestia c-nigrum. Lineage (NCBI taxonomy): Eukaryota > Metazoa > Arthropoda > Insecta > Lepidoptera > Noctuidae > Xestia > Xestia c-nigrum. Next base: position 1,563,570 of record OU745248.1, read on the forward strand.
TGCAATAAAAATCTAGTATTAAAATTATCGTTGTTCTCCAGAAGTTACGAAAATTGCCTTAATTAAATATAAAAATTACTTACATGTTACGCGAGGACGTCAAAAGTTACGAAAAATGTAAGAAATGTAACCTTCTGGCAACACTGATCAACGCTGTTTACGTTCTATGACGTTTGAGTGGCGCGTAGGAATGGGCAAAAAATATCGAAATATCGATATTTTTCCATACTATTATCGATATATTGTCGGTATTTTTAATCGCGATATATAAGAGTATCGCGAGTATCGAATTCGTATTAAATACGATTTTTTTTAAAACGCAACTTTGCTTTCGTTTTCATATCTGATGACTACTGGTTTGATTAACTTGTATATAATTATTTAGGCTCAAGTGACAATATAAATACTGTTTTCTTTTATTCTTTTTTACGAAGTTTAAATGCTTGCTGAATAATCATCCGAAAACAAACGATATATCGATTTATCGATATTTTTCACTCGATAATTTTCAATACTGATTAAAAATATCGAGACGATAAATATCGATATATTTTCTTCACTTGCCCATCCCTAGTGGCGCGATCATTAGTCGCGTTTGACACTGACACTTGACTGACAGTTAAATTCGTTTCGTTCGGTAACTTTGTCGAACATACAAAAAAAAGAACCCTCCGGTATATACAATCTGAGAACTTTATTATTCTTTAAAATCGGTACATGCTTATAACAGAATTTTTAAAGAAAAGTAAACTGCAACAGTGCAATAATGTACTCAACGATAACATCGATCATTAATATTGGTAGCAGAGCGTCTACATTGAACAGGCCACACGCGCTCATTTTGCTGAACGTTCGATTTTCCAGTATCACGTTCTTGCACAGATGTCTTTGACTCCCTGTAAGAAAAGGTGGTCCAAAAATGGATTTGAATTTTCACCAATTCGTTCGAAACATTTTCGGAGTCAGTGACACCAATTTTAGAATATATTTAGTTATACCTAGGTACTTATCGTGTATGTACAGGTAATCACAACATATACAGGGTGTCTCATTCAAATCGGTCAGTATGGGAAAGTCTGAAACTATAAGACATACGAAGATCTGTTCTGAGGAACCATGTCATCGATTTTAATAACAAGAAAAACTGCATTCATACATTTTAAAAAACATCTGTACTCCGTTTGGGAATCGAACCCGGTTATTTTGGAAAAAAAAACCACCTACTAAAATAAATTAAAGTATGTGGAAACAATGCATTTTATTCATGTTAGACATCATGTTTCATACAGAAATTTACTGCTTAAGACCTACACAATCGATATCTAAATAGAAATAGTGTAGGTTTTTTTTTCAAAATAACCGGGTTCGGTTGCGACAGTCGCTCTCTCCATCTCGCCATTAGATTGCGCCGGAGGTCTGTCCGCAGAGCGGCGATTTGCCGTGGCAGCGGAGTTTCCCCCCGGCGTAGTGCATCAGAATATAGGTACAAGGGTGCATCAGGGTATAGGTGGTGTTACTAAAGGGACAGATTTTTTTTAACATTAAAAAAAAACAGAAATATACGTAAATATTAAACTCTGATTTACACATAGGTTCTTTTTATTCTATCAAAGAGGAGAGCAACAAACAGAAAAACCAATCGATATCGCCATTCGGGCTAGGTTAGGAAACGATACTTCGGGTCAGGTTACGAAGGGGGTTACGTTCGGAATAAAAATATTTTTTTTCTATGTTCCTAACCCAACCCGCGACCGGGTTAGGATTTCGGGTCAGGTTCGGAATAAACCCTGTCGAAAATCGATGAAGTCAAAATATTTTCTAAAAGTTCAAACACTCTTACTCGGACAGTGCCTGTTTTTAATAAGCTGTAGGTATACACGCGGACTCGGCCTCCTCAACAGCTATGTAGAACTTCTCACAGTGTAAACAATGCATAAATATGAATGCCAAGTTTCTTGTAATGTAAAAAAATGTCATGAAATCCAAGTCAGGAGCCTGGAAATTAAATTCATTTTCTATTTAAATATCTCGAAAATGCAGTAAAACCTTAAAAGCTACCTATATTAAGGGTGTAAAACACCTCTTAACGAATACGAAAGGCACTTGTTCTCGTCATTCTGATCATTTTTTTGTTCTACACTATACCTGGGAACCTTCCAGTTACGGAGATATTGGGGGTCAAAGTTGCAAGATTTTAACAAGTTTTTTTTTAAATACCGCTTTTTATCGCATGATTTTACTTTAAATATCTCTACGACCCCCGTACTATTTAATCCATCCATCCGCACAATGTCTTAAGTGTGTTACATTGAGTTATACCACAAAACATGATTTATAACCTCAAACAAAAAAGTTGTTTCCCAGCAATATTTTTTGCGTAATGTTACTTAGTTTGATGTACAGAATGCTTGGTTAAAGGCTTTGTGATGAGGTGAAATACACCCTGTATATAATATATGCGCTTTGGTAATTTTAATGTAACCCTACTAAACCATGAATGGATTCCACTTTCTAAAAATCTTCCACCAGTTTAGCTATTAACAAATGCTTCGATTCCGAAAGTCATTATGTCTATCTCGCTCGCGTTCACAACGCCAAAAAAAGACACATGTCATGCGACTTGTCGAATCGAAGCGTTTGTGAATAGCTATGATTTACAAAAATTGCCTACGCGCTGGCCGAAGCAAAGGAAAACCAGCTTGATAGAGACACATTGCTAACACTGCTCAGACCCCATATTCACAACGCTTCGATTCGAATTCGATTCAAGAAGGCGTATGTCTATATCGCTCGTTTTCGTTGTGCCAAAAAAGGATAGACATACGACTTGTCGAATCAAAATTCATTCGGAGCGTTGCGAATGAAAGGGCAGGAGTGTAAATGTGGTGCTGCACAACGATGGGGCACTTAATATCATGTCCTGCATGTATAGTTCTTTATATTACATGTGCTGCTGTATGCTATTAAAATCGCCGAGCTCGTGGCCCAACTCTGGGCCGTCTCACCCTAGATTGCTTTCAACACGATATAACTTGAGAAGAAGAAGGCCCACAAAATTCGTACTGTCTCACTTTGTAGTAAATATCTTGCACTCACCTTACTTCTTGCCTCTGTTGTTCTTCCTCCCCCTAGTGCCTTTCCTTTCAGCGCATAGAAAGTTAAGTCGTAATAACTTAAAGTACGGACAAATGCCTCAAATGTTTGAAACAGAGCCTGCGAAGATAATATAGAAACATAACACTAAAAGAAACATTGCTACTTATATTTCCAGTATTCTTATGCATATTTTAGGGTTCTGCTTCTAAAAATAATGTTGACGTGGTGCCACCTCGCATGTCGTTTTAACGAAAGTTTCGGACTTACCATTCCTTGAGAAACTGTTTTATACAAATCAAACGTTTTGAAAATATTCCGGTATGTCTCAAGCAGTCTGCGACATTGTTCATCATTGTCCTGTTCATCATTCATCATTTCGTTAATATCTTTAATCCACATATCGAGATATTTTCTCAACAGGATTATAAAACGAATAGCAATCATCGTATTGACATCGAACTTTATAAACACGATATCACAAATATAGTCCGGAATGGACTTGAAGAAATTAGAACCAGAATTGAAATAATAGTACAAAGTAAAAATAATAATTTGAAAGAAGACGTTGATTAATAGTGAGATCCAGTTCCAAATGATGAAATTGTTGATATTTTTGCTGAAATCTACACTGTTTTGAATAGTTTGGATGTTCAGTATAAGAATGACGTTATTTTGCTTATGAAAAACATCCAGCATGAACTTTGCTGTGAAACCGATGATATAACTGATGAAGAAGGCAAAAGCAATAAAAGTAGTGATGATATTCTCCATATGATCCATACGCCTATCGGTAAAGTCTACCGTTATCAATCTTTTGAAACTTAAAGCGTTCATCACTAACATAATGCAGAACGCTACCAAATGATATATCTTGCCGTTTGGATAGATACGATAATTACGAACGTAGTAATTGGAAGAAAAAAATAAGTATTGTGGAAAATTCAAAGAATGCGCTATTCTTTGAACTTCTTTGTCAAGTCTATTGTTAGGTAGCATTTGGATTGAGGGGTTTAGAGTACTTTTGCATTTTTGGAACGTCGTTACCATTTTAAACTGTTGGTCAATGCGGAAGCAGGAAATGTGTATGCGACGACAAACTAAATAAGTTTATCAGTATCGTTTATATTAATGTTCTGATCATATCAACGCTAAAGATAAAGCTCATTTTCCTAAATGTTTTCTAATAGATCATTTTTGTTACCAGGCGGATATACCATCAACAGCGATAACTATGACTTATTTATTTTATTAAATAGAGAGCATAAAGACAACGAAATAAAGTAGGTATTTGATTAATTGAAATCGAAAATACTTATATATGATATTTGGCTAAATGTTGAACATACAAACAGGCAAGTGGTACTAAAATTAATCACTTGGAGCGTTTGTGAGCGGTTGAATAGTAAACTATCAGTTCGGATTTAAGTTTTAATTTATTAATTAACACACTAGAGATTTTAAAGAAAGAAAAACTGCAAGAGTACAATTACGTAATTAATTATAACTCCAATCAAACTGATTGCTAGCGTGGCGTCAACATAGAACAGACCACACGCGCTCATCTTGCTGAACCATCGATTTGCATGTAGCACGTTCATGCAAAGATATTTAAGGCTCTCTGCAATGTAAGAAAAAATATGATGTAGAGTGCTGCATGGATATTTAGGTGTTCCGATGACAGACAAGCACTACTAGTACCTACACATTTATAAAATATATTGAAACACAAGATGGTGATGACGCCGGCGTTAGTTCAAGTTTTGGCGACGACGCGCGACGTGTCAAAAAGTAATGTGCAGCTAAATATATTTAAGATAAGTAATACGTATTACAGACAAAGGTGAAAGTTTTTACAAAGTGTAAGCTTCTCAAAAACATTTAATGCTTTGTGTTAATGATTGTTGACTCTTACCATAGTTGCTGTTCTTCACAACCTGTATGCACGCCATTTTAGCTTCCTCAACAGTTATGTAGAATTTCTCACAGTTAATACTTTGTATTAAAACATAGATTATATTCCTAGATATGTGTGCCGTGGTCGCCAATACAGAGGCAAAAAACTAGAAAGCAGAATTTGTTATTTAATTGGACTGGAATTTAGAGTCTCTATGGACGTAAAAATGAATATCGAGGCCACATATCAATTTGTATGTGGCCACATATCAATGCAATCGATTTCATAGCGTGTCGTTCGTATTTCCACGAGGACTATTAACAGAGTGGGCAGTTTCCGCTTTCACTCGTAGATTAACATTCAGGTAGGCTGAATGCTGAAGCAAATATACTCGTAGTTTGGAAAAAGTTTGCTAGGCATGACGAGAATCTAATTGACAAAATAATAATTCCAAGCTTACCTGGCTTTTCAACAACTTCTCTTGTCCCGATTCTGATAGTCTTTTCATTGTAGGAAAAGTCAAGTCTAACATTGTTAGAGTGCTGAAAAATGCTTGTAATATTTGAAATAAAACCTGTAAATGAATTAAAAGTAAGGCTGGTATTAGGTAAACGACTCATTTGTAACACACATCATTTATACCATCAGTCATCTGGCTACTAGCTCTTGTGTCAGCGCAGCACGGTTGTCAATAATCACTTTATTCCTTGTTCTATCACATCATACGCATTTAGAACATCAGTATCACTAACCATTACCTTTTTCATCATTCTGCTTTCATTCCCATCCATTTAAGAGTCATTTCTACTTTGTCCTCTTTTTCCATACCTACTCCTCTATTCAGTCGTCACCATTCTAGCTATATCATTTTCCACACTATCTACTATTCATACAGGGTGCAAACCTCCTCATCACGAAGCCGTTCTGTATATCAAACTAAGTAACTGTACGCAAACATTATTGCTGGGAAACGACGTTTTGTAAGGTGAAAAATCATGTTTTGTGGTAAAACTCAATGTAACGCACTTAAAACATTGTGCTGATGGATGGACTGAATAGTACGGGGGTCGTGGAAAACTAAAAATCGTACAATAAAAACTTAAAAATCAAACTTGTCCAAAAGGTTGAAATTTGACCCCCAATATCTTCGCAACTAGAAGGATCCCAGGTATGGTGTAGAACAAAAAAATGATTACAATGATGGGGAGAACAAGTGTCTTTCGGCTTCGTTAAGAGGTGTTTTACATCCCATTCACATCATAATAATATACAAAACTTTTCTCACGACATTTCCCCTTTCTTTTGCACAACATGCCCTAAAGTTACCATGACAACCAATTATGAGTTTCACTTACTAATGCTTGGAAAATAGATTTATACAGATTGTAAGCTTTTAAAATATTTGTAAATGTATCAAGCAGTTTGAGACATTGCTCATCGTGTTCCTGTTCGTCATTCATCCTTAAAACTTCAGTAATCCATACCTCGAGATATTTTCTTAGCAATATTATGAATCGGATGGCAACGACTAAATTGATATCGAATGTGATACGCAAGAAATCACTAAATATGTTTGTCATGAACTCGATGAAATTAGGAAAACCGTCAGGTGTAGTGTAATACAAAGAACATACAAAAGAATCACAAATGATGGTAGTTATTACTGAGATCCAGTTCCAAACGACAAAACTCTGGATATTCTTACTAAAATCGATCTTCTCATGGATAGTTTGAATCTTTAGAATGAAAGAGACATTCTTGTGCCTATGCACGACGCCCAGAATAAACATCATTGTGAAACCGATCAAGTAATTAGTGAAAAAGAGAGCAGCGGAGAACACGACGAAGCGTTGTCCTATGTGATCTATATCGTAACCTATAAAGTCTAAGTTATAAAATCGATACACAGTCAAAGAATTTGCGAGCAATAAGTAGCAAAAAGACATAAAATAATATCTCTTTCCATTTGGATAAATATGATTATTTTGAACACGATATTTTTTTGAATTAAATAGTTTTAATGCGAAATTAAAAGAATACACAAGTCTTTGAACTTCTCTGTCGAGCCTATTGTTTGGTAGCACTTCAAATGTCGGGTTTGGAAAAAAAATACTTCTCTGGAACATTATTATTTACTCGTATCTTCAAGTGACAGTTGAACGGTGAGTATGACTTTTAATGTCGAATTGTACAAGTACGAGTTTATAAAAGAGCCATTACAGTAAAAGCGTTTACTATTTTATTAGTAAAATATTGATATATTTCTGAACGTTTCAAGGCCTAAGGAAGGCTGATATTCCATTTTTTATATTATATGTTTGTATTGAATTTTTAATATTGAAAATTGTAACAACGTGGACTTATTATAATTTATTAATCTTACTACCAATAAATGCGAAAGTTTGGAAGTAAGGATGTTTGTTACTCATAGATAATGAAAAAAATCCAATTGTAAAATTGGATTCATTTGGAATGCAATGCTGTCGTATGGTCACCACATGAAGCCAAGTACAAACTAATGCTGGAATGTATTCAGAACAAGTTTGTCAGATTCCTGTACTTGAAGCTGTATAGTGTATATCCAGGGTATCCACTGTTATATCCCACTCTATTTGTGCTAGGCATGGTGGGCTATTATACATAAATTAGAAGTTAGAAGGGAAGTAGCTCTCGCCACTTACTTATTTAAGATGTTGCGTGGAAAAATACATAACCCAGGCGTCCTGTCATGCAGCCGAAGTGCGGGCCGATTTGCGCGGCACACGAACTTGAATGACATCATCCGCCGATCTCTTGTTACCGTCGGTGTTCCAGCTTTATTAGAACCCAACGGTTTGGCACGCGACGATGGCAAGAGACCAGACGGTATGTCTTTGTTTCCATGGAAGATGGGTAGGCCTCTAGTGTGGGACGCTACATGTGTCGATACTCTTGCGCCTTCCCATCTTCCTAGTTCATCGTGCTGTGCAGGGGCTGCCGTTGCGGCTGCGGAGAACCTCAAGCGGCGTAAATATAGTAACTTTATTGGTAACTATATTTTCGAGCCGTTTGGGGTTGAAACTCTAGGACCGTGGGGTCCGAGTGCTCACAGCCTTTTTAAGGAAATTTCAAAACGCTTAGTTGACACTTCCCGTGACCCTAGGGCTAGCTTTTACCTTGGTCAAAGGCTTAGCGTTGCCATTCAGCGTGGTAATTCTGCCAGTCTCTTGGGGACATTACCAGTTGACAGCGTAGAGGAGGAGTTTTTTGACGCCATTTTTTAAGATTTTAGTTTAAGTTAGTTAGTTTAGTTCATTTTAGCAAATTGTAAATAAGAACGCATTTGTAAAATAAATATAATTTATTCTAAACATAAATAATTTAACTTTAAATATAACTGTTCTATTGTATTAGGTACCTAAACCTGTAATAATAGTTGTATGTGTTGTTAAAATAAATAAATAAATAATCATTCTGAAAGCATCAATCCATGAGCAATGAGAGAATGTATGTTGATCGAAGCTCGTTTCTTTTACATCTGCCCATTTTTTCCTGCCCTTGTCCCATTTTACATGTGGTCGGTGCAACACGTTTTCTTCTTCAATTCTCTATTGTCAGACGTCGAGTTATCATTTACTCTATTTTCTTTCAAATCATTCCTCGCACAATCCATCTCTACATTTTCTTTTTGGCCTTCTTCTGCCTCTCCATCCATCAAAATTAGGTTCCATACCGCTTTTAGACACAGCGTTACATTCCTGTTAAATCGCGTGAGAGTACTACTTATACAGCTAGCCTAGATACATAGAGTCCTGTGAGTAGCTATAGCTCTACAAATATTTGTCCATAGACAATTTCAGCAAGAGCGTGACAATATCTGGAGTCATCAACTTTAGTGTCAAATAAATAAAATTCATTTTAATTTGCATCATGTTTTATTCACTTTATAAATCAAGAACCTTTACCATACGCTAAAGCCCCCATTGGAGTTTCTTGCCCATCCTTTTCTATAGGAATAATTATAAGCTTCCATGGCCATTCGCCAGCTGTGCGAGAAATACAGAAATGCGCACATAAACTTGCACATGGTGTTTATCGACCTCGAAAAGGAATACGACCGGGTATGTGCAGTTGATCCGAGCGATGTACAGTCGATGTAGTGCCCAAGTTCGGTCTACAGCGGGCACTAGAGGCAGCTTCAATGTGGCTGTTGGCTTGAACCAAGGGTTGGCTCTAAGCCCCTACCTCTTGCTGGTGATAATGGACGCTCTTACGTCGGACATCCAGGAAGAGGCTCCGTGGTGTATGCTGTTTGCCGACGACATTGTGTTGGTTGCCGAGTGGCCTAGAGGTCCAGAACAGGTTGGAGGTGTGGTAGCAAAGTCTGGAGAATGTTGGATTGAAAATAAGCAGAACCAAAACAGAATACTAATTCTGTGATTTCGACGGTCTCTCCAGTCCTATGCTCATAACTCTTGCCGGAACGCCCATACCAATCTTTTCCGATGTCGGTATCTCGGGTCGCTTGTGCAAGAGGATAGCAACGTAGACCGAGACGTAACGCACCGGATCAACTCAGGGTGGATAAAATGGTGACAGGTCATTGATTAGTCCGTGATGAGTTCGTGATTAGGCCTGTCGTACTGTATGGATCGGAATGCTGGGCGGTATAGAAGATGGATGAAAAAAGATTGCATGTAGTGGAGATGAGAATGTTGAGGGGGATGTGTGGAGTGACAAGAATGGATAAGGTAAGGAACGAGTATATTAGAGGCAGCTTAAAAGTTGCACCACTTACAGAGTAGTTGAAAGGGAATCGACTGTCGTGGTATGGACATGTGATGAAGAAGGATGAATCGCATGTAACTAAAAGAGTGATGAATGTAACTGTTGACGGATGGGGGGGAGAGGAAGACCAAAGAAACGATGGATAGATTTTGTGGAGAATGATATGAAAGAAAAAGGAGTTAATGATAGCATTACGGTTGACAGAGGAGAGTGGAAGGATAAAACGTGTTGCGCCGACCCCAAGTAACACGGGCAGGAAGATGATGATGATGAATTCTAAGCTTCCACACGTCGGGCTGAGTTAACTTTATGACTTATGTATCCTTGACAATTCTGTCCTGAATTCTAGCTGGAATTGAAACTACTAATTAATGCCCTGATGCGTTAGGTTAAGTGCTTTTAACACCCATAAATAGAACAGTTTTTTATACCAGAATTCATAGAAAAAAGAACTGCAGAAGTACAATAGCGTAATGAGTGATAACTCCCATCAAGTACATCGGTAGCGTACCGTCGACGTGGAACACGCCACACGCGGTCATCTTACTGAACGTACGGTTTGACTGTATCACGTTCTTGCAGAGATGTTTCTGGCTCTCTGTAAGGAAAGATACAAAATATTAAGATTTTTATTCGTACTTTTTGGGCCTCGTTTACCACTTGGTTATGAGCTTAACGAGCACCCAAAATGGTGTTAAAGGAACAAATGAGACGCGAGAGCTGGTGTCTCCGTGTCACGGTCTCGGCTATGCTTTAATTCCTGGACTCCACCAAAGCGGAAACTTTGCAAAGCAGTACGCTTGTGCGGCGTTTTGTGCGCTCATATGGAATTTGTCCACGGAATCGACAGAATACCACATCCTGCGGCCAAAAACTTTCTTCCAATAGTGATTGGAGTAAACACGTTGGGATACGTTGACCAAACGCTTTAAAATTGACATGGTTTTATTCTATCAGTAAAACATTTGTTCCATACATTTTGACTGTGTTGGTTTTGCACTTCTGTACGGAGCAGCAGATTTTTTTAAACCGTTTGTGTGTCACTGCTTCTTCTACCCTTTATATTATTTTCTGTGCAAATGCTCTTACTTGAACAGTTCCCGTTTCCCATACGCTGTATACACGCCGTTTCAGCTTCCTCAACAGTTATATAGAACTTCTGACAGTATATACTGTGTATAATTGGAAATAGTAAAAACCTAGTTGCTTTTAAAACAGCCGAAATAACGAACGGAAAAATCTGGAAATAGTAATATAATATCACATAACATCACACAAGAGCGAAAGCAATAAAAAAAACAATATTTCAATACTTAACCCACCCAAAACCAAAAACCAGTATCGAACTTCGACGTTTCTTGGGAATGATAATTTTTTATCGTGGCTGTCTACCTCAATAAGCAGAACTGCAGAATAAACTTAACAAGTACCTACATAATAGAAAGCGCAATGATAACACGCCGATCGAATGGACAGTGGACGCAGAAGCTGCCAGCGAGCGAAAATACATCTGCACGTAACCACGCCGTTAGTACAACTCCAGCCTTCAGAATGCTTCGAACACATCCATATAGATATGGTTGGCCCGCTGCGACGTCTTTCTAACGAATATCGATACTGCGTCACTATTGACCGGTGCACCAAATAGCCCGAGGAAATTCCGGTACGTGACATGACAACGGAGGTCCTCGCGCAAGTACTATACGAAACGTAGATAGTGATTCAGATCACGACAGATCAGGGACGCCAGTTTGAGTCTTCACTGTTCAACGCGCTCATGAAGAAAATAGGAACCAACAGAATCCGCACTATGACGTACCACCCTAAAGGACAGGTTGAGCGATGGCACAGAACAATGTAAGCGGCGCTTATGGCTCGTGGCGCAACAACTACATGGATAGAACTTCAGACTGTATTATTGGGATTACGCAGTGCCCTGCGACGAGACAATAACCTTAGTCCAGCTCTAATGACTTATGGAACCACACTTCGAATACTATCTGATTTCTTTGAGCCACAACATTCAAGAATCGACGACGCTGAGCTAGTTCGCCGTCTAACTCGTACAATGACATCACTCACACCAGCCACAAGGACTTATCGACGTGTACTAATGTCGTCATTCGCAACGATACCACCAGAGCACCACGCACACCACCGTACAATGCTCCCTATGAAATAATCAAGCGCTAGGACAAGTACTATGAGGTCAAGATAATACGCACATCAGTGATATCTTTAGACAGACTTAAACCGGCTTTCATGTACAACGAGCCCTTCATGAACCCATTGAAGATAAAGATCACCACCGGACATTGTACCTACTCAGCCCTACTACACCAGATTCGGCAGAGTCGTGAAGCCTGTGGTACGCTTCACTTAGGGGGGAGTGATATGGGAGTCACTACATCGCGCAACCTAGACACTAGCTACATCACGCATAATTTTCATATGTCATTGTACAAAGAATTTTATTTACATACTAGCTTCTGCCAGCGGCTTCGCCCGCGTGAAGTTTCAAAATTGTCCCATGGGATCTTACTACAACAAAATTGTCCCATGGGATAAAAAGTATCCTATGTGTTAATCCAGGTTATAAACCATCTGTGTGCAAAATTTCATCCAAATCCGTTCAGTAGTTTTTTCGTGAAAGAGTAACAAACATACATCCACGCGACGGAAGCTTAAAAAATCAAGTAATTTCTCCCGTTTTCCCAACATTTCCTTACACTGCTCTGCTCCTATTCATTGTAGTGTGATGAAAAGTATACTATAACCTGCCCAGGAGTTCGAAGAATAACTGATGTTATTTTTTTTAATTGGGGTTGAGTGAGAATATTATAAACGTAAGAGTAAACAAATATAATAATTACAAATCTCCGAACTGCTAAGCTATCGGGAGTTACACGTGTTATTGTGAGTCAACTATAAAAGATAGACATATGCTGTCTTGGGATATTTTTTATATAATTTTATGTGGAATATTTCCGTTATACATGATTTCTATGTAGCTTTAACCATTAAGGCTGCACACGCGATGGAAGCTAAAAAAACCAAGTAACTTCTCCCGTTTTCCCAACATTTCCTTTCACTGCTCTGCTCCTATTAATGGTAGCGTGATGAAAAGTATACTATTACCTGCTCAGGAGTATGTAGAATAATTGTACCAAGTTTCGTTAAAATCCGTCGAGTAGTTTTTTTTTCTATAAATAACATACAGACAGACAGACAGACAGACAGACAGACAGACAGACAGACAGACAGACAGACAGACAAAAATTTTACTGATTGCATTTTTGGCATCAGTATCGATCACTAATCACCCCCCGATAGTTATTTTGTAAATATATTTCATGTACAGAATTGACCTCTCTACAGATTTATTATAAGTATAGATAAACATCCATGACTCGGAAACAAATGTCCATGCTCATCACACAAACATTTGCTCCTTTCGGGATTCGAACCCAGGACCCTAAGAACAGCAGCCTCACTACCACTACGCCATTCGAGTCGTCGACAAGCAAGAAATAAGTTAATGAGTGGGAGTTGACTTCTGCCCACTAAAGAAGATGACGCGTACGGCGCGGTACGCAACGAGGTGTCGACAATTTGAAATAGTTCGAATTTAATAGTGGTTTTTGAAGTGAATTGTTCACTTATGTTGTGTAAATGACAAAAGTAACAGGATCTCAGAGAGTGTAAGGAGTTTCTTATCAATCATAATTGCGAATAGATGGCTCAACTCTAGAATATAAGTAAATAATAACAAGTGCCCCTACCCTAATGGTTTATTAGAAATTACCGCTTGGAGTTTCAGTCAAGTCCTTTGTGTGATTTCAACTACCTACCTACCTATCTACCAACAATGAAGAATCATATCGCACGGCGATGTGATGGATAGAGACCGAAAGACAATATGGCGGCGGGTGTCGTCGCCAAGGGGACAGTATATCACTGTGGTTTTCCTGCCGTTTCATAAACAAACCACAATTAGATGTGGTGATAGTCTGGAATAAATTGTTGCACTTATGAATGTAGCTATAACCATTATTTTGTAAATGTATTGTGCAAACCATTGTAGGATAACCAAATAAATAAATAATTAGTCTGAAATCAAATAGAATCATTTTACTCACCTGGTTTATGGATATTGACTCACTTGCTATTACTCGTATTTCACGTGTTTCGAGTAGTTTCAATGTAAAGAATATTATCTCAAAGAAACCTAAAGAACGCAGAAATGCTTCAAGAATTAGATTTAATACCTTTGGACAAAAAAAAAAAAATTAAGGTAGAGTCTTAATGTTTCTAAGGAACAGGGCTTTGCAAAATGCGTTCATAGTTCAGGCAAGTTGTAATGAGCCGGGACACGTCTATTGACTTTTGTTGAGCTGATAAATCACGATTAACTACTGTTAATCGTGATCGTGGACTCAATGTAACGCACTCAAAACATAGTGCTCATGGATGAATTTAAAAGTATGGGGATCGTGAAGGTTTTAAAAGTTAAAACTTTACATTATAATCATGTTTATGTCACCGTAAAATGGTCAAACACGTTAGATTGTAATCTCTCTAGCGATATTGTAAACTCTCGAAATATTGTCAACTGAACATACGGAAGTATTTCTGCCCCCATAATCGAGACCTGCACTCGGAAATAGTCTCCGTCGACTACGCTTTTTAGAGGAATATAAAGTGTTTTAAGGTTAGGTTATATTAATTGGTATTTCTCAGGAATGGTTCATTATCTTTTCTTGAGAGTGGTACCATTGGGCAAGGGGGACCTGTTTTTCCCTCCACATCGCGTGAGTTGACTACCATCGCATGCATTTCACGAAAAATAGTGCGTTTTATTGTAAGCAGTATGTTCGTCTGACAACATTTCGAGAGTTTACAATCTCTTTATTTATTTTACAATCTAACGTTTTTGTCAATTTTACGGTAACATATAAAAAAAAAAAAACCAAATGGTAGGAACTTTTACCAACAATATCTCCGCAACCAAATGGTTCTGTATGATATAGAACATAAAAGTGATCGCAGTGACGGTGACAGTGATAATTAATGCTTTTCGTCTTCGTTAATGGTCTTTTAAAGGCATAAGCTCGCATGAAAATTAAAAGGTGGAGAAAACTTACCAATACTTGGAAAATATGTTTATACAGATCATAGGCTCTCAAGATACTCTGATATGTCTCAAGTAGTTTCTCACACCGTTCTTCATTCTCCAGTTCATCATTCAACATCAAGAAATCTTTTATCCACTTGTCGAGATATAATCTTAAAAGTATTATAACTCGAATGGTAAGAACTGAATTAACATCAAATTCTGTAAACATGATGTCGCAAATAAAATATGGGGTGAAACCACCGAAAAAGGCGTAAAGGAGAACAAATTCACTACAGATTGTGGTTAACATTGAAACCCAGTTCCAAATGATGTAGCTCCGAATGTTCTTACTGAAATCGATGCTTTTATGGATTGTTTGGAGTTTCAAGATAAGACAGACGTAGTTGTGCTTATGCACAATGTCCAGAAAAAACATAGTCGTGAAACTGATCAAATAAGTGAAGGGAAAGATAAAACTAACGAGCGCAGTAATTTTCATTCCGAAAACACCCGTTATAGTATTATTGCAAAAAAGAAGTATTATTGCAGTCATCTGGTACAAACATAACGCACTCATCACCAACAAACGAAAAAACGAGACAAAATTATAAAGTTTTCCGTTTGGATAAATATGGTTATCTCGAACACAATATTTTGAAGTTAAAAAAAGATTGAATACAAAATTAAAAGAAAATGCTACTCTTTGAATTTCTTTTTCGAGTCTATTATTGAGTAGTACTTTAAACGATTGCCTTGGAAGTATTGAACGTTGTCGAAACATTGTTTTCACCTTCAACGGCCCAATAGTCGATGATGAATGGATTCATGACTAGGTTCCAACAAAATTGTTTACAAAACTATACGATAATATAAGTAAGTATGATATATTTTTATTGATCGTAAATGCTTCTAAGTTAATGTTTACTTTACTATTCTTAGCTTACTGCTATCCAAGTTATAACTTAAAATAATGATTACATCCAGATACATTTACTTACTGATAAAATAATGATTTAACATAAAGATAAATACCGTGAGACTTCTCAAGTCGTACTGACATAAATCTAGCAGAACATGTTCCTACTAGATATGAACTCCAGTAGGCAGCCGCAAAATGTTGATCTCATCCAAGTGCTAAGTAAAAGAAGTCTTATGTAGCGTTTGTAGATAAATCAAAGTTATTTTAACATATTTACAACTAACCGTACGTGATCGTGCTAGGATTTCTAGATTATTCAAACCACAGACCGACGTCTGGGAGGAACTTTTATCTGAATGGCAATGTAGGTGGGACAATTCCATCAAGGGCAGGCACCTCCACCAGTTCTTTCCATCCGTTCGTGAGCGGCTGGACAGGACATGGCTGGAGGTTGATCACTGTGTTGCCCAATTTCTCACGGGCCATGGCAACTTTAAGAGTAAATTATTTTCCTTCAAGCTTGTTGACTCGCCTTTTTGTCAATGTTCAACATCTGACTGCGAATATGAACAATCTGCTCATCACATTTTGTGGGAGTGTAGTCTTTGGCAAAATGAACGCAATATTATGTTGGATAGTGTACAGGTTACATCCGGAGTTATTTACTATACGGACCTTGTGGAAACTAGAGCAAATTTCCGTGCGTTCAAGCGTTTTTGCCATACCTATTATTGGAATCAAATATAACAGCTCTCAACTAGGACCCATTAACGTTAATATTTATCCGTGGTGCTTGGCAACTGGGCCTATCCCAGTTGTAAACGTCCCTTTGTGCCTATTGGCCTTGTTTCGTTCTGTCTCCTGCTGATATGGAGGGAAGTGGAAATTACAGTTCTTTCCTACTCCTCCGCTATACTTTCTGATTAATTTCGTTGCGGGATCCAAGACAGTTAAATTCATTCTCTGGGACTTCGTCGAGCTTCATTGTCTCGGCGCTTTTCTGGTGGTCGCCACTGTTGATTCTGGCTTTCAGGAGTTACAGTGGTTTGGGCGTGTGTGGCGGGCTTGTCCCAAAAAAAAAAAAAAATATTTACAACTAGCTGTAAAAAAATAATTCGTCGGGCGTCTAAAAATTCATCCACCATCGTCGTCGGGTCCATCGGTAAAGTGCTAAAAAGACTAAGAGTATAGCCATTGGCAATGCTGTTTTATTCAGCTTCTTCTTGTGGCATTTTTATACTATTTTAAATCTCCTAGAGTAGAACTAACCTGTCTGAATATTGAATAATAACGTTTTGGTAAATATTTGGTAACTGACAACTAGCTAAAAACATTAACCAACCGAAGTGTGAATGTACTGTACACTTTTGTCCAGAGCGTAGTATACAGTCGTGATGTTAAGCAGGAAATGCAACAACTGAACAGAAGAAGAAGTAGTACCCTACGATCCAGAGCTCGTCGTATTGTATGTTCTCGTCCTATCTACGAGAGCATACAATACTTCAGACATATGGTTTTCACTATTCTGGTCAGTGGCAAGGAAGTCACAGTATCGGTAGACCGAGTCAAGCCCGCCTGCATATTACATGACCCAGACACCTCTCCATACAGATCACACATACCCACCCATTCAACCAATCCCGCTCATTCATCACAAGATCGACAACATGACACTATCAGGGAACCAGAAATCACCCGATCGCGATGACTAGATCGGGATTTATCAATATAACATTAATATTGCAAAATAAAAATTCTATTCTATTCTATTCTATTATTTATTGATTTCCATTCAATCAAAACTGCTATTTTTCCTGGTATTAATGCGTTTATTTTACGCAACTCCACTTAATTGTGAAAAACTCCAAAAATAATACATTACAAATATGTATCTAAATTATTTGAACACAGCATAAAGCCTCGTATCCACTAGGCAACATTTGCCGCGCGACACGTGAATCTCAACATGTTCGGCGGCGTTGCCCGACATCGCGCGACGTTGCCAGTTCGCGCGCAACATGACAAAACAATATAAAAGCTGCTAAACAAAAGTTCCGCGCTGACTTTCAACACGTTGAGCAACAGGTTGTGCAACATGTTGCGCGTCAATTGTTGCCTAGTGGATACGAGGCTTTAACAAATTCACTACATCGTCAACATTTAGCTGGCAAGGCTGAGTCGATGCTTCATCTATGCGACAATGGGGCGAAGAAGTCAAAGGGCGACATTTATTTAGTTTTTTTTTTATGGGCAATATTTGTGTGATGAGCATGAACATTTGTTTCCGAGTCATGGTTGTTTGCATTTGCAATAAGGATATATTTACCAAAAAATATCCTATGCGGTTTACCAACTATCTGGGCCCTGTTGAATAAACGTTACAATCCGACAACTTTGTAAATAAGTGACATATTTGTAAAGTTGAATAACAAGTGTTGTATAATAAACCTTACAATAATAAATTGTCACTTGTAAAGAGAATGTTTATTAAACCGAAATACGTAAAATGTTAGGCAAAATATAACAATTTTGACAGTTCTTTTCGAAGATGTAATTTTTATTGAACAGAAACTTGTAGATGTAAAACTTGTAAAGTACAACAACAATTTACAATATGTAACGTTAATAAACAAGGCCCAGGGCGCTGTTTCTTAGTGTGGTACTAGATGGTGGTGTGTAATATCCAGCATTATTTATTTATTATTTTTCTGGGGTGCTCAACTTAAGTATAAAAAAAATAATTCAATTTTCATGATGTTTTTTATTTTATTTAGCCTGTACTGTCCCACTGCTGGGCAAAGTCCTCCCCAAATTCCTTCCATATGCTCTTTTCTTGAGCCGCCTCGGACCAACCCTCGCGATGCGCGTCCAAATCGTCTCGCCAACTTTTCCTGGGTCGGCCTTGGCGGCGGTGTCCGTCTTCCGACAACCATCGTGTACGGTACACGATGGTTGTTGTTGTATTGGATACCTTTACCCAGCGGTCATCGAGCATGCGACTGACGTGACCCGCCAAATCCCATTTTAGGTTAGCAACCTTCATGACAACGTCCACTATGCCCGTTTTGGAATGCAACGTGGTGTTTCGAACCCTATCTTGTCTTTTGACACCCAAAATGATGCGTTCCATTGTTCTTTGGCAAACTCCAAGGCGGTGCTTCTGAGACTCGGTGAGCGACCAGGTCTGAGCACCGTAGGTTAGAACGGGCAGGATGCACATGTCAATGAGTTTGCGTTTCAGGGAGATTAGAAGATCACCCTTCATTAGCGTCTTCATGGACCAGTAGCTTTTCCAGGCATATTAGACTCAGCGATCGATTTCTCTTTCTTGCCTCACGATGTTTAATTCACTTTATAGGCTGCCGTTTCTTGTCTTTTTTATTCCACGAGAACATAACTTTCGAAACGATGGGCTGACTTTACTTTGTGACTTATTGCATCGAATCCTTGACAATTCCGTCCTGAATTGAAACATTCTGGAAATCACCTGCCCCGATGCGTAGAACTGAAGACGTTATGAACGCCCACAGTTTTACTCATTTTTTTCAAAGAAAAAAGAACTGCAGCAGTACAATGGCGTAATGAGTGATAACTCCCATCAAGTACATCGGTAGCGTACCGTCGACATGGAACACGCCACACGCGGTCATCTTACTGAACGTACGGTTTGACTGTATCACGTTCTTGCAGAGATGTTTCTGGCTCCCTGTAAGGAAAGATACAAAATATTAAAATTGTAATTCATACTTTTTGGCACGTTCTTCAGCGGTCGTTCACCACTTGGTGATGAGCTTAACGAACAGCCAAAATGGTGGTAAAGAAACAAATGGGACGCGAGAACTGGCGTCTTTGTGTCACGGCCTCGGCTATGCTCTAATTCCTGGACTTTACCAAAGCGGAGACTAGCGGAGATGTGTGAAGCGGAGAGGAGAGTAGTTGCGTAAAAGCTAGGGTGTACCCACCGAAGCTGTGCGGAGATGTGCTAAGTGGAGAGGAGAGAAAATTTGCAAAGCGGTACGCTTGTGCGGCGTTTTACGCGTCCATGTGGAATTTGTCCGCGGAAGCGACAGAATACTACATCCTACGGCCAAAAACGTTCTTCAAATAGTGATTGGAGTAAACACGTTGGGATACGTGGCCCAAACGCTTTAAAATTTACCTGATTTTATTAGATCAATAAAACACCTGTTCCGTACAGTTTCACTGTGTTGGTTTTGTACTTCTGTACGAAACAGCTAGCAGAAAGTTTTTAACCGTTTTTTTGTCGCTGCTTCTTCTACCCTTTATATAATTTGCTGTGCAAATGCTCTTACTTGAACAGTTCCCGTTTCCCATACGCTGTATACACGCCGTTTCAGCTTGCTCAACAGTTATATAGAACTTCTGACAGTATATACTGTGTATAATTGGAAATAGTATAAATCTAGTTGCTATTAAAACAACCGAAATAACGAACGGCAAAATCTGGAAAGAGTAACGCTTGTAATATTTGAGGGATAAGGCAGAGGTTTTAAGTCTGAAATCAAATATAATCATTTTACTCACCTGGTTAATTGATATTGACTCACTTGCTATTATTTGTAGTTCTATTAGTTTCAATACAAAGAATATTATCTCAAAGAAACTTAAAGAACGCAAAAATGCTTCAATAATTTGATATAATACCTTCGGACAAAAAGTAATTAAAGTTAGACATTTATTCTTTCAAAATAACAGGACTTTGCACAAAATGTGGGTTTCTAGTTCAGGCAAGTTCTGATGGGCCGGAAAACGTCTTTAGACTTTTATTTGGGGTAAAAAATCAATCAACGATACGCATTGAAAACATCGTGCTGATGGATGAACTTAGAAGTACGGGTCGTGGATGTGTTTAAAGTTGAAACCTTACATCCTACTAATATTATAAATGCGAAAGTTTGCGGATGGATGTATGTTTGTTACTCTTTCACGAAAAAACTACTGAACGGATTTGGATGAAACTTTACAGTAATATAGGTTATTCATTAGAATAACACATAGGCTACAATTTATAATGAATTTATGTAATTTTGATCATAATATAACGATACGTGTCAATTAAGTCGGAAAAAAATCTTCCATCTGAGAGCTATCTTGGCGTGCGCTGCCTAAACCAATGGAGTTACATAAAGATGATGTACCGCAGGATTGTTTGTCTTAAGTAGATCTAAATAAAAGTCCGCGACAGCATATATCTATCTTTTATGTGCAAGCCAGTACAACCAAAATTGTGAACCATAAATCTAATTAAATTTGGTACTATTTTACAATGCACATTTAGTATATAATTATCAAACTCTTATCAAAATGAATACATTTCTCGCATTAAGTATTTAATGTAGATAAACTTTGTCTTTCACACTAAGTAATTTGGCCGAATAGTTTAAAAGTTATCACGATATGATTGACTTGAACGGAGCGCCTAACGCCGCGGCGCGCGGCGCGGCGGCCGCAGCACAGTCGCGGGGGAGGGGCGAACAATGCAATCCAAGCAATGACGAGGCATGGCCGAGTGCGCGTACCGAACGCGGGCAGACGCATGAGGGCAGACGTCATTGATGGTTGTGATCTCTATGCATTTTTATTGTCATGTCATTTATTCTTCGTCGTTTATCCTAAATAGCGATTAGCGATTTTTAATTCAGTCGTATAGTTATTAGGTATAGGAGTTCAAAGATTGTATGGAAACTAATTTTGAAGTTAGAAATCTGGGATGTACTATGTGAAGGTACAAAATCAAAATCAAAGCATTTATTTCAAGTAAGCCAATAACAGGCACTTTTGAATTGTCGAAACAAAGATGAACATTTAAAGTAGCTACAGTCCCAGTCACAAGACATAAAAACTGTGAAAGTACTGTACATTAAAAAAATATCAGTATTTAAAAAAAAATGTCACGTAACTTAATGTGGCAGACCAAATTCTACGCGAGCGAAGCCGCGGGCAAAAGCTAGTAACATTATAATGTATAAAAAAAAGAAACAGTAGAAACATTGTCACCGTGTATCTACTTGAATAACTAAAAGGTTCCTATGTATGGTCTAGAACATAAAAAACATGCAGGGCAATCTATGAAGACTACCGATAGAAGTGAAATCTGAGTGCTACGAAGCATTAGGTGACGGTCACGCGAGTTCCATGATTGCTCAATGCGCCTAAAGAAAATTTCACATCAAAAATGATCGCAGCACCGGCGACGATGAAAATTAGGGTCTTATAGCTTCGTTAATGGTCTTGTCACATCTTTTATAAGCTCGCTCATAAAGAAATATACCTATTTCTTAAGAAAAACATAAATACAGCAAATGAGGATACAAGTTTTGCTGGTCCTGACTTATCGGCACCAGATATATACATTTATGCAAGCACTCGAAATCTTCAAGTGAACGTATTTTCGACTTACCTGTACTTGGAAAATATGTTTATACAGATCATAGGCTATCAAAATATTCTGATATGTCTCAAGTAGTTTCACACACTGCTCTTCATTCTCCAGTTCATCATTCAACATCAATACATCTTTTATCCACTTGTCGAGATATAATCTTAACAGTATTATAACTCGAATGGTAAGAACTGAATTTACATCAAATTCTGTGAACATGATGTCGCAAATAAAACTTGGGGTGAAACCACCATAAAAGGCGTAAATAAGAACGAATTCACTACTGATGGTAGTTAACATTGAGACCCAGTTCCAAATGATGTAGCTCCGAATGTTCTTACTGAAATCGATGCTCTTATGGATTGTTTGGAGTTTCAAGATAAGACAGACGTAGTTGTGCTTATGCACAATGTCCAGAAAAAACATAGTCGTGAAACTGATCAAATAAGTGAAGGGAAAGATAAAACTAACGAGCGCAGTAATTTTCATTCCGAAAACACCCGTTATAGTATTATTGCAAAAAAGAAGTATTATTGCAGTCATCTGGTACAAACATAACGCACTCATCACCAACAAACGAAAAAACGAGACAAAATTATAAAGTTTTCCGTTTGGATAAATATGGTTATCTCGAACACAATATTTTGAAGTTAAAAAAAGATTGAATACAAAATTAAAAGAAAATGCTACTCTTTGAATATCTTTTTCGAGTTCTTTCTCTTTTTCGAGAGCAATTTCTTGTTGCTTTATTATTATTCACTAACTGTTCTGATAGACAGAGTAAATAGTAAGACTAGTTATTGCACTTAAGTTAAGTTATTGTACTTAAAAAAATATATATACAACATGAAATATAATTAGCACAAAAATTATTACCATTCAGCATTAGGAGAGAGGTTATACAACGTGTAATGTTAAATGCGCAAAATGATTTTTGATTCAATTGACCTAAAACTGCGAGAAAAAAAACATACAAAAAATTAAAGGTTTTATGTGTTGTTTTAGTGTTACTGGCAATTAGATTTACTGGCAAGATCTATTATAGTCCGGTAGCGCTAGGTTTTGAGGTTTCAAAAATATTAAAGTTGTTTATTTTTTGCATATAGTTTCCGGACCATTTACCCGACCTACTACACTCGAGAGCAATGAATCCGGGTCACTTAAAGAATGTTAAAAATCTCGGAAACTAAAAATGATAGGTTAATGCAATAAATTGTATTTAATAGACTATGTAATACTCCTTAAATGAAAGTAAAAAAAATATGAGTCACCATACATTTTATTAACACAAAATTACATAAAGAAAAAAACTGCTGATCTCTCCTTAAAACAAAAATAGGAAACATGAAATTTTTGAACTTTATTACGATTTTCTTGAATTTTAATACTTCGTATTGCCTCCTCGTGCTTCCATTACTGCGTTTACGCGGTTTGGCATGCTGCACACCAAGTTCCTTATACGATTTTGGGGAATATTCTCCCATTCCTCTGTGAGAGCAATTTTGAGCTCACGAAGCGTGATTGGGGGAGGGTTTCGTTGTTTTACGCATCTGCCTAGCTCGTCCCAAGCATGCTCGATCGGGTTGATATCCGGGCTGCGCGCTGGCCACTCCATACGAGTAATGTTCATCTCTTGAAGGTAGTCATTCACAATCCTACCTGTATGAGGTCGGGCATTGTCATGCATAAATATAGCATCCTCACCTAAATTGACCATAAATGGACCAACGTGATCATTGAGGATTTCTTCCACATATCTTACGCTAGTTAAAGAGCCGTTTTCTATGATCACCAGCTCTGTGCGACTTTCAGAAGAAATTCCGGCCCACACAAGTACAGACCCACCACCGTAGGCTACTTTTTCTTCGATGCATGCTTGCTTGAATCTTTCCCCTGGTCTTCGATACACTCTGTGTCTTCCATCGTGCTTGTAGAGCATAAATTTTGATTCGTCGGAGAACATAACTTTTGACCAATCTTCAATACTCCAATTTACGTGGCTCTGGGCATATCTTAGTCTTGAAATACGATGCCCACGCTCCAGTTTAGGGCCGTTTGCAGGTCTAAGGGGTTTTAAGTTAGATTCAGCAAGCCGACGTCTTACTGTCCATGCACTTGGGTTACTTCCTCCGAGGCGTCGAAACTGATTTGTGAGTTCAGTTCCTGTGAGAAAGCGATTTCGAAGCATGGTGTTCACCAAGTATCGGTCTTCTCGTGCTGTGGTACACCTGGTTCTGCCCGTTCCTGGTCTGCGTAGGTTAGAACCAGTTTCTTCGTAACGTCGGAGAACTCTTTGTACTGTTGACAGCGACACACCGACAGTCCTGGCTGTATCGCGCTGACTCCGGCCGGTTTTCAGCATTGTAAGTATTCTGGTGCATTCTTCAGGCGTAAGCGACATAATTTCAGCTTGAATAATGAATATAGAGCACTATCAACATGGTTTATGTACCCACATATATGACAGATTACAAACAAAAGCAAAACCAAATGCTGTAATTTCGTAGTTCCATCTTCGAAAGTGGCCCTAATTCAAATTTGATTTTTTATGATATAACTTTACAATAACTAAGAAGTTTTAATACCTTAATTTAAGGAGTATTACATTGTCTATTAAATACAATTTATTGCATTAACCTAGCATTTTTAGTTTCCGAGATTTTTAGGATTCTTTAAGTGACCCGGATTCATTGCTCTTGAGTGTATATAAAGTCTCATTTTAGGCACTAGCGTTTGGAGAAATTTAGCAATTTGTCTTTTTGATCACTATCACACGAAAAGAAAATTATAGTTGAAAATTTTACTTCCATTATAATAACGAAGTAGTAACTGATATACATAGGCATTTTGTGTCATCTCTGTCCACGGGAATCCTTCTAATTAACAAGTACCTAACACGTCGCCCAACTAGCTTTATCTATCTATCTAAAAGAATATTACAATTTGTGAAATAGGTGTTACGCGATTAAGAGGACTGATATCTGTCGTTCAATTTGTTTTGTGCCGAATTCATCCACGGTATTTATAGATATTTCATTTTTTTTGTTACAAAACCAATCACCATTCATAATATGTGTCGTTTTTATCCACGCAATCTTATTATTTGAAAGAAAAAGAAACCAGTTTCTTCGCACGAAGGGCGGCCATTCGGTTCATGTTGCGACAAACAAGTGCATGCGTTTATTCATTTGATTAAAAAAAAAGTTTTAGTCCCATCAAAGGGGTTTATTTAAACCAAAAAATTCTGTCATTAATTTTAAGTTAAAATATGATATCGATTAAAGTAATTAATTGACATGTCTCGAACTTTGTTTGTGAGAACTACAAGAACTATATTTCTGTCCTTTTCATTTCGTGCATGACGTCATTGACGTGTCATTTGTTTTTGGTTGAAGTTGAAATACATAAGGCAGTAATGTCCGTATTCTTGAACCGTTTGATTCCTGTCAATTGTCAAAACGTCATAAGAACAGAACAGCTTTTTTACACTTATTGTCACCGTAGTAAGTGGCTCGTCAGTGTAAGCGACCGACTTGAGAACATCGAGTCGCTGGTTCGAGACTCTCGTCAGATATTTTCTTTTTGTATTTCTTAAGATGGTTTGATTGCTGTAAAATGGTTCGCAAGTTTCATCTCCAGCTTGTTTTTACTTTTTGTACAGTTTGATTTTTTTAAGCTTTAAAATGTCCAAATCATTACAAAATAGGTAGTTTACTAGGTACACTCTTAGTTTTTTTTTAAACCATTAAACGTTAAACGTTTGTGTTACTGGCAAAAGTTATCCTTGAAAATTACTTTCTCATAATGTATATCTGATGGCTAATTAGTAGCCAAGACAATCTTAACTTCGGTGTTCAAATAGTCAGCTATTTAGGTCAATAACTCTGAACAGACATCGAATTAGTAAAAGTTATATAATACTACTTATACGGGCTAAAAAAGGTTAACGGGGCAGTAAAGGAAGCTACCTCAGCCGTTGCAACTACATGAAAATGGTCTTAGGAAACTATCCATAATTTATCGTTAAATTTTGATTCCCATCCACAGATTTTTAAAAAATGTACAGTTAGTAAGACAACTGCCACTTTACACAAAAAAAAAATGATGCCAATCGATCCTGTTTCTAATACTGATCAAAAAGTTCTTCTAAACTAACCCAGGTTGGAGTACTAAAAAGTCAAAAATTGCAAAATCTTTTCCCAAACATTTTGTAAGAAACAATTTTTTTTTTTGATGTTACTCGATACTGTTTGTAATACTGATCAAAAACTTATATAGGACCAAATCGGGTTGGAGTACTAAAAAGTCAGAAATCACAAATAACGTTAAGTTACGTACCGCGCGAGTTCGTGATTTCACTATGTTATTTTGTTTTTAAGGTTTTGTAAACCTTCTTTCTCTCTTACCTTCCTTCTTTCTTAGGACCTGCTATGATTTTGATTGAATTTTTGATCATAAACAAGACCAATAAACATCCAAAATAATAATTTGGTTTAAACTTTGCAATTTCTGACTTATTTAGAACTCCAAGCTGGTTTGGTCCAATAGAAGTTTTTGATCAATATTAGAAATAGGATTGATTGACATCAAAAAAAAGTTTTGTTTAAAATATTTTTTTTTGCTAACTGCAGATTTTTTTGAAAATCGGTAATTGTGATTCAAAATTTTACGAAAAATTATGGATAGATTCCTATGTCCATTTTTATGTAGCTGCCCTTACTGCCTCGTTTACCGTTTCCACCCAAGACCTCGAGCAATCGAAAACATTGACGACCAACACCCACGACAAAAAATGATGTATAACTTTGAGAGTTGTCACTGAAAATCTTGACTTCGGTGCTCAATCGTTCGTTCAAATTGTCTTAATAACTCTAAACGGAATACGATTTGCCAATGTCGAAAGAGGCAAAGGTTCTCGTTAAAAATCTCTTTCTTATGTTGTATATGTTATACCTATTGGTTGCCTAGACAATCTTAACTTTGATGTCCAGATAGTCAGCTGTGTAGGTCAAAAACTCTGAACGGACTGCGAATTAGCAAAAGTTACATAAGTAGGAAAATTTGCCGTTGAAAAGCTCTCTCCAGCGGTGTAAATTATTTATGTTGGTTACTCCGAAAATCTTAACTTCGGTGCTGAAATCATTACCTATTTAGCTTAATAACTCCGAACGTAATGGGATTTCGCAAAAGTCGTAAGAGGCAAAAGTTCTCCTTAAAAAACAATTTCTTAAGTTGTATATGTTATGCCTATTGGTTGCCTAGACAATCTTAACTTTGATGTCCAGATAGTCAGCTATGTAGGTCAAAAACTCTGAACGGACTGCGAATTAGCAAAAGTTATATAAATAGCAAAATTTGTCATTGAAAAGCTCTTTCCAGCGGTATAAATTATTTCTGTTGGTTACTCCGAAAATCTTAACTTCGGTGCTGAAATCATTACCTATTTAGCTTAATAACTCCAAACGGAATAAGGTTTGGCGAAAGTCGTAAGAAGCAAAGGTTCTCCTTAAAAATCTCTTTCTAATATTGTATTTCTTATGGCTGTTGGTTGCATAGACAATCTTAAATTCGAAGTCCAAATAGTCGCCCATTTTCGTCAATAATTCTGAATGGACGGCGAATTAGCAAAACTTATACAAGTAGCAAAAGTCGTAATTGAAAAGCTCTCTCCAATGGTACATATGTTATTGCTATTGGTCACCCAGAAAACCATAACTTCGGTGCTCAAAAAACCATAGTTTTTGAGTCTTAATAATTTTAAATATCGTGGATGAAAATGACACAAATTTACAGGGTTGATTTCACATGCATTAATGATCTTGAATATGTGAACTCTAATAATTGTAATATTTTTTTGAAGCTTTTGTAGCTTGAAAAACAAAATAGTTAAATAACTTTAAATTCCGTGGTCTAATTTGGCACAAATTTGTATAATAAGCTTATGTTGGCCATCTGAGAAAGAAAAAAGTTATTTCATAAACTGTAATTTTTTTTTAGTACTGTTTTTACGTACTGACCCTATTGCCAGTTTGCACTGGACGAAAATGACACAAACTGGGTTTGCACACTCCACAGACTATCCTAGATAAGATATCATGATTATTTTAAACTTTAAATCAATTTTGGCAATTTTAATTTGATTAAAAATATTCAACCACAAAACATCGAATTACTGAAAATGCTATGGTCAGATATGACACAAAATGCAATAGTAAGCTCCGTAGGTACGACTGTATCTACAGGCAAAAAATAATAAACTTTAGAATTTTTGAAACTTATGGCATCAAAATTGCCTAGCGCTATCGGAATATAACTGATGAAGAAGGCAAAAGCAATAAAAGTAGTGATGATATTCTCCATATGATCCATACGCCTATCGGTAAAGTCTACCGTTATCAATCTTTTGAAACTTAAAGTGTTCATCACTAACATAATGCAGAACGCTACCAAATGATATATCTTGCCGTTTGGATAGATACGATAATTTCGAACGTAGTAATTGGAAGAAAAAAATAAGTATTGTGGAAAATTCAAAGAATGCGCTATTCTTTGAACTTCTTTGTCGAGTCTATTGTTAGGTAGCATTTGGATTGAGGGGTTTAGAGTACTTTTGCATTTTTGGAACGTCGTTATCATTCTAAACTGTTGGTCAATGCGGAAGCAGGAAATGTGTATGCGACGACAAACTAAATAAGTTTATCAGTATTGTTTATATTAATGTTCTGATCATATCAACGCCAAAGATAAAGCTCATTTTCCTAAATGTCTTCTAATAGATCATTTTTGTTACCAGGCGGATATACCATCAACAGCGATAACTATGACTAATTTACTTTATTAAATAGAGAGCATTAAGACAACGAAAGATAGTATTTGATTAATTGAAATCGAAAATACTTATATGATATTTGGCTAAATGTTGAACATACAAACAGGCAAGTGGTGCTAAAATTAATCACTTGGAGCGTTTGCGAGCGGTTGAATAGTAAACTATCAGTTCGGATTTAAGTTTTAATTTATTAATTAACACACTAGAGATTTTAAAGAAAGAAAAACTGCATGAGTACAATTACGTAATTAATTATAACTCCAATCAAACTGATTGCTAGCGTGGCGTCAACATAGAACAGGCCACACGCGCTCATCTTGCTGAACCATCGATTTGCATGTAGCACGTTCATGCAAAGATATATAAGGCTCTCTGCAATGTAAGAAAAAATATCATGTAGAGTGCTGCATGGATATTTGGGTGTTCCGATGACTGACAGGCACTGCTAGTACACATATATAAAATATATTGAAACACAAGATGGTGATGACGCCGGCGTTAGTTCAAGTTTTGGCGACGACGCGCGACGTGTCAAAAAGTAATGTGCAGCTAAATATATTTAAGATAAGTAATACGTATTACAGACAAAGGTGAATATTTTTACAAAGTGTAAGCTTCTCAAAAACATTTAATGCTTTGTGTTAATGATTGTCAACTCTTACCATAGTTGCTGTTCTTCACAAGCTGTATGCACGCCATTTTAGCTTCCTCAACAGTTATGTAGAATTTCTCACAGTTAATACTTTGTATTAAAACATAGATTATATTCCTAGATATGTGTGCCGTGGTCGTCAATACAGAGGCGAAAAACTAGAAAGCAGAATTTGTTATTTAATTGGACTGGAATTTAGTCTCTATGGACGTAAAAATGAATATGGAGGCCACATATCAAGCCGGGGTTGCGGGCCTGTTCGAAAGAGATACCGTGGCCCCGGAACATAAAGGGCGAGGAAGGAACATGGATGGATTTCGCATCCTAAAAAAAACATATCAATTTGTATGTGGCCACATATCAATGCAATCGATTTCATAGCGTGTCGTTCGTATTTCCACGAGGACTTTTAACAGTGAGTGGACAGTTTCCGCTTTCACTCGTAGAATATCATTCAGTTGCATTCAGGTAGGCTGAATGCTGAAGCAAATATAGTTTGGAAAAAGTTTGCTAGGCATGTGACGAGAATCTAATTGACAAAATAATAATTCCAAGCTTACCTGGCTTTTCAACAACTTCTCTTGTCCCGATTCTGATAGTCTTTTCATTGTATGAAAAGTCAAGTCTAACATTGTTAGAGTGCTGAAAAATGCT
Source organism: Xestia c-nigrum (assembly GCA_916618015.1). Classification (NCBI taxonomy): domain Eukaryota; kingdom Metazoa; phylum Arthropoda; class Insecta; order Lepidoptera; family Noctuidae; genus Xestia; species Xestia c-nigrum. Next base: position 1,593,900 of record OU745248.1, read on the forward strand.
TGTAATATTTGAAATAAAACCTGTAAATGAATTAAAAGTAAGGCTGGTATTAGGTAAACGACTCATTTGTAACACACATCATTTATACCATCAGTCATCTGCCTACTAGCTCTTGTGTCAAGTCTCGGGGTCAGCGCAGCACGGTTGTCATTAATCACTTTATTCCTTGTTCTATCACATCATACGCATTTAGAACATCAGTATCACTAACCATTACCTTTTTCATCATTCTGCTCTCATTCCCATCCATTTAAGAGTCATTTCCACTTTGTCCTCTTTTTCCATACCTACTCCTCTATTCAGTCGTCACCATTCTAGATATATCATTTTCCACACTATCTACTATTCATACAGGGTGCAAACCTCCTCATCACGAAGCCGTTCTGTATATCAAACTAAGTAACTGTACGCAAACATTATTGCTGGGAAACGACGTTTTGTAGGGTGAAAAATCATGTTTTGTGGTAAAACTCAATGTAACGCGCTTAAAACATTGTGCTGATGGATGGATTGAATAGTACGGGGGTCGTGGAAAACGAAAAAGCGTACAATAAAAACTTAAAAATCAAACTTGTCCAAAAGGTTGATATTTGACCCCCAATATCTTCGCAACTAGAAGGATCCCAGGTATGGTGTAGAACAAAAAAGTTATTGCAATGATGGGGAGAACAAGTGTCTTTCGGCTTCGTTAAGAGGTGTTTTACATCCCATTCACATCATAATTATACAAAACTTTCCTCACGACATTTACCGTTTCTTTCGCACAACATAAAGTTACCATGTCAACCAATTATGAGTTTCACTTACTAATGCTTGGAAAATAGATTTATACAGATTGTAAGCTTTTAAAATATTTGTATATATATCAAGCAGTTTGAGACATTGCTCATCGTGTTCTTGTTCGTCATTCATCCTTAAAACTTCAGTAATCCACACCTCGAGATATTTTCTTAGCAATATTATGAATCGGATGGCAACGACTAAATTGATATCGAATGTGATACGCAAGAAATCACAAAATATGTTTGTCATGAACTCGATGAAATTAGGAAAACCGTCAGGTGTAATATAATACAACAAATTTTCAAAAGAATCACATATGATGGTAGTTATTACTGAGATCCAGTTCCAAACCACAAAACTCTGGATATTCTTACTAAAATCGATCTTCTCATGGATAGTTTGAATCTTAAGAATGAAAGAGACATTCTTGTGCCTATGCACGACGCCCAGAATAAACATCATTGTGAAACCGATCAAGTAATTAGTGAAAAAAACACCAGCGGAGAACACGGCGAAGCATTGTCCTATGTGATCTATATCGAAACCTATAAAGTCTAAGTTATAAAATCGGTGCACAGTCAAAGAATTTGCGAGCAATAAGTAGCAAAAAGACATAAAATAATATATCTTTCCATTTGGATAAATATGATTATTTTGGACACGATATTTTTTTGAATAAAATAATTTTAATGCGAAATTAAAAGAATACACAAGTCTTTGAACTTCTCTGTCGATCCTATTGTTTGGTAGCACTTCAAATGTTGGTTTTGGAAAAAATATACTTTTCTGGAACATTATTATTTATCTTCATGTGACAGTTGATCTGTGAGTATGACTTTTAATATCGAATTGTACAAGTACGAGTTTATAAAAGATCCATTCGATCCATTACAGTAAAAGCGTTTAATATTTTATTAGTAAAATATTGATATATGTATTACTGAACGTTTCAAGGCCTAAGGAAGGCTGATATTCCATTTTTTTATTGTGTTTGTATTGAATTTTTAATATTGAAAAATGTAACAACGTGGACTTATTATAATGTATTAATCTTACTACCAATAAATGCGAAAGTTTGGAAGTAAGGATGTTTGTTACTCATCCATACCATAATATAAATGCGAAAGTAACTCTGTTTGTCTGTCTGTCTGCTACCTTTTCACGACAAAACGGCTGATCGGATCGTTATGAAAATTGGCAAGGAGATGTATTTCAACCTAGGGAAGGACATAGGCTATATATTATCACGCTAATTACTTAAGGGGGTGAGCAATATGCATTTTGTCTATATTTGTCAACTGTTTGACAACTGACAACCGTCATAACATGCATTGTAATAGAATAACTATTTTTAACCAATTGTCATTAGAACAGTCGGTGACGGACACCGCATTTCGAACAATGTGTTGCAAGTTCAAACCTCAGTAGAGATATGCAAATACATTTTGATTTTGTTTAATGCTGTAAGATTTCCGATAGTAACTTTGGTTCGCACGTTCAAAACCCACAATTTGGTTTTCACTTTTTGTAACAGAGTATTTTGTTATTTTTTTAAAGCTTTAAAATTTCCAAATCATTGTTTAAATACATACTTTTTTAAACACTTAAACGACAGTTTGGGAATCACTTATTACAAATAATAAATCTGTAAATATGGCACTTAAGCTGTTAAAGGATGTGTGATACTTTACGGAACCCCGTTTCTACTATTTCATAAATTTTCGTCTATGTCTGTGTGTCTCTACGTAGCCCTTTTGTTATAGCATCATGTGTAAATTATAAAACCAATGTGGTTCGATTCAATGCACAAATTAATATTGTGCGTAACTTAGAGAAGGTTCTCATTTTTGTTTCTTTGTAATCGGTGCTCTCCATCAAAAGATATATTATGACTTTGAAGTTTTTAAGGAGAACTTATCATCAAGATCTAAGGATACCATGCAGTGACATCTATTGAATCAAAATGGTACTAATGAATAAAAATCACAAGATAGAGAAGAAGAGAATAGTCAACATGACCCTGCTTTAAAAATCAGCATAGCCGGTAGAGTATCTGTTCGACCGCTTTCCACGCATATGTTCTACCAGTTTAACTTCGTGCTCTATAGTTAATGGCGTTATTCATTTGACTCCATATTCTGAATCACGGTGTTATGATTTTCCGTGAAAGAATGACACTGACATTCGCCCGTTTCAGATGTCTCAAGTTTGGTTTGTTGGAAGAGGTTTTCAATCCAACGCCTGTTTTTTTTATGTATAGGTACCTATATTATGGCTGAGCAATACTTAAATGACGTGATGAAAGTTGTAAGAATCCGCTGGATGTGAGTCGCATAAGACCGGTCAATGTGGCGGCACATGTCCAGCATTAGACGTCTTTCGGCTGAAATAATGATGAATGATGATAATTCAAATGGAGTAGGGCAGGTCACCTAGCAGGACGCGGTGATGTCAGGTGGAGTAAAGCTGTGACCAAGTGACGTTCTAGAAATCGAAACAGAAGTTTTAGTCGTCCAGAGGTGAGATAAGCAGACGATATTGTTGCCATTACGGGGATATCCTCGATACGAGCGTGGAGCTTGGCACAAACAAAGAGAGGCCTGTACCCAGCAGTAGGTGAAGTCGGACTATGGATGATGATGATAATGACGCATTACTTTTTCCAGAGAAGTCTGATTTTCATGATTATTTTTTATTAAAAAGCGTGTATCGTAAAGTTTGTCCCATTTATCCCCAAGACAATATAGATATATTCACCTGTACACTGACTGAGTTCACAAGGGCCACGTACTGTATAGTTTGTAAGGTACAATAAGGAAAATATTTTAAGATTTAAGTTACTTTGTCGCATTAGATTTATAATCTGTAATGACAAAGAAAACGTGATAATAATAAATAAATAAATAAAAAAAAAAAAAAAATTTGTAACGCGGGAAATATTTTGATTAGTCTGTGGCATTGCTACACTGAGTGTGGTCGTTGCGCGGCGCACGGCGCGTGCGCGAGTACATCGCGCAACCCCTCCTCCACCGCCGCCCGCGCACCTCATATTAACGCGGGGGAAGTGTCGCCGGTGCGACCGAGAGAGAGCCCCGATCGCCGTTGAGTTCAGACGTGTGTATCGATCCTCCGCGACCCGCAGTCGCGACGCCATATTTGTATGATCGTAATTCTAATTGTAAAGTATTGTCTAAGTTTTATGTATACGTGTGTGTAACGATTTGTGTTATCAAAAATAAACTTTATACTTTTAAGAGGCGTTGACTTTTAATTAAATAAGCGCCCTTAAATCTGGCGCCCAAACTAGTGGCCGAACCGTTACGACCGTTACAAACTGAACAAGTGCCTGCGTGACCAAGTGCGGGATACCTACCTACTTCCCTCGTGTGAAAACCGTTCGGACGTTCTGCCTACCGTTGTCATCACTGTGTGTGAAGATGCCGATAACGAGAAAAGGAGAAGCGCTCCGTCAGCACCGAGGAGAGGATGACGAGAACATCACACCCATTGAAAAGGAGGAGAGCGTCGCCGAGCGCGGCCACGCGGACGATGCCGCGCGCGCCGGCTCGATGTCGACAGCGCAACCAGCTCCCCAGGTCCAGGTCACCCCAGACTTCCTATCCACGCTGATCGAGACGATCACGCGTGCGCAAGTGGAAGCCAACAGAAGTCTCATCAACTCGCTGATGACATCCAGCGGCGAATTCAGGGCCTCCACCCCAGTTGGGGCCTCTCCAACTACCAACGCGACCGGCGGAAGTACCGCTGCTGCAAGCGCATTGTGCACCGACGCGAATTTCACAAAATGCACCGCGAGATTCAACGGGTCATCCCAGGACGCTGAGGTCCTGGAAGCGTTCCTGGACGCCGTCGAGGTCTTCAAGGAGTGCGCAGCCGTAAGCGACGAGCATGCCCTACGTGGGTTACCGATGCTACTGGAGGGCGAAGCCGCCGTGTGGTGGCGCGGCATCAAGGCGTCAGCAGCCACGTGGCCGGACGCGATCGCGCGTCTCCGCGCGACATACGGCGTGGCGCAGCCCGCGCACCTAACCCTGCGGCAGATGTTCTCCAGAGAACAAGAAGACGAAGAACGCGCGGAATCGTTTCTGTGTAAAGTGCGCGCATTAATGGCAAAGTTGCCGTATACTCTCGCCGAACCGATGCAAGTAGACATTTGTTACGGGTTATTGCACCGCCGCGTAGTGAAAAGAGTGCCGCGAGACAGTGTTCGTAATTTAGACGACCTATTCTATAAGGCGAGGATCGCGGAGGATACCTACAAGGAAATGAAGGTAAAATTTGTAAATAAAAATAATTCGGCCCCGCAAATAACACCACCGGTGGCGACTACCACCGACCGCAATCTCACGCGATCGAGTTCGAGTGCCGCGAGCGTGAGTGCGTCGCGTAGCAACCACAGAAATAAACCTCAATGTAGCTATTGCAAGTTATTTGGTCATGTCAGCGACGATTGTCGTAATCGGGAAAAGTTAGGAATTACCAATAAGGGTAGTAGCGACTCTACGCCTAAAGAGGTACGTTGTTACGGTTGTGGTAGGCAGGGAGTCGTGAGGTCGAAATGTGATACTTGCGCGAAACCAGTGTCGAAACCGGACGACAAAACATCTTTCAACAATTTCGAAGTAGATTCTTGTTGTCATGCGAGTAGTAGTATAAACAATTGTAACCCTAGTACGGGCGATAACGCTCCGTGCGTAAATATAACAAATATGAGTACGCGCGACGATCACCCGATGATAAATATTAGCGTTATGGGCCGTAACGGCGTGGCGATTGTAGATACCGGCGCCACCCATAGTATTGCGAGCCCCTTATTGCACCGACTCCTAGCAGACTCAGGAGTTGTGTTTATCGAAAGGAAATGTTTAGTACGCCTAGCCGATGGTCCACAAAGGTGGAGAGACCTGTTGTCAGCCGAGGTAGACGTTACTATTGCGAGCCGTAGAATGACGTCCCAGTTTTTAGTGTTACCCGGTGATAATATTAGGACGCTGTTAGGTGTGGATTTCTTGGCTCGGGCCGGCATGATAATAGACGTCGCCCGACGCACTTGGTCGTCCTCGGACAGTCCGAGACAATATGAGTTAGTTTACACTTACACGCTTGATTCCACTGATGCGAACCTGCTGCATGCCGCCTCAACCAACGAGCTATCGTTGCGGTCGGACGAAGGTTGCGAGTTAACCCCCGACCAACGGCAGACGCTTAGCGCTTTTATTGAGCGCCGCGCGCCGCAATTTGAGCGCAACGGACCGGCAACAGAGTTCGCCACACATCACATAAAGGTGAGTCCACAGCAAGAACCCATTGCTTGTCCACCATATAGGATGTCGCAGAATAAAAAAGATGTCTTGCAGAAGGAGCTTGATAAGCTGCTGCGAGACGACGTCATCGAAGAGTGCGAGTCACCGTGGGCCTCTAACGTGGTACTTGTGGGTAAGAAAGACGGGAGTTTAAGGCTCTGCGTAGATTACCGAAAGCTTAACGCGGTGACCGAGCCAGACCGATACCCCCTACCGCGTATTGAGGATATCCTGCACGCTGCCAAAACCAGTGAGTATATGACTACTCTTGACCTTCGATCAGGCTACCACCAGGTGAGCGTCTGCCCAGAGGACCAAGATAAGACTTCGTTCACGTCACCACTTGGTACCTTTAGATTTAAGCGGATGCCGATGGGTTTGAGGAATTCTGGAGCCACTTTTCAGAGGATGATGGACCGCTTCCGGTCCAACCTGAAAGAAGTTGAACTCCTGGCGTACCTCGACGATTTGGTCCTGCTATCACCAGGACCCTTCGAGAAGCACCTGGCAGACCTGGAGGCAGTCTTCGAGCGACTGGCCATGTTTAAGTTAAGGGTCAATAGGGACAAGAGTTTCTTTGCGAGGGAGTCTGTCAAATTCCTAGGTCATGTTATCGTGCCAGGCGGAATCCAGGTGGATCCAGACCAGACGGCTGCTATAGACAACATGGCTGCCCCCCAGAACATAAGACACTTGAAGTGCTTTTTACAGACATCCAGTTGGTACCGACGATTTATTAATAATTACGCAGAAATCGCGAGACCCCTGACTAACCTCCTGAAAAAGTCGAGTGCTTGGCGATGGGACGCCGAGCAACAGGAGGCGTTCGAACGAATTAAGTCTCTCCTCGTGTCCGCCCCGATTCTCCGTCAGGCGGACGAGTCAAAACCCTTCGTCCTGTGCACTGATAGCAGTGCATATTGCCTTGGAGCTGTTCTGATGCAGGGGGAGGGACATGACGAAAGACCAATCGAGTACGCGAGTCGACTCCTCACTAGTGCCGAGAAGAACTACTCCACGACAGAGCGAGAGGCTCTAGCCGTCGTGTGGGCACTCGCTAAGTTCCGCGGGTACGTAGAAACTGCGAAGGTCACCGTTAGGACGGACCACCAGCCCTTGAGGTGGCTGATGAGCCAGAGGTCACCTAGCGGTCGACTGGCCAGATGGGCCCTAACATTGCAAGAGTTCGATCTCTGCATCGAATACACACCAGGACGCGCGAACGTGGTTGCAGATACGTTGTCGCGGCCCGTTTGTTCGGACGACCAGAACGAGTGTGATCTGTGCATGACGATCATCGACATGCCGAAGAGAAGCAGTGGCGATATCCGCAGCAATCAGCTGTTGGACCCAGAGGTTCGTAAGATTGTCGAGGACATGGAGTCCGACGAACCCTCTAGGGGGAGACCATGGTCTGACCACGGATACACCATCTCCGACGGTATCCTTTACAGATACAGCTTAGAGGCAGACGATGGAGAAGACTGCTGCCTAGTTGTGCCGGAACATGAACGCAGGCAGGTAATGACTGACCTCCACGACGCGCCGACAGCCGGCCATTTCGGCGTGGAGCGCACGTTAAGCCGCGTTCGTGCAAGGTATTATTGGCCTGGCATGCGCACGTTTGTTGCGAACTACATAAAAGAGTGCGTACCGTGCCAGAGGTATAAAGCCGATAACCGCAAACCAGCGGGACTCCTGCAAACCCCCGCCGTGTCAAGGCGATTTGAGGTAGTTTCTGTAGACTTATTTGGTCCACTCATAGAGACACCTAGGAAGAACAGGTGGGTACTTATCGTCGAGGATGTCTGCTCGCTCTGGGTGGAACTGTTTCCGTTGCAGAATGCCACTAGCGTCGAATGTGCACAGACACTCGCCAATGAAGTGTTCCTCAGGTATGGAGTACCCCGCCGCCTAATCAGTGACAACGGCGTGCAATTTGTGAGTGAGGTCATGCAGCAGGTATGCCATGTACTAGGAATCAGCCAGTCACTCACACCCTATTATCATCCTGAAGCCAATCCGATAGAGAGGAAGAACCGGGACCTCAAGCCTCAATCGGTCGTGGCCTACGAGCATCGCTAGATGCTCGTAGGCCACGACCACTCCACGTGGGACGTGCACCTCGCCGCAATCAGGTTTGCTATGAACTCCGCGATTACCAGTAGCACAGGGTTTTCGCCGGCACAACTTACCTTCGGGAGAGAGTTACGAGCTCCTTCCGATTCCGCGATAGACATGAGGGCTATCGTCGAACACGACAACTTCGTGCCCAGTATCACGCCTTATTTGAAGAAGATGGCCGCTACCCTGGATGAAGCCAGGGACGTACACGAGAAGGCGCAAACCGTCCAAAAGGAGAATGCTGACCAGAAGAGAAGGCCGCCACCGGAGCATAAGGTAGGCGACCTAGTATTGCTAAAAACCCAGGGACCTAACGACGCAGGCCGCGGCCAGACCGCTAAGTTCATTCCGCGCCGTGACGGCCCATACAAAATAGGGAAGGTGATGAGTCCAACCACCTACGTTCTTGAGAACCTACAAACCGGGACAAATGTAGGGAAGTACCACGTTTCGCACCTCACGCCTTTTGCCGGTCAGGTAGAACCGCCCGTTCGCGAGAAACGTAAACGTGGCCGGCCGCGCAGATACTTGGACTAGCCCAACGGTGAGGACACCTAGTTAGGCTAGAGGGGGAGATTGTAACGCGGGAAATATTTTGATTAGTCTGTGGCATTACTACACTGTGGTCGTTGCGCGGCGCACGGCGCGTGCGCGAGTACATCGCGCAACCCCTCCTCCACCGCCGCCCGCGCACCTCATATTAACGCGGGGGAAGTGTCGCCGGTGCGACCGAGAGAGAGCCCCGATCGCCGTTGAGTTCAGACGTGTGTATCGATCCTCCGCGACCCGCGGTCGCGACGCCATATTTGTATGATCGTAATTCTAATTGTAAAGTATTGTCTAAGTTTTATGTATACGTGTGTGTAACGATTTGTGTTATCAAAAATAAACTTTATACTTTTAAGAGGTGTTGACTTTTAATTAAATAAGCGCCCTTAAAATTTTATATTGAAAATATAAAAATCACGCACTTCTGATTTTTCAGTTTCATGTGCGTATTGTATAATCATCGCATACTGAAACATCGTGAGGAAACCAGTATGCCTGAGAGATATTTGATCGACGACATGTAAAGCCACGACTGAGGACCTTGGGCGGCATACAAACTCTGATACCAGGATAGGCACTAACCACACGATATAGAAGAAGATCGTGTTGGAGCTTATTTCATAAACCTTTTTGACAACTTTAGACCTGGTTGAAGTTTAACTGTGATCGCTGGTCTAGCGATGGAGACGTAAGACAGTCACAAGAGGTCCGAAACAGTTAACAGCAGCTATATCGTGTGACGAAACTTGAGACCTAGCTGGAGTATGAGTATCATTGAAGGTTTAACGATGGACACGAAAGGCAGTCACAAGAGGTCCGCAACACTTCAAATCTGCTCTATCGTGTTTAAGGTTCATTTCGTACACCTTAATGAGAACTTTTAAACCTAGCTGGAATATGACTGTCATCGGTGGTCTAACGATGGAGACTGAAGGCAGTTGCAAGAGATCCTCAACAGTTTACAGCAGCTATATCGTCATTGGGCTCACTTAACGCACCTTGATGAGAACTTTAGTAATAGCTGGAGTATTACTGTCATCGAAGGTCTCATGATGGAGGCTTGGAGACGAAAACATTTGCAAAAGGTTTTCAAGAGTTTACAGAATCTACATCTACGTGTTGTGTTGACCTGCTTGGAGTATGACTAACATCAAAGGTCTGACTTTGGAGAAGGAAGGCAGATGCGAGAGGTCTGAAGCAGCTTTAACGTGTCGCGACTCATGCCATGCCACATGATGAGAACTTTCGACTTAGCTGGAGTATGAAATCGTCGATTACCCAAGGCTAGAAACGTAAGGCAGTCGAAGTAAGAGCCCATAATTGGAAAAACAAAAGTAGAATATTTTGGCGATTAATGTAAACCTATTCGAGAAAATATGAATTGTTACCTATTAGAATCTGTACTAATATTATAAAGCTGCAGAGTTTGTTTGTTTGGTTGGTTGAACGCGCTAATTTTAGGAACTGTTGGTTCGTCTTACGCAGACGAAGTTGCGCGGGTCAGCTAGTTTATAATAATTCTGAAAGCATCAAGCAATGAGAGAATGTATGTTGATCGAAGCTCGTTTCTTTTACATCTGCCCATTTTTTCCTGCCCTTGTCCCATTTTACATGTGGTCGGTGCAACACGTTTTCTTCTTCTATTCTCTACTGTCAGACGTCGAGTTATCATTTACTCCATTTTCTTTCAAATCATTCCTCACACAATCCGTCTCTACATTTTCTTTTTGGCCTTCTTCTGCCTCTCCATTCATCAAAATTAGGTTCCATGCCTCTTTTAGACACAGCGTTACATTCCTGTTAAATCGCGTGAGAGTACTACTTATACAGGTAGCCTAGATACATACAGTCCTGTGAGTAGCTATAGCTCTACAAATATTTGTCCATAGACAATTTCAGCGAGAGCGTGACAATATCTGGAGTCATCAACTTTAGTGTCAAATAAATAAAATTCATTTTAATTTGCATCATGTTTTATTCACTTTATAAATCAAGAACCTTTACCATACGCTAAAGCCCCCATTGGAGTTTCTTGCCCATCCTTTTCTATAGGAATAGGAATAATTATAAGCTTCCATGGCCATTCGCCAGCTGTGCGAGAAATACAGAAATGCGCACATAAACTTGCACATGGTGTTTATCGACCTCGAAATGGAATACGACCGGGTACCTCGTGAGGTTTTGTGGTGGGCCCTGATCTTTCAGGGCCCACCACAGTCTTTCAATCTTTTCCGATTTCGGTATCTCGGGTCGCTTGTGCAAGGGGATAGTGACGTAGACCGAGACGTAACGCACCGGATCAACTCAGGGTGGATAAAATGGTGACAGGTCATTGATTAGTCCGTGACGAGTTCGTGATTAGACCTGTCGTACTGTATGGATCGGAATGCTGGGCGGTAAAGAAGATGGATGAAAATAGATTGCATGTAGCGGAGATGAGAATGTTGAGGGGGATGTGTGGAGTGACAAGAATGGATAAGGTAAGGAACGAGTATATTAGAGACAGCTTAAAAGTTGAACCACTTACAGAGTAGTTGAAAGGGAATCGACTGTCGTGGTATGGACATGTGATGAAGAAGGATGAATCGCATGTAACTAAAAGAGTGGTAATGTAATGTAAATGTAAATGTTGACGGATGGGGGGGAGAGGAAGACCAAAGAAACGATGGATGGGTTGTGTGGAGAATGATATGAAAGAGAAAGGAGTAAATGATAGCATTACGATTGACAGAGGAGAATGGAAGAAGAAAACGTGTTGCGCCGACCCCAAGTAACACGGGCAGGAAGATGATGATGATGAATTATAAGCTTCCACACGCTGAGTTGACTTTGTGACTTATGTATCCTTGACAATTCTATCCTGAATTCTATCTTGAATTGAAACCTTTGGGTGATCATTCCTCTTACTAATGAATGCCCTGATGCGTTAGGCTAGGTCCTTTCAACACCCATAAATAGAACAGTTTTTTTTATACCCGAATTCATAGAAAAAAGAACTGCAGCAGTACGATAGCGTAATGAGTGATAACTCCCATCAAGTACATCGGTAGCGTACCGTCGACGTGGAACACGCCACACGCGGTCATCTTACTGAACGTACGGTTTGACTGTATCACGTTCTTGCAGAGATGTTTCTGGCTCTCTGTAAGGAAAGATACAAAATATTAAGATTTTTATTCATACTTTTTGGGCCTCGTTTACCACTTGGTTATGAGCTTAACGAGCACCCAAAATGGTGTTAAAGGAACAAATGAGACGCGAGAGCTGGTGTCTCCGTGTCACGGTCTCGGCAATGCTCTAATTCCTGGACTCCACCAAAGCGGAAACTTTGCAAAGCAGTACGCTTGTGCGGCGTTTTGTGCGCTCATATGGAATTTGTCCACGGAATCGACAGAATACCACATCCTGCGGCCAAAAACTTTCTTCCAATAGTGATTGGAGTAAACACGTTGGGATACGTTACCCAAACGCTTTAAAATTGACATGGTTTTATTCTATCAGTAAAACATTTGTTCCATACATTTTGACTGTGTTTTGCACTTCTGTACGGAACAGCAGATTTTTTTAAACCGTTTGTGTGTCGCTGCTTCTTCTACCCTTTATATTATTTGCTGTGCAAATGCTCTTACTTGAACAGTTCCCGTTTCCCATACGCTGTATACACGCCGTTTCAGCTTCCTCAACAGTTATATAGAACTTCTGACAGTATATACTGTGTATAATTGGAAATAGTAAAAACCTAGTTGCTTTTAAAACAGCCGAAATAACGAACGGAAAAATCTGGAAATAGTAATATAATATCACATAACATCACACAAGAGCGAAAGCAATAAAAAAAACAATATTTCAATACTTAACCCACCCAAAACCAAAAACCAGTATCGAACTTCGACGTTTCTTGGGAATGATAATTTTTTATCGTGGCTGTCTACCTCAATAAGCAGAACTGCAGAATAAACTTAACAAGTACCTACATAATAGAAAGCGCAATGATAACACGTCGATCGAATGGACAGTGGACGCATAAGCTGCCAGCGAGCGAAAATACATCTGCACGTAACCACGCCGTTAGTACAACTCGAACACATCCATATAGATATGGTTGGCCCGCTGCGACGTCTTTCTAACGAATATCGATACTGCGTCACTATTGACCGGTGCACCAAATAGCCCGAGGAAATTCCGGTACGTGACATGACAACGGAGGTCCTCGCGCAAGTACTATACGAAACGTAGATAGTGAGATTTGGCTGCCCTCTACGCATCACGACAGAGTTTTCACTATTCAACGCGCTCATGAAGAAAATAGGAACGAACAGAATCCGCACTATGACGTACCACCCACAATCTAAAGGACAAGTTGAGCGATGGCACAGAACAATGTAAGCGGCGCTTATGGCTCGTGGCGCAACAACTACATGGATAGAACTTCCGACCGTATTATTGGGATTACGCAGTGCCCTGCGACGAGACAATAACCTTAGTCCAGCTCTAATGACTTATGGAACCACACTTCGAATACCATCTGATTTCTTTGAGCCACAACATTCAAGAATCGACGACGCTGAGCTAGTTCGCCGTCTAACTCGTACAATGACATCACTCACACCAGCCACAAGGACTTATCGACGTGTACTAATGTCGTCATTCGCAACGATACCACCAGAGCACCACGCACACCACCGTACAATGCTCCCTATGAAATAATCAAGCGCTAGGACAAGTACTACGAGGTCAAGATAATACGCACATCAGTGATATCTTTAGACAGACTTAAACCGGCTTTCATGTACAACGAGCCCATGAACCCATTGAAGATAAAGATCACCACCGGACATTGTACCTACTCAGCCCTTCTACACCAGATTCGGCAGAGTCGTGAAGCCTGTGGTACGCTTCACTTAGGGGGGAGTGATATGGGAGTCACTACATCGCGCAACATAGACACTAGCTACATCACGCATAATTTTCATATGTCATTGTACAAAGAATTTTATTTACATATAAACATCCATGACTCGGAAACAAATGTCCATGCTCATCACACAAACATTTGCTCCTTTCGGGATTCGAACCCAGGACCCTAAGAACAGCAGCCTCACTACCACTACGCCATTCGAGTCGTCGACAAGCAAGAAATAAGCTAATGAGTGGGAGTTGACTTTTGCCCACTAAAGAAGATGACGCGTACGGCGCGGTACGCAACGAAGTGTCGACAATTTGAAATAGTTCGAATTTAATAGTGGTTTTTGAAGTGAATTGTTCACTTATGTTGTGTAAATGACAAAAGTAACAGGATCTCAGAGAGTGTAAGGAGTTTCTTATCAATCATAATTGCGAATAGATGGCTCAACTCTAGAATATAAGTAAATAATAACAAGTGCCCCTACCCTAATGGTTTATTAGAAATTACCGCTTGGAGTTTCAGTCAAGTACTTTGTGTGATTTCAACTACCTACCTACCTATCTACCAACAATGAAGAATCATATCGCACGGCGATGTGATGGATAGAGACCGAAAGACAATATGGCGGCGGGTGTCGTCGCCAAGGGGACAGTATATCACTGTGGTTTTCCTGCCGTTTCATAAACAAACCACAATTAGATGTGGTGATAGTCTGGAATAAATTGTTGCACTTATGAATGTAGCTATAACCATTATTTTGTAAATGTATTGTGCAAACCATTGTAGGATAACCAAATAAATAAATAATTAGTCTGAAATCAAATAGAATCATTTTACTCACTTGGTTTATGGATATTGACTCACTTGCTATTACTCGTATTTCGAGTAGTTTCAATGTAAAGAATATTATCTCAAAGAAACCTAAAGAACGCAGAAATGCTTCAAGAATTAGATTTAATACCTTTGGACAAAAAAAAAAAATGAAGGTAGAGTCTTAATGTTTCTAAGGAACAGGGCTTTGCAAAATGCGTTCATAGTTCAGCCAAGTTGTAATGAGCCGGGACACGTCTATTGACTTTTGTTGAGCTGATAAATCACGATTAACTACTGTTAATCGTGATCGTGGACTCAATGTAACGCACTCAAAACATAGTGCTCATGGATGAATTTAAAAGTATGGGGATCGTGAAGGTTTTAAAAGTTAAAACTTTACATTATAATCATGTTTATGTCACCGTAAAATGGTCAAACACGTTAGATTGTAATCTCTCTAGCGATATTGTAAACTCTCGAAATATTGTCAACTGAACATACGGAAGTATTTCTGCCCCCATAATCGAGACCTGCACTCGGAAATAGTCTCCGTCGACTACGCTTTTTAGAGGAATATAAAGTGTTTTAAGGTTAGGTTATATTAATTGGTATTTCTCAGGAATGGTTCATTATCTTTTCTTGAGAGTGGTACCATTGGGCAAGGGGGACCTGTTTTTCCCTCCACATCGCGTGAGTTGACTACCATCGCATGCATTTCACGAAAAATAGTGCGTTTTATTGTAAGCAGTATGTTCGTCTGACAACATTTCGAGAGTTTACAATCTCTTTATTTATTTTACAATCTAACGTTTTTGTCAATTTTACGGTAACATATATAAAAAAAAAAACGAAATGGTAGGAACTTTTACCAACAATATCTCCGTAACCAAATGGTTCTGTATGATATAGAACATAAAAGTGATCGCAGTGACGGTGACAGTGATAATTAATGCTTTTCGTCTTCGTTAATGGTCTTTTAAAGGCATAAGCTCGCATGAAAATTAAAAGGTGGAGAAAACTTACCAATACTTGGAAAATATGTTTATACAGATCATAGGCTCTCAAGATACTCTGATATGTCTCAAGTAGTTTCTCACACCGTTCTTCATTCTCCAGTTCATCATTCAACATCAAGACATCTTTTATCCACTTGTCGAGATATAATCTTAAAAGTATTATAACTCGAATGGTAAGAACTGAATTAACATCAAATTCTGTAAACATGATGTCGCAAATAAAATTTGGGGTGAAACCACCGAAAAAGGCGTAAAGGAGAACAAATTCACTACAGATTGTGGTTAACATTGAAACCCAGTTCCAAATGATGTAGCTCCGAATGTTCTTACTGAAATCGATGCTTTTATGGATTGTTTGGAGTTTCAAGATAAGACAGACGTAGTTGTGCTTATGCACAATGTCCAGAAAAAACATAGTCGTGAAACTGATCAAATAAGTGAAGGGAAAGATAAAACTAACGAGCGCAGTAATTTTCATTCCGAAAACACCCGTTATAGTATTATTGCAAAAAAGAAGTATTATTGCAGTCATCTGGTACAAACATAACGCACTCATCACCAACAAACGAAAAAACGAGACAAAATTATAAAGTTTTCCGTTTGGATAAATATGGTTATCTCGAACACAATATTTTGAAGTTAAAAAAAGATTGAATACAAAATTAAAAGAAAATGCTATTCTTTGAATTTCTTTTTCGAGTCTATTATTGAGTAGTACTTTAAACGATTGCCTTGGAAGTATTGAACGTTGTCGAAACATTGTTTTCACCTTCAACGGCCCAATAGTCGATGATGAATGGATACATGACTAGGTTCCAACAAAATTGTTTACAAAACTATACGATAATATAAGTAAGTATGATATATTTTTATTGATCGTAAATGCTTCCAAGTTAATGTTTACTTTACTATTCTTAGCTTACTGCTATCCAAGTTATAACTTAAAATAATGATTACATCCAGATACATTTACTTACTGATAAAATAATGATTTAACATAAAGATAAATACCGTGAGACTTCTCAAGTCGTACTGACATAAATCTAGCAGAACATGTTCCTACTAGATATGAACTCCAGTAGGCAGCCGCAAAATGTTGATCTCATCCAAGTGCTAAGTAAAAGAAGTCTTATGTAGCGTTTGTAGATAAATCAAAGTTATTTTAACATATTTACAACTAGCTGTAAAAAAATAATTCGTCGGGCGTCTAAAAATTCATCCACCATCAACAGTAAAGTGCTAAAAAGACTAAGAGTATAGCCATTGGCAATGCTGTTTTATTCAGCTTCTTCTTGTGGCATTTTTATAGTATTTTAAATCTCCTAGAGTAGAACTAACCTGTCTGAATATAATAACGTTTTGGTAAATATTTGGTAACTGACAACTAGCTAAAAACATTAACCAACCGAAGTGTGAATGTACTGTACACTTTTGTCCAGAGCGTAGTATACAGTCGTGATGTTAAGCAGGAAATGCAACAACTGAACAAGGTTTTTAAAGGCCACTTGTCTATATTATAGCTTGGCAAAAAAGTCTAGAAGCGGAACTATTTTGCGGTTGCAACCTACACAGACTAAAACCTACACTTATACATATACAACATTAGTTTTTGTTTATGCGAAACCCGAAACACGTGAGGTACGTGTATGCACTGTATTTGCTATTAACATTCTGTGGAGTTTTTGAACATCGTGCTTTACTCGTCATCGTTGTGTTCCCTAGTAGCAGAAAGCCACCCCAGCTATTTCGGCTCTGGTGCGCATGCTACATGTACTTCTTCTGGAAGAAGAAGTAGTACCCTACGATCCAGAGCTCGTCGTATTGTATGTTCTCCTCCTATCTACGAGAGCATACAATACTTCAGACATATGGTTTTCACTATTCTGGTCAGTGGCAAGGAAGTCACAGTATCGGTAGACCGAGTCAAGCCCGCCTGCATATTACATGACCCAGACACCTCTCCATACAGATCACACATACCCACCCATTCAACCAATCCCGCTCATTCATCACAAGATCGACAACATGACACTATCAGGGAACCAGAAATCACCCGATCGCGATGACTAGATCGGGATTTATCAATATAACATTAATATTGCAAAATAAAAATTCTATTCTATTATTTATTGATTTCCATTCAATCAAAACTGCTATTTTTCCTGGTATTAATGCGTTTATTTTACGCAACTCCACTTAATTGTGAAAATCTCCAAAAATAATACATTACAAATATGTATCTAAATTATTTGAACACAGCATAAAGCCTCGTATCCACTAGGCAACATTTGCCGCGCGACACGTGAATCTCAACACGTTCGGCGGCGTTGCCCGACATCGCGCGACGTTGCCAGTTCGCGCGCAACATGACAAAACAATATAAAAGTTGCTAAACAAAAGTTCCGCGCTGACTTTCAACACGTTGAGCAACAGGTTGTGCAACATGTTGCGCGTCAATTGTTGCCTAGTGGATACGAGGCTTTAACAAATTCACTACATCGTCAACATTTAGCTGGCAAGGCTGAGTCGATGCTTCACTTTGACGACTCGAATGGCGTAGTGGTAGTGACGCTGCCTTACGTTCTTAGGGTCCTGGGTTCGAATCCCGGTAGGAGCAAATGTTTGTGTGATGAGCATGGACATTTGTTTCCGAGTCATGGATGTTTATACGTATAATAAGTATGTATTTACAAACAAAAAAGTATATATGTAGTATATCAACTATCTAGTGACCACGACACAAGCTTTGCTTAGTGTGGCGCTAGGTGGCGCTGTGTGTTAATGTCCAGCGATATTTATTATAGCGATATTTATTCATCTATGCGACAATGGGGCGAAGAAGTCAAAGGGCGACATTTATTTAGTTTTTTTTTTATGGGTAATATTTGTGTGATGAGCATGAACATTTGTTTCCGAGTCATGGTTGTTTGCATTTGCAATAAGGATATATTTACCAAAAAAAAATTAGAATCTATGCGGTTTACCAACTATCTGGGCCCTGTTGAATAAACGTTACAATCCGACAACTTTGTAAATAAGTGACATATTTGTAAAGTTGAATAACAAGTGTTGTATAATAAACCTTACAATAATAAATTGTCACTTGTAAAGAGAATGTTTATTAAACCGAAATACGTAAAATGTTAGGCAAAATATAACAATTTTGACAGTTCTTTTCGAAGATGTAATTTTTATTGAACAGAAACTTGTAGATGTAAAACTTGTAAAGTACAACAACAATTTACAATATGTAACGTTAATAAACAAGGCCCAGGGCGCTGTTTCTTAGTGTGGTACTAGATGGTGGTGTGTAATATCAAGCATTATTTATTTATTATTTTTCTGGGGTGCTCAACTTAAGTATAAAAAAAATAATTCAATTTTCATGATGTTTTTTATTTTATTTAGCCTGTACTGTCCCACTGCTGGGCAAAGTCCTCCCCAAATTCCTTCCATATGCTCTTTTCTTGAGCCGCCTCGGGCGAGACGATTTGGGCCAACCCTCGCGATGCGCGTCCAAATCGTCTCGCCAACTTTTCCTGGGTCGGTCTTGGCGGCGGTGTCCGTCTTCCAAAAACCATCGTGTACGGTACACGATGGTTGTTGTTGTATTGGATACCTTTACCCAGCGGTCATCGAGCATGCGACTGACGTGACCCGCCCAATCCCATTTTAGGTTAGCAACCTTCATGCCAACGTCCACTATGCCCGTTTTGGAATGCAACGTGGTGTTTCGAACCCTATCTTGTCTTTTGACACCCAAAATGATGCGTTCCATTGTTCTTTGGCAAACTCCAAGGCGGTGCTTCTGAGACTCGGTGAGCGACCAGGTCTGAGCACCGTAGGTTAGAACGGGCAGGATGCACATGTCAATGAGTTTGCGTTTCAGGGAGATTAGAAAATCACCCTTCATTAGCGTCTTCATGGACCAGTAGCTTTTCCAGGCATATTAGACTCAGCGATCGATTTCTCTTTCTTGCCTCACGATGTTTAATTCACTTTATAGGCTGCCGTTTCTTGTCTTTTTTATTCCACGAGAACATAACTTTCGAAACGATGGGCTGACTTTACTTTGTGACTTATTGCATCGAATCCTTGACAATTCCGTCCTGAATTGAAACATTCTGGAAATCACCTGCCCCGATGCGTAGAACTGAAGACGTTATGAACGCCCACAGTTTTACTCATTTTTTTCAAAGAAAAAAGAACTGCAGCAGTACAATGGCGTAATGAGTGATAACTCCCATCAAGTACATCGGTAGCGTACCGTCGACATGGAACACGCCACACGCGGTCATCTTACTGAACGTACGGTTTGACTGTATCACGTTCTTGCAGAGATGTTTCTGGCTCCCTGTAAGGAAAGATACAAAATATTAAAATTGTAATTCATACTTTTTGGCACGTTCTTCAGCGGTCGTTCACCACTTGGTGATGAGCTTAACGAACAGCCAAAATGGTGGTAAAGAAACAAATGGGACGCGAGAACTGGCGTCTTTGTGTCACGGCCTCGGCTATGCTCTAATTCCTGGACTTTACCAAAGCGGAGACTAGCGGAGATGTGTGAAGCGGAGAGGAGAGTAGTTGCGTAAAAGCTAGGGTGTACCCACCGAAGCTGTGCAGAGATGTGCTAAGTGGAGAGGAGAGATAATTTGCAAAGCGGTACGCTTGTGCGGCGTTTTACGCGTCCATGTGGAATTTGTCCGCGGAAGCGACAAAATACTACATCCTACGGCCAAAAACGTTCTTCAAATAGTGATTGGAGTAAACACGTTGGGATACGTGGCCCAAACGCTTTAAAATTTACCTGGTTTTATTAGATCAATAAAACACCTGTTCCGTCACTGTGTTGGTTTTGTACTTCTGTACGAAACAGCTAGCAGAAAGTTTTAAACCGTTTGTGTGTCGCTGCTTCTTCTACCCTTTATATTATTTGCTGTGCAAATGCTCTTACTTGAACAGTCCCCGTTTCCCATACGCTGTATACACGCCGTTTCAGCTTTCTCAACAGTTATATAGAACTTCTGACAGTATATACTGTGTATAATTGGAAATAGTATAAATCTAGTTGCTATTGAAACAACCGAAATAACGAACGGCAAAATCTGGAAAGAGTAACGCTTGTAATATTTGAGGGGTGAGGCAGAGGTTTTAAGTCTGAAATCAAATATAATCATTTTACTCACCTGGTTTATTGATATTGACTCACTTGCTATTATTTGTAGTTCTAGTAGTTTCAATATAAAGAATATTATCTCAAAGAAACTTAAAGAACGCAAAAATGCTTCAATAATTTGATATAATACCTTCGGACAAAACGTAATTAAAGTGAGACATTTATTCTTTCAAAATAACAGGACTTTGCACAAAATGTAGGTTTCTAGTTCAGGCAAGTTCTGATGGGCCGGAAAACGTCTTTTGACTTTTATTTGGGGTAAAAAATCACTCAACGAAACGCATTGAAAACATCGTGCTGATGGATGAATTTAGAAGTACGGCGGTCGTGGATGTGTTTAAAGTTGAAACCTTACATAACATTATAATGTATAAAAAAAAGAAACAGTAGAAACATTGACACCGAATATCTACTTGAATAACTAAAAGGTTCCTATGTATGGTCTAGAACATAAAAAACATGCAGTGCAGTCTTTGAAGACTACCGATAGAAGTGAAATCTGAGTGCTACGAAGCATTAGGTGACGGTCACGCGAGTTCCATGATTGCTCAATGCGCCTAAAGAAAATTTCACATCAAAAATGATCACAGCACCGGCGACGATGAAAATTAGGGTCTTATAGCTTCGTTAATGGTCTTGTCACGTCTTTTATAAGCTCGCTCATAAAGAAATATACCTATTTCTTAAGAACAACATAAATACAGCAAATGAGGATACAAATTTTGCTGGTCCTGACTTATCGGCACCAGATATATACATTTATGCAAGCACTCGAAATCTTCAAGTGAACGTATTTTCGACTTAACTGTACTTGGAAAATATGTTTATACAGATCATAGGCTATCAAAATATTCTGATATGTCTCAAGTAGTTTCACACACTGCTCTTCATTCTCCAGTTCATCATTCAACATCAATACATCTTTTATCCACTTGTCGAGATATAATCTTAACAGTATTATAACTCGAATGGTAAGAACTGAATTTACATCAAATTCTGTGAACATGATGTCGCAAATAAAACTTGGGGTGAAACCACCATAAAAGGCGTAAATAAGAACGAATTCACTACTGATGGTAGTTAACATTGAGA
Organism: Xestia c-nigrum; assembly: GCA_916618015.1. NCBI lineage: Eukaryota > Metazoa > Arthropoda > Insecta > Lepidoptera > Noctuidae > Xestia > Xestia c-nigrum. The sequence continues at coordinate 1,615,683 of OU745248.1, forward strand.
CCCAGTTCCAAATGATGTAGCTCCGAATGTTCTTACTGAAATCGATGCTCTTATGGATTGTTTGGAGTTTCAAGATAAGACAGACGTAGTTGTGCTTATGCACAATGTCCAGAAAAAACATAGTCGTGAAACTGATCAAATAAGTGAAGGGAAAGATAAAACTAACGAGCGCAGTAATTTTCATTCCGAAAACACCCGTTATAGTATTATTGCAAAAAAGAAGTATTATTGCAGTCATCTGGTACAAACATAACGCACTCATCACCAACAAACGAAAAAACGAGACAAAATTATAAAGTTTTCCGTTTGGATAAATATGGTTATCTCGAACACAATATTTTGAAGTTAAAAAAAGATTGAATACAAAATTAAAAGAAAATGCTACTCTTTGAATATCTTTTTCGAGTTCTTTCTCTTTTTCGAGAGCAATTTCTTGTTGCTTTAATATTATTCACTAACTGTTCTGATAGACAGAGTAAATAGTAAGACTAGTTATTGCACTTAAGTTAAGTTATTGTACTTAAAAAAATATATATACAACATGAAATATAATTAGCACAAAAATTATTACCATTCAGCATTAGGAGAGAGGTTATACAACGTGTAATGTTAAATGCGCAAAATGATTTTTGATTCAATTGACCTAAAACTGCGAGAAAAAAAACATACAAAAAATTAAAGGTTTTATGTGTTGTTTTAGTGTTACTGGCAATTAGATTTACTGGCAAGATCTATTATAGTCCGGTAGCGCTAGGTTTTGAGGTTTCAAAAATATTAAAGTTGTTTATTTTTTGCATATAGTTTCCGGACCATTTACCCGACCTACTACACTCGAGAGCAATGAATCCGGGTCACTTAAAGAATGTTAAAAATCTCGGAAACTAAAAATGATAGGTTAATGCAATAAATTGTATTTAATAGACTATGTAATACTCCTTAAATGAAAGTAAAAAAAATATGAGTCACCATACATTTTATTAACACAAAATTACATAAAGAAAAAAACTGCTGATCTCTCCTTAAAACAAAAATAGGAAACATGAAATTTTTGAACTTTATTACGATTTTCTTGAATTTTAATACTTCGTATTGCCTCCTCGTGCTTCCATTACTGCGTTTACGCGGTTTGGCATGCTGCACACCAAGTTCCTTATACGATTTTGGGGAATATTCTCCCATTCCTCTGTGAGAGCAATTTTGAGCTCACGAAGCGTGATTGGGGGAGGGTTTCGTTGTTTTACGCATCTGCCTAGCTCGTCCCAAGCATGCTCGATCGGGTTGATATCCGGGCTACGCGCTGGCCACTCCATACGAGTAATGTTCATCTCTTGAAGGTAGTCATTCACAATCCTACCTGTATGAGGTCGGGCATTGTCATGCATAAATATAGCATCCTCACCTAAATTGACCATAAATGGACCAACGTGATCATTGAGGATTTCTTCCACATATCTTACGCTAGTTAAAGAGCCGTTTTCTATGATCACCAGCTCTGTGCGACTTTCAGAAGAAATTCCGGCCCACACAAGTACAGACCCACCACCGTAGGCTACTTTTTCTTCGATGCATGCTTGCTTGAATCTTTCCCCTGGTCTTCGATACACTCTGTGTCTTCCATCGTGCTTGTAGAGCATAAATTTTGATTCGTCGGAGAACATAACTTTTGACCAATCTTCAATACTCCAATTTACGTGGCTCTGGGCATATCTTAGTCTTGAAATACGATGCCCACGCTCCAGTTTAGGGCCGTTTGCAGGTCTAAGGGGTTTTAAGTTAGATTCAGCAAGCCGACGTCTTACTGTCCATGCACTTGGGTTACTTCCTCCGAGGCGTCGAAACTGATTTGTGAGTTCAGTTCCTGTGAGAAAGCGATTTCGAAGCATGGTGTTCACCAAGTATCGGTCTTCTCGTGCTGTGGTACACCTGGTTCTGCCCGTTCCTGGTCTGCGTAGGTTAGAACCAGTTTCTTCGTAACGTCGGAGAACTCTTTGTACTGTTGACAGCGACACACCGACAGTCCTGGCTGTATCGCGCTGACTCCGGCCGGTTTTCAGCATTGTAAGTATTCTGGTGCATTCTTCAGGCGTAAGCGACATAATTTCAGCTTGAATAATGAATATAGAGCACTATCAACATGGTTTATGTACCCACATATATGACAGATTACAAACAAAAGCAAAACCAAATGCTGTAATTTCGTAGTTCCATCTTCGAAAGTGGCCCTTATTCAAATTTGATTTTTTATGATATAACTTTACAATAACTAAGAAGTTTTAATACCTTAATTTAAGGAGTATTACATTGTCTATTAAATACAATTTATTGCATTAACCTAGCATTTTTAGTTTCCGAGATTTTTAGGATTCTTTAAGTGACCCGGATTCATTGCTCTCGAGTGTATATAAAGTCTCATTTTAGGCACTAGCGTTTGGAGAAATTTAGCAATTTGTCTTTTTGATCACTATCACACGAAAAGAAAATTATAGTTGAAAATTTTACTTCCATTATAATAACGAAGTAGTAACTGATATACATAGGCATTTTGTGTCATCTCTGTCCACGGGAATCCTTCTAATTAACAAGTACCTAACACGTCGCCCAACTAGCTTTATCTATCTATCTAAAAGAATATTACAATTTGTGAAATAGGTGTTACGCGATTAAGAGGACTGATATCTGTCGTTCAATTTGTTTTGTGCCGAATTCATCCACGGTATTTATAGATATTTCATTTTTTTTGTTACAAAACCAATCACCATTCATAATATGTGTCGTTTTTATCCACGCAATCTTATTATTTGAAAGAAAAAGAAACCAGTTTCTTCGCACGAAGGGCGGCCATTCGGTTCATGTTGCGACAAACAAGTGCATGCGTTTATTCATTTGATTAAAAAAAAAGTTTTAGTCCCATCAAAGGGGTTTATTTAAACCAAAAAATTCTGTCATTAATTTTAAGTTAAAATATGATATCGATTAAAGTAATTAATTGACATGTCTCGAACTTTGTTTGTGAGAACTACAAGAACTATATTTCTGTCCTTTTCATTTCGTGCATGACGTCATTGACGTGTCATTTGTTTTTGGTTGAAGTTGAAATACATAAGGCAGTAATGTCCGTATTCTTGAACCGTTTGATTCCTGTCAATTGTCAAAACGTCATAAGAACAGAACAGCTTTTTTACACTTATTGTCACCGTAGTAAGTGGCTCGTCAGTGTAAGCGACCGACTTGAGAACATCGAGTCGCTGGTTCGAGACTCTCGTCAGATATTTTCTTTTTGTATTTCTTAAGATGGTTTGATTGCTGTAAAATGGTTCGCAAGTTTCATCTCCAGCTTGTTTTTACTTTTTGTACAGTTTGATTTTTTTAAGCTTTAAAATGTCCAAATCATTACAAAATAGGTAGTTTACTAGGTACACTCTTAGTTTTTTTTTAAACCATTAAACGTTAAACGTTTGTGTTACTGGCAAAAGTTATCCTTGAAAATTACTTTCTCATAATGTATATCTGATGGCTAATTAGTAGCCAAGACAATCTTAACTTCGGTGTTCAAATAGTCAGCTATTTAGGTCAATAACTCTGAACAGACATCGAATTAGTAAAAGTTATATAATACTACTTATACGGGCTAAAAAAGGTTAACGGGGCAGTAAAGGAAGCTACCTCAGCCGTTGCAACTACATGAAAATGGTCTTAGGAAACTATCCATAATTTATCGTTAAATTTTGATTCCCATCCACAGATTTTTAAAAAATGTACAGTTAGTAAGACAACTGCCACTTTACACAAAAAAAAAATGATGCCAATCGATCCTGTTTCTAATACTGATCAAAAAGTTCTTCTAAACTAACCCAGGTTGGAGTACTAAAAAGTCAAAAATTGCAAAATCTTTTCCCAAACATTTTGTAAGAAACAATTTTTTTTTTTGATGTTACTCGATACTGTTTGTAATACTGATCAAAAACTTATATAGGACCAAATCGGGTTGGAGTACTAAAAAGTCAGAAATCACAAATAACGTTAAGTTACGTACCGCGCGAGTTCGTGATTTCACTATGTTATTTTGTTTTTAAGGTTTTGTAAACCTTCTTTCTCTCTTACCTTCCTTCTTTCTTAGGACCTGCTATGATTTTGATTGAATTTTTGATCATAAACAAGACCAATAAACATCCAAAATAATAATTTGGTTTAAACTTTGCAATTTCTGACTTATTTAGAACTCCAAGCTGGTTTGGTCCAATAGAAGTTTTTGATCAATATTAGAAATAGGATTGATTGACATCAAAAAAAAGTTTTGTTTAAAATATTTTTTTTTGCTAACTGCAGATTTTTTTGAAAATCGGTAATTGTGATTCAAAATTTTACGAAAAATTATGGATAGATTCCTATGTCCATTTTTATGTAGCTGCCCTTACTGCCTCGTTTACCGTTTCCACCCAAGACCTCGAGCAATCGAAAACATTGACGACCAACACCCACGACAAAAAATGATGTATAACTTTGAGAGTTGTCACTGAAAATCTTGACTTCGGTGCTCAATCGTTCGTTCAAATTGTCTTAATAACTCTAAACGGAATACGATTTGCCAATGTCGAAAGAGGCAAAGGTTCTCGTTAAAAATCTCTTTCTTATGTTGTATATGTTATACCTATTGGTTGCCTAGACAATCTTAACTTTGATGTCCAGATAGTCAGCTATGTAGGTCAAAAACTCTGAACGGACTGCGAATTAGCAAAAGTTACATAAGTAGGAAAATTTGCCGTTGAAAAGCTCTCTCCAGCGGTGTAAATTATTTATGTTGGTTACTCCGAAAATCTTAACTTCGGTGCTGAAATCATTACCTATTTAGCTTAATAACTCCGAACGTAATGGGATTTCGCAAAAGTCGTAAGAGGCAAAAGTTCTCCTTAAAAAACAATTTCTTAAGTTGTATATGTTATGCCTATTGGTTGCCTAGACAATCTTAACTTTGATGTCCAGATAGTCAGCTATGTAGGTCAAAAACTCTGAACGGACTGCGAATTAGCAAAAGTTATATAAATAGCAAAATTTGTCATTGAAAAGCTCTTTCCAGCGGTATAAATTATTTCTGTTGGTTACTCCGAAAATCTTAACTTCGGTGCTGAAATCATTACCTATTTAGCTTAATAACTCCAAACGGAATAAGGTTTGGCGAAAGTCGTAAGAAGCAAAGGTTCTCCTTAAAAATCTCTTTCTAATATTGTATTTCTTATGGCTGTTGGTTGCATAGACAATCTTAAATTCGAAGTCCAAATAGTCGCCCATTTTCGTCAATAATTCTGAATGGACGGCGAATTAGCAAAACTTATACAAGTAGCAAAAGTCGTAATTGAAAAGCTCTCTCCAATGGTACATATGTTATTGCTATTGGTCACCCAGAAAACCATAACTTCGGTGCTCAAAAAACCATAGTTTTTGAGTCTTAATAATTTTAAATATCGTGGATGAAAATGACACAAATTTACAGGGTTGATTTCACATGCATTAATGATCTTGAATATGTGAACTCTAATAATTGTAATATTTTTTTGAAGCTTTTGTAGCTTGAAAAACAAAATAGTTAAATAACTTTAAATTCCGTGGTCTAATTTGGCACAAATTTGTATAATAAGCTTATGTTGGCCATCTGAGAAAGAAAAAAGTTATTTCATAAACTGTAATTTTTTTTTAGTACTGTTTTTACGTACTGACCCTATTGCCAGTTTGCACTGGACGAAAATGACACAAACTGGGTTTGCACACTCCACAGACTATCCTAGATAAGATATCATGATTATTTTAAACTTTAAATCAATTTTGGCAATTTTAATTTGATTAAAAATATTCAACCACAAAACATCGAATTACTGAAAATGCTATGGTCAGATATGACACAAAATGCAATAGTAAGCTCCGTAGGTACGACTGTATCTACAGGCAAAAAATAATAAACTTTAGAATTTTTGAAACTTATGGCATCAAAATTGCCTAGCGCTATCGGAATATAACTGATGAAGAAGGCAAAAGCAATAAAAGTAGTGATGATATTCTCCATATGATCCATACGCCTATCGGTAAAGTCTACCGTTATCAATCTTTTGAAACTTAAAGTGTTCATCACTAACATAATGCAGAACGCTACCAAATGATATATCTTGCCGTTTGGATAGATACGATAATTTCGAACGTAGTAATTGGAAGAAAAAAATAAGTATTGTGGAAAATTCAAAGAATGCGCTATTCTTTGAACTTCTTTGTCGAGTCTATTGTTAGGTAGCATTTGGATTGAGGGGTTTAGAGTACTTTTGCATTTTTGGAACGTCGTTATCATTCTAAACTGTTGGTCAATGCGGAAGCAGGAAATGTGTATGCGACGACAAACTAAATAAGTTTATCAGTATTGTTTATATTAATGTTCTGATCATATCAACGCCAAAGATAAAGCTCATTTTCCTAAATGTCTTCTAATAGATCATTTTTGTTACCAGGCGGATATACCATCAACAGCGATAACTATGACTAATTTACTTTATTAAATAGAGAGCATTAAGACAACGAAAGATAGTATTTGATTAATTGAAATCGAAAATACTTATATGATATTTGGCTAAATGTTGAACATACAAACAGGCAAGTGGTGCTAAAATTAATCACTTGGAGCGTTTGCGAGCGGTTGAATAGTAAACTATCAGTTCGGATTTAAGTTTTAATTTATTAATTAACACACTAGAGATTTTAAAGAAAGAAAAACTGCATGAGTACAATTACGTAATTAATTATAACTCCAATCAAACTGATTGCTAGCGTGGCGTCAACATAGAACAGGCCACACGCGCTCATCTTGCTGAACCATCGATTTGCATGTAGCACGTTCATGCAAAGATATATAAGGCTCTCTGCAATGTAAGAAAAAATATCATGTAGAGTGCTGCATGGATATTTGGGTGTTCCGATGACTGACAGGCACTGCTAGTACACATATATAAAATATATTGAAACACAAGATGGTGATGACGCCGGCGTTAGTTCAAGTTTTGGCGACGACGCGCGACGTGTCAAAAAGTAATGTGCAGCTAAATATATTTAAGATAAGTAATACGTATTACAGACAAAGGTGAATATTTTTACAAAGTGTAAGCTTCTCAAAAACATTTAATGCTTTGTGTTAATGATTGTCAACTCTTACCATAGTTGCTGTTCTTCACAAGCTGTATGCACGCCATTTTAGCTTCCTCAACAGTTATGTAGAATTTCTCACAGTTAATACTTTGTATTAAAACATAGATTATATTCCTAGATATGTGTGCCGTGGTCGTCAATACAGAGGCGAAAAACTAGAAAGCAGAATTTGTTATTTAATTGGACTGGAATTTAGTCTCTATGGACGTAAAAATGAATATGGAGGCCACATATCAAGCCGGGGTTGCGGGCCTGTTCGAAAGAGATACCGTGGCCCCGGAACATATAGGGCGAGGAAGGAACATGGATGGATTTCGCATCCTAAAAAAAACATATCAATTTGTATGTGGCCACATATCAATGCAATCGATTTCATAGCGTGTCGTTCGTATTTCCACGAGGACTTTTAACAGTGAGTGGACAGTTTCCGCTTTCACTCGTAGAATATCATTCAGTTGCATTCAGGTAGGCTGAATGCTGAAGCAAATATAGTTTGGAAAAAGTTTGCTAGGCATGTGACGAGAATCTAATTGACAAAATAATAATTCCAAGCTTACCTGGCTTTTCAACAACTTCTCTTGTCCCGATTCTGATAGTCTTTTCATTGTATGAAAAGTCAAGTCTAACATTGTTAGAGTGCTGAAAAATGCTTGTAATATTTGAAATAAAACCTGTAAATGAATTAAAAGTAAGGCTGGTATTAGGTAAACGACTCATTTGTAACACACATCATTTATACCATCAGTCATCTGCCTACTAGCTCTTGTGTCAAGTCTCGGGGTCAGCGCAGCACGGTTGTCAATAATCACTTTATTCCTTGTTCTATCACATCATACGCATTTAGAACATCAGTATCACTAACCATTACCTTTTTCATCATTCTGCTCTCATTCCCATCCATTTAAGAGTCATTTCCACTTTGTCCTCTTTTTCCATACCTACTCCTCTATTCAGTCGTCACCATTCTAGATATATCATTTTCCACACTATCTACTATTCATACAGGGTGCAAACCTCCTCATCACGAAGCCGTTCTGTATATCAAACTAAGTAACTGTACGCAAACATTATTGCTGGGAAACGACGTTTTGTAGGGTGAAAAATCATGTTTTGTGGTAAAACTCAATGTAACGCGCTTAAAACATTGTGCTGATGGATGGATTGAATAGTACGGGGGTCGTGGAAAACGAAAAAGCGTACAATAAAAACTTAAAAATCAAACTTGTCCAAAAGGTTGATATTTGACCCCCAATATCTTCGCAACTAGAAGGATCCCAGGTATGGTGTAGAACAAAAAAGTTATTGCAATGATGGGGAGAACAAGTGTCTTTCGGCTTCGTTAAGAGGTGTTTTACATCCCATTCACATCATAATTATACAAAACTTTCCTCACGACATTTACCGTTTCTTTCGCACAACATAAAGTTACCATGTCAACCAATTATGAGTTTCACTTACTAATGCTTGGAAAATAGATTTATACAGATTGTAAGCTTTTAAAATATTTGTATATATATCAAGCAGTTTGAGACATTGCTCATCGTGTTCTTGTTCGTCATTCATCCTTAAAACTTCAGTAATCCACACCTCGAGATATTTTCTTAGCAATATTATGAATCGGATGGCAACGACTAAATTGATATCGAATGTGATACGCAAGAAATCACAAAATATGTTTGTCATGAACTCGATGAAATTAGGAAAACCGTCAGGTGTAATATAATACAACAAATTTTCAAAAGAATCACATATGATGGTAGTTATTACTGAGATCCAGTTCCAAACCACAAAACTCTGGATATTCTTACTAAAATCGATCTTCTCATGGATAGTTTGAATCTTAAGAATGAAAGAGACATTCTTGTGCCTATGCACGACGCCCAGAATAAACATCATTGTGAAACCGATCAAGTAATTAGTGAAAAAAACACCAGCGGAGAACACGGCGAAGCATTGTCCTATGTGATCTATATCGAAACCTATAAAGTCTAAGTTATAAAATCGGTGCACAGTCAAAGAATTTGCGAGCAATAAGTAGCAAAAAGACATAAAATAATATATCTTTCCATTTGGATAAATATGATTATTTTGGACACGATATTTTTTTGAATAAAATAATTTTAATGCGAAATTAAAAGAATACACAAGTCTTTGAACTTCTCTGTCGATCCTATTGTTTGGTAGCACTTCAAATGTTGGTTTTGGAAAAAATATACTTTTCTGGAACATTATTATTTATCTTCATGTGACAGTTGATCTGTGAGTATGACTTTTAATATCGAATTGTACAAGTACGAGTTTATAAAAGATCCATTCGATCCATTACAGTAAAAGCGTTTAATATTTTATTAGTAAAATATTGATATATGTATTACTGAACGTTTCAAGGCCTAAGGAAGGCTGATATTCCATTTTTTTATTGTGTTTGTATTGAATTTTTAATATTGAAAAATGTAACAACGTGGACTTATTATAATGTATTAATCTTACTACCAATAAATGCGAAAGTTTGGAAGTAAGGATGTTTGTTACTCATCCATACCATAATATAAATGCGAAAGTAACTCTGTTTGTCTGTCTGTCTGCTACCTTTTCACGACAAAACGGCTGATCGGATCGTTATGAAAATTGGCAAGGAGATGTATTTCAACCTAGGGAAGGACATAGGCTATATATTATCACGCTAATTACTTAAGGGGGTGAGCAATATGCATTTTGTCTATATTTGTCAACTGTTTGACAACTGACAACCGTCATAACATGCATTGTAATAGAATAACTATTTTTAACCAATTGTCATTAGAACAGTCGGTGACGGACACCGCATTTCGAACAATGTGTTGCAAGTTCAAACCTCAGTAGAGATATGCAAATACATTTTGATTTTGTTTAATGCTGTAAGATTTCCGATAGTAACTTTGGTTCGCACGTTCAAAACCCACAATTTGGTTTTCACTTTTTGTAACAGAGTATTTTGTTATTTTTTTAAAGCTTTAAAATTTCCAAATCATTGTTTAAATACATACTTTTTTAAACACTTAAACGACAGTTTGGGAATCACTTATTACAAATAATAAATCTGTAAATATGGCACTTAAGCTGTTAAAGGATGTGTGATACTTTACGGAACCCCGTTTCTACTATTTCATAAATTTTCGTCTATGTCTGTGTGTCTCTACGTAGCCCTTTTGTTATAGCATCATGTGTAAATTATAAAACCAATGTGGTTCGATTCAATGCACAAATTAATATTGTGCGTAACTTAGAGAAGGTTCTCATTTTTGTTTCTTTGTAATCGGTGCTCTCCATCAAAAGATATATTATGACTTTGAAGTTTTTAAGGAGAACTTATCATCAAGATCTAAGGATACCATGCAGTGACATCTATTGAATCAAAATGGTACTAATGAATAAAAATCACAAGATAGAGAAGAAGAGAATAGTCAACATGACCCTGCTTTAAAAATCAGCATAGCCGGTAGAGTATCTGTTCGACCGCTTTCCACGCATATGTTCTACCAGTTTAACTTCGTGCTCTATAGTTAATGGCGTTATTCATTTGACTCCATATTCTGAATCACGGTGTTATGATTTTCCGTGAAAGAATGACACTGACATTCGCCCGTTTCAGATGTCTCAAGTTTGGTTTGTTGGAAGAGGTTTTCAATCCAACGCCTGTTTTTTTTATGTATAGGTACCTATATTATGGCTGAGCAATACTTAAATGACGTGATGAAAGTTGTAAGAATCCGCTGGATGTGAGTCGCATAAGACCGGTCAATGTGGCGGCACATGTCCAGCATTAGACGTCTTTCGGCTGAAATAATGATGAATGATGATAATTCAAATGGAGTAGGGCAGGTCACCTAGCAGGACGCGGTGATGTCAGGTGGAGTAAAGCTGTGACCAAGTGACGTTCTAGAAATCGAAACAGAAGTTTTAGTCGTCCAGAGGTGAGATAAGCAGACGATATTGTTGCCATTACGGGGATATCCTCGATACGAGCGTGGAGCTTGGCACAAACAAAGAGAGGCCTGTACCCAGCAGTAGGTGAAGTCGGACTATGGATGATGATGATAATGACGCATTACTTTTTCCAGAGAAGTCTGATTTTCATGATTATTTTTTATTAAAAAGCGTGTATCGTAAAGTTTGTCCCATTTATCCCCAAGACAATATAGATATATTCACCTGTACACTGACTGAGTTCACAAGGGCCACGTACTGTATAGTTTGTAAGGTACAATAAGGAAAATATTTTAAGATTTAAGTTACTTTGTCGCATTAGATTTATAATCTGTAATGACAAAGAAAACGTGATAATAATAAATAAATAAATAAAAAAAAAAAAAAAATTTGTAACGCGGGAAATATTTTGATTAGTCTGTGGCATTGCTACACTGAGTGTGGTCGTTGCGCGGCGCACGGCGCGTGCGCGAGTACATCGCGCAACCCCTCCTCCACCGCCGCCCGCGCACCTCATATTAACGCGGGGGAAGTGTCGCCGGTGCGACCGAGAGAGAGCCCCGATCGCCGTTGAGTTCAGACGTGTGTATCGATCCTCCGCGACCCGCAGTCGCGACGCCATATTTGTATGATCGTAATTCTAATTGTAAAGTATTGTCTAAGTTTTATGTATACGTGTGTGTAACGATTTGTGTTATCAAAAATAAACTTTATACTTTTAAGAGGCGTTGACTTTTAATTAAATAAGCGCCCTTAAATCTGGCGCCCAAACTAGTGGCCGAACCGTTACGACCGTTACAAACTGAACAAGTGCCTGCGTGACCAAGTGCGGGATACCTACCTACTTCCCTCGTGTGAAAACCGTTCGGACGTTCTGCCTACCGTTGTCATCACTGTGTGTGAAGATGCCGATAACGAGAAAAGGAGAAGCGCTCCGTCAGCACCGAGGAGAGGATGACGAGAACATCACACCCATTGAAAAGGAGGAGAGCGTCGCCGAGCGCGGCCACGCGGACGATGCCGCGCGCGCCGGCTCGATGTCGACAGCGCAACCAGCTCCCCAGGTCCAGGTCACCCCAGACTTCCTATCCACGCTGATCGAGACGATCACGCGTGCGCAAGTGGAAGCCAACAGAAGTCTCATCAACTCGCTGATGACATCCAGCGGCGAATTCAGGGCCTCCACCCCAGTTGGGGCCTCTCCAACTACCAACGCGACCGGCGGAAGTACCGCTGCTGCAAGCGCATTGTGCACCGACGCGAATTTCACAAAATGCACCGCGAGATTCAACGGGTCATCCCAGGACGCTGAGGTCCTGGAAGCGTTCCTGGACGCCGTCGAGGTCTTCAAGGAGTGCGCAGCCGTAAGCGACGAGCATGCCCTACGTGGGTTACCGATGCTACTGGAGGGCGAAGCCGCCGTGTGGTGGCGCGGCATCAAGGCGTCAGCAGCCACGTGGCCGGACGCGATCGCGCGTCTCCGCGCGACATACGGCGTGGCGCAGCCCGCGCACCTAACCCTGCGGCAGATGTTCTCCAGAGAACAAGAAGACGAAGAACGCGCGGAATCGTTTCTGTGTAAAGTGCGCGCATTAATGGCAAAGTTGCCGTATACTCTCGCCGAACCGATGCAAGTAGACATTTGTTACGGGTTATTGCACCGCCGCGTAGTGAAAAGAGTGCCGCGAGACAGTGTTCGTAATTTAGACGACCTATTCTATAAGGCGAGGATCGCGGAGGATACCTACAAGGAAATGAAGGTAAAATTTGTAAATAAAAATAATTCGGCCCCGCAAATCACACCACCGGTGGCGACTACCACCGACCGCAATCTCACGCGATCGAGTTCGAGTGCCGCGAGCGTGAGTGCGTCGCGTAGCAACCACAGAAATAAACCTCAATGTAGCTATTGCAAGTTATTTGGTCATGTCAGCGACGATTGTCGTAATCGGGAAAAGTTAGGAATTACCAATAAGGGTAGTAGCGACTCTACGCCTAAAGAGGTACGTTGTTACGGTTGTGGTAGGCAGGGAGTCGTGAGGTCGAAATGTGATACTTGCGCGAAACCAGTGTCGAAACCGGACGACAAAACATCTTTCAACAATTTCGAAGTAGATTCTTGTTGTCATGCGAGTAGTAGTATAAACAATTGTAACCCTAGTACGGGCGATAACGCTCCGTGCGTAAATATAACAAATATGAGTACGCGCGACGATCACCCGATGATAAATATTAGCGTTATGGGCCGTAACGGCGTGGCGATTGTAGATACCGGCGCCACCCATAGTATTGCGAGCCCCTTATTGCACCGACTCCTAGCAGACTCAGGAGTTGTGTTTATCGAAAGGAAATGTTTAGTACGCCTAGCCGATGGTCCACAAAGGTGGAGAGACCTGTTGTCAGCCGAGGTAGACGTTACTATTGCGAGCCGTAGAATGACGTCCCAGTTTTTAGTGTTACCCGGTGATAATATTAGGACGCTGTTAGGTGTGGATTTCTTGGCTCGGGCCGGCATGATAATAGACGTCGCCCGACGCACTTGGTCGTCCTCGGACAGTCCGAGACAATATGAGTTAGTTTACACTTACACGCTTGATTCCACTGATGCGAACCTGCTGCATGCCGCCTCAACCAACGAGCTATCGTTGCGGTCGGACGAAGGTTGCGAGTTAACCCCCGACCAACGGCAGACGCTTAGCGCTTTTATTGAGCGCCGCGCGCCGCAATTTGAGCGCAACGGACCGGCAACAGAGTTCGCCACACATCACATAAAGGTGAGTCCACAGCAAGAACCCATTGCTTGTCCACCATATAGGATGTCGCAGAATAAAAAAGATGTCTTGCAGAAGGAGCTTGATAAGCTGCTGCGAGACGACGTCATCGAAGAGTGCGAGTCACCGTGGGCCTCTAACGTGGTACTTGTGGGTAAGAAAGACGGGAGTTTAAGGCTCTGCGTAGATTACCGAAAGCTTAACGCGGTGACCGAGCCAGACCGATACCCCCTACCGCGTATTGAGGATATCCTGCACGCTGCCAAAACCAGTGAGTATATGACTACTCTTGACCTTCGATCAGGCTACCACCAGGTGAGCGTCTGCCCAGAGGACCAAGATAAGACTTCGTTCACGTCACCACTTGGTACCTTTAGATTTAAGCGGATGCCGATGGGTTTGAGGAATTCTGGAGCCACTTTTCAGAGGATGATGGACCGCTTCCGGTCCAACCTGAAAGAAGTTGAACTCCTGGCGTACCTCGACGATTTGGTCCTGCTATCACCAGGACCCTTCGAGAAGCACCTGGCAGACCTGGAGGCAGTCTTCGAGCGACTGGCCATGTTTAAGTTAAGGGTCAATAGGGACAAGAGTTTCTTTGCGAGGGAGTCTGTCAAATTCCTAGGTCATGTTATCGTGCCAGGCGGAATCCAGGTGGATCCAGACCAGACGGCTGCTATAGACAACATGGCTGCCCCCCAGAACATAAGACACTTGAAGTGCTTTTTACAGACATCCAGTTGGTACCGACGATTTATTAATAATTACGCAGAAATCGCGAGACCCCTGACTAACCTCCTGAAAAAGTCGAGTGCTTGGCGATGGGACGCCGAGCAACAGGAGGCGTTCGAACGAATTAAGTCTCTCCTCGTGTCCGCCCCGATTCTCCGTCAGGCGGACGAGTCAAAACCCTTCGTCCTGTGCACTGATAGCAGTGCATATTGCCTTGGAGCTGTTCTGATGCAGGGGGAGGGACATGACGAAAGACCAATCGAGTACGCGAGTCGACTCCTCACTAGTGCCGAGAAGAACTACTCCACGACAGAGCGAGAGGCTCTAGCCGTCGTGTGGGCACTCGCTAAGTTCCGCGGGTACGTAGAAACTGCGAAGGTCACCGTTAGGACGGACCACCAGCCCTTGAGGTGGCTGATGAGCCAGAGGTCACCTAGCGGTCGACTGGCCAGATGGGCCCTAACATTGCAAGAGTTCGATCTCTGCATCGAATACACACCAGGACGCGCGAACGTGGTTGCAGATACGTTGTCGCGGCCCGTTTGTTCGGACGACCAGAACGAGTGTGATCTGTGCATGACGATCATCGACATGCCGAAGAGAAGCAGTGGCGATATCCGCAGCAATCAGCTGTTGGACCCAGAGGTTCGTAAGATTGTCGAGGACATGGAGTCCGACGAACCCTCTAGGGGGAGACCATGGTCTGACCACGGATACACCATCTCCGACGGTATCCTTTACAGATACAGCTTAGAGGCAGACGATGGAGAAGACTGCTGCCTAGTTGTGCCGGAACATGAACGCAGGCAGGTAATGACTGACCTCCACGACGCGCCGACAGCCGGCCATTTCGGCGTGGAGCGCACGTTAAGCCGCGTTCGTGCAAGGTATTATTGGCCTGGCATGCGCACGTTTGTTGCGAACTACATAAAAGAGTGCGTACCGTGCCAGAGGTATAAAGCCGATAACCGCAAACCAGCGGGACTCCTGCAAACCCCCGCCGTGTCAAGGCGATTTGAGGTAGTTTCTGTAGACTTATTTGGTCCACTCATAGAGACACCTAGGAAGAACAGGTGGGTACTTATCGTCGAGGATGTCTGCTCGCTCTGGGTGGAACTGTTTCCGTTGCAGAATGCCACTAGCGTCGAATGTGCACAGACACTCGCCAATGAAGTGTTCCTCAGGTATGGAGTACCCCGCCGCCTAATCAGTGACAACGGCGTGCAATTTGTGAGTGAGGTCATGCAGCAGGTATGCCATGTACTAGGAATCAGCCAGTCACTCACACCCTATTATCATCCTGAAGCCAATCCGATAGAGAGGAAGAACCGGGACCTCAAGCCTCAATCGGTCGTGGCCTACGAGCATCTAGCGATGCTCGTAGGCCACGACCACTCCACGTGGGACGTGCACCTCGCCGCAATCAGGTTTGCTATGAACTCCGCGATTACCAGTAGCACAGGGTTTTCGCCGGCACAACTTACCTTCGGGAGAGAGTTACGAGCTCCTTCCGATTCCGCGATAGACATGAGGGCTATCGTCGAACACGACAACTTCGTGCCCAGTATCACGCCTTATTTGAAGAAGATGGCCGCTACCCTGGATGAAGCCAGGGACGTACACGAGAAGGCGCAAACCGTCCAAAAGGAGAATGCTGACCAGAAGAGAAGGCCGCCACCGGAGCATAAGGTAGGCGACCTAGTATTGCTAAAAACCCAGGGACCTAACGACGCAGGCCGCGGCCAGACCGCTAAGTTCATTCCGCGCCGTGACGGCCCATACAAAATAGGGAAGGTGATGAGTCCAACCACCTACGTTCTTGAGAACCTACAAACCGGGACAAATGTAGGGAAGTACCACGTTTCGCACCTCACGCCTTTTGCCGGTCAGGTAGAACCGCCCGTTCGCGAGAAACGTAAACGTGGCCGGCCGCGCAGATACTTGGACTAGCCCAACGGTGAGGACACCTAGTTAGGCTAGAGGGGGAGATTGTAACGCGGGAAATATTTTGATTAGTCTGTGGCATTACTACACTGTGGTCGTTGCGCGGCGCACGGCGCGTGCGCGAGTACATCGCGCAACCCCTCCTCCACCGCCGCCCGCGCACCTCATATTAACGCGGGGGAAGTGTCGCCGGTGCGACCGAGAGAGAGCCCCGATCGCCGTTGAGTTCAGACGTGTGTATCGATCCTCCGCGACCCGCGGTCGCGACGCCATATTTGTATGATCGTAATTCTAATTGTAAAGTATTGTCTAAGTTTTATGTATACGTGTGTGTAACGATTTGTGTTATCAAAAATAAACTTTATACTTTTAAGAGGCGTTGACTTTTAATTAAATAAGCGCCCTTAAAATTTTATATTGAAAATATAAAAATCACGCACTTCTGATTTTTCAGTTTCATGTGCGTATTGTATAATCATCGCATACTGAAACATCGTGAGGAAACCAGTATGCCTGAGAGATATTTGATCGACGACATGTAAAGCCACGACTGAGGACCTTGGGCGGCATACAAACTCTGATACCAGGATAGGCACTAACCACACGATATAGAAGAAGATCGTGTTGGAGCTTATTTCATAAACCTTTTTGACAACTTTAGACCTGGTTGAAGTTTAACTGTGATCGCTGGTCTAGCGATGGAGACGTAAGACAGTCACAAGAGGTCCGAAACAGTTAACAGCAGCTATATCGTGTGACGAAACTTGAGACCTAGCTGGAGTATGAGTATCATTGAAGGTTTAACGATGGACACGAAAGGCAGTCACAAGAGGTCCGCAACACTTCAAATCTGCTCTATCGTGTTTAAGGTTCATTTCGTACACCTTAATGAGAACTTTTAAACCTAGCTGGAATATGACTGTCATCGGTGGTCTAACGATGGAGACTGAAGGCAGTTGCAAGAGATCCTCAACAGTTTACAGCAGCTATATCGTCATTGGGCTCACTTAACGCACCTTGATGAGAACTTTAGTAATAGCTGGAGTATTACTGTCATCGAAGGTCTCATGATGGAGGCTTGGAGACGAAAACATTTGCAAAAGGTTTTCAAGAGTTTACAGAATCTACATCTACGTGTTGTGTTGACCTGCTTGGAGTATGACTAACATCAAAGGTCTGACTTTGGAGAAGGAAGGCAGATGCGAGAGGTCTGAAGCAGCTTTAACGTGTCGCGACTCATGCCATGCCACATGATGAGAACTTTCGACTTAGCTGGAGTATGAAATCGTCGATTACCCAAGGCTAGAAACGTAAGGCAGTCGAAGTAAGAGCCCATAATTGGAAAAACAAAAGTAGAATATTTTGGCGATTAATGTAAACCTATTCGAGAAAATATGAATTGTTACCTATTAGAATCTGTACTAATATTATAAAGCTGCAGAGTTTGTTTGTTTGGTTGGTTGAACGCGCTAATTTTAGGAACTGTTGGTTCGTCTTACGCAGACGAAGTTGCGCGGGTCAGCTAGTTTATAATAATTCTGAAAGCATCAAGCAATGAGAGAATGTATGTTGATCGAAGCTCGTTTCTTTTACATCTGCCCATTTTTTCCTGCCCTTGTCCCATTTTACATGTGGTCGGTGCAACACGTTTTCTTCTTCTATTCTCTACTGTCAGACGTCGAGTTATCATTTACTCCATTTTCTTTCAAATCATTCCTCACACAATCCGTCTCTACATTTTCTTTTTGGCCTTCTTCTGCCTCTCCATTCATCAAAATTAGGTTCCATGCCTCTTTTAGACACAGCGTTACATTCCTGTTAAATCGCGTGAGAGTACTACTTATACAGGTAGCCTAGATACATACAGTCCTGTGAGTAGCTATAGCTCTACAAATATTTGTCCATAGACAATTTCAGCGAGAGCGTGACAATATCTGGAGTCATCAACTTTAGTGTCAAATAAATAAAATTCATTTTAATTTGCATCATGTTTTATTCACTTTATAAATCAAGAACCTTTACCATACGCTAAAGCCCCCATTGGAGTTTCTTGCCCATCCTTTTCTATAGGAATAGGAATAATTATAAGCTTCCATGGCCATTCGCCAGCTGTGCGAGAAATACAGAAATGCGCACATAAACTTGCACATGGTGTTTATCGACCTCGAAATGGAATACGACCGGGTACCTCGTGAGGTTTTGTGGTGGGCCCTGATCTTTCAGGGCCCACCACAGTCTTTCAATCTTTTCCGATTTCGGTATCTCGGGTCGCTTGTGCAAGGGGATAGTGACGTAGACCGAGACGTAACGCACCGGATCAACTCAGGGTGGATAAAATGGTGACAGGTCATTGATTAGTCCGTGACGAGTTCGTGATTAGACCTGTCGTACTGTATGGATCGGAATGCTGGGCGGTAAAGAAGATGGATGAAAATAGATTGCATGTAGCGGAGATGAGAATGTTGAGGGGGATGTGTGGAGTGACAAGAATGGATAAGGTAAGGAACGAGTATATTAGAGACAGCTTAAAAGTTGAACCACTTACAGAGTAGTTGAAAGGGAATCGACTGTCGTGGTATGGACATGTGATGAAGAAGGATGAATCGCATGTAACTAAAAGAGTGGTAATGTAATGTAAATGTAAATGTTGACGGATGGGGGGGAGAGGAAGACCAAAGAAACGATGGATGGGTTGTGTGGAGAATGATATGAAAGAGAAAGGAGTAAATGATAGCATTACGATTGACAGAGGAGAATGGAAGAAGAAAACGTGTTGCGCCGACCCCAAGTAACACGGGCAGGAAGATGATGATGATGAATTATAAGCTTCCACACGCTGAGTTGACTTTGTGACTTATGTATCCTTGACAATTCTATCCTGAATTCTATCTTGAATTGAAACCTTTGGGTGATCATTCCTCTTACTAATGAATGCCCTGATGCGTTAGGCTAGGTCCTTTCAACACCCATAAATAGAACAGTTTTTTTTATACCCGAATTCATAGAAAAAAGAACTGCAGCAGTACGATAGCGTAATGAGTGATAACTCCCATCAAGTACATCGGTAGCGTACCGTCGACGTGGAACACGCCACACGCGGTCATCTTACTGAACGTACGGTTTGACTGTATCACGTTCTTGCAGAGATGTTTCTGGCTCTCTGTAAGGAAAGATACAAAATATTAAGATTTTTATTCATACTTTTTGGGCCTCGTTTACCACTTGGTTATGAGCTTAACGAGCACCCAAAATGGTGTTAAAGGAACAAATGAGACGCGAGAGCTGGTGTCTCCGTGTCACGGTCTCGGCAATGCTCTAATTCCTGGACTCCACCAAAGCGGAAACTTTGCAAAGCAGTACGCTTGTGCGGCGTTTTGTGCGCTCATATGGAATTTGTCCACGGAATCGACAGAATACCACATCCTGCGGCCAAAAACTTTCTTCCAATAGTGATTGGAGTAAACACGTTGGGATACGTTACCCAAACGCTTTAAAATTGACATGGTTTTATTCTATCAGTAAAACATTTGTTCCATACATTTTGACTGTGTTTTGCACTTCTGTACGGAACAGCAGATTTTTTTAAACCGTTTGTGTGTCGCTGCTTCTTCTACCCTTTATATTATTTGCTGTGCAAATGCTCTTACTTGAACAGTTCCCGTTTCCCATACGCTGTATACACGCCGTTTCAGCTTCCTCAACAGTTATATAGAACTTCTGACAGTATATACTGTGTATAATTGGAAATAGTAAAAACCTAGTTGCTTTTAAAACAGCCGAAATAACGAACGGAAAAATCTGGAAATAGTAATATAATATCACATAACATCACACAAGAGCGAAAGCAATAAAAAAAACAATATTTCAATACTTAACCCACCCAAAACCAAAAACCAGTATCGAACTTCGACGTTTCTTGGGAATGATAATTTTTTATCGTGGCTGTCTACCTCAATAAGCAGAACTGCAGAATAAACTTAACAAGTACCTACATAATAGAAAGCGCAATGATAACACGTCGATCGAATGGACAGTGGACGCATAAGCTGCCAGCGAGCGAAAATACATCTGCACGTAACCACGCCGTTAGTACAACTCGAACACATCCATATAGATATGGTTGGCCCGCTGCGACGTCTTTCTAACGAATATCGATACTGCGTCACTATTGACCGGTGCACCAAATAGCCCGAGGAAATTCCGGTACGTGACATGACAACGGAGGTCCTCGCGCAAGTACTATACGAAACGTAGATAGTGAGATTTGGCTGCCCTCTACGCATCACGACAGAGTTTTCACTATTCAACGCGCTCATGAAGAAAATAGGAACGAACAGAATCCGCACTATGACGTACCACCCACAATCTAAAGGACAAGTTGAGCGATGGCACAGAACAATGTAAGCGGCGCTTATGGCTCGTGGCGCAACAACTACATGGATAGAACTTCCGACCGTATTATTGGGATTACGCAGTGCCCTGCGACGAGACAATAACCTTAGTCCAGCTCTAATGACTTATGGAACCACACTTCGAATACCATCTGATTTCTTTGAGCCACAACATTCAAGAATCGACGACGCTGAGCTAGTTCGCCGTCTAACTCGTACAATGACATCACTCACACCAGCCACAAGGACTTATCGACGTGTACTAATGTCGTCATTCGCAACGATACCACCAGAGCACCACGCACACCACCGTACAATGCTCCCTATGAAATAATCAAGCGCTAGGACAAGTACTACGAGGTCAAGATAATACGCACATCAGTGATATCTTTAGACAGACTTAAACCGGCTTTCATGTACAACGAGCCCATGAACCCATTGAAGATAAAGATCACCACCGGACATTGTACCTACTCAGCCCTTCTACACCAGATTCGGCAGAGTCGTGAAGCCTGTGGTACGCTTCACTTAGGGGGGAGTGATATGGGAGTCACTACATCGCGCAACATAGACACTAGCTACATCACGCATAATTTTCATATGTCATTGTACAAAGAATTTTATTTACATATAAACATCCATGACTCGGAAACAAATGTCCATGCTCATCACACAAACATTTGCTCCTTTCGGGATTCGAACCCAGGACCCTAAGAACAGCAGCCTCACTACCACTACGCCATTCGAGTCGTCGACAAGCAAGAAATAAGCTAATGAGTGGGAGTTGACTTTTGCCCACTAAAGAAGATGACGCGTACGGCGCGGTACGCAACGAAGTGTCGACAATTTGAAATAGTTCGAATTTAATAGTGGTTTTTGAAGTGAATTGTTCACTTATGTTGTGTAAATGACAAAAGTAACAGGATCTCAGAGAGTGTAAGGAGTTTCTTATCAATCATAATTGCGAATAGATGGCTCAACTCTAGAATATAAGTAAATAATAACAAGTGCCCCTACCCTAATGGTTTATTAGAAATTACCGCTTGGAGTTTCAGTCAAGTACTTTGTGTGATTTCAACTACCTACCTACCTATCTACCAACAATGAAGAATCATATCGCACGGCGATGTGATGGATAGAGACCGAAAGACAATATGGCGGCGGGTGTCGTCGCCAAGGGGACAGTATATCACTGTGGTTTTCCTGCCGTTTCATAAACAAACCACAATTAGATGTGGTGATAGTCTGGAATAAATTGTTGCACTTATGAATGTAGCTATAACCATTATTTTGTAAATGTATTGTGCAAACCATTGTAGGATAACCAAATAAATAAATAATTAGTCTGAAATCAAATAGAATCATTTTACTCACTTGGTTTATGGATATTGACTCACTTGCTATTACTCGTATTTCGAGTAGTTTCAATGTAAAGAATATTATCTCAAAGAAACCTAAAGAACGCAGAAATGCTTCAAGAATTAGATTTAATACCTTTGGACAAAAAAAAAAAATGAAGGTAGAGTCTTAATGTTTCTAAGGAACAGGGCTTTGCAAAATGCGTTCATAGTTCAGCCAAGTTGTAATGAGCCGGGACACGTCTATTGACTTTTGTTGAGCTGATAAATCACGATTAACTACTGTTAATCGTGATCGTGGACTCAATGTAACGCACTCAAAACATAGTGCTCATGGATGAATTTAAAAGTATGGGGATCGTGAAGGTTTTAAAAGTTAAAACTTTACATTATAATCATGTTTATGTCACCGTAAAATGGTCAAACACGTTAGATTGTAATCTCTCTAGCGATATTGTAAACTCTCGAAATATTGTCAACTGAACATACGGAAGTATTTCTGCCCCCATAATCGAGACCTGCACTCGGAAATAGTCTCCGTCGACTACGCTTTTTAGAGGAATATAAAGTGTTTTAAGGTTAGGTTATATTAATTGGTATTTCTCAGGAATGGTTCATTATCTTTTCTTGAGAGTGGTACCATTGGGCAAGGGGGACCTGTTTTTCCCTCCACATCGCGTGAGTTGACTACCATCGCATGCATTTCACGAAAAATAGTGCGTTTTATTGTAAGCAGTATGTTCGTCTGACAACATTTCGAGAGTTTACAATCTCTTTATTTATTTTACAATCTAACGTTTTTGTCAATTTTACGGTAACATATATAAAAAAAAAAACGAAATGGTAGGAACTTTTACCAACAATATCTCCGTAACCAAATGGTTCTGTATGATATAGAACATAAAAGTGATCGCAGTGACGGTGACAGTGATAATTAATGCTTTTCGTCTTCGTTAATGGTCTTTTAAAGGCATAAGCTCGCATGAAAATTAAAAGGTGGAGAAAACTTACCAATACTTGGAAAATATGTTTATACAGATCATAGGCTCTCAAGATACTCTGATATGTCTCAAGTAGTTTCTCACACCGTTCTTCATTCTCCAGTTCATCATTCAACATCAAGACATCTTTTATCCACTTGTCGAGATATAATCTTAAAAGTATTATAACTCGAATGGTAAGAACTGAATTAACATCAAATTCTGTAAACATGATGTCGCAAATAAAATTTGGGGTGAAACCACCGAAAAAGGCGTAAAGGAGAACAAATTCACTACAGATTGTGGTTAACATTGAAACCCAGTTCCAAATGATGTAGCTCCGAATGTTCTTACTGAAATCGATGCTTTTATGGATTGTTTGGAGTTTCAAGATAAGACAGACGTAGTTGTGCTTATGCACAATGTCCAGAAAAAACATAGTCGTGAAACTGATCAAATAAGTGAAGGGAAAGATAAAACTAACGAGCGCAGTAATTTTCATTCCGAAAACACCCGTTATAGTATTATTGCAAAAAAGAAGTATTATTGCAGTCATCTGGTACAAACATAACGCACTCATCACCAACAAACGAAAAAACGAGACAAAATTATAAAGTTTTCCGTTTGGATAAATATGGTTATCTCGAACACAATATTTTGAAGTTAAAAAAAGATTGAATACAAAATTAAAAGAAAATGCTATTCTTTGAATTTCTTTTTCGAGTCTATTATTGAGTAGTACTTTAAACGATTGCCTTGGAAGTATTGAACGTTGTCGAAACATTGTTTTCACCTTCAACGGCCCAATAGTCGATGATGAATGGATACATGACTAGGTTCCAACAAAATTGTTTACAAAACTATACGATAATATAAGTAAGTATGATATATTTTTATTGATCGTAAATGCTTCCAAGTTAATGTTTACTTTACTATTCTTAGCTTACTGCTATCCAAGTTATAACTTAAAATAATGATTACATCCAGATACATTTACTTACTGATAAAATAATGATTTAACATAAAGATAAATACCGTGAGACTTCTCAAGTCGTACTGACATAAATCTAGCAGAACATGTTCCTACTAGATATGAACTCCAGTAGGCAGCCGCAAAATGTTGATCTCATCCAAGTGCTAAGTAAAAGAAGTCTTATGTAGCGTTTGTAGATAAATCAAAGTTATTTTAACATATTTACAACTAGCTGTAAAAAAATAATTCGTCGGGCGTCTAAAAATTCATCCACCATCAACAGTAAAGTGCTAAAAAGACTAAGAGTATAGCCATTGGCAATGCTGTTTTATTCAGCTTCTTCTTGTGGCATTTTTATAGTATTTTAAATCTCCTAGAGTAGAACTAACCTGTCTGAATATAATAACGTTTTGGTAAATATTTGGTAACTGACAACTAGCTAAAAACATTAACCAACCGAAGTGTGAATGTACTGTACACTTTTGTCCAGAGCGTAGTATACAGTCGTGATGTTAAGCAGGAAATGCAACAACTGAACAAGGTTTTTAAAGGCCACTTGTCTATATTATAGCTTGGCAAAAAAGTCTAGAAGCGGAACTATTTTGCGGTTGCAACCTACACAGACTAAAACCTACACTTATACATATACAACATTAGTTTTTGTTTATGCGAAACCCGAAACACGTGAGGTACGTGTATGCACTGTATTTGCTATTAACATTCTGTGGAGTTTTTGAACATCGTGCTTTACTCGTCATCGTTGTGTTCCCTAGTAGCAGAAAGCCACCCCAGCTATTTCGGCTCTGGTGCGCATGCTACATGTACTTCTTCTGGAAGAAGAAGTAGTACCCTACGATCCAGAGCTCGTCGTATTGTATGTTCTCCTCCCATCTACGAGAGCATACAATACTTCAGACATATGGTTTTCACTATTCTGGTCAGTGGCAAGGAAGTCACAGTATCGGTAGACCGAGTCAAGCCCGCCTGCATATTACATGACCCAGACACCTCTCCATACAGATCACACATACCCACCCATTCAACCAATCCCGCTCATTCATCACAAGATCGACAACATGACACTATCAGGGAACCAGAAATCACCCGATCGCGATGACTAGATCGGGATTTATCAATATAACATTAATATTGCAAAATAAAAATTCTATTCTATTATTTATTGATTTCCATTCAATCAAAACTGCTATTTTTCCTGGTATTAATGCGTTTATTTTACGCAACTCCACTTAATTGTGAAAATCTCCAAAAATAATACATTACAAATATGTATCTAAATTATTTGAACACAGCATAAAGCCTCGTATCCACTAGGCAACATTTGCCGCGCGACACGTGAATCTCAACACGTTCGGCGGCGTTGCCCGACATCGCGCGACGTTGCCAGTTCGCGCGCAACATGACAAAACAATATAAAAGTTGCTAAACAAAAGTTCCGCGCTGACTTTCAACACGTTGAGCAACAGGTTGTGCAACATGTTGCGCGTCAATTGTTGCCTAGTGGATACGAGGCTTTAACAAATTCACTACATCGTCAACATTTAGCTGGCAAGGCTGAGTCGATGCTTCACTTTGACGACTCGAATGGCGTAGTGGTAGTGACGCTGCCTTACGTTCTTAGGGTCCTGGGTTCGAATCCCGGTAGGAGCAAATGTTTGTGTGATGAGCATGGACATTTGTTTCCGAGTCATGGATGTTTATACGTATAATAAGTATGTATTTACAAACAAAAAAGTATATATGTAGTATATCAACTATCTAGTGACCACGACACAAGCTTTGCTTAGTGTGGCGCTAGGTGGCGCTGTGTGTTAATGTCCAGCGATATTTATTATAGCGATATTTATTCATCTATGCGACAATGGGGCGAAGAAGTCAAAGGGCGACATTTATTTAGTTTTTTTTTTATGGGCAATATTTGTGTGATGAGCATGAACATTTGTTTCCGAGTCATGGTTGTTTGCATTTGCAATAAGGATATATTTACCAAAAAAAAATTAGAATCTATGCGGTTTACCAACTATCTGGGCCCTGTTGAATAAACGTTACAATCCGACAACTTTGTAAATAAGTGACATATTTGTAAAGTTGAATAACAAGTGTTGTATAATAAACCTTACAATAATAAATTGTCACTTGTAAAGAGAATGTTTATTAAACCGAAATACGTAAAATGTTAGGCAAAATATAACAATTTTGACAGTTCTTTTCGAAGATGTAATTTTTATTGAACAGAAACTTGTAGATGTAAAACTTGTAAAGTACAACAACAATTTACAATATGTAACGTTAATAAACAAGGCCCAGGGCGCTGTTTCTTAGTGTGGTACTAGATGGTGGTGTGTAATATCAAGCATTATTTATTTATTATTTTTCTGGGGTGCTCAACTTAAGTATAAAAAAAATAATTCAATTTTCATGATGTTTTTTATTTTATTTAGCCTGTACTGTCCCACTGCTGGGCAAAGTCCTCCCCAAATTCCTTCCATATGCTCTTTTCTTGAGCCGCCTCGGGCGAGACGATTTGGGCCAACCCTCGCGATGCGCGTCCAAATCGTCTCGCCAACTTTTCCTGGGTCGGTCTTGGCGGCGGTGTCCGTCTTCCAAAAACCATCGTGTACGGTACACGATGGTTGTTGTTGTATTGGATACCTTTACCCAGCGGTCATCGAGCATGCGACTGACGTGACCCGCCCAATCCCATTTTAGGTTAGCAACCTTCATGCCAACGTCCACTATGCCCGTTTTGGAATGCAACGTGGTGTTTCGAACCCTATCTTGTCTTTTGACACCCAAAATGATGCGTTCCATTGTTCTTTGGCAAACTCCAAGGCGGTGCTTCTGAGACTCGGTGAGCGACCAGGTCTGAGCACCGTAGGTTAGAACGGGCAGGATGCACATGTCAATGAGTTTGCGTTTCAGGGAGATTAGAAAATCACCCTTCATTAGCGTCTTCATGGACCAGTAGCTTTTCCAGGCATATTAGACTCAGCGATCGATTTCTCTTTCTTGCCTCACGATGTTTAATTCACTTTATAGGCTGCCGTTTCTTGTCTTTTTTATTCCACGAGAACATAACTTTCGAAACGATGGGCTGACTTTACTTTGTGACTTATTGCATCGAATCCTTGACAATTCCGTCCTGAATTGAAACATTCTGGAAATCACCTGCCCCGATGCGTAGAACTGAAGACGTTATGAACGCCCACAGTTTTACTCATTTTTTTCAAAGAAAAAAGAACTGCAGCAGTACAATGGCGTAATGAGTGATAACTCCCATCAAGTACATCGGTAGCGTACCGTCGACATGGAACACGCCACACGCGGTCATCTTACTGAACGTACGGTTTGACTGTATCACGTTCTTGCAGAGATGTTTCTGGCTCCCTGTAAGGAAAGATACAAAATATTAAAATTGTAATTCATACTTTTTGGCACGTTCTTCAGCGGTCGTTCACCACTTGGTGATGAGCTTAACGAACAGCCAAAATGGTGGTAAAGAAACAAATGGGACGCGAGAACTGGCGTCTTTGTGTCACGGCCTCGGCTATGCTCTAATTCCTGGACTTTACCAAAGCGGAGACTAGCGGAGATGTGTGAAGCGGAGAGGAGAGTAGTTGCGTAAAAGCTAGGGTGTACCCACCGAAGCTGTGCAGAGATGTGCTAAGTGGAGAGGAGAGATAATTTGCAAAGCGGTACGCTTGTGCGGCGTTTTACGCGTCCATGTGGAATTTGTCCGCGGAAGCGACAAAATACTACATCCTACGGCCAAAAACGTTCTTCAAATAGTGATTGGAGTAAACACGTTGGGATACGTGGCCCAAACGCTTTAAAATTTACCTGGTTTTATTAGATCAATAAAACACCTGTTCCGTCACTGTGTTGGTTTTGTACTTCTGTACGAAACAGCTAGCAGAAAGTTTTAAACCGTTTGTGTGTCGCTGCTTCTTCTACCCTTTATATTATTTGCTGTGCAAATGCTCTTACTTGAACAGTCCCCGTTTCCCATACGCTGTATACACGCCGTTTCAGCTTTCTCAACAGTTATATAGAACTTCTGACAGTATATACTGTGTATAATTGGAAATAGTATAAATCTAGTTGCTATTGAAACAACCGAAATAACGAACGGCAAAATCTGGAAAGAGTAACGCTTGTAATATTTGAGGGGTGAGGCAGAGGTTTTAAGTCTGAAATCAAATATAATCATTTTACTCACCTGGTTTATTGATATTGACTCACTTGCTATTATTTGTAGTTCTAGTAGTTTCAATATAAAGAATATTATCTCAAAGAAACTTAAAGAACGCAAAAATGCTTCAATAATTTGATATAATACCTTCGGACAAAACGTAATTAAAGTGAGACATTTATTCTTTCAAAATAACAGGACTTTGCACAAAATGTAGGTTTCTAGTTCAGGCAAGTTCTGATGGGCCGGAAAACGTCTTTTGACTTTTATTTGGGGTAAAAAATCACTCAACGAAACGCATTGAAAACATCGTGCTGATGGATGAATTTAGAAGTACGGCGGTCGTGGATGTGTTTAAAGTTGAAACCTTACATAACATTATAATGTATAAAAAAAAGAAACAGTAGAAACATTGACACCGAATATCTACTTGAATAACTAAAAGGTTCCTATGTATGGTCTAGAACATAAAAAACATGCAGTGCAGTCTTTGAAGACTACCGATAGAAGTGAAATCTGAGTGCTACGAAGCATTAGGTGACGGTCACGCGAGTTCCATGATTGCTCAATGCGCCTAAAGAAAATTTCACATCAAAAATGATCACAGCACCGGCGACGATGAAAATTAGGGTCTTATAGCTTCGTTAATGGTCTTGTCACGTCTTTTATAAGCTCGCTCATAAAGAAATATACCTATTTCTTAAGAACAACATAAATACAGCAAATGAGGATACAAATTTTGCTGGTCCTGACTTATCGGCACCAGATATATACATTTATGCAAGCACTCGAAATCTTCAAGTGAACGTATTTTCGACTTACCTGTACTTGGAAAATATGTTTATACAGATCATAGGCTATCAAAATATTCTGATATGTCTCAAGTAGTTTCACACACTGCTCTTCATTCTCCAGTTCATCATTCAACATCAATACATCTTTTATCCACTTGTCGAGATATAATCTTAACAGTATTATAACTCGAATGGTAAGAACTGAATTTACATCAAATTCTGTGAACATGATGTCGCAAATAAAACTTGGGGTGAAACCACCATAAAAGGCGTAAATAAGAACGAATTCACTACTGATGGTAGTTAACATTGAGACCCAGTTCCAAATGATGTAGCTCCGAATGTTCTTACTGAAATCGATGCTCTTATGGATTGTTTGGAGTTTCAAGATAAGACAGACGTAGTTGTGCTTATGCACAATGTCCAGAAAAAACATAGTCGTGAAACTGATCAAATAAGTGAAGGGAAAGATAAAACTAACGAGCGCAGTAATTTTCATTCCGAAAACACCCGTTATAGTATTATTGCAAAAAAGAAGTATTATTGCAGTCATCTGGTACAAACATAACGCACTCATCACCAACAAACGAAAAAACGAGACAAAATTATAAAGTTTTCCGTTTGGATAAATATGGTTATCTCGAACACAATATTTTGAAGTTAAAAAAAGATTGAATACAAAATTAAAAGAAAATGCTACTCTTTGAATATCTTTTTCGAGTTCTTTCTCTTTTTCGAGAGCAATTTCTTGTTGCTTTAATATTATTCACTAACTGTTCTGATAGACAGAGTAAATAGTAAGACTAGTTATTGCACTTAAGTTAAGTTATTGTACTTAAAAAAATATATATACAACATGAAATATAATTAGCACAAAAATTATTACCATTCAGCATTAGGAGAGAGGTTATACAACGTGTAATGTTAAATGCGCAAAATGATTTTTGATTCAATTGACCTAAAACTGCGAGAAAAAAAACATACAAAAAATTAAAGGTTTTATGTGTTGTTTTAGTGTTACTGGCAATTAGATTTACTGGCAAGATCTATTATAGTCCGGTAGCGCTAGGTTTTGAGGTTTCAAAAATATTAAAGTTGTTTATTTTTTGCATATAGTTTCCGGACCATTTACCCGACCTACTACACTCGAGAGCAATGAATCCGGGTCACTTAAAGAATGTTAAAAATCTCGGAAACTAAAAATGATAGGTTAATGCAATAAATTGTATTTAATAGACTATGTAATACTCCTTAAATGAAAGTAAAAAAAATATGAGTCACCATACATTTTATTAACACAAAATTACATAAAGAAAAAAACTGCTGATCTCTCCTTAAAACAAAAATAGGAAACATGAAATTTTTGAACTTTATTACGATTTCCTTGAATTTTAATACTTCGTATTGCCTCCTCGTGCTTCCATTACTGCGTTTACGCGGTTTGGCATGCTGCACACCAAGTTCCTTATACGATTTTGGGGAATATTCTCCCATTCCTCTGTGAGAGCAATTTTGAGCTCACGAAGCGTGATTGGGGGAGGGTTTCGTTGTTTTACGCATCTGCCTAGCTCGTCCCAAGCATGCTCGATCGGGTTGATATCCGGGCTGCGCGCTGGCCACTCCATACGAGTAATGTTCATCTCTTGAAGGTAGTCATTCACAATCCTACCTGTATGAGGTCGGGCATTGTCATGCATAAATATAGCATCCTCACCTAAATTGACCATAAATGGACCAACGTGATCATTGAGGATTTCTTCCACATATCTTACGCTAGTTAAAGAGCCGTTTTCTATGATCACCAGCTCTGTGCGACTTTCAGAAGAAATTCCGGCCCACACAAGTACAGACCCACCACCGTAGGCTACTTTTTCTTCGATGCATGCTTGCTTGAATCTTTCCCCTGGTCTTCGATACACTCTGTGTCTTCCATCGTGCTTGTAGAGCATAAATTTTGATTCGTCGGAGAACATAACTTTTGACCAATCTTCAATACTCCAATTTACGTGGCTCTGGGCATATCTTAGTCTTGAAATACGATGCCCACGCTCCAGTTTAGGGCCGTTTGCAGGTCTAAGGGGTTTTAAGTTAGATTCAGCAAGCCGACGTCTTACTGTCCATGCACTTGGGTTACTTCCTCCGAGGCGTCGAAACTGATTTGTGAGTTCAGTTCCTGTGAGAAAGCGATTTCGAAGCATGGTGTTCACCAAGTATCGGTCTTCTCGTGCTGTGGTACACCTGGTTCTGCCCGTTCCTGGTCTGCGTAGGTTAGAACCAGTTTCTTCGTAACGTCGGAGAACTCTTTGTACTGTTGACAGCGACACACCGACAGTCCTGGCTGTATCGCGCTGACTCCGGCCGGTTTTCAGCATTGTAAGTATTCTGGTGCATTCTTCAGGCGTAAGCGACATAATTTCAGCTTGAATAATGAATATAGAGCACTATCAACATGGTTTATGTACCCACATATATGACAGATTACAAACAAAAGCAAAACCAAATGCTGTAATTTCGTAGTTCCATCTTCGAAAGTGGCCCTAATTCAAATTTGATTTTTTATGATATAACTTTACAATAACTAAGAAGTTTTAATACCTTAATTTAAGGAGTATTACATTGTCTATTAAATACAATTTATTGCATTAACCTAGCATTTTTAGTTTCCGAGATTTTTAGGATTCTTTAAGTGACCCGGATTCATTGCTCTCGAGTGTATATAAAGTCTCATTTTAGGCACTAGCGTTTGGAGAAATTTAGCAATTTGTCTTTTTGATCACTATCACACGAAAAGAAAATTATAGTTGAAAATTTTACTTCCATTATAATAACGAAGTAGTAACTGATATACATAGGCATTTTGTGTCATCTCTGTCCACGGGAATCCTTCTAATTAACAAGTACCTAACACGTCGCCCAACTAGCTTTATCTATCTATCTAAAAGAATATTACAATTTGTGAAATAGGTGTTACGCGATTAAGAGGACTGATATCTGTCGTTCAATTTGTTTTGTGCCGAATTCATCCACGGTATTTATAGATATTTCATTTTTTTTGTTACAAAACCAATCACCATTCATAATATGTGTCGTTTTTATCCACGCAATCTTATTATTTGAAAGAAAAAGAAACCAGTTTCTTCGCACGAAGGGCGGCCATTCGGTTCATGTTGCGACAAACAAGTGCATGCGTTTATTCATTTGATTAAAAAAAAAGTTTTAGTCCCATCAAAGGGGTTTATTTAAACCAAAAAATTCTGTCATTAATTTTAAGTTAAAATATGATATCGATTAAAGTAATTAATTGACATGTCTCGAACTTTGTTTGTGAGAACTACAAGAACTATATTTCTGTCCTTTTCATTTCGTGCATGACGTCATTGACGTGTCATTTGTTTTTGGTTGAAGTTGAAATACATAAGGCAGTAATGTCCGTATTCTTGAACCGTTTGATTCCTGTCAATTGTCAAAACGTCATAAGAACAGAACAGCTTTTTTACACTTATTGTCACCGTAGTAAGTGGCTCGTCAGTGTAAGCGACCGACTTGAGAACATCGAGTCGCTGGTTCGAGACTCTCGTCAGATATTTTCTTTTTGTATTTCTTAAGATGGTTTGATTGCTGTAAAATGGTTCGCAAGTTTCATCTCCAGCTTGTTTTTACTTTTTGTACAGTTTGATTTTTTTAAGCTTTAAAAT
Organism: Xestia c-nigrum; assembly: GCA_916618015.1. Taxonomy (NCBI): domain Eukaryota; kingdom Metazoa; phylum Arthropoda; class Insecta; order Lepidoptera; family Noctuidae; genus Xestia; species Xestia c-nigrum. The sequence goes on from OU745248.1 coordinate 1,648,676, forward strand.
GTCCAAATCATTACAAAATAGGTAGTTTACTAGGTACACTCTTAGTTTTTTTTTAAACCATTAAACGTTAAACGTTTGTGTTACTGGCAAAAGTTATCCTTGAAAATTACTTTCTCATAATGTATATCTGATGGCTAATTAGTAGCCAAGACAATCTTAACTTCGGTGTTCAAATAGTCAGCTATTTAGGTCAATAACTCTGAACAGACATCGAATTAGTAAAAGTTATATAATACTACTTATACGGGCTAAAAAAGGTTAACGGGGCAGTAAAGGAAGCTACCTCAGCCGTTGCAACTACATGAAAATGGTCTTAGGAAACTATCCATAATTTATCGTTAAATTTTGATTCCCATCCACAGATTTTTAAAAAATGTACAGTTAGTAAGACAACTGCCACTTTACACAAAAAAAAAATGATGCCAATCGATCCTGTTTCCAATACTGATCAAAAAGTTCTTCTAAACTAACCCAGGTTGGAGTACTAAAAAGTCAAAAATTGCAAAATCTTTTCCCAAACATTTTGTAAGAAACAATTTTTTTTTTTGATGTTACTCGATACTGTTTGTAATACTGATCAAAAACTTATATAGGACCAAATCGGGTTGGAGTACTAAAAAGTCAGAAATCACAAATAACGTTAAGTTACGTACCGCGCGAGTTCGTGATTTCACTATGTTATTTTGTTTTTAAGGTTTTGTAAACCTTCTTTCTCTCTTACCTTCCTTCTTTCTTAGGACCTGCTATGATTTTGATTGAATTTTTGATCATAAACAAGACCAATAAACATCCAAAATAATAATTTGGTTTAAACTTTGCAATTTCTGACTTATTTAGAACTCCAAGCTGGTTTGGTCCAATAGAAGTTTTTGATCAATATTAGAAATAGGATTGATTGACATCAAAAAAAAGTTTTGTTTAAAATATTTTTTTTTGCTAACTGCAGATTTTTTTGAAAATCGGTAATTGTGATTCAAAATTTTACGAAAAATTATGGATAGATTCCTATGTCCATTTTTATGTAGCTGCCCTTACTGCCTCGTTTACCGTTTCCACCCAAGACCTCGAGCAATCGAAAACATTGACGACCAACACCCACGACAAAAAATGATGTATAACTTTGAGAGTTGTCACTGAAAATCTTGACTTCGGTGCTCAATCGTTCGTTCAAATTGTCTTAATAACTCTAAACGGAATACGATTTGCCAATGTCGAAAGAGGCAAAGGTTCTCGTTAAAAATCTCTTTCTTATGTTGTATATGTTATACCTATTGGTTGCCTAGACAATCTTAACTTTGATGTCCAGATAGTCAGCTATGTAGGTCAAAAACTCTGAACGGACTGCGAATTAGCAAAAGTTACATAAGTAGGAAAATTTGCCGTTGAAAAGCTCTCTCCAGCGGTGTAAATTATTTATGTTGGTTACTCCGAAAATCTTAACTTCGGTGCTGAAATCATTACCTATTTAGCTTAATAACTCCGAACGTAATGGGATTTCGCAAAAGTCGTAAGAGGCAAAAGTTCTCCTTAAAAAACAATTTCTTAAGTTGTATATGTTATGCCTATTGGTTGCCTAGACAATCTTAACTTTGATGTCCAGATAGTCAGCTATGTAGGTCAAAAACTCTGAACGGACTGCGAATTAGCAAAAGTTATATAAATAGCAAAATTTGTCATTGAAAAGCTCTTTCCAGCGGTATAAATTATTTCTGTTGGTTACTCCGAAAATCTTAACTTCGGTGCTGAAATCATTACCTATTTAGCTTAATAACTCCAAACGGAATAAGGTTTGGCGAAAGTCGTAAGAAGCAAAGGTTCTCCTTAAAAATCTCTTTCTAATATTGTATTTCTTATGGCTGTTGGTTGCATAGACAATCTTAAATTCGAAGTCCAAATAGTCGCCCATTTTCGTCAATAATTCTGAATGGACGGCGAATTAGCAAAACTTATACAAGTAGCAAAAGTCGTAATTGAAAAGCTCTCTCCAATGGTACATATGTTATTGCTATTGGTCACCCAGAAAACCATAACTTCGGTGCTCAAAAAACCATAGTTTTTGAGTCTTAATAATTTTAAATATCGTGGATGAAAATGACACAAATTTACAGGGTTGATTTCACATGCATTAATGATCTTGAATATGTGAACTCTAATAATTGTAATATTTTTTTGAAGCTTTTGTAGCTTGAAAAACAAAATAGTTAAATAACTTTAAATTCCGTGGTCTAATTTGGCACAAATTTGTATAATAAGCTTATGTTGGCCATCTGAGAAAGAAAAAAGTTATTTCATAAACTGTAATTTTTTTTTAGTACTGTTTTTACGTACTGACCCTATTGCCAGTTTGCACTGGACGAAAATGACACAAACTGGGTTTGCACACTCCACAGACTATCCTAGATAAGATATCATGATTATTTTAAACTTTAAATCAATTTTGGCAATTTTAATTTGATTAAAAATATTCAACCACAAAACATCGAATTACTGAAAATGCTATGGTCAGATATGACACAAAATGCAATAGTAAGCTCCGTAGGTACGACTGTATCTACAGGCAAAAAATAATAAACTTTAGAATTTTTGAAACTTATGGCATCAAAATTGCCTAGCGCTATCGGAATATAACTGATGAAGAAGGCAAAAGCAATAAAAGTAGTGATGATATTCTCCATATGATCCATACGCCTATCGGTAAAGTCTACCGTTATCAATCTTTTGAAACTTAAAGTGTTCATCACTAACATAATGCAGAACGCTACCAAATGATATATCTTGCCGTTTGGATAGATACGATAATTTCGAACGTAGTAATTGGAAGAAAAAAATAAGTATTGTGGAAAATTCAAAGAATGCGCTATTCTTTGAACTTCTTTGTCGAGTCTATTGTTAGGTAGCATTTGGATTGAGGGGTTTAGAGTACTTTTGCATTTTTGGAACGTCGTTACCATTTTAAACTGTTGGTCAATGCGGAAGCAGGAAATGTGTATGCGACGACAAACTAAATAAGTTTATCAGTATTGTTTATATTAATGTTCTGATCATATCAACGCCAAAGATAAAGCTCATTTTCCTAAATGTCTTCTAATAGATCATTTTTGTTACCAGGCGGATATACCATCAACAGCGATAACTATGACTAATTTACTTTATTAAATAGAGAGCATTAAGACAACGAAAGATAGTATTTGATTAATTGAAATCGAAAATACTTATATGATATTTGGCTAAATGTTGAACATACAAACAGGCAAGTGGTGCTAAAATTAATCACTTGGAGCGTTTGCGAGCGGTTGAATAGTAAACTATCAGTTCGGATTTAAGTTTTAATTTATTAATTAACACACTAGAGATTTTAAAGAAAGAAAAACTGCATGAGTACAATTACGTAATTAATTATAACTCCAATCAAACTGATTGCTAGCGTGGCGTCAACATAGAACAGGCCACACGCGCTCATCTTGCTGAACCATCGATTTGCATGTAGCACGTTCATGCAAAGATATATAAGGCTCTCTGCAATGTAAGAAAAAATATCATGTAGAGTGCTGCATGGATATTTGGGTGTTCCGATGACTGACAGGCACTGCTAGTACACATATATAAAATATATTGAAACACAAGATGGTGATGACGCCGGCGTTAGTTCAAGTTTTGGCGACGACGCGCGACGTGTCAAAAAGTAATGTGCAGCTAAATATATTTAAGATAAGTAATACGTATTACAGACAAAGGTGAATATTTTTACAAAGTGTAAGCTTCTCAAAAACATTTAATGCTTTGTGTTAATGATTGTCAACTCTTACCATAGTTGCTGTTCTTCACAAGCTGTATGCACGCCATTTTAGCTTCCTCAACAGTTATGTAGAATTTCTCACAGTTAATACTTTGTATTAAAACATAGATTATATTCCTAGATATGTGTGCCGTGGTCGTCAATACAGAGGCGAAAAACTAGAAAGCAGAATTTGTTATTTAATTAGACTGGAATTTAGTCTCTATGGACGTAAAAATGAATATGGAGGCCACATATCAAGCCGGGGTTGCGGGCCTGTTCGAAAGAGATACCGTGGCCCCGGAACATAAAGGGCGAGGAAGGAACATGGATGGATTTCGCATCCTAAAAAAAACATATCAATTTGTATGTGGCCACATATCAATGCAATCGATTTCATAGCGTGTCGTTCGTATTTCCACGAGGACTTTTAACAGTGAGTGGACAGTTTCCGCTTTCACTCGTAGAATATCATTCAGTTGCATTCAGGTAGGCTGAATGCTGAAGCAAATATAGTTTGGAAAAAGTTTGCTAGGCATGTGACGAGAATCTAATTGACAAAATAATAATTCCAAGCTTACCTGGCTTTTCAACAACTTCTCTTGTCCCGATTCTGATAGTCTTTTCATTGTATGAAAAGTCAAGTCTAACATTGTTAGAGTGCTGAAAAATGCTTGTAATATTTGAAATAAAACCTGTAAATGAATTAAAAGTAAGGCTGGTATTAGGTAAACGACTCATTTGTAACACACATCATTTATACCATCAGTCATCTGCCTACTAGCTCTTGTGTCAAGTCTCGGGGTCAGCGCAGCACGGTTGTCAATAATCACTTTATTCCTTGTTCTATCACATCATACGCATTTAGAACATCAGTATCACTAACCATTACCTTTTTCATCATTCTGCTTTCATTCCCATCCATTTAAGAGTCATTTCCACTTTGTCCTCTTTTTCCATACCTACTCCTCTATTCAGTCGTCACCATTCTAGCTATATCATTTTCCACACTATCTACTATTCATACAGGGTGCAAACCTCCTCATCACGAAGCCGTTCTGTATATCAAACTAAGTAACTGTACGCAAACATTATTGCTGGGAAACGACGTTTTGTAGGGTGAAAAATCATGTTTTGTGGTAAAACTCAATGTAACGCACTTAAAACATTGTGCTGATGGATGGATTGAATAGTACGGGGGTAAGCGTACAATAAAAACTTAAAAATCAAACTTGCCAAAAGGTTGATATTTGACCCCCAATATCTTCGCAACTAGAAGGATCCCAGGTATGGTGTAGAACAAAAAAGTTATTGCAATGATGGGGAGAACAAGTGTCTTTCGGCTTCGTTAAGAGGTGTTTTACATCCCATTCACATCATAATTATACAAAACTTTCCTCACGACATTTACCGTTTCTTTCGCACAACATAAAGTTACCATGTCAACCAATTATGAGTTTCACTTACTAATGCTTGGAAAATAGATTTATACAGATTGTAAGCTTTTAAAATATTTGTATATATATCAAGCAGTTTGAGACATTGCTCATCGTGTTCTTGTTCGTCATTCATCCTTAAAACTTCAGTAATCCACACCTCGAGATATTTTCTTAGCAATATTATGAATCGGATGGCAACGACTAAATTGATATCGAATGTGATACGCAAGAAATCACAAAATATGTTTGTCATGAACTCGATGAAATTAGGGAAACCGTCAGGTGTAATATAATACAAAAAACTTTCAAAAGAATCACATATGATGGTAGTTATTACTGAGATCCAGTTCCAAACGACAAAACTCTGGATATCTATCTATACTTATAATAAATCTGTAGAGAGGTCAATTCTGTACATTAAATATATTTACAAAATAACTATCGGGGGGTGATTAGTGATCGATACTGATGCCAAAAATGCAATCAGTAAAATTTTTGTCTGTCTGTCTGTCTGTCTGTCTGTCTGTCTGTATGTTATTTATAGAAAAAAAAACTACTCGACGGATTTTAACGAAACTTGGTACAATTATTCTACATACTCCTGAGCAGGTAATAGTATACTTTTCATCACGCTACCATTAATAGGAGCAGAGCAGTGAAAGGAAATGTTGGGAAAACGGGAGAAGTTACTTGGTTTTTTTAACTTCCGTCGCGTGTGCAGCCTTAATGGTTAAAGCTACATAGAAATCATGTATAACGGAAATATTCCACATAAAATTATATAAAAAAATTCCCAAGACAGCATATGTCTATCTTTTATAGTTGACTCACAATAACACGTGTAACTCCCGATAGCTTAGCAGTTCGGAGATTTGTTATTATTATATTTGTTTACTCTTACGTTTATAATATTCTCACTCAACCCCAATTTTGAAACTTCACGCGGGCGAAGCCGCTGGCAGAAGCTAGTTCTTAATAAAATCGATCTTCTCATGGATAGTTTGAATCTTTAGAATGAAAGAGACATTCTTGTGCCTATGCACGACGCCCAGAATAAACATCATTGTGAAACCGATCAAGTAATTAGCGAAAAAGAGAGCAGCGGAGAACACGGCGAAGCGTTGTGCTATGTGATCTATATCGAAACCTATAAAGTCTAAGTTATAAAATCGATGCACAGTCAAAGAATTTGCGAGCAATAAGTAGCAAAAAGACATAAAATAATATCTCTTTCCATTTGGATAAATATGATTATTTTGAACACGATATTTTTTTGAATTAAATAATTTTAATGCGAAATTAAAAGAATACACAAGTCTTTGAACTTCTCTGTCGAGCCTATTGTTTGGTAGCACCACAAATGTTGGTTTTGGAAAAAAAATACTTTTCTGGAACATTATTATTTATCTTCGTTTGTGACAGTTGATCGGTGAGTATGACTTAATGTCGAATTGTACAAGTACGAGTTTACAAAAGATCCATTACTTACAGTAAAAGCTTTTATAAGTAAAATATTGATATATTACTGAACGTTTCAAGGCCTAAGGAAGGCTGATATTCCATTTTTTATGTGTTTGTATTGAATTTTTAATATTGAAAAATGTAACAACGTGGACTTATTATAATTTATTAATCCTACTACCAATAAATGCGAAAGTTTGGAAGTAAGGATGTTTGTTACTCATATATAATAATTCTAAAAGCATCAATCCACGAGCAATGAGAGAATGTATGTTGATCGAAGCTCGTTTCTTTTACATCTGCCCATTTTTTCCTGCCCTTGTCCCATTTTACATTTGTGGTAGGTGCAACACGTTTTTTTCTTCTATTCTCTACTGTCAGACGTCGAGTTATCATTTACTCCATTTTCTTTCAAATCATTCCTCACACAATCCGTCTCTACATTTTCTTTTTGGCCTTCTTCTGCCTCTCCATTCATCAAAATTAGGTTCCATGCCTCTTTTAGACACAGCGTTACATTCCTGTTAAATCGCGTGAGAGTACTACTTATACAGGAAGCCTAGATACATACAGTCCTGTGAGTAGCTATAGCTCTACAAATATTTGTCCATAGACAATTTCAGCGAGAGCGTGACAATATCCTGGAGTCATCAACTTTAGTGTCAAATAAATAAAATTCATTTTAATTTGCATCATGTTTTATTCACTTTATAAATCAAGAACCTTTACCATACGCTAAAGCCCCCATTGGAGTTTCTTGCCCATCCTTTTCTATAGGAATAATTATAAGCTTCCATGGCCATTCGCCAGCTGTGCGAGAAATACAGAAATGCGCACATAAACTTGCACATGGTGTTTATCGACCTCGAAGAGGAATTCGACCGGGTACCTCAAAGGCGAAAACGTGTTTAAAGGTGTGCCTGGGAAGTGTGTGCAGTTGATCCGAGCGATGTACAGTCGATGTAGTACCCAAGTCCGGTCTACAGCGGGCACGAGAGGCAGCTTCAATGTGGCTGTTGGCTTGCACCAAGGGTTGGCTCTAAGCCCCTACCTCTTGCTGGTGATAATGGACGCTCTTACGTCGGACATCCAGGAAGAGGCTCCCTGGTGTATGCTGTTTACCGACGACATTGTGTTGGTTGCCGAGAGTGGCCTAAAAGTTCAGAACAGGTTGGAGGTGTGGTAGCAAAGTCTGGTAGATTTCGACGGTCTCTCCAGTCCTATGCTCATACCTCTTGCCGGAACGCCCATACCAATCTGTTCCGATTTCGGTATCTCGGGTCGCTTGTGCAAGGGTATAGCGACGTAGACTGAGACGTAACGCACCGGATCAACTCAGGTTGGATAAAATGGCGACAGGTCATTGATTAGTCCGTGATGAGTTCGTGATTAGGCCTGTCGTACTGTATGGATCGGAATGCTGGGCGGTAAAGAAGATGGATGAAAATAGATTGCATGTAGCGGAGATGAGAATGTTGAGGGGGATGTGTGGAGTGACAAGAATGGATAAGGTAAGGAACGAGTATATTAGAGGCAGCTTAAAAGTTGCACCACTTACAGAGTAGTTGAAAGGGAATCGACTGTCGTGGTATGGACATGTGATGAAGAAGGATGAATCGCATGTAACTAAAAGAGTGATAAATGTAATGTAAATGTAAATGTTGACGGATGGGGGGGAGAGGAAGAACAAAGAAACGATGGATGGGTTGTGTGGAGAATGATATGAAAGAGAAAAGAGTAAATGATAGCATTACGATTGACAGAGGAGAATGGAAGAAGAAAACGTGTTGCGCCGACCCCAAGTAACACGGGCAGGAAGATGATGATGATGAATTATAAGCTTCCACACGCTGAGTTGACTTTGTGACTTATGTATCCTTGACAATTCTATCCTGAATTCTATCTTGAATTGAAACCTTTGGGTGATCATTCCTCTTACTAATGAATGCCCTGATGCGTTAGGCTAGGTCCTTTCAACACCCATAAATAGAACAGTTTTTTTTATACCCGAATTCATAGAAAAAAGAACTGCAGCAGTACGATAGCGTAATGAGTGATAACTCCCATCAAGTACATCGGTAGCGTACCGTCGACGTGGAACACGCCACACGCGGTCATCTTACTGAACGTACGGTTTGACTGTATCACGTTCTTGCAGAGATGTTTCTGGCTCTCTGTAAGGAAAGATACAAAATATTAAGATTTTTATTCGTACTTTTTGGGCCTCGTTTACCACTTGGTTATGAGCTTAACGAGCACCCAAAATGGTGTTAAAGGAACAAATGAGACGCGAGAGCTGGTGTCTCCGTGTCACGGTCTCGGCAATGCTCTAATTCCTGGACTCCACCAAAGCGGAAACTTTGCAAAGCAGTACGCTTGTGCGGCGTTTTGTGCGCTCATATGGAATTTGTCCACGGAATCGACAGAATACCACATCCTGCGGCCAAAAACGTTCTTCCAATAGTGATTGGAGTAAACACGTTGGGATACGTTACCCAAACGCTTTAAAATTGACATGGTTTTATTCTATCAGTAAAACATTTGTTCCATACATTTTGACTGTGTTTTGCACTTCTGTACGGCACAGCAGATTTTTTTAAACCGTTTGTGTGTCGCTGCTTCTTCTACCCTTTATATTATTTGCTGTGCAAATGCTCTTACTTGAACAGTTCCCGTTTCCCATACGCTGTATACACGCCGTTTCAGCTTCCTCAACAGTTATATAGAACTTCTGACAGTATATACTGTGTATAATTGGAAATAGTAAAAACCTAGTTGCTTTTAAAACAGCCGAAATAACGAACGGAAAAATCTGGAAATAGTAATATAATATCACATAACATCACACAAGAGCGAAAGCAATAAAAAAAACAATATTTCAATACTTAACCCACCCAAAACCAAAAACCAGTATCGAACTTCGACGTTTCTTGGGAATGATAATTTTTTATCGTGGCTGTCTACCTCAATAAGCAGAACTGCAGAATAAACTTAACAAGTACCTACATAATAGAAAGCGCAATGATAACACGCCGATCGAATGGACAGTGGACGCATAAGCTGCCAGCGAGCGAAAATACATCTGCACGTAACCACGCCGTTAGTACAACTCCAGCCTTCAGAATGCTTCGAACACATCCATATAGATATGGTTGGCCCGCTGCGACGTCTTTCTAACGAATATCGATACTGCGTCACTATTGACCGGTGCACCAAATAGCCCGAGGAAATTCCGGTACGTGACATGACAACGGAGGTCCTCGCGCAAGTACTATACGAAACGTAGATAGTGAGATTTAGCTGCCCTCTACGCATCACGACAGATCAGGGACGCCAGTTTGAGTCTTCACTGTTCAACGCGCTCATGAAGAAAATAGGAACGAACAGAATCCGCACTATGACGTACCACCCTAAAGGACAAGTTGAGCGATGGCACAGAACAATGTAAGCGGCGCTTATGGCTCGTGGCGCAACAACTACATGGATAGAACTTCCGACCGTATTATTGGGATTACGCAGTGCCCTGCGACGAGACAATAACCTTAGTCCAGCTCTAATGACTTATGGAACCACACTTCGAATACCATCTGATTTCTTTGAGCCACAACATTCAAGAATCGACGACGCTGAGCTAGTTCGCCGTCTAACTCGTACAATGACATCACTCACACCAGCCACAAGGACTTATCGACGTGTACTAATGTCGTCATTCGCAACGATACCACCAGAGCACCACGCACACCACCGTACAATGCTCCCTATGAAATAATCAAGCGCTAGGACAAGTACTACGAGGTCAAGATAATACGCACATCAGTGATATCTTTAGACAGACTTAAACCGGCTTTCATGTACAACGAGCCCATGAACCCATTGAAGATAAAGATCACCACCGGACATTGTACCTACTCAGCCCTACTACACCAGATTCGGCAGAGTCGTGAAGCCTGTGGTACGCTTCACTTAGGGGGGAGTGATATGGGAGTCACTACATCGCGCAACATAGACACTAGCTACATCACGCATAATTTTCATATGTCATTGTACAAAGAATTTTATTTACATATAAACATCCATGACTCGGAAACAAATGTCCATGCTCATCACACAAACATTTGCTCCTTTCGGGATTCGAACCCAGGACCCTAAGAACAGCAGCCTCACTACCACTACGCCATTCGAGTCGTCGACAAGCAAGAAATAAGCTAATGAGTGGGAGTTGACTTCTGCCCACTAAAGAAGATGACGCGTACGGCGCGGTACGCAACGAAGTGTCGACAATTTGAAATAGTTCGAATTTAATAGTGGTTTTTGAAGTGAATTGTTCACTTATGTTGTGTAAATGACAAAAGTAACAGGATCTCAGAGAGTGTAAGGATTTTCTTATCAATCATAATTGCGAATAGATGGCTCAACTCTAGAATATAAGTAAATAATAACAAGTGCCCCTACCCTAATGGTTTATTAGAAATTACCGCTTGGAGTTTCAGTCAAGTACTTTGTGTGATTTCAACTACCTACCTACCTATCTACCAACAATGAAGAATCATATCGCACGGCGATGTGATGGATAGAGACCGAAAGACAATATGGCGGCGGGTGTCGTCGCCAAGGGGACAGTATATCACTGTGGTTTTCCTGCCGTTTCATAAACAAACCACAATTAGATGTGGTGATAGTCTGGAATAAATTGTTGCACTTATGAATGTAGCTATAACCATTATTTTGTAAATGTATTGTGCAAACCATTGTAGGATAACCAAATAAATAAATAATTAGTCTGAAATCAAATAGAATCATTTTACTCACCTGGTTTATGGATATTGACTCACTTGCTATTACTCGTATTTCACGTGATTCTAGTAGTTTCAATGTAAAGAATATTATCTCAAAGAGACCTAAAGAACGCAGAAATGCTTCAAGAATTAGATTTAATACCTTTGGACAAAAAAAATATTGAAGGTAGAGTCTTAATGTTTCTAAAGAACAGGGCTTTGCAAAATAAATGCGTTCATAGTTCAGGCAAGTTGTGATGAGCCGGGACACGTCTATTGACTATAGTTGAGCTGAAAAATCACGATTAACTACTGTTAATCGTGAACGTGGACTCAATGTAACGCACTCAAAACATAGTGCTCATGGATGAATTTAAAAGTACGGGGATCGTGAAGGTTTTAAAAGTTAAAACTTTACATTATAATCATGTATATGTCACCGTAAAATGGTCAAACACGTTAGATTGTAATCTCTCTAGCGATATTGTAAACTCTCGAAATATTGTCAACTGAACATACGGAAGTATTTCTGCCCTCATAATCGGGACCTGCACTCGGAAATAGTCTCCGTCGACTACGCTTTTTAGAGGAATATAAAGTGTTTTATCTACCCAAATATCATAAACCCTCTCTAATGCGTTCAAAAACCATAGGCAATGACCAGCATTACCAACCTGCAGAAATAAACGGAACTGTAATGAATGAGTATTATGAGTTTAAATTTGGAACAGGTGTCAAATTCAAGTGAGTGTGCCATTCTAGTATCTACATTAAATCAAATATCGATACGAAACCCCAATTCAGTATGATTTCAATTATAAATCGCACGACATTTTGATCTCGAGTGACACAAGAATAGTGACTTTGTTCGTTTGCCTATGATTTAAAAAAAAAATACAGATATCCGAAACGCCGCCATTTCGAGTTGTCATCTGTTCGTTAGCTTTTTATTTCCAGTTACGAGTAGACAAATTTTCTGATAAGTTCTTTATTTCTGTCGAAAATGAGTGAGAGTGACTCAAAAATTGACATGAACACTCCGGCAGATATCGTAAATGCAGTGACGAATGCAACGTTTCTTAAACCCACACTCGTGTTGTAATGCCCTTCATTATGCACAGTCTCATAAACTACTATTAAGGTTAGGTTATATTAATCGGTATTTCTCAGGAATGGTTCATTATCTTTTTCTTTTTATGAGAGTGGTACCATTGGACAAGGGGGACCCCTTTTTCCCTCCACATCGCGTGACTTGACTACCATCGCATGCATTTCACGAAAAATAGTGCGTTTAATTGTAAGCAGTATGTTCGTTTGACAATATTTCGAGAGTTTACAATGTCTTCAATTTGACAATCCAACGTTTTTGTCAATTTTACGGTGACATAAATATATAAAAAAAACGAAATGGTTGGAACTTTCACCACCAATATCTCCGTAACTAAAAGGTTCTGTATGATATTGAACATATAAGTGATCGCAGTGACGGTGACAGTGATAATTAATGCTTTTCGTCTTCCTTAATGGTCTTTTAAAGGCATAAGCTCGCATGCAAATTAAAAGGTGGAGAAAAACATAAATAAAGCGAAAGAGGGTACAAAATTGCTGGTGTTGATTTATCGGCACCAGATTTACATAATTAAGTAAGCACCCAAAATTTTCAAGTGAACGCATCACCAACTTACCAATACTTGGAAAATATGTTTATACAGATCATAGGCTCTCAAGATACTCTGATATGTCTCAAGTAGTTTCTCACACCGTTCTTCATTCTCCAGTTCATCATTCAACATCAAGACAGCTTTTATCCACTTGTCGAGATATAATCTTAAAAGTATTATAACTCGAATGGTAAGAACTGAATTAACATCAAATTCTGTAAACATGATGTCGCAAATAAAACTTGGGGTGAAACCACCGAAAAAGGCGTAAAGGAGAACAAATTCACTACAGATTGTGGTTAACATTGAGACCCAGTTCCAAATGATGTATCTCCGAATGTTCTTACTGAAATCGATGCTTTTATGGATTGTTTGGAGTTTCAAGATAAGACAGACGTAGTTTTGCTTATGCACAATGTTCAGAATAAACATGGTCGTGAAACTGATCAAATAACTGATGGGAAGGATAAAACTAACAAGCGCAGTCAATTTAATTCCGAAAAGACCCGTAAAAGGATTATTGCGTAATAGAAGTATTATAATTTGAGCAGTCTGGTACAAGCATAACGCACTCGCCACCACCAAACGGAAAAAGGACACAAAATCGTAAAATTTTCCGTTTGGATGAATGTGATTATCTCGAACACAATATTTTGAAGTTAAAAAAAGATTGAATACAAAATTAAAAGAAAATGCTATTCTTTGAATTTCTTTTTCGAGTCTATTATTGAGTAGTACTTTAAACGATTGCCTTGGAAGTATTGTACGTTGTCGAAACATTGTTTTCACCTTCAACGGCCCAATAGTCGATGATGAATGGATACATGACTAGGTTCCAACAAAATTGTTTACAAAACTATACGATAATATAAGTAAGTATGATATATTTTTATTGATCGTAAATGCTTCCAAGTTAATGTTTACTTTACTATTCTTAGCTTACTGCTATCCAAGTTATAACTTAAAATAATGATTACATCCAGATACATTTACTTACTGATAAAATAATGATTTAACATAAAGATAAATACCGTGAGACTTCTCAAGTCGTACTGACATAAATCTAGCAGAACATGTTCCTACTAGATATGAACTCCAGTAGGCAGCCGCAAAATGTTGATCTCATCCAAGTGCTAAGTAAAAGAAGTCTTATGTAGCGTTTGTAGATAAATCAAAGTTATTTTAACATATTTACAACTAGCTGTAAAAAATAATTCGTCGGGCGTCTAAAAATTCATCCACCATCAACAGTAAAGTGCTAAAAAGACTAAGAGTATAGCCATTGGCAATGCTGTTTTATTCAGCTTCTTCTTGTGGCATTTTTATAGTATTTTAAATCTCCTAGAGTAGAACTAACCTGTCTGAATATAATAACGTTTTGGTAAATATTTGGTAACTGACAACTAGCTAAAAACATTAACCAACCGAAGTGTGAATGTACTGTACACTTTTGTCCAGAGCGTAGTATACAGTCGTGATGTTAAGCAGGAAATGCAACAACTGAACAAGGTTTTTAAAGGCCACTTGTCTATATTATAGCTTGGCAAAAAAGTCTAGAAGCGGAACTATTTTGCGGTTGCAACCTACACAGACTAAAACCTACACTTATACATATACAACATTAGTTTTTGTTTATGCGAAACCCGAAACACGTGAGGTACGTGTATGCACTGTATTTGCTATTAACATTCTGTGGAGTTTTTGAACATCGTGCTTTACTCGTCATCGTTGTGTTCCCTAGTAGCAGAAAGCCACCCCAGCTATTTCGGCTCTGGTGCGCATGCTACATGTACTTCTTCTGGAAGAAGAAGTAGTACCCTACGATCCAGAGCTCGTCGTATTGTATGTTCTCCTCCTATCTACGAGAGCATACAATACTTCAGACATATGGTTTTCACTATTCTGGTCAGTGGCAAGGAAGTCACAGTATCGGTAGACCGAGTCAAGCCCGCCTGCATATTACATGACCCAGACACCTCTCCATACAGATCACACATACCCACCCATTCAACCAATCCCGCTCATTCATCACAAGATCGACAACATGACACTATCAGGGAACCAGAAATCACCCGATCGCGATGACTAGATCGGGATTTATCAATATAACATTAATATTGCAAAATAAAAATTCTATTCTATTCTATTCTATTATTTATTGATTTCCATTCAATCAAAACTGCTATTTTTCCTGGTATTAATGCGTTTATTTTACGCAACTCCACTTAATTGTGAAAAACTCCAAAAATAATACATTACAAATATGTATCTAAATTATTTGAACACAGCATAAAGCCTCGTATCCACTAGGCAACATTTGCCGCGCGATACGTGAATCTCAACATGTTCGGCGGCGTTGCCCGACATCGCGCGACGTTGCCAGTTCGCGCGCAACATGACAAAACAATATAAAAGTTGCTAAACAAAAGTTCCGCGCTGACTTTCAACACGTTGAGCAACAGGTTGTGCAACATGTTGCGCGTCAATTGTTGCCTAGTGGATACGAGGCTTTAACAAATTCACTACATCGTCAACATTTAGCTGGCAAGGTTGAGTCGATGCTTCATCAATGCGACAATGGGGCGAAGAAGTCAAAGGGCGACATTTATTTAGTTTTTTTTTTTTATGGGCAATATTTGTGTGATGAGCATGAACATTTGTTTCCGAGTCATGGTTGTTTGCATTTGCAATAAGGATATATTTACCAAAAAAAAAATAGAATCTATGCGGTTTACCAACTATCTGGGCCCTGTTGAATAAACGTTACAATCCGACAACTTTGTAAATAAGTGACATATTTGTAAAGTTGAATAACAAGTGTTGTATAATAAATCTTACAATAATAAATTGTCACTTGTAAAGAGAATGTTTATTAAACCGAAATACGTAAAATGTTAGGCAAAATATAACAATTTTGACAGTTCTTTTCAAAGATGTAATTTTTATTGAACAGAAACTTGTAGATGTAAAACTTGTAAAGTACAACAACAATTTACAATATGTAACGTTAATAAACAAGGCCCAGGGCGCTGTTTCTTAGTGTGGTACTAGATGGTGGTGTGTAATATCCAGCATTATTTATTTATTATTTTTCTGGGGTGCTCAACTTAAGTATAAAAAAAATAATTCAATTTTCATGATGTTTTTTTATTTTATTTAGCCTGTACTGTCCCACTGCTGGGCAAAGTCCTCCCCAAATTCCTTCCATATGCTCTTTTCTTGAGCCGCCTCGGACCAACCCTCGCGATGCGCGTCCAAATCGTCTCGCCAACTTTTCCTGGGTCGGCCTTGGCGGCGGTGTCCGTCTTCCGACAACCATCGTGTACGGTACACGATGGTTGTTGTTGTATTGGATACCTTTACCCAGCGGTCATCGAGCATGCGACTGACGTGACCCGCCCAATCCCATTTTAGGTTAGCAACCTTCATGCCAACGTCCACTATGCCCGTTTTGGAATGCAACGTGGTGTTTCGAACCCTATCTTGTCTTTTGACACCCAAAATGATGCGTTCCATTGTTCTTTGGCAAACTCCAAGGCGGTGCTTCTGAGACTCGGTGAGCGACCAGGTCTGAGCACCGTAGGTTAGAACGGGCAGGATGCACATGTCAATGAGTTTGCGTTTCAGGGAGATTAGAAGATCACCCTTCATTAGCGTCTTCATGGACCAGTAGCTTTTCCAGGCATATTAGACTCAGCGATCGATTTCTCTTTCTTGCCTCACGATGTTTAATTCACTTTATAGGCTGCCGTTTCTTGTCTTTTTTATTCCACGAGAACATAACTTTCGAAACGATGGGCTGACTTTACTTTGTGACTTATTGCATCGAATCCTTGACAATTCCGTCCTGAATTGAAACATTCTGGTAATCACCTTCCCCGATGCGTAGAACTGAAGACGTTATGAACGCCCACAGTTTTACTCAATTTTTTCAAAGAAAAAAGAACTGCAGCAGTACAATAGAGTAATGAGTGATAACTGCCATCAAGTACATCGGTAGCGTACCGTCGACATGGAACACGCCACACGCGGTCATCTTACTGAACGTACGGTTTGACTGTATCACGTTCTTGCAGAGATGTTTCTGGCTCCCTGTTAGGAAAGATATAAAGTATTAAGATTATTATTCATACTACTTGGGCTTCGTTAACCACTTGGTTATGAGCTTAACGAGCAGCCAAAATGATAGTAAAGAAACGAATGAGACGCGAGAGCTGGCGTCTTTGTGTCACGGCCTCGGCTATGCTCTAATTCCTGGACTTTACCAAAGCGGAGACTAGCGGAGATGTGTGAAGCGGAGAGGAGAGTAGTTGCGTAAAAGCTAGGGTGTACCCACCGAAGCTGTGCGGAGATGTGCTAAGTGGAGAGGAGAGAAAATTTGCAAAGCGGTACGCTTGTGCGGCGTTTTACGCGTCCATGTGGAATTTGTCCGCGGAAGCGACAGAATACTACATCCTACGGCCAAAAACGTTCTTCAAATAGTGATTGGAGTAAACACGTTGGGATACGTGGCCCAAACGCTTTAAAATTTACCTGGTTTTATTAGATCAATAAAACACCTGTTCCGTACAGTTTCACTGTGTTGGTTTTGTACTTCTGTACGAAACAGCTAGCAGAAAGTTTTTAACCGTTTTTTTGTCGCTGCTTCTTCTACCCTTTATATAATTTGCTGTGCAAATGCTCTTACTTGAACAGTTCCCGTTTCCCATACGCTGTATACACGCCGTTTCAGCTTGCTCAACAGTTATATAGAACTTCTCACAGTATATACTGTGTATAATTGGAAATAGTATAAATCTAGTTGCTATTAAAACAACCGAAATAACGAACGGCAAAATCTGGAAAGAGTAACGCTTGTAATATTTGAGGGATAAGGCAGAGGTTTTAAGTCTGAAATCAAATATAATCATTTTACTCACCTGGTTAATTGATATTGACTCACTTGCTATTATTTGTAGTTCTATTAGTTTCAATACAAAGAATATTATCTCAAAGAAACTTAAAGAACGCAAAAATGCTTCAATAATTTGATATAATACCTTCGGACAAAAAGTAATTAAAGTTAGACATTTATTCTTTCAAAATAACAGGACTTTGCACAAAATGTGGGTTTCTAGTTCAGGCAAGTTCTGATGGGCCGGAAAACGTCTTTAGACTTTTATTTGGGGTAAAAAATCAATCAACGATACGCATTGAAAACATCGTGCTGATGGATGAACTTAGAAGTACGGGTCGTGGATGTGTTTAAAGTTGAAACCTTACATCCTACTAATATTACAAATGCGAAAGTTTGCGGATGGATGTATGTTTGTTACTCTTTCACGAAAAAACTACTGAACGGATTTGGATGAAACTTTACAGTAATATAGGTTATTCATTAGAATAACACATATGCTACAATTTATAATGAATTTATGTAGTTTTGATCATAATATAACGATACGTGTCAATTAAGTCGGAAAAAAATCTTCCATCTGAGAGCTATCTTGGCGTGCGCTGCCTAAACCAATGGAGTTACATAAAGATGATGTACCGCAGGATTGTTTGTCTTAAGTAGATCTAAATAAAAGTCCGCGACAGCATATATCTATCTTTTATGTGCAAGCCAGTACAACCAAAATTGTGAACCATAAATCTAATTAAATTTGGTACTATTTTACAATGCACATTTAGTATATAATTATCAAACTCTTATCAAAATGAATACATTTCTCGCATTAAGTATTTAATGTAGATAAACTTTGTCTTTCACACTAAGTAATTTGGCCGAATAGTTTAAAAGTTATCACGATATGATTGACTTGAACGGAGCGCCTAACGCCGCGGCGCGCGGCGCGGCGGCCGCAGCACAGTCGCGGGGGAGGGGCGAACAATGCAATCCAAGCAATGACGAGGCATGGCCGAGTGCGCGTACCGAACGCGGGCAGACGCATGAGGGCAGACGTCATTGATGGTTGTGATCTCTATGCATTTTTATTGTCATGTCATATATTCTTCGTCGTTTATCCTAAATAGCGATTAGCGATTTTTAATTCAGTCGTATAGTTATTAGGTATAGGAGTTCAAAGATTGTATGGAAACTAATTTTGAAGTTAGAAATCTGGGATGTACTATGTGAAGGTACAAAATCAAAATCAAAATCAAAATCAAAGCATTTATTTCAAGTAAGCCAATAACAGGCACTTTTGAATTGTCGAAACAAAGATGAACATTTAAAGTAGCTACAGTCCCAGTCACAAGACATAAAAACTGTGAAAGTACTGTACATTAAAAAAATATCAGTATTTAAAAAAAAATGTCACGTAACTTAATGTGGCAGACCAAATTCTACGCGAGCGAAGCCGCGGGCAAAAGCTAGTAACATTATAATGTATAAAAAAAAGAAACAGTAGAAACATTGACACCGAATATCTACTTGAATAACTAAAAGGTTCCTATGTATGGTCTAGAACATAAAAAACATGCAGGGCAGTCTTTGAAGACTACCGATAGAAGTGAAATCTGAGTGCTACGAAGCATTAGGTGACGGTCACGCGAGTTCCATGATTGCTCAATGCGCCTAAAGAAAATTTCACATCAAAAATGATCACAGCACCGGCGACGGAAAACTAGGATCTTATAGCTTCGTTAATGGTCTTGTCACATCTTTTATAAGCTCGCTCATAAAGAAATATACCTATTTCTTAAGAAAAACATAAATACAGCAAATGAGGATACAAGTTTTGCTGGTCCTGACTTATCGGCACCAGATATATACATTTATGCAAGCACTCGAAATCTTCAAGTGAACGTATTTTCGACTTACCTGTACTTGGAAAATATGTTTATACAGATCATAGGCTATCAAAATATTCTGATATGTCTCAAGTAGTTTCACACACTGCTCTTCATTCTCCAGTTCATCATTCAACATCAACACATCTTTTATCCACTTGTCGAGATATAATTTTAACAGTATTATAACTCGAATGGTAAGAACTGAATTTACATCAAATTCTGTGAACATGATGTCGCAAATAAAACTTGGGGTGAAACCACCATTAAAGGCGTAAATAAGAACGAATTCACTACTGATGGTAGTTAACATTGAGACCCAGTTCCAAATGATGTAGCTCCGAATGTTCTTACTGAAATCGATGCTCTTATGGATTGTTTGGAGTTTCAAGATAAGACAGACGTAGTTGTGCTTATGCACAATGTCCAGAAAAAACATAGTCGTGAAACTGATCAAATAAGTGAAGGGAAAGATAAAACTAACGAGCGCAGTAATTTTCATTCCGAAAACACCCGTTATAGTATTATTGCAAAAAAGAAGTATTATTGCAGTCATCTGGTACAAACATAACGCACTCATCACCAACAAACGAAAAAACGAGACAAAATTATAAAGTTTTCCGTTTGGATAAATATGGTTATCTCGAACACAATATTTTGAAGTTAAAAAAAGATTGAATACAAAATTAAAAGAAAATGCTACTCTTTGAATATCTTTTTCGAGTCTATTATTGAGTAGTACTTCGAATGATTGCCTTGGAAGTATTGTACGTTGTCGAAACATTGTTTTCACCTTCAACGGCCCGATAGTCGATGATGAAAGGATGGATGACAAGGTTCCAACAAATTTGTTTACTAGACTAAGTAATTATATTATATTTGTATTGATCGTAACGCAGTTAAAGCACGCTTCCGTATTATTGTTTATTCTATTCTTGGCCTACTGCTACACAAGAATCGAACGATAAATTAATAATTTAACATAAACATGAGTACCGTGAAACTTTTCCAGTCATACCATTATAAATCTAGCAGAATATGTTCCTACTAGATATGAACTCCAGCGGGCAGTCGCAAAATGAAGAGTCCATCGAAATGTTAAGTAGAAGAAGAATTCTTATCCAGCGATTGTAGTAGAAACAAAGTTATTTAAACACATCTATGACTAGCTGTTGCCGCCGTACCTTCACGGAAATTTTATAAATAGATCTTATTAAATAATAGTTAAAGTATGTACAAGTATTAAAATGAGAAAAGAATTACAGGGCGTCAAAAAATTCGTCCACCATCAACAGGAAAAGTGCTCAAAAGGCTGACAGTATCGCCACGTTGGCTATGCTGTTTTATTCAGCTTTTTTTGTAAATAAGTGACAAATTTGTAAAGTTGTACGACAGGTGTTATGTAATAAACCGGTGTGTAAACATCATCATCATCATCAGCCTATAATGTTCCCACTGCTGGGAGACGGCCTCCTCTCAATGAGAGGGAATGGGCTAAAATCTACCATGCGGGCCCAGTGCGGATTGGTAATGGTACCGGTGACTGGTGACTTGTGTACCGGTGTGTGATGTCTAGCGACATTTATTTGTTATTTATTTGGAGTGCTCAACTTAAGTATAAAACAAATAAAATTCACTTTAATTTGCACCATGTTTAATTCACTTTATAAGCTGCTAATATAACGTTCGAAACGATGGGCTGACTTTACTTTGTGACTTATTGTATCGAATACTTGACAATGCCATCCTGAATTGAAGCCTTATGGTAATCACAGTCTCCAATGCGAAGGACTGAAGGTGTTTGGAACGCCCACAGTTTTACGCAGTTTTTTTCTTAAAAAATAAATACACCAGGGTTCAAAGAAAAAAGAACTGCAGCAGTACAATAGAGTAATGAGTGATAACTCCCATCAAGTACATCGGTAGCGTACCGTCGACGTGGAACGCGCCACACGCGGTCATCTTACTGAACGTACGGTTTGACTGTATCACGTTCTTGCAGAGATGTTTCTGGCTCTCTGTAAGGAAAGATACAAAATATTAAGATTGTTACTCACCACTTTTTGGGCCTCGTTCACCACTTGGCCATAACATTCAGAAGTCATTCGGGTATGCTCTTATTCGGAGGCGATTCGGGGTTCTAAGGCGGAGACGAGCAAAGATGTGTGAAGCGGGGAGGTGAAAAGATGCGTAAAAGCTAGGGTGTATCTGTCACCGTAAAATTGTCAAACACGTAATATTGTGATATCTCTAGCGATATTGTAAACTCTCGAATTATTGTCAAATGAACATACTGCTTACAATAAAACGCATTATTTTTCGTGATATGCATGCGATGGTAGTCAACTCACGCGGTGTGGAGAGAAGGAGGGGTCCCCCTTGCCCAGTGGTACCACTCTCATGAAAAGATAATGTACCATTCCTGAGAAATACCGATTATAATAACCTAACCTTAAAACACTTTATATTCCCCTAAAAAGCGTAGTCGAAGGAGCCCTATTTCCGAGTGCAGGATTTAAAGGAACCTAACTAACCTAACGGGGGGCTGGGGTGCCCCAAGTCCCGATTATGAGGGGGGGGGGGGGGGGGGGGGGGCAGAGATACTTCCGTATGATCAGTTGACAATAATTCGAGATATTACAATATCGCTAGAGAGAAACACGTTATATTGTAATATAACGTGTTTGACAATTTTACGGTGACATATCCACCAAACCTGTGCGAAAAAAATACATGAAACATTTGTTTTATTAACCGTTTAAGAGTTATAGTTAGCTGATACTTTCACCTTGTAGATAATTTGCAATGAAAATGCTTACTTGGACAGTCTCTGCTCCCCATGAGCTGTATACACGCCGTCTCAGCTTCCTCAACACTTATGTAGAACCTCTCGCAGTATATACTGTGTATAATTGGAAACAGTATACACCTCGTTGCTTTTAAAACAATCGGAAGAAAGAATGACAAAATCTGGAAAGAGTAATGTTACATCACGTCTGAAATTGTGATCACCCTGAATATATCAACCTTACCTAACCAATAGGTTATTCAAAGCGCCTGGATGATAAAGTATTTTTTATACAATATAGGCATTCTTCAAACACGTGGGGTTTGCCTAGAATACGTGAATATTTCAACGTAACCTAACTCATGGCAACTCTGTTGAAGGATAAAGACCTAGATAATTCATGCTAACCCGGACTGCTATTCTGGCACCTTCAACAGTGAGGTACGCGACAGCCGGTGACCGAAGTCAGGGCGAATGAAATACTAGGCCCCCCGAATTTTTGCACCCGTAATTCCCACGATGAGGGACGCGTTCTCAACGGCCCGCAGATCTTATCTTTCTCCAAGTTCCCTCCTCGGGCTGTGACGAAGATGTCATTAGCGTAGCAAATGATGCCCAGCGGGGGCAGATCAAACCGAGTAGCGGCCAGTCGTAGCTTACGTTCCACAGGAGCGGACTCAAAACCGACCCCGGCGGAACACCGCACGTGGTGGCCCTGCGCACGACTTGGCCGTCGCGTCACTCTCAGAAACCAAATCTACTAACTAAAACCACACCCCAGAATCCCTCGTAGAAATCTAAACTAGCTTTTGTTTCTGGGTGGAAAATCCTCATGGATGTCCTCCGACCTGGGGCGGACGGAGAGGACTTTCGGTCTCTAACCGCGGTGTTCCCTTTCCACGCTTGCACCGGAGATCATGAGAACTAGTCCGCCTTCCACAATCCCCGGCTAGCGCCGGCCCGCGTCTGCGTGCCTCCTCAAGTCTGCGGGGGGAATGAGGTGTACGCCCCCTGAAACGTCGATAGGGGGGCGGAACACAACGCGCCACCGCCTTCGGGTCCAGTTATACGCGGAGAGAGCGGACGTTCCCAAGCCCCGCTGGACCTGTTTAGGGGGGCTTGAAGAGGTCGTTACCATACCTAAGTTATTCGTCTATATTATAAAACCAAAGTTCGATTTCCCGTTGAGAAAGACAATAAGTCGTAGTTTTGGAGGGTGGGGACGGAGTACATACAAAATCGCCCATAGTCCTTTGTATGCCTATTAGGTTAAAAATAGCGAGCGATTCAGCTATACTGACATCAAAATAAGATTTTTTTTTTAACATTGTACCTATGTTTTAAAAATTTAAATGAATTTTGAAGTGTTTTGGGTGTACTTACATGAAAAATAAATAATTAGTGTGAATACAAATATAATCGTTTTACTCACCTCGGTGATCGTCAATGACTCACTTGCATAAACTTCACGTAGTTTCATGAAAAAGAATATCATCTCAAAGAAACATACAGAGCGCAGAAATGCTTCAAGAATCTGATATAATACCTTACGACAAAAACAAATTCAAGTTAGGCTCTTTTTGTTTCTAAAGAACGGTGCCTTGCTCAAAGATACGGGTTCCTAGTTCAGGCAAGTTGTGATGGGTCTGTACCGATCGGTGCGGGTAAAATACCTAGTGCCAATATTTTCTATACGCAGAAATAGATGCAGTAAAACATAAATACAACAAAAGAAGATACTTATTTTAATAAGCAGTCATATCGGCGCCAGATAATTAAATAAATAATAATTATTAATGGATAACCTTGAAATGGCTTATAGTACAATTTATGGCCATGTAGAAAAAATACGAAAAAAATCTATCAGTACCTAAGATAAGTATAAAAAAGAAATTATCTTTTGCCTTATTTTACTTTATTGAACACTACGGGTCTACGACTAGAAATGAATGAAATTCATCGGTTTCTTGTTGTTTTAATATTATTCACTAACTGTTCTGATAGACAGAGTAAATAGTAAGACTAGTTATTGTACTTAAAAAAATATATATACAACATGAAATATAATTAGCACAAAAATTATTACCATTCAGCATTAGGAGAGCATTAGGTTATACAACGTGTAATGTTAAATGCGCAAAATGATTTTTGATTCAATTGACCTAAAACTGCGAGAAAAAAAACATACAAAAAATTAAAGGTTTTATGTGTTGTTTTAGTGTTACTGGCAATTAGATTTACTGGCAAGATCTATTATAGTCCGGTAGCGCTAGGTTTTGAGGCTTCAAAAATATTAAAGTTGTTTATTTTTTGCATATAGTTTCTGGACCATTTACCCGACCTACTATATAAAGTGTCATTTTAGGCACTAGCGTTTGGAGAAATTTAGCAATTTGTCTTTTTGATCACTATCACACGAAAAGAAAATTATAGTTGAAAATTTTACTTCCATTATAATAACGAAGTAGTAACTGATATACATAGGCATTTTGTGTCATCTCTGTCCACGGGAATCCTTCTAATTAACAAGTACCTAACACGTCGCCCAACTAGCTTTATCTATCTATCTAAAAGAATATTACAATTTGTGAAATAGGTGTTACGCGATTAAGAGGACTGATATCTGTCGTTCAATTTGTTTTGTGCCGAATTCATCCACGGTATTTATAGATATTTCATTTTTTTTGTTACAAAACCAATCACCATTCATAATATGTGTCGTTTTTATCCACGCAATCTTATTATTTGAAAGAAAAAGAAACCAGTTTCTTCGCACGAAGGGCGGCCATTCGGTTCATGTTGCGACAAACAAGTGCATGCGTTTATTCATTTGATTAAAAAAAAGTTTTAGTCCCATCAAAGGGGTTTATTTAAACCAAAAAATTCTGTCATTAATTGTAAGTTAAAATATGATATCGATTAAAGTAATTAATTGACATGTCTCGAACTTTGTTTGTGAGAACTACAAGAACTATATTTCTGTCCTTTTCATTTCGTGCATGACGTCATTGACGTGTCATTTGTTTTTGGTTGAAGTTGAAATACATAAGGCAGTAATGTCCGTATTCTTGAACCGTTTGATTCCTGTCAATTGTCAAAACGTCATAAGAACAGAACAGCTTTTTTACACTTATTGTCACCGTAGTAAGTGGCTCGTCAGTGTAAGCGACCGACTTGAGAACATCGAGTCGCTGGTTCGAGACTCTCGTCAGATATTTTCATTTTGTATTTCTTAAGATGGTTTGATTGCTGTAAAATGGTTCGCAAGTTTCATCTCCAGCTTGTTTTTACTTTTTGTACACAGGTTTGATTTTTTTAAGCTTTAAAATGTCCAAATCATTACAAAATAGGTAGTTTACTAGGTACACTCTTAGTTTTTTTTAAACCATTAAACGTTAAACGTTTGTGTTACTGGCAAAAGTTATCCTTGAAAATTACTTTCTCATAATGTATATCTGATGGCTAATTAGTAGCCAAGACAATCTTAACTTCGGTGTTCAAATAGTCAGCTATTTAGGTCAATAACTCTGAACAGACATCGAATTAGTAAAAGTTATATAATACTACTTATACGGGCTAAAAAAGGTTAACGGGGCAGTAAAGGAAGTTACCTCAGCCGTTGCAACTACATGAAAATGGTCTTAGGAAACTATCCATAATTTATCGTTAAATTTTGATTCCCATCCACAGATTTTTTAAAAATGTACAGTTAGTAAGACAACTGCCATTTTACACAAAAAAAAATGATGCCAATCGATCCTGTTTCTAATACTGATCAAAAAGTTCTTCTAAACTAACCCAGGTTGGAGTACTAAAAAGTCAAAAATTGCAAAATCTTTTCCCAAACATTTTGTTAGAAACAATTTTTTTTTTTTTGATGTTACTCGATACTGTTTGTAATACTGATCAAAAACTTATACAGGACCAAATCGGGTTGGAGTACTAAAAAGTCAGAAATCGCAAATAACGTTAAGTTACGTACCGCGCGAGTTCGCGATCATTTCACTATGTTATTTTGTTTTTAAGGTTTTGTAAACCTTCTTTCTCTCTTACCTTCCTTCTTTCTTAGGACCTGCTATGATTTTGATTGAATTTTTGATCATAAACAAGACCAATAAACATCCAAAATAATAATTTGGTTTAAACTTTGCAATTTCTGACTTATTTAGAACTCCAAGCTGGTTTGGTCCAATAGAAGTTTTTGATCAATATTAGAAATAGGATCGATTGACATCAAAAAAAAGTTTTGTTTAAAATATTTTTTTTTGCTAACTGCAGATTTTTTTGAAAATCGGTAATTGTGATTCAAAATTTTACGAAAAATTATGGATAGTTTCCTATGTCCATTTTTATGTAGCTGCCCTTACTGCCTCGTTTACCGTTTCCACCCAAGACCTCGAGCAATCGAAAACATTGACGACCAACACCCACGACAAAAAATGATGTATAACTTTGAGAGTTGTCACTGAAAAGCTCTCTTTAGCGTTGTAAGTTATTGCTGTTGATTACTCCGAAAATCTTGACTTCGGTGCTCAATCGTTCGTTCAAATTGTCTTAATAACTCTAAACGGAATACGATTTGCCAATGTCGAAAGAGGCAAAGGGGTTCTCTATCGTATTACCTAACTTTTTAATCCATAATCTAAAATGACATAATTGTTTTTGTCATAATCATCATTCGTCCGAATGATAATTTACCCGAACTTTAAATCACATAATATCATATGTCATAAAGTTGAAACGCCTAAATATAATAAGCCCTACATCCGTTTGTCATAAGTATTACAATCAATAATATACAAAAGACATAAAATCGTTTTCAATAAAAGTCATAAGTCCTATTCTAAGTAAATGTTTAATCGTGTGTAGGCGTTGACCTGCAATGCAAGCAAGCATGCAGCAAGCATGCGGCATGCATGTAGCAAGCATGCGGCAAGCATACAGCAAGCAAGAAGCATGTAGCAAGCATGCAACACGCATGTAGCAAGCATGTAATGCAAGCAAGCATGCAGCCCACATGTAGCAAGCATGCAACACGCATGTAGCAAGCAAGCATGCAGCACGCATGTAGCAAGCCTGCGGCAAGCATACAGCAAGCAAGCAAGCATGCAGCAAGCAATCAAGCATGCAAGCAAGCGTGCAGCATGAAAGCAAGCGTGCAGCATGCAAGCAAACAGTATGCAAGCAAGCATGTAGCATGCAAACGAGCAAGCATCATGCAGCAGGCATGGTTTCTGTCACGGCTCCGGTGCTGCGGGGCTCCGGCGGCCTCACGCGAGCTTATCGTCGCAGATGGGTTTAACGCTCACCACCGCAGCTTCGGCTTGCTGGCCGGCTTCGCCGGCCAGCCTCAGCCGCGGCGGGGAGTGTTACAACCACCTGCTCCTCAACCCGCGGCCCGCCTCACCCCTCCGCGCCTACGCGATTTTAAATAACACTCTTGGGGTAGGGCAGACAAGACTGCATGGAGTCGGATTTACAGCAATTCCTTTCTGTCACTAAAACCTAACTTTTAGGGATTTTTTTAGCGACTAACCATTTATAAATGACCATTCGGAATCATACACATTATGTGATACAATACTTAGGACATACGACTTTATGTCATGTAAAATTAGGAGATTCAATTATTATAGTATTCGATATTATGACAAAATAGTATTAGAAGTAAAGTTAGTTATGTAAAACATAATTTCGGTGTTTTGAACATTATGGTTACTGAAGTTTATAGCAAACGTGTTATGAATAATGATTTTCAGACAAATAATTTTAGGAAAATCAAGGGAGTACCAGGCAAAGGTTCTCGTTAAAAATCTCTTTCTTATGTTGTATATGTTATACCTATTGGTTGCCTAGACAATCTTAACTTTGATGTCCAGATAGTCAGCTATGTAGGTCAAAAACTCTGAACGGACTGCGAATTAGCAAAAGTTACATAAGTAGGAAAATTTGCCGTTGAAAAGCTCTCTCCAGCGGTGTAAATTATTTATGTTGGTTACTCCGAAAATCTTAACTTCGGTGCTGAAATCATTACCTATTTAGCTTAATAACTCCGAACGTAATGGGATTTCGCAAAAGTCGTAAGAGGCAAAAGTTCTCCTTAAAAAACAATTTCTTAAGTTGTATATGTTATGCCTATTGGTTGCCTAGACAATCTTAACTTTGATGTCCAGATAGTCAGCTATGTAGGTCAAAAACTCTGAACGGACTGTGAATTAGCAAAAGTTATATAAATAGCAAAATTTGTCATTGAAAAGCTCTTTCCAGCGGTATAAATTATTTCTGTTGGTTACTCCGAAAATCTTAACTTCGGTGCTGAAATCATTACCTATTTAGCTTAATAACTCCAAACGGAATAAGGTTTGGCGAAAGTCGTAAGAAGCAAAGGTTCTCCTTAAAAATCTCTTTCTAATATTGTATTTCTTATGGCTGTTGGTTGCATAGACAATCTTAAATTCGAAGTCCAAATAGTCGCCCATTTTCGTCAATAATTCTGAATGGACGGCGAATTAGCAAAACTTATACAAGTAGCAAAAGTCGTAATTGAAAAGCTCTCTCCAATGGTACATATGTTATTGCTATTGGTCACCCAGAAAACCATAACTTCGGTGCTCAAAAAACCATAGTTTTTGAGTCTTAATAATTTTAAATATCGTGGATGAAAATGACACAAATTTACAGTGTTGATTTCACATGCATTAATGATCTTGAATATGTGAACTCTAATAATTGTAATATTTTTTTGAAGCTTTTGTAGCTTGAAAAACAAAATAGTTAAATAACTTTAAATTTCGTGGTCTAATTTGGCACAAATTTGTATAATAAGCTTATGTTGGCCATCTGAGAAAGAAAAAAGTTATTTCATAAACTGTAATTTTTTTTTAGTACTGTTTTTACGTACTGACCCTATTGCCAGTTTGCACTGGACGAAAATGACACAAACTGGGTTTGCACACTCCACAGACTATCCTAGATAAGATATCATGATTATTTTAAACTTTAAATCAATTTTGGCAATTTTAATTTGATTAAAAATATTCAACCACAAAACATCGAATTACTGAAAATGCTATGGTCAGATATGACACAAAATGCAATAGTAAGCTCCGTAGGTACGACTGTATCTACAGGCAAAAAATAATAAACTTTAGAATTTTTGAAACTTATGGCATCAAAATTGCCTAGCGCTATCGGACTATAACTGATGAAGAAGGCAAAAGCAATAAAAGTAGTGATGATATTCTCCATATGATCCATACGCCTATCGGTAAAGTCTACCGTTATCAATCTTTTGAAACTTAAAGCGTTCATCACTAACATAATGCAGAACGCTACCAAATGATATATCTTGCCGTTTGGATAGATACGATAATTTCGAACGTAGTAATTGGAAGAAAAAAATAAGTATTGTGGAAAATTCAAAGAATGCGCTATTCTTTGAACTTCTTTGTCGAGTCTATTGTTAGGTAGCATTTGGATTGAGGGGTTTAGAGTACTTTTGCATTTTTGGAACGTCGTTACCATTTTAAACTGTTGGTCAATAATAATAATAATAATAATAATTTTATTTTCATATAATTTATTGGTTTTTATACAAAGCGCTTTTACAATAGTTCTAATAAAGTTTTGAAACCACTAAAATATTAATTAATTGAAAAAAAAAACCGGAAAGCAAACCAAAACATTGAAAAGATGAAAATCTGTTTCACTACGACCCATGACGTCTGTCAAAGACGTCAATACTCAAACATTTGGAAAAACGAAGATTGATGAGATGATATTTAAACAAAATGATTACGAGAGCTGCCTCCCGACGCGCACTTATTCCATCCCCGGACTCGTCGCTCAGCTCCGCCTCGCCGCCACCGGACCCCGGATCACCAGTGTCACCGGTTGCGGCAGTTGCGTCGAGCTCGAGTGACGAATATTTCTCTCCGCCGACGTCGCCAACACCTGTACGTCGTGCGGGGAGAGGCCGGCCACCGAAGGGCTTGGGACTTAGGGGCCAACAGGCCCCGAGCCGGGTCCCCGCTACCGGTGGTTGTGTGCAGCGCATGAAATGGACTCAACTAATGAACGAGAACGTCATGCGCGCATACTACGGGTCTACAGAGGGGGGGACTAACCTCACTGCGTACCGTGTTAGGATGCTGTCTCTGTTTCAGGATCTTGAACCAACTGTCAATGCCTCAGCTCAACGACTATCGGATCAAGTGCGGGTCATCCAACGCAATCACCTGTTGGACGGCGCCGCGCTTGATAGGCTGCGCTCAGAGGTACTGAGCAACCGTATCATCTTAACTCCGGCACAAACCGCGGTACAAGCCTCATCTATTGATGCTAACCCACCGCGATCCAACCCTGCTGTTGTAGAGGAAGATGATAGGGTTGCCACGGTAAGTAGCCAGTGCAACGATCGATTGAGGAGCGCACTGGAGGATGCACTTCATGAGTATCGATCAACTTCTGCTGAACTTAGGCCCCGATTACCACGGTTACCCATGCATAAGAAAAATAGGGCGTTGGTGTGTGCCCTGGACTCGCAACTCAAGAATGTATTCGAGAGTAGCGAGGACCTCGTTGATACACACTCGATCCTGTTTTGCGGGGCTGTTGCGGCATGTCGTTTAGCTAATGTCAAGTTCCCAAATTGTGACTTAGCTACTCGACCAAAACCAGCCGTACCAGCCTGGCAACGCAGGATTGAGCGCCGTATCGACGGGGCCAGGGTACTCATCGGCAAACTACACTGCTTCAGGGAGGGCAATACACGACCACGTGTGATGCGTTTTGTGAGGCGGGCATTCTCGGGGACTGAAATCAGTCCTCAAGAATACATGTCCCGTGTCACAGAGCGCATCGACTTCCTGAAGCAGAAAGTTTATGCATGGGCGAGCCGTATACGGCGGTATAAGCGGCGGGTTGATCGGTACTCGCAGAATCGCATGTTCCAGAGCGATGAAAGGTGGGTATACAGAGCTTGGGAGCGACCTCAGCAAAATATGACGGACGTGTGCCGCCCGGATGATGCCGCCACGAGTTCCTTCTGGCGCAGCATCTGGTCGGTGCCCGTTTGTCATTCTGAGGCTGACTGGATGCGTGATGTTGAGCGAGTGTGTGAACCTATTCCAACAATGGAACCAATTTTAATAACGCCACTGGACATAGCCAGAGCAGTTCGTCCGTTACCGAATTGGAAATCACCGGGACCGGACGGACTGCATAACTTCTGGCTAAAGTGGTTTAGTAGTTCACACACTTGCCTGGCATCCCAATTCCAGTCATCCTTAGAGTCTGGGTCCTTACCACAGTTTTTAACAACAGGTATAACCCACCTGCTCCATAAGTCAGGTAGTCCCGCGGAACCCAAGAACTACAGACCGATCACGTGTTTGTCGACGGTCTATAAACTTCTTACATCCATTTTGAGAACGAAAATTAATACTCACGTTGACAGTAACTCAATTATGTCTGCCTCTCAAAATGGATGTAGGAATGGGTCCCGTGGTACTAAGGAGCTACTCCTCATCGACATGGCCATTAGCCAACAGGTCCGTCGAGCCCGCAAGGATCTGTCAATATGCTGGATAGATTATAAGAAGGCCTACGACTCGGTGCCACATTCATGGCTCAAGAGGGTGCTGGAGTTGTACAAGATAGATGCAACTCTACGCACCTTCCTTGAGTCATGTATGGGGCAATGGAGGACGGTCCTTCGATATCCAGGATGTCGACAGATCCAGGGAAACGATGAACCTGTTTGGATTAAACGGGGAATATTCCAGGGCGACAGTCTGAGTCCC
The DNA here is from genome assembly GCA_916618015.1 of Xestia c-nigrum. Lineage (NCBI taxonomy): Eukaryota > Metazoa > Arthropoda > Insecta > Lepidoptera > Noctuidae > Xestia > Xestia c-nigrum. The sequence continues at coordinate 1,681,152 of OU745248.1, forward strand.
CTTTGGTTCTGTTTAGCCCTGAATCCTGTAAGCACATTGCTGGAGAATTCAGGGCTAGGCTACCGGTTGAGGAAAGATGGTCAGGTTATATCTCACCTGCTTTACATGGATGATCTGAAACTCTTTGCCCCCAACAAATTGCAACTGATGGAGCTACTGAAAGTAACCGAAACTTTTAGTAGCGCCATCGGGATGGAATTTGGTGTGGACAAATGTGCAGTCATGTATGTAAAGCGAGGGAAGATTATGGGATCCGAGGGACTTCAACTCTCGGATTCCATACACCTAAGATCCCTTTCCTCATCCGAGAGCTATAAATATTTGGGTATGTCGGAAGCGTTAGGCATTAACGTAACTGACATGAAACAATCGTTGAAGGAGCGCTTCTTCGGTCGCCTAAAGAAGGTATTAAATAGCCTTCTTTCAGGTGGGAACAAGGTGCGCGCCTTCAACGGTTGGGTCATGCCGGTTTTAATGTACTCTTTCGGCATACTCAAATGGACACAGACCGAACTCGACGCCTTGGATAGAAGAGTTCGTACACTGCTGACCGAAAACCGGATGCATCACCCACGATCGTCAGTGATGAGACTGTACATCCCGCGGAAGTGCGGGGGTCGAGGCTTTTTAAATGCGAAGACCCTCCATAACCGCGAGGTGTGCAGCCTCAGAGAATATTTTCTAAAAGTCGACGTGGGTATGCACCGAGATGTGGTCGCAGTGGACAAGGGACTCACCCCGTTGTCCATGGCTAAAGAGAACTGGCGCAAACCTGTGGTACTTACTACCGATGACCGCAAGAAAGAATGGCAGGGCAAGGAGCTTCACGGGCGCTTCTACCGGGCTCTTCATGGGCCCGATGTAGATTTTCTAGCGTCCGTGTCCTGGCTACGTTTTGGTGACCTCTTCGGGGAAACTGAAGGTTTTGTCTGTGCGATTATGGACGAAGTTATGTTAACGAACAACTACCGGAAATATATTATGAAGGACGGGACGGTTGACGTGTGTCGGGCATGCCACTGTCCGGGTGAGTCCATCAGACATATTATTTCTGGTTGTTCTCGTCTGGCTAACGGCGAGTACTTGCACAGGCACAACCAAGTAGCCAGAATTATTCACCAGCAACTTGCCTTGAAATTTAAGCTTGTGGAATCTGAGGTACCGTACTACAAGTATGTGCCCGACCCAGTTCTTGTGAAAGACCATGTCACGCTGTACTGGGATCAGTCTATCATTACTGACAGGACTATTGTTGCCAATAAGCCTGACATAGTGGTGATAGACCGATCAGCGCGCCGCGTAATGATAATCGATGTTACTATCCCTCATGACGAGAACCTCGTGAAAGCTGAGAAAGAGAAACAAATGAAGTATCTCGACTTGGCACACGAGGTTCGCGAAATGTGGAATATGAACTCGGTTATCATTGTGCCGATTGTCGTGACGGCCAATGGCCTGATAGCCAAGAGCCTCGACGAACATCTGTCGAAGCTCTCTTTAGGCGGTTGGATCAAGGGCCTGATTCAGAAGGCAGTACTCCTCGATACGGCTCGCATTGTGAGGAGGTTCCTGTCTCTGCAACCCTAACCACCGGTGACTTGGACCCTGCTCCCGACACCGGCGGATACCTATTTTTTATATTTTTAAATGTTTTTTATATGTTTTTTTAAGAATATTTAAAAATGTATCAAGTAAGATATACAACGAATAAAGGAGATAATAATAATAATATATCATTTAATTCAGGTAAAAAAAGACCCATATCACATATACCTTACAGACTAACATACATATTAATAAAGCGGAATGCGGCGGCGGCGGCTTTCAATGCGGAAGCAGGAAATGTGTATGCGACGACAAACTAAATAAGTTTATCAGTATCGTTTATATTAATGTTCTGATCATATCAACGCTAAAGATAAAGCTCATTTTCCTAAATGTCTTCTAATAGATCATTTTTGTTACCAGGCGGATATACCATCAACAGCGATAACTATGACTTATTTACTTTATTAAATAGAGAGCATAAAGACAACGAAAGAATGTATTTGATTAATTGAAATCGAAAATACTTATATATGATATTTGGCTAAATGTTGAATATACAAACAGGCAAATGGTGCTAAAATTAATCACTTGGAGCGTTTGTGAGCGGTTGAATAGTAAACTATCAGTTCGGATTTGAGTTTTAATTTATTAATTAACACACTAGAGAATTTAAAGAAAGAAAAACTGCAAGAGTACAATTACGTAATTAATTATAACTCCAATCAAACTGATTGCTAGCGTGGCGTCAACATAGAACAGGCCACACGCGCTCATCTTGCTGAACCATCGATTTGCATGTAGCACGTTCATGCAAAGATATTTAAGGCTCTCTGCAATGTAAGAAAAAATATGATTTAGAGTGCTGCATGGATATTTGGGTGTTCCGATGACAGACAAGCACTACTAGTACACATTTATAAAATATATTGAAACACAAGATGGTGATGACGCCGGCGTTAGTTCAAGTTTTGGCGACGACGTGTCAAAAAGTAATGTGCAGCTAAATATATTTAAGATAAGTAATACGTATTACAGACAAAGGTGAATATTTTTACAAAGTGTAAGCTTCTCAAAAACATTTAATGCTTTGTGTTAATGATTGTTGACTCTTACCATAATTCCTGTTCTTCACAACCTGTATGCACGCCATTTTAGCTTCCTCAACAGTTATGTAGAATTTCTCACAGTTAATACTTTGTATTAAAACATAGATTATATTCCTAGATATGTGTGCCGTGGTCGCCAATACAGAGGCAAAAAACTAGAAAGCAGAATTTGTTATTTAATTGGACTGGAATTTAGAGTCTCTATGGACGTAAAAATGAATATGGAGGCCACATATCAATTTGTATGTGGCCACATATCAATGCAATCGATTTCATAGCGTGTCGTTCGTATTTCCACGAGGACTTTTAACAGAGTGGGCAGTTTCCGCTTTCACTCGTAGATTAACATTCAGGTAGGCTGAATGCTGAAGCAAATATACTCGTGGTTTGGAAAAAGTTTGCTAGGCATGACGAGAATCTAATTGACAAAATAATAATTCCAAGCTTACCTGGCTTTTCAACAACTTCTCTTGTCCCGATTCTGATAGTCTTTTCATTGTATGAAAAGTCAAGTCTAACATTGTTAGAGTGCTGAAAAATGCTTGTAATATTTGAAATAAAACCTGTAAATGAAAAAAAAAACAATTTTTAAAAGTAAAGCTATTATTACGTAAACGACTCATTTGTAACACGCATCATTTATACCATCAGTCATCTGGCTACTAGCTCTTGTGTCAAGTCTCGGGGTCAGCGCAGCACGGTTGTCAATAATCACTTTATTCCTTGTCCTATCACATCATACGCATTTAGAACATCAGTATCACTAACCATTACCTTTTTCATCATTCTGCTTTCATTCCCATCCATTTAAGAGTCATTTCCACTTTGTCCTCTTTTTCCATACCTACTCCTCTATTCAGTCGTCACCATTCTAGCTATATCATTTTCCACACTATCTATTATTCATACAGGGTGCAAACCTCCTCATCACGAAGCCGTTCTGTATATCAAACTAAGTAACTGTACGCAAACATTATTGCTGGGAAACGACGTTTTGTAGGGTGAAAAATCATGTTTTGTGGTAAAACTCAATGTAACGCACTTAAAACATTGTGCTGATGGATGGATTGAATAGTACGGGGGTCGTGGAAAACGAAAAAGCGTACAATAAAAACTTAAAATTCAAACTTGTCCAAAAGGTTGATATTTGACCCCCAATATCTTCGCAACTAGAAGGATCCCAGGTATGGTGTAGAACAAAAAAGTTATTGCAATGATGGGGAGAACAAGTGTCTTTCGGCTTCGTTAAGAGGTGTTTTACATCCCATTCACATCATAATTATACAAAACTTTCCTCACGACATTTACCGTTTCTTTCGCACAACATAAAGTTACCATGACAACCAATTATGAGTTTCACTTACTAATGCTTGGAAAATAGATTTATACAGATTGTAAGCTTTTAAAATATTTGTATATATATCAAGCAGTTTGAGACATTGCTCATCGTGTTCTTGTTCGTCATTCATCCTTAAAACTTCAGTAATCCACACCTCGAGATATTTTCTTAGCAATATTATGAATCGGATGGCAACGACTAAATTGATATCGAATGTGATACGCAAGAAATCACAAAATATGTTTGTCATGAACTCGATGAAATTAGGGAAACCGTCAGTCCGTCCGTTTTTTCTTTTGAAAAAACTTTCAAAAGAATCACATATGATGGTAGTTATTACTGAGATCCAGTTCCAAACGACAAAACTCTGGATATTCTTACTAAAATCGATCTTCTCATGGATAGTTTGAATCTTTAGAATGAAAGAGACATTCTTGTGCCTATGCACGACGCCCAGAATAAACATCATTGTGAAACCGATCAAGTAATTAGCGAAAAAGAGAGCAGCGGAGAACACGGCGAAGCGTTGTCCTATGTGATCTATATCGAAACCTATAAAGTCTAAGTTATAAAATCGATGCACAGTCAAAGAATTTGCGAGCAATAACTAGCAAAAAGACATAAAATAATATCTCTTTCCATTTGGATAAATATGATTATTTTGAACACGATATTTTTTTGAATTAAATAATTTTAATGCGAAATTAAAAGAATACACAAGTCTTTGAACTTCTCTGTCGAGCCTATTGTTTGGTAGCACTACAAATGTTGGTTTTGGAAAAAAAATACTTTTCTGGAACATTATTATTTATCTTCGTTTGTGACAGTTGATCGGTGAGTATGACTTAATGTCGAATTGTACAAGTACGAGTTTACAAAAGATCCATTACTTACAGTAAAAGCTTTTATAAGTAAAATATTGATATATTACTGAACGTTTCAAGGCCTAAGGAAGGCTGATATTCCATTTTTTATGTGTTTGTATTGAATTTTTAATATTGAAAAATGTAACAACGTGGACTTATTATAATTTATTAATCCTACTACCAATAAATGCGAAAGTTTGGAAGTAAGGATGTTTGTTACTCATATATAATAATTCTAAAAGCATCAATCCACGAGCAATGAGAGAATGTATGTTGATCGAAGCTCGTTTCTTTTACATCTGCCCATTTTTTCCTGCCCTTGTCCCATTTTACATGTGGTCGGTGCAACACGTTTTCTTCTTCTATTCTCTACTGTCAGACGTCGAGCTACTCCATTTTCTTTCAAATCATTCCTCACACAATCCGTCTCTACATTTTCTTTTTGGCCTTCTTCTGCCTCTCCATTCATCAAAATTAGGTTCCATGCCTCTTTTAGACACAGCGTTACATTCCTGTTAAATCTCGTGAGAGTACTACTTATACAGGTAGCCTAGATACATACAGTCCTGTAGCTATAGCTCTACAAATATTTGTCCATAGACAATTTCAGCGAGAGCGTGACAATATCTGGAGTAATCAACTTTAGTGTCAAATAAATAAAATTCATTTTAATTTGCATCATGTTTTATTCACTTTATAAATCAAGAACCTTTACCATACGCTAAAGCCCCCATTGGAGTTTCTTGCCCATCCTTTTCTATAGGAATAATTATAAGCTTCCATGGCCATTCGCCAGCTGTGCGAGAAATACAGAAATGCGCACATAAACTTGCACATGGTGTTTATCGACCTCGAAAAGGAATACGATCGGGTATGTGCAGTTGATCCGAGCGATGTACAGTCGATGTAGTGCCCAAGTTCGGTCTACAGCGGGCACTAGAGGCAGCTTCAATGTGGCTGTTGGCTTGAACCAAGGGTTGGCTCTAAGCCCCTACCTCTTGCTGGTGATAATGGACGCTCTTACGTCGGACATCCAGGAAGAGGCTCCGTGGTGTATGCTGTTTGCCGACGACATTGTGTTGGTTGCCGAGTGGCCTAGAGGTCCAGAACAGGTTGGAGGTGTGGTAGCAAAGTCTGGAGAATGTTGGACTGAAAATAAGCAGAACCAAAACAGAATACTAATTCTGTGATTTCGACGGTCTCTCCAGTCCTATGCTCATAACTCTTGCCGGAACGCCCATACCAATCTTTTCCGATGTCGGTATCTCGGGTCGCTTGTGCAAGAGGATAGCAACGTAGACCGAGACGTAACGCACCGGATCAACTCAGGGTGGATAAAATGGTGACAGGTCATTGATTAGTCCGTGATGAGTTCGTGATTAGGCCTGTCGTACTGTATGGATCGGAATGCTGGGCGGTATAGAAGATGGATGAAAAAAGATTGCATGTAGTGGAGATGAGAATGTTGAGGGGGATGTGTGGAGTGACAAGAATGGATAAGGTAAGGAACGAGTATATTAGAGGCAGCTTAAAAGTTGCACCACTTACAGAGTAGTTGAAAGGGAATCGACTGTCGTGGTATGGACATGTGATGAAGAAGGATGAATCGCATGTAACTAAAAGAGTGATGAATGTAACTGTTGACGGATGGGGGGGAGAGGAAGACCAAAGAAACGATGGATAGATTTTGTGGAGAATGATATGAAAGAAAAAGGAGTTAATGATAGCATTACGGTTGACAGAGGAGAATGGAAGGATAAAACGTGTTGCGCCGACCCCAAGTAACACGGGCAGGAAGATGATGATGATGAATTCTAAGCTTCCACACGTCGGGCTGAGTTAACTTTATGACTTATGACTAAACAAAGAGAGGCCTGTACCCAGCAGTGGGTGAAGTCGGACTATGGATGATGATGATAATGACGCATTACTTTTTCCAGAGAAGTCTGATTTTCATGATTATTTTTTATTGAAAAGCGTGTATCGTAAAGTTTGTCCCATTTATCCCCAAGACAATATAGATATATTCACCTGTACACTGACTGAGTTCACAAGGGCCACGTACTGTATAGTTTGTAAGGTATAATAAGGAAAATATTTTAAGATTTAAGTTACTTTGTCGCATTAGATTTATAATCTGTAATGACAAAGAAAACGTGATAAAAATAAATAAATAAATAAAAAAAAATAAAAAAAATAAATAAATAAATTTTGTAACGCGGGAAATATTTTGATTAGTCTGTGGCATTGCTACACTGTGGTCGTTGCGCGGCGCACGGCGCGTGCGCGAGTACATCGCGCAACCCCTCCTCCACCGCCGCCCGCGCACCTCATATTAACGCGGGGGAAGTGTCGCCGGTGCGACCGAGAGAGAGCCCCGATCGCCGTTGAGTTCAGACGTGTGTATCGATCCTCCGCGACCCGCAGTCGCGACGCCATATTTGTATGATCGTAATTCTAATTGTAAAGTATTGTCTAAGTTTTATGTATACGTGTGTGTAACGATTTGTGTTACAAAAATAAACTTTATACTTTTAAGAGGCGTTGACTTTTAATTAAATAAGCGCCCTTAAATCTGGCGCCCTAGCTGACCCGCGCAACTTCGTCTGCGTAAGACGAACCAACAGTTCCTAAAATTAGCGCGTTCAACCAACCTAACAAACAAACTCTGCAGCTTTATAATATTAGTTCAGATTCAGATTGAAGTCAGTAACAATTTATTTTTTCTCGAATAGGTTTTACATTAAACGCCAAAATTTTCAACTTATGTTTTTCCGAATAAGGACTCTTCCCTCGACAGCCTTACGTTTCCATCCTTGGACACTCGACAATATCATACTCCAGCTAGGTCGAAAGTTCTCATCAAGTGGCATGACATGAGCCGAGACACGTTAACGCTGCGTCAAACTGTTGCGGACCTCTCGCATCTGCCTTCCTTCTCCAAAGTCAGACTTTAAATGATAGTCATACTCCAGGCAGGTCAACACAATACGATTAAGATGCTGTAAACTCTTGAAAACCTATTGCAAATTCTTTTCGTCTCCAAGCCTCCATCATGAGACCTTCGATGACAGTCATATTCTAGCTATTTCTAAAGTTCTCATTAAGGTGCATTAAGTGAGCCCAATGACGATATAGCTGCTGTTAACTGTTGAGGATCTCTTGCTACTACCTGCAGTCTCCATTGTTAGACCATCGATGACAGTCATGTTCCAGCTAGGTTTAAAGTTCTTATCAAGATGCACGAAATGAGCCTTAGACACGATAGAACAGATTTGAAGTGTTGTGGAACTCTTGTGACTGCTTTTCGTCTCCATCGTCAGACCTCCGATAATACTCATACTCTAGCTAGGTCTAAAGTGTATATCAAGGTGCATGAAATGAGCCGACGCACGATATAGCTGCTGTAACTGATCACAGTCAAACTTCAGACAGGTCTAAAGTTGTCAAAAAGGTTTATGAAATAAGCCCCAAAACGATCTTCTTCTTTATCGTGTGGTTAGTGCCTAACCTGTTGTCAGAGTTTTTATGCCGCCCAAGGTCCTCTATCTTGGCTTTACATGCCGTCGAGAAATAACTCTCAGGCATGCTGTGGTTTTCTCACGATATCTTTCTTCACCGAAGCAAGCGATCTTTCCTTCCTTATCGTGTTGTTGCCTAACCTGGTGTCAGAGTTTTTATGCTGCCCTCTCAGGCATGTTGGTTTCCTCACGATGTTTCAGCAAGCGATGATTATACAATACGCACATGAATTCGAACACAACTATTTTCAATAAAAAATGGGACAAACTTTGCTAAACACGCTTTTCAATCAAAATAATCATGAAAATCGGACTCCTCTGGAAAAAGTTATGTGTCATCATCATCATCATCCATAGTCCGACTTCACCGACTGCTGGGTACAGGCCTCTCTTTGTTTGTGCCAAGCTCCACGCTCTTGTGCCAGTCTCATCCAGGATATTCCCGCAATGGCAACAATATCGTCTGCTTATCTCACCGCTGGACGACCAAACCTTCTGTTTGGATTTCTAGAATGCCACTTGGTCACAGCTTTACTCCACCTGACATCACCGCGCCTTGCTAGGTGTCCTGCCCTACTCCATTTGAATTATCATCATTCATCATTATTTCAGCGCAAAGACGTCCACTGCTGGACATAGGCCTATCAAGTGTCGCCACATTGACCGGTCTCGTGCGACTTCATCATTCGGTCATTTGAGTATTGCTCAGCCATAATATAGGTAAATATAGGTAAAACATCCTAAAAAAAAATGACATCTGACACGGGCGAATGCCAGTATCATTCTTTCATGGAAAATCATAACACCGTGATTCAGAAAATGGAGTCAAAAGAACAACGCCATTTATAGAGCATGAAGTTAAACTGCTATATAAAACATATGCATGGAAAGCGGTCGAACGGACACTCTACTGGCTTTGTAGATTTTTTAAGCAAGGTCATGTTGACTATTTTCTTCTTCTGTATCTTGTGATTTTTATTCATAGTACCATTTTGGTTTCATAGATGTCATTGCATGTATCCTTAGATCATGATGATAAGTTCTCCTTAAAAACTTTAAAGTCATATATCTTTTGATGGAGAGCACCGATTGCAAAGAAACAAAAATCAAAACTTTCTCTAAGTTATGCACAATAATAATTTGTGCATTAAATCAAACCACATTGGTTTTATAATTTACACGTAAAAGGGTTACGTAGAGACACACAGACACAGACGAAAATTTAAGAAATAGTAGAAAAAGGGTTCTGTGTGTGATCCATTAACAGTTTAAGTGCCGTGTTTACTGATTTATTATTTGAAATAAATGATTCCCAAACAGTCGTTTAAGTGTTAAAAAAATATGTATAAAACTATGATTTGGAAATATGTAAGCTTTAAAAAAACAAAATACTTTGTTACAAAAAGTGAAAACCGGGTGGTTTTTGAATGTGCGAACCAAAGTTATTATCGGAAATCTTACAGCATTACACAAAATCAAAAAGTATTTTATGTCTGTACTGAGGCTCGACCTTGAGACTCACTGTTCGAAAGGCGGTTGCCGTCACCGACAGGCTATTTGTTCTCGTGACAATTTGTCTAAAATAGTTATTCTATTACAATGCATGTTATGACAGTTGTCAGTTGTCAAACAGTTGAAAACTATAGACGAAATGCAATATTGCTCACCCCCGTTAGTAATTAGCGTGATAATATATAGCCTATGTCCTTCCCTGGGTCGAAATACATCTCCTTGCCAAATTTCATTACGATCCGATCAGCCGTTTTCTCGTGAAAAGGTAGCAGACAGACAGACAAACAGAGTTAAGGTCGTGGCTCACTTGACAAGCACCGCACCAGCACGGCACCAGCACAGCTCCTGACCGGCGTCGCCTCGAATATAGGCTACGGCGCGCGGTCGCCTCGCTTGCGCCGGGCGGGCCGCGCGCGGTCCCCTCGCTTGCGGCGCGCGGTCGCCTCGCTTGCGCCGCGCGGGCCGCGCGCGGCCCCCTCGCCGTCCGCAAGGCGCAAGCTCACAGTCCGCACGCTGGTAGTAATAGTCCAGGAGGTAGCATTGTATTTTAGGGAATTATCTCTAGTAATTATATTTTGTTGACGTGGATTCGTGGTTTAATTTTTCTTTCCTTCAGTTCTGAGATTTTTTTAAGTTCAGTATATGTAAATTATTTTTAAAAATAGTTTCAGCCGGTGTACTGTAACGATTGGTTACAGACCGACCGACCGACCGACTGATACTGTTGTAATCGAAGGTTGATCTTATAAGATCGTGGTATCTAAGATCTTATAAGATCATCTCATAAGATCAACCTTCGATTACAACAATATCAGTCGGTTTATTAGGGCATTTTTATTTGCACCGCTACCTCCCGGAATAAGAGCTTGCTGTCACCCCGAACACAATTGTAAGGCATTTGTGATTGAACACGCGTAGGACTTGCACGCCTTTGGGAATAATCGGATTGGCTCCAGAGCTCTTAAGCAACTAGTTTGTGCTACTTCGGTGTCAACAAGCTTTCGATTTGTACTAAATTTCACATAACTTGAGAGTCTTATCATAATAGTAATGGTTCTTTTAATAGCGCCGCCAGGTTTATTGCAGTTTATTGCATTGCAGCATCGTGACCATCGTGATATATATAGATATTATCTGGGAGTCTAACCGAACTAGGTTTAGTGTCGTGGGCTCTCTAACTAAATTTGTAACTGGCCATACATTAAACAAAGAGTACCCACGACGTAGAGAAGCACGACGGCGCAATGACGTTGTTTCGCGGGCCACTCGGCGTCCGCGCGCGGTCCCCTCGCTTGCGGCGCGCGGGCCGCGCGCGGTCACCTCGCTTACGGCGCGGCGTCCTCGCGCGGACCCCTAGCTTGCGGCGCGCGGTCCCCTCGCTTGCGGCGCGCGGACCGCGCGCGGACGCCGCGCCGCTCGCGGGGCGAGGCGTATGGTAGCGGCAAGCGCGTTGACCACCCGCCGTAAGCTTTTTCATATGGACATTAAAAAATATGTTATGCGACACACGATTTAATGCTCTAATTTGAATGGCAAGTAAATTGCTGGGTTGGAGCGGTGCTGGTGCGGTGCTTGTCAAGTGAGCCACGACCTTTACTTTCACATTTATATAATGGTATGGATATGGATGTATCCTTGACAATTCTGTCCTGAATTCTAGCTGGAATTGAAACTACTAATTAATGCCCTGATGCGTTAGGTTAGGTGCTTTCAACACCCATATATAAAACAGTTTTTTTATACCCGAATTCATAGAAAAAAGAACTGCAGCAGTACAATAGCGTAATGAGTGATAACTCCCATCAAGTACATCGGTAGCGTACCGTCGACATGAAACACGCCACACGCGGTCATCTTACTGAACGTACGGTTTGACTGTATCACGTTCTTGCAGAGATGTTTCTGGCTCTCTGTAAGGAAAGATACAAAATATTAAGATTTTTATTCGTACTTTTTGGGCCTCGTTTACCACTTGGTTATGAGCTTAACGAGCACCCAAAATGGTGTTAAAGGAACAAATGAGACGCGAGAGCTGGTGTCTCCGTGTCACGGTCTCGGCTATGCTTTAATTCCTGGACTCCACCAAAGCGGAAACTTTGCAAAGCAGTACGCTTGTGCGGCGTTTTGTGCGCTCATATGGAATTTGTCCGCGGAATCGACAGAATACCACATCCAGCGGCCAAAAACTTTCTTCCAATAGTGATTGGAGTAAACACGTAGGGATACGTTACCCAAACGCTTTAAAATTGACATGGTTTTATTCTATCAGTAAAACATTTGTTCCATACATTTTGACTGTGTTTTGCACTTCTGTACGGAACAGCAGATTTTTTTAAACCGTTTGTGTGTCACTGCTTCTTCTACCCTTTATATTATTTTCTGTGCAAATGCTCTTACTTGAACAGTTCCCGTTTCCCATACGCTGTATACACGCCGTTTCAGCTTCCTCAACAGTTATATAGAACTTCTGACAGTATATACTGTGTATAATTGGAAATAGTAAAAACCTAGTTGCTTTTAAAACAGCCGAAATAACGAACGGAAAAATCTGGAAATAGTAATATAATATCACATAACATCACACAAGAGCGAAAGCAATAAAAAAAACAATATTTCAATACTTAACCCACCCAAAACCAAAAACCAGTATCGAACTTCGACGTTTCTTGGGAATGATAATTTTTTATCGTGGCTGTCTACCTCAATAAGCAGAACTGCAGAATAAACTTAACAAGTACCTACATAATAGAAAGCGCAATGATAACACGCCGATCGAATGGACAGTGGACGCATAAGCTGCCAGCGAGCGAAAATACATCTGCACGTAACCACGCCGTTAGTACAACTCCAGCCTTCAGAATGCTTCGAACACATCCATATAGATATGGTTGGCCCGCTGCGACGTCTTTCTAACGAATATCGATACTGCGTCACTATTGACCGGTGCACCAAATAGCCCGAGGAAATTCCGGTACGTGACATGACAACGGAGGTCCTCGCGCAAGTACTATACGAAACGTAGATAGTGAGATTTAGCTGCCCTCTACGCATCACGACAGATCAGGGACGCCAGTTTGAGTCTTCACTGTTCAACGCGCTCATGAAGAAAATAGGAACGAACAAAATCCGCACTATGACGTACCACCCTAAAGGACAAGTTGAGCGATGGCACAGAACAATGTAAGCGGCGCTTATGGCTCGTGGCGCAACAACTACATGGATAGAACTTCCGACCGTATTATTGGGATTACGCAGTGCCCTGCGACGAGACAATAACCTTAGTCCAGCTCTAATGACTTATGGAACCACACTTCGAATACCATCTGATTTCTTTGAGCCACAACATTCAAGAATCGACGACGCTGAGCTAGTTCGCCGTCTAACTCGTACAATGACATCACTCACACCAGCCACAAGGACTTATCGACGTGTACTAATGTCGTCATTCGCAACGATACCACCAGAGCACCACGCACACCACCGTACAATGCTCCCTATGAAATAATCAAGCGCTAGGACAAGTACTACGAGGTCAAGATAATACGCACATCAGTGATATCTTTAGACAGACTTAAACCGGCTTTCATGTACAACGAGCCCATGAACCCATTGAAGATAAAGATCACCACCGGACATTGTACCTACTCAGCCCTACTACACCAGATTCGGCAGAGTCGTGAAGCCTGTGGTACGCTTCACTTAGGGGGGAGTGATATGGGAGTCACTACATCGCGCAACATAGACACTAGCTACATCACGCATAATTTTCATATGTCATTGTACAAAGAATTTTATTTACATATAAACATCCATGACTCGGAAACAAATGTCCATGCTCATCACACAAACATTTGCTCCTTTCGGGATTCGAACCCAGGACCCTAAGAACAGCAGCCTCATTACCACTACGCCATTCGAGTCGTCGACAAGCAAGAAATAAGCTAATGAGTGGGAGTTGACTTCTGCCCACTAAAGAAGATGACGCGTACGGCGCGGTACGCAACGAAGTGTCGACAATTTGAAATAGTTCGAATTTAATAGTGGTTTTTGAAGTGAATTGTTCACTTATGTTGTGTAAATGACAAAAGTAACAGGATCTCAGAGAGTGTAAGGAGTTTCTTATCAATCATAATTGCGAATAGATGGCTCAACTCTAGAATATAAGTAAATAATAACAAGTGCCCCTACCCTAATGGTTTATTAGAAATTACCGCTTGGAGTTTCAGTCAAGTACTTTGTGTGATTTCAACTACCTACCTACCTATCTACCAACAATGAAGAATCATATCGCACGGCGATGTGATGGATAGAGACCGAAAGACAATATGGCGGCGGGTGTCGTCGCCAAGGGGACAGTATATCACTGTGGTTTTCCTGCCGTTTCATAAACAAACCACAATTAGATGTGGTGATAGTCTGGAATAAATTGTTGCACTTATGAATGTAGCTATAACCATTATTTTGTAAATGTATTGTGCAAACCATTGTAGGATAACCAAATAAATAAATAATTAGTCTGAAATCAAATAGAATCATTTTACTCACCTGGTTTATGGATATTGACTCACTTGCTATTACTCGTATTTCACGTGATTCTAGTAGTTTCAATGTAAAGAATATTATCTCAAAGAGACCTAAAGAACGCAGAAATGCTTCAAGAATTAGATTTAATACCTTTGGACAAAAAAAAAAATTGAAGGTAGAGTCTTAATTTTTCTAAAGAACAGGGCTTTGCAAAATAAATGCGTTCATAGTTCAGGCAAGTTGTGATGAGCCGGGACACGTCTATTGACTATAGTTGAGCTGAAAAATCACGATTAACTACTGTTAATCGTGAACGTGGACTCAATGTAACGCACTCAAAACATAGTGCTCATGGATGAATTTAAAAGTACGGGGATCGTGAAGGTTTTAAAAGTTAAAACTTTACATTATAATCATGTATATGTCACCGTAAAATGGTCAAACACGTTAGATTGTAATCTCTCTAGCGATATTGTAAACTCTCGAAATATTGTCAACTGAACATACGGAAGTATTTCTGCCCTCATAATCGGGACCTGCACTCGGAAATAGTCTCCGTCGACTACGCTTTTTAGAGGAATATAAAGTGTTTTATCTACCCAAATATCATAAACCCTCTCTAATGCGTTCAAAAACCATAGGCAATGACCAGCATTACCAACCTGCAGAAATAAACGGAACTGTAATGAATGAGTATTATGAGTTTAAATTTGGAACAGGTGTCAAATTCAAGTGAGTGTGCCATTCTAGTATCTACATTAAATCAGATATCGATACGAAACCCCAATTCAGTATGATTTCAATTATAAATCGCACGACATTTTGATCTCGAGTGACACAAGAATAGTGACTTTGTTCGTTTGCCTATGATTTAAAAAAAAATTACAGATATCCGAAACGCCGCCATTTCGAGTTGTCACCTGTTCGTTAGCTTTTTATTTCCAGTTACGAGTAGACAAATTTTCTGATAAGTTCTTTATTTCTGTCGAAAATGAGTGAGAGTGACTCAAAAATTGACATGAACACTCCGGCAGATATCGTAAATGCAGTGACGAATGCAACGTTTTTTAAACCCACACTCGTGTTGTAATGCCCTTCATTATGCACAGTTTCATAAACTACTATTAAGGTTAGGTTATATTAATCGGTATTTCTCAGGAATGGTTCATTATCTTTTTCTTTTTATGAGAGTGGTACCATTGGACAAGGGGGACCCCTTTTTCCCTCCACATCGCGTGACTTGACTACCATCGCATGCATTTCACGAAAAATAGTGCGTTTAATTGTAAGCAGTATGTTCGTTTGACAATATTTCGAGAGTTTACAATGTCTTTAGTTATTTGACAATCTAACGTTTTTGTCAATTTTACGGTGACATAAATATATAAAAAAAAACGAAATGGTTGGAACTTTCACCACCAATATCTCCGTAACTAAAAGGTTCTGTATGATATTGAACATATAAGTGATCGCAGTGACGGTGACAGTGATAATTAATGCTTTTCGTCTTCCTTAATGGTCTTTTAAAGGCATAAGCTCGCATGCAAATTAAAAGGTGGAGAAAAACATAAATAAAGCGAAAGAGGGTACAAAATTGCTGGTGTTGATTTATCGGCACCAGATTTACATAATTAAGCAAGCACCCAAAATTTTCAAGTGAACGCATCACCAACTTACCAATACTTGGAAAATATGTTTATACAGATCATAGGCTCTCAAGATACTCTGATATGTCTCAAGTAGTTTCTCACACCGTTCTTCATTCTCCAGTTCATCATTCAACATCAAGACAGCTTTTATCCACTTGTCGAGATATAATCTTAAAAGTATTATAACTCGAATGGTAAGAACTAAATTAACATCAAATTCTGTAAACATGATGTCGCAAATAAAACTTGGGGTGAAACCACCGAAAAAGGCGTAAAGGAGAACAAATTCACTACAGATTGTGGTTAACATTGAGACCCAGTTCCAAATGATGTATCTCCGAATGTTCTTACTGAAATCGATGCTTTTATGGATTGTTTGGAGTTTCAAGATAAGACAGACGTAGTTTTGCTTATGCACAATGTTCAGAATAAACATGGTCGTGAAACTGATCAAATAACTGATGGGAAGGATAAAACTAACAAGCGCAGTCAATTTAATTCCGAAAAGACCCGTAAAAGGATTATTGCGTAATAGAAGTATTATAATTTGAGCAGTCTGGTACAAGCATAACGCACTCGCCACCACCAAACGGAAAAAGGACACAAAATCGTAAAATTTTCCGTTTGGATGAATGTGATTATCTCGAACACAATATTTTGAAGTTAAAAAAAGATTGAATACAAAATTAAAAGAAAATGCTATTCTTTGAATTTCTTTTTCGAGTCTATTATTGAGTAGTACTTTAAACGATTGCCTTGGAAGTATTGAACGTTGTCGAAACATTGTTTTCACCTTCAACGGCCCAATAGTCGATGATGAATGGATACATGACTAGGTTCCAACAAAATGGTTTACAAAACTATACGATAATATAAGTAAGTATGATATATTTTTATTGATCGTAAATGCTTCCAAGTTAATGTTTACTTTACTATTCTTAGCTTACTGCTATCCAAGTTATAACTTAAAATAATGATTACATCCAGATACATTTACTTACTGATAAAATAATGATTTAACATAAAGATAAATACCGTGAGACTTCTCAAGTCGTACTGACATAAATCTAGCAGAACATGTTCCTACTAGATATGAACTCCAGTAGGCAGCCGCAAAATGTTGATCTCATCCAAGTGCTAAGTAAAAGAAGTCTTATGTAGCGTTTGTAGATAAATCAAAGTTATTTTAACATATTTACAACTAGCTGTAAAAAAATAATTCGTCGGGCGTCTAAAAATTCATCCACCATCAACAGTAAAGTGCTAAAAAGACTAAGAGTATAGCCATTGGCAATGCTGTTTTATTCAGCTTCTTCTTGTGGCATTTTTATAGTATTTTAAATCTCCTAGAGTAGAACTAACCTGTCTGAATATAATAACGTTTTGGTAAATATTTGGTAACTGACAACTAGCTAAAAACATTAACCAACCGAAGTGTGAATGTACTGTACACTTTTGTCCAGAGCGTAGTATACAGTCGTGATGTTAAGCAGGAAATGCAACAACTGAACAGAAGAAGAAGTAGTACCCTACGATCCAGAGCTCGTCGTATTGTATGTTCTCCTCCTATCTACGAGAGCATACAATACTTCAGACATATGGTTTTCACTATTCTGGTCAGTGGCAAGGAAGTCACAGTATCGGTAGACCGAGTCAAGCCCGCCTGCATATTACATGACCCAGACACCTCTCCATACAGATCACACATACCCACCCATTCAACCAATCCCGCTCATTCATCACAAGATCGACAACATGACACTATCAGGGAACCAGAAATCACCCGATCGCGATGACTAGATCGGGATTTATCAATATAACATTAATATTGCAAAATAAAAATTCTATTCTATTCTATTCTATTATTTATTGATTTCCATTCAATCAAAACTGCTATTTTTCCTGGTATTAATGCGTTTATTTTACGCAACTCCACTTAATTGTGAAAAACTCCAAAAATAATACATTACAAATATGTATCTAAATTATTTGAACACAGCATAAAGCCTCGTATCCACTAGGCAACATTTGCCGCGCGACACGTGAATCTCAACACGTTCGGCGGCGTTGCCCGACATCGCGCGACGTTGCCAGTTCGCGCGCAACATGACAAAACAATATAAAAGTTGCTAAACAAAAGTTCCGCGCTGACTTTCAACACGTTGAGCAACAGGTTGTGCAACATGTTGCGCGTCAATTGTTGCCTAGTGGATACGAGGCTTTAACAAATTCACTACATCGTCAACATTTAGCTGGCAAGGCTGAGTCGATGCTTCACTTTGACGACTCGAATGGCGTAGTGGTAGTGACGCTGCCTTACGTTCTTAGGGTCCTGGGTTCGAATCCCGGTAGGAGCAAATGTTTGTGTGATGAGCATGGACATTTGTTTCCGAGTCATGGATGTTTATACGTATAATAAGTATGTATTTACAAACAAAAAAGTATATATGTAGTATATCAACTATCTAGTGACCACGACACAAGCTTTGCTTAGTGTGGCGCTAGGTGGCGCTGTGTGTTAATGTCCAGCGATATTTATTATAGCGATATTTATTCATCTATGCGACAATGGGGCGAAGAAGTCAAAGGGCGACATTTATTTAGTTTTTTTTTTATGGGCAATATTTGTGTGATGAGCATGAACATTTGTTTCCGAGTCATGGTTGTTTGCATTTGCAATAAGGATATATTTACCAAAAAAAAATTAGAATCTATGCGGTTTACCAACTATCTGGGCCCTGTTGAATAAACGTTACAATCCGACAACTTTGTAAATAAGTGACATATTTGTAAAGTTGAATAACAAGTGTTGTATAATAAACCTTACAATAATAAATTGTCACTTGTAAAGAGAATGTTTATTAAACCGAAATACGTAAAATGTTAGGCAAAATATAACAATTTTGACAGTTCTTTTCGAAGATGTAATTTTTATTGAACAGAAACTTGTAGATGTAAAACTTGTAAAGTACAACAACAATTTACAATATGTAACGTTAATAAACAAGGCCCAGGGCGCTGTTTCTTAGTGTGGTACTAGATGGTGGTGTGTAATATCAAGCATTATTTATTTATTATTTTTCTGGGGTGCTCAACTTAAGTATAAAAAAAATAATTCAATTTTCATGATGTTTTTTATTTTATTTAGCCTGTACTGTCCCACTGCTGGGCAAAGTCCTCCCCAAATTCCTTCCATATGCTCTTTTCTTGAGCCGCCTCGGACCAACCCTCGCGATGCGCGTCCAAATCGTCTCGCCAACTTTTCCTGGGTCGGCCTTGGCGGCAGTGTCCGTCTTCCGACAACCATCGTGTACGGTACACGATGGTTGTTGTTGTATTGGATACCTTTACCCAGCGGTCATCGAGCATGCGACTGACGTGACCCGCCCAATCCCATTTTAGGTTAGCAACCTTCATGCCAACGTCCACTATGCCCGTTTTGGAATGCAACGTGGTGTTTCGAACCCTATCTTGTCTTTTGACACCCAAAATGATGCGTTCCATTGTTCTTTGGCAAACTCCAAGGCGGTGCTTCTGAGACTCGGTGAGCGACCAGGTCTGAGCACCGTAGGTTAGAACGGGCAGGATGCACATGTCAATGAGTTTGCGTTTCAGGGAGATTGGAAGATCACCCTTCATTAGCGTCTTCATGGACCAGTAGCTTTTCCAGGCATATTAGAGTCAGCGATCGATTTCTCTTTCTTGCCTCACGATGTTTAATTCACTTTATAGGCTGCCGTTTCTTGTCTTTTTTATTCCACGAGAACATAACTTTCGAAACGATGGGCTGACTTTACTTTGTGACTTATTGCATCGAATCCTTGACAATTCCGTCCTGAATTGAAACATTCTGGTAATCACCTTCCCCGATGCTTAGAACTGAAGACGTTATGAACGCCTACAGTTTTACTCAATTTTTTCAAAGAAAAAAGAACTGCAGCAGTACAATAGAGTAATGAGTGATAACTGCCATCAAGTACATCGGTAGCGTACCGTCGACGTGGAACACGCCACACGCGGTCATCTTACTGAACGTACGGTTTGACTGTATCACGTTCTTGCAGAGATGTTTCTGGCTCCCTGTTAGGAAAGATATAAAGTATTAAGATTATTATTCATACTACTTGGGCTTCGTTAACCACTTGGTTATGAGCTTAACGAGCAGCCAAAATGATAGTAAAGAAACGAATGAGACGCGAGAGCTGGCGTCTTTGTGTCACGGCCTCGGCTATGCTCTAATTCCTGGACTTTACCAAAGCGGAGACTAGCGGAGATGTGTGAAGCGGAGAGGAGAGTAGTTGCGTAAAAGCTAGGGTGTACCCACCGAAGCTGTGCGGAGATGTGCTAAGTGGAGAGGAGAGAAAATTTGCAAAGCGGTACGCTTGTGCGGCGTTTTACGCGTCCATGTGGAATTTGTCCACGGAAGCGACAGAATACTACATCCTACGGCCAAAAACGTTCTTCAAATAGTGATTGGAGTAAACACGTTGGGATACGTGGCCCAAACGCTTTAAAATTTACCTGGTTTTATTAGATCAATAAAACACCTGTTCCGTACAGTTTCACTGTGTTGGTTTTGTACTTCTGTACGAAACAGCTAGCAGAAAGTTTTTAACCGTTTTTTTGTCGCTGCTTCTTCTACCCTTTATATAATTTGCTGTGCAAATGCTCTTACTTGAACAGTTCCCGTATCCCATACGCTGTATACACGCCGTTTCAGCTTGCTCAACAGTTATATAGAACTTCTGACAGTATATACTGTGTATAATTGGAAATAGTATAAATCTAGTTGCTATTAAAACAACCGAAATAACGAACGGCAAAATCTGGAAAGAGTAACGCTTGTAATATTTGAGGGATAAGGCAGAGGTTTTAAGTCTGAAATCAAATATAATCATTTTACTCACCTGGTTAATTGATATTGACTCACTTGCTATTATTTGTAGTTCTATTAGTTTCAATACAAAGAATATTATCTCAAAGAAACTTAAAGAACGCAAAAATGCTTCAATAATTTGATATAATACCTTCGGACAAAAAGTAATTAAAGTTAGACATTTATTCTTTCAAAATAACAGGACTTTGCACAAAATGTGGGTTTCTAGTTCAGGCAAGTTCTGATGGGCCGGAAAACGTCTTTAGACTTTTATTTGGGGTAAAAAATCAATCAACGAAACGCATTGAAAACATCGTGCTGATGGATGAACTTAGAAGTACGGGTCGTGGATGTGTTTAAAGTTGAAACCTTACATCCTACTAATATTATAAATGCGAAAGTTTGTGAGGATGGATGTATGTTTGTTACTCTTTCACGAAAAAACTACTGAACGGATTTGGATGAAACTTTACAGT
This sequence comes from Xestia c-nigrum, assembly GCA_916618015.1. Lineage (NCBI taxonomy): Eukaryota > Metazoa > Arthropoda > Insecta > Lepidoptera > Noctuidae > Xestia > Xestia c-nigrum. The sequence goes on from OU745248.1 coordinate 1,702,569, forward strand.
AATATAGGTTATTCATTAGAATAACACATAGGCTACAATTTATAATGAATTTATGTAGTTTTGATCATAATATAACGATACGTGTCAATTAAGTCGGAAAAAAATCTTCCATCTGAGAGCTATCTTGGCGTGCGCTGCCTAAACCAATGGAGTTACATAAAGATGATGTACCGCAGGATTGTTTGTCTTAAGTAGATCTAAATAAAAGTCCGCGACAGCATATATCTATCTTTTATGTGCAAGCCAGTACAACCAAAATTGTGAACCATAAATCTAATTAAATTTGGTACTATTTTACAATGCACATTTAGTATATAATTATCAAACTCTTATCAAAATGAATACATTTGTCGCATTAAGTATTTAATGTAGATAAACTTTTAAACTATTCGGCCAAATTACTTTCACACTAAGTAATTTGGCCGAATAGTTTAAAAGTTATCACGATATGATTGACTTGAACGGAGCGCCTAACGCCGCGGCGCGCGGCGCGGCGGCCGCAGCACAGTCGCGGGGGAGGGGCGAACAATGCAATCCAAGCAATGACGAGGCATGGCCGAGTGCGCGTACCGAACGCGGGCAGACGCATGAGGGCAGACGTCATTGATGGTTGTGATCTCTATGCATTTTTATTGTCATGTCATTTATTCTTCGTCGTTTATCCTAGATAGCGATTAGCGATTTTTAATTCAGTCGTATAGTTATTAGGTATAGGAGTTCAAAGATTGTATGGAAACTAATTTTGAAGTTAGAAATCTGGGATGTACTATGTGAAGGTACAAAATCAAAATCAAAATCAAAATCAAAGCATTTATTTCAAGTAAGCCAATAACAGGCACTTTTGAATTTTCGAAACAAAGATGAACATTTAAAGTAGCTACAGTCCCAGTCACAAGACATAAAAACTGTGAAAGTACTGTACATTAAAAAAATATCAGTATTTAAAAAAAAATGTCACGTAACTTAATGTGGCAGACCAAATTCTACGCGAGCGAAGCCGCGGGCAAAAGCTAGTAACATTATAATGTATAAAAAAAAGAAACAGTAGAAACATTGACACCGAATATCTACTTGAATAACTAAAAGGTTCCTATGTATGGTCTAGAACATAAAAAACATGCAGGGCAGTCTTTGAAGACTACCGATAGAAGTGAAATCTGAGTGCTACGAAGCATTAGGTGACGGTCACGCGAGTTCTATGATTGCTCAATGCGCCTAAAGAAAATTTCACATCAAAAATGATCGCAGCACCGGCGACGATGAAAATTAGGGTCTTATAGCTTCGTTAATGGTCTTGTCACATCTTTTATAAGCTCGCTCATAAAGAAATATACCTATTTCTTAAGAAAAACATAAATACAGCAAATGAGGATACAAGTTTTGCTGGTCCTGACTTATCGGCACCAGATATATACATTTATGCAAGCACTCGAAATCTTCAAGTGAACGTATTTTCGACTTACCTGTACTTGGAAAATATGTTTATACAGATCATAGGCTATCAAAATATTCTGATATGTCTCAAGTAGTTTCACACACTGCTCTTCATTCTCCAGTTCATCATTCAACATCAACACATCTTTTATCCACTTGTCGAGATATAATCTTAACAGTATTATAACTCGAATGGTAAGAACTGAATTTACATCAAATTCTGTGAACATGATGTCGCAAATAAAACTTGGGGTGAAACCACCATTAAAGGCGTAAATAAGAACGAATTCACTACTGATGGTAGTTAACATTGAGACCCAGTTCCAAATGATGTAGCTCCGAATGTTCTTACTGAAATCGATGCTCTTATGGATTGTTTGGAGTTTCAAGATAAGACAGACGTAGTTGTGCTTATGCACAATGTCCAGAAAAAACATAGTCGTGAAACTGATCAAATAAGTGAAGGGAAAGATAAAACTAACGAGCGCAGTAATTTTCATTCCGAAAACACCCGTTATAGTATTATTGCAAAAAAGAAGTATTATTGCAGTCATCTGGTACAAACATAACGCACTCATCACCAACAAACGAAAAAACGAGACAAAATTATAAAGTTTTCCGTTTGGATAAATATGGTTATCTCGAACACAATATTTTGAAGTTAAAAAAAGATTGAATACAAAATTAAAAGAAAATGCTACTCTTTGAATATCTTTTTCGAGTCTATTATTGAGTAGTACTTCGAATGATTGCCTTGGAAGTATTGTACGTTGTCGAAACATTGTTTTCATCTTCAACGGCCCGATAGTCGATGATGAATGGATGCATGACAAGGTTCCAACAAATTTGTTTACTAGACTAAGTAATTATATTATATTTGTATTGATCGTAACGCAGTTAAAGCACGCTTCCGTATTATTGTTTATTCTATTCTTGGCCTACTGCTACACAAGAATCGAACGATAAATTAATAATTTAACATAAACATGAGTACCGTGAAACTTTTCCAGTCATACCATTATAAATCTAGCAGAATATGTTCCTACTAGATATGAACTCCAGCGGGCAGTCGCAAAATGAAGAGTCCATCGAAATGTTAAGTAGAAGAAGAATTCTTATCCAGCGATTGTAGTAGAAACAAAGTTATTTAAACATATCTATGACTAGCTGTTGCCGCCGTACCTTCACGGAAATTTTATAAATAGATCTTATTAAATAATAGTTAAAGTATGTACAAGTATTAAAATGAGAAAAGAATTACAGGGCGTCAAAAAATTCGTCCACCATCAACAGGAAAAGTGCTCAAAAGGCTGACAGTATCGCCACGTTGGCTATGCTGTTTTATTCAGCTTTTTTTGTAAATAAGTGACAAATTTGTAAAGTTGTACGACAGGTGTTATGTAATAAACCGGTGTGTAAACATCATCATCATCATCAGCCTATAATGTTCCCACTGCTGGGAGACGGCCTCCTCTCAATGAGAGGGAATGGGCTAAAATCTACCATGCGGGCCCAGTGCGGATTGGTAATGGTACCGGTGACTGGTGACTTGTGTACCGGTGTGTGATGTCTAGCGACATTTATTTGTTATTTATTTGGAGTGCTCAACTTAAGTATAAAACAAATAAAATTCATTTTAATTTGCACCATGTTTAATTCACTTTATAAGCTGCTAATATAACGTTCGAAACGATGGGCTGACTTTACTTTGTGACTTATTGTATCGAATACTTGACAATGCCATCCTGAATTGAAGCCTTTTGGTAATCACAGTCTCCAATGCGAAGGACTGAAGGTGTTTGGAACGCCCACAGTTTTACGCAGTTTTTTTCTTAAAAAATAAATACACCAGGGTTCAAAGAAAAAAGAACTGCAGTAGTACAATAGAGTAATGAGTGACAACTCCCATCAAGTACATCGGTAGCGTACCGTCGACATGGAACACGCCACACGCGGTCATCTTACTGAACGTACGGTTTGACTGTATCACGTTCTTGCAGAGTTGTTTCTGGCTCCCTGTAAGGAAAGATACAAAATATTAAGATTGTTATTCACCACTTTTTGGGCCTCGTTCACCACTTGGCCATAACATTCAGAAGTCATTCGGGTATACTCTAATTGGGAGGCGATTCGGGGTTCTAAGGCGGAGACGAGCAAAGATGTGTGAAGCGGGGAGGTGAAAAGATGCGTAAAAGCTGGGTATATCTGTCACCGTAAAATTGCCAAACACGTAATATTGTAATATCTCTAGCGATATTGTAAACTCTAGAATGATTGTCAAATGAACATACTGCTTACAATAAAACGCATTATTTTTCGTGATATGCATGCGATGGTAGTCAACCCACGCGGTGTGGAGAGAAGGAGGGGTACCCCTTGCCCAGTGGTACCACTCTCATAAAAAGATACTGTACCGTTCCTGAGAAATGTCGATTAATATAACCTAACCTAAAACATTTTATATTCCCCTAAAAAGCGTAGTCGACTGAGCCCCCTGAGGGCCCCTGACGGGGCCCCTATTTCCGAGTGCAGGGTTTAAAGGAACCTAACTAACCTAACGGGGGGGGTGCCCCAAGTCCCAATTATGAGGGGGGGCAGAGATACTTCCGTATGATCAGTTGACAATAATTCGAGATATTACAATATCGCTAGAGAGAAACACGTTATATTATAATATAACGTGTTTGACAATTTAACGGTGACACACCAAACCTGTGCGAAAAAAAACATGAGACATTTGGTTTATTAACCGTTTAAGAGTTTGTGCGTTGCTGATACTTTCACCTTGTAGATAATTTGCAGTGAAAATGCTTACTTGGACAGTCTCTGCTCTCCATGAGCTGTATACACGCCGTCTCAGCTTCCTCAACACTTATGTAGAACCTCTCGCAGTATATACTGTGTATAATTGGAAACAGTATACACCTCGTTGCTTTTAAAACAATCGGAAGAAAGAATGACAAAATCTGGAAAAAGTAATGTTACATCACGTCTGAAATTGTTATCAACCTGAATATATCAACCTTACTTAACCAATAGGTTATTCAAAGCGCCTGGATGATAAAGTATTTTTTTTTACAATATAGGCATTCTTCAGACACGTGGGGTTTGCCTAGAATACCTGAATATTTCAACGTAACCTAACTCATGGCAACTCTGTTGAAGGATAAAGACCTAGATATTTCATGCTAACCCGGACTGCTATTCTGGCACCTTCAACAGTGAGGTACGCGACAGCCGGTGAAGTCAGGGCGAATGAAATACTAAGCCCCCCGAATTTTTGCACCCGTAATTCCCACGATGAGGGACGCGTCCTCAACGGCCCGCAAATCGTATCTTTCTTGAAGTTCCCTCCTCGGGCTGTGACGAAGATGTCATTAGCGTAGCAAATGATGCCCAGCGCTGGGCAGATCAAACCGAGTAGCGGCCAGTCGTAGCTTACGTTCCACAGGAGCGGACTCAAAACCGACCCCGGCGGAACACCGCACGTGGTGGCCCTGCGCACGACTTGGCCGTCACGTCACTCTCAGAAACCAAATCTACTGACTAAAACCACACCCCAGAATCCCTCGTAGAAATCTAAACTAGCTTTTGTTTCTGGGTGGAAAATCCTCATGGATGTCCTCCGACCTGGGGCGGACGGAGAGGACTTTCGGTCTCTAACCGCGGTGTTCCCTTTCCACGCTTGCACCGGAGGTCTTGGGAACTAGTCCGCCTTCCACAATCCCCGGCTAGTGCCAGCACGCGTCTGCGTGCCTCCTCAAGTCTGCGGGGGGAGATAGGTGTACGCCCCCGAAACGTCGATAGGGGGGCGGAACACAACGCGCCACCGCCTTCGGGTCCAGTTATACGCGGAGAGAGCGGACGTTCCCAAGCCCCGCTGGAGTCACTGTGAACTTAGCATCTCAAGTATTAGCATCTCACCAAATAACTTGAGTTCTGCTTGCATCCAGCATAGTTCCACAGTTCCTGATAGTTTATAACGACTGTTCAATTCATTTGCCCTGAAAAATCCAATTTTGAAAATGAGATGCCAACTTCACATATGACATCGCAGCATCTCATCATATTAAAGATTTTTCAGAACCGAGGAGTTGTTTTAAACATAGTTCTATACCTCCTGATTGATTGTAACAATAGTTCTGTTGCTTTACCGTCAAAATAGCAATTTTGAAAATGAGATGCTAACTTCACATAACACGTCATAGCATCTCACAGAATATCAATGTTTTAACACCGAGGAGTTTTATGAAGCATAGTTCTATACACCCTGATTGATTTTAAACATAGTTCCATCAATTTGCCGCCAAAGTCGCGACCCTACCGCGATTTCCCGCTGGACCTGTTTAGGGGGGCTTGAAGAGGTCGTTACCATACCTAAGTTATTCGTCTATATTAAAAACAAAGTTCGTTTTCCCGTTGAGAAAGACAATAAGTCGTAGTTTTGGAGGGTGGGGCCGGAGTACATACAAAATCGCCCATAGTCCTTTGTATGCCTATTAGGTTAAAAATAGCGAGCGATTCAGCGATACTGACATCAAAATAAGTTTTTTTTTTTAACATTGTACCTATGTTTTAAAAATTTAAATGAATTTTGAAGTGTTTTGGGTGTACTTACATGAAAAATAAATAATTAGTGTGAATACAAATATAATCGTTTTACTCACCTCGGTGATCGTCAATGACTCACTTGCATAAACTTCACGTAGTTTAATGAAAAAGAATATCATCTCAAAGAAACTTACAGAGCGCAGAAATGCTTCAAGAATCTGATATAATACCTAACGACAAAAATAAATTCAAGTTAGGCTCTTTTTGTTTCTAAAGAACGGTGCCTTGCACAAAGACACGGGTTCCTAGTTCACACAAGTTGTGATGGGTCTGTACCGATCGGTGCGGGTAAAATACCTAGTGCCAATATTTTCTATACGCAGAAATAGATGCAGTAAAACATAAATACAACAAAAGAAGATACTTATTTTAATAAGCAGTCATATCGGCGCCAGATAATTAAATAAATAATAATAATTAATGGATAACCTTGAAATTGGCTTATAGTACAATTTATGGCCATGTAGAAAAAATACGAAAAAATCTATCAGTACCATTGAGATATAAGTACTAACGTACTAGAGAAGACACCGTAAATTACTACTTTGTCTCGTTCAACTGCGGCGATCGCGCCGCACCTCACTCAGCATACAAATACACTTCCGCAGCAAATCTAGCGCTGTGGTAAATTCGTTACGGTTTAGACGATGTTATTATTTTAGCGCTGCAGCGAACTAGAGATTCAAATTACGAAGAATAGGTCAGTTCAGTTATTTGACGTAGCTTCTCTAGTACGTTAGTACTTATATCTCGATGATCAGTACCTAAGATAAGTATAAAAAAAGAAATTATCTTTTGCCTTATTTTACTTTATTGAACACTACGGTCTACGACTAGAAATGAATGAAATTCATCGGTTTCTTGTTGTTTTAATATTATTCACTAACTGTTCTGATATACAGAGCAAATAGTAAGACTAGTTATTGTACTTAAAAAAATATATATACAACATGAAATATAATTAGCACAAAAATTATTACCACACAGCATTAGGAGAGTATTAGGTTATACAACGTGTAATGTTAAATGCGCAAAATGATTTTTGATTCAATTGACCAAAAACTGCGAGAAAAAAAACATACAAAAAATTAAAGGATTTACGTGTCGTTTTAGTGTTACTGGCAATTAGATTTACTGGCAAGATCTATTAGTATTCCGCGTATGAGACAATTTAAATTGGACGACAACCATTTGTGTTTGTATGTTTACCTATTTCGACGGGTTTGCGCATGTGATGGCTTGACTTATTAATAAATAGACAGGGCAACATTTGTAATGAAGATATTTTTGAAAAATGCGACCTATATTAAAAAAGTGGTTCAATTGATTCTGCCCGTGAATCTGATCAAACTATTTTCAGGTTTTGCGCATTTAACGTTACACGTTGCATATTAATAACCAGAAACCCTGTATATGCTCCCTGCAATATTCAAGTGAAAATGTCACCGACTTACCAATACTTGGAAAATCTGTTTATACAGATCATAGACTTTCAAAATATTCTGATATGTCTCAAGTAGTTTCACACACCGGTCTTCATTCTCCAGTTCACCATTCATTATCAAGACATCCTTTATCCACTTGTCGAGATATAATCTTAACAGTATTATAAGTCGAATGGTAAGCACTGAATTAACATCAAATTCTGTGAACATGATTTCGTAAATAAATTTAGGCGTGAAACCATCGAAAAAGATGTAAAGAAAAACAGATTCACTACAAATGGTAGTTAACATTGAGATCCAGTTCCAAATGATATAGCTCCGAATGTTCCTTCTGAAATCGAGGCTCTTATGAATAGTTTGGAGTTCCAAGATAAGACAGACGTAGTTGTGCTTATGCACAATGTCCAGAACGGACATGGTCGTGAAACAGATGAAATAACTTAAGGGATAAATCACTTGAACAAACATAGTTAAAGGAACTCCAGTAACACCCGTATTAGATAATTTGCAAAAAATAAGTATTATTGCAGTGTTCGCGCTGGTTAGGACCTTATTTAATTTGTTTAAAACTTGACTTAGAACCACAAATGGGAAATGCACAGCGACAGCAAGGATGGATGTAGGTATGGGACTCACCGTAGCTCGTGGATCGAATGTCCAGTTTTTGTGAAGATTCGGAGGCCTCCTGTACACGAAATTTACCACTTCACAGCACAGTATAGTTTCCTGTATTTTTGGAACAGTTTATAGCACAAACACGAAATTATGAAAATTGAAGAAATTCCAATGCGTGCGCGACGAAATCAAGCCGGCAACTGTCCTTCCTGGCGAGAAAGGGTGGGGAAAGAGACAAGGGATCGGTTTGCACAATAGTGCGAGGGAGAGGGAACATCGCTGTGCAAAAGTACCCGATTAAAAGTCTTTTTCTTATTATATATATTTTTTTCTTCGTGATTTGGATTCTGGTATTTTGGCCTAAACATCCTCCCCGGGTTGACAGGACATAGTCCTTTCAAGAAAATTAATGTAAGACTAAAGCCGCCTTAAGTTCAAATCAAAGTTTCAAGAAAATTATAGAATTTATTTAAGTTATTATATTTTTCCGTATGGACAACTGCAAGTTTATTTAATTAATACTTATGAGCTATAATAGTTAATCTTAAATTGAGTATAAAATTTTAGTAAGTTGAGCGATATTATGGACTGTATAATGTTATTTATTGAGACGGTAGAGGGAAAACCTTCACTACTGGTCTACGGTATAACCCAGATCTTGTCCGAACGTCTACGACACGTACAACTCCATCTTTACCAGGAAAAGTTTGTTCTATTACACCTAAAGGCCAGTCAAGTGGGGCGCTATTATCCGACTTTAATAAAACTACAGTTCCCTTTTCTACAGAGCCGTTGGATTTTACCCATTTATTGCGGACTTGCAGAGAGTTAAGGTATTCTACCTTCCACCGTTTCCAAAACGACTGCACTAAGTTGTCTACATTACGTTTCCTCTGGAGCAGAGTAACGCACTCATTCGTTAAATCTTCTGCTGGAAGAGACTTTAATGGTGTCATCACAAGGAAATGAGCAGGTGTCAGAGCCAAAGGCTCAGTAGGGTCACTGCTCAATACCGACAGGGGCCGTGAGTTGAGCACGGCTTCCACTTGAGCGAGCACTGTTATCATCTCTTCAAACGTAAGCAACTGACTACCTATTACCTTTGTGAGGTGAGTCTTGACGCACCTGATATTGCCCTCCCATAGCCCTCCAAAATGAGGTGCAGAAGCGGGATTAAATTTCCATGTGATCCGGTTTTCACGCAATTCATTAGCGAATTTATCTTTGTATTCTTCCGACTCTAGCAACTGGTATACACTGTCTAAATAAGATTTAGCGCCAATAAAATTGGTACCTCGATCAGAGTACATCACCGCAACAGGGCCGCGACGTGATATGAACCGCTTCAGAGCATTCATGAAGGCTTCAGTACTTAAGTCGGAAGCCAACTCTATATGCACTGCCTTCGTAACCAGACAAATAAATAGGCATAAATAAGCTTTCTGACTACGTACACCTCTACGCCGATACGGAACGATATGCAAAGGACCTGCATAGTCCACCCCTGTGTGACAGAAAGCCTTTGCTTCCTGCACTCGGCAAGCTGGCAAATCAGCCATAATGGGAAACTCATTCCGAGGGTTTACCTTAAAACAGATGTTACATTTTTGTATACGATTACGCACTATGTTCCGAGCCGACAAAATCCAGTATTTTTGCCTCAGTAGAGACATTAATAATTGGGGTCCCGTATGAAGATACTTTTGATGATAATAATCAATTAGAAGGTCAACGATATGATCCTTTCTAGGAAGTAATATGGGGTGCTGACTGTCATAACTCAAATCTGCATTACTCAATCTACCACCGACTCTAAGTAAATCACCTTTTACAAAGGTCTTTAGCTTTAAGAAAGCTGGGGGTAGATTGCCTCCAGACTGAGCTAATTTAAGCTCACTTGGGAAGTGGATCTGCTGTAACTCTCTGATGACTGCTTCTTCAGCTTGCTCTAAGTGGGAAACTTCAAATTTTCTGGGAAGTTTCTTTATGAAGCGAAGAATATACACTACAATCCTTAGCAGTTTTGACCAAGAGGACACGCGAGAAGAGAGGTCATAGAAAACTGATGCCGATTGCGGAGCTGCCGGCACAGTAGTAGCCATTACATTGACCTTCATTTCAGGCATTTCACTGACTGACGCTGGATCAAACCGATGGACTGGCCATTCAGGAAAGGGTAAGTGAGCAAATCGAGGCCCGTGGAGCCAGAGAGGATGATCAAGCAATTGTGCTGGCGTCAAGCCTCTCGACAAGCAATCAGCAGGGTTTTCTTTTCCAGGTATGTGGTGGAAATGACGAGGTTCCAATTTGCTTTGTATTTTGGCAATACGATTTGCCACAAAGGTCTGCCATCGGTTAGGCAATGAGTGGATCCAGGCCAAGGCCACAGTACTGTCCGTGAATGCATAGATATTTGATATTTGACAACGAGTGGAGTAGGTGTCAATTACTAAGCGCATTAATCGCGCAAGTATGAGATTAGCACAAAGTTCCATTCGAGCAAGAGAAATCACCGTCTTAGACGGCGCCACTTTGGACTTGGCGCAAACCAGGTTAATTAGTGGCTTCCCTGCCATTGGGAAGGACACATGCAAATACACAACTCCACCATAGGCGTTCTCAGATGCATCTGCGAAGCCCAAGATAGATATCACACATTCGTCGTTTACTCCAAGGTGGCGTGGCAATTTAATTTGTTGAAGCAAGGGCAATTCCGCTTCAAACTTCTGCCATAGGGCCACTACGTTGGCGGGAGGTACCTCATCCCAACCAATATTTTCCCTCCAGAGGGATTTGATTATTAATTTGGCGAGTAATGTGACTGGTGCCACGAAACCCATTAAGTCCCATAATCGAGCAATAGTGGATAAAATATTTCGTTTTGTGCAGTCACGTGACTGGGGTGTTACACTGAAAGTGAACACATCCTCGGCTGGTACCCAATGAAGACCCAATATTTTAAGCTGACTATCAGAACTGAACTCGACTGTTTCAGAGATACGATGCGCCACAGGGATATTCGACAGAACTTCAGGGGAGTTACTAGAAAATTTAACCAACTCAAACCCGCCAGCTGCAAATAAATCGATCAGCTGATTCGAGAGGGCAATGCCTTCTGACACCGAAGAACAACTGGTGGCTAAATCGTCCATATAGATGTCCGTCTCCGCCACATCAGCTGCCAGGGGGCAGCGCTCGCGCTCATCCAAAGCGAGTTGACGCACAGTGCGTATGGCCAGGTAGGGACTGCAGCACAAACCGAATGGCACTCTAGTCATTTCAAAAATGTTTATTGGCTCATTTATGTCAAATCTGTAGAGCAATCTCTGGAAGCGTGTATATTTTTCATCCATTAAAATTCGTAAATACATTTGACGTATGTCGGCACTTATCGCCACTGACCGCAATCGAAATTTAAGGAGAATTTGGAATAAATCATTTTGTAGATTCGGTCCTATGTACAAAATATCATTTAATGACTTCCCCGACGTAGTCGCGTTACTAGCATTTAAAACTACACGCAACTTGGTAGTACTTTTGTCCGTACGGACAACCGCATGGTGAGGTATTACGTATTGATCATTCCCCGAATCGACCTCCGAAATAGTGCCGACTGGTCTCAGATAATTTTTCTGTAGGTAATCTACGAACACGTTATCGTATTCCTCCTTAACAGACGGATTCAATAACAATTTTCTCTCTAAAGATAAATACCTATACTCGGCAGAACGCAAGGAGTCGCCTAACTCGGAAGTATCGTTCTTAAGCGGAAGCGAAACTACATAGCGGCCATTACAATCGCGGCGCGTAGTTTCACAATAATAATCCTCGCATTTTTGCTCATCCGGGGATAAAATGGTAGGTACATTAGGTACCTCTTCCAGTTCGAAAAATCGATTCACACAATTTTCGAATGTTAAGTCAGTAGTGCAGTAAGTACGCACAATATTACTCGCGGGGCTAATTATCGGAGCTTCCCCTACTATTATATAGCCTAACAAAGTCTCAATCGCGACAGGTTCCCCAGCGGCGCGAGAGATTGTATTCGGGCCTAAAATACGGGCAAATACGTCCGCACCTAAAATCAGGTCAATATTAGCAGGAGTAAAGTAATTACAATCCGCTAATGGAATATTATTTAAATAATCCAAACGTGAAGCGTCGATCTTCGCGGTAGGTAATTCATTAGTGATACGATTTACGACCACAGGCTGAATATTAAACCTAACCGAATCATCGAATTTCGAACGAATTGTTAGACAAGTTACGCCTTCAATAGGATTCGTAACGTCGCCTACACCTGATACATATTTATTCTGAGGCGCACGCATTTTAAGTTTCAACCGTTTACAGCATTCTGTCGTAATCAAATCCCTTTGGGACGCACTATCAATTATAGCGCGTAAAACACAAATGTTGCCATCGGTATCAACGATATGGCACTGCGCGGTTCCTAGCAAAACAGACGTTGTCGTCGCATCGCTATGCCACGGGCCGCTCGACGCAGCGACGGCAGCGCACTCGCCCACTGCACATAGCGAAACGGCAACAGGGCCGCACTCGGGCGCGGCGCACTTCTCGCGCGAGGAGCCTTCCGTACATTCCGTGACTATCGCGGTAGTACTGGATGCGATTGGTATAGAACCGCGTGTGTTTGAATGCGTATTACTTGTAGGGAAATGTAACAAGCTGTGATGACTACGTTGACATTCACTACAACGAGTTGACTCAGCACACTTTGTAATGTTATGTTTATCACTTAAACAATTTACACACATTTTCCGCATTTTGATGAATTTATAGCGTTCACTAGGGGTCTTTGACAGGAATTTTGGGCACTGAGATAAACGAAAATGCTCACTCTTCCCACAAGATACGCACTGATCTTGTTCCTGCACATTAATAAACGTCTTAACGTTATTATTATTAGAACGCGAACCATAATTACCGCTCGAATGCGAGGCAGTATTTTTGCGTAACTGAGTACCTCCCGTGGAGGCTGGTCGGTTCGTACTCGATGAAATATTTTGCGCGCGTTGCAAAATGTGAGACTGGTTCCGTACAAATGAAATAAATTCTTGACAGTTTGGAGTTTTATTTTTGTCATTACTAATGTGTAACTCATAAGATTTTACTGTTTCCAAACCTACTTTCTTACAGGCAATGTGGATAAACAAGAAATCTTCCAAATTGTCAATATTCATTTGTTTTAACGCGGAATAAATTGATGAAAATTGATCTATAAATTCCTCCAAATTAGTTGGTGAATTTTCTTTTACATTATTTAACGCGAACAGTTTATCTAAGTAGGTAGCAGCTCGTACTCGTTTGTCATTATACTTACTGACTAACGTATTCCAAATAACGCTGTAGTTTTCGGCAGTAGGTAGGATACCTTGACAAATACTCAGGGCTTTGCCTTTTAATTTACCTACTAAGTACTGAGTTTTCTCGCTTTCGGTAAGATCTGGATTTTCGTGAATTACCGTCTTGAAAGTTTCGTAAAACATAGGCCACGACTCAATTTCTCCATCAAAAGAACATAGCTCTAACGCAGGTAATTTTATTGAAAGTTTTTTCTCGCATTTAACCGCGGAACCCTGGTCGCGACTAGTATTATCAGTCACTTGCGACAACTTGTGAACCTTATATTTGATGCGCGAATAAAGCTGTTCAAATGAAATTGCCGAACTGTAATTCGGTACAGGATTTTCCGGACTAGACACCTGGAACCGATTTCTTTCATTTATCGTGGTAAGAAAGTCATTTCGTAGGGTATCAAGCGTAAAACAGTCGGCTAAAAAGTTTTCGATCGCGATGGGTTCGTCATTCAATTTACAACTAGTATCGTAAATAGCTTGAACTCGACCATACAAAGCACTTAATTTGTTTTGTAATTGTTGCAATTCGCGATCTATTCCCGCCGACGTCGGTGCGTGTGGATCGCTCGGCATTTTTACCAATATGGCTGACCGCGCTTACCACGTGCCTACCAACTGACCCACTACAATATTAAATTAACGAATCTAATAATCCGGAACGGAGTGACCAAAAATAATGTTCGCGCTGGTTAGGACCTTATTTAATTTGTTTAAAACTTGACTTAGAACCACAAATGGGAAATGCACAGCGACAGCAAGGATGGATGTAGGTATGGGACTCACCGTAGCTCGTGGATCGAATGTCCAGTTTTTGTGAAGATTCGGAGGCCTCCTGTACACGAAATTTACCACTTCACAGCACAGTATAGTTTCCTGTATTTTTGGAACAGTTTATAGCACAAACACGAAATTATGAAAATTGAAGAAATTCCAATGCGTGCGCGACGAAATCAAGCCGGCAACTGTCCTTCCTGGCGAGAAAGGGTGGGGAAAGAGACAAGGGATCGGTTTGCACAATAGTGCGAGGGAGAGGGAACATCGCTGTGCAAAAGTACCCGATTAAAAGTCTTTTTCTTATTATATATATTTTTTTCTTCGTGATTTGGATTCTGGTATTTTGGCCTAAACATGCAGTCATCTGGTACAAACATAACACACTCGTCACAAAAAAATTACAAAACGACACAAAATTATAAAATTTTCTGTTTGGATAAATATGATTATCTGAAACACAATATTTTGAAGTAAAAAAAAGATTGAATACAAAATTAAAAGAAAACGCAACGTTTTGATAATCTTTTTCGAGGGCATTATTGAGTAGTACTTCGAATGATTGCCTTGGAAGTATTGTACGTTGTCGAAACATTGTTTTCACCTTCTACGGCTTGATAGTCGATGACAAATGGATATTTGGATACATTACAAGGATCTAACAATGTAGTTTACAAGACTAAGTAATTAAATTTAAAGTAATTATTGTAATCCAATTAAAGCACGTATCCGTACCATTGTCTACTTTACTACTCTTGAACTACTGCTACACAAATGATCGAATGATAATTAATAAAGATTAAAATTTAAAGTAAATTTAATTATCATCACATAAAGTTGACAAGTTTGTTGTTTACGTAATATGTTATACCATCATTCATCCAGCAGAACTTATTGTTCTTGGACATGTATTCGTGTATACAAGGAAAAACAGGCCAAGAGCGAGTCGGACTCGTGCACCGAGGGTTCCGTACTCACTTTTTAAAGGACAAACTTATGGCTGTTGCACCAACCGCAGATAGTTAGTTTGGTATGGTAAATTCAGAGAGATTATTAAGTCAGAGACCCATGGGCGGCATAAAAACTCTGGCACCTGGTTAGACAACTAACCACACGATAAAGAAGATAGTTAAATCGCTTTTCTTGTAATTTAACTACATATTTACGGTTTCCAGATTTTTCCCTTTACATGTGCTGTGAGACATGGCTTCTCGCCAAAGGACTTGTCTAAAAATTGTGAGCCTGTACCCCAGAATGAACAGATATAAAATCGTTCGTTATTTGATAGTAATTTCACCCCTAAAGGGATAAAATAGGGGATGAAAGTTTGTATAAATTTAATCTTCTTAGATTTTCGACTGATTGAACTGAAATTAAAGATTGGAACTACTATGATGAACACGTCCGCTTAAATGCGATTTTTTTTAACCCCCATGGGGATACAATAAATCCCTTATTTTACCCCCATATAGGAAGTAAATGTATTATTAGTTTGAACATATCAGTACCACTTCACAGTCTTACCGGTCTTCTTCCCGTTCTTTTTCCCGGTCTTCCCGTTCTTCCCGTTCTGTTTTGGATTCGTCCCTTGCGGGCTCCTCCTTATAACCTAACATCTCTCTGAGGCGCGCGTGGAACCCGAACGTGCCGTGGACATGTCCTGTCGTCATTAGACGGACGGACGGCTAGCTAGCCCATAGCTAACCGTCCACAGGCCCGCGTCTACGGTGGCCGGTAGCCACCACGTAACCCCCGACGCCCGGTGCGTCTCCGGCGGCGGCTGGGGCGAGAGGCTCTCTTCACCTCCTTCGTTAGCATGACTGCTTCGCAGAAGGAGGTGACCGATGAAAATCCAAGATGGCGTCTAGGTTTTTTTTTTTGGTTTTTCTTTCATGGGTGTCGTTTTCATGATTTACACATAACACAAATTTATTGTTTCTTTAATTTTTGCCTGTCTTCGTAGCTACGTATCACATCGTTATGGAATTTACCGGCCATAGTACTTCCAGCCTAGACAATAATTTAAGATTTTACATAATACTTCTGCAAAGTTTGTCTGTTCTGCTTTGAAACCAACTAATTTATGAGCAACATCTGGATATGTATATCTTTAAAATTCTGCTGGAGGTTGAATTTTAATTATTCTTTGTTTTGCACAGTAAAATTAATTACCCTCATTTTTAATTACCCTGAATTCCACGTGAAAGAAGTCACGGACAAAGCCATCTAATATATAAAAATCTCGTGTCACAATGTTTGTTATCGAAGTCCTCCAACACGCCTTCACCGATTTCAATGAAGTTTTTTGTGTACATTTGGTAGGTCGGAGAACAAGTCGTAAGCTACTTTTATACCCCTAGATGACAAGGGTGATTCACGCGGACGAAGTCGCGGGCAACAGCTAGTCGGATATAAAAGGATCGTCGGATATAGTATAACTTAGCATAATAATTTTGTTTGGCATGATTATATTTTCGCGTAATATAATAGTACGCATAAAAGCTTACGCATATGCATAAAAGTTTACGCATATGCTATTTATTGAACACTCTGCCTGCTGACATCAGACAAGAAGATAATAAAGTAAAATTCGCTCGCAAACTAAAAAAATATTAAGTAGATAATATGTAAGTGTAGGTAGGTATTACGAATGTGAAATGTGTTTATGTTATAGATGTACCTATTTGATATAAAGTTTATTGTAAAAGAGACTCAGTGACCTCACAGTTAAACTGCGTAAGCAGTTTTGTGGGGCAATGTAATTAGTTTTAAGATTTTTTTAAATAAATCATTCATTCATTCATTCATTCAAACTCTAGAGGTAGGACAAACAAGACTATGTGGTGTCGGTTTTGCAGCAATTCGGTCCTGTCACTAACTTTTGTTGCACAGCATATTACATTTTTACACAACATCTAATATATTCTTCAGATAAATGTTATCTCGCGATTGAAAAAACGTTTAAGTTACATAATGTTATGTAATCACTTGCATGAAAATTGTTTTTGTTATTTATATTAATTGTATGCCTAAATATTATTATGCTAATAGTCATAAGGCCTACTAACGTTCTGCGAATCAAATTTATGCCAAATCAAATTGTGCCAAAATCGTTACCTTTGCCGAAGTATATTAGGACAAAGAACATTATGCGAAAAGAAGGGATTCCGACATAAAATCTATTTAATGTCATAAAGGAAGAGTTTGTTTTGAGTAACATGAGGAAAATATTGAATTTAATAGTCTATGGCTCAAAGAATACCAAAAATCACCAAAGAAAAATACCAAAAAAGTACCAAAATAACAAAGAACACCAAAAAAATAAAAATGTAATGAAGGATGGTATAGTTAGAAAGTAGGTAATTGCTTCAATGACAAGACTTGAAAAAGTATTGTACATATAAGAAGCAGTCATGTTTCAATTGGGATAATGGCAGGAGAATGATGATAAGAAACAGCAATTTTACGACAGTGAAAACAGTGTATATTTCAAACAAATACAAATTTTATAGAAAAGTAAATTGCAGCAGTACAATAATGTAATTAGTGAGAAGACCCATCAAACGTACTGGTAACATAGCGTCTACATCGAACAAGCCACACGCGCTCATCTTACTGAAACTTCGTTTTTCCAGTATCACACTCTTGTAGAGACGTATTTGACTTCCTGTAAAAGACGTGTGGTTAGGTTACAAAATCAACTCAATGAAAATCTTAAATTCACTCATTGATAGATGAAACACACCCGAAACAGCAGCACACCCTAAACAGCAGGATCTAGAATCCTGAAATTGGGCACAAGAGTTTCTTCTACAACGAAAGTGTTGGACTTCGTAATCGTTTATAATTTTCACTGTACCCTAAAGAAGTAAAAATGACTTGCAAATTGCGTCACTATGATATGGTATCTCATCCTTTTCCCACATGCACAAACTCAAACTCAAAGCCTTTATTTCAATTCGACCATTACGGCACTTTTGAATGTCAAAAATACAAAGAAAAATCAAAGCTACAGTCACAGACACAAGGCATAATAACTCGCGAAAGTACTGTAGTTGCCCATTCCCTAGCGTAGATCTCTATGAAGAAGAAAGGGCAAGAAAATCCATGGACACTCTTTAAATCAAAATATTGTTACAAAATCTTGGTTACATCATTCATGTTGTGATTGTATGACAACAAGACTATCGCTGTCCTTGTAACCGCCGACGGTAACTGTGTTAAGAACCGAAGACTCTCGACCACTTTAACGAGAATAGCGTTATAAAACCATGAATTTACTTTTACAAACAACAACAACAACAACAACAACATTTATGAAGATGAGTGAGGGTAGTTGAATAAATGCTTTCACTTTGCTGTCGCGGTACCTCCAATACTTCAGTCTCCCCGCGACCACGGCTGGTGCAATCCGGTCGAAACGTCGGGATTAAATTAAAGGTAAATTCGCGATAAATACCCGTCTTCTTAAGTTTTATAATGTGTTCTGATCGTGAGAATAGCTTTACAGCAAACATGGGTACTCCCTTATGAATTTATTTCTAATTTACGCTTTCGAATTGCCGTATTTACGGACTATTGTCTAAAACACTAGGGAAAGTGCTTGGTTATGTGGTGAAAGGCATCTGTACGGGCCCTCGTGCACTGCCCTGAATCCAGCAAGGACTTGAGCCCTCTGCCGATCGTCGTCCAAATTTCTATCGCATTTGCAAGGTTAAACCTACCTACAAACTCCGCAATAATACAATCGACTTATACAGTCATACCAGCTCCTTGCGTCCGGGATAAAAGCAAACAATTTATATTTTCTGCCAAGTAATTGGTGTAAGGCCCCACAAGAAAGGAAGGATCCTTGGAAATCCTTCTCCTGAATGGGCAAAGGAGGGGATGAAATGTTTGTGTAAGTTAGACTACTTGTCTAAAAATTCTTCTTTTTTTCATAATATTGCTGATGAAACAATCTTACTTGGACAGTTCCTGTTGTTCAGAAGCCGTATACACGCCGTCTCAGCTTCCTCAAGGGTTACGTAGAACCTCTCACAGTTTATACTGTGAGTAACAACAAGTGCTATCGACTTGACTACCCAAGCGATTGTTGTGAAAAAGATTAGCTGTAAATATTAGATAGAATACTCTTTATTATGTACACCATAAAGATTAAAATATAATAGTTTTAAACATTTTACAAGGGGTAACACAATGGGCGGTCTTATCGCTAAAAGCGATCTTTTAAAGACAACCTTTGGATGGATTTACAAAGGGAAGGAGAGACAATTAAATACTGCAGGTGGCCTGTGGTGTACCATTTACGTATATACAATAAATAAATACATGCTTATACATACATAAGACACTCATATATATATGTTTTTTTCAATAAAACAAGTGCGAGAGAACATACCTATTATAACAAAAAAAAATCTTAAGTAGAGAGATACAGTTTTTTTATCATGATTTTAAAAATTGACAAAGATTGAGCACGCCTTATAGACACAGGCAAGGCATTCCATAACCGTACTGCTTGAACTGTAAAAGACTTATCAAAGAAACTGGTGGAATGCGTCGGCATCTCTAATCTGAAGTTTTCTGATGACCTCAGATATCTATTATGTGTGTCATGAAGGAACTTGAAACGTTCTTTAAGATAAGAGGGAGTTGAAGGATTAAACAGAATACTGTAAAGCTGAAACAGGATATGAGAATTCCGGCGAAGACGTATAGGAAGCTACTTGAGTTTTGTACGAAATTCAGATATGTGATCATATTTGCGCAAGCCAAATATAAATCTTATGCAACAATTTCGAAGTCGCTCAAGTTTATCTAGCTGTGCCTCAGTGAGATCGAGATAACTGACATCAGCGTAGTCAAGAACGGGAAGTAAAAGGGATTGAGCCAGCGCAATTTTAGTGGCTGTTGGAAGAAAGTTTCGCTTTCGTCTCAAAGATTTGGCAGATGCGAATATTTTGCGACTTACTTCCTGCAGCTGGGGACCCCATGAAAGATTTCTGTCAATCCAAACCCCAAGGTTTTTGACCTTGTCACTTATGGGAATAGCAGTCCCATTAAATGTAACCTGGGGAAGCTGTAACCAGTTTATCTTGGAGATCATCCTTGAGCTACCAACAACAATGACCTGAGTCTTCAACGGGTTAACCTGCAACCCATGTGCCTCACTCCACTCGCAGATTGAAACCATGTCCTTGTTGATTATATCAATTGCACCAGCTGTTAAGTGAGCGAAGTATGCCAAGCAGGATATCGAAATCAACAGTGTTGAACGCATTACTAAAATCCAGTAAGCAGAGAACTGTCAGATTTCCTTTCTCCATGCCTAAACGTATGTCATCTGTAACGTTTACTAAAGCCGTAGCAGTGCTGTGACCAGGACGAAACCCAGACTGGAAAGGATTTAGCAGGCTATTCTTACACAGAAATGCACTGAGCTGATTGTGGACAAGGCGTTCTAGGACTTTGGAGAGGAAAGGCAGGATGGAGATAGGACGGTATTCTGAATAATGAAATATTTCATGTATGATATCATAGCTTTGTGCACCCACGTTGCCCAAGTTTTGAAACGAAATAATTATATTATATGACAGCGTATTGTATTGTATTGTACAACGGGCTAGTGTCCGCAACTCCACGTCAAAGCGCGTATTTTGCGTATGGGCTATAATCCACCACGCGGGCCCAGTGCGGGTTGGTAGATGTCACATGTCTTCGAATTTTTGGTTCTAGGACACGCCGGTTTCCTAACGATGTTTTCCTTCACCGTTTTTGAGAGCATTGGTGATGAAATAAATTACACACAGTATTGCACCTGCCTGGGTTCGAGCCCACGACTTACTGTTCGTAAGTCGAGGCCGCCACCACTGGGACACCGGTGCTCTTACATGACAGCGTACCTATCTAAGTATCACATTAACATCATTTCGGGTGAAAGTTGTCCACTACTGGTCATACGCCTCAACCTTCACCAGGTTTCCAGTTCGCCATTCCAGAACTTTTCGGCCCCATCGGCCATCCGTTCTGCGAGCAATTTGCCCTGCCCACTGCTACTTAAGTTTAGCAATGCTTTTGGCTACGTCGGTAACCTTGGTTCCCTTGTGGATGCCTTTATTTCTGGTTGATCACGCAAGGAATCTCCGACCATAAACCTATCTGTTGTCCTTTTTTTTGATGGGATATCATCAATTGTCCCCTCCTGCTGTGGCCGAGTGCAAGGTAGTGTCAGACTTTTACTGACTAAAACTCATTCATGTTACTTCTAGGTCTTTTGTGAGCCGCTGTATCACTTTCGAACAGTCCCCCAGACCCCAGCTGGCATCGGCCTTTGCAGATCCCTTTTTATTTGCTGACATTTGTTTGAGGAACACGACCGCCCCGTCAACACGGTCTGTCGTCGTAAGACAGACCTTCTGATAAGGCGACCATGCAATTTCGGTCCCGTATGTAGTCGCTGGCAATACACACTGGTCATAGATTTTCGTCTTGAGACAGTGCGGTAAGTTGGACGAAAAGATACCGCGCTACTTCCCAAACGCTGCTACGCTGCAAGGCTAACCGAGTCGGATTCGGCGACTGACCTCTGTCTCAAAGTTATACCTAACTAACCGAAGCATTTGTCCATACATAAACATCTTTGAGTATAGAGTGGAGACTCTATTTACCTTTCTCTCTCTCTCTATTCGGTTATGTAACACCCGCTCATCACCGATCGTAGGATCTTAATATGTGTTGCTCTGTGTCCTCTGTGCTCTCAGCCAAGACCACATTATCGTTCGCAAACCAAAAGTGAGTGACATACTGCCTACATTCTCCAGTCCAGAACTTTGACGAGGTCCTCCAGTGCAGTGGTTAATAGTTACGGAGATATGACTCTCTGTCGCCTCGCTGCAGAAGGATGGATTTCGAGGCTTGGTCCTGAAGTCGGACTGACATGATGGCGTTTCTTTACAAACACTTCATCACGTCGATGTACAGATAGTTGATCCGGCACCGTCAATCAACACCGCATTTCAGATTGACATGCGGTGTTGATTGACGGTGTTTCGGAAGATTTTATACTCACCTGGCGCTTTAACTGACCATGTTTCTTCACGACTTGAAAAATGTTGTCCGAAAAGTACAGAGTTCGGGAAAATGCGTCCATTATGTGACATAATGCCTGTAAAATAAAATTTGCATTATAAACCACGAATTATCATAAATCGTTCCCACTGAAAGGGACACATAAGAGAGGCATTGAGTCCCAGAGTGGGTTCTGTGAGAAATAATGAACCATAATTCGCCACGTTACTTGTCAACCTTCACTATATCATTGACTCCTTTAAGTTTTATATCATTTCTCAAATATACAATACATCCTGTTTTTTTTTCTCTTTTCGTTGGTTTTCGTCTTTCTTTCCATCCGTTAATATTAATATTCATCACTAGTTTAGTCACATCCGATTCAACCATTCTCATACCATGTCCATAAAGAGACACGAATTCTTACTATGTTTGTTAAATTAAGTTTTAAGAGTAATAAAATCACGAACTTACCACGACTTGGAAAATTGTTTTATACAGATTGTAAGCTTCTAAAATATTTTGAAATATTTCATGTAGTTTATAACATTCTTCATCATTATCCTGCTCATCATTTATTCTCAGGACATTATCAGTCCATGTTTCGAGATATTCTTTTAACAATACTATTATTCGTGTGGCAATCATGAAATTAATATCAAATGCGACAAACGATACATCAGTATACATGTTAAGAAACCAAATCACGGCTGCTTTTTCAAGAAATGAGGAGTAAAAACTCACGACTACGAAAATATTGGCAGAGATAGTAATAAACATTGAAATCCAGTTCCAAATAATATAGGTCAGAAAACTTTTGCTGAAATCGATGGTTTTAAGGATAGCTTGAATCTTAAGAATAAGATCAACATTACTGTACTTGTGTACAATTCCCAGAACGAATAACATTGTAAAAGAAAGAGCATGGACGATAGTATATAAAGCTAAGACCACGATAAATTCCAAAGCAAAAGCGCTGTTGTTATTTGCAGTTTTTGTATGAATAGCAGTGGTTAACATCATGCACATACGATAGAGACAGATCGAATTAAAAAAAAGCATACGACAAAACGACAGTAGCAATAGAAATTTGTTTTGCTTAGGATAAAATATATGATTACTATGAACATTATATTTTGAAAACAATAAAATGGCAAGGGGGTAGTTAAAAGAACGGACTATTTCCTTAACTTCTTTTTCGATTCGATTGTCCGGTAGAACTTGAAATTCTCGGTTTTTCAAAGTTCTACGTTTCTGGAACATTGTTATAATCTTCATCTCGTTTCTGTATTTTGATGACTGTATTCTAACTAGACCTATAAAATATGCCTACCTATTCGACAGAGAAATACAATAAATAGCTTTGTTCATGTACCGATGTTATCATTGCTAAGACGATTAGGTGAGTGTGGTGCTATTGTTCTTGTACTTAGATCAAAGAGATTACTTTATTGCCCTCTAAAAAGCATTTGAGTAAATATGTATAAATGCTAGATTATGTTAGAAATTACAGCGTATTTATGTCTCCAAGGCTAATGAGAAAAGTGGTGATTAGGCTCATCACTCAATTAACAATCCCGCGTGGTGGATTAGATTAGAGAGGAGGTCTGTGTCCTAGCAGTGGGAACATTAATAGGCTTATGACGATGACAGAAATCGTAGTTAACAGAAAATGTAGTTGTCAGAAAGAATAATATTGACAGAAACTGTAAATAGACAGAACACAGATCAACACTCGCAGAACATGCTGCTAAACTAACTCTGATTGTAATAATCGATTATATTAATATAAGTCAAGGAATACTAACAATTTGATTGGTAAAGTGCCTGAATCAAAGATAAATAAACAAAATTTGTCACTTTAAGTAACGCATCTTGAGTCGACACCCTTGCACCTTGACACGTTGCAAGCACGGTGGGCTGACCAGGTGCTGCTGCTGCGGCTGCTGAGATCCTCAAACGGCGCAAACATTGAAAACTTGTTGGTAACTACAGCTTTGAGCTGTTTGGGGTAGAAACCCTCGGGTTATGGGGTCCGAGTGCGCGTCTCCTTATTAAGGAAATCTCCCAGCGACTGATCGATACTTCGCCTGACCAGAGAGGTGGCTCTTTCTTTGGCCAAAAAATTAGCATTGCCATTATATGTGGTAATGGTGCCAGTCTTCTGGCCACGTTTCCCGATGACAGCGATGCCGAGGAGTACTTTGACGCTAAAGTGTCCTATTGACATCGTGGTATTTAAGTAGGCACTAGTTCAGTTTTGATTTATTTTTGTAATTAAAAAAGTTGTAGTCCTATGTAGGTATACATAATATTTTACTTCTATGAAATAAATCCTTTTTTACTTTAAGGTAAAGTTAGAACATTTTTTATTTTTTTATCGACTAATTCACACACCGAAGAGTCTATAGAAAGAAGAACTGCAAGAGTACAATAACATAATTAATGATAACTCCTATTAAACTTAGTATTAGCGTTGCGTCAACGTAGAACAGGCCACACGCGCTCATCTTACTGAACAATCGATTTGTCAGTATCACTTTCGTGCACAGATTTCCTTGGCTCTCTGTAAAGAAATACGTGACAATTATAAGTTATTTTAAACCACCTTGTAAAGAAAATGCAGAAAAGATCTAAAGTGTTATCTCACAAAACAGTATATTATTTAGTTTTCACTATATTCTCACCTGGACAGTTTCTGTTCTCCATAAGCTGTATACAAGCCGTCTCAGCTTCTTTAACTTTTGTATAGAACTTTTCACAATACACACTATGTATGATGACGTATATTATATTTTTTGTAATATACGCAACAGTAAGACTACCGGCGCTAAAATACTGAAAAAGAAAAATGTTGTAATCTTAATAGGTTTACTCGTGCTGCGCGTTTTACCTCGTGGCTAAATAAAAACACCACTCGGGCCGATCTTTAGGTAAAGTAGCACTTGCCTAGGCTATTCCGTGGATGGGAACCACCAATGAAATATGAAGCTTCCTTCCTGCTTCGAAAAGCACGTTTAGTCGCTGGCCCAGCCAGCGCATATGTAGGTATAATGTAGATCTTTAATGGTCGTTACAGGTAGTCAGTTGTTTGGCAGTCTGATTTGCTGCATTTGCTTCAACTGGAAGCCAAGTTTTTCTAACTGACTTTTGCTTGACTGTTTTGTTGGAGCTTGGACATAGTTTTATAAATAAATTCAACTAATAATCATTAATAATTAACTAAATTCTACTAATAAAAATAAATTTTAATTTTTGTGTATATTTATATTTAGAGAAGAGAAAAGTGGAAGGCTATAGATGAGACCTTTGCCCAACGCAACACGCAAACTAAAAAAAAGCAGTAAATTTTTACAGTTGAGTTGACTCCTGAGTTTTTGTGCAGGGTACAGTTGCAAAACTTGTGCAAAACTTTTCCACTCGCTCGATGGCAGACGTAAGTTATTACGTCTGCCATCGAGCAAGTGGAAAAGTTTTTGTGTTTGTTATTGTGTCTCACCTATTAAATATGCTACACTTGAGCCGACACCAACACAGTTGGGAAAAGGCTAAGCGAATGATGATGACTTGAGCCGATACCTAGGTTGACTCTTTGATTGAAGTTCAAGTACAAGGTCCGTCTCAGTCATGTTCTTTAATTTGAAGCGTGCGGTCTCGGTACAAATATTTTGATAAGGCATCGTCTAATTTGGTAATGCTGCTTTATTTTGAGAACGTCTCAAACAGCCTTGCGGTTTCTGTTTTCATCGTAGGTTCGTACACATAATTTTGTCGATAATGAAAATTAATTTAGAGACAGATAGTTTTATACTGACCAGAGATTTCGGAATCGGGTGCTTTTCTGATTTTGAAAAAAAAGTCAGTATACCATAAAACATTATATCCAAATAGGCGATTATGCGGAAGAATGCTTGATATATTTCGTATAATATCTGTAAATAAGAATGTTTTTGTTTTTATAACATTCAAACAATTTTCAATTTGAAACTTGCGACTTACCAATGCCTGAAAAATTGATTTATAGAGATTGTAAGTTTCCAAAATATATTGATATATTTCAAACAGTTTCTGACACTGCTCTTCATTGTCCTCATCATCTTTCATCAACAATACACCACGAATCCATGCCTCAAGATATTTCCTCAACAATATTATAAGCCGGGTAGCAACCATTAAATTGATATGAAATATGGTAAAAGCCAAATCAGCAAACAAGTTGGAAATAATGCCGATGAACTCAGATCTACCGGCCCCCATTGTGTACTGTATCGAGAGTACCAAAACATCAAAACAAATGGCAGTTGATAGTGAGACCCAGTTCCAAGTGATATAACTGCGGACACTCTTACTGATATTGATGCTCCTGTGGATAGTTTGAATCCTCAACATAAGAGAGACGTAGTCGTACTTATGTACAATGTCCAAAATGAATAACATTGCAAAACCGATACCATCACTAATGAAATACGCTATAGTAAAGAGAACAGCAAAACTTTTTCCTAAATTATTAGATGTATTATATTCTAAACGTTTATATATGTAAAACAACATTCGATATATAGACAATATGTTAACAACAATCAAATAGCAGAACGACAGCCAACAATGATTTCTATCATTTGGATAAATATGATTATTTCGAATGCTGTACTTTGAAGAGAAAAATAGATTGTTTGCAAAATTTAAAGTTTGCGCAATTTCTTTAACTTCTTTGACTAGTCGATTATTTGGTAGCACTTGGAATGATGTTTTCGAAATTATTCCACGTTTCCGAAACATTGTTACAATCTTTGTGCCCGTCCAAATAAATCTACATAATAAACTGCTTTGCGTTGTGTTCAGACAAGTGGACTATCACTTTGTATTTCAGTAATCGCTACATCATAATTTTCATCAATTCGACGGTTTTTCGGTAGCTAATGTGAGTTCAATTCCTGACTTTTCATCCTTATCGCTGATGGGCTGTTTGTCACTTTTCTACTCTGTTAGATTTTATCGTCGTTCTAGCTGATGTCCTTGTAATAAGACTTAAATTATGGAAACCTTTTAAAATAACTTACCACTTACGAGTACTTTCCGTGATTATTCATTATTTTGAGCTCTCGATATTTCGAAGCTGTTGCAAGCGCTATTATCGCGGGTTGACTGGAAAATGTGGTGGATTGAAAATAAATTGTCAGGAGCTGATAAATCTGTCAATCCTCCTTAAAAAATATCTGAGGGAGTATCTGTCGTTAGTACGGACTGGCGAATGAATAAAAAGCACAGTGGTGACATCACGTGACCTACATACCAGTCTACCTGGACCCGCACGCAGTTCTAGAGGAGAAAGAAGTCGTGCGACGAAGTCGTACAATGAGTGTCGCCAGAGTGGGCACCAGAAAAACGTTTTCAAGATTGTATGAATTATCTAACAAATTAATATAATCACCACAAGTTATTAAAGACTTCCTAGAACTACAGATTTTGTGCAAAACTTCATCCATTACCTTTTCAAAAGAAACATATTCTTATTAAGCACGTCTATACACACTTAATACGATAAACTGATCCAATTCTATACACGCTATTTTAACAGTTCGCTCAACAGATAGGTTTACAATATCCTTACGGTCTTTAAATTTAAGCTTATTATTTACCACCACCCCACCATGAATAGCATTTACCCTGCTGAATGAACTGGTGATTCCTAAAAATGAAAATTAATTTATTACATTTGAGCCGGTGCTCCATTATGCAAAGAATATCTATATTGTTAAAATTCAGGAAAGTTCTACTTCTTATTCTTTGTTCAAGAACACTTAAATATTTTGATGAATCAGGTTGATACTATTGAAACTCTAAAATCGTTCGCCCGATTTATTATCTGGCTTCCTTAGAATATTGCTAGAGGTTACCTCTGTTGTCTCAATTTCTAAAGAGAGATTCACGGTTCATACAAAGTTCGGCCCAAAAACCAAAGTGCCACGTGCAACGAAAATAAACCCATAATCACTGTTGGGGAGGTCAGTCCGAGTATTTTTTACCACGCACCAAGTCTCTACAACCATTCCTTCAGCTGATTTTTTGGGTTGGAAAGTCAAGTTTTTCGTACGTTTTATTTGAAGAAAACCTTTAATCTGCTGGCGATAAAGTGATATGTGCTTGTTAGGATGAAGACTTTGAACAAGTTTTATTATATGTATGTCGTAGGATAATTTGATACTTCGAATCTTCGCGAAAATCCTAGGGGTTTTGCGAAAACGCGGATAATTAGACATAGGCGAAAAATTATCAAATCTTACTGGACAAAGTCAGGATTTTTGCGAAAATACTCGTTATTATAGCAATATTGCGAAACGAAACGCTGGCTGTTATGAAATAAGAACGCTGATTGGTCGGTCAGCGCGTTCAATAAGAGATCGTCTCTGATTGGTTGACGTCTTAAATGTCAATCATTTGTTGCCGCACGTTATTTGTTTACGTTTGTGTCTGAGTTAAATTGCAGAAGTGTTTTGTTTTTTATCGTAAATAGTGTACCTACTTGGACTTAAATTTAGTGATTTTCCTTTCTCACCTATTCTAAACCTTCATAACTCTATGATACAATACTTGAAGTTAATCATCGGCAAACTAGGAACCAATTAGAAGTCAGCCAGCAAAATTGTAGCCAATCAGTGTTGAGCACATCAAATCTTACTATAGTAACGAGTATTTTCGCAAAAACCCTGACTTTGTCCAGTAAGATTTGATAATTTTTCGCCTATGTCTAATTATCCGCGTTTTCGCAAAACCCCTAGGATTTCCGCGAAGATTCGAAGTATCAAATTATCCTACGACATGTATATGACAAAACCGTTGTGAATATTATTCAAGTATTGAAATAAGAACAAGATTTAAGTTTTGAAATGTAAATTATTACAGTGAATCAACTTAGTTCAGACAACCCCTATTGCTTGTTACTGTAAGTACTTTTATCTTGCTTATACCAGTACCTACGCCATAAGTCTACTTAATCTTAAGCAGGAAACAAAGTCAAGGCTTAGACAGATATTTGTTTACATAGTCTGGATATAGTCACCCTAGTCTCGCCACATTGCCCGGTTCCGTGCGTCTCGCATCCAACAGATCCCCGAACCTTCACCAGGTCATCGGCTCACCTAGTAAGATACCTTCCAACGCAATGTCTTCCAGTTTGCGGCCGCCATTTTAAACTTCGGCCCCATCGGCCATCCGTTCTGCGAGCAATGCAACCCAAGTTTGGCAATTCTTCGGGCTACGCCGCTAACTTTAGTACTCTCTCAATGAAACTACGAACGTAGCCGTCACCATTGCCCTTTGGGTGACTTTAAGCTTTCTGATGAGGCCCATTGTGGTCGCCCACGTTTTGGCCACTTAAGTAATCACTGGCAACACACACTGGTCATAGACTTACTGCTTACTTACTACTGGAACACTACGGTAATTTCGACGTAAAGATATTGTGTAACTGTCCAGCCCAGTCGGATTCGAATACTAACATCTTTCTTGAAGGTATAGTTACTTAACTGAACCGTTTGTCCCAGGTAGACGTAATCGTCTATAACTTACTCGTAGAATGAGAGTCTCCGATCTTGATAGGAGTGGATGTTACATGTGCATTCAACATGACATTGGTTTTGTCCATGTTCTTTATAAGACCCAGTCTTTCGGAAGCTCTACTGATGCCATCTAGCAAAGCAAAAATGCTACGCATTGTTTAAGACATAACCACGACCAACCGAAAGCGAGTGACGTACTGACCATTGAAGTTGATGCCTAGCCCTCTCCAGTTCAGAACTTTTAAGACATCCTCCGGTGCAGCGGGGAGCAGATTCGTAGTTATGATGTCTCCCTGTCTTACACCTCGCGGATGAAGGATAGGTTTTAAGCCTATTTCTTATAATTTTAAGCCTCACATGGATCGAATACATCAAATCAAATCAAATCATCTTTATTTGTGAAACACAGGTATTGAAATAAGGTCTTATTCATACATTTTAGTTGAGCTCTGTGTCCTACCAATGAAATTGGTGTACAAATATTTGTAATAATAACTCTGGATCTATACAATACAAAGTCAAATAATAATCAGATTTCAAAGTAGGTATTATTAATTAATTATGAAACAATTATAATTTATTTTTCATGTATGTCAACGGTAAATTCTAAAGTATTATATATTAATATATATTAATGTATTTTGTAATATTGGAGATAATGTCAATAAAATATATTATTTATAAAGAAAATAAGTCAATTATATTAGAGGGCTTGTAATGTCATATTTTATTATTTAAGAATTCTTCTATAGAGTAATATGTCTTATCTATTAGAAATGAATGTAATTTACTCTTGAATTTGCGGACATTATCTTCACTTCTTATATATTTTGGTATTTTATTATAGACATTTGGAGCCATTACAAAAATACTGTTTCTGTATAGTGCAGTACTAGATCCGACTGTTTGTAACCGATCACAGCGGCGCTGACTAGTTACTCGAGGTTTATGCAAATTATTTTTCACGAACATAGACGTTTCATAGATATATAACGACGGCATAGTTAATAAAATTGCATTTTTAAAAAACGGTTTGCAGGTGTCTGTTGTCTGCAAATTATGAATAGCTCTTATGCATCTTTTTTGGCACTTAAATACCATATCTTAACCCAAAATATAATTACGTATCTTAATGTTGAAGCTACTAGACCATGATACGCCGTTAAGACTGTTGCTCGATTGGCCGTTTTACTTACCATGTGCAAAGCATAGGAATGTTGGTTTAGCTTACTGCATACTTTGTCAATTTGGGAATTCCATTTTAAAGTGTTTTCTATGTTTAGTCCAAGGAATTTAGTCACATTTGCTTCATTTAATAGTTTTGTCTTTGTATTTAATATTTAAGTCCAGATTGTAATTTATTCTTTGTTGAAATGTCATTAATACTGTTTTATCAAGATTTATAATCAAATTATTATTCTGCAGCCAATTCACAACTGATAGTAAAGTAGAATTAATCTCTGACTCCAATGTACTTACCTCGGCACTATTAAAAAGTAAAGTGCTGTCATCTGCAAACATTGTCATAGGATA
This sequence comes from Xestia c-nigrum, assembly GCA_916618015.1. Classification (NCBI taxonomy): domain Eukaryota; kingdom Metazoa; phylum Arthropoda; class Insecta; order Lepidoptera; family Noctuidae; genus Xestia; species Xestia c-nigrum. The sequence goes on from OU745248.1 coordinate 1,733,988, forward strand.
TGTTGATGCTGTTGGAAAGTCATTATTATAAATAATAAATAGGGGCGGTCCGAGTACACTACCTTGTGGTACTCCATAATTTACCGCTCTTTGGCTGGATTTATATGCTGTTTCGTTTTTTTTTTTAAATTCTACTAATGGACGTTATTTGTTGTCTATTAGATAGATACGATTTTATTAGATTTGATATATTACCTCTTATTCCGTATGCGTTAAGTTTATTTCGATCAAAAGCTTTTGACATGTCCAAATAAAGTGCTAGAGTTGGTAGCCTCTTATCCAATCTACTGGTAACCATTTGTAAAAAATCGTAGATGGCCATGTCAATGGATCTGTTTTTCCTAAAACCTTTCTGGTTATCAACGAAAAGGCAATTTTTTTCAAAGTATGTAGTTATATATTGCTTTTCGAATACTTTTGAAAAAATCGGTACTAACGCTAGAGGTCTGTAACAAGACATATCTTCTTTGTTATCTTTCTTAAAGAGAGGTTTTATAATTGTTATTTTTAATTCCTCTGGAAAGTAGCCATGGTATATTCACATATTGATGAGATGACTCAACACAGGGGAAATTATTGTTGATACCTGTTTTATAATATTTGTTCTTATATCGTCATACCCAGTGCTAGACGTATTCTTTAGTGACATAATAATTTGGTGAATTTCTTGAGGTACTGTAGGCGACATAAACATGGAAGTAATGTTACTGCTTATTTTATGTTTATTACTATTAATGTCTGAATTAGTTACTGGCTTAATTTGATCTACAAAGTAATCATTAAAAGCTTGTGCAATTTCAAGTGGATTATTTAAGATTTTGTCATTCGATTTTATTTTTGTTATGGTTTTCTCTGGCAAATTATGTTTATTATTATTTTTATTTATTACTTTCCATGTCGCTTTACATATATTCTGAGATGATTGTATATAACGATTATTATGAGCTCTCTGTGTGAGGTTTACTACTTTCTTGAGCCGATTTGAAAGCTTTTTAAGGTTTGTTTTATTCTGCTTATTTAGTAGTGACCGGTATTTCCACAGCAATTCTCTTTTTCTTTTACTGCAAATCCTAATGCCATGACTAATCCATTTTGCTTTTTGTTTAGTCGATATCCGTACTTTTACACTTGGAAAGCATAAATCGTAAAGCAACTTAAACAGGACATAAAATAATTTGAAAGCCTTAGCGGGGTCGGTTTCCTCGTATACGTCAGCAAAAGTGATTGCTTTGATGATGAATTTCTGAATATTTTCCTTTGAGTAATCTCGTTTATTTGAAAACCAGTAATTTAAGATGCATGTTCGTCTAACTGGACATTGTAATTTAAAAGTAGGAGCACATAAGATTATATTCGTATTCTGTATTATCATCAATGTCTCCCTCAGCTCCATGATGATATTAACATAATTTTTTGTACGTAGAAAGTCTTTTTCTCCAATTAAAACAACACAATAGTCTTTCATAGAATAATCTATTAGTTTTTTATGTAAATCTTTAATAAGTGTCATCGCTTTTTTCGCATGTACATCGCTTTTGCGCTTTAAAAACAGTCTCTCTTTCAGTAGATTGCCCCCAAAAATAACACCAAACGTGAGAACTGATGCAACCAATCCGTGATATGCTACTAAGAGTGTTTGTGTATTAACTTTTTTTGAAAGCTGAAATATTGCATAATTATATGCAGATTTATTTAGTTTTAGACAAATTTCTTCAATATGAGGTTTCCATGTTGGTTTCCTGTCAATTTTTACACCTAAAAATCTAGCCTCGCTTGTATCTTCGATTTTGTACTTATCGTATTCAACGTTAACTGTAGGTTTTTCGCACCTTTGATGAAAGTACATTACTTTAGTTTTGTTTAAATTAATGACTAGGTTATTGCTATTAAGCCAGTTAATAATTTTACTTAGACAATCATTAATATCAGTCTTGTAACAGACGGGACAGTACCATATGTTGAGATATAGCTTTTAGGAGATCATTAATATATATTAAAAAGAGTAGCGGCCCTAGCACGCTACCTTGGGGTAGCTCTGGATTCAGATGTGTATATGGTTAACATATTTTTGGACAGAGTTATATTTCTGTGCACTGGGTTCTACTATCCAGATATGACTCCAAAAGTTTCAGGATATTTCCTCGTATTCCATAGCCATACAGTTTTTTTTTAGCAAAATTTTATGACTCACATAGTCAAACGCTTTTGTCATATCGGTATATAGAGCACAAATGGGAGCTCTTTCGTCGACAGACTTCATAATAGGAGAAAGGAGGTCAAATAGTGCCATATTAATATTAATATTTTTGCGAAATCCTTTTTGTTCGTTGCAAAATAACTTATATTTTTATAACGTTCCATAATTTAAAATGGCGTTGTATCATTATTTCACTTTGGAAACTAAACTAATAATTTAATATTAATATTAAATACATACTTTAGTTTCCAAAGTGCATAATAGGGTAGACGACAAAAAATAAAAATTAAATCTCTTTGTGGAAAGTAAAATGTACATACCTGCTTTTTCACCGGTGATCACATTGTTACAATTTAAAGAACAATTTGAAGTTTTTTTTTAACATTTTAAAATATATCGGATCTAGATAAAAATATCAGAGCACAGCCCTCTGATTACGTCAACCATAGACTACATAAAATTTAAATATATGGAGTTCGAGACAAAACACTCGAAATAATAAAATCCTATCTTAATTATAGAATACAGTAACACTAAAGTATGTCCATTTACAAAAACAAAACTTAAATATGCATCGAGAATTCGAGACCAAGATGTAGGTAGTGTGGTGTTCCCTCTCATTGAGAGGAGGCCGTGTCCCAGCAGTGGGAACATTATAGGCTGATGATGATGATGATGACGATGTGGGTAGTCGTATAAAATATGGCCCACAACTATTTGTATTTTATCTTCCTGACGCTATTCAACAGCCAATGAATTATTAGCAGATGACGCTACGGCGATTTTCACTAGAAATGAATTTAAATGATTCCCTATCGAAATTAATACATTGGCTAACAATAAATAATCCAAAAATAAATCCACATGAATTTAAGAACATAAACGCATAATCAATTCTATAATCTATTGATTGTAATAATGCAACCGCATCTGAGGTAAAACGTGCACAATTTCTAAGTGTATAAAATAGATTCTTATATTTCATAGATAATGTAAATAGTGAATTACATAAATTCTACCATGTCCAAGCTCAAGAAATTATCTAACCAATCACACTACTGCAAAAACTAAGTTTAGTATGACTTGGTATTCTATGTTGTAATTATCTACCTACGCAGCTTTAATTTTGGAGGTGGTGGTGGAAGTTGGGCGAGAAACGCGTTTTACTAGCTGTAGATTTTAATAAAAGAATTCAGTTAATGTTTCAACTTTTTGTATTTCCTTACGATTAATTCACACACCGATGAGTTCAAAGAAAGAAGAACTGCAAGAGTACAATTACATAATTAATGATAACGCCTATTAAACTTAGTATTAGCGTGGCGTCTATGTAGAACAGGCCACACGCGCTCATCTTGCTAAACAACCGATTTGTCAGTATCACTTTCGTGCACAGATATTCTTGGTTCTCTGCAAAGAAAGACAACAATAATTATCACATTATTGAGATTTCGTTTTGTTCCATGTCATCATCTGCCTAGCCTTTTCCCGACTATATTGTGGTCGGCTTCCAGTCTAACCAGATGCAGCTGAATACCAGTATTTTAATCTGACCTCCACAACCCAGTTAATGCCGAGACCAACAGCTTAACGTGCTTTCCGAGGCACGAAGGAAACTCGGTATGTAAGAGTGGTCACCCATCCACAGACCAACCTAGGCATGCACAAGTTAACCTAAAGATCGGCCCAAGCGGCTGTTATTATTTAGCCATGAGTTCTTCATTTTATTACAAGTAATATATATAAAGGGTTTTTTAAACCGCCTTCATCGCAAAAAAGGCAGAAAAGATCTGCCGTTATTTCCGAAGCAGTATACACCGTGTTCCTGAGGTTATACATTAACTTCGGCATGTTATTCAGATTATAAAATTGACCATTTTTTACTATTTATTTTTTATCATTTTTTTCACTTTTAGTCGCAATAAGTAAAAACATATCGTGTTCATCTTAGATTACAAACTCATTTTATCACAACACGACACAAAATGCCTCTAACTTAGGTTATTTTGTTCACAAGTGTACTTCAACATTGCGATATGAAATTCAGTTTGATAGTTTTGGTTGCACAAAGTGGCAATATCTCACAAATACAGACTCTTTCTCACAGCACAACATAATTAAATTGTTAAACTTAAATGACCAATAACTTAAAAACTATGCCATTTAAACTACTACTTCCTTTGTACGATATGTTTAACAAGAGCTATATAAGTTCACTAAATTCTCACTTGGACAATCCCTGTTCTTCTTGAGCTGTATACACGCCGTCTCAGCCTCTTTAACAGTTGTATAAAACTTTTCACAGTACACACTATGTATGATGACGTATATTATATTTTTTGTTATATACACAACAGTAAGAACACAGATGGCAAAAATCTGGAAAAGAAAAATTTATAATCATAATAGTTTTCAAACATTTCCTTGCCTGGCCATTTTATGGGCGCTTGGATGGTGAATATAATTATCAGTGTCTTCCTATGTAATTTACCAATTTCTTTTTTGTGTATTTATTCAGTATGAAATCCCAAATTGACGCACAAACCGTTACCAGATGTTCAGTCAACGTTATTCTGAAAACCTTCACGCAGATTTTTAGAATTTCTCATTGATAGAATCTAACGAACATTCATTTTATATTTAAAAATAGTAAATCAACACACTTTCAGTCGTGTTTACACAATAAAGTTCTATTCAATTTCAATTGTTGGCCGATCACTGTCTCTTATGATACAGGTCTCCTAGTTTAAGAGGCATGTTGTATGCATAGATTTATTTTTGGTAGACTTAAATCTTCTGTACACAAAAACTAAATATGCTTATTTTATTTTTGTCACCTTCTTTTGAACTGTGTCTGTGTTTATTATTTGGATTATTGAGACATTTTATTTTATTTTATTTCCTTTATTCAGTTCTCAACAAACTCTTTACATTTTTAAATATTAATATAAAAAAATATATAAAAAAACATTAAAAAATATACCAAATTGTAGCCCACCGGTATCGGGAACAGGGTCCAAGCTACGGTCGGGGCTACAGAGAGAAGAACCTCCTAACAACACGAGCCGAGTCCAGGAGTACCGCTTTCTGAATCAAGCCCTTGATCCAGCTGCCTAACGAGAGCCTCCTCAGGTATTGGTCGAGGCTCTTGGCAATTAAGCCATGGACCGACACAACTATCGGCACAATGATCGCCGAGTCCACTTCCCACATGTCGACAACCTCGCGAGCCAAGTCAAGATACTTGATTTGTTTATCTTTCTCGGCTTTCACGAGGTTCTCATCATGCGGAACCGTTATGTCAACAATCATTGCGCGCCGCTCTGATCGATCCATCACCACTATATCAGGCCTATTGGCTTTATCAGTCCTGTCAGTGATGATGAATTGATCCCAGTACAGTGTGATACTGCCACTATTGAGAACTGGGTCGGGCACATACCTATTATAGTACGGCACTTCCGATTCCACAAGATTGTATTTTAGAGCAAGTTGCTGATGGATAATCCTGGCTACAAGGTTGTGTCTGTGCAAGTATTCTCCGTTAGCTAGACGAGAACACCCGGAGATAATGTGATGGATTGATTCGGGTGTTTTATCTCCTTTACTTTTCGCAATTTTTATAAATTCTATTTCCACAAGACTTCTTTCTTCTTACCACCTTTATGCAGACGATCTGCAAATTTACCGGCAAGCAGCATCTTCAAATTTGGCTGATGCAATTGATAAAATCAACAAGGACATGGTTTCAATCTGCCAGTGGAGTGAGGCACATGGGTTGCAGGTTAACCCGTTGAAGACTCAGGTAATTGTTGTTGGTAGCTCAAGGATGATCTCCAAGATAAACTGGTTGCAGCTTCCCCAGGTTACATTTAATGGAACTGCTATTCCCATAAGTGACAAGGTCAAAAATCTTGGGGTTTGGATTGACAGAAATCTTTCATGGGGTCCCCAGCTTCAGGAAGTAAGTCGCAAAATATTCGCATCTGCCAAGTCCCTGAGACGATTGCGAAACTTTCTTCCAACAGCCACTAAAATTGCGCTGGCTCAATCCCTTTTACTTCCCGTTCTTGATTACGCTGATGTCAGTTATCTCGATCTCACTGAGGCACAGCTAGATAAACTTGAGCGACTTCAAAATTGTTGCATAAGATTTATATTTGGCTTGCGCAAATATGATCACATATCTGAATTTCGTACAAAGCTCAAGTGGCTTCCTATTCGTCTTCGCCGGAATTCTCATATCCTGTTTCAGCTTTACAGTATTCTGTTTAATCCTACAACTCCCTCTTATCTTAAAGAACGTTTCAAGTTCCTTCATGACACACATAATAGATATCTGAGGTCATCAGAAAACTTAAGATTAGAGATGCCGATGCATTCCACCAGTTTCTATGATAAGTCTTTTACAGTTCAAGCAGTACGGTTATGGAATGCCTTGCCTGTGTCTATAAGGCGTGCTCAATCTCTGTCAATTTTTAAAAGCATGATAAAAAAACTGTATCTCTCTACTTAAGCAAATTTTTTGTTAGGTATGTTCTCTCGCACTTGTTTTATAGAAAAAAAATATATATTTATATGAGTGTCTTATGTATGTATTTGTATGTATTTATTTATTGTATATATGTAAATGGTATAACACAGGCTACCTGCAGTATTGTCGCTCTTTCCCCTTTAAATCCATCCAAAGGTTGTCTTTAAAAGGTCTCTTTTAGCGATAAGACCGCCCATTGTGTTACCCCTTATAAAATGTTTAAAACTGTTGTATTTTAATTATTATGGTGTACATAATAAAGAGTATTCTATCTCTCTTATCTTATCTCTATCTATCTTATTTCCACCCGATAAAAGACTGTTAAATACTTTTTTGATTGCTTCATGTCAGCTACATTGATCCCCAACGCTTCCGACATACGCTAATACTTACAAGTTTCGGTTGCTGAGAGGGATCTAAGATTTATGGAATCTGAGAGCTGGGTTCCTACGGATTCCACAATCTCCCCTCGCTTTACATGCATGACCGCACATTTGTCTACACCAAATTCCATCCTGATGGCGCTACTGAAGGTTTCAGTTACCTTCAGTAGCTCCACCAGTTGCAAATCGATAGGGCAAAGAGTTTCAAGTCATCCATGTAAAGGAGGTGAGATATAACCCAACCATCTTTCCGCAACCGATAGCCTAGACCGGAATCCTCCAGCAGCGTGCTAAGAGGGTTCAAGGCTAAGCAGAACCAAAGTGAGCTCAAACTATCGCCCTGAAATATATCTCGCTCTATCCTTATCGGCTCGCTATTCCTCTGAATTTGCGACATCCTGGATAGCGAAGGATTGTCCTCCATTGCCCCATACACGACATCAGGAAAGTGCGCAGAGTTGCATCAACTTTATACAACTCTAGCACCCTCATGAGGTATGTATGTGGCACCGAGTCATAGGCCTTCTTATAGTCTATCCAACATGTCGACAGATCCTTTCGGGAACGACGAACCTGTTGACTAATGGCCATATCAATGAGGACTAGCTCCTTAGTACCACGGGACCCATTCCTACATCCATTTTGGGAAGCACACATGATAGAATTGTCATGTATATGTTTGCTCATTTTAGTTCTCAAAATTGGTGTAAGAACTTTATAGACTGTCGGGAGACACGTGATCGGTCTATAATTTTTGGGTTCCGTAGTACTACCTGATTTATGGAGCAGGTGGGTTATACGGTATAACCGTCGCTGCCAGAGTTCCTGACAATAGGTATAACTTATACCTATTGTCAGGAACTCTGGCAGCGACCCCGACTCTAAGGCTGACTAGAATAGGGTCGCCAAGCGAGCATGCGACCTTGTTAACCATTTAATCCAGAAGTTGTGCAGCCCATCCAGCCTTGGAGATTTCCAATTAAGCAACGGACGGACTGCACAAGCTACGTCTTGGGGGCAAATAGTACTTGCCCCCATTTCTAGTACTGGATCACACGCTCGTTCAACCACCCGAGTCCATTCACCCTCAGCATGGCTGACAGGCACCGACCAGATGCTGCGTCAGAACGAATACATTACATCAACATCCGGCAGGCGCGTGTCAGCCACACCTTGGTCCGGTCGCTCCCAAGCCCTATAAACCCACCTTTCATCTCTTAAATTATATTATTCTTATTCTTTATTGCACACAAAAAAAAACAACAAATATACATATTACTTGCAATAATATAGCTTATGTACAAAGGCGAGCTTAACCCAGAGTTGAGTTTTCTTATAGCAAACCTAATTTTGAAAGCGAGATTTGCAAAAGAGGATATACTTACGTATGTGCATTTACATTACATTCTAAATTAAACTTAAAAAAGTAAACTACATTCATACAATAAAATATATATGTAATACATACAGCTTAGATATATATTATACAAACCTATAAAATCCGATATTTATATACAATACATATTGATCATGTAGACAGGAAATGGTCCTTTATTCCCTTCCTTAACACCTCTAACGAAGGGCTATCCCGCAAGGAGTGTGGAAGTGAATTCCAAAGGCGCACAGCACGAACAGTGAATGATCCATCATACCGACTTGAGGAGTGGGGAGGAAAACGAAGGAGAAGAGATGATGATGAGCGACAAGGTTTACCTCTAGGTACCAGATACTCAAAGCGTTCACGAAGATAGGAAGGAGCCTTGGAATTATGAAGAATGGAAAAGAGAAAAGAAAGAATGTGACAATCTCGACGCTGAAGAATAGGTAGCCACTTCAGCTGCTTCCGAAATTCCGACACAGGGTCGTACTTACGAAGCCCGAAAATGAAGCGGATACACAGATTCTGCAGACGTTCGAGCTTATTCAGAAGTTCCTCAGTTGCATCAAGAAAACAGATATCAGCATAGTCTAGAAGAGGAAGAAGAAGAGACTGGGCAAGAGTAATTTTAGTTTGAAATGGCAGGAATTTTTGAAGACGCTTAAGAGACCGATACGAACAAAAAAATATACTTCTTACTTCAGCAATGTGACCATGCCAAGATAGGTTGCAGTCTAAGAATACACCTAGGTCCTTTACTTTCTTGGAGTAGGCTATGGCGATACCATCGTACATAACAGGAGGGAGGGGCTGATGATTGAGTAAATTGACGAAGTATCTGCCACCAATAATGAGAGCTTGTGATTTGGTTGGATTAACTAACAGTCCAAAGCTTTTAGCCCACTCTTTGATATTTTGAAGATCATTATTGATGGCATCGATAGCTCCAGGAAGCTCTTCAAGTTTAAAATGGCGATAAAGCTGCAGGTCGTCTGCATAGAGATGATAATGTGACGTCAATACCTTGGTGACAGCGTTAATGAACTCGGAGAAAAGAAGAGGAGAAAGGACGCCACCCTGAGGAACACCCGCAGAAAGATCGTACCAATGAGAGCAAGCCTCATTCAGGTGAACCGACTATGAGCGACCCCGAAGATATGAATCAAACCAAGCAGTCACAGAAAGAGATTTGTTTAGAGAGGAAAGGATACCTAAGAGTATGTCAAAGTCAACCGAATTAAACGCACTGCTAAAGTCCAAAAGTACCAACACCGTAAGGAGTCGGTTTTCCATGGCCAGTCGGATGTCGTCAGTAATTTTAAGTAGGGCAGAAACGGTGCTCTGACCAGGACGAAATCCAGACTGAAAAGGACTAAGCAGACTATTAGAAGAAAGGTAATGCGACAATTGACTATTAACAACACTCTCAAGGACTTTGGACATGATTGGAAGTATTGAAATTGGGCGAAACTGGATTACTGAAGAGGGATTTGAAACTTTGGGAAGAGGCAAAACGTAGGCCTTCTTCCACGCAGAAGGAAAGGAGCCGGTAGACAGGGAATAATTAATAATGTGTGAAATAACAGGGATAAGGTCATCAAGGATAGGAAGGAACATTTGAAGTATTTTATATTATTATCTGCCGATAAAGACGTTGGAGATCGAAGTTTCAACTTTTCCACAAGTTTAATAAATATTTTATATTATGACTTTACTTTAAATTTCTGCATAATCCTTGTACTGTTAAATGCATTTATCAACACAATGTTTTAGTAGCTTTACATTGAGTTCTGCCGCAAGCCGTGATTGTACACACAAAAAAAAACTCGTTTCCTATTAATATTTTTTAGAAGTGCAGAAGCTTCGTAAACGTTGGGTCCATTTAAACCTTGTATGCTACACTTGAGCCGACACTTGCGTTGGCCCTAATTTTATTTCATACTCCTCCGTTTTCAATACACAAATAAAAGGGATTTAGAAATAAATTGTTTTACACTGACCATAGATTTCGGTAATGTGTGCCTTTCTGATTTTGAAACTAAACTCAGCAACGCATAAAACAGTAAATCCAAATAGGCGATCGTACGAAAGAATGCTTGATATATTTGATATAATACCTGGAAATAAGAATGTTTTTGTTTTTATAACATTCGAACGTTTTTCGACTTGAAACTTTAGTGACTTACCAATGCCTGAAAAATTGATTTATAGAGATTGTAAGTTTTCAAAATATATTGATATATTTCAAAAAGTTTCTGACACTGCTCTTCATTGTCCTCATCATCTTTCATCAACAATACATCACGAATCCATGCCTCAAGATATTTCCTCAACAATATTATAAGCCGGGTAGCAACCATTAAATTGATATGAAATATGGTAACAGCCAAATCAACAATCAAGTTGGGAATAATGCCGATGAACTCTGATCTACCGGCCCCCATTGTGTACTGTATCGAGAGTACCAAAACATCAAAACAAATGGCAGTTGATAGTGAGACCCAGTTCCAAGTGATATAACTGCGGACACTCTTACTGATATTGATGCTCCTGTGGATAGTTTGAATCCTCAACATAAGAGAGACGTAGTCGTACTTATGTACAATGTCCAAACTGAATAACATTGCAAAACCGATCCCATCACTAATGAAATACGCTATAGTAAAGAGAACAGCAAAACTTTTTCCTAAATTATTAGATGTATCATATTCTAACCGTCTATGAATGTGAAACAACATTCGATATATGGACAACACGTTAACAACAATCAAATAGCAGAACGACAGACAATAATATTTTCTTCCATTTGGATGTATATGATTATCCCGAATACAATATTTCGACGAAAAAAATAGTTTGTTTACAAAATTAAAAGTATAAGCAATATCTCTAACTTCTTTATCTAGTCGATTACTTATAAGCACTTTGAATAAGGGCTTTGGAATAATTTTGCATATTTGAAACATAGTCACAATATTTACGATTATTAAACTATTGATTTTTTTAAAGAAATCAATACAATAAATTGATTTGTGTCTTGAGGATCAAGACCGTTTAGGCGCAGAGTGTCCAATTTACAAAATGACAAGTGTACATCACTTTCCAATCGTTTTGTATGACTACCACTGCCACGATTAATTTCAACAAGATTGACAGGTTTTCGGTAGCTTATGGTGGATCAATACATAAGTTTACATTATCTTTATCAGTGATGGGCTGTCTGTCACTTTTCAAGGAAGTTTGATTTTATCGTTGTTCTCATTGATATATACATATAAAACCCGTTGTTCTAGTTGTTTTCCTAGTTTAAAGAATTACAACTTTTAGCATAATATGGACAAGTGGTCCTTAAAAACTATATTTATAGCATTACCGCAGAACACTATTATGTTAGTTTGTTGGAATGATAGATACCGTTAGGTACACTTCCGATCTTATTTAATTCTTGTAGATGACATCTGACACTATGTTTTGTTCGTTTGTTTGAATGAAAGATACCGATTTCTGACTTCGTTTAAATTTTGGAGGTGGTTGTGAGAGATGGGCGAGAACCAGGGGGGTGAAATTTCTATACGTAGGCGTCAAACTAACTTTTCATAGATAGTGCTGCCATATGCGTGTTTAAGAACACCAACCTTTCAACTGTTTGACTGTTTTACAACGATTATAAAGAGAACAGCTATTTTAGATAACTTATTAGTGAAGTAGATAGCTTAGCGGTGACAACGGTCGCCTTGTGAATAATAGTCTCGAATCCGTAGTCAAGAATTCCTTTTTGTATTTATTTGGTTGAACAGAAACTAACAGTGCCATCTACAGTTGAGGTACACAGTTTTAAAAACGAAAACCAGAGTTGCGGATCTATCTTGTATTATATAGTGTATTATCTATGACGAGAACTAATCTTACAAGCTGGGCATAGATTCTGCTAATGCGATAGTGTCAGAATAGGCGATCATTGAAGTCTTAAGAGGCCTCTTACAGTCCACTAGCGCCGCCAATCGAAAAAATGTCATAACTCGTAAATAGAATCAAAAAAACAAAATGTGGTCTATTATTACTGAAGAAAAGGCAATAACGTAATTTTATAACACATTGTCAACACTTGAAATATAGCTGTTTAGCTAAATCGTGCATTTGTAACAAAAACGGCCGTTAATGTTTTGAATGCACGATTTAGCTAAACAACATTTTGTATTTTTGATTCTATTTACGAGTTATGACATTTTTTCGATTGGCGGCGCTAGTGGACTGTAAGAGGCCCTGATCAAGTTCTGTCAAGTTTTGACAAGTTTGGTAATCTACTATTATAATGGCGTCATTATGACATCTCAATGAACAACCACTGACACTCCATTGAAAGAAATGTCATAGAATATTAATCTCGTACATGAAATCTGGCATGAATAAATATTCGCATTTAGTAGTAGATTTCGAAAACCATTAATTTGTAAGAATTGTTATAATAATGGCAATACGAAAAATACAATTTTATTACGAGACCATCGACCGACCATTGTGAATTTAGCAGATTACGAACTTTAAGGAAAATGACAATGGGGTGAGAATGGAATCGTGTTGGAGTGACGAATTTATTAAAATAGCAGAATTAGGCCCATATTTGATAGTAAAATCTTATTTAAGTGAAAGACAACAATATGTTCAAATAAATGGTGTTAATTCAAGGGCTTCAAAGTAAAATTTTTAAGCCCTGTGAATTAGCCGGGTCCTTTCCTCTGTTTAGTATATATAAATGATCTACCCTATTTACTGAAAAACCAATGCTTTACCGAATGTTAAAAGTAGCGATTGTGATATAGTGTTGAATGAAGAGAAAACGGTTATAAAACGGATAAAACGGTTTTCCTCGAGATTACGCTTGATTCAAGGCTGCAGTGTGGTTCTCATTTAACATCTCTAGCGGGGCGGCTAAGTTCAGCGGTATATGCTATAAGAAAAATCCGTCAATTTACTGATTAAGATACCGCTAGACTGGTCTGTTTTAGTTACTTTCATAGTATAATGTCTTATGGCATTTTGTTATAGGGACGGGCTGCAGACATTGAGTCTATATTCATTCTGCAAAAAAGAGCCATCAGAGCCATATACAATCTTTGTAGGCGCGATTCTCTACGGGAACTGTTTAAGGACATTAACATCATGACTGTACATTGTCAATACATCTACGGAAACATAATGTATGTCAGAAAAATCTGCATCTTATTGGTAAGAGGTGACAGACACAATAGCACTAGAAATAGAGACCAATTAGTTCAGCCAGGCTTCAGACTCGCTAAAGTAGACTCTTTCATAGGGTACTGTTTGAAAATTCCACAAAACATTCTTGAACTGAATGAAACCAAATTTAAAACATGCATTAAACGCATACTGTGTAAGGAAGCATATTATAAATTGGACGATTACATCGCTGATAAAAATGCTTGGCTGAAGCCGGTCCTGCTCCTAAAGGACAGGGGCGAATAAAATGGATAGCACTAATTGTATTGTTGGAGCTGCTGAAGATTGTACAACTATATTTACATTGTATATATTCAATATCTTTAGTGTTATATAACCTCATATCCCATTTTATGTGAGTGCTATGTACTAGGACGCTATCATTCGCTGGAAACCTACGTTTTTTATTTTTTGACTTGAATGTGCCCTGGTGGTTAACAGCATGTCATGCTCACTCAAATGTCCCGCTGATGGTGGCGCGTGTGTCGGGTCATTTAGTTCCCTTCAAGATGGTTGAGTAGAAATTCAAAATGATGACTCTTTTATCGTAAACATCTTGCTACATTGTTCTCACATAATGCACCATCTCAACATGAATGATGTAACCAAGATTTTGTTACAACATTATGATTTAAAAGTGTGTCCATGGAGTTTCTTGCCCGTTCTTTTCCATGGAGTTCTATGCTAGGGAATTACAGTACAACTACAGTACTTTCACTGTGACGTTTTTTTTTAAATGTTTCAGCACCATGCTGGGATAGGAGAGCCTTTAGGTCAGCTCCATGCTGGGATAGGAGCCTTTAGGTCTTGTACAGGACAAATTCTGTTTTGTATTTTGTTTTTTTTTTATGATTTTGTTTTTTTTTTCTCACTATGTTTACTTTATACTAAATGTTATAATCAATGGTGGGCTAATGCCCGGTTTCCGAGGCACTTTTAACGGTGGTTTATCTGTTCATTAGCGCTATTGGTTCGATAACTTGTGTGAAAGTGCGTTTCCGAACACCGCGATGTAAGTTAAGCTCCGTTTAAACTGACGTCAACTTAACTGACCATTTTGCGGCGTTTATCGGTTCCATAACTATAATTTTGACGTTTCATTTCTCAAACCATGCCAACTTTTAGGTTACATGTACTTGTAACGTATCTAGATGTTATTAATGTGAATATTGTAATAAATTATTGCGCAGTAAAAGCGAAATATTAAAAGTCGGTAAAAATATTCAAAGGAAAAAACAATCAGTGTTAGCATCCGCCTTACAATACATTAATGGTTAGTAGGTTTTATGAATACGAACAGCTCATCAGAGTCTGATGTGGAAGTAATGGAGTTTCGTATTAATGTTATATCAGTACCCAGAAACTTAAGACGCAGGAGAAATCCTTTCGAAATACCTATTTACGGATGAAAAATGTAAATTGAGATATCGCATTGATAAGAACATTATGAAACACCTTAAGTGATATTAATAACCCTGCTTCATAATAAAAATTACTGCTTTTTCCAGATTCCATTATGATTAAAAGAATGGATACTTGTAGCAAATACGATATAACTTCTAAAATCACACGGCAAAGCAAAAACAATGAAGTGAAATGAGATCGAGAGTAAAGACGCTTCGTTTGGAACACAATTGACATTCACAATAATAATAATAAACCATGTGTTTCAGGTAGCAAAGACCCATAGATACACAGGCAACGTCGACAATGATGTCGTTACTAAATATTTTAAGTATCATATCTTTTTAACTAAAACAGTGCTAAGCCGTTTATTTATTCTCGAAAAAATTCTAGTATTAAAGACGAATTAAGCTAATAAAATCAATTTTAGAGACGATCTTTTAAACAGAGCTATCTAGCGGCAAATAAGGAACTAGTTATCAGTTAGATAGTTATTGAATGGCTTGTTGAGTATTCAGAAACGCAGTGACCGATAAACGACGTTTAACTTTAACGAATCAATAGTTTTTGAGAAGTTATGTGGGGACTTCAGAAACCGGGCATAATAAATGCTTTTTCTTTATTTTTCTTTCTTTTACAGTTTTTATGTCTAGTGACTAAGACTGTAGCTACATTAATTTTCATCTTTGTTTCGACAATTGAAAAGCACTTGCGTGGTGTCTACATAGAACAGGCCACACGCGCTCATCTTTGTGAACGATCTATTTGTCAGTATCACGTTCTTGCATAAATATTCTTGGCTTTCTGTAAGACAGACATCATAATTATCATTATCATTAAGATTTCATTGTATTCTATGTTATTTGATTTTGTATGATCCGGATAATCTATGTTCTTTTAAACTGCTTATTTCGAAAATTATTTAAAGTTTAAATTGTTTGCAGTATTATCTCAAGAAGCGGTGTTTTTATTTTCACAAAATTCTAACTTGGACAGTCCTTGTTCTTCAAAAGGTGTATACACGCCGTCTCAGCTTCCTCAATAGTTAAATAGAACTTCTCACAGTACGTAACATGTATAGTGACATATATAATATTTCTTGTCGTGAACATAACAGTAAAAACTGCAAGGATAAAAACCTGGAAAGGAAATATTGACTTTCTTAATTGTTTTCTTACTTTGCCTTGCTTGGCCGTTTTGTGGGGTTTTGACGAGTGGTTTATCAAAGTATATTCGCGTTTTTCAAGCTTTCTTTCATATGCTCATTTAAAATTTATTTTCAACCTAATTCGAAAAGGAGGAGGTTCTCAATTCGTAACTTTTTTTTATGTACGTTCCACGATTACTCGAAGATGGCTGGACCGATTTGAACTATATTTTTTTTTGTCTTAAAGGTTATACTTTCCAGGTGGTCCCATAATCATCAAGTCAGAATCTGATGATAGAATTATGGAGAAATATAGAGAACTTTTAAAATTTGATAGGCACACTTGATGTGTTTT
Source organism: Xestia c-nigrum (assembly GCA_916618015.1). NCBI lineage: Eukaryota > Metazoa > Arthropoda > Insecta > Lepidoptera > Noctuidae > Xestia > Xestia c-nigrum. Next base: position 1,750,624 of record OU745248.1, read on the forward strand.
AAGTAGTTTTTGGAAAAGTACTTTTTTAAAGTGCTTCCATTTCAATTTGGTGAAAATCTGATGAAGAACTTTGGAGATAGGCACCCGAATACCGGAGATAGGTATACATATTTCATAAATGATAGCAAATGGACTAGGAATGCTGAAATCTATTGTCTGTCTATTGTTTACACCAGTTCATAACATAAGATCACGCCGGTACGCTGTGAAGGGGTAAGCACAGGTGAACCACTAAAAAGTGAAAAAAAAAATGATTTAATCAGAAGTCAGTGACAAAAACACTAGGTGAATCAATCAAACAAAGGTCACCGACTTCTGAAGCTAAAGTATTATATTAATACTATTATGGTTATACTATATTATAGTTATACTATTTTACGTCGGTTTTATTTTTTGCCAAAAAGTTATTTTTCACTTTTTTGTGGTTCACTAGTGTTTATATCCGGTTTAGTCACTCGAGACATCCATCCCAACATCCTCATCTCTGCTACAACTACATACAATCCTTTTGATGCGCCTCTAGAATCAACAGTACCGATTTATTTGATTAACAGCGATTCAAATTGCGTTTTTGCCGTAGGTATGTATTAACATAATTTGGTGGCCACAATTTTGTTTACAAAAACTTTACTGACATTCAAAGAGAGTGGATTTATAGGTCAATAAATGTTACACTTACCAGAAAAATTGAAATTGTATTTTTTTCTGATTTTGAAAATAAAATCTGTAAACCATTTAAGCACAGTTCGAAAAAATGCTTGATATATTTTATATAGTACCTGTAAGTAGAAAGTTATTTTAATAATACAACATTTGAGCAAATTTCAATTTTAATTTTCCCTCACTTACCACTGCTTGAAAAATAGATTTGTACAGATCGTAAGTTTTTAAAATATATTGATATATCTCAAACAGTTTTTGACATTGCTCATCATTGGTCTCATCATCTTGCATTAACAAGACATTACCAATCCATGCCTCGAGATATTTCCTCAACAATATTATAAGTCGGGTGGCAACCATTGAATTTACATGAAATGTGGTAAACGCTAAATCAACAATCAAGATGGGAATTAAGTCGATGAACTCATATCTAAAGACCGCCATTTTGTACTGTATCGAGAGTACCAAAACATCAAAACAAATGACAGTTGATAGTGAGATCCTGTTCCAAGTGATATAACTGCGGACACTCTTACTGATATTGATGCTCCTGTGAATAGTTTGAATCCTCAACATAAGAGAGACGTATTCGTACTTATATACGATGTCCAAAATGAATAACATTGCAAAACCGATACCATCACTGATGAAATACGCTATAGTAAAGAGAACAGCAAAACTTTTTCCTAAATTATTAGATGGATTATCTTCAAAACGTTTATGCGCATAAAACAACATTCGATATATAGACAATATGTAAACAACAATCAAATAGCAGAACGACACCCAATAATATTTTCTTCCAATTGGATGAATACGATTATCCTGAATACAGTATTTTGGTGAAAAATATAGATTGTATACAAAATTAATAGAATTCGCAATTTCTATAAAGTCTTTGCCTAGTCGATTATCTGGTAGCACTTGGAATGAGGGCATTTTACGTTTAGGCGTGCGCGGGGAACAAACCGATTACCGATAACCAACCGATACCACTGCCACGATTAATTTCAACAAGATTAATAGGTTTTCGGTAGCGTATGGTGGATCAATACATAAGTTTACATTATCTTTATCAGTGATGGGCTGTCTGTCACTTTTCAAGGACGTTTGATTTTATCGTTGTTCTCATTGATACGAGTATATAAAAAAACCCGTTGTTCTAGTTGTTTTCCTAGTTTAAAGAATTAAAACTCTTAGCATAATATCGACAAGTGGTCCTTAAAAACTATATTTATAGCATTACCGGCAGAACACTCTATATGTTAGTTTGTTGGAATGATAGATACCGTTAGGTACATTTCCGATCTTATTTAATTCTTGTAGATGACTTCTGACACCATGTTTTGTCCGTTTGTTTGAATGAAAGATACCGATTTCTGACTTCGTTTAAATTTTGGAGGTGGTTGTGAGAGATGGGCGAGAACCAGGGGGGTGAAATTTCTATACGTAGGCGTCAAACTATCTTTTCATAGATAGTGCTGCCACCTGCGTGTCTAAGAACACCAACCTTTCAACTATTTGACTGTTTAACAACGATCATAAAGAGAACAGCTATTTTAGATAACTTATTAGTGAATTAGATAGCTTAGCGGTGACAACGGTCGCCTTGTGAATAATAAATAGTTCCGAGTTCGTAGTCAAGAATTCCTTTTTGTATTTATTTGGTTGAACAGAAACTAACAGTGCCATCTAACAGTTGAGGTACACAGTTTTAAAAACGAAAACCAGAGGTGCGGATCTATCTTGTATCTATTATATAGTGTATTATCTATGACGAAAACTAATCTTAAAAGCTGGGCATAGATTCTGCTAATACGATAGTGTCAGAATAGGCGATCATTGAAGTCTTAAGAATCGTGCATTTGTAACAAAAACGGCCGTTTATGTTTTGAATGCACGATTTAGCTAAACAGCTATATTTCAAGTGTTGACAATCTAAATATATATAATTCAAAGGTGACTGACTGACTGACTGACATAGTGATCTATCAACGCACAGCCCGAACCACTAGACGGATCGGGCTGAAATTTGGCATGCAGGTAGATGTTATGACGTAGGCATCCGCTAAGAAAGGATTTTGATCAATTCTACCCCCAAGGGGATAAAATAGGGGATGGAAGCTTATATGAAAGTTCGTCAGTTTTAAAGTTAGGATCTTCTAATTTTGTGTTTAGGCTGACGATTGAAAATTAATTTACCCCGAAGGCTTATAAAGGGGATGTAATTGTATGTGAAAAATCCTTAATTTTCAACGTAAAATGTACAAAATTTGTTATCTGGGCTTATGATTGGAAGCTGACGCAACGGCTTTATTAGAATTTCAACCATTGAGGGGTGAAAAAAGAGCAACATTTTGTTTTTAATCAAAGTTTTTTATTTTTTGAATCACCAAAAAGTATCAAAGTAAGTAAGTCGTTAGTTTTTTTTTTTTCAACCCAGAAAGGGGTAAAAGGAGGGATGAAGTTTTGCATTGTAGTTGTTCATTCGTTCACGAATAACAGCAGCAGGAGAGACCTTTTGCAGCAGTGCAAGTTAATAGTATAGGCCGTACACAAGTTAATAGCACACGTGACTTCGCGGCTGGCAGTACTTACCGTTTTGTAGGGACCTAGGTAAGCTGAAGATTATGGACTTACTTCAGCAGCAGAAAAAGAAAGTATGGCAGCCGCCGCTCCTGTTGGTGCCGCCCGCTCGCACCAACTTGCTGCAGCACGCGCCGCTGACGCGCGCGCTGCGTGCACTCAATATGGTGTCACAACAGATTGATTGCTTCAATTGTACACTGAGCGAATTCACACGGGCCGCATTTTGCGTAATTACTTTAGTTTGTCAAATCAATTAATTTATTCAAAACATAAATAATTTAACTTTAAATATAACTGCTCTATTGTATTAGGTACCTAAACCTGTAATTATAGTTGTATGTGTTGTTTAAATAAATAAATAAATTATGTATAGTAGAACGAGATTTTGTAGATTTCTGTTTTTTTTTTCTCTTCTGCATTTCTGATCTTACTTTTGGTGAATGAAGATGAAATCAAAAATGGCGGCGACGAAAGTTTGTGGATTTTTAATCATGGGTGTCGTTTCCGTGGTTTTTTGTGTCGCTGATAGTTAAAATGAGGTCAAAATTAACACGGGGAAAAAAGTTAACAGAAGCAAAAAAAACAGTTTTCCTTTTTTTTCTACGGCTTCCCCTCTGACACTATTTTCACCCTGCGCCACTGTTAGGTAGAGATGTATCTAATCCTACACCCACATTTCGCACATTTAGCTTAATCCCATCAACCGGGCACAAATAATACAATAACACTTTGCCCGTCCCGCAAATCGAACCCAGGACCTCATGCTCAGTAGCGCTTGCGACAACTCGAACAACGATGCAGTCTCACACATGACCCATCAATATTTTCACGCGAACGAAGTCGCGGGCAACAGCTAGTGTGTTATAAAATTACGTTATTGCCTTTTCTACAGTAATAATAGACCACATTTTGTATTTTTGATTCTATTTACGAGTTATGACATTTTTTCGATTGGCGGCGCTAGTGGACTGTAAGAGGCCCCTTAATGATCAAGTTCTGTCAAGTTTTGACAAGTTTGGTAATCTACTATTATAATGGTGTCATTATGACATCTCAATGAACAACCACTGACACTCCATTGAAAGAAATGTCATAGAATATTAATCTCGTACATGAAATCTGGCATGAATAAATATTCGCATTTAGTAGTAGATTTCGAAAACCATTAATTTGTAAGAATTGTTATAATAATGGCAATACGAAAAATACAATTTTATTACGAGACCATGCCGAGACCAAATAAATGGTGTTAATTCAAGGGCTTAAAAGTAAAAATTTTAAGCCCTGTGAATTAGCCGGGTCCTTTCCTCTGTTTAGTATATATAAATGATCTACCCTATTTACTGAAAAAACCAATGTTTTACCGAATGTTAAAAGTAGCGATTGTGATATAGTGTTGAATGAAGAGAGAACGGTTATAAAACGGATAAAACGGTTTTCCTGGAGATTACGCTTGATTCAAGGCTGCAGTGTGGTTCTCATTTAACATCTCTAGCGGGGCGGCTAAGTTCAGCGGTATATGCTATAAGAAAAATCCGTCAATTTACTGATTAAGATACCGCTAGACTGGTCTGTTTTAGTTACTTTCATAGTATAATGTCTTATGGCATTTTGTTATAGGAATGGGCTGCAGACATTGAGTCTATATTCATTCTGCAAAAAAAGAGCCATCAGAGCCATATACAATCTTTGTAGGCGCGATTCTCTACGGGAACTGTTTAAGGACATTAACATCATGACTGTACATTGTCAATACATCTACGGAAACATAATGTATGTCAGAAAAATCTGCATCTTATTGGTAAGAGGTGACAGACACTATAGCACTAGAAATAGAGACCAATTAGTTCAGCACGGCTTCAGACTGGCTAAAGTAGACTCTTTCATAGGGTACTGTTTGAAAATTCCACAAAATATTCTTGAACTAAATGAAACCAAATTTAAAACATGCATTCAACGCATACTGTGTAAGCAAGCATATTACAAATTGGGCGATTACATCGCTGATAAAAATGCTTGGCTGAAGCTGGTCCTGCTCCTATAGGACAGGGGCGCATAAATGGATAGCACTAATTGTATTGTTGGAGCTGCTGAAGATTGTACAACTATATTTGCATTGTATAATATCTTTAGTGTTATATAACCTCATATCCCATTTTGTGCGAGTGCTATGTACTAGGATGCTATCATTCGCTGGAAACCTGCGTTTTTTATTTTTTGACTTGAATGTGCCCTGGTGGTTAACAGCATGTCATGCTCACTCAAATGTCCCGCTGATGGTGGCGCGTGTGTCGGGTCATTTAGTTCCCTTCAAGATGGTTGAGTAGAAATTCAAAATGATGACTCTTTTATCGTGAACATCTTGATACATTGTTCTCACATAATGCTCCATCTCAACATGAATTATGTAACCAATATTTTGTTACAACATTATGATTTAAAAGTGTGTCCATGGAGTTTCTTGCCCGTTCTTTTCCATAGAGTTCTATGTTTAATTACAGTACAACTACAGTGCTTTCACTGTGACGTTTTTTTTTAAATGTTACAGCACCATGCTGGGATAGGAGCCTTTAGGTCTTGTACAGGACAAATTCTGTTTAGTATTTTGTTTTTGTTTTATGATTTTGTTTTTTTTTTCTCACTATGTTTACTTTATACTTAATGTTATAATCAATGGTGGGCTAATAATTGTTTTTTCTTTATTTTTCTTTCTGTTACTGTTTTTATGTCTAGTGACTAAGACTGTAGCTACATTTAATTTTCATCTTTGTTTCGACAATTGAAAAGCATTTTTTATTTTATTAGTATTTTTTATTTTTATTTTAACTTTTTTATTTCCTTACGTACATTTAGAGACCGATGAGTTCAAAGAAAAAAGAACTGCAAGAGTAGAATGACATAATTAATGATAACTTTTATCAAACTTCGTATTAGCGTTGTGTCTACATAGAACAGGCCACACGCGCTCATCTTTGTGAACGATCTATTTGTCAGTATCACGTTCTTGCATAAATATTCTTGGCTTTCTGTAAGACAAACATCATAATTATCATTATCATTAAGATTTCATTGTATTCCATGTTATTTGATTTTGTGTGATCCGGATAATCTATGTTCTTTTAAACAGCTTATTTCGAAAATTATTTAAAGTTTAAATTGTTTGTAGTATTATCTCAAGAAGCGGTGTTTTTATTTTCACAAAATTCTAACTTGGACAGTCCTTGTTCTTCAAAAGGTGTATACACGCCGTCTCAGCTTCCTCAATAGTTAAATAGAACTTCTCACAGTACGTAACATGTATAGTGACATATATTATATTTCTTGTTGTGAACTTAACAGTAAAAACTGCAAGGATAAAAACCTGGAAAGGAAATATTGACTTTCTTAATTGTTTTCTTACTTTGCCTTACTTGACCGTTTTTCCCTTGCTTGGCCGTGTTGTTGGCGCTTGACGAGTGGTTTATCAAAGTATATTCGCGTTTTTCAAGCTTTCTTTCATATGCTAATTCGAAAAGGAGGAGGTTCTCAATTTGGTAACTTTTTTTTATGTACGTTCTACGATTACTCGAAGATGGCTGGACCGATTTGAATTGTATTTTTTTTTGTCTTAAAGGTTATACTTACCAGGTGGTCCCATAATCATCAAATCAGAATCTGATGATAGAATTATGGAGAAATATAGAGAACTCTTAAAATTTTATAGGCACACTTGATGTGTTTTAAGTAGTTTTTGGAAAAGTACTTTTTTAAAGTGCTTCCATTTCAATTTGGTGAAGATCTGATGAAGAACTTTGGAGATAGGCACCCGAATACCGGAGATAGGTATACATATTTCATAAATGATAGCAAATGGACTAGGAATGCTGAAATCTATTGTCTGTCTATTGTTTACACCAGTTCATAACATAAGATCACGCCGGTACGCTGTGAAGGGGTAAGCACAGGTGAACCACTAAAAAGTGAAAAAAAAAATGATTTAATTAGAAGTCAGTGACAAAAACACTAGGTGAATCAATCAAACAAAGGTCACCGACTTCTGAAGCTAAGGTATTATATTAATACTATTATGGTTATACTATATTATAGTTATACTATTTTACGTCGGTTTTATTTTTTGCCAAAAAGTTATTTTTCACTTTTTTGTGGTTCACTAGTGTTTATATCCGGTTTAGTCACTCGAGACATCCATCCCAACATCCTCATCTCTGCTACAACTACATACAATCCTTTTGATGCGCCTCTAGAATCAACAGTACCGATTTATTTGATTAACAGCGATTCAAATTGCGTTTTTGCCGTAGGTATGTATTAACATAATTTGGTGGCCACAATTTTGTTTACAGAAACTTTACTGACATTCAAAGAGAGTGGATTTATAGGTCAATAAATGTTACACTTACCAGAAAAATTGAAATTGTATTTTTTTCTGATTTTGAAAATAAAATCTGTAAACCATTTATCAGGAATTCCCAAAAAAGCACAGTTCGAAAAAATGCTTGATATATTTTATATAGTACCTGTAAGTAGAAAGTTATTTTAATAATACAACATTTGAGCAAATTTCAATTTTAATTTTCCCTCACTTACCACTGCTTGAAAAATAGATTTGTACAGATCGTAAGTTTTTAAAATATATTGATATATCTCAAACAGTTTTTGACATTGCTCATCATTGGTTTCATCATCTTGCATTAACAAGACATTACCAATCCATGCCTAATTGGATGAATACGATTATCCTGAATACAGTATTTTGGTGAAAAATATAGATTGTATACAAAATTAATAGAATTCGCAATTTCTATAAAGTCTTTGCCTAGTCGATTATCTGGTAGCACTTGGAATGAGGGCATTTTACGTTTAGGCGTGCGCGGGGAACAAACCGATTACCGATAACTAACCGATACCACTGCCACGATTAATTTCAACAAGATTGATAGGTTTTCGGTAGCGTATGGTGGATCAATACATAAGTTTACATTATCTTTATCAGTGATGGGCTGTCTGTCACTTTTCAAGGACGTTTGATTTTATCGTTGTTCTCATTGATACGAGTATATAAAAAAACCCGTTGTTCTAGTTGTTTTCCTAGTTTAAAGAATTAAAACTCTTAGCATAATATCGACAAGTGGTCCTTAAAAACTATATTTATAGCATTACCGGCAGAACACTATTATGTTAGTTTGTTGGAATGATAGATACCGTTAGGTACACTTCCGATCTTATTTAATTCTTGTAGATGACTTCTGACACCATGTTTTGTTCGTTTGTTTGAATGAAAGATACCGATTTCTGACTTCGTTTAAATTTTGGGGGTGGTTGTGAGAGATGGGCGAGAACCAGGGGGGTGAAATTTCTATACGTAGGCGTCAAACTAACTTTTCATAGATAGTGCTGCCACCTGCGTGTTTAAGAACACCAACCTTTGAACTGTTTGACTGTTTTACAACGATTATAAAGAGAACAGCTATTTTAGATAACTTATTAGTGAAGTAGATAGCTTAGCGGTGACAACGGTCGCCTTGTGAATAATAAATAGTTCCGAGTCCGTAGTCAAGAATTCCTTTTTGTATTTATTTGGTTGAACAGAAACTAACAGTGCCATCTAACAGTTGCGGTACACAGTTTTAAAAACGAAAACCAGAGTTGCGGATCTATCTTGTATTATATAGTGTATTATCTATGACGAGAACTAATCTTACAAGCTGGGCATCGATTCTGCTAATACGATAGTGTCAGAATAGGCGATCATTGAAGTCTTAATGATCAAGTTCTGCCAAGTTTTGACAAGTTTGGTAATCTACTATTTTAATGGAGTCATAATGACATCTCAATGAACAACCACTGACACTCCATTGAAAGAAATGTCATAGAATATTAATCTCGTACATGAAATCTGGCATGAATAAATATTCGCATTTAGTAGTAGATTTCGAAAACCATTAATTTGTAAGAATGGTTTTATAATATTGTGAATTTAGCAGATTACGAACTTTAAAGAAAATGATAATGGGATGAGAATGGAATCGTGTTGGAGTGATGAATTTATTAAAATAGCAGAATTAGGCCCCTGTTTGATAGTAAAATGTTATTTAAGTGAAAGACAACAATATGTTCAAATAAATGGTGTTAATTCAAGGGCTTAAAAGTAAAAATTTGAAGCCCTGTGAATTAGCCGGGTCCTTTCCTCTGTTTAGTATATATCCACCCTATTTACTGAAAAACCAATGCTTTACCGAATGTTAAAAGTAGCGATTGTGATATAGTGTCGAATGAAGAGAAACTTGAATTCGTAGATAAAACGGTTTTCCTGGGGATTACGCTTGATTCAAGGCTACAATGGGGCTCTCATTTAACATCTCTTGCGGGGCGGCTAAGTTCAGCGGTATATGCTATAAGAAAAATCCGTCAATTTACTGATTTAGATACCGCTAGACTGGTCTGTTTTAGTTACTTTCATAGTATAATGTCTTATGGCATTTTGTTATAGGGACGGGCTGCAGACATTGAGTCTATATTCATTCTGCAAAAAAGAGCCATCAGAGCCATATACAATCTTTGTAGGCGCGAATCTAGTAATATTCCTAGTAATTAAGAAATATGTCCTAAAAGCATTTGATATTAATTAATATAGACAAGTGCCTGACACCACGACTGTTTACTTCCGACAAAAGTGTACGTACACTCACTCCTCACTGTTTATTAAGTTACCAAAACGTAGTGTTCAATATTAAAACAGGAATATTAAAACAGGTTAGTTCTACCATGTAGAAAAGACGAACTTTAACATCGAACATCATTCAGTTTCATTATAATAATGTGACACAGTATTTGTCATTTTTGTAATCTTACTATTTAAAATCAAAGATTTTTTCATAATTATTACCTATCGAAAAAAAAATTTTTTTTGGGAAGATAATTTTATGAAACAATCTGTTAAGGACTATGTATACGTGAACGACCTTGGACGCTGGGGCGTGGCCAAATGTTAAGCGCCCCGCCACCCCCTTCCGAAACATCGCGCCGCGGGCTTGCTTTACGCTCCTAAATAATACGCTATGTTATAGCTAATGCACTCGCTGCGCGATTATGTTAAATATCTAGGGTATACAGTCCTGTTAACCTCAACTCATCTCGCCTATGTTAATTTGTGAATATAACACAATTTTATAGTATTCATTTTTTCGACGCCCCGAGCAGTAGGTAAGTCGGAAATGTGTTTACTATGGACTTTGATTGAAAAACATCTTGATATTTCTTTCAAATTTACAGTACATCACAAAAAAACTTGATAAAATTAGATTACCCAACCTAATTTAGTAGTAGTGTTGCCAATTGTAAAAAAAAAATTGCCATACTACAGTAAGCACTAACAGACTGTTGGAGTCTACTGTATAAGTTTAACATTCATTTCATACAGTTGGGAAAAGCCCTTTGATGTCGGACGACACCGCCCGTATCCCGCCGCCCGTGAAAAAAAAAATGTATTTATGTCACCGTAAAATTATCAAACACGTTATATTACAATATAACGTGTTTCTCTCTAGCGATATTGTAATATCTCGAATTATTGTCAACTGAACATACGGAAGTATGTCATCATCATCATCATCATCTCAGCCGAAATACGTCCGCTGCTGGACATAGGCCTCCCCCAAGTGTCGCCACATTGACCGGTCCCTTGCTACTCGCATCCACCGGATTCCCGCAACCTTCACCAGGTCATCGGTCCACCTAGTGGGAGGTCTTCCAACGCATCGTCTTCCGGTTCGCGGTCGCCACTCCAGAACTTTTCGGCCCCATCGGCCATCCGTTCTGCGAGCAATGTGCCCTGCCCACTGCCACTTAGGTTTAGCAATTCTTCGGGCTACGTCGGTGACCTTGGTTCTCTTGCGGATGTCTTCATTTCTGATTCGATCACGCAAGGAAACTTCGAGCATAGCCCTCTCCATTACCCTTTGGGTGACTTTAAGCCTTTTGATAAGGCCCATTGTGAGCGACCACGTTTCGGTCCCGTATGTAATCACTGGTAACACACACTTTCGTGTTGAGACACTGCGGTAAGTTGGACGAGATGATATCGCGCAGCTTCCTGAACGCTGTTTAGCCGAGTCGGATTCAACGATTGACCTCTTTCTCGAAGTTAGACCTACCTAACTAGACCGTTTGTCTTAGGTATACATAATCGTCTACAATTTCGAGTGTAGAGTCTTCGATCTTGATAGGAATGGGTGTGACATGGGCATTCAACATGACCTTCGTCTTGTCCATGTTCATTTTTAGACCCACTCTTTTGGAGGCTCTACTTAGGTCATCGAGCATTGTACTGAGGTCCTCCATGGTCTCAGCCATGACCACAATTTCGTCGGCAAACCGAAGGTGAGAGATGCCTAGCCATCTCCAGTCCAGAACCTTGAAGACATCCTCCAGTGCAGCGGTGAACAGTTTCGGAGATATGACGTCTCCCTGTCTTACACCTCGCTGCAGAAGGATAGGTTCCGAGGCTTGGTCCTGAAGTCGGACTGACATGGTGGCATTTTTGTACAAACACTTCAACACCTCGATGTACCGATAGTCAATTTGGCACCGTTGGAGAGACTGCAGTACAGCCCAGGTTTCGATCGAATCAAAGGCTTTTTCGTAGTCCACAAACGCTAAGCAGAGAGGCAAGTTATACTCTTCGGTCTTCTGTATTACCTGCCGAAGCATATGTATGTGGTCCACGGTGCTAAAGCCTTTTCGGAAACTGGCTTGTTCGGGTGGCTGGAAATCGTCAAGCCTGCGCGCGAGACGATTCGTGATGACTCTTGAAAACAACTTGTAGACATGGCTTAGAAGTGAGATAGGCCTGTAATTCTTCAACCGGGCGTTGTCACCTTTTTTGAATAAGAGCACCACCACACCCTTGCACCATGCCTGCGGCGTTTTCCCCTCGAGTATGACGGAATTGAACAGCTTCTGAAGGGCCTTAAGTACCGGTTTTCCACCCGCCTTCAGGAGTTTGGCAGTAATTCCATCATTCCCCGGTGCCTTGTTGTTTTAGAGCCATCCTAATCTCGTACAGGCTGACGTCCGGGATGTCTTCGGTATAGTGTCGGGTTAGTCTAGCTCTTGGGTCGTTTGCTAGGTCGACAATCTCCCTCAGTAGCTCCGGTTTGGCGGATAAGATCCTGCCATCGTCGGTCTTCATTTTCGTGAGCTGGCTCTGCCCAACAGCTAGATCTCTTGAAAATACTTATGAGCCTTTGTTCCGCTCGATCGCGTCTTTAATACGCTCGGTATTACAGCGGCGGAGGTCGCTCTTTAAGGATTTAGAGATCCGTCTATTGAGCTGCCGGTATTTCGACGCCTCATCTGAAGACTGCAGGATCATCTCACGCCGCTCCTTCATGAGCTCGAGAGTTTGATCAGAGAAACTCCTTTTCTGATCTCTACGACGTGTCTTGAAGAAGTTAGACCCGGTCGTATGGACAGTTTCCACGAAACCATCGTTGTATTCGTCCACTGAGCCGCCAAGGCACTCGAAACGATTCTAGAGTTCGAGCTGAAAGCTCTCGGGGTTTTGGATTTGAATCTGTGCTGTACGGAGCGTAGACTTCATCAGTCGAGACCTTTCTAGCTTGATATTGATGTTCAATGTGCCTCTTACCATTCGGTGATCGCTCCCGGTTTTTACCGAATTGATCACAGAGACATCATTGGACATTTGCTTCTTGGTTGACATGTTTAAGTCGATCAAGGAAGTATCTCTGCCCCCATAATCGGTACTTTGGGCACCCCCCCCGTTAGGTTAGTTAGGTTCCTTTCAACCCTGCACTCGGAAATAGTCCGTCGACTACGCTTTTTAGGGAAATAAAAAGTGTTTTAAGGTTAGGTTATAATAATCGATATTTCTCAGGAATGGTACAATATCTTTTCATGAGAGTTGTACCACAGGGCAAGGGGGACCCCACCTTCCCTCCACACCGCGTAAGTTGACTACCATCGCATGCATATCACGAAAAATAATGCGTTTTGTTGTAAGCAGAATGTTCATTTGACAATATTTCGAGATTTTACAATATCGCTACAGATATTACAATATAACGTATTTGACAATTTTACGGTGACATTTACACTATCAGTCGCAAATGTGCAGGAGTTGTCAAAAAAGAAAAATAAAATAAATGTGAATATTATGTACTTTTTTAAAAATTTGCTCCCCTTTATGAAATCCCCAGCCGCGTAATTCTCAACATGTAGGTAATTCAATAATAAAAAATTTCAATATAACAATACAAAAAAAAACACAGTACGAACTATAAACTTCTAACTTCTTTTTTTGTGGCATTTTTATATTTCAAATTCACAACACTATTTAAACAATTACGCAGTAAATGAAATGTATACGATAAATTTAAAGTACCTATTTAAACAATTAACGAAAACTATTACACAGTAAAGTACAAAAAAAATAAGGTGCAAAATCAAAATATTCCTCCTGCAAAATTTGGATTTTACGATTACCGACTTATGCGGGAACGTCGATTTGTAATTGAAATAATAGAAATACGGACGATGCGAGAGCGGCAGCGGAGCGCGCGACCTTCCCCCTCGAATGCCTGCATAACACTGATCCCCGTCGCCCGCGCGTTGCCGTTTATAGTGGAATATTGAATAAAATCGTTTTCTTCAAACGTAATTGTTATTATTCAATGAAAAATACCCAGTTTTAAGATACTAGATTTACCAATATTTTACTGTAAGAACCGTGAAAATATCGCAAGTAGTTTAGGAGCAGAGGCAAATTTTATGTTTAAAACAGCCCATCTTTAATATTTTTTTTCGCATAGTATTTGATATGCCTCGAAATTTTTAAATACCCAGATTGGAGTATACATATCAATATCTAAGATGTATTTTTTCTGGAATTTTCTGTAGGCTCGTTTTGGAGTTATGGGCCTTCAAAAATGACCTTTTTAGGGTAGGACAGGCCTTAATGAATGAACGATTTTAGAGGTTTAAGTTAGTCTTTTAAATAATAAATAAATATTTTCTTCTATCGACATTTTTATTTCTTGTTCCCCGCACTATGCGAGCGATATTCGTAGGTGTGCTTCGTGGAATAGGAAATTAATTACTTATTTTATTTATTTGAAGCCCACCTACGGGTATGCTAAGTGGAATACTTTAGGTGTGCTTCGTCTGGGTGTGCTTCGTGCAATACCTCCACATTTCGCATCGTTCATTGGGGTTTCTCAGGTTCAATACGGTCAGTACTGTTTCTGTCAGATTACTATAAGATATGTTTTGTTGTCCCATGATTACTTTCAATGAATGCCTTTTTTAGTAACCCTACTACACCGGCCACCGTAGATGCGGGCCTGTGGACGGTTGGCTATGGGCTAGCTAGCCGTCAGTGGCGTCCGTCCGTCTAACGACGACGACAGGCCGTGTCAACGGCGCGTTCGTGTTCCACGCGCGCCTCAAAGAGATGTCAGCATAAGGGGATGGGCCCGCAAGGGCCGAAGCCTGCCGGGGTTGCGGGCCTGTTCGAAAGAGATACCGCGGCCCCGGAACATAAAGGGCGAGGAAGGAACATGGATGGGTTTTAGTCAGTAAGAGACTGACACTCCCTCCCGCCCCGCCCAGAGTGGGAGAAGTCATTCGATTATTTAACATCCCAAAAAAAAAAAAAGTGTCCCACTCAGAATATTCTGAGACCAGACGATCATAAATCACTTAAAACACAAATCAATACGGCTAGCGGCTAGTTCAACCTAATTGATTAAGTTTCTTTATAATCAATTGAAAATATGAGGAATTTTCCAAAAATGCTTCATTTGCCTTTGAACTTCGCTGACAAAGCTATGTCTACCAAAAGAAGGAATAACAGAATAATTGATCTTAGCGATCAAACAGAACCTTTATCTAATAATGTTCTTAATAAAGATGTGCAGGGTATATTCTTACCTTTTACTTTACTGCAGACTATTCTGTTGAATCCTAGGTATCGTTTAAAGAACAATATCATAACTGCAAATAATCTGTCAAACAAAGTTTTGTTGCTATGCGGGACTGTTATTTGCATGTCCTCATATTTCTATCGAATTTTTGTGTTTCGGACAAGGAAAAGAGAGAACATTTCAAAAATTGAAGTTTTAGCTATGTACTACGATTTTTTTTACTATTTCTGCGGATTCTTCATTAACTTTATCTTAAACTAGCTTCTGCCAGCGGCTTCGCCCGCGTGAAGTTTCAAAATTATCCCACGGGATCTTATTACCGGGATAAAAAGTATCCTATGTGTTAATCCAGGTTATAAACCATCTGTGTGCAAAATTTCATCCAAATCCGTTCAGTAGTTTTTGCGTGAAAGAGTAACAAACATCCATACATCCATACATCCATACTTACAAACTTTCGCATTTATAATATTAGTAGGATATTAGTAGGATTTGATTCAAACAAATAGTTTTGTATTGTTTGTTCTGACCATTCAAAAAGTGCACAGATTAGACAATATTTGTGGTAAATTTAATTCCATGTTTATCATATGCACGTCGATTGGTATCACATCGATTATCTGTTACTACATTATTTATATCGTTTGGGAGTCTTATTTTTTTTACCCGATCATTCCGTTGAGTATCATCGCTAGTAGAGCTTTATTAATTATCTTTGACGCTAATATAGTTTACGCTGTTAGCTTTATAAAGCTGCTTGAAAATAAAGTTGCTTTATTGAATCGCAAGATTTCTCACTCATTATCTGATAAAGGAGATGCAACGTGTCGCAAAAGGTTGTTTCGTACTTTTCTCCAAATTTTAAAAAGTTACCAGGTTTATAAAAATAATTCTCAACAAATGGTAAGTTTTTAAATGTTCTTTTTACCTTAACAGTATTTTCAAAGAATGTGAAAGATGTGAGGCCTGCAAACATATAATTAATTCATTTTTGTTTCAGATTCTTTACTTCACGGTGCAAAATTTATTGCATAACTTGATGCAAATTGAGTTTCTTATAAATTTTTGTCAAATAAATAACGGAATTAATTCTAAAGTACGTATATTTTTATCTGCACCAACGTAAACAAAGTCTTTTGTTTGTTTTAGTTGTTCATATGAGGCAGAAAGTTTATTCAATATTGTCAAAAGGTTCCATTGTCTGTTAAAATTTAATACGTAATATTGTGTATTACTAGCTCACTCCTGCGTATTCACTCGCATGGAGTTTGGTTAGTAACGCACTGGATCGTGATGAGGAGATAAAAAGTATATTTAAATATTTAATAAATATATATTTATAAAAACTTTTTATATAAATATAAAGTATAAATAAATATATATTTAAATATACTTTTTATATAAATATAAAGTATAATTAAATATATAATAATGGATATCTATATATACTTTTTATCTCGGCTGGATTTATATCCAGGTTATAAACTATATGTGTGCCGAATTTAATCCAAATCTGGTCTGTAGTTTTTAAGTGAATGGGTAACAAACGTCCATCCATCCATTCTCACAAACCTTCGCATTTATTATTAATAAATTTATTTTCCAATTACTAGTGTCTAACTTTGTATTGTTTTTTTTTAGAAATACAGATTAGCGTTGCCTCTAGCATTCTTAACATTCATTTGGATGTTCAAGAATTTGATGTTACAAATTTTACTGAGTCTGTACTGCGAGGCTTTCTATATAGCTGTAGAGAATGCACAGGATACATGCGCTTATATTCTGCTGTCAAATTGTACAGGTATAATATATTTGAATTAGACTCCGTAAATAACACAACGGAAAGCACGGTAACTTTAGAGCAACTAATTAAGTTTTGAAACTATAATTATGTTACAGAAGAAGAGAAGAAGTTATGCAAGAACGTGAGGCGCGTGCACCGAGCATCGTTCAGTAAGATGCGCGCCTGTCGACTGTTCTACGTAGACGTGTGTCTACTACTGCATCTGGCGGCGCTTCTCACTAACTATACCATTGTGTTGCTGCAGTTTGCATTAATTTAATCCTAACGTGTAAAATAATGTTTCGCGTGCAAGTGTTTTGTGTCTTAACCTAACTTAGTTTAATAAGTCACTTAAAAATTGTCTAACGAGCCTCAGTTCCTGAGAAGTGAGGTAAGTAAATGATTAAAACACTACTGGTTTGTGTATATTGATTTTATAATAAAATTAAAATATTTGTTGTGTGTGTAAATAAAAACATTTTTGCAAACCATTGAATCGACGAAAAAACGAAATGAAATGGGAAAAATAAAAACCTTTTAGTCTAGCTAAGCTTCAAACTTAACTAACTAACTTAAGGTAAGAAATTGATTTCGAGTCTGGCGCTGACTCGAAAGCAATTTGTTACAAACAAAGAAGAAAATGTATTGTATTAGACTTTCACGGTTTTTCTAAAGTACTTACGGGATTATATCCGTGGTTTTCTTTTGGTTTAGCTCTTCAGTATTCCCGCGATCATGATGCTTGCAACAGCGTCGAAATATCGGGTGCTCAAACCAAAAGAAAATCACGGATATAATCCCGTAAGTACTTTAAGTGTAAGAAAATGTATTACGTAAACCGTGTAATGATGGCAGTTTAATTCATCTTCTTTCATTACCTTTTTGTTGTCGCCGCCTCAAAATTAATTACTTTGGAATGTAATGGGCAGTCACTCATCTGCAGACCAACCTAGGAAGTTGAGCCGTGTGGTAGTTCTTTTTAAACCAAAGGTCCCACTAGCTCCACTCTAGCTACTATTGTTTAAGTATGAGGTAAGTTATTCTGTACACCATAGTGGCGGAGTGTCCTGATTAACGTTACATGAAAGACGCAATCGAATGCTTTGGACAAATGTTTACCATCTATCTTTCTATCTTTTCTTGTTATTAAGATAACAACTACCTAATTCAATAAAGTGATTGACTAGACGAGTATAAATCACTTGAAACATACAAGGTGTAAACCACCTCATCACAAAACCGTTAACTAAGCATTCTGTACATCAAACTAAGTAACTTTACGAAAAAATATTGCCGCGAAACAACTTTTTTTTTGAGGTTATAAATCATGTTTGTGGTAGAACTCATAGTAACGCAGGTACTTAAAACATTGTGCTGATGGATGTTAGGACAATCCAGGCGACTTCCAATTTCTCGCCATGTGTCTGAAGTCATTTGAACTGGAAAGATAAGTCTGTAGGTATAATATTTTATTATTGGTAGTCGGGATTTAATTCCGTAATTAAGTAATTGTGATGGACACGATCAACTTGCGAAAGGCTTGCCATGTCCTAGACAAACTATGTGACTTTGAAGAAGCTTTCTGAATCTCCAAAATATGAGGAAACGAAACAAAGTTATTTGTGAGAGTTTCTTCACTGTCTTGCTTAATCTTCCCTCTTTTCTTTTGTTTAGCCTAAAAGGAACTCTTTACCTGCACCACATTGAATCTGCCCTAGCGGTAAGCGGCCAAGTAGGTCATCTTTCCATCGGTGCAGTCCGCGTATGGGAGGAGATATCATATTGATCCTTGTCTTGTTGGTCTCAGCTGTCGTTTGATCATCGGTCAATAAGGATAGAAGTCCGAAAGTCTGACAACCACGTACAAGGCGTTTTGTGTTATCCACTGAGCTGAGGAGGTTAAATACGCTTAATGTAAAATGCTGGCAATCACTGCGTGCAACTTAAAGCTGACCCCAACTTAGTTGGGAAAATAAAGACAAATGCTGATAATCTTGATTGTGATTCGCGAGTCTCTATTTACGGTAATTCATTAGCAAATCGTGTATTTTTTTGTCTGGAACATCAAACTGTATCAGGAAATAGAATTGATTTTAATAACCTATCCGCAAGGATGCTCTGGTACAATTGGCAAGATTTGTCTCTAGAAAATACAACCGTACAGCAAGCCTATATAACACGGTGACATTTTTTTTGTTTGGGATTCAAAAGAAACGTTTTAAATGGCCTGTATAAGTCGGAAAGATTTTATCAGTCATCATTTCGCAATGTAAGTAGCAAGAGATAGTTAATTTGACAACACGTTTCGATGCGGTGATAGCAAATAATTTCTGAGCTATTTTTTTCGTTGGTTTGGTGGTCGCAAGAGTAAGGTACTACTGAGGGTGAGGTCCTGTACTACCATACCGGGCAGTATTTTTCTATTTAGGATTTCTCAAAAGTAGCCTGGAACTTGGGTGTGTCCCTTTTACTGTAAAAGGCTCATCCTTTATTACACGGTGCTTAAACATTATTGGCAAAATATGGGTGTAGAATTAATGGTACACCTGCTTAATAACTGTTGTTGAATGTGCTGTATTATCATATTGCAGCTTCACATAATAGCGTGCTTTCCCATTGAAAATCGCCTTCTTATGATCTCTCGTCGTCGTTATGATAATATTTTATTGCGCGAGTTATGTCATTTTGATATATTTCACAAGATATTCATCTAAATGAAATGATATAAATTGCAATTTTGGTCACAATTAAACGTTTAAGATGACTAACATATTTGTAGGATCAGGAGTGCCGTGAGGTATATTGTCAGGGTTTGGAGTCCCCATTTTAATGGGATAAACAAGACTGTGTAATAAATAACAGAGTTTTATTACAAGTAGTTACTAATTACTACTACACACACAATAGAAATGGTACACAGTACAAAAAGGCAATTAAGTAAACAAAAGACAGCTATTAAAAAAGCAACAATATAGTAGTAATCTGTGGTTAGGCGAACAGACAGAACAGTACGCAGTGAAGCATGATTTTTAAAGCATACTTTAATTAATACCAAATAAAGAGAGTAAACTAAGAAAAATGTATAAAATAAAGATGTTTTTTTACTGTTTTTTTAATTTTTTTTTTTTATTTTCATTTTATAAGAGTTTTCTGCGTTTTTTGCTATACAGCGATTTGGAAGAAGTTTTTTACTAAGTTAATTTTCTAACACTCTTGAATTAAATAAAACGAATGTTGATTATCATGTTATAGTTTTATTGGGAAACCAACATAAAAGTTAGAGAAGAAACAAAGTTTTACAATATTACGAGAATAAGATGATATTCAAGTATTATCATCATCACTTGCACCCAAACAACCCGTAGAACAAAAGAATAAGTAAAGGATAATATTAATATTTGATTTGTGTCAGGCTGTACGGAGAATAAGATGATTATCGACAATAAACAACTTAGACGATGATTGATTTTGACTAACTTGTTATCATCCAAATAATATCTCTATTTTAATAATTGGGCGTATTTCACTGAAACATTTCGAACATACAAAAAATAACATTTCTTCGAAGCTAAAAATCATCAGTCTACGTCCAGTATTTAAGGAGCAATTAATGAAAACATGTTATTTATTAGTTATTATTTTATTCTCCGGGGACGGCGCTATGTGTGCTATAAAAGTTATAACTGTTATAAAGGGTCAAAGGTAAAACTATGATGTTTTTTGGATTTTTCTCGAAAACAGTAAGTATTATTTAAAAAAATACTTCAAACCAAAGTTGTAGAAATGTAGATGTTAAAATTTTCGACATAATTAATGGTCTTAATTACTTTTTTTCCCAAGAGTACCATTTACCATTCCTGAGATATCGCGATTCTCAGTCATTATACATGTTATGCACATTTAAGCCACGCCACCTGTGAGGTAGTGTTCTCGGCGCGTTCAACGGCGCGGCAACTGCTGCTGATTCATAGTTCATTGTTTCACTGTAAGATACGCAAAAACCAAACGATGAAAATTTCGATGAGACCACAGTTTCGAACCATATTGCCGATAAAAAAAAGTAAAAGCGGCTGTTTTTATTTAGCCACGAGCTCCTCACTCTGCCGGCTCTGATCCTGCTTAAATGACGTTCTATCAGAAGAAAATGACTGTTTTGCCTGCCTGAAGGGGTTAGTTAAAATACACGTAATGCGCTGGATCCAGATCGATCAGATCATGTAAGATCTGTCTCTACCAGGATCCAGCGCATTACGTCAAACAGCTAACATCACATAGCGGTAACAAGAAAATCTGCAATAAGGAAGACGTACAGTAAGCGTTCATAAGTGCATAGGCACGCTAAGGATCGTATTGCTGTGAACGCACGGGCGAGTGTCCGTGCGGCTGTATGTATAAGTTGTCTCAATACAGTACCTACGCACACCACAGCCACAGAGTCGCATACTGTCGCAAGATGGCGTGTCGCTCTCCACGAAACAAAAATAATTATATTACCGTCTCTTTTGTTATACACGCAGCAAACGCATGAACTGTAATTTGTCGTTTACCGATGTTTTTCTTAGAAAGTAATATTCTTATAAATATTAAACAAGCGGTTTCATTTAGATCCACGTTACTTTAATTCAGATAAAAAAATCGTTGCATTATCTGTAAAACAGCACTGCGTTTTCAGCCGAGATGCGTAAATTTTTCGACTGAGAAATTCGAATGTGTATTTTAAATTTCTGTGAATTTCTCAGGCGAAAAATATGTGCTTGTCTAAATGACACTAGGATCACAGAAATGCGAACTGCAGCAACACAACGATATAGTTAAACAGAAGCGCCGCCAGGTGCAATATTAGACACACGTCTACGTAGAACAGTCGACAGGCGCGCATCTTACTGAACGATGCTCGGTGCACGCGCCTCACGTTCTTGCATAACTTCTTCTCTTCTTCTGTAACATAATTATAGTTTCAAAACTTAATTAGTTGCTCTAATGTTACTGTGCTTTCCATTGTGTTATTTGCGGAGTCTAATTCAAATATATTATACTTACCTGTACAATTTGACAGCAGAATATAAGCGCATGTATCCTGTGCATTCTCTACAGCTATATAGAACGCCTCGCAGTACAGACTCAGTACAATTTGTAACATCAAGTTCTTGAACATCCAAATGAAAACAAATAATGCCAACGACTTCGATAGACTCCTGTCCTAAAAAAAACAAAACAAATTTGCTAGACACCAGTTATTGGAAAATAATTGGTATTAGTAATATTCCGTAATGAATTCAAACAGACGTCGGAACAAATTATCAAAAGTAAATACACATCCTACTTAAGATGAACAATAATCTTCTATCACTTTTCACGTTGTTCCTCGAAAGAAAATTTAATTACTCACACTAATTAGGTGTCCACTTGTGTTTTTGGAAAACCAGGAGTGAACCAGGCAATAAAACGTTCTTCACATACCATTGTCGTCGTAAAAGATTAGACGAATCGTGAAAAGTAACTACCTAAACTGTTAATAATTTAGCGGACTTTTTCCATGGATGTATTTGCACCATTTTAAACCATGACACAGTTCGTCAGTCGGACGTAACGTATTTACAACGTATTTTTACTAATAATTGTGTGCTTTATATTTAAGTGTGTCAAATGTGATTTATAAATAACTAAAATAAATAATAATTTCATCACCACCGCCATCAAAACTGTAAAGGAAACCGTGAGGAAACCGGCATGTCCTAAAACCAAAACATTCGAAGATATGTGATATCTACCAAACCCCACTGGGCCCTCGAGGTGGATGGCCAGTGTCCCAGCAGAGGGGAAATTAAAAGGCTGATGATGATGAGATAATATGGAAACAGTCAACAGTTTAAAAGGGTGACCCAATGGTAGATGGGATACAATTTTAGCTTCTCATTGTTTGTTTCTGCCCTAGCCCCGGAACGTAAAAGGCGAGGAAGGAACATGGATGGTTTTTAGTCAGTAAGAGTCTGACACTCCCTCCCGCTCCGCCCAGAGTGGGGGGGGGGGTCATTTGATGATTTCCCATCCTTAAAAAAAAAAAAAAAAAGGTCTATTGCGGTGAAAGCATGTGCTACTAGAAGCGTAAGGTCCTGGATTGGACTGCTTTTATTTTATTTCCATCGGGAATTCCACAGTAGCAGTCACAAGTCCCAGTAGCATCCCAAGTTTCCTTGCATGATCGAATCAGAAATGAAGACATCCGCAAGAGAACCAAGGGCACCGACGTAGCCCGAAGCATTGCCAAACTTAAGTGGCAATTGCTCGCAGAACGGATGGCCGATGGGGCCGAAGAGTTCTGGAGTGGCGACCGGTATACCAATAAACGAAAAAATCTGATTTACGATGGTGAATAAATATAATTATACATACCTCAATATCAATTCCCTTGAATTTTTGACAAAAATTTATAACAAACTCAATAGACATCAAGTTATTCAATAAATTTAGCACCGTGAAGTAAAGAATCTGGAATGAAATGAATTATGCCATTACTGCGTCCTCTTACTTAATTTAAGAATATCATCATCAGCTCAGCCTGGAGTCAACCGCCACTGGTTTCATACCCACAGTGATCACACACTTCCACACAGGTTATCGCTACATATTTTATATTTTTGTCAAAAAAGATAAAACTTACCATTTGTTGAGAATTGTTTTTATAAATCTGGTAACTTTTAAAAATTTGGAGATAAGTATGAAACAACCTTTTGCAACACGTTTCATCTCCGTTATCAGAGAATGAGTGCAATATCTTGCGATTCCATAGAACAACTTTATCCTCCAGCAGCTTTATAAATCTAATTGCGTAAATTATATTAACGTCACAGAAAATTAATGTAGCTCTACTAACGATAGCACTCAAGAGTTCCACCTGGTAAAAAACATAATAATCCCAAACGATATAAATCACGTAGAAGCAGATAATCGTAGTAATACTGATCCAAGTGCCCCTGATGAACTTGGAATTCAATTCACTAAATATATTGCCAGATCTGTGCACTTTTTGAACAGTCAGAACAAACAGGACAAAGCTGTTTGATTTAATCAAATTTAAGATGAAGTTAATCAGGAATCCGCAAAAATAGTAACAGAAGTCGTAGTATACAACGGAAATCTGCAATTTTGTTATGTTCACTGGTTTTGATTTCGCAAACTCAATGATTCGATATAAATATAAGGACATATATATGACAGTGCCACACAGTAACAAAACTTTGTTTAACAGATTATTTGGAGTTATGACATTGTTCTTCAAACAATACTTAGGATTCAACAGAATAGTCTGCAGTAGGGTAAAAGGTAAGAACAGAGACTGCACATCTTTATCAAGAACATTATTAGATAAAGGATCTGTATGATCGCTAAGACCAATAATTCTATTATTCCTGCTCTTGGTAGACATTGTTTTGACAGCACTGTTCCAACGCAAGTATACGTAAATTCTATCTAATTTGGAAACTCCCTCACAATGAGTAATAAAGAAACTTAATCAATGTATTATTTATTTAGAAGACTGTATTGATTTATGTTTCAAGTGATTTATACTCCACTTGTCAAATCATATTATTTAGACATGTCGCTATGTACCTGTCTAAATAATATGATTTGAAAACAAGTAAAGATGATAAAATTAAAAAAGTTTTTACCGAGCTATTCGATTGCGTCCTTCAAAAAATGTAAATCAGGGAACTCCGCCACTATGGAATTCGAAATAGCACTCTGGATGTTCTTTCCTCATACCTACTTAAGTAATAGTGGCTTGGGACCTTTAGTTAATTATTACCATTCGGTAGCGACACGTTTCATTTCGGTTATCAGTAAATGAGTGTAAAAACCTTACGATTCCATAGAACAACCGCTTTATTCACAAGCAGCTTTATAAAACTAATAGCGTAAATCGTATCATCGTCAAAGAGAATTAATGTAGCTCTACAAACGATAGCACTCAACAATATTATCAGGTATAAAACAAAATAACTCCATACGGTAAAAACGTCTTGGTAGCAAATAATCGTAGTAATTTTGATCCAAGTGCAGCTGTTAACATTGGAATTAGTATCGACGAAACACAACAAACAAACAAAACTATTCGGTTGAATCAATTTAAAATGAAGTTTATCCGGAATCCGCAAAAATAGTAACAGAAGTCGATTATGGCACTACCTTGAGTAGAAAGTTAAAGATTGTCCTTATACTTAGATCCGGACACTATCCATCAGCAAAGTTTGCGTTCTTAATGAAAAAATCTCCCAATTGTATACTTTGTAATAAAATTGAAGATGCTGAACGAATTAAAGTTAAATAGGCTAGATGTAGGTCTAATTGAAAGTATTTTAGCAACCCCAAAGTCGGAGGCAGCTAAAAAATTATGTAGATTAATATTAGCTGTTCAGCAGTGACCAATTTAAACAAAGATAATATTGGACACACAAAACCGTGCTTGTGAAACCTTCAATGATACTATGATCACAGAAATGCGAACTGCAGCAATACAATGGTATAGTTAGTGAGAAGCGCCGCCAGGTGCAGTAGTAGACACACGTCTACGTAGAACAGTCGACACGCGCGCATCTTACTGAACGATGCTCGGTGCACGCGCCTCACGTTCTTGCATAACTTCTTCTCTTCTTCTGTAACATAATTATAGTTTTTAAAACCAATCAGTAGTTCTCATGTTACTTTGTTTTCATGTGATGTTTTTATGGAATCTGATTTGAATTTCACTTACCTGTACAATTTGACAGTAGAATATAAGCGCATGTATCTTGTGTATCCTCTACAGCTATATAGAACGCCTCGCAGTACAGACTCAGTACAATTTGTAACATCAAGTTCTTGAACATCCAAATGAATATTAAGAATGCTAGCGGCAACGTTAAATTGTTGTCCTAAAAAAATCAAAATAAAGTTAGGCACTAGTAATTGAAAAATAAAAATACTATTGTAATAAATGCGAAAGTTTCTGCGGACGTTTGCAACTCTTTCAAGCAAAAACCTACTGACCGGATTAGGATTAATTTGGTACACATATAGTTAATAACCTGGATTAACACAAATTATACTTTTTATCCCGGCGGCAACACGATAGTTACTTACCAAACTCCATGAAAGTGAATACGCTGGAGTAAGCTAAGCTAACAGAAAATGGAACCTCTTTTCAAAACTAAATAAAAACGAACTAAAAAAAAACAAAAGACTGTTAGAGTTTATGCTATTGTAGATAAAAATATACATACTTCAAAATTGATTCCATTATTTGTTTGACCAAAATCTATAAGAAACTCATTATACATCAAGTTATGCAATAAATTTTGCACCGTGAAGTAAAGAATCTGGAACAAAAATTAATTATGGCATAACTGCCTACTTTTACTCACTTTCAGGAATCATCAGTTCAGCCACGAATCAACTACTACAATGTTCACACATCTTATCGCTACATATACCTACTATCTTTTTCTTAATTAGTCGTCCTGGTATTTTATTTTGTATCCTATCATTGACACTTATACATCCACCCTTAACAAACGTCACGGTGTGATGGTACATGGAAATATATGGTAAGCTAAAGGAACCTACAGAGACCTACAAGCCTAACAGACCTACCACCGTAAGCCCTATAAGCCAAACAGCTCTAACCTACTATATACCTAGTACAGTCACGTCTAATAAAATGTATACACTTTCCATAATATTATAGCTATTTTCGCGAGAAATAATGATTGTAACTAGGAGATTGGATCTTTTTCATAAAATATGAGTTCCAGAATACTATGTACGTAATAAACATTAAATTTTAATCAGTACATTAGGAGAAACAAAATTTAAACAAATCTTAAGTGTTTACATATTATTAGACGTGACTGTACGTGATAAATAAATTTATAAATAAGTTAAGGATGTCTGCAACATGCGACCTAAGGTTACAGACGGATGGTAGACAGGAATATCAGGTTAGGGAAAGGTAAACTCACTGCCAATCCCGCAGGCTCACGGGACTGATCCGAAGATGGCTAAAGGTGTCTTGGCCACAGCGAGGGGTAATGAAACAAGAATATAAAATTCATATCTTATGTACTACTTTATCATAACACACACTGTGTCCTATGCATGTAAGATGCAACCAAATCATTATTTTAACTAGGCCGCGCGTGAGGCAGGCCGAGTGCTGAGTCAATGTCCAAATGTAACATTGAACAACACTCTTAGAAAATAATTACAGATAAAGTAAAGAGAGTAATCATTTCAAAACTTACCATTTGTTGAAAATTATTTTTATAAATCTGGTAACTTTTTAAAATTTGGAGGTAAGTTTGAAACAACCTTTTGGGAAACGTTTCATCTTGGTTATCAGTGAATGAGTGCAAAATCTTACGATTCCATAGAACAACTTTATCCTCCAGCAGCTTTATAAATCTAATTGCGTTTATTATGTGAGCGTCAAAGATAATTAATGTAGCTCTACTAACGATATCACTCAAGTCTTCTACTGGGTAAAAAACTAAATAATCCCAAACGATCAAAATTATGTAGAAGCAGATAATCGTAGTAATATTGATCCAAGTGCCTCTGATAAACTTGAAATTAAATTCATTAAATATATTGCCAAATCTTTGCACATTTTGAATGGTCACAACAAACAATACAAAACTATTTGTTTGAATCAAATTTAAGACAAAATTAATTAAAAATCCGCAAAAATAGTAACAGAAATCGTAGTACATAACATAGAAATGCAGTTTTGGTGTGTCTTCTGGTGTCGTTTTCTCAAACTCAATTAATCGATATAAATATAAAGACATGCACATTACAGTACCACAAACTAACAAAACTTTGTTTAACATATTATTTGCAGTTATGACATTATTCTTTAAACTATACTTAGGATTCAACAGAATAGTCTGCAGTAGGGTAAAAGGTAAGAACAGAGACTGCACATCTTTATCAAGAACATTATTAGACAAAAGTTCTGTTTCATCGCTAAGATCAATAATTCTGTTATTCCTGCTTTTGGTGGACATAGTTTCGGGAGCACCGTCCAAACGCAAATGAATGTTATTTGAAAAATTCCTCATATTTTCAACTGGTTATAAAGAAAATCAATCAATGTATTACTGAACTTTTATGTTGATTTTTGTTTCAAGTGATTTATACTCAGACGAGTATAAATCAATCAATATTATTGAGTAAGTTATTTGTTATCGAAATGAAATTAAAGATAAATAAATTGGTAGAGCATTCGATTGCGTCCTTCATGAAACGTTAATCAGGACACTCCGCCACTATAGTATCCGAGAATAACATACCTCAAACTGGAATAATAGTAGGTAGAGTGGAGCTAGTGGGACCTTTGTTTTAATAAAAACTACCACTCGGCTCAGGCGCCCATAAGATTCATAAGTAATTTTATTTGAGGCGATGACAACAAATAATGAGCGAAGATCAATCAAGCTACCTACCATCGTAACACGGTTTACGTTTGGTTGGCGCTGACTTTATTTCGGCGAAGTTAATTACTTACTTCAAGTTTGGAGCTAAGCTAGACTTGAAGGTTTTTTATTTTTCTCTTTTCAATTCGTGTTTTCGTCGATTATTTTTTTTTTGCCAAAAAATAATAATAATGTTGACTCAACGAATACTGCAGTTTTATTATAAAATCACTAGATCACACAAACCAGTAGTGTTTAAATCATTTGTCTCACTTCTCAGTAACTGAGGCTCGTTTTACAATCTTGAAGTGACTCATTAAACTATGTTAGTATAAGACACAAAACACTTGCACACGTATCCTTCATTGAGATCTCCCTTGTTTGACAGACAGGAATTTGACAAATTTTCACTTCCCAAAATATTTTTCGCATAATTTCATTTGCCAAATTATTTACTTAGCAAAAAATCTATTCACAAAAAATTGTAATGCAAACCTAATGTTTCGGAAATGAACTTTTAAACTATAACTTGTTTACCAATTTTTTTTATTTAGACAAATATTTCAGTTGGAATAACAGTTTTTACGCAAAATAAATGCTTAAGCCAAATATTTTGCATCGTCAGTTTTCCATTTTTTTTTTCTTTTATATACTCGTTCCTGGCCTGGTCACAGTTTTAACCTAACCTAACCTACCCATTTTGTTAAAAGATAAAATTAACCTAATCTAGTAGGAGGTCACAGTTTTAACCTAACCTAACCATTTTTTTTTAAATAAGTAAATATCCTAATCTAAATAGTTCAGTTCCGGGTAACCTACTTAAAACAATCTCTTTTTTCTATTAATGCGAGTCGTTTTACCTAAACATCTTTTGTCCTAACAAATCATTTGTCTAAAGATTGTTTGTTTAGACCAAATGTCATAATGGCATTATACTTAGTAGTATTTTGCCCAGTGAAAATTTTACCAAATAAAAATATGTGTACTAAAATCATTCGAGATATTGCAATGGTATAAAAAAAGGTTGCTAAAATTGGTTTGGGTTGAAATTTTGTCAAAATCTTTTCGGCAAAACGGCAGGATCCCCCTTCATTGATATGCTATGTTTACAGTAATGCGAACTGCAGCAACGCAACGGTATAGTCAGTGAGAAGCGCCGCCAGGTGCAGTAGTAGACACACGTCTACGTAGAACAGTCGACAGGCGCGCATCTTACTGAACGATGCTCGGTGCACGCGCCTCACGTTCTTGCATAACTTCTTCTCTTCCTCTGTAACATCATTATACTTTTAAAACCCAGTCAGTAGTTCTCATGTTACTTTGTTTTACATGTAATATTTATGGAGTTTGATTTAAATCGGTTCCCTATCCATTTGCATAAAATTAAGACCTAATATAATTTGGCAATTAACAATTTAACCTTATTTTAATTAATTAATCGTAATATTCAACTTTATTTGATTAAATTACGTTTTGAATGAAATTCCAATAACATATTAATGCACGTATATCATTGGGCTACCCATTTCTGGGCGTAGGTATCCTCCAACTCTTTCCAGTGCTGTCTATCTTGTGCTTGGCGAGTCCATGTAGATCCGGCTACTTGGTGGATATCGTCACTCCAGCGTCGTCGAGGTCGGCCGCGTGGGCGTTTGGCTTCATAGGGATACCAATGTAGTATCTTTTCGCTCTATCTATTATCGGTAGCTCTAGCTGTATGTCCAGCCCATCGCCATTTCAGTCTGCTTGCTAGCTCGACGGCGTCTGTTATCATTGTTATTGATCTAATGTCTGTGTTTCTTCCTATCCTTTAGCCTTATACCCAACATGTTTTCGTTCTGCAGCTTTTTAAAACACGTTGATTTTTTGTACGATGTCTTTTGTAAACGACCAAGTTTGACATCCGTACAGTAGTGTCGGAAAAACAATAGTGTCCATCGCTTTCCTTTTTAGATGCGTTAGTATTCTACTTTTAAATATTTCCTTCAGCGACCAGTACTTATTCCAAGCTTTCTTTATGCGGCGTTCTACTTCACGAGATGTTTGGTTTAGGAATGTTATATTTTGCCTTAGGTATACATACCACCATAATGAGATTCCGTTTGTATTGGTATTTTTTCGCTATTTGTTATGGCAAATGTTTTCTGCTTTTTCATTTGTAGCCCACACTTTCTATTCTCAACGTCTAAGATATTTAACATATATTCTAAGTCCTTGTGATTTTCAGATATTAAAACAATATCATCGGCGAAGCCTAAGTTACTTAGATATTCGCCGTTTAAGTTGATGCCTTTGTTTTTCAGTCTAATTGTCTAAAGATATATTTTATTTATTTATTTATTAAAACTTTATGCACAATTAAAACTGTACAAAGGCGGACTTAATGCCTAAGGCATTTTCTACCAGTCTACCTTAGGGTGATGCACAGTAGGTGCAATTGTGGAAAAAAAACATAGACATTATTTATAACTCAAATATACTTATAAGAATAAAATAAATACATACATACATAGTGCAAAATATATAAAGTTAAGAGAGATAAGAAAAACGACAATAACCTAGTTTTGAGACGAATCTGCTAACTCCTTGCGAATAAGCTCTCGAGCCTTCATTTTGAAAGTGAAACGACTAGTCAACGTCCTGATACTCTGAGGGGGCGCATTCCAAAGGAAGATCGCTTGGACAGAAAAGGAAGATTTTATAAAGCCAGATCGGTGAGAAGGACAGCGTAGAAGACAATTATTGGAGGAACGAAGATTTTTGCTGTGCGCAGAGCATAAATATTGAAAATGAGAAGTGAGATAAGAAGGAGAAGTGGGTTTGTGAAGAAGAGAAAACAGTGTTTTCAAAGCCCTCAATGCTCTGCGCTGCCGGATGGGAACCCGCTATAACAGCGAACGATGTGTAGAAACATGATCATACTTGCGGAGATTGAAGACGAATCGAATGCAGTTATTAAGAAGTTGGTCAAGTTTATTGAGCAGATCAGCATTCAGGTCATAGTAGCACACATCACCATAGTCGATCATGGGGAAGATTAGGGACTGTACAAGCATTGCTTTAATGTGTGAACTCCGGTAACTTTCTTGCTCACAATCGCAACCTGCTTACGCCAGTCAAGGCAAGTGTCAACGTGCAAACCCAGACCCTTGACGTCAGAGCTAAACGGAATCACTGTGCCGCCAAAGGTAACCGGTAGTACTGTTAAACCATTCAGCCTCCTCAGGTTACGGAGGCTCCCTATAATTATGGCACTTGGTTGGGTTAACCGCCATACCGAAACGATCGGACCAGTTTTTAACTGCGCGCAAATCCCGATTCAGCTCCTCGATCGCACCGGATAAGCTGTCAACACCTGCCTGACAGTAAAGCTGTAATTCATCAGCGTAGAGATGATACGCACACTAAAGCTCGGTAGTTATGAGATCAATAAAAATAGAAAATAAAAGTGGAGATAAAATGCCGCCTTGAGGGACGCCAGTTTCAAGATCGCACCAACTGGAGTTACACATACCAGCAAGAACCGACTGCTGTCGCCCCTGAAGATAGGAGGAAAACCATTCTAACGCCTCGGGAGAGACCATGAGATAGGACAGGACTGATAAAAGGACTTCTAATAGAGCAGTAAATAAGTTAGGTGAGATCGGATCGCCCTGTTTCACGCCTCTTTGGATATCAAATGGCTCTCCTTTGCCTTCCAGGTTTACCACCGCCTTGCCGTTTTTATAGATTTCTTTCAGTATCTCTATGTATCGGTTCTCGACTCCCTGCGTCTGCAGTGCAACCACAAAGGTTCGTGTTTTATGGAATCAAACGCTTTGCGCTAGTCTATAAACGCTACATAGAGTTTCTTGCCATATTCAGAAAAGTTCTCGATAAGTTGTGTCAAGGTGAAGATGTGGTCTATGGTTGAGTATGTTCTTCTGATGCCAGCTTGTTCTCGGGGTCGACTTATTGGTCTATAATTTCCTAAGTCTGTGGGATCGCCTTTTTTGTACAACAGAGTTAAAATCGATATTCCCCATTCTTTTGGTACTTTGTTGAGCGTCAGCATGTCATTAAAAAGGGAGGTTTGAAAGGTTTTGAATTCAGTAATAAACCAGCACACAGTTAACAAGATTGTTTTACTAGCTCCATATACATCAAGCATGCAAACAAGCATGCAGCAATCATGCAGCATGCAAGCAGGAATCACGCAGCGTGCAAGTAAGCATGCAGTATTCAGTTGCAGCAGGCATGGTTTCTGTCCCGACACCAGCGCTGTGGAGCTCCAGCGGTCCTCCGGGAGCTTAACGTCACAGAGGTTTTTATCGCTCACCATCGCAGCTCGCGACGGCGAGTGTTACAACCACCTGCTCCTCAACTCGCGGCGCGCCTTGCTACTCCGCGCCTATGATTTTCAGACAAGACTGCGTAGAGTCGGATTTGCAACGGTTCGTTTGTCACAAACTTTTGTAGAACAGCCTAATGAATTTTTGATCCAAAATAAATAAAATTTGATTCCGTTGTTTCTCTTTATTTTACGCCTAAATATTATTATGCCTAGTCACATTATGCGAGTTCAATTTATTCCAACAAAACAAATTAGTATTTAAGATAACAACATAATTGTATGCCAATAAAGAATATGGCAAAGTATTATTATGGCAAAAAAATTGTGCCAAAATAGTTATGCCAAAGTATATTAGGTAAAGAACATAATACAAAAAAGGGATCCCATTTAAATCTCACATACCTGTACAATTTGATAGCAGAATATAAGCGCATGTATCCTGTGCATCCTCTACAGCTATATAGAACGCCTCACAGTTTAGACTGAGTATAATTTGTAACGTCAAGTTCTTGAACACCCAAATGAATATAAAAAATACTAGCGACAACTCTAAGCTTTTGAGCTAAAAAATTAAAACAAAGGTAGGCACTAGTAATTGGAAAAAAACTACTTATAATAAATGCGAAAGTTGGTGAGGATGGATGAATAAATTGACGTATTATAAGCTATTATAAGCTTGTAATTAGAAATTGTCACTACTTATACATTTTTTTTAAATTATTTATATTAGTCTGTAAGCTTTCTTTAAAATTAAATAAATAATCATAAATAATATATATATTGTACTGTTTCACATAAAATCTACAGACCAAATTTGGATTAAATTTAGCACACATATAGTTAATAACCTGGATTCACACCAATTATACTTTTATCCCGGCACCACGATCCAGTGGGTTCCTAACCAAACTCCATGCGAGTAAATAAGCTACACAATATTTCGTAGTGAATTTAAACAGACACTGGAACCTCTTTTAATAATGAATGAACATTCTGCCTCAAATAAATAACCAAACAAAACCAAAAACTGTGTTTACGTTAGTGCAGATGAAAATATACGTACTTCAAAATTGATTCCGAAATTTGTTTGACAAGAATCTATAAGAATCTCATTATACATCAAGTTATGCAATAAATTTTGCACCGTGAAGTAAAGAATCTGGAACAAAAATGAATTATGCCATAATTGCCTCCTTTTACTCATTTTCAATAATTCATCATCATCAGTTCAGCCACGAATCAACTACTACTGGGTCAGACCCACAGAGTTCACACATCTTATCGCTAAATATATTATCTTTTTCTTTATTTTAGTCGTCCTGGTATTGTATTATGTATCCCATCTTTGACACTGTTAGAAAATAATAACAGATAAAGTAAAAAGAGTAAACAATTCAAAACTTACCATTTGTTGAAAATTATTTTTATAAATCTGGTAACTTTTTAAAATTTGGACATAAGTATGAAACAACCTTATGGGAGACGTTTCATCTTGGTTATCAGTGAATGAGTGTAAAACCTTGCGATTCCATAGAACAACTTTATCCTCCAGCAGCTTTAGAAATCTAATTGCGTAAATTATATTAACGTCAAAGACAATTAATGTAGCTGTACTAATGATAGCACTCAAGAGTTCTCCAGGGTAAAAGACATAATAATTACAAACGATATAAATGATGTAGTAGCAGATAATCGTAGTAATACTGATCCAAGTGCCCCTGATGAATTTGGAATTTAATTCACTAAATGTATTGCCAAATCTGTGCACTTTTTGAACGGTCAGAACAAACAATACAAAGCTGTTTGTTTGAGTCAAATTTAAGGCAAAATTAATGATGAATCCGCAAAAATAGTAGCAAAAGTTGTAGTACTGGCTATAGATACGCATTTTTGATATGTTCTCTGGTTTTGTTTTCTCAAACTCAATGATTTGATATAAATATAATGACATGCATGTAACAGTACCACAAAGTAACACAACTTTGTTGATAAGATTATTTATAGTTATGACATTATTCTTCAAATAATACTTAGGATTCAACAGAATAGTTTGCAGTAGGGTAAAAGGTAAGAACAGAGACTGCACATCTTTATCAAGAATATTATTAGATAAAAGTTCCATCTGATCGCTGAGATTAATAATTCGGTTATCCCTGCTTTTGGTAAACATGGTTTTGTCAGCACCGAACAAGCGCAAATGAAGCTTCTTTGAAACATTCCATATATGGGAATGAACGATATTTTCGTTCAATAGGTCACAAACAATCTCAATTGATGTATTACTGAACTAGACGACTGTATTGATTAATGTTTCAAGTGATTTATACTCGACTTGTCAAATCATAATTATGAAGCAGGTACTTATCGTAATTATAAGAAAAGGTGATGAGATAGACAGAAAGATTTCTCCAGGGCATTAATTGGCGTCCTTCATCAGACGATAATCATAAAACGTCACCACTTCGGAAACCGGAATATCACTCTGGATGTTCTTACCTCATATTCGAGTAAAATAGCCAGTGAGAAGATTTTGGTAAATAATAACAGCCTTTCAGGTCAATCTAGAGGTTTCGTATGACTGTGTAATCGTATACTAACTGAATTGTGGAGGTCACATAGTTAGTAGCTTCAAGAGAAATACTGAAATTCAGCTTCTTTCGGTATCTTTCGTAAGTAATAGTATTCAAAGATATAACGTTAATGAAAAAAATCCCAGGACAATCTCGACAGCGATAACGACAAAATGGCTAACTTTCGATCGTCGATTACTAACGACTAAATTCGGTTGCAATATTTATTCTTACGAGAAACGCGTCTAGGATGTAGAGCCTTTCATTATTCGCAAGCATCATTATTATGTTGTCCAATTTCTCACGGGCCATGGCAACTTTAAGAGTAAATTATTTTCCTTCAAGCTTGTTGACTCGCCTTTTTGTCAATGTTCAACTGGGCCTTTCCCGGTTGTAAACGTCCCTTTGTGCCTATTGGCCTTGTTTCGTTCTGTCTCCTGCTGCTGATATGGAGGGAAGTGGAAATTACAGTTCTTTCCTACTCCTCCGCTATACTTTCTGATTAATTT
The DNA here is from genome assembly GCA_916618015.1 of Xestia c-nigrum. NCBI lineage: Eukaryota > Metazoa > Arthropoda > Insecta > Lepidoptera > Noctuidae > Xestia > Xestia c-nigrum. The sequence goes on from OU745248.1 coordinate 1,786,469, forward strand.
CGTTGCGGGATCCAAGACAGTTAAATTCATTCTCTGGGACTTCGTCGAGCTTCATTGTCTCGGCGCTTTTCTGGTGGTCGCCACTGTTTATTCTGGCTTTCAGAAGTTACAGTGGTTTGGGCGTGTGTGGCGGGCTTGTCCCAAAAAAAAAAAAGCATCATTATTGCTACCGAATTTATTTCTTTAGTAATTAGCAACCAAAAGTTAACGATTTTGGTCGTTATCTCTGTCGGTATATCTGGGATTTTATTTTGTAGTAACAATGGGAGTCCAGTCCCATAGGGTTCATTATTCTTAGTGATTTCATGTTTCTTATTTATACGAATATGAATGACTATAAAAGAAAATGATATATATGCCTTTTCGTGGATGTCACTTTCTTTTTATTTAAACTTAATGGTCAGTGCAGGTGATTTTGACGGTTTTAATGGTATGATTGATTTTCTTAAGCTTTTAGAAAAAGTAGAATTTAATGTCCCATTTGCACACCGGTAAAGGTAGAATATTGTATAAAGAACTTCTGTTCTATGTATAACATGATGTACCTACCAATATTGACGAAAATAAATGTTTTAATTTGATTTGAAGATTGATTTGACCGGCTGTTATTATTTAACAAAAGCTCATAACTCGCTAGTATTATTCAAGTATGAGTTAAGAACTTCCAGACTGTTATCCCGGTTACCAAAGTGGCGGTGTCTCTGATTATAGTTTCATGAAGGACGCAATCGATTGTCCTTTTCAATATTATATTATTTATTAAAAAAAAACGGATGTGAAATTATCAAGTGGCAAGGAGTGTCAGACTTTTACTGAATACAACCCATTAATGTTCCTTCCTCGCCCTATATGTTCTGGGGCCGCGGTATCTCTTTCAATCAGTCTCGCAGCCCTGGCAGAAACGAATGCCCCTTTTTTTTTTAGGATGGGAAATCATTATATGACTTATCCCACTCTGGGCGGAGCGGGAGGGAGTGTCAGACTTTTCCTGACTAAAACCCATCCATGTTCCTTCCTCGCCCTTTACGTTCCGGGACCGCGGTATCTCTTTCGAGCAGGCCCGCAACCCGAAACGAATGCCTTTGAGAAATCTTTCTATCTGTCTCATCACTTATTCTTGTTATAACAATAACTTGTCTAGTCACATCATATTATTGACACAGGTGTGTGAACAGTATGATCTGACAAGTCGAGTATAATTAACTTGAAACATCAATCAAGACAGTCGTCTAGTTCAGTAATACATTGAATGAGTTTCTTTATAACCCATTGAAAATATGAGGAATTTTCCAAATAAAATTCATTTTCGTTTGAAATGTGCTGTTAAAACTATGCGCAGAACTAACATAATGATTGATGTTAGGGGTAATTTAGATCTTTTGTCTAATAATGTTCTTGATAAAGATGTGCAGACTATGTTCTTACCTTTCACCCTAATGCAAATCATTCTGTTGAGTCCAAAGTATCGCATCAAGAACAATGTCATAACTGCAAATAATATCTTCAATAAAGTGTTGTTGCTATGTGGAACAGTCATCTGCATGTCTTTGTATTTGTATCGATTGATTACATTTGTGATACAGAAACAACAGTTCACAATTACAAAAGTTCAAATCTTCTCCATGTATTATGACTCCAGCTACTATATTTGCGGATTCCTCATGAACTTTATATTTAACATGATTCAAACAGAGAGTGTCGTATTGTTCGTGTTGACAGTTCAAGAAATGCATATACTCGGCAATAGTGAAGTAAATTCCAAGTTTACCAATAGCAACTGGATGAGAGTAGCTATGATTATCAGTTTCTATATTATTTTCTGGGCTTGGACTTATTGGGCTTCTTACCCGATGGCACAGTTGAGTGTTATTATTTGTAAAGCTGTATTAATTATTTTTGACGCTAATATAGTTTATGCTATTGGATTTATAAAGTTGCTTGAGCATAAAATTGTTTTGTGGAATGATCAGGTTTTACAGTCGTTCAATGATAACCGAGATGAAACACACTGCAAAAGGTTGTTCCAAACTTATCTTAAAATAATAAAAAGTTACGACATTCATAAGAATATTTCTCAACAAATGGTAAGTTACAGAATAAACATTTTTGAGCGTAGTAAAGTAAGGGTAGGCTATAGAAACGGTGGATAGATCGATAAAAGATGATAATTATGACATGAAAAGGCGACAAATGGAAAAGAAGGCAATATGGTGCGAAGACTTTAAATTGGATTATGGATTTAGGAGCTGAATCCCAATTTAATCACAAAAAGGTTTTGACTCAGGAAAATAATGATAATACTACTTTGACAATTATAAGAGTTCATAATTAAATAACAAGAAGGGTCTTATGAAGTAACAATGGTACAATTTATTTATTTTCAGATTCTTTACTTCACGGTACATAACTTATTCTGACGACCCGAATGGCGTAGAGCTGGGCGAGGCTACCTTACGTTCTTAGGGTCCTGGGTTCGAATCCCGGTAGGAGCAAATGTTTGTGTGATGAGCATGGACATTTGTTTCCGAGTCATGGATGTTTATATGTATAATAAGTATGTATTTACAAACAGAAAAGTATATAAGTAGTATATCAACTATCTGGTGTTCATGACACAAGCCTTGCTTAGTGTGGCACTAGATGGCGCTGTGTGTTAATGTCCAGCGATATTTATTTATATTTATATTGAGGGTCAAACTTATAACTTACTTTTTTTTTTATTACATACCTTAGTGTATAATGCAGCCTATATATACGTTTATCAATCACTCAACAGAAACCATATTGTGGTACGTATATTTTTTTTTCTGCATAAAGCGAAGTTCATTTTACTGCGCCTGGTATTACCGCTAACTCTGTTAGATTATTTTAAATTTAATATTATTAGTAGCTTTTTGTTTTTTTTTAACCAAATATTTTTAACAATATGCCTTATTCAATCCATTCTCTATACGTTTGTGAGTCATCACTGAGAGAAAAGAGAGTAATTCTTGGCAGGAATTGTCTTGGGTAATTGCGGTGATGAATGCTTTTTTCTTTCTGTATCAAGCCTTTGTTCCGCTACTGTTAGCCTGCCTCGTCCAAAGGCCTCTCCCCATAATTCCTTCTAACTTGTCCCGTCATTTTCTACGAGGTCTGCCGAGACGCCTTCTGGCTAGTAATATGCCAGTGAGATTAAAAATAAAGTAAGGGTGTGATTTTCAGAATAGGGGTTTTGTATTAACGTCAACATTACTATATTTAATTTGGATGTTCAAAAATTTGATGTTGCAAACTATACTGAGTCTGTACGGCGAGGCGTTTTATATAGCAGTGGAGGACTCTCAGGATACATGCGCTTATTATTCTAACGTCAAATTGAGCAGGTATGTGAAAAATTAATATAAAAAATAATGTGAAAAATATCTTATGACAATCTTAGTAACATAAGAACTACTAATTCTGTTTACAAACTATAATATTATGTTGCAGAAGAAGAGAAGAAGTTATGCAAGAACGTGAGGCGCGTGCACCGAGCATCGTTCAGTAAGATGCGCGCGTGTCGACTGTTCTACGTAGACGTGTGTCTACTACTACACCTGGCGGCACTTCTCACTAACTATACCGTTGTGTTGCTGCAGTTCGCATTTCTGTAATCCTAGTACCATTAAAAGTTTTGCATGCAAGTGTTTTTTTGTCTAATGCTTACATAGTTTAATTAGTTACTTAAATTAATATTACCTTACGAGCCAAAACGACTCCCCTGAAAAATGAGTTCAATTAAGCTCTGTGATTAAAACCGTAATTAATTTATAATTCTGAAGATGACGGTTACCTTAGAAACACCACAATGATTTACATTTATAAGCAACGAAAGTAAGATACGATGAAAGTTTTAGCTTGTCTTGTATTATTTTGTTGTTTGTTTTACCTTGTTCCACAAGATTCTCAAATTAGCTTCTAAAGATATGAAGCAACACAAATGCAATTCTTGTATTTGATAAGCCTGTTTTTTTCCGGGTGGAAACTGACTTAAGAACTTGTTGTTGTAATTTCCAGTCTTAATCATTATTATCAAATCAGGGATCTGTCAAAAACCTGTCTTTCTTATCATCTTTGATAATGGTACCCACGTATTATGTAAGTTTGATACGGTATCTTAGAAAGATATTGATCAAGCCTTGAATCTAAAAAGACAACATATATAACAGTCTCAGTCAGCTATATTTTGCAAACAAATGTATGTACAGAAGAGAATGTAAACTTTATGTGTCTGTTTTAAACGAAATTGAACATTGTATCAACTCAAAAATTGTTATTAAAATACTGAAGATATAACAGCTGATGCTTATGATAAAAATGACATCAGTACTAAGCATTGTATTGTTGTGTATGGTATTAGTAGTGACGTCATCAACGGCGGTGGAGGTGAGAGTGAGTGAGGGACTGTTGGAGGGAGAGTTGGAGCAGAACGAGTACGGTGGATCGTTCTTCAGCTTCAAGGGGATTCCGTTCGCACAGCCGCCAGTAGGAGAACTAAGGTTCAAGGTAACTGGATCTTTGATCTTGATATTAACATTTAATTTTTTAGCAAATTTCATGAATATGGTGCACCATACAATACAGTACCCGGTTTGTAGGAGTGAAGTAATGCGATCTTAAATAATCTTTAAACTAATTTCGATTTTTTGAGCCTTTCCAGTCATTGGTCAATTAATTTACAATACTTCATCCAAATCCGTCTAGCCACATCAGCATTAAAGAGTAGTAAACACAAAAAAAAAAAATGGCAATTATAATAGTAGTGTTTTATTTAATGAATCATTCTGGTTTCTCTGAATTGCATATTCTAAAAAATACAAACAACATTTAGTTGATAACGTAATTTTCGTCAAAACACAGCTTTATTTTATGTCAAGTACAGCTGCCCTGTTTGAGACGGCTTTTTTTAAGTGCATCTGGTTTGTTGTCTTTCCCAACTTATTCACTATCGATATTTTTTATAGGCCCCACAACCTCCATCACCATGGGAAGGAGTTCGCAGCGCAAAGGAATTTGGCCCTAAGTGCGCTCAGTATGAACTCTTCTTTGATGAACTCGCAGGAAATCGAAGTGGTTCTGAAGACTGTCTGTATCTTAACGTTTACACACCAGAAGTCAACCCTGATACACCTTTGCCTGTCATGTTCTGGATACACGGAGGTGGTTTCGTATCTGGCACTGGAGATGATACCGAATACGGTCCTAAGTTCCTTGTAAGACAAGATGTTGTTCTTGTCACGATCAACTACAGACTTGAAGTTTTAGGTTTTCTCTCTTTAGAAACAGAAGATGTGCCTGGAAACGCTGGTATGAAAGACCAAGTGTTAGCCCTCAAATGGGTGAAGGAAAATATTGCTAATTTTGGTGGTAATCCTGAACACATCACCATATTTGGTGAGAGTGCTGGCGGGGCCAGTACCTCTTACCACTTAATATCCCCTATGTAAAAGGGTTTATTCAAGAGAGCCATAGTTCAGAGCGGCGTTAGTATTGGCTACTGGGCACAGTCATACAAACCGCGTGAAAGAGGCTTCGCATTGGCAAGACAATTAGGATTCTATTCTGCAGATGTTAAGGAAGTATATGAATTCTTAAGAAATCAACCTGTGGATTCACTTATACAAGCCAAAGTTCCTATAACTTATTCCGAAAAAGTGAGGACCAATAACGAAATTTATTTTAGTATTACTGATGAAAAAGATTTTGGAAACAATGAGAGATTTTTCTATGGAGATATGATCGATGCAGTCTCTGGTGGTGTTCACGAAGGAGTTGATATTATGGTAGGATACACAGCCGATGAAGGTTTAATGGGTATAGGTATATTTGGTGATTTCAGAGAAAGTCTTGAGCAAGCAAGAAACTATCCACAGTTCTTTGTGTCCTATCCGATGTCACTCGATTTATCAGTAAATAAACAACTAGAACTTGGGAAAAGAATCAAAGAGTATTATTTCAAGAATGAGATTTCAATACCAGATGACTGGGAGAAACTAGAAAGATATTATGGCATGGATGTTTTTATATTTCCCACGATAAGATGGATTAAACTATTGTCTCGCTCTCAAACGAACAAGGCATATTTGTACAAATTCACTCTATTTTCAGAATTGAATATTATGTCTGAATTAATGGGAATTGGTGATGTGGTTGGAGATAAACCAGTAGTTGCTCATGCTGATGACTTGATGTATTTGTTTAGTGTGAGGGATCAGACCATTGATATGAGCTCAGCCGAGTTCCAATATATTGAGAAAGTTACCACACTTTGGACAAATTTCGCTAAATACGGGTAAGTCCAGCATGGAATTTTAATTAATGACGAGAAAACAATTATTGCTCAAATTCTAGCTCATCACTGACACTATAATAACTGTTTTATTTTGTAATTTATACTTGCAACACCATTGTGTCTTTGTCGAAGATGCGTACTTGACTACGTCGATGTATGTGTGTGCGTGTGTGTGTTTGTATTTTGTTTTCTCCTGTCTTAAATAGCTAAATTATTATTCAGGACCTAGTTGACCTCTGTTAGTTTGCTTGAGTTTTATTTTGAAGTGACGCCGGTATCTCAACCAGTTAAAATCCACCCAATATTATTATAATTATCCTATCCATGAGAAACCCACTCGTGTACAGTATAACTTATATGTCATTACTTGACCTAAAATATTGCAACTACGTTTTATTGCCATTTCAGGAACCCAACTCCTGATGATTCCTTGGGTGCTAAGTGGTTACCGTATACTCTTGAAAACCAAGAATATCTGGATATTGGCAACGAGCTGAAAGCTGGGTATGCACCTGAGGAAGAAGAAGTACAATTCTGGGAAAATCTTTTCACGGAATTCGGAATTCAACTCTATTAAACATAAGGATGCTATCATATTGTTCATTCGTGATAATAATATGACTGCGTCCTTTGACTGACGCTGACGGTTTCTAAATAAATGTTTTGTAAAATAGAATTGGTTTCATTTGGCGCTATTAATCTCATTAAACGACTTCCAAATAAAATCATTTTACCGAAAAAAAAGATTTTTCACAGTAAAGTTATTTTCCACTTCTGTGTTTTTGTTAGTCAATTATTTTTTGCCAAAAACGTTATTGATAGAACCATTATAATGTGCGAGAAACCAGATAACGAATTCACATGAGTAACGTCACTAATGTACAAAATATTAAACATCAAAGTGCAAATCTTTGTTCCAGTAGAACGTCCCCTCCTCTAAAAACTAACCCGTTGGCTTGAAAAATCTGGAAAAAATCATGATATTGTCTTTTTTAAACTTTCACGATCAGAACACATTACAAAAACTTAAGAAGACAGGTATTTATCGCGAATTTACCTTTAATTTAATCCCGGCGTTTCGACCGGATTGCACCAGCCGTGGTCGCGGGGAGACTGAAGTACTGGACCTCCAGGTCGAAACGTCGGGATTAAATTAAAGGTAAATTCGCGATAAATACCCGTCTTCTTAAGTTTTTATAAATCATGATATTAGTACATTTAATGTTTCCGAGTCATGGATGTTATATGTATAATAAGTATGTATTTACAAACAAAAAGTATAAATGTAGTATATCAACTATCTGGTCTCTAGAATCTCCAGCAATAATAAAAGATTGTTCAAAATAGTAATACTAAAAACAAAAAATCCAATAATTAAACAATATTATAAAAACTATGAAAAAATATTTAAAAAAATGGTTACGACAGCAAAGAAGACTGAATACATAAGTAACATAAAAAAATCTACCAATAAAGTCAAAACAATGTGGAGTATCATAAATGAGAGAGCGAACAAGAAATTAAAAAACGATAAAAGTAACATACAATTGCAAATAAACGACAAAACAACATCCGAACCTGAACAAGTAGCCGACATTTTTAATAACTTCTTTGCATCAATTGGTGAGAGCGGCGTCAGAATACCTGGCAACCAGGAGTCTGACGGCACGTCCGTGATAAACCCCGCAGAAAATAGCATGTTCCTTAGCCCTATAGACCCCTGGGAAATAAACCGTGTAATAAAACAGTTAAAGAACAAAAGTAGCCATGGGATAGATGAAATCCCACCAATCTTATTAAGGCAATGTGCAGATGACCTGACGCTCCTGTTCCACATCCTTCTGAACCAATCTTTTGACCAAGGTGCCTTCCCCGATCTATTAAAAAAGTCACTCATTAAACCGATCCACGAAAAAAAAACAAAATCAGATCCAAACAATTACCGCCCAATAGCCCTTTTACCTGCAGCCTGAAAGATTTTTGAAAAAGCCATGTGTGACCAAATATACAAATATTGGAGCGGTTTTTGCGAAAATGGTTTTCGCAAAAACCGCTCAACAACTTTGGCAGTGTACAAATTTATTCAAGAAGCACTTAATATAATTAATAAAAATAAATATGCCGTTGGATTATTACTAGATATGACCAAAGCCTACGACAAAGTCCAATTTAATATATTGTTTAACAAGCTATACGGAATAGGCATTCATGGAAAAGCCCATGATTGGCTTGTATCTTACTTTAAAAATAGCTCAGAGAGCAAACAGTAGAAATTGAATATTTTAATCACACGTCAAAAGAAATAGAAAAAAAATCGATCTAACAGCAAATCAATTAGTGCTTCAATACCCCAAGGAAGCGTAATAGGACATCCTATTACGCTTCTCTTGTTTCTAATCTATATCAACGACTTACCCAAAATCATAGGAGGACCATGTGTATTATTTGCGGATGACATTTCTCTATTAGTCTCATGTAAAAACAATTTCAATTTAAACGACGAACTAAATTCAATACTCACTAAAACCATCACTTGGATGAAAGCACATAACCTCGAAATAAATTATTACAAAACTAAACTTATTACCTTTCATCCCCACCAAAAAGCACCAATTTTTTTAGGATGGGAAATCATCAAATGTCTTCTCCCACTCTGGGCGGAGCGGGAGGGAGTGTCAGACTTTTACTGACTAAAACTCATCCATGTTCCTTCCTCGCCCTTTATATTCCGAGGCCGCGGTATCTCTTTCGAACAGGCCCGCAACCCCGGCAGGCTTCGGCCCTTGCGGGCCCCTCCCCTAATGCTGACATCTCTTTGAGGAACATCGCGCGTGGAACACGAACGCGCCGTCGACACGGCCTGGCGTCGTTAGACGGACGGACGGCTAGCTAGCCCATAGTCAACCGTCCACAGGCTCGCATCTACGGTGGCCGGTAGCCACCACGTGGCCCCCGACACCCGGTGCGTCTCCCGCGGCGGCCGGGAAGAGAGGATCTTTCCCTCTCTGGTTCCGCCACCTCCTTCGCCAGCATGACTGCTTCGCAGAAGGAGGTGACAGCTTCCCATTCCGTCTCGCTCCGGACCATGGATTGAACCAGGGCCGGACGCGAGAGGTCGCCGCCGCCGATCGCCGCTTCGAGGACACGGCGGTGCTCCGCCCACGCAGGGCAGACTTCCACCGTGTGCTCCACCGTGTCCTCCGGTCGATCCTCGCAGTGGAGACACCCGGGCGTTTCCTCCCACCCGATTCGGTGCAGGTACCTCCCGAAACATCCGTGTCCGTGTGACCTGCGTCAGGCGGAAGGTGAGGACGCCGTGGCGCCTCTCCAGCCACTCCTCAAAGAGGGGACTTACCGCCACTATCGTGGCGTACCCTGCACGGGGTTGCGACAGTCGCTCTCTCCATGTCGCCATGAGATAGCGCCGGAGGTCCGTCCGCTGAGCGGCAATTTGCCGCGGCAGCGGAGTTTCTCCCCGGCGTAGTACCTCCGCGCGCCACTCATGCAGGCGCGCAAGCACCATTAAACATAGATTTTACTTTTAATATCACAAAAATAGAAATTGTCAAAGAATTTACGCTACCTGGTCTCAATTTGGATACTCATATAAATTGGAAATCTCACATACAAAAACTAAGATCAAAAATTTCAAGATTTTCATATGCTCTACGTGAAATAAAGAAAACCACAAATCTCCAAACAGCGCTCACCACCTACTATGCATATGCTTATGCATGGCTAAGCTACGATGTTACCCTTTGGGGAAATAGCACAGATGCACCCTCACTCTTTGTCCTTCAAAAAAAATTAGATAGAATCCTGGCAAATATTGAGCAAACGGACAGTTGCAAACCTCACTTCCAAAATTATAATATCTTAACTCTCCCCAGTATATACATATTAGAAACCTGCAAATTTGTTCGTAAATATCAAGAGTTTTACACAAAGCGCGAAGATATACAATCACGTTTCACACTCCGACACAAATCAAGATTAAAGATTCCGCAATCTAGACTGAAAATACACTCAACAAGCCCCTATGTAAGGTCTATAAAAATATATAATAAACTACCTGAAATAGTTAAAAAAGAAGAAAAATTAAGCACATTTATAAAAAACTAAAACAATTTTTAACAGAAAAATGCTATTATAGCATAAATGAATATTTAAACGATAAAATGTAATTAATAATGTACAAAATTTCTATGTATATTTATATAGAATTCTTATTATGGTAATATTGGATTTATTTTTGATATATATGTATATTTTTTTTTCTTTGTCTTTTGCTGAGCCCGACAGGGTCCATAATGATCTCATTTTTAATTTACCACCTAAGTACACATTTTGGAATGCAAATAAAGTTTGAGTATTGAGTACTGGTGTCCACGACACAAGCCTTGCTTAGTGTGGCACTATTTGGCGCTGTGTGTAATGTCTAGTGATATTATTATTATTTCATGAACTTTAAAGAAAAATTATAGCGGTTAAGATAACTTTATTAGTTTAGCACTAATAGTCATTGAACTTGGGAGTTGGATAATTTTGTACTAATTACAAAATCCTTACAATAAATTGTGACCTGGCCGTTTTTTTTTAATATTTTCCTCTCACCCATGTTTTCTTTAGACTTCATCTTCATTCATAATAATATGTTCGCGCACGATATGACTTCATCGGATGTAATTGAAGGAGTAAAGCTGGTTTCTGACTATTCTATACTATGTTGCTATGTTGCTACATAGTATGGCAAAGCAGGACCTAATGCTATAATATATAACATGGCGATGTTATCGCAAGCATTTATAATGTATAGCAGGTAAAGCAATAAGAAAACTTTCTTTTTTAGTTTCAAATCTCTTTATTAACATTAACACAAATGAAGAGAGCAGCGTTGGCCCAGTGGTGCCGGTCCCGACTTACGAGCAGTAAGTCGTGAGATAGAACCCAGACAGACGCATTACTTTGTGTAATTTAAACCATCACCACTGCTCTCAAAACGGTGAAGGAAAACATCCAACCAGAAATTCGAAGCCATGTGACATCTTCCAATCCGCACTGGGCCCGCGTGGTGGATTATAGCCCATACCTTATCATAGAGAAGAGGCCTGTCCCAGCTGTGGGAATATTAACGGGCTGATGATGATGAAATGAATTGAGAATGGAAAAAATGAAAATAAATTACTTATCATTTTCAATTAAAGTTTTTTTTTTTTAATTTAAGTTAAATTATTGAAAAATGTAATTATTTAACGCATATTATTATTTATTATTATTATTAGTTATTTTACATTAAAAATCAAATAAATTAGTAAAAAAAATGAAGTTAAAAGTAAGGAATGAGTATGATAGCAGAGGAAGTTTGACAGGAGCACCTGTTACAGAAAAAATAAAGAAAGGCGTTTGTTTTGAAATGGGTATGTAATGAAGAGGGACGAAACGTATGTAAGTAAAAGAGAATTAATATGAATGTTGAAGGATTGTGTGAAGAATTATTTGAAAAGAAAGAAGTAAATGATTCCGTGACGTCTGACAGGGAGAATAGGATAACAAAACGTATTGCGCCTACCCTAAGTAGAATAGGACAAAGGTGATGGTGAAGGGATGATGATGATAATAACAGAAGTGATTAATCAAAGATTTACAGAGAAAAAGAAAACTGTAACAAAACAATTACATAAGTCATGATGAGAGACAAGAAATGTAGGAGCTGTGCAGCGTCTATATTGAATAGACCACATGCGTTCATTTTGTTGAAGGAAGCTTTCTGCAAACGATGAATGTTCTTGCAGACTCTTTTTTGGGCTTCTGTGGAGAAAACAATAACAAGAATGATTATTAAATATAACGAACTAAAATAGATTGAGACTAGCTTATAGTTAAAAATGGTCACCTGAGAACGGTGATAATTCAGTTTACCATTAGTGAAACGTATTTTTTAGAACCTCAGACTTATGTTCATCATAAGTATAACCGTATAGCCACATAACGAACGGGTAAATATTGTTATCAAAACCTCTCGAAATAACTTCATTTTTGCAGTTAGCCGGAACGCGAGGAAAAGAAAAATCCAATAATTGAACTATAATTGAACTATAAATATAGTTGTAAGAATACTTACAGTACCTACCCAAATATATATTATCTATGTACTAACTCATGCCTGCATGGAATTCGGTGATTGCCCCATGGAGTGGAATTATTGGCATAAAAACTACCCTAAGTGTTAATCCAGGTTACAAACTATCTGTTCCAAATCTACATTCAATTCTTATTATTATTCAAACCTGTTCACTAGTTTTTGCGTCAAGAGTTACAAACACCTATTCTTACAAACGCATTTACAACAATAGTAAGACTACAGCTAATACACTGGCTTTGTTTGGTTTACCTGATATATCTCTAGAAGCCTCCAGTCTAGCGCAAGTCAGCTGTACTTCTTGCATCACTGAGTAAAAGTTTTCACATTCCACGCTCAAATATATTTGGATGATAATGCTTTTAATTAGCCAGAATTGGGAGACAATGACTTGAAGACAGAACTAGAAATGAAGGGTTTGGTCATCACTACTTCTAAAATAATTATAATGTTAATCGAGGAATGTCAGGAGAATTATCATGATTCGAGAGTTTCTTCTTGACGTAACGATAGCAATCTAAATGGTCTTCCTGGAACTGCGTAGGTAAGTATTAGGTGTCTTCAGCAGCATCCTTCAGTTTCTGTAATGAACATACTACGGACACGTAGAATACTACATTAACACCTTAGTGCCGGGAATACCTCGTGGGTTCAGTCAAGTAGTACTGGCAATGACGGGACATTGATGAGTGTTGCCTTTCATCGAGTTATAAAGCTTGCAAAATACCCTTAACAAATCCTAGAGGCTCTTGTTCTTTTTGTCTTTGTTATACATACATCTACCTGGTAATCTTGTGCACGTCTTTTTACATTGTTGTCACATAAATGCACAACATGAATGATGTAACCATGATTTTGCAACAATACTTTGATTTATGAAGTGTCTTCCCGATTCTTCTCCATAGAAATCTACGCTAGGGAATGGGTAACTACATTACTTTCTCAAGTTATTATGCCTTGTGACTGTAACTGTAGCTTTGCTTTTTTATATTTTTGACATTCAAAAGTGCCGTAATGGTCTTAGTGAAATAAATGCTGTGAGTTTGAGCTCTTCTAGTTGCAGAGATAACAAGTTAAAAGTTCCAACTCCTTCACACAATTTCTTTAAATACAAGGTCCAAATGTTACAACTTAACTTTAAATACCTCCATGAACTCTGTACCATTCAATGCATCTATCACTAGAATGTTTTGAGTGTTACCGTTAACCGTTGCTTGGAAATGTCTTTTTTTGGGATGCAACCCAAAAAAAAGCAAGTGCTATAATAATTTGATGTGCAAAATATTGGAAGATCTATTTTACTTACAAAAGCATTTTCATCCAATGTTATCTTACTCGTCTGTATGTGAATTGCTAAATCACCCAGACTATTTGAGAATATGTACAAATTATAAAATACTATCTGAAATCAAGAAAAAACATTGTTCAATGAACGAATTGTAATTAGATTAACAAATGCCACAAATTTCAAAAATTTGCCAAAACCAACCTGCTTCTGGAAGATAATCTCAATTAGTTGATAAGAGCTCAATATTTTCACATAGGCTTTGAAGTAATTATTCCAAAAACTCTCGTCTCCATTGCACCTTGGTTCCTGCACGTTGTCAATCCATACAGTTACAGTTTTTCTATTCAGTTTCATTACCATAGCAGCATAGACGACATTTATGTCAAAACAGACGTGGAGCCAGCTATCGAAGGTACCGAAGAAACTAACAGTAAAGGTAGACCAGAAATAAAAGATCCAGAAAATATGGAAAAGAATCAAAGCAAAGACGTAAATCCAGTTGTGAATGATGAAACGTTTGAAAACCTTTCCGTTAATATTGAGAATTTTATGAGCATTTTGGATACCAGAGACTAAGAGCACGTTGTTAGTCTTCTCCATGACATTGGTATAATAATCAAGAAGAATACCAGTGACGAAAACTACGAAGTTATTCATGTTGCCAAAGTAGACAGCATTGGGCCCTTTCTTCTCAAATGAGGATGCGGACACGACAAAAGAGCTGCCAACGATGTAAACGGCAGTACCAAAGGCTGCAATGATATCGTAACTTAAACTGTTTTGAGTGATAGAGTCTTCTTCAAATTTGTACTTAGCACAGAAGAATAATGCTTGCATAATGTTAAACGGCCTGAGTATTGATTGTAGATATTTTTCAATAACCACCTTCCCTTGTTTTTCATGATTAATTTTGTTTAGTCTATTTGTTACAGTAATTTTTGTAACTTTAAGATTATTTATAGAGTCTGATAACGTGTCCATTACTGTACGGTAAGCAAGTGGGTATAAATAATTTTGCTTGACAGGCACAAAGTCAAATAGCAATTAGTCCGATTGGCTGAAGCATTTCCATAATACACTTTCTATAAAAATAATTATCTTGAAGAATTAGAATTCTGTTTGATCTACTAAAAGAATGTCCGAAATAATATATACTTATTCATTTATTTATTTAATACAGCTTAAACTATCTTAACAGGTCGTTCACCCTAATGCGACAGCTAAGAACTTATATTATTAACCTAAACTATATACTTACAACCAAATTACAAGAAACATTACATTATTAAAATTAAAATGTAAATTGTATATTAAAATATACGTAGAGCAATTAAGTATAGACACAAGCACATCAAGGTACCACAATCTGTTTCCAGCTTTATTGATAGGGCATTTGGTTTAAGATTGATTGGGATTATTTGACTGTGAATATTTGAATAGTTTCGGCCATCTGTACAAGGAGAATGTATTTAAATAATAATGATAAGGCTAAGTTCACATGACCGCGCGAAGTCACATGACGGCATAATTATGTACGTGCGGCACGGTGCGGCAGTCTGGCGTCATCATTGCTTTACACTTGTGTCCAATCAAAATATACATATTATTTGGGAACCTAGATATTCCATAATCCAATCGAAATAAATACACACTACCTTAGGAATATGTTTGATTTACAAATTATTTTAGTATTACGTTTGTATGAAATACGCATGCTCCGCATTATTGCAGAAAATTAAAACTAATTCTTCCCAAGATCTTCTTTTTGAATTGTTGTTGCGTTGGCGCGCGGTAATGTAGACGATAATCACTGTTTACTTTGATCTTGTACCGCGAGGTTAGTGGTTCCGCACGGTACCGGGCGGTCATGTGAACTTAGCCAAGGTCAGAGCGGCAGTGACATAGTGGTAGCGGCCCCGACTTATTACCCTCAACTTACTAACAGTAAGTTGTTTGTTCGAACTTAGGCAGATTAATTACTGAAATTTATTTCATCAACGCTGCTCTCAAAACGGTGAAGGAAAACATCGTGAGAAAACCGGCATGGCTAAGTACCAAAAAACTCGAAAACAAAATCAAAATCAAAATCAAAATCAAAGCATTTATTTCAAGTAGGCCAGTTACAGGCACTTTTGAATTGTCGAAACAAAATTGAACATTTAAAGTAGCTACAGTCCCAGTCACAAGACATAAAAACTGTGAAAGTACTGTAGTTGCCCATTCCCTAGCGTAGATCTCTATGGAGAAGAACGGGCAAGAAACTCCATGGACACTCTTTTAAATAAAAATATTGTTACAAAATCTTGGTTACATCATTCATGTTGAGATGGTATATTATGTGAGAACAATGTAGCAAGATGTGCACGTTAAAAGTGTCCATAGCAAAACAAAAATAAAATACAACTCAAAAACAAAATAATTAATTCAAATAAACCATGGCGACTAAGAGATGACCAGTCACAACTGACAGCGCCCGTTCACGAACATGACGCATGGATCAGCACCATTCAGCTCAACCATTTTGAAGGGAGCTAAATGGTCCGACACACGCGCCACCATCAGCGAGACATTTGAGAGAGCATGACGTACTCTCAACCGCCAGGGCACATTCTAGTCAAGAACTGCCGTAGGCTTTCAGTGAATGATAGCTTTCTAGTACAAAGTACTCACACAATATGGGCTATGCGATTATATAATACTAACATTGAATCTATACAATGCAAAGATAGTTGTACAATCTTCAGCAGCTCCAACAATACCATTTAATGCTATCAATTTTTGCGCCCCTGTCCTTGTGGAGCAGGACCAGCATTGAGCCAAGCATTTTTATCAGCGATATAATCGCTCAACTTGTAATATGCTTGCTTACATAGTGTGCGTTTAATGCATGTTTTAAATTTTGTCTCATTCAGTTCAAGAATACTTTGTGGAATTTTATTATAGCATCTCAAACAGTACCCCATGAAAGATGAGTCTACTTTAGCGAGTCTAAAGCCTGGCTGAACTAATTGGTCCCTATTTCTAGTACTGTAGTTATGTCTGTCACCTCTTTTACCAAAAAGATGCAAATTTTTTCTGACGTACATTATGTTTTCGTAGATGTATTGACAATGTACCGTCATAATGCCAATATCCTTAAACAGCTCTCTTAGAGAATCGCGTCTACGAAGATTATATATGGCTCTAATGGCTCTTTTCTGCAGAATAAATATAGACTCAATATCTGCAGCTCGTCCCCATAGCAAAATACCGTAAGACATTATACTGTGGAAGTAACTAAAATAGACCAGTCTAGCGGTATCTACATCAGTAAATTGACGGATTTTTCTAATGGCATATGCTGCTGAACTTAGCCGCCCCGCAAGAGATGTTAAATGAGAACCCCATTGTAGCCTTGAATCAAGCGTAATCCCCAGGAAAACCGTTTTATCTACGAATTCAAGTTTCTCATTATTCAATAATATATCACAATCACTACCCTTAACATTCGGTAAAGCAAATCTTATGCATTTGGTTTTCTTTTCATTTAATACCAAATTGTTTGCTGTGAACCAATTTTGGACCTGCAGTAGGGCATTATTCACGTCATCTAAATTTTGTGCCCGTCTATTTATCTTAAAAATCAGAGAAGTGTCATCAGCAAATAACACCATATTTTGAGGTTGGTTTTTCAATAAATAGGGTAGATCATTTATGTATACTAGAAAGAGGAAAGGACCCAATATTGAGCCTTGTGGAACCCCCATTTTTATTTTTAAACCCTGTGAGTTAACACCATTTATCTGAACATACTGTTCTCTATCATTTAAATATGATCTTACCAAACTAAGTGCAAGTTTACCCAGTCCGTAATGCTCAAGTTTCATAAGTAATGTGTCGTGGTTTACGCAATCAAACGCTTTGGAGAGGTCATAAAAAATCCCTATAGCGTCTTGGGACTCTTCCCACGCAGTAAATATGTGCTTTAATAAGGTTACACCGGCGTCAGTTGTACAACGTCCCTTGGTGAAACCATACTGTTGATCATGTAAGATTCTGTTGGTGTTAAAGTGATAGAGCATTTGATCAAGCATTACTTTTTCAAAAACCTTGCTAAAAACTGGCAACACGGAGACAGGTCTATAATTGTTAGTATCTTTACTGTCCCCGGATTTGAAAAGAGGTATGACTTTACTGTATTTCATTAAATCAGGGAAGACTCCTTGGTCCACACATAGATTAAAAATTAAAGCTAAGTATGGGGCTATAGTCTCAATTATGGATGTACAAACTTTGATAGACATTCCCCATAGATCTTCGGTCAGTTTTATTTTTATTTGCCGGAAAGCTTTAATAACTACCATAGGGTTAATGTGTTTAAATTTAAATTCAGCCAGGCAGCCAGACACATTCGCCTTTAATAAACCCATTGAGACTTCAGGAGAGGAATTAAGGGCCTCCGTAGTTTTTAATGGTATCTCTGTAAAGAAATTTACAAATTCTTGAGCTACTTCCTGATTAGAGCTTTTAGGACCACATGCTGTGTCTAATGTGTAGCTGGTGTTGCGTATTTTCTTCCTGTTAGTCTCGTTATTTATGACTTTCCAAACTGTCTTTATTTTATTTTCTGCTGTTTTGATCTTGTTGCTAATGTGCAGGGCTTTAGCAAACCTGCATGTATTTCTAAAAATTTTTGAATACTTAGCAACATACTTGTTAAAAGTTTCAGTGTTAATAAAAGGCTTAAGGCCATAAAGCTCAAATAGTCTTTCCCTACTTTTTCTGATACCTCTAGTTGCCCAATCACTAAATATGAATTTAGGGCAAATACTTTTTGTCTTCTTTTCAAAAGTTTTGTTGAATTCCGTGTGAACTATTGAAAAGAAACGATTATAAAATTGATTTATATTAATATCGTCATGGCTTATAACACTTAGCTTGTTCTGTAGGGAAATATTAAACCCATTTAATTTGCTAGAAGTTATGGGTCTAAATTTAATCTGTACTTTTTGCAATGGTGTATTACACCTATAAGTTACAGTTTGTCCGCTATGGTCGGACGGCAAACAATTTACTATGGCTTTATCTAAGTAATCACAATCGCAGAAAATATTATCTATACAAGTAGCAGAAGATGCTGCGATTCTAGTAGGTTCAATAAAAACGTTAGTCAAGTCAAATGATTTAAAGAGATTTAATAACCGACCGCTATGTGAATTTTCTTCTAAAATATTGATATTGAAATCACCACAAATTATTGTAGATTTATTACTGGCTGCAAGTTTTGCCAGGACATCTTCCATTATTGATTCAAATATGGAAAAGTTTTGATAGTTTGGGGGTCTGTACACACACAATTACATGCTTATCTAGCTCAACACAGGACAGTTCGACGCAATGTTCAACCGAGAGACCTACTATGTCATTACGTTGCTTATATTTAAAACTATTTTTTATTAATATTAGGGAACCTCCACGAAGCATCGTTTTACGGTTAAAGCAGCTACCCACTATATAGTTCTCATAATTAATAAGCATTTGGTAATCCTTTAGCCAATGTTCAGTAAGACAAATAATGTCAAACTGACTGTTTTCTAAAAACAATTCAATTTCTAATAATTTGCAAGACATTCCTTGGATATTTTGGTGGAATAATTTTAAGGTGTTCTGCTGAGGCCCTTTTTTAGTAACTAATTGAGTGCAAGAATTAATAGTACCTTCTGTTGTCTCACTTTCTAGTTTAAATTAATATTAATATTTGGAGTGAGGCCGGAGACTCCCGTGCCATCCTCAGACAACAAGACCCTATCACTAATAGACCCTAATTGAGGATTCACCACGGTGACAGATGGATCCTCCTCTGAGCAATATTTGTAAAGATTTATAGCACTACTGCTATATTCATTTAAAGTCACCTGTACATTAGTAGAATTACTAATAGTCGCAGTGTTAATAATAGTACTAAACTTAGACATACTATTTATGTCTGTGTGAATATTAAAAGCTAATAGCGAAGCTATTTTGTGTCTACATCTAATAGGTAGATACACCTTACCCCGTGTCGACTTAAGTTTACCAACAAGAGTGTTGATATCTAGGTATATAAGTCTGTCACTATAGTGACCTGCCAGAAAATGAACATGGTTATTTAACATATGTATATAATTGTTTTTTCTACTACCCAAATTTTTAAAATAGGGAAAAGCACACAATATGATTTTACTACAGTTTAACTTCAACAACTCTGATACACAGTTAGTGATATCTTCCTTTTTTATCTTAGAACTATTACCAACACATATAGTAATGGTGGTACTAGGATCACAAACACTTTTTGTTACAGATGCCATAACCTGTTTGTAGGTTGACCCTGGCATACAATTGTTTTGGGTACAATAACTCAGGTTATTACTAATTAATTTACCTAGCCCCCTACCCTTACTATCAGAGAACATAACTGATTGATCACAAACATTACTACTTGAAGAGACAAAATTACCAAACTCAGGCAAACTATCATATAACTCAGGCTGTACCACGTGTAAATCATCTTGTGTTATATTACTTGATTGTATCTTCAGAGTGCAGTCCTGAGTCAAATTCTCAACCTGGTATGGGTCCTCCATTACCTGAGGCTGGATAATATCATGGTTGGTAACTGTCTGGCAACTACATTGACCCATTACCAACTCATTTGCCGCATAAATATGTTCCCTAATTTGGTTTTGAGAAATCTTATACCTACTAGAAAGGGAACTTAGTGATTCCTGAAGTACCTGAATTTCAGACTGCAACTGCTGAGTATCAATTTCATAAATTTTTATACTGTCCTCTAATTTTATTTGGTAATTATTTAACTTATTAACTAAATCCACACGCTCTTTCCTCAGTGGAATATATTTGGAAAAGCGTTTATGTTGCTTCCTAAATTGATAACACTTTTTAATAATCCTGTTTAATTTTGCACATTTTTTTATCTTCCTATTGCTAACTATAAAATTCTGTTTGAGTAAGGAATCTTCAGTCAGATCAATAGTTATTAAAGAAGGGGGGTTACAATTACTATTTAATAATTCATTATATAAGAGGTTCGTTTCATTAACCTGAGTACTTTCTTTTTCTTTCTGTAACTTAAATATACAATTATTGGCACGAATTAAGTCATCTTCCAGGTCCCTAATTTTAAACAAAGCCTCCTCATACAATTTACTGCAATTATTGAAACCATCCGTGACCACCTTCAGCTGATCCCGTTCATCAACAACGTCCAAGTATTGCTGATGTAGGTCTACTAGCTCCCTTTTTAAGTTTGAAATTTTGCCATTAACTTCAACGACTTCCACCTCACTCTCTTCTCTCTCCTGTAACAGCTGTTGGACTTGGAGGTTGGATTCTTTGAGTTCTTGGAGAGCCGTTCTCAATTTTAACTCCATATCCAGAGCAGTAGCTTTACGGGTCATCACAGGCATGGTTTCAGGATTGGTTACTGAAAATTAGAAGTAAAGAAACGGTGAGAACTTATAGAATAGACCAATAAAGAAAAGTTAGCGGTGAAAGGGGAAAAAATAAAAAAAAGAACAAAAAAGTAATAAGATTTCAGTTAAGAAATTAAATGAGGTAGGCTACTTTTTAGCTTTATATGATAATAATCTAATTCAAAGTATCTAATTGAATCTACTTATATTCACTTTCAATGATTTTATTATCTTATGAATTTACTTTTCCTATGTGGGTATGTTGCATAGAAAAAAATAAAAGTTTAAACTGATCTTAGTAAGTTAATAATTCAAGACAATAATGCACAATAATGATCCGAAACGATCTATTTATGAATTTACATTGATTATATCGATTTGAAACTAAAAACAGAGACTAAATTACTATGTTTTGTTGTTAAATGACCGGTTGTCAACAAAGAGATTTAGAACCAGTACAGGGTAATAAATCAGCAAAAAATCGTACAAAAAATTGGCATGAATGTAATATAGAGTTAAAGTGACGTTAGCTGTTGTTTTTAGGTTACCGGTATCCTTGTATTGCCGAAAAGTTTATTAATTGTCAGGATAACAATTTTCCTGAGTATTTACGCGCTTAAGATACGTTTACACTAATAATTACACCTTAATTTAACCTATTACTAACTAAATTTAATTTTAAAATACGGATCAAAAATTTTACATGTCACTTGGGCAGTGTTGCCACTTTTTTTTTGACAGCTAACATGTGACAGCTACCAATACGCACTGGGCCCGCGTGGTGGATATAGCCCATCCCCTTTCATAGAGAAGAGGCCTGCGTCCCAGCAGTGGGAACATTAATAGGCTGAAGATTATAAAAGTCGTTGAACGGTCAAGACTAACGCGAAGGTCAGGTATGACGACCCGAATGGCGTAGTGGTAGTGACGCTGCCTTACGTTTTTAGGGTCCTGGGTTCGAATCCCGGTAGGGGCAAATGTTTGTGTGATGAGCACGGACATTTGTTTCCGAGTCATGGATGTTTATATGTATAATAAGTATGTATTTACAAACAAAAAAGTATATATGTAGTATATCAACTATCTAGTGTCCACGACACAAGCTTTGCTTAGTGTGGCACTAGGTGGCGCTGTGTTAATGTCCAGCGATATTTATTATTTATTTATTTATTTATTATTACTGTGGTTTTTATTGTTTTTTTGTTATTTTTATTGACATTCATTTCGCATATTTTTCAACCGACTTCCAAAAAGTTTTTTTTTTTTTTTTGTGTTTGTTACCTCAGAACTTTGGACTGGGTGCTACCAGCTTTCAAATAAAAAAGAATTATCAAAATCGGTTGATTTTGATAATTCTTTTTTATTAGAAAGCTGGTGCTTTCCGTGTGGTCTCATTTCAATTTGGTTAAGATCTGACGCTGATCTTCGGAGATATAAATGGAACTCTTCTTCTTGTTTATATAACATAGTGACGTAACATCACGCCTGTATGCTCTGAGGGAGTACGCAGAAGTGGACAATACACCCAGATTTCGAAGAAATAGAGGGAATTCCTTAAATTTTATAGGCACACCAGAAGCGATTTGGGTAGTTTTAGGAAGAGTACGTTCTTGGAGTGATCCCATTTCAATTTAAAGATCTGATGAAGAACTTCGGAAGATAGGCGACGGGAACTCCTCAATAAATGATAGCAAATGTACTGGGATCGCTGAAATCTCATGTCTCTCTATTGTTTACACCAGTTCATAACAAAAAATCACGCCGTTACGCTGTGAAAGGGTAAGCACATTATGAACCACTAAAAAGTGAAAAATAGAAGTCGGTAACAAAAAAACTAAATCAATCAAACAAAGGTCACCGTCTTCTGAAGCTAAAGTTATTTTTCACTTTTTTGTGTGAAGTCGGTTATATTTTTTGCAAAAAAGTTTTTATGTTGATGTGAGGACCATGTGGAGCACATTTTACTTTGGTGTATTTTTAGGGTTCCGTAGCCAAATGGCAAAACAACGTAAGCTTAATACGTGTGGGGTATCTATGGATAGGTCTTCAAAAAAGATATTGAGGTTTCTAATTTTTTTTTTCTAAACTTAATAGTTTGCGCGAGAGACACTTCGACACAAGTGGCAAAATGTGTGCCCCCCCCCTCCTGTAACTTCTAAAATGAGAGAATGATGAAACGAAATAAAATATATGAAATATATACATTACTATGTATGTACACTCCCACCAAAAATTGGACTGAACGAGATCTAGTAAGTAGTTTTTTTAATACGTCATAAATCGTAAAATAGTAAGTAAACTCGCACTTGGCCGCTTTTTTTTTTGTATATTTACATTTTGTTTCCCACGGCTGTCTGGCAGTTTGAGTACTATAAGTAACCTACCCAAATGTCATTCAGTTGGTATTGTTCGTCATTTCGTTGAGCCTTTTGGAGTTATAAGTCGAGCTACACGATGAGATAAGAAGATTGTAAAGTACTCATCAAATCACCTTAGTTTTATAATAATACAAGAAATAAACAAGTAATGGTAAACAAAAGTAAAGTAGATAATTATAAATATATAGATAGTAAATTAAGTTTGTCCGTAAATATATATAGTTTTTAAACTATGATAAGACTCCCAAGTTATGTAAAATTCAGTACATATCGAATTCTTGTTGACAGAAATGAATTAAAACGCCAAATCCAGCTGCATGGAGTTCTGCACAGTTTGGAAGATGCAGCAGTGGTTTTTCTCACAAAAAAATTGACGATCTTTCAGATGAGCGTCGGTTTTTTCAAGAGATAGATCATACTAGATACCTAAAATCGTTTTAGTCATAAAATATAATCGTTATAACTAATAAAAATCGTCAGAACTGTAGCGGAATGGGTGTTTTCGAGGTAGGTGAATAAGACCACGAATCCACGTTAGCAAAATAAAATACCTAAAATGTAATGCTACCTCCCGTACTGTTACGGACAGAGCACGAACAGCGAGCTTGCGCCTTGCATATGGTGAGAGGCCACCGCGCGCCACTCCGGCGTGCGGACGACGCGGCGACGCGTGGTTAGCGCGAAGTAGCCTATATTCGAGGCAACGCCGGGCAACAGCGGTGCTGGTCCGGTGCTGGGTCGGTGCTTGCCAAGTGTGCCATGACCTTTAAAGTGTTTGTTTAAACCTACTTACTAAATGAACATCATTTATCAGCTGACTTACCAAGGCATCTTAAAGCAGTACATGTTATTCTACTACAGTACAGTGGTTTTAATCTGGAGTGGGAAAGAGCTAGGGATAGACTTTCTCTATAGCTCCTTCTCTTTCACACACTAGAGTGACATTATAACAATACTGTTTTAAACCTTCATGATAACCGCCGTCCAAATATCACTTTATCAGACTTAATTTAAATAGACAAGGCAGTTTCCACTATGTAAAATTTTATTGGTACCAGGATTACAGAAATGCGAACTGTAACAGCACAACGGTGTAGTTAGTGAGTAGTGCCAACAGACGTAGTGGCTGACAGATATCTACGTAGAACAGGCCACACGCAGTCATTTTGCTGTAAGATACGTGGTGCACTCGCAGAATATTTTTGCATAATTTCTTTCGATCATCTGTAAATGAGAGAAAATAATTAGATTTAGTCACAACGGGTATATTAAATAGATTTTCAAGGTAAGGTGCCAAGGTCTATTGATAGGCAATCATCATAACATACAGAGTTCACTCAGTGCCTCGGAAAGCACGTTAAGCCGTTGTACTTTGACAGACAGTCATTACAGGTGGGTGTGGCCAAAAATAATGACACCCAGTCTTAGGTAAGGGTACCGCCTCGTAAAGCGCACTTGGCTGCAATATCAGCCGACCGCTTTTAAAACGACGACGCTGTTGGCTTTAATTGCAGCCGCAAAAAACAAAACGCATCTCCTTTAAAATAAATGCTTTAAAAATCATCAAAACTGGCTATTCCCATGCATTGATCGTCTACAGTATCTTTAATACAATATGTCCCAACTCTATACCCTTTATCTATGCCCAAATGCATCGACAGACGTCAAAATAAAATAAACACTTTTGTGTAAACAAACCCGGCCATTTTTTCCTGTGTTGCGTCTGCGCAGTGTCGTATTTAAATTGTTTAATTATCGAAATAGTCGTATTTTAGTATAGTATTATACATCACAATGAAGGTGAAGAACCGTGCTACAATATTATGTTAAAGCAATTTAGTTTCCGAATCTCAAAGTTGCAGTAATTTGCCTGTGAAAAACTGATAGGTATGTATACCTATAGTGCTGTGTGTAAACATTGAATAAGTAATTTTATGTGATTAAAACGTGTGTAATAACGGATAAATAGTAATCATTTAGTATGGTGAGTATATTCTTTAATTTTATAAACAACAAAAAGAGGTATCTTAGACTTAAAGTTACGTAAATATTTGAGTTTTAAAAACGTGCGCGGGCGCCGGCCGCATCAAAACAAACTGAGTTTCCACATTCCAGTTAGATTCTAACTGGTTTCTAATTAACACGTTACTAAGATTTTGGTCTCAATGGAAAGGAAATATAATCTAGTTTCCAATAAGATTTTTTTTATTGATAAGGAGTTAATAGTTTTTCGTAAAATAAATATTTTAATCGCGAAATAGGCGTTTTCGTGACTGTTTTTCAAACTCTAGAATAGAATAAGAATAGAATAGAATACTCTTTATTATGTACACCATAAAAATATAAATACAAACATTTTAAACACTTTACAAGGGGTGACACAATGGGCGGTCTTATCGCTAAAAGCGATCTTTTAAAGACAACCTTACACGTCTACATTTATTTTAGAGTATTAAATTAATGTTATATTTCTTGGGTTTTAGTTAAATAGATTTTTTATGTATTCAGCTTTGCAACCATGTTTTTTAGTTGCTCTAGCACTTGTAGTTTGCGATCTACAGGTGTTTTTATTGCAACGGTCGGACAACATATAATCGATCGCGCCGGTCGGTCGGAAACGATAACAATTTGCCCACATAAGCTCGCGTTTGTTGCGGCAGGAGACTATGCTAGGTAGAGGGTGTTAACCAGTACTAACTGGTTTGTATAGGCAGTCCCTCCATGTTTAATATTGGAATTCAGCATTCGGAATCATATTCATGGAGTTACATAGCAGCCTATCATGATAATAATAATCCAAAATTGCAACTTGTCACTGAGATTGACTGTTGCGGTCGACTTCAGCGGTTCACGCCACCAATCCATTGCTACTGTCACTGAGATTGACTGTTGCGGTCGACTTCAGCGGTTCACGCCACCAATCCATTGCTACTGTCACTGAGATTGACTGTTGCGGTCGACTTCAGCGGTTCACGTCACCAATCCATTGCTACATCTGCTTGAAGTATTCATGTTCTTGACAACGTAAGTAACGTAATGAATATTGCAGAACTGTCAAAATAGCATTGATGAGTACAGAATTACCCCTAGGACTCCTGATAAAATTACAACATGATCGAATTAATTTAAAACCGCATACCTGTACATTCTGAAGCTAGAATTCTTGAACAGGAGTACTGTGCATGTTTCACGGCTTGATATTATAATGTCTCGACTTGCAAGCTGAGCCAAAGTTGGAGCAGTAGGGTCTTGATCACCCAGAAGAATAGGAATACTGACACCAATGGGGTTGTCACCTGGAAAATATCAATAATTATTTTACTGTAGACGTTGATTTTAGAAAAACAAAAGATCAAAAATCTTAGTTTTCTTTGTACTATCTGTGATCTCGGGACAGTAAGGGCGTTTGCCCTAAAGCGGCTTTCAGACTATGCTATAAATAATAGCATATAGCATACAACGTGTAACAGAAAGCGTATAGTCATATGAAATGCTACAGACCATTAAACTGAACATTTTTTTCTTTAGGACCACCATCGAAATCGCGAAAAAATTATTAGCTGTCTCATACATTTGGTCGAGTAGGTATTGAAATTTAGAATGGGGCCGTTGATAAGTGTTTCAGTTAGTTAGATGGTCTGTAAGCACACCCTTTCATATGACTGTTATAGTCATATGAAAGGGTGTGCTTTCTGTAACACGTTGTATAGCTCATAGCACAACAATATCGCGCACCATACATTGTTATGGACACGTTCACACTGTACTATACCGTATATTATTGGCTTACTATACGCTATAAAATGGTGCGATACGCCGAGTTCATGCTATGCCATATCACGCGCCGCCCTCTTCCTCCTCCCTCACCCCCGGTCGTCCAACAAGTGAATCGTTTCCCCACTTATTTGAACTCTTTCTGAGCTTGCTATATATGTACTTTAAATGCTTTCATAAAACCGCGTAATGTGAACGCCATGCTATATTAGGTATTGCTTTGCTATATTATTTAGAAGAATAGTATAGCGTAGTCTGAAACCAGCTTTACTGTCCCGAAAATTAAGGTTCGAGCAAAATGTTATTGGATTTTTCCATCAAGAAATTCTCTTAGAACTTTAAAATAAATCTTAAAACCCTTTGGGGAAGCACAGGTGTGATTTTTTGATGATCACAATAATTGTATAACTTACAAAAAACAGTTTCCGGAATTCAATCATCACTTGAACATTGATCAAGCAACGGCAGAAAGTCTCTATTGTTTGATACAGAACCTAAAAGAAGAAAATAAAATCAATTATAGTTAGAAAGTTATAAACTACATACACACTATACATACATTAAAACGATTCGGAAACTAAAACCATCATCTGCCTTGGCTTTTCCCAACTATGTTGGGGTCGGCTTCCAGTCTATCCGGATGCAGCTGAATACCAGTATTTTACATGGAGCGGCTGCCTATCTGACCTCCACAACCCAGGTAATACTGGGTAATACGATACCCCTTGGTAGGACTGGTTGTCAGAAAATTTGGGCCACTGACTACCTGTAACGACTGCCAAAGATGGACAAATGACAGCCGGGACTAACAGCTTAACGTGCTTTCCCAGGCACGGAGGAAACTCGGTATGTAAGGGTGGTCACCCATCCACAGACAAACTTAGGCAAGCACGGCTTAACCTAAAGATCGGTTCGAGCGGCTGTTATTATTAAGCCACGAGCTCCTCCGGATTCGGAAACTAAAATAATTAACCATAAAATGGCATCAAAAACTCCTCCTCAACGCTGTCAACTAATAATGTGCCAAAGATACTGGTGGCATGGCGATTGGTGGCGCGAAAGGATAATTGAGTGGACTGCATTTGCGAGGCGAAACAAAACGATTGACACACACTTGGCAATGGGTAGTTCGAGTTGCGGTGGCTGTAGGACAATGATGGAATACAACCCGAAATAATTAGGGAGGGAAGCACAAACATTTACGAAAGGCACGCTCGCGTCGGCGACGGTGCAAAGTAAAGTAAAAATTTTATTTGTTTCACCGGTAGTGAACCGGTGAAACCGGTTCCTGGTTCAGCGGCAATTAGGTTTCACGTCACTGTCCTCACACGTTAGATAGAAATATAAGTTGATTGAAAGTCTTATTACATGAGAAAATGAGGAAATAACAAATTTATCAATAATTTTATTGTTGTTGTGTCAGTTGTTGTGCGTTAGCGGCGGTTCTTTGCAGGTTTAAGTTTAGGTTACAGTTCCTCAAGTATAGGAACTCTTAACTTACCGGTTTTTGGAATATGTTCTTACTTATCTCGTAACATTTCAAGATCTGCTCGTAAGCCTCTGACATTTGCTCACAATCTATTTCAGTACCTCCACCCTGCTCATCTCCAGTAGATTGTAAAACTCGAACATTCCACAATTTAACTTTATCAGCCAATAGCTCGATCAAGCTGATTGCATAGACTATATTAGAATCAAGACTGATCAGGAACATTAAATTCAAGACAACGTACCACGGTGGCTGATTGTAGACAAAAGTCATAAAGAGCAAAGTAATTAAATAGAACCCAAATATCAAAAAGATATTGACCCAGTTCCTAAAGATGGACCACTTGGAACTCGCTTCGTTATTAAGAAATCTGTGCACTTCTTGAAATGTCAAGATGAAAGTGATGATGTTCTTTGAGTTAATGGAGTGAAGGATGACATTCATGATGAATCCTGCGCTGTAGTAAGCAAAGTCGAAGAAAGAAGCGAGATACAGGAACTTCATTTCAGTATATCGGTGTAAATTGTCATCGACCACTATTCCTATAAATCTATTCACATAACACGAAAGAAGAACCACGAGCCCAAAGATTAAAATTAACTTATTGAATATACTGTTCGGTTTGATGGATTTGTTCTTCATGCAATATTTTGGGTTAAACACCAAGACTTGCATCAAGTACAGAGGATAAATCATAGACTGCACTTCTTTGTCGACAATGCTCTTTAAATCTATGTCGCCTTGGTCACTTGGTTTGATC
The DNA here is from genome assembly GCA_916618015.1 of Xestia c-nigrum. Lineage (NCBI taxonomy): Eukaryota > Metazoa > Arthropoda > Insecta > Lepidoptera > Noctuidae > Xestia > Xestia c-nigrum. The sequence goes on from OU745248.1 coordinate 1,816,064, forward strand.
TCAACATTATTATGTTCAACATTTTCGATGGATGACATGGTGAGGTTTTGAACTCATAAGGACGATATAATAAAAAAGGGAAAATTATTCATTAATCAGGCTTGCAATAATTACATATAACTGTATTACTTGTGCATTAATAATGAAGTTGTTGAAGTACACACATTAGATAAATTAATATGCAATATTGCCTGTCAGCTGTCATACCTAGGTTAAAAAAACTACTCAAATGCCTAATCATTCTACTTCATTATACTAAACAGAAATACTTTTTTATCATTAGACATACAATTTTAAATTAAAATAAACGAAACTAACTTAAACTATAAACTTACAAAATGGTGTCAAAAACTCCTCCTCAACCCTGTCAACTGGTAATGTCCCCAGAAGACTGGCAGCGTTACCACACTGTATTGCAATGATTAGCCTTTGGCCAAGGTAAAAACCAGTCCTCAGGTCACGGGAACGTGTCAACTAAGCGTTTAGAAATTTCCTTGAAAAGGCTGTGAGCACTCGGACCCCACTGAAAGACTTAGTTTGATTTAATAGAGTTATAAAATTATTTCTGATCCAAAATACAGAAACTGGAGAAGAAGATACAGATTTGAGAGAAAATTGAAAGTATGAAGATAATAAAAAATCATATTAATACAAGAAAAACAAGACAAGGAAGAAATGGTAGATACATGAACTATGAAAAGGCTAATAAAGAGAATAAATCTTGAAGCTCAAAGCTGATAACGGAGTCATATTGCTAAAGACAAAGTAAGAAATGAAAAAAGATAATAGAATTACAAAAAAATAAACTGAAGTAACACTATAGTGTAGGTGGTAACGAAACTGAAGAGGCGCAGAGACATCATAGCATCCAAGACGAACAGGCCACACGTGATCTTTTTGAACGAAGTTTTCTGCAGACGTTGAATGTTCTTACATACGGAGAGAGTGTGTTTATCTGTAAATATAATAAAATAATGAAGTATAGAATGGTAGTCCCTTTCCCTCTAATAGACAGAAGGCCTGTATCCTAGCAGTAGGCTTAGATATTGTTAGATCGTACCTACAAGAATAGTGTGTTTGCGTTGAAACTGTGTCGAGTGCTTTCCATTATTATTATTTTTGGAGTTAAGTACGTACGCCGAGGGCAAAAAGTAGGTACGTCTTTCTTTTGTACAAGTTGTTATTATCTGTTTTGCTTACAGTTCCTTTTGTTTTTTTTTGTTAATGTCTTTTGTCCATGTTTTTTATGTACCAGTTTTACACGCCGCTAGAATATTTGTGAATATTTTTTGTGTGTCTGCCGACAGTATAAAAGCACAGCGGAGACACGCGACAGGCAGTTGCCCTGGCTGGAGGAAAAATAAAAAAAAAAAACGCTACAGGCAGTTTATGCCCTGGCTGGAGGCCTTACACTCAAGACACCCACAGGATAGTCCGGTTAAGCAGACGACAACTTCTCTAGATTGAACTGCGAGATGCCATTCCGAAATAAAAAGCGCGACAGGCAATCTGATTTTGGCTACGTAACGAAGTGCGATATCTAAGCGAATAGTGAACAATAGTGTATTTGTGATTGAGTTTAAGTGTTTTGTGATAATTAAAATCATTTGTTGTTGTTAATCGGCAGTATTTAATTTATCCCACAGCCAGCTCGTAACAATATATCCGTGAAGCCTAACATTTGGTCTCTGATAATAGGCCGAGAAAAATTTCCGAAGAAGTGCCACCATGGCTACTTACACACTTTCGCCACCAAGGAGTTGTACTGTTAAGTAATCATATAGTAAATAATGTAAAAAAAGCTATTAAAAGTGACCGTATACAACACTTATTCACGGATATGCTATATGCACAGAAACGAGAGATAAAAAATTTTTTTTTTGATAGTTTTTTATCCGCTTTATTTAAAACCTGAAACAAATTATATGCTATTACAAAGTACCTAATCATCATTAAATAAAGCACTTTGCCTTTTGCTCAATCAGTTTTTGTTTTTTGAAGGAGAACTCAGGGGGGAATTCTATACTATACCTCTTGTTTTTTACATTCCAGTTTTACCCCTCGTGGGAACTTTCAGGAGAAAGAACACCGGTCAACTTGAGAACAAATTTTTGTTGAAATTTTATTTTAGCGTCTGCCCATGAAAATTATATAAAAGTATAGAGTTTGAATTCCTGAAGAGTTTTGTCTTCAGTCATACTTTTCTAGGAAGTCAGGATTTAAAGATATTCTAGTTTGAAGTTTTAGAGGTTATATCTTGTTAACAACAGACTATTCGAAAAATAAATCTAAAAATACCTTTACTCACTTTAAATACATTAATATAAATGCATTTATTTACAACTAGCTGCGCCACGCGAAGTTTATAAGAATATAAGGATACCCACTATCCTTAGAATAGTTTAAGGACTCCGTATTCAGAATATTAAGTCCAACAGACGTTCGTAGGTCTGCCACATGGCTCACATGGTCACACGAGACGTAATTAGGTACTTACCTACTTAAATAAATGATCAGAAGAATATTTATTTAATTACCTTAGTCAACTATCTATAGGGCAGTTAGTTAGAGATATATTTTGATAAATAAGTCGCCAACCTGTCTTGAGCAAGCGTGGAGATCAATGTTCGTGCCTTCTCTGTTGAGAAAAGGCCTTTGCCCTGCAGTGGGACAGTAATAGGCTGGTATTATTATTATTTTTTTCATGGTGAATACTAAACTTACTTTTAAAATCAATTCTGTGAAAGTAGAGAGAAAATGGGATATGTGTTGTGCTTAGTCATATAAAAAATAAAACAATTCTGTTAAAACCATAAATTAATTTATTCTGTCAATTCTTATTATTGCCTACCCGGGCTCTAAATCACAGCCTGCATTCGATTCTTCATTAATCTGATCAGGTTTTTGACGGTGCCTTGAGGAATTCTGTCTCACCCGTCTGTTAACGCGGCCTTCAATGCTTTTATCAATCAATCATTTCATTTTCAGGCATCTTAAGGCCCATAGATAAGATACACGACATTACATTACAACTTAGAATATACTTATACATACAAAATATAACTTATAAACTATGAACACATGAAGTGACGGCGTCGTGTTACGCTGCACGGTGCCACATAGCCTGCCGCGAAAACGTCGGTATCGGTAGACAACACTCTTCGGCCAAACTCTTCCTTGAGAAACTTGTCGTGAAATTGTGTCGGAACTCGCACCACAAACGACTTGAAGTTGGTGTTGTGACGCGACTCCAACTTCTCGACCCTCAAGGTCCAGCTGGTCTTCATCTTCATGTACTCTACGAGTTCTATGACCTACTCAACCTTCGTGGAGTGATGCAGTCGGGACACATAAAGCAAAGTCGTAGTTGGTATTGCTGGACGCAGCAGCATATTTGGTACTGACAGTCCAGTACCGCATTGATTGCGACAAGTAGGCTTTTTCTTCTTCTTCTGAACTAAGGTGAAGCCGTCCTCATCACGTTTCTGCTTGGCTGGACAGCGCTGTACCGGATTCCTCGGAAGGGTATCACAGCGACGGTTCTACTTTCCCCCTTTCTGCTGCTTAAGTTGTTTTGCAGCTGAATCGTTTTATGGTTGAAGGGACTGAATTTCTGCCCAGGACCCTTCTCTTGAGCGCGTCCCATAAGCGTTCGATATCAGTCCATATCTGGACTCGACCAGTCCATCGCCCGTATGTATATTCACTTCATTCAGGAACTTTCGCATGATACGCGCCGTGTGACATCTTCGGCCCCTTCAGGCGCGAAAACAAGCGTGGTTTTTTCCTCTAAAGAGGCAGCTCAGCCATTATACTACATACAATACAATACACACTTTATTATTATTCTATGTACCTATTATGAAAAGACAATTCGTGACACAATACAATGATGTATGTGATGGAAGGCCATAACTCTATTTAAGGCTTTTCACGGCCGAAAAGGCCTCAAATGAAGATGCGGATTTCAACAAGTATGCAAACTATTCGTAGAAAACATCGTTTTTGAGGCCAAACGCCCTTCTATCTAAGTGTATCTGGTGGCTACGGGCGACTTATACAGAATTTCTTGCTGAATTCGAATCAATGTTTAACTGAGATTTGGCAAAAATGTTAGTTAAGGCCTTTCACCGTATGACGGTACAGCGCATGTGCAGGTTGACAAATAAAATGTCATGTTTTTTTTTTGTTGGAGATGCCATTAAAGGTGGACACACACTTATCAATAATAAAATAAAAAAAGCAAGAAATATTTATTTCTCATGCGTATGACGTCATCTATTCGTACGATTCGACGCGGATAAGTGTGCTAGGTTTTATATTATTTCAGACAAGTTATTCTAAAATTCGATTCTTTCGGCGCGGTCGATTGTTTCGACACGGATAAGTGTGCGTTCACCTTAAAAGTATATCTTAGCCAAAAGCCATGAAGTCAATCCAGGAAGAAAAAAAGTAAGTCATGATTATTTTTCTCATTCATCATTATTCTAGTCAATTGAGCTCATAATTATGAGGAATTTTTTTACAGACTTCGTTAGACCTTAAGTTTGATTTGATAAATTATTTCGTAGGCATCTATCACAGTGACATACGTAGACGCTCAATAATTTTATCAACAATTGTCTCGCCGGGGTTCTTTGTGGAATAAGTATTTTTTTGATTCCACTTTTCCCCACTAAGCGGGATTATCAGGGGGGAATTGTAGACTCTTCTTTTCAGATTCCACTTTTCCCCCTTAGGGGGGACTTTTAGGGGGGATTTCAGGAATAAGCCCATTGTTCTTAACTTTGAAATCCAAAAAAAAGGCCTGTTCTAGTCTTAAATCGTCCCCTATCGTGATTTTCAACATTTTTTGTATTGCATGCAAACGATGCATTGTTTAATGGTTTCTTACGAAGATATATTAGGGAAAGGTCGCCTCTTATTGCGATCTTAAGGGGCGGCCGTAAGAAATAAATACACACTACCTGAAGAAAGACGCATGCTCCGCCGGTCCCTTAACTATACCAACAACTAAAACAATAATAAAGCAATATTTACCTGAACATCGATTAGTATACATGAGTGGTGTCACCGCACTCCTCACATCCGCCATAGCTTTGTAGAATTTCTCACAATTTACGCTCAAAATTATGCCAATAAGTTTATTTGTAATAAACCATGCTTGTGAAACAAGAATTGCTATACCAAACTGGAAAGAAGAACAAAAACAACTGAGAATGACAATTTTGCGGCGAGACCATTTGCCACCAGACAAATCACGGAACTAGCTGCTACTTTTGCAAACTAAATACAAGTGTAAACAACCTCATCATGAAGCTGTCAATCAAGCATTCTGTACATCAAACTGTCTTATTCCTGAAATCCCGCTAAAAGTCCCCCTAAGGGGGAAAAGTGGAATCATAAAGTGCCTATTGGCTTCGTTAATAGGTATTTTATACCCTTCATTAAGGCATTCAATACAATAACAACAAGCAATGTATACAATAATTATAGTGATGACCCATTGGTTATAAATCTGTGTTCCATTCTGATGGGGTGCCTTACCCGATGTTACCTAATAGTTCCATCAGCCAATAATATGAAGCCAATAAAATGTAACAAGGAATTGGAGACTAAACCAGAAGATCCCATTTCAAGCCAGATGCGAGAGTTCGAAGTATTTTAATTAAATGATGGCGAACGTATGGGTGCAAAACTTTAATGAATCATTATTTTTCACAGAAAATGTGGAAAACCTGACCATTAAAATGTAAATATTTTGAAAACTTAACGTCCTATTTTTTTCTGACTTCAGAATTTTAAACCTTAAATCAACTTACACACAATAGTGTTCATCTCATCAGAAAAAATGCTGTAAACTGATTATGTCTTTTAAACTGAGCAACTGCCTACCTGACCTCAACAACCCAGTTAAAATTGTCGTAAGTTCCAACAAAATGCATGCAAAATAAAGTTAAAAAAATAAATGTTTATTTCAATCACATAAGGCTTAAAGAAACAGGAGGAGAAAGAGGCTGATATTATTTAGAAACGAGGAGCTCGTGGCTAAATAATATCAGCCGCTCGGGTCGATCTTTATATTAAGCCATGCTTGCCTAGGTTGGTCTGTGGATGGGTGACCACCCTTACATACCGAGTTTCCTCCGTGCCTCGGAAAGCACGTTAAGCCGTTGGTTCCGGCTGTCATTTGTCCATCTTTGACAATCGTTACAGGTAGTCAGTGGCCCTAAAAGTCTGACACCAGTCTTACCAAGTGGTATCGTATTTCAGTATCTATTAACTCGGTTGTGGAGGTCAGATAGGCAGTCGCTCCATGTAAAATACTGGTATTCAGCTGCATCCGGTTAGACTGGAAGCCGACCCCAACATAGTTGGGAAAAGGCTAGGCAGATGATGATAAGGCTTAAAGAAACAGGATTTGGAGACCAACTTTTAAGCAAGGATATGCTTGTGTTAGGTGACTCCGCTCTTCCGCATAACATTACAATGCAATTGAATACACCATAGAGATAACGAAAGTTATAAAAATTTAAAGATTAAAATTAAAAATTAGAGTCATAAAACTTACTAAAACTTGATTTATCCACGCAAACCGTAAGCTTAATATCGTAGCTACATTTATCAGTCCGTGGCACAATGTATTTATTGTAAAGTGTGCAATCTGAAAAAAAAAAACATTTCAATCTACATTTGCATCATCATCATCTTCCTGCCATTATCCTATTCTACTTCATTGGGGTCGGCGCAACACGTTTTGTTCTTCCAATATCCCCTTTCAGAATTCACGGCATTATTTACTCCTTTCTCTTCCATATCACATAACACATCATTTCATTTCATACGTTGCCTGGTACAATGGACAGTTCTTTTTTATTTTACGATGACAAGGAAAGTAGTGTGAAGTAAGTTGTATTCATATTAATGGTACAAACGTAATTAGTCTCATCTGCACTATTGATGGAGCAGGTCAATGGTGCATACAGTACTGACGGAAAAAAAAATTGTATGCTTACTAGCCAACCATAAGTTTTTTCAACGAGCTTGTACGCTTCCATGATGTCGACATATATATCGTATTTGATCTTCCAATAAGATTCTCTCTCTGATTCCGAAATATGTTCTGCTCTCTGAATATCTTCAGTACATACGATCAATAGTTTGTACAACAATTTCATGAGAGACGAGGCGTACATGACATTAATATAAAAAATGATAAAGCTATAACCAATAATTATGTTGAAATAACCCAATTCACGAAAGCAATTGATAAAAATAAGCAATATACCAATAAAAATACTATTGACACTAAATACAGAGATCCAGTTATAGATTTTCAAACCTCTGAGATCTCTGCTGGTCACTTTGAGGAGAGTGATAGCGTGTTGAATCCTGGTAACTAATATTACATTTTCATGGCGATATTTGATATTGCTGTAGTAATGTAAAATGAACCCAATGAAGTAGAAGCAGTTATCATAAATACCGGACCAGTTCAGGAGAATGTTGGTGCTCTCACCGAAACCAAAAACCAACAACTGCTTGAACAAAGCACAGAAAGTGTAGCCTCGTATAAAAACCATGCAGACGACTCCGATAAAATTGTAGGTATAACTGTTAACAGTAACTGATTTATCGCTAATTTTGAACTTTGAACTTAAGAATAAAGCCTGCATCAGACTGAACGGCCTTAGAACTGATTGCAAATCATTTTCAATCTGGTTGTTGAGCAAAACTTTGTCGTAATATGGAACTACTGCTTCAACTTCGATCAAAGCAGAGGTCGTTCTTGAATTTACTCTGTTTAATGTAGGAAACATAATTGTAGACTGTAGTGGTTCTGTAATGGTTCGTATAGCTTTTCACTAACTAAATTATAAACGTTTGAACTTGATCGATACTTTCATCCTCGTAATTTGATAACGTTTGAGTACCTTTCAGTTACATTAGTTTTTGATGTCGATGAGTGTTTGGTTTCTAAATTATTATTTATGAATTATTAGCTCAATAATATTAACATTTATATATATTAAAATAACCTAAAGTAAATGGCATCAAAAATCAATCCTCATGGCTGTCAACAGGTAATGTACCTAAGAGACTGGCGGTATTGCCACGGTGCATGGCAACGCCCAGACCTTGGTCAAGGTAGAAACCAGGGTCATGGAAAGTGTCAACTAAACGTGTTGAAATTTCCTTGACAAGGCTGTGAGCACTCGGACCCCATGGTCCTAGAGTTTCAACATATAGTTCCTAATAAGTTTACATCTCTAACGCCGCTTGAGGTTCTTTACCGCCGCCGCAGCGGTAACCACTGCACAGCAGGATGAGCTAGGAAGATGGGACGGCGCACTAGTATCGACACATGTTGCGTCCCACACTAAAGGCCTACCAATCTTCCATGGAAACAAAAACATCTCTTGCCATCGTCATCAAGTCTTTTGCCATCGTCGCGTGCCAAGCCATTGGGTTCTAATAAAAAAAAAAAAATGTGTTTATTATCTTAAATCTATACAGTTAAGTTGCCGGGGCTTCCCAGAAAGTAATCCGAAGATACTTGTGATGGGATAAACCTCGCTCTTCCTCGAGTTAATTAACAATTGTTTATCTGTGCTAAGTAGGTATAAGTTACACATTTTAAAAAAGAAAAACAAATAAAAAGAAAAATGAATAAACAGTAAAAATAAAAAATAAGTGAAAATGAGAATCGTGTTTATGGCAGTGTGTTTAGTATAAATGTGTGTTTATAAGTGTGTTCATGTGTGTGTGGATGTATATTTTGTGTGTATTTGTGAGTGTAAGAGAGTGTGCGTGTGTGAGTGGGCGTGTGTATGTGTGAATGAGTGTGTAGTGTGTTGGAATGTGTGTGTGTTGGTGTGTGAGTGTGTGTTGGAGTGTAATAAAGCTTGGAAGCCAACGGTGACAAGGACTTTTGACATGATGTCATTTAAGTTCGCGTGCCTTGTAAAACAGACCACACTTTGGCTGCATGACAGACAGTGGTATACGACCGACACTGTTGACAAATTCACCACAGTGACAGCGATGAGATGAACAACATAGAGCACCCACAGCCAGCAGACGCGCACGCTCAGCAGTAGTAGCAGACTTGTTCAGTAAATTCATTCGTTTTTATTGTTATCTTTTTTTTAGAGTTCCGTAGCCAAATGGCAAGAACGGAACCCTTATAGATTCGTTATGTCTGTCCGTCTGTTTGTCTATCTGTCTGTCCGTATGTCACAGCCACTTTTTTTAGAAACTATAAGCACGATGCTGTTGAAACTTCGTGAGTAGATGTATTCTGTGAACCGCACTAAGGCGAATAACACACGGCACCGCGCACCGCCGCGGAGGGCGGTTGCGGTAAAGCGGATTTCATAGCGGTGCCCCGTGCGGTAAGGCGGTTTACGCGCCTGTCCGCGCGGATGGATTTAAAACGGTTTTGACCAGTTTGATCACAGACACTGTCCACAATGAACGCTGAAGTGGTGGCAGTAATCTGGCTTTTATGGCGTAGAAAGAAAAAAAAATAAGATATTGGGTTCATCCATTTTTAAGCAGAACAGGACATAAGCAGATCAATTTTTAAATTGCAACACGTCCTGCACCCACAATGATCCGCGCGGTTATACGGCGCCCCGTGTGTGAGGCGCCGCCTTACCGCGCGGTCGTCAGCGCGGAGGGGCGGTGGCGGTGAGAGCACCGCTCGAACGCGCGGTCAGGCGGTGTACGTGTGTTAGGCATCGACGGATTTAATAGAGATCAATGCGACATGAGATCCGCTTCACCGCCAACCGCGGCGGTGCGCGGTGCCGTGTGTTAATCGCCTAAGAGTTTTACACATTTTATAGAAAAAAAAAACAATTTTGGGGGTTTCCCATAATTAGAACTGAAAGTCAACATTTTTTTTTCGTCAAACCCATACTTGTGGGGTATCTATGGATAGGTCTTCAAACATAATATTGAGGTTTCTAACATCATTTTTTCTAAACTGAATAGTTTGCGCGAGAGATACTTCCAACTCACTCTCCATCCATCAACATTCATGTCCATCACACTTTTAGTAAAGCTTCAAGACTATCAGCAGGAGAAAACTAATAATATCTCATCATTTGCCTAGCTTTCCTCAAATCTGTTAGTGTCTTAGATGGAGTAACTGTCTATCTAACCTCCATAACTCGATTACTGGGTAATACCCCCCTTGGTAAGACTGGTTGTCAGACTTATTTATTTATTTATTTATTTATTCACTCATCATCACTATCATTACAGGATTGTCCTAATTCAATAGTGTGGCTATTTAATTCTATTACATTTTTTCTATTCTAATTACATTTTTATTATTTATTATAACATATTCTGTACATAGTGGCTTTTGTGAACTCACCCAGAGAACAGGTAAAAAGATCAATGCTGTCTGCTACGTCATTAAGTATACGCAAGGTACGCGTTATAGGGGCTTTACTCAGTAGATTAGTCCTACTACTGGGAACCGCCAATAGACGTGGCCGTCGCCTTCGCAATACATAATTGTCGGGCACACACAGGTTTATTTCTTTTAATATACCTGAGTTTGAAGTCTTGCCACGCAATAACTTAAAAATATAGGTAGCAAGAGCTATGTATCCCACCATGCCTATAACAAACAAGGTTGGTTACATCAATGGATAAAATGGATGAAGACTTACGGGCTTCTAATTACTCGTAACGACTGTCAAGGATCTAAAATGTCAGAATCAATTTGTTAAGAACAAGCATCACAATATGTTATGTCAAATCCAAAAGAGGCATACTCAGTGCAATCATTTTGAACACACTGAGTATGCCAATTTTGGATCGGGCAGGGATTTTTTATTTATTTATTTAAACTTCATGTACAAGAGTGGTACATAGGCGGACTTAATAATAATAATAATAATAAACCATTTATTTCAGGTAACAAAGACCCATACATAAATACCTTAACCTAAATATACATACTAATAACATTTTTTGTTAGTATATATAGTAACTTAAAAACAAGGCATTCTCTACCAGTCAACCTTTGGGTCAAATAAGACATTATTGTGTGTGATAGAGTACAATAAAAATAAAAATACCATTTATAAGCATAAAAATCAAAACAAATACATAGGTATACATACTAATACATATATAGGCATATAAAATAAACTAATATACATATATTAACAAAAACAAAAAGCATACAAATAGACCGAAAAACGACAAAACTTATAATAAATATGACTATAGTGAAGACTGAGAAGAAAACAATTTAGTCGGACTTTAAATAGAACTTCCGAACTGCTCTTATGAAAGCCAATTTGCTTAAGGATTTTTTTATACATATAATTGTATAAACTTGGTTTTGGAGGTCAAGTAGGTAGTCGCCCCATATAAAATACTGGTATTCAGCTGTATCCGGTTAGATTGGAAGTCGACCCCTACAAAGTTGGGAAACGGCTAGGCAGATGATGATGAAATAAATAAATACACTAACAAAACACTTTTCTCAATTACTTTGCCTGTCGTTTCAAATTTAATAAATCAGCTCTACTTTGAACAGCTGTCGTCGAATTTTGTGTGTGACAAATGGAAATTAAACAATTATTGTGACTATCCTTTCTAATATTATTAATGTAAACGGAAGTTTGTTTGTTTGTTACTACTGAACCGATCATACTGAAATTTTGCATATACATAGTCAGGTGTACAGAAACGGACAAAAGGATACCCTGGATCTCGACAAAAAGCGCTGTTGCCGTGGAAAATAACAAAAACGGTCTTATAATAATAAATGGTGTCACGTCTCTTTCGAATCATGGTTGAATTATCTTAATACTCAAGCAGTGTACAATCCGAGTTGTTTGTCGAATTTTATTCTTAATAAACGCGAGCGAAGTTGTGGGAAAATCTATTGGAAAATATAGGAAGTAAGCCTTGTTAACACAAGGAATCCAATAATAAACAAAACAAAAAATTACTTAGCATAATTAATCACAATATATCCTTTACTCCAATCTACTTATAACAGTCTCTAGTAACAACAATGTCGCCACATACAGAAGATAACAAATATTTCAAAAATAAAATCAACATCGTTGTAGAAAACGCAATACGTGAAAATAATGAGCAAAATACACTCATTGAAATAAATGACAGAATTGAAGCAAATGAAATGAGCAATGAAATTAATGAAGTGCTAAATGAAAACTTAGTCGAAAAATACTTACAATCTATACTTAAACCGATGAATATGATGCAAGCTTTATTTGTGTGTTCTAGATATAGAATTCGAGATAACTTCATCACTCCCAACAGTCGTCTTTACAGCGTTATGTCGGTTTTCGCTGTGGTTATTTTGCTAGGTATCATTTACATCTTGTTCTTCATGACCCCCAACAGAACTGGACTAGATGTGTTCAACTACGTCTTTCTCAATATTTACGACTCCATTTTGTATTTCATTGGGTTTTTCTTAGACGCGTTTACTAATATTGGACAAAGGCTCAGCAATGTGTCATTTGTCTTGAAGATTCAAAACGTACATAGGATTCTTAACCTATCAGGAAGTTCTTTCAGTTATTTTACCATCTCCAACTGGGCGTGCGTCATTGCCATCAATTGCTTTCATTTTTCCTGGATATGCATGTATTGTTGTATCTTTGGTGAGGTTGGAATTGCTAATATTTTAACTAGTTATACTTGCGTTCATTTTGATATGAACGTGATATACCCTACAAGAAATATGAAGCTTCTCAGTAAAACTCTCAAAGCTTGGATCGCAGAACTGGAGAAGTCAGGATTCGTCAATGAAGCAGCAGGTGATGGGTATTGGGACAGTATGTTTGAAAATTATATTGACGTCATACAAGCTTTCGAAATACTTCAAAAGTCCTTCCATCGACAGGTGGGTAATTCAATTTGAATAGTATTTTATGTTGAGGGACTTATTGCTCAATAATAAAAGCCCCACGGTTCTTTCTTCATGTTGAAGTAAAGCTTGCCAAGGTCGGTCTATGGATACGTGATCCTCCACCACTCCGCCCCAAGTTAATCCGTGACTAAGTTTGAAAAGGCTTGGCAGATAATAAACATTTAGTGCTTTAGTTTGAAATTGAAATATCGCCTCTTGTTTCAGATATTGTTTTATATAGTGCACACCACTACTAATGCGTTATTGGATATCTGGATTCGTATAGAATTGAAATCACCTGACTGCAGCGATATTCAGGTAATCTCGGAAGATGATAAACTAAGTGAAGATACATAACGTGTTATTCCCCTCATCATCATTTCAGCCGAAATACGTCCACTGCTAGACACAGCACTCTCCCTAGTGTCACCATATCAACCGATCCCGTGGAACTCGCTTACAGCGGATTCCCGCAACCTTCACCAGATGCCAACTGCCAACGCAACGTCTTCCGATTCGCGGTCGCCACTCTAAAACTTTTAGGCCCCATATGTCATGCGCATCATGTTGATCCCCTACCAAAGATAAAAAAAACTCTCGAATGGACAAATAATAATCTACTTCATTACTGTAGATTTTACAGTAATGACAGTAATTGTTTCTTAAAATGCTTCGGAAGTATCTTTCGAAAATTAATCGCTATCCTTGTTTTAGTATGCTGTTCTAGCATTTACGGCACTATCATGGGTTTTCAAGAACCTAGCTATTCTGGCTTCTTTGAGTGTGGAGTGTGAGAAATTTTACTCGACCGTGGCAGAAGTTCAGTGCATCTGCATACAAATTATAACTTTAGGACCGTGTCCTGGTAAGAAAAACATACATTTGAATCTAAAAAATTTGATATAAGTAAGATACCTTCAAAAGATCACACTCAAGAATGACTTTGATGAATGGTATTCTGTTCGAAAAACTCAGATAACAATCACGTATATGATCATGAACTTGAAGAAATGAAAAAGTTGCTGAAAACAAACAATAAAATATGGAAAACGGAGAACTGAACTAAACTTTCTTCCTCTTAAGATCATATTGCAAGTTGGGTGGCGATATCGTTAAAATCGCAGGAAGAAGACCGATAAGGAACAAACAAAACCGAGAAGTATGGTAGAAGAAAGGGGAGGCCTGTACCCAATAGTGGGTGGTTTCAGTCCTTATTGGCATCATATATGTTCAAGCCTAGCTCAATTGTGTTATGTTTTATAACTAACTTAAATTCTCAACAGAAACTAAAAAACGGTTCTGCAAGAATATACAGCGACTTAGTGCAACCTTCAGGATGATGGATGTCTGTGGTCTGTTTTCAGTAGACGCTGCCATGCTAGTGCAAGTGCTAGATCTAATCACCACGTACACTATCGTCTTGTTACAGTTTGAGTTTACTAAATCACTCTAGACTCTGGTCCTTGTATGGGATCGACTGTCAATTTCTTCTTTTTCAGCCTTTTTACTTTGTTTGTTTTCTTGCATTACAATTTTTATGTGAAACAATTCTGTGTTTTCCTACAGCACATTAAGCTAGTAATCTATAAAATTTCTTTATCTCTCTAAATTTATTTTTAATATATTTTCAACTTTTTTCCTATAGCACCATTAGTTCAAGGTTGATTGGGGAAATTTGATAGTTGCGAGTAGCTTAGTGTGTTGGCGACAAAGCCTACTTTTAATTGTTAATTATCTGCTTATTGTATAATTTTAATTCTATAACAGTCTCTAAATAGTCTTGTATTATTCTTCGAGTGTTTCGACAAATTTAATATAACTAAAACTGTTTGTGATTTTTGTTTATGTATGTTTTAGTGTGTAGTTCGTTGAAGTGCATCAGTCTGAACATGAAGAATGATGGACTGAGTATGTCCCATTCGGATCGGACCGATATAAAAATTCAACGACAAGCATTCAACTGCCCACCACTATTCAACCCAGGGGGTTTGAATCGACTTTTTTCATCGGTGGTTGTATAAAGTATTCACTTTTCGAAATTAATTTCATCATCATCATCATCTCAGCCGAAAGACGTCCACTGCTGGACATAGGCCTCCCCCAAGTGTCGCCACATTGACCGGTCCCTTGCTACTCGCATCCATCGGATTCCCGCAACCTTCACCAGGTCATCGGTCCACCTAGTGGGAGGTCTTCCAACGCATCGTCTTCCGGTTCGCGGTCGCCACTCCAGAACTTTTCGGCCCCATCGGCCATCCGTTCTGCGAGCAATGTGCCCTGCCCTATGCCACTTAAGTTTAGCAATTCTTCGGGCTACGTCGGTGACCTTGGTTCTCTTGCGGATGTCTTCTTTTCTGATTCGATCACGCAAGGAAGCTCCGAGTATAGCCCTCTCGATTGCCCTTTGAGTGACTTTAAGCCTTTTGATAAGGCCCATTGTGAGCGACCACGTTTCGGTCCCGTATGTAATCACTGGCAACACACACTGGTCATAGACGAAATTAATTTATGTCGTTTTAATTACAGTAAGATCAGCCTAGTTTGAATTGTCGTCTTATTTTGAGACATGTTCCGAATTAATAATATAGATGTTACTGGGCAAACCCAATTGCAAGATCAACTAGTTTGTCCTTGGCCAAACCGGTTTATTGGCATCCGAGTCGAAGGGGTCCTGGTCGACGGACCCCCGCTTCGCGGGGCTCCTACTTCTGCATGGTATATTAAAAATAACCACAAAGGATATGGCGGAGCATTCCCTTCTAACCTAGTCTATCCGTGTCGGGGTGCCCCAAGGTGATGTAATTTCGCCTAGGCAAAAGTTGTTTGTCCTAAAACCGGCTTTTGCCGGTAACATTTACAATTTTAAAAGTAAAAACTGTCCGAGTTTGGTAACGTTATTTAAAAAATATTAAGATTGATAAATTGCAATACAGCAATATATGCGCCTTCAAATGTGTTTTCTCAGTAAGATAAGATACGAACGATCCTAGTTTACAACCTCATCACAAAGCCGTCAACCAAGCATTCTGTACATCAAACTAAGTAACAAAAAGTTGGAACTTTGACCCCAATATCCATAACTAGAAGGTTCCCAGGTATGGTGTAGAAAAAAAAACATGATCGCGATGACGGGGAGAACAAGTGCTTTCGGCTTTGTTATGAGGTTTTTTACACCCTGTTACAAATGATTGAAAGTTAAACCTACTTATAAATAGAAATGTGAATATCTTATCTATAAACATACCTGTATTTCATTACTTTGTTCAGTGTTTTAGATAATAGTTAGCAACGCCATCTGTGACGTCCATGTAATCCTTTTTTCTCCCACCCCAAAACGTGTCTCACGTAGTCGCATTACGCTGTGCAAGCGCCGTCCGCTTACCGCACCGCAACCGCAAATTCGCTACCATCAACCACATCGTGTAGTTGCGACAATACGCCTCCGCAGCATCCGCTTTAGAATCATGAACAAACCGAGATGAACTGCCTGTTGTTGTGATAAAGGTACTTGGAGACCAGTAAGTGCTGGTGGAAACGGTTCGCATAATTCACCTGTTCGTCACCTATTTAGACTCTCGGTGTACACTGTACAGTCCACTTGAAATATAAACACTTTGTCAGATTGCCTACATATTTTGG
This sequence comes from Xestia c-nigrum, assembly GCA_916618015.1. Classification (NCBI taxonomy): domain Eukaryota; kingdom Metazoa; phylum Arthropoda; class Insecta; order Lepidoptera; family Noctuidae; genus Xestia; species Xestia c-nigrum. Next base: position 1,832,619 of record OU745248.1, read on the forward strand.
TAATTTTCCATACTAATAGTAATGAAAGAAATGTATGTTTTTTGTTTGCTTTTAAAAAGTATCTCATTACATGATGTCTTCAAAATAATATTTACATGATTATGTAGAAATAAATAGTTAAATTCACCTACATGTTAGTTTTATTTACACTAGCAATATTAATATATTATTCGACCTCAAAGGTTCGTACTCAACAGCTTGTTGTAAATGAGCAGTTTATATTAAGTCATCTACTTAGCGTAATTAATCACACATCGTTTTTATTTCGTTTACTCCAATCTATTTAAAACAGTCTCTAGTAGCAACTATGTCGCCAAATACAGAAGATAATAACTATTTCAAAAATAAAATCAATATCGTCATAGAAAATGTTATAAGTGAAAATAGCAGACAAAATGAGCACAGCATACTCGATGAACCAAATGACAGAAATAACGCAAATCAATTGAATAATGAAATCACTGAAACGCTAAATGAAAAACAAGTCGAAAAATACTTACAATCTATGCTTAAGCCGATGAATATGATGCAAGCCTTATTTGTGTGTTCTAGATACAGAATTCGAGATAATTTCATCACTCCCAACAGTCGTCTTTACAGCGTTATGTCGGTTTTCGCTGTGTTTATTTTGCTAGGTATCATTTACGTTTTGCTCTTCATGACCCCCAACAGCACTGGTCTAGAGGTCTTCAACTACGTCTTTCTCAATATCTACGACTTAATTTTGTATTTCATTGGTTTTTTCTTAGACGCGTTCACAAATATTGGACAAAGGCTCAACAATGTGTCATTTGTCTTGAAAATTCAAAAAATACACAAAATTCTTAACCTAACAGGAAGTTCTTTCAATTATTTTATCATCTTCAACTGGGCGTGCGTCATTGCCATCAATTGCTTTCATTTTTCCTGGATATGTATGTATGGTTATATCTTCGGTGAGATTGGAATCGCCAATATTTTAACTACTTATACTTGCATTCATTTTGATATGAACGTGATATACGCTACAAGGAACATAAAGCTTGTCAGTGAAACTCTCAGAGCTTGGATGGCAGAACTGCAGAAGTCAGGATTCGTCAATGAAACAGCAGATGACGGGTACTGGGATAATATGTTTCAAAGTTATATGGACGTCATACAAGCTTTCGAAATAATTAAGAAGACCTTCCATCGACAGGTGGATAAATCAATTCTAATAATATGTTATGTTTAAGGACTTGAAGGTTAATAATAAAAGCCCGACGGGTCGATATTCACGATGAAACAAAGTTCTAAGTTCTAAGGCTTAGGTCGGAACGTGAACAGGTGATCGTCCATTACATACCGAGTTTATCTGTGACTTGGTTGGAAGAGGAAATAAGAAATGTTTATTGCCCGTGTCACTATTAATATTACTACCAGTGGTACCACGGGGAAAAAACCCGTAGTACTACCAAGCGATCATTGGTACACAAGTTCACAATCATTATCTCAAGATTGAATTTCTCGACACCGTGATGATGGTGATGATGATGGCATCTAGCCTATTTCGGCCACAGCGACTGCATTCGATGGCTTCTTCGTATGATTGTAGAGAGCTTTTGGTGTGCTGTCCTTCTATGTGCTCTCAACTGGCTAGCATATCCAACTTTAGCCGAAAAAATCCGAGCACAAAGCGGCAGAACATCATTAAAATTGTAGGGTATAGCTGTAGGTGGTTTGGCTTTAAGGGCATCACGCTTTAAGTCCTGTTGCCACCTTCTTCTCTTTTCAAAGGTGTTGACCTGCCGATGTACACGATGTCTTCACTCGGGACGATTTTGCATTTTTTGAAGTGTATATTCTGAACATCCTTGAAACGTAACAACTGACCACCACGTTTCCGTTTTCCTTCTTGGATTTCAGAATAGAAGATGCGCTTCGCCAGTCTGTCTTCGTGCATCCTAGAAACATGCCCACACCATCTTAGCTGACGTCTCATCAAGTAGGCCTCTATGCCAAGGACCTTGGCTTACCTTAAACATTCGTGTTTCTAACATGGTCAGATCATCTGATGTTCATTATGTTTTGAAAGCATTTGATATGGAATTTAAAGAACAATAATATAATAAGAAATAATTTTAGAATTACAATTTAAAAAAAAAGTATTTTGTAAGTTAATACCTACGTTGACATTATGACTTGTGTTTCATATTCTAAAGTGATCCAGATTTTGAATCGTTGAGATGATTGCTGATTTTATGTACCAATCCAGTAGTACCACGGATAAAAAAACCTACCCCGTGGTACTACTGGATCGCTTAGTAAATGTGGTAGTACCACAAGCAATATAACAAAACCTATCCCGTGGTACTACTGGATCGCTTAGTAAATGTGGTAGTACCACAAGCAATATAACAAAACCTATCCCGTGGTACTACTGGATCGCTTAGTAAATGTGGTAGTACCACAAGCAATATAACAAAACCTCTCCCGTGGTACTACTGGATCGCTTAGTAAATTGGGTAGTACCACAAGCAATATAACAAAATATTGATGTTTGTTGCAGGTTTTGTTTTTTATAGTGCACACCTCTACTAATGCGTTATTGGACATCTGGGTGCGTATAGAAATGAAGTCACCTGACTCCAGCGATATTCAGGTAATCTCACGAGATTATAAAACCAAGTGAAGATACCTAACATGTTTTTAACCAAAGCAAGATTAAAAAAAACTCTCGTGTGAACTCATTAGCAATCTAATTAGTTACTGTAGATTTTACAATAACCACACTTGTTACTTAATTAACTTAAGAACAAATTATTGAAACTTAATCAGTAATATCAGGATGCTTGTTTTAGTATGCTGTTTTAGCATTTGCGGCTTTAACATGGGTTTTCAAGAACCTAACTCTTCTGGCATTTTTGAGCGTGGAATGTGAGAAGTTTTACTCGACCGTGGCAGAAGTTCAGTGCATCTGCATACAAGTTATAACGTCAGTACCATACCCTGGTAAGATAAACATACAATTGATATAAAAAAGCATATCGATGACATACTTTCAAAAGGTTACTCTTAGGAATGAGTATCTATTGGGTGAAGATATCGATAAAATCGCAAGAAGCAGATAGAAAGAAAGAAAAAGCATTTAGATGTTTAAGGGACACACAGAACAGAGGAGTATGACAGATGAAAGGGGAGGCCTGTACCCAACAGTGGGTGGTTTCAGTCCTTATTGGCATCAAATATATGTTCAATCCTAGCTCAATTGTGTTATGTTTTATAACTAACTTAAATTCTCCACAGAAACTAAAAAACGGTTCTGCAAGAATATACAGCGACTTAGTGCAACCTTCAGGATGATGGATGTCTGTGGTCTGTTTTCAGTAGACGCTGTCATGCCCGTGCAAGTGCTAGATCTCACCACTATGTACACCGTCGTCTTATTACAGTTCGAGTTTACTAAATCACTCTAGTCTCTGGTCCTAGTATGGGATCTTAGTTCTAAAATAGTATCTTACTTGTTCTTATAGGCAGAATTTACACAAAGCGGATAGGGCGCGCGTTCGGGTCTCTGTAAATAAAATGTAGAAAAGGGTATAAAACACCTCTTAACGAAGCCGAAAGGTTCTCCCCGTCAGTGCGATCATTTTTTTGTTCTATACTATATCTACCTGGGAACCTTCTATTTACGGGGTTGTATTGTGCAAGACAGCAAGCTACTTTTCGATCAACACATTGATTGTATAGTGAATAAGGCGTCAAGGGCGCTTGGTTTTATTATGAGAACCACGGCATGTTACCGATTACTAAAACCGATCAAAGTACTATATTGTTCGTTCGTACGCAGCCACCTTGAGTATGCATCACAAGTCTGGAACCCTCAATACGGGATCTACAAGTCTCGTATTGAGGGCATCCAGAGAAAATTTCTGAAGTATCTTGATTACAGGGCAAAACAAATATCTGTCGATTACACTCACCGATGCAGAAGGTACCATTTTCTACCCGTAGACGTCAAATTAATGACGTTTGCTACTTGTGTAATATCGCGAATGGCTCAATAGACTGTCCTGAACTTCTTTCAAAATTAACGATGCGCACTAATCAGATGGGACTGCGACAGCAGCCACTTCTACATGTACCTTATGCGAATACTAATTGTAAATAATAATGTTTTTGTAAGTTTTGCTTTAATTTTTGTATTTATCTGTGGAGGCTTGTTATTAGCAATTTAAGTATATACTTTGTTATTATTATGTTATTAGTCTGTAAGCTTTCCTAAAATGTAAAAAATAAAATAAATAAATTAATTAAAATTACAACTTTTTGACAAGTTTGATTTTAAATACAAGTTTTTATTGTAAGAGATTTTTATGATTTTTTACTATTAATACCTCCACGAACCCCGTACTATTCAATCCATCCATCATCACCACAAAACGTGATGTTTCACTCCAAAAAAAGGTATTTGGCAGCAATAATTGTCGCGTAAAGTTACTTAGTTTGATGTACAGAATGCTTGGTTGACGCTTCGTGATGAGGAGGTTTACACTCTGTAGAGTTCTGGAACGAAATTATCGCGCACCTGTGCCACCGCTTTGTATATTTCGTTCCAGGGCGCCATACATTTTATTAACAGCGACCCGGGCGCGCGCCCTGTCCGCTTCGTATAACTTCTCCCGAATTATTCTGTGAGTGCTGTGCACTTCTGTAATTGATAAATTTGCTATACCACGATTACTATTTATGTATGTTTTACTGTGTAAGTAATTGAAGAACTACACTCGGTTCCAAAAATAACGGGTCAGTCACATAAACCCGAATATCTCCCGAACTACGTATGCCATCTTAATGAAACGAAGACTGTATATTTTTCTTAAGATTACATTTTTTTATGATTGTTTATTTTGGTGTTTTTCATCACTTTCTTCATTTAATACTTTGTATTGCCTCCACGAGCTCTTCTGACAGCTTCCAGGTGATTAGGCATGCTGTACACCAAATTTCGGAGGTGGTGCTGAGGAATACCTTCCCATTCTTTCACCAGTGCTGGTTTGAGCTCGGGAAGCGTGATTGGTGGAGGGTTTCGATCTTTCACGCATGTCTGAAGCTCGTCCCAGGCGTGCTCGATGGGGTTTAAGTCCGGGCTTCGCGCTGGCCACTGCATGAGTTCGATACCGACCTCTTCATGTACAATTCTGGCGGTATGGGGACGCGCATTATCATGCATTAATATGCCATGCACTGAACACATACACATGAACTCAACTCAATAGTCTAGAATATTGTAAGTAAACCATTGTATGACTTGACGAAGAAGGAAAGTTTTTGAGTAAGTTAAACACATTTGTTATCTTTTTAAAACACCATCTCATGCCACAAAGAAAGTGAACCTTAAGTACATAAACAAAGAGACTGTTTTAAGTAGATTGGAAGAAACAAAATAAAAAGGACATTGTTACATCGGACCTACTAGCACATTCGAGAAAGCACGTGATTACGGTATGTGTACAATGGAATTTCGAGTGCTTTCCATTATTATTAGTTTTAAAGTTAGGTAGGTACAAATTTGCGACCAATATATAAAAAATACATTATAATTTCGACTGTACGCCCAGGGAATACGGTTCATATTTGTTTGCTTTGTACAAGTAGCGTATACCAACTACTCTTTTGTTAGTGTTTTTTATGAAGCAGTTTTATAACCCTCTAGAATATTCGTGGTTATTTTTTATGTGTCTGTTGGCGATTTAATACACCGCTCAGGGCCGCGACAGTCAGTCTTGTTTAAGCTACACAACGAAGCGAATCGAAGTGAACTAGAAGTGCGATATCTAAGCGATTAGTGAAATTTGGTGTATTTGTGATTAAGTTAAAATTATTTAGTGATTAATAAAGTTATTGTGTTGTTTAATCGGTAGTAATTAATTTATCTCATACCCAGCTCGTAACAATATATTATTAATGGTCATTTACGACATTTACTTAGCATAATAAAACATTTATTTTTTCGTTTATTTCAATCTATTGAAAACAGTATCTTATGACAACCATGTCGCCACATACAGAAAAAAACAAATATTTCAGAAAGAAAATCACTAAGTGAAAATAGCAGACAAAATAAAAGCAATATACTCGATGATGAACTAAATGACAGAAACAAAGCAAATGAAATGAGCAATGAAATCAAAACAGCGCTAAATGAGAAAGTAGTCGAAAAATATTTCTTTATTTAAACCGATGAATATGGTGCAAGCGTTATTTGTGTGTGCTAGATACAGAATTCGAGACAACGTCATCACTCAAAACAGTCGTCTTTACAGCTTTATGTCAGTTTTCGCTGTTACTATTTTGATGGGTATTATTAACGTACGGTTCTTCATTACCCCCAAGAGAACTGGACTGGAGATCTTCGTCTACATCTTAGCCAATGTTTATGACTTCGTTTTGAATTCCATGTATTTCTTCTTAGACGTGTTTACTAATATCGGACAGAGGCTCAACAATGTGTCATCTCCAACGGGGCGTGCGTCTTGTATGACTGTATCTACATCATCTCCCAGGGTTCCATCATCTATACACCTTACATTGAATTTAGAATCGTAAAATTGGATTAAGCTAAGCTAAAAATGACTGGCCCAGGAGATTCACCCTGTTGGCATACAACGGCTGATTCTAAAAGTTTGTTTTTATATAGTAATTTTCGAATTTCTGTAACATTGGTAAAGGAAACTGTAAATTTTGGGTATTTCGTTTTGAACCTCTGTCAACAAGTTGTCCCTATGTACTCAATATAAATTAAACACCTTCAAACATACATGATCTTGTTTACTTTATTTCCATTGATACGTCTTACGTTTTTAATCGGCTGTTAATTGATATTGCTAGAAAGGCTATCCAATTATTGATTGCAAATATGACTTTTCCTTTTAATTAATCAACGAGAACTGGCGAAATTAATTAATTGCTTCTCTACAAATTTTGCATTTAATGAATGTGAAACCTTCGAGTGCAACAAGCATGTATTCATATTCAAGAAACAAAGTAAAATCTAAAATAAACGACGTAATAATCAAGAACACACCGACAGTGCCATACAAAGAAGTATTACTGAACAACCTGATAGAAGAAGATTTACAAGCAGTACTGAAACCATTGAATATGATGCAAAATCTTTTCATCTGCGCAAAGTATTCTATTCGGGACAACTTTATCACTTCAAATACTAGGAGATACAACTTCGCTGGTCTCTTCATTGCGGTTATATTTCGCAGTATAGTTTTCTTCCAACTCATGATTTCCATTGCAACCTCGAAAGGAGTATCCACTACCCTTGACTGGTGTAATTTCTACGACTTCTTCTTCTTCTCTATTGGATTCATTTTCAACTACTGTCCGAATTTTGTTCACCCCAATAACAATGCCTTGTTAGTTTTGAAAATCCAACATGTGCATAGAGTTCTCAAAATCGATGGTAAACTTCTCGAAAGCTTGGTTACTGCCAACTGGGCTTACGTCATTTTCTTAAATATCCTGTACATTGGGGGCTCTATCTATTACGGCTTACATTTCTCTTTTAGTAGTAGTATTCTTGAGCTCATGTCAAGCTATACTAGCATTTCTTTAGATATTAACATCGTTTATGCTACATTTATCATTATTTTATTGAGGAAAACGCTTAAAGTATGGATAAAGAACGTGCAATTAACTAGCAACGAAGGGAATTGCAGTAATCAGTCACATTTGGAACGAATGTATGATTTGTACCTAAATATTCTGGAAGCTTATAGGATTTTTGAGAAAACATTTCGTCTTTTGGTGAGTATTTAATAACCTTACTCTGTATGTCGTAAAAACTGTAATGTTCAATCAATCATCCTATCGATTGATGTAAAAGAATACAGGAAGTAATTTTTTCGTACTTTAGTCGATTCGATTTCCGAGTGTGGCAAGCGAATTTTCGAACATCTGTGAATGTAGATTTGTTTCTTGTTAAAAATAAAGGAATGTTTCCTTTGAGTAAAATTTGCTAACTTCAGTATTTTGAGTCCTTTCCCTCCAGGAGGCATTGAAAAAATCGTCCCTGTATATCTGTATGAACCTGTGTAAAAACACAATAATGGCACTAGTCATTGCGTATAAGCTAGTCAGGGGTAAAATACCTGCGACTGTCGCAACCCCGTGCAGGGCACGCCACGATAGTGACGGTGAGTGGGGTCTTTGAGGAGTGGCTGGAGAGGCGCCACGACGTCCTCACCTTCCGCCTGACGCAGGTCCTCACCGGACACGGATGTTTTGGGAGGTACCTGCACCGAATCGGGCGGGAGGAAGCGCCCGGGTGTCTCCACTGCGAGGATCGACCGGAGGACACGGTGGAGCACACGGTGGAAGTCTGCCCTGCGTGGGCGGAGCACCGCCGTGTCCTCGTAGCGGCGATCGGCGGCGGCGATCTCTCGCGTCCGGCCCTGGTTCAATCCATGGTCCGGAGCGAGACGGAATGGGAAGCCGTCACCTCCTTCTGCGAAGCAGTCATGCTAGCGAAGGAGGTGGCGGAACGAGAGAGGGAGAGATCCTCTCTTCCCGGCCGCCGCGGGAGACACACCGGGCGTCGGGGGCCACGTGGTGGCTACCGGCCACTGTAGATGCGGGCCTGTGGACGGTTGGCTATGTGCTAGCTAGCCGTCCGTCCGTCTAACGACGACGACAGGCCGTGTCGACGGCGCGTTCGTGTTCCACGCGCGCCTCAAAAAGATGTCAGCATAAGGGGAGAGGCCCGCAAGGGCCGAAGCCTGCCGGGGTTGCGGGCCTGTTCGAAAGAGATACGGCGGCCCTGGAACGTAAAGGGCGAGTAAGGAACATGGATGGGTTTTAGTCAGTAAGAGTCTGATACTCCCTCCCGCTCCGCCCAGAGTGGGAGAAGTCATTTGATGATTTCCCATCCCAAAAAAAAAAAAAGGGTAAAATACCTGTCCTATGTTCTGCAATACATCCTGTACCTTTAAAGTAAAATCCTATGTTTTAGTATGTACTAGCCGATGCCCGCGGCTTTTCCCGCGTATAATTATATTTAAAAACCATCCTCTTGAATCACTCTATCTATTAAAAAAACCCGCATCAAAATCCGTTTCGTAATTCTAGGACAGACAGACGCGGCGGGAGACTTTGTTTTATAATATGTAGTGATGTACATTAAATACAATTGTGTTTACTTTTAGATAGCATATTATATAATACACACAGTCTGTCATGGATTAATGACCGTTGCGATACTACTACAAATGCAGAAAATGTTGGCAGACAATGGAGCAGATGTAAGTAGATACATTATTTTATAAATCAAATGAATTGAACATAAAAGGTGTAAACAACCTCATCACGAAGCCGTCAACCAAGCATTCTGTACGAGTACATTAAACTAAGTTAATTTACGCAAAATTTATTTTTGGGAAACGACTTTTTTTTGGGGTGAAAAATCATGTTTCATCAAAAAGCTGTAAGTTCGACCCCCAATATCTCCAAAACTAGAAAGTTCCCAGGTATGGTGTAGAACAAAAAAATGATCGCAATGACGGGGAGAACAAGTGCCATTCGGGCTTCGTTAAGATGTGTTCTACACCCTTTATTACGAATTGTTTTACTTCATTCTATATGACATAGTCAAAACCAGGGACTCAAACTGTAACCTTTTATGTGTTAAATAACTAAAATAATCAGATTTACAACAGATTGCGACTAGATTTCGGCTATCCAATAGCATCGCTGAGTTTATCTGTTGAACACTTATTAACACTGTTAAACCTTTTAAATCTTTTTTTTTGCATTTGTTACGGTTACACTTTTGTAAGTGTTTTGGGTTAACACAATGAAAACACATTTATACGTGTAAATATTTGATTCTGTTACCAATTCAACATCTAACACTTTTAATTCTGTAACTGTGCCGATCGGGCGTGATGGCTAGACGCGGGGACGTATGTGCGCCTACCTGACGTTCTGCCTATACTATAACTGTGCGCACATAATCGTCGAACCTAGACGGTGCTGACGTCCTACACCTGTCGGTTCAGACAACCTCAGTTGTTTTTACTAGGGGAAAGGGTTACTGGGAAACTGTTAAACTTTCAGGAAGAATTCGAAACTTCTTCATGACTTTTGCGCACTACTTTTTACTGCTTTATTTACTCACTTTATAAAATATTATTTGACGTACTTATGACTACAACTGTATGAAATTCTATTTTTCAATACACTTCTGCGAAAACTGATTCTTTTCGCACTACGATTAGGTTCAAAATGCAGTGTATTTCACACGTGTGAGTTTTTCATGTTTCTTTGACACATGTGCAGAAAGTAAAATTGCCACAGATAACTATATAATACATATACTTACAACAAATTGGTTCTTTGCATACTTAAAAAAAAACATTCACCTCTCAGTCTCAGTCAGAGCTTGAATGTTTTTTTTTTTAATTTTGGAAAAGTGTTCTACATCTTTATTTGTAAACATTTATTCAATACTAGCTGACCCACGTAACTTCGTCTGCGTTACATAAGAGAAAGAGAGGGTTACAGAGAGTGGGTCGTAAGCACCTATAATACAATCTTCAAAGAGCACATCACACACATCCTTCCGCATAATGAAAATGCACGCCCGGTACATGATCATTATTTTGCTGCGGAGTTATTTAAAACGGTGTATCTTAGGAGATGTGCATTGAAATCAATTTACGTGCAATACGAAACGCGTCCATCAGTTCTGTTAATATTGTTGATTGCAAAATTTTAAGTAGATTGGACCAAGGAATCACATTTTCCCATACAAATTTTGCCCCCCTCTTTCACCCCTTTTTTCCAACATTTTCCATAATTTCTATAGCCTAAATGTTATTTTGAGTTTATCTAAATAGATTAGTGAAGTTTTCATCAAAATCCGTCCAGCAGTTTTCACGTGATGCGCGGTCAAACAAACAAACAAACAAACACGAAGTTTAAAAATGGTTTTAATATGTTCAGTTACTTATTTTAAGTCACCCTGGTCGGTTTTTTTTTTTAATCTTCAATGTACAGATTTTTTGGTCTCAACGATTTTATTATATGTATAGATTCAGATTGTGTTTATAAATTCAAGATCGTAGATAAATATGATTATTTAAAAGTAATATTTACTTTTATAAACAAATTAACATTTATTTGTGTTCTAAATTCAAAATAAAAATAACAACTTTTTATATTAGGCTGTGTATCGGCTTCATACCTTTGCCTCTCCTTCAACCTGGCGAAAGCAAAGCGCGGAAAAAATAAAATTTTAATCATAGTCTCGGGACATTCCATGAAACAAATATTTTACATTACTTACCTATTTTATTTTATTTCTTCAAAGGTGTATTGAAAAACGTCGTTCATTTTATGTTTTTTTTTCCTTTAAAATACCTTGGAATTATGACCCTCGACTGTCGGGGATTTTTTTTTAATTTTAAATTTAATATTATTTAATGTAACTTGTATAATTACTAAATACAAACCTTCTCGTTTCAGTTTGCAATATTTGCAATTACATCACAATCCTGGTTGGTCAAAAGCACGGCCTTACAGATCATCCTGAGCATCGAAAGCGAGAGATTCTATGCAACCATGACTAAAGTAAAAAATATTTCAACCCTGCTTAAGAAATCAAGAAGATGTTCAGGTAACTGCTAAGTATATTATTATTGTGTAGAAATAAATGACTTTTGTCTGGAATCTTGTAGTAGGCTTGTCGACTGAAAAAATTTAATAACTCCGTCATGTAGATTATAAAAAAAATATCTGACCCGTGTTTTTTCTTTTGTTACGTAAATCAAAATTGATGAACATACGACGCTTTTGAAATTCCCAATACGTCACGCCTTGGTATAATTTTTTGCTATAGTGGGGGACTCCCGAGTTTTGATGCGCTTTATCTTTTTCAATATTCATTGATTTTCAAAAACAAAAAATAGGTGTCCATTATTTTTCAATAATCTAACTGACCGACTAAATAGATTTGTAATTTTTAAATACTGTCCTCGTGCATATTCAGTGGTCGTGTTTAAGTACGGTCGAACGAGCTATTTAGTTTACACTTTGCAATGTAATTTGTGGGTTGAACTATAAACCAATTAGCTTGTTCGACCGTACCATATAATAAGTCGAGTTTAGTTCTATAAACCGGCCATAAATCCGTACTCCGTGGCTATTTTTTTGTCTTTTTTCCTTTTATTCACTTTTCTTTTTATTGGTTTTTCTTTTTTAAAATGTGTAACTTATACCTAATTAGCACAGATAAACAATTGTTGATTAATTCGTGGAAGAGCGAGGTTTATCCCATCACAAGTATCTTCGGATTACTTTCTGGGAAGCCCCCGCAACTTAACTGTATAGATTTAAGATAATAAACACATATTTTTTTTTTACTGATGCAAAACTCAAGAACAATTCGATCGAGTCGGGAATCCCAGCTACTCAGTCTAGCAGTCGCAATTTATTGCGAGCACGAGACTTGTGAAATAATCTGCGACAATAATAGGGATGATTCCTAACTAAAAACGATATGATTCTATTTAGTCCGTCAAATACCGGTAAAATGGGGGGAATAGGGATCCAGGGGTGAATAGAAACAAAACTTTGGAAGGGATTTTATCGCTGAACTTATAGTGTATAATGGCTAACAAGGTACCTTTATAATTAAGTATAATTTAGTTAACACAATAGCGTACTTGTTGGTACCATATCATGTGAATTCAACTTTAAAATCCATTCCAAAGTTTTGTTTCTAGTCACCCCTGGATCCCTATTCCCCCCATTTTAGGTACATTAACGAATAATATTGGATACCATTTGGATCGTCAGCAATACAGTGTTTTATATTTTACAGAGGCACAACGAAGAATATGCAAGAACATACAACGCCAGCAATTAACATCGTTTAACAAGTTCAACGCCTATGGTTTATTCGTCATCGATGCCACGTTACCTTTCCAGATAAGTAGCGTCATCACCGCCTATACGCTTGCCTTGTTACAGTTCGATTTGTCTTAATTCAATCTTTTGCTCATCGTGTCAATGTCAATTTTAATTAATTCCAAATAGCAACCACGTATTACATTTATATATGTCACCGTAAAATTGTCAAACACGTTATATTACAATATAACGTGTTTTTTCTCGCGATATTGTAATGTCTCGAATTATTGTCAACTGAACATACGGAAGTATCTCTGCCCCCATAATCGGGACTTGGGGCACCCCCCCGTTAGGTTAGTTAGGTTCCTTTAAACCCTGCACTCGGAAATAGGGGCTCCGCAAAGCGGGGCTCCGTCGACTACGCTTTTTAGGGGGAATATAAAGTGTTTTAAGGTTATGTTATATTAATCGGTATTTTTCAGGAATAATGCATTATCTTTTCATGAGAGTTGTACCAATGGGCAAGGGGACCCCTCCTTCCCTCCACACCGCGTAAGTTGACTACCGTCGCATGCATTTCACGAAAAATAATGCGTTTTGTTGGAAGCAGTATATTCATTTGACAACAATTCGAGACTTTATAATATCGCTAGAGATATTACAATATAACGTTTTTGACAATTTTACGGTGACATATACATACCACAAGAATTGTACATGAAGAGGTCGGTATCGAACTCATGCAGTGGCCAACGCGAAGCCCGGACTTAAACCCCATCGAGCACGCCTGGGACGAGCTTCAGACATGCGTGAAAGGTCGAAACCCTCCACCAATCACGCTTCCCTAGCTCAAACCAGCACTGGTGGAGGAATGGGAAGGTATTCCTCAGCACCGCCTCCGAAATTAGGAGCATGCCTAATCGCCTGAAAGCTGTCAGAAGAGCTCGTGGAAGCAATACAAAGTATTAAATGAAGAAAGTGATGAAAAACAGCTAAATAAACAATAATAAAAAAAAAATAGTCTTCAGAAAATATGACTACTATAGTTTTTTTAATAATTTAGAGATTAATATTGTGGGTGCAACTAAGTTTTATTTTATTTTTTATCTGTATAATTAAATTTTCAATTGAACTTCGTTCCATTAGGATGGCATACGTAGTTCGGGAGATATTCGGGTTTATGTGACTGACCCGGTATTTTTGGAATCGAGTGTACAATTGACAACCTTGACCAACGGCCTAACATGCTTTCCGGACCACGGAGGAAACTCGTTGTCTAATGCGTGGGCGCCTAACCACGAACCAACATTAGCAAGCGCGGCTTAACCTGAAGGTCGGCCCGAGTGGGTGTCATTATTTGGCAAGATTTTATTTTATTTTATTTATTTATTTAGCAACGAGATTCTCCATATTTGTTGTCACGTAACTAGATCAATAGGAACTAATTGTATTTGTACACCACACTATTTCGAAAGTAAAAGTTAACTACGCAATAAACTTTGTGCATTTTAATTATGAATCTCCTCGATCCTTCGCCACCCACGTCTGCATCTCCAAAAATATATTCTCTTCTTTACGCGGTTTTCTGCTACAGACTCACTGCAGCGGATCAGCGGGTGTTATATTCAGTAGCTTTAGCATCATACTCAGCTATATTGCTCCAATCAGGCCTCTTATGCGAGTGGGTCATAATATAAGAATAGAATAGAATAGAATAATCATTTGTAACAAACAGGCCCAATACGGGTTGGTGGATCTCACTTTCTTGGTTCCAAAACATATTGCTATTTAATAGACAAGACCTTGTTTTAAACTTTTACGGTTTAAAACTAAACTTATATTGTCAATTAAGGGATATCTTCCGTTTATATCTATTGTTTGATACTGTTGTAGCCTCTACCCGTCTAATTCTCACCTAATTATTGGCAGAAGAATATAAGCCGGGTGTGTAACATTTAAAAGTATATTACGGCAAGCAGAGCCATAGGCACACAAATTAGTAGGGTCGTAAGTCACTGCTGCAGGGATAGGTACTCCCCTGTAGTTGCAGGCGATATCCCGCAGCTGGCCGAAGGTGGTCGTAGTCCGAAGAACTGTGTAGCGCGGTACGGTGATGTCGCACGAGGGTATCTGGAATACCCGGCGCATCGGGCGACGATGCGTCGTGGAATTTTCCCGAAGGACTCCTAAGCCGGGGTACACGAGCGTAGTCGCTCGGAGAAACAGCCAACCCGTAGCGTGGAATCCCGGGGCGTACAACTCGGTGCAAAGAAAATTCTTAGTATAAAACCTAGAATCACCATACCAGCTGATCAGAACTCAGCCTAGAACCTCCGTGCTGGGGTACCACCGACGTCACCAGGAGGTATTACCCACCCAGTAGTAGCAGTATTGACGGGGGTGGTACAGGTCAGAACGGAGTTTACATTAAAAAACAGCTGAGTAAAGGAAAGTAACAGTAAATTGCAGTTAGGAAACGCTTAAGCCTTTAGAATTTAAATATACATTTCTTATCCAACTTTCCTTTCGCAGGTCTGCTGGAAGAGATTTCTTATGAAATAAGCAGTACCTTTGTGCTCTTCTATCGTTAATGTAATGTCCTGTGAAGTATTTTGTGTGGCGCTAGCAACAGCTTCGAAATATCGAGAGCTCAAAACAATATGTGATATATTTGTAACTAGCTTTGCCCGCGACTTCGTTCGCGTGAAAATATTGATGGGTCATGTGTGAGACTGCATCGTTGTTCGAGTTGTCGCAAGCGCTACTGAGCATGAGGTCCTGGGTTCGATTTGCGGGACGGGCAAAGTGTTATTGTATTATTTGTGCCCGGTTGATGGGATTAAGCTAAATGTGCGAAATGTGGGTGTAGGATTAGATACACCTCTACCTAACAGTGGCGCAGGGTGAAAATAGTGTCAGGGGAAGCTTTGCTTCTGTTAACTTTTTTCCCCGTGTTAATTTTGACCTCATTTTCACTATCAGCGACACCAAAAACCACGGCAACGACACCCATGATTAAAAATCCAAAAACTTTCGTCGGCGCCATTTATGATTTCATCTTCATTCATCAAAAGTAAGATCAGAAATGCAGAAGAGAAAAAAAAACAGAAATCTACAAAATAAAAAAATCTAGTTGGTATCAAATACGATATCGACAATTACTCATTCTATCTCGTTCTACTGTACATAATTTATTTATTTATTTTATTGATTTATTTAAACAACACATACAACTATTATTACAGGTTTAGGTACCTAATACAATAGAGCAGTTATATTTAAAGTTAAATTATTTATGTTTCGAATAAATTAATTAATTTGACAAACTAAAGTAATTGCGCAAAATGCGGCTTGTGTGAATTCGCTCAGTTTACAATTGGAGCAATCAATCTGTTGTGACACCATATTGAGTGCACGCATCACGCGCGTCAGCGGCGCGTGCTGCAGCAAGTTGGTGCGAGCGGGCGGCACCCACAGGAGCGGCGGCTGCCATACTTTTTTTTTCTGCTCCTGCCGTAAGTCCATAATCTTCGGCTTACCTAGGTCCCTACAAAACGTTAAGTACTGCCAGCCGCGAAGTCACGTGTGCTATTAACTTGTGTACGGCCTATACTATTAACTTGCACTGCTGCAAAAGGTCTCTCCTGCTGCTGCTGTTTGTTATTCGTGAACGAATGAACAACTACAATGCAAAACCTCATCCCCCCCTTTTACCCCTTTGTGGGTTGAAATAAAAAAAACCAAGGACTTACTAACTTTGATACTTTTAGGTGACTCAAAAAATAAAAACTTTAATTAAAAACAAAATGTTGCTCTGTTTTCACCCCTCAAGGTTTGAAATTCCAATAAAGCCGTTTCGTCAGCTTCCAATCATAAGCCCAGATAACAAATTTTGTACTTTTTACGTCGAAAATTAAGGATTTTTCACATACAATTTCATCCCCTGTATAAGCCTTCGGGGTGAAGTTATCAAAAACGCTGAAACACGCATAAATTAATTTTCAATCGTCAGCCTAAACACAAAATTAGAAGATCCTAACTTTAAAACTGACGGACTTTCATATCAGCTTCCATTCCCTATTTTATCCCCTTGGGGGTAGAATTGATCAAAATCCTTTCTTAGCGGATGCCTACGTCATAACATCTACCTGCATGCCAAATTTCAGCCCGATCCGTCCAGTGGTTCGGGCTGTGCGTTGATAGATCACTATGTCAGTCAGTCAGTCAGTCAGTCACCTTTGAATTATATATATTTAGAAGAAGAAGATAGAAGATAGAAGATAGATAATGGGCAGTTAGCCTTAAGTTATTTGTACGTTGCAGCCTTGCGCCAGTCTGCGAATATACGCTTATAAGGCAAGACCATCTTTATTTGTGCTCCCGATATTCCCAGTAGTTCCCATATCCTTCACAATAGATATAAGTATATGTATAGTAGACCTTCCCTGTACCCAATCCCAGAGATTTTTTCCTACTTACAAATTAATATAATTATATCTGAAGACAACCTTTAATTTATGTAACCGAATAATGTGTAACCAGAATAAATCAAGTCTCAAGTCAAATCTTCGGGACCATTTCTACACATACCGTCCATTTATCGGATATAAAATCTATTTCATATCATAAGGGCAGAGTTTCTTTTGAGGAACATGAGAATTTTTTTAATTTCAAAGTCGATGGCTAAAAGAATGGGGGAATAACCAAAGAAATTATAAATGTACTGTGTGATGGTATGGTCACATGGTAGGTGAGTGCTTCGATGACGAAACTTGAAGAAGTTTATAAATAGAAGTCATGTTGAGTCGACATTACTTAAATTGGATAGGTTAATGATGATAAGAAACAGTAACTTTACGACAGTGAAAACGGTGTTTATTTCAAACAAATACAAATTTTACAGAAAAGTAAACTGCAGCAGTACAATAATGTAATTAGTGAGAAGACCCATCAAACGTACTGGTAACATAGCGTCTACATCGAACAAGCCACATGCGCTCATCTTACTGAAACTTCGCTTTTCCAGTAACACGCTCTTGTAGAGACGTATTTGACTTCCTGTAAAGGACGTGTAGTTAGGTTAATGAAAATTTTAAATTCACTCATTGACAGATTAAGCACTCCCTAAACAGCAGGATCAAGCATCTTGACATTGTGCACAAGAATTTCTTCTATTACGAAAGTAAGGATCCTTTTAACTTTTTCTTTCAAGGAGGAGATGAAATGTTTGTATTAGTTATACTGGTTGTCTAGACATACATTCATCCTTCTTAATATTTCTGGCGAAACAAACTTACTTGGACAGTTCCTGTTGTTCAGAAGCCGTATACACGCCGTCTCAGCTTCCTCAAGGGTTACGTAGAACCTCTCACAGGTTATACTGTAAGTGACAACAAGTGCTATCGACTTGACTACCCACACGATTGTCGTGATAAAAACTAGCTGTAAATAATTAAACATTTCAAAGCATGACATTACATCTGTGATCTCCGAAGAGTTTTGCAGTAATATTTTGCTCCCCCTTTAGGCGGATCTCGCAAGTTGAGAGAGTTATTTTTCAAAGCTTCCCCCTTTTACACCTCCCCCTATCGTATCTCAGAAACTAGGAAACGTAGAGGCTTTTTAATTTGACTATACTTAATTGTTGAAGAGCGTTAAAAGAACCCGGGCGAATCAATTGTTGATGAAATTATTGAGCGTCTACGTATGTCACTGTGATAGATGCCTACGAAATAATTTACTAAGATTTATCAAATCAAACTTAAGGTCTAACGAAGTCTTTAAAAAAATTCCTCATTATTATGAGCTCAATTGACTAGAATAATGATGAATGAGAAAAATAATCATGACTTACTTTTTTTCTTCCTGGATTGACTTCATGGCTTTTGGCTAAGATATACTTTTAAGGTGAACGCACACTTATCCGCGTCGAAACAATCGACCGCGCCGAAAGAATCGAATTTTAGAATAACTTGTATGAAATATTATAAAACCTAGCACACTTATCCGCGTCGAATCGTACGAATAAATGACGTCATACGTATGAGAACAAAATATTTCATGCTTTTTTTTATTTTAGTATTGACTAGCTTCTGCCAGCGGCTTCGCCCGCGTGAAATTGGGGTTGAGTGAGAATATTATAAACGTAAGAGTAAACAAATATAATAATAACAAATCTCCGAACTGCTAAGCTATCGGGAGTTACACGTGTTATTGTGAGTCAACTAATGTGGAATATTTCCGTTCTACATGATTTCTATGTAGCTTTAACCATTAAGGCTGCACACGCGACGGAAGCTAAAAAAACCAAGTAACTTCTCCCGTTTTCCCAACATTTCCTTTCACTGCTCTGCTCCTATTAATGGTAGCGTGATGAAAAGTATACTATTACCTGCTCAGGAGTATGTAGAATAATTGTACCAAGTTTCGTTAAAATCCGTCGAGTAGTTTTTTTTTCTATAAATAACATACAGACAGACAGACAGACAGACAGACAGACAGACAGACAGACAGACAAAAATTTTACTGATTGCATTTTTGGCATCAGTATCGATCACTAATCACCCCCCGATAGTTATTTTGTAAATATATTTCATGTACAGAATTGACCTCTCTACAGATTTATTATAAGTATAGATAAGTGTGTGTCCACCTTTAATGTCATCTCCAACAAAAAAAAACATGACATTTTATTAGTCAACCTGCTTATTGACATGCGCTGTACCGTCATACGGTGAAAGGCCGTAACTAACATTTTTGCCAAAACTCAGTTAAACATTGATTCGAATTCAGCAAGAAATTCTGTATAAGTCGCCCGTAGCCACCAGATACACTTAGATAGAAGGGCGTTTGGCCTCAAAAACGATGTTTTCTACGAATAGTTTGCATACTTGTTGAAATCCGCATCTTCATTTGAGGCCTTATCGGCCCCGGGGTTGCGGGCCTGTTCGAAAGAGATACCGCGGCCCCGGAACGTAAAAGGCGAGGAAGGAACATGGATGGTTTTTAGTCAGTAAGAGTCTGACACTCCCTCCCGCTCCGCCCAGAGTGGGGGGGGTCATTTGATGATTTCCCATCCTTAAAAAAAAAAAAAAAAAAGGCCTTATCGGCCGTGAAAAGCCTAAAATAGAGTTATATCCTTCCATCACATACATCATTGTATTGTGTCACGAATTGTCTTTTCATAATAGGTACATAGAATAATAATAAAGTGTGTATTGTATTGTACGTAGTATAATGGGCTGGTATCTCTTTAGAGGAAAAAACCACGCTTGTTTTCGCGCCTGAATGGGCCGAAAATGTCACACGGCGCGTATCATTGGAAAGTTCCTGAATGAAGTGAATATACATACGGGCGATGGACTGGTCGAGTCCAGATATGGACTGATATCGAACGCTTATGGGACGAGCTCAAGAGAAGGGTCCTTCAACCATAAAACGATTCAGCTGCAAAACAACCTAAGCAGCAGAAAGGGGGAAAGTAGAACCGTCGCTGTGATACCCTTCCGAGGAATCCGGTACAGCGCTGTCCAGCCAAGCAGAAGTGTGATGAGGGCGGCTTCACCTTAGTTCAGAAGAAGAAGAAAAAGCCTACTTGTCGCAATCAATGCGGTACTGGACTGTCAGTATAAAATATGCTGCTGCGTCCAGCAATACCAACTACGACGTTGCTTTATGTGTCCCGACTGCATCACTCCACGAAAGTTGAGTAGGTCGTAGAGTACATGAAGATGAAGACCAGCTGGACCTTGAGGGTCGAGAAGTTGGAGTCGCGTCACAACACCAACTTCAAGTCGTTTGCGAGTTCCGACACAATTCCTCGACAAGTGTCTCAAGGAAGAGTTTTGGCCGAAGGTTGTTGTCACGTGACACGACGCCGTCACTTCATGTGTTCATAGTTTATAAATTATATTTTATGTGTATTAGTATATTTCTAAGTTGTAATGTAATGTTGTGTATCTTATCTATGGGCCTTAAGATGCCTGAAAATGAAATGATTGATTAATAAAAGCATTGAAGGCCGCGTTAACAGACGGGTGGGACAGAATTCCTCAAGGCACCGTCAAAAACCTGATCAGATTAATAAAGAATCGAATGCAGGCTGTGATTTAGAGCTAGGGTAGGCAATAATAAGAATTGACAGAATAAATTACTTAATGGTTTTAACAGAATTGTTTTATT
Organism: Xestia c-nigrum; assembly: GCA_916618015.1. Lineage (NCBI taxonomy): Eukaryota > Metazoa > Arthropoda > Insecta > Lepidoptera > Noctuidae > Xestia > Xestia c-nigrum. The sequence continues at coordinate 1,853,682 of OU745248.1, forward strand.
TTTTTAATGACTAAGCACAACACATATCCCATTTTCTCTCTACTTTCACAGAATTGATTTTAAAAGTAAGTTAAGTATTCACCATGAAAAATAATAATAATAATAATACCAGCCTATTACTGTCCCACTGCAGGGCAAAGGCCTTTTCTCAACAGAGAAGGCACGAACATTGATCTCCACGCTTGCTCAAGATGGGTTGGCGACTTATTTTTCAAAATATATCTCTAACTAACTGCCCTATAGATAGTTGACTAAGGTAATTAAATAATTAATATTCTTCTGATCATTTATTTAAGTAGGTAAGTACCTAATTATGTCTCGTGTGACCATGTGAGCCATGTGGCAGACCTACGGACGTCTGTTGGACTTAATATTGTAAATACGGAGTCCTTAAACTATTCTCCCACTATCCTTATATTCTTCTAAACTTCGCCTGGCGCAGCTAGTTGTAAATAAATGCATTTATATTAATGTATTTAAAGTGAGTTAAGGTATTTTTAGATTTATTTTTCGAATAGTCTGTTGTTAACAAGATATAACCTCTAAAACTTCAAACTGTAATATCTTTAAATCCTGACTTCCTAGAAAAATATGACTGAAGACAAAACTCTTCAGGAATTCAAACTCTATACTTTTATATAATTTTCATGGGCAGACGCTAAAATAAAATATCAACAAAAATTTGTTCGAGCTTTGACCGGTGTACTTTGTCTTCCCTCCCCTCCCCAACCTCCCTTAAAATTGAAAGGGCTGTAACTTCATAACGGTGAGATATAGCCATTAGGTGTTCGAACAAATATTATAGTAAGCGTCGAAACCTCTCCGTTGGTGGTAAAGTGAAGGGGGAAGGTGGTGAGCGAAGCGAGCCTGCAACCCCCATAGCGTAGGTATAAGGTCATGATAGCTTCCGGTGGTAAGTAGGTTTTGAGCAACGCCGGTTGAGTGGGTGAAGCGTAACTCATGGACGACGAGCATACTTTAAGGTATTGTTTTTTTTTAATAGGAAAATATCTGAGAATGTTGTTTTTTTATTTTAATTTCCATGTTTTGTTGAATTCGTTTTTAAAATATGTGAAAATGTGTTAAGCGTATCGAAACACCACATCATCGTCATTTCATCCAAGTCGTCCACTGCTGCACACAGGGGTCCCCCAAGTGTCGCCAAATTGACAGGTCTTGTGCGACTCGCATCTAGCCGATTCCCGCAACCCTCACCAGGTGTTTAGTCCACCTAGTGAGAGGTCTTCCGACGCAACGTGTTCCGGTTCGCGGTCACCATTCCCGAATTTTTCGGCCACATCAGCCATCCGTTCTGCGAGGAATGTGACCCTGTTCACTGCCACTTAAGTTTGGCAATTCTTTGGGCTACGTCGGCGTCGGTAACCTTGGTTCTCTTATGGAAGTATGTATTACTGATTCGATTCGACTCGGAACGTAACCTTATTGCCGTTTTTTGTGTAGGAGCTACCGCTCTGGCGGAGCGGAAGGGAGTGTCAGACTGATACTAACTAAAACCCATCCATGTTCCTTCTTAACCCTTTGAATTCTAGGGCCGCTGTATATCCTTCGAACAGTCCCTTAGGCCCTGGTATGCATCGACCCTTGACCCCGTTCTTTTTGATGACATCTCTTGAGGTGCGCGTGAAACACGAACTAGCCGTCGACACAGCCTGTTGTCGTTAGACCGACCTCTAAATTTTTGGATGAATTTTAACTAAAGGCACATTGTGCGCGACCACGTAATTTTGGTCCCATTTATAATCAATGTCAATACATTCAGGTCATGGATTTTTATCTTTAGATATTGCGTTAGAAGATACCGTGCAACTTTTCAAACGCTGCCGTACATAGTCGGATTTGATGAAATGACCTCTTTCTTGAAGTAACACCCTAATCGAACCGTTTGTCCCAGGTACACATAATCGTCTACAACTTCGAGTGAAGAGTCACCGATCTTAATAGGGCATTCAACATGACCTTGGTTTTGTCCATATTTATTTTAAGAACCACGCTCTTGGGAATTCTACTCGTCTATGGTCTCAGACATGACCACATTATCCTTGGCAAACCTCCAAGGCAATCATCAACCCCTTGGCAATCATCATCACAATTTAATCTGGGGAAGATTTCATACTCACATCGTGCAATACTTGACCATATTCCTTCACGACTTGAAACAATACGTCCAGAAAGTAAAGAGTTCTGCAAAATGCATCCATCACGTGACATAATGCCTGTAAAAATTGAGTGTGCATTATAAATCACGCATTAACATAATTCGTTCCCACTGCGGGGACACATGAAAGGGGCATTGAATCCCAGCAGTGGGTTCCGTGAGAAGGAATGGACCATAATTCACCACACAGACTTTGCGTCGTACCTTCCAACCTCATTTTTATTACCATTTTTAAAGGCCTTTTCCCAAGTTACTTGTCAATCGTCACGATATCATTTACTCCTTTATCTTTCATATTACTCCTCATACAATCCATTCATCACTAGTTCAGTCACATGCGGTTCATCTATCCTCATCGCATATCCACAAAGAGACACGAATTCTTACCATGCCTGTTAAAATAATAATACATTAAGGTTTAAGTGTAAATAATCATTGAACTTACCACTACTTGGAAAATGGTTCTATACAGATTGTAAGCTTCTAAAATATTTTGAAATATTTCAAGCAGTTTATAATATTCTTCATCATTATCCTGCTCATCATTCATCCTCAGGACATTATCAGTCCATGTTTCGAGATACGCTTTTAGCAATACTATTATTCGTGTAGCAATCATGAAATTAATATCAAATGCGACAAACGATACATCAGTATACAAGTTAAGAAACCACATCACGACTGTCAGTTCACGAAGTGAGGAGTAAAAACTCACGACTACGAACATACTAGTAGATATAGTAACAAACATTGAGATCCAGTTCCAAATAATATAAGTCAGAAAAGTCTTGCTGGAATCGATGGTTTTATGGATAGTTTGCACCATTAGAATGAGACCAACATTATTCTGCTTGTGAACAATCCCCAGAATGAATAACATTGTAAAAGAAAGAGCATGGACGATGGTAAATAAAGTTAAGACCACGACAAATTCGAAAGGAAAAGTATTTGTATCAAATCCAATTAAAGTATTGTACATACGGTAGAGACACATCGAATTAAATAATAGCATACGACAGAACGATAGTAGCAGTAGATATTTGTTTTGGTTAAGATAAATATGATTATTGTGAACATTATATTTTGAAAACAATAAAATGGCAAGGGGGTAGTTAAAAGAACGGACTATTTCCTTAACTTCTTTATCGATTCGATTGTTGGGTAGTACTGGAAATTGTCGGTTTTTCAAAGTTCTTCGTTTCTGGAACATAGTTATAATCTTCATCTAGTTTCTGTATGTTGATGACTGTATTCTAACTACGAGTAGCCCTGTAAAATATTGCCTAATGTATCTATTCGACGGAGAAATATGATAAATTGCTTTTTTCATGGAATTACCGATGTTATCGTTGCTAAGACGATTAGGTGAGTGTGGTGCTATTGTTCTTTTACTTAGATCGAAAAGATTACTTTATTGCCCTCTAAAAAGCATTCGAGTAATTATAAAGGCTCTTAATTAACGCCGAAATGCACTTTTTCTCCTCGTCATTGCGATTATTATTTGTCCTACATCATACCCGGGAAACATCTAGCTACGGAGAAACTGGAATCAAAGTTACAACTTTCTGACAAGGTTTTTTAAAAATAAGTACTTATTAAATTGTATTGTAATTTTTTTAATTTAATTTATTGTATGATTTTACTTTAAACACCTCCACGACCCCGTACTAGAAAGCATCCATCAGAACAATGATTTGAGTGCGTTACATTGAGTTTTACCACCAATCATGATTTTTACCCAAAAAAAGTGGTTTCCCGGCAATAATTTTTGAGTAAAGCACTTTGACAAATCCTGCCTCAACTGAACAAATGTTATAATAAAAAACTAAGAATTTTAAAAAGTTATGAACGTACAGTGCCGACCAAAAGTCGATAAGCAATCTCACAAAGCAATAGCTTGACGTTTAGTTTGACTTACGACCTTCTACTTTCAACAAAATAGATATTGTCAGCAACTAGTTGTAGTTCATAATTTCAATGGTAATATCTAAGACATGATGGCCTAGCGGTTGGGCCCGTCCAGAATTAAGAGTGAATCAGTAAGCCGTGAGTTCAAATCCCGCACAGTTACTTTTAGACTTTTTGTAAGTTTTTACTCTACAGATATATTATATTCTTTAACTTGTTTGCTTTGTTCACACATTTCGTAAAGTTAAGGAGGTAGATAGAAAAATAAGTCAAGAATTTAGTTCGATTTCTGTGAGGTAGACATGAGTTTTATGAATATTTTAACTTGATCGGAATTAACTTTGTCGTTTGGTTGTAGTCATACATAATACACTATATAATGTGGTAGTTGATGGTCAGTGACGTGTGGTTTAATAGATAGCAGTATTGTTGTTGGTGTGATTCTTAAAATGCGGGCAAATATTAATATTAAGGCGGGGGCGACTATTATCGCGCTGCATAAAAGTGGCCTTAATAGAACTGAATGTAAGTATTATAATTATTTATGAATTGTAACTTAAACATTAAAAATTAAAAGCGAATGGGTATTATAAATTGTCCATTTATTTGGTGACCTGTGGTTTACATAATTCGTTGTTTTTTTTTCAATCTATCATGCAAGATAAATAATTAGTGTTTATTATTGAATTTACAAATGCAGAGTGAATTGTGAAGTGTTTATTTATAGCATCTGTATTACAGCTGCCTAACATATATTTTTTTTTGTTTTAGAGAAATGCAGTAAGTCTCTGGATCAAAAGGTATGAGGAAGAGGGGAGCTTTGCAAGTAGACAGCGAAGTGGAAGGTCGTCGCTTATTAGCGAAGCGCAGCGACAACATATCGTGGGCGAGTATGAAACCAATGGTTTCACACCTACGAAACACTCGGAGTCACCGCAAACTGTTCGCCATGCCCTCCACGCTGAAGACTTGCATCACAGAAGATCAGCTAAAATGCCCTTGTTGACAGAAAGACATAAAGAAGAACGATTACGTTTCGCACGGGAATATTTAGACTTTGACTGGATTACTACCATTTTTTCTGATGAAAAGACTTTTAAATCAAGTCAAAAGGGTAGACTTCATTTATGGCACTAGGATAACACGTAACGAAACGTAATCCCTAATACAGACTCAAGTCGAATTATGGATGAATGAGTGCACCCCATAGAAAATCTATGGGGTTTGATAGTGCAAAGGTGGGATACACGGGATGAGAGGTGTATAACACAATTAACAACCGATTGCATAAAGGTGTGGGAAAAATTAAGAAGAACCGAAATATGTTGAAACCTTTTGGGGTCCATGCGCATACGTCTACTTGACTGCATTGAAAATGATGGGGGTTATACCAAATATTAATCCCTAATGTAATAGTTAATTAGACGTATTACAAAAGTTGATGGGGCCGAAAAGTTCTGGAGTGGCGACCGCGAACCGGAAGACGATGCGTTGGAAGACCTCCCACTAGGTGGACCGATGACCTGGTGAAGGTTGCGGGAATCCGGTGGATGCGAGTAGCAAGGGACCGATCAATGTGGCGACACTTGGGGGAGGCCTATGTCCAGCAGTGGACGTCTTTCGGCTGAGATGATGATGATGATGATGATGAAATGATTCCGTGACGTCTGACAGGGAGAATAGGATAACAAAACGTATTGCGCCTACCCTAAGTAGAATAGGATAGCCTATGTCCAGCAGTGGACGTCTTTCGGCTGAGATGATGTGTTACAAAATGTTTAGTGATATTAATAATTCCTAAATTGAGGTTTAGTTTCAATCTTCTTTTCTTCAGGAAAATGAACACTTAAACTATAACCTCAATATGAGTTACATTTATTGTGACGTCACATAAAAAAACATGTTCACGAAGTATAAATTATGTATCAGTTTTCAGTAAGCTCTGTTGAATACCGATAGATATAAGTGGGTATCAACAATTATATTTGTGTGATTAGAATATCCTTGTTATGTTAATAAAAAATGACTTCAAAGTGGGTATACAGATACACAAAAAAATCTTATGAACGGTTACAAGAGAACTTCTTATATCTAGGTAGGAATGTGACGTTACAAATCTCATTAAAGTTGTTAAATATATGAATAAATGAAACGAATAAAACAATTGTTGTTATCTGTCAGCACGACTTTTTTTTCCACCTTCCAACACCGAAAAAATATTACACAATCACATAAATAGTTATGATGGGTTATTAATTTATATTTAAATCCTTATAAAAATAAATAATGAGCATGAACCCATTTCAAAATAAATACCTAAGTAAATAGTTTTTGCATAAAATACAAATATTAATTAAAGTGGTTACAAAAAAAAATAAAAAACCCTTATTATGTATACGGGATTTGAACTCAAGACACGTTGATTGTGAACCCACTGTTTAACCTAAACAGCTATCAACGCCTGGTAAATATGGTCGAAATTTAGCTATCCAATGCAAATACGATCATGCGTTTGCTGCGTGCATAACAAAAGAGACGGTAATATATTTCTTTATGTTTCGTGGAGAGCGACGCGACAACTTGCGACAGTAGGCGACTCTGTGGCTGTGGTGTGCGTAGGTACTGTATTGAGACAGCTCACGCATACAGCCGCACGGGCGCTCGCCCGTGCGTTCACAGCAATATGATCCTTGCCGTGCCTGTGCGCTTATGAACGCTTACTGTACGTGCGATCACAGATTTTGAATAGAACTCAAAATAAAAAGTATTTTTTATTTTAGATATCCCTCGATATGGAGATATTTTTTTGTTGTTCGAAGATTAGGCCAACTACATAAATTGTACCATTCAATAAATGTAAATTGAATTCTTCCTTATAATCTCTAGATTACAGTGGTTAAATTAACTAAGCCTTGTCTAACCGGAATAAATGTGTCTGTGCCCCGCCAAAAGGCATACAAAATATTAAAGGATCAGGAACATCAAACAAAAAAAAAATCGTCATAAAAAAACATTACATTTAACACTTCAAAACTACAATCACAAATAATTACAGAAAAAGTCAAAATTAGATAAAATGTCAAATTAAATAAAGGAAAAGGAAAAAACAAAATAATTTATCATTTTCACTTAACATCAAAATAGATTCAATTTAGAAAGAATTAAAATGAAATCAAATCAAATCAAACAATAAAAAAATTAACAATAAACAATTATTTATACTATTCACAATGCGCTCAACTAGACTGATGATAGAAATGACTACGTATTATGCCTCCAAAGTAATGATGAATAAGATTACCACAGGGCTTAATTCTAGGCCCATTTTTGTTTGATGTTTTAAGGTAATACCGATTGATTTTAAAGCGTTTAAATAAAAAATTGTGTTATTAAATGACGATATGAAAAAAAAATTAACTGAAAGTCCAAACCTATTTTTATTTTTATGTGTTTGTTTTTGTGTCTATCTATTTTATTTTTGCTTTATATGGGTCTCGGACCTGAAATAGATGTTTTTTTTATTTGTTTCTTATTGCAAAGTGGGAAGAGATAGACGTTTGACAGCCTGTGTAACTCTCTCTCTCGCACTCTCTAAGTTTGTTGTTACGACATGGACAATTACAACCTAATTAATAGCTTTAAATGTTAAGAACAAGGCTAAAGCATCACCCATCGCACCTTACTAGTGTAAATAGTTACACAGGTTAGGCGCTAGATGGCGCGACTGAGCGCCTATAAACAGCAGCAGGCATCGTGCGGTGTCGTCATGCGGCGGCGCTGGCATCGGTGGACGGTTGTTGTACTAACGTCGTGCGATCGACCAATAGGAAGACTGAAGCAACACGCCACCTCTGCGAACCAATCGGTGAAGCTGGATGTGGCCTGATGTTGGATTACGAGGTGTGGACGTTTTTGCCACAAGTTTCTTAGTCAGTGTTCTTTGGAAATCTCAACGAATTACCTATAAGGAAATAACAGCAGTTGATACCTAATAATTATTCAGTGTGTAGTAGTACAGTGCAGGACATTTCTGATTTTAAAAGCTAAGTATTTTACCTTTGGAATTGTTAAAATTATTGAATATTGATGTTGTTAATCATTTTAAATGTGCCTTTATCAGCTATAAGCAATTATTTGTGTTTTCCTCTGTGGCAGTTTTATTTTAACTTGAGCTTTAAATTATGTACTGGTTATTGTGTTTATTGGTAAAATTATGTCGTTCAACGTAATTTCAAATACCATCATACTATACTGCTTGTACCATTGTATATCCATGCTTGAAGATAGTAAATACATGCCTTTATAAACTGTGTTACCGTTGTTTAATTAATATGATTGTTCTAATGGATGTAACATTTTCAGAAGTGGGATGAGTTCTGATGGTCACAGCCGGTCTCGCAGCCGGTCGCGCAGCCCTATCAGATGGAGTCGCCGGCGGATGGAGCGCCCACAGCAGGAGCGTCGCAGCTGTTCCCGCGACACTTGGCGACCGGGGTGTTCGCCTGTCCGGAACCGTAGAGGCCGTTCCCCGCCCGGCTTCTCAAATGAACCTGGTAGGTCTTTTCCATATTATTCGGGCGTGATGGTTAAGCCGGATATAATACCGGAATTTGATCCTGAACGGCCAGAGCTACCTGCATCTCTGTGGCTTAACAAAGTAGAGCAACTAGGTGCTATACATGGATGGAACGACAACGTTAAAAGTTATTATATGCAGGCACGTCTTGTGGGATTGGCAAAACTGTGGCATGGTGCGCTACGAAGCTACGAATTTACGTGGGCGGAATGGAAACAATAAATTCTAGAAGCATTTCCTCAAAGCGTAGATTACGCGGATGCATTGAGGGAAATGTTAAATAGGAAAAAGGTAGTTAGTGAAACGATGACTCATTATTTTTATTCGAAATGCACCATGCTAACTAAATGTGACATCATTGGGGAAAAAGCAGTGTCTTGTATTATAGAAGGTCTGCCGTTCCACATGAGGACTTCTGCAAGAGCCGGTAACTATAAAACCCCAGGCGAACTTTATTCACACTTTCTATGTACGAATGACGACAGAAGAATGAATCAATCTCACAGTCAGAGGAATACTCCTCGAGGTCGAGATTCCACATCAGGGTCTTTAAAAGAAGCAACCCTGGATCAAAAGGAACGAAAGCCAGGAGTAATTTGTTTTCTTTGCAACGAATCGGGGCATGTTGTCCGAGCATGTCCTAATAATCCTAACGCTGTAAAATGCGAAATCTGCGGGAAAACTAACCACAAGAAGGAGCAGTGTTATAAAAAGGCTGTCAGCGTTGTACAAATACAGGTAAATGAATGTTACTTTAAACAAGTCTTGATTAATGGTTTAAAATGTACTGCTTATTTAGATACGGGGGCTCAAGTCAACCTTATTACTCGTGACTGCGTTCTGAAACTTGATGTAGCAATGCAACCTTGTGTTGTTTTCGTTAACGGGTTTGGTGGACCTCCAATTAAAGCTCACGGACAGGTATCGTTGGAATTCATAATAGATGAGATCAAGGTTTGTTCAGATGCAGTTGTTGTTGACACTTCCGTAAATCACGCAGATGTATTCATTGGTCAACCTATTTTGAACAATGAAAAATTCAAGCTAATAGTTTGTGGTGCTACCGTCTGTTTAGAATATGCAGAGGAAGCTGAAAATAAAACGGAATCAATTGAAATACATTCTTTGCAAATAGGTACATGTATAGATAAGGTCAATATTTTGTGTTGTATAGATACTGTCGTTCCAGCCTATTCATCCATGTTTGTTGGCACTTACAATGACATGGAAATTGATGAGTCAACTGAACTGTTCGTAGATAATCGTACAATTGTTTATAATGGTTATAACTATAGCGTTCCCGCTTCTATACATTGTTTTCCAGTTCAGGCCGTTTTCATAATTAATCACGGAGAAAAGCCGGTTTGTTTCCAGAAAGACCAGATTGTAGCTCGTGGATTAGTCACGCAGGAAGTAGATTGTTCTCAAAACTCTGCAGGTAGTCTAGCTTCGATCATGAGTATAGACACAACAAAAATTAAATGTGGTTCCGGAGATCCTCAGGTTGTTGAGGAATTGGCAGCAATTTTAAAGGAATATTCAGATTGTTTTTCGGTAGATACAGGAGAATTGGGTAGGACTGACAAAACAGAAGTAAATATTGAACTTAACTCTGATAAGCCGGTTTGTTATCGTCCTTACAGGCTTTCTTTTTCAGAAAAAGCAATAGTACGAGAAAAAGTTCAAGATATGATGTCCAATGGTATTATTAGGGAATCGTCGTCTAATTATGCCAGTCCGATTGTATTAGTACGGAAAAAGAACGGAGATTACCGGTTTTGTGTGGATTTTAGAAAATTAAATAGCATCACAGTAAAGGATAAATATCCTTTGCCAATCATAGAAGATCAAATCGAGAAACTAGGTGGTAAGAAACTTTTTACGAGTCTTGATTTGTCGCAAAGTTTCTTTCAGATTCCTGTAGCGGAAGCTTCAATACATCGAACTGGTTTTGTCACACCTGAAGGACACTATGAATTTTTACGCATGCCCTTTGGTTTGGCTAATTCCCCAGCAATTTTCCAGCGACTTATGGATAAAATATTTTCTTCTTTGCGTCATGATAAGGTGCTTCCTTTTATAGATGATCTGTTGCTGCCCACCAAAACTGAGCAGGAAGGTCTCGATCTACTTCGGATAGTTTTGAAAATAATCAGGGACGCAAAATTGACGTTAAATTTGGATAAGTGTTTTTTCTTGCAAGACAAAATAGATTACCTCGGTTACGAGATCAGCGGGAACGGTATTAGACCTGGTAGCAAGAAAATTGATGCTGTAGTCAACTACATAGAACCTAAGAACGTACACGAGCTCAGAATGTTTCTGGGTTTGACTAGTTATTTCAGGAAATTTGTTAAAGATTATGCGTCTGTCACGCATGATCTGTACGGGTTGTTAAAAAAGAATGCAGCGTGGATTTGGGGTCCAGCACAGCAGAAAGCTTTTGATCAGCTGAAGAAAATTCTGACGACTCGTCCAACTCTCTCATTATTTTGCAGGAAAGGTGATATAGAAGTTCACACTGACGCAAGCAGTAAAGGTGTAGCTGGAATTCTCTTTCAGGATCAAGATGGAGGTATGAAACCCATTGCGTATTTTAGTCGAAAAACCAGCAAAGAAGAGTCTATGTATCATTCCTACGAATTGGAAACATTAGCTGTAGTAGAATCGTTAAGGAGATTTAGAATTTATTTAGCAGGAAATCATTTCAAAGTGGTGACCGACTGTGCAGCCGTTCGGGACACCTTCTTAAAAAAGGATCTACTCCCTCGAATAGCCAGATGGTGGTTATCTATTCAGGAGTACGACATGGAAGTCGTTCATAAGCCAGGTAAGTCTCATGGGCACGTTGATGCATTGAGCCGATTTCCAGTAGATCCTCCCTTAGTAGCAGACATCAACGTGATTGACGTATTTGATTGGTTAGTATGCCTTCAAAATCAAGATGAGAAGATTCGTATCATTCGGACAAAATTAGAATCTGGGAATGACGACCCAGACATACGAAACAATTACAAGTTGAAGGATGGTCGAGTATATAAGCTTGTTAAGGATGGAGATCTAAGGTTAGTAGTCCCTAAATTTGGAAGGTGGAATATCATGAGGAAGTATCATGATTGCATGGGACACCCGGGCCTAAAACGTTGTGAGGACATCATCAAAGGTAACTTCTGGTTTTCAGGAATGACACGTTTCATACGTAAATATGTCAACTCATGTTTAGACTGTCTATACAAGAGGGGGCAGTACGGAAGGCCTGAAGGTGAGTTACACCCTATTGAAAAAGTTCCAGAGCCAATGCACACTCTGCACATTGACCATCTCGGCCCTTTTTGCAAAAGTCGAGCAGGTAATAGTTTTGTGCTGATGGTGGTCGATTCCTTCACAAAGTTCACATGGGCAGTACCAGTTAAAACTACAAAAACTCTGGAGGTAATAAAATCTTTAAGTGACATTTTTTGTTTATTTGGTTATCCAAAAAGAATAATATCCGACAGTGGGACGAGTTTCAAGAGTAAACGTTTCAAGCAATTTTGTTTGGATAATCAAATAAAACATATAATCAATGCTGTAGCGTGTCCACGTGCGAATGGTCAAGTGGAGAGGTATAATCGTACATTACTAGATTCACTCAATACAAGCGTGGAAGATGAAAAGGATTGGGATACTCGGATCGCAAATATCACGTGGGGAATTAATAATTTACAAAACGGTTCGACCGGATTTACACCATATAGGCTCATGTTTTCTGCGAGTCGAAGCAGATATCAAGGTATGGGAGATAACATTGTAGATAATGAGGAGACAGCTGCACGAGTAAGGGCCGAAGCTACAGCAAACCTTAATCGGACGGCGGAGAAAATGCGCAAATATTTTAACTTAAAGCGAAAACCTCCAACAAAATATAAGGTAAGTGATTTAGTATTGTGGAAAGGTGCTGCTGACCGTAATGTGAACGTTCGAAGAAAACTGAAGGAAAAGTACAGCGGCCCATATAAGGTAACGAAGGTAGTAGGAAATGATAGGTACATGATTTCTTCGTTGAAAGGTATAAAAGGGTATAAACGATTCAGCGCTCTCGTGTCGTCGGACTCTTTGAAACCTTTCCAGGGCGAGGACTCGAGCGCCAGCTCAAATGAAAGTGAAGTGGACAGCACGGAGGAATTGATCGACTTACTTGAAGGCTAAACCTTGAATAAGAAATTATCAGGTTGACATCATTTCAATGTGGGAAATTATGTCTTTGAGGGTTATGGAATTTCACAATTTAGATTGTGATTGGTAGTTTTATTATTAAAGTGGTTGGCATAATTTCAATATGGAAAAATTGTGTCTTTGATGGTTATGGGATTTCACAATTTGGATTGTGATTGGTACTTTTGTTATTAAAGTGGTTGGCATAATTTCAATGTGGAAAAATTATGTCTTTGATGGTTATGGAATTTCACAATTTGGATTGTGATTAGTACTTTTGTTATTAAAGTGGTTGACATAATTTCAATGTGGAAAAATTGTGTCCTTGATGGTTATGGGATTTCACAATTTGGATTGTGATTGGTACTTTTATTACTAAAGTGGTCTTTTAAGTGAGAATTACTTAAATTTGTTTTTTGGTTTTCATTGGCTTAGAAAATTAAGGCATCTTTGGAAATTTATAAACCAAATTAATTGAAAATAAGCACTTCAAATATTTTTGCTGTGTTTATTTATGGTTAAATATTGTTTTATTCTTAATGAATATAATATGTTTATTTTCCCTGCTCTAGGACTGAGTACTTATGCTATTTTTGAACAATTACATAGCACTTTTTTTTTTCTCCTTTGCAGAGTCGCAAAGGCGTCAGGATGGACGAGTGTAAATAGTTACACAGGTTAGGCGCTAGATGGCGCGACTGAGCGCCTATAAACAGCAGCAGGCATCGTGCGGTGTCGTCATGCGGCGGCGCTGGCATCGGTGGACGGTTGTTGTACTAACGTCGTGCGATCGACCAATAGGAAGACTGAAGCAACACGCCACCTCTGCGAACCAATCGGTGAAGCTGGATGTGGCCTGATGTTGGATTACGAGGTGTGGACGTTTTTGCCACAAGTTTCTTAGTCAGTGTTCTTTGGAAATCTCAACGAATTACCTATAAGGAAATAACAGCAGTTGATACCTAATAATTATTCAGTGTGTAGTAGTACAGTGCAGGACATTTCTGATTTTAAAAGCTAAGTATTTTACCTTTGGAATTGTTAAAATTATTGAATATTGATGTTGTTAATCATTTTAAATGTGCCTTTATCAGCTATAAGCAATTATTTGTGTTTTCCTCTGTGGCAGTTTTATTTTAACTTGAGCTTTAAATTATGTACTGGTTATTGTGTTTATTGGTAAAATTATGTCGTTTAACGTAATTTCAAATACCATCATACTATACTGCTTGTACCATTGTATATCCATGCTTGAAGATAGTAAATACATGCCTTTATAAACTGTGTTACCGTTGTTTAATTAATATGATTGTTCTAATGGATGTAACACTCGGTTGGGTTGCTCATTTTAGAAAGAAAAGAAAGAAGAAAGAAAAATATTTATTTGACGTCAGTTAATAAAGCACACACACAATAATAAATAAAAAAGATACAAAACAATAAGTTGGACTTAGTAGTAATGTGCTGTGTGCCTCACGGCTGCGCCAAAAAGGTCCATTTCAGCATTCATGCCAGACAGGTGTAGAAGCTGTCTGACGCTGGTCTTCCAATGAACCTTGAGAGGGTACGTTACAGAATAAACGGTTTCAAACAATATATAAACAAATAAACCAATGGTTAATAAGAATAAATAGATAACGAGTAAATTAATTGAATGTGTATTTACGAGTGCGAATATAGAAAAAAAAATATATATATATAAAAAAATAAGTATTTTATTGTGTTGGAAAGTATAAATCAGTGTTTGTATTTTGTGATGAGCATAATGATTCGAGTTTCACCTCACGTTATATCGTGGTTAGGCATTTCTCTATAAGATCTACCAGAGTGGTTGTTATTATTTAACCAAGAGCTTGTTCATATTTGTTGTCACGCAACTAGATCAATAGGGACTAATTGCATTTGTACCCTACACTATTTCTAAAGTAAACATTTTTTTTTTTTTACTTATGAATATCGACGATCCGTCACCTACCACGTTAAGATCTCCCAGTTAGCAGCTAACCAGACGTATCTCTCCTACAGACTCACTGCAGCGTATAAGCTGGTACTATATTCAGAAGCATTATCATCATAATCAACTATTATTGCTCCAATCAGACCTCTAATGCGAGAGCCTGCCCATATTGTACTACACGGGCTCAATACGGGTTGAAAGATCCCACATGATTGGTTCCAAAATGTATTTCTGTTTAAGAGTCCGTGCACAAAATTCACTCGCTCGAGTTTAGGCAAATTCGTTGCAATTCTATGTTTGTGTGCATTGTTCATGCAGATACACGCACACACGGGTGAAGATCGGGCGTAGTGATCGCTTAAACAATTTTGATCCTGTAGACGATATTATTTTAAAGTACATAATTATAAAGGCTTAGAAATAAAAGTCAGGAATGTGTGTGTACAGTATATTTATCACAATCAAAATAATAATGGTTTAATTTTTAGAAACCAATTTTGAGTTTATTTTCGCGAAAGGCGAAACCTTTGGAACCCAATACCTTCTTTATTCATTTAAATAAACTTCACAATATACACATTTTTACAAAGGTAATTGCACCTATTTCCACTTAAAACAATCATATTGCACCTTACATTAAATATCATAGAACAATAAGTGTGAAATTTACGATGTACATAATGTTTACTTTCTATTTTGCTTTATATTTTCTAAACGAGTGGACCGATTTACATGATTCTTGCGTGAATAATGGTTTTAAAGTAGAGTCCAGCGATTTGACATTAATTTAAACGTTATACCTTAACAAACAAAAAAATATCATTTCGAGTTACGTAATTATGACACAAAAAAAAATAATTTACGTTTTTTCCTTTCTAACCAGTCTGATTGGACTTTAATACTAAGATGATGATAAGTTATCATAAACTAACACGATTTTAGTGATATTATATTAATTGTTTACTTAATTAAATGTATCTATAAGTTAATATCACAAGTTTTCAAACACTAAATCAACTGAACGACTCACGTAATACACTAAGTATGGCCACTATTTGCACTCTGGTGTGGAGATAGGGTCTCGTCGCCGACAGTATTAGAATAATTTAGATACAAGTACAAACATTTTACAAAACGGTAAATATAAAAAAAAAAAACATATTCATCAATGTCAAGTGTATTGTCAACTGGATGCGAACATATCAGAATAGTTACTAGAAAAAGGAAAACAAACAAAAAATGAATTGGAGTAATTCCATTCCAAGCCGTTTTGGCTACACTAAATTATAAAATTTGTATGTTACAAACATACGTCGCGGGAGAAGTGTTAGTTTTCAATATAGGTCTTTAACAGTACCTATAAGTGAAAAGTTTTTGGCACAGTTTAAGTTCTATAAACGATTTGTATTTATTAGAGCTGACATTTTAAATGCGGGTTGGAAGTTTATTATAAAAGCGTGTACATAGACATCTAAACCCGCCACCAATTTTTTTGAGCAGTGTTCTAGGTACAATAAAAATGTGCTTCCTTCTAGTATTATGTTGCCCGTATTTTAAACGAATTGTTGGCTTCCATAGATTTACCAATAATTTAACAAAACATTTACACGAAATGTCACGGCGATATAGTAAAATAAACCGCTGTATACAGTATGCAAAACGGTATTGGAAAGCGGTATTCCCATCCACACTGTCATAACTGACTGCTGTTGGTTTACCGAAAAGACCGTACAAAACTAATCATTGCATTTTCGGGCATAGTAACAATATCTATTAGATACAAAAACTTGACGTGATAAAAACATTTGGCATTCACTTTAGTTATTAGAAGGTAGTCACAAAACAAATCAAATAGGTTCTGTCTATAGAACAAAGAAAAAGAAATTTGTATACTTAGGTAAGCGCTAGTTAGCGCATTATATATGGTACTAGTGTTCTCAACAAGTATGGAGCAAAGCGTCATAGTCGAAGATTTTTTAAGACTTCAACTGCTGCCAAACGTGTTATGAGGCATGTTGATAGCAGTTGGTGATGCACGTTTAAAATATAGTGGAGGTAAAATATATCCGTATTAACAAGCTTAGAAAATTGAATGTACCGATCACCTAATCCGGTGGAAAAATCTTACAATAAACTTTATGCTTAGCCGTCAAATAGAATACGATTTCGAAAAACACAGAGTTTGTTAAAACAGTCCGATGCATGTCTTTGGTTACTTACTTCACTATCACTACATATTATGAAACAAAGCCTCCTGCCGCGTCTGTCTGTCTCTATGTATGCTTAGATCTATAAAACTACGCAACGGATTTTGATTCTGGTTTTTTAATAGATGGAGTGATTCAAAAGGGAGGTTATTGTATATAATTTAAAACTATAAACTTTAAAAATGTCGTCAAAAAACTCCTCCTCAACGCTGCCAACTGGTAGGTAATATCCCCATGAGACTGGCGGCGTTACCACGATGTATGGCAACACTTAAACCTTTGGTCAAAGTAAAGGCCAGCCCTAGGGTCACGGGAAGTGTCAACTAAGCGTTTTAAAATTTCCTTGAAAGGCTGTGAGCACTCGGACCCCACGGTCCTAGAGTTTCGAACTTAAACGGCTCGAAAATATAGTCACCAATAGGGTTATTAATGACGCCTCTTGAGGTTCTCCACAGCCGAAACCCATAGGTTTCTAACCTACTGGTTGAGAATGCCTGGCAGTAAGTCCGCCTATGTACCACTCTTGTACATGAAGTTTAAATATATTTAAAAAATGGTCCAAACTGTACAGCTGATCGATTTTCTGAAATTAACAACATTTGATATTAGTTTGTACTAGTAAATACTTCTACATTCTAACGCTGATGGATAGTAAAAACTTACGTGATCTGGAAACGAAACCGTAGCGAGTTGACCAGACAATGCGTCCCTGTCTTTCGACCCATTACCTACAACAAATAAGAGACGCCAATAGATTTGAAAACAAGATCTTGTATTTTTATCTGATTCAATGCAGTCGTTTGAGTATGAGACATGATCAACTTTTCCATTTCACATTCCAAAAAAACTTGTGCGGTCTGTAGACTCCCGTAAAGAACGTAGTTCGTTACGTTACGTACGTATTATTATAATTATCAGCGCCTTCTTGGATTTTCATATTGACCTCATTTTTATTATCAGCGACCCCAAAAATCACGAAAATGACACCCGTGAAGTAAAAACCCGAAAATTTTACTCGAGGCCATCTTCAATTTTAATTTTGACCTGATTTTCGTAATCAGCGACTCCAAAAACCATGAAAACGACACCCATGACTGAAAGAACAAAAAAAATCCTGGGCGCCATTTTGGATTTTGTTTATGACCTCATTTTCGCAATCAGCGACTCCAAAAACCATGAAAAAAACACCTATGACGGAAAAAATTAAAATTTTCCTGGGCGCCATCTTGAATTTCATTTTGATCTCATTTTCGTAATCAGCTACCCCAAAACGCATGAAAACGACACCCATGACCGTAAAACCAACAAAAACTCTGGGCGCCATCTTGGATTTTCATTTTGACCTCTTTTTCGTAATCAGCGACCCCAAAAACTATTAACTATGAAAATTAATTACTATAAAAATTTATTTTATTCTTATATATTTGAGTTGTAAATAATTTCTAGTCTTTTTTTTCCATAATTGCACCTACTGTGTATTATCTCTGCATCACCCTAAGGTAGACTGGTAGAAAATGCCTTAGGCATTAAGTCCGCCTTTGTACAGTTTTAATTGTGCATAAAGTTTTAATAAATAAATAAATAAATAAAATAAATAAAAACCATGAAAACGACACCCATGACGAAAAACCTTAATTTTCGGAATCAGATCAGTAGTTCCGCAAATTACATCTGTACTTACAAAGTTACAACATATGATGTACAAACAAAGAATCTTACCTCTACATAATATTAATTTTGAAGACGAAATAAATGTTAAAAATCTTAAGAAACAACCAAAGTCAAAAAATAATAATATTAAAAAATACTACTATATAATACATAACTAAATACTTACTGGATCAAAATGTGGTAGTCTGCGTTTATCTGGGAAATATATTTACGTATAACTCGCGAGCGCTTGCGAAGCAAAGATGACATTGAAACAGTGTACTCATTGTTGAGAAGCCATATAATAAATAAATAAGTAAATTTTAATAATAATAATACATGTATAAATTAAATAAATATTGATGCATAAATTCAATATATAAGTCGCAAAAATTATGTGATGCAATTAATTATAAGCCCACCTACCTACATAATATTAATCATAGATAATAAGAAAACTTTAATGTTGAAGTTGTGAACAAATATTTATAATAGCCCTCCTCCTTATTTTTAATTTTTAATTTTCATGTTGTTATGCCCGACAGGGCCCACAATGCTCCAAAACTATATTATGTATTTTTATGTACCTACCACCTAAGTTCACATTGTGGAATGCAATAAATGTATTGAGTATTGAGTATTGAGTACGTGTTCACGCTGGGAGAGCCCGGTCGTTACTGACGGGATCTTACGTACGAAATCAGTGCTGTGTCCCCCCCGTCAGGGGGGGACGCAGCAGGCGGTACCAGGGCTATGCCCCCTGCCCGCGGAGGCTATACCGGGGCCCGCTTAAGCGGAGCCCGTGTTTGGTGGGGCGCTGCCC
Source organism: Xestia c-nigrum (assembly GCA_916618015.1). Taxonomy (NCBI): domain Eukaryota; kingdom Metazoa; phylum Arthropoda; class Insecta; order Lepidoptera; family Noctuidae; genus Xestia; species Xestia c-nigrum. The sequence goes on from OU745248.1 coordinate 1,873,173, forward strand.
CTGGATCCTACTGGGTGCATGTTATCATGCACCCATGTGTGTAGATGTAATGGTGTGACTATAGGCGCGCTACAGCGCTGTAACACAGCGCTGTTTTCTTCACAGCACCTCGGCGGTCCGTCCCCGCCAGGTGAGACCTCCGGTTACCCGGAGGAGGCCCGGCGGGGGACAACCAGCGACAGAGGTGCCGACTTATAGCGCACCTACAGTTAATGTGTGAGTCCCGTCCGCCCCACTAACCAGAGCTAGCCGGCAGTGGTACGGACTAAGGAAACGACGTGTGTGTGTGGGCGGTATTGTATTGTGTAACACCGCCCATGTGTGCGTGTATCGCAGGCCCTAGGGCCGTGACAACGCGTGAGTCTACGTGTGTGTAGAGAGATGCATGTCTGTTCTTGCTACGTAACATGCCCATATTAACTTGGCCCATGTCACGCAGCTGGGTGAGAGTAGTGTGTGTGGAGTCTATCTGTGCAGGTAAGCTGCGTGTAACGGGAAAACAGCTCACCTGGGTCCAGTCCGGTGGAGAGGCGGCGGAGGGGGGGGCGACCATGCCTTGCAGGGCCGCAGGAAGTCCCTGTCCCGACCGGCCTAGCCTTGATACATTATGAGTAGCGAGGCCAGGCCGTCCAGGACAACGAGCTCGATGCTCTGGCCCTGCCTGATGGCCTTTATCAGGTCCATCAGTAGGGTAATGGCGCGAGCTGTGAACTCCTTTGTTGTGGAGGCAGGACCGGTGGTTGGGCCGGCAGTGGTGGCGTCTCTCTTGGCGCGGCATTCTGCAACTTGCGCGCGGATTGCTTGAAGTCTATGGGCCGTCGGCCGCGCCAAGTCGGCGCCGGTCGGCTGGCCCTCTGGCAGCTCCGTTTCTGGCCTCGGTGGGACCACAATCGGTGCCACAGCCCGCGCCCGGGACGAAGGCTGGTCGCCCGCTTGGTCTCCCTCAGAAGCGGTGGGGGGCTCGGGTGCCTTACCCTTGCCCCCTCGCTTCCTCTTCTTTCCCCTCCGCCGCTTCGAGGAGGGGGGAGCTTCTCCCCTGTTGGTGGGCCCGTTGGCCGCCGCCATCAGCGACTCGCCTTGGGCCTCGGTAGAGGCAATGTCCTTGGGCCTCTCGGTGGCCGCTGTCGGCCGTCGTGAGGCGGTAATGGCGGCGGCTGTGCCCGCCCGCCTGTTCGCCCTTATTTCCGCTTGGTACGTCGGGCACTTTAGGTTGTTGGCGGGATGGTCGCCCCCGCAGTTGGCGCACGTGGCTGGTACGTCACGTGGCCGGGGGCAGTCCCGCGCTGTGTGCCCTTCACCGCAGCGGACGCAGGCGAGCGGTCGGTGGCAGTGGTGCGACGAGTGCCTCCATTTCTGGCACCGGTGGCACTGGGCGGGCCCACGTTTGCCCCGCCAGGCTTCAATTTTGACACCTCTCATGTTCAGGAACACGGAGGTGTCGAAGATCCTGCGTACATCAGGCGTCCTGCTGAGTACGGCGTGGAACACGCAGCCAGGTCGTCCCAGGCTCGCCTTGATATGGCGAACGTACTCCGGCTGGTATCCCAACGCGCGGAGCTCCTCCTCGATTTCTGAAGGGGTGGTGTCGGCAGGCAGCCCCCTGATGGCCACCTTGCAGCTTCGCTCCGCCTGCGGCGAGTAGGCGAACCAAGATATGCCCTCTTCTTTCTCCAGGCCGGTCAAGTACCGCTGGACCACCCTATATTCGACTTCACTCTCAGGAGTGAAGCGAATTCCAGCGCCGAATGGTCGGGCGCTGGGTGGGTGGCCCAGCTTGTCCTTGAGGGCCCTGAAATGGGAGGCCCATCCTGGCAGCTTTTCCACCACAAGCGGAGGATACTTCAGCCGCTTCTGCGGCTTCGGCTTCGGCTGATTGGCGTCAACGTTGTCCGTGTCCTGGGGGGCCGCCGGCTGTGAGGGAGAGACAGCTTTAGCCATACTCACCCCTTGCTGGGTCCCTGGACACGTCGGCGTCGGTGGTGGAGAGGGGGGAGGCGTGCGGCGGATGACCTCCGCAAAGGTAGGCGATCCGGCGGCGGCCCGCTCTCCCCGCCGCGGCGCGCTCTCGCGCTGCGGCAGCGGGTCGAGGCAGTACCGCTTTGCCTCCTCCTCTGTCTCATCCGTGCTGCGGCGGCGTCTCTGAGGGCGCGGCTCCGGCCATTGGTCGTGGCCGCGCTCCCGTGACGCCTCCGGTGGAGTCTTGGTGGGGGTGCGCCTCCCTGACGCACTCGACCTCGACTCATCCGACCCTGCGGACGTGACCGACATACTCGAGCCGGTTCTCGGCGAGTATGCCGACCACCCGGCCGGGGAGTCGTAGGCCGAGGCACGAGGGGGCGCCGGCGAGGCGGGCAGCTGGGGCGTCCGGGCTACCGGGCGCGCTCCAGTCGGCCGCTTGGTGCTGCTGGTGGCGTGCCTCTCCGCGGACCCAGCCCCCGAGGGGGCGGTCGACGCGGCGGGGCGTGCAGTAGCGGCGGTAGGTGGGGACGCAGCGGTGCGTCTGGGTGGTGTCATCGGTGCTGGCGGGCTGCTCGTCGCCACATATGTCCGTGGCTGGGGTGTGGGCGCGCGCACTGGGGGCGCGGGATCGCGCTCGACCGCACGCGCGGGTGCGGGAACAGCGGTCCGCGTCTGTGGTGCGCGGCTAGACTTCGATGTGGGTGGGCCCGGAGACTGCATCGGGACCGGACGGAACGAGGTCGGGCGCACGGGTACGGCGTGCGGTCGGCTCGGCGGAGGCATCGGGGCAACACGCGCAGGCGCCGACGTCGTCGACGGGCCGCTCGCAACGGCTGCCCCGCCTCGACTCGCTCCCTCCTCTTCCCTCTTCTCCTCCCGGACCGGCGGCTTCTTACTCCTCGAACTCGAGGGCTTCGCCTTGCCGGACGTCTTCCTCCCCTCCGCACGAGGGGGGGGGGGTTCGGGCGGCGCCGGGTCGGGCAGTGTGATGTCGATGTTCGGCATCGACACCGTCCGGTCCAGCGCCCAGCGGGACACCTCATAGGTGTCGGGGTTGGGCATCTTCTTCCTTCTCTGGCTTCACTAGCGGGGTGGTGGGCTCGCGATCGCGGCGGTGTTGCAGCACCGGGCAGCAGGTGACTCCCCCTGTGCTCGCACCAGTGCTAGGCACTCGCACGAACACAGGGTAAGTGGGTGAGATGCGATCCGCGCGAGCGAAGACTTTTCGCCGAGTACCCCCAATATCGTTGATAATCGGCGAAGTCTCCTCACGGTTCCGGTGGCGTCGCTACTTGTCCTAGGACACGACCGAAGCGGACCACTGGCCGAACTGACGGGATCGGGATTGCGCGGTCGATAATATAGTTCACTTTGCCCTTCATTTACGAAATGATGTTATTGTTTATTTATAAATTAAAATTCTATTAAAGGGCTACCTTGAGATTAATGAGTAATTTTTAAATTTTCTTTAAAGTGTTTCTAAGGTATAGAAAAAAATACTTATTTGTCCCGAAGTTATCCATAAATTACGTTTTTTCAACATTTTTTTTCTGCTATATTTCGTATTGAAATCAATAATGTTTTCAACTACTTTACGAGTAGACCATTTAATGATGCCATTTATATTTTTTAATGTTCAAAATATTTTGTAGTTCTTTGTTCAGCGAACCCCAAACATCACTCGCTCGTTACTTTTGGGAAAAAGGGGTTTTGTATATGGGTGATTGCCATTAATATATATGTTGTGGACCTAGTGATAAATTGAGCATTATACATAATGCCCGGTCATTGTGAAAAGTGCCCAATATGAGAGTGCAATTTGATAAGAATTATTCAAATAATCAAGTTGACTGGGCATTATACATATTGTCCATCACCTTTTGGGCAGAGTAATACAAACATATTTAATGACTATTTTTTTATTGTTATTGTCATTTAACTTAAAATAAACTAAATATTGAACCATTTCAATTAATCAGGCTCACTATTTGGATTAATTGTCAAGGACTTCTACATTAAGAATCCACTAGTTTTTGTGTTAATGTCACCGTAAAATTGTCAAATACGTTATATTCTCTAGCGATATTGTAAAATCTCGAAATATTGTCAAATGAACATACTGCTTATAACAAAACGCATTATTTTTCGTGATATGCATGCGATGGTAGTCAACTTACGTGGTGTGGAGGATAGGAGGGGTGCCCCAGGCCCAGTGGTACAACTCTCATGAAAAGATATTGTACCATTCCTGAGCAATACCGATTATAATAACCTAACCTTAAAACACTTTATATTCCCCTAAAAAGCGTAGTCGACGGAGCCCCGCTTCGCGGGGCCCCTATTTCCGAGTGCAGGGTTTAAAGGAACCTAACTAACCTAACGGGGGGGTGCCCCAAGTCCCGATTATGGGGGCAGAGCATACTTCTGTATGTTCAGTAGACAATCATTCGAGAGTTTACAATATCGCTAGAGAGAAACACGTTATATTGTAATAATTATAACGTGTTTGACAATTTTACGGTGACATTAACACTGAGTTACGAATGTAAAACCCACCCGCGTCCGTCCGCATTCGCTTACAATGCAAAACTAAACAAAAACAATAGTGCATGAAGTCAGTCGCACGAGTCGCACGCTGAATGGCGGTCTCAGATTGGTCAAAGCGTGCCACGCCATGCGTGCCTCCCTCCCCGCCCTCACACCGCGGCAAATTTAGCTTCATTATCAAATTGCCCAATTATCATGTAGCAATATAATAATGACCGTGCAATATGATAAATAATGAGGTTAGGATAGTTTTAATCACTTAGCCCGATAGAGCTGGACATTATTCATAATGCTCGTACATTATGTATAATGCCCGCATTAATCACCTGGTCCATAACATATACATTATTTAAAAAAAAGAATCAAGCGGTCGACAAGAATAAGAACCTGACTCTTATAATAGCAACAAAGAAGGTTCATATTCTTCTTACCTTTCCCACAAGTAGTGATCAAAAATGTTCAAAATGAGTTATTTTCGTGCACGGACTCTTAACAAAGACGACCTTGTCTGTACCCAATCCCAGAGCTTTTTTCCTACTTACACATTCATTTATATTTGAAGATATATCGATACCAGAAGTGTCAATTAATGTAAGGGACAAAACACTGTTTTTCAGGAGAGCCAAAAAACTATTTATTTTTGTAAATATCTCTATAACTTTTTACTGTTGCTTTCAATTTTAATTGTGTCTAGAGCAAAGTTTCTTAGATTTTTCTCTTCTTTCATGCTATAAAAGAAAGATTTAAGAATACCCAGCGGTTTAAAATATAGCATGTCCCTTACATTAAAAAAATATGTTTAGTTGTCCCTTACGTTACTAATATTTTATGTGTAAACCGTTAAGCGTAGCGTAAGCAGCAAAAGAAATAGAAAATTATACAAAATTCTATTGTAAAGGACTTTTATAGTATTGCAATTTGATGTAACTATAGATTATCTACTGAAATTATGGCATTTTAACACCGTGGAAATAGGTTCTTTGCATAATTAATGTTAGTTTCAGCTTAGCTATCATATATTTAAATGAAATTTAGGGATACAAAAATAAAACAATTTATTGTTAATATTTTTTTTTTCGACTTTTATGTCTGCGTAGTTATTATAAATTCAACACACTAATCAGTCTTTAACACTTTTTGTTAATTCAAAATAAATGTTCTAAAAGTAACAGACTTCAAATTAACAGTCTCACACACCTTTTAGTTATCAATTAAAAAAAAAATGTATTAATTTGACTCCATGATCTCTTATCATTGAACAAATCTAAGAAGTACCTTTTGACGTTTCACTGTTTTCTATGAAAATAGCTTTATATAGGCGTAATTCACACTATTTTTATTAGCTTTCCTGTAAAATAATTGAATTATGAAACAATTTTTTATTTTAACATAACACAAACAATTATTTACAAAAAACAAAATTCTAAATGTACGACGCGGCGACGTTAAACGGTACTTCTTAGATTTGGAAGGCCTTAATTAACAGTCCTACAAACTCTGGACTTTTAGTAATAACGTTTCATTGGCTTTATAATAAAAAAAGAGTCAAAAATATTTATTATTCAGTCTTATTAAGTAATTGAATGAATGTTATTTAAATCGACTGATCTGAGGTTTAAGGTAAGGGTGTAAATTATTTAACACTACAACTTACTTTATTTTTCACAGAAAAAAAACGTAAATGTCTGTTACATCAATTTTTCTGTCATAAATCGTTTTACGCAGGCCAAAAATTTTTACTGTAAGGGATTTTTTTTAAACGAAAGAATTTTTTTAACAATACCAATCGATAGAGCAGAAAATTCTGAATCCAATGATATATTTGTCGCATCCTAGGTGGCCGAGATGCGAAGTATCGGGTCTTCTTTACGATCCGACATAGTTTCAAATAGATGTGGGCATTGACGTGGGCACTCGAACGAAAGATAATTTAAATTAAAATAACTTTATTCAACCAACGGTTTTACAATACGAGAAACAAACACGTGCGTTGGTACTGAGCGTCTGCCAAGGCTGTCGGAGCTCGACTGTCGCAAAACTCCGTCCCTTCTACAGCCTTCACTGCATCCCCTCTACCGACGATCGTGTCCAAGCGCTAGGCGCTTGCGTTTCCGGTATTGTTAGTTCACAATACTAATTGATAGATGGCGCTGCTAGTTGCACTATGGAGCCTTCAATCCACGACACGGCCATCCCTGACTAGCACCCGTCCTCGGGTGTAGTACCTGTGGACAAAATACTCCGAGAGTAATCTCGCTCGGCTATCCTGCCAATCGTAACAAAGTTGTTTCTACATGGTACTCTATTTCTCCTAAATCTAAGTACTAAAATCACCTGTCGTGATTGACAATGCCCTGTTATTACAGTGCTTCCTGCACAACATGATTCATTGGAAAAGGTCCGATCAACAAGGTAATCAACGGAAAACTATTTCCACAAAACTGAAACTAATTTCATAGGCAATGCATACTCAACTCATCAAATTTTCGTCACAATCTGTGCACCAACACAGATCAGAATCGCACCAACGATTCATTGCATACTGACTGCCACATGTGCTACAACACATGAGACACTCTGTGCACCAACACAGACCAGAATCGCACCAACGATTCTCAAAACATCTTGCGCAAAATGTGTTACAACACATAAAGCGCTCTGTGCACCAAAACAGACAGAAATCGCACCAACGACTTCTCATAGACCCATCGCCACATGTTACTCATGAGGTGCGGTCAAGAGTTTCGAGTATGAGTACACACGCCATTCTTAATCGGTTGTGGTTTCACTACCACTGTCATCAACTATGACATCTAACTCTCGAGGCACTTGGTGATCGGGGATCTTTCTTACAAAAGCTAGGGATCTTTCTCACAAAAGCTATAATTTTCGAAATAGCATTACTGAACCTTGGTTTATACCAGTTAGAGTACGACAGCATCAATATGCTCACTCTTGAGTCAAGACAAAACTGAATTGGCTCTCTGCAGTCATAACAAAATGAAATCGACTCACCAGAGTGATGAAAAATCCCAGTAGATGCTCATGCGGTAATAATCACACACATGTACACGCGACGTTACTCAGGAGCTGCGCTCGTTGCACCACCGCTGCTAGTACCGCCATTCAAATTCAGGTAGCCTTAAATATGTCCTTACTTGAACCTCCTGGTATATGTCCTCGTGTGATGGTAACCCTGCAAACAAATACTCCACAACAGAAATTGGTTCCACTCTGTCACTCCTGACCACATCTTTAAGGAAACGCATAACTTGATAATAATTTTACAAAAAAAAAGTTATCAATAACAAAAGATTCCTCTAAGTCTCAATCATAATTACTCAGCTAAACTCAACTAAATCAACTTCGATCACATACAACGCTCATGGCCCGGCTGCCGCAGCAGCTAGTGACACTCATGCCACCCATTTCGTCATCACTTCATGTGATACGACCACACACATCACATAGAGTCTACGACTCCCAGGTCATTACAAGACCAAAACAACAATAGTCTCCATTGAGACCCAGGTCCCCGCCATACCACCAGCTGCCCATCGCCCCCTGAACAACTCACAAGTGAGTTGCAGTTACGACTACAGACAAGTGCGTACAGTGCGACCAAATAGCCATGGTATGTGTCTACTACTCGGTGGAGGTACTTTCATCACCGTCCTCTACATTGAACTCATTAGGTACACTACTTAGAGGCATCTTTCTTAACCAACACTGTGCTTGTAGGCACGATTAAAATTCAAAACTTTCATTTTATGATAATGACCATCATCACCATCGTCATCATCATCATCATAATCATCATCATCATCATCATCATCATCATCATCATCATCATCGTCGTCGTCATCACCATCATCTACCTAGTATTCTCCCAATTATTTTGGGGTCGGCTTCCAGTCTAACCGGATGCAACCGAATACCAGTATTCTACACGGAGCGACTGCCTATCTGACCTCAACAACCCAGTTAATAATGGGTAATACGATACCATTTGGTAAGACTGGTTGTCAGACGTTTTGGGCCACCGACTACTAACCTAGGCAAGTATGGCCCAACCCAAAGATCGGCCCCAGCGGCTGTTATTATTTAGTCACGAATTTATGACGATCATCGTCCAAAATCTCAATCACTAATTTTACAAGCAACAGTAATTTCCAAGAACATTCAGTTCCAGAATCAAAATCAAACTTAAAACACTCACCAAAGTGCTTTACGGTTCCTGATGGGGGCTCGACAATGCATAGGTCGACTCACTTCACCACCAGTACTGTAGCACTGTACCAGCACTGGCCTGCTGTCCAGCGACTGGCGATGTGGCCCAGCGTGCCACACTTGAAGCACAACACTGAGCCGTTGCTGGCCTGGGTGCGAGGGCTGCCCAATGCCTGTAGCAGCCGGCACAAGCAACCACTTCTTGATGGCGATCGACTTAGTCCAAAAAAACAGCCTGTGATAACACACCACGAGCACGCATCGGACTCGGTCTATCGGTATCGAATTCCGGCGACACTATCTTATTATTCACTGGCTAGGTTCAAAGAGATTGTAAACGATACCAAGTCTTTGTCTTGCATTTCAAACAGTAACCGTCACTAATCACACTCGTCACTGATTGTCTTTAACACTTAAAACGACGTGTATCCCGGTTTTTCTTTCACATGGTAAATAACACTTGTTTAGTGTCTGTTTACGAGCACCATGGTCACTGATAAACTAAAGCTATTGCGGGTGGGTGTTAATAAGCACACTAATCGATCTACCCTCTTTCTTGTTCATTTTTTTTGCTCTCGGTACCCGACACACAAATCTCATCGCGAATATTTTTACCCGACTACGGCGAAGCCAAAAAGGAGGGTTATGATTTTATTTAAAGCACTTTTTCGGTTACACACTTGATACCGATTGTTATTGACACTTTATGCGCGACATACGCGGGGTATGATCTCATTAGCAGTGTTTGATCTCAATTCAGATGTTGAGGAGCCATCAGCGTCCGAAGTAAGTTCTCGTCCCATCGTGACGTCATCGCTGCATTTTCCGTATTTTCTTTAGCTCGAGTGAATCCCACTTCTGATGTCGCATCCTAGGTGGCCGAGATGCGAAGTATCGGGTCTTCTTTACGATCCGACATAGTTTCAAATAGATGTGGGCATTGACGTGGGCACTCGAACGAAAGATAATTTAAATTAAAATAACTTTATTCAACCAACGGTTTTACAATACGAGAAACAAACACGTGCGTTGGTACTGAGCGTCTGCCAAGGCTGTCGGAGCTCGACTGTCGCAAAACTCCGTCCCTTCTACAGCCTTCACTGCATCCCCTCTACCGACGATCGTGTCCAAGCGCTAGGCGCTTGCGTTTCCGGTATTGTTAGTTCACAATACTAATTGATAGATGGCGCTGCTAGTTGCACTATGGAGCCTTCAATCCACGACATATTATATAACTCATTTTCGCCAAAATGTCCCTTACATTAATTGATACTTCTGGTATCGATATCCTTTACCTGTAACCGAATAATGTGTAACCAGAATAAATCATATACTTACTTATGCTGTGTCCCCTGTGTTCATCTAAATTCAAATCTTCGGGCACCCAAAACATTTATTTATTGGGCATAAAATGTGTTTCATATCACAAGGGAAGAGTTTCATTTGAGGAACATGAGGAAAATTATGAATTGAAAAGACGATAGCTAAAGGAATAGGAGAAAAACAAAAGAAATTATAAATGTACGGCGTGATGGTGCAGTAAGAAAGTAGGTGATTGACTTAAAGAAATCATGTTGAGCCGATGACAAGTAAATTGGTATAATCGCAGGAGAATGATAACAGAAACAGCAACTTTACGCCAGTGAAAGCAGTGTTTATTTCAAACAAATATAAATTTTACAGAAAAGTAAACTGCAGCAGTACAATAATGTTATTAGTAAGAAGGCCCATCAAACGTACTGGTAACATAGCGTCTACATTGAACAAGCCACACGCGCTCATCTTACTGAAACATCGCTTTTCCTGTATCACACTCTTGTAGAGACGTATTTGACTTCCTGTAAAGGACGTGTAGGTGGGTTACAAAATCAACTCAATGTAAATCTTAAATTCACTCATTGACAGATTAAGCACACCCTAAACAGCAGGATCAAGCATCTTGACATTGTGCACAAGAATTTCTTCTATAACGAAATGAAGGATCCTTTACCTGAATGGGCCAGTGAGAAGATGACATTTTTGTGTAAGTTGGTCTGCTTGTCTAGAAATACATCCATCATTTATAATATTGCTGATGAAACAAGCTTACTTGGACAGTTCCTGTTGTTCAGAAGCTGTATACACGCCGTCTCAGCTTCCTCAAGGGTTATGTAGAACCTCTCACAGTTTATACTGTGAATAACAACAAGTGCAATCGACTTGACTACCCACGCGATTGTCGTGAAAAGAACTAGCTGTAAATAATTAAACATTTCAAAGCATGACATCATAGCTTTTTGAACTCACGTTTCGCCAGTTTTGAAAAGAAATAATTACATTGTTAGAACAGCGTACATATCAAACCATCACATTATTATCATTTCATCCGCTAGTCGTCTACTGCTGGACATAAGCCTCTCCTAAGTAACGTCAAATTAATCAGTCCTGTGTGACTCGTCATCAATCCAATGTCTTCCAGTTCGCAGTCGCCACTCCAGAACTTTTCAGCCACATCAGCCATCCGTTCGGCTTGCAATGTGCTCTGTAACTTAAGTTTGGTAATTCTTTGGTCTACGTCGGTAAACTTGGTTCTATTGTGGATGACTTTATTTCTGCTCTGAGTTTCTGCTCTGAGCAAAACCCACTCTATTGCCCTTTTTTCGGATGAGAAATCATCAAATGACCGCTTGCCTGGACTTTAGCAGAGCGGAAAGAAGTGTCAGAGTTTACTGACTAAAACCCATTCATGTTCCTTCTTAGTCCTTTGTGTTCCAGGGCCACGGTATTTCTTTAGAACTGTCCTCGAGGCCCCGGCAGGCATCGGCCCTTACGGATCCCATTCTATTTGCTGACATCTCTTGAGCTGCGTGTGGAACACGCACGCTTCGTCGACACGGCCTGTCGTCGTAAGATGAGCATCTCGATTGCTCTTTGGATGACTTTAAGCCTTCTGATAAAGCCCATTGTGAGCAACCGCGATTTTAGCCTTGTGACACTGCGGTAAAGTAGACAAGAAGATACCGTACAACTTCCCAAACGCTGCCTAATCGATTTGGAAACGACGATTGGCCACTTCCTCGAAGTTAGACCTACCTAACCAAACCGTTTATCCCAGGTACACATAATCGTCCACAACTTCGAGTAAAGAGTCTACGATCTTACTGGGAGTGGGTTTTACAAAGGCATTCAATATGACCTTGGGTTTGTTCATGTTTATTTTAAAACCCACTTTTTCGGATGCTCTTCTCCTCCATGACCACGTTGGCAAATATAAAGTGAGTGATATAGTCGCCATTGACGTTGATGCCTATCTTCTCCCTTAAAGAACCTTGAAGACGTCCTCCAGTATAGTGGTTAATAGTTTCGGAGATATGGCGTCTTTATGTCACCTCGCTGCAGAAGAATAGATTCCGAGGCTTGGGCCTGAAGTCGGACATAGTGGCATTTTGAACAAACTTCACCACCTCGATGTACCGATAGTCTATCTGACACCGTCAATCATCATAAGAATTTAATCAGAAATTTGGAAAGATTTTGTACTCACCCTTAGCTCTAACTCGCCATACTTCTTAATGACTTGAAACAGAACGTCCAAAAAGTACAGAGTTCGGGAAAATGCGTCCATCACGTGACATAATGCCTGTGAAAATGGAGTTTGCATTATAAATCACGCACGATATATCGTTCCCACCGCGGAGACACATGAGAGTGGCATTGAATCCCAGCAGTGGGTTCTGTGAGAAGGAATGGACCTTAGTTCACCACACAGACTTGTCGTTGTGCCTTCCAACATCATTATCATTGCCATTTTCCTGGACTTTTCTCATGTTAATTGTCAACCATCACGACATAATTTACTCCTTTATTTTTGACATTATTCCTTACACAATTCATCCATCTTTTCTTTGGTCTGCCTCTTTATTCGTCAATATTCATATTCATCACTTGTTTAGTCACATCCGATTCATCGCATGTCCACAAAGAGACACGAATTCTTACATTGGCTGTTTAAATAAAAATACTTAAAGTTTTAAGTGTAATATAATCATGCACTTACCAATACTTGGAAAATTGTTTTAAACAGACTGTAAGCATCTAAAATATTTTGAAATATTTCAAGCAGATTACAACATTCTTCATTATTATCCTCCTCATCATTCATCCTCAGGATACTATCAGTCCATGATTCGAGATATTGTTCTAACAATACTATTATTCGTGTGGCCATAATGAAATTAATATCGAATGCAAAAAACGATAGATCAGTATACAAGTTAAGAAACAACATAACGGCTGTTATTTCACGAAGTGAGTAGTAAAAACCCACAACTACGAATATATCAGCAGACATGGTAATAAACATTGAGATCCAGTTCCAAATAATGTAAGACAGAAAACTCTCGCTGAAATCAATGTTTTTATGAATAGTTTGGATCTTCAGAATAAGACAAATATTATTGTGCTTGTGTACAATCCCCAGAACAAATAACATTGTAAAAGAAAAAGCATGTACGATGGTAAATAAAGTTAAGACCACGACAAATTCGAAAGCAAAAGTACTGTCGTTATTTACAGTTTTTGTATAAACGCCAGTGGTCAACGATTTGTACATACGATAGAGAAACATCGAATTAAAAAATAGCAAACGACAGAACGACAGTAGTAATAGGTACTTGTTTTGGTTAGGATAAATATGATTATTATGAACATTATATTTTGAAAACATTAAAATGGCAAGGGGGTAGTTAAAAGAACGGACTATTTCCTTAACTTCTTTATCGATTCGATTGTTGGGTAGTACTTGAAATGCTCGTTTTTTCAAAGTTTTACGTTTTTGGAACATTGTAATCTTCATCTCCTTTCTGTATTTTGATGACTGTATTCTAACCAGCCTTATAAAATATTGCCTAATGTCCCTTTTCGAAAGAGAATTAATGACAGTTCATGTATCGATATTATCATTGCTAAGACGAATGAGCGAGTGTAGTGCTGTTGTTGTGGTACTTAACTTAGATCAAATAAATAACCTTATTGCCCTTTATCAAGCATTCGAGTAATTATATGTAGATGCTAGATTATGCGTCTGTATGGTTCACCAAACATTAATTCACAAACTTTTACTTGACAAGCAACAATTAGAAAACTCATTATTTGTAATTTCATCATTAATTCATTATACAACAACAAGTTTAACAAATAGTTCACTTCGCAAAGTAATTATCCGATAAACTTTAATTTAATAACGTATTATTTGGAAAACAATTCATTATTTTTTCTTTTTATCTCATAAGCCAACGTTTGAAATAAAGACATTACACATATTGATTGTACCATTCCAAAAAAAAAAGAAAATAAATGCATTTGGTTTCCTATAAGCACAAAGGGAATTGTCCACTTTCGGCTAAGCGTGAACAAATGCCCGGTAAAAACTATTTTTACAAAACAATATTATTAATTCTAAGAGAAATATTTTTGCATATCATATTCACGCCAGATACACGCGCAAAAAGTCGAAATAAAAAGTATTTTAACAGTATCCACCACTTTAAAACACATCGCCATTTCGTTTGACGCAGTGTTACCAGCACGTCGATCGATTTGACAATCGATTACAATCTGAAATTGATTTTAATGTTAACTAGAAAAAAAGTGTTTGTTAACATTAACATCAATTTCAGATTGTAATCGATTGTCAAATCGATCGACGTGGCCACAATTATCAAGAATATGGCGAGAGGCAAATCCCCAGGTCCTCCAGCAGCTACCCACTCAGAAAACTTCAGCCCTTCTATGAGCCTCTCCGACCAGCTCGTTCCATCCCACTACACACGGACCACTACCATCCCGCTTTGGTATTCCTTCGACCCACCAAAGACCCACCACGAAGGGCAGACACAATGTCAGAGTACTAATTGTCCAGAGCCTCGATTCTGCTATTCAATAGTATCAGAGTAGTCGATCATTGAATTTGATTAGATAGTGTTTATTATAGAAACAACTCGGAGTTACATATATTGCACACACATAATATATATAAAAATACATTGCACACACATATATAAAAACACATGTAGGTAATTCTGTTTTACGAGATCAAGCTGACACTAAAGTATTCCTGCTCCATTTTCATATTGAAAGGCCCTGACCTGTTTTCGCGTGCCTCTTACTCTCATTGAAACTGCTCTTATAACTGAGATTTGTATTTTCACTTTCAACCAGTACACTATTTGCTAGCTTTGATGCGGTTTTTTTTTTTTAAACTGTTATATTCAGTTCCTATGGCTCCATCGCATGAAATGATTCACGGGGTGAATGAGGCTCTTAGGTCTTCAGCAGCTCGGTCGTATTTTGAGTGTTTCTCTCGGCTATGTCTCTGTGCTGTTTTTTGCCATGTGAGGTTGCTGTAAGAGGAAGCGTCAACATTTACAATGCGAACGTCAAAGAACGCTTTCCTTGCAGGTTCCCACACACTGTTTAGTAACATATCACCTATAAGTGCTGGTTGATTGATACTTGCATCTTGCATTATCTGTTCTACTGTGCCAGTTCCCCAAGCTAGCTCAGCCCAATTTTACAGTCATCTCTGTGTTGATCATGACCTTTCTTTATTAATCCTCCTTTCTTGCAGTTTAGTGCGTGATTTAAGTCGAAATTACTCTCTCCGCAACTGTTGCACCTCAGGGAGGTTTGCAGGTTCGTGGGCATATCTAACAGCTAAAGCATCTCTAAACTGGGTAGCTGTGAGATCAGTATTGTTAGCCGTGGTCGGGATGATAGTTAATCATTGTGAAGAGTTCGTTTCAACGACTCTTGGACACATCTTTTCATTTTATTTGGTAGTTTAGATATTATGAAATTACTTTTTTCAGCGTCTCTCTTTTCCCGCGATAGTTTTTCTTCTTTGACAGTCTTTGTAGCATGAGTTATATGGGTTAATAAGTCTAGTTTTTCGTCGGATTTGATGGCAGGGTGCACGCTGCATTAAAACATAGTGGCTTGGCACGTGTCGATGGCAAGAGACCAGATGGTATGATCTTAATGCCATGGAAGTTGGGTAGGCCTTTGGTGTGGGATGCAACTTGCGTCGACACCCTTGCGTCATCCCATCTTCCTAGCACGGTGTGCTGCGTTGAAGCGGCTGCTGCAGGTGCTGAAAACTTCAAACGGCGCAAATACAATAATTTAATTGGTAATTGTGTGTTTGATCCGTTTGGGGTTGAAACGCTAAAGCCATGAGGTCCGAGTGGCCACTTAGTATTTCGAGAAAACTCCAAACTGTTGGTCGACTCTTCACGTGACCAGAGGGCGGGCCTATGTTTTGGTTAAAGAATCAGCATTGCCAACCCACATGGCAATGCTGCCAGCCTTCTTCGCACTTTTCCTGTTGGCAGCGATGTGGACGAATTTTTCGATGCCCTGTAACCTTTTTTGATATTTGTACATGTTTTTATTCCTAATATAGTATAAATTATAATAATAAATGTCACTGGAAATTACACACAGCGCCATCTAATGCCACACTAAGCAAGGCTTGTGTCGTGGTCACCAGATAGTTGATAATAATATATATATACATAAAAGGTGTAAAACACCTCTTCACGAAGCCGAAAGGCACTTGTCCCATCATTGCGATCATTTTTTTATTCTGCACCATACCTGGAAACCGTCTAGTTACTGAGATATGGGGGGTCAAAGTTACAACTTATTGACAAGTTTTCTTTGTATGACTTTGACTTTTAACACCTCCACGGCCCCCGTACTATTCAATCCATCCATCAGCACAATGTTTTAAGTGCGTTACATTGAGTTCTACCACAAAACGTGATTTATAACCTCAAAAAAAAGTTGTTTCCCAGCAAATTTTTTTGCGTAAAGTTACTTAATTTGATGTACAGAATGCTTGGTTAACGGCTTTGTGATGAGGTGGTTTACACCCTGTATATACATTTTGTTTGTAAATACATACTTATAATACATTTAAACATCCATGACTTAGAAACAAATGTCCATGCTCATCACACACACATTTTTTCCTACCGGGATTCGAACCCGGGACCCTAAGAACGTAAGCCTCACAACCGCTGCGCCATTCGGGTCATTGTCTGTATGTTAAAATTAAAATAATTGTTAGAGTTCATAAATTCAATATCATAAATGCATGACGTTCTGTAAGTGCCTTGTGATATGAAGAATTTTTAATTCTGATCTATCTAAAACGCCTGCGTTGTTGACGGTCGAAGGACGGAAAATTGCAGCGAGAGCGTGACAACATCTGGAATTATAAAGTGTATTGTTAAGAAATAAAATTCATTTTAATTCGCACTTAGTTTAATTCACTTTTAAACCTGCAGTTTCTTGTGTTGTTTCTTTTTTTTCACGAGACTATAATCTTCGATACGATGGGCTGACTTTGGGACTTATTGCATCAAATCCTTGACAATTCTACGCTGAATTGATACTATCCGGTAGTCACATTCCCCGATACGTGAGACTGGAGGTGTTTAGAACGCCCGCCCACAGTTTACACAGTTTCTTTCTTCTAAAATAAATACACTAGAGTTCAAAGAAAAAAGAACTGCAGTAGTACAATAGAGTAATGAGTGATGACTCCAATCAAGTACATCGGTAGCGTACCGTCGACGTGGAACACGCCACACGCGGTCATCTTACTGAACGTACGGTTTGACTGTATCACGTTCTTGCAGAGTTGTTTCTGGCTCTCTGTAAGGAAAAATACATTTTGTTTTTATTTGTATTCACACTTTTTGGGGCTCGTCGTTCACACTTGGCCACGAGTTTGAAGAGCAACCGAAGTGTTGATAAAGAAACAAATGAGACGCGAGAGCTGGTGTCTTCGTGTCACAGTCTCGGCTATGCTCTAATTCCCGGACTCCACCAAAGCAGAGACGAATGGAGATGTGTGTACCCGAGAGGAGAGGAGGTGCGTAAATGCTAGAATGTATCCACCAATGCTGTGCGTAGATGTTGCAAAGCGAAGAGGAGAAAATTTTCAAAGCGACACGCAACACACACCACACCGCTCGTCTCTTTTCGTCTTCGCAAGCCTAAACAATGGCAAGACATCTCTTCTTCTCTCTGCTCAACTGTTTTTAACAGACTTCTAAAAAAGGAGGAGGTTCTCAATTCGGATGTTTCTATTTTTTTTAGCTTCGTCGCTTGCCAACCGATTTGAAAAATTATTTTTTTGTGGAAAGGGTATACTTTCCAAATGTTCCCATAGTCGAGATCTGTTGATGGAATCTTGGCGAAATCGAGGGAACTCTTCAAATTTTATAGGTTAAAGTATAGCGATTTTAGTATTTTCTTCTGCTACAAATGAAGCATTTGCGTTCGATAAAAACCATTCTATCATCAGATCTGATGATGAAGCCATGAGTCACGGAACTCCATAATGAGTCAATGTATCCTAGTCGTGTTTGGGCTTGTTGTAATTGCAACGGTATGCACTTTTCATGTGTACCAAGCACATGCGAACCACTAAAAAGTGAGAAATAAATACTTTTCTGCAAAAAATAAAACCAAATTAAAAAAAAAACAAAAATAAGTTAAAAATAACGTTAGTTTCTGAAGTCGGTGACAAAAAAAATAAATCAATCAAACAATGGTCACTGAATTCAGAAGCTAAAGTCATTAACTTTTTTTTTCACTTAAGCTAAGCATAGAAGTGTAAATAACGAATTTCTATTGATAGTTTACATCACATCTCTTTTCTGTTCTCGTCTCCGCGTCGAAGAAGTTCGTGTCTTGAGGCGCATGCTCTTAAGAATTTCTCTCATTTGTTTTCTCCATAGTCGTTGTGCAAAGACATGTGTCGACGTGTTATTGATATTTTGTATTGTTTGATTTAGGCAATGAATTTAATGGATTCTTTGGAAATTAATTCGCATTCGTGAAATAAGTATGTAGTTTATAATTTTATAACCCACGTTCACCGATTCATGGTAACTTTATAATAATAACAATCCGTTTCTATTGTTAACCAAGACCCACAGATACTGGCGCTACATTTTTATCATTTTAGGATATGAAACTTAAAACTAAGTTAGTTAGACAACACTTGCACGATGTTTTGTGGTGATGGGGTTTATTTATACTAACATTTTATTTACATAACTTATTTAATTAAAACCATTGGGATTGACAACATTCTTTTCACACGATAAAAAGACAATTAACATTTTTTCTAATCGGCGTCTCTTTGGTTTAACCGACAGTGCGGTGGCCAGCACTCACACTCCTCTTCACGGCACTATCGTGTTTATTCGGAGACTCCTAGACTGCTTCGCAGTCTCTTCAGTCGCGGACCTGCAAGAGCCTTGGTTAGAAGGTCTGCTTCCATGTCTTCAGTGCGCAGATACTTGATGTCTAATGCTCCTTCTTGGATACAGTTCCTGATGAAGTGCATTTTCAAATCAATATGCTTTGACTTGGAAGTCACCATCTGATTCTTACTCAGCTTGATGGCTGCTTGATTGTCATTCAGGATGACTATGCGTTCGTAGCTAGCGCCTAGATCTTTGAAGAGACTTTTCAAGTGTATTGCTTCTTTTGCTGCTTCGGTCAGAGCTACATATTCTGCTTCGGCTGTTGACAGCGCAATGCTTTTCTGCTTTTTTGACATCCAACTGATGGCCGTTCCAGCAAATTTGAAGCAGTAGCCTGAAAAAGATTTTCTGTCAAGCTTGCAAGCGCCCCAATCTGCGTCTGCCATTCCATACAGGTCTTGTCCTGTTTTAGTAAATGTTAAGCCGACGTTTTTGGTGGCCTTTAGGTATCGGAGTACTCTCTTGGCGCACTTGAAATGTTCTTCATTATAGCAGTCGTTAAACTGCGATAGGTAGCTGATTGCGAACATAATGTCTGGGCGAGTTGCTACCGCCATGTACATTAGTGTTCCTATAAGGTTTTTGTAAGGAAGATGCTGTGACTCATTTTTGTCTCCCTTTTCCAATTTGAGTCCAGGCTCCATAGGGGTGGACGCTGTTTTGCAGTCCACCATCTTAAATTTTTCAAGGGTATTTTCGATGAACTTTTGTTGGTGTAATATTATTTCGTCCCCATTGTAAGTAACATCTAAGCCTATGAGCCTTTTCGGTCTCCCCAAATCTTTGAGTTCAAATTTTGAATTTAGTAGGTCTTTAACTTCTTTCAATGCTTTTGGACACGAGTAGGCAATTAATAAATCGTCGACATATATTGCAATAAGCATTTTTACTCCTCTTTTCTCCAGGATGTATATACACGGGTCGGCTTCAGATGCTAGAAACCCTATGTTTTTCAATTCTTTGTCGAGTTTTATATACCACTGCCTCCCTGCCTGCTTGAGTCCGTACAATGCTTTAATAAGACAACATACTTTTTCTTTTGGAGTACTCTTTATGTCTCTTAGCATGTCTCTGGTTTTATTGTAAATCGTTAAATCCTCTTTTGTACTTTCATCGACCATTATCTCTATCAAGTATTCTTCCAAATAGTCTGGATATTCCATCATAATTTTTTCTTCTAGTATACCGTTTAGGTACGCAGTTGTTACGTCCATTTGGTTCAGTTTTAACCCTTCTTCGATGGAAATTCCAATAACAGATCTGATCGAGCTTAACTTCGCTACGGGCGCGTAAGTTTCGTTGAAATCTATACCTGGTCGCTGCGTGAAACCGCGTGCTACAAGTCTAGCTTTTCTTATGATGCTGTCATCAGGTCCTATTTTGGTTCTTAAAACCATCTTGTAGTCTATGACTTTCATGTCTTTGCTTTTCTTTTCCTGTATTTTCCAGGTTCCGTTTTTTACATGTGCTCTGATTTCAGCTTTGATGGCGTCATGCCAGTATTCATCGTTTTCATTTTCAATTTCATCAGACAGGTAAGTCATTTCCGTGAGGGAATGACTTATTTCAAGATTGCGTAATTCATAATCCTTAGTCCACGCTGGTGGGTGCCTTTCTCTTTGGGGCCTCCCATTTTCAGGCGCTTCTAAGGTCTCAGATGCGTCATCGAATGAATCAAGTTCATTTACTTCGTCATTTTGACTTTCCGTATTTTGTAAATATTTTTTATTTTTCTGTCCAGTGAATTCAATTTCTATTTTGTGATATTCTTTTTCTTTTATAAGGTTATCATAGCTTGTGTCTTCTTTTTGATAGTACATCTTGTCTATGACTTTGATGTCCCTGCTCGTCACTACGTCGTCATCTTTAGGTATGTAAACTCTATAACCTTTTGAGGTTAGCGAGTATCCCATGAATACGCCCTCCTTGGTTTTTTCCGTTAGCTTTCCTCGTCTGTTCTTTTTCAGGACGAAGGTCTTTCTGCCGAAAACTTCAAGGTGATTGCCAGACGGTGTTCGGCCTGTCCACTTCGTGAACGGTATATCACCATCTAATGCTTTTGAAGGGCTACGGTTTATGAGATAGTTTGCCGTAGATATCGCTTCTGCCCAGAGTTTTTTAGGAGCATTTGCTTCGATTGCTTTGTCTAGCAAGGATCTGTTCTTCCTCTCACTAATCCCATTTTGCTGTGGGGTGTAGACAGTGGTCAATCTTCTTTGGATGCCATGAAGTTTGAGGAAATCATCGAACTCCTTGTTACGATATTCAGTGCCGTTGTCGGATTGCAGGTGTTTTATTCTTTTGTTGTGGAGCGTTTCTACTTCATTTTTATATTGCTTGAAACGATTGAAGACGTCACTTTTCTTCTTTATGAAATAGACGTGGCAATAACGGGTAAAGTCGTCTATGAACATGACGTAATATCTTGAGCCTGCAAGTTTCTCACACTCAAAAGGTCCACAAACGTCGCTGTGAATTATTTCCAGTTCTTGCGTTGTGTAGAGATCATCATGTCTTGTGAAAGGTAATTTTGATAGCTTGCCTTTAATGCAGGTTTCACATGTTTCCAATTTTTCTTTGTTCATGTTCAATCCGTACATTAGGTCATTCGTAGCCATCTTAATCAGGTCCTTTTCATTAATGTGGCCAAGTTTACGATGCCATTCCATGATGTCGTCATTTTCTCCTCTTCGTATGTGGTTTGCAGTCTCTTTCTTAAATTCAATGAAGTAAAGTCCATCTTTTCTTTGTGCTGTCAGTGCTATTTCACCACTTTTTTCTATGATGTAGGCTTTGTCTTTTTCAAAAACTACTTTGTTACCTCTGTCGGCTATTTTGCCTACAGACAGAAGGTTTACTGACACATCAGGAACAAATAGGGTTTCGTTAATGATATTTTTTTAATGATTTTTACCTTTCCCTTGCCTTCAATTTTGCTCGTGTGCTGCTTCGATGCCAGCTTTAGGATACCACTTTCAGGGATTATGGCGGAAAATTTTGATTTTTCACCACACATGTGAGATGAACAGCCGCTATCTAGACACCATACATTTTTATTGGTGTTTGTGTTTTCGGTATTCAGGCAGACGTTGAAGTTCTTGCCTTGAAGGTTTTTCTTTTCAAAGTTCGTTTTCTCATTTTTCTTTTTATTTCCCCAACACACTTCAGTGGCGTGGCCCTTTTTCTTACAGTTCTTGCAAAACGGTTTTATTTTGTTCTTTTTTGAAAAATACGCATCTGATGAGCTCTCGGGCTGTTCACCAACATTCCTTGCTTGAATTTCTTCCAGAATTTTTATCTTTAAATCGTCAGGGTCGGGCAGTGTGTCCCTTGATTCGATGGCGATACGAAAGTTTTCAAAACTTGTTGGCAGACTGTATAACATCATTATACTGAGCAGTTCCGATGGTATCTTTAAGTCCATATCCGCGAGCTTATCCACAATGTCCATCAAGTTATTTAAGTGGTCGCGGATATCTTCCTCATTAGTCATGCGCTTTAAAACCAGTTGCTTTAATAAAGTTGCCTTTCTTGCGGGCCCAGTGCTCTGGTAAATGGCTTTTAACTTGTCCCAAACAGCTTTAGCTGACGTACAGATCTTTATTTGTTTTAACTCAGATGGTGACAAAAGAAGAAAAATTTCAGCTTTTGCCTTTAAGTCTTCCTTCTCGTACGCCGCTCTTTCCACCGCATCTGCCTTTGGCGATAATGTTTTTGCGCCGCTCACAATTTCCCAATAGTCATTTTTTATGAGGACGGCCTGGGCTTGTAAGCACCAGGTGTCATAATTGGATTTTGTTAGTAGCTCAATATTGCGGATGGATGCCATTTCGTACTCACGGAGCGACAGAAGAACCACGCTCTGCTACCAATTGATGGGGTTTATTTATACTAACATTTTATTTACATAACTTATTTAATTAAAACCATTGGGATTGACAACATTCTTTTCACACGATAAAAAGACAATTAACATTTTTTCTAATCGGCGTCTCTTTGGTTTAACCGACAGTGCGGTGGCCAGCACTCACATGTGGGTTCGCGTTGAGTGTGTCAACGGAAGCGACGGAACACCACATCCTGCGGCTAAAAATTGGTGTGGGTATCACAAACACCTAAAAATTGACATGGATTTTTTTAACAATAATCGAATAACCATTTTAATTTGTCTGTGCGTCGCTACTACTTCCACTATGTAGTGAAAATGCTTACTTGGACAGTCTCTGCTCCCCATGAGCTGTATACACGCCGTCTCAGCTTCCTCAACACTTATGTAGAACCGCTCACAGTATATACTGTGTATAATTGGAAATAGTATACACTTCGTTGCTTTTAAAACAATCGGAAGAATGAAAGACAAGATCTGTAAAGAATAATATAACATCACATAACATCACGCCGGTGAGCGTTGAGGGATAAGGCAGGGGTGTATTTATGGTAAAACGACGATCAACGGTCAATATGTTAATAACAATAAAAAAATAAGTTAAAAAATTAAAAATACCCCCGACACAATGTGCTAAAAGTTAGATAGAAAATAATTCGTCAATTCGCCATTTCGTGGTGGCAGCCATCTTGGATTTTTAATTTATCACAGTGTATAGTATTATAATTCTACTAGTGAGTACCATATTGAGGGAGTTGTTGAATAAATAATATTTGTTTTGTGGCGGCGGCCATTTTGGACTGATTTTTATCAAACATGGCTAAGAATACTCCCGACCAATTCCCCTTTCAAACAAAAAAAAAAACGAAATCAAAATCGGTTCATCCTTTAGGGCGCTACAATGCCACAGACAGACACACACACACACACGCGCACACACACATACACAGACACGTCATACTTATAACACCCCGTCGTTTTTGTGTCCGCCTTAAAATCCTGTTCGATCCAAAAGGGACCCATAGACATACCAATGACATTACTAAATAAAATTATAAACAGACACTAAAGAGCTCAAAGGTACCGCTTATTTCATTAGAAAGCTCTTCTAGCGGACCTGTGATGGGACAGATGAACATGAAACTGACATGGACCGTTTTTTTTTCGTAAGATTCAGTTTGTAACTTCTTGTTTTGTGTTTTGTGCGAACATAAATAAGTAAATAGTGGCGAATTCGGATAGCATCATTTTACTCACCTCGTTTCCCGACACTGACGGACTTGTTTCAGTTTGTAGTAGTTTCAAAAAAAAGAATATTATCTCAAATAAACCTACAGAACGCAGAAATGCTTCAAGAATTTGATATAATACCTTAGGACAAAAATTAATCATAAGTTAGGCTCTTTTTGTTTCTAAAGAACGGTGCTTTGCACAAAGATACGGGTTCCTAGTTCAGGCATGTTGTGATGGGTCTGTATCGATCGATGCGGGTAAAATAAATACCTAATGCCTATATTGTACTTTGCATATAGGGTGTAAACGGCCCGTTCAAGAAGCCGTTTCAGGTTTTACGTTAAGACCCAATGTGTTGATGAATTGTTTAAATAAAACGCGGCACGTGAAAGTGTTTAAACCAAAAAAAAACATTAAAAACATGTACTTTAAAAAAGGACTTGTGAAAAAGAAAAGACTTTGTCCTACTAGGTACGGAGATATTATTATTGGGATAATATATCTCCGTAACTAGTAGGTTTCCAGGTATAGTCTAGAACCAAAAAAATATTGCAACGACAGTAAGAACAAGTGCTTTTAGCTTCGTTGAGGGTTTTGTCACACCCTTTATAAGCTCATACATAATCAATTGATAAAGAAAAAAATAATACAGCAAAAGAAGTGAAAGTATCACCTACTTACTATTACTTGAAAAATCTGTTTATACAGCTCATAAGCTTTCAAAATATCTTCATATGTCTTAAGAAGATTCTCACACCGCACTTCATTCTCCTCATCATCATTGCTCATCAAGACATCATCGATCCACTTGTCGAGATATAATCTTAACAGTATTATAACTCGAATGGTAAGCACTGAATTAACATCAAATTCTATGAACATGATGTCGCAAACAAAATTTGGGGTGAAACCATCGAATAAGATGTAAAGAAAAACAGATTCACTACAGATGGTAGTTAACATTGAAACCCAGTTCCAAATGATGTAGCTCCAAATTTTCTTACTGAAATCGATGCTCTTATGGATAGTTTGAAGTTTCAAGATAACGCAAACGTAGTTGTGCTTATGCACGATGTCCAGAATGGACATGGTCGTGAAACAGATGAAATTATAGAAGTAAAAGATCACATGAACAAGCACAGTTAACGGAAATCCAGTAAAACCCGTATAAGATATATTGCAAGAACGAATAATTATTTGAGTCATCTGATAAAGACATAACACACTCGTCACTAATAAACGAAAAAGGGACATAAAATAATAACATTTTCCGTTTGGGTAAATATGATGACCTCGAACGCAATATATTGAAGTAAACAAAATATTGAATACAAAATTAAAAGAAAACGCAACGCTTTGAATATCTTTTTCGAGTCTATTATTGGGTAGTACTTCGAATGATTGCCTTGGAAGTATTGTACGTTGTCGAAACATTGTTTTCACCTTCAACGGCCCGATAGTCGATGACGAATGGTTTAATGACAACAAGGATCTAAGAAAGTTATTTACAAGACTAAGTAATTGTTATAATTGTATTGATCGTAACGCAGTTAAAAAAGCAGGCATCTGTATAAATGTATATTAGACTACTTTTGGCTTACTGCTGCATAATAATCGAATGATACAATTTATTATTAAAAAAAACAACTCGTGGCTAAATAATAACAATCACTCATATCGATCTTTAGGTTAAGCCGTGCTTGTCTAGGTTGGTCTGTATATGGGTAACCACCCTTTTTTTTTTGTTTGCGATGGGAAATCATCAAATGACTTCTCCCACTCTGGGCGGAGCGGGAGGGAGTGTCAGACTCTTATTGACTAAAACCCATCCATGTTCCTTCCTCGCCCTTTATGTTCCGGGGCCGCGGTATCTCTTTGGAACAGGCCCGCAACCCAGGCAGGCTTTGGCCCTTGCGGGCCCCTCCCCTTATGCTGACTCTCTCCTGACCTCCTCTATTTGAGGCGCGCGTGGAACACGAATCTGGCCTGTCGTCGTCGTTAGACGGACGGACGGCTAGCTAGCCCATAGCCAACCGTCCACAGGCCCGCATCTACGGTGGCCGGTAGACACCACGTGGCCCCCGACGCCCGGTGAGTCTCCCGCGGCGGCGACTGCTTCGCAGAAGGAGGTGACGGCTTCCCATTCCGTATCGCTCCGGACCATGGATTGAACCAGGGCCGGACGCGAGAGGTCGCCGCCGCCGATCACCGCTACGAGGACACGGCGGTGCTCCGCCCACGCTGGGCAGACTTTCACCGTGTACTCCACCGTGTCCTCCGGTCGATCCTCGCAGTGGAGACACCTGGGCGTTTCCTCCCGCTAGTCATGCACGCGCGCGCGAGGACTATCGCCTCCAGATCCCATGACGGCAATCCGGCAAGCAGGCCCGCCGCCTCGCGGGAGATCGTGCTGTTATATTTGTTAACTGAAATATTAGAGTTTAATTTTGGGGTTGACCTTGTACAATTATTAATATGGAACTGGCAGAAACGAGAGAACAAGATGGTAGCGGTACGACGATCGGGATGAGACTGGCGTCCCGCAGCAGTGGGAGGCACTGCTGCCTTTAAAATGATGACAAGACAATTTCAGAGAAAGTCTTAGTAATCAATTATTATTGATTACTAAGAGTTTTCCTTAATATTGGGAAATCGTAACAGCCCCCCGATTAAGAGTAAACTACACCCTTTAAAGGGAAGTTTATGTTTAAATCAATGAAATATGAGTCAGCCGTTTCTAAGAGAGGGCCCCGTGTTTATGTTTGAGAAGTCAATGTCATCTAGTTCAGTTTCATTATTTTCCGGACTTCTATTTTCTTTGGATTTTATTAGTCTCTTGTGTATGCCAGTTTTAAACACCTTATAGATAATATAAAACACAATAGAAATCATAATTACAATAGTAATACCTGAATAGTATTTTTGATATAAAACAATATGTGGTTTTTCAAATGTTATTAAGGCTTTTCAGGATTTCAGGATTATCATAAGCTAAGGAATCTAAGTTAACATTCTTAAGACTAACTACAGGTAAGTTTGATACAATATTATTATACGCTACAATATTACAACATGAATCATTTAGAATATTAAATAGAAACAATAGTTTTCAAGTGAACCTCACGATTTTCATGTGGTGTTAAACGAGTGTCCTTGCAATAGGCAAGACATTCAGAAGATAAGTACAATAAACCATTTCCACTAAATTCTATTTCAATAGATTGGGAGTTATTACATAACTTATTAACAAACAACAATACTTATTTTAGTTTTTTCTGACATTACAAATAACCATCTATTATGGTATATTGGCTGCCACATGCTAATGTGACCATGAACAAATTTGGTTTCACAAATCGAAGGGATTAAGGTAAGTACCTTAGTAATAATTTCCGTTTCACAGGAAGGTGTCGCAGAAGAGGAGTACAATATTGATGTTTCACAAAGGTAATGATAATTATTAATTATTTTACAGTAGTCAAGATTATCTTATTTACAGTACATTGACCTATCTCTGCTTATACCAATATATTTCGATGATGGAATGATGTTCGAGTATGACTCTGGATTATTTTTATCATGAGGAACTGGTGAAGGTAAGTTATGGAATATATTTAATTGTATCGGGTTAATGAGAGGGATCTTAACTGTAAACACTACTTTTTCTTTACTGTAGTAACTAGATATTTCCGATATATTTAAAATAGTATGCATGTTGTCGAGTTTTAAAGGAACTGGAAGTTGTTTAGATTCGGGTAAGAATCTATAATTATCAATTAATTCGGTGTAAAGTTCCTTAGGTGTTAGGATAGTGGGGTATAGGACATTCGATTTGCTAAACATGATAGAGTTAATTATGTCTTCAACTTTGAAGGACAAGGCTAGGAGACTATTTTCTATCATGGAAGTTATTTCCAGCATGCGAGACCTAATACTTAATTCTCTTGAAGCATGAGTGAGAATTGGAATATCTTGGGACAATTCATCAATTGCATCTTTCAGATGTTTTTCATTTAGTTTAATTATGGATAGAGTTTCATTGAAAGATCTAAGAGAATAAGTAGTGACTAATATATTTTCCTTCATTAGGAGGGCTAGTTTCTTTTGGTCTGTTTCTACTTCTCTAATGGCATTGTCGTATCGGATGGCATTATCTTCATCCATTGTGCCAAATAGTTTGATATGGTGCCTATGAATCCTAGAAGTGCAGACCTTTTCGACTGGCGAGATGTTTGGTGAAAGATAGTCTCATTATCATGGGCTATGTCATTATAACGGGTGTTCAACGGTTCAAAGAAATTTGTACATTCCAAATAATCAAAGACTTTTCCATTGTCACATGCTTGTTTAGATTTATCGAGAATAAGACGGAAGTTTAGGATATGTGGATTAATATAGGATACATCATATGGAATAACTACACTAAGGTGACTATCAAATAAAGTTAGGGACCTCAGGGGTCGAAGTAGATGCCAGGACTGTTCGTCAAGGATGTAATGAACTCCTGACCCAGCGCAGATTTACTGTAATACAATATAATTAAAATTGTTAACGCCTGCGTTAAGTGTGGTGTCACAGTGCAGTGTTTGTTGTGTCGCGCATTGCCGTTCAAAAAGGCTAGGCACCGAGACCTACCCTCCTCCGATTATTGTAACTGTAAAACTATTTTATTTTTACACCAACATTTTGTTATTGTGTGTTAAAAAACTGTCATCATAGCGGCAACCTCTCGCTCCGCACGTTTTATTGTAAAATCATTCTTTTTACTGATTATATCACCAATACCTAATTCAACGGGAGTTTCATTGAGAAATCTGAAGCCCCAACATCTGGCGACCGTGACAGGACCTGCAATTTTCACGAAAAACAAGTTCGTGAGCACGCGACCACGCGTTGTCGGTGTAGCCATTGCACCGCAGCCGCCTATCAACCAAATCAAGAAACATACCTGTCTTTCCTGGAAGTGCATCAGCCATTGCAGCCACCGCCGGTCAGCGATCAGCATTCAGCATCGTACCGCAGCATCGGCCAATGCAAACCTGCATTTTTCGACGGGAAACAAGTGCGTGAGCACGCGACCACGCGCTGCTGGTGTAACCATTGCGCCGCAGCCACCGTTTCAACCAATTCAAGAATCATACCTGAGTTCCCTGGAGGTGCACCAGCCATTGCAGCCCCCGCCGGTCAGCGATCAACATTCAGCATCGTACCGCAGCCTCGGCCAATGCAGCTAAGTGCCCAATTTTCCTTGCGAATTCCCTGTTACCTTACCTTTACACCCCTTATCTTCATGAAATCTATCCAATATATATTTTAAATAGCTTCTACGAGTGCATTAGTGTCTGTAGTCATTGTAGTGTCATAAATTATTACATTAAATCATCATATGCAGTTAATTAAAATCGTATAACCTATTAGTAAACGATTTAACCAAAAACATAAATACAATATAGGCCATCTTCCTACGATATTATCGTAGTTATTTATTCGTGTAACATCTCAGGCTTATAGCTGTTACTATAGGCATATATTTCACCAACATCGCCGAACATTCCAGGTCGATCTCTCCGTGTAACATAACATCGGGTTGCCTGCCGTGTCACCGTGTGACAACGGGAGCCCCACGGCTGCACGGGCCGGCCTCAGGTGACGTTAGGCGAGGAGCGTGAGCTAACCTTTTATTTATTTACATTCTCATCACTTAGTTTGTGCCTGTTTATTTCCATAATCGAATCTACTACGACACCACTTATTTAGTTGATTAAATCCATTTTATTTTAAGATTTGAGTTTACAATGGGTAAAGATTATGGAGGTGAAACTAGCACAAACGATCCTCGTGAATTACAGGATCTTTTAGTGAAACGTAGTTCCATAAAAGGTCAAATAACTAAATTCAGAAACTTTTTATCGAACATTACCTCTAAAGAAACGCTTACTCAGATTGAGTTAGCTGAGTTAACATTGAAACTAAACAAATTTGAATCTATCTATAGCCGTTTTGACGACTTGCAAAATCAGATAGAAGTATTACACTCTGATAATTTATCTAATGAGATTGATGAGCGTGATACTATCGAACAACTATTTATATCGAACATAGCAATTGCTCAAAGTGTTACACAAAAATATAACTCGAACCGTCATGATGAAGGTTCCGTGTAATCATGATCATCATGACATAGGTTTTAAATTACCTCACATTCAAATTGCTAAGTTCGACGGGTCTTGCTTTCGCTGGCTTGAATTTCGTGACACGTTCTTGTCAATAGTACGAGGGTGGATTGAAAAGTTCGCGGCCTAACACATAAAAACTTAAACTATTTTAATGTAACTGACCTCATTCGATTAGTTTACTCTCTGGTTGTCAAATTGTAAAATTTTATCGCAATAGCATCAACTGTATTTAAATTAGACTGAATTTTGTGAGCCTTGGTGCAGCGATTTTAAAGAATGGAGAAAATTGAGCAACGTGCGGTCATCAAATACCTATTTAAAAAAAAACTTACTCCAAAAGAGATTCACGAAGATATGTCAATAACATTGGGAGAATCTGTTCCGTCGTATACGACTGTGAAAAAGTGGGTTGCTGAATTTAAACGCGGACGAGAGAGTATTGAAGATGACCCTCGCTCTGGCCGGCCTATGACGTCTACGACTGAAGAAAACATCGGGAAAATCTGTGATCTGATATTGACAGATCGGAGATTGACCATCAGGGAGATTGCAGACACTATTGGCATCTCGTATGAACGAACACAAAACATCATTGTCAATGAACTTGGATTTTCTAAGGTTTCTGCGCGGTGGGTACCCAGATTGCTTTCAGTGGAACAAAAACGAATACGACTCACGATTTCTCGCGACTGTTTGGAAATGTTTGAGGCTGATCCGCAAGATTTTTTGGCTAGATTTGTAACAATGAATGAAACTTGGGTACACCACTACACCCCAGAGTCAAAACAGCAATCCAAGCAGTGGAAAAAACCTGATGAACCGGTTCCAAAAAAAGCCAAAACAATTTTGTCAGCTGGCAAGGTGATGGCGTCAGTTTTTTGGGATGCTAAGGGTGTCATAATGGTGGACTACCTTGCAAAAGGTAAAACTATAAACTCGGCTTATTACTGCACCCTCTTACGTCGCTTGCGTGAAACAATCAAAGAGAAAAGGCCAGGATTACTCAGCAAGAAAGTGTTGTTCCATCAGGATAATGCACGCGTTCACACGTCTGTTGAGTCTATGGCTCAAATTCGTGATTGTGGCTTTGAATTACTGCCCCATCCCGCATATTCCCCTGATTTGACACCTTCAGACTTTCATTTATTCCCTAACCTAAAAAAACACCTTGGAGGTCAAAAATTTTCATCAAATGAGGAGGTCGAAGCTGCGGTGGGTGACTTTTTTGAAGGCCTTGAAGAAACTTTTTTTATGACCGGCATACAGGCGTTGGAAACCAGATGGAAGAAGTGCATAGAGTTAATTGGAGATTACGTGGAAAAATAAAATTATTTTTGCTTATATTTTATATTGTTTTTTTGCTGAGGGCCGCGAACTTTTCAATCCACCCTCGTACATAATAACGACCGCATCGCTCCCATTCATAAATTCCATTATCTTATTTCGTACTTGACTGGCGATGCAGCGCGCATTATTGCTAACTTGGAGGTGTCCAGCACTAATTATGCGTGTGCTTGGAAATTATTACGTGACAGATATGACAATACCCGACAATTAGTAACTCATCATATGAATTCACTATTATACATGAAACCAATCACAAGCGAGTCTGATAAATCACTACGATTCTTTGTGGATCATGCTAATAAAAACTTACGCGCTTTAACTAATCTCGGTATAGGTTCACGTGACTGGGATATTTTAATCATTCATATTATGAGCCCTAAGCTTGATAGCTGCACCAAGGCCAAGTGGGAAGAGTACCGGGGCACGTTAGATACCATTGCGCCTAGTTTAGAAAATTTTTTCAAGTTTCTTGTTGATCGTGCTATTGTACTTGAGTCAATAAATAGCAGCTATTCATACTCTAAACCCAAGACTCAGACAATGTCAAATTCTAATAATAAAATAAAATCTCACCAGTCTTACATTTCTAATAGTGAAGACAATAATATTTCTGATATATCATGCGGCGTTTGTAATGGTAATCATCGCCTTTATGATTGTCCCACCTTTTTGGCTAAGAGTGTGGATGACCGTATCACTGAAGTAAGTAAATTGAATCTTTGTCATAACTGCTTTAGGTCTGGCCACTCCGCCCGCAATTGTCGCATGCATCCGTGTCGCATGTGCAATATACGACACAATAGACTCTTGCATAAACAATCAAATAACAAAAATATTTCTAGTGTTGTCACCACTTCACCCGACATCACTGACGATACTCTCGTTAATTTTTCCAATCAAAATAACCATCAAGTTCTTCTATCTACTGCTTATATTGAGGTAGTCAATCCTACGACCAAACAAACACTGAAGGTTCGTGCTCTTTTGGATTGCGGTAGTCAGTCATCTTTTATTACTCAATCTCTTAAAACAAAACTGCTTTTAGAACCGACTACCACTTTAAAAGTAAATATCATAGGCATAGGCAATAAAACTACTACTCAAGCTACAGAAACTTGTGTAGTTCAGTTGAAATCTTTGATGAAGCATTTCACTGTTACCTCTTCTTTTCTGGTATTACCAGTGTTGACCGGTAACATACCTCGCATACCCGTTGACGTGAAACATCTTA
Source organism: Xestia c-nigrum (assembly GCA_916618015.1). Lineage (NCBI taxonomy): Eukaryota > Metazoa > Arthropoda > Insecta > Lepidoptera > Noctuidae > Xestia > Xestia c-nigrum. Next base: position 1,906,107 of record OU745248.1, read on the forward strand.
ACATTTCGAATGATTACTTTTTAGCGGACCCTCACTTCCACCAACCAGCACCTGTTGATGTTGTCATCGGTGCCGATATTTTCTGTGACATAATTGGCCGCGATCAACTCTCTCTCGGTCTAAATCTACCTGTATTGAGAAGTTCCCATTTCGGTTGGTTGATAACAGGTCCTATATATTTTAATCTACCCAAAGACAATAAGTCAAAGGAAATTGATGTAGCTTCCAATCATTCAGTCGTTTCTTATGTGTCATCTACTGAAAAAATACATCAAGAGTTAACAAAATTCTGGGACTTAGAAAATGTTCCCCAAACTCAACCACTTATTAGTCATAGTGAAAAGGCATGCGAAACACATTTCTTATCACACACCTTCCGTTTAAAAACCGGTAGATTTTCAGTCAGTCTACCTTTAAAGGATACGCCTGATTGCCTAGGTGAATCTTATTCACTAGCTAAAAGTCTCAGTCGTCGTTCGCGCGCGAATGTGAGCGTACGTACTACTAGCGTACCTGTACTTATTGTCGGTGCGATGGCGTCAGATATTGTCAAATGTGTAAATTGTAACATAGTTATAAATGAACTATTAGCGTTTATACAAAACAAGGCGGATGTTATGGATGAGGTTTCCCTCACCCGGATATGCAGTGATACTTTTGCAGATAGTGAAATTGTGGCGGCGAAGACACTACTTTTTGATTCAGTTCCTAACTCGAAACGGAAAATTCGTAAAAGTAAAGGAAAAAGTGCACGTGACATCGAGGATATTATATGTCTTCTGAAGGTCACTGATCCAGAGATAGTACCCATCTTCGTTGCGCGTGATCTTCAAAAGCTACCACCGGTTACGTTTGATCATATAGACGCGACGAAACTATTAAAGGATATTCTCGTGCTACAAGCGGATATCAAAGTTTTAAAGAATGACTGTGCGACAACGTCTCAACTACTGGAGATAAGAAATGAGTTAGACAATCTAAAAAGTGCCTCAATTGTACACAATAACTTTGACTTTGTCAATAGAAGGCGAGGAGCATTTATTGAAGACATTCACAACCTCGACAGTGGTCCGATGGCTTTACAGCAGCATTCAATTTCAAAAAGCAATGATAAATCCACGAAATCCAGGTCACAATCTATTATTAGTGATTATTTTCCAAAATATGTGGGTGGAGGGAAAAAACTATTGTCAACTCCAGAGACCGTTAACGTGACGAAGCAATCACCTGCGAGCGTAAATCCGCGCGATGCTGTCTCGCTCGCACAGCGGCCGGACCACATTGATGACTCACAAAAACGAGTCACTGACGACGCCAGTCGATTAAATGAACAATGCAGTACCCCTACCGCGAGCTCTAATCTCATTAACTCGAACGTTCCCACTAATATCTCGCCTGCACCGCAATGTAACAAGCGTAAGTCGATGGCAGATGTACTGAAGGCGAGTAACGAGTGTAAGGAAATAGTAGGGGAAAAATGGAATGTTGTGAAATATAAGAAACACAAGAAGCCCTCATCTCGTGGAAAGATGGGAAAAGCGCCCGTAGGTCCAGATGGAAAATTTAAGGCAGCTATCATCAAGGTACCATTGTTCATTTCAAATGTGTGTAAAACTACAAATGAGAGTGATATTATTGCTTATATTAAAGACAGCACTCAGGAAGATGTATCTTTGTTTAAAATAAATAGAAAAACAGAAAAAAGGTACAACTCCTATAAGTTGTATGTCCCCAAAACGAAACTTGATCTGTTTCTAGATAATGCCTTATGGCCTGATGGAATTACTTTTAGACGTTTTGTTAATGAAGCCTACAAGTCGAAAGACGGCATAATTAAGCAAACAGGGACACAATAAACAATGGAAAACAGCAATCAGAGAAGTAAATTTGTAAGTTTTAATTGCAAATCGGTGAAGCGATCTGTTGAGGCAGTTCATTCTCTGTGTCAGTCAGCTGACATAGTTGCCCTTCAGGAAACATGGCTGCTTCCTCATGATATACCTTATCTTGGACAAATTCATAGCGATTTCGAGTACACCGGAAAGTCAGCAGTTGATACGTCAGAAGGATTATTGAGAGGGCGACCGTTTGGTGGTGTTGCGATCCTGTGGCGTAAGCGAGCCTTTGATTCAGTTACGGTAATCAGCTGTATAAGTGCGCGTTTAACGGCGATTAAAGTTTCACTCGGGGACAGATGCATAATAGTGTTCAGTGTTTACATGCCGACTGACTCGAGTGAAAATCTGGCAGAATTCACTGAGTGTCTAAGTGAAGTGAGTGCGATTGTCGAAGCTAGTAATGTTGAAACAGTGTACATACTCGGCGATTTTAATGCACATCCCGGTGAGTCATTTTGTTGTGAACTCTTAGAATTCTGTAACGAACAAAAGTGGAGGTGTGCGGACATTGATAAGTTGGGCTTAGCGGCAAGTAGTTATACCTTTGTCAGTGACGCGCACGGTTGTGGGCGATAGCTTGACCATTGTGTCGTCACACAGTCTGCATGGTTGACGATTACTGAGATAGGTATAATGCACGATGTGTTCTGGTCTGATCACTGTCCCATATTTGTTGAGTGTAGCTTAGACATGATTAAACCTAAGTTAGTACGTAATGTAACATCACGTAGCAGCGTCATATGGGGCGAGAGAGATAGTGATCAAATAAGCGTGTACTATAATTTATGTAATAGTAAGTTAAAGCTGATTGATTACCCTCAGGAATTGGGCTTGTGCAGTAATAGCCACTGTAATAATACTGAGCATAGGGTAATTCTTGACAAGATGTATGAAAAAATTGTTACTACTTTGTCAGAGGCCGCGGTGCAGAGCCGAGCGGAAACTCGGACTCATAGACATGTTGGCCGTGTTGTTGGCTGGAACAAGCACGTGCGTGACGCCCACGCGACGGCGAGGCTTAAGTATCAGCTATGGGTATGGCACAATAAACCATCTTCGGGCGTTGTCTATAACGAGATGTGTCTGACTCGGAAGGTGTTTAAAAGTAAACTAGTGTGGTGTCAGACGCATCAAGAACAAATTAAGCTTGATATTGTTGCTTCTCTCCGTAAAGCCAATAATTTTCAGAAGTTCTGGAAGGCTACCAAAAAGTTTGATATTAAGCCTGGCCTTCCTGTGAGTGTCAATGGTGCTGATCAGCCGGATAGCATCGCCAACATGTTTATGGACCACTTTAAAGTGGAGTCACCGCTGGGCTCTTCGCTGCGACTGCTCGATGACGGATGCTGTCGTGACTCTGATCTGGTTCGTTTCTCGGCCAAGCAGGTGTCAAGCACCATTAAGAAAATGACGAGAGGGAAGTCCCCGGGTCACGATGGTTTAAGCATTGAGCACTTGCAGCATGCCGGTCCACACATGGCTAGAGTGCTCGCTATGTTTTATTCGCTATGTATGTGTCACTCGTATCTTCCATGTGATCTTTTGCAAACTATTGTCGTGCCTATTGTTAAGAATAAAACGGGTGACGTTGCTGATAAGTGTAACTATCGACCCATCTCCCTGGCAACTATAATCGCGAAGGTACTCGACAGTCAGCTGGATGCGCGGTTGGATACCTTGCTGAAATTACACGACGCACAGTTTGGGTTTCGTAATGATCTTGGAACTGAAAGTGCGATTCTCGGTCTCAAGCATACGGTGCAATACTACACAAAACGTCGAACACCAGTGTATGCTTGCTTTTTAGATCTCTCCCGTGCCTTTGACCTTGTATCTTACGAGATTTTATGGAAAAAGCTGCGGGAGAGAAAAGTTCCGGCGGAGATGTTGCGTATCTTCCAGTATTGGTATTATAATCAGACGAACATTGTGAGATGGGCCGATGGGCTGTCTAAGTCGTATGGGCTGGAGTGTGGGGTGAGACAGGGAGGGATTACGTCACCAAAACTGTTTAACCTCTACGTAAATGATCTAATCGTTGAGTTCAGCAGCAAGAAAATCGGATGTCGCATTGATGACGTTAGTGTCAACAACATCAGCTACGCTGACGATATGGTGCTGCTGAGCCCTACGGTTAGGGCGCTTAGGGAGCTGCTCAACTGTTGTGAGGGCTATGCTCGAGAGCATGGCCTATTGTATAATGTAAAGAAAAGCGAGTTCTTGGTTTTTAAGGCTGACGGTGTTAAATGTCCTGAGTATTTGCCCCCGATTAAACTAAATGGGAAAGACATATTGCGAGTGTACCAGTTCAAATACTTGGGGCATTATGTGACCGACGACCTTAATGACCGAGTTGATATTGAGAGGGAACGTAGGGCGCTGGCCGTCCGATGTAACATGTTGTTTCGCAGGTTTGCACGCTGTAGCAGAGCAGTCAAAATAACGCTTTTTAAAGCTTATTGCCAAGTGTTTTACACCTGCAGCTTGTGGACCAACTACACTCAGCGGGCTATCAGCGCCCTACGGGTCCAGTATAACAACGGGTTCAGGATGTTGATGGGGCTGCCCCGTTTCTGCAGTGCATCAGATATGTTTGCACAAGCACACGTCGATGGCTTTCATGCCATCGTCAGACAGAAATCTGCCTTTTTGCTCTGCAGAGTGCGGGACAGCTCCAACTCCATTCTGAAGACCATAGCGGGGAGGTACGATTCTCCTTTGTTCGGTGATCTTGTTCAAAGATGTATCTTGAACAACAGCCTTACTGCCAAATAGAATATTATATAAATTTACTAACATAGGTATAAGTTATCTTTTGTTTTTTTACTAACCCATATGGATGTTGCTTATCCGAATTAAAGATTATTTTATTTTATTTTATTTATAAAAAACGCTTGTTAAATTTGGAAAAGCGATTTCGCAGAGAACCACATGTGAAATCGCAATACGTAGAATTTACGTATTGCGTATGTGTGTGTGTGCGTAGTGTGTATTTTTAATGCGTGAATATGCAGACTTAGGCCACCTTTCGGAATTTGCTGTACCTATACCTTTTACCTCTTACTTCCTCTGCCATCACGCTGTCTTCAAAGACAGTAGTGAATCTACGAAAATTAGAGTCGTATTCGACGGCTCCGCTCCTACTTCATCGGGTCAGTCTGTAAATGACATCCTCATGGTTGGGCCTAATATGCAAGACTCACTATTCTCCATATTAATAAGAGCTCGACAACACAAGTTTCTCCTCGTGGGTGACATCGAGAAAATGTACCGTCAAGTCCGTGTACTTGAGGAAGACCGCAACCTTCAACTTATTTTGTGGAGAGAGGATGAGTCCTTGCCAATCAAAACGTTGCAGCTAGGTACTGTGACTTACGGGATGGCAAGTTCCAGCTACCTGAGCACTCGGTGTTTATGGCAGATTGGTGAAGAATCTTCTGATCCTATGGTTAAGGATATCATTCAACATGATTTCTTTGTGGACGATCTCATAACCGGTTCTGAAAGCGAAGATACTCGTACCTTACGTTATATTCAAAAATCGGTAACTGAAGAATTAAGGAAGGGATGCTTTAACCTTCGAAAATTTAAGACTAATTTACCATCACTATTCGATTCAAATACTCGAACTGATGATAACTTTCTAGTAAGTGAGTCAACTAGTACTCTAGGCATGGGATGGAACCCATCAACTGATAAATTACATTTCCCTATCAAACCATTTACCTCTAATAATAATTTAACTAAAAGATCTTTTTTATCGTTTCTGTTTAAAATATTTGACCCACTGGGACTAATTAGTCCGTGTGTAATAAAAATGAAAATGTTATTACAACAACTATGGCTGCATAATTTGACTTGGGACTCTCCAGTTCCACCAGAAGCTCAAAGAGATTGGAACTATTTTATACAGTCTTTACCTTCCCTCTTAGCTCTAGAAGTTCCGCGTCGTGTTCTCTGTGATGAACCCGCATCTGTAGAATTACATTCATTCAGTGATTCATCACAAAATGCATACGGAGCTTGCATTTACTTACGTTCAGTTAATGCTGCGAACGAGGTCACAGTCGAGCTACTTTGTTCCAAATCCAAGGTAGCTCCGATTAAAGGTGCAACTATCCCTCGTCTAGAATTGTGCGCAGCCTTACTGGCAGCAAGGTTATGCAAGGCTGTCAAAGAGTCACTGCGATATGAAGTTCAGCACCAAGTACACTGGTGCGACTCGTCAACAGTGCTAGCCTGGCTCCACTCCAGTTTTATAAATTTAAAAACATTTGTAGCTAACAGGATTGCAGAGATCTGTGAGCTAACCGATGCCTCCTCCTGGCGCTATGTGCCCACATCTGTTAATCCTGCTGACCTCATATCAAGAGGAGTCAGTCCAAATAAGCTTTGCGGTACCCAGCTGTGGTGGTCAGGCCCTTCATTCCTCATTGAGCCTGAATGTAATTGGCCTGTCTTAAAACCTAACAAAATTAATATGAATGACTTACCAGAAACAAAACCTAATTGTACTGCCACTCATGTTGTTACTCAAAATGAACTCATATTTAAATTTGAAGATTTTTCTAGTTTAACTAAAATCAAACGGACTTTCGCTTACGTGCTAAGATTTATTAATAATTTAAAACCGAATAAAGCCAAAGTTGTCGGCAATCTGACGATTGACGAATTAAATAATTCATTTTATCATTTGTGTCGTCTCGCACAGCAAGAATCATTTCTCTGTGAGTATAATTTGCTATGTAGCAATAAGGCGTTAAGTTCTAAATCAAATATTTTATCGCTGTCTCCATTTTTAAGTGACGACAAGATTATACGAGTTGGTGGCCGACTAGGCTCATCTGATTATAATTATTATAAAAAAAATTGGTTGCCTGTAAAGTCGGTATACGGGCGAAAGTTTTACGTGACAACGACTTTGAGTGGTAAAATAATTTTAATGTGAATATTCATTCGTATAGTAGGAAGAAGGATGAAATATGTCTGTCTCTCTCGCTCTTAGGCGGGCTAACCATGCCCGAGTGGAAGGGACGCGTGCCTCTCACTCGCTCTCATTGTGAGCGCATAACGTGAGCGGAGCGTAACGCGTAACGCAGTTTCTTGAAGTGTCACCCGGCAAACCAATTTATAAGACGTTGTCACGTCAAAACACCCTGTTCTCCTGCATGCTTCGCATCATTTTACCAAACTGATTTTCGAGTACGAACATAAACGCGGATTACATGCTGGACCACAATTGTTGTTGGCCGTTGTTAGGGAATACGTTTGGCCGATTAACGGCAGAAATTTAGCTAGGCGCACTTTCCGTAACTGCCCCAGGTGCAGACGCTTGCAGGGTAAGACTATTGCGCCAATAATGGGACATTTGCCCCCACAACGTGTCACGCCAAACTTTCCTTTTCGATCAGTGGGCATTGACTTCGCTGGCCCATTCCTGATTGTAAATAGAAAAGGACGTGGTGCTTCGTTGGTCAAGTGCTATCTTTGTTTTTTTGTATGCCTTCGATATAAAATCTCTCACCTCGAAGCCGTAAGCGATCTATCAAAGGATGCTTTTATCATGACATTCCGAAGGTTTGTGTCACGAAGAGGCAGGCCAGCGGAAGTATTCTGTGACAATGGACGTAACTTTGTCGCGGGAGCTAAAGAACTCAACGATTTTTTTAAGACTTACCAAAATGACATATCTGATTTTGCATGTTCGGAAGGCATACAGTTTCACTTTTCACCAGCCTACGCTCCTCATTTTGGCGGTATTTTTGAGGCCGGTATCCGTTCGGCAAAATATCATGTTAGACGAGTAATGGGTAATTCCCACTTAAGTTATGAAGAACTTCAAACTGTTTTCGCTCAGGTGGAAGCTGTTTTAAATAGTAGACCTCTCTGTCCCTTATCTGCCTCTCCTGACGATTTCCACTGTCTTACCCCCGGGCACTTTCTCATTGGTCGGGCACTCACCGCTCTGCCTGAACCAGCTGTCGAAGATTGCCACTTAACCAACTTGCAGCGCTATGCCAGGCTGCAGCAAATATACCAACACTTTTGGCAACGCTGGCAACGCGAATACATTGCTGAGCTGCAACAGCGCCGTAAATGGAAGACCAACGCTGCCTCAGTCAAAATCGGAGACATGGTCCTATTGCAAGAAGATGGCGTCCCACCCCTATGTTGGAGACTTGGACGCATTGCAAGACTCTTCCCAGGACATGACGGAGTCTCACGTGTGGCCGACGTCAACACCAACAGAGGAATCATACGGCGTCCTCTGGTTCGCCTCTGTCCCTTACCAACCGAAGAGGAACTGAAGGGTTGAAACTTCGGGAGTTTCAACGGGGGGAGTATGTTAACGCCTGCGTTAAGTGTGGTGTCACAGTGCAGTGTTTGTTGTGTCGCGCATTGCCGTTCAAAAAGGCTAGGCACCGAGACCTACCCTCCTCCGATTATTGTAACTGTAAAACTATTTTATTCTTCCACCAACATTTTGTTATTGTGTGTTAAAAAACTGTCATCATAGCGGCAACCTCTCGCTCCGCACGTTTTATTGTAAAATCATTCTTTTTACTGATTATATCACCCATACCTAATTCAACGGGAGTTTCATTGAGAAATCTGAAGCCCCAACAAAAATTAATATTAAGTATATAACTAGGACTACGTTACGGATCTAGGAGCTACTTTAACTTCGTCATAGTGATGTGTCACATGACGTCTATTTATAAGTAATTTTCCTTTATGATCGAAAGAGATAGAGGAGTAGAGAGTTCTTTCTCTATCTAGTAGTTCCTTAGAGTTTTCGAGGTTGCCCAAGATTTCTTCTACGTGTGGATTGGATTCATCGAGATCGATGGAAGTAGGAATGAAGATGATTTTGCAGTTAGTTTTCAGGATGCTTTCGTTGTGTTCTATGATTTTAGCGTTACTACTAAAGTCTTTGTTGCTCATAGTTTTCAGGAATTTGCTATAATTTTCGTCACGAATGGGATTTGTTGTAATATTCGGGGATTTGCCAGATGATGTGGAAGGATCATCGATTCCTGGTGGTGAATCATCGTTTTCTAAGAGGTCCACAGAAAGTAGTTTATCGTCAAGGTCTAGAGAACCAGGAGGTAGTTAGATATCAAGATCCTCGAGAGTTAGGGGACTGAATGGAGTTGGTGAATCATCTGCCTTTTGATTAGAAGTAGATGGAATAGGATCAGAGTCCGATGGTTGAAATGGGTTTACAGGGTATCGGGATAGTGCGTCAGCAGCGGCATTAAGTTTTCCTTTCTGGTAATCGATTTCGTACTCGTACTCCATTAGTTTCAGGCGCCACCTCTGCAATTTACTACTAGGATCTTTATGATTAAACAACCACTTTAGTGGCCTATGATCAGTAATGATCAAGAATTTTCGTCCATAGAGATATGGGCGAAAGGTTTTGCAACCGAACAAAATAGCAAGGAGTTCTTTTTCAGTGGTATTGTAGTTAGATTCACTCTTGTTGAGGGTCCGAGAGGCATGGCAGGCTATTGGCCTATCTTTACCAACTGGACCCTGACTGAGTACGGCACCGATGGCATAATTAGAAGCGTCGCACGTTAAAATAAAAGGGACAGAGAAATCTGGATAAATGAGGATAGGGGCAGAGGTAAGTTTGTGTTTCAGTTCGTCAAAGGCGACTTGTTGTTGATTTTCCCATAGGAAGGAAACATCTTTCTTTAAAAGTTGTGTTAGAGGTTTTGCTATTTTCGAGAAGTTAGCAATGAAACGGCGATAATAGGATACGAGTCCGAGGAAGGACTTAATGTCCTTCGGAGATTAGGGAGTAGGAAATTTTTTTACTGCTTTTATCTTTTCAGGATTAGGTTTTACACCATCTTTAGTTATTTGATGGCCAAGATATGCGACTTCACGTCTCAGAAACTCGCACTTGTCAGGTTGCAGTTTTAGGTTATAATCTCTAAGCCTTTGGAATACTGATGAAAGGTTATCGATGTGAGAATTTAAATCATGAGAATATATTACTATGTCGTCGAGATATACAAAACATCGTGTACCTTGGAGGCCTGTGAGGGCGGTATTCATTAATCGTTGGAAAGTGGCGGGCACATTTTTTAAACCAAATGGCATTTTCGTAAATTGATAATGCCCTTGAGGTACACTAAAGGCTGTTTTGGGAGCGTCTTCTTTGTTAATTAAGATCTGATGGAATCCAGATGCAAGGTCAAGGGTGGAAAAGTATTTACTCTGACCCAACTGATCTAAAATTTCGGATATCTGCGGTATAAGGTAGCTGTCACCAACGGTGACATCATTAAGCTTTCGGTAGTCGATAACTATACGCCATTTTTGTTGTCCGGATGCATCAATCTTTTTTGGGACAATCCAAATTGGTGAAGACTATGGAGAATCTGAATGTTTTATGATTCCTTGATCGAGCATTTGGTCAATTTGTTTATTGACTTCTTGTTTGTGTACCTCTGGGAACCGATATGATTTTACATTTATTTTCATCACTCGTCTTTATGTTATGCGTTAGTGCATTCGTGTGAGACAATTTATCACCGGGGATAAAGAATATATCTGAATATTCAGAACAGACGTCGTGAAGAGCATTTGCTTCTTCAGGATTGAGGTGAGAGATTCTAAGGAGGTTTAGTACTTCTTGTGTTCGGAGGTAAGAGTTGTTATTTTTGAGTTGGCAAACTATATGAGCGTCTACTGTATCAGAAGGATAGATTAAAGAACTTAGGGGAATTAGTATGATATCTAGATTTGACTTAAAGGTTATAGGAGTTTCAGAAGTATTTATTACTGATAAATTAATTCTTTTGTTTTCTTTGACTGCGACTCAGCAATTAGAAATCAGTAGATCTTCGTGGTAGCATTGATCTAGTACGAGCCCTTCTTTCACTTCAGGGTTGGAGACAGAGCATTCTATGACAGTTTCAGACCTGGGAGGAATTATATAAGTAGGTTCATTGAAATGTAATTTTATTTCGTGTTCACCTATTCTCAAAGTTTCACGAGTGTAGTCGATTGTGCAGCCAAAGGTGATTAGCATATCAGTGCCGATTATACAATCATAAGGTAAGTTTATTTTGGGTATTATGTGGAATCTATGTGTGATACTATTTTTATTATCTATTTTTAATTTCAGCTGGAAATGACCCATGGTTGGTGAAGCTTGATCAATGGGGTCAATGCCTTTCAAAAAGATTACTTTTGTTGAGATATCAACTGGTATTTGTATAGAATATCGTTTCAGTAGGCTTACAGTTGCGCCAGAATCTACAAGAAGAGATAAGGTGGTATCTGACACTGAGAAATAGACAAGGATGTGAGGTAAGCGTTTTTTAATTGAACCAATATTAGTTTCATAGATTTTTGTTTCAGGTATTGGGGGATTTAATTTATGTTCGGTGGGAACAGAGGATACAGCGGGAGCAGAGGATTCAGCGGGAGCGGGGGATACAACAGGAGCAAAGGATAGAGAGGGTACAGTGGATGCAGAGGATGTTGAGGATACAGTGGATGTAGGAGATACAGAGGATGCAGAGGATACAGCAGATGCAGAGGATGTAGGAGAAACCGTGGATGCAGAGGATACAGCGTTGAGGTTTAATTATTGTGAGTCCCTATTTTTAGGGGATACAGAGGATACAGTGTTGCGATTTATTCGCGAGTCCCTATTTTTAGGGAAACAGAGGATACAGAGGATACAGTGTTGCGATTTATTCGCAAGTCCCTATATTTAGGGGATACAAAGGATATCGCATTGGTGTCTTTGATATGGCAAAATTTGGGAATTTGAAATTTGGGTCTCACGAGACACCGCCGTGAGCCCTTTATTCGTTTAAATCGTCGTTTGATTTTAGCTGAATGTTTTCCGTGTAGTCAAAGGCTTGATCATTATCATTTACCGCATGAATTTGACCTTGATTATTTTGGTAACGCCTTGGAAATGGTCTTTGATTATTTTGGTCTTTGAAACGATTATTATTGAACTCTCGTTTTTTGCATTCTTCAATGGTGTGGCCCACATTTTAGTCCCCGACCACATGACGGAGGAAGGTCGGCACCCGATGATACCGCTTATGCAGCTACAGGGCAGGCTGTTGAAGGCGTTGGCGATGTCGAGAGACACCGCCAAAATAACCTCGCCCCGGGATATTGCATCACCCGTCGTGAGGGCTCTCACGCGCATGATGGCGTCCACAGTAGAGCGCCCCTTGCGGAAACCAAACTTGTTCTCCGCAAGATTCGGCCTGCAAGATTCGGTTTGCAATTACTCTCTCAAAGAGCTTGCCCACCTCGTCGAGCAGCACAATGGGCCGAAATGCGGACGGAGAGTCCGCAGGGCGCCCCGGCTTCTGTATGAGGACCAATTTCCCCGTCTTCCAACGAAGCGGGTACTGGCCTCTCTCCAAGCATGCGCTAAAGAGCTGTGATGATTATGGGTTTGCAGAGAAAAACAATAGCGCAGTAGTGAACTATTTATTAATACTCGGTGGAGAAAACAAATATACAATGGTTCTCTTATTCAACTAAAATCCGCAATGAACAAATGTAGACGTTTACCACAGAGTACATTATACCACAGACATATTACTTATTTCTTTTTAGTTTATTGGCTGGCTACTACACTTCACAAGAGCCCTTTCAGTCGGGGCCCGAGAGCCTCCTCATCTGAGGCCAGGACCCAGGCTTTGCCAGGCAAGCCATCGGGTCCCGGGTCGGTATTTTTGGCCTTAAGCCTACCTACTGCCACTCTCAGGTCTACCCCAGTCACTTCCGGAGTGTCGTCGTCGTCGTATGGGTCCTCTTCCGACACCGCAGGTGGCGAAGCCATAGGCGGGGCATTTGGGCAAAGATAAACGGTATAGAGTTAGGACATATTGTATTAAAGAGACTGCAGACGATCAATGCATGGAAATAACAAGTTTTGATGATTTTTAAAGCATTTATTTTAAAGGAGGTGCGTTTTGTTTTTTGCGGCTGCAATTAAAGCTAACACCGTGGTCGTATTAAAAGCGGTCGGCTGATATTGAAAAAATAATATAGTAGGCGTCGAAATCTGTCCGGTGGTGGTAAGGGTGGTGGCGGTGAACTCCGTAGCGCAACGAAGGTTGAGTGGGTGAGGCGTAACTCAGAGGCGACGACGAGCAAGCTTTAGGATCATGTTTTTTTAGTAGGAAATTGTATGAGAATGTTGTTTTTTATTTTAATTTACATTTTTTATTTTAATTTACATTTTTTATTTTAATTTACATTTTTTATTGAAATAGTTTTTAAAAAGTTTTAGGGGTTTTTGACGGTTTTCCAAATTTTTAAAGTGCTCTAATGGATTTTAAAAATCTTTAAACGATTCCACGTGAATTTTCAAATTTTTATGAGGGTGAATACTTCTCAAAAACACGAAACCTAAAACGCGAGCTGCGCGCAGCTCGCGCACCACGCAAAAACTAGTTATACATATAAACATCCATCCAACGCAACAACAATTCAAAAAGAAGATCTTGGGAAGAATTAGTTTTAATTTTCTGCAATAATGATGATTAAGAGGCCTGCGGAGCATGCGAAGTTCATACAAACGTAATACTAAAATAATTTGTAAATCAAACGTATTCCTAAGGTAGTGTGTATTTATTTCGATTGGATTATGGAATATCTAGGTTCCCAAATAATATGTATATTTTGATTGGACACAAGTGTAAAGCAACGTTGACGCCAGACTGCCGCACCGGGCCGCACGTACATAATTATGCCGTCATGTGACTTCGCGCGGTCATGTGAACTTAGCTTTATCATTATTATTTAAATACATTCTCCTTGTACAAATGGCCAGCACATCAAGCTCCTCGAAACTATTCAAATATTCACAGTCAAATATTCCCAATCAATCTTAAACCTAATGCCCTATCAATAAAGCTGAAAACAGATTGTGGTACCTTGATGTGCTTGTGTCTATACTTTATTGCTCTATGTATATTTTAATATACAATTTACATTTTTAATTTTAATAATGTAATGTTTCTTGTAATTTGGTTGTAAGTATATAGTTTAGGTTAATAATATAAGTTCTTAGCTATCGCATTAGGGTGAACCCTGTTAAGATAGTTTAAGTTGTTTTAAATAAATAAATGAATAAGTATATATTATTTCGGACATTCTTTTAGTCGCTCATAATTAAGTCCATTATTCAAATAGAATTCTATTTATTATTATTATTATTATTTAACACTTCAAGCACAAAGTACAGAGGCGGACTTAATGCCAATGGCATTCTCTACCAGTCAACCTTTAGGTGATGCAGAGACAAGCAGTGGTAGGTGTCATTCCTGAAACTTCACGAATAATTTTGTTAAAACTACGATAAACTACAAGGATATATAAAATACTATACCTATAATTATATAAAATACTATAAATATATATTAAAGTAAAAGTAAACAGCGCTTTGTATTTCTTCAAGATAATTATTTTTATAGAAAGTGTATTATGGAAATGCTTCAGCCAATCGGACTAATTGCTATTTGACTTTGTGCCTGTCAAGCAAAATAATTTATACCCACTTGCTTACCGTAATGACCGTACAGTAATGGACATGTTATCAAACTCTATAAATAATCTTAAAGTTACAAAAATTGCTGTAACAAATAGACTAAACAAAATTAATAGTGAAAAACAAGGGAAGGTGGTTATTGAAAAATATCTACAATCAATACTCAGGCCATTTAACATTATGCAAGCATTATTCCTCTGTGCTAAGTACAAATTTGAAGAAGACTCTATCACTCAAAACAGTTTAAGTTACGATATCATTGCAGCCTTTGGTACTGCCGTTTACATCTGTGGCAGCTCTTTTGTCGTGTTCGCATCCTCATTTGAGAAGAAAGGGCCCAATGCTGTCTACTTTGGCTACATGAATGACCTCGTAGTTTTCGTCACTGGTGTTCTTCTTGATTATTATACCAATGTCATGGAAAAGACTAACAACGTGCTCTTAGTCTCTGGTATCCAAAATGCTCATAAAATTCTCAATATTAACGGAAAGGTTTTCAAACGTTTCATCATTCACAACTGGATTTACGTCTTCGCTTTGATTCTTTTCCATATTTTCTGGATCTTTTATTACTGGTCTACTTTTACTGATAGTCTCTTCGGTACCTTCGATAGCTGGCTCCACGTCTGCTTTGACATAAATGTCGTCTATGCTGCTATGTTAATGAAACTGAATAGAAAAACTGTAACTGTATGGATTGACAACGTGCAGGAACCAAGGTGCAATGGAGACGAAAGTTTTTGGAATAATTACTTCAAAGCCTATGTGAAAATATTGAACTCTTATCAACTAATTGAGATTATCTTCCAGAAGCAGGTTGGTTTTGGCAAATTTTTGAAGTTTGTGGCATTTATTAATCTAATTACAATTCGTTCATTGAACAATGTTTATTCTTGATTTCAGATAGTATTTTATAATCTGTACATATTCTCGAATAGTCTGGTTGATTTAGGAATTCACATTCAGACGAGTAAGATAACATTGGATGAAAATGCTTTTGTAAGTAAAATAGATCTTCCAATATTTTGCACATCAAATTAAGTAACACTTGCTCTTTTTTTGGGCTGCATCCCAAGCATCAGCACCGGTTAACGGTAACACTCAAAACATTCTAGTGATAGATGCATTGAATGGTACAGAGTTCATGGAGGTATTGTAACGTTACATTTTCCTGGGGAGGAAAATGTAAGGTTGCATTGTGTAAAGTTTAAAGAAAAATGGCAAGAGAAAATATGATGGTTTAATAATACAAGGAAATAGAAATTTACTAAATTAGGGAAGCCGATACGAAGCCGTTAGTATGGTGATACGAGTCCAGGTCCAGGTCCGAAGTTCGCAGTTGACAGAAACCGCTCGCCGCAGTGATAGGCTCACTCGCAGTCGCCAATCTTCGATGGTTCGAGGGTCGAGGCTCACCCGCTGTCCCGTGTCCAGGTGCTCAGAAGTATAGTAGGAGTAGCAGCAGTTGTCGCAGTCGCAGTAGTAGCAGCAGTAAGTTTTTAAGGTAGTCGACGGTCCAGGGGCTCTCAATAGTAGTAGCACCAGCAGCAGCAGCAGCAGCCGTTTTCAAGGCCGTCAGGACTTCATTATGACGCCAGGGCAAGATTTTTCAGACTTAGGCGCGACCACGTTAAATATTTCAGAGTAATGTCCAGCTTGTTGCTGGCTCAAGGACCACACGCAGACTGACCTTTTCGACTCGGCTTCCCGTCATGAAGAAATTATGAATTTCAAAATGTTGGTTCTAGAACATAGAAAAATAAAATGGTTAACAAAGAAGGTATCAAACATCAAATGTATAAAACCTACAACTCCAAGTTACAGCAATAAAATTAAAAGAAAAACTAGGCTTGTCATTGTCATTATGACATCACAAAAGTAAACAAATATTTGGAACCACTAAAATATACAGAAATGCTATAAATAATACTAATTAAAAGGCGGAAAAGGCATGCTAAGCCTCCGCATAAAGGCTATGCAGTTATTCGGAAAGAACGTATTATAAAATTTTGGATTACAATAGACAAAAACGTAAGTATAAAAACACAAACATTACAGTATTTAAAGTTAAGTTGTAACATTTGGACCTTGTATTTAAAGAAATTTTGTGAAGGTGTTGGAACTTTTAACTTATTATCTCTGCAAGTAGAAGAACTCAAACTCACAGCATTTATTTCACTAAGACCATTACGGCACTTTTGAATGTCAAAAATATAAAAAAAGCAAAGCTACAGTCACAGTCACAAGGCATAATAACTTGAGAAAGGACTGTAGTTACCCATTCCCTAGCGTAGATTTCTATGGAGAAGAATGGGGAAGAAACTTCATGGATACTCTTTTAAATCAAAGTATTGTTGCAAAATCTTGGTTATATCATTCTTGTTTTGCATTCATGAGAGAACAATGTAAAAAGACGTGCACAAGATTCCGAGGTAGATGTACGTATAACAAAGACAAAAAGAACAAGAGCCTCTAGGATTTGTTAAGGGTATTTTGCAAGCTTTATAACTCGATGAAAGGCAACACTCATCAATGTCTCGTCATTGCCAGTACTACTTGACTGAACCCACGAGGTATTCCCGGCACTAAGGTGTTAATGTAGTATTCTACTTGTCCGTAGTATGTTCATTACAGAAACTGAAGGATGCTGCTGAAGACACCTAATACTTACCTACGCAGTTCCAGGAAGACCATTTAGATTGCTATCGTTACGTCAAGAAGAAACTCTCGAATCATGATAATTCTCCTGACATTCCTCGATTAACACTATAATTATTTTAGAAGTCGTAAAGACCGAACCTTTCATTTCTAGTTCTGTCTTCAAGTCATTGTCTCCCAATTCTGGCTAATAAAAAGCATTATCATCCAAATATATTTGAGCGTGGAATGTGAAAACTTTTACTCAGTGATGCAAGAAGTACAGCTGACTTGCGCTAGACTGGAGGCTTCTAGAGATATATCAGGTAAACCAAACAAAGCCAGTGTATTAGCTATAGTCTTACTATTGTTGTAAATGCGTTTGTAAGAATAGATGGAAACATGTTTGTAACTCTTGACGCAAAAACTAGTGAACAGGTTTGATGGTGATAAGATTTGGATGGAGATTTGGAACAGACAGTTTGTAACCTGGATTAACACTTAGGGTAGTTTTTATGCCAATAATTCCACTCCATGGGACAATTACCGAATTCAATGCAGGCATGAGTTAGTACATAGATAATATTTGGGTACTGTAAGTATTTTTGCAACTACATTTATAGTTCAATTATTGGATTTTTCTTTTCCTCGCGTTCCGGCTAACTGCAAAAATGAAGTTATTTTGAGAGGTTTTGATAACAATATTTACCCGTTTGTTATGTGGTTATACGGTTATCTATACTTATGATGACCATAAGTCTGAGGTTCTAAAAAATACGTTTCACTAATGAATCCTACTAATATTATAAATGCGAAAGTTTGTTTGTATGGATGTATGGATGTTTGTTACTCTTTCACGCAAAAACTACTGAACGGATTTGGATCAAATTTAGCACACAGATAGTTTATTACCTGGATTAACACATAGGATACTTTTATCCCGGTAATAAGATCCCGTGGGATAATTTCAAACTTCACGCGGGCGAAGCCGCTGGCAGAAGCTAGTATAAAATAAACTGAATTATCACCGTTCTCAGGTGACCATTTTAACTACACTTCTGGACACATCTATTGGCCCACCTTAGAGTTTAGATTTCGATGTTGATGCAGTTTTAAACCTGATACATTTTACCATCTTTTTCGATCGTATTGTTTTAAATTTGAATTCAGAATACCATACGACATGGAGCTACGCCTAACAAGTCGGATATGCGCCTTGTTAAAGGCAATTGATTTTTGAATAAAAAACATGTTTTATCAAATAAAGGTTTAATTTAATAACGCGTGTTGCCTCCATGGGCATCTACCACAGCTCTCATACGATTAGGCATAGAGTTTATCAACCGCTCTATGAAATTTTGAGGGATCGTCTCATATTCCTCTTCTATGGCAGTTTTCAACTCCTGCATCGTCTGGGCAACTGGCTGACGACCCCTATCACGTCTCTTTAGCTTGTCCCACATGTGCTCAATGGGGTTCATGTCTGGGCTTCTGGCTGGCCAGTCCATAACTGTGATGTTCACATCCCGAAGATATTCCCTGACGATGCCGGCCGCATGGGCTCTTGCATTATCATGCATAAAAAGGAAATTTGAGCACACATAGTCCGCGTTTAAGGATGGGCAATCATCAAATGACTTCTCCCACTCTGGGCGGAGCGGGAGGGAGTGTCAGACTCTTACTGACTAAAACCCATCCATGTTCCTTCCTCGCCCTTTATGTTCCGGGGCCGCGGTATCTCTTTCGAACAGGCCCGCAACCCCGGCAGGCTTCGGCTCTTGCGGGCCCCTCCCCTTATGCTGACATCTCTTTGAGGCGCGAATTAAGTAAGCGACAACGGAAGTGTAAAAAAATAACTTTATTCCGACAGAGTTACAGCGAAACAGTAATTGAATTTATCTAACAAGATATTGATCTTATATACTAACTTAATTGCTAACGTAGTACATCCACAGCGTGATCAGATTGACGCATGTTCTAGATAATTATAAATGCTGATCGCGCAGTGGGGAAATTGAGAAATAATAATCTAGTAAATACTTATTGTCTGACAAAGCTAATATTGGTAGGTTGGGGTTCCTTAACTCCTCCCTCCCTAAGAGAGAAATTATCCGAAGGTGTCGCAGACGGTTTCGGAGAATTTCGACAAAAGTTTATGGGCTGAAATTTATACATTATTAAGATAACTATTGCTATTACAATAACCACATACTCTAAGATGGTCCATATACTAATTTCTATTGTCACTGTTTGTGTCGTATCGTCTATTTCACTAAATTTTGCGCTTTGTAACACTTCTTTCACATCACTGAAGTCCACATTTCTTAGATCCACTTTCTTTGATCTTCTCTGGATGTCCTGTTGTAGGTCTGGCATCTGCATCAATGGCAGCTGGAGACTGGAAACTGTAGTGTTTGTGGTGGCGGCAATGATGATTTCGCCTATATGTGTCTGGCATTGTTGGCCAGGTGTCACGATGTAGGTCCCAAGGATAGTGTACTTCAGGATTTCTGTATTGCAATTCTCGGTGATGATGAGATTTTCCTCTGAGTAAACCAACCATTGGTTGTCGGTTATTTTCTGTATCTTAGTTTTTTCTATTTCAATATGGTTCTGTATGCAGTTTTTGTAGTTGTTCTTCATCAGCATTATTTGTTCAATGCAGGTCTCGGTTGGAAACTGGGCTAAATTAGTTTCAGCGCAAAGGAATTTTCCATTTTCAATCTCAGTACATGGGCTTACTACGGGCATGTATTTCAATCTATTCACCATCAGGTAAGGATATTTGGGTATTATTGTAAAGGTATTTGGAGAATGGAATATAGGGATGGGTATAACCTTGTAATAATTATATGTTTCGTTATTTATTAGGGGAACTTCTAAAACAAAAACTAACTTGTTGTTATTTATATATGATTTAAGTATGATATTACGTTCTAATTTTATTAAATTATGTTTGTTTACTGGGTATATTGTTCTAGCATGTTTAGCAATGACTTCTAACGTATTATATAATTCTGTACTATTTATAATGGATTGGTGCAATGTATTCAGTTTGCTAAAGGCTATTGCCGTTTCAATCTCTTGTATGTTTTCGTAACAGGTTCGAAAGTTATTTAAAATTTGATACATAGTATTTAATATTTGGAAAAGTTTGTTAAACCTGAACTCATGTTCAACTAATTTTTCCATTTCATTGGTATGTAAACCCAAGTTTTTAATATTTGAATTTATTATTTCAGAGTCATTTACTAATTTATCAAAAGCTTTTTGCATTGATGATACTTTACGTTCGACCACATGCTCTTTGTTCTGTATCATTTGGATTTCTCTATCATATTTAACACGTTCCCTGCGTCATCACTTTAAAAAAACTTTCAGCTGGTGCTTTGGAGATCTAAAAGATCTCCAAGCTAACCTACCATTTGGTGCGTTTGAGACCTAATCGGTCTCCTAAAGATACAGTTTTCAAAATAGTTTATATCTTCCAAAAAAACAATCAAATATATTTTGAAGTTTTTGTTGGTGAAAGATAGCCTATTGCTTTATATTTTGGTAGGTTCGCACGCAGTTATGACATTTGAATAAACTACAAATACCAAAAAAAAATATGATATCGATTGTATCTCGTACCGCAACGGAAGATAGTTCAATATGTGTAGTAAGTAGTGATGGGAATAAAATAATATCTCAGTTGTCGATTAAAAAAGTTTTATTAATTATGCAAAGTGTTTTTCATTAAAACATGGTAAGCACATTGATTGCTTGCATTGCGCGCAAATGGTAACAATTCGTTTAGTTTTTTTAGAAGCGTCAGTACTGTTTAATGTGCGTCGTAATTTTTCGTAACAACCCACACAACGTCTTTTTTATTTATTTATTTTTGTTTTTTTTATTTTATTTTTATTTTACTGGACGATGCAGCAGTATAATCCGGCGTTGATTTTTTGTTGGAAACTCACCAAAATAAATAGATTTTTTACACTTTTTTCTTTTAAAAGCACTCATTGATAACAAAAAACTTTTTTGCAAAAAATAAAACCGACTTAAAAAAAAACAAAAAAGTGAAAAATAACTTTAGCTTCTGAAGTCGGTGACCTTTGTTTGATTGATTTAGTTTTTTTGTCACCGACTTCAGAAGCTAAAGTTATTTTTCACTTTTTTGTTTTTTTTTAAGTCGGTTTTATTTTTTGCAAAAAAGTTTTTATTTTTCACTTTTTAGTGGCTCACATGTGCTTGATACATGGAAAGTGCATACCGTTACAATTACAACAAGCCTAAACACGACTATGGTACATTGTCTCATTATGGAGTTCCGTGACTCTTGGCTTCATCATCAGATCTGATAGTAGAATGGTTCTTATCAAACGCAAATTCTTCACTTGTTGTAGAAAATACCAAAATCGCAACACGTTTTCATTTAAAATTTGAAGAGTTCCCTCGATTTCGCCAAGATTCCATCATCAGATCCTGACTTGGTGGCTATGGGACCATTTGGAAAGAATACCCTTTCCAACAAAAAAATAATTTTCCAAATCGGTTGGCAAGCGACGGAGTTATGCCCGAACAAACATAAAAAAAAAAAATAGAAACATCCGAATTGAGAACCTCCTCCTTTTTTAGAAGTCGGTTAAAAATGATAATCAACACGAGGTATATACGCGAGTGTTATTTCGCAAACGTGCGCGCGACCTCCCACGTCGATGCTAGGACAACACTAAAACGAGTCACGCAACGCCCGCGCCGCTCACCTTCCCTCTCTTGCGTCTACGAGGCGTACGATTCCACGAGTACCGACATATCTCCTAACGCAAGGAATGAAAATAATTACAGTACTGTGCGTAAGGGACCTAATCCATCTCTAATTTCTTTTTTAATGTCCCCGAATTCATCTTTAAGTAGGAAGCAAATATGTATATTTGTCCTACTCATACCTAAAGAACTTTACACGTTAGATCCTCCCGCAAGGAGTGAAACAACACGATTATGTTCAACGCACAATACAAAAGTCCTGCAAGAGATCTGATGGATCTCGTAATGCAACGAACGTGTTAATTGCATCGTCTTCATCCAAATTTCCTGTGATAGCTTTTACAAGTGAGCCTAATGGATTAAACAAAGCTCTTTTGTTTCTATAATGGAAAGGTAAGATTTGAAAAAATCTATCCTTAGTTAGTTTCATAAGATATTCTATTTGGCTTTCTATTCCTATAGTTTCGTTACTAAGACTATTTTCCTTAATTTTAATTTTCAAGTTAATAAAATCCCGAATATTATTATCTATTTGTAAGTGTAATGATTCTAAATCTACAATTTTGTATATTGTCCAATAACTATTCCTCTTCACTACTACTCCCCGCTTTATCGCTGCTATCCCCGGATTCTGACCGAGGTTTTGGAGGTCCAGCGTGAGTGTTGGCACCACTAGTACCAGAAGTACCAGGCACGATCTGTGGAGGACGTTTTACATTTTTTAAGGCTACTCTAGTTTTCCTTTTCTTTACTTCTACTGGGACTATATTTCTTTCAACTTCACCTATTACTTTCGCTTTTTCATATCGAGGTTTTTCTTTAGCTTTTCTAATCCTAGTGTCTTTCATGTAAATATTATCGTCTGGTTCGAGTATCGGTGTCGTTTCGCCACCTTTCTTATTAATTATTTTAATTTTATCGGATTCTAATTTTTCTGTTATGAATTCATAGAGTATTTTAAGGCGTTTTCTATGATCTAACAATAATTTCTGAGTTAAGTTCTTCTCTCTATCCACGTTAAATACATTTTCGGAATAAGTGTGACCAAATACTAGTTCAAAAGGCGTAAAATCTATTGCTGAATGTATGGTGTTGTTATAAGCCATGATGGCATAAATAAAATCAAAGTATTGTTGAATTCCGTACCGGAATCGCAACTAATTTTCCTAGGCAGACCATACCTGCTGAAATATTTAATCAATGCCCTAACTATCTCTGGTGTACTCCTATTCGGTACCTCTATGGCTTGTGCTATCTTACTAAATGCATCCACTATAGTTAAATAATATTTCCCTTCAATATATAATAAATCCATAAAAGCTTCCTGAAAAGGGGCATCCTGGGTTTGTGTTAACTGAATGTGGGGTTTAATCGGCTTTCTATCATATTTCATGCGTTTACATGTTTCGCAAGCATTTATGATTGCCGTGACTGTCTCTTTCATGTTTGCCCACCAATAATGTCTTTTAAGTTTGGTTAAAGTTTCTTTAATACCTCTATGACATGTTTTCCCGTCGTGGTATTTTAAAATAACTTCTTTTTGATCTTCTTCAGATCCTGTCAAATTTATAACTCTTTCTGTACACTCGGTTAACTTAACTGAATCCTTTTTAAATAACTTAATTACCATGTTTGAAAAAGTTTTTCTAAAAGATGGGTGTTCGAAGTATATAAAGTACTTGGTTTGGATCAATATACTCTTTCAAAAAGTCTTTAACTAATATATCGTTATTTGTCGGTAAGTGAACTTCGAGAATTTTTTGTTTATTATTTGAAATATCTTTTACGTCTAATTTATTTTTAAACCATGAATGAATTAAAATCTGTTTTGGTTTAGTATCGACAGCTTCGTTTAAACTAGGAATGCCTTCGTGTTCTCTATTTGAAACTGAGTTGGCAGTGACCCCATCATCAGAATCCGAAAGTTCTATCGTTTCTATTGGAGTTTCGGGGTCTTGCAATTCGCTTTCTATAATTTTTTGTATACGTTCCTGCCTATCTCCTATATTTACGAATATTGAATCTAAATCGTCGTCAATTGCATTGATCTTAATCCTAGATAAAGCATCTGCATTCGTGTTTTGAGGGCCTTTCTTATATTTTATTTCGAAATCGTACTCTTCTAACCTTAATCGCCATCGCGTGAGTTTACTATTGGGCTCTTTCAATGAATACAGCCAAGCTAATGGTCTATGGTCTGTAAATATGGTAAACTTATTACCATACAAATACGGTCGAAAGTGCTTAACTGCCCATATTATGGCTAAAAGTTCCTTCTCGATAGTGCTATATTTTACTTCTGTGTCACTCAAGGTTCTACTAGCATAGGCTACAGGCTTATCTGAGCCTATCGTTCCTTGTGACAATACAGCCCCAATCGCAAAATTGGATGCATCCGTGGTTAAAATAAAAGTTTTACTAAAGTCAGGAAATTGTAACAAAGGTGCATTTGTTAAAAGCTTTTTACATGTCTCAAAACATTCTTTATATTCCCCATTAATTACAATTTTGCGACCTTTCTTTAAACAAGCTGTTAATGGTCTAGTTATTTTGGCAAAATCTTTGATAAATTTCCTATAATAACCGATTAGTCCTAAAAAGCTTTTAATCTGTGTAACCGTTTCCGGTATAGGATACCTAAGAATAGCGTCTATTTTATCATTATTTGGTTTCAAACCTTCACTTGTAATAGTATGCCCTAGGTAGAGTACTTCCTTTCTAAGAAAGTGAGACTTATCTAATTAAACTTTTAAATTTGTTTGACGGAAGCGGTCAAAAACTGCCCTAAGTTTTTCTACATGTTCAGGCAAGCTTTTAGAAAAAATAATGACGTCATCGAGATATACTAAGCAATGTAAGCCCTGAAGGCCTCGTAAGACGTTATCCATCGCTCGCTGAAAAGTTGCGGGTGCGGTCTTTAACCCAAACGGCATTCTGTTAAATTCATAATGACCTGAAGGTGTGCTAAACGCAGTTTTAGCTCTATCTTCCTCCTGAACCTCTAATTGATGGTACAGAGAGCCGCTAGCTAAATCGAGGGTCGTAAAGTATGTACTATTACCTAACATGTCGAATAAATCGTTAATGTTGGGCAAAGGGTATTTATCATCAATTGTGATTTCATTGAGCCGTCTATAGTCAACTACCATCCTCCATTTTTGTTGGCCTGACGCGTCTAATTTTTTCGGCACTAAATGTACGGGAGCACTCCAGGGAGAATGAGATTCCTGGATAATGTTATCCCTTAACATTTTCTCGACTTGACTACTGATCTCTTTTGTTTGAATAGGTGGCAATCTATGTGCCTTAATGTTTATTGGGTCTTCATT
This sequence comes from Xestia c-nigrum, assembly GCA_916618015.1. Classification (NCBI taxonomy): domain Eukaryota; kingdom Metazoa; phylum Arthropoda; class Insecta; order Lepidoptera; family Noctuidae; genus Xestia; species Xestia c-nigrum. The sequence continues at coordinate 1,931,273 of OU745248.1, forward strand.
TTTTGTTCTTATTCTATGTTTAACCTGATTTGTGAAGGTTAACGGAATATTTTCACAATAAAATATATCTTTGTATTCTTTACAAAGTCCCTCCATAACCGTTCGTTCTTCTGAATTCATATGATTTAACTGTAATTTGTCTAAATTCTCTGTTAGCAAGCTGTCCACTTCTATATTATTATCTATGAAATTAACACTAACAGATGGGTCCTGTATGTATGGTTCCACTTGAAAAGGTCCCGTAACTACTAATTTTCTATTTTCATGGCTATAATTCTGAATAACAGTTGTTGCATAGCCTTCAATACACGTAACTAATGCGGCGGGCATTCGAATCCCTTCCGTAAATTGCTTAAAATCTAACACAGCTTCCCCGTTCAGTAAGTTGACTGGGAGTCTTACTCTAAGTTCACTACGAGATGGTAGATTATATACCTCTCTCATAGGCGGTGAATATATGATAGGAATATCAGTATTTTTTAAATGTAATATCTGATTTTCCATATTAATCTTTGCCTGTAATTGCTTCAGCAAATTGCTACCTATTAACCCATCATACCTATCGTCGACACTATAGACATAAAACTTATGGAACTCTTGACTTCCAAAGGTAACCGGTAATGGAATAATAGCCGTTTCACTATGAACACTCGATGCGTGAGTGCTAACAACTTCGAAGGGTTCATACTGTAGATAATTTTTAAAATATTTATTCGCTATATACGGGCTTATAAACGATCTAACACTCCCCGTATCTATCATAAAAACTGCCTTTAATTCTGGTATAACTATATGTGGTAAATTTAAGCGTTTATTACAATTTATTTTTATTCGTTCTCTAGGGTAGAGGCCGTTATGCAAAAATTTCCCGCCCCGGGTTCTTCAGGAGAAAATTCTTGGCACTCATTGTACGAATAACTTGAACTCTGTTCATTATTATTAGAATTATTTATGTAATTAACACGTCGCGACCTTGCAGTACGCATGGTGACATCAGTATTCGCACCCGACGTAGATGCTTGCGCTGCAAAAGACGGCGTGCTCGGTGCATGTGCCGCGAACTGTTGGTTCGGTTGTGCAATCGGAACAAATGACCTACTTGACTGCGGTGACGCATTATTGTTGTTTGTACGATTAAAATTGTCTTGATTTCTTTGAATATTATTATGTTGTTTATAATGTCTGGGCTGATGCGAATTGTTCGGTGTAGATGTGCTGTTTGTAGCACTATTCGGTACATGTGTACTTGATATGCTATGTGAATCTTTCTTTTGATTATTAGATTCAATTGCATTTTGGTTATTAGGCAAATTGGGTCTGTTATTTCTGCTAAAATTACGTCTGTCGTTTGTTTTCGACTCATAGACTGCCTGGAAGTTTTGTTCTTCTAAAACTATTTTTAATGCATCCTCTAACGTTGTGACGTCGCGCAAACGAACTAATCTAACAAAAAATGGCGGTAAATTAAAAAAAAAAGCATTCATCGCTCTGTTACTATAAATGATTTGCTTTGCCTTACGTAGAGATTCATCAATGATAGTTTCTGATATTTTAGCAAATAAAACACTTCTCATCCGCTGTATTCTATGGCAAAAATCTAAATAACTTTCACCCTTATTTATTCTACACGATTCTAATTCCATTGCTAAACAATCCTCTGTGCGTGGATCACCGAAGTGTTGGTTTAACAACTTCTTCAGCTCGTCCCACGTACCTATAGCTTCTCTTTCGCCTACCAAACTGGCTGCTTCGCCTGATAACCTACTAGTTACTACATGAAATAAATATTCATTTTGGGCTGCGGTTCCTAAGAACGTAGACAAAATGTATTCACATTTTTTTATAAATAAAGGCAACATTCTAGTGTCGCCGCTGAATATTGGTATGATGTTAACCAATTCCTGTGGGACACGGGTTACGTTTTCCATTGCGAAAAGTTATGAAAGAAACAAACGCGGAGAGAAAAAAATCACACTAATGTGCTACTAAACTATCACTATTCTAAAATACTAGTACGTTTAAAATCTATGCAAATATTATTACGGCGTTGTCCAATCCCTAATAATACACAAACACATAGACTATTACAAGGTTGGGATATAGATGGAAGAGCTGAGAGGAAGGTGAAAAAGATTTACTCACAATTCCGCAGCTAGCTCCATGCTCCCTGAATTACTGCTGTGGCTGGTCCTCTTCCGTACTCGAAGTGGCTCCTTAATGAATTTATTTGTTCGGCTATCTCTGCTAAACCGTAGACACGGACGTCGGCTACTCCACGTAGAATTGTATACACGGCAAACTGACTACAGAGCTCCTGCCGGCTGCGCCAATTAAGTAAGCGACAACGGAAGTGTAAAAAAATAACTTTATTCCGACAGAGTTACAGCGAAACAGTAATTGAATTTATCTAACAAGATATTGATCTTATATACTAACTTAATTGCTAACGTAGTACATCCACAGCGTGATCAGATTGACGCATGTTCTAGATAATTATAAATGCTGATCGCGCAGTGGGGAAATTGAGAAATAATAATCTAGTAAATACTTATTGTCTGACAAAGCTAATATTGGTAGGTTGGGGTTCCTTAACTCGCGCGTGGAACACGAACGCGCCGTCGACACGGCCTGTCGTCGTCGTTAGACGGACGGACGGCTAGCTAGCCCTTAGCCAACCGTCCACAGGCCCGCATCTACGGTGGCCGGTAGCCACCACGTGGCCCCCGACGCCCGGTGCGTCTCCCGCGGCGGCCGGGAAGAGAGGATCTCTCTCTCTCTCGTTCCGCCACCTCCTTCGCTAGCATGACTGCTTCGCAGAAGGAGGTGACGGCTTCCCATTCCGTCTCGCTCCGGACCATGGATTGAACCAGGGCCGGACGCGAGAGGTCGCCGCCGCCGACCGCCGCTACGAGGACACGGCGGTGCTCCGCCCACGCAGGGCAGACTTCCACCGTGTGCTCCACCGTGTCCTCCGGTTGATCTTCGCAGTGGAAACACCCGGGCGTTTCCTCCCGCCCGATTCGGTGCAGGTACCTCCCGAAACATCCGTGTCCGGTGAGGACCTGCGTCAGGCGGAAGGTGAGGACGCCGTGGCGCCTCTCCAGCCACTCCTCAAAGAGGGGACTTACCGCCACTATCGTGGCGTGCCCTGCACGGGGTTGCGACAGTCGCTCTCTCCATGTCGCCATGAGATCGCGCCGGAAGTCCGTCCGCTGAGCGGCAATTTGCCGCGGCAGCGGAGTTTCCCCCCGGCGTAGTACCTCCGCGCGCCACTCATGCAGGCGCGCGAGGACTATCGCCTCCAGATCCCATGGCGGCACCTCCAGATCCCATGGCGGCAGTCCTGTAACAACCTCAAGTTGAGTTTTGCCGCTCGCGGATATACCGCCCCAGACAGTCCCTGAGCCACCGCCATAAGTAACCCTCTCTTCAAAGCAGCATTGTGCGAAACGCTCTCCCTTACGTCGGTAGACCTTCTTCCTTCCATCATTGCCATGTGACACAATTTTAGACTCATCAGAAAAGAGTACACGGCTCCAATCTTGCTGTGTCCAATTTAAATGACTGCGTGCGAAATGAAGGCGCGCTGTTCGGTGGGCTCGCGTTAGTTTTAGCTAGGACCAAACGAAACTGAAAATACAAGGTGGGCCAATAGATGTGTCCAGAAGTGTATAAGCTAGTCTCAAATTTATTTTATTTCTCTGTTCGTTATATTATATTATTATTATTATTATATTCTTGTTATTATTTTCTCCACAGAAGCCCAAAAAAGAGTCTGCAAGAACATTAATCGTTTGCAGAAAACTTCCTTCAACAAAATGAACGCATGTGGTCTATTCAAAATAGACGCTGCACAGCTCCTACATTTCTTCTCTCTCATCACAACTTATGTTATTGTTTTGTTACAGTTTTCTTTTTCTCTGTAAATCTTTGATTAATCACTTCTGTTATCATCATCATCATCCCTTCACCATCACCTTTGTCCTATTCTACTTAGGGTAGGCGCAATACGTTTTGTTATCCTATTCTCCCTGTCAGACGTCACGGAATCATTTCATCATCATCATCATCATCATCTCAGCCGAAAGACGTCCACTGCTGGACATAGGCCTCCCCCAAGTGTCGCCACATTGACCGGTCCCTTGCTACTCGCATCCACCGGATTCCCGCAACCTTCACCAGGTCATCGGTCCACCTAGTGGGAGGTCTTCCAACGCATCGTCTTCAGGTTTGCGGTCGCCACTCCAGAACTTTTCGGCCCCATCGGCCATCCGTTCTGCGAGCAATGTGCCCTGCCCACTGCCACTTAAGTTTAGCAATACTTCGGGCTACGTCGGTGACGTTGGTTCTCTTGCGGATGTCCTCATTTCTGATTCGATCACGCAAGGAAACTCCGAGCATAGCCCTCTCCATTGCCCTTTGGGTGACTTTAAGCCTTTTGATAACGCCCATTGTGAGCGACCATGTTTCGGTCCCGTATGTAATCACTGGCAACACACACTGGTCATAGACTTTCGTCTTGAGACACTGCGGTAAGTTGGACGAGAAGATACCGCGCAGCTTCCCGAACGCTGCCCAGCCGAGTCGGATTCGACGATTGACCTCTTTCTCGAAGTTAGACCTACCTAACTGGACCGTTTGTCCTAGGTATACATAATCGTCTACAATTTCGAGTGTAGAGTCTCCGATCTTGATAGGAATTGGTGTGACATGAGCATTCAACATGACCTTCGTCTTGTCCATGTTCATTTTTAGACCCACTCTTTTGGAGGCTCAAAATCAAAATATCGGCGGCGGAATCATTTACTTCTTTCTTTTCAAATAATTTTTCACACAATCCATCAACATTCATATTGCTCTTTTACTTACATACGTTTCGTCCCTCTTCATTACATACCCATTTCAACACAAACGCTTTTCTTTATTTTTTCTGTAACAGGTGCTCCTGTCAAACTTCCTCTGCTATCATTCTCATTCCTTTCTTTTAGCTTCATTTTTTTTTTCAATCAATTTATTTGATTTTTAATGTAAAATATTTAATAATAATAATAATTAGTAATATGTGTTTAATAATTACCGTTTTCAATATTTAACTTAAATTAAAAAAACTTTAATTGAAAATGAAAAGTAATTTATTTTCATTTTTTCCATTCTCAATTCATTTCATCATCATCAGCCTTTAATATTCCCACAGCTGGGACAGGCCTCTTCTCTATGAGAGGGAATAGGCTATAATCCACCACGCGGGCCCAGTGCGTATTGGTAGATGTCACATGTCTTCGAATTTCTGGTTGGATGTTTTGCTTCACCGTTTTGAGAGCAGAGGTGATGGTTAAATTACACAAAGTAATGTGCCTCTCTGGGTTCCATCCCACGACTTACTGCTCGTAAGTCGGTACCGGCACCACTGGGCCACCGCTGCTCTCTTCATTTGTGTAAATGTCAATAAAGAGATTTGAAACTAAAAAAGAAAGTTGTCTTATTGCTTTACCTGCTCCTTGAGTTTCGTGGTCGTAGGCGCAACTGCTGAGAAAGTATTCTTTTCGTTCAGTATTCATCACAGGTTGAGCAAAAATAGTCTTGGGGTTTTTCCATCATGATTATTTCAGTAGTTTCAATGTTGATGGTATGAAACGCCCGTGAGTACACCTGTGTACGCACACCTGTGCACTGTTATATGGATTCTGTAACTTAACTCCGACAAACGTTTCTCCGCCGAAATGGTCGCCGACATAATGTTTCGTTTAAAAGTTTTTCAACGACATAACCTTTCCGCTACGAATGTTTCGCCGACAGAACGATAAATTCATGAGTAAATCGACGACAGACTCTTTCACCAAAGAAACATTCGTCGACAACACTGATTTAGGCATGGTTTAACACTACTGACTAAATCTAAAGATTATTTACTTAATGTTAATTGAAAACATCAATGAAAAATATTTGCAAATGAAAATAAACGCATAAACCTGATGTGTTTATTTTCGTTTGCATGATTATCTGATTACCTTTATTTATTTTATGATTATCTGTTTATCTTCCTACTGATACTGATGATGGGGTCCAGACTTTGAATACGAAGTTTGAGGAAAGTGTTACGGTTTTTTTTTATTAGGTATTTCTCAATAGCCACTAGTTAGGATGGTACTTTAACATAGCTGGCAAATCGGAGGTGTTTTATACCAAAATCTTTAGGGACTACAAGGCGTAATTATCATAATATTCGTGCCCTTGTTCTATGCTATTTGAGGTCGGCACAACACGTGATTTTCTTCCATTCTTCTCTGCCAATTGTCATGCTATCATTTACTTCTTTTTTTTTTCATATCATTCCTCATACAATCCACTTTTTTTTATATCTCTCCTCTCTCTGGGTATCTTTGGACTCCTCCAAACATAGCCTTTATCCTCAAATAGAGGGGTTCACGCAAATTAAAATAATAATTCTAATTTAATCATAATAATAATATGATAACAATTAATTTGAGTAAAAGTAATTTAAAATTATCATTTATCATTTATTATTTGTACACTATAACTTTAATGATACTGATAATTTGTAATACGGTACTAGTTAATTATTTGGTGTGAAATAAAAGGCATTTTATTTATATTTTATTTTATTATTATTTATTTATCACTCCTCTCCCTCCATCAACATTTTTATTCATAAAGCGGCTTTCAGACTACGCTAGCTCATAGCACAACAATATCGCTCACCAAACATTTGTTATGGACACGTTCACACTGTACTGTACTTTATATTATTGGCTTACTATACGCTATAAAATGGTGCGATACACTGAGTTAATGCTATGCCATATCACGCCCCGCCCTCTTCCTCTTCCCTCACCCCGAATGTTTCCCCATTTAATTGAACTCTTTCTGAGCTTGCGATAACATTGCATATAGTGAACGCCAGTGAACGACAGGTGTGCGTACACAGGGGTACTCACGGGCGTTTCATACCATCAACATTGAAACTACTGAAATAATCATGATGGAAAAACCCCAAGACTATTTTTGCTCAACCTGTGATGAATACTGAACGAAAAGAATACATTCTCAGCAGTTGCGCCTACGACCACGAAACTAAAGGAGCAGGTAAAGCAATAAGAAAACTTTCTTTTTTAGTTTCAAATCTCTTACATTTACACAAATGAAGAGAGCAGCGGTGGCCCAGTGGTGCCGGTACCGACTTACGAGCAGTAAGTCGTGGGATGGAACCCAGAGAGGCGCATTACTTTGTGTAATTTAACCATCACCACTGCTCTCAAAACGGTGAAGGAAAACATCCAACCAGAAATTCGAAGACATGTGACATCTACCAATACGCACTGGGCCCGCGTGGTGGATTATAGCCCATTCCCTCTCATAGAGAAGAGGCCTGTCCCAGCTGTGGGAATATTAAAGGCTGATGATGATGAAATGAATTGAGAATCATTTCAAGTAAAGTTTTTTTTTAATTTAAGTTAAATTATTGAAAAATGTAATTATTAAACACATATTATTAATTATTTGTATAATTAATTATTTTACATTAAAAATCAAATAAATTATAAAAAATGAAGTTAAAAGTAAGGAATGAGTATGATAGCATAGGAAGTTTGACAGGAGCACCTGTTACAGAAAAAATAAAGAAAGGCGTTTTGAAATGGGTATGTTATGAAGAGGGACGAAACGTATGTAAGTAAAAGAGCAATATGAATGTTGATGGGTTGTGTGAAGAATTATTTGAAAAGAAAGAAGTAAATAATTCCGTGACGTCTGACAGGGAGAATAGGATAACAAAACGTATTGCGCCTACCCTAAGTAGAATAGGACAAAGGTGATGGTGAAGGGATGATGATGATAATAACAGAAGTGATTAATCAAAGATTTACAGAGAAAAAGAAAACTGTAACAAAACAATTACATAAGTTATGATGAGAGACAAGAAATGTAGGAGCTGTGCAGCGTCTATATTGAATAGACCACATGCGTTCATTTTGTTGAAGGAAGCTTTCTGCAAACGATTAATGTTCTTGCAGACTCTTTTTTGGGCTTCTGTGGAGAAAACAATAACAAGAATGATTATTAAATATAACGAACTAAAATAGATTTGAGACTAGCTTAAAGTTAAAAATGGTCACCTGAGAACGGTGATAATTCAGTTTACCATTAGTGAAACGTATTTTTTAGAACCTCAGACTTATGTTCATCATAAGTATAAACGTATAACCACATAACAAACGGGTAAATATTGTTATCAAAACCTCTCGAAATAACTTCATTTTTGCAGTTAGCCGGAACGCGAGGAACAGAAAAATCCAATAATTTAACTATAATTGAACTATAAATATAGTTGCAAGAATACTTACAGTACCCAAATATTATCTATGTACTAACTCATGCCTGCATGGAATTCGGTAATTGCCCCATGGAGTGGAATTATTGGCATAAAAACTACCCTAAGTGTTAATCCAGGTTACAAACTATCTGTTCCAAATCTCTATCCAAATCTTATCACCATCAAACCTGTTTACTAGTTTTTGCGTCAAGAGTTACAAACATGTTTCCATCTATTCTTACAAACGCATTTACAACAATAGTAAGACTACTGCTAATACACTGGCTTTGTTTGGTTTACCTGATATATCTCTAGAAGCCTCCAGTCTAGCGCAAGTCAGCTGTACTTGTTGCATCACTGAGTAAAAGTTTTCACATTCCACGCTCAAATATATTTGGATGATAATGCTTTTTATTAGCCAAAATTGGGAGACAATGACTTGAAGACAGAACTAGAAATGAAGGGTTTGGTCATCACAACTTCTAAAATAATTATAATGTTAATCGAGGAATGTCAGGAGAATTATCATGATTCGAGAGTTTCTTCTTGACGTAACGATAGCAATCTAAATGGTCTTCCTGGAACTGCGTAGGTAAGTATTAGGTGTCTTCAGCAGCATCCTTCAGTTTCTGTAATGAACATACTACGGACACGTAGAATACTACATTAACACCTTAGTGCCGGGAATACCTCGTGGGTTCAGTCAAGTAGTACTGGCAATGACGGGACATTGATGAGTGTTTCATCGAGTTATAAAGCTTGCAAAATACCCTTAACAAATCCTAGAGGCTCTTGTTCTTTTTGTCTTTGTTATACATACATCTACCTGGTAATCTTGTGCACGTCTTTTTACATTGTTCTCACATGAATGCACAACATGAATGATGTAACCAAGATTTTGCAACAATACTTTGATTTAAAAGAGTATCCATGAAGTCAAAAGTCAAAAGTCAAAAGTCAAAACATTTATTAAGTTCCTTCCCCATTCTTCTCCATAGAAATCTACGCTAGGGAATGGGTAACTACAATAATTTCTCAAGTTATTATGCCTTGTGACTGTAACTGTAGCTTTGCTTTTTTATTTTTTTGACATTCAAAAGTGCCGTAATGGTCTTAGTGAAATAAATGCTGTGAGTTTGAGTTCTTCTAGTTGCAGAGATAGTAAGTTAAAAGTTCCAACTCCTTCACACAATTTCTTTAAATACAAGGTCCAAATGTTACAACTTAACTTTGAATACCTCCATGAACTCTGTACCATTCAATGCATCTATCACTAGAATATTTTGAGTGTTATCGTTAACCGTTGCTTGGAAATGTCTTTTTTTGGGATGCAACCCAAAAAAAAGCAAGTGCTATAATAATTTGATGTGCAAAATATTGGAAGATCTATTTTACTTACAAAAGCATTTTCATCCAATGTTATCTTACTCGTCTGTATGTGAATTGCTAAATCACCCAGACTATTTGAGAATATGTATAAATTATAAAATACTATCTGAAATCAAGAAAAAAGATTGTTCAATTAACGAATTGTAATTAGATTGATAAATGCCACAAACTTCAAAAATTTGCCAAAACCAACCTGCTTTTGAAAGATAATCTCAATTAGTTGATAAGAGCTCAATATTTTCACATAGGCTTTGAAGTAATTATTCCAAAAACTCTCGTCTCCATTGCACCTTGGTTCCTGCACGTTGTCAATCCATACAGTTACAGTTTTTCTATTCAGTTTCATTACCATAGCAGCATAGACGACATTTATGTCAAAGCAGACGTGGAGCCAGCTATCGAAGGTACCGAAGAGACTAACAGTAAAGGTAGACCAGAAATAAAAGATCCAGAAAATATGGAAAAGAATCAAAGCGAAGACGTAAATCCAGTTGTGAATGATGAAACGTTTGTAAACCTTGCCGTTAATATTGAGAATTTTATGAGCATTTTGGATACCAGAGACTAAGAGCACGTTGTTAGTCTTTTCCATGACATTGGTTAATAATAATCAAGAAGAATACCAGTGACGAAAACTACGAAGTTATTCATATTGCAAAAGTAGACAGCATTGGGCCCTTTCGTCTCAAATGAGGATGCGGACACGACAAAAGAGCTGCCAACGATGTAAACGGCAGTACCAAAGGCTGCAATGATATCGTAACTTAAACTGTTTTGAGTGATAGAGTCTTCTTCAAATTTGTACTTAGCACAGAAGAATAATGCTTGCATAATGTTAAATGGCCTGAGTATTGATTGTAGATATTTTTCAATAACCACCTTCCCTTGTTTTTCATGATTAATTTTGTTTAGTCTATTTGTTACAGCAATTTTTGTAACTTTAAGATTATTTATAGAGTCTGATAACGTGTCCATTACTGTACGGTAAGCAAGTGGGTATAAATTATTTTGCTTGACAGGCACAAAGTCAAATAGCAATTAGTCCGATTGGCTGAAGCATTTCCATAATACACTTTCTATAAAAATAATTATCTTGAAGAAATAGAATTCTATTTGAATAATGGACTTAATTATGAGCGACTAAAAGAATGTCCGAAATAATATATACTTATTCATTTATTTATTTAAAACAGCTTAAACTATCTTAACAGGGTTCACCCTAATGCGACAGCTAAGAACTTATATTATTAACCTAAACTATATACTTACAACCAAATTACAAGAAACATTACATTATTAAAATTAAAAATGTAAATTGTATATTAAAATATACATAGATGAATAAAGTAAAGACACAAGCACATCAAGGTACCACAATCTGTTTCCAGCTTTATTGATAGGGCATTAGGTTTAAGATTGATTGGGATTATTAGACTGTGAATATTTGAATAGTTTCGGCCATCTGTACAAGGATAATGGTATTTAAATAATAATGATAAGGCTAAGTTCACATGACCGCGCGAAGTCACATGACGGCATAATTATGTACGTGCGGCCCGGTGCGGCAGTCTGGCGTCAACATTGCTTTACACTTGTGTCCAATCAAAATATACATATCATTTGGGAACCTAGATATTCCATAATCCAATCGAAATAAATACACACTACCTTAAGAATATGTTTGATTTACAAATTATTTTAGTATTACAGTTGTATGAACTACGCATGCTCCGCATTATTGCAGAAAATTAAAACTAATTCTTCCCAAGATCTTCTTTTTGAATTGTTGTTGCGTTGGCGCGCGGTAATGTAGACGATAATCACTGTTTACTTTGATCTTGTACCTCGAGGTTAGTGGTTCCGCACGGTACCGGGCGGTCATGTGAACTTAGCCAAGGTCAGAGCGGCAGTGACATAGTGGTAGCGGCCCCGACTTATTACCCTCAACTTACTAACAGTAAGTTGTTGGTTCGAACTTAGGCAGGCGTATTTACTTTGTGTAATTTATTTCATCATCGCTGCTCTCAAAACGGTGAAGGAAAATATCGCGAGATAACCGGCATGGCTAAGAACCAAAAAACTCGAAGACATGTGACAGCTACCAATACGCACTGGGCCCGCGTGGTGGATTATAGCCCATTCCCTTTCATAGAGAAGGGGCCTGCGTCCCAGCAGTGGGAACATTAATAGGCTGAAGATTATGAAAGTCGTGGAACGGTCAAGACTAACGCGAAGGTCAGGTATGACGACCCGAATGGCGTAGTGGCCTTATGTTTTTAGGTTCCTGGGTTCTAATCCCGGTAGGAGCAAATATTTGTGTGATGAGCATGGACGAGTTATGGATGTTTATTTGTATAACTAGTTTTTGCGTGGTGCGCAAGCTGCGCGCAGTTCGCGTTTTAGGTTTCGTATTTTTGAGAAGTATTCACCCTCATAAAAATTTGAAAATTCACGTGGAATCGTTTAAAGATTTTTAAAATCCATTAGAGCACTTTAAAAATTTGGAAAACCCTCAAAAACCCCTAAAACATTTTAAAAATTATTTCAATAAAAAATGTAAATTAAAATAAAAAACAACATTCTCATAAATTTTCCTACTAAAAAAAAAGCATGATACTAAAGTTTGCTCGTCGTCGCCTCTGAGGCACGCCTCACCCACTCAACCTTCGTTGCGCTACGGAGTTCACCGCCACCACCCTTACCACCACCGGACAGATTTCGACGCCTACTATAACATTTTTTCAATATCAGCCGACCGCTTTTAATACGACCACGGTGTTAGCTTTAATTGCAGCCGCAAAAAACAAAAAGCTCCTCCTTTAAAATAAATGCTATAAATCATCAAAACTTGTTATTTCCATGCATTGATCGTCTGCAGTCTCTTTAATACAATATGTCCTAACTCTATACCGTTTATCTTTGCCCAAATGCCCCGCCTATGGCTCCGCCACCTGCGGTGTCGGAAGAGAACCCATACGACGACGACGACACTCCGGAAGTGACTGGGGTAGACCTGAGAGTGGCAGTAGGTAGGCTTAAGGTTAACAGTCTGTAACGACAGCAAAAAAACTACAATATATAAATAAAATAAAAAAGTCAACAAATAAAGTAAAAACTATGTGGAATATAATAAGTAAAAGAACAAATAAATCAGTAAAAAGCGAAAAAATAAACATAAATTTACATAGGAATGAATATAACTTAATAACAGAACATAAACAAATAGCAAATGTTTTTAATGACTTTTTTGCTTCAATTGGGGAAAAAACCTCATTAGCAAAAGGAGCCCCTGTAATGTGCCCCACAGAGAACACAATGTTTCTCGGTCCTGTCGATCCCTATACAGTTAACAAAATTATAAAAAGTTTAAAAAATAAAAAGAGCTTTGGAGTGGACGAACTTCCCCCATTCCTACTAAAGCAATGTTCAGACGAACTAACCCTACCATTCTTTAAACTAGTTAACCAATCGTTTGAAGAAGGAACTTTTCCCACACATCTAAAAACCACACTGATAAAACCCATTCACAAGAAAAAATCTAAAACCGACCATAACAACTATCGCCCTGTTGCGCTGCTTCCAACTGCGTCTAAAATATTTGAAAAGGCTATGTGAAGGTTATTGTGGAGAGGCCAGACTGCCCTTTTCTGACGCACTGGTCCCGTAGGCATAGCTGCGGGCCTGGTGCTGAGGAAAGATATTTAAATTAGTTTGTTTTTGTTTCCTCCAGAAGTTAGTACTTAAATTAAATTAAGATTAATTTAAATTAGATTAAATTAATTGACATTAATTACATATATTAAATTAATTAGATTATATTAAATTAGGTTACAGTGTATTAATTAACTAATTTAGACTGTCTAATTGGGCTATTGTGTGATATTGTGATGTTGTGTTGAATTGTTTTTTATTCTTATTGTTATACTAACATAGCTCCTAGGTGCTCGCTACTAACCAATATGGACTCTTGTTCGAAATAAAGTATTTGATTTGATTTGATAATGTGTGACCGCGTATACTCATTTTGTGAAAAATTTAAAATACTTGACTACTGCCAAAACGGTTTCCGCAAAAACAGGTCTACAACGTTAGCAGTCCATAAATACGTACAAGAGGCTCTAACCATAATTAATAATAAGAACTACGCCATAGGCATGCTGCTTGATATGACAAAAGCCTATGAAAAGGTCCAATTTAAAATACTATTAAACAAGTTACATGGGATAGGAATACGAGGGAAAGCTCATGAGTGGTTTACATCATACCTAAAAGATAGGGTACAACTGGTAGAAATTGAATACTTCGATAAAACCACAAATGAAATAATTAAAATAAGATCGGACAGCAAAGCAGTAAATGCTTCAATTCCCCAAGGGAGTGTTACGGGCTGCCTGTTGTTTCTTATCTATATAAACGTCCTTCCTAAAATTATTAACGGACCATGTGTTCTATTTGCTGACGATATCTCTTCGCTTACCTCATGCCAGAACCATGACAATATTAACGACAAATTAAACTCTCTTCTTTCTACAGTTGTAAACTGGATGGATAATCATAACCTAGAAATTAAATTCACAAAAACAAAATTAATTACTTTTCACCCACATCAAAAATCCCCTTTAAAACTAAATTTCACTTTTAATAACGCAAAATTGGAACAAGTAAACGAATTTACTCTCCTCGGTTTGTCCATAGATACCCACATAAATTGGAAATCCCATATTCAGAAGTTAAGATCAAAACTATCACAATTTTCATACGCCCTACGCGAAATTAAAAAAAAACTACAAACCTTCAAACGGCACTTGTCACGTACTATGCATACGCTCAGGCATGGCTCAACTATGGGGTCATGCTGTGGGGAAACAGTACCGATTCGCAAACAATATTTGTTTTACAAAAAAAGCTGATTAGAATAATAACCAATATTGAACAAACAGATAGCTGCAAACCACACTTCCAAAAACTCAAAATACTTACACTTCCCTGTTTATATATTTTTGAATTATGTAAATTTGTTAGAAAATACCCAGATTTTTACACCACTTGTGAAGAAACACAAACTAGGTACACCTTTCGACACAACAAAAACAAAATAATCATACCCCAATCCCGACTTAAAATGCACTCAACCGGCTCTTTAGTTATGTCCACAAAAATTTATAATAAATTGCCACATGACATTCGAGAAGTAGACAAAATAAATGTATTTATTAATAAATTAAAACAATTTCTGGAATCCAAGGCATACTACTCAGTAAAGGAGTTTATAGATGACAAATCGTTTGCAAAATAAAATTATTCGCTCGCGTTAAATGTAGGAAACCAAATATATAATTAAATAATAGTATATAATTTAATAATAAACAGTAATATAATATAATAATAATAAAAAATAGTTCTAATAATTGCAAAATAATTATCTACAATAAAGTAATCGATATACATAACTCATTACACCTAATACACAGACCTAATAATTTTAAAATATATAAACATAATTAATCATAATGTATATACATCTAATAATTTATAGTACCTAATATTATTGAATTGCTCTTCCTCTCTCCTAATGTTGCTGTGCCCGACAGGGTCCATATTGATTTTATATTATTTTGATAACACCATCTATGTAATACATATGGAATGCAATAAAGATTTGAGTATTGAGTATTGAGTATTAAGGCCAAAAATACCGACCCGGGACCCGATGGCTTGCCTGGCGAAGCCTGGGTCCTGGCCTCGGTTGAGGAGGCTCTCGGGCCCCGACTGAAAGGGCTCTTTAGCGCATGCTTGGAGAGAGGCCAGTACCCGCTTCGTTGGAAGACGGGGAAACTGGTCCTCATACAGAAGCCGGGGCGCCCTGCGGACTCTCCGTCCGCATTTCGGCCCATTGTGCTGCTCGACGAGGTGGGCAAGCTCTTTGAGAGAGTAATTGCAAACCGAATCTTGCGGGCCGAATCTTGCGGAAAACAAGTTTGGTTTCCGCAAGGGGCGCTCTACTGTGGACGCCATCATGCGCGTGAGAGCCGTCACGACGGGGGATGCAATATCCCGTTGCGGGGTTGTTTTGGCGGTGTCTCTCGACATCGCTAACGCCTTCAACAGCCTGCCCTGTAGCTGCATAAGCGGTATCACCGGGTGCCGACCTTCCTCCGTCATGTGGTCGGGGAGTAAAATGTGGGCCACACCATTGAAGAATGCAAAAAACGAGAGTTCAATATTAATAATCGTTTCAAAGACCGAAATAATCAAAGACCATTTTCAAGGCGTTACCAAAATAATCAAGGTCAAATTCATGCGGTACACCCACATTTCGCACATTTAACTTAATCCCATCAACCGGGCAAAAATAATACAATAACACTTTGCCCGTCCCGCAACTCGAACCCAGGACCTCATGCTCAGTAGCGCTTGCGACAACTCGAACAACGATGCAGTCTCACACATGACCCATCAATATTTTCACGCGAACGAAGTCGCGGGCAACAGCTAGTTTTCCCATATAACTCATGCTACAAAGACTGTCAAAGAAGAAAAACTATCGCGGGAAACGAGAGACGCTGAAACAAGTAATTTCATAATATCTAAACTACCAAATAAAATGAAAAGATGTGTCCAAGAGTCGTTGAAACGAACTCTTCACAATGGTTAACTATCATCCCGACCACGGCTAACAATACTGATCTCACAGCTACCCAGTTTAGAGATGCTTTAGCTATTAGATATGCCCACGAACCTGCAAACCTCCCTGAGGTGCAACGGTTGCGGAGAGAGTAATTTCGACTTAAATCACGCACTAAACTGCAAGAAAGGAGGATTAATAAAGAAAGGTCATGATCAACACAGAGATGACTGTAAAATTGGGCTGAGCTAGCTTGGGGAACTGGCACAGTAGAACCCATAATGCAAGATGCAAGTATCAATCAACCAGCGCTTATAGGTGATATGTTACTAAACAGTGTGTGGGAACCTGCAAGGAAAGCGTTCTTTGACGTTCGCATTGTAAATGTTGACGCTTCCTCTTACAGCAACCTCACATGGCAAAAAACAGCACAGAGACATAGCCGAGAGAAACACTCAAAATACGACCGAGCTGCTGAAGACCTAAGAGCCTCATTCACTCCGTGAATCATTTCATGCGATGGAGCCATAGGAACTGAATATAACAGTTTTTAAAAAAAAAAACACATCAAAGCTAGCAAATAGTGTACTGGTTGAAAGTGAAAATACAAATCTCAGTTATAAGAGCAGTTTCAATGAGAGTAAGAGGCACGCGAAAACAGGTCAGGGCCTTTCAATATGAAGATGGAGCAGGAATACTTTAGTGTCAGCTTGATCTCGTAAAACAGAATTACCTACATGTGTTTTTATATATGTGTGTGCAATGTATTTTTATATATATTATGTGTGTGCAATATTATGTAACTCCGAGTTGTTTCTATAATAAACACTATCTAATCAAATTCAATGATCGACTACTCTGATACTATTGAATAGCAGAATCGAGGCTCTGGACAGTTAGTACTCTGACATTGTGTCTGCCCTTCGTGGTGGGTCTTTGGTGGGTCGAGGGAATACCAAAGCGGGGTGGTAGTGGTCCGTGTGTAGTGGGATGGAACGAGCTGGTCATAGAAGGGCTGAAGTTTTCTAAGTGGGTAGCTGCTGGAGGACCTGGGGATTTGCCTCTCGCCATATTCTTGATAATTGTGGCCACGTCGATCGATTTGACAATCGATTACAATCTGAAATTGATGCTAATGTTAACAAACACTTTTTTCTAGTTAACATTAACATCAATTTCAGATTGTAATCGATTGTCAAATCGATTACAATCTGAAATTGATGTTTTATTTCCGTGCTGGTAACACTGCGTCAAACGAAATGGCGATGTGTTTTAAAGTGGTGGATACTGTTAAAATACTTTTAATTTCGACTTTTTGCGCGTGTATCTGGCGTGAATATGATATGCAAAAATATTTCTCTTAGAATTAATAATATTGTTTTGTAAAAATAGTTTTTACCGGGCATTTGTTCACGCTTAGCCGAAAGTGGACAATTCCCTTTGTGCTTATAGGAAACCAAATGCATTTATTTTCTTTTTTTTTTTGGAATGGTACAATCAATATGTGTAATGTCTTTATTTCAAACGTTGTCTTATGAGATAAAAAGAAAAAATAATGAATTGTTTTCCAAATAATACGTTATTAAATTAAAGTTTATCGGATAATTACTTTGCGAAGTGAACTATTTGTTAAACTTGTTGTTGTATAATGAATTAATGATGAAATTACAAATAATGAGTTTTCTTATCGTTGCTTGTCAAGTAAAAGTTTGTGAATTAATGTTTGGTGAACCATACACACCATAATCTAGCATCTACATATAATTACTCGAATGCTTGATAAAGGGCAATAAGGTTATTTATTTGATCTAAGTTAAGTACTACAACAACAGCACTACACTCGCTCATTCGTCTTAGCAATGATAATATCGATACATGAACTGTCATTAATTCTCTTTAGAAAAGGGACATTAGGCAATATTTTATAAGGCTGGTTAGAATACAGTCATCAAAATACAGAGAGGAGATGAAGATTACAATGTTCCAAAAACGTAAAATTTTGAAAAAACGAGCATTTCAAGTACCACCCAACAATCGAATCGATAAAGAAGTTAAGGAAATAGTCCGTTCTTTTAACTACCCCCTTGCCATTTTATTGTTTTCAAAATATAATGTTCATAATAATCATATTTATCCTAACCAAAACAAGTACCTATTACTACTGTCGTTCTGTCGTTTGCTATTTTTTAATTCCATGTGTCTCTATCGTATGTACAATTCGTTGACCACTGGCGTTTATACAAAAACTGTAAATAACGACAGTACTTTTGCTTTCGAATTTGTCGTGGTCTTAACTTTATTTACCATCGTACATGCTTTTTCTTTTACAATGTTATTTGTTCTGGGGATTGTGCACAAGCACAATAATATTTGTCTTATTCTGAAGATCCAAACTATTCATAAAAACATTGATTTCAGCGAGAGTTTTCTGTCTTACATTATTTGGAACTGGATCTCAATGTTTATTACCATGTCTGCTGATATATTCGTAGTTGTGGGTTTTTACTACTCACTTCGTGAAATAACAGCCGTTAGGTTGTTTTTTAACTTGTATGCTGATCTATCGTTTTTTGCATTCGATATTAATTTCATTATGGCCACACGAATAATAGTATTGTTAGAACAATATCTCGAATCATGGACTGATGGTATCCTGAGGATGAATGATGAGGAGGATAATAATGAAGAATGTTGTAATCTGCTTGAAATATTTCAAAATATTTTAGATGCTTACAGTCTGTATAAAACAATTTTCCAAGTATTGGTAAGTGCATGATAGATTACACTTAAAACTTTAAGTATTTTTATTTAAACAGCCAATGTAAGAATTCGTGTCTCTTTGTGGACATGCGATGAATCGGATGTGACTAAACAAGTGATGAATATGAATATTGACGGATGGAGGGAAAGAGGCAGACCAGAGAAAAGATGGATGAATTGTGTTAGGACGGTTACGGACTAGTGACGGTTGACAATAAACATGAGAAAAGTCCAGGAAAATGGCAATGATAATGATGTTGGAGGGCACAACGACAAGTTTGTGTGGTGAACTAAGGTCCATTCCTTCTCACAGAACCCACTGCTGGGATTTAATGCCACTCTCATGTGTCTCCGCGGTGGGAACGATATATCCTAATGCGTGATTTATAATGCAAACTCCATTTTCACAGGCATTATGTCACGTGATGGACGCATTTTCCCGAACTCTGTACTTTTTGGACGTTCTGTTTCAAGTCATTAAGAAGTATGGCCAGTTAGAGCTAAGGGTGAGTACAAAATCTTTCCAAATTTCTGATTAAATTCTTATGATGATTGACGGTAGATAGACTATCGGTACATCGAGGTGGTGAAGTTTGTACAAAATGCCACTATGTCAGTCCGACTTCAGGCCCAAGCCTCGGAATCTATTCTTCTGCAGCGAGGTGACATAAAGACGCCATATCTCCAAAACTATTAACCACTATACTGGAGGACGTCTTCAAGGTTCTGCAAGGGAGAAGATAGGCATCAACGTCAATGGCGACTATATCACTCACTTTATATTTGCCAACGTGGTCATGGAGGAGAAGAGCATCCGAAAAAGTGGGTTTTAAAATAAATATGAACAAACCCAAGGTCATATTGAATGCCTTTGTAAAACCCACTCCCAGCAAGATCGTAGACTCTTTACTCGAAGTTGTGGACGATTATGTGTACCTGGGATAAACGGTTTGGTTAGGTAGGTCTACGTTCGAGGAAGTGGCCAATCGTCGTTTCCAAATCGATTAGGCAGCGTTTGGGAAGTTGTACGGTATCTTCTTGTCTACTGTACCGCAGTGTCACAAGGCAAAAATCGCGGTTGCTCACAATGGGCTTTATCAGAAGGCTTAAAGTCATCCAAAGAGCAATCGAGATGCTCATCTTACGACGACAGGCCGTGTCGACGAAGCGTGCGTGTTCCACACGCAGCTCAAGTGATGTCAGCAAATAGAATGGAATCCGTAAGGGCCGATGCCTGCCGGGGCCTCGAGGACAGTTCTAAAGAAATACCGTGGCCCTGGAACACAAAGGACTAAGAAGGAACATGAATGGGTTTTAGTCATTAAAACTCTGACACTTCTTTCCGCTCTGCCAGAGTCCAGGCAAGCGGTCATTTGATGATTTCCCATCCGAAAAAGGGGCTCAGAGCTTGGGGCTTGGGGTTTTGCTCAGAGCAGAAATAAAGTCATCCACAATAGAACCAAGTTTACCGACGTAGCCCAAAGAATTACAGAGCACATTGCAAGCAGAACGGATGGCTGATGTGGCTGAAAAATTCTGGAGTGGCGACTGCGAACTGGAAGACATTGGATTGATGACGAGTCACACAGGACTGGTTAATTTGACGTTACTTAGGAGAGGCGTATGTCCAACAGTGGACGACTAGCGGATGAAATGATAATGATGTGATGGTTTGATATGTACGCTGTTCTAACAATGTAATTATTTCTTTTCAAAACTGGCGAAACGTGAGTGCAAAAAACTATGATGTCATGCTTTGAAATATTTAATTATTTACAGCTAGTTCTTTTCACGACAATCGCGTGGGTAGTCAAGTCGATAGCACTTGTTGAATTAAAGATTTACATTGAGTTGATTTTGTAACCCAACTACATGTCCTTTACAGGAAGTCAAATACGTCTCTACAAGAGCGTGTTACTGGAAAAGCGATGTTTCAGTAAGATGAGCGCGTGTGGCTTGTTCGATGTAGACGCTATGTTACCAGTACGTTTGATGGGTCTTCTGACTAATAACATTATTGTACTGCTGCAGTTTACTTTTCTGTAAAATTTATATTTGTTTGAAATAAACACTGCTTTCACGGGCGTTTAGTTTCTGTTTCTGTTATCATTATCCTGCGATTATACCAATTTACTTGTCATCGGCTCAACATGATTTCTTTAAGTCAATCACTTACTTTCTTACTGCACCATCACGCAGTACATTTATAATTTCTTTGGTTTTTCTCCTATTCTTTTAGCCATCGTCTTTTAAACTCATAATTTTCCTCATGTTCCTCAAATGAAACTCTTCCCTTGTGATATGAAACACATTTTATGCCCAATAAATAAATGTTTTGGGTTCCCGAAGATTTGAATTGAGATGAACACAAGGGACACAGCATAAGTAAGTATATGATTTATTCTGGTTACACATTATTCGGTTACAGGTAAAGGATATATCTTCAAATATAAATGAATGTGTAAGTAGGAAAAAAGCTCTGGGATTGGGTACAGACAAGGTCGTTTTTGTTAAACAGAAATATATTTTGGAACCAATCATGTGGGATCTTTCAACCCGTATTGAGCCCGTGTAGTACAATATGGGCAGGCTCTCGCATTAGAGGTCTGATTGGAGCAATAATAGTTGATTATGATGATAATGCCCCCTAATTACCTGAATTACTCTATCTTTGAGTCAGTAATGGAAGATACTTTGGCAAAACTTGTAACTGGTAGTAAACTAATAATTATCTGTGGTGACTTTAATATCAATATTTTAGAGAATAATGTAAACAGCAGTAGATTTTTAAATCTCTTTAAATCATTTAATTTGTCAAATGTTTTTTCAGAACCAACCCGAATTACTACAAATACTGCTACATGTATTGATAATGTTTTTTGTGGCTGCGACTACTTGGATAAATCCATCGTAAATTACCTTCCTTCAGATCACAGCGGACAGACTGTTGCTTTCGCGTATAATAAACATTTACAAAGAATCCAGATTCAAACTAGACAAATAACACCCAGCAATTTAGAAAAGTTTAATAATAATTTAATTAGCAAGTTAAATATACCAGGCCATATTGGAAACAACGTAAATGAATTGTATGAAGAATTCTTTTCGGTAGTGCACACCGAGTTCAATAATACTTTAAAACAGAAAACTAAGACTATTGGCCCAAAGTTTATTTTCAGTGACTGGGCAACACAGGGTATTAGGAAAAGTAGGGAACGATTGTTTGAGCTGTACGGCCTTAAGCCTTATATCAACACAGAAACTTTTAGTAAATATGTGGCTACTTACTCGAAAATTTTTAAAAACTCTTGCAAGATAGCCAAGTCTCTTTTCATTAGCAATAAAATAAAATCAGCCGATAACAAAATCAAGACGGTTTGGAAAATTATCAACAGTGAGACTAATAGATCTAAAAAACCAAGTAATGACATAACACTAGAGACCTCACATGGTCTCGTGAGCTCTAATAATGAAATCGCTCAAGAATTTGTAAATTTCTTTACCAGTATCCCACTTAAAACTACTGAAACCTTAAATTCCTCTCCCTTGCTCTCTATGGATTTATTGAAGGCGAACGTTTCAGCCTGTTCAAATGAATTTAAATTTCATCATGTAAACCCCATGACAATAATAAAAGCTTTTAAGCAAATCAAGATCAAATTAACCGAAGATCTATGGGGTATGTCTATCAAAGCTTGTACCTCAATTGTTGAAACTGTAGCGCCGTATTTAGCCTCAATATTTAATTTGTGCGTGGATCAAGGGGTCTTCCCGGATCTAATGAAATTCAGTAAGGTAATACCACTTTTTAAATCCGGGGACACTAAAGACACCAACAATTATAGGCCCGTATCCGTGTTGCCGGTTTTTAGCAAGGTGTTTGAAAAGATAATGCTCAATCAGATGCTTAACCATTTTAACACCAATAAAATCTTACACGAACATCAGTATGGTTTCACCAAAGGACGTTGTACGACTGACGCCGGTGTCACTTTATTAAAACACATTTTTACTGCGTGGGAAGAGGCACAAGATGCCATAGGAATCTTCTGTGACCTCTCGAAGGCATTTGATTGCGTAAATCACGAAACCCTGATTTTGAAGCTTGAGCATTACGGTTTAGGTAAACTTGCGCTTAGTTTAGTAAATTCATATCTTAATGATAGACAGCAGCATGTACAAGTAAAGGGTGTAAATTCGATGGGTTTAAAAGTAAAAATGGGTGTACCACAAGGTTCGATATTGGGTCCCTTCCTCTTTTTAGTATACATTAATGACCTACCCCATTTATTTAACAACCATCCGCAAATGGTGTTGTTTGCTGATGATACTTCTTTAATATTTAGGATAAACAGACGTGCCACAAATCTTGACGACGTAAATAGCGCCCTACTGCAGGTTCATAACTGGTTTACCGCTAATAATTTAGTACTAAATGGGAAAAAAACTAAGTGCATAAGATTTGCTTTACCAAATGTCAAAAGTAGTGATTGTGACATAGTATTGAATCAAGAGAAACTTGAATTTGTCAATAAAACGGTTTTCTTGGGAATTACGCTCGACCACAGGCTACAATGGGGTCCTCATTTAACATCTCTTGCAGGCCGACTGAGCTCAGCAGCGTATGCTGTTAGAAAAATCCGTCAATATACTGATGTTGATACGGCGAGAATAGTCTATTTTAGTTATTTTCATAGTATTATGTCATACGGTATTTTACTATGGGGACGGGCTGCAGACATCGAGTCTATTTTTATTCTGCAGAAAAGAGCCATCAGAGCCATATATGAATTACGTAGACGCGATTCTCTAAAAGAACTGTTTAAGGAAATTAATATCATGACAGTACCTTGTCAATACATCTATGAAAACATTATGTACGTTAGGAAAAATCTGCATTTATTCAGTAAAAGAGGTGACAGACACCACTATAATACTAGAAATAGGGACCAACTAGTTCAGCCAGGTTTCAGGCTTGCTAAAGTGGATTCATCTTTCATGGGGTACTGTTTAAAATGTTATAATAAAATACCTCCCCACATTCTACAACTGAATGAGACGAAATTTAAATCTTGTGTAAAACGCACACTATGTAGGCAAGCATATTATAAGCTGGGGGATTACATTGAGGATAAAAATGCTTGGCTAAATGCTGGTCCTGCTCCGCAACCATAGGTGCAACCTTATTGGACAACTATTGTGGTAGCTGCAGAAGATTGTAAAAGTATTCTTGCATTGTATAGAGTCCATCTCTTAGTATTGTATAATTGCATAGCACATGTGTGAGTACCATGTACTGTAAAGCTTCCATTTGCATTTAGTTATCTTTCATTGACTTGAATATGCCTTGGTGGCTGAGAGAATGTCATGCTCGCTTAAATGTCTTGCTGATGGTGGCGGGTGAGTCGGGTCATTTAGTTCCCTTCAATATGGTAGAATTGAATGGCGCTGATCCATGCGTCATGTTCGTGAACGGGCGCTGTCAGTCGGGACTGGTCATCTCTTAGCTGCCATGGATCATTTGAATTGCTTTATTTTAAATTGTTGATTTATTTTTTTACTCTGGACGCTCTTATTGTGCACGTCTTTCTACATCGTTCTCACATATATCTATAATCTCAACATGAAAGATGTAACCAAGATTTTGTAACAACATTTTTGATTGAAAAGAGTGTCCATGGAGTTTCTTGCCCGTTCTTCTCCATAGAGATCTACGCTAGGGAATGGGCAACTACAGTACTTTCGCAAGTTATTATGCCTTGTGTCTGTGACTGTAGCTTTGATTTTTCTTTCAATTTTTTGACATTCAAAAGTGCCGTAATGGTCTAGTTGAAATAAATGATTTGAGTTTTGAGTTTTTGAAATGCTTCTGAATATAGTACCAGCTTATACGCTGCAGTGAGTCTGTAGGAGAGATACGTCTGGCTAACTGCTGGGCAAAAACCACTTATGAAACAAAATACATATTTTCTTGGAGATCTTAACGTGGTAGGTGACGGATCGTCGATATTCATAATAAAAAATAAAAAAAAACGTTTATTTTAGAAATAATGTAGGGTACAAATGCAATTAGTTCCTATTGATCTAGTTGCGTGACAACAAATATGGACAAGCTCTGGTTAAATAATAACAACCACTTTGGTCGAACTTCAGGAGAAATGCCTAAACACGATGTAACGTGAGGTGAATCTCACATCATTATGCTCATCACAAAATGAGCAACCCAACCTACTAAGGTGCGATAGGTGATGCTTTAGCCTTGTTCTTAACATTTAAAGCTATTAATTAGGTTGTAATTGTCCATGTCGTAACAACAAACTTAGAGAGTGCGAGAGAGAGAGTTACACAGGCTGTCAATCGTCTATCTCTTTCCCACTTTGCAATAAGAAACAAATAAAAAAAACATCTATTTCAGGTCGGAGACCCATGCCCGACCTCGTGGAGGACGTGGTGAGCGCTCTGTTCCCCTCGCGGGGGGAACATCGGCCCCCGCCTATGGCTCCGCCACCTGCGGTGTCGGACCCAAGTGACGACGACGACACTCCGGAAGTGACTGGGGTAGACCTTAGAGTGGCGGTAGGTAGGCTCAAGGCCAAAAATACCGCCCCGGGACCCGATGGCTTGCCTGGCAAAGCCTGGGTCCTGGCCTCGGATGCGGAGGCACTCGGGCCCCGACTAAAAGGGTTCTTAAGCGCATGTTTGGAGAGAGGCCAGTTCCCGCTTCGTTGGAAGACGGGGAAACTGGTCCTCATCCAGAAGCCGGGGCGCCCTGCGGACTCTCCGTCCGCATTTCGGCCCATTGTGTTGCTCGACGAGGTGGGCAAGCTCTTTGAGAGGGTCATTGCGCCGCAAGTGGCGCTCTACAGTGGACGCCATCATGCGCGTGAGAGCCCTCACGACGGGGGATGCGATATCCCGGGGCGGGGTTGTTTTGGCGGTGTCTCTCGACATCGCCAACGCCTTCAACTCCCTGCCCTGGAGCTGCATCAGGGAGGCACTCCGGTATCACCGGGTGCCGACCGGAGTACCTCCGTCGTGTGGTCGGGGACTATTTGACGGACAGGGCCGTCATCTACCCCAGTCGCTGCGGAAATTGGAACCGGCGAGAGATGTCGTGCGGTGTCCCACAGGGATCGGTTCTGGGACCGCCCCTGTGGAACATCGGTTACGACTGGGTGCTGCGCGCGGACCTCCCAAGTGGTGTCAGCGTCGTCTGCTACGCAGACGACACCCTGGTGCTGGCACAGGGGAGGTCGCACGAGGCGGCGGCCGACAATATGACACGCGGGGTTGCGATAGTCGTTGAGAGGATCCGGCAACTGGGTCTCGAGGTGGCATTGCACAAGTCCGAGGCCATGTGCTTTCATGGGCCTCGGAATGCGCCACCGTCGGGATCCACACTGACGGTAGGAGGGGTATCCATCGGCGTCGAGTCGACGTTGAAGTACCTAGGACTCGTCCTCGACAGCCGGTGGAACTTCGTGGAGCATTTCCGACGTTTGGCCCCCAGGCTGGAACGGACAGGGGCTGCCTTCAGGCGGCTCCTGCCCAACCTTGGGGGGCCGAACGCCTCCTGCCGCAGGCTCTACGCGGGAGTCGTGCGGTCCATGGCCCTCTACGGGGCCCCAGTGTGGGCGCGTTCCCTGAAGCGGCGTGCCGCTCATCATCTGAACGCGCCCCAAAAAGTGGTGGCCGTAAAGATGGTCCGTGGGTACCGCACGATCTCTCGCGAGGCGGCGGGCCTGCTTGCCGGATTGCCGCCGTGGGATCTGGAGGCGATAGTCCTCGCGCGCCTGCATGAGTGGCGCGCGGAGGTACTACGCCGGGGGGAAACTCCGCTGCCGCGGCAAATTGCCGCTCAGCGGACTGACCTCCGGCGCGATCTCATGGCGACATGGAGAGAGCGACTGTCGCAACCCCGTGCAGGGCACGCCACGATAGTGGCGGTAAGTCCCCTCTTTGAAGAGTGGCTGGAGAGGCGCCACGGCGTCCTCACCTTCCGCCTGACGCAGGTCCTCACCGGACACGGATGTTTCGGGAGGTACCTGCACCGAATCGGGCGGGAGGAATCGCCCGGGTGTCTCCACTGCGAGGATCGACCGGAGGACACGGTGGAGCACACGGTGGAAGTCTGCCCTGCGTGGGCGGAGCTCCGCCGTGTCCTCGTGACGGCGATCGGCGGCGGCGACCTCTCGCGTCCGGCCCTGTTTCAATCCATGGTCCGGAGCGAGACGGAATGGGAAGCCGTCGCCTCCTTCTGCGAAGCAGTCATGCTAGCGAAGGAGGTGGCGGAACGAGAGGGAGAGATCCTCTCTTCCCGGCCGCCGCGGGAGACGCAACGGGCGTCGGGGGCCACGTGGTGGCTACCGGCCACCGTAGATGCGGGCCTGTGGACGGTTGGCTATGGGCTAGCTAGCCGTCCGTCCGTCTAACGACGACGACAGGCCATGTCGACGGCGCGTTTGTGTTCCACGCGCGCCTCAAAGAGATGTCAGCATAAGGGGAGGGGCCCGCAAGGGCCGAAGCCTGCCGGGGTTGCGGGCCTGTCCGAAAGAGATACCGCGGCCCCGGAACATAAAGGGCGAGGAAGGAACATGGATGGGTTTTAGTCAGTAAGAGTCTGACACGCCCTCCCGCTCCGCCCAGAGTGGGAGAAGTCATTTGATGATTACCCATCCTAAAAAAAAAAAAAAAAAAAAGGTCGGAGACCCATATAAAGCAATAATAAAAATAGGTAGACACAAAAACAAACACATAAAAATAAAAATAGGTTTGGACTTTCAGTTAATTTTTTTTTCATGTCGTCATTTAATAACACAATTTTTTATTTAAACGCTTTAAAATCAATCGGTATTACCTTAAAACATCAAACAAAAATGGGCCTAGAATCAAGCCCTGTGGTAATCTTATTCATCATTACTTTGGAGTCATAATACGTAGTCATTTCTATCATCAGTCTAGTTGAGCGCATTGTGAATAGTATAAATAATTGTTTATTGATATTTTTTTTATTGTTTGTTTGATTTGAGTTAATTTTAATTCTTTCTAAATTGAATCTATTTTGATGTTAAGTGAAAATGATAAATTATTTTGGTTTTTCCTTTTCCTTTATTTAATTTGACTTTTTATCTAATTTTGACTTTTTCTATAATTATTTGTGATTGTACTTTTGAAGTGTTAAATGTAATGTTTTTTTATGACGATTTTTTTTTTTGTTTGATGTTCCTGAACCTTTAATATTTTGTATGCCTTTTGGCGGGGCACAGACACATTTATTCCGGTTAGACAAGGCTTAGTTAATTTAACCACTGTAATCTAGAGATTATAAGGAAGAATTCAATTTACATTTATTGAATGGTACAATTTTATGTAGGTGGCCTAATCTTCGAACAACAAAAAATTATCTCCATATAGAGGGATATCTAAAAAAAAAATCCTTTTTATTTTGAGTTCTATTTAAAATCTATTATCGTACGTACGTACGGTCATAACTTTTCAAAATTCTTACTTTTTTATTATAATTTTTGGTAATACTTTTATTTTTGTTCAGTTAAGGCAGGATTTGTCAAAGTCCTTTACTCAAAAATTATTGCCGGGAAACCACTTTTTTTGGGTGAAAAATCATTATTGGTGGTAAAACTCAATGTAACGCACTCAAATCATTGTTCTGATGGATGCTTTGATTAGTACGGGGTCGTGGAAGTGTTTAAAGTAAAATCATACAATAAATTAAATTAAAAAATTTACAATACAATTTAATCAGTCATCATCATCATCATCATCTCAGCCGAAAGACGTCCACTGCTGGACATAGGCCAATTAATTAATTTAATCAGTACTTATTTTTAAAAAAACTTGTCAATTAGTTGTAACTTTGATTCCAGTTTCTCCGTAACTAGATGTTTCCCGGGTATGATGTAGGACAATTTTTTTTTTTGCATTTCGGCGTTAATTAAGAGCCTTTATAATTACTCGAATGCTTTTTAGAGGGCAATAAAGTAATCTTTTCGATCTAAGTACAAGAACAATAGCACCACACTCACCTAATCGTCTTAGCAACGATAACATCGGTAATTCCATGAAAAAAGCAATTTATCATATTTCTCCGTCGAATAGACACATTAGGCAATATTTTACAGGGCTACTCGTAGTTAGAATACAGTCATCAACATACAGAAACTAGATGAAGATTATAACTATGTTCCAGAAACGAAGAACTTTGAAAAACCGACAATTTCCAGTACTACCCAACAATCGAATCGATAAAGAAGTTAAGGAAATAGTCCGTTCTTTTAACTACCCCCTTGCCATTTTTTTGTTTTCAAAATATAATGTTCTCAATAATCATATTTATCTTAACCAAAACAAATATCTACTGCTACTATCGTTCTGTCGTATGCTATTATTTAATTCGATGTGTCTCTACCGTATGTACAATACTTTAATTGGATTTGATACAAATACTATTGCTTTCGAATTTGTCGTGGTCTTAACTTTATTTACCATCGTTCATTCTATTTCTTTTACAATGTTATTCATTCTGGGGATTGTTCACAAGCAGAATAATGTTGGTCTCATTCTAATGGTGCAAACTATCCATAAAACCATCGATTTCAGCAAGACTTTTCTGACTTATATTATTTGGAACTGGATTTCAATGTTTATTACTATATCTACTGATATGTTTGTAGTCGTGGTTTTTTACTCCTCACTTCGTGAACTGACAGTCGTGATGTGGTTTCTTAATTTGTATACTGATGTATCGTTTGTCGCATTTGATATTAATTTCATGATTGCTACACGAATAATAGTATTGCTAAAAGCGTATCTCGAAACATGGACTGATAATGTCCTGAGGATGAATGATGAGCAGGATAATAATGAAGAATATTATAGACTGCTTGAAATATTTCAAAATATTTTAGAAGCTTACAATCTGTATAGAACCATTTTCCAAGTAGTGGTAAGTACAATGATTACTTTTAAACCTTTTATTGATAAAGAAAAAGTCAGATCAACGAACAGATGAATGGATTGTATGAGGAGTAATATGAAAGATAAAGGAGTAAATGATATCGTGACGATTGAAAACTAACTTGGGAAAAGGCCTTTAAAAATGGTTATAAAAATGAGGTTGGAAGGTACGACGCAAAGTCTGTGTGGTGAATTATGGTCCATTCCTTCTCACGGAACCCACTGCTGGGATTCAATGCCCCTTCCATGTGTCCCCGCAGTGGGAACGAATTATGTTAATGCGTGATTTATAATGCAAACTCAATTTTTACAGGCATTATGTCACGTGATGGATGCATTTTGCAGAACTCTGTACTTTCTGGACGTATTGTTTCAAATCGTGAAGGAATATGGTCTAGTAATGCACGATGTGAGTATGAAATCTTCCCCAGATTAAATTGTGATGATGATTGCCAAGGGGTTGATGATTGCCTTTGAGGTTTGCCAAGGATAATGTGGTCATGTCTGAGACCATAGACGAGTAGAATTCCCAAAAGAGTGGTTCTTAAAATAAATATGGACAAAACGAAGGTCATGTTGAATGCCCTATTAAGATCGGTGACTCTTCACTCGAAGTTGTAGACGATTATGTGTACCTGGGACAAACGGTTCGATTAGGTAGGTGTTACTTTAAGAAAGAGGTCATTCGTCAAATCCGATTAAGTACGGCAGCGTTTGAGAAGTTGCACGATATCTTCTCGTCCAACTTAACGCAATATCTAAAGATAAAAATCCATGACCTGAATGTATTGACAGTGATTATAAATGGGACCAAAATTACGTGGTCGCGCACAATGTGCCTTTAGTTAAAAGTCATCCAAAAATGGAGAGGTCGGTCTAACGACCACAGGCTGTGTCGACGGCTAGTTCGTGTTTCACGCGCACCTCAAGAGATGTCAGCAAAAAGAACGGGGTCAATGGTCGATGCATACCAGGGCCTGCGGGACTGTTCGAAGAAGATACAGCGGCCCTAGAATTCAAAGGGTTAAGAAAGAACATGGATGGGTTTTAGTTAGTATCAGTCTGACACTCCCTTCCGCTCCGCCAGAGCGGTAGCTCCTACACAAAAAACGGCAATAAGGTTACGTTCCAAGTCGAATCGAATCAGTAATAAATACTTCCATAAGAGAACCAAGGTTACCGACGCCGACGTAGCCCAAAGAATTTCCAAACTTAAGTGGCAGTGGACAGGGTCACATTACTCGCAGAACGGATGGCTGATGTGGCCGAAAAAATCGGGAATGGTGACCGCGAACCGGAACACGTTTCGTCGGAAGACCTCTCACTAGGTGGACTAAACACCTGTTGAGGGTTGCGGGAATCGGCTAGATGCGAGTCGCACAGGACCTGTCAATTTGGCGAAACTTGGGGGAGCCCTGTGTGCAGCAGTGGACGACTTGGATGAAATGACGATGATGTGGTGTTTCGATAGGCTCAACACATTTTCACACATTTGAAAAACGAATTCAACAAAACATGGAAATTAAAATAAAAAACAACATACTCAGATATTTTCCTATTTAAAAAAAACCATACCCTAAAGTATGTTCGTCGTCCCTGAGTTACGCTTCACCCACTCAACCGTCGTTGCTCAAGACCTACTTATCACCGGAAGCTATCGTGACCTTATACCTACGCTATGGGGGTCGCAGGCTCGCTTCGCTCACCACCTTCCCCCTTCACTTTACCACCAACGGAGAGGTTTCGACGGTTACTATAATATTTGTTCGAACACCTAATGGCTATTTATATCTCACCGTTATGAAGTTACAGCCCTTTCAATTTTAAGGGAGGCTGGGGAGGGGAGGGAATACAAATTTTAGCGCTCTTCAACAATTAAGTATAGTCAAATTAAAAAGCCTCTAGGTTTCCTAGTTTCTGAGTTACGATGGGGGGAGGTGTGAAAGGGGGGAGCTTTGAAAAATAAGTCTCTCAACTTCCGAGATCCGCCTAAAGGGGGGAGCAAAATATTACTGCAAAACCCTTCGGAGATCACAGATGTAATGTCATGCTTTGAAATGTTTAATTATTTACAGCTAGTTGTTATCACGACAATCGTGTGGGTAGTCAAGTCGATAGCACTTGTTGTCACTTACAGTATAAACTGTGAGAGGTTCTACGTAACCCTTGAGGAAGCTGAGACGGCGTGTATACGGCTTCTGAACAACAGGAACTGTCCAAGTAAGTTAGTTTCGCCAGAAATATTAAGAAGGATGAATGTATGTCTAGATAACCAGTATAACTAATACAAACATTTCATCTCCTCCTTGAAAGAAAAAGTTAAAAGGATCCTTACTTTTGTAATAGAAGAAATTCTTGTGCACTATGTCAAGATGCTTGATCCTGCTGTTTAGGGTGTGCTTAATCTGTCAATGAGTGAATTTAAAATTTTCATTAACCCAACTACACGTCCTTTACAGGAAGTCGTATACGTCTCTACAAGAGTGTGTTACTGGAAAAGCGATGTTTCAGTAAGATGAGCGCGTGTGGCTTGTTCGATGTAGACGCTATGTTACCAGTACGTTTGATGGGTCTTCTCACTAATTACATTATTGTACTGCTGCAGTTTACTTTTCTGTAAAATTTGTATTTGTTTGAAATAAACACCGTTTTCACTGTCGTAAAGTTACTGTTTCTTATCATCATTAACCTATCCAATTTAAGTAATGACGACTCAACATGACTTCTATTTTTAAACTTCTTCAAGTCTCGTCATTGAAGCAATCATCTATCATTTGACCATACCATCACACAGTACATTTATAATTTCTTTGGTTATTCCCCTATTCTTTTAGCCATCGACTTTTAAATTAAAAAAAAACTCATGTTCCTCAAAAGAAACTCTGTCCTTATGATATGAAATAGATTTTATACCCGATAAATGGACGGTATGTGTAGAAATGTTCCCGAAGATTTGACTTGAGACTTGATTTATTCTGGTTACACAATATTCGGTTACAGAAATTAAAGGTTCTCTTCAGATATAATTAAATAAATTTGTAAGTAGGAAAAAATCTCTGGGATTGGGTACAGGGAAGGTCTACTATATGCTTATATCTATTGTGAAGGATACGGGAACTACTGGGAATATCGGGAGCACAAATAAAGATGGACTTGCCTTATAGGCGTATATTCGCAGACTGGCCCAAGGCTGCAACGTAAAAATAACTTAAGGCTAATTACCCATTACTACAAATATATCACATATTGTTTTGAGCTCTCGATATTTCGAAGCTGTTGCTGGCGCCATATTTGAGGGTTGATTGGAGAATGCGGGTGTATTGAAAATAAATTGTAAGGAGCAAACAAATATGTCTACCCTCTTACTTTGCCTTTTGCTACGCGATTGTAACTCGACATTTGGTCACGAAAACACTCTCACAGTGTAACGGAACGTTACTCAAAATATTATTCAATTGCACAGATAACAAATAATGTCTAGGTCAGTCATGTACGACTTTGGATGAGCGGGGGGCATGTGCGGGCGCGGGACGAGGGCAGTGAACGAACTAGTTCACCCCGTCGCCGCGTCGTCTCGCAGAGTGCGCCGCCAGTCGGACAGTCGTCTTTAGGCTGTTCAGAGAGAATACTTATCGCTTTTAGGCCTGTCTAGCGCTTTAGCAGACACGACCGTTGATTTAAAATCTCTCTGGAAATTTCTATCCGACTGGATAATTGCCAAGTTGCTTAATTTAAACTTAAACTCAGTGTATAATCCCGATTTAGGGTAAGTTTTGAATAGCACACAAGAATTACGCACATCTTAATCACTTTATTGCTAAGCATTATACTGTGTCTTCGATATTTCATGTGTAACTCATTCTCTGTTGCTTATTTCATTGCTATAAATAAGCACAATTTACGAATGTTATATTTCCTTTGTAACAAGTATTAACAGTATATTCATGCTATCAAATTTCGTTCCACCATCAAGTTTAATAATAATTTTATTTATTTATGTACAGTCAGCAAAACAGTTAGGTATGCAGGCTAGCAATCTTCTTACTACTATTATAAGTGGAAAAGGGTTAAAATCTATCTGTGTGCAATTTCATTCAAATCCTTATAGTAGTTACTGCATGAAAGTGTAAGAAAAATCGATCTTTACACACTGTTACATTTATAATAGTCGTAAGAAAATTGCTAGCCTGCATACCTAACTGTTTTGCTGACTGTACACACAAAATACTTCATAGTATTTTGTGTGATAGTTTTGTGTGTCTTCTATTAACGATAGAAGAGCAAAAAGGTACTGCTTAGTTCATAAGAAATCTCTTCCAGCAGACCTGCGAAAGGAAAGTTGGATAAGAAATGTATATTTGAATTCTAAAGGCTTAACCGTTTCCTAACTGCAATTTACTGTTACTTTCCTTTGCTCAGCTGTTTTAATGTTAACTCCGTTCTGGTCTGTACCACCTCCGTCAATACTGCTACTACTGGATGGGTATTACCTCCTGGTGGACGTCGGTGGTACCCCAGCACGGAGGTTCTAGGCTGAGTTCTGATCAGCTGGTATGGTGGTTCTAGGTTTTATACTAATAGTTTTCTTTGCACCGAGTTGTACGCCCCGGGATTCCACGCTACGGATTGGCTGTTTCTCCGAGCGACTACGCTCGTGTAGGTACCCCGGCTTAGGAGTCCTTCGGGAAAATTCCACGACGCATCGTCGCAGACGCGCCGAGTACACCAGATACCCTCGTGCGACATCACCGTACCGCGCTACACAGTTCTTCGGCCTACAACCTATAGTATTTTCATGTTTCAGACACTTTATACTTATGAGGAAATATAGTATTTAGACACTATAGGTACTTACACTTTATACATCATTTATATTCATTATCTTTGCATATTTTTATACATCTACGTCGCGCTTTGGCAGTAGTTATTTTAGCTTGCGTTAGATTCGATCTAGAACGATGTTTTAACATTGATTTAGCCAAAGAGATTAAATATACCTACAATAGAAGGGCTATGCGAAGAAATGTCATAGAAAAACCGTGATCCCTTGTCTCAGTAACGCCATCTAGAATAATATAGCAAAATTAGAGTGGCTATTGGGAACACGAAAAGTCAGTAACGTCATCTAGCTTTGAATAGCATACTAGAAACTTTGTGTAGGGATCACGGAACAGAGAAAAAAAGTGGAAGTGCAAAGTAGGCGTGGCACGCGTGCCACAATTAAGCGTGGTTACGCTTAACTGATCCCAGTCGCGTTCTAACATCGCACCGAGTTGCTAGTCTCGCGAAAAATTCATATTTCTCCAGCTATGCCGTATTGTTCCATTTTAGAGTGTAAAAATGATAGTAGGAGGAAAAATCTTAAAAATGGAGGTATTTCGTATCATCGGTAAGTACAATTTTCATTGTTTTCTAATAAAAATCTTATTTTGTTAATATTTATTAATATTTAATAGAACGGTTGGGCAAAATCAACCTTATACCATTAAGATAAAGTTTATTTTGGATTGATTCTATTCCATAGAACACTCTCGAAAGCACTTCGCTACTCAAGTAGTGATGTGGTCAAGTCGAATTTTGAATTTATAGATTGATATCGATACAAGGAATAAACAATTTTTAAATTAATTATTTATTTTGTTTTACATTATAATACAAGTATAAGGTCGCCTTTATTCTTAATAGATTGCATAAACGCTTTAAAGCAAAAATATGTATAATCAATGTTTTAAATAGTAACGTAATTATTATAATTTATTAATGACTGAGAAAATTTAAAAAAACAGTGCTTGCAGTGCAATGCAAGGGCATTGATCACTAAATAGACATCAGCAGGTCCTCTAACCTTCATTTAAAATACTTTTAGGTTTCCCAAAGACGCAAGCATCAAAGAAAAATGGATAGATTCAACGGGCAGAGTTAATTGGATGCCAACAAAATCAAGCACAATATGCTCTGAACATTTTTTAGAAGTCGATTTTATAGTATCAAATAAAGGATATAGATATACCAAACCTACTGCGCTTCCATCAATGAAAATCGTTAAGTTTTTTTATCAAGTGAGTTACCATGTTTTATTTTATCACTTTCAAAAATTGTTAATGATATGATATGATACTTAACAACACATATGTTATACATTTAGAATAGAATAGAATAGAATATTTATTTGCGTAAAACATGGTATACAAGGGTGTTATATACAAATTGAGGCACAAGCATGTTTAGCTAAGGTAACACATAGCATGCAAAATTTTAAAAAACAAGTTAAGCAACAACAACCTTTTTTTTTAAAAAAAAAACATCAACATTTTTTATCTATAAATTCTTTTAAACTATAAAAACTACACTCGATTAACCACTTATGAAATTTTATTGTAAATAATTCTTCTTTGTATGAAGATTGACTGACTTAATATCAAATTTAATTCATAAACACACAAATTCATTTTCCTCCCATTCATTATTTTATAGGTATTTATTTCCAAAATTTAATTTTGGTTTCAGCCACAAAATGATAATGTGGGCACTGCAGGTTCTTCAAAAAGACAAAGTAATGCGGAGAACTCTGACTTGAAGTCACAGCTTAAAAAGAGTCGACTGCATGAATGTTCCGAAGTTGAACAAAATTTTATACAGAAAGGAGATGACGTGCTTCCTGTGAAATTTAGTTCCCCAGACGACGAAGACACGGTTAAAAATATAGATTCTACGGTTAGTTTAGATTGTTCAACACCGAGGGAAAAGAAATTGAAAGGCCAACTAAGATTTTGCAAAGAAAAAATTGTAAACCAAGGTCTAAAAATTAAACGATTACAATCGAAAAACCGAAGGCTTAAAAAGAAAATAAAAAATATTGATGAAGTATTATTGAGATTGGAAGAAAAATTTGCCATGGCCAAAGAAAATTTGAATTGCCTCAAAAATACCAATTTAGAGGTTTGTTTTTGTTATTTTACATAATTTTAGTCATCAAATATTGATAAAATTAAATGTGAATATATAAATATAGTATGTTTTAATAGGTTCAAGATTTGGTCGCTAGAGAAATGAGAAACACGGAATCAAGAGTTGTATCAAGGAGAAAGTATTCGCCAGCATTGCGCAGTTTTGCCCTGACATTACATTATTATTCTCCTAAGGCATATGATTACGTGCGCAAGACTTTCCATACAAGCTTACCACATACCCGTACACTAAAGTATTGGTACGCGAAAGTCGGAGGAGAACCTGGATTTACAAAGGAAGCTTTAGCAGCTTTGAAACAAAAAACTGAGTTATCTAATCACCCATTATTAGCCACCTTAGTACTGGATGAAATGAGTATTCGTCGCCGTGTAGAATGGGACGGGCGCAAATTTCATGGATATGTTAATATGGGCACTGAAGTAGAAGGTGATCACTTGGCGGAGGCAAAAGAAGCCTTGGTATTTTTAGTTACTGCGATCAACTGTAACTTTAAAGTTCCTGTTGGTTTTTTTTAGTAGACGGTGTAAGTGGAGAACAGCGTGCTGACCTTGTAAAACTTTGTTTGGAATTAATTCACAAGGCTGGCGTAAGGGTAGTTGCTTTAACTTTTGACGGTTGTGCGGCAAATATTTCCATGGCGAAACATTTAGGTTGCTCTTTCGAAGAACAAAATGTAAAATTTGAACATCCTACCACCAAACACCCAATAGTTGCAGTTTTAGATCCTTGTCATATGATTAAATTATTAAGAAACACATTAGAAATGTACAACATTCTTGTAGACAAAGATGGAAAAAAAATTCAATGGCAACATCTCGTTGAACTAAATAAAATACAACACAACGAAACCTTTCATTTGTCAAATAAATTAAGAGATCGCCATATCAACTACCATAACGAAAGAATGAAAGTAAAGTTAGCTACCCAACTTTTCAGCACAAGTGTAGCGGAAGCTGTTAAATTTTGTAGACAATCGGGAATAAGTTCGTTTCATGACAGCGAACCTACCGAAAAGTTTTTGATTATTTGCAATAATCTCTTTGATATTTTTAATTCAAGAAATTTACACCTATTTGGGTTTAAAAAAGCTTTAAATGAAAAGAACGCGAACAAAATTTTTGATTTCTTAGTTCAAGCATCGGACTATATCACCAATTTGAAAATGGAGAATGGTACTTTTTTAATACATAGTAGGAGAAAAACCGGATTCTTGGGCTTTTTGGGGTGTATCAAAGCCTTAGAACATTTATATTCGAGTTTAATCAAAACCAAAATTTTGGTATATTTACCATTTTATAAATTAAGTCAGGATCATTTAGAGCTTTTTTTCTGTAATATTAGGGCACAGGGTGGGGCTAACAATAACCCAACAGCCAGACAATTTATATCGGCTTATAAAAAAATATTAATCCATGTCCAATTAAAAGACACTAACAAAGGCAACTGTGTTGCATTACAAGAAATATCAATTCTTAACTGTTCGTCAGCTGTTGAAAGGATAAACAGAAGTAGCATGGCTCAAGATCGTCCACAATACGAACAATTGAGGACGATTCTGAAATTGAAGAACTAGGAGGGCACTTTTCAGATTTTAGTAATCAAGCAATAGGCCATATTGCTGGTTACATTGCCCGAATATTAATTAAAAAAATAAACTGTGATGTCTGTGTTAACGCATTAGTGACACATCATTTTCAACCCTTCCACAAATTCATTATTGCAAAAGATCAAGGCGGCTTGTTGTATCCTTCGCCAGATGTCTTAAAAATATGTCAAACAGCGGAAACATTTTTAAAAAACGTTGACATAGGAGTGTTTCGAAAAGAAGTGGCGATAACACAAATAATGCGAAAGTTCATAGGAACTCTTTTATTTAACGATATTGCCTCCCATCAAATTGGCGAATTTCCTGCGTCCAATCACGTTACCGATTTGATGACGGCAATAGTTGAAAAATATATAAATGTTCGTATACATCATTTATTAAAATTAAAAATAAGGCTTTCCAAACGCCAGTTTCTTAATAAATATGTTTTATTTCAAGGGCAATAAAGAAAATTTACTATTTTCAGTACGTTGCAGTCTTTATGTAAAAGGATTTTTTTTTGTTCGGAGATTAGGCCACCCACATAAATTGTTGTAAAATTTTCGAGTAATTAGCAACATATTTATTAAAAGATTCTGTGTTGATGTAAGGTGTTATTACATATCTGTTATATATACCTATAACAGATATGTATTATTTCATTTACATACGTTTGTAAAATGGTTACTTTTTTTTGGTGTAGTGTGAATAATAAATGCCAGGTGGGCCCATAAAAAATTGTCTCCTTTGAACACTTGTAAAAGGCATGCATGCATACATACCAGCACTTTTATTAATTTTAAATTTACCTGTCTGTCTGTCTATTTATTAATAACTAGCTGACCCACGCAACTTCGTCTGCGTCCCATAAGAGGGAAAAAGCTACCTACTACTACCTACCTTCTACTACCTACTACTACCTACCTACTACTACATACCTACCTACTTCTACCTAACTACCTACTACTACTACCTACCTACCAACTACTACATTTTTTTATATATATAAGAACCTTCTCCTGACAATAACAAACACAACAAAAAAAGAATCAGCCAAATCGGTCAAGCCGTTTTCATGCTATGTCGTGACAACGGAAAACGGGTTTCATTTTTATATATGTAGATTTAAATGAACAGCTGGTTGTGTACCAAATAAATAAATATACTCCCAACAACTCTTATTTTTGCGAATTGTAGAAAGTATGGGGTATCCATCGATATCGATAAATAAATTTAATATGCTACGTGGTCCGGCCTTGACCGAGTAGCAGCAGAAACCGACCAATCACGCAAATGTCAACCATATGTCTTACGTGTTTAAGTTCATAATTGCGACTCACTGAGAATACCGCCATCTATGGTTAAGTAGCGGAATTTACTCGTCAATCGAATCTAGTGTGACTATAGATTCTAAATACGTTTTGCCGCTAAAGCAAAATCAATTTTATTTGTAGAATGTCAGGGTTTATTTCCAAATCTTTGATGTAGGCTAATTTTGACTAAACTTTGAACAACGAATCAAACGAATTGTTTTTTTTGTAGTGCAAATATGATTATCGGTTTATATGTGTGAGTTTGGCGACAGCGGTTCCTACAGTAATTTTGGTGCATTGCACTTCCACTTTTTTTCTCTGTTCCGTGGTAGGGATGTTACCTTTTAAAAAACAAGGTATCGATAATAACAATAAAAGTTACGAGACTATTTTTCGGTTCACATTTGAATAGATCAAATCTGCCGTCCTTAAGCTATAATGCCGTTATCCGACAAAATCATTTTTCGAATTATGGGCAAAAAAGCGCGGGCAAATAAAAAATGCTTGCCGTTTCTTAACTTTCTCTCTTATCCGTGAGTTATTGGTATCAAAAAATAGATCTAATTTTGTACTTTTAAATGGCCTTACTAACACTTGCTAATTAAGATAATGTCTTAACAAAAATAGGTTTTTTGCGTTTTAGTTAAGTGTTTTAGCAATTTACAGCTTATGGAACCACGCCTATAATGCCGCTAAGCCTACCTTAACGGCATTTTAGTTTTTGGTTTTCATTATATTTTTTTGACAATTAAAATACTTTAAAAGATCTCTACATTACCAAACTATAATGCCGCTAAATAACTGTAACGATGATATAGCTAAGCATCATGACACCAAAAACAAACACTATGCTAAACTGTAATGCAGCTAAAGCACTTAGCCGCAAATAAGACTAGTAACTTTAGTGAATATTTTTCCTGCATTTATTTTTTAGGTTGATTACTTAGCTTAAATGCCGCTAAAAATGAAACAATAAAATGTAACCGCGTTCTAGCTTTGAAATTCGAGCACAAAAGTTGAGGAAATCAAATAAAATGGTAGTTACTTTGTGAGGACTTAGGTACTTGTAATACAGTTATTACAAGCACCTAAGTCCTCACAAAGTGATTTTGATAAAATTAAAGAAGACCGTCATTAAATGAAAATGAGATCTTAAAAAAAACACCTAAATCACACTTTAATATTGTTATTTTTTCGTGTCGATTGTACTGCAGCTAAAAAAATGACTAATTATTATTTCATTTAAAACGCACTTCACACATGATTCTTAAGTAAACTCTTGGATGCGAGTTTTGAATTCTTCTCTCGGATATGGTATATTAAGAAAATGTGCAGGTGATAAGGATTTCACAATGTCTTTTGATCTGTTTATTGAAGCTTCTGATTCTTCAAAGTCCTCAAAATCATAAAGTTTCACGTTTCTCTTCATAGCCAACTCGACTTGATGGTGCACTTGATCAGCACTCATAAACGTGTACCCTGGTTCAATAATATAGCTATAGCATCATGCCAGTAATCTGCTGCAGCTAGTGGCTTTAAAGGGGAACTGATTTCACTTACAGGTATAATCAATTCCTCTTTGAAGACGTATTAAAATCTTTATTCTAATTGTTCAAGATGCATATGTGAATTAAGTAACTTGCGTATCACAAAACTTTTCAAAAATATTGGATGCCGTTGAACAAAACCTATTGAAGCACAAGGTATCAAAACGCTGTAGTTCGGGATTAGGACTTAAATTCTCTCTGTTAAAAGTGAGACTTTTCTATGTCAAATTGCTCAATTTTGGTGTCTCTAAGGCGCGGGTCATACACAAGTGGCGTATGGCGGTGGCGCGGCGTAAAATGTTTTTGGATCTTTGTGGAATAGCAACGCGGACAATTTTAAGACGCAGAGTTTGATCTTGGGTTTTTGAATATATCAAATATTAAAAAACCCAAGATCAAACTCTGCGTCTCAAAATTGTCCGCGTAAAATGAGCGCAAAATTGTGCGAATTCGCGGGCTAGTACTGGTAGCTCGCTACGCAAAAACTTCAAAATATATAACTATTTACTTCATTTAATTCAAATAAATACTTTAGAAGATATCGCAGGTCTAAAATTATGAGAAACCAAAAATAAGCTGTTCGCGTGACGAAATCTAAACTATTAAATTAATCTTTTTTCAACCTGCATTGTTTAGTAAACAAAAAAATATCGTAATCAAGTTGTAAATAAAAAACTTGGAGTAGTTTTTGACCTTGATAAACAGTTCCTAAACCTTTATGAACTTGGAGGATTGTATTGGTGATTTTGATGATTATAATTCTGTAACTATACATAGGTCTTTACAGTCGCGAGCAATATATTAAACAGCATAGGTACCACTGGCCTACAAACTGCAAAAAACGTAAGAAAATTTGAATTTCGCGGGCTACCCTGACGCTTTCACCTTAAGCCATGGTGGCACACTGCTACAGACGCGGGGAGCCGCGGAGCGAGAGCGAGCGATCGAGGGTAGTTAACCGCGTTTTAGTGTGGTAATGACTGACAACTGCATTTTTGTGTTGACGTCGCAAGCAATTTAACTATATTTCCAATTGAAAATGCCGTTATTGGCGTATTCACTACAAAGTGTCTTATTAAAAATACATCTAAGTACTACGCATAAATGCGGTTAAGTGACATTAACGACCTTCTTAACTAGTATTTTCATTTAACGGCAATTTAGTTATGCAACTGATGATAAAACTTTTTGTTATAATGTAAATTATAAGCCCTTAGGCACTTTTTAGTGTAGTAATGTTGCTTACCTGCGTTTTAGCGTAGGAGACATTACATTTATGGCAACTTAACGGCGTTAAATTTTTTTCTATCTCGTGATTTATAAATAGTAGAGAAACACTGCTTAGACAGAAAGATAGAGAATTTTTTTCTGATTATGGTGGTATCAAAAAACGAAAATCGACCAGATGCGAGATAACGGCATTATAGCTTGTGGACGGCAGAAATGCCAAAAATATTTGGAAAACAATAAAACGATTAGTGGTTTCAATGTGTACAAGTTATTTATTTATTTATTTTTTTTACATACAAATTACTAAATGATAATGCAAGATATAGAAATAATTTGATTTAAAAATAAAACCGACTTCAAAAAAAAAACAAAAAAGTGAAAAATAACTGCTTCTGAAGTCGGTGACCTTTGTTTGATTGCTTTAGTTTTTTTGTCACCGACTTCAGAAGCTAAAGTTATTTTTCACTTTTTTGTTTTTTTTTGAAGTCGGTTTTATTTTTTGCAAAAAAGTTTTTATTTTTCACTTTTTAGTGGTTCACATGTGCTTGATATACATGGAAAGTGCATACCGTTACAATTACAACAAGCCCAAACACGACTAGGGTACATTGTCTCATTATGGAGTTCCGTGACTCTTGGCTTCGTCATCAGATCTGATGGTAGAATGGTTCTTATCAAACGCAAATGCTTCACTTGTTGTAGAAAATACCAAAATCGCAACACGTTTTCATATAAAATTTGAAGAGTTCCCTCGATTTCGCCAAGATTCCATCATCAGATCCCGACTTGGTGGCTATGGGACCATTTGGAAAGAATACCCTTTCCAACAAAAAAAGAATTTTCCAAATCGGTTGGCAAGCGACGGAGTTATGCCCGAACAAACATAAAAAAAAAAAAAAAAAAAATATAAACATCCGAATTGAGAACCTCCTCCTTTTTTAGAAGTCGGTTAAAAAGAGTGTCCATGGAGTTTCTTGCCCGTCCTTCTCCATAGAGATCTACGTTAGGGAATGGGCAACTACAGTACTTTCACAGTTTTTATGTCTTGTGACTGGGACTGTAGCTACATTTAATTTTCATCTTTGTTTCGACAATTCAAAAGTGCCTGTTATTGGCCTACTTGAAATAAATGCATTGATTTTGATTTTGAATTAAAATAAAATCTTAGGTCCCCTCAAATAAAATCAGTTTTGTGAACTTTTGTCTTTTAGATTTGTTCTGAAGACCGGGGTCGAACTTTGCAACAAATCGAAGTTTAATATTAGCATAAGTCTCTATTATGGATCTTATCAAATATAGTCTGTGATTGAGCATTGCGGGGCTCTCAAACGAGTGGATAATAAGACCTTCAAAAATATTGGAATGTATGAATACTTTTAATACTTTCATTTTAATAAAATCGATACTGTGTTTTGTGGATACACCTTTACCGTCATTTTCGTTAATAAGTTTTCTAATGAATATTTCTGTGGCTTTACATACGTCAAAAACGCTTTTACTAGAAAAATATAACCCACCCATATCTCTTACTGTAAT
Organism: Xestia c-nigrum; assembly: GCA_916618015.1. Classification (NCBI taxonomy): domain Eukaryota; kingdom Metazoa; phylum Arthropoda; class Insecta; order Lepidoptera; family Noctuidae; genus Xestia; species Xestia c-nigrum. The sequence goes on from OU745248.1 coordinate 1,975,530, forward strand.
TAATTTATGGAATTCTATTAGAGAGAAGCTAACTGGCCGCCGTCGGGTAAGGTCGTGTGTGTTGGGGTCCGCTTGCCCATCTGGTACAAAAAAAAACGGACGCCGTAGCCGAGCGTCAACCTTACCGCCCTTTTGTGTTGATACTGGTTTGCTAGTATTTTATATACTTACCTACTATTAATACTAGTCGTGCTGAAATTTATAATCGCGAGTGTTTGCAAACAGTGGGATCTCTGAACCAAAAAGTGCAGTGGCGTATAGTGAACCTAAATAAGATTACCAAGATAATTGCCGAAACGTTAGCGCATCCAAGAACAGTGTCACAGTGCAGTGCTAGGTACCCTGTCCACGACACCTAAAATACCACCGCGAGCAGTGCGCAGAGATTGGCGGTGATGCAGAGGTTGCAGCGTCAGCATCTGTAGCGGTGCAGCAGAAACTCGGTGAACTCGTTTAATTTATTGATCTTGAATGAACGCAGATTATTTTTCAGCCAACCAGCAGTCAATTGTGTACAATTCTGAGGTTTCCCAGCTTACCTAGCTAGGAATACCATTTATTTAAAGGTTGTGCATGATACATTCCTCTATTCATAAAACCAGGCTTCCACATAATCGATTCGCCTACCTACTATTAAAAGCGCGTGTTACCTATTTCTATGTTAAGAATCATAATAGTAATGCTTTGTAGAAAGTACACCTGATCATTTTTAAATATAAACATGATAAGTGGCCTGGCTTCAACATTAGGTACTGGAATCGTAGCCAAAATTGCGCACGTCTTTGCTAAACACACGAAAATTAACATATTGTGTAAATTAACACAAAATTGGATTTCTATTATATAATAGGTTCACTGAGAATAGCTCCTAAGACTTCGGTCTGCGCACTTGCCTGCTACATCTGGTGCCCATAAAACTCTCAAGCAAAAAAGACGGAAGCCGAACTCTTAAAATGAATAGGACAGAAAAAAATTCGTTACGCCATAAAACAAAAGAATAGTCTGCTAAATTATTTTTATCTGCCTCATTCTGTGTCCCAACGAACACATGTCTCTAAACTTGAAAGCGTTAACAAAAAAACAAACCCTGTACAAATAACAGAACAATATAGCCCAACAGAAAAAACCTTGCTCTCTCCTATTACCTACGAAACAAAAAAATGCGTAACCAGACCATTAACTAACTAACAAAGCGGCGTCTAAACACACAAAACAATGCGAGATTAATAAAAATTCTGCTAAAGTGTCATTAGCTAATAAGCTCTTTTTACAGGTACGATAATAACATTTTCCGCAGGTTAACTCTTTCAGGGGCACTTTCCTATATGTTACAATATACTTGTTTTTATGTTTTTTCTAGTTTTATTAAGGCTAAACAATACTGAAAACATGGATCAAAAAATTATCTGAATGAAGGCTTTTGAGGAATCACATGGTTAGCTACGGTAACCACCGCCGCTGAAGAACAATACAACACTATGAACAATCGTAATTTTTTTAATCATGCATACAAGCTAAAAAACATATTTAGGACCAATTTTTTATTTCAATTCTTATGAAAATCTTCGAAGTAGGACTTTCCTTTACGCAAACATAGTGGAACATTGCAATTTTTGCATTTCCAAACCGTATGTACTGGAGTTTTACTGGTACTGCATTTGGCGCATCTCCTTGATGTGCTTCGCTCCGGGTGATGGCGATCGCTTTCAAGGCGGATCTCGTCGGGCACTGTTGACTAATGCCGTTTTATTGTGGCCGGACTTGAAAAAACGCTCCTGAACTTTTTGGACTATCCAACGAACGATGCCTGAGCTGATTGACAAGCGCTTAGAGACCTTGGTAGATAGAAAATCCTTCAATGAGAGAGTTTCTAGATCTGGTCGTGAAATTGATTGTAATTCTTTGTAGGTACACCAAAAAAGAATTAACAATAAATATAACAGTCCAGAAAATGGAAAAATATCCGGTGCCACCATTTGTGTGACTTTCGGTCAATATCATAGCAGCTTTTGAGTTGGTCGAACTTATCAACTAAATTCATGTGCAAGTTGTCGTCTTTTCTAGCTTCTGAACAAGATATTTCCACAGTATCTCCATTACGTTCTCTGCGTGTCACCTTCCCGACGTTTTTAGGCTATAGTTGGACAGTATGAAAACTGATCACTTGTCTCTCCTCTTCAAGATAGGTACTAACATTAGTGTCCCTGATCCAAAAATCGTGTTGTCCTCTCTGTAAGTCCATGTCTTATTTTAGCATAAAGGTTGGTTTGAAAGCTTATAATTTCTTGCAAATCATCTGACCAAAACATGCGAAATAGTGCGAGAGGCGTATTACTTTCCAACTCCAGTATATGTGCTGGTACACCCTCATCTTCAGTAAATTCACCTGATGGGGAAAGTGAGTAGTTATTTTTCCTCTTTGGCGTTCTTGTTTGAAGACTGTTGGAGCAGCTCTCTTCCGCTACAGGAATGGCGCTCCGGTAGCAGAGTAGAACGGAAACTGGACAAGGATTCATTATCTTCTTCATCAGATTTGTAAGTGTGCAGACGTTCCCCTACGACATCACCCAAAAGCATGGTAGGTAGTTGTGAATCATGTGTTTCCTGGTCCGATTCCGCGCTGCAGCCACTGTCGTCATCGGAGGGTATCTCCTCCAGACAGTTTTCAATATCCCCGTCAGCGAACACACGAAACATTCGGTAAAGTATACCAAAAAAGCAATGCCACATCTGTATGAACAAATAAAACAGTCTATCTGCGCGGTGGTTAGCCACGCTAACCATCTAATAATGAGTATCAAAATTACACTAGAAATCAATTTTACATACATTGTTTATCAAATACCTGCGAAAGATGTCTAAATGCGTCCAATAAAACAATCATAGTCATAAAAATAATAGACTAACCTTATTTTTGAAAGATATTTTCCTAGCACGTTACAAAAACACGGTCAACGAATTTTGTTCATACGAATAATAGAAACACAAAAGATTATTGGCGCCACTTATTGCCTAAATTAAATCGAGCGTAAGGTGTATTTTTATGATATTTCAAGAAAGAATCGCTAGATGGTAGGGATTTAAAGATAAAAAATACGAAATATGTGGTTAGCGTAGCTAACCACTGACCCTGAAAGAGTTAAACCACCAAAAGGGTACCCACATTATAAAGAATCGCAAAAAAGCAAAAATAGCAACACATATCAAATCCTACTGAAGCCACAACAACGACAACAAGAATGGAGCAGCACAAGCAGGCAAACAGGATCCATTATCACCTAATTTAAATATGAAAATAGTCCGTATGATCGGCGACGGGAATTGCTTGTTAAGAGCCATAGCGCATCAAGTAAACGCCATATTTTTCCTGACGTTCGACCACCACATGATAAGAAGACCTGGCCGAACATAGCACAAGCACTCTCGAGAAACCTGCCTACTACCGCGAACCAAAGAACAACAATACAAAGATGGCGTCTGGGGTGCTGAAGATATCATCATTGCAGCAGCCGAGTACTACCACATCAATGTAACAGTACACCAAGCCGGGCTTAGCGCTCCCATTACATACCGACCCAGAGATCCACAACACGCCTTAGCCACGATTAACTTATTGTATCAGAATAACCACTATGACAGCCTTCTTAGCATAATAATTAACTCTCAAGACTCTGCAACAGAATTGCACACTACGCAACACGATAGGTGTAAGTAAACACAACGATATCGCTTGATGAACAAGCTGACCCCAACGGATATGCAATACTTGGACCTCCACCCTGCCATAAAACTATAACAGATATTAGTAGTATCAAAATAGCAACCTGTAATGTCAGAGGCACCACCACACATTCAAAGAAAAATAACATTGACAAAACCCTGAAAGATAAAGGGATACACATAGCATACCCACAGCAAACAAACATGAGTACCGGATTATTTACCTCAAACCACTACAACAGGCACCTTAGTGGCTCTACCAAACGCCATGGCCTCGCGTTCCACATCCAGAGAACATAGAATCGAGCTCGCAAAAAGCCAAGTTCATCAAAAATTGTTACCCCAGAGAAGTACTTGCAATCAAACAACTAAGCGTAGCAAGACACAATCTGCAAAACACAAGAAACAAAGAAGAAGCAAAAAATGCGAAGTACTCTTTAGAAGTCCAAGCAGAACACATCCATCACAACGAATGAGAATCACACACAATTTTTACAGGAGACATAAAATGAACACGAAGCGCAACAACAAACAACGTTTTATACCCATGTCAAGGTGGGAAGAAGAGATTAAAAGTCAGCAGGCCCACGCATAGAACTCCTACCGAAAGAGAACCCATCTGACGTAAAAGAAGAACTATAAGAAGAGGAAATAAGTGACATCATTAAAAACATGAGCAACGGCAAAACACCAGGTACCGACAAGGTGGTGTCAGAGCTGTTCAAAGCCTTGCCAACAGAAATGCTATCGGGAATTATAAAGCACATGCAGGCATCATGGGTAAGGAATAATTTACCAATGTCTTGGAACAAAACGATCCAATTTCCAGTGCCTTAAAAAGCAAAGCCAGGCAGAATTAATGACTACAGAAAGCTATCCATGTGTAACGTGGGATATAGGAAATGTGCGCGCCTTCTTCTAAGCAAACTGGATGCTTCAATAGAAGAACCAAGAAACTACCAAGCAGCTTTCCTTCGCAATAGGTCAACAAACGACCGTACACACTTAGGAGAATTCTGGAATACCGTACACACTTAGGAGAATTCTGGACGAGGAATGGAGAGTATTCTGGAGTTAGATATCGAAAAAACTTGATACGCTGGACCTAGACTAACTTAGAGACATTTTAGTTACCAGAACTAACTAATTTCTAACAAATAGAATCATTAAGGCATGCATGAACGAATCCACCTGCATAAAATGGTTTGGGCAGCAAACTGAAAGGATGCACAAAGACAAGGGAGTCAAACAGGGATGCCCGCTAGCCCCACGATTATTCACCATAGTAATGGACGATGTTCTCAAAACACTAGAAGAAGAAACAGAATCAAACACTGTTTTACGGAAGATATCCCGTAAGTGACAATATAAGTGAAGAAACAGAATGCCTTCATCTAGACCATGACCATGAGATTCAACCTCCTATTATATTGTCATTTGCAGATTACGTGATAATAGCAACAAATAATCTCAGTGAACTGGACGAAATAGTTACCAAAATCAAACCGTTACTGGAATCAGTCGGAGTCCACAATGATGAAACGAAAACAAAACTAGTAACCAGAGACGCACACAGAACCGATACCCGAAGTCTAATCAGAATTGGAGGAACCATTATTCAACCGGTAGACGAAATCAAGTACCTAGGCACGTAAATAACATCAACACTTAACAGAAACCACACAGTCAACGCTAGATGCAAACAAGCAATGCGTAACTCCAAGGCCTTAACATCCTTCATAAAAAACCCAAAAATGAAGTGAAAAACCATTTTATAGATAAGCCACGCTTATCTATAAAATGGTCATAGAACCTGCAATGACTTACGGTCTTAAGGCAGCGACACTCACAAAGACAAACCGATCGAAACTCAGAAGATACGAAAGACTCATTCTTAAAGATATGATAAAGAGTACGCGAAACCCTTCGAACAAAGAAACGCGAAATTCTTATGGGAAAAACAATAAACAAAAAAAAATGCCTACGATTATGCTACTTCGGGCACATCCTCCGGCGACCAAAGCCGCACTAACTAAATGCAGCTATCAGATACAAGGCAAAACAGCTAAAAGTTGGAAGACCAACATATATACCTATATAAATGTAAAGAAAGAAAGAAAGAAAGAAAAAGCATTTATTAGCCCGACAGGACAACACATAAATAAAAAATAATAATAATAAAATGGTAAAATTGTGATGGTGTTGTGGTTGTGTTGTGATGTACATGGAACGAGTCACTCCAACAAGATATGGAATATTTCAATATAAATAAAGAAGAATGGATTCAGCTAGCAGCAGATAGAGAAAAAATCAGATCAGGCACCCAGGAAATCTACTAGCTTAGCGAAACTGACAGCGAAACACATACTACTGAGGATGAAACATATACGCGAACATAATATTTCATCGCAATCACCAGAAGCCAACATGCCTCTCCAATGCCAGAAGAGAACAATCAAACGAAGATTAAATCACCAATGCTCATTCCTATGGATTGTACCTGTCTTAACCACTATTCCTATATTGGCTCTAGGCTGCATAGTCGGTCGATTGTGCCCGACTGGCTGCGGTTGGTCGGGCTTCCTCTCCCATCCCAGAGCATGTCTTTCCTTACAAAATCGTGCCCCCTGGTGTATCCGGCTTGTCCGGGTCAGGCTTGCTCCTGGCTGGGTGTGGTGCTCAATCATCATCATCAATCATCATCAAATCTAGTTTTCTATTAGAAACCAAACTTGACACACAAATTTCACACTTGATTTTCCTACTTAGTATACGAGACACATAACCAGAAATATAGCCAATAATTTGATAAGCTCCCACAGACACCGATGTTTCGTTTATTATCCCACTCAAAAATTCGCAATTTTCACTAACTTGGAAATCAGTTTCAAATTCCTTCTCTAGAACCTCGTCCAACTGAAAGTCTTCATTATTCACTTCCCTTAGTATGCAAGTGCTATTAACTATTTCAACGGAAGAACAAGTGTGTATGCTAAAGTTATCCATTGGAGCACAGTTGCCAGAAAATGAATCACGTAATTCTAAATTGGCTAAAATCTTTTTATATGCCGCTTTAAATTGTATAACATTAGGGTTGTTGTTATGACCCCCATGTCTTCTTATGCAACCAAAAAACAACTCGAGGTGGTCTTGACTGAGCCTATAAGTTGACAAGTATTGAATTTTATGTGTCTTTACTACTATTTCAAACAAAGTTTGTAGACTTTGAATGTTAATTAAAAATCCTAAAAAGCCGGTTTTATTAATAGTATCAACCAATCGCTTTTTTATTATTTTTAAAATAATTCTATTTGGGAGATTACGACGTTTTATTTCTAGTCTTATTTTTATGTATTGTTTTAGGGATAGTATGTAATTCTTAGCTAGTTCAAAAAAAACTGAAATGGTTGATACATTTTTAGAATTTAGTGGCTGCTTGAAACCATATTTTCCATATTTATTACTATTCATAATATCAAATAAATCATTTATAATAGAAATAAATTTTACTGTGCCAGAAACATCCTTTTTTTTTTTTTTTTTTTTTTTTTTAGGATGGGAAATCATCAAATGACTTCTCCCACTCTGGGCGGAGCGGGAGGGAGTGTCAGACTCTTACTGACTAAAACCCATCCATGTTCCTTCCTCGCCCTTTATGTTCCGGGGCCGCGGTATCTCTTTCGAACAGGCCCGCAACCCCGGCAGGCTTCGGCCCTTGCGGGCCCCTCTCCTTTTGCTGACATCTCTTTGAGGCGCGCGTGGAACACGAACGCGCCGTCGACACGGCCTGTCGTCGTCGTTAGACGGCCGGACGGCCAGCTATTGCCCATAGCCAGCCGTCCACAGGCCCGCATCTACGGTGGCCGGTAGCCACCACGTGGCCCCCGACGCCCGTTGCGTCTCCCGCGGCGGCCGGGAAGAGAGGATCTCTCCCTCTCTCGTTCCGCCACCTCCTTCGCTAGCATCACTGCTTCGCAGAAGGAGGCGACGGCTTCCCATTCCGTCTCGCTCCGGACCATGGATTGAACCAGGGCCGGACGCGAGAGGTCGCCGCCGCCGATCGCCGCCACGAGGACACACCAGGCCCACGCAGGGCAGACTTCCACCGTGTGCTCCACCGTGTCCTCCGGTCGATCCTCGCAGTGGAGACACCCGGGCGATTCCTCCCGCCCGATTCGGTGCAGGTACCTCCCGAAACATCCGTGTCCGGTGAGGACCTGCGTCAGGCGGAAGGTGAGGACGCCGTGGCGCCTCTCCAGCCACTCCTCAAAGAGGGGACTTACCGCCACTATCGTGGCGTGCCCTGCACGGGGTTGCGACAGTCGCTCTCTCCATGTCGCCATGAGATCGCGCCGGAGGTCAGTCCGCTGAGCGGCAATTTGCCGCGGCAGCGGGGTTTCCCCCCGGCGTAGTACCTCCGCGCGCCACTCATGCAGGCGCGCGAGGACTATCGCCTCCAGATCCCACGGCGGCAATCCGGCAAGCAGGCCCGCCGCCTCGCGAGAGATCGTGCGGTACCCACGGACCATCTTTACGGCCACCACTTTTTGGGGCGCGTTCAAATGGTGAGCGGCTCGCCGCTTCAACGAACGCGCCCACACTGGGGCCCCGTAGAGGGCCATGGACCGCACGACTCCCGCGTAGAGCCTGCGGCAGGAGGCGTTCGGCCCCCCAAGGTTGGGCAGGAGCCGCCTGAAGGCAGCCCCTGTCCGTTCCAGCCTGGGGGCCAAACGTCGGAAATGCTCCACGAAGTTCCACCGGCTGTCGAGGACGAGTCCTAGGTACTTCAACGTCGACTCGACGCCGATGGATACCCCTCCTACCGTCAGTGTGGATCCCGACGGTGGCGCATTCCGAGGCCCATGAAAGCACATGGCCTCGGACTTGTGCAATGCCACCTCGAGACCCAGTTGCCGGATCCTCTCAACGACTATCGCAACCCCGCGTGTCATAATTTCGGCCGCCGCCTCGTGCGACCTCCCCTGTGCCAGCACCAGGGTGTCATCTGCGTAGCAGACGACGCTGACACCACTAGGGAGGTCCGCGCGCAGCACCCAGTCGTAACCGATGTTCCACAGGGGCGGTCCCAGAACCGATCCCTGTGGGACACCGCACGACATCTCTCGCCGGTTCCAATTTCCGCAGCGACTGGGGTAGATGACGGCCCTGTCCGTCAAATAGTCTCCGACCACACGACGGAGGTAGGTCGGCACCCGGTGATACCGGAGTGCCTCCATGATGCAGCTCCAGGGCAGGGAGTTGAAAGCGTTGGCGATGTCGAGAGACACCGCCAAAACAACCCCGCCCCGGGATATCGCATCCCCCGTCGTGAGGGCTCTCACGCGCATGATGACGTCCACTGTAGAGCGCCCCTTGCGGAAACCAAACTGGTTCTCCGCAAGATTCGGCCCCATCCCCTCAAGGTGCTCGGCGAGGCGGTTTGCAATGACTCTCTCAAAGAGCTTGCCGACCTCGTCGAGCAACACAATGGGCCGAAATGCGGACGGAGAGTCCGCAGGGCGCCCCGGCTTCTGGATGAGGACCAGTTTCCCCGTCTTCCAACGAAGCGGGAACTGGCCTCTCTCCAAACATGCGCTTAAGAACCCTTTCAGTCGGGGCCCGAGAGCCTCCGCATCCGAGGCCAGGACCCAGGCTTTGCCAGGCAAGCCATCTGGTCCCGGGGCGGTATTTTTGGCCTTGAGCCTACCTACCGCCACTCTCAGGTCTACCCCAGTCACTTCCGGAGTGTCGTCGTCGTCGCTTGGATCCGACACCGCAGGTGGCGGAGCCATAGGCGGGGGCGGATGTTCCCCCCGCGAGGGGAACAGAGCGCTCACCACGTCCTCCACGAGGTCGGGCCGGAGACTCTGCGTCAGCGGGGGGGCCCAGGTGCGGAGTTTGTTCCGCACCATCTTGTAAGGGCGCCCCCACGGATCTCTGTCGAGAGTCTCCAGCATCTCTGAGCGGGCCAGTTCCCTGGCCCGCAGGACAGCCTCCCCGGAGGGCGGTCTTCGCCGCTCTGTATCCCTCATACAGCTCCGCCTCAATGGCTTCCGCATCCGGCGGGCGGATGCGGAGCCTGCGATGCCTGGCGTACAGGCGCCGCGCTTCGACACACGCCTCGCGTAGAGACGTTATTTCGCGCGACCACCAGTACACCTGGCGTCGGGCGCTTCCTGGCCGGACTCGGGGCATTGCCACGTCACATATGTCGGACATGGCCGGACATGGCCCCCTGGAACCACTCTGCCTCAGTGTTAACGTCGGCAGGCCTGTCCGGTGATGTCACCCAGGCCTGCACGATCGAGGCTTCCAGGAGGAGCTCCCGGTCCAGCTGCTTCAGCGCCCAACGCGGACCACTCGGGGCCTGTTGGAACGGCGCGCTCGAGGACTGGGCGGAGACGTCAAACCGGATGTACCGGTGGTCGGAATGTGTCTCCACCCCCTCCATGACACGCCAGTCAACGACACGCGGTGACAGAGCGGGGCTAGCGAACGAGATGTCCACCACCGACTCGCCCCGCATCCGCACACACGTGGGAACAGAACCCCGATTAAGGACGTCCAGGCCCCTCTCCAGGGCCCAGTCCTCCACCATCCTTCCCCGCACATCTGTGCAACGAGAACCCCAAGCCAAGTTCTTGGCATTGAAGTCCCCGAGGACAAGCACGGGGAGGGAATGGCTTCCGACGACGACACTCAACTCTGCGAGAGAGTTGTGGAACTCGGCGAGAGTTCGGCTCGGGGAGAAGTAGACTCCCACCACGACGATCTCCCCGAACCGTGCTGCTACGCACCCCCGACCCCTCCTGACATTTTCAAGGGTCGGGGTACCGGCGGCGGCCGATGACACTATGGTCACTGAGCCGTCAAGGTCCGCCACCCAGTCTTCCCTGGGCAGGACAAAGTACGGCTCAGAGACCACAGCGATGTTGATCAACCACTGCGCCATGCTCTGAAGCAACAGGTTCTGAGCACAGGCGCAGTGGTTGATGTTCGCCTGGAGGAAGCGTAATGGCGCCGTTATTGAACGTCCATTATCGCTTCCCCCCCTCGGGACCCCTGTGAGGGCCCCTCCGCAGGCGAGCTCAAAGCGGCAGCGGCGGCGGCGACAGCGACAGCGGCTGTGGCGGCCGCGGCAGCGGCAGTGGCGACGGTGGCGTTGGCGGAGGTGGCGGAGGGCCTTCCCCTGCCTTTGGCTCCGCTCTTGGCGGGAGCGGCGCAGGCCTTGCTCCCAGCCCGATGATCGGCCGGCTTGCGGGCCGCCGCACATGCAGGGCAGTGCGGCGCAGCGCTGCAACCAGCCGACACGTGGCCGGGCTGACCGCAGCGGAAACAGAGACCGCTGCGGTCAACCTCCGAGGCACACTTCACTGACACGTGGTGTCCCACGTGGCAGCGGAAGCACCTCAGAGGTCTGGGCTCGAGCAGTTTTACCTGCGCCGATATCCAGCCCACCAAAAGCCTTCGGCCCTCCACAATGGCTTTCGCCGCCGCCACGGGGCAGCTCACCGTAACGGTTTGCATTCCCGTGGGGTCCGGACGGAAGGTGCCTGCCTTGACCTGGTCGGCAGAGCACCCCCCGGACCTAGCGACGGCGGCCACCACCTCCTTCTCGGTGACGCAGTCTTCCAGACCCATGACGCGCAGGTCGGCGCATCTGACGGGTCTGGAGACTCGGGCCTCGTCCGCGTTTAGGGACGCTCTCAGCTTTTCAGCGAGAGCATCCGCGGACGAGCCGCTGGTTTCACCGGGGATCTCCAGCATCCGAGCCCCCGTTGCGGTGACTCTGAGCCGGAGGCCCCCGGTGATCCCGAGCTCACCGAGATCCACATTCTCCTTCGCCTTCGCCAGCAGGTCGCGGTAGGTCACGCCCTTCTTTTCCGCTTCTGGCTGTAGTGTAATCACTACAGCGGCGGTTTTCGGGGCGCGAAGCCTCGCCGCGACCTTTCGCGCCTTGTTCTGGCGCTGCCTTTCTTGTTTGCGGGCCTTTTTGGCCGCCTTTCGCCCCCTCTGCTTCTCCCCGGCCACTTGCCATTCGGCTTCAGCCGTGGGAGGTGCAGGGGGTGTGGGCCCACCCGCAACTGGCGCTGGCGCTGGCACCGCCGCCATCTGTGCCGCTGCCTTGCCCTTCTTTTTCCTTTGGGCCGCCTTCTTCTGCCCAGCCGGTGCCGCCACCTGTTTGGCCGGAGTCGGCTTTACAGGGGGCGGGGGGGGCAACGCAGCCACGCCGGGGGGCCGACTGGATGGCCCCGGAGCGGATGCAGCAGCCGCGTACGAGCCTCTGCTCGTGCCCGCGACCGCCTTGTTCGCGCCAAGGGGAGGGCGCAGAACAATTCCCTCCAGGACGGAGAACCGCGCCTGGAAGGAAGCTAGCTCCTTTCGAACCAGGTCCAGGACCTGGTTCTCCACCGGCACAGGCTGGCTCCCCCTCTGAGCTTGGGCCCCTCCACTTTCAGGGGCCACGCGGGGGCCAGGCTTACTCAGACTGGCCAGATCTGCCTTGAGCTTGGAGTTCTCCTTCTGGAGAAGCTCCATATCCGCCGCAAGGCGGGCCACGTCCGCCCGCAACTTAACCACCTCATCCCCTTGTGAGGAGGGAGGTGGAGGCCCCGAGAAATACGCCTCCGCCGCCGCCAAGATGGAGGCGGAAGCCGCGGGTATGGCCTGGCGTTTCGAAGAAACCTTCACCTTTACGGCCACACTTTTTAGCGCGGCTGCCACCTCCTCTGCAAATCTGGACTTACGCTCCGCCTCGGAGCCGCCAGGTGCACTCGCCTCACTGCCAGACCCCGGGGCAGTCATGCCCGGGTGGCGCCCCTCTTCGGCCAGTCGTGCCGACCTTTCTGAGGCAGAAAGCCCCCCTCGCTTGCCTCGGATCCCCCCGCGCTTGCTGGTGGGGATCTTGCGAGCAGAGGCCATCTGCTCCTCCTCTGAGGACGACGAACAGTCGCCGTCCTTCCGGGACCGCTTGCGGAAGAACTTACTGTTCTCCGTAGCAGCCCCGGCACCCTCGCGGCGGGAGCTCCCTGAGCCTCCCGCAACACTCACCTCACTCAACGCGGCGTCGGACTCCGACACCGCGTTCCTCCTCTCCTCTTCGTTGCCGTTTCCGGCGGTTTTGGTTTGTTGTTTATTTTCTTCCATATTTGAACCCACGAGTATGGGGGAAATACACTCCTAACTAGGCAGAGACCCCTGTACCTAGAAGGGCAGCTTCTCAGTTTTTATTACTCGCCAGAGGGTCTGCAGGTACCCCAGCGAGGATAAGCAGTAGCGACTGATTCGTCCAATAGGCACACCCGTCAGCCATACATCCCCTCGCGCTGCGTCGCCGCTTGGGATTCGGGGTAACTTTTTATAGAGGTTTTCTATCTCGCAGTCCGGGCGGTTAAGCCAAGACCCTCGGTCCCTGTCCAAAAGGACTCGGAGTCGCGAGACGTGATCCACGGCACTCCGATACGGGATTACGAGATCAACGGTGACAGAGAAGGACGCATCCTTCTCTGTCTGCTCGGCGGCAGGGTAAGTGCACACCGAGCCCGCCGTAACACACTCCTCCGCTGTGCCCTCTGCTTAACAGAGGGTACGCCGAGGAACCCACCGTTGGTCCGTGTAGGACCCCACACATTGCCAGACTCAGTAGCCGCGGCAGTGCCAATCCCAAGGGATGAGAATTTCTTCTCATTCCAAGAGGAAGGACACTGCCGCGCCCAGGGTGCACCGGCCCAGCGGCTGCTGTTTCCTCCAGACGTATCGAGAGGAACCAGCAGCTGCCGAGCACACGTGGAGGACTTCTGGCATCGCACCCCGCCAGAAACATCCTCAAATGCTTTTCCTGTGAGTAGCTCATTGCAAAGTAATAAGGCTTTAGCTACACTTCTACTTAATAATTGGGTCGCTAATCGGACTTTCATTATTTGGTTTCGGAAATGGATATGCTTATTTGTTAGTTTATTTGCAAAATGTAATTGCTCATTTGTTTGCAGTTTATTTAAAGACACTAATAAAGACCATTTTATTTTTTCATTTTGTGCATCATAAAATATCTTTTTGCTTTCGAATGTATTTCTTATCAATTTTATCATGTGACTGGGATCAAGAAATATAACAACACTTTCTTGATTAACTGGATGAGGGAAATCTGTTTTTAAATTATCTGGATCAGTCAATTTACAACCTAATATTTCTGCAGTGCTCAAATTTGTTGGAGCACCATCGAAAGTCATACTGACTATTTTTACGCCTACTTCGTGGCATAAGCTTAAACATTGCCTAATTAATGTAGCTTTGAATTCAGCTTTGATACTATTGATGAAAAAATATCCTACTGGTATTTTCCACTTTTGATCTAGTGATACAACCATGAAAACAAGAGCTTGAGAAGCTATTTCGTCTTTTATGTCACCAAATCCTAAATTGACGAAACCTTCATTCGTTTTGGTGTTCCATATTTTTTGACGTCTAATAGAAATCTCATCAAAAACTAAAGAACAAATTAACTCCTTTCCAGTTTTGATTCTTTTTAATTTCAAAGCGCGAAACGACTCATTAGTAAAACCAGGCTGTGCATCTATACTAACATACCATCTGCGTAATGTTCTTACATGTGGAAAAACTTTATTGAAACATTTTCTGGCATAATTATACGCGGCAGGAGAGTAATAATGCAGAGTTAAAGCAAATTTACGAAGAGACGGACAAAATTTACGACGCGATAATCCTGCCTTCGTGGAATTTCTGTAGAGTCTATCATAGAGGGCTTGAGTTTCTGCTGTAGTTTTAAGAGAGTTTACCACAGTTTTTTGGATGAAAACTTTTTTTCTAAATGGTTAACGAAATCTTAAAAGTTTAATATTTTACGTTTTAAATATCTATTTTGTTGGCCTATTTTTTTAATTTTAATCTGATGACGTAGTTTTTGTTTTTGTAACTTATGAACTTGTGCCTTCAATGCAATTTTTCTCGGAGTGTCGAAAATAGACTCCGAGTCTGAAACATCAACATTGACTGGTGTAGTAAGTCTGGTGGCTTCAGGGTTCATTTTATCATCCTGAAATTATAAAAAAAAGTCTAAATGTGAGTCGTACTCGCGCTAAACTATACTAAGTTTGAAACCTTGTATTTATCGGTTGTTGTACTCATCATTATAAACAACTTTTACTATGGGACCAGCACTGAACTGATCACGAAAAAAAATCTGCTGATTCATACATTATGTCGAGGTATGCAAAAAATGTATGCAGCTGTTATTTATCAAAAAAAACTAATGTTGTAAACCTAAAGACTGAAAATTTCCCTTTCGTTCGCATCTTCTTCAGCAACTGGTTGCGTTGCAAGTGTTAATTGATTGCGAAACTTGATAATGCGGACAAAAGTAATATTTCAATATCTGATTTCAATTTTGTGGGAAGAACATATGCTAATTTTGTAATAAGCGCCCTCTATTGCTGAATAGCTTTACTACTGCCTTGCAGAGATGTGATGTTGTTTATCGATTTTGTCATCGATATTTTATGAGGTAAATAATAAATAACACTTAAAATATAATACTGTTTGAACATAATCATATTATTTAATTTAAATGTCAATAAAAGAACAAGTACTATTCGTTCAAGTAGGGTTCTGTTATTGCAGGTTTCCGAGTGTTTCCTAGTTCAGATGAAGAGGTTCCCAATTCAAGTTACGAAGTACCGTTAGTCTTTTAATTATAAAATAAAATTTAAATATAAAGGAGATGTTTGATTTTGGGCCACCACTATGTACACTACATGGATAAATAGGAAAAAAATAGGGGAATTCCACAAAAATACTAATAAATTATTTTGAAGAGGGGTACAGGCGTTCATAAATGTAGTTTTTTAATAAGAAAACCCTATTTTAGGGCAGCCATGACAGTTGTGTGACATGACGTTTGACGACTTTGACAGTTTTAAGAAGTGACATCTTCGTTTGTCTTTGCTTTGAGTTTGGATTGTATGGACATTTGACTGTTCAATCAAATGTCATTGTCAAAATGACAATGTATACTGCTGCTCTGATCCGCCATGTTTAATTTTATTTTGTGTTGCTCTCCTTGACCAAGCTCATTTGAATGTACATGGAAACGAAGTGAAATTAAAGAAAATTAACAATGAAAAGCGGTTACTGTAATATACAGCAATATTTACATATAGAGTACATAGTGCTGGCCCAGGCTCCATACATTTCTGGAACATCTCCTTTTACTTATTTTACAAAAAAAATACATATCTTTGATAGCAATTTATATATCCATTTCTATATCTTGCATGATCATTTAGTAATTTGTATGTAAACAAAATAAATAAATAAATAACTTGTACACATTGAAACCACTAATCGTTTTATTGTTTTCCAAATATTTTTGGCATTTGATCTATTCAAATGTGAACCGAAAAATAGTCTCGTAACTTTTATTATTATTATCGATACCTTGTTTTTTAAAAGGTTACATCCCTACACAAAGTTTCTAGTATGCTATTCAAAGCTAGATGACGTTACTGACTTTTCGTGTTCCCAATAGCCACTCTAATTTTGCTATATTATTCTAGATGGCGTTACTGAGACAAGGGATCACGGTTTTTCTATGACATTTCTTCGCATAGCCCCTCTATTGTAGGTATATTTAATCTCTTTGTCTAGAACTATTTATTAAAATAATTATTACTAAGTAAATATAACAAATACTTACGAAAATAAACCGAAGTTAGATCCAGTCGTTCTACCATAACGAGATTTACAATAACGTAATGCGCAACTCGGCATATTTTCTTAGAAAATATTTTTCTTTTGTTTGACAGTTTGTCAAGAATACGACATAACATGCAGGCGTACCTACCACACTAGACTGAGCGACTTTTGTCCACTAGGACAAATGTATCGGATTACGATTTTTTTCGCTATGTCCCGTCTATTGTGTAGTATAATTTAATGTCTTTGGATTTAGCTGAAATAAAAATTATTTTCTCAATATTTACTTTGTTGACATTACGTCAATTGTCAAGCTGTCAGTTACTTTTCCTCTACTTATAATTTTCTTACTGGTCTAGGCCTATGAAGGTTTCTTTTGATTTATATAATTTTATTTTATTTTATTAACATATTAGCTCAAATAATGTATTTTAGAGATAATTACGATTGTTTACTAAATAACAGTATCTTATCTTACTTTTATAAATTAATTAGCACGCTCTCAGAATTCTTCGAGGAAGTTTTTACTGAATAATACTGGCTGTTTTAAAAACAGGCAACTGACATTTTTGATTTTAAAGTCAAATAATTCTAGGGAGAATTATAGAATTATAATAAAACAACTGATATGGAAAAACTGCGGATTTTTGGCTATAAAAGGAGATTTCCTGTCACATTCGGCAGTCTGGAACGGGATCTCATACGAGATATATTATAACGTCACTATTGACAGTCTGAAAGTCAACGTACGTGGAAGCTGAACGTCGGTCTCCAAGTCTACCTTGCCTGTCCACTGACGAGCCCTAAGCCCTAAAGCAGCTGAACGCCGGTCTCCAGAACAACCTTGCCTGTCCACTGTCGCGCCCCAAGACCTGAAGCCGACGCGGATAATGTAATGTTTGTGTTTTTGTACTTACGTTTTTAACTATTGTAATCCAAAACATTATCACATGTTCTTTCCGAATAACTTCATAGCTTTTATGTGGAGGCTTGGCATGCCTTTTCCGCCTTTTAATTAGTATTATTTAAAGCATTTCTGTACATTTTGGTGTTTCCAAATCTTTGTTTACTTTTGTGATGTCAGATAATGACAATGACAAGCCTAGTTTTCTTTTTAATTTATTCCTGTAACTAGTCATTGTAGGTTGTATACGTTTGATGCTAGACCTCTTTTGTAACCATTTTATGCTTCCATGTTCTAGAACACTATAAAAATTATAACTGCATGATGACAGGAAGCCGAGCCTGAATGGTCAGTCTGCGTGTGGTCCTTGACCCAGCAACAAGCTGGACATTACTCTGAAGATTTGATGTGATCGCTAAGTTCGCAAAGTCTAACCCTAATATCCTTGAAAAGCTGCTGCTACTATACTGCTACACTACTACGGAGAGCTTGGACGCTGTCGGCCTTGAAAAGGCATCCACTACTATTTCTCAGAACCTGGACATCGACAGCGGGTGAGCCTCGACCTTCGAACCCTCGCAAGAATGGCGTCTGCAAGCGAGTCTAACGCTGCGGCGAGCCGCTCCTGCCTACTGCGAGCTTCAGACCTGGACCCTTCTCATCACGTTACCTCGGCTTCCTTAGTCTAATAAAGCATCTTGCTATTATTTTCTCTTGCCATTTTCTCTTACTTTACACAATGCAACCTTACGTTTTCCTCTCCAGGAAAACGTAACGTTACAAACCACCTTCGGCCAGCTGCGGGATATCGTCTGCAACTACAGGGGAGTACCTATCCTTGCAGCAGTGACCTACGACCCTACTAATTTGTGTGCCTATGGCTCTGCTTGCCGTAATATACTTTTAAATGTTACACACCCGACTTTTATTCCTCTGCCAATAATTAGGTGAGAATTAGACGGGTGGAGGCTACAACAGTATCAAACAATAGATAAAAACGGAAGATATCCCTTAATTGTCAATATAAGTTTAGTTTTAAACCGTGAAAGTTTAAAACAAGGTCTTCTCTATTAAACAGCAATATGTTTTGGAACCAAGCAAGTGAGATCCACCAACCCGTATTGGGCCTGTTTGTTACAAATGATTATTCTATTCTATTCTATTCTTATATTATGACCCTCTCGCATAGGAGGCCTGATTGGAGCAATATAGCTGATTATGATGCTAAAGCTACTGAATCTAGCACCCGCTGATGCGCTGCAGTGAGTCTGTAGCAGAAATACCTCTGACCAACTGCTGTGTAAAAACCGCGTAAAGAAGAGAATACATTTTTGGAGATGCAGACGTGGTTGGCGAAGGATCGAGGAGATTCATAATAAAATTCACAAAGTTTATTGCGTAGTTTACTTTTACTTTAGAAATAGTGTGGTGTACAAATACAATTAGTTCCTATTGATCTAGTTACGTGACAACAAATAGGAAGAATCTCGTTGCTAAATAAATAAATAAAATAAAATAAAATCTTGCCAAATGATGAGACCCACTCGGGCCGATCTTCAGGTTAAGCTGCGCTTGCTAATGTTGGTTCATGGTTCGGCGCCCACGCATTAGACAACGAGTTTCCTCCGTGGTCCGGAAAGCATGTTAGGCCGTTGGTCAAGGTTGTCAATTGTACACTCGGTTCCAAAAATACCGGGTCAGTCACATAAACCCGAATATCTCCGGAACTACGTATGCCATCCTAATGAAACGAAGTTCAATTGAAAATTTAATTATACAGATAAAAAATAAAATAAAACTTAGTTGCACCCACAATATTAATCTCTAAATTATTAAAAAAAACTATAGTAGTCATATTTTCAGAAGACTATTTTTTTTTTTTGTTAATTTTGCTGTTTTTCATCACTTTCTTCATTTAATACTTTGTATTGCCTCCACGAGCTCTTCTGACAGCTTCCAGGCGATTAGGCATGCTCCAAATTTCGGAGGCGGTGCTGAGGAATACCTTCCCATTCCTCCACCAGTGCTGGTTTGAGCTCGGGAAGCGTGATTGGTGGAGGGTTTCGACCTTTCACGCATGTCTGAAGCTCGTCCCAGGCGTGCTCGATGGGGTTTAAGTCCGGGCTTCGCGCTGGCCACTGCATGAGTTCGATACCGACCTCTTCATGCGCAATTCTGGCAGTATGGGGACGCGCATTATCATGCATTAATATGCCATGCCGGTCCATTCTGGCCATGAAAGGACCTACATGTTCATTGAAGATCTCCATGTACCAAATAAATAAAAGACTAGGAAGACGATGATCAAATGTAATGCGTGGTTGCTATTTGGAATTAATTAAAATTGACATTGACACGATGAGCAAAATATTGAATTAAGACAAATCGAACTGTAACAAGGCAAGCGTATAGGCGGTGATGACGCTACTCATCTGGAAAGGTAACGTGGCATCAATGACAAATAAACCATAGGCGTTGAACTTGTTAAACGATGTTAATTGCTGGCGTTGTATGTTCTTGCATATTCTTCTTTGTGCTTCTGTAAAATATAAAACACTGTACTGCTGACGATCCAAATGGTATCCAATATTATTCGTTAATGTATCTGACAGACTAAACAGAATCATATCGTTTTTAGTTAGGAATCATCCCTATTATTGTCGCAGATTATTTCACAAGTCTCGTGCTCGCAATAAATTGCGACTGCTAGACTGAGTTGCTGGGATTCCCGACTCGATCGAAATGTTGTTGAGTTTTGCATCAGTCACACACGGTTCATCACGGAGTACGGATTTATGGCCGGTTTATAGAAATAAACTCCACTTATTACATGATACGGTCTAACAAGCTAATTGGTTTATAGTTCTACCCACAAATTACATTGCAAAGTGTAAACTAAATAACTGGTTCGACCGTACTTAAACACGACCACTGAATATGCACGAGACAGTATTTAAAAATTACAAATCTATTTAGTCGGTCAGTTAGATTATTGAAAAATAATGGACACCTATTTTTTGTTTTTGAAAATTAATGAATATTGAAAAAGATAAAGCGCATCAAAACTCGGGAGTGGGGGCTCGTGACATAAGAAATAGCTAAAAATTATACCCAGGCGTGACGTATTGGGAATTTTACAAGCGTCGTATGTTCATCAATTTTGATTTACGTAACAAAAGAAAAAACACGGGTCAGATATTTTTTTATAATCTACATGACGGAGTTATTAGATGTTTTCAGTCGACAAGCCTACTACAAGATTCCAGACAAAAGTCATTTATTTCTACACAATAATAATATACTTAGCAGTTACCTGAACATCTTCTTGATTTCTTAAGCAGGGTTGAAATACTTTTCACTTTAGTCATGGTTGCATAGAATCTCTCGCTTTCGATGCTCAGGATGACCTGTAAGGCCGTGCTTTTGACCAACCAGGATTGTGATGTAATTGCAAATATTGCAAACTGAAACGAGGTTGGTATTTAGTAATTATACAAGTTACATTAAATAATATTAAATTTAAAATTAAAAAAAATCCCCGACAGTCGAGTGTCATAATTTCAAGGTATTTTAAATGAAATTATTAATATGGGTATTATGGGGGGTCAAAGTTACAACTTTTTGACATGTTTTTTTTTTAAATATAAGTTTTTTTTGTAAGATTTTGACTATTAACACTTTCAAGACCCCCGTACTATTCAATCCATCCATCAGCACAATGTTTTAAGTGCGTAACATTGAGTTCTACCACAAAACGTGATTTATAACCTAAAAAAAAAAGTAGTTTCCCAGCAAAAAATTTTGCTTAAATTTACTTAGTTTTATGTACATATTGCTTAGTTAACGGCTTTGTGATGAGGTGGTTTACACCCTGTATAGTCAGAGGTGAATGTTTTTTTTAAAATTATGCAATGAACCAATTTGTTGTAAGTATATGTATCTGTGGCAATTTTACTTTCTGCACATGTGTGAAAGAAACATGAAAAACTCACGCGTGTGAAATACACTGCATTTTGAACCTAATCGTAGTGCGAAAAGAACCAGTTTAGAAAAGTACGTCAAATAATATTATAAAGTGAGTAAATAAAGCAGTAAAAAGTAGTGCGCAAAAGTCATGAAGAAGTTACGAATTCTTCCTGAAAGTTTATCAGTTTCCCAGTAACCCTTTCCCCAAGTAAAAACAAGTGAGGTTGTCTGAACCGACAGGTGTAGGACGTCAGCGCCGTCTAGGTTCAACGATTATGTGCGCACAGTTATAGTATAGGCAGAACGTCAGGTAGGCGCACATACGTCCCCGCGTCTAGCCATCACGCCCGATCGGCACAGTTATAGAATTATAAGTGTTAGATGTTGAATCGGTAACAGAATCAAATATGAATATGATCATGACGCTTGCAACAGCGTCGAAATATCGGGAGCTCAAAATAACAAATAATCACGGATGATATCCGGTAAGTGACAATATATTTATTTATTTATTTATTTAAACTTTATGCACTTAATGTACAAAGGCGGACTTAATGCCTTGGGCATTTTCTAATATAAGTTTAGAATCAAATATGTAACACTTATAAATGTGTTTTCAATGTGTTAACCCAAAACACTTACAAAAGTGTAACCGTAACATATCTGTAACAGATATAAAAGGTTTAACAGTGTTAATAAGTGTTCAACAGGTAAACTCAGCGTTGCTATTGGATAGCCGAAATCTAGTCGCAGTCTGTTGTAAATCTGATTATTTCAGTTACACATATTAACACGTATAAAAGGTTACAGTTTGAGTCCCTGGTTTTGACTATGTCATATAGAAAGAAGTAAAACAATACGTAATAAAGGGTGTAAAACACATCTTAACGAAGCCCGAAAGGCACTTGTTCTCCCCGTCATTGCGATCATTTATTTGTTCGTCACCATACCTGGGAACTTTCTAGTTTCGGAGATATTGGGGGTCAAACTTACAGCTTTTTGATGAAACATGATTTTTCACCCCAAAAAAAAACAACAATAACTTTTACGTAAATTATCTTAGTTTAATGTACAGAATGCTTGGTTGACGGCTTCGTGATGAGGTTGTTTACACCTTTTATGTTCAACTAGCTGACCCACGCAACTTCGTCTGCGTCACTTAAAAGCTCACAAAGGGAATAAAATTTCCCCCGTTTTTGCAACATTTCTTATTGCTGCTCCGCTCCTATTGGTCATGGCGTGATGTTATATAACCTATAGCCTTTCTCGATAAATGGACTATCCAAAACAAAAATAATTTTTCAATTCGAGCCGGTAGTTTCTGAGATTAGCGCGTTCAATCAAACAAACAAACAAACAAACTCTTTTGCTTTATAACATTGGTAGAGATTCATTTGATTTATAAAAAAAAATTGGTTGTCTGTAAAGTCGGTTTACGGACGATAGATTTACGTGATAACGTCATAATCATTATTTTATGTAATACAAAAAAGGAGGTGGAACGTTACTATGGAACGTTACTATGGAACGTTACTATTTTTCATGAGTGTTGCTGGTATTATCAATTTATAAGACGTTATCACGTCAATAATGTACTTACATCTGCTCCATTGTCTGCCAACATTTTTTGCATTTGTAGTAATATCGCAACGGTCATTAATCCATGACAGACTGTGTGTATTATATAATATGCTATCTAAAAGTAAACACAATTGTATTTAATGTACAGTGCCGACCAAAAGTCCATAGGCTATCTCACAAAGCAATAGCTTGACGTTTAGTTTGACGACCTTCTACTTTCAACAAAATAGATATTGTCAGCAACAAGTTGTAGTTCATAATTTCAATGGTAATATCTAAGACATGATGGCCTAGCGGTTGGGCCCGTCCAGAATTAAGAGTGAATCAGTAAGCCGTGAGTTCAAATCCCGCACAGTTACTTTTAGACTTTTTGTAAGTTTTTACTCTACAGAAATATTATATTCTTTAACTTGTTTGCTTTGTTCACACATTTCGTAAAGTTAGGGAGGTAGATAGAAAAATAAGTCAAGAATTTAGTTAGATTTCTGTGAGGTAGACATGAGTTTTATGAATATTTTAACTTGATCGGAATGAACTTTGTCGTTTGGTTGTAGTCATACATAATACACTATACCTATAATGTGGTAGTTGATGGTCAGTGACGTGGGGTTTAATAGATAGCAGTATTGTTGTTGGTGTGATTCTTAAAATGCGGGCAAATATTAATATTATGGCGAGCGCGACTATTATCGCGCTGCATAAAAGTGGCTTTAATACAACTGAATGTGAGTATTATAATTATTTATGAATTGTAATTTAAACATTAAAAATTAAAAGCGAATGGGCATTATAATTGTTCATTTATTTGGTGACCTGTGGTTTACATAATTCGTTGTTTTTTTTTTTCAATCTATCATGCAAGATTAATAATTAGTGTTTATTATTGGATTTATAAATGCAGAGTGAATTGTGAAGTGTTGATTTATAGCATCTGTATTACAGCTGCCTAACATCATTTTTTTTTTTTGTTTTAAAGAAATGCAGTAAGTCTCTGGATCAAAAGGTATCAGGAAGAGGAGAGCTTTGCAAGTAGACAGCGAAATGGAAGGTCGTCGCTTATTAGCGAACCGCAGCGAAGCGCAGCGACAACATATCGTGGGCGAATATGAAACCAATGGTTTCATACCTACGACACACTCGGAGTCACCGCAAACTGTTCGCCGTGCCCTCCACGCTGAAGGCTTGCATCACAGAAGATCAGCTAAAATGCCCTTCTTGACAGAAACACATAAAGAAGAACGATTACGTTTCGCACGTCAATATTTAGACTTTGACTGGATTACTACCATTTTTTCTGATGAAAAGACTTTTAAATCAAGTCAAAAGGGTAGACGTCGTTTATGGCGCAAGGATAACACTCGCTGGTCCGATAGAAATATAATCCCTAATACAGACTCAGGTCGAATTGTGGATAAATGAGTGCCCCCATAGAAAATCTATGGGGTTTGATAGTGCAAAGGTGGGATGAGAGGTGTATTACACAATTAACAACCCATTGCATAAAGGTGTGGAAAAATTTAAGAAGAAACGAAATATGTTGAAACAGTGTGGGGTCCATGCGCAAACGTCTTCTTGACTGCATTGAAAATAATGGGGGTTACACAAAATATTGATCTCTAATGCTCTAGTTTTAATTAGACGTGTTATAAAATGTTTAGTGATATTAATAATTCCTAAATTGAGGTTTTGTTTCAATCTTCTTTTCTTCGGGAAAATGAACACTTAAACTATAACCTCAATATGAGTTACATTTATTGTGACGTCACATAAAAAACATGTTCACGAAGTCTAAATTATGTATTAGTTTTCAGTAAGCTCTGTTGAATACCGATAGATAGTAGATAGAAGTGGGTATCTAAAATTATATTTGTGTGATTAGAATATCCTTGTTATGTTAATAAAAAATTACTTCAAAGTGGGTATACAGATACACAAAAAAATCTTATGAACGGTTACAAGAGAACTTCTTATATCTAGGTAGGAATGTGACGTTACAAATCTCATTAAAGTTGTTAATTATATGAATAAATGAAACGAATAAAACAATTTTTGTTATCTGTCAGCACGACTTTTTTTTCCACCTTCCAACACCGAAAAAATATTACACATAAATAGTTATGATGGGTAATTAACTTATATTTAAATCCTTATAAAAATAAATAATGAGCATGAACCCATTTCAAAATAAATACCTAAGTAAATAGTTTTTGCATAAAATACAAATATTAATTAAAGTGGTTACAAAAAAAAAAAAAACTTATTTTGTAAACGGGATTTGAACTCAAGACACGTTGATCGTGAACCCACTGCTTAACCTAAACAGCTATCAACGCCTAGTAATTATGGTTGAAGTTTAGCTATCCAATGCAAATACGATCATGCGTTTGCTGCGTGTATAACAAAAGAGACGGTAATATATTTCTTTATGTTTCGTGGAGAGCGACGCGACAACTTGCGACAGTAGGTGACTCTGTGGCTGTGGGTGCGTAGGTAATGTATTGAGACAGCTTACACATACAGCCGCACGGACGCTCGCCCGTGCGTTCACAGCAATACGATCCTTAGCGTGCCTGTGCACTTATGAACGCTTACTGTACATCACTACATATTATAAAACAAAGTCTCCCGCCGCGTCTGTCTGTCCCTATGTATGCTTAGATCTGTAAAACTATGCAACGGATTTTGATGCGGGTTTTTTTAATAGATAGAGTGATTCAAGAGGATGGTTTTTAAATATAATTTTACGCGGGAAAAGCCGCGGGCATCGGCTAGTACATACTAAAACATAGGATTTTACTTTAAAGGTACAGGATGTATTGCAGAACATAGGACAGGTATTTTACCCCTGACTAGCTTATACGCAATGGCTAGTGCCGTTATTGTGTTTTTACACAGGTTCATACAGATATACAGGGAGGAATTCTTCAATGCCTCCTGGAGGGAAAGGACTCAAAATACTGAAGTTTGCAAATTTTACTCAAAGGAAACATTCCTTTATTTTTAACAAGAAACAAATCTACATTCACAGATGTTCGAAAATTCGCTTGCCACACTCGGAAATCGAACCGACTAAAGTTCGAAAAAATTATGATCCTATCGAATAATCAACACAACATTACACACATTACACAACATTACAGTTTTTACGACACACTGAGTAAGGGTATTAAAGGGGAATTTTTTACTGCACCTCTATTAAGAAATTTAAGCAAACAAAATTTCTCCACTAATAACCTACTGCATATCAAATAAATGACTGTACTACAAATTAACTACTTGATTACCTAAACATGTTGTACTAAAAAATGTTTAAATAAAATACATGAAAATCTGATGGCTTTTTTTATCTAATTTACAACAAAAATCTAGCTGAAACCACAGGTATACACATTTTGAAACAATATTACTCACCGTAAAACAAAAATACTGATTTGCACACAATTTTTTTTCTCGCGATATTGTAATGTCTCGAATTATTGTCAACTGAACATACGGAAGTATCTCTGCCCCCATAATCGGGACTTGGGGCACCCCCCGTTAGGTTAGTTAGGTTCCTTTAAACCCTACACTCGGAAATTGATTAATTTGTTGAGCAAATTTAGTGTGCAATTCAGTATTTTTGGTGATAATTTCGAATATTTTGATTGAAAAAAGGGGATTTACAGTTAAAGTATTAAATACCGCCCGTTATTAAATACTCACCAAAAGACGAAATGTTTTCTCAAAAATCCTATAAGCTTCTAGAATATTTAGGTACAAATCATACATTCGTTCCAAATGTGACTGATTACTGCAATTTCCTTCGTTGCTAGTTAATTGCACGTTCTTTATCCATACTTCAAGCGTTTTCCTCAATAAAATAATGATAAATGTAGCATAAACGATGTTAATATCTAAAGAAATGCTGGTATAGCTTGACATGAGCTCAAGAATATTACTAAAAGAGAAATGTAAGCCGTAATAGATAGAGCCCCCAATGTACAGGATATTTAAGAAAATGACGTAAGCCCAGTTGGCAGTAACCAAGCTTTCGAGAAGTTTACCATCGATTTTGAGAACTCTATGCACATGTTGGATTTTCAAAACTAACAAGGCATTGTTATTGGAGTGAACAAAATTCGGACAGTAGTTGAAAATGAATCCAATAGAGAAGAAGAAGAAGTCGTAGAAATTACACCAGTCAAGGGTAGTGGATACTCCTTTCGAGGTTACAATGGAAATCATGAGTTGGATGAAAACTATACTGCGAATTATAACCGCAATGAAGAGACCAGCGAAGTTGTATCTCCTAGTATTTGAAGTGATAAAGTTGTCCCGAATAGAATACTTTGCGCAGATGAAAAGATTTTGCATCATATTCAATGGTTTCAGTACTGCTTGTAAATCTTCTTCTATCAGGTTGTTCAGTAATACTTCTTGGTATGGCACTGTCGGTGTGTTCTTGATTATTACGTCGTTTATTTTAGATGTTACTTTGTTTCTTGAATATGAAAACATGTTTGTTGCACTCGAAGGTTTCACATTCGTTAAATGCGAAATTTGTAGAGAAGCAATTAATTAATTTCGCCAGTTCTCGTTGATTAATTAAAAGGAAAAGTCATGTTTGCAATCAATAATTGGATAGCTTTTCTAGCAATAACAATAAGCAGCCGATTAAAACGTCAGACGTATCAACGGAAATAAAGTAAACAAGATCATGTATGTTTGAAGGTGTTTAATTTATATTGAGTACATAGGGACAACTTGTTGACAGAGGTTCAAAACGAAATACCCAAAATTTACAGTTTCCTTTACCAATGTTACAGAAATTCGAAAATTACTGCATAAAGACAAACTTTTAGAATCAGCCTTTGGATGCCAACAGGGTGAATCTCCGAGGCCAGTCATTTTTAGCATTATATGATTCTAAATTCAACGTAAGGTATATAGATGATGGAACCCTGGGAGATGATGTAGACACAGTCATACAAGACGCACGCCCAGTTGGAGATGACACATTGTTGAACCTCTGTCCGATATACATAACACAATAACTTTATTAATCACAAAACAATTTTAACTTAATCACAAATACACTAAATTTCAGTAATCGCTTAGATATCGCACTTTTAGTTCACTTCGATTCGCTTCGTTGTGTAGCTTAAACAAGACTGACTGTCGCGGCCCTGAGCGGTGTATTAACTCGCCAACAGACACATAAAAAATAACCAAGAATATTCTAGAGGGTTATAGAACTGCTTCATAAAAAAACACTAACAAAAGAGTAGTTGATATACGCTACTTGTACAAAGCAAACAAATATGAACCGTGTTCCCTGGGCGTACGGTCGAAATTATAATGTATTTTTTTATAAATAGGTCGCGAATTTGTACCTACCTAACTTTAAAATTAATAATAATGGAAAGCACTCGAAATTCCATTGTACACATACCGTAATCACGTGCTTTCTCGAATGTGCTAGTAACAATGTCCATTTTATTTTGTTTACTCCAATCTACTTAAAACAGTCTCTTTGTTTATGTACTTAAGGTTCACTTTCTTTGTGGCATGAGACGGTGTTTTAAAAAAATAACAAAATGTGTTTATTCAAAGACTTTCCTTCTTCGTCAAGTCATAAAATGGTTTACTTACAATATTCTAGACTATTGAGTTGTGTTCAAAAAAAAATCCTGCATAGTAGTAGTGTAGCACTATGAATTGCTCATTTATAACAAGCTGTATGAATGAACTCAGTATGAACTTTCGATGTCAAACATGCGGTTGGCAGGCGGTTAACAGTTACACTAATATTGCAAGTGTTTAAGAAATAAAACTAATAAGTATTAATTTCGTACCACCTAAGTTCCATCCCCAGACTGCTGCAGCTTTACTTTCGCTTTCATTCATGGAAACACAGGAAAGTTATTAGATATTTAAGGTTGTTGTAATGCCACTATTTGAAAAAGTGTTATTATATATATTTATTACAAATAAGTAACGTATGCAATTAACAAAGTAAAATGAGGCAAGTTCAGCCCGGTTCAGATCGGACATTCGGATCGGGTTTATTCAACAAATTTAAATTTTGGGTCTTTGAAAGTCGTCACGAGAAGTTATAAGCTCGTACGTGTGACAACCAGACTTGGATTAAAGTCCCAGTTACTGGATTGTAGAGGTCAGATAAATAGTTGTGATTCGGTGGCATTCGGTTATAATGGACAGCCAAAATTAACAAAGTTGGGAAAAGAAACAAATGATGTAGTTGAGAGCCTGGTTACTCAGTACAATCATATATTTATTTAATTATATACCTACCCTCGGTTCCAAAAATAACGGGTCAGTCACATAAACCCGAATATCTCCCGAATTACGTATGCCATCCTAATGAAACGAAGACTGTTCAATTGAGAATTTAATTATACAGATAAAAAATCAAATAAAACTTAGTTGCACCCACAATATTAATCTCTAAATGAAAAAAAAACTAAAGTAGTCATATTTTTCTTAAGATTAATTTTTTTCATGATCGTTTTTTGCTATTTTTCATCACTGTCACAAAAAAATCTTATCGTGAACATCTTCCACGTGCATAATTATTATTCTGTGAGGTGAAGCATGGCAGTCACGCTAGAGGAATGTACCAGAATCCTAACTTTTTTGGAACTTCGGCGGAGCCAGCGTGAGACATTGGTGTATCTTTGTCGACTGTTCAGCGGGTAGTCCAGCGGTACCAAGAGACCGGATCACACCTTAGAAGACCAGGAAATGGCAGACCAAGATGCACAACGGCCAGGAAAGACAGACAACTGGTGGCTAGAATGCTCCAAAATCGTTTTCAAACTGCTGTTGGTCTAAAAACTCACTTTATTGGAGGTGGCAATTTAAGCGCTCAAACAGTAAAGTAGGCAGTTGGTGTACGGAAGACCAGGGGAGCGCTTCCATCAAGCGTGTGCGGAGCAAAAAGTGGCGTACGGTGGAAGCTCCGTACAAGTTTGGGCTGGGATTTCTGCTGAGGCCCGCACCGAGCTGGTACTCATTCAAAATGGAACTCTAAATGCAGAGAGGTACGTGGAAGAAATCTTCAATGAACATGTAGGTCCTTTCATGGCCAGGATGGACAGGCATGGCATATTAATGCATGATAATGCGCGTCCCCATACCGCCAGAATTGTACATGACTACCTTGAAGAGGTCGGTATTGAACTCATGCAAAACGCCCCACCAATCACGCTTCCCGAGCTCAAACAAGCACTGGTGGAGGAATGGGAAGGTATTCCTCAGCACCGGCTCCGAAATTTAGTGTACAGCATGCCTAATCAACTGGAAGCTGTCAGAAGAGCTCGTGGAGGCAATACAAAGTATTAAATGAAGAAAGTGATGAAAAACAGCAAAAAAACAATCATAAAAAAATGTGATCTTAAGAAAAATATGACTACTTTAGTTTTTTTTTTTTAATTTAGAGATTAATATTGTGGGTGCAACTAAGTTTTATTTTATTTTTTATCTGTATTATCAAATTCTCAATTGAACAGTTTTCGTTTCATTAGGATGGCAAACGTAGTTCGGGACATATTCGGGTTTATGTGACTGATCCGTTATTTTTGGAACCGAGTGTAGTTCTTCAATTACTTACACAGTAAAACATACATAAATAGTAGGTAATCACAAATAGTTTTAGGTATAGCAAATTTATCACTTACAGAAGTGCACAGCACTCACAGAATAATTCGGGAAAAGTTATACAAAGCGGACAGGGCGCGCGCCCGGGTCGCTGTTGATAAAATGTATGGCGCCCTGGAACGAAATATACAAAGCGGTGGCACGGGTGCACGATAATTTCGTTCCAGAACTCTACAGAGTGTAAACCACCTCATTACGAAGCCGTCAACCAAGCATTCTGTACATCAAACTAAGTAACTTTACGCGACAATTATTGCTGGCAAATACTTTTTTTTGTAGTGAAACATCACGTTTTGTGGTATAACACAATGTAACGCACTCTAAACATTGTGCTGATGGATGGTTTGAATAGTGCGGGGTTCGTGGAGGTATTCATAGTAAACAATCTTAAAAAACTCTTACAATAAAAACTTGTATTTAAAATAAAACTTGTCAAAAAGTTGTAATTTTAACCCCGTAAATAGAAGGTTCCCAGGTAGGTATATGTAGAACAAAAAAAAAATATCGCACTGACGGGGAGAACCTTTCCGCTTCGTTAAGAGGTGTTTTATACCCTTTTCTACATTTTATTTACAGAGACCCGAACGCGCGCCCTATCCGCTTTGTATAAGTTCTGCCTATAAGAACAAGTAAGATACCATTTTAGAACTAAGATTATACAATAAGCTGATTGAAAGTCGATCCCATACTAGGGACCAGTGACTAGAGTGATTTAGTAAACTCGTACTGTAATAAGACGACGGTGTACATAGTGATGAGATCTAGCACTTGCACGGGCATGACAGCATCTACAGAAAACAGACCACAGACTTCCATCGTCTTGAGGGTTGCACTAAGTCGCTGGATATTCTTGCAGAACCGTTTTTTAGTTTCTGTGGAGAATTTAAGTTAGTTATAAAACATAACACAATTGAGCTAGGCTTGAACATATATTTGATGCCAATAAGGACTGAAACCACCCACTGTTGGGTACAGGCCTCCCCTTTCATCTGTCATACTCCTCTGTTCTGTGTGTCCCTTAAACATCTAAATGCTTTTTCTTTCTTTCTATCTGCTTCTTGCGATTTTATCGAAATCTTCACCCAACGTGCAATAAGATCTAAAGAGGAAGACAGTTTAAGATAGAAGGTTCGCACATGAAGTTTTCCTTTTCCATATTTTATTGATTAAAATCGTTCAGCAACATTCAGATTCTTTTCAAATTTGTGATCATAGGCACCCACATGATTAATGTGTAAGTTTTTCGAATGGACTATTATATTCACTATACTCATTCCTAAGAGTAATCTTTTGAAAGTATGTCATCGATATGCTTTTTTATATCAAATGTATGTTTTTCTTACCAGGGTATGGTACTGACGTTATAACTTGTATGCAGATGCACTGAACTTCTGCCACGGTCGAGTAAAACTTCTCACATTCCACGCTCAAAAATGCCAGAAGAGTTAGATTCTTGAAAACCCATGTTAAAGCCGCAAATGCTAAAACAGCATACTAAAACAAGAATCCTGATATTACAGATTAAGTTTCCATAATTTCTTCTTAAATTATTTAAGAAACCAATGTCGTCACTGAAAAATCTACAGTAATGAATAAGTATTGCTAATGAGTCCACACGAGAGTTTTTTAATCTTTCTTTGGTTTAAAATATGTTAGGTATCTTAACTTGGTTTTATAATCTCGTGAGATTACCTGAATATCGCTGGAGTCAGGTGACTTCATTTCTATACGAACCCAGATGTCCAATAATGCATTAGTAGAGGTGTGCACTATAAAAAAGAAAACCTGCAACAAACATCAATATTTTGTTATATTGCTTGTGGTACTACCCATTTTACTAAGCGATCGGTTTTTTTATCCGTGGTATTACTGGATTGGTACACAAAATTAGCAATCGTGTCAACGATTCAAAATCTCGATCACTTTAGGATATGAAACGCAAGTCATGATGTCAACGTATTATCTTACAAAATACTTTTTTTTTAATTGTAATTCTAAAATTGTGTCTTTAAATTCCATATCAAATTCAAAACATAATGAACATCAGATGATCCGACCATGTTAGAAACACGAATGTTTAAGGTAAGCCAAGGTCCTTGGCATAGAGGCCTACTTGATGAGACGTCAGCTAAGATGGTGTGGACATGTCTCTAGGATGCACGAAGACAGACTGGCGAAGCGCATCTTCTATTCTGAAATCCAAGAAGGAAAACGGAAACGTGGTGGTCAGTTGTTACGTTTCAAGGATGTTCAGAATATACACTTCGCAAAATGCAAAATCGTCCCGAGTGAAGAAATCGTGTACATCGGCAGGTCAACGCCTTTGAAAAGAGAAGGTGGCAACAGGACTTAAAGCGTGATGCCCTTAAAGTCAGACCACCTACAGCTATACCCTACAATTTTAATGGTGTTCTGCCA
Organism: Xestia c-nigrum; assembly: GCA_916618015.1. NCBI lineage: Eukaryota > Metazoa > Arthropoda > Insecta > Lepidoptera > Noctuidae > Xestia > Xestia c-nigrum. The sequence continues at coordinate 2,008,489 of OU745248.1, forward strand.
TTCCCGCTTTGTGCTCGGATTTTTTCGGATATGCTAGCCAGTTGAGAGCACATAGAAGGATAGCACACCAAAAGCTCTCTACAATCATACGAAGAAGCCATCGAATACAGTCGCTGTGGAAATAGGCTAGATGCCATCATCATCACCATCATCACGGTGTCGAGAAATTCAATCTTGAGATAATGATTGTGAACTTGTGTCACAATGATCGCTTGGTAGTACTACGGGTTTTTTTTCCGTGGTACCACTGGTAGTCATATTAATAGTAACACGGGCAATAAACGTTTCTTATTTCCTCTTCCAACCAAGTCACAGATAAACTCGGTATGTAATGGACGATCACCTGTTCACGTTCCGAACTAAGCCTTAGAACTTAGAAGAACTTAGTTTCATCGTGAATATCGACCCGTCGGGCATTTATTATTAACCTTCAAGTCCCTAAACATGACATATTATTAGAATTGATTTATCCACCTGTCGATGGAAGGTCTTCTTAATTATTTCGAAAGCTTGTATGACGTCAATATAACTTTGAAACATATTATCCCAGTACCCGTCATCTGCTGTTTCATTGACGAATCCTGACTTCTGCAGTTCTGCCATCCAAGCTCTGAGAGTTTCACTGACAAGCTTTATGTTCCTTGTAGCGTATATCACGTTTATATCAAAATGAATGCAAGTATAAGTAGTTAAAATATTGGCGATTCCAATCTCACCGAAGATATAACAATACATACATATCCAGGAAAAATGAAAGCAATTGATGGCAATGATGCACGCCCAGTTGAAGATGATAAAATAATTGAAAGAACTTCCTGTTAGGTTAAGAATTTTGTGTATTTTTTGAATTTTCAAGACAAATGAGACATTGTTGAGCCTTTGTCCAATATTTGTGAACGCGTCTAAGAAAAAACCAATGAAATACAAAATTAAGTCGTAGATATTGAGAAAGACGTAGTTGAAGACCTCTAGATCAGTGCTGTTGGGGGTCATGAAGAGCAAAACGTAAATGATACCTAGTAAAATAAACACAGCGAAAACCGACATAACGCTGTAAAGACGACTGTTGGGAGTGATGAAATTATCTCGAATTCTGTATCTAGAACACACAAATAAGGCTTGCATCATATTCATCGGCTTAAGCATAGATTGTAAGTATTTTTCGACTAGTTTTTCAGTTAGCGTTTCAATGATTTCATTATTCAATTGATTTGCGTTATTTCTGTCATTTGGTTCATCGAGTATACCGTGCTCATTTTGTCTGCTATTTTCACTTATAACATTTTCTATGACGATATTGATTTTATTTTTTAAATATTTATTATATTCTGTATTTGGCGACATGGTTGTTACCAGAGACTAAATAAAAAAATTATATTATATTATTATATTTTGTTTTAAATAGATTGGAGTAAACGAAATAAAAACGATGTGTGATTAATTACGCTAAGTAAATGACTTAATATGAACGGCTCATTTACAACAAGCTGTTGAGTACGAACCTTTGATGTCGAATATTAATATTGCTAGTGTAAATAAAACTAACATGTAGGTGAATTTAAATATTTATTTCTACATAATCATGTAAATATTATTTTGAAGACATCATGTAATGAGATACTTTTTTAAAAGCAAACAAAAAACATACATTTCTTTCATTACTATTAGTATGGAAAATTACCAAAATATGTAGGCGATCTGAGAAAGTGTTTATATTTCAAGTGGACTGTACACCGAGAGCTACTGGTAATCGCCTAGAAGAATCTAGATAGGTGACGAACAGGTGAATTATGCGAACTGTTTCCACCAGCACTCACTGGTCTCCAAGTACCTTTATCACAACAACAGGCAGTTCATCTCGGTTGGTTCATGATTCTAAAGCGGATGCTGCGGAGGCGTATTGTCGCAACTACACGATGTGGTTGATGGTAGCGAATTTGCGGTTGCGGTGCGGTAAGCGGGCGGCGCTTGCACAGCGTAACGCGACTACGTGAGACACGGCGCTCTTAGCGGACTCGTTCACGCTTAGCTCCAATAAAATACATCGGCGCCGGCGTGCCATTTTGGGGTGGGAGAAAAAAGGATTACATGGACGTCACAGATGGCGTTGCTAACTATTATCTAAAACACTGAACAAAGTAATGAAATACAGGTATGTTTATAGATAAGATATTCACACTTCTATTTATAAGTAGGTTTAACTTTCTATAATCATTTGTTATAGGGTGTAAAAAATCTCATTACAAAGCCAAAAGCACTTATTCTCCCCGTCATCGCGATCATGTTTTTTTTCTACACCATACCTGGGAACCTTCTAGTTATGGATATTGGGGTCAAAATTCCAACTTTTTGTTACTTAGTTTGATGTACAGAATGCTTGGTTGACGGCTTTGTGATGAGGTTGTAAACTAGGATCGTTCGTATCTTATCTTACTGAGAACATACATTTTAAGGCGCATATATTGCTCTTTATGTTCCGGGGCCGAAACATAAAGTTAGTAAGAGTCAGTTAGTTTAGTCAGTAAGAGTCTGACACTCCCTCCCGCTCCGCCCAGAGTGGGAGAAGTCATTTGATGATTTCCCATCCTAAAAAAAAAAAAAAAAAAAAAGGCGCATATATTGCTGTATTGCAACTTATCAATCTTAATATTTTTTAAATAACGTTACCAAACTTGGACAGTTTTTACTTTTAAAATTGTAAATGTTTTGCCTAGGCGAAATTACATCACCTTGGGGCACCCCGACACGGATATACTAGGTTAGAAGGGAATGCTCCGCCATATCCTTTGTGGTTATTTTAATCATACCATGCAGAAGTAGGAGCCCCGCGAAGCCGGGGTCCGTCGACCAGGACCCCTTCGACTCGGATGCCAATAAACCGGTTTGGCCAAGGACAAACTAGTTGATCCTGCAATTGGGTTTGCCCAGTACCATCTATATTATTAATTCGGAACATGTCTCAAAATAAGACGACAGTTCAAACTAGGCAGGCCTTACTGAAGTTAAAACGACAAAAAATAATTTAGAAAAGTGAATAATTTATACAACCACCGATGAAAAAAGTCGATTCAAACCCCCTGGGTTGAAAAGTGGTGGGCAGTTGAATGCGTTGAAATTTAAATCGGTCCGATCCGAATGGGACTTAATCAGTCCATCATTCTTCATGTTCAGACTGATGCACTTCAACGAACTACACACTAAAACATACATCAACAAAAATCACAAACAGTTTTAGGTATATTAAATTTGTCGTAACACTCAAAGAATAATACAAGACTATTTAGAGACTGTTATAGAATTAAAATTATACAATAAGCAGATAATTAACAATTAAAAGTGGGCTTTGTCGCCAACACACTAAGCTACTCGCAACTATCGAATTTCCCCAATCAACCTTGAACGAATGGTGCTATAGGAAAAAAGTTGAAAATCTATTAAAAAGAAAGGAGATCATTTTTTTGGGCCCACCTGGTTGTTGTATTTATTATTCATTATAACATCAAAAAATAGTAAACATTTTACTATGGTATTAAACAAAATATTACGTAGAAATGAAAACGGAATCTTAAAATCATAATATTATAAGCTATGTTATGATATTTTTTTGCGAGTCAAATCATTCCTGTTGTGGTCAATGTCATTTGGCAGCTAATACTTACGTGAATAGGGGCGTCTTTTTCTTTTTACTAAAAAAAGTACTTTACCTACCCGTTGGTAATTATATCTGCTATAATTATTATAGGATCAGAAAGAACATAAAAATAAATATTGTTAAACTGTGAGCATTTTTAATGCTATTTTTAAAGGTTTACACTAAAATCGTATAGATGGTATAAACAATCCACGTGGCACGGAACGTTATAAACCCACTTTTTTAGTGACTTCATTATTTTGACGTTGACTTTTTCTGCTTAATTTGGTTTTCGTAAGTGTTTTTGCAGATTTTTCGCATTTATTCCGGTTAGACAATGCGTAGCTAATTTAACCATTAGAATCTAGAGGTTATAAGGAAGAAATCAATGTAAGTTTCATTATTAAATGCTACCATTTATGTGGGTGGCTTAATCCCCGAACAAAAAAAATTGTCTCCTTTAGAGAGATAAAGAATTTTTATAGATTACTAGCTTAATGTGATGTAGGAAAACATAGAATTGTTTCACATAAAATTGTAATACAAGAAAACAAAATAAAAAGGCTGAAAAAGAAGAAATTGAAAGTCGATCCCATACAAGGACCAGAGTCTAGAGTGATTTAGTAAACTCAAATTGTAACAAGACGATAGTGTATGTGGTGATTAGATCTAGCACTTGCACTAGCATGGCAGCGTCTACTGAAAACAGACCACAGACATCCATCATCCTGAAGGTTGCACTAAGTCGCTGTATATTCTTGCAGAACCGTTTTTTAACCGACTTCTAAAAAAGGAGGAGGTTCTCAATTCGGATGTTTCTATTTTTTTTTTTTATGTTTGTTCGGGCATAACTCCATCGTTTATAATTGTAACTAACTATCAAATAAGTGTATAAATACCCAGGATTACTGTTTTCATGCGAAAATACACGGTGAAACATAGTGTGCTTCAACCGGTAACTTAAACAGCTGATGTTCCTGTGAAACTATCTGGGGAGTATATTTGTTTCTTTTTAATGTATAAGTAGCGATCATTAGTTAATGAAAAGCTCTCATGGGAGCACTAAGTTCACTATTCAGATAAATCTGGCACTCTTGTAGTTCCCGTTAGATTCAGTGTCACTTGTTGGATAATTATTTGTGTAGTTTAAAATAAGATCATAAAGTAACTATCTATATATTTAAACTGCTAAAATACACAATAGTAACGAACGTTGGTTGTTCTTTAATTTAATTTTGGCAATTTTAGTCAGCTAAGTCCATTAATTTTCAAACCAAGAGTCCTACCCACTTTAGAAAAAAGTAAAGGACAATAAATTAATTTAAATAATAGACTTCATTACACTTAATTTAATCATTTTATTGAAGTATCTTGTGTAAGACTTATAAGCCTACCTCAGTTACCAGTTCTATAATCACATATTCCAGTCTATTTTCATTTTCTCTTTTCATTCTCTTTACCTTTCCCAATTTTATTCATCTAATTAGTTCTCAGTTCTCACCATTCTTTGTACTCCTATTTTCAGTTATATCCCCTGAAACCATGCCTGTGATGACCCGTAAGGCTACTACCCAGGAGTTGCAGGCTAAGTTGAGAACGGCCCTTGATGAACTTAAGGAATCAAACAGCAAATGTCAACAGCTGTTATTGGATAGAGAGGAACACGAGATCGAGATTGAGAAGGTCGTTCTCAAAAACACTAGCTTGAAACGGGAGCTAGTGGATCTGCACCAACAATACACGGATGTTGTTGATGAACGGGACAAACTTCGGGTGGTCACAGATGGTTTCAACGACTGCAGTAATTATTATGAAACGGCTTTATGTAAGGTTAGGGACTTAGAAGATGAACTGCTTCATGCCAATAAACAAATAATTGAGTTTCAGAAACAAAGAGAATGTACTCAGATTAGGGAAACTGATCATCTATATAATCAATTATTAAATTCCAATTGCAACTCACATTCTTTAACAACTATAGATCTTACTGAAGATTCTATTCTGAAATATAATTGTAACAGTTATAAAGTTAGCCAGAATAAAATAAAAAAATATGCAAAACTTAACAGAATAATAAAGAAATGCAGTAAATTTAAAAAACAACAAAAACATGGTTCCAACAACATTAAACTAAGAAAAGAACGTGTTTTTCTCATTAAAAAGTTACATAACTATCAAATTAAATTAGAGGATAGTAAAAATTTTTATGAAATAGACACTCAGAACTTACAGTCTGAGATTCAAACATTAGAGCATCAACTTCAATCATGTTATTCCATGTATGTGAAATCTCAAAAACAAATAAAGGAACATATCCTTGCTACAAACAAATTAGTCAATAAGGATAATAGTAATGCAGACTGTGATGACATGATGACCTTCAATAACACCCAATGTACATCACAAAGGGAACCCAGCCCGGACACTCTCCTGCCTGAGGTAACGGAGGACTCGACCCGGTTGAGCAGTGTTCCGGGTTGTATCCCCATTCTAGAATCACCACACATTGTCCAAGGTTCATCATTGGTAGGTCAAACAGAATGTAGTTCTCCCCCTTGTTGTAGTACACATTGTGGTTCCTTTATTATGTTTTCTGATAGTTTAGGGAAAGGCTTGGGAAAATTAATTAGTAACAATCTGAGTCATTCTACTCAAAATTATTGTACACCTCAGGCTTCATATAACCAGATAACGGCATCCATAACTCGGAAGGAATTCAATCCTAATGATATTGTAACTATATTTGTTGGTAATAGTTTGAACGTAAAAAATGATGATATCACTGACAATGTCACTCAACTATTGAAACTAAATTGTAAGAAAATCATTCTGTGTGCCCTTCCATACTTTGAAAAGTTGTCGAGCAGGCAAAATCATTATATTCATAGTCTCAATAATCACATGTGTTTATTAGTAAGTCACTATTGTGACAAGTTGACGTTTTTCGACACTAACAGTTTCGTCCAGAAATTGAAGTCAACGAGGAATAATGCGTATCTGCCTATTAGTTTTAGACGTCAAATAGCTCGGCTATTAGCTTTTAATTTAAACTCAGACATATGTGGTATGTCGCAGTCTCTTGTAAATAGTTCCACGGAAATTAGTAATTATACTAATTGTAATTTTACACATTTTAGCTTAGATTTAAACTAGTCAGTAAGACAATGGAAGCTACGAGTGATAATTTAGGTAAACTTATCAACTCTAAGGTATCTTCTAGCTCTCAGTTAATTAGTTGTCAAAATGGGGTTAAGCAGAATTCCTTTACATTATTTCATCAGAACATTCAGGGTTTTTCTTCCAAACAATTAGAAATCGAACTATTTTTAGAAAAAACCCAGTTTGATATTATCTGTTTAACTGAACATTGGATGAAGGATTACGAAATGCAATTTAATTACGAGAATTATAGTGTGGGCAGTTGCTTTAACCGGAAGTCTAAGATGCGTGGGGATTCATTAATCTTAGTTAAAAATTGTTTTAAATTTAAGCCTCGTAATGATATTGTCGATCTTTCGGTTGAACATAGCATAGAATTGTCTTGTGTTGAGCTAGATAAGCATGTAATAGTGTGCGTTTACAGACCCCCTAATTACCTGAACTACTCTGAAATCTCTTTAAATCATTTAATTTGTCAAATGTTTTTTCAGAACCAACCCGAATTATTATTATATTACATTTTTGATTGAAAAGAGTGTCCATGCAGTTTCTTGCCCGTTCTTCTCCATAGAGATCTACGCTAGGGAATGGGCAACTACAGTACATTCTCAAGTTATTATGCCTTGTGTCTGTGACTGTAGCCTTTTCTTTTTTTCGTATTATCGACATTCAAAAGTGCCGTAATGGTCTAGTTGAAATAAATGATTTGAGTTTGAGTTGAGTTTGAGTTTGAGTTTGCCAACCGATTTGGAAAATTCATTTTTTGTTGGAAAGGGTATTCTTTCCAAATGGTCCCATACCCACCAAGTCGGGATCTGATGATGGAATCTTGGCGAAATCGAGGGAACTCTTCCAATTTTATATGGAAACGTGTTGCGATTTTGGTATTTTCTGCAACAAGTGAAGCATTTGCGTTGATAAGAACCATTCTACCATCCGATCTGATGATGAACCCAAGAGTCACGGAACTCCATAATGAGACAATGTACCCTAGTCGGGTTTGGGCTTGTTGTAATTGTAACGGTATGCACTTTCCATGTATATCAAGCACATGTGAACCACTAAAAAGTGAAAAATAAAAACTTTTTTGCAAAAAATAAAACCGACTTTAAAAAAAAAACAAAAAAGTGAAAAATAACTTCAGCTTCTGAAGTCGGTGACAAAAAAGCTAAATCAATGAAACAAAGGTCACCGACTTCAGAAGCTAAAGTTATTTTTCACTTTTTTTTTTTTTTTTTTAAGTTTCTGTGGAGAATTTAAGTTAGTTATAAAACATAACACAATTGAGCTAGGCTTGAACATATATTTGATGCCAATAAGGACTGAAACCACCCACTGTTGGGTACAGGCCTCCCCTTTCTTCTACCATACTTCTCGATTCTGTGTGTCCCTTATCGGTCTGCTTCCTGCGATTTTAACGATATCGCCACCCAACTTGCAATATGATCTTAAGAGGAAGAAAGTTTAGTTCAGTTCTCCGTTTTCCATATTTTATTGTTTGTCTTCAGCCACTTTTTCATTTCTTCAAGTTCATGATCATATACGTGATTGTTATCTGAGTTTTTCGAACAGAATACTATATAAAACATCATTCAAGTTTCATCAAAGACACTTTTGAGTATGATCTTTTGAAGGTATCTTACCTATATCATATTTTTTAGATTCAAATGTATGTTTTTCTTACCAGGACACGGTCCTAAAGTTATAATTTGTATGCAGATGCACTGAACTTCTGCCACGGTCGAGTAAAATTTCTCACACTCCACACTCAAAGATGCCAGAATAGCTAGGTTCTTGAAAACCCATGATAATGCCGTAAATGCTAGAACAGCATACTAAAACAAGGGTAGCGATTAATTTTCGAAAGATACTTCCGAAGCATTTTAAGAAACAAGTGTCGTTACTGTAAAATCTACAGTAATGAAGTACAACAGTAATGGGGAACAACAGATGCGCATGACAGATGAGGCCTAAAAGTTTTAGAGTGGCGACCGCGAATCGGAAGCCGTTGCGTTGGCAGGCCTCTCATTTGGTGTACCGATGATCTGGTGAAGGTTGCAGGAATCCGCTGGAAGCGAGTCGCAAGGGATCGGTTGATACGGTGACACTAGGGAGAGTGCTGTGTCTAGCAGTGGACGTATTTCGGCTGAAATGATGATGATTAGGGGAATAACACGTTATGTATATTCACTTAGTTTATCATTTTCCGAGATTACCTGAATATCGCTGCGGTCAGGTGATTTCAATTCTATACGAATCCAGATATCCAATAACGCATTAGTAGTGGTGTGCACTATATAAAACAATATCTGAAACAAGAGGCGATATTTCAATTTTAAACTAAAGCACTAAATGTTTATTATCTGCCAAGCCTTTTCAAACTTAGTCACGGATTAACTTGGGACCTATGTGGTGGAAGATCACGTATCCATAGACCGACCTTGGCAAGCTTTACTTCAACATGAAGAAAGAACCGTGGGGCTTTTATTATTGAGCAATAAGTCCCTCAACATAAAATACTATTCAAATTGAATTACCCACCTGTCGATGGAAGGACTTCTGAAGTATTTCGAAAGCTTGTATGACGTCAATATAATTTTCAAACATACTGTCCCAATACCCATCACCTGCTGCTTCATTGACGAATCCTGACTTCTCCAGTTCTGCGATCCAAGCTTTGAGAGTTTTACTAAGAAGCTTCATATTTCTTGTAGGGTATATCACGTTCATATCAAAATGAACGCAAGTATAACTAGTTGAAATATTACCAATTCCAACCTCACCAAAGAAACAACAATACATGCATATCCAGGAAAAATGAAAGCAATTGATGGCAATGACGCACGCCCAGTTGGAGATGGTAAAATAACTGAAAGAACTTCCTGATAGGTTAAGAATCCTATGTACGTTTTGAATCTTCAAGACAAATGACACATTGTTGAGCCTTTGTCCAATATTAGTGAACGCGTCTAAGAAAAACCCTATGAAATACAAAATGGAGTCGTAAATATTGAGAAAGACGTAGTTGAACACATCTAGTCCAGTTCTGTTGGGGGTCATGAAGAACAAGATGTAAATGATACCTAGCAAAATAAACACAGCAAAAACCGACATAACGCTGTAAAGACGACTGTTGGGAGTGATGAAGTTATCTCGAATTCTGTATCTAGCACACACAAATAAAGCTTGCATCATATTCATCGGTTTAAATATAGATTGTAAGTATTTTTCGACTAAGTTTTCATTTAGCACTTCATTCATTTCATTGCACATTTCATTTGCTTTAATTCTGTCATTTATTTCAATGAGTGTATTTTGCTCATTATTTTCACATATTGCGTTTTCTACAACGATGTTGATTTTATTTTTGAAATATTTGTTGTCTTCTGTATGTGGCGACATTGTTGTTACTAGAGACTGTTATAAGTAGATTGGAGTAAAGGATATATTGTGTTTAATTATGCTAAGTAATTTTTTGTTTTGTTTATTATTGGATTCCTTGTGTTAACAAGGCTCACTTCCTATATTTTCCAATAGATTTTCCCACGACTTTGCTCGCGTTTATTAAGAATAAAATTCGACAATCAACTCCGACTGTACACTGCTTGAGTATTAAGATAATTCAATCATGATTCGAAAGACGTGGCACCATTTATTATTATAAGACCGTTTTTGTTATTTTCCACGGGAACAGCGTTTTTTGTTGAGATCCAGGGTATCCTTTTGTCCGTTTCTGTATACCTGACTATGTATATGCAAAATTTCAGTATGATCGGTTCAGTGGTAACAAACAAACAAACTTCCTTTTACATTAATAATATTAGAAAGGATAGTCACAATAATTGTTTAATTTCCATTTGTCACACACAAATTCGACGACAGCTGTTCAAAGTAGAGCTGATTTATTAAATTTGAAACGACAGGCAAAGTAATTGAGAAAAGTGTTTTGTTAGTGTATTTATATATTTCATCATCATCTGCCTAGCCGTTTCCCAACTATGTAGGGGTCGACTTCCTATCTAACCGGATACAGCTGAATACCAGTATTTTATATGGGGCGACTACCTACCTGACCTCCAAAACCAAGTTTATACAATTATATGTATAAAAAATCCCTGCCCGATCCAAAATTGGCATACTCAGTGTGTTCAAAATGATTGCACTGAGTATGCCTCTTTTGGATTTGACATAACATATTGTGATGCTTGTTCTTAACAAATTGATTCTGATATTTTAGATCCTTGACAGTCGTCACGAGTAATTAGAAGGCCGTAAGTCTGACAACCAGTCTTACCAAGGGGGGTATTACCCAGTAATCGAGTTATGGAGGTTAGATAGACAGTTGCTCCATCTAAGACACTAACAGATTTGAGGAAAGCAAGGCAAATGATGAAATCAAAATCAAACATCAAAATCAAAATATTTTATTTCACATAGGCCTGGATGGGCACTTATAAAACGTCGAAAAAGGTGCACGGTTCGCGTTGGTCGATTCCATGGAGAAGAACCGGCAAGAAACTCCATGGTTACTCTTTTCAAATCATTTGGTATTACAATATTGTTATGTTTCATTACAGCATTAGTACTAAAGTATGGTGATGAGGTATTATTAGTTTTCTCCTGCTGATAGTCTTGAAGCTTTACTAAAAGAGTGATGGACATGAATGTTGATGGATGGAGAGTGAGAAGAATGCCATAGAAAATACAGGGTGAATTTGAATAAATGCGACAAAATGAAATTGGAGCTTCAGTTACAGTAACATAGTAATTATATAAACTGTTTTTTCTACAATCTAAATCGTTAAAAAAAATTACGCAATTATCGTTTTCAAAAGGTCCATTGATGTTATTATCTTTATTTAAGTACGAATTATCGGTATTCCAGTAATATCCAAAATAAATAAGAAAAAATAAGGCAAAATTAGGTAAATGACCGCTATATTGAGCACTGCGATGAGTCGGACGAGATTTTTTGATACTTTTATTATTCTAACGGTTTTCGTAAAACTGATCAATTATTTTTTAATTTTACATTTGATATTTTATACATTTTCTTGACAACACGTATTATTGTATATTTAAATTTGTCGCATCTATTCAATTTCACCCTGTATGGAGATGGATTTTGTGAGGAATGACTTGAACGATATCATCCTTAGCTGCCTCGCCTTTTCCCAGCTGTGTTGAGATCGGCTTCCAGTTTAACCGGATGCAGCTGAATACCAGTATTTTAAATGGAGCGACTGAATATCTTACCTCCACATTCCAGTTTGTACTGAGTAATACGATACCTCTCGGCAAGACTGATTGACAAACTTTTTGGGCCACTGACTGCCTGTAAAGACTGTCAAGGATCTACAAATGACAGCCGGGACAAACTGCTTAGCGTGCTTTCTGAGGCACGGAGGAAACTCGGTATGTAACGGGGTGGTTTTATTGATATATTTAAATGAATGGGTCCCATCCACAGACCAACCTGCCATGCACGGCTTAACCCCGCAACCCCGGCAGGCTTCGGCCCTTGCGGGCCCCTCCCTTTATGCTGACAGCTCTTTGAGGCGCGCGTGGAACACGAACGCGTCGTCGACACGGCCTGTCGTCATTAGACGAACGGACGGCTAGCTAGCCCATAGCTAACCGTCCACAGGCCCGCGTCTACGGTGGCCGATAGTCACCACGTGGCCCCCAACGCCCGGTGTGACTCCCGCGGCGGCTTTGGCGAAAGGCTCTCTTCCTCTCGCGCTCCACCACCTCCTTGGCTAGCATGACTGCTTCGCAGAAGGAGGTGACGGCTTCCCATTTCGTCTCGCTCCAGACCATGAATTGAACTAGGGCCGGACGCGAGAGAACGCCGCCGCCAATCGCCGCTACGAGGACACGGCGTTGCTCCGCCCACGCGGGGCAGATCTCCACCGTGTGCTCCACCGTGTCCTCCGGTCGAACCTCGCAGCAACACCCGGGCGTTTCCTCCCGCCCGATTTGCTGCAGGAACCTCCCGAAACATCCGTCTCCGGTGAGGACCTGCGTCAGGCGGAAGGTAAGGACGCCGTGGCGCCTCTCCAGCCACTCCTCAAAGAGGGGACTTATTGCCTCTATCGTGGCGTGCCCAGGATGCTCGATGTTATAATTTCACATGACGAGAACCTCGTGAACGCTGAAAAAGAGAAACAAATATAATATCTCGACTTGGCACACGAGGTTCGCGACATGTGGAATAGGAACTTGGTTATCATTGTGCCGATTGTCGTGACGGTGAAACCCCCAAAATTTTTTTTTTTCTATTCTTGTGTAAAACTCTTAATGCGGTTCACAGAATACATCTACTCACGAAGTTTCAACAGCATCGTGCTTGTAGTTTCGAAAAAAAGTGGCTGTGACATACGGACAGACAGACGGACAAACAGACGGACAGACATGACGAATCTATAAGGGTTCCGTTCTTGCCATTTGGCTACGGAACCCTAAAAAAATATAACAATAAAAACTAATGAAATTACTGAACAAGTCAGCTACTACTGCTGAGCGTGCGCGTCTGCTGGCTGTGGGTGCCCTATGTTGTTCATCTCATCGCTGTCACTGTGGTGAATTTGTCAACAGTGTCGGTCGTACACCACTGTCTGTCATGCAAACAAAGTGTGGTCTGTTTTGCAAGGCACGCGAACTTAAATGACATCATGTCAAAAGCCCTTGTCACCGTTGGCTTTCAAGCTTTATTAGAACCCAATGGCTTGGCACGCGACGATGGCAATAGACTTGATGACGATGGCAAGAGATGTCTTTGTTTCCATGGAAGATCGGTAGGCCTTTAGTGTGGGACGCAACATGTGTCGATAGTAGTGCGCCGTCCCATCTTCCTAGCTCATCCTGCTGTGCAGGGGTTACCAATGCGGCGGCAGAGAACCTCAAGCGGCGTTAGAGATGTAAACTTATTAGGAACTATATGTTGAAACTCTAGGACCGCGGGATCCGAGTACTCACAGCCTTGTCAAGGAAATTTCAAAACGTTTAGTTGACACTTTCCATGACCCTGGTTTCTACCTTGACCAAGGTCTGGGCGTTGCCATGCACCGTGGCAATACCGCCAGTCTCTTAGGTACATTACCAGTTGACAGCCATAAGGATTGATTTTTGATGCCATTTACTTTAGGTTATTTTAATATATGTAAATGTTAAACTTGTATTGTCACTTACGGGATATCTTCCGTGATTATTTATTAAGTTGAGCTCCCGATATTTCGACGCTGTTGTAAGCCCCATGATCGCGGGTTGACTGGAGTATGCGGGTGGATGGAAATTAAATTGTTACGGGCAGACAAATCTGTCTACCCTCTTTCTTTGTCTTTTTCTACGCGCACTATTGGGCACTATCGGTAGCTCAACTTAATAAATAATCACGGAAGATATCCCGTAAGTGAACTCAAACTCAAACTCAAACTCAAATCATTTATTTCAACTAGACCATTACGGCACTTTTGAATGTCGATAAAACGAAAAAAAAAAGGCTACAGTCACAGACACAAGGCATAATAACTTGAGAATGTACTGTAGTTGCCCATTCCCTAGCGTAGATCTCTATGGAGAAGAACGGGCAAGAAACTCCATGGACACTCTTTTCAATCAAAAATGTTGTTACAAAATCTTGGTTACATCTTTCTTGTTGAGATTATACATATATGTGAGAACGATGTAGAAAGACGTGCACAATAAGAGCGTCCAGAGTAAAAAAAAGAAATAGATCAATAATTTATAAAATAAAGCAATTCAAATTATCCATGGCAGCTAAGAGATGACCAGTCCCGACTGACAGCGCCCGTTCACGAACATGACGCATGGATCAGCGCCATTCAATTCAACCATATTGAAGGGAACTAAATGACCCGACCCACCCGCCACCATCAGCAGGACATTTAAGCGAGCATGACATTCTCTCAGCCACCAAGGCATATTCAAGTCAATGAAAGATAACTAAATGCAAATGGTAGCTTTACTGTACATAGTACTCACACATGTGCTATGCAATTATACAATACTAAGAGATGGAATCTATACAATGCAAGAATATTTTTACAATCTTCTGCAGCTACCACAATAATATTGTCCATTAAGTTTGCACCTATGGTTGCGGAGCAGGACCAGCATTTAGCCAAGCATTTTTATCCTCAATGTAATCTCCCAGCTTATAATATGCTTGCCTACATAGTGTGCGTTTTACACAAGATTTAAATTTCGTCTCATTCAGTTGTAGAATGTGGGGAGGTATTTTATTGTAACATTTTAAACAGTACCCCATGAAAGATGAATCTACTTTAGCAAGCCTGAAACCTGGCTGAACTAGTTGGTCCCTATTTCTAGTATTATAGTGGTGTCTGTCACCTCTTTTACTGAATAAATGCAGATTTTTCCTAACATACATGATGTTTTCATATATGTATTGACAAGGTACTGTCATGATATTAATTTCCTTAAACAGTTCCCTTAGAGAATCGCGTCTACGTAATTCATATATGGCTCTGATGGCTCTTTTCTGCAGAATAAAAATAGACTCGATGTCTGCAGCCCGTCCCCATAGTAAAATACCGTATGACATAATACTATGAAAATAACTAAAATAGACTATCCTCGCCGTATCAACATCAGTAAATTGACGGATTTTTCTAACAGCATACGCTGCTGAGCTCAGCCGGCCTGCAAGAGTTGTTAAATGAGGACCCCATTGTAGCCTGTGGTCGAGAGTAATTCCCAAGAAAACCGTTTTATTGACAAATTCAAGTTTCTCTTGATTCAATACTATGTCACAATCACTACTTTTGACATTTGGTAAAGCAAATCTTATGCACTTAGTTTTATTCCCATTTAATACTAAATTATTAGCGGTAAACCAATTATGAACCTGCAGTAGGGCGAAATTTACGTCGTCAAGATTTGTGGCACGTCTGTTTATCCTAAATATTAAGGAAGTATCATCAGCAAACAACACCATATGCGGATGGTTGTTAAATAAATGGGGTAGGTCATTAATGTATACTAAAAAGAGGAAGGGACCCAATATCGAACCTTGTGGTACACCCATTTTTACTTTTAAACCCATCGAATTTACACCCTTTACTTGTACATGCTGCTGTCTATCATTCAGATAAGATTTTACTAAACTGAGCGCAAGTTTACCTAATCCGTAATGCTCAAGCTTCAAAATCAGGGTTTCGTGATTTACGCAATCAAATGCCTTCGAGAGATCACAGAAGATTCCTATGGCATCTTGTGCCTCTTCCCACGCAGTAAAAATGTGTTTTAATAAAGTGACACCGGCGTCAGTCGTACAACGTCCTTTGGTGAAGCCATACTGCTGTTCGTGTAAGATTTTATTGGTGTTAAAATGGTTAAGCATCTGATTGAGCATTATCTTTTCAAACACCTTGCTGAAAACCGGCAACACGGATACGGGCCTATAATTGTTGGTGTCTTTACTGTCCCCGGATTTAAAAAGCGGTATTACCTTACTGAATTTCATTAGATCCGGGAAGACCCCTTGATCTACGCACAAATTAAATATTGAGGCTAAATATGGCGCTACAGTCTCAACAATTGAGGTACAAGCTTTGATAGACATACCCCATAGATCTTCAGTTAATTTGATCTTGATTTGCTTAAAAGCTTTTATGATTGTTATGGGGTTTACATGATGAAATTTAAATTCATTTGAACAGGCTGAAACGTTCGCCTTCAATAAATCCATAGAGAGCAAGGGAGAGGAATTTAAGGTTTCAGTAGTTTTAAGTGGGATACTGGTAAAGAAATTTACAAATTCTTCAGCGACTTCGTTATTAGAGATAGATTATGACAATATAAGTTTAGTTTTAAACCGTGAAAGTCTAAAACAATGTTTATATAAATGTTATTGTTATTGAGCTAATAATTAATCTATCTATCTATACTTATAATAAATCTGTAGAGAGGTCAATTCTGTACATGAAATATATTTACAAAATAACTATCGGGGGGTGATTAGTGATCGATACTGATGCCAAAAATGCAATCAGTAAAATTTTTGTCTGTCTGTCTGTCTGTCTGTCTGTATGTTATTTATAGAAAAAAAAACTACTCGACGGATTTTAACGAAACTTGGTACAATTATTCTACATACTTATTATATACATAAGTTGAGGGTACACCGTCAAAACTAAAGTAAACAGCTCCGCTATTATTTAATGTTTTTTTTCTGTAAATGGCCAGTATTTAGCCGAAATTAAATGTAAACAAACTCAAAGTAGTCTAATAATGAAGTGTGAGTGTTATCTTTAAAAAATACTAAGGAATTTGTGAAAAAACAAAAATCTTAGTCGGACAGTTATGTGTCAATGAAAAACAACAATAACTTAACAATACTGTGTTGGTGAACTCCTGTGAAACCAAATTATAGCGATAGTGATAGTTAAATAATATAAACTGACTATAAAAGGTGGTGCAAAAATAAAGGGAAGACCAATAATTATTTCTCATGAATCATCATTCATCATGATCTACCGACTTCGTTGGTTTAAATAATTATACGTGTCAGAAGCCACCATCAAATTTCGACACCTCCATTAACAGTGCATGTGGTCGAGGTGCGATAAGGTTTGCCTGGTACGCAAGAGGTTGCGAGTTCGCGTCTGGCAAACTGTGATAGTTTTTGTGATCTTAAAAACAGATTAAGTAAGTATATCAGCTGTCTCTCACCGACTTGACCGAGACTTGACTCAGATTGATACAAACAACAGTGACTAACGACATTACAATGGAGAACGAACCAATTGAAAATAATATAACATTTAGAAAACCACAACGATCAAGTTCGCTGTGTGATTTATCATCAAACCAGTCCCTCTTTGACGCAACTATGTTGAGTTTACAAAATACGTCTATCAACGAATCACAAAACAATAAAGAGCTTTATGATAAAATAAATCTTTTACAAGAAGAGTTACTAATCGCGAATCAAGAAGTAACCAACTTAAACCTAGAAAACACTACCTTAAAGCGAGAATTAGAAAAATGTAAAAATGTTATAGATAATTATAAAAAAGTCTGTACAGGCGAGAACACTATTCGGACGCCTAAACCTAAATCGGTCAAGAAGAAAGGTGTTTCGAGGACTCAGATTCCATCCATTACACCTTCGATACAGCCGCCTGTGTTCAGTGAAAACCCACTGGAGAAACCAAAATCGTCGCAAGAAGCACATCTTTCCACGAAAAACAAAATATGTCTGATTAGCAGCGAAACGTCGAATAGACTATATACAATTGCCGAGAGAACTAATTTGTGTAACTTTGAAATCTGTCACTATCGTAAACCTACATGTGGATTGTCACAAATTCTTGATAAAATTGAAAGAAAGGTACAAAACTTTACGCACTGGGACTATTGTGTTATTTACATTGGCGAGGAAGATTTTCGCAAAACGAATAATTATTTAGAACTTGTCATGTTTATTAGGGAAAAATTGTTACCTTTAAATCACACAAACTTTATAATTTGTTTACCGACCTTTAAATATATGACAGATTCCAACATAATGTTTAATAGCCGTGTAGAAACTTTTAATAACCTTCTTTATTTAGATATAAATACATGTAATTATGCGTATTTACTAGACTCAAATCTTAATCTACCGTATGAATACGAAACTTATAGTAAAAAATATGGAACTTTAAATAATTGTGGTTTAGAGATTGTTGTATCAGATTTGCGAGACCTTATATTTGACCTAAGCAGCCTAACTACTACACACTCAGAAGTTAACTGCCTCCCTCAGAATCAAAATAGTTGTTCTCCAGATTCACAAGTAAATACTCAGTTTTTTCTTTAAATCTCTTACTATTCTACATCAGAACATAGCTGGATTAATAAATAAAGCAGATAGTCTGACTGTAAAGCTAGAAGAATTATCCGACAGAGGAACCGTTATAGATGTTCTTTGCGTCACAGAGCACTTCATACAAACGGGTTATGAGGATGTATTACACATTCCAAATTTCTGTCCAGCGGCATTCTTTTCTAGAAATACAAAGAGAGGAGGAGCGTGTATTTTCGTCAGAGTAGGACTGCAGTTTAAAGAAATGCCGGAAATTTCAAAACAATCAGTTTCGGGGATTTTTGAATGCTGCGCAGTAGACATAATAGCTCATAAAATTATTATTATTTGTATATATAGAATTCCTAAACCTAAGTACGAAATATTTTATGAAAAATTGGATTATATATTGACTAAGGTGTGTGCTTCTCTAAATAAGAAAATTGTCTTGTGTGGTGATTTTAATATTGATGTTTTAAAACGAAACAAGTCTACATTAGAATTAGAATTATTTCTTATGAAGTATAATCTAAAACTAGCTTTTTATACTCCCACAAGGTTAAGTAGTCACACCTGTATTGATAATTTTGCACACAACTACAGGAACTACTGCGAAGCTGAAGTTGTAGATTTGGTCCTTTCGGATCATACATCTCAAATCCTTAAAATACCAATTAACAAAACCTGTAAACTTCAGTTTTGGAAAACTAAAAAGCAGGACATAAGCATGAGTAATTTAGTAACTTTCAAAACACATCTTAGCTGTCTATCGTTTGTACAAGTTTTTGATGCACAAGACGCAAACCAAGCTTTTAATAGTTTCATGGACGATTTCTCTCTTTTTTATGCATTATGTTTTCCGGAAAAAATTATAACCATCAAAACCAACAAGGAAACAAAATGGATATCTCGTGGAATAAAAATGTGTAGCAAAAAACAAAGACAGTTGCTCTGGTCATATAGATTAAATTCTGACTCATTGAGTAAAAAAAGTTTTCAAAACTATTCCAAACTTTATAGAAAAATTATGAAACTAACTCAAAGAGCACAGAATAATCACTTTATAAACACCGCTAAAAACAAATCGAAGGCTACCTGGCAAATGATAAATAAAACCAAATTGTGTCTGCCACAAGAGCCAATTCTGTGCGTAAACCGAGGTAATCTGTCGTTTAGACTTCCCACTGACATTGCAAATGAATTTAATAATTATTTTATTGATGAAATTGAAAATAATGCCAAAACTGACATCACGATAAAAAATACTAATTCAAACGATCAGACATTAAATTCCCTATTTATGCAACCTGTTACAACTGATGATATTATAAAAATTATTGATAGCCTAAAAAACACAAACACTGTTGGATACGATGGCGTTCATACAAAAGTCATAAAATTCACTAAAGAAGTAATAGCACCTCCATTAGCGCACATAATTAACTTATGTATTGCTGATGGCATATTTCCAGACAAACTAAAAACAGTTGTTATAAAACCATTGTTCAAAAAAGATAACAAAGCAGATTTGAAAAACTATAGACCTGTAGCAAAAATTCCAATTTTTTCTAAAATTTTTGAGAAGGTAATCTATAACTCCATTTACGCTTATTTCGAAAAATATCAATTATTTTGTAAAGAACAAAAGGGGTTCCGTAAGAACACTACAGTTAATATGGCACTCTTCGACCTACTAACAAACATCATGTCATCTGTGGATAAGAGAAATCCAATATGTGCTATCTACACTGATATGACCAAAGCCTTTGACTATGTGGATCATAAAATTCTGTTACACAAGCTACATAGTTACGGAGTTAGAGGGAACATCCTTCAGTTGATAGAATCGTACCTAAGTAATAGACTTCAATTTACAGAAATTTCTAGAATTTGTCCGAAGAGTAAAATAGAAACCATATATACATCTAAACCAAGGCTCGTAAAATATGGTGTTCCACAGGGTAGCGTACTGGGACCACCGCTTTTTTTAATATATATTAACGATCTCCCGAAAGTAACAACAAACAAAATGGTCCTCTTTGCGGATGACAGTACAGCTGTGGTTAAATGTACAAATCATAATAATTACGAACAGGACATAAATAGCTGTTTAAGTGACATAATTCATTGGTTAAACAATAATAATTTAGTAATAAACCTAAGTAAGACAAAAATAATGCAATTTCATCAACGCAGTGAAAACCCAAAACTTAATATTGCTTACCAAGGCTGCAATATTGCAGAAGAAAATCAGGCGAAGTTTTTAGGTATAGTGATCGACAGCAAACTGACTTGGAAACCTCATATTGAAGTTGTATGCCAAAAAGTCAGCAAATCTGCGTATGCTCTCCGTCAACTTTCAAAAAAAGTCAACAGTCAGGCTCTTTTAGCAGCCTACCATGGACTTGTTGCCTCTGTTTTGCGGTATGGTGTTATTTTCTGGGGACAGTCTACCGATAAGGAACTAGTATTTAGAATGCAGAAGCGATGTATAAGGTCAATGTGCGGTCTTAAAACAACTGATAGCTGTCTTCCCTATTTCAAATCTTTAAAAATTTTAACTTTTCCTTCCTTGTACATTTTGGAAACAGCCCTATTTGTAAAAAATAATCCACAATTATTTGAAAAACTGTCGGCAGTTAGAAAAAATCCGATACGAAGTCAATATGTAAACCAAATAATTATGTCAAGTCAAATGTAAAACCGCACTAATGCAGAAAAGTTTTTTTGGTATCGCCCCACGCATTTATAATAAAGTACCTGATATTATAAAAAATATGACTGTAATAAAGTTTAAAAAGGCTCTGAACCAAATTTTAATTGAGAAATGTTATTACACCATTGACGATTTCCTTAATGATAAATCGCTGTACTGATTGACAAACTATTATTATTATGATTGACAGATTGACATACATTTAACTATTCTGACATTTTATTTATCCTTCTTATTGACATACGCATCATTCTGTTTGACATTACTGATTAATTTTTACTGCTGACATATTAATTTAAATTTTTTGTAATTCTAATGTTTTTACATCCAAATTTGTTCGGTATCAATACAATTAATTGATTTTAGAATTGAATATTATTTGCATGCCTATAAGACGGTAGAATATGGAGGACTATATTATATAAGAAAACATCTATGTACCAATTACCCATATTTGCAAAGAAATAAATGATTTGATTTGATTTGATTTGATTTGATACTCCTGAGCAGGTAATAGTATACTTTTCATCACGCTACCATTAATAGGAGCAGAGCAGTGAAAGGAAATGTTGGGAAAACGGGAGAAGTTACATGGTTTTTTTAGCTTCCGTCGCGTGTGCAGCCTTAATGGTTAAAGCTACATAGAAATCATGTATAACGGAAATATTCCACATAAAATTATATAAAAAATATCCCAAGACAGCATATGTCTATCTTTTATAGTTGACTCACAATAACACGTGTAACTCCCGATAGCTTAGCAGTTCGGAGATTTGTTATTATTATATTTGTTTACTCTTACGTTTATAATATTCTCACTCAACCCCAATTAAAAAAAATAACATCAGTTATTCTTCGAACTCCTGGGCAGGTTATAGTATACTTTTCATCACACTACAATGAATAGGAGCAGAGCAGTGTAAGGAAATGTTGGGAAAACGGGAGAAATTACTTGATTTTTTAAGCTTCCGTCGCGTGGATGTATGTTTGTTACTCTTTCACGAAAAAACTACTGAACGGATTTGGATGAAATTTTGCACACAGATGGTTTATAACCTGGATTAACACATAGGATACTTTTTATCCCGGTAGTAAGATCCCATGGGACAATTTTGAAACTTCACGCGGGCGAAGCCGCTGGCAGAAGCTAGTTAATAATAATTTAGAAACCGAACACTAATCGACATCAAAAACTAATGTAACTGAAGGATACTCAAAGGTTATCAAATTATTAAAGTATCGATCAAGTTCAAACGTTTATAAATTAGTTAGTGAAAAGCTATACGAACGATCACAGAACCACTACAGTCTACAATTATGTTTCCTACATTAAACAGAGTAAATTCAAGAACGACCTCTGCTTTAATCGAAGTTGCACCAGTAGTTCCATATTACGACAAAATTTTGCTCAACAACCTGATTGAAAATGATTTGCAATCAGTTCTAAGGCCGTTCAGTCTGATGCAGGCTTTATTCTTAAGTTCAAAGTACAAAATTAGCGATAAATCAGTTACTGTTAACAGTTATACTTACAATTTTATCGGAGTCGTCTGCATGGTTTTTATACGAGGCTACACTTTCTGTGCTTTGTTCAAGCAGTTGTTGGTTTTTGGTTTCGGTGAGAGCACCAACATTCTCCTGAACTGGTCCGGTATTTATGATAACTGCTTCTACTCCATTGGGTTCATTTTACATTACTACAGCAATATCAAATATCGCCATGAAAATGTAATATTAGTTACCAGGATTCAACACGCTATCACTCTCCTCAAAGTGACCAGCAGAGATCTCAGAGGTTTGAAAATCTATAACTGGATCTCTGTATTTAGTGTCAATAGTATTTTTATTGGTATATTGCTTATTTTTATCAATTGCATTCGTGAATTGGGTTATTTTAACATAATTATTGGTTATAGCGTTATCATTTTTTATATTAATGTCATGTACGCCTCGTCTCTCATGATTTTGTTGTACAAACTATTGATCGTATGGACTGAAGATATTCAGAGAGCAGAACATATTTCGGAATCAGAGAAAGAATCTTATTGGAAGATTAAATACGATGTATATGTCGACATCATGGAAGCGTACAAGCTCGTTGAAAAAACTTATGGTTGGCTAGTAAGCATAATTTTTTTTTTCCCGTCAGTACCGTATGCTAATTAGTTTCGTTTGCACCATTAATATGAATACAACTTACTTCACACTACTTTCTTTGTCATCGTAAAATAAAAAGAACTGTCCATTGTACCAGGCAAAGTATGAAATGAAATGATGTGTTATGTGATATGGAAGAGAAAGGAGTAAATGATGCCGAGAATTCTGACAGGGGATATTGGAAGAACAAAACGTGTTGCGCCGACCCCAATGAAGTAGAATAGGATAAGGGCAGGAAGATGAAGATGATGCAAATGTAGATTGAAATGTTTTTTTTTCAGATTGCACACTTTACAATAAATACATTGTGCCACAGACTGATAAATGTAGCTACGATATTAAGCTTGCGGTTTGCGTGGATAAATCAAGTTTTAGTAAGTTGTAAACATTTTTTTTTTTATAGAGTACTTACACTTTATTTTGCTTGCATTTTGTTGGAACTTACGACAATTTTAACTGGGTTGTGGAGGTCAGGTAGGCAGTTGCTCAGTTTAAAAGACATAATCAGTTTACAGCATTTTTTCTGATGAGATGAACACTATTGTGTGTAAGTTGATTTAAGGTTTAAAATTCTGAAGTCAGAAAAAATGAGGACGTCAAGTTTTCAAAATATTTACATTTTTATGGTCAGGTTTTCCACATTTTCTGTAAAAAATAATGATTCATTAAAGTTTTGCACCCATACGTTCGCCATCATTTAATTAAAATACTTCGAACTCTCACATCTGGCTTGAAATGGGATCTTCTGGTTTAGTGTCCAATTCCTTGTTCCATTTTATTGGCTTCATTTTATTGGCTGATGGAGCTATTAGATAACATCAGGTAAGGCACCCCATCAGAATGGAACACAGATTTATGACCAATGGGACATCACTATAATTATTGTATACATCGCTATTGAATGCCTTAATGAAGGGTATAAAATACCTATTAACGAAGCCAAAAGGCACTTGCTCCCCCGTCCGACCTTCTAGTTACTACATACTGGTAGTAAAATTTCCAACTTTTTGTAAAAAAAATAATAATATAAGTTTTTACTGCAATAATTTCAACTTAAATACCTCTACGACTCCCGTACTAAAACAATCCATCAGCACAATGTTTTAAGTACGTAACAATAAGTTCTACCATAAACGTGATTTTCACCTAAGAAAAGACGTTTCCTTGCAATTTTTTTTGCATAAAGTCACTTAGTTTCATGTACAGAATGCTTGATTGACAGCTTCATTATGAGGTTGTTTACACTTGTATTTAGTTTGCAAAAGTAGCAGCTAGTTCCGTGATTTTTCTGGTGGCAAATGGTCTCGCCGCAAAATTGTCATTCTCAGTTGTTTTTGTTCTTCTTTCCAGTTTGGTATAGCAATTCTTGTTTCACAAGCATGGTTTATTACAAGTAAACTTATTGGAATAATTTTGAGCGTAAATTGTGAGAAATTCTACAAAGCTATGGCGTATGTGAGGAGTGCGGTGACACCACTCATGTATACTATTCGATGTTCAGGTAAATATTGCTTTATTATTGTTATAGTTGTTGGTATAGTTATGGGGCCCGCGGAGCATGCGTCTTTCGTACAAACGTAATACCAAAATAATTTGTAAATCAAACATATTCATACGATATTGTGTATTTATTTCGATTGGGTTACAGAGTATATTTGGGAACCTAGATATTTTGTTATCCAATCGAAATAAATACACACTACCTGAAGAATATCTTTGATTAACAAATTGTTTTGATATTACGTTTGTATGAAATACGGATGCTCCTTAAGATCGCAATAAGAGGCGACCCTTCCCTAATATGTCTTCGTACGAACCATTAAACAATGCATCGTTTGCATGCAATACAAAAAATGTTGAAAATCACGATAGGGGACGATTTAAGACTTGAACAGGCTTATTTTTGGATTTTAAAGTTAAAAACAATGAGTCAATGACCGTTATTGCGATCTTATTTGGCAGCAACTATAATTGTTTGTATTGTTCAAGTCTTTCATTCGTAAGTGTGTGGTTAGTGCCTAACCTAGTGTCAGAGTTTTATACCATCCAAGGGCCTCTGACTTGGCTTTGGTCTGGTTTTCTCACGATGTTTTATTTCACCGGAGCAAGTGATAATTACACAATATGCACATGAATCCGAAATATTCAATGCGAAAATTTTGCAGAATAAAGAAATGCTTAAATGTTCCGAATCACAGGACAAGTTCTCCTTCAAAAAGCAAAAACTGATTGAGCAAAACGCAAAGTGCTTTATTTAATGATTTGAAAAAATGTGCCTTAAGTGCTTTATTTAATGATGATTAGGTACTTTGTAATAGCATATAATTTGTTTTAGGTTTTAAATAAAGCGGATTGAAAACTATCGAAATAAATATTGTTTATCTCTCGTTTCTGTGCATATAGCATATCCGTGAATAAGTGTTGGTAACTCTAGTTGTACCCCACTTGATAGTATACCGTCACCTTTAATAGCTTTTTTTACATTATTTACTATATGATTACTTAACAGTACAACTCCTTGGTGGCGAAAGTGTGTAAGTAGCCATGGTATGGTGGCACTTCTTCGGAAATTTTTCTCGGCCTATTATCAGAGACCAAATGTTAGGCTTCACGGATATATTGTTACGAGCTGGCTGTGGGATAAATTAAATACTGCCGATTAACAACAACAAATGATTTTAATTATCACAAAACACTTAAACTCAATCACAAATACACTATTGTTCACTATTCGCTTAGATATCGCACTACGTTATGTAGCCAAAATCAGATTGCCTATCGCGCTTTTTATTTCGGAATGGCATCTCGCAGTTCAATCTAGAGAAGTTGTCGTATGCTTAACCGGACTATCCTGTGGGTGCCTTGAGTGTAAGGCCTCCAGCCAGGGCATAAACTGCCTGTCGCGTGTCTCCGCTGTGCTTTTACACAAAAAATATTCACAAAAATTCTAGCGGCGTGTAAAACTGCTTCATAAAAAACATCAACAAAAAAACATTAAAAAAAAAAATACAATCAAAACAAAGTAATAAGCAAAACAGATAATAACAACTTGTACAAAAGAAAGACGTACCTACTTTTTGCCTTCGGCGTACGTCACAGAAATATTAAAAACAGGAGAAGTGGCAAGGGGGCGTGTCGGTGACCACGTGGAGCTGGCCGCGTCGCTCAGCTATTGTAAAAATGGCCGTAACCGCGAGTTAGTGTGTCGTCAACCGCGTTCGTAAAAAAAAACGATTATGCCGTCTTGTTCCGTGGTTTCGTGCAAAAATAGAAGCCAAGACAAAAACTTTAGAAGACAGGGCATCAGTTACCACAAGTTAGAACAAGTATTTTACAATATTTGTCTCAAAAATCACGAAAAACCATAATCCCTAAAATATATCTGACTTGTACTACTTGATTTATGTTTTCTTGTATTACTCCGACTGTATTATGTTTGCATTAAATACATTGCTCTTTTACAACCACCTTAGTCTGTCACTGAGTGACTGAACGAGCAATGTACACCTGACATAACGAAACATCATTAAGCCGTCATGTCGCATGGTGCGTCCGCTGCTCCGGTCCGCCGTGTTTGAGCGCGAGCTAGTGATGTGCTCGTGGAGGTTTGACAAAGTCTGTCGACAAGAAAGTGGACTGCGAATTGTTATATTACTATTTCACATTTTTTTTCAATTTGTTAACTCTTGTAATCCGGTTGGAAGGCCGATGTGGTTCTATGCTTAATTTTCTTTTTCTCTTTGACAATTCAAAAGAGCCTGTAACTGGCCTAATAGAAATAAATGCTTTGATTTTGATTTTAAACTACGTGTAACACTGTCATTTGATTTTTAATTGATTTTAAAGTATTTTTATTCATTGAATAATGTTTGTAGGTTTCATATTATTTTTATTTACTTTATTTCCAAATCCTTTATAAAAATAATCGATATATTTATCGATAACTCTTCGATTTAGTCAAGCACTGTGTCGTATCCGCCCCCGTGTCCCGACAACACACAATGATAATTGTTTTAGTGTGAGTAAATTATACGGAAAAAGTACGCTGTAGTTTAACAAATAAGGTTTGTATTTAAATGACAGAGTTATCGATGGCGCGTGTGTGCACTTGTTCGTAGTATTGTTTTGACAGAGCTCTGTGTGCAATATTAGCGTTATGGAGGGGCAACTGTGGCTTCATCGGTTTTCTATACATTTTGAACTCCACGCCATATCTCCTTCTTTATTATATCTATGGCGTACGTACTTAACTCCAAAAATAATAATAATGGAAAGCACTCGACACAGTTTCAACGCAAACACACTATTCTTGTATGTACGATCTAACAATATCTAAGCCTACTGCTAGGATACAGGCCTTCTGTCTATTAGAGAGAAAAGGACTACCATTCCATACTTCATTATTTGTTATATTTACAGATAAACACACTCTCTCCGTATGTAAGAACATTCAACGTCTGCAGAAAACTTCGTTCAAAAAGATCACGTGTGGCCTGTTCGTCTTGGATGCTATGACGTCACTGCGCCTCTTCAGTTTTGTTACCACCTACACTATAGTGCTACTTCAGTTTCATTTTTTGTAATTCTATTATCATTTTTCATTTCTTACTTTGTCTTAAGCATTATGACTCCGTTATCAGCTTTGAGCTTCAAGATTTATTCTCTTTATTAGCCTTTTCATAGTTCATGTATCTACCATTTCTTCCTTGTCTTGTTTTTCTTGTATTAATACGATTTTTTATTATCTTCATACTTTCAATTTTCTCTCAAATCGGTATCTTCTTCTCTAGTTTCTGTATTTTGGATCAGAAATAATTTTATAAATCTATTCAATCAAACTAAGTCTTTCAGTGGGGTCCGAGTGCACACAGCCTTTTCAAGGAAATTTCTAAACGCTTAGTTGACACGTTCCGGTGACCTTAGGACTGGTTTTTACCTTGGCCAAAGGCTAAGCATTGCAATACAGCTTGGTAACGCTGCCAGGCTTCTGGGGACATTACCAGTTGACAGGGTTGAGGAGCAGTTTTTGACGCCATTTTGTAAGTTTATAGTTTAAGTTAGTTTCGTTTATTTTAATTTAAAATTGTATGTCAAATGATAAAAAAGTATTTTTGTCTAGTTGAAGTAGAATAATTAAAATTTTTCCAGGCATTTGAGTAGTTTTTTTAACCTAGGTATGACAGCTGACAGGCAATATTGCATATTAATTTATCTAATGTGTGTACTTCAACAACTTCATTATTAATGCACAAGTAATACAGTTATATGTAATTATTGCAAGCCTGATTAATGAATAATTTTCCTTTTTTTATTATATCGTCCTTATGAGTTCAAAACCTCACCATGTCATCCATCGAAAATGTTGAACATAATAATGTTGAGATCAAACCAAGTGACCAAGGCGACATAGATTTAAAGAGCATTGTCGACAAAGAAGTGCAGTCTATGATTTATCCTCTGTACTTGATGCAAGTCTTGGTGTTTAACCCAAAATATTGCATGAAGAACAAATCCATCAAACCGAACAGTATATTCAATAAGTTAATTTTAATCTTTGGGCTCGTGGTTCTTCTTTCGTGTTATGTGAATAGATTTATAGGAATAGTGGTCGATGACAATTTACACCGATATACTGAAATTAAGTTCCTGTATCTCGCTTCTTTCTTCGACTTTGCTTACTACAGCGTAGGATTCATCATGAATGTCATCTTTCACTCCATTTACTCAAAGAACATCATCACTTTCATCTTGACATTTCAAGAAGTGCACAGATTTCTTAATAACGAAGCTAGTTCCAAGTGGTCCATCCTTAGGAACTGGGTCAATATCTTTTTGATATTTGGGTTCTATTTAATTACTTTGCTCTTTATGACTTTTGTCTACAATCAGCCACCGTGGTACGTTGTCTTGAATTTAATGTTCCTGATCAGTCTTGATTCTAATATAGTCTATGCAATCAGCTTGATCGAGCTATTGGCTGATAAAGTTAAATTGAGGAATGTTCGAGTTTTACAATCTACTGGAGATGAGCAGGGTGGAGGTACTGAAATAGATTATGAGCAAATGTCAGAGGCTTACGAGCAGATCTTGAAATGTTACGAGATAAGTTAGAACATATTCCAAAAACCGGTAAGTTAAGAGTTCCTATACTTGAGGAACTGTAACCTAAACTTAAACCTGCAGAGAACCTCAAGTGAAGTAAATATAGAAACCTTTTTGGATAGTTTCCAAAATGGATTTTCGAAAAATTCTAGGGCCGTGGATTCAGTGTGCTCAGAGCCTTTTTAAGGAAATTGTAAAACGTTAAGTTAACACTTCCCGTGACGAGCTTGCTTCATCACATCCTCTACTTCCTATACCTATCCCCTGCCCGCACATACCTCGCGAGTGAATAAGAGATTCGCCATTTCTTTCGCCGCTCACGCACAAAAACTGACACAACAACAACAAAATTATTGATAAATTTGTAATTTCCTCATTTTCTCATGTAATAAGACTTTCAATCAACGTATATTTCTGTCTAACGTGTGAGGACAGTGACGTGAAACCTGATTGCCTCTGAACCAGGAAAGTGAACCGGTGTACCGTCGGCGACGCGAGCGTGCCTTCCGTAAATGTTTGCGCTTCTCTCCCTAATTATTTCGGGTTGTATTCCATCATTGTCCTACAGCCACCGCAACTCGAACTACCCATTGCCAAGTGTGTGTCAATCGTTTTGTTTCGCCTCGCAAAAACAGTCCACACAATTATCCTTTCGCGCCACCAATCGCCATGCCGCCAGTCTCTTCGGTACATTATCAGTTGACAGCGTTGAGGAGGAGTTTTTGATGCCATTTTATGGTTAATTATTTTAGTTTCCGAATCCGGAGGAGCTCGTGGCTAAATAATAACAGCCGCTCGAACCGATCTTTAGGTTAAGCCGTGCTTGCCTAAGTTGGTTTGTGGATTGGTGACCACCCTTACATACCGAGTTTCCTCCGGGCCTGGGAAAGCACGTTAAGTTGTTGGTCCCGGCTGTCATTTGTCCATCTTTGGCAGTCGTTACAGTCAGTGGCCAAATAGTCTGACCACCAGTCTTACCAAGTGGTATCGTATTGCCCAGTATTAACTGGGTTGTGGAGGTCAGATAGGCTGCCGCTCCATGTAAAATACTGGTATTCAGCTGCATCCGGTTAGACTGGAAGCCGACCCCAACATAGTTGAGAAAAGGCAAGGCAGATGATGGTTTTAGTTTCCGAATCGTTTTAATGTATGTTTAGTGTGTATGTAGTTTATTACTTTATGACTATAATTGATTTTATTTTCTTCTTTTAGGTTCTGTATCAAACAATAGAGACTTTCTGCCGTTGCTTGATCAATGTTCAAGTGATGATTGAATTCCGGAAACTGTTTTTTGTAAGTTATACAATTATTGTGATTATCAAAAGATCACACCTGTGCTTCCACAAAGGGTTTTAAGATTTATTTTAAAGTTCTAAGAGAATTTCCTGGTGGAAAAATCCAATAACATTTTGCTCGAACCTTAATTTTCGGGACAGTAAAGCTGGTTTCAGACTACGCTATACTATTCTTCTATATAGTATAGCAAAGCAGTACCTAATGCTATACTATATAGCCTGGCGTTCACATTACGCGGTTTTACGCAAGCATTTAATGTATATAGCAAGCTCAGAAAGAGTTGAAATAAGTGGGGAAAACTTTCGCTTGTTGGATGACCGGGGGTGAGGGAGGAGGAAGAGGGCGGCGCGTGATATGGCAGCATGAACTCAGCGTATCGCTCCATTTTATAGCGTATAGTAAGTCAATAATATACGGTATAGTACAGTGTGAACGTGTCCATAACAAAATCAAAATCAAAGCATTTATTTCAAGTAGGCCAGTTAGAGGCACTTTTGAATTGTCGAAACAAAATTGAACATTTAAAGTAGCTACAGTCCCAGTCACAAGACATAAAAACTGTGAAAGTACTGTAGTTGCCCATTCCCTAGCGTAGATCTATGGAGAAGAACGGGCAAGAAACTCCATGGACACTATTTTAAATAAAAATTTTGTTACAAAATCTTGGTTACATCATTCATGTTGAGATGGTATATTATGTGAGAACAATGTAGCAAGATGTGCACGTTAAAAGTGTCCATAGCAAAACAAAAATAAAATACAACTCAAAAACAAAATAATTAATTTAAATAAACCATGGCGACTAAGAGATGACCAGTCACAACTGACAGCGCCCGTTCACGAACATGACGCATGGATCAGCACCATTCAGCTCCACCATTTTGAAGGGAACTAAATGGTCCGACACACGCGCCACCATCAGCGAGACATTTGAGAGAGCATGACATACTCTCAACCGCCAGGGCACATTCTAGTCAAGAACTGCCGTAGGCTTTCAGTGAATGATAGCTTTCTAGTACAAAGTACTCACACAATAAAGGCTATGCGATTATATAATACTAACATTGAATCTATACAATGCAAAGATAGTTGTACAATCTTCAGCAGCTCCAACAATACCATTTAATGCTATCAATTTTTACGCCCCTGTCCTTGTGGAGCAGGACCAGCATTGAGCCAAGCATTTTTATCAGCGATATAATCGCTCAACTTGTAATATGCTTGCTTACATAGTGTGCGTTTAATGCATGTTTTAAATTTTGTCTCATTCAGTTCAAGAATACTTTGTGGAATTTTATTATAGCATCTCAAACAGTACCCCATGAAAGATGAGTCTACTTTAGCGAGTCTAAAGCCTGGCTGAACTAATTGTTCCCTATTTCTAGTACTGTAGTTATGTATGTCACCTCTTTTACCAAAAAGATGCAATTTTTTTCTGACGTACATTATGTTTTCGTAGATGTATTGACAATGTACCGTCATAATGCCAATGTCCTTAAACAGCTCTCTTAGAGAATCGCGCCTACGAAGATTATATATGGCTCTAATGGCTCTTTTCTGCAGCTCGTCCCCATAGCAAAATACCGTAAGACATTATACTGTGGAAGTAACTAAAATAGACCAGTCTAGCGGTATCTACATCAGTAAATTGACGGATTTTTCTAATGGCATATGCTGCTGAACTTAGCCGCCCCGCAAGAGATGTTAAATGAGAACCCCATTGTAGCCTTGAATCAAGCGGAATCCCCAGGAAAACCGTTTTATCTACGAATTCATTCAGTTTCTCATTATTCAATAATATATCACAATCACTACCCTTAACATTCGGTAAAGCAAATCTTATGCATTTGGTTTTCTTTTCATTTAATACCAAATTGTTTGCTGTGAACCAATTTTGGACCTGCAGTAGGGCATTATTCACGTCATCTAAATTTTGTGCCCGTCTATTTATCTTAAAAATCAGAGAAGTGTCATCAGCAAATAACACCATATTTTGAGGTTGGTTTTTCAATAAATAGGGTAGATCATTTATGTATACTAGAAAGAGGAAAGGACCCAAAATTGAGCCTTGTGGAACCCCCATTTTTATTTTTAAACCCTGTGAGTTAACACCATTTATATGAACATACTGTTGTCTATCATTTTAAATATGATCTTACCAAACTAAGTGCAAGTTTACCCAGTCCGTAATGCTCAAGTTTCATAAGTAATGTGTAACAATGTATGGTGCGCGATATTGTTGTGCTATGAGCTATACAACGTGTTACAGAAAGGATATAGTCATATGAAAGGGTGTGCTTACAGACCATCTAACTAACTGAACCACTTATCAACGGCCCCATTCTAAATTTCAATACCTACTCGACCAAATGTATGAGACATCTGATTATTTTTTCGCGATTTCGATGGTGGTCCTAAAGAAAAAGTTGTTCAGTTTGATGGTCTGTAGCACACCATTTCATATGACTATACCCTTTCTGTCACACGTTGTATGCTATATCCTATTATTTATAGCGTACATGTCTGAATTTAACTTACTTAAAGAATGTATAACCAAAGCTCCAGTCTTAACTTATTATGATCAAAATAAGCCTATTACATTGTCAGTTGATTCATCAAAAGATGCCATGGGTGCAGTTATTTTTCATGATAAGCAACCAATAGCTTATTCATCAGCGTCACTAACTGCTTCCCAACAGTCATATTCTCAAATTGAGAAAGAATTACTAGCTATTCTATTTGAATGTACAAAATTCCATCAGTACATCTATGGCCGTCATACATTAGTAGAAACTGACCATAAGCCCATAGTTTCACTTATGAACAAGCCAATTTATAACATACCACCACGTCTTCAAAGAATTATGCTGAGGTTACAACCTTATGATTTAAATGTCACTTACAAGCCTGGTAAATACTTATATGTAGCCGACACATTGTCCAGAGCAGCTTTACCAGAACAGTCCTTAGTAGATCTAGATGCAGACTTAGATTTACATGTCAATCTAGTGATTAGATCTCTGTCAGTTAGTCAAAATAGATTAAAAGCCATCCAAATACAGACCTCACAAGACCAGGAATTACTATTGCTAATTAAATATTGCAAAACAGGTTGGCCAGAGCATAAGAAATCATTGCCTGACATTATAAAGCCTTATTTTCCATTAAAAACAGAGTTACATGTCATTAATGGTATAGTTTTTAAAAACAATAGTATTGTTATACCTAATAGTATGAGAAATGAGATTCTGAAACAGATCCATGAAGGACATCAGGGTATACATAGTTGTCAAAGACTAGCAAAGAACTTAATATATTGGCCTAATATGTATACTGAAATAGAGAAGTTTATTAGTAATTGTCATATCTGTCTCTCTTACAGGCGCAGCAACTCTAAAGAGCCCTTAAAGCCACATGATATAAAGCTTATCCCTTGGTATAAAGTCGGTTTAGATTTATTTGATTTTAATTCAGATAAATATGTCATAGTAGTAGATTATTTTTCTAAATATGTTGAAATTGTCAAGCTAACAAGAGGTTCTTGTAGTAATATTGTTATCAGTCATTTGAAATCTATTTTTGCCAGACATGGAATCCCAGCTATTTTAGTCTCCGACAATGGTCCTCCATTCAATTCAAGAGAGTTCCGTGATTTTACTAAAGATTGGCAAATTGAACATGTAACTTCCAGTCCATACTATAGCCAGTCCAATGGACTTGTTGAAAGGTCAATAGGTACCATTAAAAATATGTTAAAAAAGTGCCTTGCAGACAAAACAGACCCTCACTCAGCGCTATTACAGTATAGGAACACACCAAAAGAAAATATGTTTTCACCAGCCCAATTACTTATGTCTAGAACACTTAGAACTAAACTTCCAGTCTTAGAACAGAATTTGAAACCTAAAATACCTAACTATAAGTCACTAAAGGTTAATAATGAAACACAAAATAATAAATCACAAGTTTATTACAATCAACACACAAAATCGTTGCCACCGCTTAACACAGGTGATAAAGTCTATTTTCAGAAACAGCCTCATAGTGTTTGGACTCCAGGTATTGTTTCAGATATAGGTCCACAGCCAAGGTCGTACACAATTGCCTCTCCAGAAGGAACTTTTCGTCGCAATCGTCATCATGTCATAAAACCCGAATATTCTCCTAATAAGTTTCCTTCTCGCACTCCTGTACCCAGTCCTCAGTCCAACCATCAGTCTCCTTGTCCAACTAGCCCTGCCCGAAAACTTGAAAATCCTGAAACAAAAACAAACACATTACAAACGCCTAACGTACACACAAATCAACCGAATACCTCTTACTCTTCATTTGGTAGAGCTATTATAAAGCCAAGAAGATTTTGGTAATTTGTAAAACATTGTTTAAGAGTTATTTCTTAATGTAATTTATTGTGAAAATGTTTGTATAATTAGATATAAGTTTTAATGTTGTCAATTGTCACTGTCATGTTACAGATTGTTACTAATGTCAAATAAACAGTGTTGCCAAAATATATTGTAAAAAAAAAAAAAAAAATGTGAACACCTACCTTTTGCTCCATTGTCATTGTAATGTTTAAACTGCTTTCTTTTATTTTCTATAAGGGAGATGTTACGAACGCAACATAAGAATATGTATTGTCTGTGGTCCCCCTCTGTGCTCCCCCCTTCCCTGCTCCCGTCGCCATGCTCACGCACGCTACTAAATACAGCTCGTCTAACAAACACTGGTTTTACTGAAACTACAAACCCCTGACCAACATAACATGGTGCCAGAAGAAGAGCCGCAGGAAGTCACTGAAAAGTCGTAGCCATACTGGTGAGAAAATAAAATTCTAATAACACGTGTCGTCCATCGCCAAGATGCCGGACAAAGAAAAAGACGAGTCGTCTAAAAGTCGCCCTCCTGCAAGTCTGCCACAGGGTAATTTCACCCTCGATGTCAATTCCAATAATATGCCACTGGCTTGGAAAAATTTCAAAACAAGTCTCAGTATTTATATGATTGCAAACAATCTTGAAGAGGAGCCGGACTTCAGAAAAGTAGCCATTTTGTTACA
The DNA here is from genome assembly GCA_916618015.1 of Xestia c-nigrum. NCBI lineage: Eukaryota > Metazoa > Arthropoda > Insecta > Lepidoptera > Noctuidae > Xestia > Xestia c-nigrum. Next base: position 2,044,442 of record OU745248.1, read on the forward strand.
TACTATCGGGCCAGATGCACTCCAAATATATTATTCCTTCAATGTGGGCATAAAAGATATAACTTATGAAGAGTTACTAGGCAAATTTGAAGCGTATTTTCTACCAAAAGTGAACATTTCGGTAGAACGGCACAAACTCTTCAATAGAAAACAAGGGCCAGACGAAGAAATAGAAACTTATGCCACACAACTAAAAAACATTGGACTACAATGTAACTTTGGAAGTCTAACTGATGACCTACTTAAAGATGTGTTCTCTTGGAATCTCAATGCATCATGTGCATACATTCGTGAAAAAATTCTTCTTGAAAAGCCGAAAACATTCGACGACGCTGTATCAATCGCGAAGAGTCAATATAGAACTACCCTCTTTGGGAAAAGTGTCTTTGCAATGGCCACGAAGATCTACAATAGAATTCCTAATGACGTAAAAGAATGTAGCAATATTAATAACTTTAAAAACAAATTGTTCCAATTTCTTGTGGAGAAGTGTTATTACTCTGTAGATGATTTTTTATCGACTAGAACTTTTTAAAAGTATCGTGTCCGCTTGACGATAATTAATTGTTGTTGTTTGTCTTGTGTCTGTCATGCATGAATAACAGTAATAATATAATCAATATTTAATCATAAATGTAATTAGAATTTCGACTCATATTTTGATTGTTATTTAATAATTTGTATGCCCAAGTGGCTGATCATGGTATGAACATTATTAGTTTATAATTATGTAATGAACACCTGCATTTAACCCATGTATCACAAATAAACGATTTGATTTGATTTGATTTGATTTGAGACACTGAGAAATACCAAAGCAGAAGCAAAATCCATAGAAAATGAAGAAATAAATCTCATCAGGTCAAAGTGTCAACCACGTCAGTCAAGTCAAAATCATAAGTCAAGTCAAAATCATAAGTCAAGTCAAAATCATAAGTCAAGTCAACATCATCAGTCAAGTCAACGTCAATCGAGTCAACAACGTCAATCGAGTCAACATCGTCAATCAAACCAAAACTGTCAGCAAGAAAGTCGCAGCAGCCAGTCAAGTCATAATCATCAGCAAAGTCAATCCAGTCACGGGTCCAAAGAAAAATGTTCCAGATGTGATCAAGTACACCGAGCAAGATGTCCAGCCTTGGGAGTCATCTGCAATATCTGTCATAAGCCAAACCACTTCGCCAAATGTTGTCGCAGCAAGCATGTAAGGCTCATCGAAGAAGACTCAAACGGTAACACGTCAGATACTTACTTTCTAAATAGTTTATATACTAATGAGATTTCATCTAATGTTAATAATCCATACTGTACTAAATTGTCCATACATAAACAAGATGTTAATTTTTTGCTAGATATTGGTGCTGATACAAACATTTTGTCATTTAACTCTTATAAAAAACTTAATTTGCCATTGTCCAATATTAAGAAAAGTAGTCACAAACTTTCAACTTTCAGTGGGGAAATTTTGCCTACAATAGGTCAATGTACATTAACTGTCACTCATAACAATAAAGAGTATACAACTAACTTTTATATAGTAGACTTGCCATGCAGAAACATTATAGGTCGTCAAAGCTGTGAAGACTTAAAACTATTAAAACGAGTTCACAATGTCCAATTCCAGCAGTCAGTCGAGTCAGTCTTAACAGAGCATAAAGATCTCTTTAGTGGATTAGGTTGCATAAAAGACTATGAATGTCACTTAACATTAAAACCTGATGCTATACCTTCTATTGATGCTTGTAGACGCATACCATTCAGTATCTTAAAAGAATTAAGTCAAGAATTAAAAACATTAGAAAATGATCAAGTCATAGCCAAAGTCGATCAGCCTACAGAATGGGTCAGCCCAATTGTCATTGCAACTAAGAGAAATGGTTCACTTAGATTGTGCATAGATCCAAGGAAACTCAACAAAGTCATAATGCGTCCTCACTACCAATTTCCAACAATTGATGAAATCAAATCCAGCCTCTCTGGTTCACAATATTATACAACATTAGATGCCAACAAAGGTTTTTACATGCTCAAATTAGATGAAGCTTCCTCTAAGCTTTGTACTTTCATAACACCTCAAGGTCGTTATAGGTTCTTGAGACTACCTTTTGGTATAAATGCTGCCCCAGAACTTTTCCATTCAGAAATGACAAAAAGATTTAATGATATACCAGGTGTCAAAATCATGATGGATGATTTTTTAATCTACGGTTGTAGTAAAGAGGAACATGATTCCAGATTAAAGCAAGTCTTAGAAAGAGCTAGAGAAATTGGCATTAAATTTAACAAAGAAAAATCTAACATTTGCAAAACTGAGGTCAAATATTTAGGACATATTTTTAGTAAAGAAGGTGTTAGAGTCGATGAAAACAAAATAAAAGCCATATGCAACATGCCACCACCCACTAATATAAACGAATTACAACGTTTCTTGGGTATGATTACTTATTTAGGTTCTTATATAGAGAATTTGTCAGAAAAAACTTCTAATTTAAGAACTTTACTTTCTAAAGATAATGAGTGGTGCTGGCAAGTACTCCTGTTCAAGAATTCTAGCTTCAGAATGTACAGGTATGCGCTTTTAAATTAATTCGATCATGTTGTAATTTTATCAGCAGTCCTACGGGTAATTCTGTACACATCAATGCTATTTTGACAGTTCTGCAATATTCATTACGTTACTTACGTTTTCAAGAACATGAATACTTCAAGCAGATGTAGCAATGGATTGGTGGTGTGAACCGCTGAAGTCGACCGCAACAGTCAATCTCAGTGACAGTAGCAATGGATTGGTGGCGTGAACCACTGAAGTCGACCGCAACAGTCAATCTCAGTGACAAGTCGCAATTTTGGATTATTATATCATGATAGGCTGCTATGTAACTCCATGAATATGATTCCGAATGCTGAATTCCAATATTTAACATGGAGGGACTGCCTATCCAAACCCGTTATTACTGGTTAATACGGTACCCTTACCTAAGACTGGGTGTCATTATTTTTGGCCACACCCACCTGTAATAACTGTCTGTCAAAGTACAACGGCTTAACGTGCTTTCCGAGGCACTGAGTGAACTCTGTATGTTATGATGGTTGCCTCAATAGACCTTGGCGCCTTACCTTGAAAATCTATTTAATATTTTTCCACAAACTCCTTGCCCAGACACCCGTTGTGACTAAATCTAATAATTTTCTCTCATTTACAGATGATCGAAAGAAATTATGCAAAAATATTCTGCGAGTGCACAACGTATCTTACAGCAAAATGACTGCGTGTGGCCTGTTCTACGTAGATATCTGTCAGCCACTACGTCTGATGGCACTACTCACTAACTACACCGTTGTGCTGTTACAGTTCGCATTTCTGTAATCCTGGTACCAATAAAATTTTACATAGTGGAAACTGCCTCGTCTTTTTAAATTAAGTCTGATAAAGTGATATTTGGACGGCGGTTATCATGAAGATTTAAAACAATATTGTTTTAATGTCACTCTAGTGTGTGAAAGAGAAGGAGCTATAGAGAAAGTCTATCTCTAGCTCTTTCTAGCTCTTTCCCACTCCAGATTAAAACTACTGTACCTAGTAGAATAACATTAAAACAGTACTGCTTTAAGATGCCTTGGTAAGTCAGCTGATAAATGATGTTCATTTAGTAAGTAGGTTTAAACAAACACTTTAAAGGTCATGGCACACTTGGCAAGCACCAACCCAGCACCGGAACAGCACCGCTGATGCCCGGCGTGGCCTCAAATATAGGCTACTTCGCGCTAACCACGCGTCGTCCGCGCGCCGGAGTGGCGCTAGGAGTGGCGCGCGGTGGCCTCTCACCATATATTATGCATATGCAAGGCGCAAGCTCGCTGTTCGTGCTCTGTCCGTAACAGTACGGGAGGTAGCATTACATTTTAGGTATTTTATTTTGCTAACGTGGATTCGTGGTCTTATTCACCTTCCTCGAAAACACCCATTCCGCTACAGTTTTGACGATTTTTATAAGTTATAATAGTTTACGAGTGTTATTAATTAGATTAAATCTTAGCAGATAGAGACTCCTGCGGCGACATATATGACTGGACACAGTAAGAATATTAATGTCTTTAAATTTTTCTCTGAGGGAGTATCTAGGACTTAGTTTATAAATTGAACGGATTGTCCTTTTTTTAACCGACTTCTAAAAAAGGAGGAGGTTCTCAATTCGGATGTTTCTATTTTTTTTTTTATGTTTGTTCGGGCATAACCCCGTCGCTTGTCAACCGATTTGGAAAATTCTTTTTTTGTTGGGAAGGGTATTCTTTCCAAATGGTCCCATAGCCACCAAGTTGTTCCCCAGGAATAATTTTTGCGTAAAGGTACTTAGTTTGATGTACAGAATGCTTTGTGATGAGGTGGTTCACACCTTGTATAGCCATTATAAGTAAAAGTTAGATCGTCTGCCTCGTTGTACAGTGGTCACTAGTACGGAGTATGATGTCTTGGATTCTATTATCAGGTGAACTAAGCTGTTTGGCGAGAGAAAACGATTACTGAATACTATTAACAATACACAATGGAACACACACAGTACTATATTTCTATAAATTGAATGACATTTTTTAATGCTGCCACAAGACGTGCATAATAAATCACAAAAGCCGCGGGCGGGGTCTGCTTCTCATTTAGTTTAAAGTGTGATTGTATTATGCTTTTCAATTATTTTCAAACCGGTTTTTACATTTTTTTTTTTCATTTTTGTCGAGCACTTGGTAGTAAAAGTCACGGCTGGACATACGGTTATTAGGCGCGCCTTCGAAATTAAAACTAAAACCGCCACCAATAGCGCCCCAGCAGGCCCTAGCTAAACATCAGTGACCTTAATAATAATCAGCGCGCCGCGTAATGATAATCGATGTTACCATTCCGCATGACGAGAACCTCGTGAAAGCTGAGAAAGAGAAACAAACAAAATATCTCGACTTGGCACACGAGGTTCGCGACATGTCCTGCCGGGGTTGCAGGCCTGTTCGAAAGAGATACCGCAGTCCCGGAACATAAAGGGCGAGGAAGGAACATGGATAGGTTTTAGTCAGTAAAAGTCTGACACTCCCTCCCGCTCCGCCCAGAGTGGGAAAAGTCATTTGATGATTTCCGATCCTAAAAAAAAAAAAAAAGGTTCGCGACATGTGGAATATGAACTCGGTTATCATTGTGCCGATTGTCGTGACGGCCAATGGCCTTATTGCCAAGAGCTTCGATGACTATCTATCGAAGCTCTCTTTAGGCAGCTGGATCATGAGCCTGATACAGAAAGCAGCACTCCTCGATACGGCTCGCATTGTGAGGAGGTTCATGTCTCTGCAGCCTTAACCACCGGTAGCTTGGACCCTGCTTCCGATATCGGTGGACCACTATTTTTTATGTTTGAAAATGTATTTTTTTAGTTTTGTTTTAAGACCCATTTAAAAATGTAAATAATATGTTTTAAAATGAATAAACTAAATAATAATAAATATCGCTGATCATTAACACAAAACGCCATCTAGTGCCAAACTAAGCAAGGCTTGTGTCGTGGACACCAGATAGTTGATATACTACATAATATATTATATTATATACCTTTTTTGTTTGTAAATACATACTTATTATACATATAAACATCCATGACTCGGAAACAAATGTCCATACTTATCACACAAATATTTGCTCCTACCGGGATTCGAACCCAGGACCCCAATAACGTAAGGCAGCATCACTACCACTACGCCATTCGGGTCGTCATACCTGACCTTCGCGTTAGTCTTGACCGTTCCACGACTTTTATAATCTTCAGCCTATTAATGTTCCCGCTGCTGGGACGCGTTCTCTATGAAAGGGGATGGGCTATAATCCACCACGCGGGCCCGGTGCGTATTGGTAGCTGTCACATGTCTTCGAGTTTTTTGGTTCTTAGCCATGCCGGTTTTCTCACGATGTTTTCCTTCACCGTTTTGAGAGCAGCGTTGATGAAATAAACTACACAAATAGCCCAGTCATATTAGGGGTTTCACCTCGGAATGAAAGATAATAAGCTGGAAATTGGTAAAAACCTTTGTTTTGTTACCCTAAATATTGTCTCAAAAGTCACAAATGCTATCGTGTCCGCGTCTTAAGATATTGAAGGTCAAAGGTCACAAAAAACGATTTTTCGCGAATATCTCGGTTCCTATTGCTTAAATGATATTTTCACCTATTATGAAAGTTGTAGAGTATAAAATTCTCTACAACTTTTGTCTAAACTTTTTTTTTATACGATCAACCGTTTTTGAGGTAGAGCGCGAAGAGTGCGCAGCGTACAGTCATATATGAGCTAATGCAGGGTCAAGCGTGAGTTACGGTTATCAGTACGTTGTATAAAGTCAATTATTGACAAAAAAATTATAATTATTAAGCAATGCCCATTATTTCTGTACTTATTCTTAATTATTTATATTTAATTATTCAACTTTAGCATATTATTAATTCTGGATTATCTATTTTAGTTATATTTTAAAATAAAAAGACAGTAAGGAAATATATTTTAGATATACCTTTATTTATCATTAAATATGGCATGTTATACATTTATTAAAATGTGAGTTTAAATATTAAAATAATTTGTGAATCGAATGAAATTGCGAATGGAAGCTAGTTATCTTCTTCTTCGTCGTCTTCTTCTTGTTGTCGGTCTAAAATATTCAATTCATTGTCATCATCCTCATTATCGGTCATATTCATTTCCAAACCTTCTAGAATTTCAGGATCGTATGTGCTTTCTTCATCGGGATTACTTGGATATAGTGGAGCCTTGAGGCAAGCTTGTCCATTGCACTGGCCACAAGCTAAAGAACATAGTAGCCCTGATTTTCTGCATCCACAGCGGGAACCATTTTTGCAATTGCAAAATATTGTGTTTAGTAGTTCGGCTGGTGCTGGAGATAATAACGTTGTTATGGGCTCCAGGATTTCATTTTCAAGCTTCCAGCCCCATTCTTGAGGTTCTAAGTTCTTCCCTAGCCACGTTTGAATCTGGTAGTAGACACGATTGATATGTTGACGGGCTGCTACACTTGTTGGTGGAAGTGTTGACAATTGTACAGGTTTATTTAGTTTTGTTAATTTGATGAATTGCGTGTAGCGGAAATAATCAAGGTTGTCCTCAGATTTTGGAGCATTATATAATGCCAAAAAGATGCGCACTCCATTTTCAAATAAAGTTTGTACGGGGCAGTTTTCTTGTTGAAATACTTCCACCAGTCCAGTCCTCTTATAATACAAAGTGGTCCCTTAAAAGAGAAAGTGACCTTGAATACAATAGAACATCCGTCTCGGCTATAAATAGAAATGATCATAGGGTAGGGACAAGTATTTCCAGTTATATAAGTATTTAAAAATTTACACGTTTTAAAGGAAACATATATAATGTCGTTTTATTTTAAAATATAACTAAAATAGATAATCCAGAATTAATAATATACTATAGTTGAATAATTAAATATAAATAATTAAGAATAAGTACAGAAATAATGGGCATTGCTTAATAGTTATAATTTTTTTGTCAATAATTGACTTTATACAACGTACTGATAACCGTAACTCACGCTTGACCCTTCATTAGCTCATATATGACTGTACGCTGCGCACTCTTCGCGCTTTACCTCAAAAACGGTTGATCGTATAAAAAAAAAGTTTAGACAAAAGTTGTAGAGAATTTTATACTCTACAACTTTCATAATAGGTGAAAATATCATTTAAGCAATAGGAACCGAGATATTCGCGAAAAATCGTTTTTTGTGACCTTTGACCTTCAATATCTTAAGACGCGGACACGATAGCATTTGTGACTTTTGAGACAATATTTAGGGTAACAAAACAAAGGTTTTTACCAATTTCCAGCTTATTATCTTTCATTCCGAGGTTGACCCCTTTTTTTACCTAATTTCACTGGGCTAAAAGTAAATACGCCTGCCTAAGTTCGAACCAACAACTTACTGTTAGTAAGTTGAGGGTAATAAGTCGGGGCCGCTACCACTATGTCACTGCCGCTCTGACCTTGGCTAAGTTCACATGACCGCCCGGTACCGTGCGGAACCACTAACCTCGCGGTACAAGATCAAAGTAAACAGTGATTATCGTCTACATTACCGCGCGCCAACGCAACAACAATTCAAAAAGAAGATCTTGGGAAGAATTAGTTTTAATTTTCTGCAATAATGATGATTAAGAGGCCTGCGGAGCATGCGTAGTTCATACAAACGTAATACTAAAATAATTTGTAAATCAAACATATTCCTAAGTTAGTGTGTATTTATTTCGATTGGATTATGGAATATCTAGGTTCCCAAATAATATGTATATTTTGATTGGACACAAGTGTAAAGCAATGTTGACGCCAGACTGCCGCACCGGGCCGCACGTACATAATTATGCCGTCATGTGACTTCGCGCGGTCATGTGAACTTAGCCTTATCATTATTATTTAAATACATTCTCCTTGTACAGATGGCCGAAACTATTCAAATATTCACAGTCAAATAATCCCAATCAATCTTAAAACTAATGCCCTATCAATAAAGCTGGAAACAGATTGTGGTATCTTGATGTGCTTGTGTCTATACTTTATTGCTCTATGTATATTTTAATATACAATTTACATTTTTAATTTTAATAATGTAATGTTTCTTGTAATTTGGTTTTAAGTATATAGTTTAGGTTAATAATATAAGTTCTTAGCTATCGCATTAGGGTGAACCCTGTTAAGATAGTTTAAGCTGTTTTATAAAATAAATAAATAAATGAATAAGTATCTATTATTTCGGACATTCTTTTAGTCGCTCATAATTAAGTCCATTAATCAAATAGAATTCATCAAGATAATTATTTTTATAGAAAGTGTATTATGGAAATGCTTCAGCCAATCGGACTAATTGCTATTTGACTTTGTGCCTGTCAAGCAAAATAATTTATACCCACTTGCTTACCGTACAGTAATGGACATGTTATCAGACCCTATAAATAATCTTAAAGTTACAAAAATTGCTGTAACAAATAGACTAAACAAAATTAATAATGAAAAACAAGGGAAGGTGGTTATTGAAAAATATCTACTATCGATACTCAGGCCATTTAACATTATGCAAGCATTATTCCTCTGTGCCAAGTACAAATTTGAAGAAGACTCTATCACTCAAAACAGTTTAAGTTACGATATCATTGCAGCCTTTGGTACTGCCGTTTACATCTCTGGCAGCTCTTTTGTCGTGTTCGCATCCTCATTTGAGAAGAAAGGGCCCAAGGCTGTCTACTTTGGCTACATGAATGATCTCGTAGTTTTCGTCACTGGTATTCTTCTTGATTATTATACCAATGTCATGGAGAAGACTAACAACGTGCTCTTAGTCTCAGGTATCCAAAATGCTCATAAAATTCTCAATATTAACGGAAAGGTTTTCAAACGTTTCATCATTCACAACTGGATTTACGTCTTCGCTTTGATTCTTTTCCATATTTTCTGGATCTTTTATTACTGGTCTACCTTTACTGTTAGTTTCTTCGGTACCTTCGATAGCTGGCTCCACGTCTGCTTTGACATAAATGTCGTCTATGCTGCTATGGTAATGAAACTGAATAGAAAAACTGTAACTGTATGGATTGACAACGTGCAGGAACCAAGGTGCAATGGAGACAAAAGTTTTTGGAATAATTACTTCAAAGCCTATGTGAAAATATTGAGCTCTTATCAACTAATTGAGATTATCTTCCAGAAGCAGGTTGGTTTTGGCAAATTTTTGAAGTTTGTGGCATTTATTAATCTTATTACAATTCATTCATTGAACAATGTTTTTTCTTGATTTCAGATAGTATTTTATAATTTGTACATATTCTCAAATAGTCTGGTTGATTTAGCAATTCACATACAGACGAGTAAGATAACATTGGATGAAAATGCTTTTGTAAGTAAAATAGATCTTCCAATTTTTTGTACATCAAATACACACACACACACACACACACACTACACACACACACACACACTTGCTTTTTTTTGGGTTGCATCCCAAAAAAAAGACATTTCCAAGCAACGGTTAACGGTAACACTCAAAACATTCTAGTGATAGATGCATTGAATGGTACAGAGTTCATGGAGGTATTTAAAGTTAAGTTGTAATATTTGGACCTTGTATTTAAAGAAATTGAAGGAGTTGGAACTTTTAACTTATTATCTCTGCAACTAGAAGAGCTCAAACTCACAGCATTTATTTCACTAAGACCATTACGGCACTTTTGAATGTCAAAAATATAAAAAAGCAAAGCTACAGTTACAGTCACAAGGCATAATAACTTGAGAAAGTAATTTAGTTACCCATTCCCTAGCGTAGATTTCTATGGAGAAGAATGGGGAAGAAACTTCATGGATACTCTTTTAAATCAAAGTATTGTTGCAAAATCTTGGTTACATCATTCATGTTGTGCATTCATGTGAGAACAATGTAAAAAGACGTGCACAAGATTCCCAGGTAGATGTATGTATAACAAAGACAAAAAGAACAAGAGCTTCTAGGATTTGTTAGGGGTATTTTGCAAGCTTTATAACTCAATGAAAGGCAACACTCATCAATGTCCCGTCATTGCCAGTACTACTTGACTGAACCCACGAGGTATTCCCGGCACTAAGGTGTTCATGTAGTATTCTACGTGTCCGTAGTATGTTCATTACAGAAACTGAAGACACCTAATACTGACCTACGCAGTTCCAGGAAGACCATTTAGATTGCTATCGTTACGTCAAGAAGAAACTCTCGAATCGTGATAATTCTCCTGACATTCCTCGATTAACACTATAATTATTTTAGAAGTCGTGATGACCAAACCCTTCATTTCTAGTTCTGTCTTCAAGTCATTATCTCCCAATTCTGGCTAATAAAAAGCATTATCATCCAAATATATTTGAGCGTGGAATGTGAAAACTTTTACTCAGTGATGCAAGAAGTACAGCTGACTTGCGCTAGACTGGAGACTTCTAGAGATATATCAGGTAAACCAAACAAAGCCAGTGTATTAGCTGTAGTCTTACTATTGTTGTAAATGCGTTTGTAAGAATAGATGTTTGTAACTCTTGACGCAAAAACTAGTGAACAGGTTTGAACAATAATAAGATTTGGATGGAGATTTGGAACAGATAGTTTGTAACCTGGATTAACACTTAGGGTAGTTTTTATGCCAATAATTCCACTTCATGGGGCAATTACCGAATTCCATGCAGGCATGAGTTAGTACATAGATAATATTTGGGTACTGTAAGTATTCTTGCAACTATATTTAATAGTTCAATTATAGTTCAATTATTGGATTTTTCTTTTCCTCGCGTTCCGGCTAACTGCATAAATGAAGTAATTTTGAGAGGTTTTGATAACAATATTTACCCGTTTGTTATATGGTTATACGGTTATACTTATGATGAACATAAGTCTGAGGTTCTAAAAAATACGTTTCACTAATGAATATAAAATAAACTGAATTATCACCGTTCTCGGGTGACCATTTTAACTACACTTCTGGACACATCTATTGGCCCACCTTAGAGTTTAGATTTCGATGTTGATGCAGTTTTAAACCTGATACATTTTACCATCTTTTTCGATCGTATTGTTTTAAATTTGAATTCAGAATACCATACGACATGGAGCTACGCCTAACAAGTCGGATATGCGCCTTGTTAAAGGCAATTGATTTTTGAATAAAAAACATGTTTTATCAAAATAAAGGTTTAATTTAATAACGCGTGTTGCCTCCATGGGCATCTGCCACAGCTCTCATACGATTAGGCATAGAGTTTATCAACCGCTCTATGAAATTTTGAGGGATCGTCTCACATTCCTCTTCTGTGGCAGTTTTCAACTCCTGCATCGTCTGGGCAACTGGCTGACGAGCCCTATCACGTCTCTTTAGCTCGTCCCACATGTGCTCAATGGAGTTCATGTCTGGGCTTCTGGCTGGCCAGTCCATAACTGTGATGTTCACATCCCGAAGATATTCCCTGACGATGCCGGCCGCATGGGCTCTTGCATTATCATGCATAAAAAGGAAATTTGAGCCCACATAGTCCGCGTATGGTATCACGTGAGGTTCTAAGCACTCACGAATGTAACTTTCAGCATTTAATGTTGGCAATCGTGGTCCTGTAAAAACCTCAAGTTGAGTTTTGCCGCTCGCGGATATACCGCCCCAGACAGTCCATGAGCCACCGCCATAAGCAACCCTCTCTTCAAAGCAGCATTGTGCAAAACCATGGACCGGGAGCTCCTCCTGGAAGCCTCGATCGTGCAGGCCTGGGTGACCGCAAAAATTATTGCTAGGAAACAACTTTTTTTTTTTGAGGTTATAGTTCATGTTTTGTGCTGTAGAACTCAATGTAACGCACTTAAGACATTGTGCTGATGGATGAATTGCAAAACGCTCTCCCTTACGTCGGTAGACCTTCTTCCTTCCATCATTGCCATGTAACACAATTTTAGACTCATCAGAAAAGAGTACACGGCTCCAATCTTGCTGTGTCCAATTTAAATGACTGCGTGCGAAATGAAGGCGCGCTGGTCGGAGGGCTCGCGTTAGTTTTAGCTAGGACCAAACGAAACTGAAAATACAAGGTGGGCCAATAGATGTGTCCAGAAGTGTATAAGCTAGTCTCAAATTTATTTTATTTCTCTGTTCGTTATATTTAATCATTCTTGTTATTATTTTCTCCACAGAAGCCCAAAAAAGAGTCTGCAAGAACATTAATCGTTTGCAGAAAGCTTCCTTCAACAAAATGAACGCATGTGGCCTATTCAATATAGACGCTGCACAGCTCCTACATTTCTTCTCTCTCATCACAACTTATGTTATTGTTTTGTTACAGTTTTCTTTTTCTCTGTAAATCTTTGATTAATCACTTCTGTTATCATCATCATCCCTTCACCATCACCTTTGTCCTATTAATAATAATAATATAATAATAAAAATGTTTATTTTTCTTCCACAAATAATACTTATAAACTAACACATGCAATTTGACTCAAAAGATCACTATGTTTATTTGTGGGAGACTGGTGCCTAAACTAAGCCTAAACTTGTATTTCAGGACACCAGGGAACTTCTATTCTTCTATTCTACTTAGGGTAGACGCAATACGTTTTGTTATCCTATTCTCCCTGTCAGACGTCACGGAATCATTTACTTCTTTCTTTTCAAATAATTCTTCACACAATCCATCAACATTCATATTTCTCTTTTACTTACATACGTTTCGTCCCTCTTCATTACATACCCATTTCAACACAAACGCCTTTCTTTAATTTTTCTGTAACAGGTGCTCCTGTCAAACTTCCTCCGCTATCATTCTCATTCCTTACTCATAACTTCATTTTTTTTACTAATTTATTTGATTTTTAATGTAAAATATTTAATAATAATAATAATTAGTAATATGTGTTTAATAATTACATTTTTCAATATTTAACTTAAATTAAAAAAAAAACTTTAATTGAAAATGATAAGTAATTTATTTTCATTTTTTTCCATTCTCAATTCATTTCATCATCATCAGCCTTTAATATTCCCACAGCTGTGACAGGCCTCTTCTCTATGAGAGGGAATGGGCTATAATCCACCACGCGGGCCCAGTGCGTGTTGGTAGATGTCACATTTCTTCGAATTTCTGGTTGGATGTTTTCCTTCACCGTTTTGAGAGCAGTGGTGATGGTTTAAATTACACAAAGTAATGCGCCTGTCTGGGTTCCATCCCACGACTTACTGCTCGTAAGTCGGGACCGGTACCACTGGGCCACCGCTGCTCTCTTCATTTGTGTAAATGTTAATAAAGAGATTTGAAACTAAAAAAGAAAGTTTTTTATTGCTTTACCTGCTCCTTTAGTTTCGTGGTCGTAGGCGCAACTGCTGAGAACGTATTCTTTTTGTTCAGTATTCATCACAGGTTGAGCAAAAATAGTCTTGGGGTTTTTCCATCATGATTATTTCAGTAGTTTCAATGTTGATGGTATGAAACGCTTGTGAGTACCTACCCCTGTGTACGCACACCTGTGCACTGTTATATGGATTCTGTAACTTAACTCCGACAAACGTTTCTCCGCCGAAATGGTCGCCGACAGAATGTTTCGTTTAAAAGTTTTTCAACGACATAACCTTTCCGCTACGAACGTTTCGCCGACAGAACGATTAATTCATGAGTGAATCGACGACAGACTCTTTCACCAAAGAAACATTCGTCGACAACACTGACTTAGGCATGGTTTAACACTGCTGACTAAATCTAAAGATTATTTACTTAATGTCTATTGAAAACATCAATCCTACTAATATTATAAATGCGAATGTTTGTGAGGATGGATGTATGTTTGTTACTCTTTCACGAAAAAGCTACTGAACGGATTTGGAAAAAAATTTGCACACAGATGGTTTATAACCTGGATTAACACATAGGATACTTTTTATCCCGGTAGTAAGATCCCATGGGACAATTTTGAACCTTCACGCGGGCGAAGCCGCTGGCAGAAGCTAGTGAAAAATATTTGCAAGTGAAAATAAACGCATGTGTTTATTTTCGTTTGCATGATTATCTGATTACCTTTATTTATTTTATGATTATCTGTTTATCTTCCTACTGATACTGATGATGGGGTCCAGACTTTGCATACGAAGTTTGAGGAAAGTGTTATGGTTTTTTTTTTTATTAGGTATTTTTCAATAGCCACCAGTTTGGATGGGATTTTAACATAGCTGGCAAATCGGAGGTGTTTTATACCAAAATCTTTAGGGATTACAAGGCGTTATTATCATAATATTCATGCCCTTGTTCTATGCTATTTGAGGTCGGCACAACACGTGATTTTCTGCCATTCTTCTCTGCCAATTGTCATGCTATCTACTATCTATTTACTTCTTTTTTCTTCATATCATTCCTCATACAATCCATTTTTTTTATATCTCTCCTCTCTCTGGGTTTCTTTGGACTCCTCTAAACATAGACTTTATCCTCAAATAGAGGGGTTCACGCAAATTAAAATAATAATTCTAATTCAATCATAATAATAATACGATAACAATTAATTTGAGTAAAAATAATTTAAAATTGTTTAAAATGTATGATGATTTCTTTTTCTAAGTTTACTAATTGATTAATTATATTATTTGTACACTATAACTTTAATGATACTGATACTTTGTAATAAGGTACTAGTGAATTATTTGGTGTGAAATAAAAGGCTTTTTATTTTATTTATATTTTATTTTATTATTATTTATTTATCACTCCTCTTATTAAAAAATAAGTGAAAAATGTTATTTCCAAAATATATATTTGTGAAGTCCAAACAAGCAGATCAAAATAACAACCCATAGCAACGTCACAGATATAGGAAAACGTAAAAGGTATAAAGCAGCTAGATGCGCTCTACACTAGAAGTGCTTCCTTAACATTCCCTCTTCTTCAAGCCGAACTCTTCACAGAGCCTTACCAGTCTCGGTTTGTAAACAGGCTTCGTAAAAATGTCGGCAAGTTGTTCTGCAGTCGATACTTGCTCTATGGTTATATCCTTCTCGGATACACACTGTCGCACATAGAAGTGTTTCAGTTTTATATGTTTCGTCTTGCGGTGCTGCTCGTATGGAGGGTTATATGCGAGCTTAATTGCAGACTCATTATCGATTCGCAAAGTAGGCGTATCTAGGTTGATTTTTAGATCTTGAAACAATCTCCTCAACCAAACCATTTCACGACTAGCCTCACTGGCTGCAACTATCTCCGCTTCTGTGGATGATAGAGAAACCATGGATTGCTTAGAACTTCGCCAGGATATTGCTGAGCCAGCATACAGGCATACAATCCCGCTTGTTGAGCATCCGCTCGCTTCGTCTCCGCCGTGATCTGCATCACTGTAACAGATGAGACGCTTTTCACCTTTATTGTACTCAAGTCCAGTATCGATGGTCCCTTTCAAATATCTAAATATCCTCTTCACCTGTTGAATATTGCCTTTGGAAGGTCTATCAAGATTTCGAGATACTACTCCAACCGCATACGCAATGTCGGGTCGAGTTCCAACCATCAGATAGGACAAAGATCCAACAGCTTCCCGATACGGAAAAGCTTGCATTTCTGAATTTTCTTGTTCCTTATCTCCTTTACCGGATTTTATAATGGGTGTCCCAACCGCCTTGCAATTGCTCATTCCAAACTTTTCTATCAGTTTTCTAGCGTAAGCAGTTTGGTGAACTTTTATAGTACAATCTTTGTGTTGTTCTATCTCCAGGCCAAGAAAATAGGACGGTACTTTCGTGGTGATTTTAAATCGTCGTTTTAATTCATTTTCAATGAAATCATCAGCCTCTTTCTCATCTGACGCAGCCACCAGTCCATCATCTACATAAAGCGCGAGCATTATCTTCTTTTGTCCACGTTCTCTGATGTAGACACAGGGGTCCACTTCGCTGCAGATGAAACCTGTCTCCATAAGGAAGTCGTGGATACACTGATTCCAACATTTAGGTGCCTGCTTCAACCCATACAAGCTTCTTTTTAGTTTGCAAACGCGACCAGTCCCGTCATCGTATCCTTCCGGTTGTCTTATAAAGATTTCCTCTTTGACCGTGCCATATAAGAAGGCTGTAGAGACGTCAAACTGTCTGAGTTTTAAATTCTCATTTGCAACAATACTTAGTAGTATTCGGATTGTGCTCATTTTAGCAACAGGGCTAAATGTCTGGTCGTAATCAATTCCCTGCTTCTGGGAATATCCAACAGCAACTAAACGTGCTTTGTACTTATCGACAGTACCGTCAGGGTTCTTTTTTATTTTAAATACCCATTTGCATTTTAGTGCATTTCGTTTCTTAGGTAAGTTAGTCAGTTCCCAGGTCTGATTATCTTGTAAAGATTTGAGTTCATTGTTCATTGCTTCGATCCATTTATCTTTTTCAGAGCTTCGCAAAACGTCTTGATAAGTAGTCGGTTCAGGAATAGATACAGCTTCGCTAACAAACTGCTCAAACCGTTGTGGATGTCTGATCTGGCTACGATCACGCAGTTGTCGTGTCGAAGGTTCCGTATTTACGGGTTCGTCATTTACAGGTTCATCTTCCTCTAAGGACTCAAAATCTTCTTCGACGCTTTCATTTGCTTCTGAAGGTGGATGAGAATGACTCTCTTCGTAAATAATTTTAGAATCTGTAAGAGGCATTGGCAGCTTGTAGGTGTTTATTTTAGGTTCAGGTATTGCAGAAGTTGTGTCAATCTTAGTTTTCACAAGTGAAGGTAACTCATCAAACACAACATTTCGAGATCTGATCAGTTTTAATCGATATCCTTCATCACCATCATACCCAATAAGAATGCCTTTCTCAGCTTTCCTACCAATCTTACTTTTTCTCTTTTGTTTTGGAATATGCACATAGCAATTGCTTCCAATGATTTTTAAATGATTAATCTTGGGCTTCTTGCCGTACCAGAGCTCATGAGGTGACCTTTCTTCTATAGGAGTAGGTCCCGTTCTATTTAATATGTAAACAGAGGCTTTAGCTATCTCTGCCCATAAACCATCTGGTATCTTTTCATGAGCGTGCATCAGTGCTCTTATCATCTCCACAATTGTACGGTTCTCTCTTTCTGAGGATCCGTTTTGTTCTGGAGTGTATGGCATCGTAAATCTTTGTTTTATGCCATATTTTCTCAAAGTATTACGTACTTGTTCGTTATCGAACTCACCTCCATTATCGCTTAGCAGCTCCATCACGACGTGTCCGGAAGTATTTGCTTCTGCTAAAAAGTCCTTTAAGCGAGCGTGAACTTCAGACTTTTGTCTCAGGAAGTAGATCCATCGATATTTTGAGAAGGAGTCTTTGAACAGAACAAAATATCTGTACTTGGAGATAGAGTAAGGGAATGGACCACAAACGTCTGTACTGATTAGCTCTCCAGGTTTGTTTGCTCTTGGTCTCTCTCCAAACTTCTGCCTATGGCTCTTGCCGAAGACGCAGCCTTCACAGATAACAGCAGAACTTGAGTCTACTTTTACTCCAAGCTCTCTTTGTATCAGTTTTGCTACATGTCTCTTGTTCTGATGTCCAAGGCGTTCATGGTATAGTTGAAGATTCTGTGGCGTCGTTAGTTGATTTATCTCAAGCTCGGGCATCAGTACTTTAACTTTGAGTTTGTACAGACCACCATACTTGTAGCGATTCCCAACTAAAATGACTTTGTCATCGTTCTTCACATAACATGACTGAGCAGTTGACTGAAAAATGCTATTCTTCAGCGTATCTTGTGCAGCTAGCACAGAAAATAGATTGCGTTCAATACTTGGAACGTACCATACGTTTGTTAAGACCAGTAATTCTTTGTGACCGTTTACATCAGCTTCAAGTTGAATAGAGCCTTTTTCTATGGCTCCAATCACCTCTCCATTGGCTGTCATAACTTTATGTGGCTCGTCAAAAACTTCGAAGGTGCGAAATACATCTCTTCTATTAGTGACATGGCTTGTCGCGCCATTGTCCACATACCACAAGTCTTTATCTGTTTTTTTTACTTTCGCAGGCTAGAGCTATGCCTGTCAGCATCTCAATCTTTGAAGATTGCTTTGGAGGTTTTGGAGGTCTACCGTCCGCAATCCACTTCTTGCAAGATGTGACTTTTTGACAGCTTTCTCCACAGTATTTGCATTTCTTCCATTTCTTTTTGCTAATTCCTTGTTTTTCGTAGCGCTTCTCTCCTCTTAACATAAGAAGTCCATTGCTACTTCCGCTTTCTTCTAAATTCTTCTGATGTAAAGATCTCTCAAAAGTACATACTTGTGTCGTCAAGTTTTCTATATTTTTGTCACTCTTATTCATCAACAGCCAGCTCGACTTAAAATTGAAATATTGCTCAGGAAGTGTATCCAATATTTTACATATTAATAAAATTTCTGGTAGATCATTTCCTTCAATCTCATTGTTCAAGTCATACCAAACAGTTTTGAGAGTCGAAATATGTGTGGCCATATCATGCTCCTCGCTTTTCTGGTAGCGGAAGAACCTCATGCAGAGATCGTAACTCCTGTCTTCCTTTGCTCCATCATAAAGCCTATGAAGCTCTTTCCACATCTCACATGACGTTTCACATCGCATTACCTTTTGTAAAGTTTCTTCAGTCATATTCGTAGTAAGAATTAGAAGTGCTTGACTGTCACATTTTTGAAACATATCCATTTCATTCTTAAACTTTTGTAAATCTTCAGTTTTAGCCGTTTGTCCTGGATTTTCCGGCTTAATTAACTTGCCTTCAATTGCTTCTAGCGTACCTGGAGTACTCTTCAGTAGTAATTTTACCTTGTATCTCCATGTTTGCCAGTTAGTGATACCGTCGAGTCGACCGATCTCGATTTTTACGCCGGACGATTGCATAACTCTTTAGTTTTACCACTATTGCAACTAAACAATGTTAATTGTTAACGCTCTGCTACCATATTAAAGAATAAGTGAAAAATGTTATTTCCAAAATATATATTTGTGAAGTCCAAACAAGCAGATCAAAATAACAACCCATAGCAACGTCACAGATCGGCTGCCCCATTTCAAAACCTAGTAAGGACCTAAAACAAAATTTTACAGGAGAGCGCATAAACGTAATATGGGTCAGCCTTTAAAAAGTATTTATGTTAAGTAAAAAAAATACTATTGGTAAAAACCTAGTAAGTCTAGAGACTTACTAGGTTTTGAATTGGTTGAAGTGACTTACTAGGTTTTAAACTGGTCACGAGGGAGTGGATAGGGCACTTACTAGGTATTGATGCTTAAATAAATCTGCTTTTAAGTGAGTTTATAACGCTGGTGTTTTTGTATTCGGTAGGGACTTACTATGTAAGGAAGTTTATGCAATAAAACGATTTTTGGAAAAATTGTCCTTTACTAGGTTTTGAAATGGGGCAGCCGAGATATAGGAAAACGTAAAAGGTATAAAGCAGCTAGATGCGCTCTACACTAGAAGTGCTTCCTTAACACCTCTCCCTCCATCAACATTTTTATTCATAAAGCGGCTTTCAGACTACGCTAGCTTATAGCAGAACAATATCGCTCACGAAACATTTGTTATCGCATAAAGTGAACGCCATGCTATATATTAAAGCATTAGGTCCTGCTTTGCCATACTATATAGCAGCATAGTATAGAATAGTCAGAAACCAGCTTTACTCCTTCAATTACATCCGATGAAGTCATATCGTGCGGGAACATATTATTATGAATGAAGATGAAGTCTCTTTAAGAAAACATGGGTGAGAGTAAAAATATAAAAAAAACGGCCAGGTGCGTGTTTGTGGGCTACGCGCAGTATAGGGTTCCGTGGTAGCCCGGTATCACAATATAAAACGATTTATTCTAAGGATTTTGTAATTAGTACAAAATTATCTAACACTCCAGTTCAATGACTATTAGTTCTAAACTAATAAAGTTATCTTAACCGCTATAATTTTTCTTTAAAGTTCACGAAATAATAATAATATCACTAGACATTAGGTACACACAGCGCCAAATAGTGCCACACTAAGCAAGGCTTGTGTCGTGGACACCAGTACTCAATACTCAAACTTTATTTGCATTCCACAATGTGTACTTAGGTGGTAAAAAAAAAATGAGATCATTATAAACCCTGTCGGGCACAGCAAAAGACAAAGATATAGTAGGAGAGAGGAAGATTTAAAAAAAACAAAATATAATATATATATCACGACAGGATTTCCCTGGAGAGGAGCAGTCCTAGAATATTGGCGCCATTCGCCGCCATACTTAATGTCTTGCAGTCTCTAACCATCACATCGCCGTGCGATGTGATTCTTCATTGTTGGTAGATAGGTAGATGGGTAGTTGAAATCACACACCACATTTTACTCAAACTCCAAACGTTTATTTCTAAGAAACCATTTAGGTACAGGCACAATAAACATTCTGAGTCAAGCAGCCCGTTCGCCAATATTGTTAATAAGGAGAAGAACGGGCAAAGAAACTCCTTACACTCTTTTCAACCAATATTACATTTCTCATTTACACAAGCTTGTAAGGTTCACTTCAAAAGCCATTATTATTTTCTTAATAATTCAATTGTTTTACTGAACGAGACACTGCGAGCCTTTAACGCGTCTTTTTGAGTGACCGGAAGTTGCTCACTCCCTCAGTACAGTAATTCATTACATCGTAAGGTCATTAAAACTTACAAACAATATCAGAATACTTCACACTTAATTATTGTAATAATTAAACAATACTAATATTCACAAATGCAAAGGTTTTATTAAGTGTAAGCTTAATTACTAGTTCAATTCCTTTTTACACTTGTTATTAAACCATTTCCGACAAAACGGAGGCCCAGGAACGGAGGTCAAATTAATACAAAGAATAAGTCTTCCACTAATAGATTGCTTTGTAAATAATCTTGTTACTTATTTTGGTTTGTAGCTAGTTTCAGTAAAACTGATTTAGTTATAGTTTAGAATTATAAATTGACTTATTGACCATTAAAATTGTACTTAGCGGGTTTGTATGGCGACATCCACCACATGTGGAGTGTTGCCATACAATCAAAGAAACCGTAGTCCACGAACAAGCTATGACAAATTGGTAAAATCCCAATAGTTATAAAATATTAGCTATCTTAATTTTAACTGTAGTTCTAGCTAAACTTGATCATTTAATCTCTTAAATTGTCATTCGAAGATCTATTTAAGTCTTAGTTAATACAAATGCCAATAGATGGCGCTTAACCCTTCTGTCAACTGAATAATGATTTTTGTAAATAATTGTTAATGCCAACTGCCAAAGCAGAGATGGCAGGTTCATCAATATTATCATGGAATAGTTTACGAGTGTTATTAATTAGATTAAATCTTAGCAGATAGAGACTCCTGCGGCGACATATATATCTAAAATAAATCCAATATTACCATAATAAGAATTCTATACAACGTTATTTTTTAGTCGTTTTAATCCCTTTAACCTTCTGCGGCTGACGTGGTAGTCCAACAGACACCGTGAAAAATAAAATTTGGTTTGTTACTGTTAATTTTTAAATGTGAGCGCCGCCGCTCTTTGTACCTTACTATAGTAAGATTGCGCGTCAGTCTGTGTACGGAGGGCGGTCGTAGCAAGCGCACGTGAGCGTAGCGGGAGGAAGGTGTCCACGAGACTACCACATCAGTGTTAAGGTAAGTGTCTACTAGACTACCACCTCAGTAAAATGATCTTGCTTTCATAGTGTTTCTTAAACAACCACATCAGTAATTAAGTTTAGTTTATCTTACAATAAGGTATTTTTTTGAATTATTTCGTGTTATTTTAGAATTTGATTTTATTTACATAATTAATACATAGATACGAGTATCTATGCTTTCATACTAATATTGTAAAGGAGATATCTTTGTATTTTTTAAACTTGGTTTTTTAGATGGCTGACGTAAATACACCACTTCACCCCAGGCCAGGTACGTTTTCTGCTTGTATGAGAATGTTGGCTGGAATTTTCTAGGCCACGAAGATCAAATAATACAGTGACTGAAACAGGCAATTGAACATGCGTTTAGCGATTCTGGTGGTGAAAATGAAGACCCAACTTTCGAGCCAGAAATCCTACACCTTGAAGAAGATGTAATTTCACGTGAACAAGGTCCAGAGCTAAAAGTAGAAGTGCTATAAGACTGCCACAGTGGTTGAACGCCAAAAATCTTCAGACAAGTCACAAGACATACAATGAAAGTTTGCCATGCAAACTACGCATGACTCACTAGGGTTTCAGGTAAGTATTTCCCCTCCTCCACCACCAGCAGTTTGGTCTGTTCCACCAAGTAGCAGAAAACTGGTCTATAAGTCCATTTGTCCGTTGCTGTGATTGTTCGAAGCCAATTTACCTTCAGCACTCCAAGCCATTATGTAATAATTGTCAAAAAAAAAACTGTGATTTTGAAACCGTCTAATTTTGAGGTCAACCAATGAATGTTTATCATATTTTCTAGACTGATTATTGAAATTATTAATTTTTATTATGTATAATGTAAAATTTAAAAAAGTTGATTTTGTAATTTTTTCTAGGTCATTAATATTTAAGTAGAGATTCATGGAGTGATTTGTGCGAAGTCAATAAACACCGTTTAATTTTGAAAATACTAATTGTTTTTATATTTAAAGTTCATTCAACATAAAAATAGGCTATAACCATCTAATAAATATAAATAAAATAGCTACACAATGTTATTCTATGAAAATATTTGCAGTTGAAATGGTGTCTCGTGTACTACCACGTCAGTAAAATTGTTAAAATTGAGCCACGTCAGTTGCAGAGGGTTAAGGGCGGATAGTACACATGAAAATGAACAACTTTTACTATGGGACAAACTATGAAATCTCGAAAAAAAAATCAGCTGTTGCCTACATTTCTACGATCGGTTCGATAAATATTTTTGTCAGGATTCTAATTATTTTTTTTTTGAAAGATAAAGAGTGAGGGTGCATCTGTGCTATTTCCCCAAACGGTAACATCGTAGCTTAGCCATGCATAAGCATATGCTTATTAGGTGGTGAGCGCGCGGTTGAAGATTTGTGGTTATCTTTATTTCACGTAGAGCATATGAAAATCTTGAAAGGACATGGCCAACTTTTGTATGGGAGTGTGCATACCTATCAAACTGAATATACACCAACGATTTTTGTTGTTTTATATTCGTGAATATTGGCACATTAAATTACTATAAATAAAAAACTCATAGCACTTGTCATTACAACAGACTGGACGTGAAAAGTTTCACTTAACCTATAATCAGATCACTGGCAATAAAGTGAACTCAATAAGATTTGCTATTAAAAACGTATTTATTTAGTTAATTCTTTATGCTCACACGAGTACAGAGGCGGCCTTAATGCCTTAAGGCTTTTTCTACCAGCCAACCTTTGGGTGCCACAGAGAAAATTTGTGGTAGGTGCAATATTAAGCATTACCTACTTAATATAACATTTTGTATACAAATACATACCTATAAACTATAAGTACAATATATATGCCTGTGCAATCTTAGCATGGCTATACCGCAATTGATGCACCTCATGATGATCAACAAAACAAATCCGAAACGCAAAACAAATCAGAGTCCAGTGTTAACAGCAAGGTAAACGATTGGTAGAAGGTAGCAGTCCGTGGAGAGAAGCAGGGGTCAAAAATATTAGGAAATAATCACAAAAACACAACACAGAAACCACGTAACTGAACGTAACGAAGAATGTTCATGTGCAATGCAAATCGCAATGACATTATGACATGACATGACATTTGACAGTTAAAACACACTGTCAAACATGAAAACGCGTTCCGTTATAAGTGATATTTTTTTTGTATGAAATAGATATTAATTTTAAAAAATCTTTATGAACATTATATTTGATTAAATGCATAATGCTTGTTTTTATGAAATTAATATTTTATTTAACTGAATTATTTTATAAAAAGATAGTTTTGTGTTAATAAAATGTTCTTAGTTGCATTGTCGTCCATATCGTATATAGGTAGAAAGCATGTTTTGGAACGTATTAGTTTTTTCAATGTTCCATTATGGCGGAAGTTGACAAATGGCTCATTGAATTTATCTGGCATTACTTAATATTTCGAAATAAATACTGACTCTTCCAATGAAGCTCAAAACTACGTATTCATTCATTTTTCTATTTCTATTTTACGTCATATTTACTAAGTATGTGTACTTGGAATATACTTTTTTGTCCATGTCCTTTTTTATCTTAATTTTTGTATGTGGGATTTCCAATTTATGTGAGTATCCAAAGTGAGACCAAGTAGCGTAAATTCTTTAACATTTTCTATTTTTGTGTTATTAAAAGTAAAATGAATATTTAATGGTGTTTTTTGGTGGGATGAAAGGTTATAAGTTTAGTTTTATAATAATATAATATACATGGCCCTTCTATGATTTTAGTTCTGCGCTTAAAAGACATAGTTTTAACAGCACATTTTAAACAAAAATGAATCTTATTTGGAAAATTCCTCATATTTTCAATGTATTACTGAACTAGACGACTGTCTTGATTGATGTTTCAAGTTAATTATACTCGACTTATCAGATCATACTGTTCACACATCTGTGTCAATAATATGATGTGACTAAACAAGTTATTGTTATAACAAGAATAAGTGATGAGACAGATAGAAAGATTTCTCAAAGGCATTCGTTTCGGGTTGCGGGCCTGCTCGAAAGAGATACCACGGTCCCGGAACATAAAGAGCGAGGAAGGAACATGGATGGGTTTTAGTCAGTAAAAGTCTGACACTCCCTCCCGCTTCGCCCAGAGTGGGAGAAGTCATATAATGATTTCCCATCCTACAAAAAAAAAGGGGCATTCGTTTCTGCCAGGGCTGCGAGACTGTTTGAAAGAGATACCGCGGCCCCGGAACATAAAGGGCGAGGAAGGAACATGGATGGGTTGTATTCAGTAAAAGTCTGACACTCCCTGCCACTCCGCCCAGAATGGGAGAAGTCATTTGATAATTTCACATACGATTTTTTTTTAAATAAGTAATATAATATTGAAAAGGGCAATCGTTTGCGTCCTTCATGAAACTATAATCAGAGACACCGCCACTTTGGTAACCGGGATAATACTCTGGAAGTTCTTAATGTAATACTTGCTGAGACTAAGAGTTAGATTTAGACTTTCAGGATGCTTAGGTGAGATATTGAAGAAACTACAGTAACAGGGAACACAACTTTATTCCTTTACACGACTTTCTCGTCCAACAGCTCGATTCAGAATGTTTAACCGACCCCGTTTCGCCTCCCAGGTTTCAAAATGATTTGCGCGGTAAAATCGGGTTCTGTGATTGGTTAACGACGTAATGTCGCCAACCAATTACAGACGACAAAATGCTAGCCTCTGATTGGTTAGCCAATCAGAAGCATCCAACGACCAACTGACAAAATAAAGTGTTGCCAATAAGAAAATATTCAAATTAAATAATTACTGGTCTGGAAACTAGTCTTTTTGCGCTTCGATTTAATTAAATAAAAATGTAAATTAGCGAACCCTAACAATCGACCATCCTGATATCGTGTGCGTCCCTGCACACGGTACCAGGTGGAACCCTAACAATCTGAATTACGTCGGTTAAACAAACTTCACAATAATATTTCATGTTTCATGTACATAATAATAATTTAACATCAATTCAAAGTTAATATAACATAATAATAACAACAACATAATAAACAACACATAACAACGCAGACCTAATAATTCACATTCAAACTTTTAGAGCGACTACCTATTTATTAAATACATTTATTGACTATATAAAAGTTTTACAAAGTATATTATACAAATTGACTTTACCTCATCGAATATAAAGAAATTTATAAGAAAATACAACGAATAAAAAAAAATATTCATAATACCTATCTACAAAATTGTTTAGCTTAAAAAAATTATTAATTTCTATGGAAGAGCAACTTCGAATAGATCATAGGCAAGGTATTCATCACATATATATCTTATACATCACAACGATCGATTAGTTGTGTTTGATTCATTAAATAACTGAGGGCTCAACGATCGATTAATTGAGATCCCTAGTGATCGACGATCGATTAGTCGATATACTTTAAAGATTTCCTCGACGATCGATTAGTCGATATACTTCAAAGATTTCCTCGACGATCGATTAATCGAGGGAGTCCTTGCTAACCATTTGCTCAAGCCGATCGATTAAGCTTGTGCAACAGGAGCAAGACGAACAAATAGCTCTGGCATAGTTGATCAGACGCGAACCGATCGATTCTCGCGTCCAATCTGGAACAACACACCATTCTGTAGTTACATGCCTCTCAAGGGACACCAAAACTTAAATTAAGTATATCTAATCAACATCTGTTTCGGAAGCAGATTCAGTGTCCTCGTTCACATCTAATGCAGCCACGTGAATCCAGGGCATCATGCGATCCGCACCAACAGTCGTTGCACGTTTGCCTTGTGTAATAGCTAAACCAGGTATTGGAGCTACTGCATATCGGTCAGTACCCAAGACCTTTGTAACCCGATAGGGACCGATATACGACGGCAGGAGCTTCTTACTCTGCCCTTCATTATTAAAGCAAGTTTTAGTAATTTTAACAAGGTCGCCCTCCGCGTATTGGCGCGCAGGTTTCCTATCCTTATCATAATATCGTTTTTGCTTAATCTGCTCATTGTCTATCCTACTTTTAACTTCCTGGCGTATAGCAAGTAAATCTGTGGATTCGCGAGTTTCATCAGAGATCTCATTAAGGATGGGATTTGCCGAAACATTCATGGAAGTACCAAACATCACCTCAGCTGGTGTCCTGCCGGTCGTCTTTTGGACAGTGTTGTTTAGACCCCACTGAATCTTTCCTAACTGGCAATCCCAATCCTTTTCGCCATATTTCACGCTTAAAGCCTTCATAGAGTCGAGAATTGTGCGGTTATACCGCTCGACTTGACCGTTTGATCGGGGACTAGAGACCGCATTGAGGATATGTTTAATGCCCTCGTCTAAACAAAATCTTTTGAACATATGCGACGTGAAGCAGCTGCCGCGGTCACTCACAAGGCGATCAGGAGTTCTAAATATCCTGAATATGTCTTCTAGCACCCTTATTACGTTCTGAGTGTGCGTGTTCCGAACCGGTTTGACAAAACAAAACTTTGTGAAAGCGTCAACTACTACTAATAGGTAAGAAAAACCCCGTTTGGATTTCACGAAGGGTCCGAGATGGTCAATATGTAGTGTATGAAAAGGTACCTCCACTTTCGTAATGGGGTGAAGAAGACCTTCTTTACCACTTTGATTATTTTTAGCGTATGCACATTCAATACAGGCGCTTACGTACTTTTTAACAAATCGTGTCATTTTTGGGAACCAATAGCTTTTCTTTAATCGTTCCAGAGTCTTTTCAATCCCAAAATGACCGATATCGTCATGATTCATGCGACATAACTGCCATCTCGCACCCTTCGGTACTACCCAGCGAACATCTCCCTTATCTTCACCTACACAACGGAATAACTTATTGTCTTTAACAACGTAGTTTTCCCTAATATGTTGCAAGCCCTTTTGATCGAGACTACTATCCAAAACATCTCTAATCCTCCTAAGCTCTGAATCACCAAGTTGGAGGGTGTGTAACCAGTCTTCGCTTGAAATGGCCATAACGGTAGGAAGATTATCAGATGTATTCTCCTCGGACTCGACTACAGGATTACGGGATAACGCGTCAACATGTCCCATTTTTATGCCGGCTCTATATTCGATTGTGCAATTGAATTCTTGTAATTGCAGCCACCAGCGCGCTATTCTTGGAATAAGATCTCGCTTAGTAAAAGTAGACCGAAGAGCGCTGCAATCCGTTACGATTTTAAAGTCTTTCCCTAGCAAATAAACTCTAAACTTTCGTAGGGAACAAACCACTGCTAAAGTTTCCAGTTCATAGGAATGGAAATTCTTCTCCTCCGGCGATGTTTGCCTACTAAAATATGCAACCGGTCGCAGCATATTATCTGCTGAGCGCTGAAGGAGGATGCCTCCGATACCTATCCTACTCGCGTCAGTGTGCAGTTCCAGTTCTGCTGATGGATCGAATATTGCGAGAATAGGTCTATCTATCAACCTAGCCTTCAAATCCTGAAAAGCAGTCTCCTGATTATTGCCCCATTCCCACGGTACACCTTTCTTTAGCAGTCTGCTTAGTGGAAAAGCCATCAAGGCGAAATCTTTGACGAATTTCCGGAAGTAGCTTGCCAGTCCAAGGAATTGGCGAACATTGTGTACATTTTCAGGACGAGGAAAATTCATTACACTAGAAATCTTTTTCTCCCCAGGCCTTACTCCTGTTGCTCCGATTTCATATCCGAGGTAGTCGATTTTATCGCGCAGAAAATCACATTTCGATAAATTTAAAGTAAGATTAGCCTTTTCTAACAATTGCAATACGTCTTCAAAATTTTTAAGACATTCCGCAGAATCTCTCCCAAAAATTAAAATATCGTCCATATATGTATGCGGTTGCCTTACAAAAACGGGCTGACCCCAGAATTGTGTTGATCATTCGCTGAAATACAGCAGGCGCATTTGCCAAGCCAAACGGCATGCGGTTAAACTCGTATTGGCCGTCTGGCGTGACAAATGAGGTAAATCGCTTACTTTGCTCTACGAGTGGTACCTGGTAATAACCTGACGCGAGGTCTAGAGAAATAAAACATGCCTGACCAGAAAGGCGAGCTATTTCATCCTCAATGATTGGCATTGGATACCTCTCCTTTAGAGTTACAGAATTTAGCATGCGGTAATCTATACACATTCTAAGAGACCCATCTTTCTTGCGAACGAGCAGAATTGGACTAGCATAGTCAGAGGATGATTCACGCACTATACCTGGCTGCGTCTAACATCTCATCCACCATCGTTCGCACCTGCGAGCGCTCAAAATGTGACAGTCGATAGGGACGGTATACAACGGGACGTTGACTGTTAAGCTCTATTTTCATTTGGGCTACATTTGTACAACCCAGATCCTTTAAGGATGACGCAAAACAATGCTTGTACTTTCTGAGCAAATCTAGTAACAGTTTCCTAGTATCATCCGGTACCTTTTGACAAATGCGAACCTGGCTTTCATTGAATTCTTTACCGGCAGCATCGCTCATCAGTTCAGGTGACTCAACGACAACCCTCTCGACAAAATAAACCTTCTCAGCTCGGCTAAAGACATTATCCTTTGGAACCAGACAGAAACCAGCATAGGGAATAACAACTATATTCACGCAGCCATTTGTCGAATTGTAAAGTCCTCCGCAAACTAAAAATTGCTGATTGGGTTTTCCTGCCACACTATTTTTCAATAAAATACTGCCACTAATGGTTGGTTCAACGCTGGCTCTGATCGAAACAGGGCCCCAAAATTTCACAGCTCCTAAAGTGCGAACCTTAAACGAATTTTCACTCTCAATGTCAACATCAGAAAATGGCAATTTATTGCCGTTATCGAAGAATTTCAATTCAGAAACATTTTTATAAGCAACTATATGGGAAAGTTCAGTGTAACTCTGACCAATTAGTAAAGGCTTCTCTAAAAAGTCGTCACTCACAACCTTACAAATAACCCTGGCGTTGACATTATCTATACTCAAATCAAGCGACAACTCCCCAAGAGACTGCACAACACTATTACCGAAACCTTTCATTAGAGAGGACGTGTTATCGTGAATCAAGCCTAGCTCCTTTGTGATAGATTCCTTGATCAAAGTAACCTCGCTCCCGAAATCTATGAACCCCTTGTCGTGTGTGAGAAAAAAAAAAAAAAAAAAAAAAAAATAATTGTTATAGTTAAAGTGTTGTAGTTGAGGTGCAAAAGAAAAAAGGTTGTGGTTTAAGGTTGTAAGTAAGTAGAAGGTAAACACACGATGATTTTAGGATTACAAATAAAAAGGTCTTCAAGCTCTCGGAGTATGCATCAAACTATTGGTTCAAGGACCTCTTGCTTTGGAAAGACTATGGGAGGTTTGTTCAGAATAAAACTAGGAAGTTCAACCAGAACAATAACAATGGTAATATATTAACACAAGTTATTTACATAAGTTATCGAAGGCTGTACAAAGTCGTTTACACCTTACTACTAAGTATTCTGAAGTAGGAATAGGGCAGCGGGCCTCTGAAGTTAAACGCGCACTGACTCTAGTTTTTCTCTGGCCAGATTATATAAAAAGGTGAACTTACTCATGGTACCATGATCGCACTCCCTACGCCGTAGAACGTCGCCGAAGCTCTCGCGGTTCTCCGCGGGGCTGGGGGACCGGGCGATCGCCAGAGCACGTGCTCGATAGCGATCGTCGTGGCCTCGCGCCTGGGCGCGCGGAGGCTGGTGTAGAAGGCGGGTGCGGGAAGCGAAGCAGGCACGACGAATAGTCCTTGGGGTCGCCTACCACACATGGATGGTGGCAGACACTCACGCTAATGCGGAGCCCTACGGACGGGACGCCTCCCAAGGACGCTGGCACGCTGAGCTGAGCGAAGATATCGCTACGTCCGCGTCTTCTCGACCTCCTTCAGCCGGTCGTGAGGTTACCGTGGACACGCGGTCATCGATGAAGCCACGCGCTAAGTTCTCGCAGCGTTGATTTGCTTGCGCCACATTTACGGAGGTGACGAAATCGATTTAACCGACATCCTCGTGGCTACAGGCCGTAGTCCATCGCAGAATTGCGTTAAAAATTACAACGAAGAAGAAATATTGCGCACATGGACGCGTGGAAAATTTTTACTCCGCCATCTTAAATTTAAAAAAACCGAACAACGCCGGGAGTCCGGGTTCTCACGTGAAGCGTGCGCGGATGTTGGACCCAGACTGACGTCTAAAAACGGAAATTCACAAATATGCAAAATTGACAATTCGTTTCACTTAACATGGCAACATGGAAAATGAATTGCTTATATTTATTAATTCTAATTTTAAGGTGATACATCTTAATTAATACGTTGCCGTATCCCATACACACACATGACTGAATTGTTTGCGTAAATATACTCTTGATAAAGTTATGGATTTTTAAGTGTATCTTTACAATGACTGAGCGCGACCCGTATGATTTGACGGTTGCGTGGAATGAAACGCGACAACTTCTATAATAAAATTATTTTTGATGTCAAATAAAAAGTTTTAATAAATCCTATAACCATTGTTTTATTTGGATTGTATGTTTTATGAGGATTCCAAAGATGGTTTTATGACCCGAATCTGTGCCGTAGACAATGAACAATCTGCATGTCAATATTGCCGACATTGGTTAGTGTTCACATGATTACTAGTTATTTACAACTTCTCAATTCTAAGTAAATACTGTTTTGAGCTATCTAACACCTAACCGTCTCATGTATGATGCTGGTTATCCATTCTCTAACGTGTTTCGGGTTCATGGTTTCATTGGCAAAATAACCTCAAAATGTTGTTGACCAAGGTTATTTGTTTGGTTTGAAAAACTAGTAGCAGCTTATGTAATATATCTGCTACAATACCCCCCTTCACGGGAAAAGGCTAACCCCGTTAGCCGACACAGCCGGGCTAACCGAGTTTAAAAAAGTTTTTATAGTATATGAAAAGTTTTTTTTTAAATGTACCGATCAACACTGGAATCTGTAAGGATTGTGTTGAACAATGTAAGTTATAGAGCTATGGTGAGTATTGTAAAATAATGAAAATATGAACTAATCGTTCTATTAAAATAAAGCTACCTTATGGTTTAATACCTGATTAAAAGTATGCTTACTAAACTATTGACTTAAAAGTCATTGACCTAACAAGTGTTTGTTGTTGGCCTACTATAAACTACGAGCTTATGAACTATTGACCATGGCCTACTAACTATCAGTGCACTACCTATGAAATAAGAACTTTGAATGACCAATGAATTGGTTTCTTAAAATGAACTATAGCTAAAATAATACTAAGTAATTAAATGTTGATGCCATCATCTATGTGTCTAAGTAACTAAGTATTATGTACATAATAATGTCCAATTTTAGCATGTCACTGAAATGACTGCCAATGCTTTTGATGAATATGAGTCGTCACCCAATTCTTTTGTAAGCGGACAAGTTGTAAAATTGTTTGTGGGAAAAAATTCCTACCTCAATGTTTAAAAAGGTTTTTTTTTTCATTTGTTTTGAAAAAAAATACTGAACTGTTTTTGAAAAAAGCAAAAGGAATCAGGGTCGTTGAGAACCACTGATACCGTAGCAATTCAGTGTGGTGACAAGTATTGTCACTTCCAAAGTAAAGAAATATATTTTGATCAATATACCCTTAAAAATTAACTTTTTTTCAATTGTTTTGAAAAAGTACTGAACTGTTTTTGATAAAACAAATGGGATCAGGGTCGTAGGGAGCCACTGATACCGAAGCAATTCAGAGTAGTGACAAAAATAGTCACTTGCAAAATAATAAATATTTTGATCAAAATATCCACGATTAAACTTATTTTCAATTGTTTTGTAAAAATTACTGAACCGATTTTGAAAAACAAATGGGATCAGGGTCGTAGAGAGCCACTGATACCGAAGCAATTCAGTGTAGTGACAAAAATAGTCACTAGAAAAAAAAATGTTTATTTTGACCAAAATACCCCATATAAAAAAATTTATTTCCAATTGTTTTGGGAAAAGTCCTGAATTGATTTTGAAAAAACAAACGTTATCAGGGCCATGGGGAGCCACTGATACAGGAACAATTCAGTTTAGTTTAGAAAAGGTCACTTAAAAATAAATCGACCAAGAATGTGCAAATGCATCATTTTTTTAACGGTCAGAAAACTAAGCATAATTAACAACACCGTTTTTATGGCACTTTTATTATGTCCTTGACGTGATACTTCCCTATAGTTTTTGTGTTTATTTCCTCTAATTGGTAAACAACATCGGATAGTTTGTCGACTATTTTACATTTGACAAACCTTGGTGCTAATTTAGCTGAGAAAAACTTTGCCGCATTTGACTGTACAAAGTTACGCCTCCAAACAATATCACCAACTTTTAGCCCGAGCTCTCGGCGTCGTAGGTTATATCTGTTCGCATTCTGTTTGTACGCTTTGGTCAATGTACAGCTTACACGTTGGAAAATATCTGCAAGTTCATTTAAGGAATCTGCTTTTTCGTTCCTATTGGCGAGTTGAATATCATCAATTGAATGTGGTGCGTTGCCCCTCAAGGTATGCAAAGCACCGTCAGAGATGATTTCACGACCTCTGGCCAAAAAATATGGTGTGTATCCTGTAGCTAGATTTATGGAAGTGTTTAAAAATAACTGGATTTGAGGAAGGAACCTAGACCAATTTCTCTGGTCTTCCTCTACTAACATAGCTAAGCAAGTTTGAATGGTTTGATTATAGCGTTCCACAGTGTTTGATTGTGGTGCATAATATGCGTTGTAAAATATTTTTGGTATTGAATATTTTGTACAAAAGTTTTTAAATTCCTTACTTTGAAAAATCGTGGCGTTGTCACATATAATAACGCATGGTGTGCCCTCTTTTAATAAAATTTCTGATTCGATAAAAGAAGTTGCTGTCTTTGTGGTTGCAGTTCTAAGGGGGTGTAGCCAACAATATTTTGTGAATACATCTACAATGGAAAGAATATATACATGACCTGAGTATGCTTTTGCAAAGGGACCAATTGTGTCAATGGAGAGTGTATGCATAGGACGATCTACCTTTTTCTGGTTTGTCATGTGTCCGTGTGGTGTTTCATTTGAGTGTTTATAAGCCTTACACTTTTCACAGTTTGTCACATAACTCTTAACATCTGCATACATACCCTTCCAGAAGTAATTTTCTTTTATCTTTGCTAAAGTTTTTAATGAACCAGGATGCACGGCGGTTATTTCGTGATTTTCCTTTATGCAGTCCTGTGCTACGTCATGTGGTATAACCATTTTCCATGAGTTTTCCTCTTGTAACTGTGTCAAGGGTTTACTGTATCTGTACAATATGTTATTTTTAATTTGATAGTTCTTATGATATGTTGGATGAGTTTGTACATTTTTAAATAATTTATTGTACCACTCATCGCTTGAATTCGTACCCCCTGAAAATGATACTGCGTTGAGTTCTGCTCTAGATAACGCATCTGGAACTACGTCATCATCATCATCATCATCATCTCAGCCGAAAGACGTCCACTGCTGGACATAGGCCTCCCCCAAGTGTCGCCACATTGACCGGTCCCTTGCTACTCGCATCCACCGGATTCCCGCAACCTTCACCAGGTCATCGGTCCACCTAGTGGGAGGTCTTCCAACGCATCGTCTTCCGGTTCGCGGTCGCCACTCCAGAACTTTTCGGCCCCATCGGCCATCTGTTCTGCGAGCAATGTGCCCTGCCCACTGCCACTTAAGTTTAGCAATTCTTCGGGCTACGTCGGTGACCTTGGTTCTCTTGCGGATGTCTTCATTTCTGATTCGATCACGCAAGGAAACTCCGAGCATAGCCCTCTCCATTGCCCTTTGGGTGACTTTAAGCCTTTTGATAAGGCCCATTGTGAGCGACCACGTTTCGGTCCCGTATGTAATCACTGGCAACACACACTGGTCATAGACTTTCGTCTTGAGACACTGCGGTAAGTTGGACGAGAAGATACCGCGCAGCTTCCCGAACGCTGCCCAGCCGAGTCGGATTCGACGATTGACCTCTTTCTCGAAGTTAGACCTACCTAACTGGACCGTTTGTCCTAGGTATACATAATCGTCTACAATTTCGAGTGTAGAGTCTCCGATCTTGATAGGAATGGGTGTGACATGGGCATTCAACATGACCTTCGTCTTGTGGAACTACGTGCAAAGCACCTTTCCGATGACGGATTTCAAAGTCAAAACAAGCTAGTTGCATTGCCCAACGAGCTAAACGACCTGACGGGTTGTTTAATGATTTTAACCACTTTAGACACATGTGGTCTGTAACCAAAATAAAATGAGCACAATCAATGTAAGGCCTAAAATGTATAACGGAATCTACTACTGCCAACAGCTCTCACTCCGTTGTGCTATAATTTCGTTCTGTTTTTGACAGTAAACGGGAGTGAAATGCTACGGGATGTTCTACACCGTCTATTTCTTGTACAAGAACGCTACCAATTCCGACTGATGATGCGTCGGTATGAATCTGAAACGGTATTGTAAAATCCGGACAGGCTAATACTGGAGCTTGAGTAAGTGCTTCTTTGAGTGCTATGAAAGACCTTTCCGCTTCAATACACCAAGCTATTGCCTCTTTTCCTTTTTTCTTACCTATTAACGCCGTCATTGGAGCTATTATTGTTGAAAAGTTATTAACAAATCTCCTGTAGTATGAACATAAACCTATGAACGCTCGCAACTGTTTCGCTGTAGTTGGTCTTGGGAAATTTCTAATACAGTCCAATTTCCTTGGATCTGTTTGCAGGCCTTTTGAGCTTACAACGTAGCCCAAGTAATTTAGCTGATCTTTACAAAATTCGCATTTTTCAAAATTTATTGTCAAACCTGCTTTGCTTAATGTTTCTATGACATCGTTCAATATAGCAATATGCTCTTCAAATGAAGTAGTAGCTATTAAAAGATCATCACAATATCCAAAAATTTTTTCGCCATACTTGTGGTGAAACAATGAGTCAATCAAACGTTGCAAATCGCAACCTGCGTTACATAATCCAAAAGGCATTCTCTTGAATTCAAATAGTCCTCTGTTAGGTACTACGAATGCGGTTTTCTGACAAGAAGTGCCATTACCATCTAAATTATCGGAATCGCAAAGTGGTAGTTGCCAATAAGCAGCTGATAAGTCTACTGAAGTTAAATAACGAGCTCCTTTAAGGTTATCTAATATTGAAGATATATAAGGCAATGGGTAGGAGTCTTTTAGAGTGACATCATTAAGCTTTCTAGCATCCAAACAAAATCTGAGTGAACCATCTTTTTTTGGAGTCATAACAACCGGGTTGGACCAAGGTGATTTAGATGGAGCAATTACGCCTAGTTCTAACATTCTGTCCACTTCATCGTTCAGTGCTTGCAATTTCACTGGCGATAAAGGGTAGTATTTTTGTTTAATTGGTGAACCTGTTGTTACAATTCTATGTTCAATTATGTCGGTTTTTCCTAAACCTTTCTCTTCTGTACTTATTGTTTTAAATTTATTAATTACTTTTTCTAGTTCTATTGTTTCTAATGGTGATAGTTCATTTTTGGATGTTATACCGCACAGCTGTTTTGAAGCTTGTGGGTGTATGTCGTTATTTTTGTCAACTAGCTGTATGCTATCAAAATAAAAATAATTTAAAATTCCAAATTGATGTACAAAGTCCATGCCTAAAATGAAGTTGTCGGAAATCTCTGGTATAACCATAAATGTGATATCCCAAGTTTTATCTTTGAAGTTGACTGGTATGGACATAGTACCTATCGTTCTCACTTGAGATCCGTTGGCACACTTTGCGGTCCAGTGTGTTGTTTCTATTTTGAATCCTAAATCTGAAAGATGGTTATGGTAATCGTTACCTATAACTGAGAGGTTTGCACCTGTATCCAAAAGTCCGCTGTAAGTTCTGTCTTTAATTAAGAATTCTACAAAGATTCTGTTGTCTAGTTTCCCACATGTTATACCAGGAGTCACCGTACCTAAGTGTTGTTTATTTGGAGAGGCACTAGGTACTCCTGGGTGATCTAGTTTTTTGAATTTGATTTTTGTTCCGGGTGGGTGTTTGTGGGTGGGTTGCACTTTGGACAGCGGGTAGTTAGTACCCCTTTTGCCCCACACTTAAAGCAAACAATGCCAGGTACTGATCTGCATTGTTTATATGTATGACCAGACTTCTTACATTTCTGGCATGTAACCGGTGTTTTTTCCTTTTTCTTATATTGAGTGTTAAGGACGGTTACTTGTTTCGGACCCTTATTAGGTTTTGTGACAGAGTTACATGGTGTGGATACAGCGTATGCTTCGTAACGCTTGCCTAGTGAAATTAATCTGTCAATGGTCTGTATGTCATTGACAGCTAAGAGTTGTGCATAGGTTGGCAATAAATTATGTTTTATAATTTCTATAAGGGTAATTTCTGACAATGGTGAAGTAAGTCTTGAGTTTAAGGTTTGCATGTCTAGCACGTAGATATGCAATGGTTGACCTACGCTTTGCTTGTGATCTCTAATTTGTTTCTCCAAGGTGAAATCATTGTCAAAAGATGAGAAGAATGTTCTAAACTTATTTTGCAAATCCTCCAAAGTGACTACTGAGTCTCTAATCTGTCTATAATAATCTAGTGCTTTTCCGCCCAATAAGTCTGAAAAACATTTAACAATTTTATGTTCCGGTACGTCTCTAGTGCGCATGCAGTCATCAATTCGCAAGAAAAAATCCACTATACTTGAGTCGCCGGTGAACTTTAAATTCCATGATCTGAAATTGTCATCGCGTACTACATAAGTTATGACATTCGAGTCGACTGCTGGTACCGTTTGACTATGTGAAGGTTGGTAAGTGTGTTTTGTGTCCTGGGATGCGGTTGACATTGATTGCTGAAATGCATCTTTTTGTCTACGCGTTACATTTCGAGAGACATCGTCTGAATCGGATTTGTCGTGCACATCATCCTCTGTATCTTCAAATTTTTCTGGTGGGTCAGCCATTGTGACGA
This sequence comes from Xestia c-nigrum, assembly GCA_916618015.1. Lineage (NCBI taxonomy): Eukaryota > Metazoa > Arthropoda > Insecta > Lepidoptera > Noctuidae > Xestia > Xestia c-nigrum. The sequence goes on from OU745248.1 coordinate 2,082,679, forward strand.
CACAACAGAAATTATTATTAAATTTAAACGGTTAGTACCTGAACGGTGCTTGCTGAGGAAGTAGTGAGAGCAATCCAAATAAAGTTACTGTTGTCAGTACATGAATATAAAATATTTCCCAAAAAAAAATCAAAATGTCATGTTTTCAACTGTAAAATGTTGCTTCACCAAAACAAATAAACTCACAAAAATGCGAAGCACTCACTGTTCAGATGCTACCTAAAAGTTTTCAATACAAATTGTGTTGGGGAATGTTAACGCAACAAGTTTTGACAATAAAAAAACAATCACCAGAAATACTCCAAACAAATCCCATAGTATAATGTTATAATAAACGTTCGGGCGCCATTGTCGTGTGTGAGAAAAAAAAAAAAAAAAAAAAAAAAATAATTGTTATAGTTAAAGTGTTGTAGTTGAGGTGCAAAAGAAAAAAGGTTGTGGTTTAAGGTTGTAAGTAAGTAGAAGGTAAACACACGATGATTTTAGGATTACAAATAAAAAGGTCTTCAAGCTCTCGGAGTATGCATCAAACTATTGGTTCAAGGACCTCTTGCTTTGGAAAGACTATGGGAGGTTTGTTCAGAATAAAACTAGGAAGTTCAACCAGAACAATAACAATGGTAATATATTAACACAAGTTATTTACATAAGTTATCGAAGGCTGTACAAAGTCGTTTACCTGTGTATATCTGCTACACCCTGTAGGGACACCCCATTAACAATAACCTCTTTTATAAATTTGGAATTTGCAGTTTCAGTACCCTTTTTGACAGAATCTATACGCATTGTCTTTGAAACAGTAGTGCTAGAATTCGTTGGCTTTTCTCCTGTCTTGCTAAAACAGGTATCTACTGTATGACCAATTTTATTGCATCGCTGACACTTCAAGAGAGGTTTAGGGCAATGGAGGAAACTATGCCCCTTTTCTTTACAATTATAACAACCATTAGGCTGACTCGATCTAGCTATAGATTTTGGGGCTTGGTTTTGGTTTGTATTCTGTGTATGGTCTACAGGTTTGTTACGGAAATGGCCACGGTCCACTGAAGACTGATGAATATCTTTATTGCTTAATAAGAATTGCAAAAGTTGGTCAGGGTGATTGCAACGTAATGCCAAAGCACTAGATCTAAGGGTCCTGTCACTCAAGCCGTGAATAATGCAGTCCACGGCACGCTTCCCTACTATATCGCATTGATTCACGAGAGCAAGCTTTTCGTAATAATAAAGTTCGATGGGCTCATTGAACTTGGTCTTCCTTTTTAGCATATCCTCCAAGGTCTGGCCATAATTTTGTTCACAGGGAAATGCATTTAACAATTTATCTTGCCATTCTTTCCAGCTAAAAAGAATGGAATTCAGGCTTTCGTACCACATTTTAGCCAGGCCTTGGAGTTTCTGCATGGCAAAATGAGTAGTGGTTCTGTCGTTCCAACCATATACCGACGCACATTCGTTGACCTTTTTCAGCCATATATCTATACGTTGATTTTTAGTGGAAGGGTCAAAATTAGGCAAAATATTTTGGTGGTCTACCTTTTGAGAAGACTTTGCATTTTGGTTATGTGGCTGTGACGACAGATCCTCTTTCAACAGTTTTAAAACATTAACAAGATCATTCTTAGAAAAAGATGGACTACGTGACCTTTTATATTCTCCTGCGTTGCCTCGTTGCTCAGCACGTGGCTCTGGCCGACGCTCAGCTTTTCGACGTTCGGAGGGCTGTCGTCGCTCGCTGGCACGTAGCTCTGCCCGATGCTCGACTGCCCGACGTCCAGAGGGCTCGTGATGCTCGCTGGCTCGTCGTGACGATGATCGACGACGGTCCTCCGTGGCACGAAGTCGTTCACGCTCCCGGCGTAATTCCTGCTCCAGCATCTCTACTCTCTGCTGTCCCAGCAGAAAGTCTCGCTCATGTCGAGATGGATTTGGGCTGCGCATACGCAGGCCGCTTCGACTTCGTGAGCGATCCTCTCGATCAGGTGTCTGCAGTCTACGCCTACTGGAGTCTCGATTTGAGCGTTCTCTGCATCCTGGTAGCTCGTCCATGATCTAGACGCTCGCAGAAAAAGAGAGCATGTTAATAAAAAATATTAAAACTATGGTGAATAACACCACATTATTCAGTTCAATTGAAGGATAAAAAGTAATAAAAAATGTGGCATATCTTGGAAACGGTGCGTCTTACGTCAAAAATAAGCAAATTTTCGTACCCCTTATAGTAACCCCCATATAATAATATTCTCGATCGTTACACTTACAAAAAAGTAAAAAAAAATAAAAGCCGGAATTTTTAAAAAAATGACCGTTATAAAATCGTACCGTAGGTCGCATTACAACACACTAAAACCACTCTCTTCGTCTTGACCTATGTTTAAAGCTGCCAATCAAGTAGGTTTAAACACCTTTTATCTCTATTTTTTTTTTTTTAATACGACCGTTATGCTTTAAACTAGCACTGATTCCAGTACCATCACTAGTGTAAAGCAATCATGAATTAATTATAAGAATTAATTATTCGAAGATAAAACACAAAAAAAAGGAATATAATTTAAATAATGAAAACCATGGGCGTGTACTTACGTTTTAAGTTTGGGTAGCGTGTCACTTCTGATATGTAATACTTGCTGAGACTAAGAGTTAGATTTAGACTTTCAGGATGCTTAGGTGAGATATTGAAGAAACTACAGTAACAGGGAACACAACTTTATTCCTTTACACGACTTTCTCGTCCAACAGCTCGATTCAGAATGTTTAACCGACCCCGTTTCGCCTCCCAGGTTTCAAAATGATTTGCGCGGTAAAATCGGGTTCTGTGATTGGTTAACGACGTAATGTCGCCAACCAATTACAGACGACAAAATGCTAGCCTCTGATTGGTTAGCCAATCAGAAGCATCCAACGACCAACTGACAAAATAAAGTGTTGCCAATAAGAAAATATTCAAATTAAATAATTACTGGTCTGGAAACTAGTCTTTTTGCGCTTCGATTTAATTAAATAAAAATGTAAATTAGCGAACCCTAACATTAATTCATACTTGAATAATACTAGCGAGTTAGGAGCTTTTGGTAAATAATAACAGCCGGTCAAATCAATCTTCAAATCAAATTAAAACATTTATTTGCTTCAATATTGGTAGGTACACATGTCATACATACATCAGAAGTTCTTTAAACCATATTCTACCTTTACCGGTGTGCAAATGGGACATTAAATTCTACGTTTTCTAAAAGCTTAAGAAAATCAATACCGTTAAAACCGTCAAAAATCACCTGCACTGACCATTAAGTTTAAATAAAAAGAAAGTGACATCCACGAAAAGGCATATATCATTTTCTTTTATAGTCATTCATATTCGTTTAAATAAGAAACAAGAAATCACTAAGAATAATGAACCCTATGGGCCTGGGCTGGCAGTCTTGACAGAGATAACGACAAAGTCGCTAACTTTCGATCGCTGATTGCTAACTAATAAATTCCGTTGCAATAATGATGCTTGCGAATAATGAAAGTCTCTACATTCTAGAAGCATTTCTCATAAGCATAATTATTGCTAAAAACTTTATTCGTTAGTAATCAGCGCTCGAAGGTTAGCGATTTTGTCGTTATATCTGTCGAGACTGCCAGCCCTGGACTCCCATTGTTACTACAAAATAAAATCCCAGATATACCGACAGAGATAACGACCAAAATCGTTAACTTTAGGTTGCTAATTACTATAGAAATAAATTCGGTAGCAATAATTATGCTTGCGAATAATGAAAGGCTCTACTTCTTAGACGCGTTTCTCGTAAGAATAAATATTGCAACCGAATTTAGTCGTTAGTAATCGACGATCGAAAGTTAGCCATTTTGTCGTTATGTTATCGCTGTCGAGATTGTCCTGGGATTTTTTTCATTGACGTTATCTCTTTGAATACTATTACTTACGAAAAATACCGAAAGAAGCTGAATTTCAGTATTTCTCTTGAAGCGACTGCCTATGTGACCTCCACAATTCAGTTAGTATACGATTTCACAGTAATACGAAACCTCTAGATTGACCTGAAAGGCGGTTATTATTTACCAAAATCTTCTCACTGACTATTTTACTCGAATATGAGGTAAGAACATCCAGAGTGATATTCCGGTTTCCAAAATAGTGAAGTTTCATGATTATTGTATTCATGAAGGACGCAATTTAATGCCCTAGAGAAATCTTTCTGTCTATCTCATCACCTTTTCTTATAATTACGATAACTACCTGCTTCATAAATATGATTTGACAAGTCGAGTATAAATCACTTGAAACATTAATCAATACAGTCGTCTAGTTCAGTAATACATCAATTGAGATTCTTTTTGACCTATTGAAAATATATGGAATGTTTCAAAGAAGCTTCATTTGCGCTTGTTCGGTGCTGACAAAACCATGTTTACCAAAAGCAGGGATAACAGAATTATTAATCTCAGCGATCAGATGGAACTTTTGTCTAATAATGTGCTTGATAAAGATGTCCAGTCTCTGTTCTTACCTTTTACCCTACTGCAGACTATTCTGTTGAATCCTAAGTATAGTTTAAAGAATAATGTCATAACTGCAAATAATATGTTAAACAAAGTTTTGTTAGTTTGTGGTACTGTTACATGCATGTCATTATATTTATATCGAATCATTGAGTTTGAGAAAACAAAACCAGAGAACATATCAAAAACGCATATCTATATTCAGTACTACAACTTTTGCTACTATTTTTGCGGATTCATCATTAACTTTGCCTTAAATTTGATTAAAACAAACAGCTTTGTATTGTTTGTTCTGGCCGTTCAAAAAGTGCACAAATTTGGCAATACATTTAGTGAATTTAATTTAAAGTTCGTCAGGGGCACTTGGATCAGTATTACTACGATTATCTGCTACTACATAATTTATATCGTTTGTAATTATTATGTCTTTTACCCTGGAGAACTCTTGAGTGCTATCATTAGTACAGCTACATTAATTGTCTTTGACGTTAATATAATTTACGCAATTAGATTTATAAAGCTGCTGGAGGATAAAGTTGCTCTATGGAATCGCAAGGTTTTACACTCATTCACTGATAAACAAGATGAAACGTCTCCCAAAAGGTTGTTTCATACTTATGTCCAAATTTTAAAAAGTTACCAGATTTATAAAAATAATTTTCAACAAATGGTAAGTTTGGAAATGTTTACTCTTTTTACTTTATCTGTTATTATTTTCTAACAGTGTCAAAGATGGGATACATAATACAATACCAGGACGACTAAAATCAAGAGAAAGATAATATAGGCAGCGATAAGATGTGTGAACACTGTGTGTATAAACCCAGTAGTAGTTGATTCGTGGCTAAACTGATGACGATGAATTATTGAAAATGAAAGGAGGTAGTTATGGCATAATTCATTTTTGTTCCAGATTCTTTACTTCACGGTGCAAAATTTATTGCATAACTTGATGTATAGTGAGTTTCTTATAGATTTTTGTGAAACAAATATCGGAATCAATTTTTCAGTAAGTTTATTTTCATCTGCACTAACGTAAACACAGTTTTTGGTTTTGTTTAGTTATTTATTTGAGGCAGAATGTTCATTCATTATTAAAAGAGGTTCCAGTGTCTGTTTAAATTAACTACGAAATATTGTGTAGCTTATTCACTTGCATGGAGTTTGGTTAGGAACCCACTGGATTGTGGTGCCGGAATAAAAGTATAATTGGTGTAAATTCAGGTTATTAACTATATGTGTGCTAAATTTAATCCAAATTTGGTCTGTAGATTTTATGTGAAAGAGTATAATATGTATATTATTTATTTTATTTTAAAGAAAGCTTACCGACTAATATAAATAATAATAATAAAAATGTATAAGTAGTGACAATTGCTAATTACAAGCTTATAATACGTTAATTTATCCATCCATCCTTACCAACTTTCGCATTTATTAATAGTAGTTTTTTTCCAATTACTAGTGCCTACCTTTGTTTTAATTTTTTAGCTCAAAAGCCCAGAGTTGTCGCTAGTATTTTTTATATTCATTTGGGTGTTCAAAAACTTGACGTTGCAAATTATACTCAGTCTAAACTGTGAGGCGTTCTATATAGCTGTAGAGGATGCACAGGATACATGCGCTTATATTCTGCTGTCAAATTGTACAGGTATGTAAGATTTAAATGGGATCCCTTTTTTGTATTATGTTCGTTTTTCTAATATACTTTGGCATAACTATTTTGGCACAACTTTTTTGCCATAATAATACTTTGCCATATTCTTTTTTGGCATACAATTATGTTGGCATAAATATCATAAATTTGTTTTGACCGCTGGAGCTCCGCAGCGCTGAAGTCGTGACAGAAACCATGCCTGCTGCAACTGAATACTGCATGCTTACTTGCATGCTGCGTGATTCCTGCTTGCATGCTGCATGATTGCTGCATGCTTGTTAGTATGCTGTATGCTTACTAGATGCTGCATGCTTACTGCATCCTTGTTGCATGCATGATGTATACTTGTTTTCATGCTGCATGCTGGTTGCATGCATGGCATATGCTTGTTTAGATGTTTGCATGCTATATGCTTGCTGCATGCATGGTGGATGCTTGTTAGCATGCATTTTACAGTGCAAAAAATCCGCATGTGTTCACAATCAACTATGTGCAAAACAAATTTATTATGTTAACCTGATTTATGATCTATTCTAATCTTCAAAATATATTAGTATTACAAATTATGGAATGTAATATCTTACGAGTAAATTATTATGCTTCTTTGTTATGCCTATAATAACATGTTTTAATATCACTATGCGTAGATAAATTTATGCCTAAAAATTGTAGGTATGCCTAATCATTATTATGATTAGAGAAATTATGCGTAAAGCTGTTTTGCGTAAATAATATTATGCGGAAATATAATTAAGAGTAACAAAAGTATGCTAAATTATAATAATAATAATAATGATAAAGCTTTTATTTCGCAAAATAATAATAATTCATAATTACAAAACAGTTTTCATGCACAAAATACCAATTCTGAACCACCCTTGTCACTTAGGGGTATAAAAGTAGCCTACGACTTGTTCTCTGACCTACCAAATATGCCCGGGTGTCTCCACTGCGAGGATCGACCGGAGGACACGGTGGAGCACACGGTGGAAGTCTGCCCTGCGTGGGCGGAGTACCGCCGTGTCCTCGTAGCAGCGATCGGCGGCGGCGACCTCTCGCGCCCTGGTTCAATCCATGGTCCGGAGCGAGACGGAATGGGAAGCCGTTGTCGTGTTACTTATCCCAGAAAATAAAAAATAGGTAACACAAACAAATAAATTTATTTAAAAAAAGACCTAAACATAAATGCTGCTCAGAATGGACTTATAGTAGGTAGTTTTACTGTACTTGACTTGGGCTTGGGACGCGTCGGTGTACAGACAAGGTAGACTTATGAGGTCTCGCACTGGAGACAGATGACCAGCTTCCGACTTGCAGGGTACTGAAGACCGACGATCGGCTTCCTTGTCGGCTTCAGGTCTTGGGGCGCGACAGTGGACAGGCAAGGTAGTTCTTGAGACAGGCGTTCAGCTGCTTTAGGGCTTGGGGCTCGTCAGTGAGCAGGCAAGGTAGACTTGCAGACCGGCGTTCAGCTACCACGTACCGTTGACTTATAGACTGTCAGTAGTGACGATATACTATATATCTCGTATGAGATCCCGTTCCAGACTGCCGAATGTGACAGGAAAATCTCCTTTTATAGCCAAAAATCCGCAGTTTTTCCATATCAGTTGTTTTAATAAAATTCTATAATTCTCCCTAGAATTATTTGACTTTAAAATCAAAAATGTCAGTTGCCAGTATTTAAAACAGCCAGTAATAATCAGTAAAAACTTCCTCGAAGAATTCTGAGAGCGTGCTAATTAATTATATAAAAGTAAGATAAGATACTGTTATTTAGTAAACAATCGTAATTATCTCTAAAATACATTATTTGAGCTAATATATTAATAAAATTAAATTAAATTATATAAATCAAAAGAAACCTTCATAGGCCTAGGCCAGTAAGAAAATTATAAGTAGAGGAAAAGTAACTGACAGCTTGACAATTGACGTAATGTCAACAAAGTAAATATTGAGAAAATAATTTTTATTTCAGCGAAATCAATGTTAAAACATCGTTTTAGATCGAATCTAACGCAAGCTAAAATAACTACTGCCAAAGCGCGACGTAGATGTATAAAAATATGCAAGGATAATGAAAATGAATGATGGTATAAAGTGTAAGTACCTATAGTGTCTAAATACTATATTTCCTCACAAGTATAAAGTGTCTGAAATATGAAAATACTATATTTCAAAAATAGGTAACACAAACAAATAAATTTATTTTAAAAAAGACCTAAACATAAATGCTGCTCAGAATGGACTTATAGTAGGTAGTTTTACTGTACTTGACTTGGGCTTGGGACGCGTCGGTGTACAGGCAAGGTAGACTTATGAGGTCCCGCACTGGAGACAGATGACCAGCTTCCGACTTGCAGGGTACTGAAGACCGACGATCGGCTTCCTTGTCGGCTTCAGGTCTTGGGGCGCGACAGTGGACAGGCAAGGTAGTTCTTGAGACAGGCGTTCAGCTGCTTTAGGGCTTGGGGCTCGTCAGTGAGCAGGCAAGGTAGACTTGCAGACCGGCGTTCAGCTACCACGTACCGTTGACTTATAGACTGTCAGTAGTGACGATATACTATATATCTCGTATGAGATCCCGTTCCAGACTGCCGAATGTGACAGGAAAATCTCCTTTTATAGCCAAAAATCCGCAGTTTTTCCATATCAGTTGTTTTAATAAAATTCTATAATTCTCCCTAGAATTATTTGACTTTAAAATCAAAAATGTCAGTTGCCAGTATTTAAAACAGCCAGTAATAATCAGTAAAAACTTCCTCGAAGAATTCTGAGAGCGTGCTAATTAATTATATAAAAGTAAGATAAGATACTGTTATTTAGTAAACAATCGTAATTATCTCTAAAATACATTATTTGAGCTAATATATTAATAAAATTAAATTAAATTATATAAATCAAAAGAAACCTTCATAGGCCTAGGCCAGTAAGAAAATTATAAGTAGAGGAAAAGTAACTGACAGCTTGACAATTGACGTAATGTCAACAAAGTAAATATTGAGAAAATAATTTTTATTTCAGCGAAATCAATGTTAAAACATCGTTTTAGATCGAATCTAACGCAAGCTAAAATAACTACTGCCAAAGCGCGACGTAGATGTATAAAAATATGCAAGGATAATGAAAATGAATGATGGTATAAAGTGTAAGTACCTATAGTGTCTAAATACTATATTTCCTCACAAGTATAAAGTGTCTGAAATATGAAAATACTATACCGTCACCTCCTTCTGCGAAGCAGTCATGCTAGCGAAGGAGGTGGCGGAACGAGAGAGGGAGAAATCCTCTCTTCCCGGCCGCCGCGGGAGACGCACCGGGCGTAGGGGGCCACGTAGTGGCTACCGGCCACCGTAGATGCGGGCCTGTGGACGGTTGGCTATGGGCTAGCTAGCCGTCCGTCCTTCTAACGACGACGACAGGCCGTGTCGACGGCGCGTTCGTGTTCCACGCGCGCCTCAAAGAGATGTCAGCATAAGGGAAGGGGCCCGCAAGGGCCGAAGCCTGCCGGGGTTGCGGGCCTGTTCGAAAGAGATACCGCGGCCCCGGAACATAAAGGGCGAGGAAGGAACATGGATGGGTTTTAGTCAGTAAGAGTCTGACACTCCCTCCCGCTCCGCCCAGCGTGGGAGAAGTCATTTGATGATTTCCCATCCTAAACAAAAAAAAAAAAAAGAAAACCTACCAAATATACACAAAAAAATCATTAAAATCGGTGAAGGCGTGTCGGAAGTCGATAACAAATATTGTGACACGAGATTTTTTAGATATTAGATGGCTTTGTTCATGGCTTCGCTCGCGTTGAATTCAGGATAATTTTAATTAAAAATGAGGGCATTTTACTGTGCAAAACAAAGAAAAATTAAAATTCAAGATCCAGCAGAATTTCAAAGATATATGCATATTCAGATCATACTCATAAATTAGTTGGTTTCAAAGCAGAACAGACGAACTTTGTAGAAGTATTATGTAACACCTTATGTTATGTCTAGACTGGGCTATGGCCGGTAAATTACATAACGATGGAGCAACGAAGACAGGCAAAAATTACAGAAAAAATAAATTTTTGTTAATTGCAAATCATGAAAACGACACCCATGACGGAAAAGCCAAAAAAAAATCCTAGATGCCATCTTGGATTTTCATTTTGAAATAATTTTCCTGGTTCAATCCATAGTCCGGAGCGAGACGGAATGGGAAGCCGTCATCTCCTTCTACGAAGCAGTCATGCTAGCGAAGGAGGTGGCGGAACACGAAAACGAGAGAGCCTCTGGCCCCAGCCGCCGCGAGAGACGCACCGGGCGTCGGAGGCCTCGTGGTGGCTACCGGCCACCGTAGACTCGGGCCTGTGGACGGTTAGCTATGGGCTAGCCAGCCGTCCGTCCGTCTAATGTTGACATGCCGTGTCGACGGCACGTTCGTGTTCCACGCACGCCTCAGAGAGATATCAGCATAAAGGGGGGGGGCGCAAGGGCCGAAGCCGAAGCAGAACGGGAAGACCGATAAGACCCGGAAGAGGTACTGATAGGTTCAAACTAATACATTTACATCCTCCATCATCCCTCATTTTATTCCCATGGAGGTTGAATTTATCAACATCCTATTTAAGCGGACGTCTTTATCATAGTAGCTCCAATTTTTAATTTCAGTTCAATCAGTCGAAAATCTAAAAAGATTTATACAAACTCTTATCATCTTAGGGGTGGAATTTACAAAATCCTTTCTTAGGGGATGCCTACGTCATAGTAGCTTAATGCATGCAAAGTCTCAGCCCGATCGGTTTAAAATTGACAAAGTTTCATACAAACTTCCATCCCCTATTTTATCCCTTTGGGGGTAGAATTGATCAAAATCCTTTCTTAGCGGATGTTTACGTCATAACATCTACCTGCATGCCAAATTTCAGCCCGATCCGTCCAGTGGTTTGGGCTGTGCGTTGATAGATCACTATGTCAGTCAGTCAGTCACCTTTGAGTTATATACAGGCTGTATAAAAAACCCTGTTGTTCCTTTTAGGGACGTAGACATTTACCTATACGCACAACATTTATGAAATTAGAATTTAATATTTAGTAGTCCGACTGTCAAAATCAAATAACTATTAAAATCGACATATTCGAAAAAATGTTTGCAGTATCTGACTTTGCAAGTACATCTTTATTGCTAAATAGCCGACGAGCTCAGCGGCTTTCTTTGACATGGACAAAAAAATGCCGACAAACGCTACCGCGGGCAGCGCACGTGCCTAACTAACCCTTTACCCCGCCCGCCCTCCACCCCGCGAATACTATAATATCCTAGTTCCTTACTTCCTTAGTCTCCCGCGCAACAAACGAAGAATATTGTAATATGTTGATGTGTCTTGGGAAATGTGATTGCAATTATGCAGCAGCACGGAGACTCTACCAAGAACGATTTGCGAGTTTACCGTTACCGTCGGCGATGACATTCCAACGTTTGCACATGCGTATGTACAACACTGGCAGTGTCCACGGACGAGACCAACATTGAGCTGACGCAGGCAGACCGAGGACTCGAGACGATATTGAAGAGCAAGTCTTGGACTTGTTTGAGCACAATCTAACAAGAAGCACCCGATCAGTGGCACGCGAACTCGTAGTAAACCATATACGCGTGTGGAGAGTACTCAAAGAAGATGGCCAGCACCCATTCCACTATCGTCGTGTCCAATCATTACTTATCTCCGATTATGAGCCAAGATTACAATACAGTAGATGGGTACTAGACAAATTTGCAGAAGATAATGATTTCCTGAACTTTGTACTGTTCACCGACGAGTGCTCATTTGTTCGAACAGGTGTGTTCAATTCACACAATGAACACGTTATGGTCGATCACAAACCCGCATGCTAATAAACCCAGTCATTTTCAACATCGGTGGCGGATTAATGTTTGGGCTGGAATTATTAGTGACAAAATTATTGGACCTTGTTTTTTAGACCAATCAATGAGCGGTGCCCACTATCTTCGTTTCCTTCAAGAACAGCTGAGTGATGAACTGGACGAATTAGGCCTTCATATTGTGCGACGTATGTGGTTCCAACATGACGGCGCGCCGCCACATATGTCCCGCGCTGTGAGAAGCTACTTGGACACCGAGTTCGGAGACAGATGGATTGGTCGTGCCGGACCCATCAATTGGCCTGCAAGATCACCTGATCTGACGCCATTAGACTTTTTCCTCTGGGGTACCGTAAAACAACATGATTGTATTCAACACGGTGTGCGATGCGGAGGTCGAAATGCGTGCACGCATAATAGCAGCATTTGACCACATCAAGTCCGATACCTCCGTTCTGCGAAGCGTGCGCGAAAACAATGTTAGACGTTGTCATAAATGTGTAGAGGCAGAAGGTGGTCATATCGAACAGCACCTCCGTGGCCGTCAAGTTGACATAATAATAAATTAATCGGCACAGAGGTACTTAAATTAAGTTTTATGTGACAGACGCGGCGATATTTTTAGTAAAGTGAAGTGTTAAATGAACTTAATTTAAAAAAATAATAAATTGTGCATAAAAATACCGCATTTTCAAAAGTGATAATAAACAACAAGTTGTGTAGAAAAATAGTTGGATAGTTGCGCCGCCGCGCCGCCGGCACGCGGCGGTGGCTCGGCGGCATCGATCAAAGAGAATCAAATGGCGGTAGCGTTTTACCTCTTGTTTCGCGACATCGCTTCATGCAGTATTGCAGCAGAGGTAACAAAACAGTTAAATATTACAAACATTAATAATTAAATATCTATTTTAATTAATTTTATTAATAGTTTTTCATAAATGACTCACTTTATTACTTAAGTATACAAATTCAATACATTTTTATAAATTTACATTTTATCACAGTAAAATTTAAGATTTCAATTTGGTTTGATTTTTCTACAATACTATTTATTATTCTTAAAGTAATTGCTTTTATAAAATATTATTTATTATTTATTTTTGTATTTTGATTTGTCTCTTGAATATTAAAGATGTCTCTAATGTACAGGTTATAAACACCACATTCCCTACAGATCACCGATTAATTAGAGTGAGCATGTTACAAAACTGCAATAAAACTAAGTCACGGAGAGACTACAGGTGCAAAGTTTAGTTAGATTAAACGGTACTCCCTTGATTGTCCTAATTTTTTTTGTCCGAAAATCATTATTCATAACACGTTTGCTATAAACTTCAGTAACCATAATGTTCAAAACACCGAAATTATGTTTTACATAACTAACTTTACTTCTAATACTATTTTGTCATAATATCGAATACTATAATAATTGAATCTCCTAATGTTACGTGACATAAAGTCGTATGTCCAAAGTATTGTATCACATAATGTGTATGATTCTGAATGGTCATTTAAAAATTGTTAGTCGCTAAAAAAATCCCTAAAAGTTAGGTTTAAGTGACAGAAACGAATTGCTGTAAATCCGACTCCACGCAGTCTTGTCTGCCCTACCCCAAGAGTGTTATTTAAAATCGCGTAGGCGCGGAGGGGCGAGGCGGGCCGCGAGTTGAGGAGCAGGTGGTTGTAACACTCGCCACCGCGGCTGAGGGTGGCCGGCGAAGCGCGCCAGCAAGCCGAAGCTGCGGTGGTGAGCGTTAAACCCATCTGCGACGATAAGCTCGCGTGAGGCCGCCAGAGCCCCGCAGCGCCGGAGCCGTGACAGAAACCATGCCTGCTGCATGATGCTTGCTCGTTTGCATGCTACATGTTTGCTTGCATACTGTATGCTTGCTTGCATGCTGCACGCTTGCTTGCATGCTTGCTTGCTGCACGCTTACTTGCCGCATGCTTGCTTGCTTGCTGTATGCTTGCCGCATGCTTGCTACATGCGTACTGCATTCTTGCTGCATGCTTGCTTGCATTACATTCTTGCTACTTGCGTGCTGCATGCTTGCTTGTATTACATGCTTGCTACATGCGTGCTGCATGCTTGCTTGCATTGCAGGTCAACGCCTACATACGATTAAACATTTACTTAAAATAGGACTTATGACTTTTATTGAAAACAATTTTATGTCATTTGTATATTATTGATTGTAATACTTATGACAAACGGATTTAGGGTTTATTATATTTAGGGATTTCAACTTTATGGCATATGATATTATGTGATTTAAAGTTCGGGTAAATTTTCATTCGGACAAATGATGATTATGACAAAATAAATTATGTCATTTTAGATTATGGATTAAAAAGTTAGATAATTCGATAGAGAACCAGATTAAACACCCTGGAGTAAGACTCACTGAAAAAAGTATTTGCGAACCATATAGGTAACTTCCAGTGCGATGATATGGAACTAGCGTATGGAAAACTAATAAAAATAATAAAGGAATCGATAAAAGAACTACCAAAAATAAAAAACAAATCCATAGGTCCACTGTCAGCGTATGTTGAAAAACTTATTAATGAAAGAAACAGACTGAAGAATAAAGAAAACAAAACACGTCCTGAGAAGAAACAACTCAGTGCACTCTACAGACTTGTAAATAAACAAATACAACGAGATTACAAGGCACATCGATATATTGTAATAGAAGAAGAGCCGTAAAAGAAGAAGGAGTTTTATGAAATAGACACTCAAAACTTACAATCTGACATTCAACTACTAGAGCGTCAATTACAGTCATGTTATGCTAAGTATGTGAACTCTCAAAAACAAATTAAAGAACATATTCTCGTAGTTCTATAGTTGTAATAGTAATGCAGACTGTGTAGACATGATGACCTTCAACAACACTCAATATACATCACAAAGGCAATCCAGCCCGGTCACTCTCTTGCCTGAGGTAACGGAGGACCCAGCTCGGTTGGGCAGTGTTCCGGACTGTATACCCATTCAAAATTCACTACACAATGTACAAGGGTCATCACCGGTAGGAAACACAGAAAGTAGTTCACCCCTGTGTTGTAGTACTCAATGTGGTTGCTCCATAATGTTTTCAGATAGTTTAGGAATAGGGTTAGGAAAATTAATTAGTAATAATCTGAGTCATTCTTTTCAAAATTATTGTACACCTCAGGCTTCTTACAACCAGATAATTTCATCCATTACTAGGAAGGAATTAGATCCTAATGCCATTTTAACTATATTTGTTGGTAATAGTTTGAACATAAAAATTGATGATATCACTGACAATGTCACTCAACTGTTGAAGTTAAATTGTAAGAAAATAATTCTGTGTGCCTTTCCATACTTTCAGAAATTGTCAAGCAGGCAAAATCATTACATCCATAACCTGAACAATCGCATGTGTTTATTAGCTAGTCACTATAGTGACAGGTTGACATTTTTCGACACTAACAGTTTCGTTCAGAAACTGAAGTCAACTAGGAGTAATGCGTACTTGCCTATTAGTTTTAGACGTCAAATAGCTCGGCTATTAGCTTTTAGTATAAACTCAGACATATGTGGTATGTCGCAGTTTTCTGTAATTGTAATTTTCTGTAGTAATTATACTAATTGTAATTATACACATATTAATTTAGATTTAAACTAGTCAATAAGACAATAGAAGGTACGAGTGAAACTTTAGTTAAACTCGTCAACAACTTCGAGGTATCTTCTAGCTCTCGATCAATTAATTGTAAAAAAGGGGCTGAGCAGAATTCCTTAAAATTGTTTTACCAGAATATTCAGGGACTTTCTTCCAAACAATTAGAAATAGAACTATTTTTAGAAAAAACTAAGTTTGATATTGTCTGTTTAACTGAACATTGGATGAAAGATTATGAAGTTATGCAAATAAATTATGAGAATTACAATGTGAGCAGTTGCTTTAACCGTAAACTTAAGATGCGTGGGGGTTCATTAATCTTAGTCAAAAATTGCATTAAATCTAAGGCTCGTAATGATATTGTCGAACTATCGGTTGAACATAGTATTGAATTATCTTGTGTTGAGCTAGATAAGCATGTAATAGTGTGCGTTTACAGACCCCCTAATTACCTAAACTACTCTATCTTTGAGTCAGTAATGGAAGATGCTTTAGCAAAACTTGTAACTGGTAATCTTCTATTCTATACTTATAATAAATCTGTAGAGAGGTCAATTCTGTACATGAAATATATTTACAAAATAACTATCGGGGGGTGATTAGTGATCGATACTGATGCCAAAAATGCAATCAGTAAAATTTTTGTCTGTCTGTCTGTCTGTCTGTCTGTCTGTCTGTATGTTATTTATAGAAAAAAAAACTACTCGACGGATTTTAACGAAACTTGGTACAATTATTCTACATACTCCTGAGCAGGTAATAGTATACTTTTCATCACGCTACCATTAATAGGAGCAGAGCAGTCAAAGGAAATGTTGGGAAAACGGGAGAAGTTACTTGGTTTTTTTAGCTTCCGTCGCGTGTGCAGCCTTAATGGTTAAAGCTACATAGAAATCATGTACAACGGAAATATTCCACATAAAATTATATAAAAAATATCCCAAGACAGCATATGTCTATCTTTTATAGTTGACTCACAATAACACGTGTAACTCCCGATAGCTTAGCAGTTCGGAGATTTGTTGTTATTATATTTGTTTACTCTTACGTTTATAATATTCTCACTCAACCCCAATTTTGAAACTTCACGCGGGCGAAGCCGCTGGCAGAAGCTAGTAAAATAATAATAATCTGTGGGGACTTTAATGTTAATGTCTTAGAGAATAATGCAAACAGCTGTAGATTTTTAAGTCTCTTTAAATCTTTTAATTTGTCAAACGTTTTTTCAGAACCAACCCGAATTACTACAAATAATGCTACATGTATTGATAATGTTTTTTGTTGCTGCGACTACTTAGATAAATCTATCGTAAATTACCTTCCTTCAGATCACAGCGGGCAGACAGTTACTTTCGCGTACAATAAACAATTACAAAGAATTCAGATTCAGACCAGACAAATAACACCCAGCAAGTTAGAAAAGTTTAATAATAATTTAATTAGCAAGCTAAATATACCAGGCCATATTAGAACCAATGTAAATGAATTGTATGAAGAATTCTTTTCGGTAGTGCACACTGAGTTCAATAACACTTTAAAAAAGAAAACCAAAACTATTGGCTCAAAGTTTATTTTTAGTGACTGGGCAACACAGGGAATTAGAAAAAGTAGGGAACGATTGTTTGAGCTGTACGGCCTTAAGCCTTACATTAACACAGAATCTTTTAATACATATGTTGCTAATTACTCGAAAATTTTTAAAAACACCTGCAAGGTAGCCAAATCCTTATTCATTAGCAATAAAATTAAATCAGCCGATAACAAAATAAAAACGGTTTGGAAAATTATCAACAGTGAAACAAACAGAAATATAAAACATAGTAATGACTTCACACTAGAGACTTCAGGTGGCCTTGTCAGCTCCAATAATGAAGTTGCTCAAGAATTTGTAAACTTCTTTACCAGTATCCCACTTAAAACTACTGAAACCTTAAATTCCTCTCCGTTGCTCTCTATTGATTTATTAAAAGCAAACGTTTCAGCCTGTCCAAATGAATTTAAATTTCAGCATATAAACCCCACAACAGTCATAAAAGCTTTTAAACAAATCAAGATCAAATTAACCGAAGATCTATGGGGTATGTCTATTAAAGCTTGTACCTCAATTATTGAAACTGTAGCACCGTATTTAGCCTCAATATTTAATTTGTGCGTGGATCAAGGAGTCTTCCCGGATCTAATGAAATTCAGTAAGGTAATACCGCTTTTTAAATCCGGGGACAGTAAAGACACCAATAACTATAGGCCAGTATCCGTGTTGCCTGTTTTCAGCAAGGTGTTTGAAAAGATAATGCTCAATCAAATGCTTTGCCATTTTAACACCAATAAAATATAACACGAACAACAGTATGGTTTCACCAAGGGACGTTGTACAACTGACGCCGGTGTTACTTTATTAAAACACATATTTACTGCGTGGGAAGAGGCACAAGATGCCATAGGAATCTTTTGTGACCTTTCGAAGGCATTTGATTGCGTAAATCACGAAACCCTGATTTTGAAACTTAAGCATTACGGTTTAGGTAAACTTGCGCTTAGTTTAGTAAAGTCGTATTTGAATGATAGACATCAGCAAGTACAAATAAATGGTGTCAATTCAATGGGTTTAAAAGTAAAAATGGGTGTACCACAAGGTTCGATTCTGGGTCCCTTCCTCTTTTTAGTTTATATTAATGACCTACCCCATTTATTTAACAACCACCCGCAAATGGTATTATTTGCTGACGATACTTCGTTAATATTTAGGATAAACAGACGTGCCACTAATTTTGACGATGTAAATAATGCCCTACTGCAGGTCCATAACTGGTTTACCGCTAACAATTTAGTACTCAATGGGAAAAAAACTAAGTGCATTCGATTTGCCCTACCAAATGTCAAAAGTAGTGATTGTGACATAATGTTTAATCAAGAGAAACTAGAATTCGTCGATAAAACAGTTTTCTTGGGAATCACGCTCGATTCAAAGCTACAATGGGGTCCTCATTTAACATCTCTTGCAGGACGGCTGAGCTCAGCTGCATGTGCTGTTAGAAAGATCCGTCAATTTACTGATGTTGATACCGCGAGGCTAGTCTATTTTAGTTATTTTCATAGTATTATGTCATACGGTATTTTACTATGGGGACGTGCGGCAGACATCGAGTCTATATTCATTCTGCAGAAAAGAGCAATCAGAGCCATATACGAATTACGTAGACGCGACTCTCTGAGAGAACTGTTTAAGGAAATTAACATCTTGACAGTACCTTGCCAATACATCTATGAAAACATCATGTACGTTAGGAAAAATCTGCATTTATTCAGTAAAAGAGGTGACAGACACCACTATAATACTAGAAATAGGGACCAACTCGTTCAGCCAGGTTTCAGGCTTGCTAAAGTAGATTCATCTTTCATGGGGTACTGTTTAAAATGTTACAATAAAATACCTCCTCACATTCTACAACTGAATGAGACGAAATTTAAATCTTGTATAAAACGCACACTATGTAGGCAAGCATATTATAATTTGGGGGATTACATTTATGATAAAAGTGCTTGGCTCAATGCTGGTCCTGCTCCACAACCATAGGCAAACTAACTGATTCTCAGGTTACGTTATTGTGGAAGCTGCAGAAGATTGTAAAATATCCTTGCATTGTATAGAATCCATTTCTTAGTATTATATAATTGCATAGCACATTTGTGTGAGTTCTATGTACTGTAAAGCCACTATTTATATTTAGTTGTCTTTTTTTTTGTTGACTTGAATATGCCTTGGCGGCTGAGAGATTGTCATGCTCACTCAAATGTCTTGCTGATGGTGGCGGGTGTGTCGGGTCATTTAGCTCCCTTCAATATGGTCGAGTTGAATGGCACCGATACATGCGTCATGTTCGTGAACGGGCGCTGTCAGTTGGGACTGGTCATCTCTTAGCTGCCATGGTTAATTTTAATTTCTTTTTTTTTTACATTGTTCTTACATTGTTGATTTAATCTTTTCTCTGGACGCTCTTAATGTGCACGTGTTTCTACATCGTTCTCACATATATGTATAATCACACATGAATGATGTAACCAAGATTTTGTAACAATATATTGATTTAAAAAGAGTGTCCATGGAGTTTCTTGCCCGTTCTTCTCCATAGAGATCTACGCTAGGGAATGGGCAACTACAGTACTTTCTCAAGTTATTATGCCTTGTGACTGTGACTGTAGCTTTGATTTTATTTGTAATTTGACATTCAAAAGTGCCGTAATGGTCTAGTTGAAATAAATGGTTTGAGTTTGAAAGAGAGCATCAGTCAAAAGGGCACAAGTAAGATTGAACACATCTAAACCGTGAATTAAGTCTCTGAAAAACAAAAAAAAACAAAACAACATATAATAGGGAGTGCCTTATCGGGACTGCCACACAGTTCTACAGGGAGCTCTATGGAAACGAGGAAAGCCATCAGCGTACTAGACAAGAGCCACTCACACCACTAAGGTCCATGTTCACCAAAAAGATGACGGTCTGATTATCTAAAATCAGCGGTTTAAAACACATTTTTGTATGGGAACATGTCACAGTGACAGCTGTTTTTAGTTAATCAGGCGGTTATCTTTTCGGTGAACATGGACCTAAGTGTCGTATCATCTATCATAGACAGTGAAGTGCACTGTGCAATCCAATACCTGAAATCAGATAAAAGCCCAGGCGTTGATGAAATAACAAACGATATTTTGAAAGCGATATTGACGCGCTAGTACCAATATTGGCCTCCCTTTTTAATTAAAAGAATGGGGAATATCGATTTTTACTCTATTGTACAAAAAAGGCGATCCCACAGACTTAGGAAATTATAGACCAATAAGTTTACAGCAAACAGTATACAAAGTGTTTGCCAAAGTACTGTTAAATCGAATCTCAGCAACCAACGCCGAGAACAAGCCTGCTTCAGAAGAACATACTCAAGCATAGACCACATTTTCACCTTGACACAACTTATCGAGAAGTTTTCTGAATATGGCAAAAAACTCTTTGTAGCGTTTATAGACTACTGCAAAGCGTTTGATTCCATAAAACACGAACCTTTGTGGTTAGCACTGCAGACGCAGGCAGTCGAGAACCGATACATAGAGATACTGAAAGAAATATATAAAAAACTTTTTTGCAAAAAAATATAACCGACTTCACACAAAAAAGTGAATAATAACTTTTGCTTCAGAAGTCGGTGACCTTTGTTTGATTGATTTAGTTTTTTTGTCACCGACTTTTTGCAAAAAAGTTTTTATTTTTCACTTTTTAGTGGTTCATATGTGCTTACCCTTTCACAGCGTAACGGCGTGATGTTTTGTTATGAACTGGTGTAAACAATAGAGAGACACGAGATTTCAGGGATCCCAGTACATTTGCTATCATTTATTGAGGAGTTCCCGTCGCCTATCTTCCGAAGTTCTTTACAGATCTTTACCAGTCGCGCGCGCGCAGTCTTAGCGAGCGGTCGAGTTAGCTGTTGACGACTACGCGATCGTAACTTTATTTTGCGTTTACCCTCATTTTATAAATGCTACTGGATGAGTGAAAATGTAGATTTTTGTGTATCAAGTGGAAGTGAGATGGTGGAAGAGGAACTTGAGGTGGATAGCGAGCAACAAGTCAATTTAAGGATGGAGGGGGAGAAAACTGCGGAGAGAAATAATTTAAATAGAGAGCAACAAGTGTTACCAGAAAAGAGAAGCAGGCAGGAGGATGATGAAGAAATAATTGAAGGTGATGATGGATTCATAACCATAAGACGTGGGAGTAAACGCCCAGCACGAAGAAATTCGAGAAACTATGAGGAATTACAATTGAATATTTCGAGTAATAACTTAAAGCCCAAAGAATATGTTGTGTGTATTACGGCCAAAGAAACATTGCCGAGGCAATTTGGGATGGCAAAACTTTTGAGAACTCATAATATAGGAAATATTATAAAAGTTGTTTACAAAAACCCATACAGGGCTTTAATCTATTTTGACAACAAGGAAAATGCACTAAAGATGTCACATTGCGAGAAAATATTGGGCAACTTGGAGTGTAATGTCAATTTAGTAGGTGAATCATCAATTTGCTACGGTATACTTCGGCAGGTGGATTTAGAAACGGAAGAAAAAGAAATGTTAGAAAATCTTAAATGTGATTTCGAGATTTTAGCGGCAAAACGACTGAAAAGACAGGATAGTGATGGCAAATGGGTAAACTCAGAAACAATCCGATTATGTTTTAAAAATTACAACTTACCCTCTTATGTGTACGGTTTTGGGTGTAGATTCCAAGTAGAGCCCTACATTTTTCCTGTGTCCCAATGTTCAGGATGTTGGCGATATGGACACTTATCAAGGACATGTCCTTTGAAAAAAATCATATGTCCTAAGTGCGGAAATAATCACGCTAACTGTGAAATAACTGTATTTAAATGTATAAACTGCAAAGGTCCACATATGGCAATGAATAAAAAATGTCCTATATTTTTGAAAGAAAAAGAAATTAGAAAAATAATGTCTGACATGAACTGCAATTATCGGGAAGGATTAGAAATGTATAAAGTCAAAAGAAAAGAGCAAGAAGTTTATACAGCACATAATGTGGATACGATTATTAATAATGAGACCAGCAAACAGCTTCCCCAAACAGAGAGCACTCAGGACATAGGAATAAGAAGATCATATAGAGAAGTGGTTACTACGGAAGCAGTTATACATGAAGAAATGATTGTATCTGAGGAACTGGAAACAGAAGACGGTGAGAATTCAGACAATAAATCTAATACAGAGTCTGATAAATCAAAAAAGAAGAAATCACGAAAAAATAACAGAAAAGGAAGGTCACATGGACGGGAACATTTACAAGAAAGTATAATTAGTGAGGTAGAAAACACTAATAATAAAGACGATAAACAAACTGAACCTGTTGATCGCAAAGATTTCTTGTATGAACTATACAAAAAAATTAAAGATGTATGTATGTCGAGAGATAACTTTTCTAATAAGTTAGGTTTAATTATCAAAATAGTGGTTCAGGATTGCATTGCACTATGTTTAAAAATGATAAATTGTAAAGATATTTTAAGTCAGATAAGTTTGTTCTCTAATAATGGATAATAATAATAACAGTGCTCATTTTATCAACATATTGCAGTGGAATGCTCAGAGTTTAAGACCGAAAATTGGAGAGTTTCAAGCTTTGTTATGTCAGGAGAAAATCTATATCGCTTTAATTTCAGAGACTTGGTTGGAACCCGACTCATCATTAAATATAAGTAGGTACAATATATTTAGGAATGACAGATGTGACTCATATGGGGGAGTCGCTATTATAATACATAAGTCAATTAGAGTACAGTTGGAGCCTTTAAATACTAGTAATTCAGGAATTGAAATAAGATGCGTTAAACTTTTAAATTGTAAAGAGATTCAGAATATTATTTTGATATATTGCCCTTCATCAGTGCATACTACCCAATCTGACTGGGATTTAATATTCACAAAATTTAACAATAAATGTTTAATTGCTGGTGACTTCAACGCACACCACTACAATTGGTCATGTAAATCAGATACAAGAGGTATGATGGTTTTTGACGCTGCTTTGGATGCAGGATACATCTCGCTTAACAAAGGAGCAGGTGAACACACGAGAGTTAAAATGGTTAATGGTCATTTACAAAAAACTTCCCCTGACATTACATTTGTTTCCACAGACTTAGCTTGTAAATTAGAGTGGCATATATTGAGTGAAAATCTGGGCAGTGATCATATGTGTATTAAAATTAAAAGTAATTATAAAGAAACTACATATATAACTAAAAGACGTAAATATAAATCGGCCAACTGGGAAAAATATACCAAAACGTTAGAAAAAATTATGTTGCCGTATTGTGAGGAAAGTAATGCTCAACGTAATTATGACGATTTCTTAAATATTATAAACAGCACTGCTGACAAATATGTACCATACACAAAACAGTGTTCATACTCTAAACCAGGATTCCAACCAAATTCTTACTGGAATGAAACGCTCTCTAAAGTAGTAGCTGAAAGAAGGCTGGCACTAAGTAATTTTAGATCAAATCCCACCCCCTCTAACTTAAATATTTTAGAAGAAAAGACGTTAATCGCTAAAAAAGCTATCAGTAAAGCCAGAAGAAATGAACGCCGTAAATTCTATACTAGTATTGATGAATCAACAACAATATCTGAAATGTGGAAGCGAATGCGATGGTTAAAGGGGTGTAGTACAACTAGATCATATCCATCAAGGGATCAGAAAATTGAAATGATCTGTGGTTTAGCTCCTGATTATGTATGCTATGAGAAACCAACATTTAATTCATCGAATGCACAGTTGGAAATGCCGGTGACATTACAAGAACTATGTAACTCACTAAAAACTAAGGACACAGCTCCCGGAGAGGACGGAGTCTCCTATTCAATGATATTTAATTTACCAAGCAGTGGAAAAATATTTTTAGTACATTTATATAATGCTATTTTAAATACTAGCGTAGTTCCGGTGCAATGGCGTGACATAGTATTGATGCCTATTCCTAAACCAACTACACCTTCAGATTGCAATCCAAAGTTAAGGCCTATCTGCTTAATATCATGCTTGTGTAAGATCTTTCATTCCATACTTACGAAACGCATTGAATGGTTTATAGAGAAAAACAACATTCTGTCTCCATATACGTCAGGTTTTAGAAGAGGCCAATCATGTCAGGACTGTTTAACGAGACTGACCACACAAATTCAATTAGGGTTCTCAAAAAGTTATGCAACTGTTGCGTGTTTTGTAGATGTCGAAAGTGCCTATAATAACGTATTAGTTGATAAAATGTTGTCGATATTAAATGAAATAGGGATAGGCAGCAAATTATGCTCATATTTATGGACTTTTTTAAATGAAAGACATCTTAAAATCATTGATGAATTTCAAGAAAGTGATACTATTATTAGATATACTAGTTTAGGATTGGCACAGGGTGACCCTATCTCACCAATATTATTTAACATTTTTACATTTAAACTATTCTCAAAAATTAACAATGTACATTTATGTCAGTACGCTGATGATTTTGTCTTGTATAGTACAGATAAAAATATTTCAGATAGTACAATTAAATTACAAGAGGCGTTAGATAATTTTTCGTCTTATCTAAGTGAATTAGGATTGTGTCTGTCAAATAGTAAGTCAAAACTTTGTATTTTTAGCAGGGGATTCAGGAGACAAAATATTGTATTGAAAATAAATAATGAGGCCTTAGAATTAGTGAATAGTTATAAATATTTGGGATTATGGCTAGACAGATCGCTACGATGGGGACGTCATATTAGTGAAGTAGTCAGTAAGTCCCAGAAATACTTAAATATACTCAAAGTTCTGGCAGGTACTTCTTGGGGTATACACCCCAAACATTTACGCAGAATATATATAGCGATAATCAGAAGCCGGGTAGATTACAGTTGTTTTATATATGACAACAGTGCGAATTCACATTTATATAAATTGCAGAAAGTACAGAATCAAGCACTGAGGATTATAGGTGGTTTTATTAAGTCCACACCGATTCACGCCATGGAGAGTGAGATATGTCTCCCACCATTGCACATAAGAAGGAAATACCTAGCTTACAAGTATGGCTTAAAATCCTTATCGTGGACAAACAATGTTACAATTACGTTACTAAAAGAACTAAATACGTTTACTGCTAACAGTTATTGGAGACGCAAAAAGATCCCATTACTGGGAACTGTTATAAATGAAATTGAAGATATTGAGGTTGCTTCGTCTTCTCCAATGGAGATGTTTACCTTAAGGACATGGGTCTCTTACATTAATGCGAGTAACATAATTTTGACTTCTTTTGACAGCATGAATCGAGCTAAAGATTGTCATGAAGTAAATCTTTTGAAACACGATGTAATGAAGGAATTAATAGAGAAATATGTTGATTATGTAGTAGTTTACACAGATGGGTCTATGAGCAAGAAGGGTAGGGGAGCTTCATTTTATGTTCGATCACAAGAAAACACTAGTGGATGTTTTAAAATAATTGGAAATGTATGTGTCATGTCGTTGGAACTTATTGCGATCTCAGAAGCACTATCATATATTAATACAATTGACGACACTAAAGTTGTTATATGTTCTGACAGTAAGAGTGCCTTATATCATATCGCTCGATGCGCCTCTGGACGCAGAGGTACACCGATAGCATATGAGATACTCTCTAAAATAGAGGAATTATCTAAAAAAGGAGTAGATCTGAGGTTGCAGTGGGTTCCATCGCACATAGGGATACGTGGTAATGAGGAGGCGGATAGATTGGCAAAAATTGGAAGTGCAGAAGGACAAGAAATTTATGTGAGACCATATTATTCAGAAATATTAACAATATATAAAGCAAAATGTTATGATTTGTGGAAGGAATACTTTAATCAGAGATCATTGGAAAAAGGGATATGGTATAAAACTATCCAATCTCAACCTCCTCGTATACCTTGGTGTACATATAGTCAGATGAGTAGAAAACTTATTATTATGGCACACAGAATTAGGACTGGACATATTCCATCAAACAAATTTACCTTTATGATGGGAAAGACTGCATCCCCTAAATGTGACTCCTGCGGAGTAATTGATGATGTATATCATTTGTTGATGGAATGTGTTCAATTTCATTCAGAGAGAGAAGAATTGTTCGACACATTGGGTCTGGATAAATTACAGGTCGGGATTATGAATGAAATACTCTCAAGTCCTAACAGTGAAGGAGCTTGTCTTTTGTTCAGGATTTTATCGCCTTAAGTTAAACATGTTTTGTACATATAGAATAAGAAAAATCGGACTGACATATACATGTAGTATAAAAGTCCAAATAAATAAAGAATTAAAAAAAAAAAAAAAAAAAGATCTTTACCAAATTGAAATGGGATCACTCCAAGAACGTACTCTTCCTAAAACTAACCAAATCGCTTCTGGTGTGCCTATAAAATTTAAGGAATTCCCTATAGTTCTCCAGGATCCCATTAAATGGAACTTAACACATCTAACTGTCGAAATCTGGGTGTATTGTACATTTCTGCGTACTCCCTCAGAGCATACAGGCGTGATGTTACGTCACTATGTTACATAAACAACCAAGCGATTGCAGCAATTACTGCAGCTTTGCCGTGTATTTTTGAAGAGTTCTATTTATATCTCCGAAGATCAGCGTCAGATCTTAACCAAATTGACATGGGACCACACAAAAAGCACCAGCTTCCAAATAAAAAAAGAATCATCAAAATCGGTTAACCCAGTCGAAAGTTCTGAGGTAACAAACACAAAAAAAAATACAAACGAATTGAGAACCTCCTCTTTTTAGAAGCCGGTTGAAAACGGCAAGGCGGTGGTTAAGCTGGAAGGCAAAGGAGAGCCCTTTGATATCCGAAGAGGCGTGAAACAGGGCGACCCGATCTCACCTAACTTATTTACTGCTCTATTAGAATATATCTTTAGACAATTAGACTGGGAAAACAAAAGCCTTAAATTTAAACAGCGAATATCTAAGTAACTTACGCTTCGCCGATGATATTGTTTTAATATCTGACAATCACAAAGATTTAGAATATGTGTTAAATACCCTAGACGTTGAGAATAGAAAGTGTGGGCTACAATGAACAAGCAGAAGACATTTGCCATGACAAATAGCGTAAAAACACCAATACAAACGGAATCTCATTCTATGTGGCATGTGGATGAGTATGTATACCCAAGGCAAAATATAACAT
Source organism: Xestia c-nigrum (assembly GCA_916618015.1). NCBI lineage: Eukaryota > Metazoa > Arthropoda > Insecta > Lepidoptera > Noctuidae > Xestia > Xestia c-nigrum. The sequence goes on from OU745248.1 coordinate 2,110,144, forward strand.
TCCTAAACCAAACATCTCGTGAAGTAGAACGCCGCATAAAGAAAGCTTGGAATAAGTAACGATCGCTGAAGCAAATATTTAAAAGTAAAATACTAACGCATCTAAAAAGGAAAGCGATGGACACTGTTGTTTTGCCGACACTACTGTACGGATGTCAAACTTGGTCGTTTACAAAAGACATCATACAAAAAATCAACGTGTTTTAAAGAGCTGCAGAACGAAGTATGTTGGGTATAAGGCTTAAGGATAGGAAGAAAAACACAGACATTAGATCAATAACAATGATAACAGACGCCGTCGAGCTAGCAAGCAGACTGAAATGGCGATGGGCTGGACATACAGCTAGAGCTACCGATAATAGATGGAGTGAAAAGATACTACATTGGTATCCCTATGAAGCCAAACGCCCACGCGGCCGACCTCGACGACGCTGGAGTGACGATTCAACGCCGCCAAGCACAAGATAGACAGCACTGGAAAGAGTTGGAGGAGGCCTACGCCCAGAAATGGGTAGCCCAAAGATATACGTGCATTAATATGTTGTTAGGAATATCATTCAAAATGTAATTTAATCAATTGAATAAAGTTGAATATTACGATTAATTAATTAAAATAAGGTTAAATTGTTAATTGCCAAATTATATTAGGTCTTAATTTTATGCAAACGGATAGGGAACCGATTTAAATCAAACTCCATAAATATTACATGAAAAACAAAGTAACATGAGAACTACTGATTGGGTTTTAATAGTGTAATGATGTTACAGAAGAAGAGAAGAAGTTATGCAAGAACGTGAGGCGCGTGCACCGAGCATCGTTCAGTAAGATGCGCGCCTGTCGACTGTTCTACGTAGACGTGTGTCTACTACTGCACCTGGCGGCACTTCTCACTAACTATACCGTTGTGTTGCTGCAGTTCGCATTACTGTAATCCTAGCATATCATTGAAGGGGGATCCTGCCGTTTTGCCCAATTTCAACCCAGACAAAGGACAATGGGCATTATTGTATGAGTTGTGTCCCAACCCTTGTAACAAGTTGGGACTAATAGAAACATGTTCAGTTAAGTTTTTTATGATAAATATGTCAAGTTTTTATTGTAATTACGTGCAGGTCAAAAGTTATTGGGCTTCAACTGAAATATAAGTTTTTCATTTAAATAATGCTTTAATCATAGATACTTTATAACATTTTGTGTTACTTGATTTGATTTGATTCGAAATAACAAAGGAATAATACCTTTAAGTAAGTGTACAGCTACCAAAAACTGAATGTGCTGAAAGCACTATAAATAATTGCATGTAGATGCACCGGCAACCATCTCTTTCTAACGTATAGCGCTGTCTCATAAAATATCGTTATCTGCTACGCTTACAATATGGCAGCGTGTGGCGCGAGGTGGTAAAGAGGGTGTTAGCTTAGAGTAGGCGCACGGTCACCCTTGTGTTTTTTTTCTACTTGATTTTAAAATCATTTCAGCCCTTTTGTGGTTAAAATATTAATTGATTAAGTTTTATCCAATATTTTTTTGAATAAATGATACCACTATAACAGCTTCCTTGCACAAGATACAGAGTTACGCCGATACAAAAAAACATAACCCTATTGAGATCTTTCAAATGATATAGGTAAGAAAATGTTACAACACTTGAGACGAAACCGCTCATTGTCCTTTTAGCAACCTTTTTTTATAATGATAAATGATAAATGATAAATGATAAATGATAAATGATAAATGATAAATGATAAATGATAAATGATAAATGATAAATGATAAATGATAAATGATAAATGATAAATGATATTTATTTTGCAAATTGGTTTTCACAAACACTTTTACACGTCCTTATTTTTTAAACTAGATGGGACCGGTGTTTCGTACCTGACTACTCTGAGAAGAAACAGCCGAAACAAACTCAGAGGTCATAGTCTCTTTTAAAGTCCAGACAATCTTGTTCAACTTACATGAGAACTATGCAGATTAGTGTCTGAGATGGTCTTTTGAAGAAAGAACCATACAGATTTGAGTGGACCTGTCCAGTCAGTGCAAGCATTTGTCAGTTATCGTGTAGCTCGACTTTTAACTCAAGGAGCTCAACGAAACGACGAACAATACGAAAGAAAGGACATTTGGGTAGGTCGCTTATAGTACTCAAACTGCCAGATAGTCGTGGGAAAAAAAACAACAAAAAGTGACTCACAAGGTCCTCACATTCACAATTATTAAATAAAATAAATAATAATTTACAAAAACTAATGTCAATAAAAATACGAAATGTCAAATACAACACATAAAATAAACAAAAAATAAAGTAAAAATAATAAAATACTGAACTAAGTATTCATGTCAAATCATTAAATGTCATGACAGTCACAAGTAAATATACATGTCAAATAAACACACACATAAAAAATAAAAATAAGTAAAGTAAAAAAATAAAATAAAAATAAAATACTGAACTAAGTATTCATGTCAAATCATTCAATGTCACAGTGTATAAAGTTAAAGGAATCAATAATAAACAAGCGAAGTCCGAAATTTCAACATTCACAGAGCAAATTGGAGCAGCTTAATCCCAAGCCTTTTTATCTTCGAGATAGTGATTAACATGATAGAAGGCTTTCAGGCAGAGCTTTCGTTTTATAAACAATTTGAATTTATTTAGGCTTAGTGCCTGAATATGGGTCGGGAGTTTATTGTAGAAACGTATACATTGGCATCTGAACGTACCCCCTATTTTTTTGAGCCTCGTTGCAGGAACAACAAATGTATGTTTGTTCCTCGTATTTATGTTGTGGATATCACTGTATTTTTTAAACAATTTAATATTTTTATGCGCGTACAAAAGGTTTTCATAAATAAACTGAGAGGGCACAGTGAGAATATTAATCTCTTTAAATTTTTCTCTGAGGGAGTATCTGGGACTTAATTTATAAACAGAACGAATAGCCCTTTTTTGCAAAACAAATATTGTCTGAATATCGGCGGCATTGCCCCACAAGAGAATACCATACGACATCACGCTGTGGAAATAACTAAAGTAAACTAAACGAGATGTCTCTAAGTCAGTTAGATCACGAATTTTTCTAACGGCGTATGCTGCTGAGCTAAGTTTTTTTGCCAATTTGTCTATATGCGGGCCCCACTGAAGCTTATCATCCAAAGTTATGCCTAAGAACACTGTGTTATCCTCCATTTTTAATTCTTCATCCTTGATTAGTACCCTAGTTTCCACTTGTCTTACGTGGGGTATCGTAAACTTAATACATTTCGTTTTTTTCTCATTAAGGAGTAAATTATTAACATTAAACCAATTAACGACTTTTGCCAGGGCGCTATTAACATTATACCATTGCAATGTATCGAATGATTTTAGTACACATCTTTTTATTTGGTCAAATTTTACCTCGGCAAAATATTTCTAAGTATATGTCACTATGGCATTTGGTCTTTAATCAAATGATTTATTACAGCAAACAATCTTAAGACAATAAACGTTTGGCCAAATGATTTGTTAGGAAAAATAAAATTACTCGCATTAAAAGAAAAAAGAGATTGTTTTTAGTAGGTTACCCGGAACTGAACCATTTAGATTAGGATAATTAAAAAAAACGGTTAGGTTAAAACTGTGGTCACAGTTTTTCAAAATCAAAATCAAAATATTTTATTTCACATAGGCCTGGATGGGCACTTATAAAACGTCGAAAAAGGTGCACGGTTCGCGTTGGTCGATTCCATGAAGAAGAACTGGCAAGAAACTCCATGGTTACTCTTTTCAAATCATTTAGTATTACAATATTATTATGTTTCATTACAGCATTAGTACTAAAGTATGGGGGGACAGCGTAGGCCCGACAATAGGTCGTTGCTTGCTATACAAAAAATGTAAAACAAAAGGAATATTTAACAAAAGTTAAACAGCATCCGGGAATCTAAAAGGCCTTCAATGTTCACTCATTCACAAATAATAGATAAAAAAGCATCTATACAAAGGTAAGTAACCTAACCATTTTTATTTACTAGATTACGTTAATTTCATCTTTTAACAAAATAGGTAGGTTAAAACTGTGACCAGGCCAGGGACGAGTACATTATATAAAAAAAAAAATTGTAAAACTGATGATGCAAAATATTTGGCTTAAGTATTTGATTTTGCGTTAAAACTGTTATTCCAACTGAAATATATGACTAAATAAAAAAAATTGGTAAACAAGTTGTAGTTTAAACGTTCATCTCCGAAACATTAGGTTTGCATTACAATTTTTTGTGAATAGATTTTTTGTAAACTCTTAGTTCTGATGCGAATTGAGTTTATTACTTTTGGAGTCAAAAGTGATCACGAATATATGGCAGCTGTTCTAGCAGTAAATGTTTGGTATAATTTACAATCACATACTTTTGAATCACTTCGACGCCATTCAGTTCTTACGCGAGTTTAGTATTGAATTTCTGATTTTGATCATCTACGTTTGCTGTTGACTGTACATTACCGAAGCTAAATACTTATTATTTTTCAAGAAGCGACTAGCATGTCCATATATTTATTTTATACGACTGAGTCTGTTAGACCGAAACCACAGTTTATATCAAAATAACTAATCTACTTTTTTTTCTTTTTAATCGTTATTTTTTAATTTAGGGGTTTTTGTCCAATAAGGATATGTCAACCCCATCATACCTTATAAAAATATATAAACTCAACAAAAATAAACTAAATTAATTACAATAAGTTAAAAATAAAATAAAATGCTACTCACTGCTGAACAACTACCTAATATTAATCTACATAATTTTTTAGCTGCCTCCGATTTTGGGGTTGCTAAAATACTTTGAATTAGACCTACATCTTAATTCGTTCAGCATCTTCAATTTTATTACAAAGTATACGATTGCGAGATTTTTTCATTAAGAACGCAAACTTTGCTGATGGATAGTGTCCGGATCTAAGTCTAAGGATAATCTTAACATACTTTCTACTAAAGGTAGTGCCATAATCGACTTCTGTTACAATTTTTGCGGATTCCGGATAAACTTTATTTGAAATTGATTCAAACAAATAGTTTTGTTTTGTTTGTTGTGACCATTCTTAAAGTGCACAGTTTTGTCGATACAAATTCCAATGTTAACAGCTGCACTTGGATCAAAATTACTACGATTATTTGCTACCAAGACATTTTAACCGTATGGAGTTATTTTGTTTTATACCTGATAATATTGTTGAGTGCTATCGTTTGTAGAGCTACATTAATTATCTTTGACGATGATACGATTTACGCTATTAGTTTTATAAAGCTGCTTGTAGATAAAGCTGTCGTTCTATGGAATCGTAAGGTTTTTACACTCATTTACTGATAACCGAAATGAAACGTGTCGCTACCGAATGCCGCGATGAAATAATTAACTAAAGGTCCCAAGTCACTATTACTTAAGTAGGTATGAGGAATGAAACAATGCACAACAAGTGCTATTTCGAATTCCATAGTGGCGGAGTTCCCTGATTTACGTTTTTTGAAGGACGCAATCGAATAGCTCGGTAAAAACTTTTTTAATTTTATCATCTTTACTTGTTTCCAAATCATATTATTTAGACAGGTACATAGCGACATGTCTAAATAATATGATTTGACAAGTGGAGTATAAATCACTTGAAACATTAATCAATACAGTCGTCTAAATAAATAATACGTTGATTTAGTTTCTTTATTACTCATTGTGAAGGAGTTTCCAAATTAGATAGAATTTTTATATACTTGCGTTGGAACAGTGCTGTCAAAACAATGTCTATCAAGAGCAGGAATAATAGAATTATTGGTCTAAGCGATCATACAGAACCTTTATCTAAAAATGTGCTTGATAAAGATGTGCAGTCTATTTTCTTACCTTTTACCCTACTTCAAACCATTCTGTTGAATCCTAAGTATTGTTTGAAGAACAATGTCATAACTCCAAATAATCTGTTAAACAAAGTTTTGTTACTGTGTGGCACTGTCATATACATGTCCTTATATTTATATCGAATCATTGAGTTTGCGAAATCAAAACGAGTGAACATAACAAAAATGCAGATTTCCGTTGTATACTACGACTTCTGTTACTATTTTTGCGGATTCCTGATTAATTTCATCTTAAATTTAATTAAACCAAACAGCTTTGTCCTGTTTGTTCTGACTGTTCAAAAAGTGCACAGATCTGGCAATATATTTAGTGAATTGAATTCCAAGTTCATCAGGGGCACTTGGATCAGTATTACTACAATTATCTGCTTCTACGTCATTTATATCGTTTGCGATTATTATGTTTTTTACCAGGTGGAACTCTTCAGTGCTATCGTTAGTAGAGCTACATTAATTATCTGTGACGTTAATATAATTTACGCAATTAGATTTATAAAGCTGCTGGAGGATAAAGTTGTTCTATGGAATCGCAAGATATTGCACTCATTCTCTGATAACGGAGATGAAACGTGTTGCAAAAGGTTGTTTCATACTTATCTCCAAATTTTTAAAAGTTACCCGATTTATAAAAACAATTCTCAACAAATGGTAAGTTTTGCAAGATGCTTGAATACACTACTGACATGATGACTAAATAGATAAAAAGATAAAATATGTAGCGATAAGCTGTGTGGAAGTAAATGATTACTGTGGGTATGAAACCAGTGGTGGTTGACTCCAGGCTGAGCTGATGATGATATTCTTAAAAAAAGTAAGAGGACGCAGTAATGGCATAATTCATTTCATTCCAGATTCTTTACTTCACGGTGCTAAATTTTTTGAATAACTTGTTGTCTATTGAGTTTGTTATAATTTTTTGTCAAAAATTCAAGGGATTTGATATTGAGGTATGTATAATTATATTTTATTCACCATCGTAAATCAGATTTTTTTTCGTTTTATTGGTCATCTTAAGTAGGATGTGTATCAACTTCCGTAAAATTGTTCCGTTGTCTTTTTGAATTCATTACGGAATATTACTAATACCATTTTTTTTTCCAATATTTGTTGTCTAGCAAAGCTTTTTTTTTTAGCATAGGAGTCTATTGAAGTCGTTGGCATTATTTGTTTTCATTTGGATGTCCAAGAACTTGATGTTACAAATTGTACTGAGTCTGTACTACGAGGCGTTCTATATAGCTGTAGAGGATGCACAGGATACATGCGCTTATATTTTGCTGTTTAATTGTACTGGTATAATATATTTGAATTAGACTCCGTAAATAACACAATGGAAAGAACAGTAACATTAGAGCTAATAATTAAGTTTTGAAACTATAATTATGTTACAGAAGAAGAGAAGAAGTTATGCGGCGCTTCTGTTTAACTATACCGTTGTGTTGGTGCAGTTCGCATTTCTGTGATCCTAGTATCATATAGATACGCGTAAATTTTACGCGTCTAGGCTGAAAACGCAGTGCTGTTTTACAGATAATGCAACGATTTTTTCTCAGAATTAAAGTAACGTGGATCTAAATGAAGCCGCTTAATTAATATTTATAAGACTTTTACTTTCTAAGAAAAACATTGGTAAACGACGAATTACAGTTCATGCGTTTGCTGCGTGTATTACAAAAGATACGGTAATATATTTATTTTTGTTTCGTGGAGAACGACACGACATCTTGCGACAGTAGGCGACTCTGTGGCTGTGGTGTGCGTATTTGAGACAACTTACGTATATTGTATTTTATTACGTATATTGAGACAACTTACACATACAGCCGCACGGACGCTCGCCCGTGCGTTCACAGCAATACGATCCTTAGCGTGCCTATGCACTTATGAACGCTTACTGTACGTCTTCCTTGTTGCAGATTTTCTTGTTACCGCTATGTGATGTTAGCTGTTTGACGTAATGCGCTGGATCCTGGTAGAGACAGATCTTACATGATCTGATCGATCAGGATCCAGCGCATTACGTGTATTTTAACCAACCCCTTCAGGCAGCCAAACAGTCATTTTCTTCTGATAGAACGTCATTTAAGCAGGATCAGAGCCGGCAGAGTGAGGAGCTCGTGACTAAATAAAAATTGCCGCTTTTCGCTTCTATTTCTTTTTCATCGGCAATTTGGTTCGAAATGTCTAATTCAGATTTTCTTGTCTTTTGGTTATGCTTATCCTACAGTGAAATAATGAACAATTAATCAGCGGCAGTTTTCAGTCGTCCACCTCATATTTTACCACCAGAAACAGGCGCATTCATCCAATACGTTACAGACAATGCTGACATTAATAAAACGCGCCGAGAACACTACCTCACAGGTGGCGTGGCGTATATATGCATAACATGTATAATGACTGAGAATCGCTATATCTCAGGAATGGTAACTCTTGGGAAAAAAAATGTGTGCGTGTACTAGCGTACACTCGTAAGAAGTGAAACTTCTTTATGACGTTATTTTTCAAAAAATAATTTACTATATGCAACTTTACAGAAATAGGTTAAATAAAGTTAAATTAGATAAAGTTTGGAGACATTTACCAATCCCTACTCCGCTGGAGAAAGTATACTTCGAATCACGCGTGGTAGGGATAAGAAAAAGATGGCACGTAACGGAAAAATGTGACGCGTAACGAAAAAATGTTACACTGTTTTTTTTTCCAACCCCGATAAAGAAGTTTCATTCAAAAACATGAAGACCATTTTTGTCGAAAATTTTAACGTCTACAACTTTCGTTTGAAGTTTTTTTTTTAAATAATACTTACCGTTCTCGAGAAAAAACCAAAAAATCTCATATTTTGACTTTTGAACCCTATAACAGTTATAACTTTTATAGCACACATAGCGCCGTCCCCGGCGAATAAAATAATAACTAATAAATAACATGTTTTCGTCAATTTCTCCTGGAATACTGGACGTAGACTGATGATTTTTAGCTTTGAAGAAATTTTATTTTTTGTATGTTCGAAATGTTTGAGTGAATTACGCCCAATTATTAAAATAGAGATATTATTAAAAAAATAAGAAGTTAGTCAAAATCAATCCTCATCTAATTTGCTTAAGTGGCTTCCGGAGCGTGCGTATTTCATACAAACATACTTAAGTTATCAACACAATCTTTAGATCATCATATTCTAAAGATAGTGTGTATTTATTTTGATTGGATTAATGAATATCGAGGTTCCCAAATATATATTTTGAATGGACACTAATTTAAACAAGAGTTATGAGAAAAATATTTTTTCTATCGAAATTTTAAATTCTTCATATCTCGTCTTAGTGCGTAGGCTAAAAAGAACTAAACCTTTTGAATTAGTGTAGTGTACAAAGTGAATGAGTAATAGTAACAATGTTGTGCTATAAATATAACACATGAACATTAGTGTTTTATAAATTATATTAGACTCTAAGAAAGTGCTACGAACTTGTGTAAAAGTGCAAATGAACACTATTCTTAGTTTTAACATATTCTATCACGTAACATATTAAGTTAGAGTTAAATTGCTTATTAGTCTTTTACGCTAGATCGTAATTAACTATTAAGACGTTTGTTCTTAATATTATAGCACAAAAAAAAATATCTCGTCTATACAGCATTGTCTTGTCAAAATATGAAACTTGTTGAAATAAATAAACATTACCTTAAGAGTATGTTTGACTTACGAATAATTTTGGTATTACGTTTGTATGAACGACGCATGGTCCGCAGGCCCCTTAATGTCGATTATAATAATTACTCTCCGTACAGGCTGACAAGAATCTAATATTTTATTCTACGGGTTTTTTGGGTGCAAGTGATAATGATAATACCAATTGAATTTCATCTTATTCTCGTAAATATTGTAACATTTTGTTCCTGTTAAGGACTTTTATGTTGGTATCCCAATAAAACTATGACATGATAATAAACATTAGTTTTATTCAATTCAAGAGTGTTTGAAAATTAACTTAGTAACAAACGTCTTCTAAATCCCTGTTTAGCAGGAAACGCAGAAAACTCTTATACAATGAAAATAATCAAAACTACAATAAAAACAACAGTAAAAAAACATTATTTTTCTTAGCATACTCTCTTTATTTGGTATTGAATTAAAGTCTGCCTTAAAATTAATGCTTCTTTTGCGAAAGGTGTTTTACCGACACAGTATTATTCCTTATCAAAATAAATATGTTAGTCATCTTAAACGTTTAATTGTGACCAAAATTGCGATTAACATCATTTCATTTAGATGAATAAGGTCGGGCGGGGTTGTTCCACCGGAGAGGATTATACGTCGTTTCGCTTTAAAATAATGGAAACGACGTATTAGCCCCTCGGCGGAATAACCCCGCTCGACTATATCTTGTGAAATATATCAAAATGAAAATAATTCGCGCAATAAAATAATAACATAACGACAACGAGAGTTCATTAGAAGATTGACTTTTAATAGGAAAGTACGCTATATTATTATGTGAAGTTGCAATATGACATACACAGCACATTCAACAACGTATTAGGCAGTTGTACCAATAATTCTACACCCACATTTTGTCAATAATGTTTAAGCACCGTGTAATAAAGGATGAGCCTATTACAATAAAAGGGACAGATCTAAGCTCTGGGCTACTTTTGAGAAATACTATATAGAAAAACACTGCCCGGTATGGTAGTACAGGACCTCCTGCTCAATAGTACCTTACTCTTGCGACCACTGTTTTCACTACTTTTTTAAAAGTTTTTAAAAATTGAGCTCTCCTCTCCAGAAAAGTTGGCTTTTCTTCAGTTCTTTCAGAAATAGATGTTACTTAACCAAAAACAAGTAAGCTCCAGGAGCGAGCTCGCAAATTTTAACACCCTACTTGGTCAGGTTAGAATTGTTTCGACCCTTTTATACTCGAGTTGCAGTCGACTTGCAGATAAAGCCAAGATTCAAGATGAAGTGGCCTGAAAATCAAACCAGGCTCGAAAAAAAATTACACCTTGCTTTTATTACACAATGTAAAGATCTAAGATAGAGCAGGTTGCAAGAGCGAGCAAAGCATGCTCGAATATTTTGACATGTTGCAGTTGCCTCGTTTAAATTTCGATGTCATTAATAATTATGTAATTTGAGATCAAAATGTACACATGCTCTATTTTATGCAACCTTGTGTATGCATGCCAAAATTGCCTATTAAGGCCACGAACAAGAGGCTCCTAATTTATTTCAGCCAGCAGTTTATACCAGTCATTCGATAATCATTCGAAAATCCAATAGGAGTGCCAATCCAGAGGCAGAATAATCTTTGTGATAAAAGTTATTCGCAGTGCTAGTTTAGTGTTAGAGTAAAGTACAAACCGCGTATGTTGGTTTAAAAAGAATGTGTAAGTTTCTAGTGGTAGTACGATCATTTTTAGGCTGAGAGATATTTCTCGACGGCCTTTTCAAGTCAAGTCAAAGACCCATGGGCGGCATAAAACTCTAAACACGTTACCGACGCACTATAACCACACGAGAAAAAAACAAAGAAGCCTTAAAATATTTCAGTTTGAGAGTGATTATACTCTACGTTACAATTTATGTACTTACTAAAAACTTTTAAAAATTCTGAGCGGGGTGAGTATAGATAGAGTCTAAATGTAAATTAAGTAAGGTACTCAGCTTGACGGTAGACAAAGTTATTTTAATCGTAGTAAGTATTAAGAAGTTTTTTTTTTAAATAGCAAAAGAAAGTCGATCGTTAATCGGCCACACCGGGCCCATCAGGCATCCAGCCCATCGGGCATTTGCCCGATTTGCTCATATGGCCAGCCCGGGCCGAAGGGCAGATGCAATGATGCTAGATGAATAGTGCTTGCGTAGACTTGATTTCTGCGCGCCCCCCTGATCCTCGCGCCCTAGGGTGCAGCCTAATTAGCCGAAGGGTTAATCAGGCCCTGCTGAAATGGCATTGGGCGGTTCAGAAAGACGTGGAAAGATGACCTACTTGGCCGCTTACCGCTAGAGCAGATTCGATGTGGTGCAAGTAAAGAGTTCCTTCTAGGAATCGGGAGAGGTCTGCTCACAAGTGGGACAATATTGGCTAAACAAAAGAAAAGGGAAGATTAAGCAAGACAGTGAAGAAAATCTTACAAATAACTTTGTTTCGTTTCCTCATATTTTGGAGATTCAGAAAGCTTTTACAAAGTCACATAGTTTGTCTAGGACATGGCAGGCGTTTCGCAAGTTGATCGCGTCCATCACAATGACTTAATAACAGAATTAAATCCCGACTACCAATAATAAAACATTATACCTACAGACTTATCTTTCCAGTTCAAATGACTTCAGACACATGGCGAGAAATTGGAAGTCGCCTGGATTGTCCTAACATCCATCAGCACATGTTTTAAGTACCTACGTTACATTGAGTTCTACCACAAAACATGATTTATCACCTCAAAAAAAAAAGTTGTTTCGCAGCGCGTGATACCAATCGAAGTGCATATGATAAACATGGAATTAAATTTACTACATGTATTGTCTAATCTGTGCACTTTTTGAATGGTCAGAACAAACAATACAAATCTATTTGTTTGAATCAAATCTTCTATACTTATAATAAATCTGTAGAGAGGTCAATTCTGTACATGAAATATATTTACAAAATAACTATCGGGGGGTGATTAGTGATCGATACTGATGCCAAAAATGCAATCAGTAAAATTTTTGTCTGTCTGTCTGTCTGTCTGTCTGTCTGTATGTTATTTATAGAAAAAAAAACTACTCGACGGATTTTAACGAAACTTGGTACAATTATTTTACATACTCCTGAGCAGGTAATAGTATACTTTTCATCACGCTACCATTAATAGGAGCAGAGCAGTGAAAGGAAATGTTGGGAAAACGGGAGAAGTTACTTGGTTTTTTTAGCTTCCGTCGCGTGTGCAGCCTTAATGGTTAAAGCTACATAGAAATCATGTACAACGGAAATATTCCACATAAAATTATATAAAAAATATCCCAAGACAGCATATGTCTATCTTTTATAGTTGACTCACAATAACACGTGTAACTCCCGATAGCTTAGCAGTTCGGAGATTTGTTATTATTATATTTGTTTACTCTTACGTTTATAATATTCTCACTCAACCCCAATTTTGAAACTTCACGCGGGCGAAGCCGCTGGCAGAAGCTAGTTAAAGATAAAGTTAATGAAGAATCCGCAGAAATAGTAAAAAAAGTCGTAGTACATAGCTAAAACTTCAATTTTTGATATGTTCTCTCTTTTTCTTGTCCGAAACACAAAAATTCGATAGAAATATAAGGACATGCAAATAATAGTCCCGCATAGCAACAAAACTTTGTTTGACAGATTATTTGCAGTTATGATATTGTTCTTTAAACGATACCTAGGATTCAACAGAATGGTCTGCAGTAAAGTAAAAGGTAAGAATATACCCTGCACATCTTTATTAAGAACATTATTAGATAAAGGTTCTGTTTGATCGCTAAGATCAATTATTCTGTTATTCCTTCTTTTGGTAGACATAGCTTTGTCAGCGAAGTTCAAAGGCAAATGAAGCTTTTTTGGAAAATTCCTCATATTTTCAATTGATTATAAAGAAACTTAATCAATTAGGTTGAACTAGTCACCTACAGTATATTTATTTGTGTTTCAGGTGATTTATGATCGTCTGGTCTCAGAACATTTTGAGTCAGACACTTGAGATGATAAATGTAGGAGGGTTACTAAAAAAGGCATTTATTGAAAGTAATCATGGGACAACAAAACATATCTTATTACATACATACATATCTTATCTAACAGAAACAGTATTGACCGTACTAAACTTGAGAAACCCCAATGAACGATACGAAATGTGATGTAGTCAACTAGCTATAAAAACTAAAAGGAGTTAGTCAAAGGCATGTGATATAGTATTACAGCTTATTAATTTGCTTAGCTTTGAATAAATTTTACTCCAATTGCAAAGATTTTTTATATTGGTAAATTACTACACCACCAAACTGTTTGGTTCAACAAAGGGTCGTTCAATAACTGAACTATTGAGTTTCAGAACATATTTATGGGTATGCGAAGATCTATGCTATGGAATTAGTCTGAGGCATTTGATTGCGTCCTTCATGAAACATGAATCATAAAACTCCGAGACAATGGAATCCAGAATACAGCTCTGTATGTTCTACCATTATTAGTTATACTGGAAGCCGATCTTAACATGGTTTAACCATTCAGAGAGATGACATCAAAGGAAAATCCCTATCAATAGCAACAATGGGAGTTCCACAGGGCTCGTTATTCTTCCGTGGGTACCGCACGATCTCTCGCGAGGCGGCGGTCCTGCTTGCTGGATTGCCGCCATGGGATCTGGAGGCGATAGTCCTCGCGCGCCTTCACGAATGGCGCGTGGATGTACTACGCCGGGGAGAAACTCCGCTGCCGCGGCAAATTGCCGGTAAGTCCCCTCTTTGAGGAGTGGCTGGAGAGGCGCCATGGCGTCCTCTCGCGTCCGGCCCTGGTTCAATCCATGGTCCGGAGCGAGACGGAATGGGAAGCCGTCACCGTGACAACGTAAATTGAGAATTTTATTTCCGACTACTCTATTGCGCGCGACTTCATTCTGATGAGTGTGTGAGGTAAGAAAGATACCAGGGTTGCGGGCCTGTTCGAGAGATACCGCGGCCCCGGAACATAAAGGGCGAGGAAGGAACATGGATGGGTTTTAGTCAGTAAGAGTCTGACACTCCCTCCCGCTCCGCCCAGAGTGGGAGAAGACATTTGATGATTTCCCATCCCCAAAAAAAAAGGGAAGAAAGAAAAGTAGATATTTTTGACTTTGATAGTATGTCCTTTCCCTGTCTGTAATTAGTGATCGAGACTTAAACACGTAATTATGCTCATGACAACAAACCACTTTTACTATGGGATTATACCTGAAATCACGAAAAAAAATCAGCTGTTCGGTACATAATTTCTGTTCACCTTATGTACTGAACAGCCGACATTTTTTGCTCGATTTCAGGTCCAAACCTGAATCCCATAGGAAAAGAAGTTTGTTTTCACGAGCACAATCACGTGTTTAAGTTTCGTACACTAATTGCCAGTCACCCTATAAATATTATCTTTCTCCTAGCTTGTGTAGTCGTGTAAAGGTAGAAAACAAATAAACAACGTTACTTTGGCATTTATAATATATGAAATAGAAGTATGATACGGCGGGACGTGTGCGTTCTTCGTCTGTTTCACACTGATAAGCGCAAAACAAACGCCGATGAGCAAGATTACCTAAATCGACATTCAATAAAAATATTGGATTTCGCTTTACCATGTCACCATGTGTGATGTGGCATAGTCTAGTACTTGTGGTACAAAAGCGCAGTTATACGGACGCGATCCACTCAACCCCTGCTCCTTAGCGTCCCTGGCCCCTCAGTCGACTCTTGGAACATACAAGTGAATTCGTGCGTTTGCGCAAAAACAAAGTGTAAAGGAGATAGTTTTTTTTGGGCCCACCTGGTCGTTGCATTTATTATTCATAATAACACCAAAAAAAAGTAACCATTTTACTATGGTTTTAAAGGAAATATTACGTATAAATGAAAACGGAATCTTAAAATCATAATAAATAAGCTATGTTATGATATTTTTTTGCGAGTCAAATCATTCCTGTTGTGGTCAATGTCATTTGACAGCAAATACTTACGTGAATAGGGGCGTTTTTCTGTTTACTAAAAAAAGTACGGTACCTATCCGTTGGAAATCATATGTGCTATATAATTATTATAGAATCAGAAAGAATATAAAAATAAATATTATTAAACTATGAGCATTTTTAATGCCATTTTTATAGGTTTACACTAAAATCGCATAGGTGGTTTAAACAATCAACGTGGCATGAAACGTTATAAACCCACTTTTTTTGTGATTGACAGACAACTTCATTATTTTGACATTTACTTTTTCTGTTTATTTTGGTTTTCGTAAGTGTTTTTGCAGATTTTTCGCATTTATTCCGGTTAGACAATGCTAAGCTAATTAAACCACTGGAATCTAGAGGTTATAAGGAAGAAATCAATGTAAGTTTCATTATTATATGCTAGAATTTATGTGGGAAACTAATCCTCGAACAAAAAAAATTGTCTCCTTTGATTTTTAAAATACTTGTCATAAAAACCCCAGAAACTATTATGGAAGCGTCAAGTTTAGGTATGTATCTTATTATTTCACACTATATTTAAATTTTAATAATTGTTTTGATGGGTACAATAATTGTGAGTCATAGATTGCATAAAAAATAAGAAGTCAGAATTAAAAACTAATAAATCAATTAGATAATGAATTATGTTCCGTAACTGATCGGGCTAACGTTAAGATTTTTTTAGTAAAAGTAGCTATTATAGTTTTAGATTATTTCTTAGTTTTTTGCACATGTTTGCCCGATTTAGAACAAATAACTTTAGTAGTGCGTATTCGCTATTTGAAAAATACCTCCTTTTTTATTAAAATATTTTGTTATTTTTTACAAAGGTACAAACTCCAATACCTTGTTTATGACCAGATGAGAGTTGCTCATGATAAAGAAGAACCCTGGACATGATAAACTTCAAGATCAGATATATTGATTTCAGAAGGAAATTTAAAAAAGAACAAAATGTGACGGTGAACATCGCACAGCTATTATGCAAACGATAAATCGTTTTCGTGTTTGTTTAATTTTCTTTTTATTTCACCAACCCTATCATGTCACCATTAAAATATCTATATGGGTACGTATCATAATCCCGAAAGTTCATAATACCTACGATTGAAATACCGACGTCCAAAACATCGAAATTCAAAATACCGAAAGTTTTAAATGCCGATAGTCGTTATATCGAATCACAAAATACCGATGTTCAAATGCCCGAAAGGACGAAATCCCTAATGGACGATATACCAAATGGACGAAATCCCGAAAGACCGAAATACCGATGGTTGTAATACCGATGGATGAAATCCCGAATGGACGAAATCCCGAATTAACGAAATACCGATGGTTGAAATACCGATAGATGAAATCCCGAATGGACTAAATTCCGAATGGACGAAATTTTTTATTTAGTAACGTATTATTTGACAAACAATTCACTATTTATCGTTTTATGTCATAAAACAACGTTTGGAACAAAAATATTAATTGTGGAACTCCAAAAAAAAAAAGAAACAAAGAAATAATTATGGTTTCCTATAAGCACAAATTTTGTGACAGAAATGAATCGCTGCAGAACCGACTCCACGTAGTCTTTTCTGCCCTACCCCGAGAGTGTAATTTAAGCCCGCGTAGGCGCGGAGGGGCGAGGCGGGCCGCGAGCTGAGGAGCAGGTGGCTTTAACACTTGCCGCCGCGGCTGAGGCTGGCCGGCACCAGTCGGCCAGCAAGCCGAAGCTGCGGTGGTGAGCGTTAAAACCCTCTGCGACGATAAGGTCGCGTATGACCGCCGGAGCCCCGCAGCGTCGGAGCCGTGACAGAAACCATGCCTGCTGCATGCTCTATGCTTGCATACTGCATGCTTGCTGGTTGCATGCTTGCTGCATGCTTGCTTCAGGCATGCTTGCTGCATGCTTGCTACATGCTTGCTGCATGCTTGCTGCATGCTTGCTGCATGCTTGCTGTATGCTGCATGTTTGCAAATCGTTTTTCTCGAAAACGGTAACTATTTCGGGATTCTGAACTACGGGATTTTGAACTTCGGGATTTTGAACTTCGGTATTTTAAACTGTCGGACAAATGAACTTTCGGGATTTTGAACTACGGGATTTCGAACTACCTGATTTTAAACTTCGGGATTTCAAACTTTCGGTCTAATGAACTTTCGGGATTTTAAACTTTCGACCAAACAACTATTCGGCGTTTCAATTTTCGGGATTTCGTCCATCGGTATTTTAAAATTCGGTCTTTTAAAATTCGGGATTATGATACGTACCCATCTATATACTACTAATCATTATTCTGAATTAACGACACATTCACGTTCACTGTGCAGCTATGATGAGAGAGACTACCCTATAAGTGCAAACGCAAATTGTAGATAATATATTGCGTTAGGTATAAAAATGATAAGATAAAGCATTGTTTTATATTTTATATACCCCCTTTCATTTAAAAAAATATTTTGTGCCATGTCCCACCCGAGGGTCATACACGTATGATCTCGTAACTTTATGCCCCATCTGTGGGTCATACACGTATGATCTCGCAACTTCATGCCCCTACTGTACAATACATGTCTTGCAATATGACCTCTTACATGTTCTTCTTTATAACCATTTTACGGTATAATCTGTGGTTTCTATAACCAAAATACTTGACAAGTAATAGAATTTTGCTTTGCAATGTCAAATTATTATTATTACCAAGTAAAGTGACGTCAAGGGGTTAGAAAAAGTTTTGCAAAGCAATAAAACTTTGTTTTTGTTCTATAATGAATCGATCCAGACCTCCGACTTCACTTACGGATGAGCAGTTATGGAGAATTTTAGAAGATAGTGATGGAGAAGAAAATATCGTGGAGGCTTTCGAAGACTCAGAGTGTGGTGAGTTACCTGAAAATATTGAAACAGTGGAGAATATTATAGATTACATAAATGAGAATAATAATGATTAGCTGCCTGTTTTGTCACCAGCACCTTCTTCTACTGCTTTACAAGAGCCTTGTATGTACTTGCCTGAGCAAGTTTTGCCGCCATTATTTGATGAACAGCCTGCTGTGTTGCCATCAGTGATTGCCGAAACTACTTTTAATCAGCCTGGCATGCATGAACCAGCTTCAACGCGTAGACTATCCGACGATTCGAGTCATTCTCAAATCCATCGCTCTCAGCCGCTATTGCCTTCTGCATGGGCTTTTGAAATGCGGCCTTTGCAAAGGGAGGTTTTCACAGGGTATGATAACGGCAAGCGACAAAATCAATGTTTTGGAGAAAATTCAGACTTGTGGACCATATTTCGTTCACTTGTAAATGCCGAAATGATTGAACTGATGGTTACTCAGACCAATATTTACGCCGCACAATTACAGCGTCTTTCTAATTTGAAACCCAAATCGCGCATAAAACGTTGGAAAGATGTTACTGCAGAGGAAATGCTAAAGTTTATCGGAATTTATTTGTTTACCGGAATTATCGATTTTCCTACAACAGAGTGTTATTGGAAGAAAGATAAACTTTACTTCCATCCACTTTTGCATGAGATTTCAATGTCTTACGACAGATTCTGCCTCATCCTAAGAAGTTGGCATTTTGCAGACAACAACGCTGATCGAACTGGAAGCCTATACAAAATACAACCTCTTATTGATATATTTGTAGAAAACTCGCGTAAAATATTTACTCCAGGAGACACCGTTGCTGTCGATGAATCGATAGTTAGGTTTAGAGGAAGAGTGCTAATTCGAACCTACAATCCTCAAAAGAGCAGCTAGTATGGTAGGAAAATTTATAAACTGTGTACGGATATAGGATAAACATGCAGCTACAAAGTTTATTCAGGAAAAGATAGAACCATCGAAGGTCGTGATAAACCAGGCTCAGTTGTCGTTGTACTGGCGGCAGATCTTTTGAATGAGGGCAGGTTGCTGGTAACAGACAATTATTACTCCAGCGTCCCATTGGCCCGATATTTAAAAGAACGCAGAACAGACTTTTGCGGAACCGTGCGTAAGAATAGACGAGATCGTCCCCTAGCCGTGGTCACTGTGGTCAGTGAGAACCTAAGGAAAGGTGAAATTGCTGCCAAGCAAAATAGTTTCCTCACGGTATTAAAATGGAAAGATCAACGTGATGTACTGGTGATGTCAACATGTCACAATCACCAGATGCAGATGTCAACTGGATACAGACAAACGTTGAAGCCAAAAATAGTATTAGAGTACAATCGTGGCAAGAAAGGGATAGATGTGGCAGACCAGCTCGCCAGCTATAATTCACCTATCCGAAGACTTGTTTTTGGTATAAAAAATTGCTGGAGACCTGATGTCGATTTGTGTGATTAACACAATATTGATTTACAAAGATCTGAACCCACGTAGTAAAATGGATGTGCTAAAAGGCCACGAAATAATCATTAAACGATTACTGAGCCTCCAAACTCCTACTCCTTCAGCAGATCTACCTACACCACGTTCTTCTAGGTCCAGTGTATCAATTGAGCAGTCTGGAACATCTAGACTCAGCCATTTCCTAACAAAAATACTCAGACGTGACCCAAAACGAATGATTAGAAAACGTTGCTCTGAAGCAGGCCGTACGACCGACCAACGGAAGCAGCTAAAAAAACTAAAAAAACAGATATGGAGTGTCTAGCGTGCCAAAAAGCTTTTTGTCTTAATTGTTTCAATAGTTCCCATTAAATTAAATATAATAAAATGAGTGTTCTTTTTTATTCAAAGCATCCCAAAATTATCTCATTTTCGATAATCGAACACTAGCAACTCTATTAAAAAAAGTTCCTCCGGTCTTTGCGTAATATTTTTTCTTAGTCCATTGTTCACACGTTTGAACCAATAAATGTGGCTAAACTCATACGTGTTTGAGGTTATGAGCCTTTCAATTGGCGAACAACTCATGCCCACCCGTCACGGGTCATGCACGTACGATGAGCAACTCGATATGACCCACCGGTGGGGCAAGCACAGTGAACGTGTTAATAATCCTACCCCACTTGGACGACCCGAATGGCGTAGTGGTAGTGACGCTGCTTTACGTGCTTAGGGTCAGGACCCTAAGCACGGTTCGAATCCCGGTGGAGCAAATGTTTGTGTGATGAGCATGGACATTTGTTTCCGAGTCATGGATGTTTATAAAGGGTGTAAAACACCTCTTCACGAAGCCGAAAGGCACTTGTTCTCCCCGTCACTGCGATCATTTTTTTGTTCTACATCATACCTGGGAACCTTCTAGTTACGGAGATATCTCCGTAACGTCAACGTTACAACTTTTTGATAAGTTTTGTTTTAATACATGTTTTTTTTTGTAAGTTTTTAACTTTTAACACCTCCACGACCCCCATACTATTCAATCCATCTATCAGCACAATGTTTTAAGTGCGTTACATTGAGTTCTACCACAAAACATGATTTATTACCTCCACCTCAAAAAATAAAGTTGTTTCCCAGCAATATTTTTTGCGTAAAGTTACCTAATTTGATGTACAGAATGCTTGGTTAACGGCTTTGTGATGAGGTGGTTTACACCCTGTATGTATAATAAGTATGTATTTACAAACAAAAAAATAGATATATGTAGTATATCAACTATCTAGTGTACACAACACAATGCTTTGCTTAGTGTGGCACTAGGTGGCGCTGTGTGTTAATGTTTTATATTATTTATTACTGTGCGCCGCCTTGTAACACACACTTTATTGCTACCGATATTTTTGTCTTTTTTCCTGCAAAATGTATAACTTGCTTTTCTTTTTTAAATTTAATAATTTAGATGTGTGACCGTTCGTCCTTTTCCAATTTTCAACCGACTTCCAAAAAGAGGAGGTCATCAATACGTCTGTATTTTTTTTTGTGTTTGTTACCTCAGAATTTTCGACTGGGTGAACCGATTTTCATGGTTTATTTTATTTGAAAGCTGGTGCTTCCCGTGTGTTCCCATTTCAATTTGCTGAAGATCTGATGCTGATCTTCGGAGATCAATGAAACTACAAAAATCTGCAGTGATTGCTGTTATAGCTTGTAGGTTTATTGTTTATACAACATCATGACGTAACATCACGCCTTTATGGTCTGAGGGGGTACGCAGATGTGTACAATAATCCCAGATTTCAACAGTTAGGTGTATTAAGTTCCATTTGTTGGGGATAAGCCCATTACCGTGCAAAAAATCACGCCGGTACGCTGTGAAAGAGTATATATGCACATATGAACCACTAAAAAGAGAAAAATAAAAACTTTTTTCCAAAAAATAAAACGTCAGAAGTCGGTGACCTTAGTTTGATCAATTTACTTAGTTTGATTGTCACCGACTTCTGAAGCTAAAGTTATTTCTCACTTTTTTTTGTGAGAACTCGGTTTTATGTTTTAAAAAAAGTTTTAAGTATTTTTTTAATCCGTGGACAATACTGTTGGTTGTGCGTTTATCAAATGCACCTAATTTGCTCAGATTTAAACGTGTACTGTTTTTTGTGCCTAAATAAATACATTTGGATCATTAACAGTCGTCATAGGTGAACAGTGGGTCGAAAGTCTGACAAAATATTTGCTATGGCGGTCAAAAGGTTAAGCCGTTGGTGCCCGCTGCATTTAGATCATTAACAGTCGTCATAGGTAAACAGTGGGTCGAAAGTCTGACAAAATATTTGCTATGGCGGTCAAAAGGTTAAGCCGTTGGTGCCCGCTGCATTTAGATCATTAACAGTCGTCATAGGTAAACAGTGGGTCGAAAGTCTGACAAAATATTTGCTATGGCGGTCAAAAGGTTAAGCCGTTGGTGCCCGCTGCATTTAGATCATTAACAGTCGTCATAGGTAAACAGTGGGTCGAAAGTCTGACAAAATATTTGCTATGGCGGTCAAAAGGTTAAGCCGTTGGTGCCCGCTGCATTTAGATCATTAACAGTCGTCATAGGTAAACAGTGGGTCGAAAGTCTGACAAAATATTTGCTATGGCGGTCAAAAGGTTAAGCCGTTGGTGCCCGCTGCATTTAGATCATTAACAGTCGTCATAGGTAAACAGTGGGTCGAAAGACTGACAACCATATCTGCCAAGGGGTGTCGTATTACCCAGTACTAACAGAGTTGTGAGGGCAGATAGGCTGTCACTCCATGTAAAATACTTGTATGACACAGCGTCCCGTCAGACGGAAACCAACCCCAACGCACCTAGTTGGGCAAAGGCAAAGCAGATGACGATGATTGAAATGCCAAAAATATATCGTACTGACATAACAACACTGTTGAAAGTCGAAACGAGTAGAAAAAAAATCCATGGCTATCTTATTTATTTTTTATCTATTTATTATAGGTCTATCCTCAAAATATTCACACTAGATGGGTACAATGACAAATTCATTCGTAAAATTAAATTATAGCGCAACAATAACTTTTAGTAAACAAAATGCATAAAACAATAAATTCGGATGATACCTAAGATAAGTACTAAGCACCCGAAATTTAATTAAACTAAATTCAATTCAATTAATTTCCAAACAATTTACATTGTGTTTGAAATACTTAACAAAAACAATCAAAATAATAAAATAGAAACAAAATAAAACAGGAAAACATAATTATGACTTAATTGATTAAATATAACATTAAATAATCATAAAATAGAGAAAATATATTCGGAAGATACCTAAGGTAACTACTAAGCGCCAATATTAAATTAAATTTATTTTAAAAAGAGATACCTGGTGAAAAACAGAATGATGACTAAATTTACTAAAATTTAAAATTAAATAATCACAAAATAATTACGCGAGATTATAATGACCAGTTGCCAGTTAACTAAAGGCAAACAAAATTCTATTTACATTTATATTGTTTAGGATTCCACCATTCAATAAAATTTTCATAGACACTTGGTCTTACATTTTTTTCTTTATTATTCATTAGCGCACAAAATCTACAATATTCGTCCGAATCGCTAGACTCAGATATATCGCTGTAAGAATAATGGTTGTGCCACTTGAAGAATTCGTAATACTTTTGTTTGTCGTTTATAATGTCCACCATTTCCTTCGCCAGTTCTTTGATCCGGGACTTTTGCGCAGTCAGGTATATTCCATCAGGCATGAATCTGAAAGAAAGAAAGAAAGACTCAATTCACTAGTCTAATATCTCAATATTGAGGATGTTAAAGTACCCTCAACAAAGCCGAAACACACTTGTTGTCTCCGTCATGATGAGCGAGGTATACTTTGTGCAATGGGCTTTTCAGTGCGCTTAGTTTGTAGTCTTGCTAAAAAAGTATCATAAACTGGGTAAAAAATGTACCTGGTCAAGGTTTAAGTAGATGATTATGAGTTATTGAATAAAATACAAAAAGTTCGTTGAGTCCTCAGCGCGGAAGAAGTGAAACTTCGTAATGAGGAAATGAAAATAGGAAGCGGTAGGGGCGGGAGCATAGGAGGGGCTCGTAGTTAGCGTTAAACGTTTATCGCAACCTTGTCGGTAGTCACATTTGAAGTTTCACTTCAAAAACTTTTTTGCAAAAACTAAAACCGACTTCAAAAAAAACCCAAAAAGGTTAAAAATAACTTTAGCTTCTGAAGTCGGTGACCTTTGTTTGATTGCTTTAGTTTTTTTGTCACCGACTTCAGAAGCTAAAGTTATTTTTAACCTTTTTGTTTTTTTTTGAAGTCGGTTTTATTTTTTGCAAAAAAGTTTTTATTTTTCTCTTTTTAGTGTTTCACATGTGCTTGATATATGGAAAGTGCATACCGTTACAATTAAAACAAGCCCAAACACGACTAGGATACATTGTCTCATTATGGAGTTCCATGACTCTTGGCTTCATCATCAGATCTGATGGTAGAATGGTTCTTATCAAACGCAAATGCTTCACTTGTTGTAGAAAATACCAAAATCGCAACACGTTTTCATATAAAATTTGAAGAGTTCCCTCGATTTCGCTAAGATTCCATCATCAGATCCAGACTTGGCGATTATGGGACCATTTGGGAAGAATACCCTTTCCAACAAAAAAAGAATTTTCCAAATCGGTTGGCAAGCGACGGAGTTATGCCCGAACAAACATAAAAAAAAAAAAAAAAATAGAAACATCCGAATTGAGAACCTCCTCCTTTTTTAGAAGTCGGTTAAAAAACAGTAGGTAGTAACTTTGTTGCAACGTATAGAATAATGTTTAACCTCTTGAATTTTCACGATCCTAATTTATTCGGGGTCGGCTCAGCTTGACTGCTTCTTGCATACTTCTCCATTAGTCATAATCTCAGGAGTCACCCCCTTTCTAGCCAGAATTAGGATCTTTCAAACAGATATTATATGTATGTGAGTGATTGAATGTTTCCAAACGTTTTATGAATTAAAATCAACAAACCTTGTATAGTTGGCGCCGCCATACACCACCGGTACGGCATAATTATTGAGAGCATGCAACAACTTTTCTGTCACATAGTCTTCAGCAAATGTGTTCTCAAACGACAAGTAGAAGTAGTAATCCGTTTCCAGTTTCTTCAGGCACTCCTTCATACTGCCTCTATTACACTTCTTCGTCCCGCAGTAACAAAAATAAAAAATAAAAATAAATAAAATAAAATAGTGTTTTATTTCAGGCAAAAATACCCATAAGACCAGAAAAATACAATTCAACCCGATAAAATAATGGTCGCAAAGAAATCATTAAATTCATCACAGATCATAAAATAACATTAAATTCATTAAAAATCATAAAATATCACTCAATTACTTAACTAATTAAAAATCATTAAATATAATTCAATTCATTAAAAAATCATTAAAAAATAAAAAAACAACATCAATAAAACCCTTAAAATATTAAAAAACATGGAGGTATGTATAGGTACCCATAGTCTTAAAAAATAACATTATTTTTCCGTCATTTTTTGTTTCCGCTTAGGTGAACAGAAATCCAGTGCACAAATATAGGGCTTGCAAGGTTGCACGAGACAACCCTCAAAATGCTATTACTGGAGCGCCTCAAACATTGCCAAAACGACGCGACCCTCGACCTCATAATGGCATAAAAATCAGGAACCCTCGCTTCAGCAAACATGCTCGAAGCACTACAGTACCTTGGCAGTTTCATAAGGGTTCGGTAAGCGTCATTGTACTGAACCCTTAATGAGTTGTACATCCTTTTTGTGAAGTTGCACCATAGTTGACAGGTGTACATTGACAGACAATAGGCTTTAAATAGAGTGTTCTTGACGTCTTCGGTGCACTTCACAAATTTGCGTGCGAGCATGTTACTCCTCACTGAGAGAGCCCTACGCTCTCTTTCAATATCGCAGTCGTCTTGGAGTCTGTCCGTCAAAATGTGCCCCAAGTATTTAAACTGCTTTACGACCTTTATGGTCGCACCATTCAAAAACAAACTGGGTACGTTCCCCGGACCCGTCCCAGACCTGAATACCATGGATTCGGTTTTAAGAACGTTGTATCTTAGTCCATGAGCATCAGCATAATGCTCACAAACAGACAACAACTTCCTCAAACCTTTGATCGAGGGACTCAAAAGAACCATGTCATCAGCATAGCTCAAGCTATTTACACAGACATTGCCCAAGTGACAGCCGACTCCGGTTCTCCTGAGTTCCTCGATCAGACCATTGATATACAGATTAAAAAGGTCCGGGGAAGTCAACCCACCTTGACGCACTCCGCAGTCCAACCTGTAACTGCTGGATAGAGTATCACCCCATTTCACTTGATTAGTTTGACCCCCATACCAGAATCTCAACAGATCTACGATTTGGTGAGGTACTTTTGACTTTTTTAGTTTGTTCTAAAGTATTTCATAATTCACCAGGTCAAAAGCTTTGCTCAGGTCTAAGAAACAAGCATACACGGAAGTTTTCTGGTGGGTGTAATAGGCTATCGCACTCTTAAGGCTAACAATCGTAACCAAATATGTCAACTTGCATGTTATATTTCGCTAGTTCAGTTTGGAGTTGTTGAGCAATTAAATCTCTTCCACTCGGCGCCCGACAATTTGATACAAACCAGGCAGCAGCAATTTTCTTTGTGCTCAGTTTAGTTTTCAGTGTGTCGTTTATAGGCATCATTGCTTCCACTTTCTCCCAGTGCATCTCTTCTTTAGGACCAATGACTTTTTTACCTTTATCTGTTATAGTCATATATCCGTAAAATTCGTCAGAATCCAATTTGTAAGTAAATGTCCAATTGAAATAATTATTAAACATTTTATTACACGTTGGATAGTATCCCGAGGACTCTTTGCTGGCGAAAACATACTTTTGATCAGGGGAACGTGACCGAGGCAGAAATGAAGACGCAACATTTATAACGTCAGGCCCATGAAACAATATCACATCAAAATCTGTTACATTAAGCAATTGTCTGTCTGATGTCACGTAACAGTTAGTGAAGTAACATCTTTTGTTAATAAAAGTATTCATGCCTTTGCCAAAGTCATTGATCGGTATAGACGTATTTGACGTCCATATAAGTATGTATTTCAAATGTATAGATTTATTTGATTCTTCTAAACTCAGAAACCTTGTTTCTGAATCATACCGATTTAAATCGTAGAAAAGTGAAATCGTAATGGCACTGCTTATCACGCAATAAATTAAATACATTGCAAAGTTTTTCGAAACCATCTTAATAACTGTAGTAACAAGTCAACTTACAAAATTTGTCTCCTCACTCACATCTATCAACCATATTATGAAATAGTTTAGGTAATTGTGTCGCTGATATATGCATTTCTACATTTAGGTGTAGTTTATCGTATTCATTAGGAACACTTAATCAGCTTTAGTGGTATATACCTAATCGAGAGAGAGATCGAATTATCTCATCACCCAATATTCACAAAATAAAGGCTACTTATGGAGAATTTAATAATTTTACAAAATTATGCACTTTCGAACAAACGCAGAATGAGACTTTTACCTAATATTCTATTACTTACTGCACTGCAAGTGATATAGGTACTCATAAACCTACGATCAATAAATAAGTACTTTCAAGTGCAGAGGGGTTAAGTAATACCCTCGTAATTGAAAACGCAGTACTTGCAAAATGGCGGTTTTGAGATAAACGCGGTAATGGTATTTTAATGATAGCCAAACAACAAGAAATTTTATAAAACTTTTGAATTGCACCTAAAAATAGTTAAAGCTTTGACATATTTATTCCTTTACTTTACTGTCTCATTTGGACTGATATGTACTGCATTTCCATGCACATTTGTTTTTTAACCGACTTCCAAAAGGAGGAGGTTCTCAATTCGTCGGATTTTTTTAAATGTATGTTCCCCGATTCCTCGAAGATGGCTAAACCGATTTGGATTATTTTTATTTTTTTAGGGTATGCTGCACAGGTGGTCCCATAATCATCAAGTCAGGATCTGACGATGGGATTCTGGAGAAATAGAGAGAACTCTTCCTACTTAGTAGGCACACATGAAACGATTTGGATAGTTTTCGGAAGAGTACTTTCACGGAGTAGTCCCCCTTCATTTTGGTGAAGATCTGATGAAGAACTTCGGAGACAGTTAACGGAACTCCTCAATAAATAATAGCAAATGGGCTGGGATTGCTGAAATCTCATGTCTGTCTATTGTTTACACCAATTCATGACATAACATCACGCCAGTATGCTGTAAAGGTAAGCGCATGTGAAACACTAAAAAGTAAAAAAATAAAACCTTTTTGCAAAACATAAAACCGACTTCTAAAAACAAAAAAAAATATAAAAAAACTTTAGCTTCAGTGGCCAAAAAACTAAGCCAATCAGACAAAGGTCACCGACTTCTGAAACTAAAGTATATCGTTATTTTTAATTCACTTAAATCTCCAGGGAAAAATATTACCGTTATTTCAAGAGTCACTTCTTACCAAAGAACAAGAGTAACAACCGTACTACGATCGCCAACCCGCCTGCCAAGCGTGGCGATTATAACAAAATCTCCTAAAATGGACACAGCATTACATAAATGGCCCCTAGTGCCCGGCAGCCCGTTTACCTTCGACAACAGCAGCGGTCGAGGTTATGGCGTGGCAAGGGGTGCGAAGAATCCTCGGATGAGATCCAACTGCCTATACCAACGACTGGAACTGATAACTTACTACACGCGTACACTCCGGACCGACGACAAGATAGCGGAACTCGAGGATTGAGCAGGCTGCGATGGAGAATTGTGGGATTATCAGATATCCAAAGAGAGGGGGAGGACACGATAATCCTAAAATCCGGCAACATGCTTTATTTCCGTGGTGTCCAAGGTGGTGTTGGGTTTATCTTCCACAAGTCTCTCGTGAACTACGTGGTGAAGATCGAGAGTGACCAGGGTAGCGTACCTTATACTCAGAATATCCTGAAGATTTTCGCTGAAGGTCATGCAGGTTTACGCCTCGACCTCAGCATATCCTGACGGCGAAGAGGAGACCATGTATGAGGATATCTCTAAAGTCATGCATGGTTTCAAAACTTACTTCACCGTTGTCATGGGGGACGCAAAACTGGGCAAACGAGACGGCGATGAGCTGCAGGTGGGACAATTTGGAGTTGGATGTCAGAACCACCGGAGCCACCAACTGGCTAGTTTCATGGAGAAGGAGGGCCTGTATATGTTGAATTCCTTCTTCAAAAAGCGTGTGCACAGGAAGTGGACCTGGCAAAGCCTCGATGGTGCAACAAAAAACGAGATCGACTTCATCATGTCAACCAAGAAGCAAATGTTTATTGGTGTCTTTGTGATCAATTCGGTGAAAAACGGGAGCGATCACCGCTTAGTAAGAGGCACATTGAACATCAATATTTCAAACTAGAAAGGTCTCGGCTGATGAAATCTACGCTCCGGCCAGCAAAGATCTAAATTCAAAACTCCGAGAGCTTTCAACTTGAACTCCAGAATAGTTTCGAGTGTCTGGGAAGCTCAGTGGACGGATACAATGATGGGTTCGTGGAAACTGTCCATACGATCGGGTCTTAGTTCTTTAAGGCACGTCGCGTCGTACAGATCAGAAAAAGCGGTTCTCCGATCAAACTCTCAAGTTCATGAAGGAGCGGCGTGAGATAATCCTGCAGTATTCAGACGAGGAGTTGAAATATCGGCAGGTCAATAGACGGATCTTTAAATCCTTGAAGAGTCATCACGAATCGCCTTGCGCGCAGTTTTGACGATTTCCAGCCACCAGAACAAGCCGGTTGTAATTAATAAATTAAATTTAAAAAAAAGGTTATTCAGAAGACGTTTGGCGTTTTTGGACTACGAGAAAGCTTTCGATCCCATCGAGACCTGGGCTGTAAGCCAGTTTCTTCAACGGTTCCAAATCGGCTACCGGTACATCGAGGTGTTGAAGTGTTTGTACAAAAACGCCACCATGTCAGTCCGATTTCAGGACCAAGCCTCAGAACCTATCTTTCTACAGCGAGGTGTAAGACACGGAGACGTCATTTCTCCGAAACTGTTCACCGCTGCTCTGGAGGATGTCTTCAAGGTTCTGGACTAGCGAGGGCTAGGTACTCGTATCAACATGAATGGCAAATACATCACTCACTTTTGGTTTGCCGACGATATAGTGGTCATGGCTGAGACCATGGAAGACTTCAGTACAATGCTAGTAGGGTATTATTGGGGGTTCTGCATCACTTGCTCTCGCTTCTCGCTCGAGCGCGTTATGCAGAACGCCCCAATAACACATATGTATTTTTATCCACTACGGTTTTAAACTGATGAGCGAATGTTGCTGCCGGTTCGTTGTAATTTCCTCCACAGCAGTTCACATGTCTTTTTATCCACTACGGTTTTTAAACTGATGAGCGAATGTTGTTAGGTATTGGTCTACAATACAGTTCTAGATTGAATATTCTGAATTCAATAGAGTAACGGTTTTAGACACTTATTAATAAAATTCAAGCACATTCGTTCGCATTCTGTAAAAAGTACTACAGCACCATCTATGACACGTCGTATGAACTAAAAACATTAAATCCTACATCGCACAAGCAAAGTTTTCAGCGTCTTAAGACTATAAAAGAACCGTCAATTCGTCATAAAAAATGTGATTAAGATCGCGACACAGATGCGCGATGTCTGTTTGCTTCGATTGTATACGCAACAGAAACAGGAGCAAAGTAGACAATGAATACTATGATACAGACAAAGTAGTCACGATTTAAGATTTCAATTTGTTTTTTTTTTCCACTACTGGCACAAAGGTCTCCTCTCACAGAGAACAGTGGTGATGAAATAATTTACTCAAAGTAAAGCGCTAGCCTAGGTTCGAACCCACGACCTACAACTTGTAAGTCGCAGCCGTTACAACTGGACCACCACCGCTCTCCTTCCTCACTCTCAAATATGGGTTTTAGAAAAAGTTCAAAGGGTGAATAATCATGACGTCGTATTGATGATAGTGGTCATTGTTTTAGAGGAGTATCGTTGAGACTCGTTAGCTCAGTTTGGTAAGAGCGCCCCGATTACGTTCGGAGAAATGGAGGTCGGAGGTTCAAATCCTTCACGAGTCTCTTTTTTTTATTCTTTTTTGTTTTTTATAGATGTATCAATTTTAACGAATAGTTTTATATTTTTGTTTCTTTATATATACTTGAATAGACATCTTGACTTGTCAACATAATGTTTTCCTTTCACAGCATTTAAATAAAAGCAATCCGGAAAGTTTTGAACATGCTGCAGCCAAGGATCATCGTAAATCTCCCAATCTTCTATAACACCTCCACATGAGAAACAAGCTGCTTTATCATTTACACCATTTCCACAATAAAAAAATCCAGCGTCAGCCATTTCCATCACTAACCTTCTCCTCGAATCAATAGTTGCCCAATAATGATTAAATGAAAATTCACGCATTTTATACGTGTTATACATGTCATAGCGCGGACTGTATTTGTTTTGAGACATGTTCTGTTTACTCGCTCTCTACTTCTTGCTGCAAATAATTCTAAAAGCATAATGGAGCTGTATAGTTGTTGCTAGCAACTTATAAAGATTAACATTTAGGAGTTTGGGAGGGATAGGAAACTGTAATCGTAAAAATTAAACAAGAAAATATTTATATCAAAATTTTATTATCTATACACCATTTATTTAAACATAAAACATTTTTTAAAGCACATATTGAATCATGATAAATACAACTATACAAATCATGACAATCTTCATATATTTTGTACAAGCTTATCAAACTAGGGCAATCTTTATCTTCTAAATTATTTACATTATTATTATTTGAAATTTCTTTCAACCATAATACTTTTTCTCTACCTTTGGTGTAAACACATTTATCTTTTAAAATACCTTCAACCAAGTTCAGATAATTTACGAAAGGCACAAATCCTTCACCCCAGTATATCTTCCTATTACGTTCAATCCAACCAACTTGTCGTTTTTCTGGCTCCGACAAACCGCGATATGGAAACGGTGGTGTAATTAAAAACACCTGAATTTTATTATTACATAGTATAGCAATTTCTTTAATGATAAAATAATTTGATTCTGTTTTGAAACCTTGAACATCTACAATGGCGGTCATGATAACCTACGCACTATGTTACTCAAAGGTTTGTATTCCACAAGTCGGTCGTTAATAATTAAACAATATCCAGTTGTGTTATCTGGTATTGGTGCTGAACATTCAATCTCCAAACGCACATCTACGGGACCTGTTTTCAAACTATCGTTTTGCCTTGAACAGTCTATGATAAATAGAGGAGCCTTCTCCTTGAAACCGATTAAGTCAAGCAAGGGGTCTGCAGGACAGTTGTAATACGACTGACGAAATTTCACATACATTTCATATAATATACTGTATTTGTTCTCGGAAAAATTTAAGCATAAAGGCTCGTAAGGATAATATTGTGAATTCAAAAACAAAGTTACGTTAGTAACCCCACAGTGATCGAAAAGAGAACTGTCTTTGATTTTACTATTTTTTCTACTGGTTTGCAAGCAAAAAATTACATACCGAGGTTTCTCTAATTGTGAGGCAGTCTTAACAGACCAGCAATGTTTTGTAGTTTTAGGGAGCAAAGGATACTCGTATAAATCCCAATTTCTAAAGGCTATCTGAATAGGTTTATCTCTTTCTAAATGTTTAAGAAGCGTCAGTCGTTCCCGATCTGATACTTTTATATGTGGCACCCGCCATTGCACTTTTTGCATATCTATTTGAAAATGTGTAACATCGTCAGTTACTATAACACTGTTTAAGTTGGAGTTACTTCTATTCAGAATAAGTTCATGTTTACAATTTATTACAATTTTATTGTAATCCTCAGCAAATCCTAAAATCTTATTAAGAGGAACAATAGCACTGAAATAACCGTCGCTTTTAAATCCATCCATGTTCCAACCCCACAAGGCAGCGACTTTATTTTCTCCATCATTCATTGAAACGTATGACTTTATTGTTGATGTTATTCCAGAATTTTTAATGCGATCTATTTCTATACCATTTATTTCGTATCTGATATCTTGAAACAAAAACATAACAGGGTTGTTACTGAACGTAATAGCTTTCTTAATAGGATTTCCATCTTTACCGAAGAACTTTGCTTGCCCTTCGACGTAAATTGAGCTGGCTGATGGTAACACATATACGTCTTGCTGGTGTATGGGAATTCTGATTTCATCGTTTTCTCTAAAACTGTTGTTGTAGGGATTGTACGAATGGACTTCATTACTTTCGATCGAAGTATCGAAGTGTGGTAATTCAGTAATCTGTAGCATATTCATACTTTTATACCTAGGGCTTTAAGAAAATCTTAATTTTATAACTTTTTTCTTACGTCTTTGCACCTTAATGGTTGTACAAGAAATAGGACGCTTTTTGGTAACTACATGGGTTTTATAATATGATATCATTTTATTTTTCTTATATGAAGGCGTAGTTCAATATTTTTATGTTCTTCTCTAAAGTTAATACAGAACCCAAATTGATCAACTATCTTAATAGATATTAATGTAATAGTGTTTTTGTTCACTGGAAAGTAAATAGGGTTTCGCGGTATTTCTATGATTTGCTGACCTGTAGCAGTATTAGATACAAATTCATGAATTATATGAGTTGGTAACCCGTTAGAGTATGAACCGTGTACAAGATCACATTCGATTCTGATCACAGGAATAATGTTGTTATTAATACGTGCATTTGGTATTGAATTTAATACTGAAAAGTATAACAAACCACACTCAAATTGACCAGATAAATATAGAGGTGGTTGAAAAAATGTATCTAATTCTGATTTATTTCCAGAGATGGTTACCGTTATGGACATGCTTGTAGACTGAACACTTTTAGAAGATCCTGTTCAATTTATTCCTAAACTACACCAAAAAATCCTTAAAAAATGTAAACATAGGTGTCCGCAATTGTAAGGGTGGTCGCGTTGTATATTATCATAATTATAGTGTACTTTAGCACCTAAGTATCTTATCAACTCCTTTGGTGGTTTAAGATTTCCATAACTATCAAAATATTCAATATAATCATTGTATTTTGCATAGGCTACCCAATGAGAACCTGGATTTTTAGAACTATCTAAATTTACAACTCCGCACTCTTTTTTAAAAGGTTGTTTAGGGAGCTCATCTCTCATAAATACACCTCGAAAATAAGGAATATTATTTCCATACTTCAAAATGTCAAAGTTAGTTAAGGCTCGTTTGGGTAGCCGATATTTTAGTTTTTTTCTTTTGATATAAAAATTCCAAGGCCATGTTTATGCGGTTTAAGGTGTAAACCTTTTCCAATGCAAAGAGCTTCCATTTTTACATTGTGTCTCTTCGATTCAGCCAATTGCTTTTTAGCTATCTTGAATTCATTTATAGTTTTGGCAATACCAGCTGCACCGCCTGCTAACGCTCCCACCGCTGATAATCCAGCAAAAATAGGAATCAAAGGTAATACACCACCGCTTTTCGGTATAGGAATAAACCGAGGAAGTTTAATAGATGAATCGTCAGCTAATTCTCTGGCTGCCGCCATAGCTAATTCTATCGCCACTTTATTGCATCTTGGCTTTAATTTTTTAAAGCGTCTTTTCGTTTTACTAATAATATTTTTAAACTTATTTTTTAACCCTTTTCCCGATGTAATTTTCCGAGAGCGCTTTTTGCTGCTTTTTTTTTGGCCAGAGCCGGTTTTAATTTTTGCAGACATTGTCTTGCTTACTAAACGTGACATGATTTTTTCGCATACACTCGCATCCGAGGCGACTGCTCGCTCTTTTGCCCTTTTTAACAAAATCAAATCAGCTTTGTGACGATCCTTTAACTTTGACGATTTGTGATAGGCAATATCGTGTTCTTTGCAATATTCGTCTAATTTATTAATTCCTTTATCTCTATTTGCAAGCCTTTTAATTAATTTTGTACCAGGTCCACAATAATTGTATCCGGGTAAGTGTAATTCAAATGGTAAATTGTTTATTAACCAATTGAGAAGACTGCTCTCTCCAATACACATCATAAGACTAATGAATCTGAATCGAGCGCTAAAATAAATACGTACACGCTTCATCAATGATCAACTTTTGAGTTCATTTTATTTTTTTGTTTATAATACTATATTCGATTTATCAATCCAGCTGTTTTCAGTAGAAGACAAACCTAACCATTTTACTAAAACT
Organism: Xestia c-nigrum; assembly: GCA_916618015.1. Taxonomy (NCBI): domain Eukaryota; kingdom Metazoa; phylum Arthropoda; class Insecta; order Lepidoptera; family Noctuidae; genus Xestia; species Xestia c-nigrum. The sequence continues at coordinate 2,145,362 of OU745248.1, forward strand.
CTGTTTCCTTTTCTTCTAAGAACTTTCTCGACTAGATATCGGTTTAAAGACATTTATTTTCTCAAAGAACAAATTACAGTTCACTTAAAGAGAAACTTAACTAAATTGACATTTTGTAGAAGTTTACATTACGAAGTTCAAACTATCCAGGACACTGAAAAAAAAAAAAAAAATGAAAAATTTATTTATTGTTTTTGCCAAGTTTTTCTTACAATCTAGTGATTGGAGTTTCCTTTTAGGTGTCTAAGGCCTGTGTTAGGAAACTCCACTCTTCCATAACATATAAACATTAACAAACTTGTTTTTTATTTACAATAATTACTCACAGAAAAACTAAATTAGAAAAATACGAAAAGAAAAAAACAAACAAAATTAAATATACAAAATGAAATACACAAAATGAAAAATACAAAATTAAGATTTAAAATAAACAAAAGAGAGAAAGTGAATATGCTTGTCACGATACGGAGTGTATGGAGAGGGGTGTGTGAGTGTGTGTATGATGTCCTGTGTGGTGGGGGGGTTGTGTTGTGTGGGGTGAGTGGATGAGTGAGTGAGTGTTGAGAGTGTAAGCGTGGATGTTTGAAAGGGTGTGCTTTGCTTATGGCTGTGTGGGATAGAAAATGATCTCGGTTTGTGTTTTATTTTAATAGCGCCTCCGTGTCCTCGTATGTAAGAGGTTTAATCCAACCAGTTACTATTTTTTTACATTCATGTAGTTTCTTGTCATGTACATAAATCTCTCTATTAAATCTATTGTATAGCTGAGCTGAGCGTTTTTTAAATTGTATGCTGGCGAACTTTGTTTTCGTCTGGGGAACTTCTGCTATTATGTCTTTTCTTCTTTTCAAGGTTTGGCCAGGGACATAAGGAAGGGTTTTGTGTGACTTTAGAATAGATTTGACTATATACAATTTTCTCGCTGTGAGTAAGTCGCTAATTTGGAAAAGACTTTGGGTAGGATATCTAATCCTCTTAAAATACATTATTTTTATCAGAGCACGTTGTGCCCGCTCAAGGTTAATAAATTTAGTCTTAGCCGCTCCTCCCCATATGGGGATGCAGTACACTAAGACAGATTGTACCAAAGCCAAGTATATTTCGTTGAGGAGATGTCTGGGGGTTTTTGTGCTTGAGGGAACATTTTTTGGTACAATATGTCTCAGAGTCCTGAAGATCCAGCTCAGTTTTCTAACCCTATTAGTAACTTGTTCAAGCTGGGGGTACCAGGAGAGTCTATGGTCAACAACAACACCCAAATATTTGGTCTGTGACACTCTGTCTAGTGATGGACATGAACAATTCTGTGCATCGTCACATGTATGCACTCTTATACTAAAATCTGTACTGGGTTGTGTGCGATTTGATATACTAAAGCATATGTAATTTGTTTTAGCTGTGTTTAATGTGAGTAGGTTAGTTGAGAGCCATCTAGCTATTTGGGTCATGCCAGTTTCAGCACTTAAGGCAACCTCACGCCAGGTACACCCATGTAAAGACGACAGCAGTGTCGTCGGCATACGAAAAAACCTTTGCCTTATTAATTTTAAGATTGCAGAGGTCATTGATATAGAGCAGGAAAAGCGTAGGCCCAAGCACGCTTCCCTGGGGGACTCCAAATGTGACATCCGCGTCCAAACTTACATGGTCTCCCACTTTAACCCTCTGCTTCCTGTTTGAAAGGTAGTCTTTAAAAAGTTTGAGCGCGATTCCTCTCACCCCTGCAGTTTCCAATTTGTTTATTAGGATGGGAACAGACACGGTGTCAAAAGCCTTTTTTAAGTCCAGAAACAAAGTCAGACATTTATTACCCCTATCCAGATTATCAGCTACTAGAGAGCTAAGGGCAGCAACCGCATCTTCGGTTGACCTACCCTGTCTAAATCCAAATTGTGTGTTACTTAGAATATTCAAGTTGTGTAGATATTTTAAGAGTCTGTTATTTATTAGTTTTTCTATTATTTTAGATATAGCTGGTAAAATGGATATGGGCCTGTAGTTGTTGACATCGTCTCCGTCCCCACCCTTGTGAACCGGGATGATGATGGATTGCTTAAGAGGCGCAGGGAAGATACCCTTTGCGAAGCAGAGGTTAGTTAAGTGGGCTATGATTGGAACCACTTCATTGCCTATGTATTTCAAGAATCTAGTTGTCACATTATCCCAGCCAGGTGCACTGTCGGATTTTAAGCTCATCAAAATCCTGCCCACTTCGTTGGGATCAGTATCTAAAAGAGCAAACGAGTTTGGCTGTGATGGTAGATTTTCTGAATGGAAAGCATTAGAGTTATTATGAGCTGAAGGTTTAATTTTTTGGGCTAGCTCTTTACCAATGTTTGCAAAATAATCATTTAGGAAATTTACGGATTCAGCTGGACTTGGTCTAATGTGTAGTAGTTCCGTGTTTAAGATTTTAAAATTATTTGTGTAGGTTAATGTTTTAATATTTTTCCATAATAATTTACTATTTGTTACTGATTTTGAAAGTAGTTCTCTTTCAAACTTCCTTTTTAATTTTTTAATTAGATTATTACAAAAGTTGCGGTACCGCCGATAAGTTATCTTTAGAACTTCATTAAAAGGATCATTGCGGGTTTGTTTTTGTAGTTTATTGCGATTCCTAATGCATCTTAGTATACCAGTGGTTATCCAGGGTTTAATGGTACGCTTGCTATTAGGAATTAATTTGATTACAGTGCTGTGATTGATGGATTCAGTCAATTTATATAATAGTAGGTCAGTAAGTCGGTCCGGGTCGTTACAGAATAGCAGCTCAGCAATGTTATTTTCTCTAAGGTGTATTAGGGCCTGTTCAAAGTCAACAGATGATGTAGTTTTATTATTATTTTGTTTGGTTTTTAGCTTTGCTAATGATAAAAATGTGGTGTAATGGTCGGTGATAGTCGTATGTAGAATAGCAATAGATGCTGATACCTTTTTTTTGTTAATTTTAATCATGAAGTGGTCCAAACAGTTCGATTCTCGTGTAGGTAGGGTATGTCCAGGTAGAATGCCGTATAGTGATAACATGTTAAGGTAGTTTGTCCTATTTTTATATTCATGCGGCGGCTCAACGTCTTTAGTTGTAAGGTTAATATTGATGTCTCCTGCTATAATAATGCTTTGCTGGGAGTTTAAACTATTGAGGTGTGTGCTTAAAGAATCTACAAAACTGTCTGCGTTTGTGTTAGATGGAGACCGGTATATACACAGAATAATATTATTAAGTATATCCAGCTGGAGACAAGATGCCTGTGCCAGACTTATTTCTTTAACTTTTGGTTTTAAAGATTTTTTTATGTAAACAACTACTCCGTCATTTTGATTTAATTGGCGTGTAGTATAGAAGGAAAGGTAGTTACTGAGTTGCGGGATTGGTTTATTAGAGTGTAGCCTACATTCAGTTAAAATTATGATGTCGGTTTCAAATTTAAATGTGGATAATAAGAGTGTGAAATCATCAAAGTTGCAGTACTCCGTATATTTTGCGAGATTATGGTTAAATCGTTTTTACCGGTAATAATATGATTATGTAAATCCGTGCAGGCGTATTCAAATGTTCGTGCAACTTCAATTTCGTCTATTTCAGTTAGTGTTCGTAGGGTACTATCCATTGAATTTATTAATTAGGACAGTAGTAGTCACAGTGTCATATACGTCGATGCTGTTACATGTTAGGGTACTGAAACAAATATGGCTCATCGAAATGTGATTACAGGTCGGATGACAATACTGAGTTATTATTATTTTTGAGGAGGACGTGTAGGTATTCAGGTCATTAAGTGTGCAGTGTGTGTTTGTGTGTGTGTAGGAATTTGGTATGTTGAGGTTGGCATGAACTATTATACGTGTACACAAGTATAAGGACAAGCAGCGCAGCAAATTAACAAATAGCCCAAATTAATTAATGCGCCTATCAAAAAGCATCTAAGATAACAAAAAGTGGCCAAAACTATTATAACAAACATATGATAACTAAGGTAAGGTAAATTGTGACGTAAGCGCAGTAGATGACCATGCTCTAAGAGTCATTTATCCAGAATAAGCTTATGTACCTGCTCTTCGCTTCTGATTGTTATGGTAGGTGAGACTTCAGTTTTCTTTACGTAGATCTTTCCGTACGCAGTCCAGCAAAATTTGTAAGCTCCTGATTTCGTCAGGTCTCGGGCCAGGAAGTGAAGGCGGGACCCCTTGGGGGTCAGGTGTTCGGATAAAAATATGGGTGTATCTTCTTGGGATTTAAATCCAAGGTGTTTGCAACTCAGTTTCGACTTATGTTTAATATTGAAAGCCTTACCCATCTTCATAACTTCAGTCTTTAGAATGGTGGAGCCTGTCTCAACAATAATTGGTTGATTAAGGCTTTCACTATTTTTTCCTCGTAGTCTATATATGTCTTTGACATCCGATTTGGCAATATTACACTCTAGGTTGCGGGAGAGACAGATAATCATGTCAATTAGGTCTTCCTTAGATTCGTTGCTTCGTTTGGGTACGTTCTTGATTACAAAATTAGTTTTTCGAATTCCTATCTGAATTTCTTCTATTTTGCTTTCTAATAGAGTAATGTATTTTTTGTCCTCCTTGTTTTGATTTTCAAGCTGAACAACTTTTTTGCTAAGCTCTTCATTTTGTGCTGTGAGATAGGTAATCGAGTTTTCAATTTTGAGGTTTGATTGCTGAATTTCTTTTAAGGTTGAGGTCATTTGTTGTATCTCATTTCCTTGTTTTGTAGAGAAAAGGGACATCATTTCCTTGATTTCCTTTTTGAAATCATCTAGTTGCTCACCGAGGGAGATATCCTCCCGGCTTCTCTTGGTGCGTTGAAATATATAGTTGGGCGGCGTCTTAAGAAGCTCATTTCCCACCACATTAATATCAGATTCGGATACAGATTTATTCATGAGTGAATCCATTAGTACTAGGAGAGTATAGACAATAAGGAGGAATACGTAGCCACCCACAAAAATCTCGCTGCGTGCGCGCAACAGTATACAGCTTCGCCACTGCTCTAATTGGGAGGCAACGTAGTGAAATTTGCACACAATTGGGTAATTAGTATCGTTTGCTAATTAGGGGGCAGGGTCAACGTTGCCTACGTTCTTCAATCGTTTAACTTTTGGGCGTGGCCTGGGCAGTCTCAGGGGTGGAGCGCAAGCGCTGGTTTTTGTTAAGTATTGTGAGTAAGTATTCTTACGTATCCTCGAAGGCGGGGCGTAGCTGGGCAAGCTACCAGGCGAGCAGGTATCTTGGAGATTCACACTGATCGATTTAGAGTGTTTTGTTGCTACTTTTAGTCTTATGCACTCCTATTATTTTGAATGAATTTATTTTTACTAAAATTATTTAATTATTTTTAAAACAAGTGAATACGGATCTGTGGACACGTTTACACCTTGCGGCGGTCCGGGGGGAAGAGACCATAGTTTTTTTTTTTTTCTTGTTATACAATAGCAAGTTTATTCCAAACTAAAAAAAAAAAAAAAACAAAACAGTTTACACTAGACTTATGTGTTAATATAAAAAGCTTAACTTATGTGTCTAATAATATATTAAAAAAAAATAATTAACTTATGCGTCTAAAATATAGTTTCTTAGGCCTTTTTTAAATGCTGGTATGCTTGTACACTCTCTGAGCTTTTTTGGTAATTTATTGTACAGCCGAACACCCTCATACTGTATAGTTTTCCTGCCAAACAAGGTTCTCACTCTTGGTACTTCTAGGTCGTCTTGATTCCGGGTATTATATCTACGAGTCCTTTGTGTGAATGAAATATTTGTGTGTATGTTGGTCTTAAGGATCTTTCGGATAGTCATGCATGTATGGTATGTATATAGTTGTTGTAGGTTAAATAATTTTATTTTTTTGTAGAGTAATTCTGTAGGAGTGTAGTAGTTGTAATTAAAAAGGACTTTGATGATCTTATTTTGGGTTCGTTGTAGGTGTTGCTGATTGGTTTTTGTAGCTTGTCCCCATACTTGGATCAGATATTCGAGATGTGGCTTGACTAGCGTGTTGTAAATAGTATATCTTAGCTTGTAGGGTACGCATTTTGCAATGTTACGTATGGCTCCGGTTAGTGGGATTATTCGAGATCTTACGTAGTCAATATGCGCTCTGAATGTCAACTTACTGTCCACAATTAGGCCCAAATACTTTTCGTGCGTTGATTTTCGTAGCGGTTGGTTATTTATCGTAAGATTTGGAAATGATGGTAATTGTTTATTCTTTGCCGCGAAAACGATGTAAGCTGTTTTACTAACATTCATAGTCAGAAGGTTTTGACTAAGCCATGTGTTTAAAACATTAAGATCTCTCTGCGCTTCCGAGATTACCCCAGTGATGGAATCACCAAAATAAAAAAGACAAGTGTCATCTGCATACAGTGACACATGTCCAGTCAGTCCAGAGGAACTAATGTCGTTGATATATATGAGGAAAAGCAATGGACCCAGGACCGATCCCTGAGGTACTCCGCACTATATATTAGCCGGGGCACTTGTAAATTTATCAAGTTTTACGACCTGTTGCCGATTAGTAATGTAAGACTCAAACATTTTGTAGGCTGTAGAAGTAATTCCAATGATTTTTAGCTTTTTCAGAAGGATAGAATGACTAACAGTATCGAATGCTTTTTTTAGATCAATGAAAACTCCTAGAGCTAATTGTTTTTTGTCTATATTTTCTTTTATTTTGGTAATTAAATCAACAGTAGCGGAAAGTGTATTCGAGTGTGGACGAAAGCCATATTGATGCGAGTAAAGAAAGTTAATATTGTTCAAATGTTTAAATAAGCGCGTGTATAATACTTTCTCAAATATTTTGGAAATAACAGGCAGCACTGAGATTGGTCGGTAGTTTCCGGGGTCAGTCCTGGTTCCAGATTTGTATATAGGGGTTACTTTAGCTATTTTAAGACTGTCCGGAAACATGCCACCATCAAAGCAACTGTTTATGCAATTAGTTAGGTTAGTTAGGATTAGATTCTTATATACATTGCAATGTTTTGTCTTTTGAAGCTCTTGCACATAAAATGCTCCTAAAATAGGCTGACCTCTGATTGTATCTTCAATTAAGTAGGTGATAGGAGTTGTATTTTGTATTTTTCGAATTTTAAATATTTCTGATGACCAGTTAGGGGTATATCCTTTTTCAAATGTTCCTTTGTACTTACTGATACGCACATAATCACCTACTTTAAACTTGCTTCTATTACTATAATTTTTTACCAACCTTAAGTATCTTTCTAATATTCGTTTTTTATTAATGTTATCCACGTTAGCGGGGATTTCATCAATTGTCCGATGGTAAGTGTGATTGTATTTGTGAATAACATCATTAAGGGTATTATTTACCCAATTGTAGTTTCCTTTTAAACTAAATTCCTTATAAAGTTTAGACTTCAATGTCACGTTCGTATCGTTACAATCGTTATTATTCAATCGTTATTAATCGTTCAACTATCGAAGCCTTTTTTGTTGAGAAGGTTGAATAGTGGTTAATTTGATAAGACTTCATAAGCTTTTGGAATTTATTATTATAAAACTCTGCTCCATTATCTGTTTGCAGATTTTTAGGAACACGCTCATTAGCTAGGACAATTTTGAAACAGTTACACACATCATCTTTGGTTTTAGTTTTTAGAGGAAAGGCCCAAGCGTACTTTGAAAATGTATCAATAACAGCAAGAATAAATCTACAATTTTTATTTTCTTTTGAAATTGATTGCATATCAATTAAATCTGCTTGCCACAGGTCGTCTATGTCTTTCATAATAACATGTCTTCGGGGAAAGTTTACCCTTGCATTTTTATGAATTTCGTTTACCACGTCGGCTTTGCTCATGTTCAGAATTCAGTTAATTTGTCTTGAATTCATGTATAATACTGAATGTAGAGCATATTATTACGACTATTTATTCTTTAATTATTCCAGCTTCTTTTAATTCTTCAATTATCGATAAAATTTCATTATCATGGTTTGTATTGCCAGCATCTCTTGAAGCTACTAATAGTTTCAATCTCTCGACTAATTCGTTAGGATCATCCCAATATACCAGGTCGGTGTTGTTTTTGTATTTTTTTAGCGTTGGTAAGTTTCCACCAAGTTTAGCGTGAGAAAGTTTATCATCGTATAACGATTCAGAAAATAGGGGTTTAATTATTTTACAATATTTTATACCTTTGTCACCTTTTATTTGACCTTTCGAATTAAAATCTCTTTTATGCGCATTTGTATAATGTAACATATCCTTATAGACAAGTTTATCTTCGCTCGATATTAACTTTAAATCAGGTTTTCTTCGAAGTAAAAGTTCTTTTAGCCCCGCCGTTAAATTGTAAGCTTTGTCGCCGATTTTAATTAAAATGATAGTATCGTTATTCAAACTATCAATTTTAGAAAATGATACCGGCGAATTACCCATCAATAAAGTTTTGTTTTCACTTCTAATTCCAAATGGTATACTAACACCGTCATAAATACCAAAGATATCATCACCCTCTAATGACATTTCTGAATGATCTATTGATTCCTTTTTAGCATTTTCTTCAACGAATTGGATAGAATTTAGATTTGCATCGTAATAGTCATCGATCTTTGTAGATGAACTTGTATTATTTTTATCGGACTCGATTTCTTCAGAGCTATTTAGAGTTGTATTTTCAATTTTATTCATTTTATCTGCAAATCTATTAGAATCAACTAGAGTTTTGAGAGGATCTGTGACAGGTTTTAACATTTTATCAAGTGACAAGTTTATTGTATGTTCCTGATTTTTCATTTGTTTTATTTTATTCTTTATGGAGTCGACAGACTTCACTAATTCTATTTTAATATTTTTTTCCATCTTTTAATAAAAATATCAGCTGTATTCAGCTATGAAAGAAGTAATACTGACGGCATTTATGTGTGTAATTCATATTTAAGTAAAACCTTCATTCAAAGTTTAAAAAAATATCAAAATTCTGCCTATACTTTCCATTGTTTAATGGCGACTCTTTGTTAATAAGTAGAAAATTATAAGGGTTACTCCAAACAGTTTTACAAATGTCTTTAAACTGATTCCATAGTAGATCAGAATTTACATGTTCGTCATAGATATGCTTTAAGTTCACATCATCTTGTTTAAATATTATAAGAAAATTAGCGTTATCACGCAGCAACTGTTTCGGAATTTTTGAGTAGGTTTGCGATAAGTAAAAGCAGTCAATTTGTTTATGTCTTCCCATAGAGAAATAATTACGAATGTTTATTTGCTTTTCACACACAACATCATCAAAAATAAATACAGAATTTGTTAAAGCTTCATTCGGAGCTATAACATCTTTGTCGTCATTAAACTCATTGAACTTTATCTGAGGTACTCTTCTTAATACTTCCCTTAAAAAACGATATTTTGGCTGGAAAGTAGTTTTCGAGTAAAGATAGAGATTTTTAAATTTAAGTCCATTTTCATGCAGCAGTAAACTGATAATAACATTTGTTTTACCACAGTTCGAGGGTCCGCATATTATGCAGCGAATCGTATTAGGCAATAAAACGCTGTGTCTGATCTGACAACTAGACTCATTAAAATTTATATTTTTCACATTCAGGGATATGGGTTGCTTGATCAACTTCATCTTGCCTACTACTTCCAAAAACTACTATCCTTCTAAATATATATATATATAATATATATTGAGGCATAATAAGATTTATCAGTGGTAGATCGGGACCAACCAAACAGCCAGATTGGCTCCTAGTCTACCACTATCGTTAACTGTATAGTTCAGATCCTTTTATAGACGCCAGCAAGTGAAACAAGAGGTGATAGGTACGCCTAAAATCAGATAGTAAATTGATTAAAATATTTTTTTTGAGTAGATTTGCAATAAGTAAATTTAATTATTACATAACATTTATGCATATTGTATACTTTATCTTGAGCTATCCTAAACGTTCCTGCAGTGACAAGTCTAAACTTGTCACCGCAGGAGACTAAAGATAGGTATGTATAAAAATGAACTAGGTAATGACTCGTGTTACACATCGCGCATTTAATAATTTTTGTATGTTTAACTAGCACTTCACCCACGACTTCAGCCGAAACAAGCGCATAGTTCAGTTTACTACTATTGTTCCAATAAGTAGGACCTATACAACTGAATTACAATTTAATTATATTTTCAATGTAAGTAGGTATTCTTATAATTTTGACGATACTTAGTGATTAGAATTTATGTATTAACCTTTCTTTTTCCTTTTTACAGAATTATGTCTGCCTCCCCATCGTACAGTCCTGTGGAGAATGTTTTTTTTGCGGTGTGCATCCATTTTAATTTATCGTTATTTAAAGCATCTTTAATTTATTGTATGTTATAATAATTTTATTTTATTACAGGAAACGAATAATCTTTGTTCAGACGACACCTACGCTCTTGGAAATCCATTTCTTTATGCGCAAGACAGGGAAACTTTTTACACCACTGAAGCAGAACTAGTAAATCAGGAGTATTTAAATAAAAAAAAGGAAGAGGAGAAAGTGGAAACTAAAGACATTAAAAGAAAGAAATGTAATATCAATAGGAAGACCATAAGAAAGTCTCATACACTGCCTTCATCTTACGTCATTCGGAAAGAGACAGGAAAACCTCATCATTTAATAAAAATACAAATATATGATCTAACCAGATGTGTTAAAGACACTAAACAAAATTGTGAAATTGACAATGATGTTGTTGATAGCGCCGACGTAAGCATCCAGTACCTTGTGAATGATGATTATGATGATATTTTAGATGAAACTGAGCATCTAGTCGGTAAAATAGTGAAAAAAATTAGTAATAAGCAGTAATTAATGTGTATTAAGAATAGTTTGTTTTGAAATTGTGAACATGGAAGTGTGTGTTTATTAGTTAAATACTTTTTAATATGTAATTATAATACTTAGAATATTGCATTAATTATTTTTTGTAAATATTTAAGTTAAAAATTGTAGTAATTTAAAATGATGCGGAAATGTTTAAAAAAAATAAAAAAACAAACTTAATAATATCAATATAGCTGTTTTATTACTTTTCCTTTTTGGGGTATAGGCACAGACGTTACCATATCAAGCTACTGCAATCTGTCAATTTTCTTTAATAGATTTTCAACTCTATTGCTAAAGCATTAGGTCCAAGGTTGATTGGGAAAATTTGACTGTTTTGGATAGCTTGATGTGGGGGGGCGTCTGGACCTTTTGACTGCGATTCGTAATGGGTAAGGGTAAAGTTAAACAAACATTATTTCTATAATTATATTTATTTATTATAATTTATTAGTACCTACAACAATTATTTATTTCACTTAAGTAAGTAGTAAATACAATAATTAGGTATATAATTATAAAGAACTACAAACTAGCAATTCAAGTTAGGAACATAAAATTATAACAAGATGCTCAAATATATGCGATAAATAGTATCCTTAAAAATCAATAATTTGTTTTTATTTAAAATATTGTTTTATAATGACCCCATGGTAAAGTTGTTATCTTATCATCCATTATTTGTCGTTTATCATCTCTGTTTGACAAAATTACTTTATTTATCTTTTGAGTAAATATTCTATGATGCTTAGACCTAATAATACACATATCATCTCTGAGTATTTCATTGTTCAGTAAAACCTTTTTATATTTTTCTATATTCAGTTTTTTGGTAATGCATTTCTTAACACCTTTAGCTTTCTTTAACGTGGAAATTTTCGAATCTATACAGTATAATTTTGCTCCTAAGCCTACAAATTCTGAAATAATTTCACCACCCATCTCATCTTTGAAGTAGCCAGGTTTTTTAGCATTTACCTGTGGTATATTAAATATACTATTTTTTTCAAAGTTGCTTGTATCAAAATATTTTAAATGTGCTTTTAAGTCTTCGTAAAAATCCTTTGTCTGTATTAAATATAACAGACTGTCAGTGTCTGTATAACAAAGCTTTAATTTATTTTCATATTTTTTTTTCATTACTGAATAGTGGAATTTATATAAGTGACATTTTGCAATTTCTAAAATACTGAATCCGACATAGATTGGACGATCTAAAACAATTTTTGTTTGATTCATTTGAATTGACGCGAGAGATTCTGAAATAACAGAAAAGTTATTGAAATTAGGCGCGCTAACATATTTTTCAGCCCCGTAAAACTTTTTAGTTCGATTAGAATTGTCTCTCCATATATTTACGAGCTTAACGTCAACTTGTTTTCTTTTATTTTCTATGGTTTTTCCAAATATAGAATTATTTTGCTTTTTAAAAAAATCTCTTTCAAAATCAGAAATTGCATTTTGCCTCAGCCTAGTATTTAAGGAAATATATGATTCTAAGAAATTATTTTGGTTAAATGCTAATATTCGATATATTTTTAACAGTTGTAAACCATTATTTAAGCATTCCTTTAAATGAATATAGTGAATAACATATCTATGTTTATCGAAAAGACTAGCAATAAGTTTAGCATTTCGACTACAGAACGGGACAAATTTTTCAGGCGCAAATGGTAAATCGGCATGGCTATCATGTAAGTTGTCAGGGTAATGAAGATCTACTTCTAATATAAATCCAATATCAGAGTCAGATGATAGGCTCATAACATCAAAATTTAATATTTCATTCTCAAGGAGAAACCTAAATCCTCCTACTGGAAGCTTTTGCATCATAGCATATCCATATAAATTAACACAATCAAGGTAAATTAGAAAACTATCAGGTTCTTCACTATTATAGTCGGTAAGATATTCATTATTTGCCTTAGCATATCTGAGTGAACATTGAGCAAGTCCTCCTCTTATACCCTTTTCTATCATTTGATATATTTCTACGTCAGACACTAGTTCTAACTTGATTTTAGTATACAATAACATGGCATCCCAACTTAAGGATGGTGATGAAACGTAATAGCAAGGATCCAGACCATAGTTATTTAAACTCATTTTCCTAAATTTTTCAAAAACATCACATAGAAGTAAAACATCGCATTTAAGATACAAATCGGTATATTCACCCAAATTTTTTATACCAAAAGTTTTCCAAACATTTAAAGCATGCTCATAGTCTTCATCAGATATAGATACAGATGTAAGTTTGTTAAAAAATTTTGTTGGTTCTGGTAATTTATCCTCATCATATCGTGCCCAGGAATCTATGTAATCGTAACAATATATGCCTTTTCTTCGAACAATTTCAAATAAAGTATTATTGTTACAAAAAGATTTTAAATGTTTGAAATCTCCGGGGTTCATAGTCTTAACCAATTTGTCCATACTTGAGCTTAAAAAATTAAACGAGTCAATAAATTTCAATTGTATAACTTTTGTTGCATTGATGTTTATGAATTTAGTGAATGAAATATATTTCTCTTTAGTTCTCGGTATGAGATGAATTCGACCGTTTATCTTTGAAAGTTCATTTATAAATAAATGACTGTCATAACCGGACAAGTTATGAAACACTATTGGTATAAAAGTGCATTGCTTTGCATTTAAATTGCATGTGTCATGCGCAGGTCCTCTGTATTTTCCAGTAAAGTGATCATGGTCTTTAACAATATTATCATTACGCGAAAACGTATTTTTACAAATATGGCACTCAGTACTGTTAATAAAAGATATTTGCTCATCCTCAGTTAGTGGGATCATATTTTTACTCTCTAATAATACTTCAGATAATCGTTTTACATCATTAGTCAAAGATTTGACAAATTTCTTGGAACAATCAGGCCCTCGGTAAGATACAAAATCATTTAATTCGGGATTTGAATTACAACAAATATAGTATGCAAAACAGGTAGCCTCATGAACTTGAATATTTTCCACATATGTTGATTTATGTTTGTCAGAATATTCACGCAATAAACTTTCAAAATCACCATATATCACTATTGGTACTGTTTGAGTTCTTTCATAGTTTATGAAACTAATTTTAGTACCCCTCTCTGGTAATATGGTTTGTATTCTAGCACATTCGTGACAAGACAATTTCTCTTCAGTGTGAAAGTAAATAAAACATTCATCACATAAAAATATTTTACTTTTATGTTGAGTCAATTGGTTGTGCACAAGTTTTTCAAAGCTTTTAATTAAACAGAAATGACTCTTTCTATTGTTGGTAATGTAAAGCAAATTGGCATGGTATAAACGACGTGATGTTGTTTTATATAATGGGCCTGTAACTGCACCGTTATTATCTAAACCGTATATATTAATGCTGATATTAGAATTGTTTATTTCAAAGCGCTTAATGTCATTGAAACTGGGAGGAAAACTCATGTCAGAAATATCAAATAAGTCGGAATAATGCGGATATGAAGAAGTTCTGTTTGGATTGGTCTTTGCCGGAAACATATCAGCTACAATACACCAAAGAAAACAATGCTGGTCTTCATTTTGTATGTTTAGGCATGATTTAGAATTGACAATACGTTTAGGCAATGGTAAATAAGAACCACCTCGCAAAGGATTATATTTTACGATGTTAATTTCTAAATGACTGATAGACTCAATTGTCCAGCCTGACTCGGACAGTTCAAATTCGGAACATTTACAAATAAGTTTATCAAAAAATGATTTATATAGGGACAAAATATCTGTGTTTTGCAATACTATATTATACTTTGTGTTAAATGACTTTAAAGATTTTTCATAATTTTTTGGTAATATATACCAAACAAATAGTTCAAAATTAACTTTTATCGACTTATGTTTTTTCACCTGGTCATTGATAAGGTAGCAAACCGTTTCAGAAATTTGCGTTAAAAATAATTCAAGTGAAATGTTAGCTATTCTAGGATTCACTCTATAACTAATAATCCGATTTCTAAAAGCCGTTGCTATTAAATAAACATTATCAAAACGTGTCTGTAATAAGCAATTCGATTTGTGTATATTAGTTTTTTTGTGTGTAGAATATTTCGGTACTGAAACGTTACAGACTTCACAGAAAAACATATTAAGATATTTATAATTACAAAAAACGACCTTAAAGTATCTAAATATTCCAGATTTCTGATATTAATTTCCTGTAAATTTATTATTAAATTCGATTTTAAAATGGATGAAATGTAAACGAATTATGACCGATATGTTGAATATTATTATTATTAAAATAGTATCGAGTATTATCAGTGTTGAATTTTCTCAGAATCGAGCATTCTTAGTATCGAGTATTCTTAGTATCGAGTATTCTTAGTATCGAGTTTTCTTAGTATCGAGTTTTCTTAGTATCGAGTATTCTTAGTATCGAGTTTTCTTAGTATTTCATATATTTAAGCTTCCTGTAAGTAAATCACAAGTTAATATAATGAAAATTATTTAATAAGGAAATGTAAACGAATTATGACCGATATGTCGAATATTATTATTATTAAAATAGTATCGAGTATTATCAGTGTTGAATTTTCTCAGAATCGAGTATTCTTAGTATCGAGTTTTTCTTAGTATTGAGTATTCTTAGTATCGAGTATTCATAGTATCGAGTTTTCTTAGTATCGAGTTTTCTTAGTATCGAGTATTCTTAGTATCGAGTTTTCTTAGTATTTCATATATTTAAGCTTCCTGTAAGTAAATCACAAGTTAATATAATGAAAATAATATTTAATAAGTACCTACGAGTATATCATAATATTATTATGGATTACATTTGATATTAAGTAATATTTAAATGAAAGTAAAAAGAAGAGTATAAGAGTAAAATAGGTATCCCAATAATATTATTTTATTCCGTCAAATAACATTATTTGGATATAGAACAGGCTGCACATGCTTAAATTCTGCTTTCGCTGCAGATACAAGATTATTAATGGCCCTCCAAGTCGACGAATCGGAGTATACAGAGGCCTTATACGCGAGGAGCGCTTGCTTCCATCGGTCCTTTCCGAATTTTTCAGCGTCCCTATGGTTATAAATACGAAGCTCGATATAATAATCGCCGCCCCGTGTTAAGTCCTGCTGGTAGGAGTTTCCAGAAGCTGTTCTTCTGGACAGGGATGATCGCAGTGCAGCTGCCCTCACCGGTTCAAGATCTCCCTCTTCCTCCTGTAAACATTGTTATAAAATAATATTAGAAAAACATATTTGAGAGGAGGCAAGGAGAGCAGCAGTGGTCCCATGGTAACGGCTGCGACTTACAAGTTGTAGGTCATGGGGTTCGAACCCAGGCGCATGCGCTTTACTTTTTGTAAATTATTTCATTAAATAACATTAGATAAACATATTTGAGAGGAGAGGAGAGCGGCGGCGGCCCCGTGGTAATGGTCGCGACTTACAAGTTGCAGGTCGCTGTTTCGAACCCAGGCTGGTGCTTTACTTTGTGTAAATTATTTCATTGCCACTGCTCTTAAAACGATGAAGGAAAACATTGTGAGGAAACCGGCATGTCCTAGGACCAAACCCGTATGCGTGTCCGCGTGTGTGCGTGCGTATGCGCGTGCGTGTGCGTGTGTGTGTGTGTGTGTGTGTATACTTTTTTTAACTTACCGAGGAATCAGCCATGCGCATGCGCTTCAATTTTTTAGGTCCCTTTGGTGAAGTATTTGTTTCGGAATCCGAGTCACTACTAAATAACTCTTTTACAGGTGGAACAGCTACTTTCTTCGATTTGCCTTTAGCCACTTTGATTTTTGGCTTTGAAGATATATTTTTCTTTGGTTTAAACGATGTAGAGGGCCTGTTGGGATGCGACTCTACATCGGATTCAAATGGATTCACAAATGTCGACCTAAAATGAAAATAAATAGTAGGTAAGAAGTTATAAAATGAACGATTCCTAAAATGATAGACAAAGAAATAGAAGAACCTATAAAACAATTTTCTGTATCTAGAAATCGATCCTTGAATTATTATCAATGCTTATAAAATTTGATTAATGTTTCATGTTGTGCATTATTAGTAGCGTAGCAAGTAAAATAACTCCATAACATGTTTTTATTAGATCTGGAATCGATCCCAAAACTTTGCTTTCTACAGTGATGCTAATGTCGACTGAGCTATAGAAAACGTTAATTGAATAAGTCGTTATTCGGGTCTAGAACGATGTCGATGACGAGTCGTCGTTAATACTTCATGTTTTGCAATAGTAGTAACGATTATTAAACCACTGTACGAGGAGAAGCAAGTAAAATAACTCAATAATGCATTTTAATTACATCTGGGGGAATCGAAGCCAAAACTTTGTATTCGACAGTTACACTGATGTCGACGGGGCTACAGGGAACTTACGAAGTAAAAACAGTTAACACATTAAATTATATTATCTCGGAGTCGAACCGAAGATTTTACGTCACCGAGTTATTAGTAAGTAATAAAACCCGTAAATAAACAATATTTAAAATTGGGAATCGAGCCCTAGACTTAACTTTCGATTACTGCAATTTACCATCAAATTGTAAGGGTAGTACTTAAGTTGTAAAAAAAATATGTGATACATACATACTTGTTGCGGGCGATATCCTCGTAAATCTGCACACTAAAAATGAAGTCTATGATGTGTTGCAAAACACCTCAAGCACCTATATTTATAGACCGAGATTATAAAGTCACGATCAGAGTATTACTTTTTATATTAATTATAATTTTCAAGCTAGGACGATGAAATTTATTTGTTTTAAATTAAGCTCTATAACCATCTCGCATAGGGCTTAGTTTTAATGATCGTATGTTAAAATCAGACACTTCAATATAAACATAGTCTTACCAGACCAATTTGGGAGCAATACTATCTCGACGACGCTCTGTCGCTGAAATTCGAGACGAAATTTTTATAAGGTAATGACATGTACTCGCAAGTAATACTAAATGCTCGAAGCAGCTTTATTTAAAATGGTTTGTAGTACCAACTTAATTAATTGCCGTTATAAATTGACTTTCATATTACGACAGCGATATTAATAAAAATTTAGAAACATTCATATTTGGAAATTTGAAAAGTAATCGTGAACAGAGAAAATAATAAATCTGGATAAATAAGGCGATTATTTTTCTATTTTTATACAAATTAACATTACTATGGCTGTTTTAATAGGTACTTAGGTACCAAAAAATAGTTTTCATGCTTGTAACTAAATCACATTAGAACACTAATGAAAACCAATAAAATAACAGGAGAGCATAAAATTCAATCGCATTATTTCTACTGAAAGCACTATGAACTTTAATCACGCAAAAATTAGATCTATTTTAGAACAACTGGAACTATTGAAGTGCGAAAAAGGTCTTAGCTATAAGTTTTGGTTGCAACTGGAATTAGAAAATTCTTGTGTTACAGTTTGTACTTACTTCCAAAAACTTAATAAATTAAATATTAAGTTTGGTAACCATAGGACAAAATGGTCCAATATTTTGTCACATCTTTAAAGACACATTTGGTGCATTGGTTAAGAGCGCTACATCACAATGTAAATATTAGGTTTAATAGATGCCTTAACGAATGCATCAAAGGTGTTTTTTGCGGGTTCGATTCCCGCACAGAACAATTGCATATTTTGTTCCAGTTTGGTTTTTATGATTTTTTACATTCTTTTATATTATAATCAATTACTCTATCTGCATAATACATTTAAGTAATAGATCTTGGGTCCAATCCTTTTTTTGGATTTCTATCCGTATTCAAGGCACCGATAACATTAACTTGTACGGTTGCTAATGTTATGGAGTGCTATGCACTACATGCATCGAGTGATGCGCAAAGCGGATGATGTCATTTCACACTATCTGCGGACCGCTGCTTGATAAACTGAATACGTGATACCTGAATACTTTGATATACTGAATACTCGATAAACTGTTTGCTTATGAATGTTGATTGATGATTTACAATTTATTGGATGCTATACGATTTCTTCAATGTTTTATTTGTCACGAGTCGGTAAAAATAATTGAAGCCTCTGTATCATGCAGTTCGAACAAAACGAGAACAAGACTGATATCAATACAATATTTAATCAACAGGTGTGTTGTAGACTGAGGACTCAGAATATTCAATCTAGAACTGTATTGTAGACCAATACCTAACAACATTCGCTCATCAGTTTAAAAACCGTAGTGGATAAAAAGACATGTGAACTGCTGTGGAGGAAATTACAACGAACCGGCAGCAACATTCGCTCATCAGTTTAAAACCGTAGTGGATAAAAATACATATGTGTTATTGGGCAGAACCCCCAATAATACCCTACTAATGCTCGATGACCTCAGTAAAGCTTCCAAAAAAGTGGGTCTAAAAATGAATATGGACAAGACGCAGATCACGTTGAATGCCCATGTCACACCCATCCTTCAAGATCGGAGACTCTACAATCGAAGTTGTGGACCATTATGTGTAGGACAAACGGTCCAGTTCAGTAAGTTTAACTTCGATAAAAGAGGTCAATCGTCAAATCCGACTCGGCTGGGCAGCGTTCGAGAAACTGCGCGGTATCTTCTCGTCCAACTTGCCGCAGTGTCTCAAGACAAAAGTCTATGACCAGTGTGTGTTGCCGGTGATTACATACGGGACCGAAACGTGGTCGCTCAAAATGGGCCTTATCGAAAGGCTTACAGTCACCCAAAGGGCAATGAAGAGGGCTATGCTCGGAGTTTCCTTGCGTGATCGTGTCAGAAATGAAGACATCCGCAACACAACCAAGGTCACCGACGTAGACTGAAGAATTGCCAAACTTAAGTGGCAGTGGACAGGGCACATTACTCGCAGAATGGAAGGCAGATGGGGCTGAAAAGTTCTGGAGTGGCGACCGCAAACCGGAAGACTGCGCTGGAAGATCTCCCACTTGTTGGGCCGATGACCTGGTAAAGGTTGCGGGAATCCGTTGGATGCGACTCGCACTGGCGCCGGCCAGGCACTCCGTCGGGCCCCGGAGCAGTGTTTTTTGCCCGGAGCCGCATCACGGCCGCGCTCATCTCCGCCTGTGTCACCTCTGGGACGGTTTCACCGTTCTCTTCTTCTGGCTCTGCAGCTGTGGGCGGAGCCATCGGCGGATCCATCGGCGGTGGCTCATGCTCGGCTCTCTCAGGAAAGAGAGCCGAGACCACTCGCTCCAGAAACTGCGGCTCGAGACCTTCCGTTAGCGGGGGGGCCCACGGCCGCAGTTTCCCTCGGACCGTGCGGTATGGGCGCCCCCAGGGATCCCCGTCTACGGTCGCCAGCAGCTCCTCTCTAGAGCGCGTCTTTGACTTGCCAATGGCCAGCCACAGAGCCTCTTTCGCCGCGCGATACACCTCATACAGCGCGGCTTCTTCGTCGGGGTCCCGGCGACGTCTCCTCCAACATCGGGTGTACGAGCGTCTGGCGTCTGCACATGCGACGCGCAGTCGCTCGATCTCGATGCACCACCAGTACACGTGGCGCCTTGCGGACCGACGATAGTCGACTCCCGAACCCAGGCCAGGACGATAGTGGCTTGTTCGAGAGCCTCCCTGTCGAGGCGTTTCAAAGCCCAACGCGGGCCGTCTCTCCGGGGGGCCGATTGGCTACGACCTCCAGCGGTTTGGGCGGAGACGTCGAAGCGTATGTATCGGTGGTCCGACAGCGTCTCCACCTCCGCTTCCACGTGCCAATCATGAACACGGTGCACGACAGCGGGGCTAGCGAATGAGACATCCACTATGGACTCGCCCCGCTGTCGCACACATGTATAGGCCGAGCCCCGATTCAAGACGGCTAGGCCCGTCGTAATGGCCCACTCCTCTAACACATCGCCTCTCGGGTCCGTGACCAGGGATCCCCACGCTGCAGATTTGGCGTTCAGATCACCGAGAAGCAGAATGGGCCGAAGGTGAGACCGGCCGACGACGGTTCCCAACTCGACAAGGAAACTCTCGAAATCGGCGAGACTCCTGTTGGGCGAAAAATATGCCCCGATCGTGACGATCCCGTTCACAAGGGCGGCAACCCAACCGTGACCCCGGATACGTCGACAAGAGTCGCACCGATGATGGCCACGAGACCGTCCAGATCCCCTGCTCAGTTTTCCCCGGGGGGATAGAATATGGCTCAGCGACCACCGCCATATTTATCGACCACTGCGCCATGCGCAAGACCAAGAGATCCTGAGCTCTGGTGCAGTGGTTGATATTCGCCTGAAGGAAATGAAGTGCCATTATTAACACTCCATTTCCTCGGTTCGTCCCACAACTGGTCGGGAGTCGGCCTCAGAGGTGCTAGGGGGTGCGGCCCCCGTAGCCTTGGTCCAACGCTTGTAGCGCTTTCTGGGCGCGCCGCAAGCGTTGCCGCCTATTCTGTGCCCCGCGGACTTTCCTGCAGCTGTACATAGACTGCAGTTTGGTTCCGCGGAGCACAGGGCCGCCTTATGGCTAGGCCGATAACATAAATCGCTGCGGTCGGTTTCGCAGAGTGCCCGTACGTGCCCTTTCTCGAGGCACCGGTAACACTGCATTGCCCTGGGTGCCAGGAGTTTTACCCTCTCTGACACCCAGCCCACCAGTAGACGGCCCGCGTCGGTGACCTGCTTGGCCGCAGGGACCGGACACCGCACCCAGATTGTGCAAAGCCCACCATCGTTTAAGCGGATCTCGCCCGTCCGCACATTTTCCGGCTGGCATCCGCCGCTCCGGGCTATGGCCGCCACCACGTCCTATGGGGTCAAGGAGTCGTCCAGCCCATCGACGCAAACCTCAGCCATCTTCATGGGTCTGGACACTCGGGCCTCCTCGGGGTTGAGGACGTCCCTCAGCTTTGCAGCAAGAGAGTCCGCCCTCTTGGCACAGTTGGTCCCCGCCAACTCAAACATTTTGGCTCCCGTGGCAGCCGTTCTAAAGCGAAAGCCGTCCGGGGTGCCAAAATCGGAGAAGACCAGCTTGCCCCTTGCCTCCGCCAATACCTTTTGGTATGTTATCCCCATCTCCTTGGCTTTGGGCTGAAGGGACAGCCTCGGAGCGAGGGACGCGGATTCTAGGGGCCTGCCCCTTGGTGCCCGGCGCATTCTTGGCCTTACCCCTCTTCCGCTTTTTTTTGCGGCTCTCGGCCGTCTTCCACTCCCCCTCGTTTTCTTTGGGGGACGAACTGTTCTTCTCAGTGGGATTTTGCGTCCCCTTTCCGGCCTTTTTGCCCCTCTCTGTGGGGGTGCCTGCGTGGACTTTTTGACCACCGGCGAGGGCTTTTTCGGCGCAGGTGGAGCTTTTGCCACCTGGGCCCACGTTGGCCCAGTCGATACAGGTGCAGACTCTGCCTTGTCCTTCCGCGTGTCGGCCGCCAACGGCGGACGAAGCCTGACCGGGGATTGAGCCTGGGCTCTAGGCTGTCAAAGCGGGCAAATAGGTGAAAACACCCCAAGTGATTTAAGTAAACTCCATCACAATCATTTTCACTTCTCATGCCCTAAAAGTACGCCGTTATAGCCCTACGAAGCGGGATTAAAGTGACCGTTTATTCCCTAGGGAGTAAAAAGTAATTTAAAAATGGGACGATCTTTTACTCTGAAACAAAAAAAACACAAAAAAGAGTAACTTGACAAAGGTTTTATTTAAATTTCGAATTGGCATGTCAATAGAAAGCGGTTTATTGAAAAAAAAAACAAATGAACTCTCCAACGCGACAAAAAATTATGGTTATTTGTGTGCATCGTTGCTTTTGCAGTAATGTAGGTACTAATTATCTGTGGAGTGTGGATCATCTTCATTGCGAAAATATTGAGAGATTGTGTTGTGTTTTCAATGGTTAATCTGTGACTGACCTGATAGAAGAAAAAACTGACCGCTCAGTTCAGAATTTTTGCCGAGTGTAAATTTGTTCAGTTTTAAATGACTATTTTTCTCGCACTCGAAGTGAAAAGTACAGTTTGCACCTCGAGACTAAACGCCAATATAATATACCCTCGCTTTCATTGCCTCCCTCGCAAGCTGGGGAGTCAAACCACCTCGGGTATATAATGGCTTCGTTTAGTCCCTCGTTATAAAATATACTATTTTAACAATTGTGATTAAAAAACTTTCATTTACAGCTCTTTGTACTATATCGCTTACTTGTTCATTATAATAATAATATCACATTAGCACACGATTGTGTTGTTTGAACAGTTTGTTCATTTTGTATATACTATTCTATATTTAGTTAGTGGCATGCAAAGTCACCGCCAATGTCAAAAGTGAATTGGAACGGCAAGAGTGTATTTATTATAAAATACGTAAAATGAGAATTAAAAAAAAAGAATTGTCGATCTATGTTGAACTTATGGAGGGGTTGGTACTGGTCTGAAACAAACAAATAAAAAAATACTAATAATCTAAAATTTATGTACGTAAGTATATTTATATTTTTAATGTTGCAATGATGGGGAGAACAAGTGCCTTTCAGCTTCGTGAAGAGGTGTTTTACACTCTTTATTTAGTAAATTATTGCTATTATTGTAGAAAAAGAGAATAAATAACTAAAGTAAAAAACATGAAATATTGCCCTCCATTTTTTTGCCGGCCATATATCTGCGGTTGAATTTTTTGTAATGATGGCTTTTTTTTGGTGTTTTTTCTGAATGTCCATAGGTTCTACTATACGCCATTTCAAGGTTATCTATTAATTACCGGACACCCTGTATATTTTGAAACACTAAATAACTGAATGCTGCCCTTAAAGACAGCAGTGTTGAAGGTTCGTGGTTACTAGGAGGCAGCAAACACCACACCCTTTATTTTCTAAACATTTTCATTTGCTGTTTCCTGCCAATTCAATGGATATTATTTAATAATAATAATAATTATAAAATCATTTATTTTCAGACAACTTGGCCCATATAGTGTTACCCTATGAACGTAAGGCAGCCTCACTACCACTACGCCATTCGAGTCGTCAAACATATCTTTGGTAAGCTTGTCAAGCCCCATGCATTACATGTAGCTTGACAAACCTACCAATTGTCGGCCCATCCAGCCTTTCCGCAAGTACCTTCAGAATGCCATTCGTGCTTTCCCCCATTCGGCGAATGATTGAGGCAACTTTTTTTCGCATTATCGCAAAATAGTCATCAGTGTGCGCATCAGCGAACATACCTGATGCACTGCAGTAAGGTGGAAGCCTCAACAACATCCTGAAGGTATTGTTATATTGGATGCGTAAGGCATTTTCCGATTTTTGGGTATGATGAGCCCAAAGGCTGCTGGTGTAAAAAGTTTGGCAGTATACCTTGAAAAGGGTAATGAGTTAATGAGATGGAGTATAATCGAGTCACCTCGGACACCATGCGAGAGTGGGGCCCCAACACAGGATATGCCACACCTTCTCTTTTGCTCGTAGTGCAAAACTGATTGCACCCTCCATGACTAAATAACGCCAATGACAGAACTGTCCAGTGTTCAGGTTGCTACGTACTGGTCGGACAAAATCTAAGTCCACGATTTAAGAAGAGTAAGAACGATCATCCTAAAAAGTGTTTTAGTATTAACGACAAAGCCCGAAGAATGAGGGATTTTCTTTTTCAACACTTCCCTAGTCGCTGGATAGATGGCGCTAGTCTGACTACGTTACTGCAAGGAACAGAACGACACATAATATCACTTGGACCTAATGATTATATTCGGAAGCTTATGCAAACGAAAGTGTCAGTCAACGAGCGTATGTGACGTGTGTTTTTTCAAGCGTTTTGGCTTTGGCACCCAGTAACGTAGTCAGATCAACGCCATCTATCGAGTTCATGGAAACTATATATTTTTTTAAATGAGAAAATGAAAACCTCTCATTGTCAAACTTAAGTGGCAATGTGTGCCCGATGGGACTGAAAAGTTCTGGAGTGGCGATCGCGAATCAAAAGACGATGCGTTGGATGACCTCCCACTTAGTGAACCGATGACCTGGTGAAGGTTGCGGGGATCCGCTGGTTGTGAGTCGCAAGGGACCGATCAATATGGTGACACTTGGGTGAGGCCTATGTACAGCAGTGGATGTCTGTCGACTGAAATTATGACTGACATGTCCTATTTTCATCGTCAATTGACCGATGTTTGATTACATCCGACTTTGTAAGTGCTGTTTTCACAATGATTGTGAATATTTAATGTGTAATAATATTAATGTTTGCCTTTGTTACATTAGTTACTGTTTAGGCTCACCTATCGCCCAAACCTTTTAATTACGAGTGCTAAAGCCTAGCTATTTCTACGATGCGATCCACACGATTAATAATAGCGTAGCAAGGAGTGTTGAACTGGTATTAAGCTAAAGTTGATTTACAAAATAACCAGTTAATTTGATTTTGAGTATAAGTTGTCGTGGTTTTGCACCGCCTTTCTTTCCTATACTTTTAATGTATAAAAGTATGAATTCACAAATAAAAAATAGTATATCAACTATCTGGTGTCCACGACACAAGCCTCGTTGCTTAGTGTGGTACCAGATGGCGCTGTGTAAAATGTTCTGCGATATTTATTTATAAGAATAAATAAATAAATAAAATAAATAAATATCGCTGGACGTTAACACACAGCACCGTCTAGTGCCACACTAAGCAAGGCTTGTGTCGTGGTCACCAGATAGTTGATATATTACATAGATACTTTTTTGTTTATAAATACATACTTATTATACATATAAACATCCATGACTCGAAAACAAATGTCCATGCTCATCACATAAACTTTCTCCTACCGGGATTCGAACCCAGGACCCTATGAACGTAAGGCAGCCTCATTACCACTACGCCATTCGAAGATTGCTGGTTCAACAAGTATAAAAACACATACACATTTGTAATAATCGTGTCGAAGCTTGTGTAATTGGAGGTGATTACTTATTATATAGGACCACACGATAACTCTCGTCCATGTGTTTTGCCAACTAAAACCCAACGACAAAGTAATCGTTGCTTAGTGCGGCACTAGATGGCGCTGGGTGTAATGTCCAGCAATATTTGTTCATTTTATTTATACTGGTCGAGTACAACTTGAGTCAGTCAAAGAAGGAAGGAGATGGATTTGGATTTTAATGACTGTTTATTAAAAATAAAAAATAATTTACAAAAACGAAAACTGCAATAATACAACAGCGTAATTAGTGATAACTCCCGTCAAACATACTGCTAGCGTAGCGTCTACATAGAAACAGTGAGGGTCGAGAAGTTGGAGTCGCGCCACAACACGAATTTTAAATCGTTCGTGGTGCGAGTTCCGACTCATGACATTGAGACCTTCCTCAAGGAAGAGTTTTGGCCGAAAGGTGTCGTGTATCGGCGATTCCGCGGAAGGCTACGCGACACCACGCAGCGCAACATGACGCCGTCTCTTCGTGTTTAATAGTTTTATTTATGTTTTTGTAGTTTTAATAAATATGTATGTTAGTCTGTAAGGTATATGTGATATGGGTCTTTTGTTACCCGAATTAAATGATATTATTATTATTATTATAGAACAGGCCGCACGCGCTCATCTTACTGAACAAACGATTCGTCTGTAACACGTTCTTGCAAAGATGGGTTTGACTCTCTGTAACGAAAGTTTTCAGTTAGTAAATTATTGGTAAGAATGAGGTTGGTTAAAATGTAGTCTAATAACAAATCGATTGACACTTTATTCATCAAAATTAAACGCTACGGAGAAACAAATGTAAATACAACCATTTATGCATACATTGGTGTCGATTCTGTTGTGCACAAACTAAACTTAATTTAGGCTATCACTATCTTTTTCTCACTAACAAAACGAGAAAGAGACGGACGTAATTTAGAGCGGTCAAATTTAATTCGAACTAATATTTCCATACAAATGAAGGGTGCACGTAAAAACATGTCGACTAAAAACACGGTGAAGTGCAAGGCATAAACTAGTTTGACATCTCTAACTTAGTGCATAGCTATAGCCGTCCTTTTCTCGCACTGCCTTTTAGTAAAAGATAGCAATAGTTTAAATTAAGTTTAGTTTGTGCACAACAGAATCGACACCATTGTATACCTACACGCATAGACTGTTGAAATCATAACTCTTCCTTTTGGCTTCGCCTGGCCTTTTTCCAACTATATTGGGGTCGACTGTCAGTCTAACCGGATGCAGCTGAATACCAGTATTTTACATGGAGCGACTGCCTATCTTACCTCCACAGTTAATTAATACTGGGGTGTTGACGACAGGAACGAAAGGTGTTACCGAACGGGAATTACCCGAAATAATAAGTAGCGTTCGTCAACACTGTGAACGAACGAAACTTATTTTTCCCGATCGTCAACAGTGTTGACGAAAGGGTGTTACCGAGCGGGAATAACCCGGTAATACGATACTTGGTGAGACTGGTTTCAGACTTTTTGGGCCACTATAACGACTGTCAAAGATGGACAAATGACAGCCGGGACCAACAACTTAACGTGCTATCCGAGGTACGGAGGACACTCGATATAAAAACGAAGTATGGGAGAAGAAAACAATAGCTACGGACGTACAATTGGTTAATTGTGGTTTCCGTAACGGCCATAAATCTGTAACTTATGTATAACTTAACCAAGTTATACATAAGTTACAGATGTATGGCCGTTGTTGACCATGGTCAATCATGTTAGGTACGATTTTATCAGAATTGAGAAAAGGACAAGAGAATTATGATGATGACTTAAATGTTATGCGATTTCAATATTGAAGTTTGATTTTGGTGTCGATTCTTTTATACACATGAAGATTAAGAGAGCGTAACATACAGGGGGCAGCCCTAGCTGCCTCTGGCTGGTCATCATCCGCTAGGCTTCACCCGGAGCACCGGGAGTTCCAGCTGGCGGTGACAGACCGCCGAGGCGGCGTGAAGATACGGTTGTGACGTAGTGGGTGCAGATGATGAAATAATAAACGTTTCTTATGCGACTTGGTAGTTTATTATTGTAGAAATCGTATGATTAAAAAATTAAAAAAAACCCGGCGACGGTTTTTTTTTTTTAGAACTTCTTCATTAAATAGAAACTAGCTGTGCTAGTTAGAGTAAACACTCAATACTCTGATACCAGGAAGAAACTTAGGAAGATGTATATCGTTACATAATTTTGGTAAGACTCATGATAAAAATGGCTGTGCAGTCAATGCGACAAGCCAATTTTAAATTCGAATTTTGAAAGGACTGTTACATTTCTTTCTTTGAGTACAAGTAAGTACTATGGAGGTTTTTTAGTCGTCGTGGAGGTTTTACGTCCACGAGACTGTAAATGAAACGACATCGTTACAATACCGGGGTGGCCGGCGCAAAAAAAAATTCTTTAAGGATTTTTTTTTTTTTTTTGCAAAAGAAGGAGAATTGGTATGAAGAGGTGAAAGTTAAAGAAAAAGTTAGTTGAAAGTTAGAAAAGAGAAAAAAAAATTAGTTAAGTTGAAGTTAAGTTGTTATTAAGTCAGAGTTAAATTAAAGTTTTAAAAAAAAATACGGGAATGATAACGATGTCATTTTCTTAATTACATTAAATTTGGTAGGTAAGTAGTTACAAAACAAGTCACTTTTATATAAAAATAATAATATAGGTAATAACATATTTGTTAATTAATGGAAGTGCATGATAGAATTTGAATGTAAGAATGTTAATTACAGTGACAAATTTACACTAGGTTGGTTCCGGTTCCATTCAAATACTAACATTCATCGTATCTAACAAAGTCTTAATCAATAAGTCTGAATTAAGGCAACAGTTAAGAAGAGAAATCTTATATAATAGAAGATGTTTCTCAAGGAACTAACCCAGATTAGTGCAGGCTTATTGAATTATTGCCAGTCACCACCCGCTGGCGTTTGGTGATCGTATTCATTGTTTTTGTGTGTGATGAATGTCATGTGTAAGTGTGTGTGTTAAGTGTTATAAAAATTTACAAGTTTACTAACCCTAATAATGGTCAGGAAAAATATTAATCTGCTTAGAGATTATAATAAGTAGGCACTTGTGAAGAGTACATAATATTTTAGGTTTACGATGGCTTATTTTTTTAATTAGGTGTCGTAACCCGCACCTTTTAAATAACCCACTTAAAATTCAGGTTCAAGGATATAAAATTACTATCTAACTTAAAAGTAAGGTTCACAAAGGCTTATTTTACGAGTTATGAAAACCGCTCGACACCATAAGGTAATATGCGACTATTACTAAAGCCGCAAATACGACAAGGAAATGTAAAAAAAAATAAAATTGTAATAATCTCATATGTACAAAATTAAGCATTGATAAAGAAGTTGATGGTTAGCCGAAAGGATGGAGATGTATATAAAAACAGTACCTATATAAATCATAAGACTAAGTGACATGTGTCACGCTTAAAAAATACAACAAATTATTAAAATAAATAAGTAGTTAATATTAGAAGGAATATGGTAAATTAGGGGTAAAATGATTGTTAGTTATCTTAACTTGGGGATAGGTTTAATATCTTTCACATGCCAACGACCTAATGGTTTATCGGACATGTCAGATAAATCATAAACGAGAGGTGTAACTTTATTTGTAATTTTACATTTAATAAATTTGGGTGCTAGTTTTGCTGAAAAATATTTATCCGCTGAGCTAATGGGGTAATTACGTTTCCAGATAATATCACCTTGGTAGAATTCTAACTGTTGTTGATGTTTGTTATAATACTGAGCATTCGTTTGGTGACATTTGTAGAAACGAGCTTGAACTTCTGAAAATATTGGGCTAAGTAAACCAATGTTTTCAGAATATTTGTCTTTAGGGGCTAGTATGGAATCTTCTGTTATGTCGGTGTTGTAGAAAGAACCGCACGTGACAAGTTCACGACCGAAAACTAGATACGATGGCGTTAACTGGGTTGTTTCATTTACAGCGGAATTAATCGCAAATTGAATTTTGTTGAGATGAATATCCCATGTTCTATGATCGTCATCAACAAATGAAGCGATTGCGGTAATTATGGTTTTGTTATAGCGTTCTACTGTATTTACTTGTGGACAATAGCGTGGGGTATAATGTACTTTGGGTACGTTGAAGAATTTAAATAAGTCTGTGAGTTCATTGCTTATCATTTGTGGGCCATTGTCCAAAATAATTGTTTCAGGAATACCATATGTCATAAAAACTAGATTTTCAAGAATATGTTTAATGACTGAAGATGTTGCACGTTTAATAGGATATATTAAACAATATTTGGAGAAACAACAAGTTACTACTAAAATAAATCTGTTTAGTTTACGAGACAATGGTAATGGTCCAATTAAATCAATTGATAAACATTGAAAGGGACGTGAACAATGTTTTGGTTTTCCCATCAAACCAATTGTATGTTGATTTTGGTGTTTGTAGGCGAGGCAAGTTTCACATTTGGATATATATATTGCAATGTCTTTATACATGCCAGGCCAAAAGTAGCTATTTCTGATACGATGATATGTTTTAAATGTACCAAAATGAGCAGTTGTAGGTGTAGAATGGTTTTCGGCAATGACAGAGTCACGCAATTCCAAAGGAACAACTAACTTCCAAGAAAACTCAGAATTATATGGAGTGTTAGATCGTGAATATTTATACAAGTTATTGTTTTTGATATAATAATCAGGGGTTGAAGATGGATTGGTTTTACATTTAGATAAGATTGTATTAAACCAATCATCATTCGATTTGGATAATTCAATATTAATAGCATTAATAGCCTTAATACGGGATAAGGTATCTGGTACTAGGTGATCTTTACCTTTTTTATGTTTAATTTCGAAATTAAACATGGATAAACGAATACTCCATCTGGCTAATCGACCTGTGGGATTATCGAGATGTAAAAACCACT
The DNA here is from genome assembly GCA_916618015.1 of Xestia c-nigrum. Classification (NCBI taxonomy): domain Eukaryota; kingdom Metazoa; phylum Arthropoda; class Insecta; order Lepidoptera; family Noctuidae; genus Xestia; species Xestia c-nigrum. The sequence goes on from OU745248.1 coordinate 2,176,072, forward strand.
GAAGGGCAGAATGGTCTGTATAGATAGTAAATTTCTGGCCGTTATCTAAATAACTCTAGAGCAGTTATAACACTTAATAACTCACGTTCAGTGATTGAGTAATTTCTTTGAGGTTGAGTGAGGGATTTACTCATATAAGCAATAGGTTTTTCTAACCCATCAAATTCCTGTGTCAGCATTGCTCCCAGACCGTATGCTGATGCATCACAGTGGACAGCAAAAGGTTTTGAAAAATCAGGACAAGTTAGAATTGGAGTAGAAACTAATGCTTGTTTAATTAAATTAAATGCGTTATTTGCTTCTGGAAGCCATTTAAAAGGAGGTGCTTTTTTGCTAGTTGATGTTAATTTCGTGAGAGGGGCAGCCAAGGTGCTGAGATTTGGAATGAAACGACGGTACCAGCTCGCTGTACCAAGGAACTTTTTGACTTCTTTACTAGATTTAGGCGGCTGTATGTCTAGAATAGCTTTTATTTTATCGGGGTCGGTATGTAAACCTTTTTCATTAACTACATAGCCCAAATATTTAAGTTCGCTACGGAAGAAGGCGCATTTGGGAAAGTTAATAGTAATGTTAGCTGATTTTAATTTGTTGAAAACTTTATTTAGAAGGGTAATATGATCGTCAAGTGTTTCTGAAATGATAATTATGTCATCTAAGTAACAGAATACGGAGCCGTCAACGTCACAAAGCAGATTATCTATAAATCTTTGCTGAGTTGCGGGTGCGTTAGTGAGACCAAAGGGCATAACCTTAAATTGGTATGATGATGATGAAAAGAAGTCTTGGGACGATCTTCTACTCGGAGAGGAATCTCCCAAAATGCTTTTGCAATATCAATGGAAGATAGATATTTAGCATTTTTCAAATTATCAATAATATCTGATATAAAAGGTAATTTATATGCGTCTTTCCTGGTGACATCGTTTAGTTTACGGCTGTCTACACAGAAACGCCAAGTGCCATCTTTTTTAGGGGTTATAATAACAGGGTTAAGCCAAGGGCTTTCGCAAGGTTCAATTACATCTAATTCAAGCATTTTATCTACTTCTTGGCGTAGAGCTTTTTGTTTCTCAGGAGATAAACGATAACATCGTTGACGTATAGGAGGATGGTCACCTGTGTCAATATGATGTTCAATTAAGTGGGTTTTCCCAAGAGGTAAGGTTTCGGTAGAAATGTATTTAAAATTTTGAATGATAGTATCAGATATAAGGCGTTGAGTTTCAGAAAGATTGTTATAATTATTTAATTGAATATCTGTTGTATTTATTAAGAAAGTTGGGGCGTCTGAAGATTTATGGAGAGTTATTTTGGAAAGAATCTGGGGAGCTAAGTTAAAAGTTTTCCAAAAATCAATTCCTAGTATGAGAGATTCGGAGATGTTAGGTATAATATGAGCAATAATATTAGAAAATTTATTATTATACATAGTAGGTAAGTTAATATATCCAATGGAATGTATGGGTTGACCATTTGCAACCGAACCGTGTATTATGTTATTGTGTTCTACCTTGTGACCATGTTGAAGTAACAACTTGTGTGAGTTATTGCCCAAAATAGTGATTGCACTACCACTGTCTAATAATCCAGATAAAATTAAACCATTGACTTTAATATTGGTATAGGGACGTTCAGTATCCGTAGTATTTGTAAAAAGGAGCGTAGTAATTTTATAAGATTTAAAAAATATTTTAATAGCATTAAGCCAATTGTCCCAATCTGACTTAACAAAATTAGATTTACTACGATCCTTGTTTATTAGTTTTTTGGAGGGTTATTATTACATTTCGGACAATTTGTGAAAATTACGTTTTGTTTCCCGCATCGAAAACAAACTCTTTTAGTACTAGTACAATCTTCTAGTTTGTGTTCGTCTGTCCGGCAAAGAGGACAAGAAAAACATTTTTGTTGTTTATTTGGAGTAATTGTGTAGATAGGTGTTGGGGGTGTGTAAGCGTTCATAAGCGCACAGGCACGCCAAAGATCATATTGCTGTGAACGCACGGGCGAGCGTCCGTGCGGCTGTATGTGTAAGCTGTCTCAATACAGTACCTACGCACACCACAGCCACAGAGTCGCCTACTGTCGCAAGTTGTCGCGTCGCTCTCCACGAAACATAAAGAAATATATTACCGTCTCTTTTGTTATGCACGCAGCAAACGCATGATCGTATTTGCATTCGATAGCTAAATTTCGACCATATTTACCAGGCGTTGATAGCTGTTTAGGTTAAGCAGTGGGTTCACGATCAACGTGTCTTGAGTTCAAATCCCGTTTACATAATATGGGTTTTTTTTTTTTTTGTAACCAGTTTAATTAATATTTGTATTTAATGCAAAAACAAGAAAGTAAATATACTTAGGTATTTATTTTGAAATGGGTTCATGCTCATTATTTATTTTTATAAGGATTTAAATATAAGTTAATAACCCATCATAACTATTTATGTGATTGTGTAATATTTTTTCGGTGTTGGAAGGTGGAAAAAAAAGTCGTGTTAACAGATAACAACAATTGTTTTATTCGTTTCATTTATTCATATAATTAACAACTTTAATGAGATTTGTAACGTCACATTCCTACCTAGATATAAGAAGTTCTCTTGTAACCGTTCATAAGATTTTTTTGTGTATCTTTATACCCACTTTGTAGTCATTTTTTATTAACATAACAAGGATATTCTAATCACACAAATATAATTGTTGATACCCACTTCTATCTATCGGTATTCAACAGAGCTTACTAAAAACTAATACATAATTTAGACTTCGTGGACATGTTTTTTATGTGACGTCACAATAAATGTAACTCATATTGAGGTTATAGTTTAAGTGTTCATTTTCCCGAAGAAAAGAAGATTGAAACTAAACCTCAATTTAGGAATTATTCTATATTATATTATATATTATTATAGACGTGTTACAAAATGTTTAGTGATATTCACTAAACATTTTGTAAAACGTCTAATTAAAACTAGAACATTAGGATTAATATTTTGTATAACCCCCATTATTTTCAATGCAGTCAAGTAGACGTAAGCGCATGGACCCCACAATTTTTCAACATATTTCGGTTCTTCTTAAATTTTCCCACACCTTTATGTAATGGGTTGTTAATTGTGTTATACATCTCTCATCTCGTGTATCCCACCTTTGCACTATCAAACCCCATAGATTTTCTATGGGGGCACTCATTCATCCATAATTCGACCTGAGTCTGTATTAGGGATTACATTTCTATCGGACCAGCGAGTGTTATCCTTGCGCCATAAATGAAGTCTACCCTTTTGACTTCATGTAAAAGTCTTTTCATCAGAAAAAATGGTAGTGATCCCTTCAAAGTCTAAATATTCCCGTGCGAAACGTAATCGTTCTTCTTTATGTCTTTCTGTCAAGAAGGGCATTTTAGCTGATCTTCTGTGATGCAAGCCTTCAGCGTGGAGGGCATGGCGAACAGTTTGCGGTGACTCCGAGTGTGTCGTAGGTGTGAAACCATTGGTTTCATACTCGCCCACGATATGTTGTCGCTGCGCTTCGCTGCGCTTCGCTAATAAGCGACGACCTTCCACTTCGCTGTCTACTTGCAAAGCTCCCCTCTTCCTCATACCTTTTGATCCAGAGGCTTACTGCATTTCTCTAAAACAAAAAAAAAAATATATGTAAGGCAGCTGTAATACAGATGCTATAAATCAACACTTCACAATTCACTCTGCAATTGTAAATTCAATAATAAACACTAATTATTTATCTTGCATGATAGATTGAAAAAAAACCACGAATTATGTAAACCCTGTGGTTTACATAATTCGTTGTTTTTTTTCAATCTGTAATTGTCCATTTATTTGGTGACCTGTGTCACCAAATAAATGGACAATTTATAATACCCATTCGCTTTTAATTTTTAATGTTTAAGTTACAATTCATAAATAATTATAATACTCACATTCAGTTCTATTAAGGCCACTTTTATGCAGCGCGATAATAGTCGCCCTCGCCTTAATATTAATATTTGCCCGCATTTTAAGAATCACACCAACAACAATACTGCAATCTATTAAACCACACGTCACTGACCATCAACTACCACATTATATAGTGTATTATGTATGGCTACAACCAAACGACAAAGTTCATTCCGATCAAGTTAAAATATTCATAAAACTCATGTCTACCTCACAGAAATCTAACTAAATTCTTGACTTATTTTTCTATCTACCTCCTTAACTTTACGAAATGTGTGAACAAAGCAAACAAGTTAAAGAAGAATATTTTTGTAGAGTAAAAACTTACAAAAAGTCTAAAAGTAACTGTGCGGGATTTGAACTCACGGCTTACTGATTCACTCTTAATTCTGGACGGGCCCGACCGCTAGGCCATCATGTCTTAGATATTACCATTGAAATTATGAACTACAACTAGTTGCTGACAATATCTATTTTGTTGAAAGTAGAAGGTCGTAAGTCAAACTAAACGTCAAGCTATTGCTTTGCGAGATTGCCTATCGACTTTTGGTCGGCACTGTACGTGTATGTATGCTGTTGTCGAAGCTATGGGACATTGAAAAACTTTTTTGCTTCGATAAAGTAGGTAAAAAGTGGGATAAATCGTTAGAGTCGGAATTTGATACTTCTTGACAGTTTTCGAACCATTTACAGGATTCAAGTAATGTATTTACTGAGGAGAGATCGTTAGGTAATAATCTTTGACTGAACTCTGGTTTTAAGTTCCGTCGTAAAATTTCAATTTTTTGTTTTTCTGAGAGTGGTTCGTGGAGTTTGTGGAACAATGACTCCATTGTAGCAAAATAGATAATAACTCTTTCATTACTTTTTTGTTTGCGTGAATCTATAAATTTTTTGAGTTTATAGTCATAATCTGTTATTTCGAAATATTTGAATAAGGATGTTTTAAAAGCTTCCCAATCTCTTATAGAGTCTTTGTTTGCTCTGAACCAATCTAGAGCTATTCCGGAGAGTATATCGTAAATGTGACTGTACAAGGTATTATTGCTGATATTCCTAGCAGTAGCGAATTCCTCTACTTTTAGGATAAATTCTCTGGGACATCTATCTCCAGAAAAAGAAAATTTCTTAATCTCCGTGTTTGGTCGGTTATATGATAAATTAGTTAGGGTTTGGGTAAGAGTATCGAAAAATATGTTTGGTACAGTGGTTTCCTGAACAGATGTCGCAAATGGTATACTGATGTAGATGGTGTTGGTTCTAGGATCTGGAAACGTTGCTCGTGTGTTTTTAATTGTTCCCAAAGGGATTTATAATTTTGAATGTCCTCGGGTGGACTTTCTGTGTTGATTTCTATCAAAGACAAACGATTACGGATGTGGGTAATATATGGAATAATCTTTGTTTTTCTATTGGGATAGGAAGTTATCGTTATGTCTAGAATGTCTAGGCATTTTTTTAATTCCTCTATATCTCGGGCTAAGGTATATGGGCTTAAAGAAGTTGGTGGATATAAATGGGACTCTGCTAATATATTGGAAAGAATTTCACGCAATTCAACGGCAGTTTGTGTCGGTTGAAATTGCGCGTTTCGCAAATTAAGCTCATAAATAATTTCAGGTTTGTTAAGTTGTGAAATATCCATATTGTATATATGGCTTTATAATTGAACAATTGGTATCAAACCTTTTCAGTCAAATAAAGAAAATTGTTGAAAATGAATAGTGACAACGTCTGAGTATGACAGTTTATGTATTTAAATATTCTGAATATGATGATAATTTCTGATTATGTATTTTATTATATTATATTATTGTATAGTTGTGTATTTAGTGTTAAAAATATATTCTGTTAGCTGCATGTAATGTTTGTAAGAACTTAGCTTACGTATTCTCGAGTCGGATTCGAAGGCCTAGAGAAATACGGGCTAAGCGTGTAGTAACTTGGATAAGGGTACTCCCCAAAGCCAAGGGTGAGGTAACCAACGTGTTTTGGAATATCTGCGAGGGTTTAAACTCCAAAAACTCGAGGGTTTATGTAGCTGTCGTTAGACAAGCCGTAGGTGTGAGTAGGTGATGTCTGTAAGGCTGTGTTGTATTAAGTATTGAGTTTTGTAAGTATTTGGTATATGAGTAATAGGTAGGTAATTAGTTTGTGTATGAATGCCTCCGGTACTAAGACAATCGGGAACCGATTACATTTGTAACCTGCCTTAGTAGCGTCGAGCGTGTTATTGTCTGTTAAATGTGTGTATAGTGATTGTAGTTTAGATAGTTGTGATACGTTCTGTTTTGTGTTATGAAAAATGGGGATGAAGTTTGACTGTAGTACTTACATAGGGTAGAATATGGTATAACACTAAAAAGTAATCACTATCACGCCGTTGTTATATACGCGCTGTAAATATTAATAATAGTCCCTAATCTTCATTTTTTGATCCAATTAGGGTGGTCAGTGTCCTCGGCGCAGTCACGTAGAATGTAGCGGGAGATGGTGTAAAACGCTTCTGGTAGCTGGCGTGTCGGCCTCGTCTGGCGTGTCAGCGCTTTCTCGCCAAGCTTCTACAACCTCATCCCGGGGTAGTTCTTCCGGAGAGCCAGTGTGACGTAGTGGGTGCAGATGATGAAATAATAAACGTTTCTTATGCGACTTGGTAGTTTATTATTGTAGAAATCGTATGATTAAAAAATAAAAATAAAACCCGTGCGTCGGTTTTTTTTTTTTTAGAACTTCTTCATTAAATAGAAACTAGCTGTGCTAGTTAGAGTAAACACTCAATACTCTGATACCAGGAAGAAACTTAGGAAGATGTATATCGTTACATAATTTTGGTAGGACTCATGATAAAAATGGCTGTGCAGTCAATGCGACAAGCCAATTTTAAATTCGAATTTTGAAAGGACTGTTACATTTCTTTCTTTGAGTACAAGTAAGTACTATGGAGGTTTTTTAGTCGTCGTGGAGGTTTTACGTCCACGAGACTGTAAATGAAACGACATCGTTACACGGTTAACACCGTGGCGCCCTCTACCGACACAATATGACATTAACTCACAGGCGAGCCACGATTGCGCACTCGCCACCGGCCGAGGCCTATATGGCTAACCCAAGGACGGCGCGGCGCCCGTACGTCTACGGGCGCAATGTAATCCCGCGGGACCAAGGGCGATGCCCACAACCCGCCTGCCGCACCCCACGTGGGTATTTAGCGAGTTCTCACGAAGAGCGTAACATACAACAAAACGTAGTGGTCGGGTTTGGATGTTGCATCATCCGTGGCGAACGAGAAATTTATTCTACTCACTATTAAGACAGTCTTACTTGAACAGTTCCTGTTCTTCATAAGTTGTATACACGCCGTCTCAGCTTCCTCAACACTTATATAGAACCTCTCGCAGTATATACTGTGTACCACAACCAATGTTACATTCTTTGACAGCCACATAAATGACGTGACAACACTAAATAGCGGTACCTGGAAACCAACCAAAGTGAGAACAGCGGCTGTTGTAAGCGTAGTTTTTGTTAAAAAGATAGTGCTTTTGAATCGTGATCAGATATTGGCAATAATGAAAGAGTTGAAGAAATGGCAACGACAGTTTTTGCATATTTCTGCGGAGCGTAGTAACAATCATCACCTTGGTATGAACCTCACACACTCTTTGCCAATTTCATTCATACAGAAGGTTAGACTACCGCAGGATACAATGATCTGACGAAAGAAAAATCGGTTAAAACAGAATAAAGGGTGTAAAACACCTCTTCACGAAGCTGAAAGGCACTTGTTCTCCCCGTAATTGCGATAATTTTTTTGTTCTACACCATACCTGGGAACCTTCTAGTTACGGAGATATGGGGGGTCAAAGTTACAACTTTTTTGACAAGTTTTTTTTTTAATACAAGTTGAATTGTAAGATTTTGACGTTTAACACCACCACGACCCCCGTATTAATATTCAGTCTATCCACCAGCACAATGTTTTAAGTGCTTTACATTGAGTTCTACCACAAAACATGATTTATAACCTCAAAAAAATAAGTTGTGTCCCAGCAATATTTTTTGCATAAAGTTACTTAATTTGATGTACAGAATGCATGGTTAACGGCTTTGTGATGAGATGGTTTACACCCTGTATGTGCTATACAAACTTACACTGCTTCCTGAGAAAGCGAATCGCTTACACGTGAAGATTGCCACGTAAACGAATATAATACTGCGGTAAAATGTATCTACCACGTGACCTACTGTCTGTAACATAAAAATGTACAACAGTTAACAAAAACGTGCTTTTGTCACGCATAAAAAAATTCAAGAGCAATCTATTGTACTCATCAAAACGAATCGACAGCCACAGAAGAGTTATCAATCTCTTGACACTGTTCTCAGATCAGCACTAAGATAACAGATATAGTATCGTCATCTGAACCACATATACATAAACATATTAATATTGATGCGACTTAAAGTTGATCATGTCATTTACGATACTACAAATAAGTGCATCTTTAACTTTTCTCGTTATCAGTTGTCACGACACATTGAGAAAGGGGCTTTAGACAAAAAAAAACAAGGAAAACAAAAACAGTAATTTGGAGTAACAACAATATTTAGTTTTTGTGAAATATTATAACGTTGCAAAAGTCGGTGGATGATATAGTAAAAGCTGCGAGAATGCTGGAGTCAGGACTGGTCGACATGGCGATGCTTTGAGGAGGCCTTGAGTCTTCCAGCTAATAATAATAGTATGATGATGAGTTGTTGACAAGATATAATGAAGTTCTGTCAGTTTTAGTTATTTAAAGTGTTGTCAACTAACCAATACCTGATAAATATTCTTATGTAGATTATAGGCCTTTAGAATATTTTGGTATGTCCTCAGCAACTGTAGGCATTGTTCATGGTTGTTGTGTCCGCTATTCAACATTAGGACATTTTTTATCCATTCATCGAGATATTTTCTTAACAGTACTATAACTCGGATGGCAAGAACATAGTTGACAGCAAATGTGATAAACATAACGTCACAGAAAGAGTCGAGGATAATCTCACTGAGAGTAGAATTCTGATACAATGTTATAAAACAAGCACATACATAGATACCGCCAAAGAGAGTAGTTAGGATTGCTACCCAGTTACAAATGATAAAACTCTGAATACTCTTACTGAAGCCGATGCTCTTGTGGATGGTCTGGATGTTCAGTATAAGAAAGATGTTGTTGTGTTTATGCACGATGTCCAAAATGAACAACATTGTGAAAACAAACGCGTCCAAAAAGTAATAAAGAGCACTGAGGAGGGTCATAAAGTCGTTCTCACCAGATTTCATACTTCTGTCCGTCATGTTAATAGTAATCATTCTATAGACACACAAGACACTCATAAACAAAGCAAAACAAAATGACATTAATTGATTATTGTTTCCTTTTGGGTAAACATGATTATTTTTTATTAAATATTTTGAAGAGAAGAAGAATTGATGTACAAAATTAAAAGAAAGCGCTATTCTTTGAACGTCTTTTTCGATTGTAGTATTTGGTAGCGGTTGCTGAGTAAGATTTTGAATAGATTCTCGTTTTTGGGACATTACTATCATTATCAATACTGTTGCTTGTTGAGTTGTGCTACGAATAGTCTCTGCTACAATATGAATTGAATTATTATTTTATGTACTGATCTTATCAATGTCGTTATACCAAATACATTAGTAAATGAAAATAACTGTGTCAAGGTAAAGTATAGCAGAAAAAGACAAATTATATAGATTTTATCATCATAAGTTTGAGTCAATTTTATTATTTATATTTTCCTATCATAGATTGATGGATGCGTGAAGAATTATATGAAAGAGAAAGGAGTAAATGATGCCGTGACGTTAGACAGGGGAGAATGGAAGAAGAAAACGTGTTGCGTAGAACCCAAGTAGAATGGGTTGTGACTGTTCCTAAATTACCCTAGGCTGATAAAATTTTCGTTTTTCCTAAATCATGCTATTTATTAGTATTTATGGTCAGCTTCCCCCTTAGGGGAAGGAGCAGCGCCCCGCCTCCTGCGTAAGCTCTGTAGGTTTCGACCTTTGACTGGATGGCCTCCCACTGACTAGATGGACTGAATTCCAAATATGAGGGGTTTGTCTTAGCCTTGTCCCGTCCTTAGAGGCTAGGGGACAGGGATGGGACACAAGGTGAAGCTAATATTGGAATTCACTGTTATATATGTCGCCGCAGAAGTCTCTATCTGCTAAGATTTAATCTAATTAATAACACTCGTAAACTATTCCATGATAATATTGATGAACCTGCCATCTCTGCTTTGGCAGTTGGCATTAACAATTATTTACAAAAATCGTTATTCGATTGACAGAAGGGTTAAGCGCCATCTATTGGCATTTGTATTAACTAAGACTTAAATAGATCTTCGAGTGACAATTTAAGAGATTAATTAAACAAGTTTTGCTAGAACTACAGTTAAAATTAAGATAGCTAATATTTTATAACTATTGGGATTTTACCAATTTGTCATAGCTCGTTCGTGGACTACGGTTTCTTTGATTGTATGGCAACACTCCACATGTGGTGGATGTCGCCATACAAACGCGCTAAGTACAATTTTAATGGTCAATAAGTCAATTTATAATTCTAAACTATAACTAAATCAGTTTTACTGAAACTAGCTACAAACCAAAATAAGTAACAAGATTATTTACAAAGCAATCTATTAGTGGAAGACTTATTCTTTGTATTAATTTGACTTGTCTTCCGTTTTGTCGGAAATGGTTTAATAACAAGTGTAAAAAGGAATTGAGCTAGTAATTAAGCTTAAACTTAATAATACCTTTGCATTTGTGAATATTAGTATTGTTTAATTATTACAATAATTAAGTGTGAAGTATTCTGATATTGTTTGTAAGTTTTAATGACCTTACGATGTAATGAATTACGGTACTGAGTGAGCGAGCAACTTCCGGTCACTCTAGAGAGACGCGTTGTAAATGCAGTGTCTCGTTGAGTAAAACAATTGAATTATTAAGAAAATAGTAATGGCTTTTGAAGTGAACATTACAAGCTTGTGTAAATGAGAAATGTAATATTGGTTGAAAAGAGTGTAAGGAGTTTCTTTGTCCGTTCTTCTCCTTATTAACAATATGCGAACGGGCTGCTTGACTCAGAATGTTTATTGTGCCTGTACCTAAATGGTTTCTTAGAAATAAACGTTTGGAGTTTGAGTAAAATGTGGTGTGTGATTTCAACTACCCATCTACCTATCTACCAACAATGAAGAATCACATCGCTCGTCGATGTGATGGTTAGAGACTGCAAGACAATAAGTATGGCGGCGAATGGCGCCAATATTCGTGGACTGTTGCTCTCCAGGGATGCCCTGTCGTGATATATATATACATGAATAATATCAATTCTCATGAGGCAAAACGCCAATAAAGTATGAAGCTAATAAAACAAGAGGACGCAAGATATGATATATGCTAGAAGTTTGATAAGGAATCGTTACGCTTGTGCTTAAGAAACTATTAATTAGTTCGTTACGTAACTTTATTAGATTCCAAAAGTAGATGCCGCTTGCAAACGCAAACGGGCCCATGTACAAGTACATGGATTCGTTTTACAACGTTTGCCCGGCGTACGTGTATTGTTAGACCTAAGCGCATTGTCCTACTAAGGGCACTGCTACGAACTCCAACAACACACGTCCCCTAAGCACTTTCTAACATGCCTTTTCCAATCCTAAGACTTGGGTTGTGAGGCCAATGCCATTGAAGAAGACAGGTTTTCATTATCTTTAGTTACACGCGTACTCTCGTTGTTAAACACCCTTACGGCTATTTACCCCAGTTACTATAATATAACAATATGCACAAGCGTATCGTAGACTCAGTCTGTAGCAGAACATATTGCAATTGATATTGGTGGTCGCCGAGGTGGAAAATATATCGTCACCTCACATTTCTTTAGCTGCCCCATGTCTTGGTTACGTGTCTCGCTAAATAGTGACGATTCAGTAATAGGCCTACCAGTGGCCGGGTGTGGTTTTAACGAGACACAGTCCCTAGCATTCCTTAGAACGTAGCTACCAATTTAGGTTGTGATACTTGGTGATGCCTAACCCACCCAGAAATGCGCGCCAACAATGTCAAAGCAATTTTCTGAGCTAGACTTTAACAGGAAGCAGTTCTCATCAGCAGCGTTTGATTGGCTTGTAACACAAATACAAGTAAGTATTATAATACTAAACATTATAGTTTGCTTTAGACCATTTGTGAATATTATGGTGCTGTCTTCACTACTGAACAATATACTTTGTTCTAATCAAAGTGCGAACATTACGATTCGGCCTTCCATTTGTGATGAGTCAGGTAAAAGTCGATATTCGTCAATAGTCGATTGTATATGGGTACAATGTACATGTTGTATGTACGTTGTAGAATGTAGGCGGTAGGCTTTCTTCGTCTCCCTAGATCAAACGCAGCTTTGGAATATTTGCTCAGGTACGGGTTAGGAAGTGGACACATAACACACATGAGATAATAATATACATTATGATGACGTGAAACAGTCGCTCCGTCATGCTGCAATAAGTGATTACTGTCAGCCCTTCCACGCTACAGTCCAACTGCAATTTAAGCGAGGATCTAATTATAGTTAACACTTAGGTACCACGTGTTCTTTAAAGATGGTCAGTCTTCAACTAACTTACTGAATACTGTAGTTTCGCCTTCGCCGCAGCCTAGCTCCAAAAATCAAAAACAAAATCAAAATATTTTATTTCACATAGGCCTGGATGGGCACTTATAAAACGTCGAAAAAGGTGCACGGTTCGCGTTGGTCGATTCCATGGAGAAGAACCGGCAAGAAACTCCATGGTTACTCTTTTCAAATCATTTCGTATTACAATATTATTGTTTCATTACAGCATTTGTACTAAAGTATGGGGGGACAGCGTAGGCCCGACAATAGGTCGTTGCTTGCTATACAAAAAGATGTAAAACAAAAGAAATATTTAACAAAAGTTAAACAGCATCCGGGAATCTAAAAGGCCTTCAATGTTCACTTATTCACAAATAATAGGTAAAAAAGCGTCTATACAAAGGTAAGTAAATAAAAAATGAAAAAAAAATAGAATATTATAAAAAAAAATAATTAAAGAACTAAATTAAACAAGTGACACAAATATTGTCATCAGTGCTGTAACTATTCTGAGCAAAATATGAGAAAAAATGATTTGAAAACTATTGTAATAATCTGAATCAAAAGAAAAAGAATAATGAGATTGAGAATAGTTAGAGACATCCACAAATCTGTGCCGTTTATGAGCTACCAGGGAAGCCGCATGCGCAGAAGGAATCATAGCCAAACTTCTTTGTCATCAACGTAGTCCTTGATTTTGTAATATGCTTTTTTCATAAGGACACGTTTAATATAGTTCTTGAACTTTCCATCGGTCAGTTCTATAACTGACTTTGGCAACTTGTTATAAAAGCGTATACTGTTTATAATAAAAGACTTGCTAGTTTTTGTTAATCTGAATTTAGGTATTACAATATCATGTTTACTGCGTGTATTTTTATTGTGGAAGTCGCTTCTAATTTTAAAAAGCCCTCGATTTTTGCGGACGTATAAAATACATTCAAAGATATAAAGTGAAGGCAGAGTTAATATATCGATCTCTTTGAATTTTTGCCTGAGTGACTCGCGAGGACCCATTTTATAAATCGCGCGGACTGCCCTTTTTTGTAGTATAAAAATGGAGTCAACGTCTGCTGCTGATCCCCACAGCAGGATGCCGTAAGACATAATACTGTGGAAATAAGCATAGTAAACTAACCTAGCTGTGGCTACATCCGTTAACTGCCTTATTTTCCTAACTGCATATGCAGCTGAGCTTAACCTACCTGAAAGAGTTCTAATGTGCGCGCCCCACTGTAATTTTGAATCTATAGTAATCCCTAAGAATACAGTTTCCGCTATAACATCAAGTTTATTGCCGTCAAGATTTAAATTAAGATCACGTTGTGGTACATTTGGTAAGGAGAATTTTAAACACTTAGTTTTGCTTGCATTCAATAAAAGATTATTAGCAGCGAACCATTTCGAGAGAACGGTTAGACTTTCGTTAACATGTTGGACAAGCGTATCCTTTCTATTTATTTTAAAAATTAGCGAGGTGTCATCAGCAAATAAAATTATATCTGATAATTTGGCCATCATATAAGGGAGATCATTAATGTACACAAGAAATAGGAAAGGACCGAGAATTGAACCTTGGGGCACGCCTATCTTGACTAGAGACCCGGAGGACGTCGCCCCATTTACATTTACTTTTTGCTGCCTGTTTGATAGATAAGAAAGAACCAGATCAGCAGCTTGACCACGAATTCCGTAGTGGTGTAATTTACACATCAGGGTGTTGTGGTCCACGCAGTCAAACGCTTTAGAGAGATCACAGAAAATGCCAATGGCATCTTGGGACTTCTCCCAGGATTCCAAAATGTGAGTGATAAGTTTAACTCCCGCGTCCGTTGTCGACCTGCCCTTCGTGAATCCAAACTGCTGACTGTGCAAAATCCCATTTGAGTTAAAGTGAGATAACATCTGGTCCAGCATGATTTTTTCACATAACAACACTCAATTTTACTAGACTTAATATTACTACTTATTTTTAGCTTATAAATTATTATTCGTCCACGGGGAGTTGATGCGCATCTTAATACCGAAACTATGCTAACTTTCCGAGTCTAACCTAGGACGTCCTAGTGCTTTTACTATTATAGACCGGTCTATCCCGTGAACTCAGCCAGACCTCTCCATGCGTCTAAGGCCATCTCTCGCTCACATCGATTAATCTAACCAGACCTTTCAATCCAACTATTATAAACTTTTACAAACATTATCACACTTTCGCGGCCACACACTCAGACATAGACTCCTAGTATTTTCTACGTCTCCTAGCTTAACTCCTAGCTTATTGTTTCGTCACTACCGGGGTGTGAACACGACTATCCTATCCTCTTGGTACTAACCAAGTCCTCACTTAGCTCAAATAGCTTATCGTCTCCACCCTCTAGCGGTCTCCAACCGACTGTCTTCAGCCTACCTGCTTCTAGCCCGCGTCCCCCGCCATTCTCGCAATTCCCACGCTTCACTCGCTGGTGCCCTCTTTTTGTGTGCCAACGTCTCGATTGTTCTAAGTATCGCTTTTAGCGAATGCAGGAAAAATTACTAACAGATGTAGCACTTGTATTTTTTTTTTATCAGTCGCTCGTAGAAATAGGATATTTTTAAGTTTCTAAAGAATCATTTGAGAAGCTTGTCAGCCATACCCATTAAAATAAGGGATTTATGAGCTTGAAAGTTTTAACGTATTGTCCTTCAATGCCAAATGTAGAAAGTTAATAGCTTTGTAAGTGTTTGGCTCCGTGTGTTGATTTTAAAATAAATATTAAGAAAGTATTTGCTTAATAATTGTATCGACCAGTTACAGGGTAAAGAGCAGGAAAATTACGACATATCTTTAAACTGACAAGACATAACAGAGTGAAAGAAAAAGTTTGGACCATTTTGGCAAATGTTTAAAGTGAATCTTTTGAGCATCACCATTATCATCATCATTATACTAACGCTTCGTCCTCGAGATTAGAACACCATGTAGTAACACATAAGTGACACCACTCAGACACTGTAGTTGAGAGTACCTACACATTTCTTTTTTTTTTTTTTTTACTGCGGGTACTTCTGCTTCTCCTTTCTTATTAGTCGGCTTGGGATCTCTTGTCATTCACATTTTAGTGTTCAGCCGCTCAACACATTTAAACATCTTATTATACTGTACAGTAAAATATATCATGTCGAAAAAAACGAGTGTCGTTGATTACGAACATCTAACGAAAAAGTTACGTAAATATGAACGCAGATTACGGCGTCTATATCCACCCTCGCAAGACTCAACGCCTCCGATCGCGTGTTCATCATATGAACAAACAGGTATGTCAAGTCACAACTTGTGTTCCGCACTAGGAATACTTTCCTATCGAGTAATCCAATAACGTATTTACGTTAACATTTAAGTTTTGCACTCCGGACTACCTATGGGTTTTCCGACGCACAAACTTTACTACCGATACTCAGTGAACAATCTCATTGCTTAAATGTATTTACGTTTAACTAAGTCTTGCATTCCGGGCTGTCTGTGGGCTGTCCCGAAGCAAGGAATAATAAAAAGCAATTATGTTATACCTACTCACTCGTCAAACGTTCGTTATTATCGATATTTTTAAATGTTTGTTCATCAAGAATAAATCATATTCAAACCTATATTACCGTTAAAACTTTACAAGTAGATTTTTATCTACTTTATTTTTTACTACCCACGAGTGAGTTAATATATTAAGCTTTGCCGTGTTTCTTTTTAGAATACACTGGTATTGAGCCTGATGATTGGTTACAAGACCCTCCAGAGGTCAGTAATCCACCTGAGGAGACCACCGCGGTTCCAGATGATCCAATTGATCCAGTTATTTCGATTGATTCCGTAGTATCACTGGATCCGGTCATATCAATTGACCCTGCAAATTCGCAGGACAAACCCAGTACTTCGCAAGAAGCGTCAGGTGACATCATCGACGCGGACCTAGACCAGGACACGATGATTATCCTGGGGGAAGACCCGTCGACATCTGTTAAGTACGGACCAGATTTACACAAAGAAGTAACTAAACGCTTCCTGCACATCGCTACCGAGGGCCTCGACAAGGACTGTAGAAAAACACTAGTAGCTAAATACTTAGTCCCATCAAACTGCCGTTATATTGCTGCCCCAGCGTTGAACGCAGAGCTTAAAGCAGCAATACCCGAAGCCGCATCGAAGCGTGATAAGGCTATAGTCGTCAAACAAGATCAGATGGCAAGTGCTATCTCCAGCTTGGGGCAGGTAATCACAACTCAACTCATTTCAAAAAACAACGAGTTACTACCCCAGCTAATGGACGCTACGCGAATCCTTTGTGATATCCAACACTACGATTCAATTACCCGCAGAAACTTTATTTTATCTGCGCTAAAAAAGGACATGAAGGATGCCTTAGGTAGTACCAAAATTGATGAATATTTATTCGGCGATAATCTATCGGAAACGATAAAATCGGCTAAAGCCGTAACAAAGTCGGGTACAGAACTGAAGCCCGATACTGTCAATAAAAGTCATCAAAAACGATCAAACATCCCAATGCCTCAGAGGCATTTAAACCGACGAGCTCCTGCTCCAGCGCAGCGCAGGCCGCTGGCAGCCGTGCCGAGGAGCCGCGAGCCTGCAGCAGCGCGGCAGCCACCGCCGCCCGCCAGCTCATCGAGGAAGTGGCCGCCACAACACCAACCGCAGCGCTACTAGACCCAGTTAAGTATGCCGGTCGCTTGTCATTCTTTTACAAACAATGGTCGCTTATAACTGGTGATCAATCAATATTGTCGTGGATCGATGGATACAAACTTACATTTTCCTCTCAGGTAATCCAGACGGTAGTGCCTGTGGAGCAAAGTTATTCGGCTTCCGAGTTTACTAATTTTTCCGATGCTATTAATACCCTATTAAACATAGGAGCCATATCGAAATGTGACCCGTGCCCAGGTCAATTCTTATCCAGCGTGTTCCTTACTCCTAAACCAAATGGAAAAATGAGGTTCATATTGAACCTCAAACATTTAAACAAGTTTATTAATACGAACCATTTTAAATTAGAGGATTTAAGAACCGCTATAAAACTTGTTACTAAGGGCTGCTATATGACGACCTTAGACCTAAAAGACGCTTATTTTTCTATCAAAATTCATCAAACTTCTCGTAAATATCTTAGATTCTCGTTTAATAGCCAGTTATTCGAATTCAATGTGTTACCATTCGGTTTGAATACAGGTCCTTATTTGTTTACAAAAATAATGAAACCGGTTGTGAAATTGTTACTATTGTCTACCCTCTACTTAGATGATTTTTTATTAATAGCGAATACATACGAAAATTGCAAAACAAATCTTGCAATCACAAAGAAACTACTTTGTTCCTTAGGCTTTATTGTCAATGATGATAAAAGCAATACGTATCCGTCTACTATGTGTAAATTCTTAGGAATTATAAATTCAGCCAATTTAGAAATTAGTTTACCCACAGATAAAAAAGCGCGGCTTAAAAACGAAATCCGTAAATTTATTAACATGCGACAATGCAAAATTAGAGCCTTCGCGAAGTTAGTAGGTATTTTAGTGTCATCCTGCCCAGCTGTGGAATACGGATGGGTACACACTAAACAATTCGAGCGTTGCAAATTCTTAAATCTTAGGGGCAATGAAGATTATAACAAACAAATGATTCTCCCTGATTCATTATTGCCTGATTTTCATTGGTGGTTGAAGGTTATTGATAATTCGAAGCACCGTATTAGAGATGACAACTATTGCATCGAAATATTTTCTGACGCCTCAACAACGGGATGGGGCGCCTCCTGTGATGGTGAAAATGCAAGTGGTCAGTGGTCGAACAGCGAACGCGATAAGCACATAAATTATTTAGAATTATTAGCCGCTTTCATCGCTCTAAAACTTTTTGCTAAGGATTTATACGACTGTCAGGTACTACTCTGTATAGACAATTCGACTGCTATCGCATACATCAATCGCATGGGCGGTGTTCAATTTCCCCACCTAACCGATATGTCAAGGGAGATTTGGAAATGGTGCGAAGAACGAAAACTGTATATATTCGCGTCCTACATACGATCTTGTGACAACACCATCGCGGACACTCGCGTCGTAATCACCCAGACATAGAATGGGAGTTGTCAGAGAGGGCCTTCAACACTCTTAAGTGTAAATTTGGGCAGCCCGATATAGATTTGTTTGCTAGCCGCATCAACAAAAAATGTGCGAAATACGTTTCCTGGCATAAAGATCCCGACGCATACGCTATAAACTCATTTACAATCGATTGGGGTTTTTCTTATTTTTATGCGTTTCCCCCTTTCACTGTTATTTTAAAGAGTCTAAGGAAAATAATTCATGACAATGCTCAAGGAATTTTCATTGCTCCTTTATGGCCCACACAACCGTGGTATCCCCTATTTAGGTCTCTGCTTATATCAGACCCAATTATATTTACCCCAAATGAAATTAACTTAATATCTCATTCCAGCAACCGGCAGGTGCACTCGACGCTTACCCTGGTTGCCGGGGTGTTATCCGGGAGGCGTTTTTACGACGATGCCTGCCGCCTTCCTCAATAGATATCATGATGGCTTCTTTTTCAGATAACACGATGAAGTAATATGACGTATGTCTAAAAAAATGGTGGAGTTTTTGCCAAGAAAAACTTATCAATTACTATGAGGCCTCGGTTCCATCAGTAATATATTTTTTTACACAAATTTTTAACAACGGCAGTAAATATGGAACCTTAAATTCATATCGATCTGCTTTATCACTGATTTTGGGCCCAAATATGTCTAAAGACGATCGAATTCTTAGATTTTTTAAAGGCGTATTTCGCCTACGACCACCTAGGCCGAAATATAACGTAACCTGGGATACTAACCGCGTGCTGGATTTCTTACGGTCGAAATACCCAAACGAACAACTCTCACTCGTAGAAATTTCTAAAAAATGTGCAACTTTACTGGCCCTTACCACGGCTCATAGGGTTCAAACTCTGTCGAAAATTTCTATGGAAAATATCAGTATGATGTCATCCAAAATTATTATAAAAATTCCTGATTTGATAAAAACTTCTCGAGTGGGGTCTCAACAACCTCTATTAACTTTACCCTTTTTTAATGAAAGCCCAGAAATATGCGGAAATATGCGGCGAAATATCACGTGCGCACGCCTTCGGGGTCAGTATCGATGAAATTCGCAGGACTGCCGGCTGGAGCGGTAGTTCT
Organism: Xestia c-nigrum; assembly: GCA_916618015.1. Classification (NCBI taxonomy): domain Eukaryota; kingdom Metazoa; phylum Arthropoda; class Insecta; order Lepidoptera; family Noctuidae; genus Xestia; species Xestia c-nigrum. The sequence goes on from OU745248.1 coordinate 2,195,967, forward strand.
GAGACGTTTGCTAGATTTTATAATCGCACCATCACTGATTATGACGCGAGTTCCTTAGCAAGGTCAATAATCAATCAATAGTCTAGATTTCTCATTAATTGTAGCTGTTGCAAATAAATTGTACCCATGCACAAAGTTAGAATTAATTTATTTTTTCTGATTGTTAACGAAACCTTTATTATCGAAATCTTTATAATGTAAGATTTGATCCTTTTTTGTTATTTAAAAATATTGTTACTTACCAGAATAAATCATTCCAAAATTATAACATTGCGTTATTAATATTTCCAGAAGGTAACTCTCAAAGTCTACATGGTGTTCTAATCTCGAGGACGAAGCGTTAGTATAATTAGTGATTAAACGAACTTACCTGTAAGCGAAGTTCGATCATAATTATACGAAGCGCTTCGTCCGAAGAGATTAGGTCCCTCCCTCCCACGCTAACGCTCACCCTTAATTCTCTTCAGAAAATATTAAGTAACGCTTATTCTTTACACTAAATGACAAGAGATCCCAAGCCGACTAATAAGAAAGGAGAAGCAGAAGTACCCGCAGTAAAAAAAAAAAACAAAAAAAAGATATGTGTAGGTACTCTCAACTACAGTGTCTGAGTGGTGTCACTTATGTGTTACTACATGGTGTTCTAATCTCTTCGGACGAAGCGCTTCGTATAATTATGATCGAACTTCGCTTACAGGTAAGTTCGTTTAATCACTAATTATTTCAGCCAAAAAGCGTCCACTGCTGGACATAGACCTCCTCCAAGTGTCGCCACATTAGCATCAAGCGGATTCCCGCAACCCGTCACAAAATGTACTTTAAACAGTTGAATTTTAAGTCCATCATAATAATACATTTCTTGTAATAAAACCCTTTCGGCCAAATTACCCTTTTTTTTTTTTTTTAATGATGGGAAATCATCAAATTACCCTTGCGTTCTGAATTCGATGTACGTACTTTTAAGTTCCAAAGCCATCCACATTTGCTGTCAACACTTTCTATTGACATGCTCATTATCCAACAACATCATTAACATTAATTATTGTTACCCACGACTAACGAAATTAATGCAAGTTTTTATGACATACATATGTTTTTATAAATTAAACACTATTTTACTATTTTACAGTTATTCATTTTTATTATCGATTGTACATAAAACTGAACCTTATTATATCAGCCTGCTCTGCCCACTGCTGGGCAGAGGCCTTCCCCATTACTTTCAAATCCTGTTTACAATTTTCCTTCTGAACCAGAACGAGTCCAGGTCGTCAAGCCAGCGTGAACCCACCCGCGTGTGAACTATCTTCGCCCATCGGTCCGGCTTCATCCTAGAGACTCGTGTCCCGCCCAGTCCCATTTCAGCTTAGCAGACTTATTGAAAATTGAACTGCCACAGGACGAAAGCATAATTAATTATAGTTTCCAGCAAACATGATGGCAGCGTAGCATCAACATAGAACAAGCCGCACGTCGTCATCTTGCTGAATGTTCGATTTGACAGTATCACGTTCTTACAAAGATGTTTTTGATTATCTGTAAACAAAATAATATGTTAAGAAATTCGGTTATTCATAATTTTGGACAAAATTCTTAAATCTCACTATTTTATACATCATGGACCTTCCTACGTTTCCTCTGTTAAAATTATGACCAACATCTGAGTCACTAGTCAGATACCATAGACTTGTCATCATCACTATGTCACTGTTTCAGATATCATTGACTTTCCTACTAAGAGCAATAACTGCATTTATATTAAAATACACATCTGAGTCACTAGTTATAAACATAAACTTGTCACCATCATTATTTTAGCGAACACCCCAAGAACCGGACTGAGGCGTTCCCATACCGTATCCACATTTTCCACTCCTATGGCTCTAACATTCAGCTATGAGCTTACCCACGCTGCATTTATCAACAAGTGTTTGTCACTCCATGGTCGCCCTTTAGTTCGATTGGCATCTTGAGAAATATTTGACGTTAAAGCATTCTTACTTGGACAGTCCTTGTATTTCATGAGCTGTAAAATCGCCGTCTCAGCTTCCTCAACAGATATGTAGAACCCCTCGCAGTAGATACTATGTATTATTATGAGCATTATATTTTTGAACAAATATATTACAGAATCAATTCCAAAGAACGCCGGCTAAAGGAAAAAAAATGTTTTTATTAATTAATCATAGTAATTAAAAACGTTAGTTGCTACATCCGATTAGACTGGAAGCTGTCCCAGCATAATTGGGAACAACAAGACAAGGAAGATTATTATGATTATGAGTATAGCGAAAAGCAACTCAATCCAGCACCCCAATTCCGTAAGACAGAATTCCAAAACAATAAAAAAAAAATGTAATGCAATCAATGTCGCATTGCCAAAATGAATTGCGAAAAGTGTGTTGTTGCACTTTTGTCCGCACGTCATCATTCTCTTGCCCTTATTCCAATTTATTTAGGTGGAATTCATGTCGGCGTCGTTGCAGTATGGCTTCTTCTTCCACACCTACTTCTCTATTTTTCGCCATTGGCGTCAGATCATTTTGAAAATTATTGTGATAAATCTTATCTCTAAATACAATTTACAAAATACTAGTTAACCGCAGTTGGCTGCAATGGCAGCCAAATCAAAGTGGCACAGATATCAAAATAATTAAGTACTCAATGCATAAAATGTTTGTGGACTTCTACCACTACAGTAAAAATACTTCAACAATAAAAGATTGACACACTTACTTTGTCGCCCGAGAGGTAAAGCCTTTTGATCTCGAATATTATAAAGTAATAGGTAATCATAACGTAGATAAATTTAACGATCAGCTGGCTTAAAGTCTGTGAACAAAAATAAGCTTAGAGCTAAATACTGCTGGGGCTGAGGGACTAGATACTGCTGGGGTTGAAAGAGATTCCGCGGCTCAGGAACGTAAAAGGCGAGTAAGGAACATGGGTGGTTTTTAGTCAGTAAAAGTCTGACACTCATTTCATTAAATGAGTGTCAGACTTTTACTGACTAAAGAGATCCGTGAAAGAGAGAGAGGGAGATCATTATCTCCCACCCGAAAAAAAGGGCTGAATACCAAATTCAAGATGGAAATAACATCGACGCAAGCAATCACTTAATATCAGTACATTATTCCATGGGTAAATTCCAATATAAAATTATCCATACTTTGAAAATTTTACATCGGTAACCTAAAAACTGCAGTTTCCTACAAAAATCTATAAGCTACTGAATATCAATAGATTACGTCAATCCCGTTGAATATTGTTGGGGGAATCCGGAACGCTATGTAAGGGCTGGAAACACTGGCCGCCTTTAAGATGAGACTGAAGAGATTAATAACTAAACTAGGAATGCTAGATTGGAAGACTCAGGAACATAATAGCTAACCCAAATTACTTCCTAATGTACTTTTCTTCAGTTCTTCGAGTATTTAGCGTATTCATGTGACCTTTGTCAAATTAACGGTCCACAGTGGGAAGCCTATCAACACGGCGCCTTTCGATATTCATATATCATGTATAATATTGTAAGAACATATTTTATGTTTTTCTATATAATTATGTGAAAAGATGCAACTTACCAAGACCTGGAAAATTTTCTTATACAAGTCGTAGGCTTTCAAGATATTTTGGTATATCTTTAGCATTTGCTGACAATAATCATCATTATTTAGATCGACATTCAACGCCAAGATTTCTTGTATCCATCTATCGAGATATTTTTTTAATAATATTATGATTCTGATGGCAATAATGTAGTTAACATCGATTATGACAGACATTGTATCACAAACAAATTGAAAGGCAATTGTTGCAAATGGTAAATTGACACGAAACGAAAAGTAAATAATATGGAAATAGATATCTACACAAATGTATGTAATCAGTGAGACCCAGTTCCAAATGATGTAACTCCGGATACTCTCGCTGGAGTAGATGGTCTTATGTATGCTCGTGATCTCCAAAATGAGGCAGACATTGTTGTACCTGTGCACGAGGTCCAAAATGAATAACATTGTGAAACAGAGTGATTGGATGATGTAAAAAAGAGCACCCAGAAATGCTATAAAGTCATTTTCCGTTTGTTTCATCTTCACATTTCTGGCGTCTATGGAAAACGCAACATACACACACAGTACATCGATGAAAAAGACACAGCAGAGCGAAAATAGTAAATACTTGTGGCCTCTTGGATAAATATGATTATTCTGAACATAATATTTTGAACAGAAAAACAAATGAAGACAAAAATTAAAAGCTTTCACAATTTTTGTAACTTCTTTTTCTATGCGATTATTTGGGAGCACTTCACACGCGGGATTTTGAATAACTTTACGTTTTTTAAATATTTGTATCATTTTCAACTGAACGGAGCGCTATGTTACGCAAGGTGACGGAATACTACTGCCTTTATAACAATTGGTTTTGGGTCCTTGTGATATGACTTTGTGTTTTCAATGTCTGTTGATTGCTAAAACAATAATGAAATACATTAGTAGAATGAAAGTTTTCAAAAGCTACTTAAGTTAACCAAAACAATATTTACGACCTAACCGGAAAAGTGAAAATTAAGTCTAAGGAAGAGATGCCAAGGTAGCCTTCCGAATTTTATTAAGTTTTTTGCAAATTACGGACTAGTGTTAGGCTGTTTGTTAAAGATATTATTATGCGCAAGCGTACTAAGGATGTAATTTCAATCATTCAAATAATAAAGATGACCCTCAAAGTATTTTTAAACCTATTCAATAAATATTGCATGAAAAAGTAATTCAAAGGGGCTAAATGAACTAAAGGAGTTGTACTGGCTGTGTGGCCTGTTCCTTGATGACGTTCATTAATATTCGTAATTATATTGAACTAGCTTTGTCTATCGTGCGGAGTATCGGCGTGTTGTGAATCGTAGACACAGCGTCGATAATACTTGATGGAAGTTTATACGGAAAAACACCTATTAGTTTTACTAATGTAACAAGGTAGAGTAATGCTATCAACACTCTTTGTTTTGTAAAATTATAGCTTCGTTTACTAAATGAAACAAGCTGACTGCATCGCTTTAACAGTATCAGTACTGGGTACTGAATTAGGCAACAGGAAGATGATGCCGTATTTAGTTACGCGTTCGATGTACATATATCGATTTCAATGGCTTTGGATGCATGCAAAATTGTATTAGAAGAAAATGAGATGACGAGTAACAGAGAAGTATGGATGAGAAAACATGCCGCGCCGACCCGACATACATTGGGTTAAGGCAGAAAAATAATTCTTCTTCTTGTTCTTTTTTAATACTCATCACAATTATTATGATGATTATTAAAAAGAAAATAGAGGAGTATGGAAGAAGAAGACATGCTGCGCCGACCCCAAATAAATTGGGGTAAGGGCAAGAGAATGATGATGATTATTTAAAAAAAGATAAGAGCTGCCAACGTTGCAGGTCACAATTTTGTAAAGTTACTGTTTAATAACAATAAATATTATCCAACCGTATTTTAAATTATGTTTTCTTCACCACCATTATCAGCGGCAACTAGGCCACCGATTCTTGCAATATTGCAGGCTGTGTCTGCTATAGATACACTTCTGCCTCAACCTTCAGCGATTTCATTTTGTTATGTATCGTAGACACAAGCTCGACAATGCTTGATAGAAACAAAATATTTAATAACTCCTATTAATTCTACTAATGTAACAAGGTAAACATTGATGCTATCACCACATTAATAATTAATACAAAGTTATAACATTAATTACCTAGTCAGACGTAATCGAACATCGGGCATTTGAAGATGAATACAATGTTGCACAAATTTGAAATTATTCCAAAGCCTACAATCCGAGTTCCACCAAATAATGAACTCGTCAAAGAAGTTCAAGAAATAACGATCTCGTTTAATTTCGCACTCAATTTGTTTATCTCTTCAAAGTATTCTGTGGTACATAACCATATTTATCCAAGAGGATACAAGTATTTGTTATTATCTTTCTGCCATACGTTATTAATGATTGTATTGTGTCTGTATCGTTTATTCACTGTGAACCTCACAGATGTTAAGATGAGTCGTTTTGATAATGTTTTCCTTCGTTGCATTTGTGTATTTTACTTCTTTATGCACGCAGCTGGTTTCGCAACTTTGTTCTTTCTTGATTTTATGCATAACTATAACAATGTCTGTCTTATTTTGAGGATCCAAACTATCTATAAGAGCATCGATTTCACTAAGAGTATAAGGAGTTACATTAAATGGAACTGGATCTCAATTTTAACTGTTATTTGTACTGATATGGCTATTTACACCATTTTTTACCTGTGTTTTGATAACATGTCTTTGTCTGAATTAATCATTGATTTTATTGGTGACATAATGATTAGCTCGTTCGATGTCAATTTAATGGTTGCCATTCGACTAGTAACGCTATTGAAAAAGTACCTCGATGAATGGACTAAAGATGTTACCATGTTTGTGAATGAGAGCAGGGAAAGTAATGAGCAATGTATGAAATTGCTTAGAATTTATCAGAACATTATGAATGCTTACGATCTATATAAAACAATATTTCACGTATTGGTAAGTTCATGCTTTACTATTTATTATCAATCGTGTAGTACGAAAATCAATACCAAGCTCTCATAAACCATAAATAAGCAGATCAATGTAGCTCAATGCTTACTTAATATATCTGTATTCGCTATTTATCAAAGGTAAAAAAATAACATACATTATATTTTTAAAAAACATTGAACCTTTTATTTTCAGACTTTTAGCCACATAATATTTGAAACATTTTTCCGAAGTTTAATTTTTTTCTATCTGATACTCTTCAAGTGTAAGCAATATGCACTAGGAGACGATGTAAGTACATTTATTTTATGCATTTTTTCTCTATATCTAAACTCTAATTTTAAGACTACGAGTTAAATGCTCAAGTCAAAGTTTGACAATATAAGCATGCTGTGGGGTTACCGAAGTCTGGCGATGAAACGGTGCTCATGCATGGGAATTAGTGGCAACTGTTTGCACGTAAAATATCTCGTCTATTTTATGACGACAGGCCGTTTCGATGGAGCATTCACATGATGGACACGCGCGCCTCAAAGAGATGTCAGCATAAGGAAGAGGTCCGTAAGGGCCGAAGCCTGCCGGGGCTGCGGGACTATTCGAAAGAGATACCGTGGCCCCGGAACATAAAGGGCGAGGAAGGAACATGGATGGGTTTTAGTCAGTACAAGTCTGACACTCCCTCCCGCTCCGCCCAGAGCGGGAGTCATTTGATTCGACGACCCAAATGGCGTAGTGGTAGTGACGCTGCCTTACGTTCTTAGGGTCCTGGGTTCGAATCCCGGTAGGAGCAAATGTTTGTGTGATGAGCAAGGACATTTGTTTTCGAGTCATGGATGTTTATATGTATAATAAGTATGTATTTACAAACAAAAAGTAAATGTGTAGTATATCAACTATCTAGTGTCCACGACACAAGCTTTGCTTAGTGTGGCACTAGGTGGCGCTGTGTGTTAATGTCCAGCGGTATTTATTATTATTATTTGATGATTTCCCATACAAAAAAAAGTAACTAACTGTCTGTCAAATCAGTTCGGTAATTATTCAAAAAAAAGCAAAAAAAAACGTTTGTACATACATCCCACAAACTCGCCATCATCTTCTTACCCTTGTCCCAAGTTACTTGGGGTCGGCGCAACGTGTTTCTTTCTGCACTGTTTTAGACTTTCACAGTTTTTCACTTCTCTTAAAGTACTGGCGGGATAATATTCGGGATTTTCTGTCGATTCTATGAGCTCCCTATATTTTGACGTTGTTGCAAGCATCATGATCGCGGGAATACTGAAGCAATATGCGGGTGGGACAAAAAGATCTAAGAACGTGACACGTGAGGACGGTTTGAAACTATCTAGTACGTGGAATCCAGATATATCTAAAAAAAAATAACGTGCGTCTTCAGTATAAATAAAGAAACACCTAGTGATACTGTGAGTGCGTTCTGTCGTGAGTTACAATCGAGTTGCAGTAGTGCGCGTAATCAGAGACTAAGAAAGAGGGTAGACCGATTTGTCTGCGCATAATAAATAATTTTCGTCTCATCCGCATATCTCTTCAGTATTACCGAGATCATGATGCTTGCAACAGCGTCGAAATATCAGGAGCTCATAGAATCGAAAGAAAATCACGGATATTATCCCGTAAATACTATCATGTTTTTCTTCCCTTCTCCTCTGTCAACCATCACACTATAATTTACTCCTTTATCTTTCATATTATTCGTCACACAATCCATTCATCGTTTCTTTGGCCTTCCTGGTTCCATCCATCAATATTTATTTTCAACATCCTCAAACTATTGCATTTTTTTGTAATATTTTGTTGTATTATTTTTTCATTAGGGATATAAAACCGTTACATGCTACAAAAAATACATAAAATTCTTAAAAACTAGAGAACACAAACATGTAACCCACACCAATGTCCACGTCTTTACAAAATATTAATAGACTGTGGTAGATTTTACAGAATACAGAGCCTTCTGTGATGGCTGTATTTAATGTCATCATCATCATCATCTCAGCCGAAAGACGTCCACTGCTGGACATAGGCCTCCCCCAAGTGTCGCCACATTGACCGGTCCCTTGCTACTCGCATCCACCGGATTCCCGCAACCTTCATCAGGTCATCGGTTCACCTAGTGGGAGGTCTTCCAACGCATCGTCTTCCGGTTCGCGGTCCCCACTCCAGAACTTTTCGGCCCCATCGGCCATCCGTTCTGCGAGCAATGTGCCCTGCCCACTACCACTTAAGTTTAGCAATTCTTCAGGCTACGTCGGTGACCTTGGTTCTATTGCGGATGTCTTCATTTCTGATTCGATCACGCAAGGAAACTCCGAGCATAGCCCTCTCCATTGCCCTTTGGGTGACTTTAAGCCTTTTGATAAGGCCCATTGTGAGCGACCACGTTTCGGTCCCGTATGTAATCACTGGCAACACACACTGGTCATAGACTTTCGTCTTGAGACACTGCGTTAAGTTGGACGAGAAGATACCGCGCAGCTTCCCGAACGCTGCCCAGCCAAGTCGGATTCGACGATTGACCTCTTTCTCGAAGTTAGACCTACCTAACTGGACCGTTTGTCCTAGGAATACATAATCGTCTACAATTTCGAGTGTAGAGTCTCCGATCTTGATAGGGATGGGTGTGACATGGGCATTCAATATGACTTTCGTCTTGTTCATGTTCATTTTTAGACCCACTCTTTTGGAGGCTCTACTGAGGTCATCGAGCATTGTACTGAGGTCCTCTATGGTCTCAGCCATGACCACAATATCGTCGGCAAATCGAAGGTGAGTGATGTACTCGCCATTGACGTTGATGCCTAGCCCTCTCCAGTCCAGAACCTTGAAGACATCCTCCAGTGCAGCGGTGAACAGTTTCGGAGATATGATGTGTCCCTGTCTTACACCTCGCATTTTATGTAATATAAATTAATTTAATTTAATTTGTTTATTAGTGGTAAGGTGAGATCACGTTTTCTATTTTTCCAGGTCTCCATGTTTCACAATCTGAATTCCTTTAGTTGGATGTCAAAGATTATAGTGCTTGTAATGGTGCATATCGTACATTGCGAGAGATTTTACATAGCTGTTGAAGAAGCTGAGACAGTTTGTATACAGCTGATGAAGAACAGTAACTGTCCAAGTAAGTTGAACAAATATATCGGGAGAAGTTTTCTCGTTGCTTCAGTGATCGCAAGCGCGATTGCGAATCATAACTAACTTCAGTCCCAGGTTGGGAAATCTGTTATCGGGATTTTCTATCTGGAATTTTTCAGTGGCAGTCACAGATTTCCGAATTTGTGCCCGATAGGTGGCAATTTTACATGGGACTTAATCATAATTGGAAAAATAATTATGGGTTTATCAACCATTTGGGTATAGACGTGATGCTTTGTGATACATTTGGGGTTGTCTTCCAGTCTTACCGGATTCGGCTGAATATCAGTATTTTACTAAAACGACTGCTTATCATACCACACCACCGAGTTAGAACTGAGCAATACGATACCCCTTGGTAAAACTGGTTGTCAGACTTTGGCAAGCGCGGTTTTATATCTAGTAGATCGACCCGTGCGGCTGTTATCATTTAACCACTAGCTTCTTCTCTGTTGCCTATACTATAATAATAATTTCTTTCCTTACAGAAAGTCAACAACGTTTTTGCAAGAACGTGTTACAGACAAACCGATCTTTCAGTAAGATGACCGCGTGTGGCCTGTTCTATGAAGACGCTACGCTAGCAATAGTTCTTATGGCTTTTATTACTAATTATTCCATTGTCATTTTGCAGTTTTTTGTTTTGTAAAGTCATAACTTATTTGTTCATAAAATTGTAATAACTAAGCTTACTGTATTGCATCATCAATATCAATGAGTACTGAGTACCATATTACCCAGTATTAACTGGATGGCGGAGGTCCGAAAACAAATACCATTTATGAAAAGACTAAATAATTAAATATCAGACAGTTATAAATTTAATATGAAGAAGTTAACCTGTTCAATGGATCACCGGACGATATTAAAGAGTACCGTGACCAAGTGACGATTTTCTCACTTTCAGAAAGACTGTTTTAATTAATTTCGAAATATTACTGTATGGAAATAAGTAATGTGGTTAACTTAGTGAACTAGATTATTGATTTTGAAATATAATCATTAGTATCGTAACACCGAATAATCTGTGTTAGAGAAAACGGTAAATACATAAAATTCAGTATGTAAATTCATTAATAATTATTTTAATTCGCTAGTTCCATACAGCAATATTTCTAAATTAATTAAAACTGCTGAATATTTCACAGGTATTTGCTAGGTTACTTATTTTCTGGATACGCGGTCTTAACACCGAAAAGGATTTTTATGTCGATATTATGGTCATTATTTGGAGAATTTTTGTAGAATGTGTTTGTTATGTGTTTATCTTTTCTAAAGAAAACTTCCATATTTATAAAAAACCTAATATTTTAGTGAGGAAAGATTTGTTTTTTTGTTTGTTTGTGAGTTTGTTACAGTTTAACTCTAAAACTTCTTGGTCGATTTTAAAAACTCTTTCATAATTAGATAGCTGCGTTTTCACTGAGTAACATAGGCTATATTTTATCTCCGTAGTCCCACTGGAACGGGAACTACGTGGGTGAAACCGCATGACGTCCCTTAGTTATCGATAAAACGATGTAGGAACGCTTAGGTCCATGTTCACCGAAGAGATAACAGTCTGATTATCTAAAACAGCTGTTTAAAACACATTTTTGTATGGTAATATGTCACATTGACAGCTGTTTTTAGGTAATCAGACGGTTATCTTTTCGGTGAACATGAACCTTAAAAGAATAAACATTGCTTCACAGACACATTTGTAGTTTTATTTTAAATCACATCGAGAACTGTAATATGACAACTGTATAGGTAGTAATAAAACTGAACAGGCTTAAAGGGAGACTACCATCTATGATGAAGACACCGCACGCGTCCATGTTCTTGAAAGCAGCATTCTGTACACGTTGCACGTTCTTACATGCTCTTCTCTGGGTTTCTGTGGATAATAAATCAAGTATTGTACCTATACAACGTTATTTTTTAGTCGTTTTAATCCCTTTCAAGGCGGGTAGCACTCATGAAAATGAACAACTTTTACTATGGGACCAAATAAGAAATCTCGAAAAAAATATCAGTTGTTGCCTATATTTTTCCGAGTTAGGCGACCAATAATGTATGAAGCAGCTGATTTTTTGGTAGATAGACTGCCTTGTTGGTCTAGTGGTCGCAAGTGCTCACCATAGTGACCATGTGGTTCTGGGTTCGATTCCCGGTTGGGACAAATTGTTACTGGGTTTTTCCATCAGGATTTTTTTAGTAGCAACCACGGAGTAAGTATCTGCCCAATTGATGGCAATGGGCTCACATGGGACAAAAACTTAACAGTTGAAATGTGGGTGTAATGCTAGGTAGACCTCTGCATTACTCTTCGGGGTTTATAGGCGTGATATTCTAGTATATTATTACCTGAGAGTCCTTTTCTCTTCGAGAACATGACCATCGTACCTTGACCTTCTTTGATAGCGGCATAAAACCTCTCGCATTCGATGCTCAAAGATGTCAGTATTATAATGTTCTTCATGAACCATATCTGACTTATAACTATGTATATGGCCATCTGGAAAACATTTAAATAACAATGCAGTTATTACATCTGAAACATTATCGAGCAACCTTATTGCAAGGGGAGTAAAGATTACTGTACTGTGACATAAAATAATTATTGACGAACATTTTCCATTCGATGCAGGCGTACATCGACCACAGGGATGGCTCTGGTGGGATGCCCACTTGGCTTTCGTTGAGTTGAGTAGAAAAACGTGCACATCTTGCTACATTGTTCTCACATAATATACCATCTCAACATGAATGATGTAACCAAGATTTTGTAACAATATTTTGATTTAAAAGAGTGTCCATGGAGTTTCTTGCCCGTTCTTCTCCATAGAGATCTACGTTAGGGAATGGGCAACTACAGTACTTTCACAGTTTTTATATCTTGTGACTGGGACTATAGCTACTTTAAATGTTCATTTTTGTTTCGACAATTCAAAAGTGCCTGTAACTGGCCTACTTAAAATAAATGCGTTGATTTTGATTTTGATTTTGATTTTGAAAAGGAAATGAAAGGCCTTTGGCCTGCAATGGTAGAACACTGGCTGATGACAAAACCAATGCACCTTTACACAAGGCAAAAGAAGAACTATTTTCTTGCTGCCTTTTTAACCTGTTTTGTCTGTTTATTTGGCAAAGGGCTCCTCTTCAACCTTCTACTCTTTTCGATGTGCTTTTTTCGAATGAGGCCAATAATTATTGCTCAAAAACGTCTCTAAATGACAGCGTTTAAGGTCTAAGTCTAACCTGGCGACTACGCCCATTTTTTAAATACCAGAGTCTCAAAAATGTTTCTTTTACAAACAATCCAATCACTTACACTGAATCCTCCATCTTCTACAATTAGCTGCATATTTATAATAATCGCTATATTCACTAAACCATGAGAAACTGCAAATATCGTGTAGAATAGAATCTGAAAATTAATTATAATTAAAAATTAGTAAAGTACAGACCGATAAAGTTTTTCAAAAGATAAAAATGAGTTACAGGAGACTAACAAAAACATACACTAGTCTATACAGTCTGCATGACACCACAGTTTGCCTGCGTGGTATTTACGGCCCACAACGTCTCACGAAGATGAGAGCCGGGAACTTGCAAACTGGTAAGAACCAGTAGAGGCCCATCATTGACCAGTAATAGGAAACATCTACTTTCAGCATTGGGTGACAAAAGAGAAGAAATAAAACAACGAAACTTACCATGTTTCTAAATGTTTTCTCGACAGTCCTATAAATCTGTAAGATATTCAAATAAACTTCAAACATACTTTCCCAAAAAGACTCAGTTTTTGTATTCCCTGCTTTGCGGGCATCTTCAGTCCAAACACAAAGTGCTTTGCAGTTCAGTTTGATTATAAACTTAAAATACAACATATTAACATCGAAGGTCATGCTAAAGTAGAAATAGGCCATATCGGCGAAACTCAAATAGGGAAAGTATTTAATAAACATATAGACAATAGAACCTAAAATAATACAATTTAAAACAATGACAGACAGCCAATTTTGAACAGTCAACTTGAAGAGATTGTTGCTAGTAATCTTAAGGGTTCTAAGCACATGTTGAATCTTTAACACCAACTGTACATTCTCGTCGCTACTTTTGATATTTAAATAGTAATTCAAAATGTAACCAAAAGAGTAAATGAAGAAGTCGTAGATACTGCTCCAGTTAAAAATTAAGTTGAGAGTTCCCCAGTCAGTGACAGAAATGAAGAGACTATACAGGGCAAAGGACCGTGATATCATCAAGCCGAGAACTCCAATACAGTTATATAGAAAACTGTTACAAGTTATGAAATTATCACGAATGGAATACTTAGAACATAAGAGAAGGGATTGCATTAAAGACAGGGGTTTTAGAACTGTCTGCAAATCTTTTTCAATAAAATTGTCGAGTAAGATTTCATTTGTGTATAGGATATTCGAATTAACTTTCGGCTGAATAGGGCCTAATTTTGATTGTGGTTTGTCTCTGAACTTGAGCAATTTATTTTGAATACCGTTCATGTCGATGTTTTTTTATAAATTGATTGATGTGAAACATCGAAGGCATTATTGATGCACTTGTTTAATGGATTGTCGTTTTTTTGTGATAGTAACAATTTAAATGGTTGTTTAATGAAAATGTCATTAGCTTTTTTGAATAAATTGTTAAGTGATTGGTCATCAAAGTTGTAACTTCTTGATTGGTCAGTGAATATAAATGTATTTTACTATTAAAGAAGGATTGTGTTTCTGTTTGCTCAAGTACCAAAAACCTTATGTATTCTTTAATTAATAAACCCGTAATTCTCTTGCCTTTATTGAAATAAATTAGGGGCCGGCGCAGCATTTATTTTTCTTTCATACATCTCTTTCTCTGCATTTCACTATTAACTTCTTTTTTTCATGAAAAGGTAGCCTTTTTTTTTTTTTTTAAGGATGGGAAATCATCAAATGACCCCCCCCACTCTGGGCGGAGCGGGAGGGAGTGTCAGACTCTTACTGACTAAAACCATCCATGTTCCTTCCTCGCCTTTTACGTTCCGGGGCCGCGGTATCTCTTTCGAACAGGCCCGCAACCCCGGATGAAAAGGTAGCCTTGACACAAATTTGTGTTTGCTTAGCCTTGCTGTTTGATTTAGTTATAAAAGTGGTTTGTGAGATCTTGAACAAAAATTATTATTGGAGTCTTAGACAGTTCAATCGGAGACCAGACTGGTTCTCAGAAAGCGCCGAGCTGTAACGTTGCGATAGCGATATTAGTTTTTACACGCAATATAAACAATTAGTTTTGACGCACCCTCTATGGCTGTATGAAAAAGAAGATTCATCATCAACCTATCCTTTTCCAAAATATGTTGGGGTCAGCTTTCAGTCTAACCAAATGCAGCTGCACATCAGTATTTTACATAGAGAGACTGCTTATCTGACCTCCACAACCCAGTTAGTACTGGGTAATATGATACGCCATGTTTAGACTTGTTGTCAGACTTCTTGGGCCACTGACTACCTGTAACGACTGTCAAAGATATACAAATGATAGCCGGGACCGACAGCTTAACGTGGTCACCCATCCACAGAAGAACCTAGGCAATCACGACTTGACCTGAAGATCGACCCAAGCGGTTGTTATTATTTAGCCACAAGTTCCTATCATTAATGAATGAGATTCAGGATTAATAAATGGAGTAATTATCTCTATACCTATACCGAAACTACAAAAATGCTCAACAAAAGAATTTAACTTTTTTTAAACTTTTATTCGCAATGCTTTTATTATGGAAATGAATGAAAGAACTGAACTAAACCCTACCTTTGAATTCACCCCACCCCCTTAATTACATCCTTCGACCCTAACTACACCCTACATTTAATCACCCCTATATTGATTGATGACCATAAATCGCTTTGAATAAAAATAAACTGGAACTTTAATCTTAAATTATAGTTATTATCAGTAGAATAGAATAGAATATATTTATTGTAAAAACATGGGTATACATCAAATAATAATGTAAGTAATGATAAGTACTTAATTATAACGATATTCAAGAGATTACAATCTTTTATAATTTTGTCAATGAAAGTGTTAACACCGGCCACAGCGCAAACAATATTTTGTTGAAATTTTAGTTCAGCGGTTATCCATTAAAAAAGTGTAGAAGTATAGAGCTTGAATTCCTGAATCTATACTAATATTATAAAGCAGAAGAGTTTGTTTGTTTGTTTGTTTGGCTGAACGCGCTAATCTCAGGCTCTACTGGTTCGAATTGAA
Organism: Xestia c-nigrum; assembly: GCA_916618015.1. Classification (NCBI taxonomy): domain Eukaryota; kingdom Metazoa; phylum Arthropoda; class Insecta; order Lepidoptera; family Noctuidae; genus Xestia; species Xestia c-nigrum. Next base: position 2,211,950 of record OU745248.1, read on the forward strand.
TTGTTTTTTGCGTTTGATAGTCCATTTATCGAAGAAGGCTATAGGCTATATAACATCACGCTGTGACCATTAGGAGCGGAGCAGGAATGAAAAATGTTGCAAAAACGGGGATTTTTCTTTCTTTCGTTTTTCTCTCTTATGTGACGCAGACGAAGTTGTGTGGGTCAGCTAGTCTACTAATAAAATACCGCCATTATGACTTCTCAATGAAATCCAGCATGAATAAATGTTCGCATTTAGTAGTCGATTTTGAAAACCATTTGTACTAAGGGTTTTATAATAATGGCAATACGGAAATGCCATTAAAACACAATTTTGTTACGATACCATCGACCGACCAATGATCGACCATTGTGAATCTAGTAGATTACGAACTTTAAGCAAAATGACAATGGGATGGGAATGGAATCGTGTGGAAGTGACGAATCTATAAAAATAGCAAAATTAGGCCCCTGGAAATAATTTTGCTGTCTCATAATTATAATTTTTTTAACTGAAGTCTTCATTTTAGACTTGGACTTTCGATCAATTAAGTTACTAAACAGCAAGTTGTATTTTATTAATGAAGTACAGTCAACAGCAAAAAGTAGGTGATCAAAATCAGAAATTCAATACTAATGAACGGAGTTCGCGTCAGAACTGTGTGGCGTCGATGTGATTCAAAATGTGATTGTAAGTTATAACAAACATTTCCTACTAGTACAGCTGCCATTTATATTCGTGATCAGTTTTGACTTCAAAAGTTATAAACTCAATTCGGATCAGAACTAAGAATTAAAAAAAAATCAAAACTAGTGAACAGTTAAAATACAAAATCAAATAATGAAACTGAGGCCACGTAATCATGAGGCAAATAATTCATCCAAACTTAATTTTTAATTATCCCAGTAGTTTAATTTGTTACTGGATTGGATAAAAATTGCATATTTTATAAAGGGTGTAAAACACCTCTTCACGAAGACGAAAGGCACTTGTTTTCCCCATCATTGCGATCACTTTTTTGTTCTACACCATACCTGGGAACCTTCTAGTTACGGAGATATGGCGAGTCAAAGTTACAACTTTTTGACAAGTTTTTCTTTAAATACAAGTTTTTTTGTAAGGTTTTGACTTTTAACACCTCCACGACCCCCGTACTATGCAATCCATTCATCAGCACAATGTTTTAAGTGCGTTACATTGAGTTCTACCACAAAACGTGATTTATAACCTCAAAAAAAAAGTTGTTTCCCAGCAATAATTTTTGCGTAAAGTTACTTAGTTTGATGTACAGAATGCTTGGTTAACGGCTTTGTGATGAGGTAGTTTACACCCTGTATATGCCAAATCTCATCCAATTCAACCCCGAAAAAAGCATAAGTTTATTAAAAATCATATAATTGAAAAACTATGTAGTAGCCATCTTTCCATTGATTGCCCGCGCTCACGGACTCCAAATTTGGAACATTAATCAATACAGTGGTCTAGATCAGTAATACATTGATTGAATTTCTTTGTAATGAATTGAAAATATGAAAACACTCCGTAGACTCATTCTCGTCTAAGCAGTGATCTCAAAATGATGTATAACGAAAGGCGGAAGAAGCGAATCATTGATATTAGAGATCACACAGAAGCTATGTCTCATAAAGTTGTCGACAAAGATGTGCAGACTATGTTCTTGCCTTTCACCCTCATGCAGATCATTCTGTTGAGTCCAAAGTATCGCATCAAGAACAATGTCATTACTGCAAATAATCTCTTCAACAAAGTGTTGTCAATATGTGGGACAGTACTCTTCTCTACTTTATACTCCCTACGATTTTTCAGGATAATGAAGCAGGAGTTACACAACCTATCCAATGTTCAGATTGGATTTTATTACAATTTCTGCTATCACATTTTTGGTTTCATCATCAACTTTGTTTTTGATCTAATTCAAACTGAAAGTTATGTTTTGTTCATTTTGATCATTCAAGACGTCTACAGATTTGGTTTTAATAAATACACCACCAATTTTGTTAAAAGAAGTTGGATACATGTTGCTGCGATTACTTGTTTTTATATTTCCTATTCCGTTTTATGTTATGTTTTGTGCTCTGATATTATTACGTTTTCTGCTAATATTGGTAGAGTAGCGTTAATTAATTTTGATATTAATATAGTTTATGCAATAAGATTTATAAAGCTGCTTGAAAATATAGTTATTCAATGGAGTCATCAGGTTTTACATTCGTTCAATGGTGATCAAAATGACATGTGTCGCAAAAGATTATTCCATACTAATTTAAAAATATTAAAATGTTACCAAATGTATAAGAATTTGTTTCATCACGTGGTCAGTTATAGAAAATGTTTTTATTTCTTGAGTCTGGCCGACGAGATGTTCCATAAAATATATATTCATGGTTTTATCTATTTCAGATTCTGTTTTATACGGCACACAATTTCTTGCAAACCCTAGTGTTTAATGAAATGTACATCTTTTTTTGTAAACATACCATCGGAACCAATAATAATGAGTTTGTACGTAAGGTTTCGTCTATAATATTTAACATAATTTAAACTTTGCCCCTCCCCTCCCCCAATAAATATTTATCATTCTGGTTCAAATAGTTTGTAATTATATTCTAGAACTCAGCAATTATTTCATCAGTAGTGGTATACGTTTGGATGTTCAAGAATTTGGTGTTGCAAGCCATATTGTGTCTCAACTGCGAGGCGTTCTATATAGCGGTGGAGAACTCTCAGGATGTATGCGCTTATATTCTGACGTTAAATTGTACAGGTTTGTAACTTTTCATTCTGACGAAGAAAATAAACATTGATGGAACGAATTGTACTTTAAATTACGATTAATTTTACAGAGGAAGAGAAGAAGTTATGCAAGAACGTGAAGCGCGTGCACCGAGCATCGTTCAGTAAGATGCGCGCCTGTCGACTGTTCTACGTAGACGTGTGTCTACTACTGCACCTGGCGGCGCTTCTCACTAACTATACCATTGTGTTGCTGCAGTTTGCATTTCTGTAATCCTAGTATCTATCATTAAAGGTCTGGTGTACAAGTACTTTTTTATTTATTACTTTATTTGCCATTCGTCCATCTTTGATAGCCGTTACAGAGACAACGTATCGTATTACCCAGTTTTAACTATGTTGTGGAAATCAGTCTGGCAGTTGCTCCATGTAAAATACCTGAGCTAAGCCGATCCCAACATTGCTTTATTTGTTTCTCGGAAGTGGAGCTTGTGGCTAAATAATAACAGCCAGTGTTGATTTTTAGGTTAAGCCAGGCTTGCCTAGGTTGGTCTGTGGATGGGTGACCACCCAATGCATACCGAGATTCACCCGTGCCTCGGAAAGCACGTTAAGCTGTTGATCCCGGCTGTCATTTGTGTATCTTTGTCAGTAGTTACAGGCATTGCCTAAAAAGTTTCACAACCAGTCTTACCAAAGGGTATCGTATTACCCAATACTAACTGGATTGTGGATGTCAGATAGGCAGTCGGTCAATGTAAATTACTGGTATTCAGCTGCATCCGGTTGGACCGGAAATACCCCGCAATATTTAATTGCCTGTGAAAGCATGTTTTGCGCTTTTTCGAGGGCATACTATATCTTTCCGTCTTTTTTTAGTAAATTCAGTGCTGTATGGAAGTGCTACGTATTTAGTGCAATGCTCATAATACTTCACAAGATTTATACAACAAGTTAGCGGGGAAAAGAAAGGCGACAAGTGGCCACCTTCAGAATAGCTCTTTGAGCTCTTTCAATGGGCAATAGCAGAGTTTTACTCGCCCCACTCTATGAGGTAATGCAGTAAGTCAGAATTGACTGACAAAGAGCAAAATATACTTGTCTAATTATTTTTGGATCTGTAACAAATCGCAGCTTTTTGAATATGAATGCAGAGGGACATTAATGGATAGTATCTGGACAAAACAAAGACAAAACCAACCAAAGGTTGAGAGTAAATTAGATCAGGGTTAATAAAGAGTCGGAGACAGTGCCATGGTGACCTGATGCTGCCTTAGGAGGTGCTAGTGGGCGACAGATCAGGGAGTCTATCGCCGTCGCATTGCTCGGGCTTCATGAGTGGTGTGATGTCTGAGGTGAGCCCCAGCTATAGTCTCGCCAAAGAATTTTGATGCTTGGAAGCGGGCTGTGCTGGATGGGTCACGAACGTCATGAGTAACAGTAATCATGGCTCATCCACTAAGACGACAATATGATGACCCGTACGGCGCAGCGGTAGTGAGGCTGCCTTACGTTCTTACGGTCACGGGTTCGAATCCACCGTAGCAAATTATTGTGTGATGAGCATGGACATTTGTTTCCGAGTCATGGATGTTTATATGTATAATATGTATAAATTTACAAACAAAAAGTATATATGTAGTATAACTGTCTGGTTACCACGACACAAGCCTTGCTTAGTGTGGCACTAGATGGCGCTGCATGTAATGTCCAGCGATATTTATATTTATTTATCATTAAGTGGTGTTTTTTAGTGGATACAAGCCCCATTATAACCAAGCCTTGTTCTCGGACGGTGTGGTATGTCCTAGGCATTTTTCAACGTAAATTAAAGAGGGATATAAAAAAAATATAAAATTGTGTTTTAATGACTGTCTGAATCCCTATTTTGGAAAAGCTGAGGAGTGCTTCATCGTAATCATCAGCGGATAGAATATACCGTCCCGGGCCGGGGTTTAAGTATAGCCGATGAATTCTCGTGGCCCTTAAAAGATGTACTCATCGATCTATCGTGGTCTACTTAGCGGCGGTTTTTAAAACACCGTGGCTTTCGAGCCGTGGTTGCCACTTCAGAATATTTTCAATTCATCAGCAATCTTTTCAACGAAAATTGTTCTAAATGTATTATGCGAGTTTTCTTCAGTGTTTAATTAATTACAACGAAACTCAATCTTTCTTTCTTTCTATTGAGTTCATGTAGCTCTATCAACAACATCTGTATCTAAATAACAAAATTTTCTTGAATAAATTACAAATATTGACAGAAAAAAGTTTCATAAAAAAACCAGTACCTAATCATAGGTTATGTAATTATTTCCAGAAGTAATAAAAACAAAGCAGTTGCACACAAAACTTTTAATAGTAAGGACTGGGATTACAATAGTGCGAACTGCAGCAACACAACGATAAAGTTAGTGAGAAGCGCCGCCAGGTGCAGTAGTAGCCACACGTCTACGTAGAACAGTCGACAGGCGCGCATCTTACTGAACGATGCTCGGTGTACGCGCTTGACGTTTTTGCATAACTTCTTGACTTCCTCTGAAAGCAATACTCAATGCTCAAAACTCAAACTTTATTGCATTCGACATTGTAGGCTTAGGTTAAGCCTTTCCGAACTTTCTTATTCATAAGTCAGGCCCGGTTTCCACCAAAGCGGAGAGATGTGCAAGATTCGACCAATCACAGGAAAGATGAGAGACGCAATGTAGACTTCAACCAATATGATTGGTCGAATCCTGCACATCTCCTCTCCGCTCCGCTCCTCTCCGCTTTGGTGGACGACGGGCCTAACTGTTAACTTTTCCTCTTTCTCCAGTCCCATACTACTTGTTATCTTTCATTCTCTTTTACCAGTCGTATCCTGTTCATTCGATATCTTTTCAATTACTCATATCATATATATAAGAAATAAATTCAAGCTTTTATTACTCGTACTTCTCACTAGTCTAGCCCTAAAACATTTACTAATCCATTACTAACGTTGCACGCACCTCACGTTCTTCCATAACTTACTATCATCATCGTCATCATTTTAGCCCAAAGACGTCCGCTGCTGGACGTTACCGTAGGCCTCCCTCCCCCAAGTGTCGCCACATTGACCGGTCCCATGCGACTCGCATCCAACGGATTCCTGCAACCTTCACCAGGTCATCGGTCCACCGAATGGGAGGTTTTCCAACGCATCGTTTTCCGGTTCGCGGTCTAGCTCTTGGGTCGTTTGCTAGGTCGACAACAGGTTTTTTGGTTGACGTATACAACTGTCCATCAAACTCTCGATCTCCCTCAGTAGCTCCAGTTTGGCGGATACGATTCTGCCATCACCGGTCTTCAGTTTCGTGAGCTGGCTCTGCCAAATAGTCAGATCTTTTGCAAACTTCATCAGTAAATTACTCACCTACCCTTATTTTAATTTTTATTGGTTGGCGCAGCCTGTCTTCTTCTTCTGCAGTTATCATTACATAAGTCACTTTCTGGCTTTATCATCTTTGACACAGTCCATTTTCACTACGGTTTCATTGGTCTCACCTACCTCTAACTATGACTGCTTCGCAGAATGAGGTGACGGATTCCTATTCCCTCTCGCACCGGACCATGGATTGAACAAGAGCCGGACGCGAGTGGTCACCACCACCATTCCTTGCTAAGAAGTCACGGTGGTGTGGTGTGCTTCACCGTGTTCTCCGGGCGATGCTCGCAATGTTAACACCCGGGCGTTTCCTCCAGCCTGATTAGGTGCAGGAAGCCGTCCTACCTTAAGCTTGAAAATTCACGGCCTCAGGAACACGTGTATCCCAACAGTCATCAGCTCTCTTATTGCCATCCACATTCATACTCACTACTTTCCTCGGTTCAAATCTCACATACCTGTACAATTTGATAGCATAATATAAGTACATGTATCCTGAGAGTCCTCGACCGCTATATAGAAAGCCTCGCAGTACAGACTCAGTATAGTTTGTAACATCAAGTTCTTGAACAACCAAATATATATCGAAAGCGATGATGTGAATGCAACAAACTGAAAAAAAATACACCATTACAAATACATGAAGTGAAAAGACAACTTTAAATTAAAATTGTTTTATAACGGTGATCAATATTTTTTGAAGAGATTTAATCGGCATAAAACGTTCTTCTGCTGGAAAGATGACCTTGTCTCTGTCAAAAGAAATGGGTTTAATACACCAAATCGACACACTGTGCGTTGGTAATGTCATCTTCATCCACAGCCCGATTTCACTTATTCTACTGCTGGGTATAGGCCGCTCTTTTTTTGTGCCAAACTCCACGATTTTGTGCCAGTCTCATTTAGGATATTCCTGCAATGGTAACAATATCGTCAGCTCATCATTTCTCTTTCCAGTCCTTGGATACCCTCGATCGCAGCTTTACTCCACCTGCCATCACTGCGCCTTGCTGGGTGACCTGCCCAGCTCCGTCTTTTATTTTTTTCTGGTTCTGGCAAATGCTATGTGCTACTTGTGAAAAACTGCTCTCACTGAGAGCACGTTCTTTTTTTATTGATTGATAGCCTTTTATTTGACTGTGTTGTAACTGTAAGCTGTATTTACGGCTAATATTAATAAATATCGCGAAGCAATATATAAAATAAAATATAACGTACCTGTGTTACTTGAAAGTAACTTTGATGTAATTCTATTAACATTTGAACATATAACAATGTGTGCAATAAATTTTGCACCGTATAGTAAAGAATCTGAAAGTAAGGTATAATAGTTTGTGTTAATATAATGAGATATCCTCTTCTTCGGCTTTCTTAATCTTACGGCGCCGTTCAGTTCGCTGAAAAACATGTCATCTGTAGTGCCAAGCATTTCACCTGCCCTTCCAGGTATCGTATTGTATAACGGGTTGGTATCCGCAACTACAGGTTAATGCGCGTATTTTGCATATATTGTGCATCCACCATGCGGGCCCAGTGCGGTTTGGTAGTAATTTTTGGTTCTAGGACATGACGGTTTCCTTAAGATCTTTTCCTTCACCGAGTGGTAATAAAATAAACTCCACAATGTAATGTCCCTGGCCTGGATTTGAACCCACAACCAACTTATCGTAAGTTGGGGCCGCTACCGCTGGGCCACCGCTGCCCAGGTAAGTGGCCAGTGCCAGGATTGTGGGTCTACCTTTCAATCTCTATTTCGTAGCCATTGAAATACATTTTCTCACGACACGGTCATCCGTTCTAAGTACTAATAACATGTCCGTACCAACTGCACGCGAGTTTCATTAACGCCTCTTCTCAGAGGCGTTAATGAAACTCGCGTGAAACTGCCCGTATTGCACCGACCCCATGTTACGGGAGAAGGAGAAAGAAAGTGATGAAAAGCTTTAATAGTGTAGTTCAAATAAAGATTCAGTATTACTTACCATTTGTTGAGAGGTATGTTTATAAATGTCGTAACTCTTCAATATTTGAAAATAAGTCTTAAACAATTTTTTGCGACACGTTTCATCTTGGCTACCCTTGAATGAGTGCAAAACCAGATAATTCCATTGAACAACTTTATCCTGAAGTAACTTCATAAACCTGATGGCGTAAACTATATTGACATCAAAATGAAGTACAACTACCACTTGAAGTAATATATAAAATGGTAGTTTCTGATAGAAGACACAAACACAAGTGAGTATGATGTAGCTGCATATCATCGTAGCTACACTTATCCAGGTATTCTTGATATATCTCTTGGAGTTAACTTCGTCGTTCAGAAATCTATGGACTTGTTGAATGGTCAAAATTAACAGGACGTTACTTTCTGCTTGAATCATATTAACAACTATGTTAATATAGACTCCGAAAATAGTATAGCAGATGTCATGGACTAAAGAGTAGAAATGCATGCGATCAAAAACAATATGATTCACTTTTTTTTCGGATGCGAATCGAAACACCAACAAGGAAATACACAGGACTGTTCCACAAACTAACAAAATTTTGTTGAATATATTATTTGCAGTTAAGACATTGTTCTTAATGCTATACTTTGGAATTAATAAAATTGTCTGCACTAAGATGAAAGGCAAACACATCGTCTGTACATCTTTATCAACAACGTTATTAGACAGAACTTCTGCTTGATCGCCAAGATCGATAATTTTATTATTCTCGCTTTTGGTAGACATAATTTCGAGGACACTATTGAAACGGAAATGGATTCTTTCTGGAAAGTTCCTCATGTTTATAAATAAACTCGAATCAATTTATTTGTTCATTAGATTGATTTGGGTTTGATTGATTTCACTTTATTGTTGATGGTAGATTTGTATAAAAAATAATCAAAGAACAATCTATTTTTCTCGTAATAATACAGCGTGTAAATAACCTCATCAAGTAGCAGTTAACCAAGTATTTTGCACATCAAACTAAGTTACTTTATGCAAAATTATTGCTGGGAAATGACTTTTTTTGGGGTAAAAAATCATGTTTTTTTGTAGAATCAATGTATCGCACTCAAAAACTTGTGTTGATGGATGGATTGAATAGCACGGGGGTCGTGGATGTGTGTAAATCTCACATCATAACTTATATTTAAAGAATACTTCTCAAAAAGTTGAAAATTTGACCCCCAATATCGAAACTAGAAGGTTCCAAGGTATTATTAATTTATTTAAACTTCATGTACAATAGTGGTACATAGGCGGAGTTAAGGTATGGTGTACGACAAAAGAGTTAAGAGGTTTTTTACACCCCCTATACGATGCTAAACCAGCATTAAAAGTATCCGTCCGAAATGGTGTGGGTATATTCAAAAAGGTTTTTCTAAAGATAGAATAAGTTAAAGAGTTGATACTTATCGCAAAGCAGATACAACCTTTGTTGTTACTAGGATTACAGAAGCGCAAACTGCAGCAACGGAATAGTTTCTGATAAGTTCCGCCAGGTGAAGTAGTAACCACACGTCTACGTAGAACAGTCGATAGGCGCGCATCTTACTGAACGATGCTCGGTGCACGCGCCTCACGTTCTTGCATAACTTCTTGTCTTCATCTGCGAAACATAATTATTTTCCTGTCCTTATTCAAATGTATTGGCGGCCGGTTCAGCATATTTTTCATCTCCCAAACTTTTCTATTAGTCGTCTTCTCATGACGTCATCTCCTGTTTCGTCTTGTTATCTTTCTCACTGTCCATCGACCGTTGTTTGTGACTTGCTCTGCCGCGGAGTCACCATGTTAGAAACCGATCAATTTTATCTTAAAATAATGTACGTCAAACTTACATCATGCACGTGTATCGTTATCGCTGTACGTGCTTTAGGTAAGTAATGATAAATAAAATAGACATTAATTGTAGCTCTGGTGCTCAATCAAACAAAGGTCAAGCTTCGAAGTCGGTGACCTTTGTTTGATTGATTTAGTGTTTTTGTCATCAGCTTCTAAAGCTACGTTATTAAAAAAAAACATAAATATGTAAGTCTGTAAGGTATATAGGACGACTCTGTTTCAGCTGTTATGGTTGGAAACATCGAGCGTCTGGACATGGTTGATCATTATGTTTATCTAGGACACGTTCTACCTTTTGACAAAGAGCATTCCAGCACGGAGATTTCTAGAAGAGTAAACCTGGAACCTATTTTGTGGTCCAAAAAGATCCCTCAGTGCCTAAAAACTCACCTTTTTAAACAATGTGTCCTGCTAACAATGACTTACGGTGCCGAGACATGGACACTCACAAAGGAGACTGTCCACCGAGTACGAGTGGGACGAAGGTCTATAGAGCGGGCCATGCTCGGCATAACCCTCTTAGATCGAGTGCGTTACACCGAAAACCGTCGTCGGAGAAAGTCGTTGAGGACCGGGCGGTACGCCTAAAGTGGAGCTGAGCAAGACATCTGGCTAGACGTGGAGATGGCCGATGGAGCAAGGCTTTAACCGAGTGGTGGCTTTTTTTTTCTAATGGGAAATCACCAAATGAGCATTCTCCTGGGCGGAGCGGGAGGGAGTGTCAGACTTTTACTGACTAGAACCCATCCATGTTCCTTTCTTGCCCTTTACGTTCCGGGGTCGCGGTATCTCTGAGAGGGGCCCCTCAACCGAGTGGTGGCCTAAGTTTGGCCAAGGGCTGAAGCCTGCCGGGGCTGCGGGACTGTTTGAAAGGTAATTGGTATTGGGGTGGGCTTCTAGCCGTTCCCTGTATCGAGTCTTGACGTTGGTAATTTCTTCTCTCACTGTGAGCATTTCCAGGTGTTCGTGTATTTCAGCATTAGTCACATACCAGGGGACACTACTGATTGTTCGGAGGATTATGTTCTGCATTCTTTGGATTCGTATGATGGAGGAGTTACAAGCACTACCCCACAGCTGAAGGCCATACATCCATACAGGTTTCAGGATCGACTTGTACACAAGTAATTTATTGTCTACTGACAGTTTGCTGTTTCGACCCAGCAACCACAGGAAGCTTTTGTATTTAATCTTCAGTTCATCGCGTTTCTTCTTGATGTGCTCGTTCCATGTTATACGCCTATCAAGATGAAGACCAAGGTATCTGACAGAGTTCTGGTGAGGAAGGGTAGCGTTTTCTAGTTTCACCGAGGGACAATTGCCTTTGCGTAGGGTATAAGTAACCTGCACTGATTTTGAGGTACTAGCTTTAATCCGCCAGTTTCCAAGCCATTTGGTTGTCTCGTCTAGGCCTTCCTGTAGGATTTTTGAGGCTATTACTGGGTCCTTGTGACTCACCAAGATAGCAGTATCATCAGCGAATGTAGCTGTGGTTATGGTATTCGAGCATGGGAGGTCAGCTGTGAACATAGTGTATAGTATAGGGCCCAACACTGACCCCTGCGGTACACCCGCTTGTATTTCAAAAAACTTTGATGTTGATTCACCTTCTTTGACCTGGAACAGTCTTCCTGAGAGGTACGAACTAAATATCAAAAAGTAGCTGTGTGGAAGACAACTTTTAATTTTACATAGCAGGCCTTTATGCCAGACTCTATCAAAAGCCTGTTGAATATCCAAGAAAACTGCAGAGCAGTATTCTTTTTCCTCCAGTGCCTTCCTTATCTTGTCGCAGACTCTATGCACCTGTTCCACAGTGGAGTGTTGCTGTCTAAAGCCAAATTGATGGCTTGGTATGATGCCATTTTCAGTCAGAGTAGGAAGGATTCGCCGAAAGAGGAGTTTTTCAAATATTTTGGATAATATCGGAAGCAAACTTATAGGTCTATAGGATGTGACGTCACTTGATGGTTTTCCGTCTTTGTAGACCATAATAATCTGGGATACTTTCCATGTTGCAGGGTAATATTGGACTCTTAATATCCCATTACATAATGTTGTGATATAGGTTACAGCTTTTCGGGGCAGTTGCCTAATAATTTCTTTAGTTATTAGGTCAAAACCCGGGGCTTTTTTATCCTTTAGCTCCTTGATTACTCGCCACACTTCCCGTACTGACACAGGTTTTGGCGGTAGGTCCATCTGGAAGTCTTGGTTTAGAGTTGTATTTATTTGGTCATCGAACTCTTCATCCACGGAGTCATTTGGTCGGAATACTTTTGCAAGATGTTCAGCGAATAGGTCTGCTTTTTGCTGTGGTTTTCTCACCCATCCTTCGTCGCACTTCAAGGGTGGTTTAGCAGCTTGTGGTCTGTCAAAATCCTTTGTTATTCTCCAGAGCGAATAGTTTGTAGACTCTGTAGCGGTTAGGTTTTCTAGCTTTTCTTGGAACGAGTTATCATGCCAGTTTTGCAACAATGACTTGAGATCTTCTACAGCTCTGTTGAAATTAGTTTTATCTTCAGTAAGCCCACTTAAATGCCAAACTCTTCGTAGTCGTCTCTTTTCTAGAACAGCCTTTTTTATTTCCAGAGGATAGTTATTTACTCTACTACTGTTGCGGGTTTGGATTTCAGGAGTACTCATCCAGCATGCTTCCTGTATGAGCGACGTTATATATTTAGCTGCCTCATCTATATCTTCAGGTGTTTTTAGGGCCATTTTCATGTTTATTGATTCCTCAATGTGCTCTCGAAATATGTTCCAGTCTGTGAGTTTATTACACAGCCTTATTGATCTTGACACCTCTATAAGGTTGGTACTAACTGTCAAGAGCACCGGAGTGTGATCTGAGGAACTGTCATAACAAGACTCAGGTTTCATATACAACTTCGTTAGACCTTTGGCTATAAAGAAATCTATAAGATCTGGCACCTTCTTGGTATCAATTGGCCAATTAGTAGGTTCTCCTGTGGATATGGTGTTTAATTTGTTTTTGTCTACGCTCAGTTTTAGCTGTTTGCCTCTTGTATTCGTTAATCTGGAGCCCCAGGAAGTATGCTTGGCATTCCAATCTCCGCCTACAATAAAGCGGTGTCCCAAAGTGTCAAAGAAATCGGAGTACATTAACTCAGTCATATTGTGTTTAGGTGGGCAGTACACGGCTGCCACATTGATGTCTCCTGATTTGTCATGAACGGTTATCGTGGTTGCTTGGATGTGCTCAGTTTCATAATTTGGCATTTGATGATGTTTGATAGTATTTTTTATAATGATGGCCGACCCCGCATGGCTTGTACCGTCTGGGTGGTTTGTGATGTAGCAGTGGTAGTCTGGAAACCTTACTATCGAATTAGCTTTACAGTGGGCCTCAGAGATGAGGAGAATGTCTAGTTTATGTTGAGACATGAACAGTTTTACTTCATGGTTATTGGAGGCCAAACCATTGATGTTCCAGGTCGCGATCCGTAGTGAAGTCATTTTGTCAGTTTGTCGACGAGCTTAGCTATAAGACTCATAGGAGTACTCATTTGTTGGAGGATGATATCAAATTTTTCAGTCTGTTTTAAAATGATTTGTTCTAGAGTCGCGTTTAATTGACCTGGGATGTGAGTATTATCAAAAGTGTTTTGAGAAGTGGTGTTAATTTGGGGTGATTTTACAGTTTCTGCATAAGACAAACTCTGTTCTTGACTTTTTGGCTCTGTAATCAGTTCATTCTTCATATATGTTTTAGATGCTGTTTTGTTTACTATCGGAGGGATTTTATTTTTATGTTTTCTAGCTTGAATTTCCTTATAAACTTCACATCCCTTGTAATTAGCTGGATGTGGTCCATCACATAAGGCACACAGCGCTGGAGTGCTCCGGTCACGTTTTTGACATTCGGACGTCTTGTGTGATTGCCCACATTTCACGCACCTGTATGGTCTCATACAATAATTCTTGGTATGACCATACTGTTGACATCTCTGACACTGGACTATTGTTTTCTTTTTTCTTGGTTCTTCTATGGTGACACTTTGGTGGTAGATATATTTCAGATCTTTAATAACCTTATTGTTGGGACCACTAACCAGATTAACAAAGAAGGTAGATGTTGGATTCTTGTTTGGTCCATACCTTGCATTTACTATCTCTCCAGTTACAGTGTTTCCTGTTGCCTCTATATCTTCTTTGATAATGTTCACTGGTGTAGATGGATGTAAGTTTTTTATTACAATTCGAAAACATCTATTATCTTTCCTGTTGAAAGTGTGGCCTATCAAGCCTTTTTCTCTAACTAGGGAGATAAGTTTTTTGTAGACGTCTAAATCTGCAGTACTTATCCTAAGTTGAGTTTTGTTGACAATTTTATATGTAAATTGATTTTTGTTGGCTGCTGTTTCTAAGAGATTTGTTAATTCTTTTAGGTCTTCAATTCCATAGAGGATGATTGGTGGTGGTTTAGTTTGTTTCATTGACGTCTCCGTTTCATCAGTTAGATCAATAGGTAAACCATCATAACGATTTGATGTTTCAGTTGAATCTACAAGAGGGCTAGTAGACAACTTCCTCTTTTTATTCATTCTACTGGGCACTTTCTGCCATGGAGGAGGACGCGGTGAATCTGTAGATGGCAAGGGCACATCTTTAGATTTCATGTCTTCAGTAGGTGGTTGTGTTGGACAACTTCCAATTGATGCTGATCTTGATATTTGAAGGAACAAGCCCGGATGTAATGCTTGTTGAGTCATGACCTTTTTGCTGCTTGTGGCGGTAGTTGGACGCGCTGGTTCCTTGGGTGATAGCGATTCATCAGTGGTGTTTATTTGACTAAGAGCCTGATGCTCTACTCCAGTCATATTTCTACTATTTTCGCCACTCATAGTAGATATTTAAATTTCACTGTGGCAACACTTATCCAAATGTCAGATGACATATTGACATGACGACTTGACAAGTTAGACTGTCAGGGAAAAGTAAATAATAAAGTGGGTATATGAAGAAAGCTTCGAAATAACGATTGTCACTTCCTAGTTTTGATCACTGTTTTCTTTTTAGATCACAAACACTTTTTGCCACGAACAATCACACTTAATTATCATTAACAAAAGTACAGTTTTATTGGATTCCTAAGCACTGATTAGCAGTTTTACACTTAAAATTACGAAAATCTACAACAGCACTTTTACGCGTGTTGACAGTTGACAGCCGACCTAAACTATGAATATGATTGATAGAGAATGAGATAGAAAGGTAGACCACAAACCTGGCACTGGCCACTTACCTGGGCAGCGGTGGCCCAGCGGTGGCGGCCCCAACTTACGAACAGTAAGTTGTGGGTTCAAATCCAGACCAGGGGCATTACATTGTGGAGTTTATTTTATCATCACTCGGTGAAGGAAAAGATCGTAAGGAAACCGCCATGTCCTAGAACCAAACCGCACTGGGCCCGCATGGCGGATGCGCAATATACGCAAAATACGCGCATTAACGTGTAGTTGCGGACACCAACACGTTATACAATACGATACCTGGAAGGGCAGGTGAAATGCTTGGCCTTACAGATGACATGTTTTTCAGCGAACTGAACGGCGCCGTAAGATAAAGAAAGCCGAAGAAGAGGATATCTCATTATATTAACACAAACTATAATACCTTACTTTCAGATTCTTTACTATACGGTGCAAAATTTATTGCACACATTGTTATATGTTCAAATGTTAATAGAATTACATCAGAGTTACTTTCAGGAACCACAGGTACGTTATATTTTATTATTCGGACGTCTCTTTAATAGGCTTTTCGTTGATTGCGATCAAAGAAAAACGTGCTCTCAGTGAGAGCAGTTTTTCACAAGTAGCACATAGCATTTGCCAGAACCAAAAAAAAATAAAAGACGGAGCTGGGCAGGTCACCTAGCAAGGCGGGGTGATGGCAGGTGGAGTAAAGCTGCGATCGAGGGCATCCAAGGACTGGAAAGAGAAATGATGAGCTGACGATATTGTTACCATTGCAGGAATATCCTAAATGAGACTGGCACAAAATTGTGGAGTTTGGCACAAGAAAAGAGAGGCCTATACCCAGCAGTAGAGTAAGTGAAATCGGGCTGTGGATGTAGATGACATTACCAACACACAGTGTGTCGATTTGGTGAATTAAACCCATTTCCTTTAACAGAGACATGGTCTTCTTCCCAGCAGAAAAATCTCTTCAAAAGATATTGATCACCGTTATAAAACAATTTTAATTTAAAGTTATCTTTCCATTTCATGTATTTGTAATGGTGTATTATTATTTCAGTTTGTTGGATTCACATCATCGGTTTCGATATATGTTTGGTTGTTCAAGAACTTGATGTTACAAACTATACTGAGTTTGTACTGCGAGGCTTTTTGTATAGCGGTGGAGGACTCTCAGGATACATGTACTTATATTATGCTCTCAAATTGTACAGGTATGTGAGATTTGAAGCGAGGAAAGTAGTGAGTATGAATGTGGATGGCAATGAGAGAGCTGATTACTGTTGGAATACACGTGTTCCTGAGGCCGTGAATTGGAAAGCTTAAGGTAGGACGGCTTCCTGCACCTAATCAGGCTGGAGGAAACGCCCGGGTGAAAACATTGCGAGCATCGCCCGGAGATCACGGTGAAGCACACCACACCACCGTGACTACCGACGCGAGCGGTCACCACCACCATTCCTTGCTAAGAAGCAAGGAATGGTGGTGGTGAACGCTCGCGTCCGGCTCTTGTTCAATCCATGGTCTGGTGCGAGAGGGAATAAGAAGCCGTCACCTCATTCTGCGAAGCAGTCATAGTTAGAGGTAGGTGAGACCAATGAAACCGTAGTGAAAATGGATTGTGTCAAAGATGATAAAGCCAGAAAGTAACTTATGTAATGATAACTGTAGAAGAAGAAGACATGCTGCGCCGACCAATAAAAAATTACATAAATGTAGGTGAATAATTTACTGATGAAGTTTGCAAAAGATCTGACTATTTGGCAGAGCCAGCTCACGAAACTGAAGACCGGTGATGGCAGAATCGTATCCGCCAAACTGGAGCTACTGAGGGAGATCGAGAGTTTGATCGACAGTTGTATACGTCAACCAAAAAAACCCGTTGTCGACCTAGCAAACGACCCAAGAGCTAGACCGCGAACCGGAAGACGATGCGTTGGTAGACCTCCCATTAGGTGGACCGATGACCTGGTGAAGGTTGCGGGAATCCGTTGGATGCGAGTCGCACGGGACCGGTCAATGTGGCGACACTTGGGGGAGGGAGGTCTATGTACAGCAGCGGACGTCTTTGGGCTAAAATGATGACGATGATGATAGCAAGTTATGGAAGAACGTGAGGCGCGTGCAACGTTAGTAATGGATTAGTAAATGTTTTAGGGCTAGACTAGTGAAAAGCACGAGTAATAAAAACTTGAATTTATTTCTTATATCACTGATGATATGAGTAATTGAAAAGATATCGAATGAAAAGGAAATGACTGGTAAAAGAGAATGAAAAATATCAAGTAGTATGGGACTGGAGAAAAAGGAAAAGTTAACAGTTAGGCCCGTCGTCCACCAAAGCGGAGAGGAGCGGAGCATAGAGGAGATGTGCAGGATTCGACCAATCATATTGGTTGAAGTCTACATCGCGTCTCTCATCTTGCCTGTGATTGGTCGAATCTTGCACATTGGTGCAAGATTCGCTTTGGTGGAAACCGGGCCTAACTTATGAATAAAAAAGTTCGGAAAGGCTTAACCTAAGCCTACAATGTGGAATGCAATAAAGTATTGAGTTTTGAGCATTGAGTATTGCTTTCAGAGGAAGACAAGAAGTTATGCAAAAACGTCAAGCGCGTACACCGAGCATCGTTCAGTAAGATGCGCGCCTGTCGACTGTTCTACGTAGACGTGTGGTTACTACTTCACCTGGCGGCGCTTCTCACTAACTTTATCGTTGTGTTGCTGCAGTTCGCACTACTGTAATCCCAGTCCTTACTATTAAAAGTTTGTGTGCAACTACTTTGTTTTTATTACTTCTGGAAATAATTACATAACCTATGATTAGGTACTGGTTTTTTTTTAAACATCTGTCAATATTTGTACAAACATTTATTCAAGAACATTTTGTTATTTAGATGCTGATGTTGTTGATAGAGCTAAATGAACACAAATAGAAAGAAAGAAAGACTGAGTTTCGTTGTAATTAATTAAACATTGAAGAAAACTCGCATTATATATTAGAACAATTTACGTTGAAAAGATTGCTGATGAATTGAAAATATTCTGAAGTGGCAACCACGGCTCGAAAACCACGGTGTTTTAAAAACCGCCACTAAATAGACCACGATAGATCGACGAGTACATCTTGTAAGGGCCACGAGAATTCGTCGCCTATACTTAAACCCCGGCCCGGGACGGTATATTCTATCAGCTGATGATTACGATGAAGCACTCCTCAGCTTTTCCAAAATAGGGATTCAGACAGTCGTTTAAAAAACACAATTTTATATTTTTTTATATCCTTATTTAATTTACGTTGAAAAATGCCTAGGACATACCACACCGTCCGAGAACAAGGCTTGGTTATAATGGGTCTTGTATCCACTAAAAAAACCACTTAATGATAAATAAATATAAATATCGCTGGACATTACATGCAGCGCCATCTAGTGCCACACTAAGCAAGGCTTGTGTCGTGGTCACCAGACATATATACTTTTGTTTGCAAATACATACTTTTTATACATATAAACATCCATGACTCGGAAACAAATGTCCATGCTCATCACACAATAATTTGCTCCGGTGGATTCGAACCCGTGACCGTAAGAACGTAAGGCAGCCTCACTACCGCTGCGCCATACGGGTCATCATATTGTCGTCTTAGTGGATGAGCCATGATTACTGTTACTCATGACGTTCGTGATCCATCCAGCACAGCCCGCTTCCAAGCATCAAAATTCTTTGGCAAGACTATAGCTGGGGCTCACCTCAGACATCACACCACTCATGAAGCCCGAGCAATGCGACGACGATAGACTCCCTGATCTGTCGCCCACTAGCACCTCCTAAGGCAGCATCAGGTCGCCATGGCACTGTCTCCGATTCTTTATTAACTCTGATCTAATTTACTCTCAACCTTTGGTTGGTTTTGTCCTTGTTTTGTCCAGATACTATCCATTAATGTCCCTCTGCATTCATATTCAAAAAGCTGCGATTTGTTACAGATCCAAAAATAATTAGGCAAGTATATTTTGCTCTTTATCAGTCAATTCTGACTTACTGCATTACCTCATAGAGTGGGACGAGTAAAACTCTGCTATTGCCCATTGAAAGAGCTCAAAGAGCTATTCTTAAGGTGGCCACTTGTCGCCCTTTTCTTTTCCCCGCTAACTTGTTGTATAAATCTTGTGAAGTAGAAGTGGTCCAAAAATATCGCTCAGTGCCTAAAAACTCACCTTTTTAAACAATGTGTCCTGCTAACAATGACTTACGGTGCCGAGACATGGACACTCACAAAGGAGACTGTCCACCGAGTACGAGTGGGACGAAGGTCTATATAGCGGGCCATGCTCGGCATAACCCTCTTAGATCGAGTGCGTTACACTGAAAACCGTCGTGGTGGCTTTTTTTTTCTGATGGGAAATCACCAAATGAGCGTTCTCCTGGGCGGAGCGGGAGGGAGTGTCAGACTTTTACTGACTAGAACCCATCCATGTTCCTTTCTTGCCCTTTACGTTCCGGGGTCGCGGTATCTCTTTCGAACAGTCCCGCAGCCCCAGCAGGCTTCAGCTCCTGGCCAAACTTAGGCCACCACTCGGTTGAGAGGGCCCCCTAAACCGAGTGGTGGCCTAAGTTTGGCCAAAGGGACCAGGGCCGTCCCAAAGAAAACTTGGCCCTTTTAAAGCTACAACGATATTGTCAGGGTCGCGGGGAACACCTGGATCAGGGAGGCACAGAACCAAGAGGTGCGGCGAGTAGAAAGGGTAGGCCTATACCCAGCAGTGGGTGATTCCGGGCTGATATGATGATCATCATCAGCCTATAATGTTCCCACTGCTGGGACACGGCCTCCTCTCAATGAGAGAGAATGGGCTATAATCCACCACGCGGGCCCAGTGCGGATTGGTAGATGTCACATGTCTTCGAAATTTTGGTTCTAGGACATGCCGGTTTCCTCACGATGTTTTCCTTCACCGTTTTGAGAGCAGCGGTGATGAAATAAATTACACAAAGTAATGCGCCTGTCTGGGTTCGAACCCACGACATACTGTTCGTAAGTCGGGGCTGCCACCACTGGGCCACCGCTACTCGATATGATGATGATGAGGGTATATAGGGTGACTGGTAATTAGTGTACGAAACTTAAACACGTGATTGTCAATCAGCTGTTCAGTACATTTATGTTCGTCGGATGTACTGATTGATGCAGCTGATTTTTTTTTCGCGATTTGAAGTCTGTCCCATAGTAACCTTTTGACCGCGACAGCATAAACGCACGCGCGTGCCCTTCACCTTCAGGCACAATTTCATCTACTATTTTGTCACATATTTGTGTCGTTTGGCGTACAGGGCACGCGCTTGATTGTCACGTATATGTGACAATGGCGTCCAAAAGGTTAAAGTTGCTTGTTATCATGAGCACAATCGCGTGTTTAAGTATCGTACACTAATTACCAGTCAGCCTATATGAGTGTCAAAGTTGCATGGAAATAAATAAATGTTTTTGTTGTTAATAATGTTTATTACCAAAAGAAAACAGTGCAAAATATAAATGCTAAATTGTCATAATAGGGTTATAATGCAAGAAATTAAGACACCAAATGTTTCACCGAAATTCAGTGATTTTTATTTTAATAAAAACTCCCAGATTTAATCATTTAAAGGCAATTTAAAAACGATTTACGTAGTGCATGTACTGAAAGGGAATCAGTATTTTTTGAATGAAATATTTTTGTATACCCGCCAGGTACACACACAAACAGTTGAAATAAAGAGAATGTAAATAGTATCCATTTGTTTGCCTCTGTGTTACCAGCACGGAAATAAAACAACAATTTCAGTCCGTAATCGGTGAGACAATCGATTGTAGTAACCAAATAAAAACGTTTTGTCTGCAAAACGAGTACCGATCAATACTGTATGAAAAGATTGAACTCATTTACATTGTTTTAAAATAAAACATTCTTAAACGTGATTAGTATTTTACATATTTTATTTAGATTAGAATAATGGTTGAATCGATTATTATCAGATTATTATTTTTTCCTGGATTGGTCTACAATCGCACAAGATCGCGAAATGTGGAAGGAGGGAAGGGAGGCCTTTGCCCTGCAGTGGGACAATGTAGACTTATAATAATAATAATAAAATAATAATAATAACTGACAAATGCTTGCACTGACTGGACAGGTCCACTCAAATCTGTGTGGTTCTTTCTTCAAAAGACCATCTCATACACTAATCTGCCGAATCTGTCCTCATGTGAATATTAAGCAAGACTGTCTGGACTTCAAAAGAGACAATGACCTCTGAGTTTGTTTCGGCTGTTTCTTCTCAGAGTAGTCAGGTACGAAACACCAGCCCCATCTAGTTTAAAAAAAAAATGACGTGTAAAAGTGTTTGAGAAAACCTACTTGCTAAATAAATATCATTTATCATTTATAATAAAAACTTCTACTGTATTGTTTATAGTGATGATCGATTCGGATGTTTAACAATGGATCATTTCGATCCGAGTATCGATATAAAATCGATTAAAAGTTAATCATTTTTCAACCGACTTCCAAAAAGAGGAGGTTATCAATTCGTCTGTATTTTTTTTTTTTTTTTTTTTTTTTTTTTTTTTGTGTTTGTTACCTCAGAACTTCCGACTGGGTGAACCGATTTTAATTATTCTTTTTTTGTTTGAAAGCTGGTGCTTGTCGATTGGTCCCATTTTAATTTGTTGAAGATCTGATGCTGATCTTCCGAGATTTACAATGGAACTCTTCAAAAATAGACGGCAAATCTGCAGTAATTGCTGCAATCGCTTGTAGGTTCATTGTTCATACTATATCATGACGTAACATCACGCCTGTATGCTCTGAGGGGGTACCTAGATGTGTACAAAACTCCCAGATGTCGACAATGTTTGTTGCCTCTGAACTTTCGACTGGGTTAACCGATTTTGATGATTGTTTTTTTATTTGAAAGCTGGTGCTTTCCGTGTGGTTCCATTTTATTTTGGTTAAGATCTGACGCTGATCTTCGGAGATATAAATGGAACTCTTCAAAAATACACGGCAAAGCTGCAGTAATTGCTGCAATCGCTTGGTTGTTTATTGTTTATGTAACATAGTGACGTAACATTACGCCTGTTTACTCTGAGGGAGTGCGCAGAAGTGTACAATACACCCAGATTTCGACAGTTAGATATGTTAAGTTCTATTTAATGGGATTCTGGAGAAATAGGCACACCAGAAGCGATTTGGGTAGTTTTAGGAAGAGTACGTTCTTGGAGTGATCCCATTTCAATTTGGTAAAGATCTGATGAAGAACTTCGGAAGATAGGCGACGGGAACTCCTCAATAAATGATAGCAAATGTATTGGGATCGCTGAAATCTCATATCTGTCTATTGTTTACACCAGTTCATAAAAGAAAATCACGCCGGTACGCTGTGAAGGGGTAAGTACATGTGAACCACTAAAAAATGAAAAATAAAAACTTTTTTACAAAAAATAAAACCGACTTCAGAGAAAACAAAAAAGTGAAAAATAACTTTAGCTTCAGAAGTCGGTGACAAAAAAACTAAATCAATCAAACAAAGGTCACCGACTTCTGAAGCTAAAGTTATTTTTCACTTTTTTGTTTTCTCTGAAGTCGGTTTTATTTTTTGTAACAAAGTTTTTTAATATGTTGCCTTTCATTTAATTCAATTTCTTAGTATGGCAAACAGAGTCCCGGTATTCTCGACCAATTCTGGCAATGTCAGTAGTGATTGAGAAGCGTGTTTATGGAAAATAACGGCACGCTTTGGTAGTATTTTTCCTAAGATTTTAATTTTTTCTCATTTAACTATACACATGTCATAAATCTGACCAGTACGATTTTACAATACGATTTTATGATCTGATTCTCACTACCTTTATCAATTTACAGTAGTGGATCGTATATATTGTTGAATCGATGTGAAAATGAATTAAATCATAATGTACACACTTGAGTATCGATACATATCGAATATCCCTACCGTCAAATGAAATGATTTATTATCCGACAATAATGTTGTAAATCTGCTAAGTCAACTTGTTGCGGTCCCATTTGAACCGACATTTAAATAGCCTTAAATATTTTTTTATTTTGGTTTTCAGTTTTTATTTTTAAATTTTGTTATTTTATTTTGGTCTTTAATACTTTATTATTTTAAGTGTGTTATTGTAAGTCTGTTATTTGATCTCTTTTTTAGTTTTAAGTTATAATTGGTACGTACATTAGAACCATACTAAATGGAACTTTAATTATAATGTTTTATGTATGTACTGTTGGTGCAACTATTTTAAATAAAAGTCAAAATAATATAATAATAAAAATGTATGGGCCTTATTTTAACCACGCAATACAAACTTACTAACTACTACTACTTTAAGTGTTACTTAGTGTAAATAATCAGGTTATATTAAAATAATATAGGCAAATAACAATTTATAGAAAATTATTCGCTTTTTAAGAGGATTTTACTGACTTGGTATCAATTGTTTACATGCTAGTCCCTATTTCAGATACTGAAATAGCCTAACAGGCCTTATCGTCGTAGCACTCACATTCATCATTATGAAAAGTAAATTAATATAGTAATAAATGTATCATATCATAAATAATATGCAAATTTTCTTCGTTCATAATATTTTATAGTGGTGCACCTAATCACCAATGCTACAAAACATTTTTCTTCCTGTCATCAGTAAATCATAGGGTTACTATTCAGTTATTCAATGATCCTTTTACTGTACAATTCTAACTTGCTTAGGTGAAGTTAAACATCGTGTATCAAACCAGCATGCCTGAGAGGTATTTATCGACGGTATGTAAAGCCAAGTCAATGGCTCGTGGGTCGTATAAAAACTCTAACACCAAATTATGCACAAACCACACGAAACGCTAAACCACCCAATAGTAAACTCTGGGCAAAGACACGAGTGTCACCAATGCCTAAACCTGATTGGTAATCTCAACTATATAACCATCCAATAGATCAAAGGCTACAGGGTAATACCTATTTTTGAACACGTACATTTTCTTACTTAATTAAAACTTAATTTATAGAAAAGCAATCTGTAACAGCATAACAACATAATTAGTTAGAAGTCCCATCAAGGATATTTGTAGCGTAGCGCCGACATAGAACAGGCCACACGCTGTCATCTTACTGAACGTACTATTTATATGTATCACTTTCTTGTACAGTCGTTCTTGATTCTCTGTAAACAAAGTATCCACGTAAGAGCTACATCAATTTTTCAGTAGAAAGTTACTACCATTAAAATATACTAGAAACAGGAAAAGACCCAATATTGAGCCTTGTGGAACCCCCATTTTCACTTTTAAACTCTGTGAATTAAAACCTTTTATTTAAACACGTAGATGTGTATCACTCAAATGAGATTTAACCAAACTCAGTGCAAGTTTACTCAGTCCGTAATGTTCAAGTTTCAAAAGTAACGTATCGTGATTTACGCAATCAAATGCTTTGGAGAGCAAAAATTCTATTGGGTCTTGGGACTCTTCCCACGATTCAACTGAATAACATCAGTTTACATGGAGCGAGTACCTATGTATTAGACCTCCATAACCCACTTAAATAGTCACCGGATAATGCAAGCCCATCATTACCCATGACAAGTGCCGAAGGTCTACAAATAGTGGCAGGGACCAACGGCTTTACGTATTTTCCAATAGCTTAGCCAAACGGTGGTTATTATTGGTCCCAAAGTCCATTGTATCAAGTCCAGTAGTGCCAAGGAACGTAAATGCAGAATTTACATGAAAGCTTTTGACAGTCAACTAACTTGTGTAGTTTCTATTCTTCATACACTGCATACAAGCCGTTTCTGCCTCCTCGATGGCGATGTAGAACTTCTCAGAGTAAACATTCTGAATGGTAACTAGGGCCATGTCCTTTCCTAGGTATAATATTACCAGACTCACTGTCTTCCAATTCACTAGCTGAAATGAAAAGTGAGATGCTGTCAAACTGCCGCTATGTGGGGTGGAGAAATAAACATTTGTCCGGCGCAAAGTACAAAATATAGCTAAAGCCTCTAAGCCGCGGTCACCTGCGTGCTAACCACGATAGTAGAAAATAGTCAGAGATTAAGTAACTCAGCATTATTATCCTTACCTCACCATCTTGTGCCCCAACTTGTAACATTGATTCTATGAAGCACAAGGTACGTCCAAATACATTGACAGTACTGAGCATTACCTGAAAAGAAAGATAAGTTACAAGTTATGGATAGTTTGTTCTATCTCTCTCCATCCAGAGCTGTCTTTACCACCACTTGGTTTGTGGTTGACCTAGCTTAATTTTTTCTGCAATAAATTCATGTTTATCAGCCATTTTGTTTTCCGACTAGCCAGCAATATCAACTAGTGTAGAACGTGTAGTAATAGTAGCTAGTGTATCTAAACCTTTTTATCTTATTTATAGCTTTTCTTATGTACACAATCCTTACCATTACTTTCGAAACCTTCTTGTGCACTTCATAAGCTTTCAAAATGTTTTCATAAGTCATAAATAGTTTTGTGCAACGTATTTTATCGTTTTCCTCTCCATCATTCACCTTGTACACATTTTTGATCCATTTACCGAGAAACTTGTTTAACAGCATCTGCATCCGAAAAGAATACACATAGCGGAGATTTAAACCTACATATGTTAATTCAGTGATACAATTCACAATATTGGCGTAGCTATACAAAATATTAAATATTAGAAAAATTAAAATATTTCCGCAAAAAATGGTTGTCACCGAGATCCAGTTCCAGACAATGGAACTGCGAATATTCTTACTATAATCAAGGCTTTCATGGATAATTTGTATCATTACAACAAGCAAAATGTTGTCGTTGCTGTAGACGATGTCGAGAATAAAACCTACGATAGCACCTAAACATTCGTACATGACAAGCCATATCGAGATTATCCTAAGTATTGCATTATTTTCATTCCCCATACTATGGTTAAAATCATCAGTTATTACACGTTTCATAGTCATAGTAGACAGGAATAGTATATAAAAGAACTCGAGTATCAGAAGCTTTTTCTCGTTAGGAGTTATGTAATTGTCTCGAATACAGAATTTTGATGAAAACAACAGTGTCAACAGTAAATTAAATGGGTAAAACAGTTTTTGAACTTCTTTATCTAGTCTGTTATTCAGCAACATTTCTGCTGGGTAAGACGAAATCTTCGGCATTACTTTGTAATTGGGAAACATTGTTACAATTTATTAGTTTGTTTAGTTCGATTTGTATAAACGTTACGAAAATACTGAGGCGTTATTGTATTGATCGTGTTGACAACGTCGTTAATGTCCATTATGTTTCAATTATGTAAAAAGGTTAGATAAGGACCCCTTTAATTCGCTATTACAGTTATTAACTGATTAGTCCGGGAGGTACCGTTGCATGCGTTTAGGTAGTGCTTTTACGTCAATCGGTGAACATCTTGTTCAATAGACTTCGAATGACTGATAAGTGAACCCAGCGTCAGCTGACGTACCCGCGGTGATTTTAGGATTGGTAGAAAAAAAAAAAGTCATAGTACGCCGGTTGAAACTTGTTTGATAAGTAGGTAACATCATACTAAGCTTTAAAGAGTTACTAAGTTTGAAGAGTTTTCTAAATAAAAGGGCATATTATAGTATAGCAGAGTTTATGAAGGAAGACAATTTTGATCGTTTTTAGGATGACGATGTTGTATTTATGACATGTTATAGGAATCTTGTAATTTTACTCTCGTTATTTTGGAATGGTTGTTGTTTTGAATTGAAATTTTAATTATATTATTGTATTGTATTTATATTTTATTGACTATTTCATTAATTACCAAGTACTTTGACATTTAATGCTATCTAAAAATATGCTTTTTAAATTGTAATTATACCTAATCCTTAATGAATAATGATGATTTAATATGTAATCTTTCCTATAATGTAATGTTGGTATACTCGTAATATTGTCACGGTTTATGCACCATCTCTTTCTACCAATTTGTACGCCACGATATGCGGCTGAACATGTTAGAACTTTTCAGTATAACATTATTATCTTGCATGCAATGTATCATGTACACCATGTTTAAACAAATAAATTTTTACTTACTTACTTAAAAAAGTCGTCAACTGCATGCTGGAGAGGGGATTATGCGTCCCTCTATCACGCAGCTGACGATTTTTTTCAGCTCAGTATGACGTAAACTATTTACGAAAAAGGTTTCAGCCGGCGTACTATGACTTAATTTTGATGACACTATCAGCCATCTTGCTATAACTTTTCTAGTTGCAACGGTATTTTCCGGACTAGATAGTGAATGTGGTAAGTGCTGATTCTTTTAAAATGTATTATTTCTACTGGCTAGACAAAGTGCTGTTATAGTTACTGTTTGCGATAAGTTAGACCAAAAATAATGTATTCAATTGACAAAGTAAAATTAATCTTACATGGTAGTCACCTAACTCGTATTAAAAAGAACTTGAAAGCTACCTGTCTAGCAGTAAAGCTGTAAAGCTACCATTTGCATTTAGTTATCTTTCATTGACTTAAATATGCCTTGGTGGCTGAGAGAATATCATGCTCGCTTAAATGTCTGGCTGATGGTGGCGGGTGGGTCTGGTCATTTAGTTCCCTTCAATATGGTTGAATTGAATGGCGCTGATTCATGCGTCTTGTTCGTGAACGGGCGCTGTCAGTTTTATCATTTCAATTGCTTTATTTTATAAATTGTTGATTTTTTTTTTACTCTGGACGCTCTTGTTGTGCCCGTCTTTTTACATCGTTCTCACATATATGTATAATCTCAACATGAAAGATGTAACCAAGATTATGTAACAACATTTTTGATTGAAATTAATTAAATTGTCCATGGAGTTTCTTGCCCGTTCTTCTCCATAGAGATTTACGCTAGGGAATGGGCAACTGCAGTACTTTCTCAAGTTATTATGCCTTGTGTCTGTGACTGTAGAGTTTTTTTTTTCGTTTTATCGACATCCGAACATGCCGTAATGGTCTAGTTGAAATAAATGATTTGAGTTTGAGTAAATGTATTTCGGCTAATATGATGAAGTAGGTCAAAGCTTTGTGGATTATTTTATCTTCTGTAATTACTACCGGAAAAGCTGTGGGCCCGCATATCACAAAAATGGAGCCATGAAACCGTTAGACTGGGTCGCGACCAACCAAAGAGAAGATGGCAAGAAGAGGTGAAACAACGAGAAAAGTGGAAGGAATGGGAGAGGCCTTTGCCCAAAAGTGGGAGAGCTCAGGCAAATAAAAAAAAATACTGCCTAAAACAAGTCAAACTTCATGTTTAATTTCAAAATCATAATCTCGTTGTCTATCACCACGGTCAGAACTGCTGTTGCAAATAGGCCTGACATTGTGGTGATTTATTGATTGGAGCGTCGCGTCGCTCAATGATTGGTGATATAACGGTCTTTCATGACGATCAAGGGCTTAATTCAGAAAGCAGTACTTCTGGACAAGTACTGCACGTATTGTTAGGAGGTTTCTCTCTCTAGCCCTGACCACCGGTAGCTCGGACCCTGTTCCCAGCGCTGATGGGCTTCTATTGTTTGTATTTTTTAAATTGTTCATTTTGGAATATTAAAAAATTTAACTAAATTGTGTTAAATCGAATAACACTGTAACAGGGTAGTGAGTTATTGATACATAATTCATAATAAAGACTAAATCATGTCGATAAAGCTAAATAATTTCTAGGGAATAATTACACACTCACACTGGACACGTATGTTTTCTTATAATGAACTAATTTACAGAAAAGCAAACTGTAATAGTACAACAACATAATTAGTTAGAAGTCCCATCAAGGATATCTGTAGCGCAGCGCCGACATAGAACAGGCCACACGCGGTCATCTTACTGAACGTACGATTTGTCAGTATTACTTTCTTGCACAGTCGTTCTTGACTCTCTGTAAGTAAAGTATTCATGTTAAAGCAACATTTTTTTTTCACTTAAATAGACAAGCGGTAACATAATACCACTGACTATCCGTATCAACCACCAAAGGTCTAGATATAGCGGCAGGGACCAACGGCTTAACGTACTAAACCTAAATATGGAGTAGACTACCAAAGTGCCTGTTACTATTTGGTTACGAGCAGTGGAAATCCGTCTAAGTTTTCCGAATCTAGAAAAAACAAAACGGTACTCCTGAACCACAACTGTTCTCTAAAATTTCTGTAGAATTTCAAGTAAACTTACTTGTGTAGTTACCATTCTTCATACTCTGCATACAAGCTGTCTCTGCCTCCTCGATGGCGATGTAGAACTTCTCAGAGGACACGTTCTGAATGAGAACTAGGGCCATGTCCTTTACTAGGCCTAATACTGCCAGACTCACTTTCTTCCAATTTACAGGCTGAAAAGTTTAGATATCTAGAAAGTGAGATGATTTTGAACTGCAGTAAATGTCCGGCGCAAAATGCTTATACATACAACAAATGCAAAAGTTTTTGAGTATCGATATAAATGGATGTATGGGTGTTTGTTACTCTTTCACACATATAATACAAATCGGATTTAGATGAAATTTTTCGCACAATCAGCTTCATAGCCTGTATTAACACACAGGATACTTTCATCACGGTAGTAAGTTCTCATGGGAAAATTAGTGAATCCGTTTGCAGAAGCTGGTGAAAAATACAACACAGAGCCAAAGATAATTTTACACATTAAAACATCGTTCCACTGGGCCACAGCTATTCACAGTATTCACTACTCTGCGGGCCTGTGGACGGTGAGCTATGAGGTAGCTCGTCGTCCGTCAATCCTATGGCCGTGTCGACGGCGCGTTCCACGCGCGCCTCAAAGAGATATCTGCAAGTGCCGAAACCTGGAGGGGCTGTGGCACTATTCGAAAGAGCCCCGTGGCCCCGGAACATAAGGGGCGAGGAAGGAATATGGATGGGTTTAAGTCAGTTTAAGTCTGACACTCCCTCCCGCTCCGCCCACAGTAGGTGGAGTCAATTGATGATTTATCGTCCGAAAAAAAGCTACTAACTATTAGCTATACTCACGTACTAACGAGGAAACATCAACAATCAACTAAATTAGCACAATTATAAAGCTTACCTCACCATGCTGTGCCTCATTTTCTAATATTGCTTCTACGTAACACATTGTACGTCCAAAAACATTGACAGTACTAAGCAATACCTGAAAAGTAAGATAAAATATTAGTTAGTAGATAGTCTCTTCCCTACTATCTTTGTCCGTCCAGCAGCTGCCTTAACCAGCACTTTGTTTGTGGTAGACATAGCTTGTCTTTTTGAGGGTTTCGTACACAAAGGTTTAAACGGGATGTTATTACTAAGACTCCACTGTTCGTCACCAGGCTACATCTCGTGAACAGTGACAGTCCGACTGTTGAAATTTTCACAAATTATGTATTCCTATTGCCACTATTATAACAAATACTAAAAAATAATAAAATAAATATTTTAGTGGGAGTGGGAGTTCCACAACTACAACAAACTTGTACGTATATGTATACGGAACGCCTTTGTGCGCGAGTTCGACTCGCACTTGGCCAGTTTTTCTCCAATTAATGTTTCTTTCATCGAACATTTCTGTTTCCCATAATATCTTTAGTGTTTCTTATAATGACGCACTGACTATGTTTGTTCGTTTATCATTGTTTTGTCTGTTTAACACTTTTTTCTTACGCAGGCAATCTTACCATTATTTTTGATACCTTCTTAAACACTTCGTAAGCTTTTAAAATGTTTTCATAAGTCTTGAACAATTTTGTGCAACGTGTTTTATCATTTTCATGTCCATCATTTATCAAGTAGATATTCTTGATCCATTCATCGAGAAACATGTTTAACAGTTTCTGAATTCGAATAGCATACACAAAGCGGAGCTGTGTACTTATATATGTCAATTCAATTATATAATGCAAGATATTGACGTTGTTATACAAAATATGAAATGCAAGAAAAACTGAAACACTTGTACAAAAAATGGTTGTCACCGAGATCCAATTCCAGATAATAGAACTGCGAACACTTTTAGTAAAATCAATGCTTTGATGTATAATTTGGATCATTACAACAAGCAATATGTTGTCGTTGCTGTGGACGATGTCGAGAATAAAACCTACGATAATAAGTAAATTTTCCTGCATATTCATATATATTGAGATTATCATAAGTATTGCATCATTGTAATTCCCCGTACTGTGGTTAAACTCATCAGTTATTGACCGTTGCAAAGACACAGAAAACACGAAGAGAATATAAACGAACTCGACTATCAAAAACTTTTTCTTGTTGGGAGTTATATAATTGTCGCGAATACAGAATTTTGATGAAAACATCAGAGTTTGAAATAAATTAAATGGGTAGAACAGTTTTTGAACTTCTTCATCTAGTCTGTTATTGGGCAACACTTCTGTTGGGTAAGACGAAATCTTTTGCATTACTCTGTGTTTTAGAAACATTCTAACAATGTATAAGTAAGTTCGAATCGTTTAAACCTTATGAAAATACTGAGGGTTTCTAACATTGTATTGATCGTCTTGACGACGGAGTTAAAGTCCATTAGTTTTATGTTTAAATTATTATAATAGATTAGGAGGACCACTTGTTAAGCACCGAACGCGGCGATTGTCCGCCAGTACAGGAAACTGAACTTTAAGAGTATTCACGTAAGGTCGAATGTAAATAAAACAATCGAATACTGTTGAACTAATTTTATCCATACATATTGAAAACTCTTCGTACTGGACCCCAACCAAATTAACGGCGGAGAATCTTAACACCGACTTCTCTTCGACGTCAATGTCATCTAGTTAGGAATGTCTAACTAATACATTCTTTTTGAACTTAGAATCCTTGCACTATTCGCCGCTGGATGGCGTTGTAGGTGTATTGAACATGCCCCCTTGGAAGTACCAGGACGCAGTCATCGATTAATAATGGATACAACACCTCCGGAAGCAGCTCAAGCTGTAGCATTACTTCAAGCAGGCATTGCGCAACGTGAAGTCGCTCAAAGGCTTCGAATCAGCAGATCTTCGGTGCAACGAGTTTACAGACGATACCTAGAGACTGGAGCATTCGATCGCCGTCCAGGTACGGGCAGACCTAGGGCTACATCAGCAGCAGATGATCGTTATATCCACCTTACTGTTCTGCGAAATCGCCACCTCAACGCAGTTCAAGTCCAACAAAGTCTGCGTGACGAACGCCAAGTGGTCATAAGTTCAGATACCGTCGGAAGGAACCTGAGCTGCAACAGGCCCAGCATTAACGGTAGCACACCGTCGAGCACGACTTGAATTTGCTCGAGAGCATAGGGATTGGACATTAGAGCAGTGGAGTAATGTACTCTTCACTGATGAGACCAGGGTGAGTCTACATGGAAGTGATCGACGTCAGAGAGTATAATTATCGTCGCCCTGGAGAACGTTATTCTTAGTGTTGCATCGAGGAAACTGTTGCTTATGGAGGAGGATCTGTAATGGTCTGGGGCGGCATCTCGTTAACAGCACATACAGCGTTAGTTTTCATCGAACCGACGGGCCGTACACGTGGACTGACTTCTTATCGCTACATTACTGAAATCCTTGCAGACGATGTGGTACCTTACGCAGGATATATCGGACAGGATATGCAATTGATGCATGATAATGCACGGCCTCATGTTGCTCATGTGGTGACCCATTATCTACGCGACGTCAGCATTCGTACGATGGCCTGGCCAGCTCGAAGCCCGGACTTGAATCCGATAGAACACTTATGGGATGAGCTGCAACGTTGGGTTCGAGCCCGGGTACCTGCTCCGACAAGGCTTCCAGAGCGGCGAATCGCAATTGCAGAGGAGTGGAATACAATTCCTCAAGATTTTATCGTCAGGCTCGTAAGGTCGATGAATACAAGGATGCTGGCAGTTATCCGAGCAAGGGCCCTCCCCTTCCCAATACGGAATATTGATCAAAAACTTCTTTTTGATTTTATCTTTGTTGTTGGCTTTAATTTTTTTTTTTCAATTTATCATTACCAACGATTGTCACATATTATAAAAGGCAAAATTAAACCTGGTGACTATACAATTAACACTAATGATATTATTACTGCTATGGAAACCACCGATTTATATAAATATTTAGGATACAGGCAGCTCAAAGGATTAGATCACACAAAAATTAAACAAACACTAAACACAGAATACAAGAGTAGAATGGTCGCAGTATGTAAAACCCAGCTCTCCGGAAAACATTTAATAAAGGCGCTGAATACCTACGCAATCCCAATATTAACATACTCATTTGGAGTAATCAAATGGTCGAAAACTTACATCCAGCAGATAGAGAGAACAACACGCACGACACTAACAAAACATAATAACCTACACCCTAAATCTACAATAGAAAGGCTTACCATCAAACGGCAACACGGAGGGAGAGGCCTTATTGATGTCCATCACCTCTGGCAAAAGCAAATAAGTAAATTAAAATCATTCTTTCACACTAAATCCAACACAAGCCACATTCATAAAGCTATAGTAATGAACGATATAAACTATACACCACTCCACCTAAACGAACAAATAGATACACAACCCACTATTAATGAAGACCCACAGAAAAAAAAAATAGAAGATTGGAAAAAGAAAGTATTGCACGGGCGACACCCCCATGATTTAGAACAGTCTCACATAAATACGACAGCATCAAATAAATGGCTAAAGATAGGTAGTTTATTCCCGGAAACTGAAGGATTTATTATTGCAATACAAGATCAAATTATAAACACTAAAAATTACAGGAAATATATTATTAAGGACCCCACAATAACGAATGATAAGTGCCGCAAATGTCACAGCCAACCGGAAACCATTCAGCATATCACTGGGGCTTGCACAACACTCACACAGACAGACTACACCCATAGACACAATCAGGTTGCAAACATCATTCACCAACGTCTAGCTCTCAAACATAAACTGACACAAGATACTAATCCTTACTACAAATACACACCACATAAAGTTCTTGAAAATAATACACACAAACTTTACTACGACCGCGGCATTATGACTGACAGGACCATTCATTATAATAGACCAGACATAATACTCCAGGATAAAGTTAATAAAGTCACTTACCTTATAGACATAGCAGTTCCTAACACACATAATTTGCTTAAAACAATAGGTGAGAAAATTAGTAAATATGCAGAATTAAAAGAAGAGGTGGCCAGAATATGGACACAAGAAAAAGTTTACATAGTACCGATAGTAATCTCCACTACGGGTGCAATACCCAATCACCTCCACCATAGCCTCAAATTAATAGACCTCAAGGATTCAATATACCTACATAACACTCCAAAAGCCGCAATTTTAAACACCTGCAGGATAGTACGAAAGTTCATGCAAATCGAGGAAAATGAAATTTCTCCCCATGACTCACACACACACACGCTTCGTTGACTTGGTTTAGGCCCGTTAACGTAGCAAAATCTAGCTTTAAAAAAAAAAGCTAAGAAACAAATATGTTTTCCCAAAAATAATAATCATTTTATTTTCAAGCAACTAAGGCCCATAGATAAAATACATAAAATAACATTAAACAACAATAATAAACTAATACATATAAAGACCTTTATTATTATACTGTTGTATTTTTGTATGCCTTTGACGGTTATTATGTCTCATGATAAGGTTGAAATCACTAAAAGACCTATAGTGAAGGCTATGCTTAGAGTATCCCTCGGCAATCAAATAAAAAATGATGACAAAGTTCGAAAATGAGCAGGGCACATAACTCGGAGAACAGATGGCTCTGGGGTAAATGGTTTTGGAGTAGCAACCACGTACCAGCGTTTGAAACAGCATCAGTGGAAGGTGTTCCTTAAAGTCGACCGATGACCTTGTAGAGGCCGCGAGAAGTCGGTCGTTGCAGTCAGTGAGAGCGAGGGCGTCTAGCGCTTCTAGCAGTTAGAAACCCTAGACCGGGCGATATGGTAACGCCTACAGGAGGCTTATTTATTTATAACGCCTTCCGTCAATTAACTCTTTTATAGAAAACTGAAAGCAGTATGTCTTTTTCATTACTCATACTTGGAAAATAGGTCTGAAATTGCCTGAAAAGCGGGTTGAAAGTAACACTTTTCTGCCCTAGGGAGAATCGCTTTCAACTGACAGATGTCAAATTATTAAAAAAAACTATTTATATTTTCACATTTCTATTGAACCATGTTGCGACTTCTATACAGCCTCAGCGACCAAAAACTGTTGAGAACAGTGAGAATGGTGATGAGGAATAAGTGGACTGTATGTTTTGCTGGTACAAACTGAATTTATTATAATAATCGACAAATATACAACGCGGTGGCCCGTGGAGAAGTGTTCTGTAAGCGCGAGTGCGCGAAGACGGCCGTCCCTCGCCGCCCGTCGTCGCGTCGCCCGCGCAACCCGTTGCCCGCGTTCCCCACGCCGCGCTCCGCACCGCCTGGCTCAGCGGCTCGGAGGTGCAGTCTGCGGCACCCGAGATGTCGAGGTTCGATTCTCGACATTTCATACTGAAAGTGGCAAGGGTTAATTACAGAATGATATTAACAGAACTGACTGGGTGCCTATACATACAAGAACGCGCCCTTATTGGATGTGTTTATTCTAGAGTGCCGACAATTTATGTTTTTTTTGCCAAAATAAAATCACTTTAATAAGTGTTTTTTTTTGCTTGGATATCTTTGGATAGACGTACTGAGTGCTGTGTTAAAATTTATCCATCTATTTTAATGGGGCCTTATACACAAAATCAAGTGGATAAGGCTCAATAATTTCAAAGGAGAAATAAAGAAAAAATAAGAAAGAAAGAAAAATAATTATTTAACGTCGGTTATTTAAGCACACACACAATAATATAGGCTATATGCCGTAGACTGAATGGAAGATAGGGGAAGTGAAGACCAAGGACGGGACGGAGGAATGTGGAAGATAACCGACTAGGTGGACAGACGATCTCATTAAATTGGAAAGAAGTAACTTGTAACCATGACACAAAACCGCCAAAAATAGAGAAATTCGGAAGAGACTGAAGGTCTCTCAAGAGCGGCTGACCAAGGGTTAAAGAAGAAAAGAAGAAGAAAAAAATATAAAAAAAAGATACAAAATACGGAGGAACATAGTATGTGGTGTGCGACTGCTAAAACGGTCCATTTCAGCATTCATACCAGACAGGTGATGCTGTCTGACGCTGGTCTTCTAATAAACCTTGACTTCCGGAAAAACAGTTTCAAACATAATGTAAAACGTGTAACGTTAAATGCGCAAAACCTCAGGCACCCCAAATGATTCTTGATTCAATTGACCTAAAACTGAGAGAAAAAAAAATCATTAAAAAGCATTTAAAGGTTTTATGTGTTGTTTTAGTATTACTAGCTATTAGATTAACTGGCGAGATCTATTAGTATCCCGCGTATGCGACGATTTGAATTGGACGATAACCATTTGTGTTTGTTTGTTTATCTATTTTTACGGGTTTGCGCACGTGATGCCTTGACCTTTTAATAAATTAACAGGGCAACATTTGTAATGAAGATTTTTTGGAAAAATGTGACCTATATTAGAAAGTGGTTCATTTGATTCTGCCCGTGATTCTGATTAAACTATTTTCAGGTTTTGCGCATTTAACGTTACACGTTGTATAAATAAATGGTTACAAATAAATAGATAATGAGTAAATTAATTAAAAGAGTATTTATCAGTTTGGATAAAAAAAAATGCAAGCACCCACACACAATTACACACAATATATTTCCGTCACATATTTTTTCATTGAATGACGTAGTTTACAGAAAAGCAAACTGTAATAGTACAACAACATAATTAGTTAGAAGTAACATCAAGGATATCTGTAGCCCAGCTCCGATATAGAACAGGCCACACGCGGTCATCTTACTGAATGTACGATTTGTCAGTATCACTTTCTTGCACAGTCGTTCTTGACTCTCTGTAAGGAACATATTATTCATGTTAAAGCCACACACATCTTTTGATTTAATGTTTGCTTGTTTTGGAAAACTTCTTCTTAGCTTATCAACATCATCATCATTTAGTCAATACTAGCATTTTACGTGGAGTGAATGCCAATTAAACCTCATGTCAAGCTTGTTTACCTAGTAATCCTAACTACCCATACTGTCTGCCAAAGATCTACTACTACTCTCCGAAGCACGGTGTAGGTCCATTATTTATCTCTTGATAATGATCTTTTCACAGTTTTGACTTATCATAGTCAGCTTTTAACGTCCTACTGTAGGGACACAGGCATCTTTTCTAGAAGAAATGGGCTATTATGCCCAGTACGACTTGGTACATTTCACAATATGTCTCAAACGGTTCATGGTCGGATAAAATCAAAGTAATAAATTCGAGAAAAAGGAGAATGCAGAATTTCAATAAAAGATTTCACAGTCAACTTACTTGTATAGTTTATATTCTTCATACTCTGAATACAAGCTGTCTCTGCTTCCTCGATGGCAATGTAAAATTTTTCAGAGTACACGTTCTGTATGATGATTAGAACCATGTCCTTTCCTAGCCATAATATTGTGAGACTCACCAACTTCCAATTCACAGATGTCTAGAAAGTGAAATGCTTTTAAATAGCCGTTATAAGAGGTGGAATAATATATCTTCATCTGTTAGCGAATTTCATCTTCATTGTTTAGGTGTTAAACTGGCCTTACAACAAAATAAAGGCTTCACAGTCTATTAAGATAAAAATTGACCTGGAAAAGCGGTTATATGACTGCTACAGCCAGGAGAAAACGGACAGAGAAAACCTGCAACTTATGGCACGTAATCTGAATTACACCATTAATACCTTGCAAGAACAAGTACAAACCCTTCAAGGAGAATTAAATTGCTTGAAGGAAAAAAATAGAAAGTAAAGAACCCTTAAAAACACAGGAAAGCGAGAAAACAATATTTGTCCAGCGTACAAAAGTGACGTTGAATATTGCACGGACGAGGATGAAGTCGCTAAAGAGACTGAGTGGATGAGGGCCAAGAGCAGGAAGATGAGGAAGCTTAATACCACCCTTTCTCCAAAACACGAACCCGAAACAAGTGCCCAACAAGAAAAACAACTAAAAAATGCGAAAGAAACTTCGATCAAAAAAGTGCCCCGCCACCGCCAATCATAATAGATGGAGTTAAAAACTACCGAACGTTTTACGACTCGCTAACTGAAATAATTTTATTACAGCTGAATCATTTATTGCAAACATGATGAATGGGGATTGTGTGAAAGTTAACGCCAAAACAGAAGACTCTTATAGAGTAATTACAAGGTTGTTAACAGAAAAAGACTACCATTGGCATTCGTACGAGAATAAGCAAGCTAGACCAATAGAGTTGTTGTGAAAAAATTGCATTCTTCTTGCCAACTTCAGGTTGGCACCTGATCAAATTAAAGACGATCAACAACAAAAGGACTAAAAATAGAAAAAGTACATAATCTATGGCATAAAGTACATTGTATTGGTGTAAAATTGAAATACACAGTCTTAAAAATCCCAAACTTGTTCCCCAATGCAAGAGATGCCAGGCATATGGACATACTCATAAATACTGCAGAAAAGAGACAAGGTGTGTAAAATGCACTGGCAAGCATCTTACAGCCAACTGTACCAAATCTCCCGAGGAGAAGCCAAAATGTGTTCACTGTGGTCTACCTCACCCTACCAATTATAGAGGGTGTGAAGTAGCTAAACAAATTCAAGTCAATCATCACAATGAGTTGCAGGCGGTCCTAGACACAGAAAATATAGACGTGTGTTTGGTCTCTGTTTTTTGACAATGTTGACATTTTCTTAATTTTTTATTTTATTGTATGCTATTCCAATGACATGCTATTTTAAATTATAATTCTATTGTAAACCAATTATTTGCATGCCTATGTGACGGCAAAATGTGGAGAACTCTATTCTAAAAGAACACCATGTATGTACCTATAACCCATGTTTGCAAAGATTAAATGATTTGATTTGATTTAAGCAATCTTTTGTCAAATTAAGAGAATACAGGGTATATAATTCACTCCACCCTGACAACTGTGCCAGAGGATGTAGCGCGGTTATAATCAAAGAAAACATTAGTCACTACGTGCAGTGTAAATATGAAGAACAAGATATCCAAGCCGTGGCAGTATCTGTTAAAACCAAATATTGTCACATATCCATTGCAGCCGTATACTGTCCTCCACGGCACAAGAAAAGAGCGATATTTACTTCTCTTTGACCTATTAGGCCAAAGGTTTATCCGAGGCGGCGATTTTAATGCTAAGCATACGCATTGGGGATCAAGACTTACCACAACTAAGGGAAGGCAGCTCTTAAGCGCAGTCAAAGAAACACATTCCGAAGTTATGAGCACAGGTAAACCAACGTATTGGCCAACTGACCACCAGAAAATACCGGATCTTATAGATTTTTTTATGTACAAATATATCCGCCAATTACGTCAGTTTGGAGGAAGGTTTTCATATGAATTCGGACTACTCGTCAATTATACATGCTCAGTCAAAAAAACATATTCAAACAAAGCCACATAACACTGGTTAATAAATTAACAGATTGGTAAAGTTTTGCCCTTGATCTAGATAATATGATAGACCTTAAAACTTCTATAAAAAAGCAAGATCAGCTTGACTTAGAAGTAAAAAAATACATTGGTAGCATCCAACAATGTGCGTAGAACAACACTCCGCAATGAATACGTAAATATAAGGGATTTATCTATCCTAAGGAAATTATGGATTTACTATCTGAGAAAAGGAGACAAGCAGCAAACAAGGTGCCCGCCAGATAAAACATCATTAAATAACCTAACAAAACGATTAAAGAGAAAAATTCTACAATTTGAGGATGAATCTCTGAGTGCCAACCTTCTGCAGCTTACCAATGACAAATCAACGGATTATTCTCTTTGAAAAACGACAAGAAATCTAAAAAGGCCGATTACACAAATACCGCCCATCAGAAGTAGCGACGGAAAATGGGTCATAAATAATGACCAAAAAGCGTTAAGATTTGCTCACTTAGAAGAAACTTTTCAACCCAATGAAAGCTCAATAGAAATACTTGAGAGTGAAAATGTATCCCCAAACCAAAGCTTAAGCTTGTGACACCAGCAGAAGTAATGAGAGAAATTCAAAATAACATTAGCTCGAAAAAGTCTCCGGGTTACGATCTCATTACAGGTGAAATTTTAAAACACCTCCCGCGCAAAGCCATAGTAAAGCTGACCAAGCTTATCAATGCTTCATTTATATTAAAACATGTACCTGAGTCATGGAAGGTTGCTGAAGTCATTATGATTGCAAAGCCTGGGAAACCACCCCATGAAGCATCATCATAAAGACCTATTTCTCTGTTGCCCGTGTTATCAAAACTTTTGAAAAACGGTTATTGAAACGGTTAAAACCAATAATAGAAGATAGAGACCTTATTCCAAATCATCAATTTGGCTTCAGGGAAAAACACTCAACAATAGATCAGGCACATAGAATAACTAACATCATTGAAAAAACGCTTGAAAACAAAGAAGTCTGCGCCACCGTGTTTTTAGATGTCAAAGTCATTTGACAAAGTTTGGCACAAGGGTCTAATATTCAAGCTCAGAAGCATGCTACCAGAATTTGCAGATATCCTAGAGTCGTACATTACTAACAGAATGTTTAGAATACGGCAGGATGACGCATATTTCGAGCTAAAAGCTATAAAAGCTGGTGTACCTCAAGGAAGTGTGCTAAGCCCAATTTTGTACTTGTTATACACATGTGACATCCCAGAACTGGAAAACCACACCATTGCGACCTCTGCAGATGATACTGCAATTATGGCTACCGGATCAAGCCACAGAGAAGCAGTAGAAAAAGTTCAACTAGCTGTGAACAAAGTTTATGCCTGGACACAAAAATGGAAGATCAAACTGAATGAGTCGAAATCAATTCACATTGACCTAACAAACAAACACTTACCCAATCTACATTAATGGTACGCAAGTACCTTATGCTAATACAGCGAAATACCTTGGCATCACTCTCGACGCCAAGTTGCGTTGGAAAGCTCATGTCAAAAAGAAAAGACAGGAACTCGAAATACGATATAAAAGTATGTATTGGTTACTCGGAAGGAAATACAAATAATAAAATAACCCTATACAAGCATATTCTGATGCCAATCTGGACGTATGGCATCCAACTTTGGGGCTGTACTAAACAAAGCAATGTCAAAATAATCCAGCAATTCCAAAATGAAGGCTGTCAATGCACCCTGGTACATAAGAAATGACGACCTTCATCGTGACCTTAAAATGGGATTCATCACCACCATTATGCAAACATTTGCTGAAGCCCAAGAACACAGACTCCAACGACACGTGAATGTTGAGGCAATCCAGCTGCTAGAGAACACAGACTTAGTGCATAGGCTAAAGAACTAAACCTTTTGAATTAGTGTAGTGTACAAAGTGAATGAGTAATAGTAACAATGTTGTGCTATACATAATAACACATGAACATAGTGTTTTATAAATTATACATTAGACTCTAAGAAAGTGTAAAAGTGCAAATGAACGCTATTCTTAGTTTTAACATATTCTATCACGTAAAATATAAAATATATCACATAAAACAACAAAGCGTTCGATTCACTTAAACACGCCAAAATATGGGAAGTGCTTGAAACACAGGGATTAGACAAAAAATATATACGGCTCATTAGCAATATCTACCAGGACATGACAGCTAAAGTACGAACAGAAAGAATAGGCGAAGCTTTCCCTATACAAAGAGGAGTTAGACAAGGCGATCCGCTATCACCGAAACTTTTCTCAGCAGTTCTGGAATTCATATTTAGACGCCTCGAATGGGACGACTATGGACTAAATATTAACGGAGTACAGCTGAACCATTTAAGATTCGCAGACGATCTAATACTTATTACAGGTGACGCGAGTAGCCTACAGGAAATGCTCGAACAACTTACACTCGAAAGTAGAAAATGTTGGTCTGTCAATGAACACCTCAAAAACTAAATTAATGACAAATGCAGAAAAAGTTCCCATTAAAATTGACAGTACGTAGATGGAATATGTGAATGAGTACACGTATCTTGGACAAATTATATCTCCAAAAGACCTGACAAAGAAAGAAATCAACAACGGAATTAATCTAACCTGGAAAAAATACTGGTCCTTGAAAGAAATCGTTAAAAACCCACCATTGAAATATAAGAAAAAAGTATTTGATTCATGTATTCTACCCGTTATGACGTATGGATGTCAAACATGGAGTCTAACAAAACAAGACATTCGCGCATTAGAGAGAGACCTGCCAACATGAGATGGAAAGAAGTATGCTCAATATTAAACTAAGAAATAAAATAAAACTTGAAACAATCCGGAAGCCTACTAGGGTTACAGATGTGACATACTGTGTCAAAAAACTTAAGTGGAGGTGGACAGGCCACATGATGAGGAACAAAAAAAACAAATGGGCTAAGGATGTGACCGAATGGTGTCCAAGACAACATAAAAGAAAGAGAGGGAGATAGCGTCGTAGATGGGAAGACGACATAAAAAGAATTGCAGGCGCTACATGGAGAAGGAAGACACACGACCGCACTTTATGGCAAGCTTTAGGGGAGGCCTATATGCTGAATAGCAAGACAATCTTCGCGCAACTAGTGTCTATGTAAAATATTTATTTTAGTTTATAAGCAATTTCGTTTTATAAGATTGTTCAATAAATACTTTATTATTATTATCACGTAAAATATTAAGTTAGAGTTAAATTGCTTATTAGTCTTTTATGCTAGATCGTAATTAATTATTAAGAATATTGCTTTTAGAAATAAACAAAAAAGTATTTAAAAAAATCTGTTGGCGAAGTTGACACAATAGTTAAACAATGGCGTCAGACCCAATTGGTCGGGCTTCACAGACGGATGCGATGCGCAAAAGATGAAACAGAACAATAGATGTTTTGAGTACGTGAAAACTCGTGCGCCTGAGGCGGGGCGAAGTTCCTAAATACCCGCGGGGGTATTCGCGAACTTACATCTTTGCATCGTGGTAGCAGGACATCAGGAAATAGGGATAGATCAAATAACTCAATTGTTTTTTTATAACACACAGCGCCATCTAGTGCCACACTAAGCTAGGCTTGTGTCGTGGACACCAGATAGTTGATATACTACAAATATACTTTTTTGTTTGTAAATACATACTTATTATACATATAAACAACCATGACTCGGAAACAAATGTCCATGCTCATCACACAAACATTTGCGACCTAAGAACGTAAGGCAGCCTCATTACCACTACGCCATTCAGGTCGTCAATTACTACCCTTACCTCATCATGTTGAGCCGCAGTTTCTAAAATTGTTTCTACGTAGCACAAAGTACGGCCAAATATATTGATAGTACTGAGCAACTTGGCAAGACTGGTTGTCAGACTTTTTGGGCCACTACGACTGCCAAAGATGGACAAATGACAGCCGGGATGAACAGCTTAACGTCCTTTCCGAGGCACGGAGAACACATTATGAAACATATAAAAACGGGTATTTATCTAGAATTTACCTTTAATTTAAGCCCTACGTTTCGACCGGATTGCACCAGCCATGGTCGCGGAGAGACTGAAGTATTGGAGGTATCA
Source organism: Xestia c-nigrum (assembly GCA_916618015.1). Classification (NCBI taxonomy): domain Eukaryota; kingdom Metazoa; phylum Arthropoda; class Insecta; order Lepidoptera; family Noctuidae; genus Xestia; species Xestia c-nigrum. The sequence continues at coordinate 2,255,892 of OU745248.1, forward strand.
CGAAAGCAAAGCGAAGGCGTTTATTCAACTACCCTCACTTGATCTTCAAAAATGTTAATTAAGGTCGGTTCATACTAAGACAGTGCACTACACTAACAGTGTCCGTATATTGAAGCGATTTCACTTGACGAGAACACTTAGTGATCACTGGATTCCAAGCGGAAGATAGTATAAAGCCGTCTTCGCGATTGAAATTAGGGTACTTCTTGATCTAGTGAGGATAGTCTATTTTAGTTATTTTTATAGTATTGTGTCATACAGTATTTTACTATGGGGACGGGCTGCAGACATCGAGTCTATTTTTGTTCTGCAGAAGAGAACCATCAGAGCCATATATGAATTACGTAGACGTGATTCTCTAAGAGAACTGTTTAAGGAAATTAATATCATGACAGTACCTTGTCAATACATCTATGAAAACATCATGTATGTTAGGAAAAATCTGCATTTATTCAGTAAAAGAGGTGACAGACACCACTATAATACTAGAAATAGGGACCAAATAGTTCAGCCAGGTTTCAGGCTTGCTAAAGTAGATTCATCTTTCATGGGGTTCTGTTTAAAATGTTACAATAAAATACCTCCCCACATTTTACAACTGAATGAGACGAAATTTAAATCTTGTGTAAAACGCACACTATTAGGCAAGCATATTATAAGCTGGGAGATTACATTGAGGATAAAAATGCTTGGCTAAATGCTGGTCCTGCTCCGCAACCATAGGTGCAAACTTATTGGACAATATTATTGTGGTAGCTGCAGAAGATTGTAAAAATATTCTTGCATTGTATGTAGTTGTATTGTAGATTCTATCTCTTAGTATTGTATAATTGCATAGCACATGTGTGAGTACCATGTACTGTAAAGCTACCATTTGCATTTACGAGTAGTTATCTTTCATTGACTTGAATATGCCTTGGTGGCTGAGAGAATGTCATGCTCGCTTAAATGTCTTGCTGATGGTGGCGGGTGGGTCGGGTCATTTAGTTCCCTTCAATATGGTTGAATTGAATGGCGCTGATCCATGCGTCATGTTCGTGAACGGGCGCTGTCAGTCGGGACAGGTCATCTCTTAGCTGCCATGGATCATTTGAATTGCTTTATTTTATAAATTGTTGATTTATTTCTTTTTTTACTCTGGACGCTCTTATTGTGCACGTCTTTCTACATCGTTCTCACATATATGTATAATCTTAACATGAAAGATGTAACCAAGATTTTGTAACAACATTTTTGATTGAAAAGAGTGTCCATGGAGTTTCTTGCCCGTTCTTCTCCATAGAGATCTACGCTAGGGAATGGGCAACTACAGTACATTCTCAAGTTATTATGCCTTGTGTCTGTGACTGTAGCCTTTTTTTTTTCTCGTTGTATCGACATTCAAAAGTGTCGTAATGGTCTAGTTGAAATAAATGATTTGAGTTTGAGTTTGAGTTTGAGTTTGAGTTTGATCTCAATTGCTTCCCGAACCATTTTTAGTGCTTCTCATTGGCAATGATTTTTGGGTAGTGTAACTTCATCCAGTGGTGCAACACGGCTGGTGCAATCCCGTCAAAATGTTGGGCTATAATAAGAATTTGCGATAAATACCCGTTTTCCTAATGTTTTATAACATGAAAGCTTTCAAGAAACTTTCAGATGTCCTATTTTGTCAAAGGTAAATGTGCTGTTTTGATAAATTTGGTTTTTGGAGGATACATTTGTCTATCATCAGAAAAGAAAAACAAAAGTAAAAAGTAGTGAAAAGTATAGAATCCAGAGAAGTTTAAAATCCAGAATGGCGTAGATTTCTTAAGAACAGCCCGGCCAACGAATACTGCCACTTGAGTTTGGTAATTCTTCGGGCTACGTCGGTGACCTTGGTTCTCTTGCGGATGTCTTCATTTTTGATTCGATCACGCAAGGATACTCCGAGCATAGCCCTTTGGGTGACTTTTAGCCTTTTGATAAGGTCTATTGTGAGCGACCACGTTTTGGTCCTGTATTTAATCACCGGGAACACACACTGGTTATAAACTTTTGTCTTGAGACACTGTGGTTAGTTGGACCAGAAGATACCGCGCCGCTTCCCGAACGCTGCCTAGCCGAGTCAACAAATTATATCAAAATATTGTCCCACCATGTTTCAGGTACGCCAGAAGCTGATAGAAAAAGCACCCAATTTACGAGTGGGAGTGAGATGCCGGTAAGGTAAGTAAGTAAGTGGACGGCACTGATAAAACTCGGTATCTAATAGATGATCACGACCACGATCCACGGACCGGCCTAGGCAACCAAACAACACTTACTTTCAGCCAAGCACTTTCACTCGTACATTTGGTGGCTTATTTACCTACTTGAACAAAGAATGTAATTGTATACACCTTCGTGTGTCTGGTCTCTGATCCTAATTTGAGTGGGTGTCACATGCAATCAACATGACCTTGGTTTTGTACATGTTCATTTTAAGACCCACTCTTTTGGGAGCTCTACTGAGGTCATCGAGCTTTACGAGCGAGCGAGCGTACTAACGTCCTCCATGGTCTCAGCCATGACATAATAGTGACGGTGAACCGAAGGTCAGTGATGGGGCTACTCGCTATTATCGTTGAAGCCTAGTTCTCTCCAGACCAGAACCTTGCAGACACTCTGCAGTAAAGCGGTGATTAGTTTCAGAGATATGACGGATTAGATTGTTCGTGTTTTATTTTTGTCTTATTTACATCTTTTCTTAGGCCTCTTGTCCACGTCATGGTTGTTCAACCGTACGGCGTGTTAACCGTACCATGACACGGCAAAACCACCGGGCGTGACAACCGCCAAGTACGACTCAGTACACGGCGGCGGCGCTGCCGTGCCGTGGCATCGCCGTGCACGTCTACAAGCTTCCATAGTGATCCATACAACACTGAGGACCGTGCCTACACACGGCGAGTTAACCGTAGATGTTCACGGCGAGAGAGACAAGAGGCCTTACGCTAGCTATCTTACCATCACTTTTGACACTTTCTTGTACACTTCGTAAGCTTCCAAAATGCTTTTATAAGTCTTGAACAATTTCATGCACTTTATTTGATCATTTTCTTGTCCGTCATCCATCAAGTAGATATTTTTGATCCATTCCTCGATAAATTTGTTTAACAGTATCTGAATTTGAAAAGCATACACATAGCGGAGATCTATACCAACAAATGCCAATTCACTGATAAAATGCACGAAACTTTCGATGTTAAACAAAATATGAAGTACAACAATACAGAAAACGTTTACACAAACAACAATCGATACCGAGGCCCAATTGTAGACAATTGAACTGTGAATACTATTACTATCATCAATGTTCTTATGTATGATTTGGATCATAATGACAAGCAAAATGTTGTCGTTGCTGTAGACCATATCGAGAATAAAACCCACGATAATAACTAAACTTTCGTGCATAGCCAAATATATCGAGATTATCATAAGTATTGCATTATTATCATTCCCCGTAGTGAGGTTAAACTCATCAGTTATTAATCCGTGCAGAGACACAATAAACACGAAAAGAATATAAAAGAACTCGAGTATCAAAAACTTTAGTTTTTCGGGAGTTATGTAATTGTCTCGAATACAGAATTTTGATGAAATTAACAGAGTCTGCAGTAAATAAAACGGGTAAAACAGTTTTTGAACTTCTTCATCTAATCTGTTATTGAACGATACTTCTGCTGGGTAAGACGAAATCTTTTGCATTACTCTGTGTTTTAGAAACATTCTCACAGTGTATAAGCTAAGTTCGATTCGTAAAACTTTACGAAAATACTGAGGGGTTTTAATATTATATTGATCGTATTGACGACAGAGTTTAAGTTCACTATGTTTAAATTACTGTAATGGATTAGGAAGACCACTTTAAGTCACTATTAAACTTGTTTACAATATCTATCTATTTTAATTTGACATGATGGTTTATTTTTAGCCCTAGCCCAGTCAGTCATGAAAAGTAAGGCCCAGAGAAAATTAAATTATAATTATACTGTTTGCGATAACAACGATTTAAAAGTAAACAAAAATGTATTCAATTCAAATAAGAACGACCCGGCACGGTTACCTATTCTAAGCCTTAGAAAAACAACTATTATCCACGTTCTAATGCTCCAAGGCAGCCCGCGAAATTTTCTTACGTTTTTGCAATTTGCAGGGCAGTGCTAGTTTTTTTTTTTTTTTTTCGTTTGCGTAAGGACGTGTTACGTATCGTGTGTCACTAGATCACAAATATTATATTACTATTTGAAGTTTTAAATGGAGGCGAAGTGTAGCGGCTGTGATGCTGTTGTTAATGATTTACTATTTATGGAGTGTTCTCGAGTAAAGTGCAAGAAGAAATTCCACCTTAGTTGCCTGGCCTTAACAACGGAAGATATTAAAGCTTTCACGCCGAAATACAGGAGTATGTCCCGAGTGCACATGCACAATGCAAAAAGGGGTAATACAGATACACCTGTTCGAGGTACTGCAGTTGCCAGCAAAAAGTGTTCACCGAGCAGCAATGTATACACCACCGAGAGAGGCAGTCGTCGGAATACAAGTGAATTAGTTGATACGGAGAGCCTACTTCTAGACGAGATACGGGAGTTTCGATGGGAGGTGCAGTGCAGCAGCGGAAATATTTTTTTTATTTCAAAATAGATTTATTAATACGGAAAAAGAATTAAAGCAAATATTGGAGGTAGAACAGCAAAAGGCAAAAAAGGTTGAGATGCTAGAAGCAAGAATTATAACGTTAATGGAAAGAAATGAGAGCCTGGATGCTAGTCTAAAGAGGAGTCAAACAGTAGTTCCAAATCAGACAGAGCCTTTGCTTGCTCTTCTCTCTCTAAAAGCTTGACACCGTCTTTTGCAAAAGCCGTCAAAGACAAGCAGAAGCAGGTAGTTGATAATTAAGTAGAGTTAGTGTAGTGTAGTAGTGAGTAGTTGATAAATAAGTACCAGCAAAGCAAGTTGTGGCCACGAAATCAACGACAATAGTATCGAACGAGGAACGAGTAGTAGTAAATAGAGAGAGGAAGTCTGAGTAGGTATGTTTTTATTTTGGAAAAGGAGGAGGAGGAAGAAAATTGGACTACTGTTGTACGGAAAAAAACTAGACACTTGAACAGCGAAGTAAAAAAAGGCGGAAATACCAATGCAATCGACATACAGGGTACAGAAAAGAAAAGATTCTTACACGTGTGGCGTTTGCAGAAACAAACAATGATGCTAAATTATAATTTTTTTTTTGCGTAAAGTTACTTAGTTTGATATACAGAATGCTTAGTTAACGGCTTTGTGATGAGGTGAAATACACCCTGTACAAGTAGCGTCCTCTGTTGTCGAAAAGCGGAAACAGTAAAGTAGAAACGTCTTTCCGTTTGTGACACTTGCTACTAGAGGGCACTAGTAACAATGGATGGTTTACGCATAATTATCGATTTAGTGCTCGCTTTCCGACACCAGGGGCGCTGTTTTATGAATGAGTATTGTAATATTATGAATGAATGTCGTAGCAGTCGCCTCTCAACACTACGGGGCAGCACTGTAGAAACTGCTCGAATATTCTAGAAGTTTCTGGAACCGGATGTTGATTGTAAACGCGTGTTTTCCGCCCACATTTCGATTGTGGGGCCGTGTTCACTTCCAGACACGAAAGAGAGCACTAGTTTCGTAAGTTTTAACCGCGTTTAGATAGAATTGTTGAACTGTAGCCATCCTTGCCCGAAACCAGTGATTGTAATAATAGTTGTAATAGTTTTAAACCTGTGGATATACTGACAATAAATCTTGTAATAGTGTTCTTATTATTTAATTGCTACTCGAGTAGTCCTCTGTCCTCAACACTCATGGTACATTTATCCTGAGTGGTACACTGTTGAAATAATTCGTGACAGAAGGTTGAAGGCTTCTTTACACAAGCAGTACAAGGCAAGCGGGTCAAGGGTCGATTAGGAAGCATTTGCTCTGTGTAGAACCCACATCAAAAATATGTTAATAGTGGCACAGCAACAATATCGGAGCCGTGTGCAGGGGCAAATGCTGAGTGATCTTAAATCGTTTTGGAATTTTGTCAAGTCTAAAAGAGGCACGAAAAGCCCGCAAACCATTGTGAAAGATGGGGTAGTATTATCTAGCCAGCGGTCTGTGGAAGAGTTTGTGGCTTACTTTTATTCTGTGTATAAGGAAGTGCGACCAGAGTTGGATGTAGACGCGGCTGTAGCCAGCGCAAATAGCGGAAACGCAGCAGCGCGAGAATACTTGCACCAATTGCAGTTAGGAGACGTGAGTCGTGAGCTTCTTGATCTTAAGTCGAAAAGGTCCTCAGGGCCGGACGGCATTCCGCCTTATATATTTAGGGTTTGTCGTTTAGCGCTGGCTAGGCCTTTTCATATTAATAACCAGTGCCTCAAAGCTGCCGTGTTTCTGGAGAGGTGGAAAGTGACTCGCGTTGTTCCGGTTCCGAAAGCAGGGTCAGCAGAATCGGTGGATGGATACAGACCAGTAGCGGTATTGTCTACGCCGGCGAAGGTGATGGAAGCAGCTATGCATAAGAGCATATATCTTCAGGTTAGAGCACAGCTGTCAGACGCTCAGCATGGGTTTCGACCAGCAAGAAGTACCACCAGTTATCTTCTCTGCCACATGGCTCATCTGGTGCCGACGGTGGATGGTGGAAGGCAGACTGATGCTGCTTACTTTGACTTTCGAAAAGCATTCGATCTAGTCGATAATGACATTTTGCTTAAAAAGTTTGCAGGTATTGGTTTCACTCCACACTCTCTCCAGTTATTTGCCAGTTATTTGAGAGATAGGCAGCAATATGTGGAATATGCGGGACATGTGTCAGATCCATATTTTACTAGATCTGGGGTAAGTCAAGGTAGTACCTTGGACTTTGGGCTTTCTTCTGGTGGTAAACGACCTACCTGAAGTAGTCCAAGACGCGTCTTGTCTGTTGTTTGCTGACGACCTCAAATTGTCACTCGCGGTAAAGAGCAGCGATGACTGTGTCAGGCTACAGAGGGCTATTGATAGGGTAGTTAGATGGAGCAAAGAAAATCTCTTAGAATTTAATAGCTCGAAGTGTATGACCATCACTTTTTCTCGCGCACACAATCCCATCGTACATACCTACTACATTGATGGGTTGCCTAAGGAACGGGTCACAGAAGTCATAGACTTGGGAGTGGGATTTAAAACCGGTTTGACTTTTCGGGATCACATCAGGCGTTCTTGTAAAAGAGCGTATAGAAATTTAGGTTTTATGCTTCATACGGTCCGAGGTTTCACGAAAGTGAAAGCTATGATTATAGCATTGTATAATGCATTGGTGAAGAGCCAGTTAGAGTGTAATGCAGTCATCTGGTCTCCGCATGAAGCTAAATATAGTCTCATGCAGGAAAGGGTACAAAATAAATTTATAAGATATTTATACATGCGTTACTACGGAGTCTATCCCTTTTACCCGTTAATGTATCCAACATAATTTATTTTAGGTATGGTAGGTTACAATGAGGTTTGGGTTAGGAGAGATCTTTTTAAATTGCTGAAAGGGAAGGTGCATAATGCAGTTATTTTAGGCCAGGTGAGTCTGTGTGTTCCGGACAGGTACGTGTGGCGGCGACGGCAGCCGCGACTGCTAGTGGAACCGCGCGCTCGGACCAATCTGTTAAAGGAGGCGCCGCTGACGCGTGCACTGCGCACGCTCAACCTCATAGCGAGTGAGGCAGACTTATTCTGTTGTTCTCTGGGTGAATTCACAAGGAATGCTTTGTTTGTAATTAGTTATAGGTATTAGTTATAAGTAACAATTAAGTTAAGCTAAATATTTACCGCATTGGTTAGCTGTAATGGTAGATTTGTGTGGATAAATAAAACAAATTAAAAAAAAAAACATATCGGTCGCGACTGTAAGATGTTTTAAGTAACAGAATTATAGTCATCAAAATTATCAATACAACCCTCCAAGTTCATAAGAGTCGAAGAAGGCCTTTGTCCGTGAAAAATTCGTTCATCGGCTCTTACGAACTTACTACGACATAATAGTAAAAAACCATGTTAGACAAACTAGTATTTTTAATCAGTTTTAATGAAGTCTAAATCACAAATAAGCGAACTGTAGCAAAACAACAATGTAGTTAGTAAGAAGACTCAAAAGACTTAATTGTAACGCAGCGTCTACGTAAAACAGGCCACACAGACGTAACTTGCTGAATGATGCTCGATGAAAGCGCAGTACGTTCTTGCAGAGCTTTTTCTCATCATCTGTAAATTTTTGTAACACTAAAATAAGGTAAATGATAAAAAAAGACTATTTATTCCGTCAGATAGATTTCCAAAAAATATTGGAGACATATATTTTCGTTTTGCACGTAAACACAAAATGATACAGTTCGTAGAAAAAACTCCTGTGAAGTCACATTTGAGTAAAGAAAAACAGGCAAAAAAAACCCAGACCCGACAGAAAAGTAACATACCTCAGTTTTTTTGTTATTATTTATTTAATCATATTATATAGTTTTTATATTCGAAATCAATGGCTAACACCAAAATATTGCCTTATGTTTTTGTTCAGGCTTTACACTAAAAAAGTACAAAATGCCTACGTATCTACACAATTCGTAAATATATGTAACTAAATGACGTAGAAAAGTAAGTAGTTATGGGATGTATTAAAAAATAAAAAATAATGTTCGTATAGGAAGTTATTTTAATTTAAGTTATTTTATTTTATTTTTTTTAGTCAGTTAGTGTCTGACACGTCCTCTCGCTCCACCCAAGGGCGAGAAATGTCATTAGATGATTTTAAACCACCTTAAAAAAAAAACCTAAGTTGAATGTTGTACTAGAAGTTCAAAAATTATATAATACAGCTGTATCTCCAGGTCTCCTGGATACATCCCATAACTATTTATCGTCATTTAGTTACATACATTACGAATTGTGTAGATAAGTAGGCATTTTGTATTTTTTTAGTGTAAACCCTGAACAAAAACATAAGGCAATATTTTGGTGTTAGCCATTGATTTCGAATATAAAAACTATATAATATGATTATATAAATAATAACAAAAAAACTGAGATATGTCACTTTTCTGTCGGATCTGGGTTTTTTTTATATGGGACGTGACCGTTCTTCTTTTTACTGGAAAGTGACGACAAAAGACCCACTCATAATCTTTGACGCGTTTTATCTTGGTCTTGGTCTTAGTTTTTATTAATTTGATAAAACAAATAAATTTTTCAAGTTATTTTAGATAATGTAACAAAACAGAATCATATTTTTAGTCAAAATCATCTCTAAATTATGTATGATTTTGAAACATTGTCACGTAATTTCCTATGATTTCTACTTTAAATTTAAGCGTCACTTGTAGTCAACATCACCATTAACCACTCAACTGTGGAGCTGTCAGAATTGCGCCGGTCCTAACATGTGGGGCCATTCCTAGTGACCGCAAGCGATTCCGGCGCGTCTCATTAAAACAACGATATCTCCGAAATTACGTTAGTTAGCTCGCTATCAGTTACATCATTGGAATCTTTATTAAATTAGCTAACAGGTTATGTAGTTTAGTATAGTTTTGCCTTGTAATTTATTAGTAATTGGGAGGTGTGTCAGTGTCAGGTAATTTTTAAACGTTTCTTGAGTAAAGGTCATTGTAATTAAAAAAATAATCCATTATTTCGAAAAAATATTGTTTTTCGTCGACAGATACACATTGCTTCACTTAAATAAAACAAAAGAACAGACTTCACCCTATATTTTTTTTATCTCACGAGCATTACAATAACATGACGTCATTGACGAGTGCCGTGTTCGAAACAAAAGAATGGGTTTGTTTACGTTTCTATTCTAAGATCCATGTTCACCGAAAAGATAACAGTCTGATTATTTAAAAACAGCTGTCACTGTGACATGTTCCCATACCAAAAATGTGTTTAAAACAGCTGTTTTTAGATAATCAGACCGTCATCTTTTTGGTGAACATGGACCTAAGAACGCTAAGTGCCTAGTGGCTTTGTTCACATATTAATATGAATATTTGGTTTACATACTTGACACAGGCTGAGTATCAGCTGTTTAAAGTGTGTTTAATTAATTAGTATAAAATAATTCAAATATACACTTGATAACTGGCGTAAAATTAACCTACACTACACTGCTGTACATAGACCTCCCCAATATCACGCTTTCAGCTCGATTTTCGGCCACTCTCTCTATCCATCTCTTACCAGCCAGTATGAGGAGATCGTCACTCCACCCAGCCTGATGGTGTCCCAACGACGTTTGCTAGTTCGCGGTCTCCACTTAAGAACACGTCGACCCCAATGGTCATCAGTTCTACACATTGCCAGTTTACCTTATTTATTCTGTGGGCTGTGTCAACGACTTTGATCCGCTCAACACTATCGTGAAAATGATTTGATTTTAGCAACTTGTGTCCTGAGAATATCGTCATCATTCTCCTACCAATATAAATATAAAGGGTGTTAAAATAACCTAAATGAAGCCAAAATATACGTGTTCTTCCCGTTTTTGTTATATTTGTTTTTTGTTCGAGACCATACCTGGGAGCCTTTTAGTTACAGAGATATGAAAAAACAAGTTTTAATGTTACAACTTTACTTTAAATTGATTGTTTTAATATGTATTTTTAGTTTATATTTTTTTTTTATTTTTTTTTTATGAATGTTTATGTGAAGTTGTATTTTTTATGTACATGTGTTTTTTTTTATTTTTATATTCTGTATGGACAATGTCTGAAAAAAAAGTAATACCTCCACGACCCCATGTCATCCTTACTAGTATATAAATGTGAATGTAAGTTTGTTTGTTACGCTTTCACGCGATAAATCCATCACCATTGAATGCGTTACAATTTGTCCTACCGTAAAACTTGATGTTTGACCTCCAAAAAGTCGTTTCCGAGCTTTATTTTTTGCGTAACGTTCCTTAGTTTGATGTACAGTATGCATGGTAGCTGGCTTCGTTAAAGGTTTGATTACGCCTTGTATAAAATGTACGAAGTGTATTTAAACCAACCTGAACAAGTTGCCTGCAATACAAGTGAGCAGGTGTCTTGGACACTTTGTACGGCGATGTAAAATTTCTCGCATTGCTGACTTAGCAGAGTTTGCAGCGTCAAATTCTTCATCATCCACACGCATACGGAAACCAACGCCATTACAGAAGCATCCTTAAACAAAAAAACCGTTTGACGATGACACTTTTTTTAATTTCAGCGTATTTTGTACTACTGCAGAGCAAAAGCCTCCTTTTTCTATTATTCATGCATACTGGTTGTCAATTTTAGTTCTTTGACAGTCGTTACAGGTAATCAGTGGCCAAAAATGTCTGACAACCAGTCTTACCAAGGGAAATTGTTTACCCATTACTGACTGGGTTGTGGAGGTTAAATAGGCAGTCGCTACATGTAAATACTGGTATTCAGCTGCATCCTGTTAGATTGGAAGCCGACCCCAACAATTGGCTGAAGACTAGGCAGATGATATAGCCTTTTTTTTCATCATTGTCCTTCACCAAGTAGAGACATTATGATTTAAAAGAGTATCCATGTAGTTTCTTGGCCGTTCTTCTCTATACAGGTCTACGCTAGGGAATGGGCAACTACAGTACTTTCACAGTTTTCATGTTTTGTGACTAGGACTGTAGCTAGATTGAATTTTTAGTTTTGTTTCGACAGTGCAAAAGTGCCTGAAACTGGCCTACTTGAAATAAATGCTTTGATTTTGTTTTTTATTTTTATTTTGAGACTTGGTAAAGGACAGTGTACCGAACTACATTAAGCTCTCCCGCTGCGGATTGATGTCAAATTTCATAGTCTATCATTTCTTCGTTTTTTTTCCTTACAAAGTAATACTTACATCGTTGTTAATGATGACACCCCCTTTCAAACCCTCCAGTGACGTTTGAATGTAAATTAGTGAGTGGATGAATATTTCTACAATGTAGTAAAGCATCTGAAAATAACAAATTTATAAAAAAAGATATAAGTGCATGGTAAAAAATTAAAAGAAAGTTTCAAAAAGGTGATTAGTGTATGGTGAAATGTTACTTACAAATTGTTGAATACAAACTTTATGGAGTTCATAACATTCTAACAAATCGACGTAAGCCTGAAACATTTTCTTGCTATAACTTGAATCGATCGTTCTGTCTGTTTCTTGAGAACGCAAAACTTGAATATTCCAAAGAGTAACTTTATCTTCTAACAAGTTAAATCCTCGAATAGCGCAAACCATATTCAAATCAAAGAATACCAAAAGATAAGCTTCAAATATATATACAAAGGAAAGTTGGAAGCCAAAATATGAGAAACCAAAGACGTAGGCACACAGAGTTGACATGACAGCGATCCAGTTGATAGCAACCGAGCGTCTAAAAAAATTTTCGTTGTTGAGAATTCTGTGAACTTTTTGAAAGGTCAAGACAAAATTCACGCTTTTGTTTGTGCAAACAACATTGACGACGAAATTAATAACAAATCCAACACAATAATACATACAGTTAAAGTAAGAGACGACATAAACAAATTTGGTTAGTCCCATAGCGTCCTTTAAGACATATACCGTATAGGAGCGATATAGAAACACAGATATGAATGCTAAAGTTCCAGCAAGTGATACAAGGAAAGACAACAAGGTGTTTGGAGAAACACGGTTGTTTCTTATGCGATATTTAGGACATAACATTATATGTTGGATCAGATTCAAAGGCAAAATCATTGACTGCACATCTTTGTCCACTATGTTGTTTGAAATATGATTCACACGACTTTTTTTTGGAACAAAACAGAGTAATTTCTTCATACTTAAGTAGAATAGCTAAGCACGCGAGTGATTGTACGGAGGAAAACGGAAATTTAACACAATGTGGATGGAATCTATTTAAATAAGGGTAGAATGAATTGCTTCAATGAAATTAGTAGTAAAAAAAAAACAACTATGACACGTACCTATACTAGATTATTAAAATGAGCACTTATGTTTATTACACTGTTCTATAAATGTTACAGACTTATTCTGCGATACATTTTTTTTAGCGGCCGTCAATCTTCTATCTGTCTATACTAATAATATTTTAAAGCAGAAGAGTTTGTTTGCTTGTTTGTTTGGTTGAACGCGCTAATCTCAGGAACTACTGGCTCGAATTGAAAAATTATTTTTGCTTTGGATAGTCCATTTATCGAGGAGAACTATAGGCTATATAACATCACGCTGTGACCAATAGAAGCGGAGCAGCAATGAAAAATGTTACAAAATTGGGGGAAATTTTATTTCCATTGTGAGCTTTTTCTCTCTTATGTGACGCAGACGAAGTTGCGTGGGCCAGCTAGTCTAGATACTAATATTTTAAAGCAGAAGAGTTTGTTTGTTTGGTTGGACGCGCTAATCTCAGGAACTACCGGCTCGAATTGAAAAATTGTTTTTGCGTTGGATAGTCCATTTATTGAGGAAGGTTATAGGCTATATAACATCACGCTGCAATTATTAGGAGCGGAGCAGGAATGAAAAATGTTGCAAAAGCGGGGTTTTTTTTTTCTTTCGTTTTTCTCTCTTATGGTACGCAGACAAAGTTGCGTGGGTCAGCTAGTTATTTATAATTATTCATTTTTAAAGCACCCGTATAACGCATTATTTTACTAATAATTGAGGAATAATAATTGATTATCCGGAATCTTGTCCGTATGGTGTCAGACGCAAAGTATGGCACCATCTCCTATCTTCCCGTGGGTGTCGTAAGGGACTTACCATAAAATGGGCAGCAGCACTCTCTGTATCCGTTGTAAAAACCGTACTACAACCCGCCTGTCAAGCAAGGTAATTATGGGAAAACCTCCCAAATGAATACCGCATCACAGCATTGTAGCGTATGAAAGACGTTATTGAGCAGAATAAGGGCTCCAAGGTATTTACAAGAGACCTGGCTATTAGGCAGAGCCGGCTAACGAAACTGAAGACTGACGATGTAAATAAAAATAAATAAAATAAATATCGCTGGACATTATACACAGCGCTATATAGTGCCACACTAAACAAGGCTTGTCTCGTAGACACCAGATAGTTGATATACTACATATATATTTTTTGTTGGTAAATACAAACTTATTATACATATAAACATCCATGACTCGGAAACAAATGTCCACAAATGTAACATTCTCCAAATGAAATAATACGAGATTCCATTGTAAGTTTTATTCACAATATGAAATTTAATAAATAACTTTGTTCTATGACCACTCTCACGATGCTCTCACCACAAAATCTTAAGTGACAACTTTCACGCTCGCAAGTGACTGTGTTTCGTATTCAAGCTGTCAAAACTGTCGAAATTGTAACTTGCACTCGCGTTATACAATCATGCAAATGTTAGCAATGTGCTCGAAACGGTCCTTACTTTCTTAGAAGCACTGGATTGTCACTATCGACGACGTCAACTCGATCTACGCGATACAAACGAACGTTACTCGAATTTTAGTATGAAACTCGCACTAAGCATACAGAAGATGTTCACTTCCGTCATACTCGAGGGGAAAACGCCACAGGCATGGTGCAGGGCTGTGATGACATATTGAAGGTCATCTCACTTCTAAGCTTTATCTACAAGTTGTTTTCAAGAGACGTCTCGCACGCAGGTTTGACGATTTTCAGCCTCCCGATCAAGCTGGTTTCCGAAATGACATTAACATCGTGGACAGGTTATACAGAAGACCCAAGAGTGTAACCTGCCTCTCTGTAAAATGTTTGTGGAATGCGATAAAGCCCATGATTCGATCAAGACTTGAGCTGTACTCCAGTCTCTCCAACGGTGCCCAATCGACTACCGATACATCGAGGTGTTGAAGTGTTTGTAAAAAGACGCTATCATGCATGCACAACTGCTCATACTGAGACTGTGATACTGTATAGAGTTTAATGGGATTCTTTAATGTTTCCTTAGAAATTGCTATATTATTGACTTGTTGGGAGCACCCGGTTGGCGCGTATGTTTGAATAATTGCAATTAGATACATTTTCTAGTTTTATCTCCAACAATAAACAGACTTACTCCTTGAAGTGGCGCCTGTAACAGAAAAAATTAAAGGAAGTAGACCGGGACGTAACACACCAGATCAACTCAGGATGAATGAAATGGCAACCGGACACTGGAATAACTTACGACCTACTGATGCCCTCCCTTAATCTAAAGGGGACAATATACAAGTCCGTGATTAGTCTTGTCGTACTGTATGGATCAAAATGCTGGGCTGTGAAGAAGATGGATGAAAAATGATTTCATGTAGCGGGGATGAGAATGTTGAGATGGGTGTGTGGAGTGACAAGAATGGATAAAGTAAGGAAACACTTTCGAACGTCCTTTAATATACTTAATATTAAAGGACGTTCGAAAGTGGCACCTATTACAGAAAAATTGAAAGGAAGTCGTTTGTCTTGGTGTGGACATGTTATGAAGAGGGATAAAATGCATGTGACTAAAAGAGTGATGAACATGAATGTTGATGGATAACAGGAAAGACAAAGAAAAGATGGATGGATGGTGTGAAGAATGATATAAAAGAGAAAGGAATAAATGATGCCTTGACGTCCAACAGGGGAGAATGGAAGAAGAAAAAGTGTTGCGCCTACCCCAAATAGAATAACACCAGGGCAAGAAGATGATTAATAAAGTCATAATGCCAGAATTCATCAGTGAAAACTTTAACGTGATGTTTGACCATCAAACATGCATTCAAACGGTTTAAATAAATGAATTGACTTTGACTATGCTAGCAAATCAATCAATTGATTGGGAAAACTACAAAAACATGTAGGCTGAACTGTCACAATAACGAATAAGTATATTAAGGCTATAATATTAATAATGGATCATATGAATATTTAAACTACAATCAACGCATTAACGTAAAGCATCAAGATATTAATACGACAACATTGACAATCATTATAGCCTTGTTTGCCATCCAATAATGGACACGTTCAAGTTAAGAGTTGAAAAAGTGTTCAAAAAACAAAAAACAGCTCCAAGAGACTCACACCAAGTACTATCAGACAATCGACTGGACAAAGATGTACAAAGAATAGCGAATTCCATTAATTACGCACTTAGCTTGTTTTTAAATTCAAAGTATAAGTTACGGGGTGATACTATTTATTCGAATGGAAAAATAAGTCGTATGCTGTCTGTCGTTACTGTGTTATTGATGAATATGTCGTGTGTCTATCGGATGATAGTCATTGATGTCCGAGATATGAATTATGATATGTCTGGTTTAGAAGAAGACTTCTTTACACTGTTAACTTCATTCCTATTATTTACTTTTATACTTGGCTTCACGATATTGTTAATTTTAGACATAGTGCATAAGGACAACAACGTCCTATTAATTTTAATGATCCAAGCTATACTCAAAAGCATCGATTTGAGTAAAAGTATTCACGGTTTAATTGTTTGGAATTGGATCTCAGTAATTAGTATTATCCTCTTTGACACTTTCATACACATTGTATATTATCTTACCAGCAACTACCCCGGTGTCATTGACTTAATACTCGACAATGTTGGTGGCATGTTTTTCATTACTTTGGAAATCAATTTAATCGTAGCAATGCGAATCATAACAACGCTAAGAAAATGCTTAGACAAGTGGATTGAAGATGTCGTAATGATGGATGCTGCACAAGAAAATGATGCAGGCTGTCTGAAATTACTTGAGATATACGAAAGAATATTAAAAACATATGACTTGTATAAAAGAATTTTTCAAGTTATGGTAAGTTCGTGAATAGTTTACTTTAACAGAGGCTTGTAGACACTAATAATAAATACTTATCATCATCGTCATCATCACCTTCCTGCTCTTATGCTTTGTTACTTGGCGTCGGCTCAGCTCCTTTTTATCTTCCATTCTACCCTCGCAACAGTCACGCAATCATTTACTTGGCGTCAACTCAACTCCTTTTTATCTTCCATTCTACCCTAGCAACAGTCACGCAATCATTTACTTGGCGTCGGCTCAACTCCTTTTTATCTTCCATTCTACCCTGGCAACAGTCACGCAATCATTGACTTGGCGTCGGCTCAACTCCTTTTTATCTTCCATTCTACCCTGGCAACAGTCACGCAATCATTTACTCCTTTTTCTTTTATATCACTCCTTACACCATTCATCCATCGTTTCGTAATACCTATATAAACACTAATACCCGACTAATACTATCTATCTTTAGTTTTCTAACCAAGTATAAACTGGTAATCAACGGTAGTGTTAATCAATAACAAAAACTTATACTGCCACTTACGGGATATCTTCCGTGATTGTTATTTATTTTTCGTTCCCTATATTTACACGTTGTTTCGCCATTATTACGGGTTAAATAAAAAATGCAGGTGGATGGAAATATTTTTTTTAGGAGCAGACAAATCTCGAGATACGAAGGTATCCTGTACGACCGAATAAGTTTAGTTATAAACTGTAAAAGCTTTAAAAGGCGTGTTACAAAAAAAAATGTGACTCATTAAAATTGTAAAGTTCTTCGTTGATTACTCAAACAATTTATTTATTTATTTAAGGACACCCAACAAAGCGTACACCAAAAATACATATTTAGGAACACATGTTGAACTTAACAGTTTATAGTGTAGCCTTAATTAAAGGCTGCCATTGAACATTATGAGAAAGAAAATGGAGTAAGAGTCTTTCTTTGTTTGTGTCTATATTAACTGTATTTATATACCAATCTATTGGTACATAAATAGGTACAGCCAATTGTGACTTACATCTGGCACACAAATTTATATGAAAACCTACATAATTGATTTTTGTTTGACGTTGTGCTAACCAGAAAGAAGAAAAAAAATGAAATAAAAAATACAACACATTCTCAATCGTAAAGCACATACAATAAAGTACAAATCAAAACAAAACAATAAATACAGTCTTTTACGACAATGCCATACGCAAGACAGACTTGAGTTTGTTTAAGGAGTAAGACATATCAATATCAACATTAGGTGATCGTGACAGGCGACTAAATTGAACCTGCATTCTGTTAATGGTGGAGAAATGACCCCGATTGGTTTTAAAGCCTTTAGCGCGAAGCAACTCATATCTAGACTCACGAGCAAGTTTGTAAGGCAAACAATAATTACTTTTGACAAATAGTTTTTTCCTCTACTTCCTAAGTCATAGAACGAATTTTAGATAAAATGATCAATAATAAATGATCTTTACTTTGTAAGTAGGTTTTCACAAACACTTTTACACGTCAATTTTTTTTTTAAACTAGTTGGGGCCGGTGTTTCGTACCTGACTACTCTGAGAAGAAACAGCCGAAACAAACTCAGAGGTCATAGTCTCTTTTGAAGTCCAGACAATCTTGCTTAATTTACATGAGGACTATGCAGATTAGTGTCTGAGATGGGCTTTTGAAGAAAGAACCGCACAGATTTGAGAAACCTGTCCAGTCAGTGCAAGCATTTGTCAGTTATCGTGTAGCTCGACTTATAACACAAGGAGCTCAACGAAACGACGAACAATACCAAAGAAAGGACATTTGGGTAGGTCGCTTATAGAACTCAAACTGCCAGACGGTTGAGAGGTATAAAAAATAAAATAAAATAAAATGTAACCCACATGGTCCTCACATTCACAAAAAACGCAAAAATAAAAATTAAAAATAATTTACAAAATGAATGTCAATAAAAATACGATATGTCAAATACACACACATAAAACAATAAAAAATAAACTAAAACTGTAAAAAATAATAAAATACTGAACTTAGTGTTCATGTCAAGTCATTAAATATCAAAAGCCACAAGTAAATATTCATGTCAAATACACACACACACACACAAAATAATAAACTTATTTATTTATTTATTCAGTAGTAATCATCCTCCCGATGCATGTTTAAGCAACAACTCTCTACTGATCTAATTTCATGATTTGGTTATTCATGTCATTAGACCACTTATTTTGTAGATCCTTTTGAATATAAAGGGTGTTAAAAACCTCTTAATGAAGTCGAAAGGCACTTGTTCTTCCCGTACTTGCGATCATTTTTTTGTCATACCTGGGAACCTTCTAGTTACGGTGATATTACAAGTTTAATTTAAAAACAACTTTAAGCACTTCCACAATCCCAGTACTATTAAATCCATCCATCAGCACATTGTTTTGAGTGCATTACATTGAGTTCTACCACAAAACATGATTTTTCAATCAACATTTTGTTTTCGTCTCATGGATATTCTATATTTTCATGATTATAAAATACTTTTTGCCATATTCCTTTTTAAATTAAGTAAAGGGCTCTTAATATACAGTGTTAATTCAATAACATTTTGTTTTTATAGGAGTTATACCACACGCTCGCCGTGTTTTACCGCAATCTCTTTTATTTTCACTTAATATGCACTTCACTGAAAAACTGTACTGTGTTAAATAATAAAGTAAGTATGTACATCTTTAAAATATTTTATCTATACTTTTAAAGAAACGATTAACACTGAGACTGTTTCATCTTTTCTTGTCAAGGATAAGTCAGCTACATTCACTATACAGGGTGTAAACAACCTCATAACGAAGCCGTCAATCAAACATTCTGTACATCAAACTTAGTAACTTTACGCAAAAAATATTGCCGGGAAACGACTTTTTTTTGGGGTGCAAAATCCTGTTTTGTGGTAGAAAAATAATTATCGCAATGACGCCACGCGCGACTGGGAGAACGAGTGCTTTTCGGCCTCGTTAAGAGGTGTTTTACACCTTTTATAGGATGCTTTTACAGTATCGGTAACCGGTAACCAAACACGTTGTATAAAAGAAAGTACTAAACAAGAAAAAGCACCAAACGTTTTACGTATTAAGAATTAATTTTAATCAAAATTGACTGAAACAGATTACTTGCTCAACAATTCATTTCTTGTTTTTATTTTCAGAAGATGATTCACGTTTTTTCGGTATTTTTATGGCTAACAAAGAACATGGCTTTGGTATTTACACACAGTATACACTGTGAGAAATTCTATGCCACCATTGAGGATGCAGAGACGACCTGTATACAACTTATGAAGAAAAGGCAATGTCCAAGTAAGATGTTGTTTTCTACAATACAACGTTATGTTTTTACGATTAGGTTTTTTCTAAGTGAGGATCTGAGTGGGAACTTGTGCTCACATACACGATGTAAACAGACTTTTCACGAAGCTGTTAACCAAGCATTCTGTTAAGTAACCCGCAAAAATTATTACTGTAGAATATTTTTTTGGGGTGAAAGATCACGTTTTTCTGTAGGACTTAATAAAACGCACTCAAAACATTATATTGGTGGATGAATTGATTAGTGTCCCCACACTATTCAAATCAAGACAATGTTTTATGGTGGTGTTTAAAGTAAAGTTCTAATCTTAAAACAAACTTGTGAATAAGTTTGAACTGTGACTGTGTGTGGGTACAGGCGTTCATAAATGTAGTTTTTAATAAGAAAACCCTATTTTAGGGCAGCCATGACAGTTGTGTGACATGACGTTTGACGACTTTGACAGTTTTAAGAAGTGACATCTTCGTTTTTCTTTGCTTTTTTGAGTTTGGATTGTATCTGTTCATGGTACAATAATATTTGACCATGGATCTGTTCAATCAAATGTCATTGTCAAAATGACATTGTTTTCATACTGTTGCTCTAATCCGCCATGTTTAATTTTATACTGTGTTGCTCTCCTTGACCAAGCTCATTTGAATGTACATGAAAACGAAGTGAAATTAAAGAAAATTAACAATGAAAAACGGTTACCGTAATATACAGCAATATTTACATATAGTGTACATAGTGCTGGCCCAGGCTCCATACATTTCTGGAACATCTCCTTTGGGGATGATCTAATATTAAAAGAAAGAACTCATCAAACCTTTGTTGTTTAGTGACCCGGAAATCGAAGCATCCTTTCGCTCAACAGTCGTACAAACTACAAGCTAGTCCTTAGAGCAAATACAAGTGCATCTTGTACTATTAGAACTGTGTGTGTGTGTGTGGATGTGTGTGACACCTTCGTAACAATTTTAATCTTTGTTGGAATATTTCTTTACAGAATGTCAAATTCATCTTTGCAACAACATTATACAGACGAATCAAACGTTCACTAAGATGACCGCGTGTGGCTTGTTCTATATAGACGCAACGTTACCAATGGCTTTCTTGAAAGAAATCACTAAGTATTTTATTGTTCTATTGCAGTGTAATTTTCTTTAAAAAATGTGTTTATGAGGAATAAATTGACGTTTTATTAAGGTCCGTTCGTCATGTCTCAATTCACCAGCACTAATGAAAGGGTTATTGTGGCCGCGAACAGAGCTAGAGCCGTAAGTTTCATAATCGTATATTCAAGTAACATCGCGGCATCGGTGCCAAAATAAGATGACAGTGTCAATAAGGTGACAGTCTGGATTTAGGCTAACTTGCTGACTAAATTTCATGCTGTGAGCAACTTTAAAGAATTGTTGAAGGCGTTCATCAGTTAATGATAAAAACAGAGTCCTGATAGGTACCAATGAGGGTAGGTAGTGTCATGGGCTTTATCTAAAACCCTACAATTAAACTGTTTTAACTGTAATAAACGCAATGGAAAATTTTGTCGCCGTATCACAGAATAACCTTTTACCACACTTATACGGGATTATATCCGTGATTTTCTATTGTTTCAACGAGCACCCGATATTTCGACGCTGTTGCAAGCATCGTGATCGCGGAAATACTGAAGAGGTATGCGGGTGGGACGAAAATTATAAATTATGAGCAGACAGATGTCTACCCTCTTTCTTAGTCTTTTATTACGCGTACTACTGAAACTCGATTGTAACTCACGACAGTACGCACTTACAGTCATAGTTATTACACTATATAATACAAGATAGATGCGCAACTCCGGTTTTCATTTTTAAAACTGTGTTCCTTTTTTTTTTTTTTAAGGATGGGAAGTCATCAAATGACCCCCCCCCCCACTCTGGGCGGAGCGGGAGGGAGTGTCAGACTCTTACTGACTAAAAACCATCCATGTTCCTTCCTCGCCTTTTACGTTCCGGGGCCGCGGTATCTCTTTCGAACAGGCCCGCAACCCCGGCAGGCTTCGGCCCTTGCGGGCCCCTCTCAAACTGTGTACCTCAACTGTTAGATGGCACTGTTAGATTTTGTTCAACCAAATAAATACAAAAAGTAATTCTTGACTGCGGATTCGAACTTGGGGCCCAATAATCGCAAGGCAGCCGCTGTCACCGCTAGGCCACCTACTTCACTGACAAGTTGTCCAAAATAGCTGTTCTCGTTATGACAGTTGTAAAACAGTCAAACAGTTGTAAAGTTTGTGTTCTCAAACACACAGATGGCAGCACTATCTATGAACATTTTGATTGACGCCAATGTATGGAAGTTTCACCCCCCTGCTCACAGTCAGAATGTCCCCTTATGTCCGTAATGACAGTCTACACGTAGACCTTAGGATCCCTACCGTCTAGCAGTTCATGAAACGCCTGTCCAAGCGTTATTTTGACACTGCTATCAAGCATAGGAACCCCCTAATCGTATCGACCGCCCGGTACGACCCATCGCGTATTAGCTCAGTCCGACGTCCACGTCACACACTAGTCACCCCCGACGATCCGATCACTATCTTGTAAGAGAGTAGGAAAGATACCAGTACAGTTCGTAGAATGTACAAATACAAACCGACGACATTCCGACCTCGCCGCAGAGGTCCGGCGCGTAACCCCCGTTCAATCCCTCCCCGACCCTTGCTCGAGCCAGCCCGCGATGCTGAGCCTGTAGTAATAAAACAGTACCTAATTAAAGACAACCAGATCCAGCCTGTCCCTTTGCTGCCCCCAGCGACGCCCTAAGCCGAGGTCCGTACCCCACAGGGGGTGCCCTTAGCCCGCTGTCGCTTAGTTTATAGTCATTTTTGCCCTGGCTGGAGGCCTTAAATTCAAGGCATCCACAGGACTTGCCCGGTTAAGCAGAAGCCAGTCTTCGAAGACTGTTCCACGTACTAGAAAGCTTAAAACCGTCTCCACGATTGAAATTTTTAAACCGTGAAACTCTAAAACAGTACTTACTAACCATCCCATAATGGACAAGTTCGAGTGATTGAAAAATTATTAAATACTGATACAGTAGACGCATTCCTAGTACTTGCACTTAGTATGTTTTTAAATTCAAAATACAACATACGACGTCATTATTTTTATTCGGCTGGGAAAATAAGTCGCATACTTTCGTTCTGCTGTAATATCAGTATGAATATGTGTTGTAACTATAGAATAGTCATTGTAGATATCAGGGACGTGAATAAAAATATGTGAAGACTTTTTTTTCACTGTTCACTAAAATCTTCTTCATCGTATTTATGGTTGGGTTCACGATCATGTTTATTTTAAGTGCATAACAACGACAACATCTACTTACTTTAAAGCTCCAATCCATACACGAGAGCATCGATTTCAGTAAAAGTTTTATTGTTTGGAATTGGATCTCAGTACTTCATTATCATCTGCCTAGCCTTTTGCAAACTATGTTGGTTTCGACTTCCAGTCTAACCGGATGCAGCTGAATACCAGTAATTTACATGGAGCGACTGTCTATCTAATCTCCACAACCCAGTTAATACTGGGAAATACGATACCACTTGGTAAAACTGGTGTCAGACTTTTAGGGCCACTGACTACCTGTAACGACTGTCAAAGATGGACAAATAAAGCAGTTATTTCAAGTAGGCCAGTTACAGGCGCTTTTGAATTGTCGAAACAAAGATGAAAATTAAAATGTAGCTACAGTCCCAGTCACAAGACATAAAACTGTGAAAGTACAGTACTGTAGTTGCCCATTCCCTACCGTAGATCTCTATGGAGAAGAACGGGCAAGAAACTCCATGGCATTCTTTTAAATCATAAAGTTGTTACAAAATCTTGGTTACATCATTCCTGTTGAGATGGTGCATTATGTGAGAACAATGTAGCAAGATGTGCACGATAAAAGTGTCCATAGTAAGAAAACAATTCAAAAATAAAATAATTAATTTAAAAAATAAAAACAAAAGCCGTGGCAACCAAGAGCTGACCAGTCCCAACCGACAGCGCCCGGTCACGAACATGACGCATGTATCAGTATCCACAGACCAATCTAGGCAAGCATGGCTTAACCTAAAGATCGATCTGAGTCGCTGATATTATTTTGCCACGAGCTCCTCGATCTCAGTACTTATCTTCTCTTGTTATCTTTATAAATAGTTTTCTATACATACTGTATTTCACAACGTGTCTCTACCCCGATGTCATTGAATTGATTGTTGACATTCTTATCTGCACACTGTTCATCGTTATGGAAATCAACTTAGTTTTATGCAACCGAATTAAAATACTGTTAAGAAAATACTTGTGCGTGTGGATTAAAATAGTTTCAATAATAAACGACGATCACGAAAACAATGAAAAAAATTTGGAATTATTTAAGACGTAGTACCAAAGTATCTTGAAGGCTTACAATTTGTTTATGAATTTTTTTCAAGTATGGGTAAGTTCACGAATATTTTACTTTAGTAGTTTAGTAGATACAAAGCCTTATTCAGTTGACTAAATACACCCAAATAAAATGACTTTATACATTTAGTTTTTTCCAGACATATACAACATTATTTTTTGTTTACACTAAACACGAAAAGGGGTCAATAGCGAGAAAAAAATCAGCTACATTAATGTTCGCATAACTCGTCAAAATGTAGGGAACAGCTGATTTATTTTTCGCGATTTCATGGTTCGTCCCATAGAAAAAGTTGTTCAAAATGATGAGTACAATGACCCCTTTTCGGGTTTAGTGTAAACAAAAAATAATGTTGTATTTGTTTAGAATATTTATTTTACCATAATCTATTTTATTTCCACCTAATATGCTCTATACTGGAAAAAACTGCAGTGTTAGAGAACCAAGTAAGTGTGATTCTGTACGTTTTTTTTGTTTAGTCGTATAATGCCTAATTTGCAAAATGACACACAGTTGCAAAAAGGCCAATTCGCGAATGGACTAGTTCTCAAAAGTACTAAGTAGTAAAATGTCTAATTCGTTAAAGGACTCATTCGTAAAAGGACTAATTCGTAAAGTGGCTAATTCTCCAAATGGCCGACTTTTACCAACTCATTCCATGAGTTAAATGACATGAAAAATCTAAGTTAAATGATGAACTTGTATTACGAATTGCTGGTCAAATACCTTTCCAAACCCTGCCACGTTCTCTTTTCCTGGATCATATTGCCACCTTTTTCTACACAGGCTTTGGCGGTGCCGTCCATTCTCAGGCACCCACTGAATAATATTTAAGTAATTTTATTTTCAGACACTGTTCCACGTTTTAGTAATTATTTTAATGCTAACAAAGAACATGGATCTGGTGTTTGTGCACAGTATACACTGTGAGAAGTTCTATGCCACTGTTGAAGATGCAGATACGACGTTTATAGAGCTTATAAAGAACAGAGGCTGTCCAAGTAAGAAAATGTGACTACAGGCCGATATCCAAGATATGCGTGCTTGCAAAAATATTAGAAAAAATTGTGTACAGACAAGTTTACTCTGCTCTCAGGGTCAGTTTCTGCGAACACCAGTATGTATTCTTGGGTGGTCGGTCAACTACCACAAACCTCGTTCTCTGTAGTGACTTTTTGTCAGAGGTTATGTCTAATCGTTCCCAAATCGACGTCATTTATACGCACTATGCTAAATGTTTCGACAGAATTGATCACGAAGTTCTCATGCGGAAACTTCTATCGATGGGCATTAGGGGTAATCTTTTCCGTTGGTTTAAGTCATTTGGAGTACAGGTGTCAGACTGTTGTGCTGAATGGGTATTCATCCCCTGACCAATGCGTACCTGACCGTGAGACCTTGGTTAATGCGTATTCCATCTGGATTTTCCCAAGGATCTTTATTGTGGCCACTCTTTTTCAATTTATTCGTCAATGATATTGATTCTCTAAAATACTTCTATACGCGGATAACATGAAAATTATGTCTAAGATAATCCACCTTGTCGGATGCTCTATCATTGCAGGAGGACCTCGATTGGTTTCAGTACTACTGCATGACTAACAAACTCCATTTAAATGTTTCCAAGTGTTACGTATTCTCCTTCACTAGGAAGCCCGTACCTATCATATTTGACAGTAGACTTTTAGACAGATCCCTAGCTAGGGTTAGCACAGTCAAATACCTGGGTGTAGTATTTGATTCAAAATTGTTATTTATGTTCGACACGTGGATCAAATCATTAATAAAGTATCAAAATCACTAGGGTTCATTTTGAAAGTCTCGTCCGAGTTCAGGAGCATCAAAACCATTCAAATTCTCTACTGTAAAATAAGAGGAAAATTTTCTTTTTGTAAGCTTCTTCTCTCTAATGTGACGCAGAAGGAACTTTATAGTTTGCTTGTCCTGTTCTATTTCGGAAATCCCACCAAACGCTACATGTAGGACAAGTCAAGCCTGTTATACTATGGCACCAAAGGAAGATCGCTGACTATGCGTTAACCCCATTTGTACCGAATAACATATTGCATCAGCCACGGACACGAGGCGCAGCCACGAGTTGCTGACATCGCGCAACGTGACATCCATCGCGCCACCAGTTCCCGGGCATCGGAAGCGCACACTTCGGTTCCAACCTCGAGCGTAGTCATAATCATTAGCTATAATCAATAATTGTAATTTCTTTTTTAAATTAAATTTCTTCTAAGTAAATTGGTTTTTTTTGAATCCACCGCCTGCAGCTACCGTAATTGGCGCAGCCGGTAGGATTACTCGAAGCAGTGCGCGGCGCGTAAAGGACTCTAGAATCGATCCTGTCGGCTCCGCATAGCCGCTGCCTGAGCTATCAAGCCTTCATCGAGTATCCTGAACCACGGACAGCTGCAGCCGGCGCATCCAGACTTCGATGCTGATTCAGAGACACCGAGAAATGAAACTGTGAGTACACTTGAATCGCTCTTGTGTTGCTTCCTTATAGTTGTATCTTTTCCTTTTCCAGTCTTAAGTTAATCCTTCAAGATTTTTCATCCTAGGCAATACGGTTCTTGTACACCTAGGGCCGTAAGACAGAGTAGGTTAGACGAATCTAGAGACTTAAGTGATATTATAGAAGAGACAGAAGAGACAAGCGCCATGGCTCAAGGAGACCAAATTGACGCTATATTTAAGTCCCTTCGATTACTCCCAGAGTTCGATGGGAACCCAAATACTTTAACTAGATTTATTAATTTAAGTGATCAATTAGTTAAGAGATTTCTCAACCCCAATCCGGGAAATGAACTGGAGAACCAAGCCTTGCTTAACGGAATTTTAAATAAAGTCACGGGTCCAGCCGCCCGATTTATTAACTCTAACGGTATCCCGACTGACTGGAGTGGCATTCGTACAGCATTAATTAATAATTTCGCGGATCAACGCGACGAAACTGCACTTTATAATGACCTTTTATTGTTAACTCAAGGCCAAAGTACACCACAAGAATTTTACGAAAATTGTCAAACCTTGTTCAGTACCATTATGACATACGTAACATTGCACGATAGTCTGTCTACCACCGTAGAAGCAAAGCGTGAACTTTACAAAAAGCTTACGCTGCAATCATACTTGCGCGGACTTAAAGAGCCGCTAGGTTCTCGTATTCGATGCATGCGTCCCGTATCTATAGCGAAGGCGTTGGAGTACGTGCAGGAAGAAACTAATACGTTATATTTGCAACAACGAAATAATAATTTCCTAGATAATAAAAAACCACCAAGTAACCCCGCGAGCTCACAACCTAAACCCTCAAATAATCAACCGTTCACCATGACACCAATTAATTTTAATATGCCTGGCCCTTCACGCCAACCACCAATGTTGGTTCAGCAGCAGCCATGGAGACCTAACTATAATAATAACCCGCCTCAGCCTAACCAAGGACCATCACGTACTCAGCAGATATTTAGGGCTTTACCACCAAATTATAATGAACGGAGTAACGTCTTTAAAATGATTCCACGTAATGTACCCGGTAATACGCCAAGTGGACCCGGCCCACAAAGGCCTACACCTATGAGTGGTGTAAGTCATTTTGTCAGCAAACCCATGCCTTTTAGAGGACACGACTGGAACAAGTCAGGTAACCCACCACCAAGTAATTACTTTAAAGCTCGCGAGTTAAATTTCAATGAGTGTCCGTACTATACATACGGCCCCTACTACGATTGCTCGGAGTACTATTACATCGAGCCGGAATATAATGATAACTTTATGTATGCCGATGATAATTATAATAATGGCCAATTAATTGTTGTTGATGAGTTAGCGACTAGTGAACCTTTAACCGAATCTAAACCATCCACCAGCAAGGAGGATTTTCGGACGGACTCGAAGTCCGACAAACAAAAATAGAAATTAATATTCAAACACAGAGACAGCTTCCGTTCATACAAATCTCAAACCCCCCTTTAAAATTACTGATAGACACAGGCGCTAATCAGTCATTTATTAGCCCCGAGGCTATACAGAAATATTTTCCATTTACGCCGCTAAACTATGAACCTTTTGAAGTCGTAAACGTGCACGCGACGAGCAGGAATGATAACTCGATCACATTACCGTGTTTTGCAGAATTCAATGAGTCTGATAACATTAAATTATTCGTATATAAGTTTCATAATTACTTTGACGGTTTAATAGGATCGGATTTATTAAGTAAATGGGAATCAACCATAGACTATAAAAATATGCGCTTAAATACCAGACACGCCACTAATCCGATTCAAGTTTATGACTCTCGCAACGTCAATTTTTATGAAGACATAATACCCGCTCGTTCTTCTAAACTAATTAAATTACCAATCAATATACAAGATGGAAATGCCTACATACCGGAACAAGTCATTTGTAACTGTACCATAGGTGAATGTATTACGTCGGTTAGCAATAGTCGAGGTATTTTAGAAGTTACAAATCCCACTCAAAACGATTTAATATTCTCCGTCGATCGTCAAGTTAGTGCCGAAGTATATAATACTGAGTGCGCTCGCACTAAACAGCCGTCGCCACGCGCTCAGGAAGTTCTTTCTAAACTACGTACTAGCCACTTGAACCCGGAAGAACGCGCAAATCTGGAATCATTGTGCTCTCAGTATGCGGACGTATTCTATATAGAAGGCGAACCGTTATCATTTACCAACCAAATTAAACATTCCATCAAAACTACAGACGAAGTACCCGTATACACAAAAAGCTATCGGTATCCATACGTGCACAGAGAAGAAGTTAGGAACCAAATCGGAAAAATGTTGGAACAGGGTATAATCAGGCCTTCACAATCAGCTTGGAGCTCTCCCATCTGGGTAGTGCCCAAGAAGACAGACGCCTCTGGTAAAACGAAGTGGCGAATTGTCGTAGACTTCAGAAAATTGAACGAAAAAACTATTGATGATAAAATCCGATACCAAACATCGCGGACATATTAGATAAATTGGGCAACTGCCAATACTTCACCACCCTAGATCTCGCAAGTGGATTCTATCAGGTTGAGATGAAAGCAGAGGATATACCGAAAACAGCGTTCAATGTCGAACACGGACACTTCGAATTCTTAAGAATGCCTATGGGTCTTAAGAACTCGCCGTCAACGTTTCAGAGAGTCATGGACAATGTGCTGAGAGGCCTTCAAAATGTAATTTGCCTCGTTTATCTTGATGACGTAGTCGTTTTCAGCACCTCGCTACAAGAACACATGAACAATCTCGAAAAAGTGTTCCAAAGGCTACGGGAGTCAAATTTTAAAATACAATTAGACAAAAGCGAATTTTTAAAGTTAGAGACAGCTTATTTAGGCCATATCATT
The DNA here is from genome assembly GCA_916618015.1 of Xestia c-nigrum. Classification (NCBI taxonomy): domain Eukaryota; kingdom Metazoa; phylum Arthropoda; class Insecta; order Lepidoptera; family Noctuidae; genus Xestia; species Xestia c-nigrum. Next base: position 2,285,821 of record OU745248.1, read on the forward strand.
AGTAGAGAAGGGATCAAACCGAACCCCGATAAGATATCAGCTATACAAAATTATCCGTTACCGAAAACCGCGACCGAAATAAAACGTTTTCTTGGTTTACTTGGGTACTATCGCAAGTTTATCCCTGATTTCGCTCGATTAGCAAAACCTCTTACTCAGTGTCTTAAAAAGGGATCAAAAATTACTCTCGATACAAATTATATAAATTGCTTCAAAAAATGTAAAACATTGTTAACTAATGACCCTATACTTCAATATCCTGATTTTAATAAGGAATTTGTTCTGACGACAGATGCGTCCAATTTAGCAATCGGTGCCGTACTTTCCCAAGGTCCAATAGGCCAGGACAAACCTATAGCTTACGCCTCACGTACAGTAAGCGTTCATAAGCGCACAGGCACGCGAAGGATCATTTTGCTGTGAACGCACGGCCGAGCGTCCGTGCCGCTGTATGTGTAAGCTGTCTCAATACAGTACCTACGCACACCACAGCCACAGAGTCGCCTACTGTCGCAAGTTGTCGCGTCGCTCTCCACGAAACAAAAAGATATATATTACCGTCTCTTTTGTTATACACGCAGCAAACGCATGATCGTATTTGCATTGGATAGCTAAACTTCGACCATATTTACCAGGTGTTGATAGCTGTTTAGGTTAAGCACTGGATTCACGATCAACGTGTCTTGAGTTCAAATCCCGTTTACATACGGGTTTCTTTTTGTAACCACTTTAATTTATATTTGTATTTTATACAAAAACTATTTACTTAGGTATTTGTTTTGAAATGGGTTCATGCTCATTATTTATTTTTTATAAAGATTTAAATATAAGTTAATAACCCATCATAACTATTTATGAGATTGTGTAATATTTTTTCGGTGTTGGAAGGTGGAACAAAAAGTCGTGCTGACAGATAACAAAAATTGTTTTATTCGTTTCATTTATTCATATAATTAACAACTTTAATAAGACCACAGTCCCGACCAAAAGTCGATAAGCAATCGCACAAAGCAATAGCTTGACGTTTAGTTTGACTTACGACCTTCTACTTTCAACAAAATAGATATTGTCAGCAACTAGTTGTAGTTCATAATTTCAATGCCAATATCTAAGACATGATGGCCTAGCGGTTGGGCCCGTCCAGAATTAAGAGCGAATCAGTAAGCCGTGAGTTCAAATCCCGCACAGTTACTTTTAGTCTTTTTGTAAGTTTTTACTCTACAGAAATATTATATTATTTAACTTGTTTGCTTTGTTCACACATTTCGTAAAGTTAGGGAGGTAGATAGAAAAATAAATCAAGAATTTTGTTAGATTTCTGTGAGGTAGACATGAGTTTTATGAATATTTTAACTTGATCGGAATGAACTTTGTCGTTTGGTTGTAGTCATACAGAATACACTAAGACTATATAATGTGGTATTTGATGGTCAGTGACGTGTGGTTTAATAGATAGCGGTATTGTTGTTGGTGTGATTCTTAAAATGCGGGCAAATATTAATATTAAGGCGAGGGCGACTATTATCGCGAATTATCCGCGCTTCATAAAAGTGGCCTTAATAGGACTAAATGTGAGTATTATAATTATTTATGAATTGTAACTTAAACATTAAAAATTTAAAAACGAATGGGTATTATAAATTGTTCATTTATTTGGTGACCTGTGGTTTACTTAATTCGTTATTTTTTTTTTCAATCTATCATGCAAGATAAATAATTAGTGTTTATTATTGGATTTATAAATGCAGAGTGAATGAAGTCACTTTAGTATTTATTACAGCTGCCTAACATCATTTTTTTTGTTTAGAGAAATGCAGTAAGTCTCTGGATCAAAAGGTATGAGGAAGAAGGGAGCCTGGCAAGTAGACAGCGAAGTGGAAGGTCGTCGCTTATTAGCGAAGCGCAGCGACAACATATCGTGGGCGAGTATGAAACCAATGGTTTCACACCTACGACACACTCGGAGTCACCGCAAACTGTTCGCCGTGCCCTCCACGCTGAAGGCTTGCATCACAGAAGATCAGCTAAAATGCCCTTCTTGACAGAAAGACATAAAGAAGAACGATTACATTTCGCACGGGAATATTTAGACTTTCACTGGATTACTTCCATTTTGTTCCGGTTCGCGGTCGCCACTCCAGAACTTTTCGACCCCATCGGCCATCCGTTCTGCGAGCAATGTGCCCTGCCCACTGCCACTTAAGTTTAGCAATTCTTCGGGCCACGTCGGTGACCTTGGTTCTCTTGCGGATGTCTTCATTTCTGATGCGATCACGCAAGTAAACTCCGAGCATAGCCCTCTCCATTGCCCTTTGGGTGACTTTAAGCCGCATACGTCTACTTGACTGCATTGAAAATAATGGGGGTTATACAAAATATTAATCCCTAATGTTCTAGTTTTAATTAGACGTGTTACAAAATATTTAGCGATATTAATAATTCCTAAATTGAGGTTTAGTTTCAATCTTCTTTTCTTCAGGAAAATGAACACTTAAACTATAACCTCAATATGAGTTACATTTATTGTGACGTCACATAAAAAACATATTCACGAAGTATAAATTATGTGTTAGTTTTCAGTAAGCTCTGTTGAATACCGATAGATAGAAGTGGGTATCAACAATTATATTTGTGTTATTAGAATATCCTTGTTATGTTAAAAAAAAATCTTATGAACGGTAACAAGAGAACTTCTTATATCTAGGTAGGAATGTGACGTTACAAATCTTATTAAAGTTGTTAATTATATGAATAAATGAAACGAATAAAACAATTTTTGTTATCTGTCAGCACGACTTTTTGTTCCACCTTCCAACACCGAAAAAATATTACACAATCTCATAAATAGTTATGATGGGTTATTAACTTATATTTAAATCTTTATAAAAAATAAATAATGAGCATGAACCCATTTCAAAACAAATACCTAAGTAAATAGTTTTTGTATAAAATACAAATATAAATTAAAGTGGTTACAAAAAGAAACCCGTATGTAAACGGGATTTGAACTCAAGACACGTTGATCGTGAATCCAGTGCTTAACCTAAACAGCTATCAACACCTGGTAAATATGGTCGAAGTTTAGCTATCCAATGCAAATACGATCATGCGTTTGCTGCGTGTATAACAAAAGAGACGGTAATATATATCTTTTTGTTTCGTGGAGAGCGACGCGACAACTTGCGACAGTAGGCGACTCTGTGGCTGTGGTGTGCGTAGGTACTGTATTGAGACAGCTTACACATACAGCGGCACGGACGCTCGGCCGTGCGTTCATAGCAAAATGATCCTTCGCGTGCCTGTGCGCTTATGAACGCTTACTGTACATGAGGCGTAAGCTATAGGTTTGTCCTGGCCTATTGGACCTTGGGAAAGTACGGCACCGATTGCTAAATTGGACGCATCTGTCGTCAGAACAAATTCCTTATTAAAATCAGGATATTGAAGTATAGGGTCATTAGTTAACAATGTTTTACATTTTTTGAAGCAATTTATATAATTTGTATCGAGAGTAATTTTTGATCCCTTTTTAAGACACTGAGTAAGAGGTTTTGCTAATCGAGCGAAATCAGGGATAAACTTGCGATAGTACCCAAGTAAACCAAGAAAACGTTTTATTTCGGTCGCGGTTTTCGGTAACGGATAATTTTGTATAGCTGATATCTTATCGGGGTTCGGTTTGATCCCTTCTCTACTAATGATATGGCCTAAATAAGCTGTCTCTAACTTTAAAAATTCGCTTTTGTCTAATTGTATTTTAAAATTTGACTCCCGTAGCCTTTGGAACACTTTTTCGAGATTGTTCATGTGTTCTTGTAGCGAGGTGCTGAAAACGACTACGTCATCAAGATAAACGAGGCAAATTACATTTTGAAGGCCTCTCAGCACATTGTCCATGACTCTCTGAAACGTTGACGGCGAGTTCTTAAGACCCATAGGCATTCTTAAGAATTCGAAGTGTCCGTGTTCGACATTGAACGCTGTTTTCGGTATATCCTCTGCTTTCATCTCAACCTGATAGAATCCACTTGCGAGATCTAGGGTGGTGAAGTATTGGCAGTTGCCCAATTTATCTAATATGTCCGCGATGTTTGGTATCGGATTTTATCATCAATAGTTTTTTCGTTCAATTTTCTGAAGTCTACGACAATTCGCCACTTCGTTTTACCAGAGGCGTCTGTCTTCTTGGGCACTACCCAGATGGGAGAGCTCCAAGCTGATTGTGAAGGCCTGATTATACCCTGTTCCAACATTTTTCCGATTTGGTTCCTAACTTCTTCTCTGTGCACGTATGGATACCGATAGCTTTTTGTGTATACGGGTACTTCGTCTGTAGTTTTGATGGAGTGTTTAATTTGGTTGGTAAATGATAACGGTTCGCCTTCTATATAGAATACGTCCGCATACTGAGAGCACAATGATTCCAGATTTGCGCGTTCTTCCGGGTTCAAGTGGCTAGTACGTAGTTTAGAAAGAACTTCCTGAGCGCGTGGCGACGGCTGTTTAGTGCGAGCGCACTCAGTATTATATACTTCGGCACTAACTTGACGATCGACGGAGAATATTAAATCGTTTTGAGTGGGATTTGTAACTTCTAAAATACCTCGACTATTGCTAACCGACGTAATACATTCACCTATGGTACAGTTACAAATGACTTGTTCCGGTATGTAGGCATTTCCATCTTGTATATTGATTGGTAATTTAATTAGTTTAGAAGAACGAGCGGGTATTATGTCTTCATAAAAATTGACGTTGCGAGAGTCATAAACTTGAATCGGATTAGTGGCGTGTCTGGTATTTAAGCGCATATTTTTATAGTCTATGGTTAATTCCCATTTACTTAATAAATCCGATCCTATTAAACCGTCAAAGTAATTATGAAACTTATATACGAATAATTTAATGTTATCAGACTCATTGAATTCTGCAAAACACGGTAATGTGATCGAGTTATCATTCCTGCTCGTCGCGTGCACGTTTACGACTTCAAAAGGTTCATAGTTTAGCGGCGTAAATGGAAAATATTTCTGTATAGCCTCGGGGCTAATAAATGACTGATTAGCGCCTGTGTCTATCAGTAATTTTAAAGGGGGGTTTGAGATTTGTATGAACGGAAGCTGTCTCTGTGTTTGAATATTAATTTCTATTTTTGTTTGTCGGACTTCGAGTCCGTCCGAAAATCCTCCTTGCTGGTGGATGGTTTAGATTCGGTTAAAGGTTCACTAGTCGCTAACTCATCAACAACAATTAATTGGCCATTATTATAATTATCATCGGCATACATAAAGTTATCATTATATTCCGGCTCGATGTAATAGTACTCCGAGCAATCGTAGTAGGGGCCGTATGTATAGTACGGACACTCATTGAAATTTAACTCGCGAGCTTTAAAGTAATTACTTGGTGGTGGGTTACCTGACTTGTTCCAGTCGTGTCCTCTAAAAGGCATGGGTTTGCTGACAAAATGACTTACACCACTCATAGGTGTAGGCCTTTGTGGGCCGGGTCCACTTGGCGTATTACCGGGTACATTACGTGGAATCATTTTAAAGACGTTACTCCGTTCATTATAATTTGGTGGTAAAGCCCTAAATATCTGCTGAGTACGTGATGGTCCTTGGTTAGGCTGAGGCGGGTTATTATTATAGTTAGGTCTCCATGGCTGCTGCTGAACCAACATTGGTGGTTGGCGTGAAGGGCCAGGCATATTAAAATTAATTGGTGTCATGGTGAACGGTTGATTATTTGAGGGTTTAGGTTGTGAGCTCGCGGGGTTACTTGGTGGTTTTTTATTATCTAGGAAATTATTATTTCGTTGTTGCAAATATAACGTATTAGTTTCTTCCTGCACGTACTCCAACGCCTTCGCTATAGATACGGGACGCATGCATCGAATACGAGAACCTAGCGGCTCTTTAAGTCCGCGCAAGTATGATTGCAGCGTAAGCTTTTTGTAAAGTTCACGCTTTGCTTCTACGGTGGTAGACAGACTATCGTGCAATGTTACGTATGTCATAATGGTACTGAACAAGGTTTGACAATTTTCGTAAAATTCTTGTGGTGTACTTTGGCCTTGAGTTAACAATAAAAGGTCATTATAAAGTGCAGTTTCGTCGCGTTGATCCGCGAAATTATTAATTAATGCTGTACGAATGCCACTCCAGTCAGTCGGGATACCGTTAGAGTTAATAAATCGGGCGGCTGGACCCGTGACTTTATTTAAAATTCCGTTAAGCAAGGCTTGGTTCTCCAGTTCATTTCCCGGATTGGGGTTGAGAAATCTCTTAACTAATTGATCACTTAAATTAATAAATCTAGTTAAAGTATTTGGGTTCCCATCGAACTCTGGGAGTAATCGAAGGGACTTAAATATAGCGTCAATTTGGTCTCCTTGAGCCATGGCGCTTGTCTCTTCTGTCTCTTCTATAATATCACTTAAGTCTCTAGATTCGTCTAACCTACTCTGTCTTACGGCCCTAGGTGTACAAGAACCGTATTGCCTAGGATGAAAAATCTTGAAGGATTAACTTAAGACTGGAAAAGGAAAAGATACAACTATAAGGAAGCAACACAAGAGCGATTCAAGTGTACTCACAGTTTCATTTCTCGGTGTCTCTGAATCAGCATCGAAGTCTGGATGCGCCGGCTGCAGCTGTCCGTGGTTCAGGATACTCGATGAAGGCTTGATAGCTCAGGCAGCGGCTATGCGGAGCCGACAGGATCGATTCTAGAGTCCTTTACGCGCCGCGCACTGCTTCGAGTAATCCTACCGGCTGCGCCAATTACGGTAGCTGCAGGCGGTGGATTCAAAAAAAACCAATTTACTTAGAAGAAATTTAATTTAAAAAAGAAATTACAATTATTGATTATAGCTAATGATTATGACTACGCTCGAGGTTGGAACCGAAGTGTGCGCTTCCGATGCCCGGGAACTGGTGGCGCGATGGATGTCACGTTGCGCGATGTCAGCAACTCGTGGCTGCGCCTCGTGTCCGTGGCTGATGCAATATGTTATTCGGTACAAATGGGGTTAACGCATAGTCAGCGATCTTCCTTTGGTGCCATAGTATAACAGGCTTGACTTAATGCGATATTGTAGCACACTTCAAATTTTAATAGTTCATTCGTTCGAGATTTGATTCTCTGATCTCCAAAACTACTGAGCCTAAAATTGAGTAAATAAACAAGATATAAATAGTAATGGTTTGTAGATTACAGGAAAACATTTAAGAATTCTATCAATTGAAAATAAAGTGATAAACTATAGGTGGATGCCTTGTTTAATAAATGATATGACCAGTAAATACACACATCGAAAAAGTCTAAGCAACATGTTAAGTAGAAAATAATTCGTTAATTCGCCATTTTATGCTGGCGGCCATCTTGGATTTTTAATTTATCATAGTGTATTCTACCAGTCAAGCCCTTGCATTTGATACCCATATTAAAGGAGCTGTTGTTGAATAAAAATGTAATCCAACATTTTGTGGCTGTGTCCATCTTGGACTGATTTTTATCAAACATAGCTAAGAATATACCCAACTAATTCACCTTTCAAGCAAAAAAAAACAAAATTGAAATCGGTTCATCGGTTCGGGCGCTACGATGCCACAGACAGACACACACACACACACAGACACGTCAAACTTATAACCGACCGTCGTTTTTCGTATTATCAGTTAACAAAACATGCAGTTTCTGTAAAGTAATGCGTGTTGCTTAGACTTTTTGATGTGTGTATTAACTACTTCTTAACATCGTTACATCTCCTTTTAAACTGATCCGAACGAAGACATTTCAAAGTTCCAAGTGCGTAGCGCACGTCACTACCGGCACTATTTTCTAAATCATTTTATACAACAGACTTCCTTTTTTATAAACAGTAAACAAATATTTAAAACTAGCTGACCCACGCAACTTCGTCTGCGTCACATAAGACAGAAAAACAAAAGGAGAAAGGAAACCCCGTTTATGCAACATTTTTCATTCCTGCTCCGCTCCTAATAGTCGTAGCGTAATGTTATATAGCTTATAGCCTTCCTCGATATATGGACTATCCAACGCAAAAAGAATTTTTCAATTCGACCCGGTAGTTCCTGAGATTAGCGCGTTCAACCAAACAAACAAACAAACAAACTCTTCTGCTTTATAATATTATAGTATAGATAAGTCATCTATAATATATATTATATCATCATTTATCATCTATAATATTCATGAAAGCCTATAATATTTATAAAAGCTATATGTATGATACAGTTTTATTCCGCTGTTATCATTACTTACCAAATATTACAAAGTCAAGTACTAGTTATATAGCAGTTAAATATCGTAACTAACACGTAACACAATGTCCCAGACACAATATTTGACATTCAATAATCGTCTGGAAAAAGATGTAGAAAGAATAGCATTTTCTTTTAATTTTCCTCTTAATCTTTGTTTTATTTCAAAATATTATTTAAGCAACAGCCATATTTATCATAATGGACTAAAATATTGTGCATTTGCATTTTGTTTATTGATTTTCATAAATGCGTTGTACCTATATAGGATTTTCACCATGTATGATGTCAAAGTGGATAAAATGCAATATAAGTACGATATTTTCTCGCCGTCTTTTGCTATTCACTTCATTGTTAGTTTAATTGCATTCTGGTTGATGTTTATTCTAAACATTGTGCATAAAGACTATAACGTCTTACTTATTTTGAAGATCCAAGCTATAAATAAGAGCATCGACTTCAGTCAGAGTATCCGGAGCTTTATTGTGTGGTCATGGATCTCAACTTCAGTAACCATGATAGTTCATCTTGTGCTGAGTTTCATGAACTATGAACCGTTCATTTCTTTTGAAATAGGTTATATTCTTGACGATATACTCGACTTCTTTTGCATCGGTGTGGATAACAATCTTGTAATAGCCATCCGAACAATAATACTGTTGAGGAAATATCTTGATGCATGGATTCGAAAGGTCTTCATGATGAAAAATGACATGTATAACGAACAAAATGTCAAACTGTTAAAGATACACCAAAGTATTATGGAAACTTATAATCTGTATAAGATTGTATATCAGGTCATGGTAGGTTCGATACCATTGATTTATATCTAATCGAGTATATGCAAATCATCATCATCATTTCAGCCGAAAGATGTCTACTGCTGGACATAGGCCTACACCAAGTGCCCGGTCAACTGCAACTCGCGTCTAGAATTCGGATTTCCACAGCCTTCATCCTTTTTTTCCTCCTCCTTTTTTGTATGCATATGTTATTATAGTTGGCCTTCGTAGCTCCGGCGCGTCTCAGTTTGACTAGCCAAACCTCAAGTTTGACAAGAGCTCTTCCTCGAAGTCCAAACCACTAGCGTTGTGGCGGCCTTTGACTAATGAATTTATGTCTTATCCTAAGAGAGTCCAACTAAATATGATTAAATAGAGTTTGGACATATTGACTTATTTTGCAATACGGCGTAGTTGACGAAGATCCACTGCGCAATGGGTCTCCTATTTCCGTTTGCAGGTTTTAAAGTAATCTTAAACGCCGGGGATGGCGAGGAACCCCGCCATCCACTTCAAACCAAACCTGTCCCAGTCACGATGGTCTAAGAATTGAGCTTACATTCTAAGTTTTATTTTATTAATTATCTACTCTGATTGCTAAATTATCTACTCCGTTTACCGTTTCTTTCAAAGTCAGCGCTGTCAGCAATTTCAACAAGCGCTAATTTGTAATAAGGTACTTCTGAGTTTGCCAAGAAATACCCAGTTATATGCACTAATTGTAATCTATTCTTGGTCTATTACCAGTCATTCCGCGAAGACACATATCGACCTCTGACTATAAAGCATGCACTACGTGCAGTTTTTGTTTTACAAAGTAATTTAATAGTTTTTTCAACATTTAAAAGCGCTCTAAAAAAATATAAGTTAAATAATTTATTTTATTCTTCTGGTAGGTAGATAATGTTACAACCTGAACTGTTCTTATTCCTGTTATACAATTATGGATTATTAAATGTCACTATCCAAAATAAGCAAACTGTGTGACTTTTTTAGGTTCTATATCACACATTTTGCACATTTCAACGAGCCTTGTGTTATGTGAATTTTGTGGTTTATAATCTAACTAATGCTGCTGAAGCTGGTAAAACGGTAAGTATCAAATATTTTTCGATTTTCTTAAAGAAGTTTTTGAAGTCGGTCCAGGTGTTCTTTTGAGTGTATTCGCTATAAACACACAATTACAAAAATCTCTCATCTTTATAATATTATATTAGTATCTAGATATCCATTCAAAATTTAAAAGTATGCCTGGATGATGTGGTCACGATGGAGGATAAATAAAGGGAAACTACCCACAAAACGACGAGACGGACTAATTTGATTTTTTATCGTCTACCCTATTGTCCCACGGAATCATACTACCCAGATAAAAGTGTTATTCCTGGTTATACACTGTCAGTGTGCCTCCAAATTCTGTTAGTAGCTTTTGCGTTAAAGAGTAACAAACGTACAGACTTCCAAACATTCTCACAAACTTTTACATTATTTTATAATACTTGTAGGATGTCAGTGATTTTAATAAAAAGATGTTATTTTGCAGCCTTTCCTACTGAGTCTTGGGTTGATTTTGTTCTTAACAAAAGATATAGTTCTAGTTATAATACAAAGTATACAATGTGAGAAGTTCTATATAGCTGTTGAGGAAGCTGAGACGGCGTGTATACAGCTTATGAAGGACATGGACTATTCAAGTAAGATTCATCAAATTCGTCATCATGCTATGAGTTGGCGAAGTCCACTGCTCTCAAGCATCCCTCTAGATGGATGTGAGAATTTATCACAAACTAATTCTAAAATCTTTTAGTTGATGGAATATGGGGTTTTCAGGGCCATCTTCCAACGAAATATTATAAGTGGCACTGTGCAAGAAGCATTGTATTTAAGCTATACGGAGCTGGCATTCATTGCCTTGTAAAAATAAAAAAAACTTGCTAATAAATGTCTGTGGATGCTTTATTTGTTATTTTCTTGCTTGTTAGACAGTAATTTGAATCATAGTTTTATAAAATACTAGCTTCTGCCAGCGGCTTCGCCCGCGTGAAGTTTGAAATTATCCCACGGGATCTTATTACCGGGATAAAAAGTATCCTATGTGTTAATCCAGGTAATAAACTATCTGTGTGCTAAATTTGATCCAAATCCGTTCAGTAGTTTTTGCGTGAAAGAGTAACAAACATCCATACATCCATACATCCATACTTACAAACTTTCGCATTTATAATATTAGTAGGATATTATAACTAGCTGACCCACACAACTTCGTCTGCGTCACATAAGAGGGAAAAAGCTACCTACTACTACCTACCTACTACTACCTACCTACTACTACCTACCTACTACTCCCTACCTACTACTACCTACCTTCTACTACCTACCTACTACTTCCTACTACTACCTAGTACTACCTACCTACCTACTACTACCTACCTACTACTACCTACCTACTACTACCTACCTACTAATACCTACCTACCTACTACTACCAACCTAATACTACTACCTACCTACCTAGGTACTACTACATTTTTTTTTTAATAAGAACCTTCTCCAAACACAACGAAAAAAGAATCAGCCAAATCGGTCTAGCCGTTTTCATGCTATGTCGTGACAACAGAAAACGGGTTTCATTTTTATATAATATAGATTTTATTATTAACCAGCTTCTGCCCGTGACTTCGTACGCAGATCCTGTTGCGTACGCCAGCGACAAGGGGTCATCAAAATCGAAGATCTGAAACTAACGGATCTTTTCCAACTGAGCAACACATACCGTTTGTTTCTTTTAGCCATTTTACAGCTTCACAAAAAGGACAACTTTGAACCATACCTCCGATGGCGGAATATGTGGCGTATTCAATAATAGGAGTATACGTAAATGCACTCCGTTCCTTATCAACCCAAGGGAGGTCGCCATGCCCTACGGCTATATCTTGAGACACATCCGATTCTTCAGATGATATCGACATTCTGTTCAGAGAATGTCGAAGTCGACCAGAATTCAAACGTTCGTTACGCTCTTCTTCTGTCTCTTCATGCCGTACTCTAGCAATTTCTTTCTCTCTCACTTTTTAAATGATCACTACATATAAAGTCTCCTGCCGCGTCTGTCTGTCCCTATGAATGCTTAGATCTTTAAAACCACGCAACGGATTTTGATTCGGTTTTTTTTAATACATAGAAGAGAAAAGTTTTAGGATATAACTTTACGCGGGCGAAGCTGCGAGCATCGGCTTTGTGAATATGTTGTTGTGTGCGTGTTTGGGACAATGTATGATAATCTCGATCAGCAGTTAGTCGCGCATCACATTCATCACTCGTTTCAAAAGACCTGTTAGTAGATGTGCCAATACGCTGAGAACTCAAACGCAATTCTGTATCGGTAAACGTTTCCGATTTGTGAGACAATGCATGACGTTCACGATCAGCGGTCAGTTGCGCATCTATTTTTCCCTGGTCTCTAGAGACCTGAATGTAGATGCGTAAATACGTTTAGAACGCAGGCCTGCTTCGCGATCCAATAAGGTTTCCACAAAGCAAGTTGCAGCCTGATGTTCTCGAACAGCATTAAATCTCTCCTGACGCTCTTCGGTACATTCTCGGGATCTTATGATTCTCAATTTTTTAGCTCCTTTGGAACATTGGGAAAGATTTGAGCTCTTTCTAGGGATGGTTATAGATTTGTTGTAAAGATACCTGATGAATTAAAATTTCAGTGACTACTCCCCTGCGTTACCGGGTAGGCTACCGAGTCACAAATATGAATGGAAAAGGAAATTAAACACTCAAAAAACATAAGTCCGAAGGTAAAATATAATAATCAATGGGAGTTTTGGCATGTAGAGTCAAATTTTCAATGATATACCATCGTCATCAAAAATCAGTCCTAAACTGTTACCGTCTTCACCGCGTGGAGGTACTCCCAGTTTATGTGATTTTATAATTATATAGTGAAATTAGTGATAGCTTTGCAATTATTTCCACATCAGATGTTTCTGATCTTCTATTTTTATAAATCAACAGGAAATGCCCATCAGACTGAACAACTTTTGCTAAGACGTCATTCCTATAATTGTTATGGGGCAGCTGGGCTTTTAAAGTTCCACAACAGGTGTTCCAAGTCTTCGATTTTTATAAATCAAAGCGACAGAGAGTGCTCATCAAATTGAACAACTTTTGCTAAGACGTCATTCCTATATGTGTTATGATGTAGCTGGGCTATTGGAGTTCCACATCAGGTGTTCCAGATCTCCAATTTTATTCTCTCAGCAGAAAATACTCATCACGTGAAACAATTTTTGTTATCGTGTCATTTTTGTATCTCTTATAGTTTAGCTGGTCTCTCGCAGCAGGTTTTCAAGTTTCCAAGATGCGAATTGTAGCCTATATGTTGCCTAGACTTAATATCTATACAACAAAAATATAATCATCCTAATTTCGCAGATTAGCGTGTATAAACAAACAGACACACTAACAGACAGATTTTTTGGGTTCGTGCTCCATTACTGTTTCTAAACCCCGCTCAATTTTTTTTAAATATATTCAATGTACAGACACAGTTTTTTTACGTGTTTGTATGTTTTATTAATGCATATAATATAATATATAGATATAGAAAAAATCATGACTAAAAACTTGACATAAACAAATGTCACACCATTCAGGTCGTCATTCATTGTTTGTTTCTCTGCAGGATCTCGAAAACATCTCTGCAAGAACGTGATACACGCTAACCGATCGTTCAGTAAGATGACCGCGGGTGGCCTGTTCTTTGTCGACGGTACGCTACCAGTGTACTTGATGGGAGCCATCTGTCATTATGTTATTATACACCTGCAGTTCTTTTTCCTGTAAAATAAACCATTACTTCTGAAAATTATATCTGTATTTTCTTCTCTGTATGTGGCCTTTGAAGGGCATAACGCGCGAAAAGATTCATACAGAGCATTGACCTAGTTGGGACCCTGTAGCGGCAACACAAAAAGTACTACAGCACCATTTTATGACACAGATGAAGACAGGGTTATCCGACATAAATATACACCGTTATTTTTCAGTCATTAGGTATTATTACTTAAAAGGGTGGATTGTACTAATGAAATACTTTTACTCGTACTATTTGACTGACTATGAAATCTCAAAAAAATCTGAGCTGCTTCACACATTATTTATTGGTTGCGTGAATCGTAAACACTGCTGATATTCTCTCGATCTTTACGTCCTGTTCTTCATAATCCTAAATTCCCGATATACGAGTTCACAGGCAGAAAGAAGCATTAAATTGTCCAATTTATATCATCACTACATCACTGCTCTCGAATCGGTAAAGGAAAGCACAACACAGTGTAACTAAATGGTGGATAACCGCCCATTCCCTCTCATAGAAAGGAGGTCTGTGTCCTATCAGAAGGACAGAAAATTTGCAAGCCTTGAGATTGGACTGAACATGTTGAAACCAAACTCATGTCCAACAGCTCCAAGAGGAGCAAACACGTAGATCCCGGAGAATATACATTTTACCCAGGAATATGTCTACTTGGGCCAAGTAATCTCTTTCCAGGCAGGGCAAGATAAGGAAATTGCTAGACGAACGCCTGGAAGAGTTACCGGTACATGAAGGAATATTTTAAGGGCACTCTACCCATGTCTTAGAAGCGAAAGCTGATGAACATGTGTATTCTCCCCATCTTGACCTACGGTGTACAAACTAGGCCTTTGACTAACATCCAAAAGTCTAATCTCAAGGTTTCCCAACGTGCTATAGAGCGCAGTATCCAGTGTGAAATTAACAGATCGTATTTGTAACACGATATTGCGCTCCAAAACGCAAATCGTTGACGTGGCTCAAAAGGCTACCGAACGTAAATGGGACTAGGCAGGACATGTTTGACGCATGCCGAACGAACTGTGGGCCTGGACACGGAGTCGCGGCAGACCACAAAGGTGATGGCGATAAAAACAATATAACTTATTACTAAACTAATGACTCATAATAAAACATTTAATTTAAGTTCGACGTTTCGACCGGATTGCTCCAGGCGTGGTCGCGGGGAGACTGAAGTATTGAAGGTACCGCGCACTTGAATCATTGTGCTGATGGATGGATTGAATAATTCAGGGGTCGTGGAGGTGTTAAAAGTCAAAATCTTACAGTAAAAACTTGTATTTAAAAAAGAATTTGTCAAAAAGTTGTAACTTTGACCCCCCATATCTCCGTAACTAGAAGGTTCCCAGGTATGGTGTAGAACAAAAAAAATATCACAATTATGGGGAGAATTATGGCCTTTCGGCTTCGTGAAGAGGTGTTTTACACCCTTTATATTAATTTTGTTGTATAAGTAGTAGCCGAAAAATAGGTAAGAAAAAAATCGTTTTGAGTTTTAATACTATTCTAGATAAAATGTTGCATAATTTTTATGATTTAATTTAAACATGAATACATGAGTGGCAATAAAACAATATCAATACAATTATGAAATTATTAAATATAAACAAGATCAGGACAGTATTATTCATATTTTATCACAAAAACTGTACAATTACATAATTATACAATTTTAAAGGGAGCAAATTGGGAGATTCACACTTTGTTACAAGTTTACAGCAATAAGTGTACAATTTTGAGATTGTATATTACTAATGAAATAGAATGCTTACTTTAGCGTCAAATTTCCGTTATTGTACACTTTTAAAGAAATACTTTCGGTCGTTTGAACGTAACTAAAAGTTATACAGTATTCGCGCGACAGAAGTTCTCACTTCGGCCAATTTAAAACGAAACATCTCGCCATCTAGCGAGTTTTTGATGAACTACGCTCTTTAGTCGGTATTCAAGAGTAAAATACTGGTGATACCAAGCGTTTCCGCATATTAACTCAATTTTCGAATTTTTTGGTAATTGTACACTTTTAATGCGAAGAGGCGATATATATCTATACATATATCTATATTACATTTAATAAATTCGTAGGAAAGTCAAAACTGTACATTTTTTTTTTTTTTTTTTTTTTTAATTTAATGCCATCTGTCCATTGACTGACACTAAGCATCTTTTGTGTTCATTTTGGTTAAGTCATGCTTGGTATGCGCCCAGTGGTGCATCCATATCAGTCTGTTTTATGGTGTGTCAGCTGTCATAGCATCAGGTCTTGTGGAGTTTGCCTTTTAAGCCTCTTGAATGACTTGGTTTTCATCAAGCTCGATGCCAGTTTATTGGGATGAGTAGTAATTCTATTTCTGTAGGCACTGACTGCTTGCACGATTTGTTCTTTCACCTTTAGTATTTTTAAGTCCCGATGTAAGCTCTCGTTAGTCATGTACCATGGTGCATTAGTTATAATCCTTAGCATTTTTGATTGAAACCTTTGGAGTATGTCAATGTTTGAGTTGGCTGCCGTGCCCCACAGCTGTATTCCGTATGTCCAGATTGGCATTATGATACATTTATAAATTCTGAGCTTATTTTCCAGAGAGAGCTTTGATTTTTTTGATAGTAGCCAATAATGTTTCCTTAGTTGTAGGCTCAATGCTTTACGCTTCGTGAATATATGTTTTCGCCAGGTTAGTCGCCGGTCTAGGTACATTCCAAGGTATTTAACTTCTTCCGCTTGAGGGATCATAACATTATTTAGTTGTACAGGTGGGCAAGTATCTCTCCTTGTTGTGAACGTCACATGTACAGATTTGGTTTCATTTGCCTTTATTCTCCATTCTCTTAGCCAGTTTGAAATTTCATCTAAGCTTGTTTGTAGTATCTTAGATGCCTGGGCGGCATCTTCATGCACCGCTAGTGTAGCAGTGTCATCGGCGAACGTGCCTAAGACTACTCCTTCAGACACGGGGAGATCAGCTGTATAGAGAAGGTAAAGAGTGGGACCCATCACACTGCCTTGAGGAACTCCTGCTCGAATTTCGTGCAGTCCAGTTATTTCATTGCCTTGTTTTACAAAGAAGTACCTCTTTTCTAAGTAAGATTTAATAAAAATGTAGTAATTTATTGGAAGTGTTTTCCTAATTTTATATAAAAGGCCCTCGTGCCAAACTCGATCGAAGGCTTGTGATATGTCTAGAAAAGCAGCCGAGCAGTATTTTTTTTCTTCGTAAGTTATATGAATTTTTTCGATCAGCCGATGTATTTGTTCTATGGTTCCATGACTTTGTCTAAACCCGAATTGGTGGTCAGGTAACAAAGAGTTTTGTTCTATCAGAGGTCTTAGTCTTTTCATGAACAATGTCTCTAGTAGTTTAGAAGGGATAGGCAACAAGCTAATGGGCCGGTAGGACTTCACGTCCCCGGGGCACTTTCCTGGCTTAACTATCATAATAATTTGAGCTACTTTCCATTGAGAGGGTACATACCCCTTCAGGAGAATTGCGTTATATAAAGCGGTGAGGAAAGTAATGCCTGCTTCTGGAAGTTCCTTCAATGTTTTTGCTGTAATTAAGTCATATCCAGGTGCTTTGTGTTCATTTAGTTTATTGATGCCAGTTCTTACTTCACTTTTCGTAACTTTTTCCAGAGGAAAGTCGAGTTGGTTCGTTTGCTGTAAATATGAAGTTATTTCACTATGTAGTGTTTGTGATCCTTGAGCATCGTTGGGTGTAAATACTTTACTTAGGTGTTCGGCAAAGGTTTGTGACTTTTCGAAGTCACTTTTAGCCCATGTATTATCACTTTTGCGTATTGGTGCTTGACTTGCTACAGGTCTCTTAAGCCTTTTTGTTGCTCGCCAGAGAGAATAATCTGAACTTGCTGTTGCATCTAGGTTTTTGGTATATTCCTCCATGTCTCGATTTTGATCTTCACTGAGTGCAAATTTAAGACGAGTTGTGACATAGTTAAGATGTGTCTTATCAGCAGGGTATCTCGTCGTTTGCCAACGTTTTCTTACTTTGCGCTTCTCATTCAGCAAATCTCTGACTGTTTCAGACCACTGCATATCTGTAGGTTTTGCTATTGATGGGGGTGTGGCGCTCCATGCAGATTGTTGAATGCAGTAATTAAAGTGTTCTACTGCCTGACAGATTTCATCGTTAGTGTGCAGTGGGAGTCTATTGTTTATTGAAGACTCAACAAGCTGTCTAAACAGTGGCCAATCGGTTTTTCGGCTGTGTAGTTTGCAAGGCTTTGGTTTTTCTAGTATTTTACGGCTCAGTTTGATGAATACTGGTGAGTGGTCCGATGATAAATCCTGACTGGAAGTGCAAGTAATATGCTTTTTAGCGATGCCTTTTATGATACAAAAATCGATGACGTCCGGTACTTTATTCACATCTGTTGGCCAGTATGTTGGTTCTCCTGTCGATATTATATCAAGATTCTGTATTTGAAGTGCTTGATATAGTTGACGGCCCTTCGTTGTAATTATCCGGGATCCCCAGTGTGTGTGTTTGGCATTATAGTCGCCCCCAGCCAGGAAGCGATGACCCAATGTATCTACGTATTTAAGATAGGATTCTGTCGTAATGTTGTGTTTGGGTGGGCTATAAACAGCCGATATTAAAAGTGGCCCTATCCAGTCTTCAATTGTGACACTAGTTGCCTGTATTTCTTGTGTGCAATAAGGATTGTTTTCATAATGCTTGATGTTTGATTTTATTAGGATTGCAGATCCACCATGGGCTTTTCCATCTGGGTGCATTGTGTGATAAAGTGTATATTGAGGTATTGAAAAATGGCTCTTGTCAGTAAAATGTGTTTCTGAAATAAGTAGTAAGTCGACCTTGTTAATTTCTAAGAACGGTTTCAGTTCTAGAATATGTTGTGACAAGCCATTGGCATTCCATATCACCACGTTTAATTTATCGAATTTTGAGTAATTTTAGTCATGAAGTTGATAGGAAGGTTTGTCATCGTTGTCATTTGCTGCATTAGTTGTTTTAACATGTTTAGCATGAGTTCTGTTTCGCTTGTACTTTGACTGGTTTGAGTTGTTGGGAGTAACTGTTCATTCCTGTTTATTTGAGCTGCTTGACTATAAGCCATGCGGAACGGGGTATTGCTGGATGGTACATTTTGATGTGATACAAGCTTGGGTGCTTTGGAATCTGAAGGTATCTTTGTTTTTATAGGCGGGTATTTAACTTTCTGAAGCTCTTGGTAAACAACACAACCTTTGTAGTTGTACTGTACATTTAATAAAAATTTTTTAGAATACTTGAGACGTGATCTACAATCGATATCGAAGCCAAAAATATAGTTTTTAGAATGTTTGTCTGTATGTATGTCCGGGATAAACTCAAAAAGTACTGCATGTATTTACTCGTACTTCAAATTTAGCATGAGTATTACTAAGAGGTCGGGTCAACATGAAATATAGACTATTTATTTTCACGCTGTCACCTACGGGGGAGGAGCTGTGAATCTTTATTTTTCTTACGCATTCTGACAGAGTATGGGGAGTGTAGGGGCCCCGCCAATAAGACTCCGGAGTAGATATACAACAGATGTATTTAGTACCAGTCACAACAATGGGTTTTCACATTACAGTAATAACTAATAACGAGGTATATCTAAGTCTAAGGCGATAAAAATACAAATATAATATCGGAACAAGTTCTCTCCATTTTTCTCTCTCTATGAGAATCCGTGTTGCCAACCTTACAACATTAAATCAACCATCACAGATAAATATTTACATAATTGGTTAGGTGGCTTTTCGCCACACCACCCCCCCGGGGAGAAAATAAGGCAGCTATTTATTAAATAGACATACAAGTAAGTATTACCTACATGAATATATTTACAAGTCAAGGATTTCCCTAAATCTGACCTGGCGACCTGATCGCGTAGAGCTAGGTGTGTTCTTGGTTGGCGCTGGCTGGGACAGAACTGGAGTCGGGCCAGCGGTAGCTGCAGGAGTTGGGGCTGAATTGACTCCCCCATCAGGGTCAGAGGCGAGATAGGCCGGTTTCACACGATCTAGACTCACTTCGTTAGGTTTCCCTGCAACATCTATGGTGATCGTTTTCGGAGTGCGGCTGATGATCCTGAATGGACCAGTATACGGCGGTTGTAAGGGACGCCTGACTGAGTCGTCTCGCAGAAATACATGCGTAGCGTCTACTAGGTCCCTGAAAACGAAAGACGAGCGATAGCAGTGACGAGATGCAGGTGTTGGGCGAATGTCCGCCATTTTTCGCTTCAAAAGCGAGACGAAATCTTCAGACGCGTTGGGATCTGCGTGAGGCACACTGGGCACTAGGAGTTCTCCTGGTCACCTCAGTGGTTCTCCATATAAAAGTTCCGCTGCAGAACATTTTAAATCCTCTTTCAAGGCTGTACGAATACCGAGAAGGACCAGCGGCAGAGCTCTGTGCCAGGTGTCATTATGACACATAAGAGCAGCCTTTAATTGCCGGTGGAAACGTTCCACCATGCCGTTCGCTTGAGGATGGTAGCTGGTAGTTCGTGCGCGTCTGGTAGCACCAAGGTTCATGAGACGCTGGAATAAGGTCGATTCAAATTGACGTCCCTGGTCCGTGGTTACAACGGAGGGAACGCCAAAGCGAGAAATCCACTCTCGGAAAAAGGTTTCCGCGCATTTTTCTGCCGTCATGGTCACCATCGGCCAGGCCTCCGGCCATCTGGTAACTCTGTCGACGGCTGTCAGGCAATACTGGTAGCCTTTGCTAGAAGGAAGCGGACCGATGATTTCCACGTGGACATGACGAAAACGCTTAGTTGGTGTGGGGAAACTTCCGAGCGGCGTCAGCGTGTGTCTGGAGATTTTGCTGCGCTGGCAGGCAATGCAGGATCGCGCCCAGGTGTGGCAATCCTTGTTAATACCCGGCCACACAAATCGGTCAGCCACAAATCGCGCGGACGCCCGCGCGCCTGGGTGGCTGAGTTTGTGCAATTTGTCGAAGTACGGCCGACGAAATGATGGTGTCAGGTACGGACGAGGTTTCCCTGTCGACATGTCACAGAAAATCGAAATATCAGTCCCAGGTATAGTTACCTTTTCCAATTTAAGGGACGAACTGGTTCTCATGTTCTGCAATTCGTCATCGTTTGCTTGTTCTTCAGCCAGGGCAGCGAAGTTGTTTTCAAGACATACTGCCTCCACACGTGACATCGTGTCTGCGACCACATTGTCTTTCCCGCTAACGTGGACTATATCCGTTGTGAATTGGGATATGAAGGAAAGGTGGTTCAGCTGGACTGGGGGCAACTTCTCTCGACGTTGGACAAACGCATAGGTCAACGGTTTGTGGTCGGTATATATGGTTGCATGCTGGGCTTCTAAGACATGGCGGAAGTGCTGCACTGCCTCATAAATAGCCAGCAACTCCCGATAATAAGCTGGCCAGGATGAGTGTTTCGGTGACAATTTCTTGCTGTAGAAAGCCAGTGGTTGCCAATTTCCGTTGACATTCTGCTGTAAGCAGGCTCCAGTATGGCTTGACGAAGCGTCTGTAAAGAGACCTAAAGGTGCATCAGCAATGGGATGGGCCAGGAGAGTAGCATCGACGAGGTGTTCCTTGCACTTATTGAACGCAAGCTCCAGCTCCGGTGTCCAAGGCATAGGCTTCGGGCCTTTAAGCTTCGTCGCGGTCAGCGAGTCGATAAGCGGTGCCTGGAGGTCAGCTGCTTTCGGGAGAAACCGGCGGTAAAAATTTACCATGCCGAGGAACCTGCGAAGGCCTTCAACCGTTTTAGGCAGAGGGAAATTTCGCAGAGCTTCAATTCTCTCAAGAGGTGGGCTGGAACCGTCCTTGCTGATTCGGTAGCCGAGGAATGTTACTGATTAACAACGACACCATACTCCGACAATCTCTGGAATAAGACACGCAGGTATTCAGTGTGTTCTTCAGGAGTGCGGGAGTAGACGAGGATGTCGTCAATGTATGGGTAGCAGAATTCGAGTCCCCTTATAACTTCGTCCATAAACCGCTGGAACGACTGGCCAGCATTGCGCAGACCGAATGTCATAAAGGGAAACTCGAACAACCCGAATGGTGTCGTGATTGCAGTTTTGCAAATGTCGGCTTCATGGACCGGAATCTGTTGGTACGCCTTTACGAGGTCTATGGTACTGAAGATCGTAGCACCAGAGAGGTTGTGCGTGAAGTCGATAATATGGCGCACGGGGTAGCGATCGGGGATGGTCCTGGCGTTTAACGCGCGGTAGTCCCCGCAAGGACGCCATCCGTTCTCCCCCTTGCGTGCCATGTGCAGTGGTGACGCCCAAGGACTGCTGGAAGGTCGAGCTGTTCCACAGCTGACCATGTCTTCAAATTCTTTCTTCGCAGCCTGGAGCTTTTGCGGGGCGAGTCTTCGTGGGCGGCACGATACCGGTGGTCCGTCAGTAGTAATAATGTGGTGTACAGTTGAATGTTTCACGGTACGTGGTAACCCAGGAGGCCGCAAGATGTCAGGGAACTCCGATAGCAACTTGGAGAAAGGTGACTCTGCCACCACTGTCCTGACGCTGGCTTGGTTTGTCTTAGCAATGATAGCAGCGATGGAGAGGTTGGTGCAGCCATCAATTAGTCGCTGGTTGCGACAGTCCGGCATGAGATGGTATTCTGCTAAAAAGTCTAAGCCGATAATGGGTGCACCAACATCTGCAATAATAAAATGCCACTTAAAATCTCTGCGTAAACCTAATTTTAAATGCAGAAGTATAGGACCATAGGTTTTGATAGTGCTTCCATTTGCCGCACGAACGTCAAATGTTGTGGGTTTGTATTGTCCTTTAAGCAAGCGACGTGGAAAGCAGCTGATGTCAGAGCCAGTGTCAATTAGGAATCGATGTCCTGATCTGGAATCCTTCACAAATAATCGGCGGCCGGAGTTGGTGTAATCAGACGCCGCCTCTACTGATTGCTTGGTTGGTTTCCCTCTTGCTTGGGCTTCCAGGAGCAAGGGGAGTTGCACTTTGTCGCATTCTGGCGAAATCTTTTGTGGTACCAACACCATCGGCTGCCTGATCTAGATGATGACCTTGAGGTTGGTCGAGAGTGAGTGGCGGATCGAGAACGTCCACGGTCCACACTGAGGGCCTCGACTTTCTTTGTAAGATCCTCGATCCGCTGCAAAATGTGGTTCAAATCCACAGTTGAGGAGCTAGCCGCATGGACTGCTGTTGGTGCTGAAGAAGTCTCAGCAATAGCATCAGCTATCTCAGCCACCTTATCCAACTTGAGGTCTTTCTGAGCAATAAGAATTCGCTGTACCTCACGTGGCAGACGGCGCATCCACAACTCACGGAGTATGCTGTCATCACCCATTTCCGTGCCAGCCAAAGAGCGAAGATGGCGAAGGAAGGCCGATGGCTTCCGGTCACCTAGTTCTTCATCACTAAGTACCTAGTTGCCGTATTTGTTGAGCTCTGGAAAGGGACAGTTTGTTGATGAGTTCCCTTTTGAGGTGTTCATACTTCCCCTCAGGCGGAGGGTTTGAAATAGCGTCTTCAACCTCTGCCGCTACTGTTGTGTCTAACATTGACAATACATACCCGAATTTGGTGGAGTCAGCTTTAATCCCATGGATATCGAATTGTGCCTCCGCTTGTGCAAACCATAAGCCTGGCTTGTCTGACCAAAATATTGGAAGTTTCACTCTCACTTCATTCACTTGAGTACCTGATGAAGTTAAAGAGACAACCCGCTCCTGCAGTTCCCTCAGCTGTTTCATTAGCTCAGCGTCAGCCATGTTTAGTTATGGAAAACCAAAATTAAGACAGAACACAAATAGCAGGCAAACACAAATATATAAAAAAATAGTAAACAAAAAATGTTAGGTGTTATTTATGGCACCATTCCCCAGATTAGAAACACTTATTTTAATTATAATGGCACTGTATATGTCCAAAGCCAACACTCAATCTCATTGCTAAGCGCATAACCATCAATAAAAATCAATGAAAACAGTTTGACAAATATGAAATTAATAGATGCAGATTCAATGTGAACACACAATGTCAACATGCAAACAATATACAACCAAAGCTATATGAACTGTGTTAATTTGCAATAATCAATGTAATTTTAAATTATCAATTACAATAACAATAAGCATATTATTTATCTTAACATTCATCATAAGAATAAATCAGACAATGTGAGCAAACAGTGGGTTATTCTGCTTATATTATTTTATGTACTTTTACAAGAAAGAAAATAGTGTTAACTTTTTGCAAACAAAACACTTTAAGAAATTACTGTAAGTTATTATTTTGTATAAAACATTAGTTACTAGGGGGTTAATTTAAGCACCGATTTACATTAGTTTGTTATCACTGTTATCGAATTGTCCAACACCGTACCCCAGGGTTAAAGTTATAAATGTTCAAAAACTTACGATTTCTCGAGGTAAACAAACCATGAACCCTAAAATTCACTGACGTGAGGATCATAGAGTAATATAATCTCTGACGAGGATAGACCACAGAGGAACGATGGTCAACCGAAATCTTCCGCTGTTCGGTCAGTGGCGCCCGTGTATAGGTAATCGAATAATCAGCTTTTGGCGCGAATGCTGCTTCTTGGGAGAAAAAAATATGGCGGATGAGATTTTTCACAAGTTCGACTCGAATGTTAGGTACAGTAAGCGTTCATAAGCGCACAGGCACGCGAAGGATCATATTGCTGTGAACGCACGGTCGAGCGTCCGTGCGGCTGTATGTGTAAGCTGTCTCAATACAGTACCTACGCACACCACAGCCACAGAGTCGCCTACTGTCGCAAGTTGTCGCGTCGCTCTCCACGAAACATAAAGAAATATATTACCGTCTCTTTTGTTATGCACGCAGCAAACGCATGATCGTATTTGCATTGGATAGCTAAATTTCGACCATATTTACCAGGCGTTGATAGCTGTTTAGGTTAAGCAGTGGGTTCACGATCAACGTGTCTTGAGTTCAAATCCCGTTTACATAATAAGGGTTTTTTTTTTTTTTTTGTAACCACTTTAATTAATATTTGTATTTTATGCAAAAACTATTTACTTTGGTATTTATTTTGAAATGGGTTCATGCTCATTATTTATTTTTATAAGGATTTAAATATAAGTTAATAACCCATCATAACTATTTATGTGATTGTGTAATATTTTTTCGGTGTTGGAAGTTGGAAAAAAAAGTCGTGCTGACAGATAACAACAATTGTTTTATTCGTTTCATTTATTCATATAATTAACAACTTTAATGAGAGCAGCGGTGGCCCAGTGGTGGCGGCCCCGACTTACGAACAGTAAGTCGTGGGTTCGAACCCAGACAGGCGCATTACTTTGTGTAATTTATTTCATCACCGCTGCTCTCAAAACGGTGAAGGAAAACATCGTGAGGAAACCGGCATGTCCTAGAACCAAAAATTCGAAGACATGTGACATCTACCAATCCGCACTGGGCCCGCGTGGTAGATTATAGCCCATTCCCTCTCATTGAGAGGAGGCCGTGTCCCAGCAGTGGGAACATTATAGGCTGATGATGATGATGATGATGATGAATGAGATTTGTAACGTCACATTCCTACCTAGATATAAGAAGTTCTCTTGTAACCGTCCATAAGATTTTTTTGTGCATCAGTATACCCACTTTGAAGTTATTTTTTATTAACATAACAAGGATATTCTAATAACACAAATATAATTGTTGATACCCACTTCTATCTATCGGTATTCAACAGAGCTTACTGAAAACTAATACATAATTTATACTTCGTGAATATGTTTTTTATGTGACGTCACAATAAATGTAACTCATATTTATTTATTTATTTATTTATTTATTTAAACTTCATGTACAATAGTGGTACATAGGCGGACTTAATGCCACAAGGCATTCTCTACCAGTCAACCATTGGGTCAAATAAGACAGCATTGTGATAAAGTACAATAAAAATAAACATGCCATTTTGCAAGAATAAAATCAAACACATAAATGGGTACCTACATACTAATACATAAATAAGCATATAAAATAAACTAATATATATTAAAATACATACAAATAGTCCGAAATACGAGAAACCTTATGATAATTATTACAACTCTAATATAGGCTAGTTGGTAAACAATTTAGACAGACATATATTGAGGTTATAGTTTAAGTGTTCATTTTCCTGAAGAAAAGAAGATTGAAACTAAACCTCAATTTAGGAATTATTAATATCGCTAAATATTTTGTAACACGTCTAATTAAAACTAGAACATTAGGGATTAATATTTTGTATAACCCCCATTATTTTCAATGTAGTCAAGTAGACGTATGCGGCTTAAAGTCACCCAAAGGGCAATGGAGAGGGCTATGCTCGGAGTTTACTTGCGTGATCGCATCAGAAATGAAGACATCCGCAAGAGAACCAAGGTCACCGACGTAGCCCGAAGAATTGCTAAACTTAAGTGGCAGTAGTAGGCAGGGCACATTGCTCGCAGAACGGATGGCCGATGGGGTCGAAAAGTTCTGGAGTGGCGACCGCGAACCGGAACAAAATGGAAGTAATCCAGTGAAAGTCTAAATATTCCCGTGCGAAACGTAATCGTTCTTCTTTATGTCTTTCTGTCAAGAAGGGCATTTTAGCTGATCTTCTGTGATGCAAGCCTTCAGCGTGGAGGGCACGGCGAACAGTTTGCGGTGACTCCGAGTGTGTCGTAGGTGTGAAACCATTGGTTTCATACTCGCCCACGATATGTTGTCGCTGCGCTTCGCTAATAAGCGACGACCTTCCACTTCGCTGTCTACTTGCAAGGCTCCCTTCTTCCTCATACCTTTTGATCCAGAGACTTACTGCATTTCTGTAAACAAAAAAAATGATATTAGGCAGCTGTAATAAATACTAAAGTGACTTCATTCACTATGCATTTATAAATCCAATAATAAACACTAATTATTTATCTTGCATGATAGATTCAAAAAAAAACAACGAATTAAGTAAACCACAGGTCACCAAATAAATGAACAATTTATAATACCCATTCGTTTTTAGTTTTTAATGTTTAAGTTACAATTCATAAATAATTATAATACTCACATTCAGTTCTATTAAGGCCACTTTTATGAAGCGCGGATAATTCGCGATAATAGTCGCCCTCGCCTTAATATTAATATTTGCCCGCATTTTAAGAATCACACCAACAACAATACCGCTATCTATTAAACCACACGTCACTGACCATCAACTACCACATTATATAGTGTATTATGTATGACTACAACCAAACGACAAAGTTCATTCCGATCAAGTTAAAATATTCATAAGACTCATGTCTACCTCACAGAAATCTAACTAAATTCTTGACTTATTTTTCTATCTACCTCCCTAACTTTACGAAATGTGTGAACAAAGCAAACAAGTTAAAGAATATAATATTTCTGTAGAGTAAAAACTTACAAAAAGTCTAAAAGTAACTGTGCGGGATTTGAACTCACGGCTTACTGATTCGCTATTAATTCTGGACGGGCCCAACCGCTAGGCCATCATGTCTTAGATATTGGCATTGAAATTATGAACTACAACTAGTTGCTGACAATACCTATTTTGTTGAAAGTAGAAGGTCGTAAGTCAAACTAAACGTCAAGCTATTGCTTTGTGAGATTGCTTATCGACTTTTGGTCGGCACTGTACTTAGGATTTATTCTTAAGCACTTCACTGTCACTTTCTCACATATATGATTTCATGCACAAATGAAGGCGGGGATTCCGATGTAAGAGTACGTTTGTAGACGTAACTTGAGCAGGCCGGCACGAGGTTGCCTTGTTGCAGACGCCGGTTGCAGATTTTTCTGATTTTACGTCGTAGGGCTTCTTGCCGCCACCGGAACAGGTTGGAGGGGCACAGCACTGCGCCCGACGTCCAAATTTTCTGTGATAGGCTGTGATAAACAGCCGCTACTAACTCCAGCAACGGAGTCGCGGGTCACCAATATGGGGAGTGTAGGGGCCCCGCCAATAAGACTCCGGAGTAGATATACAACAGATGTATTTAGTACCAGTCACAACAATGGGTTTTCACATTACAGTAATAACTAATAACGAGGTATATCTAAGTCTAAGGCGATAAAAATACAAATATAATATCGGAACAAGTTCTCTCCATTTTTCTCTCTCTATGAGAATCCGTGTTGCCAACCTTACAACATTAAATCAACCATCACAGATAAATCCTACTAATATTATAAATGCGAAAGTTTGTTTGTATGGATGTATGGATGTATGGATGTTTGTTACTCTTTCACGCAAAAACTACTGAACGGATTTGGATGAAATTTTGCACACAGATGGTTTACAACCTGGATTAACACATAGGATACTTTTTATCCCGGTAGTAAGATCCCATGGGACAATTTTGAAACTTCACGCGGGCGAAGCCGCTGGCAGAAGCTAGTATTTACATAATTGGTTAGGTGGCTTTTCGCCACAAGAGTGTAATCTAACGACGCATATCTAAATGGTGTCTTTGAGTAAGCCATGCTATTATCTAGCTTTACACATTCAAAACTAGGCCATTTAAGTAACTTGGGCAGAGAAATATAGTTTAAAGAATGTTAGTAGTATAAAGACAATTTTAAAGCAGCGCCATCTATGAGATTTCATAAAAATCAAATCAAGTTACATGTTAATGTCACCGTAAAATTGTCAAACACGTTAGATTGTAATCTCTCTAGCGATATTGTAAACTCTCGAAATATTGTCAAACGAACATTCTGCTTACATTATAACGCATTATTTTTCGTGAAATGTATGTAATGGTAGTCAACTCACGTGGTGTGGAGGGAAGGAGGGGTCCCCTTTGCCCAATGGTACCACTCTCATGAAAATAATAATGTACCAATTCTGAGAAATACCAATTAATATAACCTAACCTTAAACACTTTATATTCCCTTTAAAATTCTCACTCTGTATGAATTACTGGTACTCAATTCCTCCCTGTCAGACTAGAACGCGACCCCAAGAAAGTTAGGACTAGGCTTGCTAGATAATGTTAACACGTTAAAGAAAAGCGAACTGTAAAAGCATAACAGTATAGTGGGTAAGAATTGATAGTAGCCTTAGTGGATACCCAACACCCAAGCAGAATAGGCCACATGCAGTCATTTCACTGAATGATACACGATGCAGACGCTGAATATTTTTGCATAACTTCTTTTGGTCATCTGCAAAAAATTAAAAAGAGTTATCTGTTGTAGTACTATTTGGAGGAGGATTTTTGTAAGATGCTTGTAGCTACATAATAACCGCCGCCCCGGTCGATCTTTAGGTTAAGCCGATCTTGCCAAGGTATGTCCATGGATGGGTATCCACTATCCTCCGTGCCTCGTAAATCACGTTAAGCCGTTGGTCCCGGCTGTCATTTGTATATCTTTGACAGTCGTTATATGTCGTCAGTAGCGTGAAAGTCAGACAACCAGTCTTACCAAGAGTATTCGTATTACCCAGTACTAACTAGGTTGTGGAGGTCATATAGGCTATCGCTCCATGTAAAATATCAAATTGGTATTCAGCTGCATCTGGTCAGACTGGAAGTCGACCCTAACATAGTTGGGAAAAGTTAAGCACGTGATGATCTGTAAATACTATTTAATTAGCCCAAGGCTTGAATGTGCTTAAATAAATCTAAAAGTTGTTTACCTGTACAGTCTGATGCTAACATAAGTTCACATGAATCTTGTGCACTCTTGACAGTTTCATAAAATGTTTCAAGCTCCAGACCTAGCAAGATTTGCAAGATATAATTCTTCACTAAAGCGACAAATATTATAGTTGACATGAAAGGATACTGGAAAAATAAACAAATTTTTATTATTTTCTTCAGTCATTGCTTGGAAATATTCTCTTACAAGTGTTTAGCTTACTGTCTTTGTTATAAACTCA
This sequence comes from Xestia c-nigrum, assembly GCA_916618015.1. Taxonomy (NCBI): domain Eukaryota; kingdom Metazoa; phylum Arthropoda; class Insecta; order Lepidoptera; family Noctuidae; genus Xestia; species Xestia c-nigrum. The sequence goes on from OU745248.1 coordinate 2,315,709, forward strand.
ATTTTGTAGAATTCAATCAAAACTTGAATATTAATCAAACCATGACAGAAGACTTCTGTAGAATTGTACAGGATCTGTAAATGAAAATGATTTTAGTAAGGTGCTCATAATATGAATGTAGTGGCAAAATTCAGTAGAACTATCATTGTCACCAACAAGTTCTTAGTTGTCGGTTCTTGCGTAAATGTGGTCAAAGTTCTATCCTACCTAACCCCAAAAAAAAGTTTAGCTTCAACTATGTATATTGAAACAGTAACTAGATTTAAAATGCATTAGACGTTGCATTTTTGCGAATGTACAAATGGCCAGCCAATCTTTAAGTAGGTTCCGAATGTGTACCTACTTAACTTCGAAACGAATAATAATGGGAAGCACTCGAAGTTTCGACGCTGCAATCACGTGCTTTCTCGAATGTTCTTGTGTACGACATAACAATAATATTTCAGTTAAAAAAACATTAGGCCTACTCTAATTTACACTATAACATAAAGTAAACAACAGTATTTTTGCGGATTAACTCAAATAGCATGTTAATATATCGATCTTGACGTTAAGATTGTTAATAACACAGACATGCATGGAATCGTGAAATAATTAAAAATCACAAAATCATGATGTTATTTTGTACTTACTGGTACCTGATAAATGTTTTTGATAAGCTTGTAGCACTTCAATATTCGATCATAAGCTTGAAACATTCTTGCTGTATGTAGTTTACTGCAGCCATGTTTCTGTATCAGTAATAACTGAGTATTCCACAGTTTAGCTACGTAAGACAATAACTTAATAAGTCTAATGGCGCAAATTATATTTGAATCCAGAGTTGACCCTATCAATGTATATAAGACGGCATTCCACAGAGGCTTGTAGAAGAATAAGTTATCATAGATTACCATCCAGATAAAAAACGTGAAGATTGCAGCCACACACATCCAAGACCTTATGATGAAACGATTGAAGACGGCGGCATTACTCATAAAACTTTTTGAAAGTACAAAACAAATAAAACACTGTTCTTCGAGTGAATGAAGTTAATAGTCAAGTTCATGATGAATCCCAAATTTTTGAAAAGTACATCGAAAATAGTTGCGAATGTCAAGAACTTAATAGGAGTGTATCGTCTGACATTGTCGTCTAGCAGTATATCCAGGAAACGATGGATGTATATTGCCAGAAAAAATAACGTACCACTAATTATTTTGAACTTATTAAAAGAATTATTTGGATTAATGATACTTTTTTTGACGTGATATTTGGGATTGAGCAGAATAATTTCCATCAAATTCAAAGGAAAGAAAATTCGTTGAACATTTTTGTCGATTTGATTGATGAATTCGGGTTTATTATTTATTCCGATTTCTATATTAATATTCCTGTTCAGAGTCTCCATTTCGTGAAGCACTCACTGCGACACGTCAACGATTATTTTTTCTGAAGGACATAACCTTTATATTATCCTTGATGGAAAAGCTGTCAGCCTAAAATGTTATAAGAATCTTCATAACGTTATCGCTTTTGTTTGAAAATCTACAGAAGGTAGTGAAGATACATTAACGAAATTAATTTGGACAATCATAATAACTTGATAGCATTGGTAAAATTGAAAATCGCTTGCGGAACGTGTCTTGTTTCTTTAAACAGAATTCACACTGTTGCTTTATCGTTGTCAGCAATCCGTTCTGTGTGAAACTTTGGTAAGTTTGGAAAGTCCAAAAATGTAATAACATCTATTTTTGACGCCTGTAGCGAATAACTCCTTTAGATCGATAAAGGAGTTATTTTCGTGGCCCAGGAATAAATCGTCTTGGGCCGCATGAAGCTCTTTCTGGGCTGGCCGCCGCGGCGCGTCCGTCTGCCGGTAACCATCGTGTGGTGATTTTTGCCCAGCGGTCATCGTGCATGCGGCTGACGTGACCAGCCAAATCTCATTTAAAAAAGAATATTAGCCACGAGCTCCATTACACCAAATACTCAACATACCATATCCAGATGATTAAAGTTAGTTTAGCCAAATCAAGACTCATAATTTAACCTAAGTCTAATCACCAATCATTATCACTCATACCACACACCATACACACACACACGCATAAACACAATACACTCACACATTCACACCTACGCACAAACACACCACGCAAGAGCACGAACGCATTATTATTTTATTGTTTTATTATTCTTTTAAATTTTGATGCATGAAATGTGAACATTAGTGCCAAAAACGGGTTAAGACACTGACCCCTGTAACACAGGTCTCACCTAGCACAGGAGTCAGGGTTTCAAATGGAAATGTACAATTTTTATTTTGTGTCGATAAAAATATTTATTATTATTATTCCCTTTATTCATTTTTTAACAAAGTCTTTAAATTTTTTAATATTAAAAACGGGTTAAGACACTGACCCCTGTAACACAGGTCTCACCTAGCACAGGAGTCAGGGTTTCAAATGGAAATGTACAATTTTTATTTTGTGTCAATAAAAATATTTATTATTATTATTCCCTTTATTCATTTTTTAACAGTCTTTACATTTTTAAATATTAATATAAAAATATAAAAACCTTTAAAAATATAAAACATTGTAGCCCACCGGTATCGGGAACAGGGTCCAAGCTACCGGCGGTCAGGGCTCCAGAGAGAGGAACCTCCTAACGATACGGGCCGTGTCCAGGAGTACCGCTTTCTGAATCAAGCCCTTGATCCAGCTGCCTAACGAGAGCCTCCTCAGGTGTTGGTCGAGGCTCTTGGCAATTAAGCCATGAGATGGCTCATGGCTTAATTATTATTACAATTATTATTATTATTTATTATAACATACATATAATCTCACGCCTTTTTCCCAAGGGCTTTTTTTTGGATGGGAACTCATCGAATGACTTCTCCTACTCTGGTGGTGTGTTGTAGCTGTTGCCTAGGCCCTTGGGAAATGCGGGAACGGTGAGCTATCTCATATGCACTAGCTCGTCATCCATCCATCTAATGCTTCTTAGATGTTTTGTTATATTTAGAACTACATTAAGAGTAAAATGTGTTAGGTAGATACTTTAATTTTTAAGTTTGCATGCTGATGAAGTCAGCGAAATATGTAAACCTTTTAATTTATAAGACCATCATGTAACGTACCATATTTCATGCAAATAAAGAATCTTGAATCTTGAATCTTGACTACAGGTGGTGTCGACGGCGCGTTCGTGTTCAACACGCGCGTCAAAGAGATGTCAGCATATTGGAGGGGGGCCCCTTGGGGCCCAAGGGCCGAAGCCTGTTGGGGCTGCGGAACTGTTTGAAAGAGTTACCGTGGCCTCGGAACATAAAGGGCAAGGAAAGAACATAGATGGGTTTTAGTCAGTAAAAATCTGACACTCCCTCCAGCTCCGCCTAGAGTGGGAGAAGTCATCTGATGATATCCCATCCGAAAAAAGGGTACCTAAACGTGAGTAATAGTTTTCGTAATCTTAATCGTTCATCAAAACATAAATAACCTCGGTGTTTTGGTGCCCAGTATCTTTCGGCTGAAATGATGATGATGATGGAAATAAAACCTTTAATGTAGAAAACATTATTACGAGAGCGGCAATGAAAATTTCAGGAATCAAGGAAGTGTTACAACATTACTATTTAAAAATGTATTTATTTTTCACACATTTTTCCATTCGATAAAACCAATCATTGAAGCAACCATTCCATTCGGAAGTTGGGGTCTTCAAAAGGCCGTTTTGTAGGCGTCCACAACTTCTTCAGGTGATGAAAATCTCTGTCTACGCAATTTATTCTTTATTTTAGGGAAAGCGTAGAAATCATTAGGGCTTAGGTTGGGGATGTACGGTGGATGGTCTAATAATTATATGTTTTCTTGCTCTAAAAACTCTTTTGTTCTGTGCGGGGTGTGAGAACTCGCACTGTCGTGATGGAGGATGATGCGGCGGTTGCAGTTCTCTTTACGGAGTTCAGAAACGACCTGTGGCAAACAAATGCTAGCATACCATTCTGCATTAACCGTTTTTTGTCCCTCAAGAGGAATAGTCGTAACATGGCCGGTTTTGGAGACAAACGTGGCCGCCATTTTTTTTGCAACACTCCGTAAACAAACAATGTTTGTTGGCTTTAACTCATTTTCGAACACCCAAACTCTTGACTGGTTTTTTGTTTCGGGTTCGTACGCGTATATCCAGGATTCGTCACCTGATACGATGTTGTATACAGCATTTGGGGATCCTGCGTGGAATCTTTCGAGAGTTTTGCAAGTAACGCGAGCCGTTTTTTGCTCTTCACAGAGCGAATGCGGTATCCATCGGGAAAACAACTTTTTTACACCTAATTATTCATGCAAGATCATTAAAATTTGTATTTGACTCATGTCGATGTCTAAAGTTGCCTGAATTTCGCGGTATGTCACATGTCGATCTTCTTTAATCAGCTTACGCAGCATCAACGTTTTCTTGGGTGACTGCAGTTTTTGGACGACCTTGACGGGGATCATCACAGAGCTTGACACGTTCACGTTGAAATTCAGCAAACCAGTCATAAATTGTGGTTTTGGATGGGGCTTCATCACCAAATGCAGAAATCATCCGGTCAACACACTGTTTTTGTGTTAAACCACTTCGAAAGTCATAATAAATCATCGCTCTTGAATTTTCTCGAGTCAATTCCATTTTCTCAACAACTAAACAAGTTTGACAAAACCTTGTGATATATTATAAATAAATAAATGGTATTCGATTTTTAAAACCAAGGAGTTTTCAATTAAAAAGATTTTAAATGACAGGAACAGTGGAAATATTCCATTTCCGCTACTTTTAGTGCAGCCCTCGTATAAATATTAATTTTTATTAATTATTTACCGGTCAACGTGGTGACACTTGGCCTATGTCCAGCAGTGGACGTCTTTCGATTGAGATGATCATGATGATTAATTATTTTTGTTCATCCATGACGACCATGACAGTGTAGCAAACTGCAGTATCACAACAGTGTACTCCACCATAAGACTGTTAAACTTCTGAGGTAGACATCCATCGATAGTAAAGATTCGACAAGCTGTCATCTTGTGGAAGGCGGCTCGTTCAGTCGCTTTACGTTCTTGCAAAGCCTTTTAGGTTCCGCTGAAAGAGAAACACAAAAACTGTAGAACAAAATATAGCGTAAGATATGCAGGAAAGAAAGAATAGTTAGTTATCCAACATGTGATGAAAGTTCGTTTTTCCTATGAGTTTTTATTTTGAGTCTTGAGCAAACGAAAGATTGAAAAATAGAATCACGATCGCAGCGAGTAAATTGTTAGTGTAGAGTGATAAATTTCAATCCCGAGTAAGCGAAAGACTCAACAAAACGAATAGCAAATGAACTTGCTCACATGTTGCATACAAAACATTTCACCACTCCCAGCAAAAAAGTATTCAGCCATTATGGGGAAATAAATTAATGATTCTGAACTCATACACACAATCATTTGATAAATTTCATAAAAAAACTATATTTTAAGCATATATACTCTTGAAATCGTGAAAAAAAAATCAGCTGTTCCCTACATTTTGACGAGTTATGCGAACATAAATGTAGGGAACCGCTGATTTTTTTTCGCGATTTCAGGGTTCGTCCCATAGAAAAAGTTGTTCAAAATGATGAGTACAATGACCCCTTTTCGGGTTTAGTATAAACAAAAAATAACCCTGTATATATATATTTTTTAATATTTTAGCAAACCTTCTTTATAACCACTAGCGACATCTGTTAAGTAATAGAGATACTACTTAGTGCCGCCTATTCGACTGTACAAATACGTCACGATCCTGAATCGCTGTGTCAAGATTCTCCGTGATTTAATGACCTCTGCTATTATATTATTTTTTTAGCGAGACTGAACTAGCATTGCATTCGTGGATTACGTCCTTCTTGAAATGACCACACGATACTCTGTTACTAAGCCTGCGTATAATAAGACAGATTGTCATTTTTTGTATCAGAGGACCAACAGTTCCTAACCTTCGTCCTTCCTGGGAAAAGGTTTTCGGGACTCCTCCTATTTATTTGTAAAGTTGTTGGAAATAAATCTTTTTCCAAACAAATCTTCTCTCCGTGCTGGAAAATGGTGACCTCATCCTCTACAATATCTTTAAAACTTAACATAAAAATATCAGGCAAGGTTAGTAACTGAACGGGATCAATACTTTCCTCACTGTTCAAACAGTGAGGAAAAACCAACTTTCCTCACTGTTTTAGTATAGGAAAGACACTTATTTCGTGCGGAACTGGGGAAAAATACATTTATTTGGCACACGCCAAAAGTGCACACAGTATAAAAAAAACAACCAACAAAATAAATCAAAATTGGAAAACAATAAAAAAACACTTAAAACTAAACAAAAATAAAAGTAAATGAAATTAAACAGTGTGACACTGTGTGCCTCACGGTTGCGCCGAATATGCCCGCCTAATAGAATAGGCAAAAGGTGTAACAACAAGCCGAAATGAACTTGTTTTCCTAGTCATTGTGATATTTTTATACAAGAATATACCTGGGAACCTTCTAGTTATGGAGACATTGAAAGTCTTTTTTTTAATGTTTTGAATATTATTTTTTCACTTTAAACACCTTCACGACTCCCGTACTATTCAATCCATCCATCTACAAAATGTTTTGAGTGAGTAATATTGAGTCCTACCGTAAAACGTAGTTTTTCACCCCAAAACAAAGTCGTTTCCCAGCAACAATTTTTGAAAATAAATATAAATAAAAGAGAGTTCAAGGGACATCTACACTCTTTGGTCCATGTTCACCAAAAAGATGACGGTTTGATTATCTAAAAACGAGCTGATTATCTAGCGAGATAAACGTAGTAACACTTAGGTGCCACCGTTCATACACTATAGTTGTGAGATTTTTTATTTTTTTATGTTTATCTCGTACTAGCAACCCCGGCATTATATCATTCGCTTTTTAGTGCACGGTCGTTCAACTTTTTTTTTTTGTCGTATTACAGAACGTTACTATGCCGTAAGCATAATAAAGATTACGAATACATTAGTGATAAAATCAAAAAGTTAAAAAGAAACTTAAACGTGCTCTTAAAAAACGTGAGTCATCATCTAGTGAATCGGAATCCGAAAACAATAACAAAGGTGAGTACTTACACTTTACAACATTCCACGATAAAGTCTTGTTGTTGAAAGGATAGGTAATTATCTTTATTTACGTTATTTACACGTATGCATAAATTAACTTAAATGCGACAAAATGCAATCGAGCTGATCATCGGACTGTCTCACGCACTGAATTGTTAAATTACCCACAATAACAATTATATTTATTTATTTATTTAAACTTCATGTAAAAGAGTGGTACATAAGCGGACTTAATGCCACAAGGCATTCTCTACCAGTCAACCATTAACCACCACCATTGTCACCATTAATTATAATGCAAACTGCGCGTAGGGTTAATACATATTGATATTAACAACAAATGCACCTCGAGCTGATCTTTGGACTGCCTCACCGCATTTGATACCTACTGTAACGTTTTGTTAGGGAGGTTTAATTTTTCTGCCATCGGGCATGCCTTTGGGCTGTTCCACGGCACAACCAAGCCATCGGACAAACCTATGGGTTGCTCCACGGCATAAAACCTCAACGCACCTGCTTTAATTAGCCCATAATACATCACGTACCTATAAGTGATTAACACTGCTCTGGTGTGACTAACGTTCGGTGGCACTCAAGCTAATTTCGCAATTAAAATATTTCAGACTGTCAAATAGAAGACACTATCTCCATCACTGAGCATGAAGTTAATATGCACATCGGCGTTACTCATTAACAAAGCCCAATACATTTAGAAATACCATCTAACCAAACCTTGGACCAAACATTGGGCCAACCCATGAAACCAACATTGGCCTAAACATTGGAGCCAACTCCTGGGCCAAACTTGGAACCAAAACAGAATTGATGATTGTGTAGAATTGATGATTTGCGAAGGTGGTCTTGTGCTGGGTTTTTGGAAAAAGTTTACGAAGATTTGGCGAAGGTAGACCGACATGTTCATAGGGTCCTGGGTCCGAATCACGGTAGGAGCAAATGTTTGTGTGATGAGCATGGACATTTGTTTCCGAGTTATAGATGTTTGTATGTATTTACAAAGAAAAAGTATTTAGGTAGTATATAAACTATCTGGCGTCCACGACACAAGCCTTGCTTAGTGTGGTATTGTCAGAACTCTACAGTCAGCACACAATACCTGTAGGCGTTTACAGTTATGACTTTTGAGTACTATTCTTTGAGCTCTTTCCACTCCTAAAACACTGGTTGTTGTTGTTGCACCGTCTCACTCAAGTCCTGACTAACACAGATCACAACGTAAGTCAAAGCATGCTTCCCTGATGGACGCCACAGATTATCGGTTGCTTGTCACTGTAATGTGTGTTAATTTTGACCAGTTTTGGCCGAGTTTGAGGGCATTTTTGAACATATCCAGCAGTATTCTACATACACCGACAAATTTCAATTAAGTGATACACATATTTAGGAACAGAAACGGTGTCAAATGCTTTGGAAAGATCAAGTAAGATAGGTTTCTAGATCACTTTATTATCAACTAAGCAATCAAAACATCGTTAGTTACATCGAGAAAAATATTAATTCTAAGTTTTCAGGAATGTAAACTGCAAAAGCACCACAGTGTAGTTCGTCAGTACACTCAGCAACTCTAGAGCCAGCGTAGCGTCGACGGAGGCCAAGCCACATAAGTCAACCTTGCTGAAATTTGCTTCATGTAAGCGTTGAATATTTCTGCATATTTTCTTCTCTTCGTCTGAAAATATTACTTACAGTGACTTTTTCATAAAATCGAAATAGATATGCTTCTAATAAAGCAAATGAGCAAAATTTCTCTGTACATGTTGGTCATTGATTTTTTCTTTTTGAATAAGTGCGGTACTTTCTAAACTGACCGTCATCAACATAAATCTAAACCATTCAAGAGCTGTCAGTGTAGTGTCATCATTGCTATCGTGTTTTGTTAAAAAACGTAATTTGATAAACGTGTGAAGTGTGCTACTTGGTTATTATTAAATCAATAGTAGACGTACAGTTGATCACATACAGGGTGTTTGGCAGAACGTTGAACATACGAAAATGGTGGATAGGTGGGGTCATCTGCTACTTACTGAGCCCTAATTTATTTGGCCCTGGCCCACCGGGTATTTAAAAAGATTTTTTTTTTCTTTTTTCTTGTTTCAACTTTAAAGTGTAATTAAAGTGTAAAAAATTAAAAAAAAAAACGAAACATTGCCTGTTTTACCCATTTTTAATAAAAAATACATTTTAAAGTTAAGAAAGTGGTGAAACAAGAAAAAAGAAAAAAAAATCTTTTTAAATACCCGGTGGGCCAGGGCCAAATAAATTAGGGCTCAGTAAGTAGCAGATGACCCCACCTATCCACCATTTTCGTATGTTCAACGTTCTGCCAAACACCCTGTATTAAATGATTCACAATATTTAGTAATCATTCCAAGAACACAGTAATAAGACTAAGGGAGAAACTTTACATAATTCGTTCGTGTTGTCACGTAACAAAACGACCAGACAGTGACATTACAAAGCAATTACCATGTGTCAACTCAATCGGTATTAAACAACAAAAAATTACCCGAGCAGTCTGAACTCAAAGTAAGTGTACAAGAATCTTGAAATAAGTTCAGAGTTGAGTAGAGCTTCTCACAACGCCAGCTGAACAGTATTTGAAAACACAGGTTTTTTAAAATACTTTGAAGATTAAGAAGTATAAACAGTGGAATATACTGAAACAAAAAATGCAGTGAATAAACGAACAACTCGCTTATGCGGGCGGCTTCGCCCTCGTGGAGTCCGATTATTGGTCCACGGGAGCATACTACCGCGATAAAAAGTCCTATGTGTTAATTCAGGTTATAAACTATTTCTGGGCCTCGATTCTGCTATTACAATAGTATCAGAGTATTCGATCATTGATTTCATAATGATCAAGTTCTGTCAAATTTTGACAAGTTTGTTAATTCTACTATCATAATGGCGCCATTGTGACTTCTCAATGAACAATCACTGACATTCCATTTCAATATTAATCTCGTACATGAAATCTGGCATGAATAAATGGTCGCATTTAGTAGTAGATTTTGAAAACCATTTGTACTAAGGGTTTTATAATAATGACAATACGACAATGCCATTAAAACACAATTTTATTACGAGACCATTGACCGACCATTGTGAATTTAGCAGATTACGAACTTTAAGCAAAATGACAATGGGATGAGAATTGAATCGTGTTGGAGTGACGAATTTATTAAAATAGCAGAATTAGGTCCCTGTTTTAAAGGGAAATGGGCCAAAATGTCTTTGCGTATAATAACTTTAAGATATACCAATAGATAGATCACTTTAAGAAGAACATTGTTTACGGCGACTTCTCTCGATTCGTAGTCGGAGAGGAGCTACAGAGCTCGAAGTATGAGATTGTTATTTCGTCAATTTATTAATTTTCATTGATACTGTATGTTACAAAAATCATATTACAAGCCTATAAACTTTTTTTTTCCAAATCATTCACATGTGAACTGCCGTTTTAAGAACAAATCCTTACAGCAATTGAGGGTTTAAAGAGCGTTAATTCTACCCCATGAACCAATACCGTTAAGATATGTATCAATAGATTTTTCTCTTCAAAAGGAATATTCCTTGTCTAGACAACTTTTCTCGATTCGAACGTTCATAATAAAAAAATAGGTTTATTCATTATTATGACGCAAGGCGTTGTTTTGTCTCGTTGAAAATGGTGATGGAATGATCTGCTCGACTCGTGCGCTAGGTAGGTATACTCTACAGTTTGAAACGTAAACATTTTTAACAGGGTGTTTCATCCTTCGAATGTATTATTTATTTTTCTTTGTAACTATTATCTTAATTACTTAATGATAAAAAAATAATAATCGCACCTAGATGTATTTTATACTGGGTACATTGAGTGGACCGCTTTAATGTGAGACGACTAAAAAGTCACGGTGTATAAAATCCAACAGACTTGGAATTAGCAAAAGTTCTACAGAAGTAAAAATTTTATTGAAAGCTTTTTTGAATGGTGTATAGCTTATTCCTACTGGTTACCTAGAAAATATTACCTTGGGTGCCCAATTAGACACACATTTTGGTCAAAAATTCCGAACAGACTACGAATCAGAAAAAACGGTGCTAGTAGCAAAAGTTCTCTTTGCAAAGTTCTATCCAATAGTAAATATCTTATGTTTATTAGTTGCCCGTAAACTCTTAATTGGTTGTAAATAAACTCCTAACTTCGGTGTCTAACTAGTAACTTATTTAGGCCCATAACTCCAAACAGACTACGAATAAGCAAAACTTATGTTGGTAGCAAAAGTTTTCATAGAAAATCTCTCTTCAATGGTTCATAATCTTATTACTATTAGTTACTTAGAAAACTTTAACTTCAGAGTAAAATTATATACACATTTAGGTAAACTATTCCGAACATAATTCGAATTAGCAAAATTGGTGATAGTAGTAAAAGTTATCCTTGCAAATCTCTATCCAACAGTATATATCTTATGGCTATTAGTTGCCTGTAGACTTTTGAATTGGTTGTAAATACAATTTTAATTTCAGTGTCCAACTAGTCAGCTATTTAGGTGAATAACACCGAATGGAATACAAATTGATGCAAGTTGTTTATTAGCTAAGGTTTTCCTTGAAAAGCTCTATCTAATGAAATATATATTATTGTTATTAGTTATCTAGACAATTTTAACTTTGGTGATCAAATAGTCACCTATGTAGGTCATTAACGCCGTACGAAATACGAATTAGTGAAAGTCATGTAAGAGGCAAAGATTTTCTTTAAGAAACTCTATCTTTTGATGCGAAGAAAATCTTAACTGATTGCAAATAAAGTCCTAACTTCAGTATCCAAATAGTCAGCTATTTAGGTCCATAACTCTGAGCAGACCGCGAATTAGCGTACCTTGTGTTAGTCGCAAAACTTGTCATAAAAAAAAAGTTTATAATGGTGTATATGTTACCCAGAAAATCTGACTTTGCTTCGGTGCACAAATAGTCACCTATTTAGGCCAATAACTCCTAACAGAGAACGAATTAGCAAAAGTCATGTTACTGTAGAAGAGTTCTATGTAATGGATTATATGTTAATACTATTGGCAACCCAGAAAACTTTAATTGGTTGCAGATACAATCTTAACTTTGCTCCACTAGGTCACCTATTTAGGCCCATAACTCCGAACGGACTACGAATTGTCACAAAAAGAGTTAAAAGCAAAGGTTCTCTTTTAAATACTCTTTTTTGAGGTATTATCATATTTCAATTGGACTTCAGGGCAAATACCTATACATCGGCGCCCATTCTCCTTTCTACCATATCTGTTCAATAGTTTTTGCGTGAAAGAATAACAAACGTGCACACATACAAACTTTCGCCTTTGTAATATTAGTGTGATTTTTGTTAGGTACATAATTATAGAACCGAAGGTATTCCTACCTTCGGGGAGGGTACTCCCTTGATTTTCCTAAAATTGTTTGTCCGAAAATCATTATTCATAACACGTTTGCTATAAACTTCAGTAACCATAATGTTCAAAACACCGAAATTATGTTTTACATAACTAACTTTACTTCTAATACTATTTTTTCATAATATCGAATACTATAATAATTGAATCTCCTAATTTTACATGACATAAAGTCGTATGTCCTAAGTATTGCATCACATAATGTGTATGATTCCGAGTGGTCATTTATAAATGGTTAGTCGCTAAAAAAATCCCTAAAAGTTAGGTTTTAGTGACAGAAACGAATTGCTGTAAATCCGACTCCATGCAGTCTTGTCTGCCCTACCCCAAGAGTGTTATTTAAAATCGCGTAGGCGCGGAGGGGTGAGGCGGGCCGCGAGTTGAGGAGCAGGTGGTTGTAACACTCCCCGCCGCGGCTGAGGCTGGCCGGCGAAGCCAGCCAGCAAGCCGAAGCTGCGGTGGTGAGCGTTAAACCCATCTGCGACGATAAGCTCGCGTGAGGCCGCCGGAGCCCCGCAGCACCGGAGCCGTGACAGAAACCATGCCTGCTGCATGATGCTTGCTCGTTTGCATGCTACATGCTTGCTTGCATACTGTATGCTTGCATGCTGCACGCTTGCTTGCATGCTGCACGCTTGCTTGCATGCTGCATGCTTGCTTGCATGCTTGATTGCTTGCTGCATGCTTGCTTGCTTGCTGTGTGCTTGCCGCATGCTTGCTACATGCGTGCTGCATGCATGCTTGCATTACATGCGTGTTACATGCTTGCTACATGCGGGCTGCATGCTTGCTGCAAGCTTGCTGCATGCTTGCTGCATGCTTGCTTGCATTACATGCTTGCTACATGCGTGTTGCATGCTTGCTGCATGCTTGCTACATGCTTGCTTGCTTGCTTGCTGTATGCTTGCCGCATGCTTGCTACATGCATGCCGCATGCTTGCTGCATGCTTGCTTGCATTGCAGGTCAACGCCTACATACGATTAAACATTTACTTAGAATAGGACTTATGATTTTTATTGAAAACGATTTTATGTCTTTTGTATATTATTGATTGTAATACTTATGACAAACGGATGTAGGGCTTATTATATTTAGGCGTTTCAACTTTATGGCATATGATATTATGTGATTTAAAGTTCGGGTAAATTATCATTCGGACGAATGATGATTATGACAAAAACAATTATGTCATTTTAAATTATGGATTAAAAAGTTAGGTAATACGATAGAGAACCTTCGGGGAGTATTGATCGGCCTAGCAAGCTAACGATCATCTATTGTTTACCCTGTTGAAACACGTTTAACTGTTGCTCCCCACAATAAAAACTTGGGATGCATGGACGCCTAATATAGCTTTTAACAAAGTGACATAACATCAGCAATAATGATTAATGGAAAAATCAAAAATAGAAAAAGTGGCATTAGGCGTCGAAAAAATCGGTGACGCCACTACGCAAATGGCTTTCAAACCTCTGATCACCACACTTTCAAAATTAAAATTAATATTGTAATTATCATTGAAAATATCGATTTTAAATTAGGCTCAAATAAAATACTTACATGTTCTTCACTCACTACCATGATGACATATTGAGCATCAATGAGTACATGGATAAATGTCTCAAGCGCGTGAATTAACACCTGAAACAAAACCGTCACAGATTGGCTTAGTATTATATGCGAAAGTTTTTGATAGATTGAAGACGGTTGGTCGGTAGCATCACCGTCAGGTGATGGCCAAATAAATGAAAAATAAACATACGATATAATTATAAAATCTCTAATATTTACAAGCTAGAACAACTGAATCTATAATTTTATTTATAATATAGATATAGATCAATTAAAATAATAAACGAATGATATTATTTCAAAGAAACTAATTTTTACAGGTAAAGCATACATTGATTAAAAAAATTGCTTGATATACCACTCAAAAGACAAAAAACCTATTTAGTTTAGTACATACAGGGTGTAAACCACCTCATCACAAAGCCGTTAACTAAGCATTCTGTACATCAAACTAAGTAACTTTACGCAAAAAATATTGCTGGGAAACAATTTTTCTTGTTGAGGTTATAAATCATTTTTTGTGGTAGAACTCAATGTAACGCACTTAAAACATTGTGCTGATGGATGGATTGGATAGTACGGGGGTTGTGGAGGTGTTAAAAGTTAAAATACTCCAAAAAAAACTTGTATAAAAAAATAAAAAAATGTCAAAAAGTTGTAAGTTTGACCTCCCATATCTCCGTAACTAGAAGGTTCCCAGGTATGGTGTAGAACAAAAAAAATATCGCAATGATGGGGAGAACCAATGCCTTTCGGCTTCGTGAAGAGGTGTTTTACACCCTTTATATTATTTGGTAAGCGTATCATTGAAAATGTGCAAATATGAAAATTTGGTCAAATGAAAGTTAGATCAACTCAATGTCATGTAAAAAGAGCATTATACAAATTGATTAAATGAAACCTTCATTTAATCAATTTGTATAATGCTCTTTTAATAAAAGTAAGTATAATACTACGAGTAAATATTATTTGAGCAAAAGAATTTTAGATGACATGTAACATTCCATCACATGAAATTAGGTTATTTGTTTTTATAGCCTATGAAAATTATATGATGTGAACGTTATTTCTAGTGAAAATATACTATCTGTTATTCAATGCAATGCAATTTATCTACGAATACAATTAAAGAAGAGGCCAAGATAGATGTTAGAAAAAGACCTAGTGAAATAGTGAATAATTGTGTTGCGTCAGCAACACAAGTAGTTTTGCCTCATAAATAATTAAAAAAAACGTATTTAAAGTGCGAGGAAAAAAGTCCTACTAATATTATAAATGCGAAAGTTTGTGAGGATGGATGTATGTTTGTTACTCTTTCACGAAAAAACTACTGAACGGATTTGAATGAAATTTTGCACACAGATAGTTTACAACCTGGATTAACACATAGGATTTCTTTTTATCCCGGTAGTAAGATCCTATGGGACAATTATCAAACTTCACGCGGGCGAAGCCGCTGGCAGAAGCTAGTAAGCAATATAATAAAAAACACGATAAGGTTGACTTTGAATTAAACACAATTGACTTACAATGTGGTGAACTTAAAAATTAATTAATTATAAAAGACCGAGCTCATAACGGGAAACCTAGCGCCGCATTTAGCCTCAATATTTAATTTAGCGTGGATCAAGGGGTCCTCCCGGATCTAATGAAATTCAGTAAGGTAATACCGCTTTTTAAATCCGGGGACAGTAAAAACACCAACAATTATAGGCCCGTATCCGTGTTGCCGGTTTTCAGCAAGGTGTTTGAAAAGATAATGCTCAATCAAATGCTTAACCATTTTAACACTAATAAAATCTTACACGAACAGCAGTATGGTTTCACCAAAGGACGTTGTACAACTGACGCCGGTGTCACTTTATCAAAACACATTTTTACTGCGTGGGAAGAGGCACAAGATGCCATAGAAATCTTCTGTGATCTCTCGAAGGCATTTGATTGCGTAAATCACGAAACCCTGATTTTGAAGCTTGAGCATTACGGTTTCGGTAAAATTGCGCTCAGTTTAGTAAAATCTTATCTGAATGATAGACAGCAGCATGTACAAGTAAAGGGTGTAAATTCGATGAGTTTAAAAGTAAAAATGGGTGTACCACAAAGTTCGATATTGGGTCCCTTCCTCTGTTTAGTACACATTAATGACCTACCCCATTTATTCTACAACCATCCGCAAATGGTGTTGTTTGCTGATGATACTTCTTTAATATCGTCAAGATTTGTGGCAATTCTGTTTATCCTAAATAAACAGAATTGCCACAAATCTTGACGATGTAAATATCGCCCTACTGCAGGTTCATAATATTGGTTTACCGCTAATAATTTAGTTTTAAATGGGAATAAAGCTTAGTGCATGAGATTTGCTTTTCTAAATGTCAAAAGTGGTGATTGTGACATAGTATAGAATCAAGAGAAACTTGAATTTGTCAGTGAAACGGTTTTCTTGGGAATTACGCTCGACCACAGGCTACAATGGGGTCCTCATTTAACATCTCTTGCAGGCCGGCTGAGCTCAGCAGCGTATGCTGTTAGAAAAATCCGTCAATTTACTGATGTTGATACGGCGAGGATAGTCTATTTTAGTTATTTTCATAGTATTATGTCATACGGTATTTTACTATGGGGACGAGCTGCAGACATCGAGTCTATTTTTATTCTGCAAAAAAGAGCCATCAGAGCCATATATGAATTACGTAGACGCGATTCTCTAAGAGAACTGTTTAAGGAAATTAATATCACGACAGTACCTTTTCAATACATAATATATGAAAACATCCTGTACGTTAGGAAAAATCTGCATTTACTCAGTAAAAAGGTGACAGACACCACTATAATACTAGAAATAGGGACCAACTAGTTCTGCCAGGTTTCAGGCTTGCTAAAGTAGATTCATCTTTCATGGGGTACTGTTTAAAATGTTACAATAAAATAACTCCCCACATTCTACAACTGAATGAGGCGAAATTTAAATTTTGTGTAAAACGCACACTATGTAGGCAAGCATATTATAAGCTGAGAGATAACATTGTGGATAAAAATGCTTGGCTAAATGCTGGTCCTGCTTCGCAACCACAGGTGCAAACTTATTGGACAATATTATTGTGGTAGCTGCAGAAGATTGTAAAAATATTCTTGCATTGTGTAGATTCCATCTCTTAGTATTGTATAATTGCATAGCACATGTGTGAGTACCATGTATGTAAAGCTACCATTTGCATTTAGTTATCTTTCATTGACTTGGATATGGTGGATGGGAAAATGTCATGCTCGCTTAATTGTCTTGCTGATGGTGGCGGGTGGGTCGGGTCATTTAGTTCCCTTCAATATAGTTTTGTTGAATGGCGCTGATCCATGCGTCATGTTCGTGAACGAGCGCTGTCAGTCGGGACTGGTCATCTCTAAGCTGCCATGGATCATTTGAATTGCTTTATTTTATAAATTGTTGTTTTTTTTTTTACTCTGGACCCTCTTATTGTGCACGTCTTTCTACATCATTCTCACATATATGTATAATCTCAACATGAAAGATGTAACCAAGATTTTGTAACAACATTTTTGATTGAAAAGAGTGTCCAGGGACTTTCTTGCCCGTTCTTCTCCATAGAGATCTACGCTAGGGTATGGGCAACTACAGTACTTTCTCAAGTTATTATGCCTTGTGTCTGTGACTGTAGCCTTTTTTTTCGTTTCGATCGACATCCAAAAGTGCCGTGATGGTCTAGTTGAAATAAATGATTTGAGTTTGATTGGTATTTATTTCTTAGGCTTATTTATTCTGTTACGCCAAGCTTCTGCACAATTTTGATTAAATCTCTCGTGCTCCAAATGTTGGATCGTATGGAGGCGTTGAACTGCAATGCAAGCAAGCATGCAGCAAGCATGCAAAACGCATGTACCAAGCATGCGGCAAACATACAGCAAGCAAGCAAGCATGCAGCAAGTAAGCATGTAACAAGCAAGCATGCAGCATGCAAACGAGGAAGCATCATGCAGCAGGCATGGTTTCTGTCATGGTTCCGGCGCTGCCCCCGCAGCGAAAGTTAGCGTGAGGCCGCCGCAGCCCCCTCTGGCGGCCTCATGCTAGCTTATCGTTGCAGATGGGTTTATGATTTTAGGGCAAGCAGGACACAAGACTACGTGGAGTCAGTTTTGCAGCGATTCGTTTCTGTCACACCACTCCCGCAATATTCTCGCTTAGTTCGTTCACTTTCGCACATTAATGGTCATTGTTCCAACCAAAATGATTCACCAACATAGAGGGGGCCTGACACTCTACTCCTCGCCTTTACCTTCTATCCTAATATAATCCATCCGAGTCAGATTGCTTTGAATCGGGGTGTTAACCATAAAGATGGTATCAATATTATACATTTAAAACGATAGGCCTAATCATTTTCGATTAAATACACGTTATATCCAAAATAAGTTTTAGAGCATTGAAATGTTATGTCTAAAGACATTAAATCAACAGTTCTTCTAAATGCTATTGAAATGAAAACATACCAAATAACTTTATATGATACTAGCTTTTGCCCGCGACTTCGTTCGCGTGGAATAGTGACTTCCGGCAGATTTTTGGTTTTACCCACATTGTCGACTCTTGACCAATAGATGGCGCTGTATGTCCGCAATAATTTTTTTATTTTTTATTTTATTTTTTGTAATAAAAACTATCCTATGTCCTTTCTCAAGTTCCAAACTATGTCTGTACCAAATTTCACACAAATCGGTTCAGTAGTTTAGGCGTGAAGCAAAGACAGACAGACAGACAGAAAGACAGACAGACAGAGTTACTTTCGCATTTATAATATTAGTTTGGATGAGACGCACCCCCTATACTAGCATTAAATCCTAACGTAAACTAGAATTTTTCACTCCACAAAAGTTTTTTACGGTTAATATTCATTATGTCGAGTAACTAAGTTTGATGTACCGAATGCTTGGTTGACGGCTTGATAGAGGGTAAGAGAACTGTTTAAGGAAATTAATATCACGACAGTACCTTTTCAATACATAATATATGAAAACATCCTGTACGTTAGGAAAAATCTGCATTTACTCAGTAAAAAGGTGACAGACACCACTATAATACTAGAAATAGGGACCAACTAGTTCTGCCAGGTTTCAGGCTTGCTAAAGTAGATTCATCTTTCATGGGGTACTGTTTAAAATGTTACAATAAAATAACTCCCCACATTCTACAACTGAATGAGGCGAAATTTAAATTTTGTGTAAAACGCACACTATGTAGGCAAGCATATTATAAGCTGAGAGATAACATTGTGGATAAAAATGCTTGGCTAAATGCTGGTCCTGCTTCGCAACCACAGGTGCAAACTTATTGGACAATATTATTGTGGTAGCTGCAGAAGATTGTAAAAATATTCTTGCATTGTGTAGATTCCATCTCTTAGTATTGTATAATTGCATAGCACATGTGTGAGTACCATGTATGTAAAGCTACCATTTGCATTTAGTTATCTTTCATTGACTTGGATATGGTGGATGGGAAAATGTCATGCTCGCTTAATTGTCTTGCTGATGGTGGCGGGTGGGTCGGGTCATTTAGTTCCCTTCAATATAGTTTTGTTGAATGGCGCTGATCCATGCGTCATGTTCGTGAACGAGCGCTGTCAGTCGGGACTGGTCATCTCTAAGCTGCCATGGATCATTTGAATTGCTTTATTTTATAAATTGTTGTTTTTTTTTTTACTCTGGACCCTCTTATTGTGCACGTCTTTCTACATCATTCTCACATATATGTATAATCTCAACATGAAAGATGTAACCAAGATTTTGTAACAACATTTTTGATTGAAAAGAGTGTCCAGGGACTTTCTTGCCCGTTCTTCTCCATAGAGATCTACGCTAGGGTATGGGCAACTACAGTACTTTCTCAAGTTATTATGCCTTGTGTCTGTGACTGTAGCCTTTTTTTTCGTTTCGATCGACATCCAAAAGTGCCGTGATGGTCTAGTTGAAATAAATGATTTGAGTTTGATTGGTATTTATTTCTTAGGCTTATTTATTCTGTTACGCCAAGCTTCTGCACAATTTTGATTAAATCTCTCGTGCTCCAAATGTTGGATCGTATGGAGGCGTTGAACTGCAATGCAAGCAAGCATGCAGCAAGCATGCAAAACGCATGTACCAAGCATGCGGCAAACATACAGCAAGCAAGCAAGCATGCAGCAAGTAAGCATGTAACAAGCAAGCATGCAGCATGCAAACGAGGAAGCATCATGCAGCAGGCATGGTTTCTGTCATGGTTCCGGCGCTGCCCCCGCAGCGAAAGTTAGCGTGAGGCCGCCGCAGCCCCCTCTGGCGGCCTCATGCTAGCTTATCGTTGCAGATGGGTTTATGATTTTAGGGCAAGCAGGACACAAGACTACGTGGAGTCAGTTTTGCAGCGATTCGTTTCTGTCACACCACTCCCGCAATATTCTCGCTTAGTTCGTTCACTTTCGCACATTAATGGTCATTGTTCCAACCAAAATGATTCACCAACATAGAGGGGGCCTGACACTCTACTCCTCGCCTTTACCTTCTATCCTAATATAATCCATCCGAGTCAGATTGCTTTGAATCGGGGTGTTAACCATAAAGATGGTATCAATATTATACATTTAAAACGATAGGCCTAATCATTTTCGATTAAATACACGTTATATCCAAAATAAGTTTTAGAGCATTGAAATGTTATGTCTAAAGACATTAAATCAACAGTTCTTCTAAATGCTATTGAAATGAAAACATACCAAATAACTTTATATGATACTAGCTTTTGCCCGCGACTTCGTTCGCGTGGAATAGTGACTTCCGGCAGATTTTTGGTTTTACCCACATTGTCGACTCTTGACCAATAGATGGCGCTGTATGTCCGCAATAATTTTTTTATTTTTTATTTTATTTTTTGTAATAAAAACTATCCTATGTCCTTTCTCAAGTTCCAAACTATGTCTGTACCAAATTTCACACAAATCGGTTCAGTAGTTTAGGCGTGAAGCAAAGACAGACAGACAGACAGAAAGACAGACAGACAGAGTTACTTTCGCATTTATAATATTAGTTTGGATGAGACGCACCCCCTATACTAGCATTAAATCCTAACGTAAACTAGAATTTTTCACTCCACAAAAGTTTTTTACGGTTAATATTCATTATGTCGAGTAACTAAGTTTGATGTACCGAATGCTTGGTTGACGGCTTGATAGAGGGTTTGTTTATACCATTACATTTTCAAAGGACAAAAAACTATACTTACTAAAGGCGCATAAGATATTTTGAAAGCACTAAAACCTGGATCTGGGACTTTTGCGCGAAAGACATTTGCGCGAAAGACACTTGCGCGAACCCGTTTGCGCGAAAAGACAAATGCGCGAACGGACTTTTGCGCGATTGGACATTTGCGCGAACAGACATTTGCGCGCCAGGACACATGCGCGAATGGACTTTTGCGCGATTGGACTTTTGCGCGAACGGACTTTTGCGCGAAAGGACAATTGCGCGAGTGGAAACTTGCGCGAGAGGACATTTGCGCGACTTAATGGCCACAGAGGTTTACTCTGTGGAGTAAACATAACATCACAATACTTGAAGGGGTTTTTGAAGTGAAACTTCTTTATCGGGGTTGGAAAAAAATTTAGTGTAACATTTTTTCGTTACGGGTCAAGAAAAGGATGAGTAGGTTAAGCAACACTTGGTGAGGTCGGGAAAATGATGGGTGAGGTTAAGCAACATTTGGTGAAGGCGAGAAAAGGATGGGTGGGTTAAGCAACACTTGGGAGGTCGGGAAAAGGATGGGTTGGTTAGGCAAAATTTGGTGAGGTCGGGAAAAGGATGGGTTGGGTTATGCAACACACATAGTGAGGTCAAGAAAAGGTTGGGTGGGTTAAGCAACACTTGGAGAGGTCAGGAAAAGGATGGGTGGGGATAAATAACATTTGTTGAGGTCGGGAAAAGGATGGGTGGGGCTAAGCAACACTAGTTGAAGTTGGGAAAAGGATGGGTTGGTTAAGTAACACTTGGAGAGGTCGGAAAAAGGATGGGTTAGATTAAGCAACATTTGGTGAGGACGAAACAAGGATGTGTGGGGTTAAGCAACACACATAGTGAGGTCAAGAAAAGGATGGGTGGGTTAAGCAACACTTGGAGAGGTCAGGAAAAGGATGGGTGGGGTTAAGTAACATTTGTTGAGGTCGGGAAAAGGATGGGTGGGGCTAAGCAACACTAGTTGAAGTTGGGAAAAGGATGGGTTGGTTAAGTAACACTTGGAGAGGTCGGAAAAAGGATGGGTTAGATTAAGAAACATTTGGTGAGGTCGAAACAAGGATGTGTGGGGTTAAGCAACACACATAGTGAGGTCAAGAAAAGGATGGGCAAAAAATTTAGTGTAACATTTTTTCGTTACGCGTCACACATTTTTCTAGTTTAATCTTTGTAGTAATAAGCTAAAATGAAATAATTGTAGAATTTGTATTTATGTCTATGAAAATGAAAGCTTTTTATTAAACTTTCTCTAATTTAACTTTATTTAACCTATTTCTGTAAAGTTGCGTTATAGTAAATTATTTTTTGAAAAATAACGTCATAAAGAAGTTTCACTTCTTTTTTATACTTTGATCATGGGTGTCATTTTCATAGTTTTTGAGGTCGTTGATTACGAAAATGGGGTCAAAAAGAAAATTCAAGATGGCACCCATGTCTTTTTATGGTTTTTCTGTCATGGGTGTCCTTTTCATGGTTTTTGGGGTCGCTGATTACGAAAACAGGGTCAAAAAGATAATCCAAAATGGTGCCCATGTTTTTTTTGGTTTTTCTTAATGGGTGTCATTTCATGGTTTTCGGGGTAGCTGATTACGAAAATGGGGCCACACATCCTTGTTTCGATCTCACCAAATGTTGCTTAATCTAACCCATCCTTTTCCCGACCTCTCCAAGTGTTACTTAACCAACCCATCCTTTTCCCAACTTTAGCTAGTGTTGCTTAGCCCCACCCATCCTTTTCCCGACCTCAACAAATGTTATTTAACCCCACCCATCCTTTTCCTGACCTCTCCAAGTGTTGCTTAACTCACCCATCCTTTTCTTGACCTCACTATGTGTGTTGCTTAACCCCACTCATCCTTTTCCCGACCTCACCAAATGTTGCTTAACCAACCCATCCTATTCCCGACCTCACCTCGTGATGCTTAAACCCACCCATCCTTTACCTGACCTCACCAAGTGTTGCTTAACCCACCCATCCTTGTCCAGTCCTCACCTCGTGTTGCTTAAACCCACCCATCCTTTACTTGACCTCACCAAGTGTTGCTTAACCCACCCATCCTTTTCTTGACCTCACTATGTGTGTTGCTTAAATCCACCTATCCTTGTTTCGACCTCACCAAATGTTGCTTAACCTAACCCATCCTTTTCCCGACCTCTCCAAGTGTTACTTAACCAACCCATCCTTTTCCCATCTTCAACTAGTGTTGCTTAGCCCCACCCATCCTTTTCCCAACCTCAACAAATGTAACTTAACCCCACCCATCCTTTTCCTGACCTCACCAAGTGTTGCTTAACCCACCCATCCTTTTCCCGACCTCACCAAATGTTGCTTAACCCACCCACCGTTTTTTCGACCACACCAAATGTTGCTTAACCCCACCCATCCCATTCTTTTCCCGACCTTACCAAGTGTTGCTTAACCTACCCATCCTTTTCCCGACCTCACAAAGTGTTGCTTAACCCACCCATCTAATTCCCGACCTCTCCATCCTTTTTTTGACCTCACTATGTGTGTTGCTTAACCCCACCCATCCTTTTCCCGACCTCACCAAATGTTGCTTAACCAACCCATCCTATTCCCGACCTCACCTCGTGTTGCTTAAACCCACCAATCCTTTACCCGACCTCACCAAGTGCTGCTTAACCCACCCATCCTTTTCTTGACCTCGCTTAAACCCACCCATCCTTGTTTCGACCTCACCAAATGTTGCTTAACTTAACCCATCCTTTTCCCGACCTCTCCAAGTGTTACTTAACCAACCCATCCTTTTCCCAACTTCAACTAGTGTTGCTTAGCCCCACCCATCCTTTTCCCAACCTCAACAAATGTAACTTAACCCCACCCATCCTTTTCCTGACCTCACCAAGTGTTGCTTAACCCACCCATCCTTTTCCCGACCTCACCAAATGTTGCTTAACCCACCCATCGTTTTTTCGACCACACCAAATGTTGCTTAACCCCACCCATCCCATCCTTTTTTCGAACACACCAAATGTTGCTTAACCTCACCCATCATTTTCCCGACTTCACCAAGTGTTGCTTAACCTACCCATCCTTTTCCCGACCTCACAAAGTGTTGCTTAACCCACCCATCTGATTCCCGACCTCTCCATCCTTTTTTTGACCTCACTATGTGTGTTGCTTAACCCCACCCATCCTTTTCCCGACCTCACCAAGTGTTGCTTAACCAACCCATCCTTTTCCCGACCTCCCCAAGTGTTGCTTAACCCACCCATTCTTTTTTCGACCACACCAAATGTTGCTTAATCTCACCCATCATTTTCCCGACCTCACCAAGTGTTGTTTAACCTACTCATCCTTTTCTTGACCTCACCAAGTGTTGCTTAACCCACCTATCGTTTTTTCGACCACACCAAATGTTGCTTAACCTCACCTATCATTTTCCCGACTTCACCATGTGTTGCTTAACCCACCCATTCTTTTCCCGACCTCACCAAGTGTTGCTTAACCCACCCATCCTTTTCCCGACCTCCCCTAGTGTTGCTTAACTCACCCATTCTTTACCGACCTCACCAATTATTGCTTGGCCCCACCCATCCTTTTCCTGACCTCACCAAGTGTTGCTTAACCCACCCATCCTTTTCTTGACCTCACTATGTGTGTTGCTTAAATCCACCTATCCTTGTTTCGACCTCACCAAATGTTGCTTAACCTAACCCATCCTTTTCCCGACCTCTCCAAGGGTTACTTAACCAACCCATCCTTTTCCCATCTTCAACTAGTGTTGCTTAGCCCCACCCATCCTTTTCCCGACCTCAACAAATGTTACTTAACCCCACCCATCCTTTTCCTGACCTCACCAAGTGCTGCTTAACCCACCCATCCCATCCTTTTTTCGACCACACCAAATGTTGCTTAACCTTACACATCATTTTCCCGACCTCACCGTGTGTTGCTTAACCCACCCACTCTTTTCCCGACCTCACCAAGTGTTGCTTAACACACCCATCCTTTTCCCGACCTCACCTAGTGTGGCTTAACTCACCCATTCTTTTCCCGACCTCACCAAATATTGCTTGGCCCCACCCATCCTTTTCCTGACCTCACAAAGTGTTGCTTAACCCATCCATCTTATTCCCGACCTCACCAAGTGTTGCTTAACCCCCCCATCCTTTTCCCGACCTCACCAAGTGTTGCTTAACCCACCCATCCTATTCCCGACCTCACCTCGTGTTGACACCCATGACCGAAAAACCATAAAAAACATGGGCGCCATCTTGAATTTTCTTTTTGACCCCATTTTCGTAATCAGCGACCCCAAAAACCATGAAAAAGACAAACATGACAGACAAAACAAAAAAAAACATGGGCGCCATCTTTGATTTTCCATTCGACCCCATTTTCATAATCAGCGACCACAAAAACCATGAAAATGACACCCATGATGAAAGAATTAAAAAAAAGCCCTTCAAGTATGAGGCGTTATGTTATGTTTACTCCATAGAGTAAACCTCTGTGGCCATTAAGTTGCGCAAATGTCCTCTCGCGCAAGTTTCCACTCGCGCAATTGTCCTTTCGCGCAAAAGTCCGTTCGCGCAAAAGTCCAATCGCGCAAAAGTCCATTCGCGCATGTGTCCTGGCGCGCAAATGTCTGTTCGCGCAAATGTCCAATCGCGCAAAAGTCCATTCGCGCATTTGTCTTTTCGCTCAAAAGGGTTCGCGCAAGTGTCTTTCGCGCAAATGTCTTTCGCGCAACTGTCTTGATACCCTAAAACCTTCCAATATTGTATTGTACACCTGGAACTTGCAAATGTGTTTATTTTCGTTGATATGATTCTGGGGCTTGAACAGTTGATTATTACATAAAAAAACATAATTTTCCAGGCAGCTAATGATTCTAATTGCATATATCATATTTGCGTCAAAACAAAATCCAATCAAGTCACAAATAACTAAGAACCAAGGTGCCCGCAAAATAGCAGCACTAATAAAACGTAGTAAATGATAGACCAAAATCAGAATAACTACAATCCAGTTCCATTTAGCAACGTTCTTGATAAGGTCCACATTGTTGAAGTGTCTATGAAGTTCTTGAATAACAAGGACAAGTCTTATATTGATTTTCGAGTGAGCAACGTTGAGGAAAAATAAAATGGCATAAGCAGATGAGTAAAAGAAGGTATCCAAGACAATAGGGAAGTGCCAATACCAAACACGAGTATGTTTTCCCACTGTGTAAATTAAACGAAACATATATTGGATAATGCGGAATGTTGTCCAACAGAATGATATTAATTTGGTTTTAGATGCATTTGGTCTAATAAAGTCATTTTTTAATGAATATTTGGTTAAGAATATCATAGTTTGCATTAGATTTAAAGGGAAAAGCATAGACTGCACATTTTTATCAACTACATGATGAAGTAGAACTTTTACTCGATTATGTTTCTCGATTGGACAGGTTTTCTTCATAAACAACTTATTGTATAATTCTTTAAGACCCATCACAGTAACATCTGAACAAAAAGAATGTTACACAAGGAAAGGATTGTTGTACATTATTTGTGTTTCATACAAACAATAAGCCTTTATATTATCTTTATCTAAAGTATGTTAGAAGGGTAATTTATTACAGGCATAGTCTGAAGCATTACTTGATGAATATTTGTTTGTTTTTTTTTTTTAATCCAAATTATATCTATACTAATATTATAAAGCAAAAAAGTTTGTTTGTTTTTTGGTTGAACGCGCTAATATCAGGAACTACCGGCTCGAATTGAAAAATTATTTTTGTGTTGGATATACCATTTATCGTGAACGGCTTTAGGCTATATAACATCACGCTACGATTATAAGGAGCGGAGTAGGAATGCAAAATGTTGCGAAAACGGGGATTTTTATTTTCTCTTATGTGACGCAGACGACGTTGCGTGTACAGTTTGAAACATTTGTTCATTTCGAGATTCCTATATATTTCCTGGATTCTCACGATCAAAAATACGTTAGTGTGTTTCTAAATAATATTTCTGAAGCAGCACAAAAAGCTACCAATGACAAGCAATACATACATGCCCGCTGTATTCATATTTTGAAAATACTGATATCTCTTCCTTATAGGCAGTTTCCCACTCTTTATGTGATTCCTGGTCCAACTCCTGAATCACCAAAAATATAATAAACGGATCCCAGGAATCGGTGTTAATTTTCAAGGTTTTTAGGTTATTTATGCACTCTGTCGTAGTATCTAATAAAGTCTTCACACTGTTAGCTGTTTGCGTTGTGATTTTCTTTTGATAAAAAAGTCGTTGCAAAACAGAAAACATAATAACACGTTTAATTCCGTATCGGTCTTTTAACAATTGCCATGCTTGATTGTAATTATTGTGCACAAGTGAAACGAACATGTCCTAGTATGTAGGCCACTCCTCGTATTTACCCGAAAAGGTTGGTAATTGAATCCGAGGCAGTTTTACGATCGAACATTGCCCTTGGCCACCAAGTAACGATGTGTTTGATGTTTCCATTGATGTTTGCTGCATTTTGCTCTACATGTCAGTCATGTCTGCTTGTAAGGAAAGGTCTTTGCGGGTGGGCGAGTCGATGTTGCGGGTGGGAGAGTCGATTTTGCGTGTGGGCGAATCAATTTTGCGGGTGGGCGAGTCGATTTTGCGGGTGGGCGAGTCGATTGCGCGGGAGGGCGAGTCGATTTTGCGGGTGGGCGAGTCGGTTGCGCGGGCCGCGCCGCGACGCGGTGCCGGCAACCCACCCCGTTCCTTCGTTGCCTTTCGTACCGGGACCAGGCCTTATTTTTATAAGATCTTTTATTTTTTTTTATTACCCATCCTGTTCTCGGGGAAATTTAAATAAAATAAACAAATTCTTAAAACTAATAATGTACGAGTACCTATAACTAATAAAAAAACTATTTCAAAATAAACTTCAGCTAAAAGATAATAAAAAGATACAAAAACGTTGCGTAACAATTATGAGGGGTAGCTCTGTGAAAAAAGCGACATGCGTCCGCTCCCGGTCACGCCTCGGCGAGCACTGGCTGGTGTATTTCTCGACTTTCGCGACCCGCCAAAGCAATTTTATTTTTATTAAAAAAATATAGCACTTTTTCAAATTTTTTTTTTTTGCGCGTCCTGTCTATAAAAAATGTTTGATTGTTGTATGTAATTTTCAATACTTTTTGAGACATAATCTCATATAAAAAAATACGTTTGAAGTCACAAATTAGAATCAGGTTTGTGTTTTTTTTTTTTATCGAGCCAACTTATTGATATCTTGTTTTGGCTTTTGCCCGGCGCTTGGTCATATGTTCAATTATAATAAAATAATTGTTCATTGCGTTCTGTTTTATAGTTGAAACGTTACACATGTTTAAAAAAGTTCAAAATTAGTAAATTCTATACTCTTCAATGCACTTCAATCTAGCCCTTTTGTTACCGTCTGTAAGTCTCACTTTAGAACACTTCTTTAAGTTAACTTGTGATTTTTGTATTAAACTTGCCACGTCTTCTAGTGTATTCAAATATTTTTGTTGTTCCGAAGTTAACGTAGCCATTATAGCGTTCTATTATGTACGTATTGTAATGTCACTAAACTTTTGCTATGAATAATCAACCACACTATTGTATACAACGTGAAATTTTAATGGTTGTTTTCCCGCGGCAGGACGATTACCCATCAGTAGCACTATCGAAACGCAAAGTTAAACTTAAAAAAAAGTATTTTTTTTTTCAAGTTATTATTGTAACTTATTGGGTTTATTTTTTAGTAAGTCAGGTGTAGTGATCAGCTGATTTATACGAGAAGTGCAACGACCGCGCGGCTGTTCTGGACAATACCGCGCCCACCCCGCATTCCGCGTAGGTATTACTATTGGTTCAATTCGCTTTCGAGTTTGGTTTATCACAATTGTTAATCTGCCATTTATTGAATCTATTTTTACACATTATTCGATTGTATTACCGATACAAACTTTTTTCACTTCGGGAAAACAACCACTAAAATTTCAGCGTGTATAATTATCAAATTTCTTATAAAAACTTCACAATTTTGCGTAAACTAGTCGTTTTCTTATCATTGAAATGCGGCCTTTTGTTCTCAGCCCCCTTTTATTTTTTTTATTTTTTATGGGATGGGAAATCATCAAATGACTTCTCCCACTCTGGGGGGAGCGGGGGGCAGTGTCAGACTCTTACTGACTAAAACCCATCCATGTTCCTTCCTCGCCCTTTTTGTTCCGGGGCCGCGGTATCTCTTTCGAACAGGCCCGCAACCCCGGCAGGCTTCGGCCCTTGCGGGTCCCCCCCCCTATGCTGACATCTCTTTGAGGCGCGCGTGGAACACGAACGCGCCGTCAACACGGCTTGTCGTCGTTAGACGGACGGACGGCTAGCTAGCCCATAGGCAACCGTCCACAGGCCCGCATCTACGGTGGCCGGAAGCCACCACGTGGCCGCCGACGCCCGGTGCGTCTCCCGCGGCGGCCGGGAAGAGAGGATCTCTCCCTCGCTCGTTCCGCCACCTCCTTCGCTAGCATGACTGCTTCGCAGAAGGAGGGTACGGCTTCCCATTCCGTCTCGGTTCTCAGCCCCCTCGGCTACCGATTGATGACCCATAAGTGTGCCTTACATTTTTAGCAAACATGGTATGGTGAGTTATCAGTCATATAGTTCTCTTGTGACGTAATTTATCCAGGTCTTCTTCAGATTGAATGAGTTAAAAGATGGTTAAATGTAAAGAAACATTACCATTACCGCTTACTCGGAATGAAACGTAAGTGAATGTGAGCGACACTAACTTTGGACAATAAATAATTGTCACTCGTCGTACATGCACACCGTCGAGAGCGTCTATTGTATCTCTATTTTTTATGTAACATTAATACACTAAACACCACCCAAGAATAAACAAGGAACATTCAATTTAAATTAAAAAGCTATCGATTACCAAAAGAATAATGTTACTCCAAACAACACTGAATTGCCCTTAGCAGCAGACATGTCTGCTACTAATAACGAGACTGAAAAATTAAGTGTTTTTACAATTGAAAGGGAACCAACAGTGGTCAATAAAAGATATGACTCACTACCTAAAAATTATATACTAAAAGACTTGCAATCAGTATTAAAGCCATTAAATATGATCGACAATTTGTTTTTATCTGCCAAGTACAAAATTCGAAACAACATCATTTCGACTTATGGCATCTCCTACAGCGTCTTTTCGATTTTCAGCGTGTTCTTGTTATTGTTATTGGCCTTTCATGTGTGGTTTGGATTTTCATTCAAATTTGATTATGAAGGATATCAGTATTTCCAAAATATGAATTCAGCGGGCATGTATGCATTGCTTGTCATTGGTAGCTTTTCGTGCTGCTTCAGAAATATTATTCAAAAGCACACTAACGTATTTTTGGTTGTGAGAATCCAGGAAATATACAAAAATCTCGAAATGAACAAATGTTTCAAACGTTTTGTCTTCCTTAACTGGGTTTACGTTCTCGCAGTAAACTGCTATCTCATTCTTTGGATTTTTTACGTTTATTACATATTTGACTTCACAAAGTGTGGTTTTAATTATCCTAATTATTTTTGGGTTATTTTTGACATACATGTGTTGTATGCCATGACTATTTTAAAGCTCATAACGCAGCCTCTCGAAAGATGGGTTATTGAAATTAGAAGGTCAAGCTTGGAAAATTCTGGAAACGAGTGTTTTTGGAATACTATGTTCGAAGTTTATTTAGGGATACTGGAAGCTTATGAAATATTTGTAAAGACGAGTCGTCACATAGTAAGTTTTCTCCATTTTCAACCACTCTGAATTTAAAGTATTTTTTGCTTTTACTTAATTTTGTGATTATGATTGTATTTTTGTGTATGTTTCAGATATTATTCTATATCACACAAACAGCGTTCAAATCGTTGAGTTCTATAGCAATCCGTATCGAATTGAAGAAAGTAACCTTTGAAATTGAAACCGATACCCTCGTAAGATTTTTGATCTATTACACTTTTATTAAAGAACTCAAATTCCTCATAATTTTCTTATCTTTACACATTTTAGGTCGGCGCAGCATGTCTTTATTATATAACCCATGAACAACAACTGGGCTACCAGTAAGCCATTAAAACTAATATTTATTATTTCAGTTTGCTGTATTATCATTCCTGTCTTTAACCTGGATTATGAAGAACTTGCTTTTGCTCACATTTTTGAGCGTAGAAATTGAGAAATTCTACTCAGCTATGAGAGAAGTTAATGTGACTTGTGTACAACTGACGAACGCAAGCGGGTGTTCAGGTAAATAATATCTCACTTCTGATAGAGTCGACCTCATTGGTTTTTGAACTACTTATGTAGCTAAAAAACTAACGGAATATGATTAAATATATTTTTTTTTTCATTTCCGTATATAGTTTGAAGAGAACCTCTTACGGTTTGCATGCTATAATGAAAAATGTAATGAAAAAAATTTGTTCAAAATAAATGGCAGGAACTAGCCAAACGTGGATGTACTGGGACCTTTCTGCCTAATCATTGGAGTGACAATTATTATTGTTCGTTTTATTTTAGGTACTCAGAAAAGAATCTGCAAGAATATCCAGCGAATTCAAAAGACTTGTATCGAGAAGATGAACGTGTGTGGTCTGTTCACCATAGACGCTGCAACTCCCATTAGCTTGTGTGCCCTTATCACTACTTACACCATTGTTATATTACAATTCGAATTTCTATAGTCAGATCCTTGTCTCTTTCTTTCATCTCATTAAATGTTTCCTGACAGCTTAGTTGTTTTTTTAACTTTCAATAATTCCTGAACAGGGTATTTCGCAAAGCTCTCGTCAAGGTTTCTAAAAAATCTTTTGAACACCTTGGAAACAGAACAAAAAATAAGGAGTGATTTTTTTGACCCCGTGGCCGCGGCAAATTGCCGCTCAGCGGACAGACCTCCGGCGCGATCTCATGGCGACAAGGAGAGAGCGACTGTCGCAAACCCGTGCAGGGCACGGCTAGAGAGGCGCCACGGCGTCCTCACCTTCCACCTGACGCAGGTCCTCACCGGACACGTATGTTTCGGGAGGTACCTGCACCGAATCGGGCGGGAGGAAACGCCCGGGTGTCTCCACTGCGAGGATCGACCGGAGGACACGGTGGAGCACACGGTGGAAGTCTGCCCTGCGTGGGCGGAGCACCGCCGCGCGCCTTGTCCTCGTAGCGGCGATCGGCGGCGGCGACCTCTCGCGTCCGGCCCTGGTTCAATCCATGGTCCGGAGCGAGACGGAATGGGAAGCCGTCACCTTCCGCGAAGCTGTCATGCTAGCGGAGGAGGTGGTGGAACGAGAGAGGGAGAGAGCGTCTCTTCCCGGCCACCGCGGGAGACGCACCGGGCGTCGGGGCCCACGTGCTGGCTACCGGCCACCGTAGATGCGGGCCTGTGGACGGTTGGCAATGGGCTAGCTAGCCGTCCGTCCGTCTAACGACGACGACAGGCAACAGGCGTTGCTTCGCCCACGCAGGGCAGGCTTCCACCGTGTGCTCCACCGTGTCTTCCGGTCGATCCTCGCAGTGGAGACACCCGGGCGTTTCCTCCCGCCCGATTCGGTACAGGTACCTCCCGAAACATCCGTGTCCGGTGAGGACCTGCGTCAGGCGGAAGGTGAGGACGCCGTGGCGCCTCTCCAGCCACTCCTCAAAGAGGGGACTTACCGCCACTATCGTGGCGTGCCCTAGGGCCGAAGCCTGCCGGGGTTGCGGGCCTGTTCGAAAGAGATACCGCGGCCCCGGAACATAAAGGGCGAGGAAAGAACATGGATGGGTTTTAGTCAGTAAGAGTCTGACACTCGCTCCCGCTCCGCCCAGAGTGGGAGAAGTCATTTGATAATTTCCCATCCTGAAAAAAAAGCACGTCCTTTTTTTTTAGGATGGGAAATTATCAAATGAAAGTGTTCCGTCGCTTCCGCGGACAAGTACCACTGGACAACCAACACAAGTGAAGTGAGATTATGTGAAGTGTTGTCTATCATAGTTTTGAGTCTTAATTATTGACAAGTTTTGTATTAAATTTATATATTAGTATAAAAGGTATATATCTATGGGTCATTGTAGCCTAAAATAAAGTGAATTGAATTGAATTGCACTAAGATCCATCTAGTGGGGATGGCAAACAAAGCACCTACACTATTTTAAAAATTGAAATTAATTTGAATGTTACATAACTGTTTTTGTATGTTTGATGTAGGGACCTATTATAAAAAAATCTAATGACAATGTTAAGATTTGTTTCAGTCCTTCATTTTTCTGATCCCTGAGGAGTTCCTGCAGCCTCACCACTTAAATAAGAATCTCATAACCAACTCTATATATTTCGATTATCATGCAGCAAGCAAAATAAAAAATATTTATCATGGTTTTGGCCCCCTGGTAGTCTGTGAGACTATTATCCTTGTTTCTCGTCGCCCAATTGTCCTTGCTATCATCCTTATACATGTTATCTTCTTGTTTCATGAAAAGCGTATGTATGGATCTACATTGCAGACTTCCCATAAACCCCACCAGTGGGGTGGAACAGTGGGGCCAGTGGGAACAAAATTGCAGAATTGCCGTTGACTCCACCGGTTGGGTAGGGTAATGGGGCCAACGAAACGACAGTTTTGATTTTTCCAGTTGACCCCATCAGTGGGTAGAACCAGTGAGGTCAGCGGGAATACACCTGGTTATGTTGGTGTTATCGTTGGCTGTTTGTTACATCGGTTTATAAACATCACACTTTTTAACTGTTTAACTGTCAGTGGAAATTTACCTCTTTTTTACGGATGGGAAATCATCCAATAACTTCTCCCACTCTGGGCGGAGCGGAGTGTCAGAATTTTCCGGACAAAAACCCATCCATGTTCCTTTCTCGCCCGTTATGTTTCGTTACCACGGTATCTCTTTCGAACAGTCCCGCAGGCCTGTGGAACACGAACGCGCCTTACGTTATAAGACGGATGGACAGTGAGCATCGTAGAATTTCTCACAATATTGACATAGTGTTGCTTGCAGAGAAATTTTTCACTGACCAAAAATAAACGGCAAAGCACGTGGTCATTGCGGTTTCCTACAAAAATATACATACAGTTTGAAGTCACACACAGTCCCAATTTTTTTTGCGCTGTATCTTTGCTGTCCCACTTCTGGGCAAAGGCCACCGTCTGCTCTTTCCACTTCTGACAAACCCTGCGTCCTCCTTCTTCGTCTGACGGAACCTGTCCAATTCATCACGCCATCTCCTTCGCGATCTGCTACAGACCCCGCCTTACTGTGACACCCCACATTATGTATTTTTACTGCGCAGTAGCGGGAGTAAGTAGTGTGATACCCTCGTATCTCTACGTCCAAATGGAACGTTTCTACAGTCACTGTTAAGCTGACAATTAGCCGGGAGCAACACTGGAATGGCTGCTAAAATAATGGCTTGTTTTCAAGCCATTGAATGTACCTACCGTTCTTGCAATAACTCAACACCCCCAACTCTGTCGAGGTAGCAGAGTACTGGTCGACAATAATTTAAAAATAAAAAGGGGAATTATCGACACGAAGAAGAAGAAGAATAACAAAGGAGGAAGAAGGAAATAGTCGGTACCTATTTATTTCGATATCTCACAGAAGACACAAGGAATTGGACAAAGGAATAAAGCCACGTTGACACGATCAGAGTATGCTCGGATAATACGAATGAGTTGGTATGGGTTGCCACAATACG
Organism: Xestia c-nigrum; assembly: GCA_916618015.1. Lineage (NCBI taxonomy): Eukaryota > Metazoa > Arthropoda > Insecta > Lepidoptera > Noctuidae > Xestia > Xestia c-nigrum. The sequence continues at coordinate 2,350,842 of OU745248.1, forward strand.
AGTTGCGCCCGAGTTGGTATCCGTGGCCACTCGGTCCAAGCATACTCTGATCATGTCATCGCGGCTTAGTAGCCTTTTTCACACAGTCACAACGCAATTAGGTAATAAAACAACCTTTGTATTGTTTTGACTAATAAAACACAGAGTATGAAACATTTCAAGCAAAATTATATTCATTTTCAGAACTAAAAGGTCTCAAAACACTCATTACAGAAAGGCAAACTGCAGCAGCACAATAATATAAGTGGTGACAAGATTGCAGAAATGTAACAGTGTTGCCGCGTCTACGATAAACACGCCAGACGCACTGAGCTTCTCAAATTCCTCCTGTACCCGATACAAGTTTTTCCAAACCCTTTTCGATGGCGTGGGCGCTGAAATCAAGTAACGATCGTTGAAGTACTACTATTTTTGAGAGACAATACATTAGAGCTTTCTTCGAAACGTTATTTAAGGGAGCCCCTTCACCGGAGCATATTATTATAAAGGATATAAAAGACCTCTTAACGAAGCTGAAAGGCACTTGTTCTCCCCGTCGTTCTACACCACACCTGGGCTACCTTCTAGCTACGGAGATATTTGGGGGCCAAAGTTCCAACTTTTTAATTTTTTTTTTAAAACCAGTTTTAATGATTTTTTTTTAACTTTAAGCACCTCCACTATTTATATTATACACGGGATTATACACCCCCCACCCACTAGCAGAATGTTTTGAGTGCGTTACATAAAGTTCTACCACAAAACATGATTTTTCTCCCCAAAAAGGCGTTTCCCAGCAATATTTTTTGCGAAAAGTTGCTCATTGAATGCTTGGTTGACAGCTTCGTGTTGAGTCTATTTGCACCCTGTGTTATTATAAGGAAGACTTACTACTTACGCTCTTGTGATAACTTGAAAATTACATTAGTACGAGCTCTTGTGATTTCTCTGTAAAATCCTTCACAGACAATACATAATTGCGTTTCAACAAAGAATGTTCTGGATAGCAACAGAACCATTCCTACGGCGTGGCTTAGAATCATAATATCCTCCTCCTACAATTGTACGAATTAAAATGAACACATCGTGCGAAAAACTTGAGTTTGAATTTCAATAGCAGCATTCACGAAAGATATGACAAAGATGACACATTGAGTAATAGTCAAATTTTGAAACGCTTTTAGGTTTTTTTGAACTGTAACAAATACTTACCGAATCCGATTTCGTCCATAATATAAGAACTTCGGCGTAAAACGTTGATTGTATGAACGTTGTAACGTAGTGAAAGACAATCTACAACCAAAATAATCAAAATTATCCAGTTTCATTTCAGAAAAAAGACCAATGGGTCAAAAACTAGGCGGAATAATCAATAAAAATTGTAGAAGTCACTGTATAAAGGTGCCACTTACTACAAGTCCAGAAGTATTCTTTATAAGATTCCAAGCTTCGGACACAGTATTTAATGCATCAGTAATTTCTTCAAATGCTGTTTCATTGTGCACTGTGATTTCGCTATCATTAACTTTGCCAAAATGTGGATTTTCCACAATAGTGTTCCAGATTCCAGTTTGATAACTCAGCATATGAACAGTAGTCGCTATATGTACTAATTCAACATCTATGAGTGTAGATATTAATAAATTAATACATCTTATGAAAGACCAGTGTATATCGTAAGCGAATTTGAAAAATAGAAAGGCAACACAGTTGGAGAAGATTAAGACAATTGACACCCATGTGAAAATCTTCAGTTTCTTTATATCTTTTCCACTATGAAGGCTCTTGTTAATCTCATGAAAATTTGATAGCAAACGGACACTTTCACTACTATAGTATAAATTCATGAAACTCACAGCTCCGAAATTGAAGATATATTCGAAGTAAATTAAATAATAAGCCAGTTTGTACTTTAGTCCAAAACGGGTGAATGTTATGACAAGGCAGTACAAACCGAACATCAGACAATTAATTAATACAGCACATATAATGTTTTTTCTTTTCACGACTTCCACACAGTTATCGAAGATATTGTATTTCCGCACACACAAGAGAGTATTTATCCAGTAAAATGGATAAAAGACACTAAAAAAATCATCATTTAACGATACTTTGCTTGTAGATGTCATGTTGATTGTTTTCAAAAGCTAAAAGTTATATTTATTATGCGTCTTTCTTCAGACAAGTAAGGAATTAAAAGTAAATATTTTAAGAGTGGGCGTTATCAACATAACTGAAGGTCATATAAAAATATCATTAGAGTAATTATAAAAAAGTGTAATTTCTTTTACAATTACTTTAATGGAAATATCGTTCGAGTATTTATTATAGAAATTAATAAATCAGCAGACCTGGAAGTTTTTAGGTGACCGCAGCAAGGAAAATTAGGTGGAGATTCATTAATGACACTGCCCTGGAGTGTAAATGTGGTGATTTTTTTAATATTGTGTCCAGCGTGTCCTATTGCTTATTAATTACAGAAACGAATGTACGCAAACAATTATGATTAGCATCGACACTCTAAGGTCCATGTTCACCAAAAAGATGACAGTCTGATTATCTAAAACAGCTGTGAATCAGACTGTTATTTTTTCGGTGAACACGGACCTAAGAAGAGAATCAGGATACTAGCATTTCTCTGATCTATTCAATTAAATATTTTTGAAATAGTCATAATAATACTCGAACTGAAGTGTTTGTACAAAAACGCCACCATGTCAGTCCGACTTCAGGACCAAGCCTCGGAACCTATCCTTCTGCAGCGAGGTGTAAGACAGGGAGACGTCATATCTCCGAAACTGTTCACCGCTGCACTGGAGGATGTCTTCAAGGTTCTGGACTGGAGAGGGCTAGGCATCAACGTCAATGGCAAGTACATCACTCACCTTCGGTTTGCCGACGATATTGTGGTCATGGCTGAGACCTTGGAGGACCTCAGTACAATGCTCAATGACCTCAGTAGAGCCTCCAAAAGAGTGGGTCTAAAAATGAACATGGACAAGACGAAGGTCATGTTGAATGCCCATGTCACACCCATTCCTATCAAGATCGGAGACTCTACACTCGAAATTGTAGACGATTATGTATACCTAGGACAAACGGTCCAGTTAGGTAGGTCTAACTTCGAGAAAGAGGTCAATCGTCGAATCCGACTCGGCTGGGCAGCGTTCGGGAGGCTGCGCGGTATCTTCTCGTCCAACTTACCGCAGTGTCTCAAGACGAAAGTCTATGACCAGTGTGTGTTGCCAGTGATTACATACGGGATCGAAACGTGGTCGCTCACAATGGGCCTTATCAAAAGGCTTAAAGTCACCCAAAGGGCAATGGAGACGGCTATGCTCGGAGTTTCCTTGCGTGATCGAATCAGAAATGAAGACATCCGCAAGAGAACCAAGGTCACCGACGTAGCCCGAAGAATTGCTAAACTTAAGTGGCAGTGGGCAGGGCACATTGCTCGCAGAACGGATGGCCGATGGGGCCGAAAAGTTCTGGAGTGGCGACCGCGAACCGGAAGACGATGCGTTGGAAGACCTCCCACTAGGTGGACCGATGACTTGATAAAGGTTGCGGGAATCCGGTGGATGCGAGTAGCAAGGGACCGGTCAATGTGGCGACACTTGGGGGAGGCCTATGTCCAGCAGTGGACGTCTTTCGGCTGAGATGATGATGATGAATACTCCACCGTCTATTTTGAAGATATCGCTAGTGTTAAATACAGAGTGTTAACACAACCGTCAACCAAGCATTTTGTACATCAAATCAGTAACTATACGCATAAAAACTTGCTGAGAAATGGGGAGAACAAGTACCTTTCGGCTTTGTTAAAAGTTTTTTACAGTCTTTATATCTGCGTTTCGTGTCTCTTGATGTGATTGCTTAGTTCTCTCATTATGCAATGCTCCAAAAAGGAGCTTTAGAAATAATACAATTAAATTTTCCATGTAATAATTAGCATTTTTTTTTTGTGTTTGTTACCTCAGAACTTTCGACTGGGTGAACTGATTTTATGGTTCTTTTTTATTTGAAAGCTAGTGCTTCCCGTGTTGTCCCATTTTAATTTGCTAAAGATCTGATGCTGAACTCTTCAAAAATAGACAGCAAATCTGCAGTGATTAAATAACAAAATAAAAAAAGTTTATTGCTTCAATTTAAATAAGTTATTCTTTAAATAACTTATACTTTCTGAAAATATCATATCAACCGTCTGAGCGACGTCGATTTGTCACAATCATCAATTTTGTCTTTTTTAAACTTTCACGATCAGAACACATTATAAAACATATGAAAACGGGTATAATGCTGTACTAGTGTGAACCGGCCATAATTAACATTTATGAAGATGAGTCAGGGTAGTTGAATAAACGCCTTCACTTTGCTGTCGCGGTACCTTCAATACTTTAGTCTCCCCGCGACCACGGGCTGGTGCAATCCGGTCGAAACGTCGGGATTAACATAAAGATAAATTCGCGATAAATACCCGTTTTCATATGTTTTATATGAAAACGGGCATCAATTTCTGGTCCAGACGAGGAAAATTTTCAAAAAACTTAAAAGGTTGATCCACACACGAAGCAGTTTCTCTAATAATTTCAATAGTGAAAAGGCATATACAACATTCATGTCGTATACAATGCAGGCGTAAATCGTAATATGGTCGAAAACATCTAACTTGTGAAAAATAAAAAAACTAAGGTTAAAACCAATAAACATTAAATTGAGAACGGTAACCCAAATCCAGTTGCAGACGACTAATCCTCTCAAGTCCTTTTTTTTTTTTTTTTTTTTTTTTTTTTTGGATGGGAAATCATCAAATGACTTCTCCCACTCTGGGCGGAGCGGGAGGGAGTGTCAGACTCTTACTGACTAAAACCCATCCATGTTCCTTCCTCGCCCTTTATGTTCCGGGGCCGCGGTATCTCTTTCGAACAGGCCCGCAACCCCGGCAGGCTTCGGCCCTTGCGGGCCCCTCTTCTTTTGCTGACATCTCTTTGAGGCGCGCGTGGAACACGAACGCGCCGTCGACACGGCCTGTCGTTGTCGTTAGACGGCCGGACGGCCAGCTATTGCCCATAGCCAGCCGTCCACAGGCCCGCATCTACGGTGGCCGGTAGCCACCACGTGGCCCCCGACGCCCGTTGCGTCTCCCGCGGTGGCCGGGAAGAGAGGATCTCTCCCTCTCTCGTTCCGCCACCTCCTTCGCTAGCATGACTGCTTCGCAGAAGGAGGCGACGGCTTCCCATTCCGTCTCGCTCCGGACCATGGATTGAACCAGGGCCGGACGCGAGAGGTCGCCGCCGCCGATCGCCGCCACGAGGACACGGCGGAGCTCCGCCCACGCAGGGCAGACTTCCACCGTGTGCTCCACCGTGTCCTCCGGTCGATCCTCGCAGTGGAGACACCCGGGCGATTCCTCCCGCCCGATTCGGTGCAGGTACCTCCCGAAACATCCGTGTCCGGTGAGGACCTGCGTCAGGCGGAAGGTGAGGACGCCGTGGCGCCTCTCCAGCCACTCCTCAAAGAGGGGACTTACCGCCACTATCGTGGCGTGCCCTGCACGGGGTTGCGACAGTCGCTCTCTCCATGTCGCCATGAGATCGCGCCGGAGGTCAGTCCGCTGAGCGGCAATTTGCCGCGGCAGCGGAGTTTCCCCCCGGCGTAGTACCTCCGCGCGCCACTCATGCAGGCGCGCGAGGACTATCGCCTCCAGATCCCACGGCGGCAATCCGGCAAGCAGGCCCGCCGCCTCGCGAGAGATCGTGCGGTACCCACGGACCATCTTAACGGCCACCACTTTTTGGGGCGCGTTCAAATGGTGAGCGGCTCGCCGCTTCAACGAACGCGCCCACACTGGGGCCCCGTAGAGGGCCATGGACCGCACGACTCCCGCGTAGAGCCTGCGGCAGGAGGCGTTCGGCCCCCCAAGGTTGGGCAGGAGCCGCCTGAAGGCAGCCCCTGTCCGTTCCAGCCTGGGGGCCAAACGTCGGAAATGCTCCACGAAGTTCCACCGGCTGTCGAGGACGAGTCCTAGGTACTTCAACGTCGACTCGACGCCGATGGATACCCCTCCTACCGTCAGTGTGGATCCCGACGGTGGCGCATTCCGAGGCCCATGAAAGCACATGGCCTCGGACTTGTGCAATGCCACCTCGAGACCCAGTTGCCGGATCCTCTCAACGACTATCGCAACCCCGCGTGTCATATTGTCGGCCGCCGCCTCGTGCGACCTCCCCTGTGCCAGCACCAGGGTGTCGTCTGCGTAGCAGACGACGCTGACACCACTTGGGAGGTCCGCGCGCAGCACCCAGTCGTAACCGATGTTCCACAGGGGCGGTCCCAGAACCGATCCCTGTGGGACACCGCACGACATCTCTCGCCGGTTCCAATCTCCGCAGCGACTGGGGTAGATGACGGCCCTGTCCGTCAAATAGTCCCCGACCACACGACGGAGGTAGGTCGGCACCCGGTGATACCGGAGTGCCTCCATTATGCAGCTCCAGGGCAGGGAGTTGAAGGCGTTGGCGATGTCGAGAGACACCGCCAAAACAACCCCGCCCCGGGATATCGCATCCCCCGTCGTGAGGGCTCTCACGCGCATGATGGCGTCCACTGTAGAGCGCCCCTTGCGGAAACCAAACTGGTTTTCCGCAAGATTCGGCCCCATCCCCTCAAGGTGCTCGGCGAGGCGGTTTGCAATGACTCTCTCAAAGAGCTTGCCCACCTCGTCGAGCAACACAATGGGCCGAAATGCGGACGGAGAGTCCGCAGGGCGCCCCGGCTTCTGGATGAGGACCAGTTTCCCCGTCTTCCAACGAAGCGGGAACTGGCCTCTCTCCAAACTTGCGCTTAAGAACCCCTTCAGTCGGGGCCCGAGAGCCTCCGCATCCGAGGCCAGGACCCAGGCTTTGCCAGGCAAGCCATCGGGTCCCGGGGCGGTATTTTTGGCCTTGAGCCTACCTACCGCCACTCTCAGGTCTACCCCAGTCACTTCCGGAGTGTCGTCGTCGTCGCTTGGGTCCGACACCGCAGGTGGCGGAGCCATAGGCGGGGGCGGATGTTCCCCCCGCGAGGGGAACAGAGCGCTCACCACGTCCTCCACGAGGTCGGGCCGGAGACTCTGCGTCAGCGGGGGGGCCCAGGTGCGGAGTTTATTCCGCACCATCTTGTAAGGGCGCCCCCACGGATCTCTGTCGAGAGTCTCCAGCATCTCCGAGCGGGCCAGTTCCCTGGCCCGCAGGACAGCCTCCCGGAGAGCGGTCTTCGCCGCTCTGTATCCCTCGTACAGCTCCGCCTCAATGGCTTCCGCATCCGGCGGGCGGATGCGGAGCCTGCGATGCCTGGCGTACAGGCGCCGCGCTTCGACGCACGCCTCCCTCAGAGACGTTATTTCGCGCGACCACCAGTACACCTGGCGTCGGGCGCTTCCTGGCCGGACTCGGGGCATTGCCACGTCACATATGTCGGACATGGCCCCCTGGAACCACTCTGCCTCAGTGTTAACGTCGGCAGGCCTGTCCGGTGATGTCACCCAGGCCTGCACGATCGAGGCTTCCAGGAGGAGCTCCCGGTCCAGCTGCTTCAGCGCCCAACGCGGACCACTCGGGGCCTGTTGGACCGGCGCGCTCAAGGACTGGGCGGAGACGTCAAACCGGATGTACCGGTGGTCGGAATGTGTCTCCACCCCCTCCATGACACGCCAGTCGACGACACGCGGCGACAGAGCGGGGCTAGCGAACGAAATGTCCACCACCGACTCGCCCCGCATCCGCACACACGTGGGAACAGAACCCCGATTAAGGACGTCCAGGCCCCTCTCCAGGGCCCAGTCCTCCACCATCCTTCCCCGCACATCTGTGCAACGAGAACCCCAAGCCAAGTTCTTGGCATTGAAGTCCCCGAGGACAAGCACGGGGAGGGAATGGCTTCCGACGACGACACTCAACTCTGCGAGAGAGTTGTGGAACTCGGCGAGAGTTCGGCTCGGGGAGAAGTAGACTCCCACCACGACGATCTCCCCGAACCGTGCTGCTACGCACCCCCGACCCCTCCTGACATTTTCAAGGGTCGGGGTACCGGCGGCGGCCGATGACACTATGGTCACTGAGCCGTCAAGGTCCGCCACCCAGTCTTCCCTGGGCAGGACAAAGTACGGCTCAGAGACCACAGCGATGTTGATCAACCACTGCGCCATGCTCTGAAGCAACAGGTTCTGAGCACAGGCGCAGTGGTTGATGTTCGCCTGGAGGAAGCGTAATGGCGCCGTTATTGACAGTCCATTATCGCTTCCTCCCCCCGGGACCCCTGTGAGGGCCCCTCCGCAGGCGAGCTCAAAGCGGGAGCGGCGGCGGCGACAGCGACAGCGGCTGTGGCGGCCGCGGCAGCGGCAGTGGCGACGGTGGCGTTGGCGGAGGTGGCGGAGGGCCTTCCCCTGCCCTTGGCTCCGCTCTTGGCGGGAGCGGCGCAGGCCTTGCTCCCAGCCCGATGATCGGCCGGCTTGCGGGCCGCCGCACATGCAGGGCAGTGCGGCGCAGCGCTGCAACCAGCCGACACGTGGCCGGGCTGACCGCAGCGGAAACAGAGACCGCTGCGGTCAACCTCCGAGGCACACTTCACTGACACGTGGTGTCCCACGTGGCAGCGGAAGCACCTCAGAGGTCTGGGCTCGAGCAGTTTTACCTGCGCCGATATCCAGCCCACCAAAAGCCTTCGGCCCTCCACAATGGCTTTCGCCGCCGCCACGGGGCAGCTCACCGTAACGGCTTGCATTCCCGTGGGGTCCGGACGAAAGGTGCCTGCCTTGACCTGCTCGGCAGAGCACCCCCCGGACCTAGCGACGGCGGCCACCACCTCCGCCTCGGTGACACAGTCCTCCAGACCCATGACACGCAGATCAGCGCATCTGACGGGTCTGGAGACTCGGGCCTCGTCCGCGTTTAGGGACGCTCTCAGCTTTCCTCCTCCTCTCAGGTCCTTGCCTTGCAATTGAAGAACTATAAACACGTGTTGGATTTCAAGACCAACAAGATATTGTAGTAACTGTGCATGATAATTGAGACGCTGTTCATCAAATCACCGATCGCATATGCGAAAAAATGAAAAATAAGAAGAAACTGTAATTTCTCTTCGTTTGATATTGGTCAATATTAACAATCGAATTTTACAAATAGGCCAAACGAAATGTGACCGTGAGAAATATTCTCATAAAATAATAAACACAATTACGAGCAACTATGATATTGTCGCGGATACTGTACTTAGTACAGATGAAAAACTTAAACACCAAATTCAATGGTCTGAGTACTGATTGAAAATCTTGATGAATCACGTTATTGAATAATTTGTCATTACATGAGAATGTTTGTACATCCTCAATTAAAAGGTTTTTTATGAATTTTGAACATTTCTTAAAATACGGAAGCATGTCTGAGATCAGACAATTGAACGTTTAGGTGATTTGAAGTCTAATTAGTCTAGAAAACTGAAGGCAATCGATAAGCTAATGACAGTTTAAGATTCTAATTTCAGATACATATCTGGCAATGGTGTCGATTCTGTTGTGCACGAATTAAACTTAATTTAGGCTATTGCCATCTTTTTCTCTCTGATAAAACTAGAAAGAGACGGACGAAATTTAGAGCTGTCATATTTAATTGGAACTAATATTTCCGTACAAATGAAGGGTGCACGTAAAAACATGTCGACTAAAAACACAGTGAAGCGCAAGGTATAAACTAGTTTGACATATCTAAAATAGTTCATAGCTATAGCCGTCCATTTCTCGCACTACCTTTTAGTAAAAGATAGCAATCGTTTAAACTATGTTTAGTTTGTGCACAACAGAATCAGCACCAATATCTGTATTATATTTTATTTTAGGTTAGGTCACCACGATCGTATGTTACATGGATCAAATATACAGTATGTATAAAAAAAAGAGCTGTCTTAATTTTATAGGTGTGGTGGTGTATGGTGTTGATACAGACTTTATCAAAGTGAACAACTATTTTCATGGGAAAAAAATAATCAGTTGACCCATACAAAACTTTAACCCAATCGACCCAAATCTATGAGATAGTGAATAATTTTTTCGACATTTGTTGGATTTGAAATAAAAAAAGTAAGAACTACATAGTTATTTTTTTCCTGTATTGGAAGTAGTAATAAAACGTCAACTAGTAGAGACCAAGAAACACATAAAACAGAAATTTACTATAGATTATCGTTACAGATATACAAACTGCAATAAAACAATAGAATAAAAAGTTATAAAGCTTCCCAATTGAAGAGGTAGCTGGGCATCTATGATGAACAAGCCACATGCATTCCATTTATTGAAAGACGCTCTCTGTACACGTTGGATGTTCTTACATTCCCTCATTTCCTGATCTATAACAAATGAAAAACAACTTTAACACCCCAATCATTTAGTGCTAATACTATTGTGGCGTAGAGTGAATAAAACTCGAGTAGACCAGGAAAACATACATAAAAAAGGAGCAGTTCTTTACTGAGTGACGATGGTTGCCAGTGATAATGATCTTAATGGGATTTTATTTTATATATGTCACCGTAAAATTGAAAAACACGTTATATTACAATACAACGTGTTTCTCTCTAGCGATATTGTAAACTCTCGAAATAATGTCAACCGAACATACGGAAATATCTCTGCCCCCATAATCGGGACTTGGGGTACCCTCCCGTTAGGTTAGTTAGGTTCCTTTAAACCCTGCACTCGGAAATAGGGGCTCCGTCAACTACGCTTTTTAGGGGAATATGAAGTGTTTTAAGGTTAGGTTATATTAATCGGTATTCCTCAGGAATGGTACATAATCTTTTCATGAGAATGGTACCACTGGACAAGGGGACCCCTCCTTCTCTCCACACCGCGTGAGTTGACTACCATCGCATGCATTTCACGAAAAATAATGCGTTTTATTGTAAGCAGTATTTTCGTTTGACAATAAAGGGTGTAAAACACCTCTTCACGAAGCCGAAAGGCACTTGTTCTCCCCATCATTGCGATATTTTTTTTGTTCTACACCATACCTGGGAACCTCCTAGTTACGGAGATATGGGGGGTCAAAGTTACAACTTTTTAACAAGTTTTTTTTTTAATAAAAGTTTTTTTTTGTAAGATTTTAACTTTTAACACCTCCACGACCCCCGTACTATTCAATCCATCCATCAGAACAATGTTTTAAGTGCGTTTCATTGAGTTCAACCACAAAACATGATTTATAACCTCAAAAAAAAAAGTTGTTTCCCAGCAATATTTTTTGCGTAAAGTTACTTAGTTTGATGTACAGAATGCTTGGTTAACGGTTTTGTGATGAGGTGGTTTACACCCTGTATTTCAAGAGTTTACAATAGCGCTAGAGAGATTACAATAAAACGTATTTGACAATTTTACAGTGACATATATATTTTATAGGGAATGTGACATTTTCTGACAGAATATTCATACAATACTATTTTGACGTATTTTATTCTAATGGTATTAAGTTTGCATACCAGAACAATGTCTTGACTTCATGAACATGACTCAGGTACTCTGAACATCTCTCATTGCTGCGTAGAATCTCTCACATTGCACGCTCAAATGTGTAAGTATGATGATATTCTTCATGATCCAGATTTGAGTAAGAACTAGTCGACTCACATGCTGAAAAGAGTGTAGTCACAGTTAATTAAGTCAGCACGACATTATAATTTGTCATCAAGGTACTTACTCTTCGGAGCTGCGGGACTGTTTGAAAGAGATACCGTGGCCCCGGAACATAAAGGGCGAGGAAGGAACATGGATGGGATTTGGTCATTTTTTTTTTTTTTTGGGACAAGCCCGCCACACACGCCCAAACCACTGTAACTCCTGAAAGCCAGAATCAACAGTGGCGACCACCAGAAAAGCGCCGAGACAGTGAAGCTCGACAAAGTCCCAGAGAATGAATTTAACTGTCTTGGATCCCGCAACGAAATTAATCAGAAAGTATAGCGGAGGAGTAGGAAAGAACTGTAATTTCCACTTCCCTCCATATCAGCAGGAGACAGAACGAAACAAGGCCAATAGGCACAAAGGGACGTTTACAACTGGGATAGGCCCAGTTGCCTAGCACCACGGATAAATATTAACGTTAATGGGTCCTAAGTAGAGAGCTGTTATATTTGATTCCAATAATAGGTATGGCAAAAACGCTTGAACGCCCGGAAATTTGCTCTAGTTTCTACAAGGTCCGTATAGTAAATAACACCGGATGTAACCTGTACACTATCCAACATAATCTTGCGTTAATTTTGCCAAAGACTACTAACACTCCCACAAAATGTGATGAGCAGATTGTTCATATTCGCAGTCAGATGTTGAACATTGACAAAAAGGCGAGTCAACAAGCTTGAAGGAAAATAATTTACTCTTAAAGTTGCCATGGCCCGTGAGAAATTGGGCAACACAGTGATCAACCTCCAGCCATGTCCTGTCCAGCCGCTTACGAACGGATGGGAAGAACTGGTGGAGGTGTCTGCCCTTGATGGAAATGTCCCACCTACATTGCCATTCAGATAAAAGTTGGGTTGGGATTTGGTCAGTAAAAGTCTGACACTCACTCCCGCGCCGCCCAGAGTGGGAGAAGTTATTTGATGATTTACTATCTGAGTACTTACTCTTTCAGCCCGTAACGTTAATACCATTGATACGTTCCGCAAACTATAGTACGCTGTGAATATCATATAAAATGTAATCTGTAAAAATAAAATATTATTTCCTAACACTAGACGACTTAAAGTCACAATGTTTGATAAATTAACTACATATTAACAAACCATGTGTTGAAATGTCTTCTCGATAATCACGTTACTATCTTGTATATTTCGGAATATATTAAACATTAGATTCCGATGCATTTCTATTTCTGAATCTTCAGTGTTTCGTGGATTTTGAACTCTTGCAATCCACACACGAAGCAAGTTCTCTAATAATTTTACTAGTGAAAAAGCATAAACAACATTCATGTCGTATACAATGCAGGCGTAAATCGTAATATGACGGAAAACATCTAAGTTGTGAAATACTAAAAAAGCAAGGTTAGAACCAATAATAATGATATTTAGAATGATAACCCAAAGCCAGTTACAGACGACTAAATCTCTAAACGCTGTGCCTTGCAATTGAAGGAATTTAAACACGTGTTGGATTTTTAAGACTAACAACACATTGTAGTAACTGTGCAAGATGTTTGAGACGCTATTCATCAAATCGCCGATCACAAATACGACAAAATCAATGGTGAAAAAGAATAAGAAACTGAAATGTCTCGTCTGTAGATGATGCTCAATATTAAGAATCGAATTATACAAATAGGCAAAACGAAAAATGAGCGTAAATAATATTTTTACGAAATTATAAATGTTATTTTGAGCAACTATAATATTGTCGCGGATACAATACTTGGTACAGATGAACAACCTATGCACAAAATTCAAAGGTCTGAGTACTGATTGTAAATCTTGATGAATCACGTTATTAAGTAATTTTTCGTTAGAGGATAATCTTTGTGCAACCTCGATTTATAACATTTCTGTTTAATTTTAAACATTTCTTTAAATACGGAAGCATGTCCAAATAATGTCCAAAAAGAAACCAGAGAAATGAATGTTTGGTTAAAGGAAACTGAAGTCAATCGATAAGCAAGTAATTTTGTAATAATACTTAATAGTTTAATATTCTTATTTCGAATACATATCTACACAAATAAATAAAATTGAAGTGTATAATTCTATTTATAATATCAAATTAACAGCTTTGTACGGAATACAAATGAAAACACTTGCGGTGGCACTTAAATTAAAAATACATTTTTATATTTTTGTCTACCCGTCTGTTCTTGCAAATCTCAAAAAAAGCTAGGCCGATATTGACGAGACTTTTACTTGCAGATAGCTGATGTTATAAGATGTAACATTGGCTACTCTTATTTTAGAAAAATAATGAGGATTTTCCCTGCAAAAAATAAAACCCCTGAACATGGTAACTTTTGTTTTCGATATTCAAAGAAAGATAAAAAGGGTGTAAAACACCTCTTAACGAAGTCGAGAGGCACTTGTTCTCCTCTTCCCAGCAATAATGTTCGCTTAAAGTTACTTAGTTTGATGTACAGAATGCTTGGTTAACGGCTTCGTGATGAGGTGGTTTACACCCTGTATTTACGCTATACAAACTACAAGACTACATCAATACTAAATAATAAAAATATAATGTACAAGTATCAAAATCTTCACAGGGGGCCATAAAATCGGTCCACTCGCTGTTGACAAGAAATGGGCCCAGAAGGCTGGCAGCATTCCCACCTTGGAAGGTAATGCTGATTCTTTGGCCAAAAAAATAGGCCCGCCCTCTAGTCACGTAAAGAATCGACCAACCGCTTGGCGATTTCTCGAGAAACTAGGTCTACCAACACTGTTGGGAGTGCCCACCTGCAGACTGGTGGGTATGTGGGAATCGGGTCTCAGGCACTAATACAGACAACCTTCCGGCTCGCTACATGTTTGCGTTTTGGCGCTCGTTATGAGGCTCCACATCACGTCAATGTGGTGAATCATTCGACTGCCTCGAACACCATGCGCGTTCTTGCAGTTAGAGTGCAGGTCGGATATCTCGGCACGCTAGCATTAATAATCTCATCCGTTGTGGTCTTGCCACCACCAGAGTGCCAGTTGTATTAGAACCCACTTGCTTGGCACGCGTCGATGGGAGAGACCAGATGGTATGACCATAAAGATAGAAAGAAGAAGAAAAAGAGAGATGGTGAAGAGAGATGGTGGATAAATAAGCCTTTGGTGTCGGACGCAACTTGTGTCGACACCCTTACTCCATCCCGTGGTGGCGATGACATGGCATAATCATCGTATTCGCGAAAAAATCTAAGATTACTAATTTAACCATCTTCCAAGGATCGTAGCGTCATGAAAATTGTCATCTGTAAATTGTCTGTCTGTGTGTGTTGTTGTCTGTGTGTGTATGGTATGGTACTGTCGAACTGATTTGATGATGGAGCCGGATGGAAAGGTCTTGTAATGAACTTTGACAACAATTTGGTTTCAAGGTCTGATGATGAAGATGGAAGATATGAACTGGAACTTCATGATGGATCATCGTATCATAGCTGTATGTGGACTTGTAATGAACTTTGACAACAATTAGGTTTCCAGGTCTGATGATAAAGATGGAAGATATGAACTGGAACTTCATGATGGAACATCGTATCATAGCTGTGTTTGGACTTGATCACTTGACTCGATCGACTTGGTCTTGTCATGAACTTTGACCACGATTAGGTTTCTAGGTCTGATGATGAAATATGGTACTTATCATAGTTTGCACTTGTGAGGAAGGTCAGGTAGGTAATTGACTTTGAACAAGATGTATAAATGTTAAAAACATTTAGAAAGAAAGAAAGAAAGATCTCTCAAATATTATAATTAAAAGCACATAGTTTACACTTCGGCCCAGAAATAGAGACAACTAGAACGATCCATAATTTATTTTTGGTTTTTACGTGCATTTCTAAAAGCGGGTTTTTCTAGTTTTATTTTAACTATTGTCACGTAGACCTCTCTAAATAACGTCCTGGAGGGCCACATGGCAAAAAAAAAACAATTGTTTCCCGTATTTGTGTAATAAAAGAAAAAAAACACAAGTTACACATGTCATACAAGAATAACAACGTTTAAAAGAAAACTAATCAAATAAATAAAACTAACTCAGCAACAAAATGGGTTCTATGGTGAGTGTGTGTGGATTCCTTAATTAAAGCGTGTAGATTTCACAAGTCCCTACAGAATAATAGCACTGTTTAATAATATGTCAGAAAAGATGCACCGACCTCGCTGCGTCCCTTACGTTCTAGCTTAAAACCCGCTGGCCTGACTGAGTGCTCCGCTCAGGCGACGAGCTAACATCCCGGACAGTGCCTCCGATGCGATCAGTGGCAGATTGACCAGCACGTCCCTCGCCAGTCAGCCAATAACGACTGGTGACCCCCGCTACTGGTCTTCCAATCTAAAATTTGAGGACCTCCCAGAGTTCAAGATATATCTTAAATCTAATGTTCTTAAATTTCCCGTTCTGAAAATGACACGAGTCTAAAAAGTATCAATAAAACTTTTTTGCAAAAAATATAACCGACTTCACACAAAAAAGTGAAAAATAACTTTAACTTCAGAAGTCGGTGACCTTTGTTTGATTGATTTAGTTTTTTTGTCACCGACTTCTTCTTTTTGTGTGAAGTCGGTTATATTTTTTGCATAAAAGTTTTTATTTTTCACTTTTTAGTGGTTCATATGTGCTTACCCTTTCACAGCGTAACAGCGTGATTTTTTGCTATGAACTGGTGTAAACAATAGAGAGACATGAGATTTCAGCGATCCCAGTAGGTACATTTGCTATCATTTATTGATTAGTTCCCGTCGCCTATCTTCCGAAGTTCTTCATCAGATCTTTACCAAATTGAAATGGGATCACTCCAAGAACGTACTCTTCCTAAAACTACCCAAATCGCTTCTGGTGTGCCTATAAAATTTAAGGAATTTCTTCTATTTCTCCAGGATCCCATTAAATGGAACTAAACACATCTAACTATCGAAATCTGGGTGTATTGTACACTTCTGCGTACTCCCTCAGAGCATACAGGCGTGATGTTACGTCACTATGTTACATAAACAATAAACAACCAAGCGATTGCAGCAATTACTGCAGCGTTGCCGTGTATTTTTGAAGAGTTCCATTTATATCTCCGAAGCTCAGCGTCAGATCTTAACCAAATTGAAATGGGACCACACGGAAAGCACTAGCTTTCAAATAAAAAAGAATCATCAAAATCGGTTAACCCAGTCGAAAGTTCAGAGGCAACAAACTTTGTCGAAATCTGGGAGTATTGTACACATCTGCGTACCCCCTCAGAGCATACAAGCGTGATGTTACGTCATGATGTAGTATGAACAATGAACCTACAAGCGATTGCAGCAATTACTGCAGATTTGCCGTCTCGTTTTGAAGAGTTCCATTGTATATCTCGGAAGATCAGCATCAGATCTTCAGCAAATTAAAATGGGACCAAACGACAAGCACTAGCTTTCAAATAAAAAAAGAATCATCAAAATCGGTTCACCCAGTCGAAAGTTCTGAGGTAACAAACACAAAAAAAAAAAAAACATACAGACGAATTGATAACCTCCTCTTTTTGGAAGTCGGTTGAAAATAACGAAAGAACGAAACGTCCGTGACTGTAGGCACATGGCATGGAAAAGACAGAACAAACAACTCACCATCGAGATTTTCCAGAATCTGGAATACGTTCAGATGTCTGACCCCGCCAACCCTGTTACTCTCTTGTAAAACATAAAATCAGGTCTAGGGTCCACCTGGATTCCTTATGAAAATTCCTAGGCTCGAGAATATTCTATTGTAACCTGGAAACAAAATCAACACTGAGCCAATGAAACGAAAACTCCCTATTCCGGGATTTCCACGAGTTATCCAGAAAGAAACTCACCTGACGATAAAACCAAAACCCATAAAGGAAATACGACTAGCGTCGTTAAATGAAAAATAAAAGAATCCTCCTTCCAAAACGGAGTCTTCGAAAATTACACTATATATAATACAAGAATCTAGCTGGAATATTTAACACTAAAAGCTCTGTGATGTCAACTTCGAAGCAAATCACCGCCATGGCCAAAATTATTGTCTACCCCCTTAGGGGTTAATTTCAATAAAATACGAAACACGTCCTACATCAAATCTGTTAAAAAGCTTTAACAGAAAAGAAGAAACTGCAAAATTTCAAGTAGATTGGACCAAGGAATCACGTTGTTTCATAAAAAATTTGCCCCCCTTTTCACCCACTTATGGGTACAATATTGGAAAATTCTTTCATGTCGGATGCCTACATCATATAAAGAACACGACCTGACGGTCGTGTAAGCCGTAATGTAGGTTTCAGGCCTCTACAATCAGCGGTTTAGGCTGTGCATTATCCATGAGTGACTAAATCTAAATCGTTAGTCATGAAATCACTATTTTGTGCGTATTCAATATTTGCCTCAAAAATCAAATTTCAAGGAAACTGAAAAATAATATTTACCTGCATTAGATTTGAAGTACAAATGTGGCAAATTTTCTTTTTCATACAAACTCTACCCCCCCCCCCCCTTCAGCCCCTTTTTTTTTCAAAAAAATCCGTAATTTTATAGCCTAAATTTTATCCTGAATTTATTTTAATAGATTTGTGAACATTTAATCAAAATCCATTCAGTAGTTTTTACGTAATGCGCGGTCAAAAATACAAACAAAAAGTTTAAAAATGGTTTTAATATGTTCAGTTACTTATTTTAAGTCAACCGAGTCGGTTTTTTTTTATCTTCAATGTACAGATTTTTTGGTCTCAACGATTTTATTATATTACTAGCTGACCCACGCAACTTCGTCTGCGTCACATGAGAGGGAAAAGGCTACCTACTACTAAAGAATTATTGAAATCGGTCCAAGCGTTGTTGATTTATGCGCTTACCAACACATTTTGCGATTCATTTTTATATTATAGAGAAGATAACGTATAGATAGATGGTGTATAAATAACTTTTACATGTTACAGTGCAATTCAATTTAACACATATTTGTTACATTTTTAAATATTCCAATGTAAAAACGAACATTTTTCTTTGTAGTGTATCGTAGTATTAAATAAAATTATTCTCAGATTTTCAGAAATGACACCTACCACTGCTCTGTCTCTGCATCACCTTAAGGTTGACTGGTAGAAAATGCCTATGGCATTAAGTCCGCCTCTGTACTTTTGTGCTTGAAGTGTTAATAAATAAATAAACATTTAAAAACATAAAAAAAAGCCCACTAGCGCTGGGACACCACTTCTGTGTCCAGAAGTACTGCTTTCTGAATCAAGCCCCTGATCGCCATGCCGGACCGTTCTATCAACAATCATTCTGCGACGCTCAATTCGATCTATCATCACAATGTTAGGCCTATTGGCAACAACAGTATATCAGTGGTGATAGATAAAGAGATTATGATTTTAAAATTAATTAATGATGATGTTTGGAAACACGTATAATTCTAGACATGCAGCTTTACAAGTTTTTCTTATAAAAGTTAGGTGACTTTTATAAGAAGCCTGTTAGATTAGTTTTGCTTTTGCTTTGCTATTTGCTGTGAAGGCATTACAAATATCCCTGCTGGGACTGTAGTCTAGGTCGATTGAATACAGTTTTGATTAATTTTTCGATCTAAGTCATCGTAAACACTACCTAACTATAATAGCACTTTGCCTGAACCGATCGAAAGCTGTACAAATAATACATTTTGTCGGCAACAACCATTATAAAAGCTTCCAACCTTTTTAGATAAGTAATTGAAACATAATGGACTTTAACTCCGTCGTTGGAACGATCAATACAATAATGATTAGAACGCTCCAGAATTTTCGTAACGTTTATATAAATCGAAAAAAACAAACTAATAAATTGTAACAATGTTTCCCAATTACAAAGTCACGCCAAAGATTTCGTCTTACCCAGCAGAAGTGTTGCTCAATAACAGGCTAGATGAAGAAATCCTTAAACTTTTTACCCATTTAATTTACTGCTGACTCTGTTGTTTTCATCAAAGTTCTGTATTCGAGACAATTACATAACTCCCAACGGAAAAAAAAATCTGATACTCGAGTTCTTTTATACTGTCTTCGTGTTTATTGTATCTATTCAATGGTTAATTACTGATGACTTTAACCTTAGTATGGGGAATAATAATAATGCAAAACTTATGATAATCTCAACATGGTTGATGATGTACGAAAGTTTAGGTCTTATCGTAGGTTTTGTTCTCGACATCGTCCACAGCAACGAGAACATTTTGTTTGTTGTAATGATTCAAATAATATATCAAAGCATGGAATTTAGTAAAAGTATTCGCAGTTCTATTGTTTGGAATTGGATCTCGGTTTCAACCATTATTAGTTTGAATGTTTTAATTTTACTAATATTTCATGTATTGTTTAACGACGCAAATATTGTGCATTTTATCATGGAATTAATATCTGCAAGTTTAAATCTCCGCTATGTGTATTCTTTTCGCATACAGATACTGTTAAACAATTTTCTATATGAATGGATGAAAAATATATACTTGATTAATTATGGAGAAGAAAATGATAAAATACGTTGCACAAAATTGTTCAAGACCTACGAAAACATTTCGAAAGCTTACGAAGTGCATAAGAAGGTGTCAAACGAAATGGTAAGGATTGTGTGTGTAAAAAAAGACATAAATATAACAAAAACGATACACGGACAACCGAATCAACCAGTCTCTCTTTAGAAAATAAAGTTCCGAAACACTCAAGATAATACTGGATAGTCGGGAAACAGAAATGAGTGATACACAAGAATTGTAGAAAAACCATAAGCTATGTCAACCACAGAGTGGTGGTAAAGGCAGCTCTGGACGGATAAAGATAGAAGAAACTATTTATAACTTATCTTTTTCCTCCGGTAACGCTAAGTACTGTCAATGCATTTGGACGTACATTGTGCTTCGCAGAATCAATGTTACAACATGGGGCAAAGCATGGTGAGGTAAGTGTAATAATAATGCTGAGTTATTTGATCTCTATCTATTTTCTGCTATCCTGGTTCACATGTGAGTGACAACGGTCTACAGAGACAATGTTTTTGATTTGTCAAAACATCTTTAGCTGTATTTTGTTATTTGCGCCGAACATAATATTATGTTTATTCCTCTATTCCACATAGCGGCAGTTCAAAAGCATCGCACTTTACTTTATAGCTAGTGAATTGGAAGTCGGTGAGTCTGGTAATATTATACCTGGGAAAGGACTTGGCTCTAGTTACCATTCAGAACGTGTACTCTGAGAAGTTCTACATCGCCATCGAGGAGGCAGAAACGGCTTGTATGCAGAGTATGAAGAATAAAAACTACACAAGTTAGTTGACTGTCAAAAGCTTTTATTGAAATTATCTCTTCTCTTAAATATACATATATAACTCAAAGAATAAAAACTACACGTGACTGACTGACATAGTGATCTATCAACGCACAGCCCAAACCACTGGACGGATCAGGCTGAAATTTGGCATGCAGGTAGATGTTATGACGTAGGTAGGCATAGAAAGGATTTTGATCAATTCAACCCCCAAAGGGATAAAATAGGGGATGAAAGTTTGTATGAAACTTTGTAAATTTTTGGCCGATCGGGCTGAGACCTTGCATGCATAAAGCTACTATAACGTAGTCATCTTTTATGAAAGGATTTCGATAAATTCCACCCCTGAGGGGATAAAATAGGGCATGAAACTTTGTATGAAACTTTGTCAATTTTAAACCGATCGGGCTGAGACTTTGCATGTATAAAGCTACTATGAAGTAAGCATCCCTTAAGAAAGGATTTTGATAAATGCTGCCCCTGAGCGGATAAAATAGGGGATGAAACTTTGTACAAAACTTTGTCAATTTTAAACCGATCGGGCTGTGACTTTGCATGCATAAAGCTGCTATGACGTAGGCATCTCTAAGAAAGAATTTTGATAAATTCCACCCCTAAGGGTATAAAAAAAGAGATAAAAGTAAAGAGAAAAAAGTTTGTAAAAATCTTTTGAGATTTTGACTGATTGAACTGTAATTAAAGATTGGAAAAAACACGCGAAAACTGTACCTAATTAATAATAATACTTCTTAACGCGAGTGAAGCCGCGGGCAAAAGCTAGTTCATTGATAAACGTTACCCACTTGCTTCTCGTAACGGGTGCTACTAAAACCAAAACCCGAACTTAGCTGTTGGTAAAAATCGCCCGCCGACTCTTAGCTCTATTATAAAGACAGTAAAGTCCTTTCAAAGCGCCTTTTAACCATAGATTAAATTAAATGAATGGACCACCATGCTGGTCCATCTAGTTTGGTGCAATGGCGTGTGGATTCTATAATTTTTTATTCAGATTTTGTCCCGCTTTCGTTATTGTTTCTTGTTCAATAGTACGAATAAATACTTTAGTTCACGAAAATGATGAAAAACTATAAACTCGGCCATTTTTTTCACAATTTCACGTATCTGTTAATCTGACTGAAACTGGCAAAATACGAGTATGCTCGACTTTAACTTTTAACCGACTTCAAAACCTCTTTTTTGTTTTTATTATTTTTATGTATGTTCTGATGGTTGGACCGATGGTCATACTATCTGGTCTCTTCCAATCGGCGCGTGCCTATTTGAGTGTCTATTTAAGTGTATTATGGAGGTCTGGTCTGATAGTCAACCCATGCCAAATGCTGGTATTCCATTGCATTCGGTCGAACTGGAAACCCATTGCAACAAAGTAAAGTAAAAGCTAGCCAGCTGACTGTACAGTTTAAAAATTTCTTTACAAGTGACTGATTGAAGATATGTCTCCATAAAATTGCCAAACACGTTATATTACAATATAACGTGTTTCTCTCTAGCAATATTGTAAACTCTCGAATTATTGTCAACTGAACATAAGGAAGTATCTCTGCCCCCATAATCGGCACTTGGGGCACCCCCCCGTTAGGTTAGTTAGGTTCCTTTAAACCCGTGCACTCGGAAATACCCCGCGAAGCGGGGCTCCATCGACTACGCTTTTTAGGGGAATATAAAGTGTTTTAAGGTTAGGTTATAATAATCGGTATTTCTCAGGAATGGTAGAATATCTTTTCATGAGAGATGTACCACTGGGCAAGGGGGACCCCTCCTTCCCTCCACACCGCGTAAGTTCCCTCCAGACTACCATCGCATGGATATCACGAAAAATAATGCGTTTTGTTGTAAGCAGTATGTTCATTTGACAATATTTCGAGATTTTACAATATCGCTAGAGACATTACAATATAACGTATTTGACAATTTTACGGTGACAGATATAAGCCAAGACGTGAAGTGAACAGTTGGTGTTGGTTTAAATATGAATGTTTTTCTTACAGAGAGTCAAGAACGACTGTGCAAGAACGTGATCCTGATGAATCGTACACACGTTATATTACAATATAACGTGTTTTTTCTCGCGATATTGTAATGTCTCGAATTATTGTCAACTGAACATACGGAAGTATCTCTGCCCCCATAATCGGGACTTGGGGCACCCCCCCATTAGGTTAGTTAGGTTACTTTAAACCCTGCACTCGGAATTAGGGGCCCCGCGAAGCGGGGCTCCGTCGACTACGCTTTTTAGGGGGAATATAAAGTGTTTTAAGGTTATGTTATGTTAATCGGTATTTCTCAGGAATGGTCCATTATCTTTTCATGAGAGTTGTGCCACTGGGCAAGGGGGACCCCTCCTTTCCTCCACACCGCGTAAGTTGACTACCATCGCATGCATTTCACGAAAAATAATGCGTTTTGTTGTAAGCAGTATGTTCATTTGACAATAATTCGAGACTTTACAATATCGCTAGAGATATTACATTATAACGTATTTGACAATTTTACGGTGACATATACAGGGTTATTTGTAAAACACCAACAACCTCGCAGGAGTAGATTACTAACATCATTAACCACAACTTTTGTTCTACGACTTTTTCATACAAAACTAGATCAGCTGTTCGGACATATGTATGAAGAGTTGAATATTTTTTGTTTTTTTGTTTTGTTTTTTCTGAAACTGACTGGGCCGGTCGTGGTCTGAAAAAGTTTTGGCGCACAGTGACACAATATTTTATTTTTGTTCAGTTTTAAATTTTATTAATGTTTTATTTTTAACCGACTTCTAAAAAAAGGAGGAGGTTCTCAATTCGGATGTTTCTATTTTTTTTTTTTTTTATGTTTGTTCGGGCATAACTCCGTCGCTTGACAACCGATTTGAAAAAATCTTTTTTTGTTGGAAAGGGTATTCTTTCCAAATGGTCCCAAAGCCACCAAGTTGGGATCTGATGATGGAATCTTGGCGAAATCGAGGGAACTCTTCAAATTTTATATGAAAACGTGTTGCGATTTTGGTATTTTCTACAACAAGTGAAGCATTTGCGTTTGATAAGAACCATTCTACCATCAGATCTGATGATGAAGCCAAGAGTCACGGAACTCCATAATGAGACAATGTACTCGTACCATGGTCGTGTTTAGGCTTGTTGTAATTGTAACGGTATGCACTTTCCATGTATCAAGCACATGTGAACCACTAAAAAGTGAAAAATAAAACCGACTTCAAAAAAAAAAACAAAAAAGTGAAAAATAACTTTAGCTTCTGAAATCGGTGACCTTTGTTTGACTGCTTTAGTTTTTTTGTCACCGACTTCAGAAGCTAAAGTTATTTTTCACTTTTTTGTTTTTTTTTTTTTGAAGTCGGTTTTATTTTTTGTTCATTATAAGCATTAAGTTTTAAGTATACATAACACTAATAGTAAATTAAAGTTGTCCTCCATGCCTTTTAAAATAATTACTGTAACATTTGACTCCACCTACGATACGATCAATAAATTATTAGACTACGTCAGTTTTATCTTCACTTTTGTTACGAGTTTAACTAAGCTTATAAATTGTTAGAATGTTTCTAAATCGCAGAGTAATGCCAGAGATTTCGTTTTTCTCAGCAGAAGTGTTGCTCAATAATAGACTAGATGAAGAAGTTCAAAAACTGTTTTACCCGTTTAATTTACTGCAGACTCTGTTGTTTTCATCCAAATTCAGTATTCGAGACAATTACATAACTCCTAATAAAAAAAAGTATTTGATACTAGGGTTCTTTTATATTATCTTCGTGTTTATTGTATTCACGCAACGTTTAATATCTGACGAGTTTAACAATAATGTAGGGTCTCAAAGTAATGCCATACTTTTAATGATTTCAACATTTTTAACTGTTTACGAAACTGTAGTTATTACCGTTGGTTTTATTCTCGACATCGTCCACAGTAACGACAACATTTTGCTTGTTTTAATGATCCAAATTATACATAAGAGCATCGATTTTAGTAAGAGTATTCGCAATTCTAAAGTCTATAATTGGGTTTTGGTATCGACTATTTTTTGTGTTGAGACTTTCATTATGCTCGCACTTCATATTTTCTATAACGATACCAACATCCTTCATTTTATCAGTGAATTCGTAGATTTAATAACAAATCTTCGCTATGTATATGTTTTTCGAATTCAAATACTATTAAACAAATTTCTCGATGAATGGATCGAAACCATTAACTTGATGAATGATGGACGAGAAAATGATAAAATACGTTGCACAAAATTGTTTGAAACTTATGAAAACATTTTGAAAGCTTATGAGGTGTACAAGAAAGTATCAAAAGTACTGGTAAGAAAAGATATGAATAAGAAAAAAAAATACTAGCGACATAATCAATCAGTCACTTTTAGAAAAGAAAGGTAAAATACCGATATTACTGGCTAGTCGGGAAACAGACTGAGAAACATAAATGGTAGAAAACAGATAAGCTATGTCAACCACAAACAGAGTACTGGTAAAGGCAGCTCTGGACGGACAAAGGTAGAAGAAACTGTCTACTAACTAATATTTATCTTTCTCTTCAGGTAATGTTTAGTACTGTCAATGTATTTGGACGTACCTTGTGCTACGTAGAAACATTCTTAGAAGTTGCGTCACAACATGGTAAGGTAAGGGTTATGGTGGTGCTCAGTTATTTGATCTTTTCCTGTTTTCTGCTGTCCTGATAATTACCACCTGGTAAGTACCAGTGGCGTGAGATATCAAAACATCTAGTCTTGTGTGCTGTATTTTGGTAGGACCTAAATTTATTCCTCCTTCACTCATATCGACGATCTGAAAGTACCTCACTTTCTAGACATTTTAAATTACTTTTCAGCTTATGAATTGGAAGATGGTGAGTCTGGCAATGTTTGACCTAGTAAAGGACATGGCTCTAGTAACCATTCAGAACGTGTCCTCTGAGAAGTTTTACATCGCTATCGAGGAGGCAGAGACAGCTTGTTTGCAGAGTATGAAGAATGGAAACTACACACGTTAGTTGACTGTGATAATCTTTGAAATTCTGCATTCTTCTTTTTCACTAATCGATGACTCAAATTTCGTCCAACCAGTAAGCCAGCAGACCAGTAGCAGGCTAGACATTCAGCATTACAAGGCGTTACTGCGAAGAGAGCAGTGGTAGTCCAGTGGTACTGTTTACCGAGATATAATGTGACATCTACCAACCTGAACCCGCATTGGGCAAGCGGGTGGTTAATGGCTCATTATTCTATAGCGAGGCCTGTGTCCCTATTGTAAGACGTTAAAAGCTGAGTGCGCTTAGTCAAAACTATTAGAAGATCGTTATGAAGAGATAAATGTTGCTCAGGTAGACTTCTACGTGCCTCGGAAACTACGTTAAGCCGTTGTAGTCCGGGAGGTACCGTCGCATTTAAGGTAGTGTTTTTTACGCCGATTGGTTGTCATCTTGTTCAATAGATCTCGAATGACTGATTAGTAAACCCAGTGTCAGCTGACGCACCCGCAGTGGGTGTAGGATTGGGAGGTTAGGTAGGGTTAAAAAAAAATTGGTCATAGTACGCCGGGTGAAACTTGTTTCTTAAATAGTTTTCATCATACTGAGCTAAATAAAAATTGTCAGCTGTATCGTGGTGGCAGGATTGTGCATCAACCACTCGCAGGGCCTTGTAAATGATGTACGCCTGATAAAAACTAACAGCAATCTAACACACGTTCTCTAACTTGGTGTTAGATTGCTTTTAGTTTTTCATCACACCCGTATCATTTACAAATTCATGTCAGCGGCTGACGCATAATCCCCCTTCCAATGCAGCTGACGATTTCTTAAGCTCATTATGATGTAAACTATTTATAAAAAAAGTTTCAGCCGGCATACTATAACTAAATTTTTTAACTTTTTTTACGACTTCTGTAACCTCCCAATCCTACGCCCACTGCTACTTGAGCAGCTGACGGTTGGTTCACTTATTAGATAAAGATAAAGATTCATTTATTTGCAAAAACATGTGTAGATAATATTCATGGAATGATGCTTATTATAGGTGTTACAGGATATTCTTTGGCACAACATGTTTGACCATGGTTGGTGTACAAATTAGGTCAGAAGACCATAAGATTTCAGAAAAAAAGATACAAAGTCAAATACCTATTCTAAAAAATTAAAATTATTAATATTGAATGAAAAAAAATAAAATTAACAGTTTGTACATATTCGTGCGATTCAAAATAAAATATAATAGATTCAGTCAATATGTCAGAGCGATTTGTCATTTAAAAATTCATTGACATCATAGTAGGCTTTTCCTGTCAGTATTTTTTTCAATGTTTTCTTAAATTGGTCTGTATTTAGTTTTTTTACACAGATAGGCATATTGTTATATATTATTGGTGCTCTGCATACAACGCTTTTATACAGTAGTGCTGTCTTAGCTGGCTGAACACGAAGTTTACTATTATCCCTGCGATTTCGTATAACAACGTATTGGTAAGATAAGATCAATCTGATCACTATATTCGATTACTATATCAGCCGGCTTACTATGACTATTTTGGCTGCAACGGTACCTCCCAGACTATTGGTCCCTGCCAATATTTGAAGATCTTTGGCGGTCGTTAAGGGTAGTCAGGATTACTAGGTAACCAAACTAATCATTTGGAGGTCTGATTGGAATTCGCTGCACGTAAAATGCATCCTATTGGACTGGTAGCTGACTCCAACATAGTTGGAAAAAAGCTAGGCAGATGGTACAGGTACAGCAAGTCTATTCCAATAATTGCAATTTACAATTGATTACAACATGATGACGATGATAAGCTGAGAAGTTTTCTGAAACCAGCAGACATCAGATGAAAAAATGTGTGGTGCTTTAACATGAATACTTTCCTTACAGAAAGTCAAGAACGACTATGCAAGAAAGTGATACTGATGAATCGTACGTTCAGTAAGATGACCGCGTGTGGCCTGTTCTATGTCAGCGCTGCGCTACAGATATCCTTGATGGGACTTCTAACTAACTATGTAGTTGTGCTTTTACAGTTTGCCTTTTTGTGAATCAAGTCATTATGAGAAAATAAACGTGTGTAGTATTCATAAGAGAAAATTATGTTCCGTTATCTACTAATTTATAATAAATTGTGTATCAAAAGCTTTCATGTTATTTTGCTATTATTATAATTTTGGTATCCATTCGACTGCATTAGAATTCGATAGCTGTAATATTCATTAAAAACGATAATCAAATTGATAACTATGAAAACGTTCTCCGTAAGCTAAAGATATTTCATTTTACATTTACAACAGTTTTACTCATTCATCGATCAAATTAAGGCAGCAGAAGTAGTGAACACAAAAAAAATGGTTTTAGCAAATAATAAAATTAAACCGAATATCACATTTGTACCTCCAGAAGTAATAATTGATAATAGAATTGAAAAAGACATTCAAAAGATGATCTATCCGGTGAATTTGGTGCTCGCATTCTTTCTATCACCGAAATACACCATAAAAGATGATTATATTACTCCCAAAGGGAAAGTGTTTTATACATCGACATTCTTTTTTGTGGTCTGTGTGTATGGATTGGGTGTTTATCGTTTGTTTTTCGGAGAATTGGAAGATACTATGGGAATCAACAATATTGATATTGTCAATATCTCGTATGCATTCTTTATTATTTTCTACTGCGCTGGCTTTACCATTCTCTTCATTCTCAACTTCGTTCACAGTGACATTAACATCTCATTAATCATTTTGATTCAAAGAATTTACAAGGGTTTAGAATTTAGTGGAAGTATCAAGAAATTTACTTGTTGGAATTGGATCACTATCTTTAGTGCTGTTATCATTAATATCTTTCTTCATTTTTTGTATTGCGGAATTTATGATGAATTCTACTTGAATGACATGATCTTGAATATTATGTTCATTACCTTTGATGTTAACTTAGCTTATGGCATCCTTGTTATTATATGGCTGAGAAAGTATATCGAGAAATGGATTGAGGATGTTCTCATGGTTAACGGTAACGAAGAAAAAATTTTTGTTGGGTTTTTTGATGTTTATCGGAATATTTTAGAAGCGTATGATTTTTATAAGAAGATTTTTCAATTGTTGGTAAGGTTTAATTTTACTTTTTCATTTATGTAAATATCATTTTGTGAGAGTCATTATAACCGTTATAATTTTTTTAATTTTTCTCTTTTTATCATCTTGTTTGTTTATACTCTTAGTTAATAATTGTTTCATGCTATTTTACTTTTACAGATACTGTTCCACACGGTTGATACATTTTTTCGAGTGTTATGTTATTTTAGTATTGTTCTGAATGTCCTTACTGTGTCAGGGAGTCACAGTGACGAAGTAAGTATTCAATTATGCGAAACTGCTTGAACCATGTTTTTGCGTCATCCTATTACCGGGCAAAGACCTCTCAGTCAGTATTACACGTATGAAATCAAATTATCATACGTGTAATACGAAATTAACGAGCACTTTCATTGGTCGTGTTATATTTTGGCGATATAAAGCGCTGTCGTCTAATGTCTTGTGGTACTGGAACGCGTCTGACATCATGGAACGTAAACATTTGGGCCGCCATTTTGATGTAAAATCACGCTGACGCTGTCATTTTTTTATTTGATCCAAAGGTTGCGAACCCGAATGTGTGTTATAAAATTTATATCTTCCCTTGGCAGGGTCTATACTTATCGTTCAAGTCCCATGTAATACCTAATTCGGTCTCGATAATACTTTTTCTTTTATCTTTCAGAGACAGCTGCAATTTTCACTCACAGTTTTTCTAGCAGCCTTATGGTTGGCAAAGGATATCTTTCTGGTAATAATACAATCTGTGCATTGCGAGAAATTTTTTGTAGCTGTTGAAGAAACTGAGACGGCGTGTATACAGCGTTTGAAGAATAAAACATATTCGGGTGAGGATAACAAATTCATCTTCAACTGCCTAGACTGTTGGCACCACACGGAAAAATTATGGGAAACCGTCAAAAATGAGGAAGGGGAGGGCCCTTCCTCATTTTTTTCTTCCTGCTCTAGTCTTACTAAAACATAGATATTTGGTCTTAGAGGTGTTTAATGATAGCAGACTATCTTCCAGCCAAGCTGTTACTTTGGAAAGACCCATTTCACAGACTGTTTCAAGATCTTTCCATGACTTTTCATGGAACAGAAGAACTGTGTCGTCGGCAAACATTATGACATCGGCTTTGTTGATTGGAATATCGCACAGTTCATTGATATACACCAGGAATAGGGTTGGAGCAATTGTACTACCCTGGGGAACTCCGTATGAACAAGAAGCTTCCTCGCTAGTCTTGCTGTCAAGGCGAACGCATTGTCTTCTTCCTGTGAATAACTTAATAGCCATTCCTGTGGCACACCTCTAATTCCGATGTTTTCTAATCTGCTTATTAGAATAGGGATCGAAACAGTATCGAATGCTTTCTGAAGGTCGAGGAAAAGGCCGACACATTTTTCTCCCTTGTCTATGTACTTGGTCATGTTTTCGGTTAGCTTTAGAATAGCGTCATTGGTGGATCGATTGGCTCTAAAACCGAATTGGTTAGAAGAAAGTACATTATTTGTCTCTAAATATCTTATAAGTCTCTTATTTGCTAGCTTTTCCAATATTTTTGACAATGAGCTAAGTACAGAGATGGGGCGGTAGTTTCCAATGAAACCCTTATCACCGGCCTTAAAAACAGGAGTGACGGCCGCCTTCTTAAAAGTTTGAGGAAACACGCCGCAAGAAAAACTGACATTGCAAAGGTGGGTTATAGGCACAGAAATATTAAAAACAGGTTATAGGAGATGCTAATTTAAATTTATATTTTTTTAGAATTTTTGCGGGAATATTGTCTAGACCACAGGCACTGCTACTTTTAAGGCCAGATATCACCTGAATAACTTCGTATTCATCCGTGGGAGATAATGAAGGAAACCTACCGACTTATGTGCATGTGTTGCCAGCGTTTCTTCATTCTGCTTGAGTTTACTTAGAGTTGAATTTGCTAAGTCTTTACCAATTGATGTGAAGTACCTGTTAACATCATTTAGAGAGTCAGCGGGGTTAGATTTGATCTGCAACAACTCAGTTGCTTTGCTGGATCCTTTCTTGATGTTACACATGTCTTTAATTATATTCCAGGTTTTTTTCATGTTGTTTTCATTGTTTAGTAATTCCCTTTCGTAGTAAGTGCGCTTTAGCGTTTCTGTCAAGTTATTGCAGGTGTTTCTATATCTGATGTACCGTTGTCGAAGTTCCTCATCGTTTGGCGATTTCTTTACTTTTTGATGCATTTTGTCTCTTTTCTGTATACATCTCTCTTTTTACCGCAAAACTCAATAAAACGCATTCAACACACTGTGTTGATGGATGCATAGAGTAATAAACGGGTCGTGGAGGTATTTACAGTAAGTTATAACATTAAAAACTCGTGAAAAAGTTGGAACTTTGACCCTCAATATCTCCGTAACTAGAAAGTTTTCAAGTTTTGAACAAATTGATCGCAGTGACGAGGAGAACAAGTGCCTTTTGGCTTCGTTAAGAGTTTATTTTAACCCTGACAAAGCGTTACCATATTATACTAGACAAGTATTAATATAAAATATAAATATTGCTTGACATTACACACAGCGCCATATAGTACCACACAGGGCCGCGCCGACCCCCCACGGCGCCTGTGTGCAAAACCTATGAAGCGCCTTTTTTTTCACGAATGTTTCAACTTTTTTGGAACGTAGTTAAAGCGGCTTGCGGGCATTACGAAGCAGTAGAAATCATAACGCGTCACGTAACGAAATGCCGTACTATGCTGTGTGTGTGTGTGTATAGTAGGCTCGATACACACACCCCCATACTGGGTCGTTATCATGATTTTTGGGGTCGCTCATAATGAAAATCGAGGTCAAAATAAGAAATCCAAGCTAGCGCCGACGAAAATTTTCGGGATTTTTCTTCATGGGTGTTGTTTTAATGTTTTAGAGTTAGTGATAACGAATATAAAAATCCTAGATGGCACCGACAAAAAATTTCGAATTTTTCTTCATAGGTGTCGTTTTCATGGTTTTTTTTATCGCTGATAATGAAAACGAGGTCAACATAAAAATCCAAGAAGGCGCCGAGGAAAATTTTCGGTGTTATCTTTGTGGGTTGTATTTTACCACGTTCTTCTTCTTATTTTCTTTCCCTTACTAAATTCTGGTAACCAGATAATTTATTTTTATCATCTTGATTTCTATCACTCATCGCAAAAACACGTTAAATTGCTAATTTAGCTTATTTTGCTAATTTTGCAAACTCTATTTGTGGTGGTTCAAACTTTGTCTGAAATACAGTTAGAATATAAGTTCTAATCAGCTTGCACTACAAAGTGGTTGTTAAGCGAGTTCACTGCGGGCCGAATAGTGCGAAATGAGTGGTTTTCATCGATTTATGTAATAAAAAAACTATTAATTGGACTAAAAAAATAAAACACTATGACGCTAATATGTTGCTTGTAATATACTGGTATATTACAAGCAATGTAATACTGGTATAAAAAAAGAAAGAAAACAAGAGAAATAAAATAGTATAGAATAATATTAATAACGGAAGATATCCATAGTGACATTAAAAAAAAACGTAAGAACACGGTTTATAAACCACGAAAGCTTAAAACAATCATGTTTTATTACAGACTATGAAGAAACTCTCTGCAGTAACGTAATACAGGCAAACAGGACATTCTTCAGTAAGATGACCGCGTGCGGCCTGTTCTACATCGACGCTTCACTACCGATAGAAATGATGGGTCTTCTTACCAGTTATGTGGTTGTGATGCTGCAGTCAACTTTCCTATAAATTTGGATTAAAAGCTTTTAAAGTGAAAAGGAGTGAACACAAATCGTGGAACTCGCGTGACCGTCACTTACGATTTCGTAGCACTCGTAGCCGATCTGAGTAATCCCCAGACTGCGCCGCGATTTTTTCCTTGAAGACACTTCTTAGCGCGTCTATGTTAATCTCAGTCGGATGAGAATTTGTCAAAGAGTTTGGTACCTTCAGAAACGTCTATCAGTTTATGTACCAACTGAACATGCAATGCACGGTATTAAGAGAACACAATTATCCATACAAACGTAGTCCTGCTGCCTCCCTGGATAATGCGAGTTGAGCCAAATTGTCTTTTCCTAAAAATATATGACTACTAGAAAGAAAGAAAGAAAGAAACTGTATTCAGAAAACACAAATATGACTAAACTAAAAAATGAAAAAAAAATACAGGAACACGGCTAAATCCTTTCTTTAGTTTGAATGAAAAAAAATTGTTAAATCGGAAAAGTTTTGGAGAAGTAATCAAGGGACAGCGAGGGAAAGGGTTCTGCTGTTGTCTCTTTCGCGCTCTACACGCGGTCGTTTGGGCACTGCGCGACAGCAATACATTTTACAAATACCTATTTTTCAATTCTGTCGCCCTCAGTGTTTCCTCTTAAGGGTCCCATCTTAAGGGTCACATTTTCTCATATAAGGATGTAAAAGTCCTTGCACAGAATACAAGGTGGTAGGGATACATAAACGATCAAACGTGTTCAGTGCATCATTCCAAACACCGACACAGAATTAGAATCTCGTGGCTACTTATTAACACCTGCTCGAATAGATCTTTAGGATAAGCCGTGCTTGCCTAGGTTAGTCTGTGGAAGAGTAATCACTCATTACATGACGAGTTTCTCCATGCCACGGCACGTTAAGAGGCCTGCAGAGCATGCGTTTTTCATACAAACGTAATACCAAAATAATTTGTAAATCAAACATATTCTTAGGGTAGTGTTTATTTATTTTCGATTAAGATAACAGAATATATTCCCAAACACATATTATTTAGAATGAACACTTAAATCAGTGTAACAAGAGTTATGAGAAAATAATTTTTCCATTGAAATTTTAAATTCCTCATATCTCACCTTTATATCATTGTTCTTTCAAAATATTTATTTGGAAACCTAGATATTTTGTAATCCAATCGAAATAAATACACAGTACCTTAAGAATATGTTTGATTTTCATATTATTTTGGTATTACGTTTGTATGAAAAGCGCATGCTCCGCCGGCCCCTTAAGCCATTGGTCCCGGCTGTCATTTGTACATCTTTAACAGTCATT
The DNA here is from genome assembly GCA_916618015.1 of Xestia c-nigrum. NCBI lineage: Eukaryota > Metazoa > Arthropoda > Insecta > Lepidoptera > Noctuidae > Xestia > Xestia c-nigrum. Next base: position 2,384,999 of record OU745248.1, read on the forward strand.
ACAAGTAGTCACTGGCCTAAAAAGTCTGACAACCAGTAATAAGGGTTTCGTATTACCCTTACTAAGTTGTGGAGGTCAGATAGGCAGTCGCTCCAAATTAAATACTGCTAGCAGCTGCATCCGGTTAGACTGGAAACCGACCCCAACATAGTTGGAAAGAAGCTATGTAGATGAGGAATTTAAAAAAAGATCCTGTGTTCTACAACAATGCAGGCCACACCAGTGTGACTACGGATCAGGTTATATTATCTGTAGTCATACCAGTGTGACTATGGATCAGCCGTGGTCATACCAGTGTGACTATGGATCAGCCGTGGTCATACCAGTGTGACTATGGATCAGCCGTGGTCATACCAGTGTGACTACGGATAAATAAAATTAACCATAGTCACACTGGTGTGGCAATAAGTGTGACTATGGGTCGGTCGTGTATTAAAGCGCCATTACCAAATGGCGTATGCTGGTCATTACAATATGGCTTAAAATTGGATATGGACAGTCAATTCCTGGTAATAGTGTAATTATTATATAAGGTCTCATTAAAATAGATGTTAATCTTTTAGGAATCATTCAAACCACTAAAATAAAGACAATGGTAAAAAAATATAAGAAAAACGCATTAAATACTTACAAGAACAACAAGACCGCCAACGGTATTGTTCGTCGTTTCGTTGAGCTCCTTGTGTTATAAGTCGACCTACACGATAACTGACAAATGTTTGCATTGACTGGACAGGTTCACTCAAATCCATCTCAAATCTGTGTGGTCCTTTCTTCAAAAGACCATCTCAGACACTAATACAGGCTACATGATCCTCATGTGAATTGAGCAAGATTATGTATGGACTTCAAAAGAGACTATGACCTCTGAGTTTGTTTCGGCTGTTTCTTCTCAGATTAGTCAGGTACGAAACACCGGCCCCATCTAGTTTTAAAAAAAATTGACGTGTAAAAGTGTTTGTGAAAACCTACTTACAAAATAATCATTTAACGAAAATACACTAAAAAAGTTGGTTCACACATCCTTGTGTTTGTTATCTCAGTGTTTTTTTTTGTTCGGATACATTTGGTTAGACGTACTGAACGGTGTGTTATTTGTCAATCTATTTTAATTGGATCTTATATATTGCATTTATTGTGTTTTGTTGGGTTTGATATAAAGCAAAATTCTCCGTCGTGTCGGTGAAACATATTGTAACTGGAAAGGGCTGTTGTCGAAAGTGAAATAAATGAAAGGTTATGTCAAGCCCGTCACACGCGCCCAAACCACTGTAACTCCTGAAAGCCAGAATCAACAGTGGCGACCACCAGAAAAGCACCGAGACAACGAAGCTCGACGAAGTTCTAGAGAATGAATTAACTGTCTTGGATCCCGCAACGAAATGAATCAGAAAAGTAGGTATAGCGGAGGAGTAGGAAACGGTTCTGTCAGTAAAATGTCCGTAGGTGAAAGAGCCTGTCGGCGAAACGGAAATGAATAAATCATCTTGTCGACGCACAGTTTAATGATTGCGAACCGGTTTTAGAAGGAAACGGAATCGTATAAGTTATGATCAACAAAATACGGACTCAAGAAAATTGTTGGCTTTTCTTCTATAATGTATGATTAAAGACAAAACAAATTGAATTACAAATAAAATTTTAAGTTTAATATTTACAGTTTTGTAGTGTTATTTACATTGTTTTTTGTTTGTACTTTATAATTAAACTATTAAAAATAACATCTAAGTAGTTCACAAACAATACGAAGAACACGAATTTAACGATGAATTGACTTTCTAAATTCTAACTTACCAAATATAATTTGTGACGCAATATCTTACAGTTATGAGAAATTGTGTGCCTTATTTAGAAAAAAATATTATTAACATCATACAATTATGCCTGTTATTCTAAAAGGGTAAGGCAGTTCATATTCCTGAAAACATCTATAATTTCACATTCACTTTTCACTTTGTCTTTCAACACAGCTTAATATTTTGAAGTCTCTTCCGAAGGTCTCTCCATCACCCAGGGTCTGTGGTAGCGGCTGGTTCAGGGTTTCTGGTAGAAATAGGGAGGTGATTCCACCCATCACACTTAGTACGCCCATTATAGTCAATGGTAAGGCTCTGGAGTAGACTGCCTGAAACGGAATAAAAAAAATATTTTATTTGGAAACCTACTTACAAAAATAACTTGTGTGAATAAGGTCGAAGACAAAACAAAAACGGATTAGCCCGTCAGCTAGATTGGTGAATATTAAAAATATTTGATCCGTACTTTTTTTTTGTTGCGTAACCCAAAATTGACATACAACGCTTTTAAAATTCTCAAAGTTACGCCGTGGTACAATTTTTAGTGTGCTCTGACGTCCCGAGCCTCCACTCCCGAGTTTTGATGCGTTTATCTGTGTCAATATTCATTGATTTACAAAAACAAAAAATACGAGTCCCATTTAACTGTAACTGACGGACTTAATAGATTTGCAATATATTGATGGTGAGCACTAGGCTATTTACTAGAGTTCCAAAAGAATACGAAATTGATAGTTGATTGATGATTCATAAAAAATATCACGACAATTTGCCCCTAAAAAGTAGGCGAAAGTGTCTACATCCACATTTTGCCAAAATCAATGTAAGAAAAAAAAAAAAACAAAGCGGCGACCCTATAGCAAGAGTTATTCATAGAGTAGAATATCCACCAGGCAATCATAAATTCAAAGAGGTCAACACAAGCGCTTACAACAAAGAAAATCATGATAAACTTACCAGATGCACTATATACGGAACAGCTAGCAGCCCTAGTCCAGATATAAACGAAGCTGCTCCCATTGCCTGCGCCCTTAGTACAGTTGGTAATAGCTCTCCAATCAGGACGTAGAACACGGCAAATGATGATGCAGTGAACAGCCGGCCCAGCATCGATAGACCCACAGTAATCCAAGGCCATGCTGTAAGAGAAATGGTTATTAAGTTACAGGCTTTTGTTCAGAATATAAGACATATACAGATAATATGCATATGCATATAATCCAGGGATTCCCAAACTTATTTTGACTACTGCCCATTTTGAGAATAATTTATTTTTAACGCCCCCATTTTTTTCACCTAGTATTAAAATAGAAATTCCTTATAAATTCTAACATAAAAAAAAAACAATAATAAGTAACAACTAACAAGTTGCTAAAACCAAACAACTGTTATGTTAGCTTAGCTAGCTATTATAACTTTAATTAAAATTATTTAATTTAATAATTTTATTCCTTATTTAATTAAAATCATAATATCATCTGAACTAGGTACACGAAGACAAATAGTTAGTTTGAGCAATCTCTTAATTTATATAAGTTGATGTTCACAAGTTGTAGTGGAGAGTCGAGGGCTCAGTCAGTGTCTAAAGAGTCCTCCTAGATGTAATTACAAATTATAAGTCTCTACACAACGCCTTCATTTTTTTTATGGGTCTCCTACTGCCCCCCTTTTTTTTTTTTTTTTTTTTTAAGGATGGGAAATCATCAAATGACCCCCCCCACTCTGGGCGGAGCGGGAGGGAGTGTCAGACTCATACTGACTAAAACCCATCCATGTTCCTTCCTCGCCCTTTATGTTCCGGGGCCGCGGTATCTCTTTCGAACAGGCCCGCAACCCCGGCAGGCTTCAGCCCTTGCGGGCCCCTCCCCTTATGCTGACATCTCTATGAGGCGCGCGTGGAACACGAACGCGCCGTCGACACGGCTTGTCGTCGTTAGACGGACGGACGGCTAGCTAGCCCATAGCCAACCGTCCACAGGCCCGCATCTAAGGTGGCCGGAAGCCACCACGTGGCCCCCGACGCCCGGTGCGTCTCCCGCGGCGGCCGGGAAGAGAGGATCAAATCAAATCAAATCATCTTTATTTGTGAAACACAGGTATTAAAATAAGGTCTTATTCATACATTTTAGTTGAGCTCTGTGTCCTACCAATGAAATTAGTCCTATCCTACTAATATTATAAATGCGAAAGTTTGTAAGTATGGATGTATGGATGTTTGTTACTCTTTCACGCAAAAACTACTGAACGGATTTGGATGAAATTTTGCACACAGATGGTTTATAACCTGGATTAACACAAACATCACGCGGGCGAAGCCGCTGGCAGAAGCTAGTTACAAATATTTGTACACTAGCTTCTGCCAGCGGCTTCGCCCGCGTGATGTTTGAAATTGTCCCACGGGATCTTACTACCGGGATAAAAAGTATCCTATGTGTTAATCCAGGTTATAAACCATCTGTGTGCAAAATTTCATCCAAATCCGTTCAGTAGTTTTTGCGTGAAAGAGTAACAAACATCCATACATCCATACATCCATACTTACAAACTTTCGCATTTATAATATTAGTAGGATAATAACTCTGGATCTATACAATACAAAGTCAAATAATGAGATTTCAAAATAGGGATTATTAATTAATTATGATCTCTCCCTCGCTCGTTCCGCCACCTCCTTCGCTAGCATGACTGCTTCGCAGAAGGAGGGTACGGCTTTTTATTTTTTATGGGATGGGAAATCATCAAATGACCCCCCCCACTCTGGGCGGAGCGGGAGGGAGTGTCAGACTCATACTGACTAAAAACCATCCATGTTCCTTCCTCGCCTTTTACGTTCCGGGGCCGCGGTATCTCTTTCGAACAGGCCCGCAACCCTACAGGCCCGCAACCCTCCTACTGCCCCCCTTAAGGCCTGCAGCGCCCACAAGGGGGCGTTATCGCCCACTTTGGGAAAGGCTGATATAATCGATGGCAGAAATCAAGGTTTTAAATTCCTAGTTATTTCATTAAAAACCTTTGATGAGTGACATAAATGAAAAACATAATCATGACCACAATGGGCTGAGAATACTCTCGCTGCTAAGACGCTGGCAAGAGGAGTGCGCTATAGTCGACTACGCGAACTCAGTGCAGGTGAGAATGTTACACAACTGATTTTGTTCCTGACCATGTTTTTTCCACCTTTTTTGGGGCCCCAAAATACCTGGGACCATGGGATCAAACGCCTGTGTCGAGCTCTCAAAACGGTGTACAGCACAATAGTTTGCAGATGCTCTCAAAACGATGAATAGTTACAGTACAATACTTAAATGGTGATACTATAAAACACGGACATTCGAACAGTTCCTTGTATTATACCTCTTCTTTAGAAGCGACACTTACATTCAGGAACAAGCACACAGCTGATGCAGGCGACCCCGCCAACACACATGAAGACACAAAGCACCCAGCGCCGACCGAACCGCTCCATGCAGCGCCACGCCATAAAGTACGACGGTATTTCTACGGCGCCACCTGAAATATCAACATAAAATATAAATATTGCTGGACATTACACACAGCGCCATATAATGCCACACAAAGCAACGAGGCTTGTGTCGTGGTTACCAGATAGTTGAGATACTTCATCCAACAATGTTTATACTAGATTTTGCCCAAGGCTTTCCTAGCAACCTTTTGTAAGACAAGAATAAAAAGTAATTACCGGACATGACTCACAGGTAAACGTTAATTTCACAATTTGGATTCAAATGTGGATTTTCCGATGTGTGTGTGTGTATTTTGTTAAGAGTTATTTTTAACGAGCCTCTCTATGAGTTATCTTCGGCTCTGTACTCGTAAGCGCCTACCAAAGCTCCGAGACATATGGTCCCTTGGTAGGTGGAGTTGAACGCTAGTGGTAACTCTGCACTACAAAAACTGCCCCTACTACTGCGACATTTGGCGCTGTCAATGTCATATTGCTACCACTGATGAGCATTGATTGTATTTTCAAGTATTAATGAATTAGTCGTTAGTAATTATTTTTTATAATTTTACTAATAAAACAAACATTAATCAAAACAAAATTCCCGTGGAGTCCTAGGTGAAAATAAAAGTAACTTAAGAATCACTCACCAATGAAAAACGCCAAATAATCATTGACACCCAAATTAGGAGTATTATAACTCATACTATTATACACAACTCCTAGAGCCACCCAATCGAACGTAAGAATGAAGAACTTCTTCCTTATATTCGGATATCTGAACACGTCCAACGGAGAAGCTTTGCAATCCCCTTCAGAATTCTGATCGTCCATTCTTCTATTCTCCACAATGTCTTCTTCAACATCTTCTTGAATAAATATCTTACTTACTAACTGTAGAGATTTCCTTCTAAGAGTACTCGCTGGCGATTTAGAATACTCAGTCTGTGTCGCTTTCTGTTGATGTTCAGCATTCAGATTCGTTGCCTCTGTAATGTATTGTTCTTTATCGTCCTCCTCTTTTTTCAATCTAGTTTTCTTATTTACGATATCTGCTACTTCTAGTGCTATTATTTTCTCTAAGCTTTTGTTAGATTCTTCTGTTTCTGATATTTTAGAGAGATCAGGCTTGAATGTTAGCATGTTGCTTATTCTTCTGTCTAGATTTTCATCTTTTTCGGGTAGTTCTGTGTATCCTGCTACATGACCGTTCATGTTTGACATTGTTGCTAATTCTTCTTGTGTTGCGTCTTCTTCGTCTTTTATCTTCTTCTGTAAAAGTAAACGGTAGCGTTTAGATATACATGTCAGTATACAATTACACATGATTCTATTTATTTATAATTATGAGACTAAATTAGAGAGAGTTAATTATTTTGTACTTACGTGTAATTCTAATAAGAAGCCCCTTTCCAAGTGTATACCATTCTTCCTCGCGAGATTCCTGAGAACTTTTTCAGCTTCTGCTATTCGGCCTCTGCCAACCAGCCATCTTGGTGATTCCGGTATGAGCCAGTAATATCTGCAAAATAAGTCAATTCATTACCTACTATATATTCTTTTGTGGAAAAATATTGTAACGACAGAAAGGTCTCAAAGGGAAAATGGGAAAGTATGAGAAGCAACATGAAGACAATCACAGCACAGAAAAAAAAACACAATACTTTAGTTACTAGGAATACATGAAACACAAGGTAAATAAGGCTGAACTAAGCTTAAACAAACGACTCGTAGCCAGGGGTAACAAATGATTGCTTATTTGCATCCATTTAATACTAAAAAGAGCGGACTATTTGTGTACTGAGGAGATTTAGTCATTAGCCCAATACAAAGTATATTATAATTAATTATACCTACTTACTAAAGCCTTTTCTGAAGAGGTTCAAAAATCTAGTACTACTTATAACACAACACTTCTACTATTTTAGGTTTGCCAGTTAAATACGAAACTTACCCATAAAGTAGTATGAAAGGGAATGTAGTGACCAAGGACAGATGGTACCAGTCCTGAACGGCATAGGCCAACATAGACAGGATACACATGCCACCAGCGAAAAGCATTCCGACTACAATACCTGGAAAGACGAAAAAGAAATTGAAACCTTATTCTCGCGTTCATATTTGTGCTATACTACTTTAGCAATCTTGCATGGCTACTGAACGTATGACTCTAGAAAAACCTAGAAGTATAAAGCTCGCATTCGGAACAAGATGATCCAACAGAGAACTAAGATTGACATAGCTTACAGAATACGTAAGCTACTGTTACAGTGGCAATGGGTCAGCAATTTTAGAACCGATGACCGTAGAGACGTGTTCTTGAGTTAAGTCCGCGAATCGGTAAATGTAAGGTGAGACGTCCTCAGGCTCGTTTGAGTGACGATCTAAGAGGCTTGGGTCCAACATGAACTGCTGTTGGCTCATGATAATGATCATAAAGCTCAGTGTCTGACGTGACACCCAAACCGCACTGGGTGCACTAAATGGATTATGGCTCACTCCTTCCCCCCCACAAAGAGGTTGCTTTGGTCCCAGTTGTGCCACCTTAGAGGCTGATTATTCAACGACGTAGCTAGCACAAATGAGAGAACTCTTACACCTTTAGGGGAAACTTTGATATCATAAACATAAAGTATGTTAAAAATAACCTCTTAACGGAGACGAACGGCACTTGTTCAGCCCGTGATTGTGGTCATATTCTTGTGTAACACCATACCTGGGAACCTTCTAGTTACGCAGATATTAGTGGTCAAAGTTAATTCATCAGCACAATGTTTTGAGTGTTTTATATGGAGTTCTACCACAAAACATCATTTTTGACGGCAAAAAATAAGTTGTTTCCCAGCAATAATTTTCGCATAAAGAGCCTCATATTCATTTTAAACATTTCTTTAGCAACAGTTGATCAACGTTGTTGATGAAAGGCTAGAATGCTGCTGGAAACATTGTTTAAATCAATATGTGTTGTCCACACAGGCCAGTCTGCGTTATAATGTTACCCGAGGAAGTAGTGTATAGTTTTATCAGTGCTCCACACCAATTCCATGTTTATAACCAGTTGCAAAGACGTTCACATGCGTCAACATTTGTTGATAAACTAATGTTTTCGCTCGCCGGGCGTCAACTCTGCAACATGGCGAGATACACTCCCGACACAAGTGTTGCCCGCAATATGTTGACAGCAATCGGCAACATGTTTATGCAACCATGTTGGTAAACAAATGTTTACTATGAATACGAGGCTTTACTCAGTTAGATCTGTATATCTAACTAAGTTCGATAATTGTTCGATGGCTTCGAGCCTGTTACCATACAACAACCATACATATGTTTACAGGTTGTAACCTGTAAACATATGTATGGTGAAGCTTACCCGTATGATTCCTCTGCCCAGGCGGCATCAGCTCCAGTGCCAATATAAAAGGCAGTTGATACAATGCAGGGAAGAACAGTCCACCAGCCACTCGGAGTCCTACGTAGGTCCAGAATGATGTAGCGAAGCACGACGCTATAGCTAGAGGAACCTCTAGGAATACCATCAGAAGGATTGTGGGGCGGCGGCCATATCTGCAGGCAGGGAAAAATAAATCTTATTTTATGTTGTAAAGCGGTTGATCCCGCCTGACATTCGTAGATCATTGACTGTCGTCAGTAAGGGTAACCCAATAAATCCTTAAATGAAATTAGTTACTGAATAAATATTTAGAGGCAGTGGCAGTGTAACAGTGGAACTGCCAAGTCAGGGACTCAAATTCGAACCCAAGACACGCACCCAAATTTTTCGGATTCATGTTCGTATTGTATAAAATTATCACTTGCTTCGGTGAAGGAAAATATCGTGAGGTAACCAAATCTGCATGCCTGAGAGGTATTTGACGGTACGGAAGGCCAAGTAAAAGTCCCATGGGCAGCATAAAAACTCTAGCATCGGTAGGCTCTAGACACACGCAAAAAGAAAAATCTTACCTGTCAGACATCCATCCAAAGAACAGGTTGCCGAATATAGAGCCTACCCAGAAGAGAGTGTTGCACATTCTGGGCAGCCAATCCATGTCGCACACGAGATTGAACTAGTGACAGAAAAAATGACTGATTTATTTATTTTAGGTCCTAGATTCCATTTTCAAACTGGTATACGAGCATCATCAGGAATTACTCAATAGCAGCTGCATGATAGCAAAATACTGCTTATTATATTCGATTAAAACAAAACAGGCGAATGGTGGGTGTTGTACTGTACAAAAGAACGCTTCTGCTTTTTGGAAAAATACAGGTTTTATTGTTTGTTTGTTGCACTTGTTTCGAGGGTTAAGAGGCCTGCGGAGCATGCGAATTTCATACAAACGTAATACCAAAATAATTTGTAAATCAAACATTTTCTTAAGGTAGTGTGTATTTATTTTGATTGGTTTACAGAATATATAGGTTCCCAAACACATATTATGAATGTACACCGATTTAAACAAGAGTTATGAGAAAAATAATATATTTTATATAGAAATTTTAAAATCCTCATATCTCGTCGGTATATCATTGCCCTTTCCAAAGCTTTCTAAACTAAGGCAAAGGTGTAGGCCTATATGAACATTGTAGTTCACTTTCTAATACAACACTTATTAACCGACTTCCAAAAAGAGGAGGCTCTCTATTCGTCAGAACCTTTTTTTTTTTAATGTATGGTCCCCGATTACTCGAAGATGGCTGAACCGAATTGGATTCTTTTATTTTGTTTGAAAGGGTATAAAAAAAAACACAAATGGTCCCATAATCATCAAGTCATGATCTGATGATGGGATCCTGGAGAAATACAGAGATTTCTTCAAATTTTATAGGCACACATGAAGCGATTTGGGTAGTTTTCGAAAGAATACTTTCTTGGAGAGGTCCCACTTCAATTGGGTGAAGATCTGATAAAGAACTTCCAAGATAGGCAACGGAACTCCTCAATAAATGATAGCAAATGGACTGGGATTGCTGAAATCTCATGTCTGTCTATTGTTTACACCAGTTCATAACATAACATCACGCCAGTACGCTGTGAAGGGGTAAGCGCATGTGCACTACAAAAAACAGAAAAATAAAAACGTTTTTTTGCAAAAAATAAAACCGACTTCTAAAAACACTAAAAAGTGAATAAATTTAGCTTCAGTAGTCGGTGACAAAAAACTAAACCAGTAAAAGGTCACCGAATTCTGCAGCCAAAGTTATTTTTCACTTTTTTGTGTTTTTTTTTAACAATCTAATATATTAGGTAGCGTGTTCTTATTGCAACGGAACACAAATTTAAAAAGCAACGTCACCGGTAGTGACGTCAAACGCTTTGTGTCAAAGAAACAATTTTATTTGAAAACTACTTGGTTTCACAAAGATGTTATTAAAATCTTGTCAATGTAATGTTTGCTTGATTTATTACACTTAGGGCTGGTTTTTCAATCGCCAGTTAACTTTTATCCTAGGAATAAGTTTCATAATTTGACAGTTTTGTATGGACTCTCTGTCAAAACGTCAGATTTACTCTTCTGATAAAAGTTATCTAATGATTGAAAAATCAGCCCTTAAAGAAGAACGGTCACGTCCCATATAAAAAAAACCCAGATCCGACAGAAAGGTGACATATCTCAGTTTTTTTGTTATTATTTATATAATCATATTATATAGTTTTTATATTCGAAATCAATGGCTAACACCAAAATATTGCCTTATGTTTTTGTTCAGGGTTTACACTAAAAAAATACAAAATGCCTACTTATCTACACAATTCGTAATGTATGTAACTAAATGACGATAAATAGTTATGGGATGTATCCAGGAGACCTGGAGATACAGCTGTATTATATAATTTTTGAACTCCTAGTACAACATTCAACTTAGTTTTTTTTTTTAAGGTGGTTTAAAATCATCTAATGACATCTCTCGCCCTTGGGTGGAGCGAGAGGGCGTGTCAGACTCTACTGACTAAAAAAAAAAAAAAATACTTAACTTAAATTAAAATAACTTCCTATACGAACATTATTTTTTTTTTTAATACGGGATGTATTATAACTACTTACTTTTCTACGTCATTTAGTTACATATATTTACGAATTGTGTAGATACGTAGGCATTTTGTACTTTTTTAGTGTAAAGCCTGAACAAAAACATAAGGCAATATTTTGGTGTTAGCCATTAATTTCGAATATAAAAACTATATAATATGATTATATAAATAATAACAAAAAAACTGAGGTATGTTACTTTTCTGTCGGGTCTGGGTTTTTTTTGCCTGTTCTTCTTTAGTAAATTTATTATAAAAAAGGTCAAAAATAAGATGTAAACAAGGCAGATAGAAGGAAATGACGTTAACCACTTTGACAGGAATAAATAATAATAAATATTGCTGGACATTACACACAGCACCATCTAATGCCACACTAAGCAAGGCTTGTGTCGTGGTCACCCGACAATTGATATACTACATGTATACTTTTTGTTTGTAAATACAACTTATTATATAATATAAACATCCATGACTCGGAAACAAATGTCCACGCTCATTACACAAACATTTGCTCCTACCGGGTTTCGAACCCGGGACCCTAAGAACACTGGAATGGACTTTTGAACTGTCGTAGAAAATTGTAGAATTTTTTTTTGAGCGACATCCGTTTTTGAATGGTAATAACTGTATTCTAACGATGTGAAGAAAACAAAAATGTAGGTAATATATTTCCGAGTCGGGAAAATTCCCTATTACACACAAAACATACTCACGTCTGTAACCAGGGTATCCTGGTACTGTTCCGTACTGAACCGCCAGCCGTGAGCACATGCTGACGTGGTGTTCTTTCTTACTGAGAGCACAGCGTTCGTTATATTTGATATCTGAAAATTGAGAATAAATAGATACCTAATCTATACTAATATTATAAAGCAGAAGAGTTTATTTCTTTGTTTGGTTGAACGCGCAAATCTCAGCAAGTAGTGGTTCAAATTGAAAAATTCTTTTTGTGTTAGATAGTCCATTTATCGAGGAAGGCTTTAGGCTATATAACATCACGCTGCGACCATTAGGAGCGGAGCAGGAATGAAAAATGTTGCACAAACGGGGATTTTATTTCTATTTCGTTTTTCTCTCTTAAGTGACGCAGACGAAGTTGCGTGGGTCAGCTAGTTTAGCATAAAATAATAATCATCAAAAGAAAAGAAGGAAGCAAAAAGTGTTTTTTGCATACCATAAAAAAGGGTAGGTAAAGTACCAGGAAAGCATGTCTCAGAAGAAGGAAGCTTCACAGCAGTCTATGGGAGCAAGGTTATCGATGATGATGATATAATGATGGCGGACTAAAGTTCTGTATTACATACCAAATCATTCTGCAGCCCATCGTTGACTGTCACCAGCTCATATATTTTCACCGTGTGAAACGCGTTGCCTTCTTTGATGGTCACTTTTCTGTCAACACAAAGACAAATTTGAAAACATGGCTATAAATTATTCAAGTCTTCACCTACCATGATTCCTACCTATCATGACAATAAATCACCTATTAAGTTTCCAATTTCCAGGATATCATTTATACAGGGTGATATCTCATCAAAATATTTTGTACATCAAACTAAGTAACTTAACGCAAAATTGCTGGGAAACTACTTTTTTTTCATTCTGCTGATGGATGGATTGGATAGTACTGGGTTCGTGGAGGTATAAATATAAAAATCTTACCATTAAAACTTGTAGTTAAAAAAACTTGTCAATAAGTTGTAACTTTAACCCCCAATATCTCCGTAACTAGAAATTTCCCAGGTATAGTGTAGAACAAAAAAAATATCGGAATGACGAGGACAACAAGTACCTTTTGGCTTCATTAAGAGATGTTTTACACCCTGTATGTTGAACAGGGACGAGGGACCGGGAAAGGGGAAAAGAGATGGACGACGTGTGGTTCTATTTCTTTCGCACACTGTAAAATCATCATTACCGTTGCATCGATCTACAGGGTCATCTGTCGTGGTCCGTAGGAAGTCCCTTTTATTATGTCCGGACTCAATTGGAAAAATCTAACTCGGTTGGAGTCAAGTGGGACTATCTAACGGAACAGAAGCGGGGCATGAGAGCTATCTTTATTCCACATCCAATCCTGCTCTTTTGGCACAAAAACATGCAGCTCAAGTAACCTCTGCGATGCCATCGATATGGAAGTAGTGAAGTCTAACAAATTATAAAATACTCTCGTGCCAGTGACACGAAGAAGACGAAGAAGCTGAAGTCTGTCTGCAATACTAGGCTGGCATCAATATTGAAGAGGGACCCATAGTGTGCAAAAGAGATGAATCTATGCACGCGTATTATATGCTCTACCAGTTTCCCAATAGTAGTTTATGCAACTGTGCATAATGAAGGGCATTACAACACGAGTGTGGGTTTAAGAAACGAGCCGAAGGCGAGTTTCTTAATAGCTTCACACGAGTGTTGTAATGCCTAATTATGTATAGTTGCATACACTACTTTATCTACCCAAATATCATAAGGGCTCTATGATGGGTTCAGGAACCATTGGGAAATGACCTGCATTGTTACTTGGCCCTTGATTTTTGTGCCAACAGGTTATTAGTTGCATTCGTCGCTGCATTTACGATATCTGGCGGAGTATTCATGTCAATTTCTGAGTCACTATCACTCATTTTCGACAGAAATAAAGAACTTATCAGAAAAATTGTCTACTCGTAACTGGATTACTGGAAATAAAAAGCTAACGAACAAATGACAGCTCGAAATGGCGGCGTTTCGGATATCTGTCATTTTTTTTAAATCATAGGCAAACGAACAAAGTCACTATTCTTGTGTCACTCGAGATCAAAATGTCGTGCGATTTATAATTAAAATCATACTGAATTGGGGTTTTTTTTTTATCGATATCTGATTTAATGTAGGTGGTACTAGAATAGCACACTCACTTGAATTTGACACCTGTTCCATATTTAAAACTCATAACGCAACTGTTTTCAGTTGCGTTATGAGTTCATTACAGTTCCGTTTATTTCTGCTGGTCATTGCCTATGGTTTTTGAACGCATTAGAGAGGGTTTATGATATTTGGGTAGATAAACTTTATAATCACACAGGTAAATTTTATGTTTGTCTGTAATACCAGGTTGGCATAAGGATTGAAGAGGGTTCCCTCATAACTATTATCTAGCGTGTTACAAAACTGGAGCTATGTTGTAGTATCGCTCCACTTCTTACATGCAAAAAAAGCATCACAGCCAGCTGTCAATAAATCCGTCCATAAGACCAGGAAGACATGAAGATTGAAGAGGTGAGATGGCCATTGCGTACATTGGAAATGGGTAACCATTTCCAATGTCCGCAATGGCCATTTTATTATGGGTTGGTGTTTCATTTTTGATGAAAAAGCAAGTTAACTAAATGCAATATGCTGATGGCATTTCACTCTAATTTGCTAGTTACTCTGCGCTTGTAATTACTTAATATTACAACACTCGCGGGAGCTATCACGTCATAAGTCAACAGATGTCCATTATACGAAGTGACAACCAACGAACATTTAATTACGATGCCATGATAATAATAATCTAAAGTGGTTGGTACAAAAAGCTTTTAATTTTGAGTAATTGCCAAACATTCCATCACATCACCGTCAGTAATAGTTGGTTTTGGCGTCAAGAATATTGTTATAAGTGAAAGCGCAGGAGTGGCCGCAGTGTCTGGGTTTTATAGATCTAATCATATGATTCTCAACAGTATAATGAAGGATGTAAAAAACATCGTAACGAAGCCGAAAGGCACTTGTTCTCCCCGTCATTGCGATTTTTTTTTATTCTACACCATACCTGGGAACCTTCTAGTTACGGAGATATTGGGGTTTAAAGTTCTAAGTTTATGTCAAGTTTTTTTTTAAAACAAGTTTTTAGTGTAAATTACTACAAAGACCTCCACGACCTTCATACTATTCAACCCGTCCATCAGCAAAATGTTTTGAGTGCGTTATATTGAGTTCTACCACAAAACATGATTTTTCTCCCCAAAAAAAGAAAGTTGTTTCCCAGCAATAATGTTTGCGAAAAGATACATAGTTAGATGTACAGAATGCTTGGTTAACGGCTTCGTGATGAGTCTGTCTACAGCCTGTATGTATTTACAAATTTAAAGTAACGCAAATTATGCGAAAGCTACTGAATGGATTTAGATGAAAGACACCGAGATAGTTTATAAGCCGAATTAACATAGATAGGATACCTTTTCCCGGTAGTATGATGGAACAGTTACCTAACTTCACGCAAAAGATAAGTTACGGGCAAAAAGTTAGTAGCGATATATTCTAAAGCCCTAATTTTATAGCCGTCGTCATACAGTTTATGCCTTTTTTTCCGAATGGGAAAATCATCAAATGACTTCTCTCACTCGGGTAGAGCGGGAGGGAGTGTCAGACTTTTACTGACTAAACCCCATCCATGTTCCTTCCTCACCCTTTACGTTCCGGGGTCGCGGTATCTCTTTCGAACAGTCCCGCAAATACAGCTTACCTATGCCTAAAACCATCTTAGTACAGACGGTTTTTTATTACAAAAATTCAATCATCATAAATAATCTTAAATTACAAGATGTCTGCCACTTCAATTAAGGCCCACGTGGTTCATGTTTTTTGTCAACATTTTGATGGATGACTTGTTAATGGCTCGTTACAGCCATAAAATTATAGTTATTAATATAAATGAACGTTTAAATATAGTTTACAGTAATAATATGTTTTAATTTACTAGTGACAAGTTTTAAGTGTTGATGCTTTGACAGTGTATAATTGCCGTTTTTGCATGTTTATTTTGAAAATAAGTATGTAGTTAAGACATTGATTGATATCCTAAAGTGTGACAAAAAATGCATAATATGTTTGTTCTCTTAGCGCCGGCCGGCCGTCTCAAAGGGGTTCGGGCATTTTGGTCCTTATGACCAATAGACTTGAGTTGTACATCGATGGATAGGTCCTTTCTAGAGGAACAATATTATAGTTATTATGGGGTCACATTTGGGTTTCTTGTCCGATTCGAGATGTCAGCTTATAAAGTATGTGTATTCAGTATCTCAGATAGTACGCCAAAAAACAATAAAATACGTATTGTGTAGTGATTACTAAGCCAAAATGTTTAGTTTATTTTAGTTTAGTATTTTAGGAGATCATGGCTAAATAATAACAGCCGCTCGGGTCGATTTTCAGGTTAAGCCGTGCTTGCCTAGGTTGGTCTGTGGATGGGTGACCGGATACCGGAACAATGTTTAAAGGCAGTCAGTGGCCCAAAAAATCTGACAACCAGTCTTACCTAGGGATATCGTATTATTCAGTACTAACACGTTCGTGCTCCACGGAGGACACTCGGAATGGAAGGGTGGTCACCCATCCACAGACCAACCTAGGCAAGCACGGCTTACCTTAAAGATCGACCCAAGCGGCTGTTATTATGTTGCTACGAGCTCTTCCTAAAATGATAGAGTTGTTTTATTTTAAACAAATTGTAATGAAAGTAGAATTGATGCGGAAAGGCTTGAGCGGAGGAGGAGTGGTATGTAGTGCTATGTTGGTTCCTACGTTGACTTCATCTCTGCCGAAAGACGCCCACTGCTGGACATAGGCCTCCCCCAAGTTTCGCCACATTGACCGGTCCCTTGCGACTCGCATCCACCGGATTCCTGCAACCTTGACCAGGTCATCAGTCCACCTAGTGGGAGGTCTTCCAACGCATCGCCTTCCGGTTCGCGGTCGCCACCCCATAACTTTTCGGCCCCAACAGCCATCCGTTCTGCGAGCAATGTGCCCTGCCCACTGCCACTTAAGTTTAGCAATTCTTCGGGTTACGTCGGTGACCTTGGTTCTCTTGCGGATGTCTTCATTTCTTATTCAATCGCGCAAGGAAACTCCTACGTTGACTTATGGGAGTGAAAGTTGGGTATATGATCCATAGTCTCTGCCTACTCCTCTGAGAGACAGGCGTGATAATTATATATGTATGTATTTAATGAAAGTAATAAAAATCATGCCCTTATTTTTTCCAGCAAAAATGAAATAAATCCTATTGAATTACGGTAAACCCCAACACACCATTAAAGCTCACGGCCGCCATCTTGAATTTTTTCACATTTTAAGTACCCTAAAACACTGAAGAGATTTACACTTTTTATTTAAGATCTAAATCATTAAAATCGGTTCAGTAGTTTGAAACATGTATCAAAAATACTTAGAGATTTAATTAAAAATGTTAATATTCAAGGTACGCGTACTCCGATCGGAAAGCATTTCAGGCCAAGCGCCATACCTATTCGTGCTCTATGAGAATATACTTTTCTAACGATATACTACTCATATCTATTGGGTCCAGGACCAGAGTCCATACATTTGTGCCCATAGTCCTTTGGATCCAAGTGGACAGGTTCTTTAAAAAAATAGAAGTTGTTTTGCATATTACTACCTATTGCTGTTTTTATGTTCACCTTATAAGTATGCTTGTGATAGAACTGGTTCCTTAGAATAGAACCCGCCAAACTATAGGAATATAATCTTAATTTAATGAATACCCGTATAACCCTAAGCATTGAATACTAATTAAGTGTTTTTAAGTGATACAAATCCGTGGGAACTAAAGGCTATGTACGATGATAAAGTAACTTTAAAATTTACGAATCTGTGTTTAAAATTTAATTCCCTATTTGGTCATTAACGAAAGATTTTTAATAATCGGCCTTTGGTACCTACTCGTTTTCGTTGTAAAAGGAAATCTTGCTACAATCTTCGCACCTATCGGCAGCGGTTAAAATGGTGTCAGTAAGTTTTATGAAGTAAGAGTACCTACTTGCGGTACCCAAAATACGGTTTACCATACTGTAAGAGGTACGAGTTAGGGGTGTGTCGATCAATCATTTGTTGTAACCCGGGTCAATCGCGACCCATTGGCAAGGTGATCGAGTCAAAATGATTCGATCGTTTCGATCACTCGATCACTTCGATACTTCTATCACGGATCGTGGTTCAGTCGTGTGATTGACTGGTTTCTTGAGTAAATTTGTTTGTGACTAAGTGTAATTACTCTCAGAAATATTTTAAAAAAATACAAAAACAACAATTACCATTAATAAACTAAACATTCCACACCAAACACCGAAAACTAAACAGATCACGCACAGGTCGCAAACGTGGGTCGCGAGTCGTAGGTAATCAATTTTTCGATCGATCACTCGCGACCCAAACAAACAGGTTTGTACTGGTGTAGCGCGCACGAAGGAAACTCGACTCGTGAAAGTGACCGACATACAAATCGGAATGCGATGAAAAGAGACAAACATACTTGTGTCGATTCAATTCGTAAAGTACGGCGCTGTTGTATTGTGAGTATCGAGTATCGAGCGAGTCAGCGTCCTCCGTGAGCGGGTTATATGATCGAATGTTTTTGAGATTCGTGAGTCGATCACTTGCGAGTGGGTTGTGATCGAATCAAAGTGATTCGATCAATCGTGATCGACACAGGCCTAGTACGAGTATAATCCTGTTTGAAGGTGCACGAGTATCAAGTATGCAGTCGACATTCGAGTTTCTACTTTCGCAAGCCTACTACAACCTAAATATAATTTACATATGATTATAATTTACATGTTTGCACGATTTTCGTATCAGTCAATCAGTACGTTGGTTTAACTCGTTCTTTTGTATATTGGAGGTTATGTCGTGACTAGGAGATTATGGGAACCACTTGATCAAGAACAAGGTTACCTGTTTAAACCTGCATTCTATTATGAACACCGGAAATACGGGCAAGAGTGCGTAGTAATTAAATATCATCTCAAAGGGAAAATTCAGGACGTCATCAATCGAGTCTTATTATATTATCACTAAAATAAGTAAAACTACCAGGCTAACATAATTCAAAGTTACCTTTCTTCAACGTAATCTCTCAACGCCTCGCGCAACTCTTTGGGGTCAATATCGTACGCTTGACATGACTCATACGTTCCATGCTCTCCTGGTACTGTCAACGAACGCAGCAGATCTTCTGGAAGACCTAGGTTGTCTAGTTCTGGAGGCGGGGCGCACCAATGGTCTGGAGTTGCGTTGGTGAAGACCTGGAAACAGGAGAAAGAAATTATACATACCTAAAAGATTTTACTTCATGAAAAAAATCAACTATTGGCTTTCCACCAAAAAAAAAATTTGTTCCATTGATGAAGTTCAATTTTAACTCAATCAACCAATCGAAAGCTATTTGCTCTAAACGAAACAGATAAACTGCTTCCAATTGCTTCGCATTCATTTCGTATCAATCAATGTTTTATACCAATTCAATAACCGATCAGCATTACTTTTGCTAAAAGGGTAGACAAGAAATAAAAATCTCTGGCCGAATTTTTGCACCACTTGTGCATCTGGTTTGTATTATGACTACTTCCATATTAATAGAAATGGAAAAGTGACTCTATGTATGTGGCGTTCTGTCTATCTGTATGTCTGTTACATCTCCACGCCTGGACAACTAAAGGTATTTGGATGGCGCATGGATAAGCCATGACGACCAAAGTCATCATCATAACGTACTTTTTAACCCAGTATTAGGGACTAGGGCAGGGTTTGATTTATTCTTTTTTGTTTGAAAGGGTATACTTCCCAGGTGGTCCCATAATCATCAAGTTGGGATCTGATGATGGGATCTTGGAGAAATTGAGAGAACTCTTCAAATTTTATAGGCACACTTGATGTGATTTGGGTAGTTTATACGAGTACTTTTTTAAAGTGGTCTCATTTCAATTTTGTGAAGATATGATGAAGAACTTCGGATATAGGCTACAGAGTTCCGTTGCCTATATCCGAAGTTCTATAAAATCCCAGTCAATTTGCTATCATTTATTGAGGAGCTCCTCAATAAATGATAGCAAATTGACTGGGGTTGCTGAAATCACATGTCCATCTATTGCTCACACTAGTGCTACACACTACAGTACTTTCTCAAGTTATTATGCCTTGTGACTGTGACTGTAGCTTTGATTTAGTTTTGTATTTTTGACATTCAAAAGTGCCGTAATGGTCTAATTGAAATAAATGATTTGAGTTTGAGTTTTGAGTGCATAACAAAACATCACGCCGCTACGCTGTGAAGGGGAAGCACAAATGACTGAAAAGTGAAAAGTTAAAAATAAAAACTTTTTTGCAAAAAATAAAACCGACTCCAAAAAACACAAAAAGGTGAAAAATAACTTTAGCTTCAGAAGTCGGTGACAAAAAACGAAGTAAATCAATCAAACAAAGGTCACCGACTACTGAAGCTAAAGTTATTTTTCACCTTTTTGTTTTTTTTGTTTTTTTGGAGTCGGTTTTATTTTTTGTTTTATTACTCGTCATTTCAGCAGTTGCTTAGCTTTTACCTACATGAAATGATAACAATGCAAATACTTAAAAGTGTGTCACCTTTTCATACAGATCTACGTCGAAGCGCCACTCATCCATCGCTCATACAAATACTCAAAGCATTACGTAAAACAATTTGTATGACAATAGGTATAACCACGATCGTGTCAAACAATATTAGAGTGAGAATAGTTTTACTCGGTAAACTGTAAAGGAATCGTGAGATTGTCTAGTGAGGTAATCGTAATGCTTGAAACGTTGAGATGAAATTCTTGAGTTTGCTACTAAATGCATGACAGATAAAATTTGAAGACACGTGACATCTGACAATCCGCACTGGGATTATAGCCCAGTCCCTTTGATAGAGAGGAGGCCGTTCAGTTAAGAAAAGGGCCCGCAAGGGCCGATGCTTGTTCAAAAGAGATACCGCGGTCGTGGTTTTCAACCGACTTCCAAAAAGAGGAATAATAATTCGTCTGTATTTCTTTTTTTTTTGTGTTTGTTACCTGAAAACTTTCGACTGGGTAAACCAATTTTGATGATTCTTTTTTTATTTGAAAGCTGGTGCTTCTCGTTTGGTCCCATTTTAATTTGCAAAAGATCTGATGATGATCTTCCGAGATATACAATGGAACTCTTCAAAAATAGACGGCAAATCTGCAGTAATTGCTGCAATCGCTTGTAGGTTCATTGTTCATACTACATCATGACGTAATATCACGCCTGTATGCTCTGAGGGGGTACGCAGATGTGTACAATACTTCCAGATTTCGACAATGTTTGTTGCCTCTGAACTTTCGACTGGGTTAACCGATTTTGATGATTCTTTTTTTTATTTGAAAGCTGGTGCTTTACGTGTGGTCCCATTTCAATTTGGTTAAGATCTGACGCTGATCTTCGGAGATATAAATGGAACTCTTCAAAAATACACGGCAAAGCTGCAGTAATTGCTGCAATCGCTTGGTTGTTTATTGTTTATAAAAAAAACATGTCCTCCGTGCCTCACCTATGGTCTCGGCTGTCATTCGTAGATATATGTCTCGGTTGACAGTCGTTACAGGTTGGTGGCCGCAAAACTCTGACAACCAGTCTTACCAATGGGTTTAGTAATTCAACCCAGTAGGTAATAACGAAGTTATGGAGGTTGTCGCTTCATGTAAAATACTAGTCTTTAGTTACACTTGGTGTGATGTAGCTGACCACCAAGAAGCGAACCAGTATTGGGAGCTGGCTTCCAACTAGCCTAAAAACTAACATATGTGTTAATCCTGGTTATACACTATCTATGTGCCAAATTTTATCCAATACTCTTTAGTAGTTTTTGCGTGAAAGAGTAATAAACATCCTTATCCTTCCTCACGAACACTCGCATTAAATTAGTTTGGCATGACGACAGTACCGAAAACTTAAAAATCTATTAAGGCGACTACATGAGCTAAACACGTGTTTTATAATGCCTAAAAGTATATGATTGACGGCTATAAACAAAACCAGAAAAATATATGATATTCATTAGAATATATGCTAGTATGATAGTGTTTTGAAAACATAATACAATTAATTTGTCTCGATAAACAAAATCACGAACTTACGAGTATCTCTCAAAATTTCTTTCAACCAAAAAAAACATACTAAAATACATGGGTTAATTCTGAGTTTTTGGCAAATAATTCTACAAGTAATATATTAGCATTATAGTGTTTTAGTTTTTAAGTCCAATCAATAGATTTTTTGTAAAACCATCGAAACTACTCATGTCATGCGAGTCTTTAATGCTCAAGAGCAATAAAAATGTATGAAATTTCATTATTGCACAGTTTATTTTTTAAACGCACCAAAAGGTGCCAATCTCAATGGATTAGCTCTTCAGCCAGCCGATATGTTTACTTTTTTTTTACGTACGTATTATCCGTTTCTATCCTCCTTGTTCCAAATTTAAAAAATGGTTGCTGCTAACTCTGATTTAAAAATGAAAGAAATTTAAAAAAGAGATTTAGCGGGAACTTTGCTTGAAAATTAATAGTTGAAAGAAAAGCAGATTATGCCTTAAGTAATTTATATTTCCAGTAGTGCAATAATAAATTACTTTGTGCTCGATGCAATAATCTACTATTTTGTCATCCCTATAGTAGTAGGATAAAATAAGATAAAGTAAGATAGATGCATTCTAGACGCTGCCAGGCAGGCGTGACGATTTCGTGTTTTGTGGTCATCCAGCATTACCGATGGTTATTAATGACACCAAAATAACATTCAAAATGACATCATGCTTAAAGTATGTTATTTGTAAAATTATACAACGAAAGAATATCTCCGATAAACCTACAGCCATACATTTTATTTTATGTCTCTAATCAGCATAATTATAAAAAGTTAGTCAAAGTTTTTTATTTGCTAAACACAGTTGTAAAAAAATCACTATATTTTGCCGTCAGCACCTAGCTAGTTGGAATGGAAGATATAAGACTTATTTCAGTTCTTCAAAATAATACGACTTCAATTTCATTTATATTCGTCCCTGGCCTATATTTTAGGCATAATTAAGTATTTGTGGGCAATCCCAATACACAGGAAGACCATATTTTTATTTAGTTTTTAATAAGCGTAACGAATTTTCCTGTGATTCAGTTTTTTATTGATAACACAATCACTAGTGTCTGCTATTCATTCCGTGATTTGTAATCATTATTGCTGATAAAGACTACTTATGAATTAGATTGTGTGCTTATCTTATTATTTTTACAAGAAGCTGTAATATGAACTATGAAGTGAAATAGTTATGAAATAATGTATTTGGTATTAATTGACTCGGACCAAATAATTAAATAATTTAAAAATAAATAATAATGTAACAAATTTTTCGTGAAGCAATAGGCTTGTTAACTGAAAAAATTTAATTAGTCCGTTAAAATTCTCAATACGTCACTGTTTGGTATCATTTTAGTGAGTACTGACGTCACGAGCCCCCACTCCCGAGCTTTGAAGAGTTTTATCTTTGTCAATATTCGTTGATTTACAAAAACAAAAATACGTGTCCATTATTTTCTTACTCTAACTGACGGACTAAATAGATTTGCAATTTATTGATGGTGGAAATGGAAACTAGCCTATTTCCCACAATCGTTCGAATGAATTTGTGCAAAAATTAGTTGAACCAGCTTTTGTTATACGTCATTCATTCATCAGTTGAAATTCGAAAAGCCAATTCTTTAGCTGTCACTTTATCATTTTTTCTTTTGTTCATGTCCCGGTTGCCGCTGAATCATGCGTTTCCATTCTTTTTCGATGATCGATCTTTGTCGTGGTTTCCCTATTGCCATTCATTAATTACCTTTTAAAATGAAAAATTCTATTGTTTATAATTTAAACTAGAGCGGTTCCAAATTACAGCATCGTATTTAGTTAACGTGGCCGTCTCAAACCTACCACAAAAAAATAATCTGTACTAATTTTATCTATAGGTAGGTACTATAATATTATAAAGCAGAAGAGTTTGTTTGTTTGTTTGGTTGAACGCGCTAATCTCAAGAACTTCCGGCTCGAATTGAAAAATTATTTTTGTGTTGGATAGTCCATTTACCGAGGTAGTGCTACGATTATTAGAAGCGGAGCAGGAATGAAAAATGTTGCAAAAAAACGGGGTTTTTTTTTCCTTTCGTTTTTCTCTTTTACGTGACGCAGCCGAAGTTGCGTGGGTCAGCTAGTTAGCAATATATTGAACACCTGTTGTACAAACTGACCTGGGTGAACGTTGCTTATCCTTAAAGATTGCCATATTGATTTTACCTCACCCCTGCAGATTACACGAACCTGTTTTAAATTTTATTCTATTTTCATCATAGCTGCATTGTGGTCGAGGTGTGAGGTACCAGGTTGACATGAGGATTGAAGAGATCGACTGTTTTTCTGTGATCGCCATTTCTTCTACTTCCAAAAAGAGGAGGTTCTCAATTGGTCTGTTTTTTTTTGTGTGTGTTACCTTTGAACTTTCGACTGGGTGAACCGATTTTGATGATTTTTTTTTATTTGAAAGCTGATGCTTCTCGTCTGGTCTCATTTGAATGCTGAAGATCTGATGCTGATCTTCGGAGATATAAACGGAACTCTTCAAAAATACACGACAAAGCTGCAGTGATTGCTGCAAACGGTTGGTTGTTTATTGTTTATACAATATCACGACGTAACATCACGCTTCTATGCTTTGAAGGGGTAGTCAGAAGTATATAATACACCGCTAGATTTCGACAGTTAGATGTGTTAAGTTCCATCTATTGGGGATAAGCCCTATTACTGTGACAAGTATTGTTTTTTTTTTAATTTATTGGAAAGGATGTACTTTAAGGGTAAATTGATGAGAATTTGGTTAGGTTCTGATTATTTCAGATTATGGGATCCATGATAAAGAAACGGAAATCTTAAATTCTTAATAGCAAATTAACGATATACTCGGCCGAATCTTACACAGTTAAGTGTACTTTCGCGAAGTAATCCCATTTCAATTTGATGAAGATCTGATGAAGAATTTCGGAGATAGGCAACGGAACTCTTCAGTAAGTGATAGCAAATGTACTGGGATTGCTGATGTCTCATATCTGTCCATTGTTTACACCAGTTCATCACCGAAAATCACGACGGTACGCTGTGAAGGGGTGAAGGGGTGACATGTGAACCACTAAAAAGTGAAAAATAAAACCTTTTTTACAAAAAATAAAACCGACTTCAGAGAAAACAAAAAAGTGAAAAATAACTTCAGAAAAAACGCTTCAGAAGTCGGTGATAAAAAAAACTAAATCAATCAAACGAAGGTCATCGACTTCTGAAGCGTTATTTCTGAAGTTATTTTTCACTTTTTTGTTTTCTCTGAAGTCGGTTTTATTTTTTGTAAAAAAGTTTTTTTGATGGTTATAACTTCATCCATTCTTAGTGAGCTTGGTACAAGGTCATCAAAGTTCATTTTGGAATGAATTTCATACTCAAAAAGTCTTCCCTTGACCTCTGAGCCTAAATAGCTAAATAATTAGCAACTCGTTATCACCCCTTATCTCCGACACATACTTACGATAATGATTTATGTGCTGTTTACCAAATGTGTCAGTGTTACCGTCTAGGAGGCACCTCTTATCAGCTCTTATCACAATACTTGTAGTGAGTACTTGTGTTTACTATAATTTGTCTCGCTTCGATGGATTTACGGTATTTATAAGTCATTGGCTTTAATAGTTGTACTTAAATAATGTTTTTTCAGTATTGTCTTTAGGCATTCTTTTACTGCCTCGTTGGTCATGAGATCCTGGTATCGATTCTCAGATCCGACGTGATGTCATTGGGTTTCTTCATCAAGAAATTCTCAGTAGCAGCCATGGAGTTTGGATTTGTGATCAATTGATGGCAATTGGCTCACTCCCATTACATAGGACTTAAACATAACTGGTATCTGTCTAACCCTTACAGGGGATTACAGGTGTGAGTTATGTCATGCATGTTATTTTTACTGACCGTCGAATGCCGTCTGCGTTCGTTCCTTTTAGTAAAAACAAAGAAATCAATCCTTGTAATGGAATTGGATATTGAACCCAATAAATAGCACACCGCTGGATTCGAGTTAGTAAGACCAGCCCCGGCAGTCTCGACAGAGATAACGACAAAATCGCTAACTTTCCATCGCTGATAACTAACGAATAAATTCGGTTGCAATAATTATGTTTACGAGAAACGCATCTGAATGCAGAAACTATCATTATTCGCAAGCATCATTGTTGCAACCGAATTTATTCGTTAGTAATCAGCGATCGAAAGTTAGCGATTTTGTCGTTATCTCTGTTGAGACTGCCAGCCCAGGATTGTTGGCCTCTAGCGTTGCGACTTGCGAATTGCGACTAACACGCTCGTTTCATTTGTTTCCTTCCTGTGAGTATGTATCGTTTTGTCAAAAGTCAAAAGTGAGTTGTGGAATGTTTTTTTTTGCAACGATGCAGTAGCGATGCGACCGCGAAACGGCTTCGACAGAGCGACTGCTATCTGACCTCTACAACTCAGTTAGTACTGGGTAAGAACTGACTACCTAAAATGATTGTCAAAGATCTACAAATGATAGCGGGGGATCAACACCTTCGTGCGTTCAGAGGCACTGAGGAAACTCGGTATGTAAGGTGATCCATGGACCATGCATAGACCAGTCTAGGAAAGCGTAGCTTGACCTGAAAATCGACCCGAGGGGCTGTTATTATTTAGCCACGAACCCCTCTAAACACGAGCCTACTTTCAATTCTAATCTATTATCATCGAAGCAGGTTGGTGCCAAACATGAGGTACCAGGTAGGCATAAGGATGGTAAAGGCTTACGTTTTTGCGATTTGCTAGACTTTTCAATTTTTATGATGGCCATTCTACAACGCGCGACAGTATCGCTACAAAAAGACACCGTACGCAAAGCCCCTTATCCATTTGTCTACTCCGCTGTCGCAAGACGCATGTCGCTCGAGCGTGGTCATACGACTAACGGTTAAGCCGATCTTGATTGAGATGATGATTTATGAATAGGATCCCCTGCTTTTGTTCTACGAGTAGTCAATGAGACGTGTCCAATTTGTAATGGCTGTCATGGACCCTCCTTGTACCTACGTAGTACTTGTAACAAGTTGTTTTGTAGGAATATCCCAGAGATTAGGGTCACATTTTATAAGCTAATATAACTTTGCAGGCGAGATTATGTGTAATTTAAAAGAAAAAACTCGTATAACATACAGGGTGGAATTAAAGAAAAGTATTATTTGTGATGTTATGTTATGTGATACTGATAAGTAAATAAAATAAATAAATAAATATCGCTGGACATTACCACACAGCACCACCTAGTGCCACACTAAGCAAAGCTTGTGTCGTGGACACTAGATAGTTGATATACTACATAATATATACTTTTTTTGTTTGTAAATACATACTTATGATACATGTAAACATCCATACTCTTATCTTTAGTTTTGAAGTTTACTGTGAGTATCGTACCTTTTCAGCATTTGTACAGTAGCTATTTCTTGAGTGAAGATATTAATTAAGCTCTTCTGATGTATTGTTTTCAACCAGTCACTTAAGGTGGAAGCGTCAGGATAGTTCGCGAAATTCAAATTTTCTTACGTTTTTGCGATTTGCTAGCCAGTGGTAAGTTGTGTGAAGTTAAAAATATCGTTCGCGACTGTAAAATGTATGTAGTTACAAAATTATAATCAACCCTCTTAGTTCATATAACTCATGGAACGATTTTTTCAAAGTCGTTTCTAGACTTTTGTGAGCTTGGAGGGTTGTTTTGATGATTGCGATGATCATAATTCTGTAACTACATACGTCTTAGAGTCGCGAACGATCTTTTCAGCTTCATACAACTTACCACTGGCCTGCAAATTGCAAAAAACGTAAAAAAAAAACTGGTTACCCTGACGCTTCCCCCTTTTTTTTTTTTTAGGATGTGAAATCATCAAATGACTTCTCCCACTCTGGGCGGAGCGGGAGGGAGTGTCAGACTCTTACTGACTAAAACCCATCCATGTTCCTTCCTCGCCTTTTATATTCCGGGGCCGCGGTATCTCTTTCGAACAGGCCCGCAACCCCGGCAGGCTGCCGCTTCCCCCTTAATTTCATTTTGTGTTAAGTTTGGTACGGAGTCGGGTTTGGTCAGATTAGTACCCGGTTGATGGCAATTAGTTTGCCCCTATTACATGGGATTTAAAATAAAACTAGCGAAATGTGGTTGTAGCTACACCTCTGCCTAGTCGTTCAGAGACGGCAGTCGTGATGTTATTTCAAGTTGTTTTTTTTACTGTTAAAAGTTATTTTATCTAAAAAGATGAAAGGTAACCGTTTAGAGGTCGTATTTTGCAACAACGGCATTTCGGAAAATTTGCGTAAATTAATATTCATGCTGTTTTAGATTTATTGTATCGTTGTTAATGTCATCTTCGTTAAATTTTACTTCAAAATCAAGTAATCGATTAGTTAACCAAAATGTCAAACAACCAAACAGTTACTGCGTAGTCTTAGAAAGATCATTCATCCATCATGTTTATTTTTTACTTATCTATCTATACTAATGTATTTTGGTAGGTATGTTACGAATAAACTTAAAAACTACTGTACCGATTTGAAAAATTCTTTCACCGTTGGGAAGCCAGACCATCCCCGGATAACATAGGCTGCTTTTTGTTCCTGTATTCCTACTACTAACTACGCAGGCAAATCCACGTGACGTTAGCTAGTTATTTACTTAATATTTTAAAGAAGTAAAGGTAAGTTTGTTTGTAGGCCGTAATGTCCGGAACTAACGATCTATTTTTTTTTAAATCACTGATAGAAAGATACAATAAATAAATTTAAATAAATAATTATATTTATATCATGCTTCACCCGAGCTATGACAAATTTTGCGGACGAAGTCAGAGGCCAAATGATCATTGACAATATGTGTGTATTTATATTTAAAGGCGCAATTGTATAGTTTATCTGATCTATAGGTAGTACAACCACAACAAGTTTAGTAATCCTTTCTCCGAATCACTTTCACAAACTTTCGCGACGTGACAAGCAACTAATGTGGTTTACATCTGTGACTAGTACCTACCAGTACACAAAATGTAAATGACCAGGCATTCATAAAGCTTTAGAAGTGCATTCTTCATTGCTGACTGTAGGAATTTAACACAGTTCAACACACCTAAGTCAGTCCGAACTTTGACAAGGTATTGCCTACTAATGAAAAAAATGTAAAAGACCAGGCATTCATAGTACTTTAGAGGTGCATTCTTTATAGCTGATTCAAAGTTCGACACACCTTGGTCAGTCCGTAATTTGCTGAGGCATTTACTACCAGCCCGTTGTACAATACAATACAATACTAAAACTAACAAACAAAATTTAATGACCAGGCATTCATAAGGCTGTAGAAGTGCATTCTACATGGGTCACTGGAAAGGAATTGAACAAAGGTTGGCCCATTTCATTAACTTATACTGACTTCGACGGAATGATGCCAACCTTTACTTTTTTTTTTTTTTTTTTAAAGGAACTACAAAAACAACATTCACAAATAAATAAACTAAATTACTTCGTTATTTCTCTACATTTCACTATTCCATTATCATCCTGCACTGAGTGCATCCATCGTTGGAACTGTTGGCTAAATACGAGTAATAACAGCTACTTGTGTCGATCTTTAGGTTAAACCATGTTTGCCTAGGTTTGTCTGTAGATGGGTATACCACTCTTACATACCAAATTCCCTCCGTGCCTCGAAACTGTCATTTGTAAATCTTTGACAGTCGTTGCAGATATTCATCAGTGACCCAAAAAGTTTGACAGCCAGTCTTACCAAGTGGTATCGTATTACCCAGTGCTAACTGGGTTGTGGAGGTCAGATAGTTGGGTAAAAGGCTAGGCAGATACAGTTCATCCATCGTTGATTATGATTCAAAATTATTTAGTGAATACTCAGAGCATCAATCCAGTTTGCAGAGAGGAAAATGATATGGTCGTGGCTAAATATAGCTCCAAACCCATCATTTTCCATTAGTCTCGAATTAGATACCATGCAAATCTGTCAATATAACAACTACTTATAAGGAAATATCGTTTAGTAGAATATCGTGAATGAACAAAATCTATAGAGATTTCGTTTTAATGTATGGACATTACAATTTATCGTGATTCGTGTCAATAAATTGTTTGAAAGCCATGAATCTAGATGATTCTTGAACCATCGGAGATTTTGAAAGAGATTGACTGTTTTCATTACTTCCTACCACTTTTAATTATTTACAAAATTATAAGGGTTGTAAAAATACCCTAACAAAGCCGAAGAGTACTCGTTCTACCCATCATTGAAGTATTTTTTTTTGTTTTAGACCGTACCTGGAAACCTTCTGGCTATTGGTGATACTGGGGTCAAAGTTCCAACTTTTTCACATCTTTTTATTTAAATACAAGTTTTAAAGAAAGAAAGAATGAAAGAAAAATATTTATTTGACGTCAGTTAATAAAGCACACACAATAATAAATAAAAAAGATACAAAACAATAAGTAGGATTTAGTAGAAATGTGCTGTGTGCCTCACGGCTGCGCCAAAAAGGTCCATAAATATAAATATGTTTTCAATAAAAACATTTTTTTTTTTAATATTTCCATGACCTCTGTACTACAAATTGCGTCCATCAGCACATTGTTTTAAGAGCGTTACATTGAGTCCTACACTGAAAAGTGAAACGTAATTTGTTCCAGGAAGAATTTTACTTACTTAATTTGTTTTACTAGTCTTCGTGAAAAGTTCTTTTTTCTTAAAGTAGCGGTGGCCCAGCGGTGGCGACCCCGACTTACGAACAGTTAGTCGTAGGTTCGAACCCACCCGAGGCAGGTGCATTACTTTGTGTAATTTATTTCACCACTAATGCTCTCAAAAACGGTGAAGAAAAACATCGTGAAGAAACCGGCATGTCCTAGAACCAAAAATTCCAAGATATGTGACATCTACCAACCCGCACTGGGCCCGCGTGGTGGATTATCGCCCATACGCAAATTACGCGCTTTGACGTGGAGTTGCGGACACTAGCCCGTTATACAATACAATAGTTAGTATATACCTTATATTTTGTACCCATGTAAAAATATTCATATCTTAAGATTTATTTTTGTAAATTGGTTGTAAAAAAGCCTTTTTACGCGTCCAAAACGACAAACTCGCTCAAACTTTCCGATGGTTCATGAATCAGCTTCAGCTTTCAGAGCATTTATATTTTTAACGAGTGTTGACGGTGTTTTTTATCCGACTAGTCTGAGGAGAAACATCCAAAACGAACTTAGAGGTCACAGATCTTTTAAAGTCCGTACATGGTTCATTCCGTCGTTTCGTGCAAATAGAACCGTTTCGCAGAATAAAAATAAATATTACATTTTAGGTTTTTCTTTTATATACACGAGTCACAAATTGTCACCAGATTAATTTAAAGTGGAAGGCACGTTATTATCTTGTTTATTCACGGAGAAAATGACAATTGAAATTTAACAACTGGAAGGTAATGAAAAGTGAAAGGATTGTAATGAACTACGGCGCGATGGTAATGATGTAAGTCGGGTTAGGATGTTAATGAACCGTAAAATACGGTAATTTAAAACAGCTAAATAAAACAGTATAATTTCAATAATCACCGTCATTATATTATATTATATTTCATAATATATATATAAATATGATGGATCAGATGATAGTGACGAATTAAGTATTTTTTAAGTTTTCACATCATTACCATCGCGCCGTAGTTCATTACAATCCTTTCACTTTTCATTACCTTCCAGTTTGTCTTTGTTTTCTTTTTCTGATATAAATGTTCAGGAAAACTAGAGGGGACGGAAGGTGATGAAGTGGAGATGAATGAAAAATTCTAACATTTTGTTTAATTATTTCGTTACCGAATACATTAGCCACTCAGTAATAAAATAGGATCAAAATCAATTTGAAAGCCAAACATATTTAGTATTTATAATAATTTGTTTACTACAGTACCTTGTGAAATAGAAGGAATGTGATGAAATTATTTCTGGACGAAGCACTACCAACATTACGAAGATTTCAAATAATTATGACAGCGATAGGCGTACGTCCACTTTGCTCTGTTTGCCGCGGCTGACCGACCAGTAGAAACACGTTGTGACCTGCACTATATTAGGGACCGAATAAACCACTACAAAATTACTAAGTTTCCGAGTACGGATGGCGATGATGTTTTTTTGTGACAATTAGAAAAATAGCTTTTTTTCTACTATTACTAAGTTATTGGTATATTTAAAATACTTAAAGAATAGGTCAGGGGTTTGGTTCTTACAAACCGTATTAATTAAAGCTATCAATTCGACTGTAGAAAAATAAACATGAAAACAAACGCCGAGGTCCCTAGTTGGAAACAGAGAGGAATGAATTTAGACGCAGTTTTATTAGTTTATTAAATAAAATAACAAATCAAAACCTAATATTATCGATACTCCTTTTAAAGTAACTATGTCTTTACCCATTCTGGTTAAAAAAAAAATACAGAAATGAAAACCATGGGTAAATTAGTCTGGAAATCGTTTTTGCACGAAACTACGGAACGACCCACATAAATATAATCTTGGTCAAGTCATATGAGCATGAGATCTACACAGACCAGCCCCGTATTCACAAACGTTCGACTCGTTTCCGATTCGACAACTCGTATATCTGTCTTCTTCTGGCATTATGAAAACGACCGAGATAGACATACGACTTTCCGAATCGGAAGCGAGTCGAATGATTGTGAATAAGGGGCCAGTAGATTGGACTAGTCAGCTCAAGCATTTTGTCAGTAACCAGAAGTTCATCTTAGATCTTAGTTCAAAAACAATGATTTGACGAACTATTACTAAACAAAACACGTCTGACACATTTTTACATTAGTAGTAACGTAACAAAACTTAAGAAAAGGTTAAAGTACACACACTGTCTGACAATCTATACTAATATTTTAAATGTGAAGAGTTTGTTTGTTTGTTTGTACGCGCTGGAAAAAGATTTTCAAAAAATATTTTTGTGTTGGATAGTCCATTTATGGAGGAAGGTGGCTATAACATCTCGCTACAGCCAATAAGAGCGGAGCATAAATGAAAATTGTTGCAAAAACGGGAAATATGTATTCCTTTTGTAGGCTTTTTCTCTTTTATGTGACGCAGACAAAGTTGCGTGGGTCAGGTAGTCGTTAAACTAT
This sequence comes from Xestia c-nigrum, assembly GCA_916618015.1. Lineage (NCBI taxonomy): Eukaryota > Metazoa > Arthropoda > Insecta > Lepidoptera > Noctuidae > Xestia > Xestia c-nigrum. The sequence continues at coordinate 2,418,392 of OU745248.1, forward strand.
GTGAAAAATATTAAGACCCGCAGAGTCCTCACAACAGCTTGAAATATGCTTTAGGTCCTACCGAGTTCACTGACGATCTGCCACTTTACACCCTAGCTTAAAGCAATAAGATTGAAATCCCTCAGTAAACTTGGTAGTTTAATTAGAGACGCCTGCCTTTTTCTGGGCGTTGACCACAGCTAACTTGGATCATGCTGCCCATGAGTGCTATTTATTTTTGGATAATGTTATAATATTGTAATTAAAACGAATGACATTGATAAGAAGAACAGTTATAAACTTGACATGAAAATAACAAGTAACACAAATAAGATAATGTCACCGAACTTTCTTCAAATATTTCTTTCGTGCTTCCACACTTGAAAAAAAAAAGCAAAACAAATATTATACGATCGCTGTTTGCTTTACTTCAACTGGTTTATACTGGTTTTCTGGTTGCTTATTGGCGTAGGCAGTTAGTGTTCTGCGGGGCTGCGGGACTATTCGAAAGAGATACCGTGGCCCCGGAACATAAAGGGCGAGGAAGGAACATGAATGTGTTTTAGTCAGTAAAAGTCTGATGCTCCGCCCAGAGTGGAAGAAGTCATTTAATGAATTCCTACCGTAAAAAAGGCAGTTAGTGTTCCTTAGTGGAGACTGCGACTCGGCAATTATAAGACGGGACGCCCTCAGGTTCGGTGGAGCAACGATCGAACTTCGCAGGGTGGTTGGTAGCAACTAGATGAGAGTTGTTGTGTTGAGAATTCTTATGTCCAGCAGTGGACTGTTGTAGGCCGATAATGAGACAAGCAACAGGTACTTTAGTTCAGCTACCAGGCATAAAACTCTGAAAAAACTCTAGATGCCTATTACAAAGCGTAGATTTTGATGGAGTAGAATGGACAAGAAAGAAACTTTATGGTCACTCCTTACGAGCATAAGAACTGCACCAGATAAGCATCACCTCACCTCATTTTTAATAGTTGATCTTGACTCCAAGCAATGATACTACGATTGATCGTAAGCAAGCTACCAGGCTGTCAGCCTCGTAGAGAGGTCTAATGGTCGCGAGCGGGACTGCTGAGCTTGGGGTTTTGGATTGGATTACTTGGTCGGGCAGTGTGATTGAGATTTTTCATTCAGAATTTCTCAGTAGCAGCGATGGAGTATGGATTCGTGTGTTTGATGGCAATAAGCTTGTCCTCTACGTCATGGGACTGAGACATAGCTGGCAAATTGGATATATAGGATTACGGGTTATATTATGTTATTTTAGGATTGAATAGCTTCTACCGTGTCTTTGCCCGTGATTCGTTCGGAACTCGTTCGGAAAGTCTACCAGGATAGTCATGTTCCTTATCTGCTTAGAGTTTCAATATGAGTTTCGTAAAAATCAACTTGAACAGCTTGAGGACATGCTGATCACGTCCAGCACTAATAATTTGTATTACTTTTCCATAATTCTTCGCCGCTGTTAGCATGTTACAGGACCTAGTACAGGACCTTGTACTGAATACTTCTAACGTATCAGCAGAAACTATAAAGATAGTTCATGCTAGTGCAAAAGTATAACCCAGTCAGCGAGGTGTTAGCGGAACCTTCGCCAAATTAGGTATTGCCAATATTACCATTCGTATAGGCAAAATATTACACCCTCAACTGAATATCATCATCTTAATCTAATTCTATTTGGGGTCGGCACAACAAGTTTCCCTCTTCCGTTCGGTGCCGTCACGGCAGCATTTACTCCTTTGTCTTTCATATCATTGTTCACACCATCCATCTCCCTTTTCTTTGGCCTTCCTCTCCCTCTCTCTCCATCAACATTCATGTCCATCACATCCCTTCTAATTACATGCCCATATCATGACAAACGACTTTCTTTAAATTCTTTTGTAACCGGTGCAAAACAGGTTGTTTAGTCTGAACTAATTTTAATATTTTAAGTGTGTATATTTGTTTGTTACATTTTCATAGCTAAATTACTCAACCGATCATCTTGAAATTACGTTTTCAGGTGTAAGAAAACCGACATAGGGTACATTTCATCCCGAAGAGCACTACTGTTCCCAAGAAAAACAACAATAACGTTCTTATGACGGTGCCACGTGTGTTTTGAATCATGATTGAATTATATTGGAGGAGCAAATGTTTGTGTAATGAACATGAACATTTGTTTCCGAGTCATGGATGATATGTATATGAGTATGTACATACAAACAAAAAAGAAGTATCTGTGTATCAACTATCTGGTGTCCACGACACAAGCCTCGTTGCTGAGTGTGGCACTAGATGGCGCTATGTGTAATGTCCAACGATATTAAAAAAAAATTAATTACAAGAACAGTACAACCCGAATTGATTTTCAAATTCTAGATTTAATAGAGCGAACCCGCTGGCAAAAGGTTCTTTCTTTCTTCTTAGGTCCATGTTCACCGAGAAGATAACAATCTGATTATCTAAAAACAGCTGTCAATGTGACATGTTCCCAGACAAAAATGTATTTTAAACAGCTGTTTTTAGATAATCGTCCGTCATGTTTTTGGTGAACATGGACCTTAATCGTCTGGTTAATCCCTAACCTGGTGTCAGAGTTTTTATGCCGACGATGCATTCATGGGCCTCTAGTAGATTATAACATTACAAAATTATGATCATGACTAATGTGGGTCCAATCTAGGAGCCATGTCTGAATAGATTACTTCTAGGCCAGCGTGCACTACCATCAACCGCATGATCGCTTAACATCAGGTGTGGAAATGGTTAACCGCGAAAGATCTTATCATCATCTGCCTGGCCTTTTTCCCAAGGGTCGACTACCAGGCATACATGAAGCAGCTGAATATAGGCCGCGAACAAGACTCATCGCGAAGCCGTCAACCAAGCATTCTGTACATGAAGTAAGTAACTTTACGTAAAAAATATTGCTGGGAAACGACTTTTTTTTGGAGAGAAAAATCATGTTTTGTCGTAGAACTCAATGTAACGCACTCAAAAAAATGTACTGATGGATGGATTGAATAGTATGGGGGACGTGGAAGTGTCTATAAAACCTACATTAAAAACTTGTAAGTATTAAAATCAAAACAAACTATATCAAAAAATTGGAACTTTGAAACCCAATATCTCCGTAACTAGAAGGTTCCCAGGTATGGTGTAGAACAAAAATAATATCGCAATGACGAGGAGAGCAAGTGCCTTTCAGCTTCGTTAGGAGGTTTTCTACACCCTTTATTTCACATGGAGCGACTGCATATCTGACATCCATAACCCAGTTAGTACTAGGTAATAAAATACTCCATGCAATGACTAGTTATGAGGATTTGGGATCACACATTGTGGGGACAATGATCGACCCGTGCTGTCAAACGAGATATGAAAAAAAAATGCTCGTGAAAAAAAAAGCCTTACCTGAGAAAAAACCAGGAACGAAGTAGGAATAGCTGCCAGTCCACATAACAAATAGAACAACACTACATGCCAGTGGCCAGTCTTAGTGGCCAGGATGGCGGCCTCGTCCAACTCTCTGGTCCACGTCATTGTCACCTCACTATCTTGAACACTTGTTCGAAATTCAAACTGTTCCCGAGTTCACCTAAACTCGAAAGCGACATTTTTTTATAATTTAGTATTATTTTATTCGGTTTTTATAGAACCTCTTTTTGGTTATTATTTATTGGACTTGTTTTTTTTTGTTATTTATGATACTTGATATTTAAATTAATATTATTATGATTTGTATTAGCACATCATTAAGTTTTTTATAATTCCTGTCTAGTTGTGTATGATTTATTGCAAAAATATACAAATTATGATAAAACTTTAATTATTAACACGAAATAGTTGTCTTATTATTGTTATATTAATTATATTTAACAGTAAAATATTTTCTAAAACATAATTTCTTCAAAAAACTCACACCGAAAGTTAATTTATTTTAACAAATTATTACGATAACTGTTATAATATTTTTCGTGACTTCAGTTACACGCGTCCATGTTTCAACCTCTTGAAATCATACTAAATGTTCTCCGTCCAATCGGACTGACCAGTGGAGGCAATACGACCAAGTGTGATAGTCCAATGTTTGGTAAAGACAATAGCAATTGCACGCTTGTTTTATTTAGCAGGGTTATATTGATAGAGTGAACTGAAAGAGTACCATGTATTGCTTTTTCTCATTTAAAACTCGCTTTGTTTTGACTATAAAAACAATGCATTATCAATATAAGCTGATAAAAGAGAAACTTGTAAAATAAATCTTTTCATTCTTGTTATAATTTGTTTTTAGTTACATAGTTAATTCAGAATTAGAATATTTTTTCAAATTGTCAATTTGGCGTTACTACAAACTTGTTGTGGTGTAAAAAATTATTTGAAGAAAATTCGTGTATACCTCTGTTTTAGAACACCAAATCGGTGCCTTAAAAAAACATTTGTGAGAGCGAAAACCAGTAGAGTTTTCATAGTAAATTCTGTCATATCAGAAGCAATTCTATAAGGGCGTGGTGCGAATGACAGCGGATAAAATTGCCGATAGCAATAAATCTTATATTTAATTGTAAACCATTGGCACTTACTGTCTAAATCTTTTCACAACATGAACTGTTAGGATCGATTAGTAAGCCAAATCATCATCTGCCTAGCCTTTTCCCAACTATGTTGGGTTCGGCTTGCAGTCTAACCAGATGCACCTGAATACCAGTATTTTATATGGAGCGTCTACCTATCTGACCTCCACAATCCAGTTAGTACTGGATAATAAGATACCCCTTGGTAAGACTGGAGGACATACTTTTTGGGCCACTGTAACGATTGTCAAAGATTTAAAAATGACAGCCGGGACCAACAGCTTGACGTAATCCAAATGTTCCAGTAAAAAGAGCATTGTCCTGTTCAAGTGTTTTTTTAAAACCAGACAGGTGTTTATCAGGTATAGTACAGATTAAAAATATAACTTAATCATATCACGCCAAAGACGAATTAACGTATTTGTCAATCTTGACGATTTAATACTACTTTACCGATTTACCTTAAGGATGAAAATAAATCAAAATTAATCTATTTGCAACCTGAGGGGAAACCCTAGTTGTTATCAGTGTAGATTATTCACCGCAGACGCCCGACTTCGCGGTTTTGTGACGCCAAGCGCGCATGCGTCACTTAGCTCCAAGATGATTATGAAATATAAATATACAATTGACGAGTAATGATGATGTAACATGTTAGTTGAATAAATTATGGGTAAGAAGGTGATGTAGGTAGTATTTATATTTCGCAAATGTAATGAAGATATGTATTATCATTATTTGAATTAAGGTCTATCACTTAAATTCGACAATAATTTTTGTTAAATAAAATTGAAAAATAACTTTTGAATTAACTTTTATAATATCTTAATCACTTCTGTATGTAGTTCCTGTGATACGCGAGCGAAACTACAGAAATAAACAAGTTTTTTAACTGAAACAAAATCCTCTCGCTTGCAATGCGACCTAACCCCTACCAGTGGCGCTTTCAAATCAAGATTTAGACCTGTTTTGAAGTAGATAACGTACTAATGTATTTATAGACTAAAACTAGTTTAATGGCGCCGCTCAATGTTATAGATAATTAATTATTTGTATTATCTGTTTAATGTTATTTGCTCGTAGTTCGATTATGCTAATCTTTGCAGTAATTCATTTCAATTGACTTTTACGATGTGGTGTTTGGTTAAAGAGCTCTTCATCAAATTTGTAAATGTTTTGTTTATTTAAAAGATCATGGGTAAAGTAGAAGAAATATTTAAGTATTGTTCCTAAGAATAGGAGGTGCAGATCTTACCTCGTCTTACCAAGGGGTGTTGGGTTACTCAGTGGAGGTCAAATAGGCTTACAGTTGGTCCATATAAAATCTGATGTTCAGGTGCGTCCGGTAAGACTGGAAGTCGTTCCCAACTTAGTTGGAAGGAAAAGCTAGGTAGATGATGAACCATAGTTTTATAATGAAATTGTCTGGCAAGCGTGCATGCATGTGCGGCCCACCTGATGCTCACCAGTACATCATCATCATCATCATCATCATCATCAGCCTATAATGTTCCCACTGCTGGGACACGGCCTCCTCTCAATGAGAGGGAACCACCAGTACTTAAAGCTAGCTATTCCACAGACGTGCCTTTTTTTTTGGGATGGGAAATCATCAAATGACTTCTCCCATTCTGGGCGGAGCGGGAGGGAGTGTCAGACTCTTACTGACTAAAACCCATCCATGTTCCTTCCTCGCCCTTTATGTTCCGGGGCCGCGGTATCTCTTTCGAACAGGCCCGCAACCCCGGCCACAGACGTGCCTGTGGCATCGATCGAAACAGAAGTTTTGTGGCAGAAACAGGGTATGTACCTAGTAGGTACTTTATTTGATGAAGTTCTACACAACACAAATAACTCCACTGCTTCCCTGCACACCTAGTACTTTTTCTGCTATTGCTCTTTCTTGTGTCCGTTTTTGTGTGCGAATCCTACGCACGCCTCCAAAAATAAAAACAACGACAAGAAATATTTACTTTATGGCCTTAAATGTTTTTGTACCAGGCACACATGTTTGCGTTGGCACGTTATGGTATTTGCTTTACCTAAACAAAAAAACAATAACAATGCAATAAATTAAATAGTTCTTTGTTTTGTTACAAAAAATAATATTTTATTGAGCGTCAAACGTCTTGAGTAAAATGAAATCTATTTATAAGTCTCATGTTTTGTATTTGTTTTATTAGCAAAATTTATGGCAGTATTTTTTAGTCTGCAGCTATAGGCAATGACAAACGATTTGATTGGCTGTTATAATTTTTACGTTCAACCAATAACAATCATGACATTTGCTGTCAGTAGAATTATTGGTGACATTCTTTGCCCACAGCTTTGCTCACGTCAGCGCTTATTCTTTTGGCGTTCATCATCATCAGCCTATTAATGTTCCCACTGCTGGGACACAGGCCACCTCTCTATGGCCCAGTGCGGATTGGTAGATGTCACATATCTGCATTATCAAGGAACATTATACGAGGAACGTCAATCGTAGTATATTCCTGAAATCCTCTAGAAAGTAATAAACTGACTAACTATTAATTTTAAGTAAAACCTGTTAGTACTTCCTTTTTTTTCAAGTACTAAACAAACTCGTAGTAAATTTCTGAGGACAATCAATTTAGATTGACATTGACATCGGAATAAGTTTATGAACAAAGCAAATAGATGCAATTAATGATCCATCAAAATTGGGTCCCGACACGGAGTAAATATCCTTAGAAGAAATTCCACTCTAGAGAGCGTAATCAGTCGATCGCAAATAGCAGTGAGAATATGCAAAAAAGACGTTACTGAAAAATACTGCAAAAATGCTTGAATTTTACTGAAAAATACTGGTAAAGCTTGAATTTAATGTATTTACTAATGAGAGGAAGGCCAAAGAAAAGATGGAATTGATTGTGTAAGGACTGATATGAAAGAGAAAGGAGTAAATGATGCCGTGACGTCTAACAGGGGAGAATGGAAGAAGAAAACGTGTTGCGCCGACCCCAAATAAAATGGGACAAGGGCAGGAAGATGATGACTAATGAAACCAGAAAGAGTATGCTTTTCAAAATGAAGACTATCGTGCTCTGAATTACCACGAACGTCAGCCACAGTGTGATCCCGCAGATGCAAAGCTTTTATGTTTTGTCATTGCACACTAGTATATCCACTTTGGTTGCACTTTGTCTTATTTACTCAAAAGTTTTGAAAAGATATAAGTCGTAAATGTCACAGGCATGTACTTCCATAAGTTGTATCAGCTCAATATGCATACGCGGCTCCCGACCTGACCGACTTGCTGGAGTGTCCATAGTATCCCTATACCTGCGTTTTAAGACTTCAAACTTGAAATCGCTACTGACGCCGCGATTAACGGGGTCACCTGGAAAATAATTTGATCACGAGAAGACGTGCCATCTATTCGATGATCAAAAAAAATAAGAAGAACGTTGTTTTCTAAGTTCGAAGTTTACTGAACATTCCGTTGAATGGGCAATTGATGCGTTGATGTAAATCGAAATGTAACTAATACTGTCGAAGCAAGCCCTTCGTTTTTTCACCATATTTGTGTTGACTATTATTAATATTTTGTTCCGAAGTTAACATGCAAGTACAGTCACAAAGACGTGCCGCGAGTGAAACTGTTTTTTTACGGATATAACTCCTCTTTACTCTGTAGTGTCTTCACAATTGTTAAAAAAAACCTGTGACATGACAGTTATTATAAAAATGTACCAGGGCATTAATAGCGTCAAGAGTCCACACTAAATCCAGACCACATTGATACCAGACCCAGAAACAAAACAACATCAATTTTACCAGGAGCTCATGCGCAAATAGGAGTTTTACTGTTCGCAGACATACCGCAAACGGGTACCAGGCCAAACGCCATTTAGCTGAGCAAACAAACAAGCTATACGGATGTTTGAGCATAATTTAGTGGCTCGAAAGCAATTGCACAGTTCCTACAGAGGGTCCATGTTCTTCGAATTGAATTATTTATGTCTTGTGCCAAATACGAGCTCTGATTACTTTATGGTATATGCTGATGACTTTGGAATGTGGGAAAATTGTGGTGAGTTTCGGTACGTGGGAAATTGTTGAAACTCTTTTTTTTATTAGGGCACCATATCCATTCCAATATTATTTATATTTTTATATCAGCCTGTTCTGTCTTACTGCTGGGCAAAGGACTCCTCCATGACTTTCCAATCCTGTTTTCAATTTTCCCATCGTATAAAACATAATTTGTGATCTTCAAGCAGGCTTTACCGTTGTCAATGGCTAGTTTATTCTATATAGTTTGGTGATCTATACTTCCAAACACTATTATAAATGTGAAAATTAAACTATGTTTGTTGAATTTTCACGACTAAACGACTAATTGTATCCTTAATTTAGCAAAAACACAGATTACGTCTTGGTTAGGACATGGGCTACTTTTTGTCCCTGAATACGACTTCAAAATTACCACGCGAGCGAAGTCGCAGGCAGCAGCCAGTATTGATATCATGAATCTCACCAGCTTTTTTCATTTTAAAAGTTGAAATTGAGAAACTCCTTCAGTTGTGTTACCAAAATAGAATTGAATACATTAGACACCTGCATTACCGACTAGCAATTAGCAAGAAACGAGTAGATTAGACGACTACAAACATTTTATTTGTTTTATTTACAGAGTTTTCACCGGTGATGTAAAAAGATAATGGGTGTAAAAATAATACCCAGAGCGAAACCGTTTTTTTTTTTTTTCTGAACCATCCCATCCCTGGGAACCATCCCATCCCTGATAATGAAGATGTTGTTCAAAGTTAACTTATTCACAATTTTTTTTCTAAATGCAAGTTTATAATGTCATATAAATATTTCGAAGAAATTTATCCTGTAGTATTCAATGTATTTTTTTTTTAGTGCGTTGCATAGAGGAGGTACCGTTGCAAATAAAAATGGCATATAGTAAGCCGGCTTATATTGTCATCGCAGGTTGATCTAATATTACCAATAAGTAAACCAACCGTCAGCTGCGGTGGGTAGAGGATTGGGAGGTTACGAAAGTTGTGAAAAAAACAACGAAAGCTGAAACTTTTTTCATACATAGTTTTCATCATAATGAGCTTAAAAAAAATCGACAGCCGCATTGTGTGGGAGGGATTATGCATCAGCCGCTCGCATGAACTTGTAAATGACCAACCAAGTAGAGAGTTTTGATAGATTGCTTTTGGTTTTTTTCAGGCGTGCATATCGAAGGACCGCCCTACATTGCCCCATGCATGACTCAAGGAAGGTGCGTAGAGTTGCATCTATTTTATACAACTCCAGGGCCCTCAGGAGGCATGTATAAGGCACAGAATCATAGGCTTTCTTATAATCTATCCAACATGTAGACATGTACTATTATTATGAATATACATTGAGACCGTAAACCGTGAATTTCCACCCCAAATAAAATCGTTAACTAGCAATTTTTTTTTGCGTGGATCTACTTAGTTTGATGTACAGAATGCTTGGTTAATGGCTTAATTAAGAGTCCGTTTACACCCTGTAGAGATATCTCATTGCCTGACATGTTCCCTACAATTTTTTGTAATTTCTTGAGCTAGGAGCCACCACCACGAACGAAGAACTAGCTCACTAGTTCTTCGGTCGTGGTGGGTCAGATGTCTTATCAAACTCTCAAAATAATTAGCCTAACCTAATCAAAAGACAAAATAGATTAATTAATAATATCGTACGACATGATAATAAGAAAATATTTGTTCAATTAAGCGCTAAATAGATTATCTTGTCAGATAAAGACCCATTTAGACTACCACGACGCAATAAGCTTAAACATTATAATCCTGTTAAATTATCTAGAAATAAATTGTAGCACAGTCATTAGACGGATTCCACCATACTATTGCCAAACCACTATAACTCCTGAAAGCCAGAATCAAAGTGTGTTGTTTCATTAGTGACTCAACGTTATAAGATCGACTGGACAACATGAAATGGACACCAACATTAAGCCAAATGGAAAATCTCATCTTACTAAAAAAACTTGGCGAGTCTACCCGTCTGACTCGTAAACATAAAACAGATGTTGAAAATACACCGCACATTTGAAATATTACGATTATTATGGTTTGCAAGATTTTATTGCTATTGATTGCTCTGTTTATCAACTGGGGCTATTATTAGTCCACGTTATTGTGTTGTAGGCCCAGACTAGACGTACGATGCACCACTGTTAATGTTGTTGATGCGAAATTAATAAACGGAATTCCTACCTACCTATCTCTCTCTCTGTTTGTCTGTCTGTCCTTCTATAACCTTTTCACGTCTCAACGTCTGAGTAGAGGTCGACAATGACCAGGGCTGCATAGCCTGCAGGGGATTTTTTGTCACTTGGTAGTACGATACCGTAGAAGACGTTCCGAATGTATAAACGCAGGTGGAATTGCGGGAAGAACTATTTAATCTAACATAACATCACATCACACCTATAATCCACTAAGGGTTAGCCGGTTTTTTTGCTAGTACATCCATATTTATCCGTTCCTGTACCACCTTTTGCACCATGCTTCCCTGGTCTTATGACCATTCGAAAGAATAAAAAAAAAACAAAATACTTTCCTCCAATAAATCGATCAATCATTTCAAGTGTTTTTCGTATGTTTGTACGCACTTCCTTATCAGCCAAAATGGAAATATTTGAAAAATGTATCATCAGATGCGTACTATCTCTTAATTAAGATAAATATCACATGAAGAAACTTACGCATTTTTGTCACTTATCATGTTTTCAGTGAGTTACGTCATCAGATATTATAAATTAATTAGGTATTGGTCCAACGATGGGTAAGTAACTAAATAATAACAGCCACTCGGGTCGCTCTTCAGGTTAAGCCATGCTTTCCTAGGTTATTCCGTGGATGGGTGACCACGCATTGTATATCGAGTTTCTTCCAGAGGCCTCGGTAAGTACGTTTAGTCGTTGGTCCCGGCTGTCAGATGCAGATCTTTGACAGTCGGAATGTGAAAGTCAGTGGCCTTAAAGTCTGACAACCAGCCTTACCTAGGGGTATCGTATTACCCAGTACTAACTAGGTTGTGGAGGTCAGATGAGCAGTCGCTGCAAGTAAAATACTATGTAAAATAATATGAGGTCCTGGTAATACTGCATGTAAAATAATAGTCCTGGTTTCGATTTGCCCGGAGCCCGGAATGATAACCGGTATTACAGTAGGTTCGTTCCTGGTTCCATCAAAGAACCCAAACTGGGTGAGTACGTGGGTCCACTGCCTGTCCCCAACATGAGGTCTGTGCCCCAGTAGTGGGGACCTCGTAGACTGATCAGGCTACTACCACAGGCTTCTGGTTATTCACCTACATTTATTTTCCAAACCTCGGAGTGAGTTAAAATCCGTAGTCCTTAAAATAGCTGATCAATATTTTCGTTCTGTTTGATTGATTGAAATTATCATAATTATACCGATGTGCAAAGAACTCCATTTTGTTAAGTGAATATTTACAGAAGGAGCGGTCACATTATGACCGATGGCTGGGCTTATTGGGGATCCGTAATTAAATTGGCGAAATGGCAAATGCAAAGATAGGCTAAAGCCCATCCATTTTAGCCTTCTGTGTACCAGGGCTGTGGTATCTCTTTCGAACAGTCCCGCAGCTCCGGCAGGCATCGGCCCTTGCGGACCCCGTCCTTTGCTGACATCTTTTTGGGGCGCCCGTGGAACGGGCCGTCGACCTGGCCACCTGCTGTGCAGTACACCAACATTGATGTTTATAAGCAGATAAATCCCCTACCCTCGTTGGTTAATATTGCGCTCGGTACCGCTATGACTGTCATGACTCACAATTCGATATTGGGACTCAAAACGAACAAAAGGGTAAACATGTACATGAATGATGTTGTGTGTGTGTGTGATATGTGTGTGTGTGTGTGTGTTGTGTGTGAGTGTGATGTGTGTGTGTGATGTGTGTGTGTGTGTGTGTGTGTGTGTGTGTGGTGTGTGTGTTGTGTGTGTGTGATGTGTGTGTGTGTGTTGTGTGTGAGTGATGTGTGTGTGTGTGTGGTGTGTGTGTTGTGTGTGTGTGTGATGTGTCATGTATGTGTGTGTATATGTATTTTCAGTAATTCACTACATACGTGTTGCCCGGAGCTGCTATTGTAGAACTCCTAGACTCCTCCTTCCCTGTTTGTTGTTGACTGATACAAAAAATTAGCCTTAATTTATTTTTAATTTTTATACCAACTACGGATCCACGTTAAAACGCTTTGCATCACATTTTAAACTTCATTCAATAAAAGGTTGAAGAAAAATCAACAAAACAATATTTGCCTTGCTAATTAATTTATATAAAAGTGTTTGTTTGAACATTATTCGGTTTAACTAAATAGGTAGCCGTGAAACAGACTTGACAAAAATAAATACATAATAAATGAATGCGAAAGTACTTTTAATCGTGTGTCTTGACGTTCTTGTCGGTATGTCTCTTTTTTTGTCGACCTGGGTTAACCCTAATGCCAGCGGGCGATACATCGGGGAGTCTATCGTGGTCGCAATGCACGACCCTCATAAGTGGTGGTGATGTCTCAGGTGAGTCCGGACATCGCCATCGGAGTTTGGTGCCCGGAGGCGGGCTGCGCTGGATTGGTCGCGAACGTCATGCAGCAGTTCGTCGCGGCCCATCCACTAAGGCAACAGTAGGCTCATGGCGGTGTTTTTAGTCGGTGCAAGCCCCACATAACCAAACCGTCTCCCCGGACGGTGCGGTATGCGTGCGTAAGGCATTTTACACCGTTAAAAAAAATAAAAAAGGACGTACTTATGACAATTTATTACTATAATATGTTACCTATGACGGTTATATGTTCCCGTAGCTTACCTTATTTTCGACGTCTAAAACCGCAGCATAAACTGGTATTATTTATACCAACATACCGAATCTCTTTAACGTGTAGTTGGTGCCTAACTTGGTGTCAGAGTCTTAATGCCGCTCATGGCCCTCTGACTTGGCTTTACATGTTGTCCATAAATATCTCTCAGGCACACTGGTTTCTTCACGATGTTTTCCTTCACCAATGTGAGTGATAAATATACAATACGCGTCGTTGTACGCAATCCCTGATTTGGCATTCCGACGACGCGGTCACATCATTCTCAACAATAACAATGTTAAGTATTTTAAAGGTAGTGTTATTTAAAATCCCTTTTATATTTTATACACTGCAATAATGTATTCAATCTTCACACATTGTACACAGACCTGCCATAAAAATATCAGAAGTAGGTACAAATAGTTGAGCGACAGAGCGTGCAAGACCTTTGCTGTCGCCAATCATGCGTGCACCTGCAATCTATTGGTTGATATTACACACGTGTGAACGAAAATCACATGCTTCTCTGCAGCTCTGCGAGCCTAGTAACAACACGGGTCAACCTACATTTTTGAGCAAAAAAGAGACAGCTGGGCAAAACTAAAAAAAAAGGCTTTTGAAGGCTTATTGGACGATTCGCACGAATTTAACTCGCACAAAACGTGCGAATCGACTCCTTTAAAACATATTATTTTTTCTGTAGTCGATTCGCACGAATGTCATTTATTGGCGTGCGAATCGACACCCTCACAAATATGTGGTAGACTATTCGCACACATTTCATTTAAAGGTTTAAAAAAATTAAAGTACTGTCGTATTCAGCCATCACTGAAATAAAAATAAAAAATAATCGAAGTTTAAACAGCAGATATTTACTTGAAATTAAGAAAGATCTGTATGGAATAAGTGATAATAATAATTACTTAAAACGTGGCATGGTGTTATAATTATGAGAACTGTGTGTTTTAGGTACACTTCTGAAAAACATTAAAACATGTTTTTGTTGTACCAAACGTTCGTCAATCTATACTAATATTATAAAGAGGAAAACTTTGTTTGTTTGTTTGTAATGAATAGGCTTAAAAACTACTGGACCGTTTTTAAAAATTCTTTCACCATTCGAAAGCTACATTATCCACGAGTAACATAGGATATATTTTATCCCCGTACTCCCACGGGAACGGGAATTACGCGGGTGAAACCGCGTGGCGGGCGCTAGTAATAAATATAAGAAAAAGTTGTTAATTATATATATACCTACCTTATTAAAAAAGTAAATGTTTGTGTAATGTAAAAAAACCTTTTAATTTTTTGGTACTTTTATTTTTTATGACGCGGTTAGTGTAGTAGTAGTTTGTTAGTGACACTTATTTATTATTCTGTGATCGATATTTGCTCATTTTTAATCCTCAAACCACGAGCTTAGAAGATGTTTAGTACTTAGTTTTAATTTTAATACAGATATTGTTGATTATAGATTGTGTTTTTATTTTCTATCTATTACGAGTAAAACATATTTGACCTTACTACTTCTGTGCTCAAGTGTACTTTATCTTAACTGCATTTCATAAAAAAACAATGTGTGCGAATAGCCTACTACATATTTGTGAGGGTGTCGATTCGCACGCCAATAAATGAAATTCGTGCGAATCGACTACAGAAAAAATAATATGTTTTAAAGGAGTCGATTCGCACGTTTTGTGCGAGTTAAATTCGTGCGAATCGTCCAATAAGCCCTTTTGAATGTCAAAAATACAAAACAAAATCAAAGCTACAGTCACAGTCACAAGGCATAATAACTTGAGAAAGTACTATAGTTGTTTAACGTAGGCAGTTTACCGTTTGAAGGTGAAAAAGATAAAATTAAGTTTAAGAACCTATTTCTTTTCCAAAGGATTAGCATTGCCATCCATCATGGCATGGTAATGCTGCTAGCCTTCTGTCTCTTTAGTTCTCCGTTGACAGCGATGTGGATGATTTTTTACACGACTGCCAAACTACCAAGGAAGTGTAATGTTTTTCGCGCGTATCTTGTTTGTTTTTTCTGATTGTAATACATACAGATTTTTTATTATTTTAGGTCTGTTTAGTAAATAAAATAATGTTTTCACCACTCCCGCACGAAAAAAGCGCCTTTCCTCTATTAAAACAGTGAGGAAAGTAATGATCCCGTTCAGAAACTAACCTTGCCTGATTTTTTTATGTTAAGTTTTAAAGATATTGTAGAGGATGTGGACGTTTTCTGGCACGAAAAGAAGTGTACAAATAAATAGGGCAAGTCCCGAAAACCTTTTTCATGTTTACTCAGGATTGAAATTTATAATCACTCACTGCGCTCGTGATTCTATTTTTCAATCCTTCGTTCGCTCAAGACTCAAAATCAAAACTCGAAACAAAAAAACGAACTGTCCTCACATGTTGGATAAATAACTATTAATAAAAATGTTAATAATGTAGAAAAGTAAAAAAAAATAGTCGAGCGGGTTCAGATTCAGCCCTTATAGCAGAGTAGGTAAGCAACTAGCATTTATTTATCAGGAGCCCAAAGTCAACTAAGAGTTCTCACATTGAATGACCGAAGTCAAGCAAGGCAGTGCATTTATTGTTTTTCCTAGACAAAAACGTTTAAATCTATCACAATTCCCGTGCAAAGCACGAAAGCCCCATCCCTTTTCCGCCCTGGAAATCCATGATAAGGAAGGAAGCCCCCTAAAGCCCGAAGATTCAAACCCCTTTAATCCAGTACACGTGACCAGAACTACCAGGAGAACATGCGTCAGCTGGCAGTGAATAGTTCCGCACACATCGATTAGTTAATGGACAGCAAATTGTTTCTAATTGGGACGTAGGTCGTAGTTGTCCTATTGCGCTGGACTATTGTGCACACAGGTATATGAGGAAAAGTAGATTATACAATTATACTTAGGTTAGCTTTTATGAATAGAGTACACAAACCCACGTTTCGTCTGCGTGGTGAATTTAGAGGTCCGAGTCTCAAATATGCGAAAATAATAGTTTTAACTTTATTTACAGTAGTTCTAGACGATACGAATAGCAAATGGCCGATTTTGGAGAAACGTAAATGAATCACATTTAAAAAAAATCTTAAAATGGTCTTTGCAACCATTATTATAAAGTCCATTTTAGAATTTTTAATTTTCGTGATTCATTTCATTAAACAAAATTTAAGAAGAAGTGTTAAGACTGGAAGCCGTCCTAACAGCCGTCCAGCCGTTCTGATAATAGCTAAGCAGATGATAACTATGGATGGCAGAGGGATAATACCACTAATTACACAATAATTTTCGGCGAAAAACATAAGTAATAATAGTTATTTGTTATACAAGAGTGCAAAGTTGTTTTTTAACCGCGTGCTCAATTTTGATGACAGAGCAAGCGTAAGATTCTAAAATTTAGAATCTTGAGCGTTAGCGAGGGAATCAAAAGAGCACGAGGTTAAAAAACAACTTCAGTTAATTCTTTTGGCGTCAAATAAACTTCCTCGTCGCTAGATATTGAGTGGTCATTTTAGGTTTTTCAATTGTTTTCAAGTTGGATTCCTTGTTTTTAACCTAAGGTGTTAACAATATGACGCGAAAAGAAAATGGCGCGCGAAAACATATTTAAAAAAAGTACACCAAGAAGGTTCCGAGTCTAAGTTCTTAACAAATTAAAAAAAAAATGTATGATAAATTCGGCACCATAGAGGTAGAAGTAAATAGGTTTAATGATGTTTTGAATTCACATGCTTAGTGCACACGATGTTCTAAATTCAAATTTACTTTACCCTCATGATGATAAAAACGGCTTTTGCACTCAGATATCGAAGAGCAAAAATACTCTTTCCGAGATGGGGGGATGAAAAAAATATTTCAACAATATTTGTAGGCTTCATTCACCATTGAGAGAACAACGCGGCGGTGCCCAGTGGTGGCCCCGATAGCAGTAAGTCGTGGGTTCGAACCCAGACAGGCGCATTACTTTGTTATTTCTCAAACAGTCCCTAAGACAATCTCGGTTAATAGTAACGCTTCTTTCAATGACTGGGCCACCGTTGGTATTCATAAGAGTCGAAAACGACTGTATGAGCTGTATGAAGAGCGGACATATGTAAACACTGTAGAATTTAATTTGTATGTTAAGAATTATTCTAAATTATTTAAAAAAGTTTGTTTTATAGCAAAGTCGCGTTATTTGAGTTCAAAAATTAAAAATAGTAGTAATGTAATTAAAATGACATGGAACGTTATTAATAGCGAAACGGGAAGGTCTTGCAACCGAAGTAGTGACATCAGCCTGGCTATTGGCGATAATGTTTTAAATGCAGACAATCAAGTTGCTACGGCCTTTGAAAATTTCTTTGCGGATATTCCCGTATCGACTACTAAATCGCTAAACTCGTCACCTGCTGCTGCCGAGTCTTTACTTAAGGAAAACGTTTCAGTCTCTGATTCCGAATTTAACTTTCATTATGTAACCTGTAAAGATATAATTAAAATCTTTCACACTTTAAATGTTAAAAAGACCGCCGATCTATGGGGTCATTCTGTGGACGTGGCTAAATCTATTATAAACATTGTAGCTCCTTCTTTAGCAGTAATATTTAACGATTGTATTGACCGTGGTGAGTTTCCTGATCTAATGAAATATAGTAAAATAATACCATTATTTAAATCGGGTAGTACATCAGACCCCACAAATTATAGACCTATTTCAGTACTACCAACATTTAGTAAAATTTTTGAAAAATTAATTTTGGAACAAATGCAAAGTTTTTTTAATAAACATAAGTTATTGCATAAAAAACAGTTCGGTTTTACAAGGGGTCGTTCAACTACTGATGCCGGTGTTGAACTTTTAGGACACATTTATAATGCTTGGGAGGACAAATTCGATGCTTTGGGAATTTTTTGCGATTTATCCAAGGCTTTCGATTGCGTTCTTCATGAAACTTTAATCAGGAAACTACACCATTACGGAGTCCGTAACGCCTCTCTGGATCTTCTTACTTCATATTTGAGTGATAGGATTCAGAGAGTTGATGTTAACGGGAAAAGATCTCCCGGATCCGTAGTAAGAATGGGGGTACCCCAGGGCTCAATTCTTGGTCCATTTTTGTTTCTCATTTACATAAATGACTTGCCTTACCTCATAAAGGATAATCATGATATAGTATTGTTTGCAGACGACACTTCACTTTTATTTAAACTTAAACGTCAGCAGTTAGTTACGGATGATGTTAATAGCGCCCTGGAAAAAGTCGTTAATTGGTTTAATGTTAACAATCTACTCCTGAATGAGAAAAAAACCAAATGTATTAAGTTTACGATACCCCATGTAAGACAAGTGGAAACTAGTGTAGTAATCAAGGATGAAGAGTTGAAACCGGAAGACAGCACAGTGTTCTTAGGCATAACTTTGGATGCCAAGCTTCAGTGGGGCCCGCATATACACAAATTGTCAAAAAAACTTAGCTCTGCAGCATACGCCGTTAGAAAAATTCGTGATTTAACTGATTTGGAAACAGCCCGTTTAGTTTATTTTAGTTATTTCCACAGCGTGATGTCGTACGGTATCCTCTTGTGGGGCAATGCCGCCGATATTCAGACTATATTTGTATTGCAAAAAAGGGCAATTCGTTCAATTTATAAATTAAGTCCCCGATACTCCCTCAGAGAAAAATTTAAAGAGATTAATATTCTTACTATGCCCTCTCAATATATTTATGAAAATCTTTTGTACGCACACAAAAATATTAATTTGTTTAAAAAATACAGTGATATCCACAACATAAATACGAGAAACAAACACAAATTTGTTATTCCTGCTACGAGGCTCAAGAAAATAGGGGGAACGTTCAGATGCCAATGTATACGCTTTTACAATAAACTTCCGAGCCATATTCAAGCACTTAGTCTAAATAAATTCAAATCGTTTATAAAACGGAAGCTATGCCTGAAAGCCTACTATCATGTTAATCACTACCTCGATGATAAAAAGGCTTGGGATTAAGCTGCTCCAACGAAATTTGCTCTGCGAATATAGAAATTTCGGACTTCGCTTGTTTATTATTGATTCCTTTCTTTTATACACTTTGACATGAATGCATATTATTATTATTTTTTTACTTTATTGTTTATTATTTTGTGTGTGTGTGTGTGTGTGTGTATTTGACATGAATATTTACTTGTGGTTTTTGACATTTAATGACTTAAAATGAATACTTAGTTCAGTATTTTATTATTTTTTACATTTTTAGTTAATTTTTATTGTTTTATGTGTGTGTATTTTGACATATCGTATTTTTATTGACATTCATTTTGTAAATTATTATTAATTTTATTTTATTTTTTGCGCTTTTGTGAATGTGAGGACCATGTGGGTTACATTTCATTTTATTTTATTTTTATTTTTTTTACCCCCCAACCGTCTGGCAGTTTGAGTTCTATAAGCGACCTACCCAAATGTCCTTTCTTTGGTATTGTTCGTCGTTTCGTTGAGCTCCTTGTGTTATAAGTCGAGCTACACGATAACTGACAAATGCTTGCACTGACTGGACAGGTTTACTCAAATCTGTATGGTTCTTTCTTCAAAAGACCATCTCAGACACTAACATCTACATGATCCTCATGTGAATTGAGCAAGATTATGTCTGGACTTCAAAAGAGACTATGACCTCTGAGTTTGTTTCGGCTGTTTCTTCTCAGAGTAGTCAGGTACGAAACACCGGCCCCATCTAGTTTAAAAAAAAAATTGACGTGTAAAAGTGTTTGTGAAAACCTACTTACAAAATAAAGATCATTTATCATTTATCATTTAAAAACCGGCAAAGAAAAGTATCGTGAGGCAACCGGCTTTTCATACAATCAAAACTTCTTATATATGTCACCGTAAAATTGTCAAATACGTTATATTGTAATAACTCTAGCGATATTGTAAAGTCTCGAATTATTGTCAAATGAACATACTGCTTACAACAAAACGCATTATTTTTCGTGAAATGCATGCGATGGTAGTCAACTTACGCGGTGTGGAGGGAAGGAGGGGTCCCCCTTGCCCAGTGGCACAACTCTCATGAAAAGATAATGCACCATTCCTGAGAAATACCGATTAATATAACATAACCTTAAAACACTTTATATTCCCCCTAAAAAGCGTGGTCGACGGAGCCCCGCTTCGCGGGGCCCCTATTTCCGAGTGCAGGGTTTAAAGGAACCTAACTAACCTAACGGGGGGTGCCCCAAGTCCCGATTATGGGGGCAGAGATACTTCCGTATGTTCAGTTGTTGACAATAATTCGAGACATTACAATATCGCGAGGAAAAACACGTTATATTGTAATATAACGTGTTTGACAATTTTACGGTGACATATATATTTATAACATCTACCAATCCACACTGGGCCCGCGTGGTGGATTATAGCCTATTCCCTCAGAGGAGGCCGTATCCCGCAGTTGGAACATTACAAACTGATTATGCTTTTGCTAGGAAACCTTAATTCTCTTTTTTAACCGACTTCAAAAAGGAGGAGGTACTCAATTCTTCGGAACCTTTTTTATTTATTTTTTTTATTTTCCCCGATTACCCAAAGATGGCTGGAGCGATTTGAATTATGTGTTTTTTTTTTTGTTTGGAAGGGTATACTTCTTAAGGCTGAGGCTATACTAGGCACCGATTTGCAATGCGACTGGAAGAGCAAAACGAGAAAACCTTGGTATGGCTACATTACAAGCGAGATTCCGGCGTATTTTCGAATAAATTCGGTTCAATTTCGCTATGTTGGTGTAGCCGATGCCGCGATTACAATAATGTTGTTCCGATCGCATAAAGAAATCACAGATCGCTAGTAATATTTGATGTACAGTGTAGCCATATATGTGAACTTGTTTTAATCGCTCATGTGTCGCAGGTCGCGTCGCGGCCTAATGTAGCCTCAGCTTAAGTGGAACCATAATCATCAAGTCGGGATCTGATGATGGGATCCTGGAGAAATTAAGAGAACTCTTCAATTTTATGGGCACACTTGATGTGATTTGGGTAGTTTCTGGAAGAGTACTTCCTTAAAGTGGTCCCATTTCAATTTGGTCAAGATCTGATGAAGAACTTCGGAGATAGGCAACGGAACTCCTCAATAAATGGTAGCAAATGGACTGGGATTGCAGAAATCTCATGTCTATGTATTGTTTACCAGTTCATATCATAACATCACACCACTACGCTGTGAACACACACAAGTGCACAAGTGAACCACTATAAATTGAAAAATAAAAACGGTGACGGGTAAAGTCGGTGACAAAAAACTAAGTAAATCAATCAAACAAAGGACACCGATTTCTGAAGCTAAAGTTATTTTTCACTTTTTTGTGTTTTTTGGAGTCGGCTTTATTTTTTGTGAAAAAGTTTTTATCTATACTAATATTTTAAAGCAAAAGAGTTTGTTTGTTTGGTTGAACGCGCTAATCTCAAGAACTACCAGCTCGAATTGAAAAATTATTTTTGTGTTGGATAGTCCATTTATCGAGGAAGGCTTTAGGTTATATAACATCACGCTACGACCATTAGGAGCGGAGCAGGAATGAAAAATGTTGCAAAAACGGAGTTTTTTTTCCATTCGTTTTTCTCTCCTAAGTGACGCAGACGAAGTTGCGTGGGTCAGCTAGTTTTACATAATCACGTTTAGTTGAATACCAAATTATTTAACTCGGGCCCCAAACAACGTAATACGATACTATGATTGAAAAAAATCTGTACGAAAACCAGACTCGGTATTCTATTGACGAACATCGATGGAATCTATCCACCAAGCCGTCAATCAACTCAACTCGACACACAATGAGATCTTCAATCTATCTTGAGATCTCCAGACGGTTTTGCATCGAAAAAATATAAATGCGAGTTCCATTTTAGCGTACCTAAGCGACGTAATTTGATACAAATTCTTTATTTTTACCTGACTACTTAAAACAATTGTCGACTAGTGGTGGCTCCATACGATTTTTTTCTTATTGCGAAAAAAATGCGTCTTCACTGTTTCTATCATTACGAAATTGTTGATCGATGAAACTTTGATCCCCCATTCATGGGACTTAAACGGAACTGGCGAAATCATCATCATCAACATCAATCAGCCTATAATGTTCCCACTGCTGGGACACGGCCTCCTCTCAATGAGAGGGAATGGGCTATAATCTACCACGCGGGCCCAGTGCGGATTGGTAGATGTCACATGTCTTCGAAATTTTGGTTCTAGGACATGCCGGTTTCCTCACGATGTTTTCCTTCACCGTTTTGAGAGCAGCGGTGATGAAATAAATTACACAAAGTAATGCGCCTGTCTGGGTTCAAACCCACGACTTGCTGTTCGTAAGTCGGGGCCGCCACCACCGTGCCACCGCTGCTCTCACTGGCGAAATACGTGGGTACTATTAAGGACATCTCTGCCTGAGGCTTTACAGATTACAAGCGTGATATTATGGTATGTTTTTTATTAACTAGGAGAGTATCCAAAGCATGTTTCAGAGAGCGACAGCTCCTGCTGTACCTAGATTGAAATAGTGGTGTAAAGGGGCCGGCGGAGCATGCGTATTTCATACAAACGTAATACCAAAATAATTTATAAATCAAACATATTCACAAGGTGGTGTGTATTTATTTAGATTGGATTACAGAATATCTATGTTCCCAAATATATATTTTGAAAGGATAATGATACAAAGTAGAGATATGAGGAATTTCTATAGAAAACTTATTTTTCTCATAACTCTTGTTTTAATCAGTGTCCAATCCAAATATACACATATTTAGGAACCTAAATATATTCTGTAATCCAATCGAAATAAATACACAATAATTTAGGAATATGTTTGATTTACAAATGATTTTCATACTCCGCAGGCCTCTTAAGTTATTCCACGAAAGTATTTTTTGAACTGTCGTGATCAATGTAAGCCCCTGATCATATTAATGCTGACAAACGACGACTGTCAGCGGTGCGTGATCGTGCGTCGACGTCTCACCGATTGCTGACGAGTGACGTCATTAGTGACGCACGCGTAGATCTTTTTGTCTGTGTGTTATGTTTGTAATATTTATTTCGATTGGACGCTCTTAATTTGCACGTCTTTCTACATCGTTCTCACATAATTATATGTATATCACAACATGAATTAACCAAGATTTTGTAACAATATTTTGATTGAAAAGAGTGTCCATGGAGTTTCTTGCCCGTTCTTCTCCATAGAGATCTACGCTAGGGAATGGGGAACTACAGTACTTTCTTAAGTTATTATGCCTTGTGACTGTGACTGTAGCTTTGATTTAGTTTTGTATTTATGACATTCAATTCGGTCTAATTGAAATAAATGATTTGAGTTTTTTTTTTTATGAATAAACTCTAAAACATCTCTGCCGATTTCAAGAATTCTATTACAAATGGAAAGCTACATTCACCCTGAGTGACATAGGTTACATTTATCCCCGTACTCCCACGGGAACGGGAACTAGGCGGGAAAAACCGTGTGACCTCCGCTAGTAAATAATATTTTCATTCTGCATTTCGTCCCACGTTTCTTTTTTGTATAATGACTAGCTTCTGCCCGCGACTTCGTTCGCGTGAATTTCCCGCTTGCAACATTTCTTATTGCTACTCCGCTCCTATTGGTCATAGCGTGATGTTATATAGCCTATAGCCTTCCTCGATAAATGGGCTATCCAACGCAAAAATAATTTTTCAATTCGAGCCGGTACTTCCTGAGATTAGCGCGTTCAACCAAACAAACAAACAAACTCTTCTGCTTTATAATATTAGGATAAATTTGTGAAATATCAGAGGAGCTCGTGGCTAAATAACTCGGCAGCTCTTTAGGTTAAGCCATGCTTATCTAGGTTGGTCTGTGGATGGGTGACCGCCCTTACATATCGAGTTTCCTCCGTGCCTCAGAAAGCACGTTAAGCTGTTGGCCCGGGCTGTCATCATTTGTCCATCTTTGACAGTCGTTACAGTGGCTCAAAAAGTCTGACAACCAGTCTTACCAAGTGGTATCGTATTAGCCAGTATTAACTGGGTTGTGGAGGTCAGATAGACGTAAAATACTAGTATTCAGCTGCATCCAGTTAGACTGGAAGCCGACCCCAACATAGTTGGGAAAGGGCTAGGCAGATGATGAAATATCTGTACTGATCGTCACCGCGTGAACGAATGCTGAACGCGGCCCATTTCTTGCCGCTAGGCCGATAGGAGAGAAACAGAGATCTAAATCGCAGATATGGGCACCTGTAATGGCATAAGGAAACATACAAGGTGGATGTACACCGACGTGAAAACGGGTACGACGTATTCTTCACTGGTACATTCTGAGCCTTCTAAATATTAGAAATATTTTTACTATATTATTTGTTTTAATAACCGATGTTATATTAATTTATTTGTGCTCAGAATTATGTAGGTACTGAATATTATGGTAACCGTTGACTTCTACCCCTTATTGAATGCCCTTGTATTGTATTGCATTGTATTGTACAACGGGCTGGTGTCCGCAACTCCACGTCAAAGCGCGCAGTTTGGCGTATGGTACAGTATATCTACCACGCGGGCCCATGTCTTCGAATTTGCTTCTAGGACATGCTGGTTTCCACACGATGTTTTCCTTCACCGTTTTTGAGAGCAGTGGTGATGAAATAAATAACACAAAGTAATGCGCCTACCTGGGTTCGAATCCTCGACTTACTCCACTCCACTTACGGCCACCGCTGCTGCTGTTTTATTGAATGCCCTTAGTTCTTTACTGATGAATGACCGACGGCCTCAATAGAGCGAGATCGTGCGTCAATACCTAGATTATTGTTGACGACAACAGTGACGCATTAGTCGACATAAAAGGAGAGATATGGGTTGAGGTGACTTCAGGAGCTAAACGCGAGATTTCTAATAAATAAATATATCGCTGGACATTAGCACACAGCACCACCTAGTGCCACACTAAGCAAAGCTTGTGTCGTGGACACTAGATAGTGGATATACTACATACAAACTTTTTTGTTTGTAAATACACACTTATTATACATATAAACATCCATGACTCGGAAACAAATGTCCGTGCTCATCACACAAACAATTGCTCCTACCGGAATTCGAACCCAGGACCCTAAGAACGTAAGGCAGCGTCACTACCACTACGCCATTCGGGTCGTAATGCTTGATCAAAACTGATGATGTTCTTCACGATATAATATGCTAGTAAGATCGTGTTTTGAAAATATAATACAATTATTTTTTTCTCGATAAAAGAAATGATCTCTAAAAAAATCTAACCATAATAAAATACATGCAATCATTCTGTTTTTTTGGCAAATAATTCTGCAAGCTACATATTAGCATCATAGTGTTTTATTTTTTTAGTCCAATCAACAGATTTTTTGTAAATCGATCGAAATCACTCATTTCGCACTATTCGGCCCGCTGTGACTGACGTTACAACCACTAATACTATAATCTTAATATATATAAATCTCGTGTCACAATGTTTGTCCTCAATGGACTCCTAAACCACTTAACCGATTATAATAAAATTCGCACACCATGTGCAGTTCGATCCAACTTGAGAGATAGGATAGTTTAAATCTCAATTTACGCAGACGAAGTTGCGCGAGTCAGCTAGTTGTACTATAATTGTTTTTGTATTTCAAACGAAGTTTGAACCACAAATAGAGTTGCTAATTTAGCTCATATAGTCGCCTTCACTTCATTCGAGGCAAGCAGAACGTACCTAAGTACTATAGCTATTTGCCTACGGTTTTTTCCTCGTTAAAAACTACCTTTCCTACGTCCTAATCATCGGTCATAGACTATCCGTGTTCTACAGCCCAAATTGAAGTCTGTTCCTCATTAAGACGTGAAATGGTAACAGACAGACTAATTTTGTTTTTCTACATTTGTTATTTATTGTAATTCGGTGTGTGTTTATGTGTACCTGGTACCTATCTACTTATTATTGTTTTGTGTGTGCCTTATCAAACTGATTATCTCAAACTGTCAGTATTATGTTTCAGTATAAGTATGGGAAATATGAGAAATGAGTAGACATCCTGCTGAATTCTATTATTAGTTTTGTTAATGCAAATATTGTTGATCTGTCATCCAATAAAGTTAGTATAGTGACGTCATCATTTTATAATATTAATGCTGGTTTATGACATTTACAATAGGTATTTTCGGACAGAGTATTCATAGTTTCCGTGGTGTAGCGGTTATCACATCTGCCTAACACGCAGAAGGCCCCCGGTTCGATCCCGGGCGGAAACATAGCTTTTTGGTCTCTTGTAATTTTTTTCATGAATTTTATGTTATCATAATAATTTATTTATTTACAAGGGTTGAGTGACCCTTTTTAATTAAATTTTCTATTGCCTCATGGTTTTTAGTTCAGTGCAATTTTGATTTAGTATAAATTTGAGATCGCTGATGGACACAGATCCATTTTTAAAACGGATTAGATGATTATTACGAAATTCTAAAGGAATATTATTTGCATGTTTTGCTTATTGTGTAAAAAGACGTAAGCTAAAATAATGGTTGAAATTGTTCAAAACCGATGGAAAATAAACTTGAATAAGCGCCACCTATGAGTGAGTAGTAAAAGTTCAAATAAACGAATGGTCTTAATAGTTCTGCTATTAGCCGCTAGATTTCGTAAGTGGTTCCAAATATCACGCAACATGGAAATAATTTTGTTTTTTAAATAATTGATGAATAATAAAATGTTACCTACCAATACAATCTCTCTAACTTCTGAATATGAAGGTCTTTGCCGTAAAGTCACAACAGTTTACATTTCTTTTGAACAAGTTCATACGATTGGTGCTTGATAACGCTTTCCATTTTCAGGACGAATAAATTTACAAATAATTAGGTATTCGAGACTATCATTTGAATAACTATTAATAATAAATATCAAAAACTAGATAAATCTCAAAATGAAAAATATTGTAGATTGATTAAAGTTGACTTCACAACGCTTCACAGCGCCTACACAGAATTATTAGCAATTTAGTACAGAAGCAACATTTGTGTATTCTGATTAATTCAGAAACTAAGTGTACGAACTAAGACCATATGTAAATTGCACACAGACTTTAATGAATCTTTATGGGCTTCAGATAAGATAGAAAATCTTTTTTTGGTATCTTCACCATCAACCTCCGCTTATACGCCAACCTCTTCGAGGTTTTAACAGCGATAGCAAAAATGTTTGCCCATCCCGCTGCCAGATGACCAACACTCCTTTTAAGGGTTCCGTATCCAAATGGCAAAAAACGGAACCCTTATGGATTCGTCATGTGTCTGTCTGTTTGTCTGTCTGTCCGTCCGTATGTCACAGCCACTTTTATCCTAAACCATAAGAACTATGCTGTTTAAATTTGGTAAGTAGATGTATTCTGTGAACAACGTTAAGATTTTCACACAAAAATCGAAAAAAAGAACAATTAATTTTGGGGTTACTTACAACTGAAACTCAACATTTTTTTTTTATCAAATCCATACGTATGGGGTACGCAAAGGTCTTCAAAACTGATATTTTATTGTTTTTACTTTTTATAGTTTTTATTGAGTTTTTTATTGTTATAGAATATTTTTTTTCTAAACTGAATAGTTTACGCGAAAGACACTTCTAAAGTGGTAAAATGTATCTCCCCCCCTGTAACTTCTAAAATATGAGAATGATAAAACTAAAAAAAATATATGATGTACATTACCAAGTAAACTTACACTGGGGGCCACCACGTGGCCCGCGGCGGTTGGGACGTGAGGTTCTCTCCCTCCCACGTTCCGCTACCTCCTTCGCCAGCATGACTGTAAGTGTCCTGCCCAATGCCAATTGACACCTTATTTTGTATCAAAATTATTTTTTGCAGCAACCAATATTATGCAATAAAATTTCTGCAGCAATACAGTCCAACATATTGATATCCAATATCCTCAACTGTCCAGTGACCCTAGTGTGTAGGCATTTGTTTGTTTAACTAAGCAAACATAAGTTATCAAGGCAAATGCGTTTTCAGGAAAAAAACTGCGCACCCAGATCGTCGCACGATAAAAAATGCAATGTCTGATAAAACTGCAGCGGATTATCTGCGTAAAAGGTTAACGGCCTTTGTGTTGGTACTTAGGTTTCCGTTTTATTTATGACTATTTTATGCGTGGCTAAATAATAACAGCCGTTCGGCATCTTCAAGGTGGACCGCGCTTGCCCCGTACGGTCGGTGGATTGGTGACCACCCTTACATATCGAGTTTAATCCGTGTCTCGGAAAGCACGTTAAGCCACTGATCTCATAATAATATGTCATTTAGGTCCATGTTCACCAAAAAGATGACGGACGATTATTTAAAAACAGCCGTTTAAAACACATTTTTGTATGGGAACGTCATGTCACATTGACAGCTCTTTTTAGATAATCAGACTGTTATCTTCTCGGTGAACACGATCGGAACGGACCTTAGTATATCTTGGACAGTCTTTACTGGTAGCCAAGTCTAACACCAGTCTCATAACGGGGCATCGTATTACCCAGTACAAACTGCAGTGTCAATAGGCAGTCTCTCTATGTAAAATACTAGGTAATCAGCTGTATCCGGATTCCAGCTAGACTAGACGCCGACCCCAAGATTAGCTAGTAGATACTAATCAGATGATGTCAGCTATTTTCTAGAAGTAATCAATTATTTATTTGTCGCTGTAGTGAACTGCTTTGGAAACTATTCATTTTGATAAATCACTTGTGCTTAGCGTGTTTATGTCAATATAAACAGCATCTACCTAGAATTTGGTTTAAGTTTGGAGTCATACGACATAGGCCTCCCGCAAGTGTCGCCACATTGACCGGTCCCCTGCGACTCGCATCCAGTGGATTCCCGCAACCTTCACCAGATCATCCACCTAGTGGGAGGTCTTCCAACGCAATGTCAGATGTAGGGTATCTATTGAAGTACACAGTAGCTGGGTTATGAAGCTCTGGTAGGCAGTCGGTTCATGTAAGATACTGGTGTTCAGAAAGACTAGTAGTCGACCCCAACATAGTTGGGAAAAGGCTATGTGGATGATGATGACCAATGCAATACAGGTGAAGCCATTAGGAAATCATGTGGTTTTCGAATAATTTTCTCACATTAATTTTAATCAATCAACGAGGTCACAAATCATTTGTCACTCAAATTGACTTTCGCGAAAAATGATCGACTCCTACGCGTAATGACTAGGTGGCGCACGCGTGGGTTGGACGGAATTGATTTCGCCTTTACACTATATTATTTGCGTGAGACATGTTGTTAGTTATGTGGTCCTGGTACTTTGATGAATATGTCGATGTATACTCCAGTCATGAATCGGGCAATCAATATCTCTAGGAGTCTTCGAAACAAATTAAACCATTATGAACTTGGAAATTATACCTAATACCTAATTATAGCTTTCTGTTTCGACCCAAAATATAAATTTATAGCTAGTTTTATTTACTCATACACGTGGTAGCATACATACTTCAGACGCTATAGGCTCTGCATCTTCAACAGCATCCAACAAAACTTGAAAGATCATTAAAGTTACCAATCATTGGCTGTAACAACAACGTCATGCGCGACTCAGTCATATAGATCGTTTTTGCTCTCATCATTTCAGACGAAAGACGTCCACCGCTGGACATAGGCTTCCCCCAAGTGTCGCCACATTGACCGGTCCCGGATTCCCGCAACATTCACTAGGTCATCAGTCGTCCTAGTGGGAAATATTTCAACGCAACATCTTCCTTTTCACGGCCATCCGTTCTGCGAGTATTTCTTTTGCTCTCATGACTACTCTATCATTAAGATTAGGCTCCCTGACCACCATCCAGCGTAACATGGGCCAGCCGGCCGGTCCTCAATCCGTGCCTAAAGAACTGACAATAGTTTTAAGATTTTTTTCGTTTTTCTACGACTGATTTACATGATGTTTTCGGCAGCTTATGCTAATAAATCATTGCTGTATAAAATTTACCAAACGTCACTTTGTCTAGGCCGGCAAGCTGTGATTATATTTTCCCAATACGGTAATATACGCTCTTGCTATATAGACCTAAGCCTAGCTGAGTAATACTGGGTACAAACAGACTCATCACGAAACCGTCAACCAAGCATTCTGTACATCAAACTAAGTATCTTTACGCAAAAATTTTTGCAGGGAAGCATTTTTTTTTTTGTTGGGGTCAGAAATCATGTTTTGTGGTAGAACTCAATGAAACACGCCCAAAACATTGTGCTGGTGGATGGATTGAATAGTTCCGGGATCGTAGAGATGTTTTTAAGTAAAAAAATCCTTGGTATTTAAAAAAAAAGCTTGTCAAAAAGTTGGAACTTTGACCCCCAATATCCTCGTAACTATAAGGTTCCCAGGTATAGTGTAGAACATAAAAGGAATGGCAATTACAATATCTACCTTTCGGCTTCGTTAAGAGGTTTTTACACCTTTTATTTATATTTCAATGATCCTACTAAACTACATTGATAATATTATATTTACCCATATTTCTGTGAATCTTTATCATCATAATATATCATAAGCCTGCATATAGTGCGTTCAATCGATAGTAATCAGGGGACATTGCTTGAAGGTGAATGAATATTAATCTACGCATATATTTGACATGCAAAACATGAGTAACTCCTGTCTGACTGATAATAACATATTATTAACTTGGGAAGTCTGGAAAAATATTTTAAAAGACACCATGATAACCTATATTTATTTATTAAATTAAGGCGATTACATGAGCTAAACGCGAGTTTTATAATTACTAAAAGTATATGATTCACTGCTATAAACAAGACCAGAAAAATAAATGATTTTCTTCAGGATATAATATGCTAGCATGATACTGTTTTGAAAACATAATACAATTAATTTGGCTCGATATACAGGGTTATTTGTAAAACACCAGCAACCTCGCAGGAATAGATTACTGACATCTTAAACAACAACATTTGTTCTACGACTTTTCCGAAAACAGACAAAAAAAAAAACTCTCCATACGTATGTCCGAACAGCTGATGGAGTTTTGCATGAGAAGTCGATTTTTTTTTGCCTGTTTTCCCAAAAGTCGTAGAACAAATGTTGTTGTATAAAGGGTGTAAAACACCTCTTAACGAATACGAAAGGCACTTGTTCTTCTTGTCATTCTGATCATTTTTTTGTTCTACACTATACCTGGGAACCTTCTAGTTACGGAGATATTGGGGGTCAAATTTGCAAGATTTTGACAAGTTTTTTTTTAAATACCGTTTTTTATCGAATGATTTTTACTTTAAATAACTCTACGACCCCCGTACTATTCAATCCATCCATCCGCACAATGTTTTGAGTGCGTTACATTGAGTTATACCACAAAACATGATTTATAACCTCAAAAAAAAAAGTTGTTTCCCAGCATAAATTTTTGCGTAAAGTTACTTAGTTTGATGTGCAGGATGCTTGGTTAACGGCTTTGTGATGAGGTGAAGTACACCCTGTATATGATGTTAGTAATCTATTCCTGCGAGGTTGTTGGTGTTTTACAAATAACCCTGTAAAGAAATCACGAACTTATCTCTAAAAATATCTTTCAAACATTAAAAAACATACTAATATGTATGCGACCATTCTGATTTTTTGGCAAATAATTCTACAAGCAATATAATATTAGCATGATACTGTTTCAGTTTTTTAAACCAATCAATTGTTTTTTTGTAAATCGATCGAAACCACTCATTTGGCGCTATTTGGCCCGCAGTGGCTGACGTAACAACCACATTGTAGTGCAAGCTGATCAGAACTTTATTCTAACAGCATTTCAAACGAAGTTTGAACCACCACACATACAAATGCTAATTTAGGTCGTCTAAGCGCCTTAAGTGGCAGTGGGCAGCCCCATATTGCTCGCAGAACGGATGGCCGATGTGGGAAAAAGTTCTGGAGTGGCGACCGCTCAACCAGAAGACGTTGCGTTGGAAGACCTTCTACTAGGTGGACCGATGACCTGGTGAAGGTTGCAGGCACCCCACTGGATTCGAGTCGCACGTTACCGGTCAATGTGGCGACACTTGGGGGAGGCCTATGTCCAGCAGTGGACGTCTTTCAGCTGAGATTATGATGATGGTGATGAATTAAATTACTACGGGAGTTGGAATATTATGAATTACTAATTGTGTAATCTTTTATTTATTAAGTACCAAACCTTCGCAAGGGTACTACATCTATACTATATATTGATATATATTTATATAATATATACAGGGTGTAAACCACCTCATCACAAAGCCGTTAACCAAGCATTCTGTACATCAAACTAAGTAACTTTACACAAAAATTATGGCTGGGAAACAACTTTTTTTTTGAGGTTATAAATCATGTTTTGTGGTAGAACTCCATGTAACGCACTTAAAACATTGTGCTGATGAATGGATTGAATAGTATGGGGGTCGTGGAGGTGTTAAAAGTTAAAATCTTACATAAAAATCTTGTATTTAAAAAAAAAACTTGTCAAAAAGTTGTAACTTTGACCCCCCATATCTCCGTAACTAAAAGGTTCCCAGGTATGGTGTAGAACAAAAAAAAATATCGCAATGGTGAGGAAAACAAGTGCTTTTCGCTGTGTGCTTTGTGCTTCGTGAAGAGGTGTTTTACACCCTTTATAGTATGTACCTCCGTAATGAGTAAACTATTCATCCGGTTTTGAATAAGGTGTTAATCGATTCGTTGATAAGGCCTAGGTCCACGCTACATAGGCTACATTTTAACCAACTTCAACAATAGGAAGAGTTGAATTTATTTAGTAAACCCCCGAATTTATTGATAATGAATTTTTTCTGAGTAAGTTTTTCGATAGCACAGTTATTCGGTTAGAGGGTCAACTTAGGATTGACTCTCACTTGTATCATCGTTTTCGCTGCTCCCGGTATGTGAAAATAAAGAATACGACAATATAACAATACGTGGATATTGAACTCACGACCCCTCTCTCGCCATGCTGCTCGCGCCGCTCAACCACTGAACCATTACCTCCACAAACCGCTAAACAATTCGCGGTCTTGAGGCACAATTTTATTTTCTAATCTGATGTTATATTTTTATAATAAAACTGGGTTAGTATGACATAACACTAGGAAGCGATCACAATAGTCAGTTCTTCTCATTTTGCACACCGTTGCGTCAATCTCGGTGCAACTTTAAGATTTTGTCTACAGGTTGATGTTCTTACGAACATTTCTAAAATATGCGACATCCACCAACATGTACTGGGCCCGTGAGATGGATTACAATCCAATACCTAGAGGAGAAGCTTCTGGTTAAATAATAACAGCTGCGGGGGTCGACCCCCAAAAGGTCAAGCAGTCGGTTTTTGGATAGAAGTATTACCTCATTCTGTCTTCTGCACGCCTAGTAGTGTTGCGGTGTTCTGATTTCCCACTTCTTCTTTTATGCTTGATAAAAGAAGGAAAAGAAAAGAAGAAAACATTTATTTGGCACATTGCATAAGTGCACACAACAAAAAAACGATGGGTGACCAATAATAAAAAATCGACTTCTCTTCGTGTCTCGAAAAAGCACGTTAAACCGTCGGCTGTCATTTGTAGATCTTTAACAGTGATTTTGAGTACAACCAAGGGGTAGTATCATTTTAAAATGCTGGTATTCAGCTGCATCTGGTTAAACTGGATGCCGACCCCAACATATTTTGGAAAAAGATTCCCAGGAGTCGGATCAAGTTGGCTGATTATTGAATGTCAATTACGAATACAAGCCAAAGTATAATATTTTATATCTGCCTTCTAGAAAGTCCCTTCTATTGTGTGTTAGTACCTAACATGGTGTCAGAGTATTTATGCCACCGATGGGCCCATGGGCCCTTGGCTTTACATGCCATCGAGAAATAGGTATCTCTCAGGCTTACTGGTTTTCTCACGATGTTTTCTTTCACCGAAGCAAGTGATAATCCGCCAATGAACCCGAAACCATTCAGAGGCCTAGGGTTCGTACTCGAGCCCTATGACTTGCCAGTCTGTGACGGTCGACACCACTACACTATTCTCGAAATAAAAACGTGTTTTTGGTTATGAACTTTTGTTTTTGATTCTTTTAACTGTATTTTTGACATGATTTTTAGCTTTTTAACAAAACTATGTCAAGTGTTTGAATATAACATTGAATAAAACCTTGTAAGCTAGTGTTGTATTAGCCTAGTCACTAAAAAATTTGGGCAAAAATCCTAATATTATTTTCTTTACTTCAGCAAACCGTGGGAAAACTTTTTAAACGTAAATATTGTACGATTTTAGTATAAAAATGATCATTCTGTATATTACGCCGTTCCGGTCTACTTGCCCAGTTGTCGGCGAGTTGCCGTGTTATGTAACACCCTGTAGCAACCGCCAGACACTTTTATTGGTGCAACGCCATCTACAACTAATTTGTTCTGTGGTCTATCGGAACCACCATGTCTTTATGGTGCCCTGGTAGCTAGCAGCCAGCTGTTTTCTATGTATAGGCTGCTGATATTTTGCCGAATAGCAGAGAAGTGGGAGGGAGATAGATCTCTCCTACATACAGCGCATCTGTTAACACATCAAGCTTATGCTGCTCTGGTACTCTCAAACATTATGATCAGCTGTTTCTTGTAGGTCAAAGTCGACATTTTCCGTGACGTGAATTCGTGATAGGCTGTGATGATGTCTTTCTCAATAAGCAGCCGGCGCCTATTAGAACCACCTCAAGTTCATGCCATCCTAGTATCTTGAGGAAATAGTCATCAGCTGTTTCTTGAGTAAATGAGGTCGAATTTAGCAATCATTGATGATGCTTAGTGACAGATTGGTTACATCTTTCTGAAGGTGTTTTGATAGGGAAGAAATAAGCATGAATCATTTCAATTCATTCAATTTTAGATTCTTAGTTCCTTGAACAGATCGGTGGTGTCAAAACTTTTGGAAAAAATATTTGCTAGTGATCTAACTCACTACCTGCTATGTTCGTGAATCTTTATCTACATTTATTTATCTTATACGGGGCTACTTATTGTGTCAAAACAATTGCTAAGTACCCGTCCCTCGCACCTAAAACTCCGTATTAAGGGAGATGGATGCGTCAAGGTGGCCCGCGAAATTCAAATTTTCTTACTTTTTTTGCAATTTGCAGGTCAGTGAGAAGTTGTATGTTGATAAACATATCGGTCGCGACTGTAAGACGTATTAAGTTACAGAATTATAGTCATCAAAATCATCAATACAACCCTCCAAGTTCAGTTAGCACTGCCAAAAAAATCAATTTCGCGGGCCGCCCTTTTTTTTTTTGGATGGAAAATCATCAAATGACTTCTCCCACTCTGCGCGGAGCGGGAGGGAGTGTCATGCAGACTCTTACTGACTAAAACCCATCCATTTTCCTTCCTCGCCCTTTATGTTCCGGGGCCGCGGTATCTCTTTGAACAGGCCCTGACGCATTCACCTTAAGCAGTCCCCCTTCCAGCTGCTTACTAAAGCTACATCCACATCTCCCAAGTTCTGTTTAAGTCCTATGTAGTAAGAGTCAGCCTATTTTGACTAACCATCGTACAAATTCAAACTCCGGACGGAATAAATTCAAGTTACGCAGTCGCACTTACAAAACGCATCCAACAAATAAATATAAAAAAAATATATAACAATCATCAGTTTATACGACAGTTGAATGTAACAATGAATGAACCACTCAAGTATCACCGTGACCGCTGCCTCAGCAGAATGTGCCCGACCACCTTGCTGACAAAATACAAGCAATTGTTATGTTCTCAGTAAGCAAAGATTCCAATTAATGCCTTTATTCGTTTGTTTTTCTTTATAAATTAGTCATTATTAATTTCACCTGGCGATGAATTAGGTTGAAGTTCGGGTGGAATTTCATGGTGGTCTTGTGAATTGCTAATGACGCACCGCACTTGTATTTTTACAAAATAATTATTATGCATCATTGTTTATAGGCGATAATCAACAATTATCATTTCCTGTTTTACTGGGAGTATTCCATAATTTTCTATCTTATTTGGGATCAGCGCAACACGTTTTCTTCTTTCATTCTCCCCTGTCACGGTATCATTTACTCCTTTCTCATTCATATCACGAAATCCATCCATCTTTTCTTTGGCCTTCCTTTCCCTCTCTATCCAGATTACATTCATGTCCATCACTATTTTAGTCAAATGCGTTTCATCCCTCCTCATTACATTATTGTTCTGCCATCTTTTATACCTACTACACTAGCATGTTTGGTGTCCCAAAACGCCAGCTTTTTACCATGGGCTGGATAGTTTTAGGTTAAAGTAGACTTGTCCATCAAAGTAAAATAAAAGCGCGGTCTGTAAAGAGTCTTGTCATTTTTGACATTCAGAAAGTGCTGGTTCTCTGCCTTACTAGAATAAATTACATGCAATTTTGATTAAACTGCTCAGTTACTAAGTAAAACAGTTTTTTTCTTAGGTTTTGTTCTGAACAAATATTAACACATATTGTTTACACCAGTTTATAACCTAAAATCACGCCGGTACGCTGTGAAGGGGTAAGCACATGTGAACCACTAAAAAGTGAAAAATAAAAACTTTTTTACAAAAAATAAAACCGACTTCAGAGAAAACAAAAAAGTGAAAAATAACTTCAGAAAAAACGCTTCAGAAGTCGGTGACCTTTTTTTGATTGATTTAGTTTTTTTGTCACCGACTTCTGAAGCGTTTTTTCTGAAGTTATTTTTCACTTTTTTGTTTTCTCTGAAGTCGGTTTTATTTTGAATTGAATTATTGAAAGAAGTTAAGGCGCTTAGACGAGCTAAATTAGCAACTCTATTTGTGGTGGTTCAAACTTCGTTTGAAATGCTGTTAGAATAAAGTTCTAATCAGCTTGCACTACAAAGTGGTTGTTACGTCAGCCACTGCGGGCCAAATAGCGCAAAATGAGTGGTTTCGATCGATTTACAAAAAAACTATTGATTGGATTAAAAAACAGAAACAGTATCATGCTTATTAGTATGTTTTTTGTTGTTTGAAAGATATTTTTACACATAAGTTCGTGATTTCTTTTTATCGAGCCAAATTAATTGTATTATGTTTTCGAAACAGTATCATGCTAGCATTATATCCAATGAAATTTAGAATATTATATATTTTTCTGGTCTTGTTTATAGCAGTGAATCATATACTTTTAGTAATTGTAAAACTCGCGTTTAGGTCATGTAATCGCCTTAAGCAATTGTATAGTTCTGACTTCGAAAAGTAAATAATATTGTATGCCAGTCGTTACAAGGTTACATGGTTGTTGATCAAGTGTCAAATGTGATCTATAAATTTCGCCCTACTGTAATTTCTCATATTTCGGGACTTTTGAGGCCCGACCCGTGTCTAAAGTGTCCTTGTCCTCATTCTAAGGTTGACTACTTAGATCTTTGACAGTCCTTTCGAAGACCGAAAAGTCTGCCCACCAGTCTTACCAAGGCGTATCGTATCCCCCAGTAACTGTGTTGTGAAGGTCAGATAGACAGCACCTCAATGTAAAATAATGGTATTCAACTGCATCTAGACTGCAAACCGTTCCTAACATACTTGAGTAAGGCTAGGCATATGATAATGCCGTCATCTCAAAGTTAATGGTTCCCTTTCCTAGCGCCTCGCGGGCTTTCCTCAGGAGTGTATCGGAGGCTGCGCGGGAGTGGGTCGGCGACCCGTCGCGCGGCGGCCTTGCACGTGCGACTGTACACCTGAGCGACAGAGTGGATCGTGTCGGCTGTGTGGTATCTGTTTAGGTAGTGTTAGACGGAAGAAAACCGAAAACCTACTCAATCGATACAGCACAGCACTACAAGAGGACGCTATCTGGAACATCACTAATTTTTCTACTTGACATTTGTACGATTTCGCGGCAAAAGTGTTTCCTGTGATTTTATTTTGTAAAACTGCTTGAAGGGTTGATTTGTTTATAAAAAAGTCTTATAATTACTAATAGTAGGTACTTTTGAATGAGTATATTATTAATCTATGTAAATAGTAACAAACCTTATTGCTATTCTTTATTGCACACAAAATAATTAAAATCAACACACATTGCATGCATTGCATTGTATTGTGGTTTGATTCCCGGGTCGGGGACAGTGTTATTGTATTTTTCCATCAAGGATTTCTCTGTAGCACGCTACGTGTGTGCCTCTAATGGCAATGGGCTCGCCTCTATTATAATGGACTTAAAAATAACTGGCAAAATGTAGGTGCAGCTCTGCCAAACCGTTCCGGGATGGCGTCAAGCGTGATGTGATGTATATCTTGACCAAATTATCAGTCAAATAATTTAAAAAAATACATCGAAAGTAAATATTTATTATAAATACAAACAGTGACTATGTCGCTCGGGTGTACCGGCGCGTACAACGACCGGAGCGTTGACACTAGTCTATGCAGTTTTGGTAACAACATCGCATGCACTGCACTGTAGTTTCCTTTAGCCCTTAGCTCCTTTAAACTTATGGTATCCTGGTACAGAGCATGTTGGTGGGTTTTGGGGTGAGTTTAGAAGATTGTACAACTATCTTTGCATAGTATAAATTCAATATCTTTTGTATAATATAACCCCATTTTGTGTGAGTGCTATGTACGGTCGAACAAAAATTCAAAAGCGCCTGTAACTGGCCTACTTGAAATAAACGAGTTGATTTTTGAGTTAAAAAAATTTACAGAGAATAATGTTTGGAAGTGACGTATTTTCAGCTAATGCACCGGAAAATGAGGATTTCTTAAGTTAACTCGGTCAAGACAATTATGTTTTATGAATTGGTGCAAACGCTTGTATAGATAATAAGTTTCATAGATAATAGGGCAAGAAAGAAGGTGTATAATGAGATGACGAGTAATAAAGAAGTATAAGACAAGCTGCACCAACCACAACAAAAATTGTGTTGAGGGTACGAAAATTATGAGTTTTAGCAAAATTTAAAACAGAAATCATCACCTGCCTGCCCTTTTCTCAAACTCAAAGTATTTATTTAAATTAGACCATTGCGGCACTTTTAAATGTCAATAATACAAAAAAAGCAAAGATACAGTCACAAGGCATAATAACTTGAGAAAGTACTGTAGTTCCCCATTCTCAAGCGTAGATCTCTATGGAGAAGAACGGGCAAGAAACTCCATGGACACTTTTAAATCATAATATTGTTTTCCCAACTATGTTGATGTCGGCTTCCAGTCTAACAGTATTTTAGATGGAGCGACTGCCTATCTGAACTCCACAACTCTGTCTGATCTAGGTAACACGATACCCTTTGGTTAGACTGGTTTTCAGAGTTTCGGGCCACTGATTATCAGTTACGACTGTCAAAGATCTACAAATGTCAATCGAGACCAAGGACTTTCCGAGGCACGGAGGAAACTCAGTATGTAAATGGACAGACACCCCTACAGACCGACCTAGGCAAGCACGGCTTACTCTGAAGAGCGATTATTTATCCACAAGTTCCTTTATAACGGCTGACAGACAAAATTGCTCCTTTTCATAGCTTATCTCCTAGTACCCAGGACTATAAGAATAAAAGACATTATTTTATTTGCTAATCTTTCTTCAAATAAACACATGAGAAAAGTAGGTCATTATGTGTGCGGAATAACAAGCTCATTTACTCTACGTTTATTTAGTTATTTAATTAGTCATACTATATCACATTTTATTCTACATACAGTGGAATTAAAACTGCACTGACGGGGATTTGGGTCCCAGCAGTAGGAACATTGCAGGGATATGAGCTAGGTAGTTCTGCGGCCTATGAATTTCTAGCTTAGTTAAGTTTAGTTTATTTGTTAATAATTATCAATAATCACCGGTCAATTGTCTTTTTAAAACTTTCATGATCAGAACACATTATAATATAATACATATGAAAACAGGTATTTATCGCGAATTTACTTTTAATTTAATCCCGACGTTTCGACCGGATTGCACCAGCCGTGGTCGCGGGGAGACTGAATTATTGGAGGTACCGCGACAGCAAAGTGTAGGCGTTTATTCCACTACCCTCACTCATCTTCATTCATTTTATTATTATGTTATACACATATACCTACTTTAGCTTATACTTTAGTGTTACACACCCACAATTTGCCAGTTATGTTTAAGTCTCAGGTAATAAAGGGCGACCCTATTGTCGTCAATCGGGCACAAATTCAGACTCCCTGGCTGCTACTAAGAAATTCCTGATGAAAAAACTCAAAACCAAATTGCTCCACCCGGGAACCAAACCCACGATCATTCCCAGAAGTCACGATTGCAACCACTAAACCAAAGATGCAGTCCATTTAGAAGTATCATTGAAACTAATTCAACTGTCACTATCTGTAAACAAAAATAACTCTGTATACCTCAATACGTCTATAATAGGATATACACCTAGTTTTGAAAAGTGTCTCAATTCGATTCTATAGTGCTAATGAACCACTAAAACTACACAAAAATTGTATTCAATCGATATGTGCCTTATAAGTTTGCACTTTCAAAATTTGCGCGTAATTTGACGAAAACGCAGTGGACGCCATATTGCTCTGTGCTCATGACGTCAGATGGCTGTGCAAACAAATGCAGTGATCATAGAGCATTTTTTTGTTCTTTTTTTAAAAAGCAGGCAACGATCTATAGACCATTCAGCCTCATAGAGCATTATTATGTTGACAGTTGACACTTCTAAGTTTGCATAGCCGTATGACGTAATAACGTGGCGGCTACTATTTAATGGTGTTATGAAACAGATTAAGAAGATGAAACCTTTGAATTGTATTTTAAAAGGAGACAATTTTTTTTGGTCAGAGATTAGGCCACCTACATAAATTGTAGCATTTTAATAATGAAACGTACATTGATTTCTTCCTTAGAACCTCTAGATTACATTGTCAATCAATCAAGCATTGTCTAACCGGAATAAATGCGAAAAATCTACAAAAACACTTACGAAAGCCAAAATAAACAGA
The DNA here is from genome assembly GCA_916618015.1 of Xestia c-nigrum. NCBI lineage: Eukaryota > Metazoa > Arthropoda > Insecta > Lepidoptera > Noctuidae > Xestia > Xestia c-nigrum. Next base: position 2,459,832 of record OU745248.1, read on the forward strand.
ACAATGACATTGACCACAACAGGAATGATTTGACTCGCAAAAAAATATCATACCATACCTTATTTATTATGATTTTAAGATTCCGGGTTCATTTTTACGTAATATTTCGTTTAATATTATCGTAAAATGGTTCTTTTTTTGGTGTTAATTGTATGTTATTGTTTTGTGAGTTTTAAATAATTATTTTGTTTTTTTTTTTGTATTTAATTTTAATTTTTGGCTGTGTTAAATGTGTACGACTGACATTTTAACTTCTAACTTGAAGTATTTTGACATTTATTTTTCTTTTTTTATTTCTAATTTTTTCTTGTTTTGTTTTACCTAATTATTCGGTTTCGTTTATATCTTAATTTTTAGCATGTAAGTATTAGATTTTGCTGTGCCCTGAAAGGGTCTACAACGGTTCTTAGCTCTAAGCCTTTTGTTAACACCATGTTTTACCTTGTGGAATGCAAATAACTGAATATTAATATGAATATGAATAATAAATGCAACTAAGAAGTGGGCCCAAAAAAAATTGTCTCGTTTAGTTTACTATTTTATGAACTCAAACTAACGTTTTCCGACTATATTTTGCCTAAGCTATCTCAATACTTAACATATTTATCTCATACTAGCTGACCCACGCAACTACGTCTGCGTCACTTATGAGAGAAAGAGCTCACAAAGGGAATACAATTTCCCCCGTTTTCGCAACATTTCTTAATGCTGCTCCGCTCCTATTTGGTCATAGCGTGATGTTATATATCATTCCTCGATAAATGGACTATTCAACGTAAAACGATTTTTTCAATTCGATCCGGTTGTTCCTGAGATTAGCGCGTTCAACCAAACAAACAAACAAACTCTTCTGCTTTATAATTTTAGCATAGATAATATAGATAGAGTAAAGTACCCTATGCCACAATTGATTACACAAACTATTCTTGCGTTCACTGGTTCCAAAAATGCTTGTTTTTTTCCTGCTGCAGATAAGTGCAGCGGCCTAAGGGCCAAGGGCCTGTTGGGAGGCCCTTAACCTCGGTGAAAGTACGACTTTAGACCATCTCGCTTATTTAGTTCATTCACTCTGGAACGGACAGGGGAGTGGAGTCGATAGGGTCATTTGTTTTATTTTTTACACAAAAGATAATTGTGCTTTTGTTTGAAAAAAAATTGTATGGTTTTGTTTCCTAATTCACAAAGTACGAAAAACTTATCTATTCTAATGGGTTATAACGTTGTCTTACTACTTTTTTTAAATTTAAACACCAATAATGTAGGTTTATACGATCGCATAATTTATTAAGAGGAAACCAAACAAACATGCCTGTGGGATATTTTTAACGACATATATAGCCAAGTCAGAGGCCTATGAGCGGCATAAAAACCCCTTTGAACTAGATTAGGTATGGCACTAACCACACGAAAATGGTAGAAACTAAAGTACTTATAATAAAATAAACCTATCTCCAAAAGCCGAAGATGATAGTCTGATCAATTCATAAATGAGTAACTTCTACAATTAATAGGTTACATAAAATTTTGCAACAAACACAAAAAGTTTTTCCTAAAATATATAACACCAACAACTCTCCACGACCGGCCCTGCGCCAAATTTTCAAGGCTGCTAGAGGCGGAAGAAAGCTTGGAAAGCGACAGTGGAATGCTCCGCAGTGCTTACGCATCCCCCTCCTCCCGCACCCCCCCCTTGCCTGCACGATGGAGGGGGGGAGAGTGCAACGCCTCCAGGGCATTTCTTTTTGGAAGAAAAGAAGTCGTAAAAACTACAATAGTGAATAGTTGTTTTGTGAGCTGATGTTGTTATGGATTTAAAGTAGGAAAACTTTGTATGGAGTTTGAAGAAAGTAAAGCTTGGGTACTTAAGCTGTTATAAAAGCTAATGAGGCATATTTTTTTTATGTTAAGAGGCTTCGTAGAAAAGATTATGAAATTACTAGCTGACCCACGCAACTTCGTCTGCGTCACATATATGAGAGAAAAAGCTCAAAAAGGAATAAATTTTCCCCGTTTTTGCAACATTTTTCATTTATGTTCCGCTCCTATTGGTCAACGCGTGATGATATAAAGGGTGTAAAACACCTCTTAACGAATACGAAAGGCACTTGTTCTACTCATCATTCTGATAATTTTTTTGTTCTACACTATACCTGGGAACCTTCTAGTTACGGAGATATTGGGGGTCAAAGTTGCAAGATTTTGACAAGCTTTTTTTTAAATACCACTTTTTATCGCATGATTTTTACTTTAAATATCTCTACGACCCCCGTACTATTCAATCCATCCATCCGCACAATGTTTTGAGTGTGTTACATTGAGTTATACCACAAAACATGATTTATAACCTCAAAAAAAAAAGTTGTTTCCCAGCAATATTTTTTGCATAAAGTTACTTAGTTTGATATACAGAATGCTTGGTTAACGGCTTTGTGATGAGGTGAAATACACCCTGTATAGCCTATAACCTTCCTCGATAAATGGACTATCCAACACAAAAAGATTTTTTAAATTCCAACCAGTTGTTCCTATAGTTATAATATTAGTATAGATATATATTATATATATACATATATATACATATATAGATAGATATTGATTTTGATTTTATTCTTCTTCTTCTTTTCGTATTAATGAAACTCAAATGGTATTAGACCAGTATGTACCTGCACAGTTCTAATATTTGCTTTGATTCAAATTGGCAGACAGAAGGTGGGGCATATCTTACAGGAGCTCCACACAATTCGGTTTCGGGAGGGTCGAGGATACTCCATTATCCCAGAGTATATCCACAGTGGCCAACCTGGGCAGTTGACTTCAAGATTGACCAGTTCGTCTCTGGATGGCAGGTCTTCTTCCTGGTTGATGTAGTGTGGAGGAACATTGAAGGCCTTTTAGATTCCCGGATGTTTAACTTTGTTAAATATTCCTTTTGTTTTACATTTTTTGTATAGCAAGCAACGACCTATTGTCGGGCCTACGCTGTCCCCCCATACTTTAGTACTAATGCTGTAATGAAACATAATAATATTGTAATACCAAATGATTTAAAAAGAGTAACCATGGAGGTTCTTGCCGGTTCTTCTCCATGGAATCGACCAACGCGAACCGTGCACCTTTTTCGACTTTTTATAAGTGCCCATCCAGGCCTATGTGAAATAAAATATTTTGATTTTGATTTTGTTTTTTGAGGGATGGCATATTTGTTTCTCCGCAGTTTGCATCTCTCTTCTGACACACTGTCTTTTAAGGTAGTCGTATATCTCATTGTCTTGAAACAGCAAGAATGGGATCATGCTAATCGGGATAGTGTTTGAAGTCATGGTCTTTGATTATCACCTTGGGCACAACAGAGCCATTTTTTAAAATCTAAACTAATATTATAAAGCAGAAGAGTTTGTTTGTTTGATGTTTGGTTGAACGCGCTAATCTCAGAAACTACCGGCTCGAATGATAGAAAACCGGGGGAAATTTTATTCCCTTTGTGAGCATTTTCTCTCTTATGTGACGCAGACGAAGTTGCGTGGGCCAGCTTGTTATGTATTTGTCACCGTAAAATTGTCAAATACGTTACATTACAATATAACGTGTTTCTCTCTAGCGATATTGCAAACTCTCGAATTATTGTCAACTGAACATACGGAAGTATCTCTGCCCCCATAATCGAGACTTGTGGCACCTCCCCGTTAGGTTAGTCAGGTTCCTTTAAACCTTGCACTCGGAAATAGGGACCCCGCGAAGCGGAGCTCTGTCGACTACACTTTTTAGGGGAATATAAAGTGTTTTAAGGTTAGTTTATATTAATCGATATTTCTCAGGAATGGTACAGTATCTTTTCATGAGAGTGGTACCACTGGGCAAGGGGGACCCTCCTTCCCTCCACACCGCGTGAGTTGACTACCAGCGCATGCATTTCACGAAAAGTAATGCGTTTTATTATAAGCAGTATGTTCATTTGACAATATTTCGAGATTTTACAATATCGCTAGAGAGATTACAATAAAACGTATTTGTCAATTTTACGGTCACTGAGTACAAGGATTATACATATATATGTATAATCCTTGTACTCAGTAACCACAAACATTCTAACATTACCGTCTTCCATTCATCAAAAAACAAGCTCAATTCAGAGTTGGTCTCTACGAACGTATTGAGCATCGTTAGCAAACGCGGCACGGTGCGTCAAAATGGGACATTAAACATACTATGAGGGGCTACAAGCTAAGCTGATATTATATAGCTTATGCTCTTGATGTAGCTTGTGGCTTAGCCAAGCCACAGCCAAATTAACGTCGATCTAGATTACCTAGATTTGAATCCACGACCTTTCAATCGCTTGTCAACAGTCGGTCATTGACACTTGTATGGGAATTAAGTTATTCAAGATCAAAGGCCTGATACTTGTCTAACTAAAGTCTGATTTTATAGGCTTTAAAATACCTTGTGTCTAAAGCGTAATAATGGAACTCTAGAGGAAACTTTAAAACATAGAAACTTGAACAGTAACAAAAAAAATATGTACAACAATACGCCTGATTACCTGAGAATGAACGGCATCGCCAATGTGGGTCTAGAAAGAGGAGGCGATATGATATGGACTCACATTACGAAAATTGAAGTGTGGTGGTATGAGAGTTGATTTGGTTTGAGGTTTGAGGTGGCGGCGAAGAATAGTACCTGGAAGGATGTGAGGCAGACTTTTGCCCAGCAGTGGGATATAAAAGACTTTGAAAAAAAAAAACGTGTGGGGCAGTCTTTCGGGACTGTCGATAGAAGTGAAAACTTCTAGCCTACGAGTGCTACGAAGCGTTAGGTGACGATCACGCGAAATCCATGATTTTTGTTCACCCAAAAAGTGCTCAACGCGCCTAAAGAAAATTTCAGTTAAAAATGCTGTCTCTTAGTCTTATTCTATATAAATACAAGAAATATGACTCATTTACGTAATCTGTAACCCTTTTTTTTTTTGTTTTGCAAAGTGTAATCGAGAGTAGTACTAAGTACATTCCGCCAGTTATGTTTTAAATAGCATGTAATAGAGGGCACGCCTGTAGCGATAACTGGGCAGAAATCTGGTCTCCGGAATACTTCTTGGTCCTGAGTATTCTGAGGACCAAAAAAAGGTATGTAAAATGAATGCTATTTGAGATCCACTATCCAGTACTGGACCCGCATATTGGATTACGGCGCTCTCGCATAGAGGTTTTTTAGATTACACTACGTCAGAGGTTTCAAGTTCGACCCCAAGACAAGTACCTACCAGATTTTTCTATCTATACTATCACTTCGGTGAAGGAAAACGTCTTGAAGAAACCAAGCATGTCTGAGAGATATTTCTCGACGGCATGTTAAGCCGGGCAGCATAAAACTCTTGACAGTAGAAGAAGAGAGAGTCCACGAGATAAGAAACAATGATTAGGTACGAAATTCCATAAAAAATGTTCGTGCAAGGGATAAAATAAGTACAGAAAATCTGTAATTTCCCTTTTCCATGACAATAATTAATTATTATTATGCAAATGACACCTAAAGAACACGGAAAACAGATGAAATAAGCAATAGAAACGTCATCATGGTGATCACAGTTTCGTCACGTTTTCAAGCGTGATAAAGTACCAAGGCTTCAGATGATTTCAGAGATAATTCTAATTGTGTCAGTAATTGATGGATTATGGTTGATGAGTTATAAAATTCCTATTCCGCTGGGTTCCGTGAAATGTTTTTAAAGCGACTTGGGAGCAAAACTAAGTACAGTCAGCTGCATCCGGTTAAACTGGAAACTGACCCCACATCGTTGGGTATAGGCTAGGTAGATAAATATCGCTGGACATTAACACACAGCGCCATCTAGTGCCACACTAAGCAAGGCTTGTGTCGTGGACACCAGATAGTCAATATACTACATATATACTTTTTTTGTTTGTAAATACATACTTATTATACATATAAACATCCATGACTCGGAAAAAAATGTCCATGCTCATTACACAAACATTTGCTCCTACCGGGATTCGAACCCAGGACCCTATGAACGTAAGGCAGCTTCACTACCACTACGCCATTCGAGTCGTCGTCGTATGATGAATTATTCTTGTAAACTTTGACAAAATGCGTTCAGTTTTTTTCAAGATCACAGCTCTCAAGCAGACACTGGCGGGCCATCTCTACTAGATACCATGAAGAGATAAACTTAACACAATTTTCTTAAGGATTCCTAAATAGTCATTAAAAACAATGTTCTTCCTTGGTGACGCATCAGATATAATTATTGCATTGTTTTAGTACTTATCACGTAACCTTATTTACAACTGGTTATTTACGGATATAAATACTTAGGAATAGTGCGTTTCAATACTAATATAACGCTTGTAATCTTCGGAGTGTGAGGCAGAGAGGTGTAAAATGTACACTTATTTCACTATCAGTACCGGGCTACCATAAAATTTGAAATTCAAATGTCTAAACCTTATAACATTTTGCTGGACCTCGTGGATAAGTAATAACAGCCGCTCGGGTCGATCTTTAGGTTAAGCCGTGCTTGCCTAGGTTGGTCTGTGGCTGGGTGGCTACCCATTATATACCGATATTCCTCCGTGCCTCGGAAAGCAAGTTAAGTCATTTGTCCATCATCGCCAGTCGTTAGGTAGTCAGTGACCCAAAAACTCTGATAACCAGTCTTACTAAGAGGTATCGTATTACCCGGCTAATTGGGTTGTGGAGGTCAGATAGACAGTCGCTCCATGTATAATACCGGTAAGACTAGAAGCCGACCCCAACATAGTTAGGAGAAGGCAGGCAGACGATGAAATATCGAACATTATTTTGCAAGCGAAGTAGCGATTAATTTCTGTACGACATATTTTTTTGGGATAACTTACTCTCTACAAACTCCAACCTATCCTTCACAAACGATCCAATTCCATAAAAATGAGACAAAAATCGTGCCTAAACAATTATAGTCTCTAACTTAAGAGAATAAGGTTTATTGTAATGTTGAATGTCTGTCTGTATTGCCCCATACTATCTATCGCCTCTACGCCGAGCTCGTGGGATAGTTCCCAGAAGATAATTGTAATAGAATTTTATACTACTTACTTCTATTCGATTATGTTCGCCTAGTACTCGCTGTTGGTTGTAAGCTTATGTGCAATAATCGCCCCTATGGTTTTGGTATATAACCGCAGCTAGTAAGTTATTGATTGAGATTTTGACGGACAAAATGAGCCATCATTGAAATATTGATGGACAAAGTGACCTATTACGTTAAATATAATGGCTAAATCGATGGTTTATTATGTAAATATAGGCCAAGTGAATGAACGAGGCTCAAAAATTCGCATCAGATCCTCATAAATACAGATATTCCGAGATTCTTGTTCGCAACATACTTTTTCTACAAAAAATCTTGCGCATTGTGAAAACGTTGATAGTTAATTACCTAGGTATTACACAAATCCCTAGTGGAAATATACCTACACAAAAAAGGGCTTATTGGAGACACAGCATTTCACCATAAGATAGTCGATCGAAGAGTTGCTAGTACTAAAATATTTCAAGTTAACTTTAAACTTTCTTAGTGTGGAGTTAATTAATTCAGTCGTTAAAAGGTAAATCAGATCGGGTCTAAGAAGTGGGCCAGTCCCATTTAGGTATTTCCCTAAAGGCCAAGCCCCCTGAAAACCATTAGATAAAGTATAATCGCCTACGTATCGAATTCGAGATGCACGAGCTCTTCGGTCATTCTGCGGCCCTGGTACGTGTGATTGGCTTTATTGATATCATAGAATCAATGTTGATTGATTGATGATGATCAAAATGATCATCACCTTTTAGGGAAAACTTTGTTTATACTTTGTTTTTTTTCGGGTTTAATTTTTGTGTTTTTTGACTGAAATAAAGGAAAAAGGCATTATTCCTCATCTGGAGTGGTGATGAAAAATAAACTTAAGTTGCGAATTTTATTTTAGTTACCCTCTTATCTGTTGAAACCGGCTGGGTAAAAAAGTGATTTTATTACATTTTAATATTGCATCAGCTCAAACATTGAATGAAAAACTTACATTGTGTATTTTTGAAAACGAATATTACTATCATCACTGTGTTGAAAGAAAGGCTCCTCAGAAAATCTGGATACACTGGTTGGAAAAAGTTAGCACCCCTTCTAATTAACGAGAGTGTTGGATAATTAAAGGCATGATTTTCATTAAAATCTTAAACTTTTCTGGGTGTAAGGCTCTTGACCAGACTATTGCCATAGAGGTACCGTCATCTCGAGTATCCAGGTTTATAAGTAGGTACTGTCATCTCGAGTATCCAGGTTTATAAGTAGGTACTGTCATGTCGAGTATCCAGGTTTATAAGTAGGTACTGTCATGTCGAGTATCCAGGTTTATAAGTAGGTACTGTCATGTCGAGTATCCAGGTTTATAAGAAGGTACTGTCATCTCGAGTATCCAGGTTTATAAGTCTATTTCACACTCGTTCATCATCCTATATCTCAAGTTATTCTTTGGGAAAATTCTTAGTAGCAGGGAAGGAGAATCACAACAAAATAGGTTATGCATTTTATTTTACGTAGGATTAAACTCTGACACCAGTGAAATCTAATGAGTATAGTCCATTATATTGGTCTCTAAAACAAAGGCCTGTTCTCCAACGAAAAACAGGGTATTCTCTAGGAAAAAATCATGTACAACATAACTAATGTTCTTGGAAGCGACGTCATGAATATGACTCCAAAGTAATCTTGATACTTTCATCTGGGTGTCCAAAAATAGTACATAAATATGAGTGGCTGACTTCGCTACGTGCGGTGCTTCATCAAACGCCTAAATCCGCATTTACATGCGACGCGTGCGCTCCCTCCCCTCCACCGTGCGCTTGCGCGGACAAACTTTCACTTTCATTTGTAGGGCAAACGTTTTACTGCGACAAAGTTGTTTAGAATCCCTCTATGTTAACACAAAACCAACTTTGATAACTTAGAATAGAGATGGAATTTATCTGAACTCAGATTTGTTCATAGAACTCCGTTGTTAATTGTGAATTGAAATGACAAAAGTCGAAAGTGATGATTCGAATTTCAACAAAATTATAATTCTTACTTCATTACTTTTAGGTCGCTTTTCGTATGATACGGAGATAGTTTTAAGATGTTTTGTTTAGAAGATGCGCGAGTTCCGATATTCAGAGCCTTTGACGGATCCACGTTTTGTGTTATGAAATAGAATTGACACGAACTTTTGTGTTGTTTTTTTCTTAACTATTTCTTTTACAATTATGTTCTTGCACCATTTACTGTCTTCAGTGACCTTAATAGAACGAAAGTGTGGAAATTCGGATGTCTTCCTGAAAAAAAATTAAGTGTATTGTTTTGTATTTGTAAGTTATTTGAAGGGACACCAAGAGTTTGATGTTTTTTAGACGAGTGTATTACTGAACAGAGCAATATTCATCATTTTCTTGAGCTTATCCTAATGCATTTGTGGTTGGCGCAGCATGTATTCTTCTTTCTTAAGTCTATATTACTCGTCATCTCATCAGACATCTCCTTTCTTGCCATACCTTAATTTACACAGTCCATCCATCCACAGCAAAAATATCAGAACATTCTTATATGTATTATATTATATAGTTAAGTCTCATACATATTTGGAATCCATTTTGTCATGATTTAAATAATTTGGAGTTTAAAAAAGGTAGATTTTGTACTAGGAAAACTGTTACTTATTAATATTTACAATTTTTATTAAAACTAATTATAAGTACTCATCAGGGGGAGCACCTTAGACACTTTTTAGATTCCACTTTTCCCTCTCAGAGGGACTTTTAGGGGGGATTTGTAGAATAAGCCTCTTAAATCGTGTTAAAAGACGAGTTTTCATCAAAAGAAACGGGAGATATTAACTTTTATTTATAAATAAAATCACTTTCCACAATATTTTTTGAAATTCACCAAAAAATTGGCTAGTGGCTACCCAATTTTAATTTCCGCTTACGTCATTTATATCTAAAAGGAGTTTCAGGATCTTAAAAGGAAATTTATTTATCAAAATGGTGTCATTCGAAATGCATTAAAAGTTAATTTTAAAACGGAAACCGAAGATGTCCTACTTACCGTATGAGGGTGAGTCAGAAAAAAACCCGTTATAACTTAGCCATCAATCACACCGATGTGTAACATCAAAACACATCATCATCTGCCTAAGCCTTTTCCCGACCATATTGGGGTCGGCTTCCAGTTTAACCAGATGCAGCTAAATACCAGTATTTTCAACCGACTTCCAAAAAGAGGAGGTTCTCAATTTTTTTTTTGTGTTTGTTACCTCAGAACTTTCGACTGGGTGAACCGATTTTGATGATTCTTTAATTTGGTTAAGATCTGACGCTGATCTTCGGAGATATAAATGGAACTCTTAAAAAATACACGGCAAAGCTGCAGTATAATTGCTGCAATCGCTTGGTTGTTTATTGTTTATGTAACATAGTGACGTAACATCACGCCTGTATGCTCTGAGGGAGTACGCAGAAGTGTACAATACACCCAGATTTCGACAGTTAGAAGTGTTAAGATCCAATTAATGGGATCCTGGAGAAATAGAGGGAATTCCTTAAGTTTTATAGGCACACCAGAAGCGATTTGGAGTTGGAGTTGCTTGGAGTGATCCCATTTCAATTTGGTAAAGATCTGATGAAGAACTTCGGAAGATAGGCGACGGGAACTCCTCAATAAATGATAGCAAATGTACTGGGATCGCTGAAATCTCATGTCTCTCTATTGTTTACACCAGTTCATAACAAAAAATCACGCCGTTACGCTGTGAAAGGGTAAGCACATATGAACCACTAAAAGTGAAAAATAAAAGCTTTTTTGCAAAAAATATAACCGACAAAAAACCTTTTTGCATAGAGTGACTGCCTATCTGACCTCCACAACCCAGTAAATGGGTAATACGATACCTCTTGGTAAAAGTGGTTGACAGATTTTTAGGCTTCTAACTACTCGTAACGACTGTTAAAGATCTTCAATAGGCTTGTTAACTGAAAAAAATCGAAATAGTCCGTCACTTAGATTATCAAAAAATATTTGACCCCTATTTTTTTTTTCCAGCTCTATGCATATTTTCCCTGTAGATACAACTAGCTGACCCACGCAACTTCGTCTGCGTCACGCAAGGGAAAAAAATCCCTATTTTTGGAACATTTTTCATTCCTGCTCCGTGCCTAATAATAGAAGCGTGATGCCTAAAGCCTTCTTCAATAAATGGACTATCCAAAACGAGAATTTTTCAATTCGAGCCGACAGTTCCTGTGATCAGAGCGTTCAACCAAACAAACCCTTCTGTTTTATAATATTAGTATAGATTTACATTGTTAACAATACAAGTCATAGTAATAGGCTTATTCCCATTAAAATGGAATTTTAGCAAAACTGGGAGCACTTTACCCCTTTTTTTTTTTTTTTTAAGGATGGGAAATCATCAAATGACCCCCCCCCACTCTGGGCGGAGCGGGAGGGAGTGTCAGACTCATACTGACTAAAAACCATCCATGTTCCTTCCTCGCCTTTTACGTTCCGGGGCCGCGGTATCTCTTTCGAACAGGCCCGCAACCCCGGCAGGCTTCGGCCCTTGCGGGCCCCTCTCCTTTTGCTGACATCTCTTTGAGGCGCGCGTGGAACACGAACGCGCCGTCGACACGGCCTGTCGTCGTCGTTAGACGGCCGGACGGCCAGCTATTAGCACTTTACCCCTTCAAACATATTTTACTTCACATGGGCCTACATAGGCACTTGGAAAAAAACTCAATGGTTACTCTTTCAAAATTAATTTGCAAATCATGCGCAGCGGCTTCGGTGTGACACACGGCCGCGATGCGTACGCGCTGTTTCGCGGATGTATGATGGCGGATTCAGGATCTCTCACACTCTTGCTTTCGTTTGAATGCTCATTTGAATGCTCACTTTTACCTTGACACGCATTGGGTGACGGTAGCGGTAAATTGGTAATGTTATTAGGTGACTAGACTAAGTCTGATTCTCTTGTATTAGTACTGGAATAGCTCATGCGTTCGTAGAAAAGTATTAGTAAGTTAGCGAGGTAAGAGCAGATCGGTGGGTCCAAAATGGCCGCTTTAGCAGAACATAATTTGAATCACTTAAAAAAAAACTAAATTGGACTTTATAACCATACCCATATAGTCTATTTTAAGAATTTTGACTGTTTGATACAACACTTTATCGCATCTCTGTATAAAACACTAGGCCGACATCACGCGGTTCCACCCGCGTAGATATCGTTCCCGTGGGAGTACGAGGATAAAATATAGCCTATGTTACTCAGTGAAGACGTGGCTTTCTTATGGTGAAAGAATTAAAATCGGTCGAGTAGTTTAAGAGTCAAATCGTAACAGACACACACACAAAAAAATCAAATCAATGGGGTTTATGAAATTAGTTTACACTAGCTTTAGCATGCGGCTTCGCTTTGCCACGGGGACGTTGTAAATGTAGCCTATGGGGTACGTATCATAATCCCGAATGTTAAAAGACCGAATTTTAAAATACCGATGGACGAAATCCCGAAAATTTAAACGCCGAATGGTTGTTTGGTCGAAAGTTTAAAATCCCGAAAGTTCATTAGACCGAAAGTTTGAAATCCCGAAGTTCTGAATCCCGGAGTTTAAAATCCCGTAGTTCAAAATCCCGTAGTTCAAAATCCCGAAAGTTCATTTGTCCGACAGTTTAAAATACGGAAGTTCAAAATCCCGAAAGTTTAAAATCCCGATGTTTAAAATCCCGTAGTTCAGAATCCCGAAATAGTCACCGTTTCCGAGAAAAACGGTTTGCAAACATGCAGCATATAGCAAGCATGCAGCAAGCATGCAGCAAGCATGCAGCAAGCATGCAGCAAGCATGCAGCAAGCATGCAGCAAGCATGCAGCAAGCATGCAACCAGCAAGCATGCAGTATGCAAGCATGGAGCATGCAGCAGGCATGGTTTCTGTCACGGCTCCGACACTGCGGGGCTCCGGCGGTCACACGCGACCTTATCGTCGCAGAGGGTTTTAACACTCACCACCGTAGCTTCGGCTTGCTGGCCAGCTGAAGCCGGCCAGCCTCAGCCGCGGCGGCAAGTGTTAAAGCCACCTGCTCCTCAGCTCGCGGCCCGCCTTGCCCCTCCGCGCCTACGCGGGCTTAAATTACACTCTCGGGGTAGGGCAGAAAAGACTACGTGGAGTCGGTTCTGCAGCGATTCATTTCTGTCACAAAATTTGTGCTTATAGGAAAACATAATTATTTCTTTATTTCTTTTTTTTTTGGAATTCCACAATTAATATCTTAGTTTCAAACGTAGTTTTATGACATAAAACGATAAATAATGAATTGTTTGTCAAATAATACGTTACTAAATAAAAGATTTCGTCCATTCGGAATTTCGTCCATTCGGGATTTCATCCATCGGTATTTCAACCATCGGTATTTCGTTCATTCGGGATTTCGTCAATTCGGAATTTCATCCATCGGTATTACAACCATCGGTATTTCGTTCATTCGAGATTTCGTCAATTCGGTATTTCGTCCATTAGGGATTTCGTCCTTTCGGCCATTTGAACATCGGTATTTTGTGTTTCGATATAACGACTATCGGCATTTAAAACTTTCGGTATTTTGAATTTCGATGTTTTGGACGTCGGTATCTCAATCATAGGTATTATGAACTTTCGGGATTATGATACGTACCCAGCCTATGACATATGGGAATAATGTAGCTTTACTCTAATGAAAGAATTTTCGGTATCGGATCAGTAGTTCCGGAGATTACCCCTATATACAAACTTATAAACAATTTTTTCCTTTTTGTAATATTGGTATGGATTGTAAGTCGCTCAGTTCGTTACGAAACGTATTTTTTTAAGGAAAAGAAATACGTAGCTTGCACAGTAAGTAAACTGTAATGAGTTGGCCATGTTTTTCGAAGGACTGATGGAGAAACTAAGAAGAGTGGTGACCACGTATCTTGCGTGGGACACCTCCAAGCCAGATGGTCTTATGACCTTAAAAATGTGACTGGAACAGTATGGATAGGAATCTCGAAGGACCTTATTTTTGAGACCCAACTGATAGTCACTGGCTTTGCACCAAGTGACTATCACGGACACCCGATTATGACATCAATGACAAACATTGTTCAGTGCCTGTTTCGGATATCCTGCAGTTGCTTTCAATTACTTAATGTATCTTATGCAAAACGGCAGTGTATTAGCTTATGAAAACTTAACAATTTTATTAATAAAAACTAGCAAGCTGCCTCTGTCTGCTTGCGGCTTGACGAAATGAGGAAATATAGCGATTAAAAAAATAGTTTTATAATTTTTAATACAAATTAACAAAAAAATATATATATAAATGTAGAATAAAACAAAATATTAAAAAATATATATATAAATGTAGATTAGAAGAAAAGCATTAGAGGGCGTCAAGAAAAAAATAAAACGTCGCTATCAACAGGAACAGTGCCCAGGAGGCTGGCATCGTTGCCATGTTGGATGGCAGTGCTTATTCTTTGATCAAAAAAAGATTAGGTAGTCTGGGATCCCATGACCAACCCAAAAATATAAAAAAAAATAGTTTTACACAAATAACATTCAATTCAATATCTCAAAATTTAAAAAACTGCATCAATATTCGTTCCACAGTTTAGAAGAACAACTCGGTCATACATACAGACACAAAACAATCCACCTTCTAATACTCCCAAACTGAAAATACTCACTCAACATCAACACCAACCATTCGACACGTTTTCACAGAACTTTAAACGACTTCCTTCCACCAAAAGGGGGTGGCATAAAAAGACAATCGTGTTACATAACCTCTCGCAAATCGTTGAATGTCGGTCAGTCGGTTGTGCAATAGTGAAAGGTTGCATAAGCCAGCTAACTCGAGATGAAGCTCTTGCGCCACTCGAGGCACGGTGTAGACGCGACAAGGCTTTGATAGAGGAAACTGGATAGTGGTTCTAATTTCAGTAAAGGCTTTTGAACGTCAATGGGAATTATTGGTGTCTTCATAAATCCCTAATCATCATCATTCTCTTGTCCTTATCCCAATTTATTTGGGGTCGGCGCAGCATGTCTTCTTCTTCCATACTCCTCTATTTTTCGTCATCTCATCAGACACTTCTTTTCTTACCATGTCCCTCTTAACACTCATAAATCCCTAATAATATTATAATGAATGTAAGTTAGTTTGTTACGCTTTCACGCGAAAACTATTTAACGGATTTGGATGAAATTTTGCACACAGATAGTTTATAACCTGGATTAAAACATAGGATTTTACTTTTTATCCCGGTAGTAAGATCCCATGGGACAATAATTAAACAACACGCGGGCGAAGCCGCTGGCAGAAGCTAGTATGTCTATAGATTAGCGAACGTGTCCCGCGATTTCACCCTCGTATTTCCCGTTTCAGTGGAAGTACGGGGATAAAATATGTTACTCGCTGATAATGTAGCTAACCATTGCTGAAAGAATTTTTCAAATCGCTCCAGTAGTTTTTAAGTTTATTCGTTACTAGCGGACGTCACGCGGTTTCACACGCGTAATTCCCGTTCCCGTGGGAGTACGGGGATAAAATATATCCTATGTTACTCGTGGATAATGTAGCTTTCGAATGGTGGAAGAATTTTTAAAAACGGTCCAGTAGTTTTTAAGCCTATTCATTACAACCAAACAAAGTTTTCCTCTTTATAATATTAGTGTAGATGTACAAGATACAAATATTTCCTATTGAGACTATTATTGAGTATAGTAAAGATAAAAATTGAGGCTACCTTATATTTCTGTCTCAATCAAAATTTAACCGATTTGCATTTTAGGATTCCGTACACAAAGGGTAATTAATGGGAAGGAGAAGAAACAAATAATACAAAAGGCCACGACTATAATGCGCGAGTCCAGCTCGCACTTGGCTGATTTATTTTACAGAACATTGCATTTCCCGAAGTTCTTCAGGGCCCGGAGGATTCGCGAGGTTTCAGACTGAGACACTAACCACTAAACGTGGCTGGATTTAGCTAGATTGTTTGAAATCAATTTCCGTATTTCCTTAGCATATGGCAGACAAGACCTAAAGTTTTTAATGTCGGTGATGCTGATGACCGATGGTGGTGGACATTTTCTTGATAATTGTCAAGTTCAACTGGCATAAAACACGTTGTCTTCTTATTGAAGATTGGCTGAGTTTATTGTATAGTGATAAAACAGAATAAATGTTTAGACAACTGGAATAGGAGGTACAAAGTAGCTAAAAATAATGAACATCTAAAAGATCTATTTAACAAAATAATCATCAAATCCTTTCGTAAATGAATTATGAGTAAAGCATTATTATTTTAAAATGCATACTTATGTGTATTTTCTTTTGCGGAGCGCAAATGATTTTGTAAGTAGGTACATAAACAAACTTAAAAAATGCGGATAATTCCAAAAATCAGTTTACTATCTACTTACACTTTATTAAATGACACGTATTTTATAGAGTATTGCGCAGTGATAAGTACTGTTCGTGCAGTATCTGTCTTATGCAACTTATTTTATCTCTAATTACGTAGCTAAAGAAATTATAATTGATAAATCATGGAAATTACGTGGTGGAAATTGTCCAAGAGCTATTAGGAAATTCGAGCTATAAAATATTTTATTAAGAGGTGGAAGTGGGATCAATGTGATGAGAATAGTTTGCACAAGATTAGTAATAAGTATTAAATACATAAAATTTAAAGTAAATTTTGTTACTAATTAAAATCGATACAGTTTATACTATATTTTGTTGTACAATACGGAGATGGATATTATTAATAAAATTACTAGTTCGCTGAAAAAATGCATCAAGCCGGAATTTTGTGTAAAAAATATTTTAAAATCATACTTACGAGCTAAAAAAAAACGACTGTCTTACATTACACTAAATAAATTAATTCTGATTCTGTTAATTTACTTTATGCAAAAAGAGAACAATTCATTATTCGTTTGTTTATATTTGGCACTGAATTGACAATAATAGTCGATCCATTAGATGGTAAGGCAACAATGTCCATATTGTTGCATCATGTAAAGTACTAGGGCAGCAAGAAATCAAAGAGACTTGTCGTTAGCGAATTCCACGGTACCCGTTACATTGTAATAATTTCTCGTAAAATACCAGGGCGACATGATATTACAGAATAAGTTAGTTCAATCCTTACTGACATAGCGAGATATTGTACCGACTTTCGCTTCTGCGGTCCTCGGACAATCTTGAGATCGAAAGGGGGGATGTATGTAGGTTGCGCCAAAGTCTTTGTTCCCCTCCTATTTGCGGCAATTTCAAGCTAAATCGTGATGCTGTGCACTTATTTATTCGCAAAATCCGTTAAAAGGTAGTTTAATTATTGCAATTTCATGCATAATACTCACATTATGCATAAAATTGGAATTCGTAAGCCGGAGATCGTTGATGTAAAAGAGAGAGGATTTTTAGGTCGAAATTAAGATTAAGATCCGATTTTTTTTTTAATTGTTGCCTATTATAATTTATATCAATTGTTTTACATAATTTATTGCTGATTTAGTTCCTGATATTACAGCAATCGGAAAAGAATAAGGCACGTTTGCACAACAACACATTAAACTAAGATTAACGGTAGAGTATCAAAAACCACATTTAAATGTTTCTTTCATGACAGACGAAAACATACATTTTATTTATTATATTAAGAAAAAGATGCGTTTTTCAGCCATTTTGGCTGTCAAATCCGAAATGCGTGGATATTTTTTGGAACCCCTATCGAAAACAAAACTGACCTTTTTAGAAAAAATACACTGATACTGGAGGAAATCTAAAAACTTTTAAGTATCCAGCTTATTAAGGTTTTAAAGACGCATACTGTACAGCACGGCAGAAAATGGGAACTTCTGAGCCTACAAGCTGTTTTCTGAGGCTATACGCCTCACATGGAGTTCGACAGAACATTGACGGGGATGTGGCTTATGGAATACAGTTGGGACCGAATGGGGCCAAGGTTGGACTGAAGGTACCAGGAAAACAGATGGATAAGGGACACTAGGGATTGAGAAGTATGGCAGTAGAAAGGGGAGGCCTGTTTTTAACAGTAGGTGATTTTGAGCTGAAAATTTGATTATGATAATGTCAATGTTTTACTTTTTTTAATTAATCTATTTTGTTTCTGCTTTAATAACAATTAATGCTTTATGTAATGATTTTCGATACAATGTAAAAATTGTTACTGAAGAATATGAAATGAATGCGTGTATGAAACGAACTCTAGAAAAACGTCTTTTATGTTACAGAATTAAGTTCAAAAGGCGTTCCTAGTTACAAAACCAAAAACCTGATAACAAACAATTAAAACGTTCCGCAAGTTATCGAACTAAAATCCGAAATTATTTTTTTCGCGTGTGAACAACGAAAAACAAAAACATTACATAAAAAAATATTAAAATGGCAGTTCCACGTGTTGCATAAGGTCTTTAAGATCAATGATATGAGAGAAGTGATACAAGCTTGTGTGTTAGTAGGTGAGAGTGTTGTGCAATCATTGTGTTGATACAGTTTTTTTAATTACCACTGTTACGTGATAACCGCTGCGGTTTTTTTGTTTTTTTTTTTTGCGAGAAAAAACGGTGTAGATGTCATGGTTATTTGGTGTTTAGTGATTAAGGTTAAGATCTGTACAAAACACGCTAAGTAGAAAAAAAAAATCATGACAGGTAGTCAAAAAATTTTTTTTTTTTAAATTAGCACTTTTTAAGACGCAGTGTGGAGCCCACCAGTTAGATGGATTAACTTAAAAAAAGTAGCTGGGTCATAATGAATGGAGGGGTGGGGGGTGTACGTAGGAAGTTATGATGCAGCTTGAAAAATATCTATATTTTACGGAGGACTGCAGTTAGACTGAGTTAATTGAAATACAGTATGAATTGTGAAAGAAAAAAAAAGTTGAATGTTAAGGTTACTTTTTGCACTTACAAGTTTTCAGGAAAAACTAAATTTGCTAATATATTTTTATCGTGTTGACTCGGGACCTTGAATTACTCGTATACACCTAATAAGGACTATAGACTTCAGTATTATGTTATAATTTATTTTAACTTGATAGGTCCAGCTAGCAAGCTAGATTTCCTAAGAAAATTTCTGGTTACAGACGGACATACAGATGGACAAGCAAATTAATGATCTTTTATGGGTTCCCTTTTTTATCTTTTGAGGTACAGAATCCAAAAAATATGCCTGACAAGGAATTTAAATAATTGAAATAATTATCAGAGAAACACTCGATAAAAATAACAATTAAAATTAACGTTCAGCTACTATGTCAGTGGGTGAGCGAGGTTGCGCAATACTTGTGCTATAATATTATACAATGTGCGCGTGCGTCTCTGATACATTATTTTTAATTACCGTTTTGTTACATTATAAACATAGTTTTTTTTTGTTTTTGCGAGTGTTTAGCTACGATTTTTATTTATCTTTGCGTTTTATTTTTTAAATAATTCATGAAAATAAATGGAATAAATAATTTTGGAAACAGTTTTTTGAGTTCTACTTAAAATCATTGAGTGATCCACAACCCGCATTTCCTAAATATCTTTGCACAACAAGGGATTTTGGTCAATGTATTGTAATTTTTGTGTTTTTGACTATTGTAATCCGAAATTTTATCATACGTTCTTTCCAAGTAACTGCATGGTCATTATGTGGAGCATGCCTTTTACCTTTTAATTCGTATTATTTAAAGCTTTTCTGTACATGTTAGTCTTTTCAATCTGTTTACTTTTGTCACAGAGTATATAATCATTACGTTTATTGTAATGTCAGATAGTGACAATGACAAGCCTAGTTTTTTTTTAATTTATTGCTGGACCCAGGAGTTGTATGTTGTATACATTTGATGATAGACCTTTTTTGTAACCATTTTACTCTTTTATGTTCTAGACCAATCTAAAAATGTATAATTGTATGATGATGGGAAGCCGGGCCTGAAAATTGAGTCTGCTTTTGGTGCTCGTGCCGGCAAGAAGCTTGCCGGTACTCTGAACAAATCGCAAAGCCCGTGGCGTCATGAAGCCTTGACGGCCTTGAAAAGAGGCATCTTCTTTTATTACTGAGAGCCTGGACATTGACGGCGGGTAACCCTCGGCCCTCGAACCCTCAGCCCGCGGGTGTCATCCATACCCTCCGAGATTGGCGTCTGCAAGCGAGCCTGACACAACAGCGAGCTGTTTCTGCCAGCTGCGAGCTTTGGACCTGGACTTTTATCACCAACATATCTCGGCTTCCCTAGTCTTTATAAACTGAAGTTCATCTTGCCATTTGCATTCCTTTGCGATTTTTTTCTTTCAAACTTGTCGTAATGCGACTTTACATTTTCCTGGCTAGGTAACATTACAGTATCATCTAAAAAAGGAAGAAAAGAGAAAAAAGGGTGTAAGTAAGAAAAGGAAATGAGTAGTTTTTGCAAATGGAAAAACCCATCACGCACACACGGCACACACGGTCTGTTATTACATAAAAAATTAAGTCAGTATGACAATGTCAGTGGGTTAAATAACAAGTTACGCAATGAAATATTAATATTTTTAGCAGTTTTAATGTGCGTGCAGCCTTAATACAATTTTATATTTTACCGTAGTTTACGTAATATGCGTACAAAAACTTGCACATGGTGTTCATTGATCTGAAGAAAGCGTATGATAGGGTACCTCGGGATGTGTTGTGGTAGGCCTTGAGAGAGAAAGGTATACCTGGGAAGTATGTAAAGTTAATTCGTGCTATGTACAGTCAATCTTGTACCTACGTCCGGTCAGCTGCTGGCAACACCGATGAGTTCAGTGTGGCGGTAGGTTTGCATCAAGGGTCGGCTTTAAGTCCTTACCTCTTCTTGTTGATCATGGACGCTTTGACGTCGGACATCCAAGAAGAAGCACCCTGGTGTATGCTGTTTGCCGATGACATTGTTCTTGTCGATGAAAATGGACCTGAGATACAGAGCAGACTGGAGAAATGGCAACAGAAACTGGAGAATGTTGGTTTGAAAATCCGCAGAAGTAAAACTGAATACATTTTCTGCGATTTTGGCGGTCTCTCCAGCTCTGGAGCCATAGCGCTAGATGGCGCGTCTCTCCCTGTCTGCTCCGACTTTCGGTATCTTGGTTCACTCATGCAAAGCGATGGCGAAATAGATCGTAGTGTGCACAGAATTAACACGGGATGGATGAAATGGCGGCAGGTCACGGGAATTTAAGGGGAAGATTTATAAGACAATGGTTAGACCTGCTGTGTTTTATGGATAAGAATCTTGGGCCACAAAAGGGATGAATGAAAGGCATCTGCATGTCGCGGAGATGAGAATGCTAAGGGGGATGTGTGGTGTTACGCGAATGGATAAAGTAAAGAATGAGTATATTAGTCTGAAAGTGGCGCCGGTGACTGAAAAGTTGTGTGGTAATCGGTTATCGTGGTATGGGCATGTGATGCGGAGGAATGAGGAAAATGTCGTGAAAAAAGTTTTGAGTATGAATGTGGATGGGTACTTGAGTAGAGGAAGACCAAAGAAACGATGAATGGAATGTGTTAAGAAGGATATGGTAAGAAAAGAAGTGTCTGATGAGATGACGAAAAATAGAGGAGTATGGAAGAAGAAGACATACTGCGCCGACCCCAAATAAATTGGGATAAGGGCAAGAGAATGATGATCGTAGTTTACGTAATTTGAACTCTCTTTTTGTTTCTTCTTTATAGAGTTTTGTTTCTATTAAGTTAAGATTTTTTGTAGACTCTTCAGACTACGTAAAAGATAATCCTTATTGCTAATTACCACGTAACGAATAATGTAAATAAGTGAAGTTTTGAAGTTAATACGAAAATTCTTATTATGGTGTATAATGTTTTATAATTACAAATACATAAATAAATACTTACATAACCTGAAAAAAGTCTTGCATCGATCAGTTTATGAAGCGTAGATGGGCAACCGACTGCGTAATGTAAACCGCAATTAATTAAACTTAAACCCCGGTTCATCTGTCAGTAACTTTAACTGAATATAAGTTCTATAAATAAAGAAAAAAGTCTTATCTTAAACAACCAACCAGTTCTAGAGATTACTTTGTTTAAACAAACAAAAACACTTTAAACCTTAAATATTAATCAGCCGTAAGATGTAGTCCGACAGTTAAAATTTAACTGCAAGTCAACCAAAACTGGCTACGTCACTAGGAGTCAAGAAGTTCGACAGAGGGCGTTGCCCGCAGTGAAATTCGGCGTTATGCTGTACCTGGCGGCCTTCACGCCGCTTTCCATTGTACAGTACCTTCGTTTTCTGTCCGCCTAGTACTCTGTTTCACTTAGTATGCACAAAAAAAATGTGTCTCGCCGCCGGTTTGTTTACATAAAAAAAAATGTTAATTTAGTTTTTATGGGAACGAGAAGAAATATAATGTTTCTTGTGGGCTGTTATGAGAATTTTAATTGGTATATTATGTTTGGGAGTTTCTAGGCGCCATTTTTATGGTGCAGCATATAAGGTGTCTTTAGTTACATTCATAAACAGGCAATAAAGTATAGATAGGATCGCAAACTGCATAAATTAGTAGATACCAGTTGCTAGCTGCACTATGATTCATAAAGGCTACTTATTTCCGTCCGCGAGGTAGCTCAACAGTTTCTATAATAACACCTTATAACGTAAAATATAAGTTACATACTTTAAATTCTACAATATCTCGGAATCCCGGTCTGAAGATAGGTCAGGACATAGACAAATAAAAGGTTAGCCAATCAGCCATTACCAAACTGACTGCCCAGAACTTAGGCCAGACACTCCTAAACTCCAATTGCCAGACGCACTAAAATCGTCAGAATCGTCACTCATGGTGTCTGGTGTAATAGTACGGCTTTTAATTTATTACTCAGTTAATAATTCTATCATGTTATTAAGATTGCTTTTTGTATAAGCCAATCAATTTACAATAACAGTAAAGTAACTGTGAAGTTTCTTTTAAGCTCCTCAAGAATCCATCAATACTGGAATCGATCAACTAGCTTTTCGTGTAAACTTGTGTAAAACAAAATAAGTAAGGCGTACTCCACCAAAGTAATTGAACGTGATTAGCACACATCTAAGTTGCGTTCTGGAGCTGTACGTGTCATTATTATTCCATAACAATGATTGGCCCTTAAACGTAGTTTAGTTAGTTGTATTGGTGAATTTTGGCTGCCTCGTCGGGCAGTGGGTTTGTTCGTTATAAATATCTCAGAAGCCACGGTGTCTGGATTTGTGGCCGATTGTTGGCAATAGGCTTACCCCCTATTACATGGGAATAAATCAAACTGGCGAATTGTGGGTGTACTATTAAGGTCAATGTTCACCAAAAAGATGTTACAGCTGTTTAAAACATGTCACAGTGACAGCTGTTTTTAGATATTTAAACTGTTATCTTTTCGGAGAACATGGACCTAAGTATACCTCTGGCTAACTCTGATGTCATGGTGAGTTTTAACTTAGTTTAAACAGAAAGCAAGTACCTACTACCTATTCTAAAACAACTTTGCTTGGTTCCCATACTTACGAACAATCGTAGGACGATAAAGTCGTAAAGCAAGCTGGGCCAGTAGGTTGATTTAGAATGACATCATCAATGCATAGGTCATAGCTATAGTAGCCCATTAATTGGTTACTCCTGATATCAGGAGGAGGAGGAGGGGAGGAGGGGGGGAGGAGGTTGCATCAGGAGTTTCTTAGAAACGGCTTTAGTTCACGTGAGGAGAGATTGACAGTTACTTACCATGGAATTTTTGCAGTCCGGTAATAAGATATCTTCTAAGGGCCTAGAGCAAGGGTTGTGGAACTGTTCGAAAGAGATACCGTGGCCGCACAAAATCCTAATAAGGAACATGAATGGGTTTTAGACAGTACAAGTCTGACACTCCCTTCCGCTTCGCCATTTGATGATTAGCCACCCAAAAAAACTGCCTAGAGAAAGAAGCGCTCGTGGCTATATAATAACAGTCGCTCGGGTTGATCTTCTGCTTAAACCGGGTAGTCCGTGGATAGGTAAACATCTATAACAAATGTTTCGGCGTGCCGTTGGTCCCGACTGTCATTTCAAGATCTGTGACAGTCGCTAAAGGTAGTCAGTGTCCAACCATCTACGAGTATAACAAAGGTTTCCGGGGCACGGCGGCGTGTCGTTGGTCTCGGCTGTCATTTGAAGATCTGTGACAGTCGCTAAAGGTAGTCAGTGTCCAACCATCTACGAGTATAACAAAGGTTTCCGGGGCACAGCGGCGTGCCGTTGGTCCCGGCTGTCATTTGAAGATCTGTGACAGTCGCTAAAGGTAGTCAGTGTCCAACCATCTACGAGTATAACAAAGGTTTCCGGGGCACGGCGGCGTGTCGTTGGTCCCGGCTGTCATTTGAAGATCTGTGACAGTCTCTAAAGGTAGTCAGTGGTCAAAAAAAATCCTCTGAAGGGGTATCGTTTTATCCAGTAGTAACTGGGTTTTGGAAGTCAGATAGGCAGTCGCTCCATGCAATATACTGGTATTAAGCAGCTTAGACTGAAAGCCCATTTCCAGAATTTATGTCTCTCACCAATTGTATTATATTGTAAAAGGCACCAGCCCTTTTACAATATAATACAATTGGTGACTCCGCAACTCCACGCCATAACGTATTTTGCACATGGGCTATAATCCACCACGCGGGTTGGTAGATGTCACATGTCTTGGAGTTTCTGGTTCTAGGACACGCCGAATGTTTTCCTTCACTGTTTTTGAGAGCTGTAATGATGAAATAAATAACAGAACGTAATGCGCCTGTGTGGGTTCGAACCCACGAATTACTGTACGTAATTCTCCCAAGTAATCTTCTTGCGATTTTCATGCTGTTTTCAGACCACTTCCTATTTAGGTCTAAATGATATAATATTCGTATGAGAAAACCCAATTTTCCAGCGGCAGTGCGGGGCAGGGCACGCGGGTGAACGCTCTCCATTCGACGCTATCATCCGCGGTGCGCGCGCGCAGGGCACTTTATTCGTGTGCACGAAGGGCTGGGCAATGAGCATTTATTTTTGTATGTAACCAAGATTCGTATTTTTGTCAGTTGTTAATTGACAGGTACTTGATCTTAAAACTGCAATGAATAGTAAGATCTCGCTGGCAAAGAAATATTCTTGGTACAGAAAAAAATAGATTTAGAAAGAAATATGAAAAGGAAATGTAAATTACCTACAAGTAGATCTAATAATAAACTTCCTGTATATTAATAGAGCATAAACGATGGAAAAATATAAACTTACAATTGCTACGTGATTGTCTTAAGTAATACTAGTCGCTGCAGGAAAAATGATGCTATAGTGAAGGAGGAAATTAAAACTGACGTGCCAGTAGGTTCAATTGTTGTTCACGCCTTTATTACCTGAAGGGTAAGGCTGAAGTCTATCCATCTACATACAGAACAACCACATTTCATCAGTTATGTTCCAGTCCCACGTTATAGGCGCGACCATATTGGCATCAACTGGACACTAATCCAAATTTCAGGCTACTAAAAAAAAAATACAACACACGTACACTACGTTTTTGGTTACAGGATTCACGTTTCTAATAGACTGTGTATTTTTTTTACTTTGTGAACTCATACGTGACAAGCAGGCGTATGCCCTGTACTCCAAATGTCACAAATATGTGACAAAACGGTAAGTGGAATTGTGACTTGGCATGGAGGGCATGCGCGTGCGTTTGTGCTCTGGCCTTCAAAATTCCATTGCTTCGTTGGGCTAAACAAAACAAATATCTCTTTCTTTCATGAAAACCAAAAGAAGCACACTAAAAAAGGACCGGCCCTCCAACACGTGTCCCTCCTATCTCTGTGACCCACTTTCGCACACATCCACACTCATGCGCATGTGTGCGTGCGTGGGCCGCAAGCTTTATACCGGTAGTGCACTAGTATGCATTCAGGCGTCGGTGTGTGCGTCGAATTTGGAGTAAACTGTGCGTATGTGTTTGTGTGTGTGTGCGTATGTGAGTGTGTATCTAGGATTTACTAGTCGTGTGGATGTACTGTGGATTGGGTGGAGTTTTGTTTATGTTTTTAGTGGAAAAGAATCTGCAAAAAAAAGTGTAAACAAAAAGTCTCAAAAAAATAATAAAAATCTTCATCTGTTAAGGGGCTGGCGGAGCATGCATTTTTACATACAAACGTAATACCAAAATATTACGAAAATCAAACATTCTTAGAAGTAGTGTGTATATATTTCGATTGTTTTATAGAACATCTATGTTTCAACAGCAACTTATATAGACACGATATGAGGAATTTTAAATTTCGATAGAAAAAATATTTTTCTCATAAGTAAGTATTTTTTAACTCGGTGTACATTCAAAATATATGTTTAGGAACCTATATATTCTGTCATCCAATCAAAATAAATACACACTACCTTAAGAATGTGTTTGATTTACAAATTATTTTGGTATTACGTTTGTATGAGATTCGCATGCTCCGCAGGCCTCTTAAGCCTTTTCCCAACTATGTTGAGGTCGGCTTCCAGTCTAAAGAGATGCAGCTGAATACCTGCATGGAGCAACTGCATATCCGACCTCCACAACCCAGTTAGTACTAGGTAACAGCATACCTTTGCTTGGTAAGACTGGTTGTCAGAATTTCGGGCCATTGACTACCTGTAACGACTGTCAAAAATCTCCAAATGACAGCCGGGATCAACGACTTAATGCGGTTTCCGAGGCACGGAGGAAACTCGGTACGCAATGGGTGGACCAGTCTAGGCAAGCACGGCTTAATCTAAAGATTGATCCAAGCGGCGGTTATTAAACCAGGAGCTCCTCCGTAATGGCATCATTATAACCTGATAATTTAGTCGACAACTTGACATCGTGAATTAATTGAGTACGTGTTTACATAACTTTCAAAAACCGCTTTATATAAAAGTAATACAAACAACTGCCTACGCACGGAATGTTATGTAAAAACTACAAGAGGAAATATCCGTAAAGTATCTAAAACCGTTTTGGATGTGGGTTGAGCTTTATATAGGTTTTTATTAATTAATGTGAATGAAAGTGATATAAGTAGCTGTATTATATCATTTACGTGGTTGATCCCCACCGCTAAGGCACCGACCTGTTCGCTATGAGAAGGGATGGAGCATAATCCACCACGCAGGTCAATTGCTGGTTCGTAGACGTCACAAATGTTTTCGTTTTTCATATGGGAATTTTCTTCGTGCCTCCGAATGCACGTTAAGTCGTTGATCCCGGCTGTCATTTGTAGATATTTGACAGCCGTTACAGGTAGTCAGTGGTCCGAAATTCTGACAACCAGTCTTACCAAGGGGAACAAGAGCTATCGCATTACTCAGTATTAAGTGGGCTGTGGAGGTCAAATAGGTAGTCGCTCCACGTAAAATACATGCATTTCACAATATTACGGTTTAACTTCGATAGATTACAATCTACCGAAACTAAAGCGTTATATTGTAAGCAGTATGTTCAATTGACAATATTTCGAGAGTTTACAATCTCGCTAGAGAGATAACAATATAACGTGTTTGACAATTTTACGGTGACATATCCAGGTTTCAAAATTGTTACCTAGTACAAAAGAAGGTCTTAAATCTTCAAGTATACCAGGCTATCATTACTTACATGGAGCGATAAGGTAAATTGGTTCACAGCCCGCAAAACAAACCGGTATAAGATTAAATTGTATTTTTATTGCGAATTGTTTTATTGGCTTGCATCTCATTACTCAGCTAGCAACTTGTCAAAATTTTATGGTGATCGATCTAGATATTCTATCGAGGAAATGCAGAAGGAAATAAAGTGAAATCTGGAAACTATACTTGCGGTTTTTATTATTCGCCTTGAAAAACCCATAAATATTTCTATATTGGTGGGTGGTGGAGTGTACCGTCCTATATACATATAGTACACCCACTATATTCCACCACTAATGTTTCAATCTCATTTGACAGGGCATGAGCCTATTGTCACCAACAGAGCACAATTGTAGATTCTGTGGTGCTATTGAGTTTCGATGGATTAACTCTATTTGTATTTTCTCGACCTGGGACGACCCATTTCACAGACTGAAGCATGCATTAACGTTGTTATTGATACAATTTTAATACACTTCTGCTGCTTTCAAGAAGAAACAAGCGTGATGTTATATTGAGACCAGAGACTTCCGCTTGGAAACAAACATATTACTAGGGTGTCAGTAGGTAAGAACTGTTTATCGTAGCGTCAGTGGTCTACCAGGCGTCCATATTTAGCAACAAACGAGTTGATCGATTAAAATATCTGGGTAAAACTGAAAGTGATGCAGACGGGTTAGTTTCCGTCTAACTGCACGTTGTCGTTTAACTGGGCCAGTTAAAAATAACAGCTAACATTCCCGTCTCAGTTAGCGCTCCGCTTTTGCCAAATGTTTAACCCTGATCGGTTCAGGGTGTAGAATGTGGGCATCGGTTACGACCTCTTATTGAGAGGGCAAGTAGATTACCTTCAAGCCTTCTGACGAATCTGTGTTCCTGGTACTATTGTGATCGTGTATTCCCGTTGGTCACGCCGCCAAATCAAATCTCTTCATGGCTATAACAGGAACTGAAACAATGTTTGTTGATCAAGTCGTCCATCATTATCTACCTAGCCTTTTCTCAACTATGTTGGGGTCGGCAACCAGTCTACCCAAATGCAGCTGAATACCAGTATTTTGCATGGAACGACTGCCTATCTGACCTCCACAACCTAGTTAGTACTGGCTAATACGATACCCCTTAGTAAGACTGGTTGTCAGACTTTTCGGACAACTGACTTTTTTTTATTTTTTGTTTGGAATGGGCATCTCGCAGTTCAGTCTGAGAAGACTGGCTTCTGCTTAACCGGGCAAGTCCTGTGGATGCCTTGAATTTAAGGCCTCCAGCCAGGGCAAAACTGACTATAAACTAAGCGACAGCGCTCTAAGGGCACCCCCTGTGGGGTACGAACCTCGGCTTAGGGCGTCGCTGGGGGCAGCAAAGGGACAGGCTGGATCTGGTTGTCTTTATTTAGGTTGGACTGTTTTATTACTACAGGCTCAGCATCGCGGGCTGGCTCGAGCAAGGGTCTTGCAAGATAGTGATCGGATCGTAGGACAACTGACTACTTAACTATTTACATAAATAGAAATATTTCCATTAATTTTATGGCTCAATAATGGACGGGATAGCAGTAACACAAGTTGGGGTAATATTTATTGTTAGCGAAAAAGGCCTTCTAATTAAAGTCAATATTATATTAATTGTGGCACCGGGGAAGGAATCCTAAATTATATTTATTATTTCTGTTTCATAACACCAGTAGAGTTTTCAGTGTTTCTAGCAAGCATTGCATTGAAAACACCTCAAATACGTGAATTACTTTTATACTAATATTATCAAGTCGAAAAATTTGATTTTCTTTTTGTTTATGCGTTTGTTACGAATTAACTCTAAAACTACTAGATTGATTTTAAAAATTCTTTCACCATTACAAAGCCACGTCTTTACTGTATAACACAAGGTACATTTTATCCCCGTACCTCTACGAGAACGGGAACTATGCAGGTGAAACCGTATGATGTCCGCTAGTTTGGTTATAATTTGGTTCACCACGGTCTGTTTCACCTTTTTCTTTTGATTCTTCTTTCATAATTATTACATTTGCTCAGGGTATACAACATTTTTTATTTACTTTCAGCCACCGAACTACTCACACAAAATTAGTTTTCGGGGTTTTTCTCTTACTGAGAGTTCTGTCCATAATAAAATCAACTAAATATAATCGATTCCGCTAATATACCTAATATCCTACTCGTATATTAATACTAGGTATATGTTATGTCAATAAATATAATGGAGCAGTTATAGGTATTATGCGATCGGCACGGTTACCGCACGCGTAACGTCCGGCCCGCTAGATTCTAGGGCTGTCGCGAGGTGAAATGCGGGCAATGATTGAGATGAAAAAACTATACCAATATGCATTACAAAATTCGAAATACCTCTGCTTTTCCCCTGTCTGTATGTCTGTTACCTTGTTTTGTTGTCTTTAACGGCTGAATGGATTTCGATGACAAATAAAACACGAGTGGAGCGTGATGACGGATGTGGTAGGTCATAGGCTAGCCCACAGAACTTACAGGATATTATTAAATACTTAGTGATACGTATAGGTACACTTTAGTGTAATTTAGATCTTCTTTGTTTGGTATATCTGTCTGTATTTTTGCATTTTTGTTGTTAGATCTTAAAGAAAATTATGCATATTTCCTTTAATTTTATGACAAATTTAGCTAGAATATTAATCATCTTCAAAACTAACTCAAATTAACTGGGTTGTAGAAGTCATATAAGCAGTCGCTCCATGTATTCAGCTGCATACGGTGAGACTGGAAGCCGGCCCCAACATAGTTGGGAAAAAGCTAGGCAGATGATGATAATGATGATGATTAATTTTCTTCAAAAAACAGCCCAACCCGGTCCCTAGCAATTGAGTGTAGTTATTGTAAATACAAATAGTATATAATTTTCTTCTACAATGTATTTATACGAGATCGTGACAGCCCTAGCTGACGCGACGGTGCAAGTGCAGTGCGTATTTATATCGGCCCAAATTCTAAAGTGGGATGCGTTTGTGGGCCAGCCCTGCGTATCCCTCGCGTTTATACATCTCGCCGTTTATGTGCTCCTAGTAGCTGTCGACGATTTATCGATAGATTACGACAATTCTAGTTGTATGTATGTGTTGATTGAGATATATTTTTTATTCAGTTTACTGATGGTTTGTTGTGTTAGGGTAATTTTCAGATTATTGTTGTCAAATGAGAGTCCATAACAATGTAATATTAAAGTAAATCTACTACAACCTTTTCAGAAAGCGATTGACTCTTCGTTTAGTTTCATATTATTACATGCTGCAATTTGTCGTGCTACTATGTTGTGTGCCTATATTCAAAAATCTCTTTCTTTTCATGCCTGCCCTGTTCATTAAAACGTCCCCAAATTTCGAGTTTTAGTACCATTTTCATGTCATGTAGTTGACTACCCCAATGTGTCGTCTTCTCGCAGTCCTCCGACCCTAGTACCAGTCCCTCACAAAACAGGAAACAGAAGAGTGATCATAGCACCCGGAAGTCTGGCAACCTCGGTTATTCATTAATATAATAACTCCCTATAAATCTTTGAATGCTCGTAAAACAATGGAACTCGAGTTTTTTTCCTTTAGTTCAACACGCGATGTTCAGAGTTGTTGTAAGGCTGTGGAAGAAAATAGAAAAATATGGAAAATATTAATGCAAATTTCTGTGTTGCAGGGTTAAAACTCCCTATTCTGAAAACAGCGAGCAAAAACATCGTGAGGAACCAGGCAAGTCCTAGAACCAAAAATTCGAACTTCAGCTGACTCTGGCGTAGAGAAGAGTAAAATCCCAAATAAATATATTGAAAGGAGAATGATATAAAGCCGAGATATGAGGAATTTAAAATTTCTACAGAAGATTTATTTTTCTCATAACTCTTGTCGTGTACATTCAAAATATGTGTTTGGGAACCTACATAATTATTCTATAATCCAATCGAAACAAATACACGCTACCTTAAGAATGATTTACAAACTAGGTATTTTGCTATTACGTTCGTATGAACTTCGCATGCTCCGCAGGCCTCTTAAGTGACAATCTTGAATTTCAGACAAGCACGTAGATTCTAGTAGTGACCGCCATGTGGTATGACCAATGGATTGACAAGTCATTGGTCTAGAGTTCGAACTCAAGTCAAGTCACCTTTGATTTTCGCATTCATGTACGTACAGTAATCACTTGCTTTGGTGAAGGAAAACATCGTGAGGAAACCAGCATGCCTGAGAGATATTTCTCGATGGCATGTGAAGCCAGGTCAGAACTGGGCGGTATAAAACTCAAGACACCAAGTTAGTCCCTTATCACTCGATAAAGAAGATGAAGAAAGCTAAGACAGAGGTCAAACACGGGCCTATTAACATCAACAACACCAACATTATGAATTACCTTATTAACTAAACAATCTTCGTACGTTGCGATTGCTTCCAAATACATGCATATGACGTATGATCGCAGGTGTATGCAGTATAAAATCGTCGATGTAGGTAATTCGAAGAAATCGCTGGTTTTGTACTTAATTTGATACGAAAATAGTGTTAGTGTCAATTTACAGCATACAATGTGGTTGTCTATATCGGAATTTGGTTATTTCGGTGGTTTAAAATATCATCACTTTTGTATTTTTTGAAAGGGTAGACAAAATGTTTTAAGGGCGAGTCCATTGCTATTAAATCGGGCGTAAATCTAGTCTTAAGAACGTATGAAAAATATCTGATAAAACAACTCCAAGGGCACAATGGCCAAAATCAAGTCATTTTAAACCGACCTCAAAAAGGAGGAGGTTCTCAATTCATCGGAACCTCTTTTTTATGTATGTTCCCCGATTACTCGAAGATGGCTGGAGCGATTTGAATTATTATTTTTTTGTTTGGGGTATACTTCCCAGGTGGTCCCATAATCATCAAGTCGGGATCTGATGATGGCATCTTGGAGAAATTGAGGGAACTCTTCAAATTTTATAGGCACACTAGATGGTGGGTTGTTTTTGTAGAATACTTTCTTAAATTGGTCTCAATTCAATTTGGTGAAGATCTGATAAGAACTTCGGAGATAGGCAACGGAACTCCTCAATAAATGATAGCAAATGAACTGGGATTGCTGAAATCTTATGTCTATCTATTGCTTAAATGATAAATGAAATTTATTTCGCAAATTGGTTTTCACAAACACTTTTACACGTCCTTATTTTTAAACTAGGTTTACACCAGTTCACAACATAACTTCACGCCACTACGCTGTGAAGGGGTAAGCACAAGTGAACCACTAAAAAGTGAAAAATAAAAGCTTTTTTGCAAAAAAATAAAACCGACTCCAAAAAACACAAACAAGTTAAAAAAAAACTTTAGCTTCAGAAGTCAATCAAACAAAGATCACCGATTTAAGTTTAATTTTTTGCAAAAAAGTTTATATTCAAACCTAGGGTGAAGATCAGCACTTTTTGAACATCAACTACACAAGATAGTCCCCCAAAATGTTCGCCTTTCGCCACTTATAGTGTTTTAGCTACAAAAAAGTGACGGAACAGTCCTACTAAGGGGTATCATGCTAGTATTCAGTACTAACTGGGTTGTGGAGGTCAGCTAGGCAGTCGTTCCATGTAAAATACTGGTATTCAGCTGCATCTGGTTAGACTGGAAACTGACCCCAACATAAGGAAAAGGCAAGGCAGATGAAACTCCCCAGCAAGCTCTACAATCAATTCTTGAGTGCATGTTGCCTTGTTATCCTGAGACAAGGGTACGCTATGGTCTGCCGGGGTTGCGGGCCTGTTCGAAAGAGATACCGCGGCCCCGGAACATAAAGGGCGAGGAAGGAACATGGATGGGTTTTAGTCAGTAAGAGTCTGACACTCCCTCCCGCTCCGCCCAGAGTGGGAGAAGTCATTTGATGATTTCCCATACAAAAAAAAAAAAAAAAAAAAGGGTACGCCATGGTTATTACCGCAACAAAGCTGACAAAGAAGACTGGAATATACGTATGTGTTGACCAAATACGCATATAAACAGTACCTTACGTGAAATAGGACATGAAATAAGGAGGGATGAAACGCATGTAACTAAAAGAGTGATGGCAATAGATGTTGATTGATGGAGAGAGAGCAAGAGGAAAGCCAAAGAAAAGATTGATGGATTGTAAGAGCACTGATATGGAAATAGTTTAGGCTGCCATGGCGTCTCACAGAACAGTCTGAGGAGAAAGAAGAAGATAAAAAGTCAATGTAATGCTCCGACCCCGTACTAGAATGGGACCAGGGCAAAAAGATGATGGTGAAATAAAATAGTACATGACTAAGAACAGAAGAAAGTATCACTCGTCTATATTTACATCTGAATCCGATTGACAGTATAAATATAATGTCTGTCAAGGTGATCAGGGATACAATGCTGGTATTTTAGTAGCTGTCTACTGCCAGGAGTTGGCGCCAGGTGCTTGGCCAATGTTTGGGCCAACGTTGCATAAGAATGATGACTCGGTTAATTGTCTACCTGACCTGGGTAAATGACTAAGAAATAAACATCTCAGTATAAGTTCTTAAAATGTTACTTGATTAAAATGATAGCTGATTAAGGCTGATGTTCCAGGACAGCCCGCAAAAATCCAAATTTTCTTCCGTTTTTTGCAATTGGCAGGCCAGTGCTAGGTTGTCATCATCATCATCTCAGCCGAAATACGTCCACTGCTGGACATATCTAGGCCTCCCCCAAGTGTCGCCACATTGACCGGTCCCTTGCGACTCGCATCCACCGGATTCCCGAAACCTTCACCAGGTCATCGGTCTTCCAACGCATCGTCTTCCAGTTTGCGGTTCCCACTCCAGAACTTTTCGGCCCCAACGGCCATCCGTTCTGCGAGCAATGTGCCCTGCCCACTGCCACTTAAGTTTAGCAATTCTTCGGGCTACGTCGGTGACCTTGGTTCTCTTGCGGATGTCTTCATTTCTGATTCGATCACGCAAGGAAACTCCGAGCATAGCCCTCTCCATTGCCCTTTTGGTGACTTTAAGCCTTTTGATAAGGCCCACTGTGAGCGACCACGTTTTGGTCCCGTATGTAATCACTGGCAACACACTGGCACACTGCTAGGTTGTTGTGGTTCTAGGGTGTGTTGATTAAAATATTATTCGCGACTGTATGCCGTATGTAGTTACAGAATTATAATCATCAAAATCATCAACACACCCCTCCAAGTTCATAAAGCTCTAGGAATTACATTGACATTGAAAAAATAATTCCTAGTCTTGAATGATGAACTTGCCATGGTACCCTGAGCCAATAATTTTAATAAGAATATGTTTTTATAGTTTATTTTTATTGACCCCCATATTAATATACCCAAATCTTTAAGGAGTAAAATACAGACTGCATATATGACCAAAACTACTAGTTCCTTTTAATCAAGTTATTTTTTATTAGCAATAATACGTGAAAGTGCCGCGGCAGCAGCCGCCGTTTGCCAGATCCTCTCTATTGTTGGTGAATTATCTGGGTTAGGGTAGGTTAGAACAGACACCATTAGCGCGCATTGCTTATTCATTACAGAATTTTGGTTTAAAATGAGTAAATATGAAAATTCGGTCAAATGAAAGTTAGGTCACGTTACATTAAAACAGCATCAAACAAATTGAAAATTATTTGAAATGAAAGCTATAGTAAACGTTATCATAGTAAAAGAAGTTTATATGACATGTAAGATTAGATCACATGAAATTAGGTTATTTGTTTTTATAGCATTTGAAATATATATGATGTGAACGATATTTCAAGTGAAAATATACTTTCTGTTATTATTACACACTCGGATATAAGTTACCCCCAAGGGTCTTAGACAGGTATTGTGTCTCTCGCATCCAGCGGATTCCTCCAACCTTCACCAACTCATCTGTCGACTTTGAGACATCACTGAAAAGCAAATGCCACTTCTCTTTCATTGACAAATTTTAAAAATAAAATGGTTTTTTAGGAGCCGTAAAGCTAAAGCTGGGCTAAGCTGGAAAAGTTTGCTGTATACGCAGTAAGATAAGGTCCAAAAT
This sequence comes from Xestia c-nigrum, assembly GCA_916618015.1. NCBI lineage: Eukaryota > Metazoa > Arthropoda > Insecta > Lepidoptera > Noctuidae > Xestia > Xestia c-nigrum. The sequence continues at coordinate 2,495,613 of OU745248.1, forward strand.
AGTCACTATCTGAACTAACATAGCCAGAAGACCATGACGAGACACTCTTGACGTAATTAATTACCAGAAATCTGTCATACCATATCGCCCACGTGGTTCTCTCAAGTTGTCTCTTGAGGAAAGTACACAGCTCTGAATGGGTCTGTGCAGATCTGGACAGTATTTAAATGTGTATAGCTTAACCTCAATGCTAAACTAGGTGAAGACACTTGGTAAGCCTGGGTGCGCCAGATTTGGCCACCATCACTCAGTTGGGCTCACAACATAATCTATGCCTTCCAAGATATTTTTCATCTTGTCCTATCTATTTAAGAGTATCTTATCATACTGCCACGCCTTTATTTACAAATTTAGATTAGAAATCTATCTTCCAACCTTTGTGTCGACGTCTGCCAACCTATTGGCAGGTTGGCCCAGTAGAATTGGCACCGGATATGCCGAGGTATTCGACACATTCAGACGGGTTTTATTCATGGCTAAGCAATGTAGACTACTGCAGATATTGTAGGCCAGATCTCCATGTCTTCTGATTTAATTATCAGTCAGCACGACTGACATCGACTTACTAGAACTGAACATTTGAAGATATGGGAGATCTACCGACCCGCATTGGACCGCGTTGTATATTGAAACCCACCTCTCCGTTTTTCCTTTAAACCCAGCAGTGGGTGAGTCGGGCTGTAAGTGGATGATCCGTTGTCATACTGTTATTTGTATTAAATAATCTATGCGGATTAATTCAGATTGATACCAGGTTTTCGGTTTTTGCTGGGTTATGGGGGTCAGATAGCGCGACTGAGCGACTTTACTAGTTACTTGAGCGACTGGCTCAATGTAACTACTGATATTCATCTGCATCCGGTTAGACTGGAATCTGTCTCCAATATAGTTGGGACCCAGGCAGTTACCAGGTTCTTGCTCGGGCAGTCGTCGTCCTGCAACTGGTTGGGCTGGAAGCAGACCCAAACGTAACTGGGAAAAGGTTAGGCAGATGATGAGGGCTCTCTGGGTATTGAACCCAACCACAGATCTTGACAACACTCTTGCATATAGTGCATCCATTTTTGGTTTCGAATATGTAAGCTCTTACATGTGGTGGCTTTTTAACAGTTTAAAGTTGGTTAGGGTTGTCAAAAGAAAACGAAAGGTATATTTTTCTATTAAATAGGTATATATTAAATTTAATTGCACCTATAACATCGAAGTTACGTGGTTTTTTACCACTAGCATTATTGTCAGAGAAAATTAGCAAGGCCTCATTCGTTCCCACTAAATAGGACTTTTAAAGCGACATGTACAAAGTAGGACCAAAATAATATATATTTGAAAACAAAATCATTCCCAAAAAGTTAAAAAATATTTTTTTTTAATGTTGTCAAACAGAAAAAAGTTCATTTTTTCGTAATGTAAATTTACATTACGATTACTTTTCTTTTTTGAGTTTGTCAATATCTAAATCAATATTTTCGCGCAAAATAACAAAATATGAAGAAAAAAAATAATAGTCTTTGGCTCAGAAGTATAGAAAGATTTGATCTTGTAGCACCATCTGGACGACATAGAAAAAAAACTTTAAAAACAAAACAACATTTTTTAACATCAAAAGCATAAGAAAACAAGACAAATCTAAGGCCCTCTTAGAAGTCAACAATAATTTGCATTTCTTTGCAAGTTCTCCACTTGCTTTTTTTTTTTAAATTGCAATACTTATTTGCCTATTTAGTACTTATAAATTGAAGCCAGAACAATTTTTTCTTTAGTTTTTTTTTATATTTAAGTTTCTTATTTATAGTTTTATACAAGTAGTTGAAAAATATTTCATGTGCTTATGCTTATTTTATATTATGTTTTTAAATAAAAGCAGGTAAAAACGGGACGGAGTATAGTGTATATTATGACGTCTACACACAAGGTTTTATTAATTTATAAATATTCATATTTTTTAATAAATATGTTAAGGTTTTTGTGACGAACATTAAATAGTTTCGTGTAAAAATAAATACGCTTAGAAATTACTTAAATAAAAGAAAATGTAAAACTGTTGTTTTTTCAAAGCGTGCAAAGTGTTTCACAAAAGTCCAGAAAAGGTAAAGTTATAAAAATACACAATATGTGTTTGTAAATAGCGATTATTTTACAATATAGTTTCATAAAATACGAAATATACAAGACTTCCGTTTAACTTATCAGTGTGTAGATGCCATTTCTCTAATATTCATTATTACATTGTAGGATTCAATCTGGTAACTATCTGTTTCGAGACCCGTTTGACGATGACTGCCATCCCTAACTTTAGCAAAAAATCACATTCAAAAATATTCATTTTTATTTTTACAACACTGCCATCAGGGTTGGCACTCAAAGTTAATATTTGCATTTTGTTTTTTACTTTAATTAAAATAATATACATCTGTTTTAAGCAGCCTAAAACCCGTGCTTGTAGCTACCGTAAAACAAAATTAAGTAGCGAATAACATTTAAATCAATAAGTATTTTAACATAAATAACTCCTTGTACTTGCCAACTGGCGACGCCATAATAGATCATGATTTTATCATTTAAAAACATCACTTAATCTTAAAGTAAGTAGACAAGAAAAATATCTAACAAAAAAGAAGTTAAAGGTACTTTAATAGGAATAAAAATTTTAGACTCAACAAAATAATATTAACCCAAAGAAATATTAAACCTATACGCTTAGCGCTACGCCTAAAGTAGAATTATGTACACATTAAATATTTAAAAAGAAAAAAATGTTGTTATTCACAACAATCAATAAAATTTCTTACATCAGAACAGGCAAATACAAACAAACTTATATTGTTTAAAGATTATGAAGCTACCACAATGTATTTACCATTTATGTCCTCTTAAGTGCAAGGAGTTAGAGAAAACAATTACATACAATTAAATCTAGACATTTGATTACTGATTCAAAATTATATACAACCAATTTACATTAAGATAACTATACTAATCTATATATTACAATAAACTAACATAATTGTTAACGAAAAGTAAGAAAAACATCAATTATTTACTGTCTTCATGGTATAAAATCTGTTCAGTCATATTTGTATGAGTTTTTTTATGAATTTTACGTGAAATCAGATGTCGTTTACAATTTATACATACTAGTTTTACAACAGTGTATATTTTATATAAAATCAAAATTAAGAAAATCTTAGATTAAAATCAAAACGATCATAGTACAAGTTATGCATAGAAATATAAGCAATAACAATAATTACAACAGTTTTCATTTTAACTAATAATCCTTTACATTTTTACAACAATTTTGGAACGACATCTATTAATGACATGTCATATTAACAAAATCGATGACAAATGATGGAATATTATGACAATGAATTGACGTAGAACTATGATGCAGCCTTTATGTAACCTTAGACTTTATTGTAATGATTTTAGAGTACATTTTCGAGACAACAATGGCAGTGATCATGTTTGGCTGTGCGAGTCCCTACCTACGTTTGAGATCACTTCTTTACGGCTGGGACTCACCAGTAACATCAGATGATAGGTATTACACGTAAGACTAAAAAAACACGTAATTACATAGATTTATTATATCTTGAATAAATAATATAAGTTTTTAAAATTATACATGTCATTCATCAAACTGACAACCCTATCTCAACAGCGGTAGTTGTGCATTGAGTTTTTTTTTGTATAAAATGGTCATCTTAAAAAAAACGTATTTATTTAAAAACTTTTCAAAAATAAAGATCCTCACTTAATTAAATATTTACTGAATTACGTCGTCACGTCGGAAATGAGAACTGGTACAATTGTATGCATCTATGTTTCGTTACGTATTCTTCCAATCTTACGTTTATTAGCTTAAAATCTAAACTATCCGTGTATATTTATAAAAAAGTAATGTAAAAATCACATAGTAATTCCGCTAACTAAACTTACTAAATAGAGGCGCCACGTTTTTTTGTTAAGTTTAGTTAATGCACAGTATCACACGGGCTTCCGGTATGCCGATTTTTACTGATCTGCAACAAAAAGAAAAAAAAAAAGTTAATATTTTGTAAAAAAAAAAAAAGTATACATAATTACGAGTGGAAATATGTAGTTCAGTTTGATGAGACTGTCATGCAACTGTGGATGAGATCCTCTCCAAAAAAAGAAAGAAATTACAGCACATGTGAATGTTTTTCATAAAAATATAGGTAAAAAAACTATTATCATTAATGTGAGCTTGTACTATCGCACATTCATCCTTAAAAAAAAATCTAAAACGTCAAAAAAAGACCGATTATCTAACAACCAATCTGAACTACCTACTCCTAACCTAAAATCGACTTTCAAACTCCACATGACCGCAACCAAATCGTTTAAAAACGGTTTCATGGTCCACACAAGTATGCCAGCACTTGAGAACCATTACATCACCACGGAAGCTTGCCGACCGACTTTCACAGATTATGCAACGCCAAATTCAACTTATATAAGACCCCAAGACCCAATGTCCCAGTAATATTGTTACGTCACGGTAATTTTTGAAGTTGAATGTTAGTAGAAAGTGGGACGTGCGAAATGTCAACACTAATTTGTCTATTCACATTGGCACGGATTTTTATAGTTCATCATTTTTTTGGGTTATTTTTTTAGGTTATTTAAAATGCATTTATTTGACATTGTGACATCACTATTGAATAGTATTGGTTTTTTTTAGCTGGGTTATGTTGCATACCTTAAATGTTTATTAGTTTTGTGTTTTCAACCCTGGATAGAAGGACCAATATCAGTAAAAGACCAGTTTGCTTAAATATGAAAGTGTCTCATCCCTAGCTCTCTAAAACGCACGTAGGCTGATTTGGATAGTTTTTTTTTGAGGTTTAATCTTTTACAATGTTTAAGCGCTTAATGGGGTCAATTAAAATTGAAAGTAATTATCAGTACCATACTTCTTTACATAGAATAAAATAAAGTCACTCCCGCTGTTTGTGCGCTAAAATATGCCTCGTTTAAGCAGTTCAGTAAATAAATCACTAAGTCATACATTTCATTCGTCGACCAATTTTCTAGGTTGTCATATACCACCGTCTTGGTGCTTTTCTAATTTCCAAGTAGGTACTCAAAGTCATCATCTGCTTAGTCATGCCAATTATGTTTGGGTAGGCTTCCAGTATAGCCGGATGCAGCTGAATACCAGTATTTTACATGAAGCGACTGCCTGATCTCCACAATCCAGTTAGTACTAAGTAATACGGTACCCCTTGGTAAGACTGGTTGTTAGACTTTTAAAACATCTGTTGTCCTAGTAGCCGCATCAGGTAATATGTTACTTTAATGTGGTCGAATAGGTCGACAGTAAACTCTGCATTGAGGAAGCTCTTATGTCATAGAAAAGGCTATAGATAATACATTGACATTTACAAATGTGAGAACTATGAAGGCGACATTTATATTGAGAAGAAGTCACACTAATTATATAATAGTTACTTGACAAAGAGATGAAAAAGCGACTTTCAGGGCATTTAGAACACCTCTACAAATTTTGAATGGATGCATGTTTGTTACTCAATCCCGCGAGAACGTCTCAATGGATCTGTATGAAATTTGGCACAGAGATAGTCTAGAATAGTACAAATGATTACTTTTAATTTTAACCTTTTGACCGGCACAGCATAAACGAACGCGCGTGCCCTCCACGCCAAGCCACAATTTCATCTACTATTTTGTCGCATATTTGTGTCGTTTGGTGTACAGGGGACGCTGTGATGATGGCGTCCAAAAGGATAACAATTACAACGCGGGCAACGGCGGCTTTAACCAGGCCATTGGTCTACCTAGTGGGAGGTCTTCCAACGCATCGTCTTCTGGTTCGCAGTCGCCACTCCAGAACTTTTCGGCCCCATCGGCCATGCGTTCTGCGTGCAATGTGCCCTGCCCACGGCCACTTAACTTTGGCACTTCTTTAGGCTACGTCGCGGCGTCGGTGACTTGAGTTAACTTGTGGATGAGTTCATTTCTGATTCGATCACGCAAGGAAACTCCGCATAGCCCTCTCCATTGTCCTTTGGGTGACTTTAAGCCTTTTGATAAGGCCCATCGTGAGCGACCACGTGTCGGGCCCGTATGTAATCACCGACAACATACACTGGTCATAGACTCTTGCCTTGAGACACTGTGGTAAGTTGGACGAGAAGATACTTCGCAGCTTCCCGAACGCTGCCCAGCCGAGTCGGATTCGACGATTGGTCTCTTTCTCAAAGTTAGACCTACCTAACTGGACCATTTTTCCCAATTAGTACACATTATCGTACACAACTCCCTCCTTATTCCAGAGATATTGGAGGTTCCAAAATTTTCACAAATCGTTTTTTCAAATGCTAGTTTTTAAGGTCATACTTTTACTTTACATACTTCCATAACCCGTTTACTATTAAATGCGTTCATCAGCAACATGTTTTGAGTGCGTTACATTGAGTTTTACCGTATAACGTGATTTTACACTCCAAAAAAAGTTGCTTCCAAGCAATAATTTCTGTGTAGAATAACCTACTTAGTTTGATATACAGAAAGAATGCTTGGTTGACGGCTTCGTCAAGGGTCGGTGTACACCCTCCATAAACTGATGCCTAGACAAAGATAGTCGGTTTTTTGACATTGGTTCAAACATTAAACATAATCCCTTTTCATGTGAAAAACGTGAAAATTCCCAAAGCTTAATTTACAATAGCCCGTTTAGTATTTCATCTTGAGGCCTAGTTAAAGAAACCATCTTCTTCATCCGAACAAAGTACCAGGCACACAGAGATGCTAACAGCTCAATTCGATCATAAAAAGATTAAAGCAATCAAAAGTCAAAGTACCAAGTACTATCGTGGTATCCCGCGTCGGCATGAGTGCATTACCCGATGCGTTTCGGCGGCGGGTCATTGACCTTACTGTGTGATTTTTTTATGATACTAGCTTGGGACTCGTTCGTATGTGACCTCGGAAATAGATTGTGGCTTTTTTGTGTTCGTTGAAGTAGAGCAATGTGTGTGTGACATAATACACGCACACGTGGGTAAAATTAGGTCGTCATTATTTAAACGCATCTAGTTGGAGCGCCTTTTCCAGGGAGACGGCTTTTTCAGATATTCATAGAAAGTGCACTAGTAGTATTCAGAAGGCACTTACTTCCAATGCAATGAATAAACAAACTTTTAAGAACGCAAATTATAGCAAACCTATGAACAGATAGATATTTTGCTCTAAAAGTAAAAGGAATGCATAAGTGTTAAGAAACTACACAAGATACTGTAAAAACACCGCACATTATTTCCAGTTTGGCATATAGTACAATGCTGGAAAAATACTAGGACTGCACACCACATAGAGAGCATTCACAGCAGTCACAGCTGAAAATAACCCAACCTAATACTTTAGATACGAGCTACTAGGAGTATATAAACAAGAAAGGACCGGGAATTGATACCAATCTATCGCATGCATCATAAAGTCATACATTTCCGCCATTCTACTCCCACAACCTGAGTGGAATGGTAAGTAGTTGATATCATCTGTTTCGCTTTCGTTTCAAGAATAGCGTATTAAAAACAGTATAGATAAGAGCTAAAAAATAAACTTGTCATCAAACAACACAAATGAATTATCTTATGTACAATATAAAACGCATACAAATAAAAGCGAGCGTGCATTATTTTGATGTCAATGCATTCAACTCTATTACGCACAATAAGGTAAACTTCAATAGAAATGGAGTCAGTAATGTGCCTTTCGATTAATTAGCTGTGACTCGAAGGGCCACGTGGGTATGGAAGTATCAAAATATAATTAGAGTTTTATACCAACAAATTGAATGGATATAATTATAATTAAAAACTTGGGGACATGTAAAAGGAAATTACCACAGAAGTTGTAAAGAAAGATTAGATTATAAAACAGGCCGCAAAATCCACGTGTAGGTACGATAGTATTTTTTACAACAATAGCCACTAACTCGAAAGCCGGAAGGAAAATAATCTTTACCACCAAAGGACACAGCTGAAGGTCATTAGGATTTTGACGGATAAGCTACCAGGTACTCATAATAAAACGTGATTAAAGTTCGTAATGAACAAGGAGAAAGTGTATTCGGAAGACAAATGCAATTCCACTAGGAGACTATAAACAAAAGGAGATCAACAGAATGCATTTCTTAAAATAACCAAACACGCTGCAGAGCACGCTGCAATTCTTACAAATCATTACGTTACTTATACAATAATGACATTGGCTGCACGAGCATTTGCGTGACGCTTCCTACATCCAGCTCGATGCAAGTGCGATGCACGCTGACGTAACAGAATCCCAAATGTGGGCCAAATTAATAAAAAAAAACATTGCCACGCCCACTACGGTAGCTCACGCACACGAGCTCGCAGTGAAAGTGCGTCGGACCGGCGCGCGGCGCTTGCGCTGCTCAAAGCAAGCCGATTGTCATTTTAAATGCGGCCGTCGAAACGGACGCACGGCTGATAATAATTACGTTATGATTTGAGAGGTCAATGTTTTGGGGGAATAGAAGTATGCTGCTCAAATTATGTAATGGCTGTTTAATAAGTTATCTAACTGACTTTAATGCTAAAGTGGCACGCTTTACACTTTTATTTTTATAATCGTGTAAAGTACATTTGAAGAGAGTTTTAAATACATTTAAATTAAGAACCAAAACGAGGAGCAATCGATTTTCGAAATATCGCACGCCGGGTAATCAATACCAACGTTTTTCATATGCCACACAAAAGACTGAGTACTTACTACGAACAAATACTATGATTCACTAATCAACTATGTCACACGTGAATGATCTACTATCCAATGACAAATTCCTTTAAAATCATTGATAAGACGACTATCACAAAAACAAAGCATATCAAAGCAACTGCATATTATTCGTCACTATGCTTCCTTTTCTCAACATACGAGTCCACTGATGTGTTTCTGACTACGACTTGGCCCCTTTATGTAAGAACTAGCTTCTGCCAGCGGCTTGGCCCGCGTGAAGTTAGAATTGACCCATGGGATCTTATTACCGCGATAAAAAGTATCCTATGTGTTAATTCAGGTTATAAACTACATATATGTGTTCTAAATTTAATCCAGTTCCGTTCAGTAGTTTTCGCGTGAAAACGTAACAAACCAACTTACATACACATTTATAATATTATAAAGGATAGGATAGGATATGTATGTATATATTATATCTCCGTAATATTGTCAAACATTTATAATATAAGTAGAATGGAGTAAGGGACAATACATTATACTCGGCTACCATAAAATATATGACGGTTTAGAAGCAGACAGACTTGGAGGTACGGATTCAGTAAAAGAATGATTTAAAACAATTTAAAGAGAC